>CM060402.1:148865665-153665665 GCA_030545235.1 Helianthus tuberosus
GAGGGGGTTGTCGCAAGGGAAACAATTGCCGACTTCAAATCGGTGAGTGGGGAGTGCTTTCTTCGGTGAGTATACACCGAAGCGGGGAAGAGGATGGAAGGAGGAGAGAGGGGGGGTTTAATGGTGGGTCCTAACGCCTTTCAACTAATCACAGTTTTTTTTTTAATTCTTTACCACTCTCTAGATGTTTGAACCATTGCCAGTGATTGAGTGCAAAATTGGGAGTGGATCTTTTTTTTTAAACAAAAAATGGGGAGTGGAATGAGGACTTGACATGGCATGATATTATTAACTAGAGAATAACTCAACAATTCAAGTGATTGAACGATACCCTCCACCCTAACAAACAATAAACTGAAAAAGCTAATAGTAGAATACACACATCATTAAAGAGCTAGCTCTATCATATTAATTGCATGCATTAAACTCTCTCTTCTTGAAAGTTTGTATGACTATTCGTATTAGGACATTCAATCACAATGCTTTTCATTGAATAAGGCTTATATGTTTATACTAGAGGAGTGATGGTGATGTATTTTATTCAATTACTAGCTTATAAACATTACACGGATTAAATATAAAAAAAATTAGACTGAATGATATTTTAATTATATATTCTATAGACAGCGTAAAGTGAAACCAACTTTTAAGATGATCTCAGCCGTATAAACTTGTCAACTTTTAATCTTGACCGTCAAAACTAAAGAAAAAAAACTACTTTTGTGGCAGTTCATAGAGGTTGAGCATTCTCTCTTCTCTTCTGATACGGTTACCGCAATTTCTACCAAAATTCACGCAAGTTAGAATACATGTCCCCTCCATCTTTGTTCATCAAGGTCATAGTAACCGTTCCTCTAGATGGTTTCTTCCCATTATACCCCCCCCCCCCCCCCCCCCCCCCAATTCCACTACTATCGTCCTCCATTCAGCCTTTACATCCATGGTCATAATATTCTAGGGTATTTGATTTCTCTGGATTCCCTTCCACACTTTGCGGCATACATACACAAATCCAAGCAAGTTTAATCTCTTTTCTCACTCCTCTCAAGATGCTTGAACATGGTAATTGCCAGTTAGGTTTTTTGATTTGCTAAAATGTTTGTTTCCGCTATATGTTATATAATCTAGGTAAATTGTCGTGTTAATGAACGAAATTTGGGTTTAATAGATGGTTTTCTGTTGTTGTGTAGTGAGAACGGGATTGCCTATGAAAGTTATGTGATTGACTCTGCTATTTGATATGTTATGTTTCACAAAACCAGGTAACAATTGAGCCCTCTCTTCGGTTCTTTGATTCTGTAAGCAATACGAACATCATACATACATCTACATTTTTTCGATTGTTCGATTATGGTTTTGTCAATTTTGTTTGGTTTATCTTCCTGGCGATTAAAACATTCTTAACTTCAAAATCATGTAAATTACATAACACACTACTGGAACGTTGGTATATCAATATGATTATGGTACAAAGCTATAGTTTTTATCATTTTTTAATGTTGGCGTGGGTGGGCTAGTCCTAAATTACAATTGTTTTCTTCTCAGGTGTCCGATCATTGACTCTTTATGCTAGGTTGCTTTGACCGGTGAGTATATTGCATCAATCAATCATGTAGCTTGGAGTCCTGATGGAACCCTCTTTGGTATCTTAATGTCTATCTTATATTTTAATTTAGTTTTTCTGTCAATAAAATATGAGTTAACAATATGATTTTCGATACAAGTGTTGCATACTCGAAGGATGTTGTGCATATATACTCGTACCATGGTGGTGATGATCTCCAAAACCACTTGGAGGTTTGTTTTATTCCTTCTTATGCTTTTTTTCGTTTTTAAGTGGTGCCCATTATTATATATATTAACTGCATTAATATTCCAAATCATATACAGAGTAAGGTATGAGATGTAGCAACAGGTGTCGAACAATTTAAATTTGATGATTATGAAGCACCTATTTATTCTATATGTCCACATTTTAAAGAAGACATTCTGGTATAAATTATAACCTACTATTATAATAGTTATCTTTTTTTTTTCTCTCTGTATTTCAAGAATTTTTATAATGCTATTAAATATAAACATAAACTTTTGTGGCTTATGCTTTATTGAGCTATTAAACTAAATTATTCTTTCAGTAAATTTACTAGTTTATAAACCTGTGTATTACATGGGTTTGAGGATAGAAAATAAAAGACTTTAAGATAATTATGAAGTTGATTGAGTTCTTTGGGGAAATAAATATGTTTTCCATTTATATAAACTTAAATGAGTTTTTTAAAATAAATATGTTATTGTAGAGGTTGGTTGCGTTTGAAGGACATAGCGATTACAAATTTTAAATTATTTTTTTATATTTCATATTATTTATTGCATCACACATAATAAATATAAATTTTGATATTAATACATATAATTTTAATATGAATTAGTACATACAAAATTAAAGAAGATATAACATTACTTATTTTAAATGATTAGCTTACAAAGTAAGAATTTTGTTTTTGAATACAAAATAATTAGTATATTTTATTTCAAATTAATGCTTTCTTATTTTAAAAAGTGTTATCAAAGTAGAAGATAGAATGAAATTAGTTCATGATCTAATCTATATATCTAATAAAGCAAACCAATGGGGGACACATGTCACCCATTGGAGCAAGCCAACAAAGCAGCCATGTCAGCATCTATGTGGCACACCTCATAGTTGAGGATTGAAGGAGTGTTTCTCATTTACGTTCATCACAATCTCTCTCCTCTCAAAACCCTAAATCGAACTCTCTCTCTTTTTTCCTCTCTGAACGAACACGGCGAACACAGGAACTATAATCGATCCAATAATTTTGTTCAAGACTCATCGGATTTGAAGTCAGATCATCTGCGGTACTATCTAATTAAGTATTTCATGATCGATTATATGTTTTAATATGGCTAATTTTGCAGGAAATCACATCGGCCGGATCAAATCGGTGATTTAGTGAAGAGGTATAACCAATCTTTTTAGGTAACTTTCTTCATCGACGTTATTCATGCTTCATTCCGATAACCCCATCAGTTACATAAGATTTCGTTTTCTTTGATTCGATTTTCAGATTCAATGTTTTTGTTAGATTATTCGTTTGTGAGTAGTTGATGTTACTGATTGTCATAGCCGATTAGGGTTTTAATTCATTTGTACAGTTTCTTTTTTATGGTCTCTAATAGTCGATTTTGATGTTTGGTTTTTTTTTTTTTTGTGTTTTAGGGTTTTAAATTCGTTGTTCGTGTATTGTTATTTGTTGATGTTACTGTTGTTGGTAGCCGATTAGGTGTTTAATTCCTGTGTACAGTTTCTTTTAATTAGAATCTGTAATAGTGTATTTTGATTTTGATCATTTATTGGTTTTAGAAATGGTTGATTTTAAGATTTTTGATTTGAGTGTGTTTAGCTGTAAGCCTGCCCTTCTTACTTACCCGCCTGAAGTGTGTGTTATAAAAAAAGAACCAATTGATGACTTAATTTAAATGTCTGCTGATGAGGTGCCTAATGCGGTTGCTGCGCCTGTATTTGAACAGAGTGTTGATGACGAAGTACCGGTTACTTTTGTTGTTGACAACGTTTATGTAAGTTTTTTGTTATTTACTTTTTCATAATATTAATGTATGTTTTGTAAATCCAGTTGAAGTCATTAGTTGTAGGAAAACCGGATTTAATGGTATCTATTATTTAATTTTATATTCTGATTTGTAGAGTTTGAAGAAGAAGTGGGCACAAACTCATGGATTGGATCGAAAGATGGATTTGACCATCAAGGCCAGCGCTGGTCAAACTTGGAATGTGGCTATTGGTAAGGAGTTTTCACAATGCTGTCTGCGATTCAATGTTACCGGTATGTGAGAGTTTGTTAGAGACAAACGGTTGGTATTTGGTTCTTCGTTTCAGATGGTTTTTGTTAAAAGTAAAGGTATGTTGCTTTATAACTGAGTTGGTGAAGGTACATGGTATTATTTGGTAGTATTTTTTTTGCATACACTGTTCATCGTTAGAATACATTTAGTGGTATGTTTTTAGTGTGGTTGGTACGTAGATCTGATGTCATTGTAGATGTTGGTGATTATTTTTTTGGGCCTTTTATATTTGTGGCCGAAGTACTTAGTTTTGAATGCTTATATGACTAGACTTTGTTTCTGTTTTTTTTTTTCTACCTATTTTTTATTAGTATCCTATTTTTAGTGTAATCAACATTTTTTTTGAAATTTTATGTTTCTTAGTTTGATAATTAAGAAAATTAGTGATCATATTAAACTTCATTAAAGTAATTTGTTTGAAAAAATTGTTTATACCGCCACTTTTCAAAAAGAAACTGATATAAAAATAAAGTTTCGTATGATTTTGTTTCCTATTTTAATTTTGTAACCCACAATATATATTTAAAAAAACGGCCACATTCTATAGGATTACCTATAATTAGGTTGAATTTATGCTGTTTTCCTTTTTTACACGCATATATTTACCATCTTATTTATGTATATAAACTTAAAAATACTTTTCATTTAAATTAATTTTTTAAAAATAAAAAAATATTGGTTATTGAAATTGAAAGGCTTGAAATTAAAATATAGTTTTTTTTTATATTTGTGTTTGAAATTCTGAAATATACATTATTAATAGATTAAAATATTTACCATCTTATTTATGTATATAAACTTAAAAATACTTTCCATTTAAATTAATTTTTTAAAAATAAAAAAATGTTGGTTATTGAAATTAAAAGGTTTGAAATTAAAATATAGTTTTTTTTATATTTGTGTTTGAAATTCTTAAATATACATTATTAATAGATTAAAGAATCAAATGTTTATAATTTTTAAGTGAATATTAAAAATAAATAAATTTGTGTGTCAAATTGGTTTTTTATTTTTAATTTTTCAGTTTTTCAATTCTAAATTATATTTGGCCGTTTTATTTAAGTTTTTAATAAAACATTCCTAAGTTTTGTTTTTTATGATGGAAAGTAAGAATCGTTTTTTAATATTTTGTATTGAAGTATTGTAAACCATTACAATCATGCCATATTTAATTAATTATTTAACTTGAATAAATAAATTCCTAAATATTTTTGTGATTTGTAATTTTTTTAGAAATGTAAACCCATTTCTAAAAATAATAATGTCTTTAATTTCGGCCAAAATTTTGTTTTCTAATAAATTTTTTAACTTTACAAAAATAAGTAAACTAAATTTGTATATATATATATTTAGTTAATACATTCATTTGATTTAATTACGAATTATTTTCTAACATTAATCATCTCAGTTCGGCTCAAATATCATACAAATGGATGAAAATAATGTTACTTTCTTAAACAATCTTGATTGGAGATCCAAGTTGTTTACCATCAAAATCAAGGTGTTAAGACTTTGGATTCGTGTGAATCCAAAAAGTGAAGGAGAAATCCTTGGTACTGAAATGGTGGTCATGGATGAGCAGGTTGGTTTGAATGTCATTTGCTTTTTAAAATGTACCTTATTTTTTATATTTTTGTCTATACTTACCAAATTTTTTCTGTTTTTTATTAGGGTACCAGGATGCAGGCAACTGTTTGGAGCAAGTTTATGAAAAAACATGAAATTTTGCTTAATGAAAACGAGTCTTATTACATTTATAAATCTCAACTTTCTGTCATTAAGTCAAATTTCAAACACTTTGATAAGGATCATGCTATTAGCTTAAACTTTGATACATCTGTTAAAAAGTGTGAGAACTTTGATGGAAGTTTATATGGTATTCGGTTAGCATCTTTTGAGTCCATCAAAGGCGGTGAAGTCGATGTCAAGTATCGAGTTGGTTTGTACTTCATCATATATAACAACAACATGCTAAATTAAGAAATATATAAATATAGATTAATTTTTTTTTGTGCTGATTACATTATTTATTAATCAATTTTTTTTCCAGATTTTATTGGATATGTAGATGAGTGGTCTGAACCAGAGATGACCAAAACGAAGATGGGAAAAGATAGCAAATACATGAACGTGCAATTGCTGGATGAAGAGTCTGTTAATTAAATTCTAAATTAAGTTTATTGTAACTTTAGTGTTATATATTTTTTATTACATGAGATGATCTGATATGTTTATTTTGTATTTATGTAGGGGTATCAAGTTAAACTGCACTTTATGGGATGAGTATTGCGATGAGATGTTTGGTTACATTCAGAGTCATAAAGAAGAAGTTCATTTTGTTCTGCTTGTGCAGTTTGGTAGTTTCAACAAGTATAAAGGTATTAATTCATTAAATACTTTTTTAATTTTATAAATTTTTTATATCATTTACGAAGTTGAATATCCTAATATCTGAAATTAATTTTTTTACACAGGGAAGACGTCGCTATCTAATGCTTTCCATATAACAAGGCTGTTTATCAATGCTGACATAGAGGAGATTCGTTCATTTAGAACAAAGTAAACAGTTTCTAAAATAATATGAACTACTTATTGATGTTGTTAAATTTTTTTGCTTCCATTATTGTAATCAGGTTTGTTGAGAAGATATGTAAAACATCTTCTAATGGTCAGAAATCAATTCGTTCATCTGGAAGCATAAGCGTTGCGGATGACTTTTTAGTGAAGCATCCGTTTTCCAATTTCCGTGATATTACGCTCTTGGATAAGGTTTGTGTCTACTTTTTAATATTTTAAGTAAATACATTACACAAATTTGTTTCAAAAATTCATTTTTATAACTCTAATGTCTTACATATAATTTCAGCCTTGCGAGGTCATTGTTCTTGGTACGATCATGGGTGTGGATGATAAAGATGATTGGTACTACCTTGGTTGTGAGGAGTGCACTCGGAAGGTTGAGACAACTATGGTCATTGAGGATGCTGAAGAACCGAAGTTTAAACAGGTTTTAGTTTGCTCAAATCAAGATTGTCCTAAGGAGGTTGTGGCTGCGACGCCGATGTAAGATACTAATATTATTTGTAATTATATTATATTTATGATTACTTTATTTTACTTTCGGAATGTAAAATGTATTTATTTTGTGAATTACTTTTGGTGCATTTAGTTTTAGGATTCCGATAAGAGTACAAGATTATGCAGCTATTGCCTCTTTGACTTTGTTCGACCGTGAAGCTAGAAAAATGTTTGGTATGACTGCAATTCAATTGCTTGAGAAGTGTAAAGTGGATCAGGTAACGTATTTCACATCAGTCCTTTCTTTAAATTCATATACAAGTTACATATTATTAATGTTTAAATGTTATTTCTATGTTGTTTTCAAAAAAATTTGATTCGTGTATATTAGGCATCTTTGCAAGAGAAAACCATTCCCTATCAGTTTAAATCTTTGAATGATAAGAAGTTTGCCTTCAAGATTCAAATTAGTCAATTCAATATTGACAACCATATTGATGGTTATGCTGTTCATAAGTTGGTGAATGATGCAGCAATCATTGAGTCTTTGGAGAGCCGAATTCCAGCTGATCAGGTTAACACTTACAAACCTTAGAATTATAGTTATGTTACAACATTTATTTGTTTTATTGTGTCTAGCCTTATTATTTTTTTGAATTGTAGGGTGTGGAGGAGGCGTCTGCTGATGTTTCACTTAGTGATATGTCAACTCAAAACCCTTTTGCTCTAAAGGTATGTATTTTAAGTTAATGTTACAAAATACCTAATGTTTTAAACATTTTATATACTTTCTAATTTTGAATATATCATTCAGGATGCCGTGGATTCTATTGGTGATAGCTTCACACCCGATTGCACATCTAAAGATTGTTCTAAGACTTCGTCTTCGGAATTGAAACGTAACCTTGCTGACGTGTATGAAGTTGAAGAAAGCACATCTCTATCATCAACAAAGGTTAAAAAGGCTGGTGTCTCGGATGTTCAAGTTGATGATGAAACGATTTTGCTGGTTCCAAAGTTGGAGAAGTAGTTCATGGTTGAAGTATGTTTAAGAAAAACAATTTATTTTTTTCTGAATATTGCTCCTTTGGTTTCGTCTGCGTGTTAGATTGGTTTCGATTGTTTTGTCATGGTTGGTTTGTTTGTTTGATTTTGGATTTTAAACATATGGTTGTTTGGTTTTTCATTTGATGCATGGGTTGTGTGTTCTTTATTTGAGACATATGATTGGTTTTTTAGTTGAGACATATGGTTGGTTTGGAATGTTTCCTATTACTTATACTTCTTTAAACTTTACCTTTTGTTACTTTATATTTTGTTTAGAAAGTATAATTTTTAAAACTATTTATAATATTTTTTAATATTTAAACTGTAAATAAAAAATTTATTAACCGATTTTATGTAAAAAAAATTGTTGTAATCATTATGTAATTACTATCATTATGTAATTACTATAATCATTATGTAACTACTATATATAAAATTGTATAATAAACCTCCACTTTTTTTAAATTTATCTAAAGATAATAATTTGTATGAATTTGTTTCCTTTTATAAATTGTATAACCGACAATTTATAAATTTTTTTAAAAAAAATCCGCCATTAAATTTTATAGATTTACCTCCATTTAATTTTAATGGTAAATTGTTTCCTTTTTTACATTTATAACCGAATTTTTTTAAAAAAAAATTATAGTTTCCTTTTTTATAATCACTTCCAATACTATAAGAACCTCTACTCTTATTCATAATACACACTCAATGTTTTATACTAAAGGTTGTACAAGTCTAATCAGAAAACTCTCTCCCCCACATTCATCATTTTTTTAAGTTTTGACGTTTGGTCATTTCTCATACACGTAAGTTTTATCTTTTTACATTATACTTGTACGTTTATATTGTTCTAATACTCATTTTAATACATTGGTATGTTATATATGATACAATTTTAGGATATGCCGAAGCGTGCAAAACATCAACCTTTACCTTCATTTCCACTTCCTATTGGTGTTGAACCTTCCAATAGTATGTACTTTAGTTTTATTTTTGTTTACAAATACAATAAAAAATAATATATTAGGTAACTATGTTAAGTAATGTTAATTTTACTTAAAATTTTGTAGGTGCTGTTGGTAGAAGACCTTTGTCTAACATTACGAATGGTAATGTTTGCAATTTTTTAGAAATGAATTGACTGTTTTTTTATAAATACTTAAAAAAGTATTATATGCATTTTATTCTTCAGTTGATCATAATCAAGTTGAGCATCAAGACTATGCTGAACGTAGAAAGTTAAGGAAACTGTATTTGGACAATAAAAGAAGAAATGAAAATAATAAATCGTCCACTTCACAAAACGTCATTCGTTCATCCAACGTTTCATTATCCGATACAAATGTTTGCCATGTCGTAACACCGATTCGTTCATCCTCTTATATCAATAACATGGATGGACGTATTTTGCCAACCACACCTTTAACAAATCCCTACGTGGCGTGTAAGTCACTTTTGTGTTTGCTTACTATGATTATGTGTTTATTTTTTTATTTTTAAATCAAAAATTATGTAATACATAAACATATTTGATTGGTACATTGGAGTTTATTTGTTGCAGTTCAAGCTGGAAGAAGTCCATTGACTAATATTACAAATGGTAAATTTTTTATTTTTGTACACATGAATATAATGTTTCATTTAACATTCATTTAACATTACAAATGGTAAATTATTTGTTTTTTTATAAAGGAATTCGTTTGTTAATGTATAATTTGATAATTTATGGATATCAATTTTTTCAGTTGGTTATAATGATGTTGAGAATCAAAAATCAGCTGAACGAAGAAGATTAAAGAAACTACATGAAGATAATAAGAGACATAATGTGGCCAACAAGTTAAACACAACAGAAAACGTAATTCGATCATCCAATGTTTCAGTATCCGATACAAATGATTGCCGTGTTGTAACACCAATTCCTTCATCATCTTATATCAATACCATTGATCGACGTATCTTGCCAACCACACCTTTAACAAATCCGTACGAGGCGTATACATCAGGTTGGTGTTATTTACTTACATATTTAAATTTTATTTATTATGATTATGAGTTTTTTTTAAATAAAAAATTATGTAATATATAAACATGTTTCATACGGTGACTTATAGTTTTTTTGTTGTAGTTGAAGCTGAAAGAAGTCCATTGGTTAATATTACAAATGGTACCTTCTATAATTTTTTACATATGCATACGTTTTTTCATTTATAATTTGTGTAACATTACAAATGGTAAACTCTTTGGTTTTTTAGATAAAAATACAAATTTTATTGTATAATTTGATAGTATACGGATATCCGTATTTTTTTTCAGTTGCTTTTAATGATGTTGAGCATCAACAATCAGCTGAACGAAGAAAATATAGGAAATTACGTTTGGATAATAAGAGAAATAATTTGAGTAACCAATCTTCCATTTCAAAAGACGTTACTCGGTCATTCAATGTTTCTGCATCCCATACAAATGAATGCCGGATCGTAACACCAATGCGTTCATTCTCTTATATCAATACCTTCGATCCACGTTTTGATTCAACCACACCTTTAACAAATCTGTCTGAAGCATCTACTTCAGGTTGGTGGTATATATTTATGTTTGTAACATTTCTTTTTTTTTTTTTTTGATTTTGAGATTTTTATTTATTTTTTCGTTGGTTTCAACATATAGGTGTAAAGAGGAAACAAAGAGGTAAACAAATGTTTTCTACTAATCAGGGTAGAAACGTATATCCTATTCAAATGGTTGACTTATCTTCTGACGATCATATTATTCCTCAACAATTAGCTGAAGATCCATACAAAGGAGTTTCTAACAGTAAGTACCTTACACACTCACTACTTTAAGTTCCACTTGAAGAACGTCTTATATTAATTTCATAACGAATAGCACAAAATGATATATTTTTTATGCTCAATAATAGATTATTTGGATCATGGTGATCAAGTAGTTGTATGTGACATATGTAATGCTAAGTTGTGGAAAGTTGAGGCCGGAAAAGGAAAGCTTTACTCAGGAAGAACAACTTATATGCTTTGTTGTGCATATGGAAAAGTACATCTTCCTAATTTTAAAGAGACGTGTCTGGAATATCAAAGTCTTTTTAAGAGTTTAGACGAAAGGAGCAAGCATTTCTTACTCAATATTCGTCGTTTTAATTCTATGTTTTCGTTCACTTCAATGGGTGGTAAAGTTGATTCGAAAATCAATAGAGGAAATGCTCCGTATGTATACCGAATTAGTGGCGAGAATTATCATACACTGGGAAGTCTTCTTCCTAAAGAAGGTGGTGAACCAAAGTTTGCGCAGCTTTACATATACGACACAGATAATGAAGTCTGTAATCGCAAAACCGTATTTAGGTATTTCTGGAAACCATTTTTTTATTTATTTTTGGTTTTATGTTATATAAACACTTACTTATACTTTCGCTTTTTTCTTACAATTGCTTTGCAGTAAGTCAAACAAACCAACTTCTGCAACTTCTGATATGCTTGACACTGAACTCATAGAGTACCTTAAGGTGATTTTAGATTCAAATAATGAGCTGGTGAAAACATATAGACGTGTACGAGATCGGTTTGTTGATAATCCTCAAGTTGACTTAAAATTAAGGCTTAAGGCAAATAGGTCTAAAGATGGTCGTACATACAACCTACCGACGTCGTCCGAAGTTGCTGCGCTTATTGTTGGAAACATTGAGGAAGCTCTTGATAATCGTGATGTAGTTGTTGAGTCAAAGAAAGATGGTCTACAACGTATTAGCGAGCTTCATCCTTCGTATCTCGCGCTTCAGTATCCATTGCTTTTCCCTTTTGGTGAAGATGGTTACCGGGTTGATATTCTTCATAGAGAAGGAAGGGCATCAACGAAGAAGAAAGAGTCAAAATGTACAATGAGAGAGTATTTTGCTTACCATGTTCAAGATAGAGTGAATCATTTCTCTTTGATTCTCAATGCTCGAAGACTTTTGCAACAGTTCTTGGTTGACGTATATACGATGATTGAAAGTGAACGATTACTATTCATACGTCTGCAGCAAAAAAAATTGAGATCTGAGACATATGATAACCTTAAAAAGCTTGGACAAAATGGTAATCCAGATATGTCAAACGTTGGAACACGCGTACTACTACCTTCTTCGTTTACTGGTGGATCGCGTTATATGAGGGAGAATTATTATGATGCGATGGCCATTTGTAAATGGTTTGGCTACCCTGATTTTTTCATTACGATCACTTGCAATCCGAAATGGCCGGAGATTAAAAGATTTCTAAAGGACACGAAGATTAATCCCGAGGATAGACCGGACATTTTATGCCGATTGTTCAAAATTAAGCTTGACGCAATCATGAAAGACTTGCGAGAGAAATCTTTATTCGGCATTGCATCGGCAGGTAAGCATACATTTAAATCAGTTACTTTTTTTTTTGGTATGCTACGTTCATAACCGTAACTTCGAAAATAAGTATTTTAATATTAACTATCCTATCACAGTTTTCTATACCATAGAGTTTCAGAAACGAGGTCTACCGCATGCGCATATCTGTCTGTTCTTAAGTAACGAAAGTAAGCTTCCGTCGGTTGAGCATGTTGACAACTTCATTTCTGCGGAGATACCTGACAAAAACTTAGAACCAGATCTATATACTCTTGTCAGCGACTATATGATTCACGGACCTTGTGGTGTTGCAAAACCAAATTGTCCGTGTATGGTCGACGGTAAGTGTTCGAAGAAATTTCTTAAGAAGTTCTGTGATAAGACTTGTCTAGATTCGAATGGTTATCCGGTTTATAGACGTGCCGATTCAGGTGTTTTTGTTGAGAAATCTGGTATTCAGCTTGATAATAGAAGCGTGGTTCCGTATAGCAAAACCCTATTGAGACGTTATCAAGCACACATTAACGTCGAATGGTGTAACCAGGCTGCGTCCATTAAGTATTTGTTTAAATACATTAACAAAGGACCAGATAGGGCAGAATTTGGTTTTGTACCAAATGGTGATGAAGGTCAGCTTGAAGATGGTAAAGACGAAATTAAAGAGTATTACGATTGTAGATATCTCTCGGCATGCGAAGCTTCATGGCGCATATTTGCATTTGATGTTCATTACCGCTATCCATCCGTAATCAGGCTTCCGTTTCATCTACCTGATAAACAAAACGTTGTATATGGCCCTGGCGACGAACTTGATAGTGTTCTACAAAAACCTTCTGTTTCTTCTACGATGTTTTTGGGGTGGATGGAAAAGAACGAAAAAGATCCGTTGGCGCGGACCCTTACTTACGTTGAGTTCCCAACTAAATTTGTTTGGAAGAAGGACGAAAGGATATGGGATAAACGCATTATAGGCAAAACCATTGGTCGTATTCATTGTGTGAATCCTTCTATGGGCGAGGCATACTTTTTAAGAATTCTTCTTAATAAGGTAGTAGGTCCTAAGTCTTTTGAAGACATTCGTACTGTGAATGGACAAGTCTTCCCAACATTTAGAGATGCGTGTTATGCTAGAGGCCTTTTAGACGACGACAAGGAGTATATAGAAGCTATCAAAGAGGCGCACTACACAGGTTCTGGTTACTATCTTCGTAATATGTTTGCTATAATGTTGGCGTCTAATACACTATCAAAGCCTAAACATGTTTGGGAAAACACATGGGAGTACCTTGCGGATGGATTTTTATACAATCGGCAAAAGCTTTTGAATATCGAAGGTACGCAAATTGTTATTTACTATTTTGTCAGTTATGTTTTACAGATTAGTTTTAATTAATTTCATTTTTTATTTACAAGAATTTTAATAATTTATTTACATAATTTTAATAGGTTTGTCTCTTCCAGAAGAACAAATAAGGAACCTAACGTTGTTGGAAATTGAGCGTTACTTATTACGTAACAACTCAAGTTTAAGTCGGTTTCCGTCTATGCCTCAACCCGATAGTGAATCAATATATTCAGCAGACAACCGTTTAATTGCTGACGAGCTTAGGTACGATGTAAGCGCTACTGCCATTGAATTTGATAATAATTTAAGCAGCCTAACCGATGAGCAACGTTTAGTGTTTGATGAGATAATTGAAGCAGTTAATAGTAATGCGGGTGGTTTGTTCTTCGTATATGGCTACGGAGGTACTGGTAAAACGTTTCTTTGGAAGACATTATCTGCATCCATTAGATGTAAAGGCGATATTGTACTAAATGTTGCATCAAGTGGAATCGCATCTCTGTTGTTACCTGGTGGGCGTACTGCACATTCAAGGTTTCATATACCTCTAAATCTAACAGAAACCTCGATGTGTTTTATTAAACCCGATGATGACGTTGCTGATTTATTGAAGAAAACGAAATTGATCATTTGGGATGAAGCACCGATGAATCAAAAACATGCGTTTGAAGCACTTGACCGAACAATGAAAGATATCTTCAAATGTGAGATGACATTTGGTGGAAAAGTTATGCTATTCGGTGGTGACTTTAGACAAATACTTCCGGTTGTACCAAATGGCAGTAGGCGAGATATCGTTAATGCTTCAATCACGTCGTAGTATATTTGGAGTACTTGCAAGGTCCTTACGTTAACCAAAAACATGAGGTTAACTGTAGGAGCGAACGCATCTGATATAGAGGAGATTAAAGCTTTTGTGGATTGGTTGCTTGACTTGGGCGAGGGAAAGATCGGTGAAAGTGATGATTGTGAGGTGGTTATAGATATTCCTGAAGATTTGTTAATCAAGTGTTCTGAGGATCCTATGTCAGACCTGATCGAATTTGTATATCCTTCGCTTCTTCAACTGTACAAAGATAAAGATTATTTTGCTGAAAGAGCTATACTGGCACCAACAAACGAGGTTGTTCAAGAAAGAAATGAAAAATTGCTTGATTCGTTTCCTGGCGATGAAGTGGAGTATCTGAGTTCTGATAGTATTTGTCAAACTGATCAAGGAAAGAATGAAGCAAATGCGAGACTATATTCTCCCGATGTTCTAAATGGTTTAAAAATTTCTGGTCTGCCTAATCATCGATTAGTCCTTAAAGTTGGTGTACCTGTAATGTTGCTTCGTAATATCGATCAACAAAATGGTTTGTGCAACGGTACGAGACTACGGATTACTAAACTTTAAAAACATGTTATAGAGGCGGAGATTATATCCGGAGGAAACATAGGGACCAGAACGTTTATTCCACGAAATAGTTTAACACCGTCGGATAAAAGAATTCCTATCAAGTTTCAACGACGACAATTCCCTATAAATGTATGTTTTGCAATGACTATAAATAAAAGTCAAAGACAATCTCTATCGACGGTTGGATTGTATTTGAAATATCCAGTTTTCTCACATGGTCAGCTTTATGTTGCGTTATCAAGAGTTAAAAGCAGAGGCGGTGTGAAGTTGCTTATACTAGACAAAGATGGGAATGTAACGAGTAAAACAACAAATGTAGTCTACAAGGAAGTTTTTCCGAAATTTGAATTGTTTTTTGTTTTTTTTCTTCCAATGTATGTGTATGTACAAAATATTATATTTCAAAGGAAATAATATGGTTTTTGATGAAGCCGCGCATCGCGCGGGCATTAGCCTAGTATTATATATAAAAAACACACACACGTATATATATATATATATATATATATATAGTGTGTGTGTGTGTGAGGTTCATTGGAGAACACTAACAAAGTCGGGAACCATGGAACACTCTTAAAGATTTAACTTAACATGTTAAAAATCAATTTTTATAATTTTTTTCGGCGTTTTTCCTTATAAATACTTGTAGAAGCAATTTCAATAAAAAAAAGTCAAAAAGTAAAAATATAAAAAAAGCAGTTAAAAGAAGGCTTAATTTTTTTTTTACAAAAATGATTTTTTTACTGGAATAGTTTCTAGCCATTTTATAAGCAAATGCACTGAATTTTTTTTAAAGAAAATTGATTTTTAACATGTTAAGTTAATTTTATAAGATATATTTTTTAACTATTTTTTAAATTTTTATATATTTTTTAAATTTTTTATTAAAAATGTTTCTACATGTATTTATAAGGAAAAGCGCCGAAAAAAGATTAGAAAAAGTTGATTTTTAACATGTTAAGTTGAATTTTTAATAGGGTTCCCCGGTTCCCCACTTTTTTAGTGTTCCCCAATGAATCCTTCCCTAATATATTTATATATTGTTTATACATACATATATATATATATATATATATATAGAGGCCGGTTATCATACAAATACCCTAATCGTACATTATGTACGCTACATTCTAGGCCGTCAGATCATCTCATTTAAACCACGTGTTTAAGTATTAAATTAATCAAATTAAAATTAATAAAAAGAAACCGCCAAGGTTAAAATCGTCCAATGCGAAATCAAAATCCCTGATAATCAGCACAATAACTCCCCAAACATATCGTAAAACCAAAAATCAACGAAGCAAAGCAAAGCAAACACCTAAGATTCATCCTGCTACTCTTCCCGTTGCGATTCAACTAACATGAGTTTTGAGAAACGAAGCAAAGCAAACAACGACAGACCACAAGCGAAGAAGATGAATCCAGGTATCGATTGACATTTGCGATTTTATAATGGAAATATACAAGACTTTAATGTCAAATGCGATTTTGTTTGTTTATTAAGCTTTAAGACTGAAACATATAGTTTTAAAGGATTAGGTATTGTTCATAACTTCATTTTTGTTAGGGTTTATGACTAGTACGGTTATTTATTAGGTTTAGCATGATTATACAGTTTTCTAAATGATAAACTGGTATATGTGCGATATTATATAGGGTTTTGTCAGTGTTTTGTATTACAAATGCGATTTTATAGCTAAAGTTTTGCTTGTAAAAGGTTTTTGTCTTAGCTTAGGTTGAACATGTGAATTGATAAAATCCTCCTGCGATTTCATATGATTAGTTGGTTTTAAGGGATTATGATTAAATTATACATGCGATATTATATAAGGTTTTGAGAGGGTTTTGAATTACAAATGTGATTTTATAGGTAAAGTTTTTGGTAGTGCTTAACTAAGACATGCGAATTGATACTCATTCATGCGATTTTATCACTTAATGACTTGGTGTACATGATTAACTGATAAATGCGATTTTATAATGGTTTATGACTGATAGCATGCGATTTTGTAGACATAGATTCTGATGATGACTTTGAAGGCCCAATATCAACACTGATAAAAGTTAACAAAAATAGAAAAAGAAGAATAGTTGAAGGAAGTTCTGAGGAGGATGACTTCGTTAAGTCACTCCCAAAAAAGAAAAAAGATGACAAGAAGTCTAAAATAAAGACAAAAAAACATTCAAAAAAGGTGGAACAACCTAAAACAGAACATAGGGAATTCTTCAAATACAGCAACGAAGCAATACTGCTGAGATGCCAACCTAACTCATACATGGATACTGTGAAGAAATTTTCAAAAAAACAGGTTGAAGAGGTAAGGAATATGGGATTTGGTGCTATTCTAGATATCAATATCAACCATATTTCGACACGATTGGCATATTGGCTAGCCAGAAACTTTGATGAGAAGTTCGATAAGCTAAACGTGGGAAAACACCAAATAAAAATAACATCGGACACAGTTTATGAGGTATTTGGAATACCAAAGGGGCCAAAGAAGGTTGAGATAATAGCCGATAAGAGAAAAGTTAAAAAGTAAGAGAAATTTGTAAAGGGTAAAGAACCGGGAAATGCTGTCAGGGATACATTCATCAGCCAGTGGGGGGGAAACACGAGAATTACCCATGGCTTAATTGCAAATACAATGGAAAATCAAAGAGATGGGGGAAGCCTGTTTAAATTAAATTTCCTTGTGTACTGGATGACTTTCTTTGCGGAGATTACAAAGGCAACACTTGCAAATGATAGATGTTTGATTGGTGTAGAAGATGTTGAGGAAATATTGGATTTCTTAAATTACTCTGGCCTGCAGAAAGTGGTGAAAACGAAACTGTTATCGAAGAAACAGTGAACTTGGCAGAATCTACACAAAACATTCAACAAAAAGTTCAAGAAAAAGTGCCAGAAGTGGAAGCAGTTTCTTTAGGAGAAACTACACAAAAGGACCCTCAACAACCCGATTTGGGAATCGAAGTTGTGAAGGAACCGGAAGTTGAATGCCCTCAGGTTACGGCTGAGGAATTGCATTTAGTTGAGTTGCTTTTGAGCCTAGGACCTAGCCTGGAAGAAAACAAAGAAAAAAAAACAACTAGGGGGAGAAAAAACACAAAGCCAAAGCAAGTTCCAAAACAAGTTATACCAAAAGGGTTAAATGAACTGCTTTATAAGACAATAGAACAAGCCAAAAATCGAGCTGATAAAAGATGTGCAGAGCTTGGAGACAAATTTTGTTCCCCTTACTGCAACAGAGTGGTAAACATGCACGAAGCACTATTGACTCAAGAATTGAGTGTGATTCGGTATACATTTGCTACATTTTAAGGCATAGAGTAAGTAAAATAGTTATATCAACTAACAAACATCTAAAATATATACACACAACAAATACTAATTATTTATTTTATGACTGGCAAAGAAGAATTTTACCGATCAAAAACTGAGGTTGCCACATTCAAAGCTATATTTGAAAGCTTCTACAGGGGTCAATACGTAGCATCGAACGGATTAGATGCATTTGTGGATGTTCTAAACCTTGAAGAGAAGAAGAGGGATAGAAAATCATCACCATACAGACTCTTCTTGTTTAGCACAATGATGGTATGTTTTCATATACATTTTGGCATTTGAAATTATAACAGTAAATGCATATTCAATGATTTCGCACGCTAATTATATCTAAATCGCATGTAGTATATAAGAAAGTTTTCCTGTGAAACAACATTTCTCATACTGTTGTAATTTCGCATGTGGTATATATACTATTCGCATGTGAAAAAAAAATCCATTGTTTGCATAACTGTGATTCTAATTACATAACATACAGCCGGATATCTTTTACGACGAGGAGAAATACACAGACAACCAACGACTAAACATATTTGCCTCAAATTTTGAAGACATATTACTGAGATATGAGGTAAAAAAAACTTGATTCGGTTGACCTGGTGTTTATTCCGGTACTTCAAGGTGACCACTTCTATGTCTTGTGCTTCAACTTGAAATCCGGCAAAATTGAGCTGATTGACAATTCAGCAACTAAACAAGAGTTTAAGGATAAATACAAGGGGCTTCCAGACACACTGGTAATACAAAAACTTATTCATATACATATTATATTTTATGTAAAAGCTACTAACACAATGTTGCTATGTTACAGAGAAGGGTATTGGTTTTATACCTAGAAAAGGCTTTAAAACCAACACCGGCTATAAAAGAACTTGCAAACTCAGTCATAGAAAGAAAAGAGAAGGATTGGAGGACGAAGAATAACGGCGTAGACTGTGGAGTGTTTACGATGCGTCATATGGAAACATACAAAGGAGACCAAAAACCATGGGTGACTGGGTTTGTGAAAGAAGATGAAGTAAACAACAGACAGAATTCACAACTTCATCTCCTAAGGCACATATATCTCAGTAAAATCATTCCGAACACAATATACATCGTCGAAAAATAATTAAAAAGGCAAATGCTTTCGATAAAAGGCCAGACAAAGAAAGGTATATGAAAGATTTGTATAAGATCATCCCAGATAGGATGAGTAGATATTTTGGAAAGCCAAAGTAAACTTGTTTGATGATGGATTTATGTTAAATATTTAAACTTGTTAGTGTTTTTAATTTCGCATATATTAGTGTTTTTAATTTCGCATTTGTGTTTTTTATTTCGCATATATTATGTTTAAAATCGCATGTTTGACATTGAATTATTAAAATTTGCAATAAATATGTGACTATGAACATGCGAAATAGAAGTCCATTACATAACACAACATGCGAATTTATTGAAACATGCACCAAAATAAACAAAAGTTCATTCAAAAGATGAAAGAAACTCCATTTTCATCTTCATCGAGCATCTTAAGACAGTTATTGCATCAGCCTACTCTTTCAACTGTTTCTCATCCCTCTCACCCAAATCAACCATAAACATAACAACAATTTCTTTCAGACTACTCACTTGCATCTGAGATAGCAAGTTCAGAATTTCTTGTCTTCTCTTCATGTTTTCTGTTACACGAGAAATGTTGGCCTCCAACATCTCTTGACATGATCGATCCTCTTGAATTTGTTGCTGAATCCTTTTCCTCAAAGCCTGCTTGATACTTGGTTCAGAAGAAGAGGATGTTAGTAGATCTGCCATTTTTAATAGGATGTTTGAAATAGCGATAAAAATATAAAATATATAATAAAAGAAAAATTATTGATATGAATTATTGAAATCAATTATTGAACTGAATTATTTGATTTCAATTATTGAACTGAAATATGAAACACACTATGCGAAAATAAAAATAATTATTATTAAAGCATGCGAAATTAAAAGCTATATTTGATAAATACTTTCAGGTTTGCGAAAACTCGAACTTAAACATGCGAAATTAAATATTAAACTTCATTGTGTGCGAAAATGTCTAATTTAAAACATGCGAAATTATACAAATGATCCATTCTTAACTACCTGGACTATGTTAAAACATCACATGCGATATATTAAACAACACATGCGATATGGTAACCCAACAAATAAAACCAGAAACAACTTATCTTCAACCCTCATTACAATCTAATAAAATGAAAAAAGCTTCAAATCAAATAAAACCCAGAACTCAACCTAATAAAACTATTGACGAATCCTAAATGACGAATCCAGGTTCGGTCAGGAATCAATCAAAAACCCTACAAATCGAATTGATACAAACAATAATTAAATGGAACGGTTACGAAAACGAACTCCATATCTGCTTCCTAGTTGACGGAATTCCCTGATTAGCCCTCAGATGTTCGAATAGAATGTCTGATATACCCTTATTTAATTAAATTGAATCAGGACACGTGTATGGCTGTGGGTAGCGCGTACATAATGTATGATAAGGAGATTTGTACCATACTCTTTACCTATATATATATATATATATATATATATATATATATAGGTACGGGATCAGGAGAAAACATCCTAAAGTGTGAGAACGGTGAGAACACATCCTGATGGAACACGTGGCGCGGATGTAATCAGGGTCTGAGGGGTTTTTTTGTCTTTTCAATATTCTTTTTTTTTCCAGAGTTCGTGCATCACATGCTGCTTCGGTTTTGGCGTCTAAGATAATTTTGGCGTTAACTAGTTTCATTAATTACTTGGTGTTTTACTGTTTTTTGATCTGTCTCGTTGAGTTAATTCTTTTTGTGTCATATAGTTAATTTTTTTGGCGTTATGGTTTTTTCCAGGTCATTTTTTTGGCGTTCGTGGCGTTTGTTAATAATTGATTACGATTGATTAATATTTTATAAGATTACAATAATACGAAATTAAAATAAACTAATAGTCTTATGTGGATGGTATTACATCAGAGTTGTACACATCGCTTTGTTCCTCACTTTCTTCAGATTCATTATCATCAAGTTTTAGATTAGCGTATAACGCCATCATTCCGTCTCTTATTTGCCGCAGCCTATACTTGAATATCATTGCAACCCTGGACTTTGCACCGTTCGAAGGTGCTAAATCACAGAGTTGTTCAAGCAGATGTAGCCTCTTTGTCTTCAACATTTCCTCCATCGGCAATGAATATTTCACCCCGTGTTGATAAGTCACTTCAACCGTTCCTGCTTCTTCATGCACCATCCAACTGCTAACTATTGGTAGAGGAGTATCGTCAATATCATCATCATTATCATCATTTTCTTATGTCTGAAATTTTCTCTCCAATCTTCTTATTACTGTTCGAGTTCTTTCATAATCGTTGGCACTTGGAACCCCAAGGGTCAGAATATCCCTCTGAACCCCTTCAGACATACCAAGTATGGCTTTGATTGTCCTTACCTTCACCCTTCTCCTATCAGAGAACTTTAGGATGAATCGTCTCTCCGACCTTTCAAACTTCCATGCAATAACCTTAGCCATTTTTTTAAAAGTTTTTGGCGTTTTGGACAATATGTGGCATTTTAGACAATGTTTGGCGTGTTGAGTTGTGTTCTCATGGTCTACTTTTATAATGACTTTTTTCTCGCGCAGTGACAGGTAATTATGGCGTTTTGCAAAAGATAAATAAATTCAATTCCCCAAGTATTTGGCTTTCAATATAATAAATGTTAGTAATTATGTTTCCGTCGTTTCATTTTACTGTTTGCAGTTACTGTGTGTTTGTTTCAGATTCATCTGTTTAGGGTTGTAACACGTCTCATCTTTACGGCTGTAATTATGGCGTTTTGTTTTCCAATGGCGTTTGGATAAAGATGGCACCTTTTGTTTTATTCTCTTTGCACATTGTTTAAACTTTTTTTTAGATTTATTATAATAGTACTTGTCCAAAGTAATTGTATTATAGTTTGGTAGTTTTTGGGCGTTTTATGGCATGATGGCGTTTCACAAGCATTTGCCCGTTTGGTGTTTTATTATATTTTTCGTTACAGAATTAATGTATTGTTGTTCTTAGCTGAAAATTATATAACAAACAACAAAAAAAGAAAAATTAAAAAAAAAACAAATAGAAGCAAATTTATGATCTAAATCTTCAGTGTCATCAGTCTCTTTCTTCTTTTGAAACTACAAGAACTGTCACAAATAAATGACGTTTTGGGTTTGGCGTGGTTTTTTTTTCTTGTTCGTGTGTTGAAGTGGGTTTGTGGATCTTGGAGACATAGGTCGACTCCGTGTGGGTGGATGCTATTTGCCTGTCATCTTCATTATTATCATTGAGGCTAAAGTAGCATTTACACTAGGATCGGTCTCTTCTCCTCATCCAAACCTTCTTCAAGAACAAAGAAGACGTGACATATGGGTGTCATCAATCCCTCTTTCTTGAAATTTGTCCATCTTATACAGCAAAATCTTACTCCCCTCACCTAACAAACCATTCAGCAAAACTTCATGCAGAACATTACTGAATATCAAAGAAAAGATGTTTGTCATCGTTGATTTCTCTCAACTTTTGGCATTTTACAGTGAGTGGTATTTAGGAACCATTGTGCTTTTGTGTGTTTTTTTGGTGTGATAAACGGAAGGTGGTGAGACGTTTCTATTTACAGGATTTTTTTGGCGCGTCGTTTAGGCAGGATATTATTTTATAATAATAAATGCAATTAACATTTATCCGAATGTAAGGCTTGTCGTTTATATATTATGACGTTTTTCATTTTATGGCGTTTTTGTAGCCTAAGACCTTAAATAAAAACACAGAAAAAAACTACGCAGTGATAAAATTGGCGTTTTGTAATTACTTGGTGTTTTATATTTCAATGGCGTTTTATGTAAGAAATGATGTTTTACCTTTTTTACCCTTAATGAAGCGCGTCCACGTAATAAAATTATGTTATTTACGAAAATGCCACCGCGCCAATCTAGTCCATAGATTGTTTTGATCGGACGATCCATAACCGTTCTCACTGTTCTCACACTTTTCACTATTTTCTCTAAATCCTGACCCTATATATATATATATATATATATATATATATTTATACATATGTTTAACATTTGTGAAAACGATAATAACAAATTATAAACATGATGAGGTTTTAAATTTTTTGTTACGTCAAATAGTGATGGGTATATAAGTTTTTGGTTATCCCATCTTCTTTTGATAAGTATGTTTTTATTTACTAAAGTCAAGATATTATACTAAAGTATAGGTAAGTAGATAACTAATATTAATTAGAGTAAATTACAAAAATCGTCATTTATGTATGTCACTTATTGCAAACTTTGTCCTTCGTCTTCAATAATTACAGAAAACCTACTCGATGTTTGCAAACCCTTGCAAGTTATGTCCTTTAACCCTAACTCAGTTAATTTTTATGGTTAAATCTGACCAAATGGACTCTACATGAGGGTATATTGGTCATTTTACCCTAAATAAATAATATTATAAAAAATTCAGATCTTCTCTCTTTTAACTATAATCTTCATAATCTGCACATTATCATCATTAACCCAGATCTTCAAAACACATTAGCATCAATAACCCAAATCTTCAAAACTTCAAAACACGAAGAAAAAATAAAGTTCATAACTTTATGAACCTGCACGCAAATTAGTTCAAACATAAAGTTCATAACTTTATGAACCTGCATGCAAATCACTACTTTCCCAAAACAAGAGATCTGTAAAACGTTGATGAAAATGAACATGAACACTCCCATCGATACAGTTGCAAGCAGTGAATCAAAGGTTTTAGATGCTTTGAAATCAAGATACACTTGCATACATGAACCTCTGCATGTTTCTGCTGCTAATTATTATTATTCTGCTAGTCCAGATAATAATAATAATAATAATAATAATAATAATCAAAGATATCTAACATCACTTTGGGTTTTTGGCAGTCGAGAGGCTGAACAACCACAATCCCCTCTAAAACTTAGACGAAATTAGGTATAAAAAGATGAAATTGGGGATAAAACTTGAAAGTGGGGGTAGGTAGTGGTGGTGGCAGGTGGGTTATGGTGGGGTGAACTCCGAAAGAGAGAGTTAATAGAGAGAAAGATGATGAGAGTTAAGAGAGAGAAGACTGACTTGTGTGTTTATATATTTTTAATATTTCAAAATTCTTTTTTTTTTTGTTTTATTTATTAAATAGATTTTAAGTAAATGAGTAATATTACCAATCTACCCTTATTTAACCATGAAAACTAATTGAGTTATTGTTAAAGGATATAACGTGCAGATGTTTGCAAACATCGAGTACGTTTTTTGTAATTATTGAAGATAAAGGACACGGTTTGCAATAAATGACTTACATAAAGGACGATTTTTGTAATTTACTCTATTAATTATTAAGAATTAAGAATATTGAAAAGATATAATAAGAAATGTAAGATTTTTTTCTAATATATATTAAATTCAATCATTTAATAGTCTTTATATTAATTTACTTATTATTTGTTATATGGTTGAGGTAGCATGATAAATTGTCATATGACATTTTAGTGAAATTCTTTATTATAAGAGAATGTCATATGGCATTAAAGTTACTCTTTTATTAATATTAGATGATCCATGTAAGAAACACTATTAGCATACTTATCATCTTAACAAACAAATACATTATATACTAAAGGATGACTTTTTAGATCAGATCGGTAAACTATAATCTTCGAAAATTCCAGTCTCTTTCTAAAAGCTCATGAAAAGTAATTATTAACCTAAACTTCTATAACAAAAATACCAGAAAATAGAGAAATATTTATGTTAAATATGTGGCCAAATTCATATAGATTAAAAAAATGGAAACTTATTTACACCTCTTTTATGTGTTACAATTGTTTTCTTCTCTTCTACATAAATTGGCTCTTAGTTGGTGCATAACCGTCGGATCCTCATCAGTCATCAGCGTCTTTTATTAAGAGTTGGTTGTACAACCACCGCCCATGGTTGCAATGGACCAGAAAGATGGGCTACGTAACAGCCGCTCAGTTGACCCGTTGAGAAAGGTGGGCCACGTGACAGCCGCCCAGTTGACCCGTTGACTGGACGGGTATCTTGACCCCCAAGGTATAGGATTAATGATTATAAGGGCAACTATTTTTTTCATGTCTTGGTTCTTTTTGTTAGTCTATGATAGCTATTTATTGTTTACCCCTATTATCATGTCTCAAACAACTAAAGGCATCATGAAAACCGACGATGGCACAACTCCCACCACATCGGCTTACGTACGTGCCACACATCAATATCATGAACAAGGGCCTAAGAGATCAAGATGGAAGCCACAACGATATAATGCGTAGAGAGCACACGTGTTTTATGAAACATTCTACACGTCTTCGCTTTTGTTTACCGTACATTGTTACTTGTGTTTTATTTCAGCTGACTATCTGTGTTTTTATGTTTTAGTAGTCAATGGTCCACTTAAAGATTCAATGCAATTTTCTTTAACCTTGCTTCTCGTTTTTAGGCACGTTATATTTGTCATTGCTTTTTTCGTTTTTAGGCACGTTATATATGTCAATGTGAACTCATTTGATGAGTTCATATTATACATGTATATATAAATGAAAACATTTGTCATTATGACACTAAAAAAACCCGTCCACCGGACGGGTATACTACTAGTTTATAAGTGTTACAAACATGTATATTACACACTTAAAATTTAAAAAAAAAAATTGTAAATTATACTTCTATTAATCCAGATTACATAGTTAAAAAAGTGTAATAATAGTATAATCTATTAATTGTGTTTTTCCGATTAGTCTTAATTTAAGGATGGTTCAGTAAAAAAGATCTAATTATTGTATTTTACGATAATATTTAATAAAATACATTGTATTTATCCAATAATATTAATTAAATAGTGCATCTTAATCTGGTTATTAACATATTTAAATTAAATTTATTATATTAGTAAGGATAAGGATTTTAAAAATATCTAAAAATAAGATGTAAGTCTAAATTATAAGGTTGAAAGAGAGAGATTGACACATGACAATAATTAGAATCTTATATTAAAAGTTAAATCAGATTTGATATTTTATTTATAACTTTACCATCTTTAACAATAATTAATAGTTTAAATCATTTGGTTTTAAAAATAATTGTGGTTAATCTCAATAAGTTGTTATATTAACAAATAAAGTCATTATTATAACGCATAAATAATTAAATTGGAGATATCAGTAATAACAATAGTTTTGTTATAGATAATAATAAAGTAACGATTAAAAGGCTTTTGACTTTTCAAGGATATTCTTATACCTTACATTTTGAAAGGACTTGTACAGTACCTTATTTTAATTTATATTTTCTTAATTCATATCTATTCATAAACCAATGAGTAAACTGCTAAATTCGTCCCTGAGATTTGACTCAAATTGCTAGATCAGTCCAAAATCAAGTTTTGTTGCTAAAACAGTCCCTGAGCCTAGTTTCTGTTGCTATTTCAGTCCAATAAATTAACACCGTTAGAACCTCAGTTAATGAATGGGTAAAACTGCTAAATTCGTCCCTGAGGTTTGATTCAAGTTGCTAGATCAGTCCAAAATCAAGTTTTTGAATTTGTTAATTATAAACTTATTTAGGTATATAATTTTTCTAGACTTGCATTAATTTTTTGAATTTGTTAATTATAAACTTATTTAGATTATAAACTTATTTAGGTATATAATTTGTTAATTATAACTCAATACTATTTAGATTAAGTGTGATCTTATTTAGATACTTACGTATATAACTACTAAATATTTACAAAGTTATAACAATAATAATACCCAAATACAGTTTAAGGCGGGTCCAGTTATATTTATGTTCGTTGAATAAATCATTAATATCACAAGAGAAAAAAAATGGTAAATGACAGGTTCTTAATTTACAAGTCTACCCTAAATATATAATTTAAATTTGTGTTTAGTTATAAAAATATAAACAGAATGTAGCTCTTTTGGAGAGCGCAATTTTATTTGACCTGTCTTAAACACTGGTTTGACACGACATGTTGTCTGACCTCACCTGAATGATAATATTATTAAATACGAAACCACTTAATTAAGTAGAAAAAATGAATAAAAGAACTTTATAATACAAATATTAAATTAAAATAATTGATAAATATTAAACATTAAATATTACGATTTAAATAAAAATAAATAAAAATTATGTTAATTTCTTAATATTTAAATTTACATATAATGTTTGTATTTTTCATAACTAAATATTGTTTAAATTAACTGTTGTCTTATTTAAATCCTTAAATAAATACTAAATATTTACATGGTAACAACAACAACAATAACAACATCAAAATAAAATCAGTATTTAAGGCTGGGCCGGTTAAATTGTGCTCTTCAAAAAAGCTACATTTATATTTTTAAAACTAATTTTATTTAAATTAAGTATTATCTTATTTAAATACTTAAGTATATAATTAGTAAACATTTAATGATAATAATAATAATAATAATAATAATAATAATAATAATAATAATCAAAATAACTAACAAATAATTTTTCTAGACTTGCAAATTATATACCTAAATAAGTTTATAATCTAAATAAGTTTATAATTAACAAATTCAAAAAATTAATGCAAGTCTAGAAAAATTATATACCTAAATAAGTTTATAATTAACAAATTCAAAAAACTTGATTTTGGACTGATCTAGCAACTTGAATCAAACCTCAGGGACGAATTTAGCAGTTTTACCCATTCATTAACAGAGGTTCTAACGGTGTTAATTTATTGGACTGAAATAGCAACAGAAACTAGGCTCAGGGACTGTTTTAGCAACAAAACTTGATTTTGGACTGATCTAGCAATTTGAGTCAAACCTCAGGGACGAATTTAGCAGTTTACTCTAAACCAATGGAATGAACAGTCTTTATGTTCGTGGTTTTTTCCAATGGGCCTACTTGGACGGTCATTCCCCTATTAGACGCGTGTCTTCTACGTTAACACCTTACCCCTCTTTCCAGTTTGCTTCAGATGAGAGAGGATGGGAAGAGGGAAAAGGGAGAGAGAAGAGAGGGGCGGTGACCGGAGGATCATCACCGTCACACCACCACTGCGGTCACCATCTGGTGTCTCTGTTTTGTGAGGGTTCTAACCTATGAATGATCTCTGGGTTCTTTCCGGTTTGCTTCAGATGAGAGAGACGGGAAGAGGGAAAAGGGAGAGGGAAGAGAGAGGCGGTGACCGGTGTGTCACCACCGTCACACCACCACCGCGGTCACCATCTGGTGTCTCTGTTTTGTGGGGTTTTTGACCTTTATATGAAAGATCGATGGGCTCTCTCTATTTACCACTGCCCCTGTTTCTCTCTCTACAAATTTCTCTCTCTCTCTCTCTCTCAAAGGCTGGAAAACGAACGGTGTTTGTGTTCGTGGTTTGTTCCGATTGACCTGCGCAACCATATTGGTTTGTTAGGGTTTTTCTTTGATATTGTGTTTTGTCTGTTGTCGGTTCTTATACCTTCGTTGGTTAGGTTTTCTGTCATGGCTATGATGAGTTCAAGGATATGACGAAAAAATTGATGAACATGTAGCCTTGGCTTGGCAAGGATGGTGGATGGTAAGTTTTCACTTGCAACCCCCTTGCAGCCATGGATTTCTATTTTAGGCTTTAAAACTCTGAGCCTGGGATGGGAAATGCCTGTGTAGCCGACTATATCCTTGATTTTTTTTTTATTTGTCAAGTTTTAGGAACTTCTCAAGAATAAAGATACTAACTGTTGCCATTCTGTTGTTTTTTATTATATTATTGTTGAAGTAGTTGTAATCTCATCGATGTTGGGCGATGATGGTGGCTTGCTACTTGGCGTGGCAACTATGTTTGCATCCGTAGCGTCATTGAGTCGTGTTTTGTTGGTACCGGCGATGATGAAGTGTCATTCTGAGCCTTTTACACTTTGTGATGACTAGCACTGGTTGGTTGTGCTTATCGGTGTTTTATGTTTTACTGAGCCGTATTTTAGGGATAAAATATTGGTGTTTAACTGGTTGGTTGTGATTACCGACTAAAAAGAGGTATCCATTAGTACGCCTGCATCGAATCTGCTAACCTTAAAATGTGTAATGCATGATGCTAATTTGGATAATTTCATTTATGTGTTTAAAATGTGGCAAATCTTAATCTGCAAAGTGCATGGGCTTTATGAAATCGCCTCAAGGGACTACTTTTCCTGTGGTGTTGTGGCATATAAATCACTATCACCAGTTTGTTGGGCTGTTGGTTTTCCAACATCATCACTACTAGGTGTTTCTCCAGGAGTGGAGTATGTTGTTTTCTTTTTCAATCTAAACAAACCTAATTCTTCGTAGTTTAGTTTCGGAGTAAGGGATTTTATGTAATAGTGATGTTTTGCAGCTGCATAGGCTTTATTATGGATTTGCATCAAGACTACACCAACATCAGACAATAACAGTAAGTATTACTACTCTATCTTCATTTTAAGTTGCTGCATTTGCTTATATATCATTGTACACAACGCCAACTATTCAATTCGATTTGGAAAAATGAAGAAATAATGAAAACAACTCGAGTATATTATAAACTAAAATGATTTGAATAAAACAATTTGAACTGGTTCGGTCGATTGCATTTGCTTCTATACTTCTGGTGCGTGATCCGAGTATAAAGTGATGGATTGAGGTCGGTTTCAATGATTTTACTTTTCGGGTCAAACTGAAAGTATTTGCTTCTATACTTCTGGTGCGTGTTCCAGCTACAAACCGATATGTAATTGTATTGAATCACGCACAGACTGATGGGTCAAACTGGAAGTATTTGATTCTATACTTGCGGTGCGTGATCCGAGCACAAAAGGAATCACTGCAATTTTGTGGTTGAAAAGGCCAGTTTTTATTCTAATTGATTTTAATAGAACAAATTGAAATAGAATTTGATGAAATCTTACAAAGAAAGACTATATAAAAAAAGTGTCGGTACTGGTGACGTTATCCGAACCCGCAAGAAACCGAAACAGCTTTGAAGCTGGTATAACTAATAGGTTTCTAACGGCAAGTTCTCTTTTAATACCATATATTATCTTTAACAAAGAATAGCTAATTACTTTAGGAAAATTGTAAGTTATGAAACGTGTAAAAAAGTTGTCCATTTTTCAGCTTAGGTAAATTTTTCTGCAAATCTGTGAGTTTATGTCCATTTTCTTCACTATTTAGTTTAAGAATCATGTTTTGGTACTTTGCAATATCGAATTCCATAGTCCAATAGTTAAGAAAAATGTTCACAAAACTCTAGAAAAAATCAAAGTCGGACTTGGCAAATTAATAGTCGGCTAGATGGTTTATGGTCGTTTGTGTTTATGTTTAACCAACCTCTTTTGCCTATACTCTATACCGACTTGAATCCGTTTTGTCCCAAACACATTTTAACCTGAACCAAATTGAACCAGTTTTGAATTAGCCTATTCTGCCTATTCTGACCTCAGCCTGTTTTAACCCATTACCCATTTTTTGATATCCATTATTGAAATACAACTTTGTGTTTTGAACATATTCCAATTAGTGTTTCATTTCGACTGAAGAACTCATAATATTATATACTGCTAATAGTTTGGAAATGTGCAGTTGGTTAACAAGATTGCTGAATAGACCATGAAAAAGCGAGCCAGGGTTGAAAGGTTGAAGTCTTTGAAGAAAAGAATGAGTAGTTAAAGCACCACCACCATCATCAAATATTAGCTTCTTTGATATGGCCATCGGAGTTCTCTTTTTCATTGTCATCATTTTTCTAGGTAAACATATTTATGCATGTGATATGATGAGTATCTGATTGATATTCATTAATCTTGATAATGATCGGATTGTATCAAAAGTTTCTTTTGTGGAATAACTACATTTTCATATATAGATGTTAATAGATACATTTTTGTGTATTCGATACAATTTAGTATGAGTTGTTTGTTGTGTTAAAAATACATTCGGCATATCATGTTCGTGCACCAAGAAGGATTATGTTTAGCGTGATTTTGCTATGAGGTTTTGTAATGTAAAGCTTACATGTTATCACACCAAGAATGATCCGGTTGAGCTCGCCGCAACGCGGCACTGGATATAAAACTAGTTACTTTTAAATTGAATTGTTAGTGGAGTCTATTAAAAGTTATTTTGTTTTTTCTTTATTTTTATAATTATTTTTAAATTCCTTTTGAATAGATTAAGTTTTTTCTTTATAACTTAACATTATGATGTTTTATAAAATTCCGAGTACGCCATTACGATGTGCATATTTTTATCAATCTTTAGACATAAATTATATTTAAAACCGAGTTGTACACAGTAACATGAAATGATCTAGTTTACCCCTTTCCTTATTTAAGCAATATAATATGACGTTTTATAAGAAGTTTACCCTTTTCGTTATTTGAATAATATAATATGACGTTTACTAAACTTTAGAATATATCATTACGAAGTGTTTATTTTTATCTACGATTCAATAAAAAATTTATTCGAACGAACACCGATACCAGTGTTGTATTTGGTTTTATCTGGACATGGTGATAAAAAATTCGTTGAGTTATTTATGTACAGCTACATTGTTTACCTTTTTTGTTATTTGAGTAACATAATATAAAATTTTGAATACACCGTTGCAACATGCTTATTTTAACCTACGATTCGATAAAAAATTTAATCGAATGGGTAAATGCAATTGATTTTTTTTGTTCTATATGGTGAATAACCGAACCAATACTACTTGAACTATATCGTTACCATTAGCGTATTCGTTTTTATGATTTTCACGACGTGATGGTACAAAACTGATTAAAAATAAAGTTTGTATTGGCAACAGAGTTTTTTTAGTACTATAGGTTATAACAAGTGCCAGTGACCGAACTGGTGGCCACCTAAACATCAGTACCGGTATTAGTATTTGTTTCTATATGTAACATCCCGAAAATACAAATTCTTAAATTTGCAATTAAGTTGCAAATAAATTAGTAAAATAAAATAACTAGTAATGACACTAACCTAGTTAGTTTATTACTCATGAGTAGTTAAAGACATAGAAATAAAATAAAAGAAACTAGAGGGGCCAAAAGTGTTAAACTTGAAAATAATTTTAATAAAAACATTTTAATTAAACACAAACACCCCTGGTGAGGGTGCTGGGATTGATCAACAGGGGGAAAGGGCGACCAAGCCTTTCAAAACCCTAAACTTCACAAAACACCTAAATTGAAGGTTCAAATTTGATTCAAAACGAAATCCGAGCTGAGATTTGTGATCCTCATCGCAAGAGGGTTATAAGGTATGTAAAATTTGATGAGAATTCTCTACTTGAAATTCTCATGAATTTGGGAAATCTGAAATTTGATGATGCATGTTTGTTATTTGGATAGAATAGGAATGATATAGTGTCTAGGAGTAAAACCTAGACAACAATATGTGAAATCATGCCTAAATTCTGAAAATTTCATGAACACATTGAAGGTGATTCATGGGTTTTGTGAGAAAATGATGAACACTAGAGTTTAGAGGCTATCCTAGTGTAAATTGATTCATAGAAGCTGATTTATGAAAATTTCATGCTTAATTCTATATGTGGTAGCTAAATTAATGTTAATCAAGGCCAAGATACAAGCCATGAACTAGAATATAAATGATATAAAATTCTGCCTTATAAGTGTTTGTAGAAATGCCTCAAAGAAGGCTCGAAACTGCAAATTAAGTTAAAAACGCGTATTGTGATATTTGGGTGGATTATGTAATGTGTAATTGAAAAGGAGTTCTAAACATGCTATGGTTGAACTCTATAGGAAAGGATACCGGAGCGTCGAGCGGACAAGCCGGTGGTGACTTGCGTTTGAAAGGCGTGCATTGAAGGTATGTAACTTAACTCGTTACATTGGGTAATTTTGATAATTAGCATATGTGTAGTCGAATTGTAGAATAATGATTGTGTTGATTTAAAGCGATAAAGTTCGCTAAATTGAATAATAGGTCAAGAATTGGTTGGAATCTCGTTGGTAGTCATCGTAAATGGAGGATTCCGTAGATGAGCCAAACGGGTCGAATAACCAAATAATGCGTGGTAATGCATCGTAATATGATTTTCTCAGTCTTTGTTATTGTAAATAAAAGACATATTAGAATACGAGAAAATTAGTGTGAAGGTTTGTTAGAATGAGAAATCCGAGGATTCGGGTTTGGGTGAAATGAATAAATGGGACAAACATAAATTTGCAGAGTCCACCGTAAGTTACGTATCCACCGTAACTTACGGTGGAGAACAAATCATTACGGTGGTTCAGTACTGCCTTACGGCATACCAATATTATCTAGGAGCTACCGTAACTTACGGTAGATACCGTAAGTTACGGTAGAGCCCAGAAAGTTTTGTTGAATCTTTAATATCCTAGCTAATTGAATCCGTTTCAAGCGTAGTTTCAATTAAGCAATATTTCTAAGAACTCTAACACTAAGATTTGTTAAAAATCTCCAGTTTTCAGGTTTTGCAAGTATGTGGACGATGATCAAGCATGTTTTGAAGAACCGAACACGAACTTTTGAAGCTTCCGCTTAAATTAACTTTGTTTGGACAATGTTTATGATGTAAACAATCTACTAATCATGTTTTGAATGTTTAAATTAGTTAGTAGTTAATTAGTATGTGATCCTTTTAAAACTTTGATTTTGTACTTACTTTGAAGTAAGGTACCGTTTTATATATAATCTCGCATATTTACCTTAAATCCTTATAAAATTAAGACGGGTGTTACAAGTTGGTAATCAGAGCTTAAGGTTGTCAACAAAGTGTTCGGTTCAATCTTGATTGATCGTCTGGTAAGAATTAATTCATTATTTTAGTAGATTCTATCTTATGTAAGAAATGAGATGCAAATTAATGTGCATGGGAAGGGTGTGTTAACACACTCAAACCCGGAAAGTGCACCGAATGAGAACGGTAAAAGCAAGTCACGCACTTGGCTAAACCAAAGCAAATAAAGCTATGTTATAAATGAAATGTTTAATGTTTAATGTAAACATTTCAGTTTCAAGATGTCGAAAGGAAACGATAATGATCCGGTGCTGACAAGCACTGAACAAATGAAAGAGATAATTGCCGAAGAAGTGGGAAAGGCAATTGAAGGTAGTCTATCCGGGTTTATAGACAAAATTCAAAACACGGTGTTGTCGCTTGTCGAAGAACGAGTCAAAAGGTTGGAAGATAGTGTCAACCTTATAAAAGATAAATCAGGAGAACGTAAGGGATGCTCGTACAAAGAGTTTATGGCGTGTAAACCGCCAATCTACAACGGGGAGGTTGACCCGATAATATGCCAAAGATGGCTGAGCGACGTTGAAGGAGTATTTGAAAGGACCCATTGTGATGAAAGTGACTTTGTTGTTTACGGAACGGGTCAGTTGAGAGGTCAAGCCAAAGATTGGTGGGACAATAAAAAGAATGAAATAGGGGCCGAAGCGGCGAGGGCCATGACATGGGAGGAGTTTAAGACGCCGTTTCTTAAACATCACAGTCCCAAGGCGGTCATTAATAGAATCAAGGAAGAGTTCATGCAACTTAGGCACAAGGGCGAGACCATAGACAAGATTACGGCGACGTTTATGGATAAGATGAAGTTTTGTAGTGAATTGGTGACGAACGAAGAACAGAAGATATACTACTACTATAACATGTTGAGCTCCGAGTATAGGGAGTTTATGACTCCTTCAAAATACGAGACCCTTACCGAGATTATAAATGTTGCTCGAGAACGTGAAATCGAGTTGAAGAAGCAAGTTGAAAGGGGTGAGCGAAGGGCACAGGATGTGAATCCAAGCCCTACAAAGAAAGCTCGAACTGGGGAATCGGGAAAGAAGGTTGATGCTAAAGGCGGGTCACCAAGTTGTAAGGTGTGTGGAAAAGGGCACAAGGGAGAATGTCGGTTCAAAGACAAACCGTGCCCCATATGTAGTAAAACGGGGCACACGGCGTCTCTATGCCCGGGTAAAATCTCGGTTTGCTACAAATGTTATCAGCCCGGCCACAAAAAGTCCGAATGCCCAGACTTAGTTGGAAGGAGAGACTATAAAGAATCTCCAGCAGAAGCCCCTAAGGCGAAGGCTAGGTCCTTCCAACTTACCGCGGCTGAAGCAAAGATAGAACCCGATGTGGTCTCAGGTATATTCACAATTAACTCAATTCCTGCACGTGTATTGTTTGATACGGGTGCGAATAAATCCTTCATCTCGCATGGATTTATTCGACATCCTTCATTTGTATTGACAAAATTATCTGTGCCCTTAGAAGTTGAAATAGGGGACAACAAAAGTTTTATAGTTTGTGATATTTGTCGAGGCTGCAAATTAAGCATCGATGATGAAGAATACCTGATAGACCTAATCCCGATGTCAATGGGGGAATTTCAAGTAGTCGTGGGGATGGATTGGCTATCTCAGCACCACGCAAAGGTCGTGTGTTTTCGTAAGGAGATAAAGCTAACATCTCCGAGCGGGAAACACGTTACTATCTATGGCGAAAAAGGAGGTAACCCCATAATATGCTCAATGTTGAAAGCTCACAAGTTTATGAAGCAAGGATGCAAGGCATTTATGATATGCGCAAATGAGCCCGAGAAAGAATCACTGAAGATTGAAGATGTACCGGTAGTAAGGGATTATGAAGATGTGTTTCCGGAGGATTTGCCGGGGATACCGCCCGAACTGGAAATAGAGTTTGGAATCGAATTGATTCCGGGCGCAAAACCCGTAGCTAGAGCCCCGTACTGACTTGCGCCGTCGGAATTACAAGAGTTGATGTCCCAAATTCAAGACCTGCTTGACAAAGGATTCATAAGGCCGAGTATGTCTCCTTGGGGCGCACCGGTATTGTTTGTGAAAAAGAAGGACGGAAGCATGCGCATGTGTATCGATTACCGGGAGTTAAACAAACTCATGGTAAAGAACCGATACCCGCTTCCGAGGATAGATGATCTATTCGACCAATTACAAGGTGCGAACTGGTTTTCAAAGATTGACCTTAGATCGGGGTATCACCAACTAAAGGTCAAGGAGGAAGATGTGCCAAAAACGGCTTTCTGCACGCGATACGGACATTACGAGTTCCTCGTAATGTCATTTGGGCTAACAAATGCACCCGCGGCTTTCATGGATCTCATGAACCGGGTTTGCAAGCCAATGTTGGATAAATCGGTCATCGTGTTCATCGATGATATTTTAGTGTATTCGAAAAGTGAAGCTGAGCATGCACACCACTTACAAGAGGTGTTAGAGACACTTAGACGAGAAAGGTTGTATGCGAAGTTATCTAAGTGTGCCTTTTGGTTACGAGAGGTACAATTTCTCGGCCACATCATAAGTGCCGATGGAGTATTGGTTGATCCGTCAAAGATCGAGGCCGTGTCGAAATGGAATTCCCCGAAGAACCCTTCGGAAATTAGAAGCTTCTTAGGGCTTGCGGGATACTATAGGAGATTCATTCATGATTTCTCCAAGATTGTGTCGCCATTAACCAAGTTAACCTGGAAGGAGGAGAAGTTCACTTGGGGTGTTGAACAAGAATGGGTGTTTCAAACGCTAAAAGAAAAGCTAACTCAAGCTCCGGTATTAACATTGCCGGACGGAGTCGAAGACTTAGTGGTTTACTCGGATGCCTCATTATCGGGGCTCAGATGCGTTTTGATGCAACGGGGCAAAGTTATAGCTTATGCTTCGAGGCAATTAAAGATACATGAAAAGAAATATCCCACTCATGATCTCGAACTAGCTACAGTGGTGTTTGCATTAAAAATATGGAGGCACTATTTATATGGGGTAAAGTGCACCATATTCACCGATCACAAGAGCTTAAAATACTTCTTCGACCAGAAGGAGTTAAACATGTGCCAGAGACGATGGTTAGAAACAGTGAAGGATTTCGACAGCAAAATACATTACCACCCCGGAAAGGCGAATGTGGTGGCGGATGCTCTGAGCAGAAAAGCGGACTATGTCCCAATACGAGTAAGGTCGATGCAGCTTGTGGTGACCTCGGGTATACTTGAACGTATCCGAGAAGCACAAGTAGAAGCAGTAAAAGAGGAAAACTGGAAGAAGGAACGAATAATCGGCCAATTAAAAGATTTGTTGGATGGAAAGAACGGGTTGAAGACTCGATCCGGAAGAATATGGGTTCCAAATACTTGTGGAGTGAAGGCGCTATTACTTGATGAAGCCCATAAATCCCGATATTCTATTCATCCGGGGGCGACCAGGATGTATAATGATCTGAAACAAAATTATTGGTGGCCCGGAATGAAGAGGGATGTGGTGAAATATGTAGAGAAGTGCTTGACTTGTTTACAAGTCAAGGCGGAACACCAGAAACCTTATGGGAAACTGCAACCATTGGAGATTCCGGTTTGGAAATGGGAACATATCACTATGGACCTATTGACCAAACTACCTAAAACGATCAGGGGATTCGACGCCATATGGGTGATTGTGGACAGATTGACAAAGAGTGCACACTTCATTCCTATACGCGAAACTTATACGTCGGAAAAGATGTCCGAGGTGTATACAAACGAAATAGTGGCACGTCACGGAGTACCGGTATCTATTGTATCGGATTGAGATACCCGGTTTACTTCAAATTTCTGGCGAGATTTCCAAGAGCAAATGGGAACCAAATTGTTCATCAGCACTGCGTACCATCCTCAGACGGATGGACAAAGTGAAAGAACAATACAAACGTTGGAAGACATGCTACGGGCATGTATCATCGACTTCGGTGGAATTTTCGTATAACAATAGTTATCATTCGAGTATCGGCATGGCACCTTACGAGATGCTATACGGTAGAAAATGCAGAACCCCGGTGTGTTGGGGTGAAGTGGGTCCGTGTGAATTGGCACATAAAGATATAGTTCAGGCCACTAATGAGAAAATTGAAGTGGTGCGAGTCCATTTGAAAGCAGCCCAAGATAGGCAAAAGTCTTACGCCGATAAAAGACGAAGACCGATTGAATTTCAGATAGGCGACATGGTTATGTTAAAGGTTTCTCCATGGAAGGGCGTTATCAGATTCAGAAAAAGAGGGAAACTAAGCCCGAGGTTTATCGGGCCATTTAAAATCATCGAACGGGTTGGTAAGGTAGCATATCGCCTCGAACTACCGGAAGAGTTGAGTGGAATAAATGGCACGTTTCATGTATCACAGCTACGAAAATGTCTAGCGGAGGAAACAACTTACATACATTACGGCGATAACGAGGTAGATGATCGTTTAAATTATATTGTAAGGCCCATCGAAATTCTAGATCGAAAGATTAAGCACTTGCGAAACAAACAAATCGATCAAGTTAAGATCAAGTGGGAGCATAGGAAAGGTTCGGACACTACGTGGGAGTCCGAAGAGGAGATGCGACGTCTCTACCCTACATTATTCGGTACGTGCTCTGGTTTCGGGGACGAAACCCTTTTAAGGGGATGGACTTGTAACATCCCGAAAATACAAATTCTTAAATTTGCAATTAAGTTGCGAATAAATTAGTAAAATAAAATAACAAGTAATGACACTAACCTAGTTAGTTTATTACTCATGAGTAGTTAAAGACATAGAAATAAAATAAAAGAAACTAGAGGGGCCAAAAGTGTTTAACTTAAAAATAATTTTAATAAAAACATTTTAATTAAACACAAACACCCCTGGTGAGGGTGCTGGGATCGATCAACAGGGGGAAAGGGCGACCAAGCCTTTCAAAACCCTAAACTTCACAAAACACCTAAATTGAAGGTTCAAATCTGATTCAAAACGAAATCCGAGCTGAGATTTGTGATCCTCATCGCAAGAGGGTTATAAGGTATGTAAAATTTGATGAGAATTCTCTACTTGAAATTCTCATGAATTTGGGAAATCTGAAATTTGATGATGCATGTTTGTTATTTGGATAGAATATGAATGATATAGTGTCTAGGAGTAAAACCTAGACAACAATATGTGAAATCATGCCTAAATTTTGAAAATTTCATGAACACATTGAAGGTGATTCATGGGTTTTGTGAGAAAATGATGAACACTAGAGTTTAGAGGCTATCCTAGTGTAAATTGATTCATAGAAGCTGATTTATGAAAATTTCATGCTTAATTCTATATGTGGTAGTTAAATTAATGTTAATCAAGGCCAAGATACAAGCCATGAACTAGAATATAAATGATATAAAATTCTGCCCTATAAGTGTTTGTAGAAATGCCTCAAAGAAGGCTCGAAACTGCAAATTAAGTTAAAAACGCGTATTGTGATATTTGGGTGGATTATGTAATGTGTAATTGAAAAGGAGTTCTAAACATGCTATGGTTGAACTCTATAGGAAAGGATACCGGAGCGTCGAGCGGACAAGCCGGTGGTGACTTGCGTTTGAAAGGCGTGCATTGAAGGTGTGTAACTTAACTCGTTACATTGGGTAATTTTGATAATTAGCATATGTGTAGTCGAATTGTAGAATAATGATTGTGTTGATTTAAAGCGATAAAGTTCGCTAAATTGAATAATAGGTCAAGAATTGCTTCGAATCTCGTTGGTAGTCATCGTAAATGGAGGATTCCGTAGATGAGCCAAACGGGTCGAATAACCAAATAATGCTCGATTATTTAATAAACTCTCTAAGATAATTTAATAAACTCTCTAAGATAATATTTTTTGCCGGTCCCGACTCGGGGATAGGGTGCTAAATTAATAATTCTCTAAAATTATAAGATAATACATTTTTGATAATTTCTTTAGACCCCATATAAAATTTAAATTAATAATTCCTTATATATAGCATATTACATGAATGATTTATGAAGGTTTCTTGAAAAATGACTCAATTGTCTTTTGTTTTTTGTTGAAATCAATTTCCCCTTGAATCTCGTCTCTAATTTTCCTTAGCATGGTAAGAACTTCTGGTGTTGTTTTCTCATAGCTCAACAAGAAATTGTTCAATGTGATTGCCGCTTTAATAGCTTCGTTTCGCGAAGGGGGCTCCATTGTAGAACTTTCATCATCTTCTTCATCGATACCATCTTTATTAATTCCAATAACGCTTTCAATAATTTCTTCATTAGTCAACAACTGTGCAACTACATTTTCTTCTGGGTGAGTCAGAACATCTTCGACATCCATTGCATTGCGATAACCCAACTCTTTGATCAAATTCTGGAGTTCTTGAGTGCTTTCACCACCTTCATCTGAGTTCTCAAAAGTCATGTTATCTGTTGATCGAAGTTTACAATGACGAAAGCAGTTCGCAATTGTATTTGCACGAACATCCATAGTCCATGCTGAAATTGGAAGATTCATTGCATCTACTACATTTATTTTTGTTGGATTTGGAACCCCTAATTCATAACCCTCCAAAAGACTTCTATAAAATCGACGACGATAATGCATCTTAAAAGCTCGTATGATCCCCGCGTCACAAGGTTGAATTTTTGAAGTTGTGTTTGGTGGCAAAAAAAAAATAATTCAACATTTCGTAATCCTTCAATAATTTTTGGATGAGCAGGGCAATTATCCACAATCAAGAGAATTTTTCTTCCAACCATTTTTTATCAAGTTGGCGAACATATTCTTCAAATAACACACCAGTCATCCAAGCTCGTTTGTTAGCACGGTACTCACAGTTCAGACTGTTCAAGTTTACATTCTTGAAGCACCTTGGTTTAGCATATTTCCCAATAATCCATAAAGGAATTTTTTCCGAACCGTCCTCATTACAGCAAATAGCAACAGTTAGTCTTTCCTTGTCTTGTTTTTTTCCCTTCAAGCTGCATTGTTGCAAGGGAGATTGAAGGTTTCTTTCAAATTGGGCCGTTCATTTGATATACATGCACTGTATACAATAATTAAGTGGAAGCTTGAAAGGTGTTTGTAAACTAAGTATTCTACTATAAATTAATAAAATATTAATTAATATATAAATTAATAATTATTAATTTATCGATTAATTAATAACTCTTTTAATTAATAAATTTTGGTGGTCCCAAGTGTATTATTTTATAGAGTTTCTACTGTAATATGATTTTCTCAATCTTTGTTATTGTAAATAAAAGACATATTAGAATACGAGAACATTAGTGTGAAGGTTTGTTAGAATGAGAAATCCGAGGATTCGGGTTTGGGTGAAATGAATAAATGGGACAAACATAAATTTGCAGAGTCCACCGTAAGTTACGGTGGAGAACAAATCATTACGGTGGTTCAGTACAGCCTTACGGCAGACCAATATTATCCAGGAGCTACCGTAACTTACGGTACCGTAAGTTACGGTAGAGCCCAGAAAGTTTTGTTGAATCTTTAATATCCTAGCTAATCGAATCCGTTTCAAGCGTAGTTTCAATTAAGCAATATTTCTAAGAACTCTAACACTAAGATTTGTTAAAAATCTCCAGTTTTCAGGTTTTGCAAGTATGTGGACGATGATCAAGCATGTTTTGAAGAACCGAACACGAACTTTTGAAGCTTCCGCTTAAATTAACTTTCTTTGGACAATGTTTATGATGTAAACAATCTACTAATGATGTTTTGAATGTTTAAATTAGTTAGTAGTTAATTAGTATGTGATCCTTTTAAAACTTCGATTTTGTACTTACTTTGAAGTAAGGTATCGTTTTATATATAATCTCTCATATTTACATTAAATCCTTATAAAATTAAGACGGGTGTTACACTATAGTTTTCCATCGATATAAAACACGCGCCAATATCCTTTTGGGTGTATCTCTTTTGGTTGTTATAAGAACCGGGCCGATACGGTTTTGATACATTAACAAACCGAGTCAATGCCAATCGTAAGCCCGCCGCGAAGCGCGGGAATCCCACTAGTTCATATTAAATACAAACGTATTAAAACTATATAATGACCCTTTATCGTATGTCATAGAGGCGAAGATAGTTTTGATCTCTAATATGTAAAATCGGTATATTCAAGAGATAAAGTAATTCTTATAAGTTTATCTCTATATCGTATAGTAGAATTTATTAACTCGAGTATCATGATATATCAATTTTTTTAGGATAAAAGGTTTATTTAAAACTATTTATTAAGGTGGATAATTGATGTGTGTGCGGTGTGATATATATTTAAGTATATTTTTAGCCCTTTTTACACATTAGTCAAGTTTTAAATTTATAAAACACGATATTTACTAACACCAAACACACATATGGGCAAGTGCACCCATCGTGAGCGTAGTATAGTGTTGGTAAGATACCGAGGTCTCCAAGGACACAAGAGCTTTTAGTACCGGTTTATCCTCAACGTCTAATCAAATCAAAATTTTAGAAAAAAAGTTTTTAAACAAGAAAATAAAACTAACTAAAAATGTTGAAAATAAAAATAAAAATAAAACAGATAGACAAGATGAATTACTTGGATCCGACTCGCCTTTAGTGTAACCTATGATTATTTCCGCACTTTTACACTTTTTAAGAGATTATCTTAGTTATTGTAGTAGGTCCCTCTTTTGAAGGTGACGTTACCCTCAACCCAGTAGTTTGAGTCAGCAAGGATACAATCCTAAAGGGTTGGATTATTGAAAGATAATTAATTAAGTTATTAATGCATAATGTGGTAGGCCCCTCTTTTGAAGGTGACGTTACCCTCGGCTAAGTAGTTTGAGTCAGCAGGGATACAATCCTAAGTAGCCGGGTTAAAATTTTAATAGTAGTTTACATATGAGGGGATCAAGGAGTTCGGACCCCCGCCATCCAATACCAGTGGGTATTGAAGGAGGTCCTACTAAACTTGACCTAGGTCCTTGCAGGATCTATACACTGAACAAGGCAAGACGCTTACCAAACCATTCCCTTAACCCCTGACCAGGTAGCCAACATATCTCCATATAGACCGTGGAGATATGAATGGTGAAAACCTTTTATTTTATATAGACAGTAAAATAATGCCAAGACACCACAGACAAATGATAAGGAAGATTCACCTTCAACATAAGAAACTAGTTATTAAAGTCATTAATACATAACCAAATAAAAAGTGCGAAAAGATTAAAAATAAAAAGTATTACACTAAATGCTTGTCTTCACCAAGTGATGTAAGAGACTTAGGCAAACATGGCATTTGATTGTCAAGAACTCATACGATCAATCTTGGATCTCGAGACTACTCACACACTCTATGATGGATGATGGACGATGGTGGTGGATGTGGGTTGTGATGGTGGTGGTGGGTGGGTGAAGTGTGAGAGAGGTGGTTTGCCAATGGATGGTTTGCAAGTGAGCCAAGCACCCCTATTTATAGCCTGCACAGAAGCCCGGACACGGCCCCGTGCCCGTTGGGCACGACCCCGTGTCCACCCATCTTCTCTTTCTTCATTAAATGCAGTTTGTCTGCATTAGTTGACCACGCCTCGTGTCCGCTGGGCATGACCCCGTGTGCAGAAGCGTATCTGTACTATCAAGATTTGCCTAGATTCTGCGAATCTTAGCGTTGACCACGGCCTCGTGTCCGTTGGGCACGCCCCCGTGGTGGGTGATAGAAGCTTCTACAACTTTGTCTTTTCTGCAGACACTTGGGCACGCCCCCGTGCTCAGTGAGCACGGGGCATGTTCAGCCTTCTGTTCTCTTGTTTTTGCTTGGGGAGATGCTGTCGAGGGGTCGGGCATGCCACGTTTATTCCTTTTCTTGTATTATTGTTAGATTTAGCTGCATTTTTGCTTCTTTTGTTCATTTAAGCTCATTTAACCCTGAAAATACAAAAGGAAGACAAAAGCACACTTTTTCCAACATTAGTACTAAAAATGGTTAGTTTTATGCCACATTTGATGTAATTTATATGTTGCATTTTGTACACATCAAATACCCCCACACTTGAATCTTTGCTTGTCCTCAAGCAAAACTCTTTAATTTGTGGCTTACACACCCAAATGGAATGGGTAGAAGAGAAGATTTTGGGCTTGTCATAGAGTGTCGGGATTCCAAGATTCTTTATTAGGTTTTATTTTTACTTTATTTACAATCCTATTCGTTATGATTTATTTAAAACATTACATAAGGGAAATTATTTATTTGGGCATAACATGCCTCTTTAAAATTCCATTTATATACAAGTTCACATACCTCACGGGGGATCACTCAACACTCGGCCGAAGATGTATTTTTGTGAAACACTCGAGAGCGGCATGTAACTTACTTCTACCATATGCTTGCCGAGCAATCAATCCTCCTCCTTTTTAACTATACACCTTTGTAAATATTAAGAGGACTTTGAGGAAATGTTAGGATTGGGTGAAAGGTAGGTGGTTGGGTTAGTGGTTAGTAGAAAAAAGGGCGAAAAGCGTCAAAAGCGTCGGTTTTCGTAAAACATTTTGTTTTTGTGACTTTTTATTTCAATGAAGCATTATTCAAACAAGCCTTCTTTTGATGAGCTTTGTTTGTTTATTGCTAACTTCATTTTTCTTTTCTATATATATATATATATATATATATATATATATATATATTTTGATAAGGAAGTCACAAGAAAAACCGAGTTTTGTTACTAAAATAAAGGGTTTAAAATGAAAAAGGGTTTTGGTGGGAAAAAGGGTGTTTGTTTTGGGTTAAGAAATGAAAATGTTTAGGCTCAAAGGGGTTAACTAGGGGGATTTTGGGTAGGTGGTAAAAAAAGAAAAGAAAAATAATGGTGTTGAAATAAAAAGTTAGTCCTAATGCCTCCATCATTTACTTACTTGGGTTTAAGTTGGTAAGGACCTGGAATGTATCGTCGTGGCAAGTTCTAGAGTCGTAAGAAACCAAGCGGCTATTCACATAAGAAATGAAAAATGAGCATTTAGGTTAAAGATGTGTATTTGTATGCTCAATAAAGGCTCAAAACTCACTTTTTGTGGGAATGTGTTTTTATGTGATCAAGTATATATAATCAAATTTTAACTAGATTTGTTATGCATTTTTATAATTTTCTTATGTTTGTTCTTTTTTATCACGACGCTATCGGTTGTAAATTTGTAAAAGTATAACCTTTTAGAACTTGTTATTCCCAAATTAAACCAAGACAAGTAAAAAAAAGTGAAAATTTTTTTGAAAAAATTTGGAGTGTTTAGCGGTTCCAATAGAGTTTTGTGTAAGGCTTGTAATTAGGAAGGTATGTCTAGGTTTTATTTCAAGACTCCTATTATATAGTAAGTTTACATATCATAGGGCTACGTTCACACAAAGGGATGCCTAGTTAAGGTATCAAGTTAACTATAAAGTTACAGTTAAAGTTTTTGTTAACCTAATTTGGGGAGACAATTGTCACAAACTCTCCTAGTTATAAGAATTTCGTCCCGAAATTCAGTTGATTTTAGTCTGGTTAAAACATAAATATAACATGATGGTTTTAAGACATCTTGATCCTATAATTATGGTGACGAATTATACGCCTCATGTCTAAGAAGTTGGTTGTTAAATAAGCAGGTGGATGATTGGATCTTTCGAAGAATCTCGAAGGAGTCAATTCCAATCTCCAGATTTAGGGATGATATAAGTTGTTTCAAACAGGTTTCCAATTACGTATGTTTAAGTTATAAAACTGAGTTGTTGTATCTTCAAAATGATCCCCTTTCTCAGTTCCTAATGAAGATCGTGTAACCTAATGATTCAGGAGTTTGGAAGTATGATTACAATGTGTCGCACGTATTATAATATTCTCATGCTACACTAGATAACAAAATCAGATTCAAATGTGTATTAGCGTAACACCTTAATAGCGATTAGTGTAAATGGATATGCTAACTTATGCCGTTTCAAAGTCTATGCAGGGCATATGACTTGTTTTCATAAGACCTGCACGTCCTATTACATTGATGTTGCACATAATAATGTCTCTTTTGATGGAGTCTAAGTTTGCTAACCCATTCCTTGATCATCTTTTAAAGTTGGCTTATTGTTTGCAACCTAGTTCTTAGTCTGACTTCTAGTCCCACTTTCAATGGTGTTTATGTATAGGATGTACCACAACTAACCAACCACACATCCGATACCTTGAAGGCCGTACCAATTACCTTAGTGAAGATGTTATATGCGTACCACACCTCCGGTACCTTAATGAAGATGTTATCTGCGTTGATTATAGCCTGTGCATACATCATATCATGTCAAACTTTGTGGATGTAGTTATCGCCTAGTTCAATCTCGTTCCATTCATAGAGATCAATGAAATTAATTTCTTAAGCACAATGAAAATAGTTCCAACAAATGTTTTTTCAAAAGCAAAATGTAAAAGGTTAAAGTATGCAAAAGTCTCATGATATTGGGAAGACAAAATCTATAAGTCATTCTTTCGTAAATCCCTTTCTCTTCTCCTAAAACTTCCTTGATCGTTGTGAATGGACCGGGGTGACAAATGGTCCAATTAGAATGCACATGTTTTTTTTCCTTTTCATTCCAAGCAATTACAACTACCTTACACCGTATTTTATTAAAATTTTGATGTTTTATTTTTGAAATTTGTTAATTGTCTATAGCTTTGAAATATCAATTTGATATTTGACTTTTAATACGTTATATGTATTCATGAATACACATTTTAAGTGTCCACATCTACGATAAAGGGGAGAGGGATACGGAAGTGACAAGGTGGCACCAGAGAGAGTGACCGAAGGAATGCAAATAATGGTGGGGTGATTTGTTTTTTTCCCTATTTCTAAGTAAAAGGAAGTTGGGAAGTTAAAGGTTAACAATGAAGGCAAGCGACTACATGCGTGGTGATGGAGTTGCCGAATGACATCGGTAACAAACCTATTAGAGGGTTATTTTTCATGAAAAAAAAATGCGAGTATGACAATTTTTTTTTATTTTATGTTATGTGGGACCCACAATTTTGTTTTATTTTTTCAATAGTAAAAATATTTCGGTTAATTCATAAAAATTTAACGTGTGTTCCTAATTATTACGGTTGGATAAACATCATCATCATACTCAGTAAATACCACCAGTAACAAAGATTAGATAAGGTCTAAGGAGGATAAGACTTATAAATAAAGAGCCTGCTTCTAGTGAGAGCCCCGGCTCCATCCACTAATAACAAAGATAAGATAAGGTCTGAGGAGGATAAAATGTAGAAATAGAGAGACTGCTTCTAGTGAAAGCCCTGACTCCATATTAGTTTTGCATCAAGCCTTGGACAGTTGGACATAAGACGCATAACTCTCGACAAAAAAGCTGATTAGTGCATGTATTCCCTTCTCCTTCGGCTATAACCGCCACTATATGATGCATGATTAACCATCCCCCGTTTTTAACGTTATTTTCATGAAATTAGTAAATGACGTTAAAATTAGTATAATTTCACTTTAACCCCCAAAAACCCACACATATATACATTATAGAGTAAAGGATCAGGTTCAAGAGTGAATACTAGTGTAGCTTGCGAACTGAGTGAACTAATCCTGGCCATACACGTATATAGATCAATGGCCAGGATTTGATGTTGAAATACACTAGTGTATTTTACGATTTGATGATGAGATCCTGACCATACACGTGTGTAGATCAATGGCCAGGATTTGTTCACTCAGTTCACAAATACACTAGTGTTCACTCTAGAACCCCACCCATAGAGTAAATTGCCAAAATCGTCCCCGATGTTTGGGTATGTTTGCCATTTTCATCCAAAACAACTTTTTTTGTACCGTATAGTTCTTCACTTTTGGGATTTTTTTTGTCATTTTCATCCAAACGTTTGACTTATTTTGCCAAATCGTCGCTGAGATTTGGGATTTTTTGTCATTTTCATCTAAATATTTGATAGAAAAAATAAAGCAAACTAGATGTTTGGATGAAAATGGCAAAAAAAATCCCAAAAGTAAGGGACTATATTGTACAAAAAAGTTGTTTTGGATAAAAATGACAAACATGCTTAAACCTTAGAGACGATTTTAGTAATTTACTCTACGTTATACGTGCACACCGCAATCATCATGTATACCGGTGGATACAACAAGGACCAAACCCATAAAATCCTAAAAAGGATAACCATCGTGACATACCGAAACCATGGGTGTGATATTTTCATAATAACCCAAACGGACCATCTCGGATCCCTTTTCCGAACCAAAATCAAACGCTATAGGCGAAACAAGCCCTAATTTCCCATTCTTTATCTTTCTCCGCTACTATTATCAAACCAGACCTCATCATCATTGTAGTCTACAACTTCCAGATCATCATCTCCTTCGGTGAATTTTCACCTCACAATTCTTCATTCGGTACGTATTTATTCTATTTTCGATCCAACTTTCCATCGGGATCCCAAATTGAATTTGTCTGATACTGATCTAGCTTTTAATGCTCGTTTATTGCTTCTATTATCCTGATTTCAATCATATGTCGCATCTAATAGTATAGAAATATTGAAATTTTGAGTTCAATCGAGCAGTGTGATGTACTTTGTTATGTTTTTGCCTTTAATTTTGTTATATGATGAAATGTATAAATGTGTATTGGATAAGGATAAATAATTAGAGATAAGATTTTTGATTTATTGTCAGTTTTTGGATAAGGCAGTCCAGATACTAAAGTTAATTGCAAAAGGAATTGTAAGGATCTCTTGATTCTAAGAACAATTTAGTGTTTTAGTCTACTCTATCCATCGGTAGTGTCTTTATGTTCAAGCATTAATAATAAAACTATTCGAAAGAACGGAAGAGTGATTTTTGTCTTAAAGATACTCGGCTATTCATGTTATATGTTTCCTATATATTGAGCAAGGTTTTTAAAAGGACTTGAAAGCTATCATTTATTAAAAAACTTGCTTATAGAGGTTTCCTACACGGCTCCGCATTTGTTAATATATAGATTTTTGCTGTGCATCAATATATAGATTTTTGTTGTGCATCATAAGATTCAAAGAAAAGAAAATGTGCATTCTTTAACCTGAGTCGCAACCTACCAATCACACAGTTAACTTACGCTTAGTATTGATTTTCCACTTATCAGTTTGGCTTCTTTCCTACAATGTAGTAAATATTGTGGTCTAAATCTGAAATGAAAGTGAACATCTTTTTATATTTTTTTGTAAGAGAAAGAGTGTCTTACAAGAGCACGTGGCTCTATTTGTAAATACCAAGTTTGCTGTTATATCAATATTAAGCATCTAAGTATATGTCTGGTGATTGGTGATCGTGCTTGATTCCCGTGACGCGGAAATAAGTTTGCAAGATAAAGTAGGTTTTAAAAAATTATTAAGAAGAACATGCTTTTTTCCTATTTTTTTCTGTTTGTTTACTACTAAAATCTTGGTTTTAAAAAGTGATAGGCGCACAAAAGCAACGAGGTCTAACTCGAGGCGCCAAGCGCAAAAGCGGTGGGCTTTCATACCCAAGGCACATATAGGTTATATAATTTTTTATGTATATCCCATAGGCTTTTAGCTTCCTTTACCCAAAATATAGCTATAAACAAGGTTTTTATATTATTTTACCTACATCAAAAACCCAAGGTACAACACTTTTCTGCATAAAAACACTTCAGGTACATGAGCGCGCACCCCAGGCCTGAAAAAACCAAAATAAAAAATAAAAAAATCTAAAAACTGTGCTTTTTTGGCGCTTCTTGGAATTGATCCAGGCGTTGATCGAAAAGAAAGTATTTTCTTGAGTTTCATTACCATAGTCAATATATTTTGGTTATCTGTCTTATTACATATATGCATGAGAGCATGTGTCATGGAAAAGGTGTTATTTGCACCTCACACCATGGTAGTTTTTCAATTTGTGTTGTGCACTGTATACTTGTATGACTGCATGTAGCCAAATCCATAATGATCAATTGCTCATGTCATCCATTTGACAACCGGGAGTTAAGCATATGCATCTAATAATTGGAAACAAGTAACTGGTAATATTACACGCACAACTACTGAAGTTAAGTAATTGAATAATATAATCTTTTTATTTCATGTTAGCTCTAGGTATAACTGGGAACAAGTAACAAACTTTCATATTACTTTGTGTTATTTGTTCTCGTATGGTTTAATCATGCAAGAGGGACACTCCATGCTACTATTTCTTGATATTTAGTTATGTAGTATGTATGTGCATATTATATATTTATACCATATTGATGTAGTTATCTTCATGTTCTGTTTGGTTTATGCGTGGTTCAGTTGTAGATTTAGTGACTATATGGAACGGAATAGACGGAACTCCTTCAAGAAACGCCCTAATCCCAATATTAACAAGGGCGGTAACAAAAGAGGGAGATTCAGTGAACAATCTTCATCAAGCTCTAAGGCTCCAGAGACAGTCTACAAAATATTATGTCAGTCTAGAAAAATCGGTAGTGTTCTCGGGAAAGGTGGTGGGATAGTCAAAGCCTTGCGAGAAGAGACCCAAGCTAAAATTACGGTTTCTGAGACGGTTCCCGGTTCAGAAGAAAGAGTAATAACAATATCTAGCCCTTCAAGTTTGCCGGTAAAAAGCAACACCGGGGATAATCAGGAGAATAATGATATGGAGCTGTATTGTGCAGCTCAAGATGCTTTATTGAAAGTTCACGATAGAATAATTGAGGAAGACGTAGTAGGTGAAAATCCGATAATGGCACGCCTGCTTGTTCCGAACAATACGGTTGGGTGTGTTTTGGGGAAAAAAGGAGATGTTATTCAGAGATTACGGAGTGAAACTGGTGCAAGTATACGCGTTATGCCTGGAGACCAGCGTCCTGCATGTGCGATGACTACTGATGAGTTGGTCCAGGTAATGCTCTAACCTCTCATGCCCACAGTTTAGGGGTGAGCAGAAAACCAAAAAAACCGATTTAACCGAACCGCACAAAAAACCGAATAACCTAAAAAATCAGTTTTTAATGTTTGTTATATATTGATTTAGGAATTATTAGTCTTATTCTTGAATGTTAAGTATTTATGATAATTAACATTAACACGTTTATCTATCTTTGAAATGGTTTATTCATTGCCTACAAGAAATAACAAAATTTAACATAAAAAATAAATGATTTTCAAAGTATTATAAAAGAAAATGTCTTAGAAAAAACTTTGGAGAAACATAAAAATAGATTATAAGGTTAGGTTTATGCGAACAATGTTAATTAAAAAGGTAAAATTCAATAACTTAAATGTAATAATCTAAGAAAGATTCTAAAATCTTGGATTATACGTTTTTATTTTTGAATCTTACGTAATTTTCTTCCAAAAACCGAAAAACTGAACTGAACCGTTGCTAAAACCGAAAAAACTGAAACCGAAAGGTTTTCGAAAACCGAATTGAACTGAACCGTGCACATCCCTACCATAGTTTATTTTTAAAATTTATTTTATAACAATGGACGTATAGAAAATCTTAAAATGTTATTAATCTTCAGATATCAGCGAAACCAGATGTTGCAAAAAGGGCTCTCTATCAAGTGTCTACATTATTGCATCAGAATCCACGCAAGGACAAACCTCCATCCGTGAAGGGTGGCCAAAACACGACCCCTACAAACGTAATGCGAGGTGAGCGTAGGTCAAGTGCCCGTAGTGAACCACCCATGTCATGGATGGGGCCCACCAGATTCGGGCCCAATGGCGCTAACGGTGATTTTGCTGCTACACATGGTGAGGATATCGCGTCTGAGTTTTCAATGAAGGTCCTTTGCTCTTCAGCTAAAATCGGAGGGGTAATTGGTCAAGGGGGGTCAAATGTATGGCAGTTGCAGCAAGCGACAGGAACTAACATACACGTGGATGATGCTTCTGTAGAGTCTGATGAGCGTGTCATTCGGGTGTCTGCATTTGAGGTCAGTAGTTTTTAAGATATGGTTAATGCTGCAAAATAGAGGTGGCAGATTTGATGTATTGGGCCACAAGCCAAAACAGGGAACATTCGGTTACGGGATGGAACGATCTGGGTCATATTGGACTGACTCTGAAGTTCTTGTTCTATCACTATAAATTTTCTACTGTGTCAAATATGTTAAGAAAATTTATATATTTCATAAAAGAGTAAAATGCCATTTTTGTCCCTGAGTTTGGCCAATTTTGCGACTTTCGTCCAAAGGGTTGTTTTTTCGCATCTGGATCCAAAAGGTTTGAAATATTACCATTTTCATCCAGCTTATTAACTCCATCCATTTGTCTCCGTTAAGTCAGGGGTATTTTCGTACATAAAGTGAAAAAAACCGAGTTGCCCTTTAAGTGAATACTTGTACATTATGCTAAATGTTTGTACATAAAGTGAAATAGACCGAGTTGCCCTTTAAGTTAACAAAAAAGATGGAAATACCCCCTGACATAACGGAGATAAATGGATGGAGTTAACGAGCCGGATGAAATGGCAAGATTTCAAACCTTTTGGATTCAGATGCGGGAAAACAAACCTTTGGACGAAAGTCGCAAAACTGGCCAAACCTCAGGGACGAAAATGACATTTTACTCTTCATAAAATGATTTAGGAGGTTTTATGCATTAATTAAAGATATACATTGGGCGACTCTTGGCCTGTTTCTTTTCAGTCTAATATGGGGGGGGGGGGGGGGGGGATATTGCACGGTCCTCCCAACCGCTGGAGTGATCCCACTCCACAAGCTAGCTTAGCCCCATAGCTGCCTGGCGGTTACTACCCACCCGGAGCGAATGCCTGGAGGAAACTGTGCCTTGCCAGGATTCGAACCGGGGTCCTCTGGGAAGAGGTGGGTGAGGCTGGCCACTGGGACACCCCAAGTGTTTCTTTTCAGTCTAATATTTTTTTACCTGTTTGACTGATTATGGATAAAACATAGCTGCAGTTGACTTAATTACTAGTTAATGGGATTAAGTTGCCATGTGTACCTTAATGGATAATCAATTAATCTTTGTGCTGAAATCATGTCAGGCTTTAAGGAACCCAAGGTCACAAACGATTGATGCAGTTCTTAATCTCCAAGATAAAATGAGTGAACACAATGAGAAAAGGGTTATCACTATTACTACAAGACTTCTTATCCCGTCTAGTAAAGTCGGTTGCATAATTGGACAAGGAGGTCAGGTAATCAATGAGATGCGGAGAAGAACAAAAGCAGATATCCGTGTTTTCCCTAAGGAAGAAAAACCGAAGTGTGCTGGTGAAGATGAAGAGCTTGTGCAGGTAATCTGTTTTAAATTTTCTCATCATTAATAATAGAGTAAAATGCCATTTTCGTCTCTAAGGTTTGGCCAGTTTTGCGACTTTCATCCAAAGGTTTGTTTTCCACATTTAGATTCAAAAAGTTTAAAATCGTGCCATTTTCATCTAACTCGTTAACTCCATCCATTTTTCTTTGTTAAGTCAGGGGTATTACCGTCTTTTAGATAATTTTTTCTATTAAGAGGGTGTTTGGGATTTTGCTTATTTAACTCAAAAAGTGCTTTTTGTTAAAAGTGCTTATTGACTTGTGACTTAAAAAAAAGGGTTTGGATTAGCTTTTGTGGTTGGAAAAACCAATAAGTTAATAAGTTGTTTTTTAAAAAATGTTTGGCTTGGCTTATTCATGTAAAATGACTAAAAAGAGATTCTTATGTATTAACCTCATTTACTAATTTTACATACAATATTATGTACTTAACAGTTTTTAGACAAAAATTATAATTTAAAAACAAAATTACGAACCAGAAAAAGTTTTATAAAAACCGATCACGAAACCAACCTGATGAACGGTTTAGACGGTTTCGTGGTTTTGAACGGAACCTTAAACACACACAAATTGAGTTCATGAACCACAAAGAAATAAAAGCACTAAATTGAAATCATGAATATAAATGGGATGATAAACACCCTCAATCTCAAAGGAATGATAGGTGTCTGTTTGAGATCTTGAATCTCAATGGAATTTTGTATATGTTACATCGATAAAAGCAAATAAAAAATGGAAGGCCAATCAACAAATATCATTCCAAACACACAAAAGCTATTACATCGTTAATAGCAACTCAACAAATATTTGAAAAAGCTTTTTGAGAAATCAACGGAGACCCTATAATTCGCAGCTACAACAACCCAAAATCAGTCTCGATGTTTTTGTTTCTGCAGATAAGGAAGAAGAGAATGGGTAAATTTGGTAAAGGATATGGGTAAATTGGTAACTTTATGTTCAAAAAGCTAAAAGTCATTTAAAAAGCCAGGCTTTTGTGGCTTTTGGAAAACAACTTTTTATCCTTTCTCAAAAAGCCAAAACAAAAAGGACATTTATCAATCCCAAACACTTTTTTAACTTATTGGCTTTTTGAAAAAGCCAATAAGTCATTTCCAAACTCAATCCCAAACACCCTCTAAACTAAATTCACTATAAGAAATAAAGATCCACTTCTATTGACTTTATTTCTTGTAGTTTTTTTAGTTTAACAAAAAATGTTTAAAAAGACGATAATACCGGCCCTGATTTAGCGGAGAAAAATGGATAGAGTTAATGAGTGGGATGAAAATGACAAGATTTTAAACCTTTTGGATCCAGATGCGAAAAAACAAACCTTTGGACAAAAGTCGCAAAACTGGCCAAACCTCAGGGACAAAATCAGTATTTTACTGTTAATAATACCTACGGTTTACCATTTTGACCTTTTCAGGTGTCTGGGAATTACAATTCTGCTAAAGATGCTGTGTCTGAGATTGCTTTAAGATATAGAGCAAGATGTCTCAGAGATGCAAAGCCTGGAACAGAGCCTTCTTCAGCAGGCCCAATTCCGGGATTCGTGCCGGTAAGAAACTTTATATGCGAAGGACCATCTCCTTTTGGTGTCACACGGGGCGGTCCGTCATTAGGCTATGAACCTTTTCAGGTTAGTTTATTACGCTTCTTCAGTCGAATGAACCTTTTGAGGTTTGTATAACCAAAAATGAACCTTTTATGAAGGGTGGTGGAAGAGAGTATGAACCTCTTAGTTATCCAGCTCCTTCAACAGAATATAGGCCTCATGGTTATCCAGTTCCTCCACGCGCCTCTGGGTAACTTACTGCTCGTTTTATATTACTATATTGATTGATTAATCATTTTGTGTTCTTGTTTACCTGTTGGTTATGTGTTGTTTACATCAATATGTTTTATATTTTAATCAAGATACCCAGGTGCTGTGGACGTGAAGATATCAAACAGTGGACAAGTTTCTGGTTTGGGACCTGGAGTTCACAACATTAATGAGGTCAGTTGGTTCTTAACTTTCCAAATTTCTAACCTGAACCTTGTGTGTTTGGTTACCATTATTTGAACTTTTGACGTACAATCAATCACAGCATAATCCCACTCATAGCAAGGTATTGGTGGGGTCTGGGGAGGGTGTGATGTAGGCAACATAAAAATATAAATAAATAGTAATAAAAAATACAGCTACTCAAAAGGTCTCCCACATCCGAAAAAACAGAAGAGTACTGAAAATAGGCTGAAGCAAGCTATTGATGATAGGAAATAGATGGAAATATATAATAGGTACAAATGACACATCATGTAGACACACAGACAGGCGGTCACATGCACAAGACACTAAAATAAACTGAACAACTAATCTCCTAAGGCAAGCTCTTAATACAAATTCGTAACCTCTTCCTAAAAGTGATTAACCTTAATCCTACGTCTCCATGATGTCCTTAGAAAGGTGCAAGTCTAGCAGATCTTGCCTAATCCGCTTCTCCCAATTCAGTTTGGGTTTGCCTCTACTCCTGCTCCCCCCTCAATGAGAGTTTCCATGGTTATAACATCGTGGTTTCTTGTTTCGTCCTGACATGCCCAGACTATCTCAAGCTCTTATCCTTTATCTTATCTGATATACAAGCCACCCCTAATCTTTCCCCAAAAACCTCATTTCGTATCCTTTCCGACCCAAATTGATATCGGAAGAGTGGATTAGGCAGGATTTGCTTGAGTTGCACCTCTCTGAGGACATGGTTTAGGATAGGAGGTCTTGGAGACGTAGAATTAAGGTTAAGGACTTTTAGGGGAGGGTACATTCTTCATGCCTTGGTTTTGTTTTGGGGACCCATGGCTCCATGCACCTTAGGTGTGGACTTTGCATGTCTATGTGTTGTGTATCATGTTATATTTGTTTTGATTTTTACTATGTTATTCTTTCACCACTCTTTTTTGTTATTAGTAGCTTTCTATTTCTATATTTAGTTTTGTTTGTTTGTCTGCCATCTGTTTAGAGCCAAGGGTCTTTCTGGAAGCGGCCTCTCTATCCCTAGGGATGGAGGCAGGGTTTGCCTACATCCCACCCTACCCAAACCCTACAATAGCTTTGCTATTTGTGGGATTTACTCGGCATGGTTGTTGAGTATCTTTTCCAACTTGGGGGGACCTAGGCACAAAAAAAAAACGAGGGCTTGAGAAAAAGAAGCACATAATGAAAAAAAAATATTATGTATTAGAAAAATAGTAATATTCTTCAAATAAAATAAACAAAATATAACATTTAATGTCATCTATTTAGTACCAAAAGTTCTAAAACATTAGTCTATTGGTGTGGAAAAGTAGTTTTCCTTAGATAAAAGTTGAAATTTGCCTGGAATCTTGCTGGAATTTAGAGAATTTGGCTGAAAACTCTTCGGGATCTAGGAATCGCGTCGGAATCTATGTGTGAACCATCACTTGGTGAATTTGCTTGACTTAAAGCGCAATTGCCTCGCATCGCTTGAAAAAATGGGCCTAGGCATAAGAGGCGATGGCTTTTAACAACTATGGTGGGCCCACACATCCACCTGGGCATCCACATCTCTCTACCTCTTAGCTTACTCGCCTGTGTCTTTTTGATTACCTAACAAAAGGTTTCGTATAGCAAAGCATGCCTTGTTGTTACCGCATAAAAATTCCACTTTCATTTAGCTGGGAACCTCTTGTCGCGCAATCCCCTAGAGGCTGCTCTCTACCTACACCATCTAGCCTGAACGCAATGGGCTATGTTAATGTCACTATGTATTTCCCCATCTATCTATACAATGATCCAACATACTTGAACTTAGTTGCTTACGAACTAACTGGCCTTCAACGGTGATCCGAGTGTCGTCATCGTCTGCAATGCTAAAATCAGTATAAGGGTACTCTATTTTAGAGCAACTAATCCTTAAACCTTTGCTCTTTAAAGCTGCTTGCTGTTTTTCTAACTGATCAATGTCGTAAGGTCGGTCAAAAATATAATTAAAAAGTGTCCTAATCACCTTGACTAGTAAAGAGCAAGTAGTGTGTCGAATCCACGGGGAATTAGTGGAAAGTGTTAAAGTTCATTGCCTTTAGTAGTTATCCAATTCTAAACTATTTGTTTTTTGCTAACTGAGAGAATTGTTGTGAAAACGAATTTAATTATTGTAGTTGTAAACAATTGTGAGAAAAAGGACCAATCTCCGGGTTTTCAGGTTGTGAAGAAAGTCGGGTAACCTAATTACTACCAAGTGGAAATCACATAGACATGATTTGTTAAGCTGCTTGTTTTTATAAATAACTAACAGATAATATATTTGGTTGCAATGATCCACGATCGAAACCGACAAATTGATTCAACTGAATAGTAACCTAGTTAATTACCAATCCTAGATTTCATAAACACAATCAAATTCACTGGTTAAAGGTTAAAGAACAATGACAACTTAGAATTTAATTCCAATTGTTGATGACAAACCAAATAATTGATGAACAAGTGTACATACGATAATCCAACAACTGTTTAATCAAAAACAAGTAAACATAAAGATAAACTAACCGAATGATTAGACAAATCTCAATCCAAAAGTATGTAAATACGGGTTAACCCGCTTCCTAACACAAACCCTAGCCCCGGAGATGATCATGGGTGGTCTAGCCGCTCATCATGGTGAAACAATCTTCAAATACAATTGATTTGGTGGAAATTATGATGTTGAGAGATGAAAGATTGCCCAAAGATGTGTTACTAGCTCCCAAAAGTCGTCCCTCCGTGTTGAATGATCAATGTTTAGGGTTTGAAAACCCTATTATACATCTCACAAAAGTCAACGCGCGAAACCCCGTATATCCCGCCATAGCCTACGGCTGAGGAGCCGTAGGTTACGGTCCCATGTTCTAACTTTGCCTTCAACACCAAGCCAAGCCGTAAGCTACGGTGCTTCATCTGTAGCTTACGCCGTGATCCTCATTTTCTTCTTTTGCTTCATTTCAACTTTCACAATATGACTAGGAAGCCCCCGGACTTTATTCTTTCACGTTTTCTAGCACTTCCAAGTTAATTTTCAACCCGAAACAACTCCCGATCAACGTGATGTACCTTGATTATCATCCTTGGGTGTTCCGCTCCATCACCAAGCACTCTAACTGCACCGATTTAAGCAATTAACCTGCAAAACCACAATCTCTCGTAGTTATCACATTCAAAGCATGCAATTACCTAAAACGCAATAAAAACCATGATATAAACACATTAAGGCTCGGGTTTCACCCTCTCCATCACTAGCTTCGCATTCAGGCTCGTTTACTTTTTGCAACTAATACCATATCATCCGCAAAAAGCATGCACCATGGATTAGTACCATTCTCTCTAAAAATGTAAGAACCCATTAATAGCAGTGTATTGTAGCTGTTTAATACCAGTCTCTCAAAAATTTAATGAAGTAATAGTTAAACTTTCTTTTGGAAAACTTGCATGATAGCCAAAAAAACATACATGCCGAAAGAATGATATGATCTTCAGTTTCACTTGGAAAACTTTTGAACCTATGTCCTCATTTACTATTATTATACCAATTAAAAGCGTAAAATGAAAACCCAGTTTGAATCAAATTTTCAAACTGTTGCCTGATTTCAATATGTGTTGTTCTTCAGATATGTATTTTGGGGGTTGGTATGTTGCTTTGTAACACAATTATTATATTTGCCATAATGAGATCTAGCATATTAAGAATTTAAATTATACCAATTAAATGCTGACACTTGTAGACAAGGAAAAGAGAATAACAGTCACCTTCTTTTAGTCAGTTTATAGGTAAGATATTGCTATATATATAATATATACGTGAAAAAGTTGGAAGCCCGATATGTTACTATATCTGTGAAATTTTATAGCTGGTTGTTTGAAATTTGAATCAGGAATTGATGTATACATGTTCTTATCTAATGCAATTCCGTTATGGAAGGGTAAACGGCCAGATGATTCACTTCTATAGTAAAGTGATCAAAACTCATTTTACTTGATGAAAATAAGTTTAAAAATGATCAATTATTGTGATATGTAGGTTCCAGGAACAGCGCTAAAACCGCAAGATCCGTATGCTGTTGGTGCGGAACCCGCTTCTGATATACTTGGTCCTAATGCTATCCATGGTGTCAATGTTTACCAAGGATATGGTGGTTCGAGCGTGCAAAACCATCCTCTAAGTGCCACATACAATAACTACGGTACTCAGCTAGGTCCCTTTTCAGATATGAACTCTTCTTCACACACATCATATCCCACCACCACCCCCACCGCCAGCATCGCTGCCGCCGCCGCTGCTATTACCAACCTTCATCAACCACCCTACCCCCCTCAACAAGGCAGTTATCCGGAAAGTTCTTATCAGTACGGACACTAAGTTTGGGCCATTCTTGTACCATGATCGACAAAACTATTTACAAGACACCCAATGTCAGAACTATTGTTGACTGCCTTTTTAGAAATGTGACCAGAGATAAATTTTATGGTTTGGCACAACCGTGACCGTGTTCTTGCCTAGAAAATGAACGACATGTCTTGTTATCATTTGACTAGGATGAGACTTATGGTTAGGTGCCTTGACATGTTATTTTCAGCCTTACTTAAATGATGTCCACAAACCTAGGTTTGAATTAGTGGTGTATGTGAGCCACAGCCCACAAGGGCTTTGGCTCGTGAAATTGTTTTTTGTGGGGTTGGGACTGACTTGTGATTTATCGTGTCTGAAAAGCTTAGGCTCAAGCGTGTGGCTTGTATAGCTGCATGTGTCCAGAATGTTTTAACATATATGGTCTTGACATTAGGGACTTGGCTTGGTTTACGGGCTTACATAGAACTGAAAACAGTCTGGTTGAATAAAATTAAAAGTATGGTATTCCTAACAAGTTAACTCTAATTACGGCCTTACATAGGCTTGGCTAGTTACAATTAGAGCTCACTTGTATTTGTAAGCCTGTAAACCAAACCAAGTCTCCAGAATCAGGACCATATATGTTGAACCTTCTGGCCACATGCATGATAAGCTTAGGTTCCGGGCATGTGTGGCCAGAAAAAAAGGGCTTACATACATAGAACTAAAAGCAGACAATGAATAAAACCAAAAGATATCAATTTTAAAAAAGAAGTTACAATTAGAGTGAGGAACTGAATAATCACATGTGTTTTAACGGGGCAGATCATGAGATCCGTCAGTTATCAAGCATAATGGTGTAGGATGAATGCTTTTGTTCTTTCACTCATGTCACATATTTCGTTTGCAGCGTTCTAAGAGTTGCCCCTTTAGGACTGTTTACGCATCCATCCAGACATTAAGCATTATTTTGCATGTACTTGTAGATCCTTTTGTTTTAAAAGAAATTTGATCTTTCTTACTTCTCTAAGACTTGCAATGATACAGTGTGTCTAGATTCGAGTTCTAAAAACATATTTGCGTGTTAAATGGGATCATAAACCAGCCAACACGTCTAAATTTCAAGTTCTAAAAACATATTTGCGTGTTAAATGGGATCATAAACCATCCAACCCTTCTAAACAGAAGCAAAGTGGCCCGTGCAGCTGGTTTGATGGTTTAATGGGTCGGTCCACATTTGGTGTTGGCTTTTTAAGGCGCAATTTAGAATTGGTCGGGTAAATTGAACTCGCCACCCTTTTTTTAAAATTCATAATAGTATATTAATGAACCATCCTTATTATTTAAAGTTTTTATATATACTAAGATTTTAGTAACTGTTATTTTTTAAAAATTATTATTTAAAGTTTTCATATATACTAAGATTTTAATAACTGTTATTTAAAAAAAATGGTTTAATTTATTAAAGTGGCTTAACGGTTTGGCTTGTCTGGCAGTTCCAACCACTTCGCTTGTATTTAATTTGTCTTTATTCAAATATATTAAATGGTTCTCGTTGCTCTCATCATATTATTGGTTTTGAAATGACATTTCTCAATGGTTTTGGCGGTAGTTTGGTTGTGTCAATACCTGTTTTGGCGGTTGTTGTGGTGGCGTTCGCAACGGTGGTGAAGGACTGAAGGTTGTATTGGTTTGGACGACGATTGGGATGACGGTGGTGTTGCGTGTTGTCGGCATGGATGTCGGTAACGATGGTGGAATGCCACCGATAGGGGTGGCAACAAACAATGGGTGTGGGTGTTACTCACCAATTTGATGATATCCTAACAAAATGACATGGTAATGATCCATTATGAAATAGTAATAAGGGTAAATTACCTTTTTAGTTCTTGTGTTTTAATGGTTTTAACTACTTGAGTTCAAAATCAAAATGTTTAACGCTCTGAGTCCCTATAGCCACTTTTCTTAACCATTTGAGTCCAAATTTCTAACACCATCCACCAAGTCTGTTAACTATGAGAGTAGTTTGATTATTTACACACAAAGTACACGTCTTATATGCACATGAGTACTAGGAACAAGTCTTTAATGCATAAATTATTAATATAATATATATAAAAATAAATTACATATATATATATATATATAGGGTGGGGTTCTAGAGTGAACACTAATGTGTTTGCGAACTGAGTGAACAAATCTTGGCCATTGATTTGCACATGTGGATGGCTAGGATTTCATCAACAAATCGTAAAATACACTAGTGTATTTCATCATCAAATCCTGGCCATTGATCTACACATATGTATGGCCAGGATTAGTTCGCTCAGTTCGCAAACTACACTAGTGTTCACTCTTGAACCTAATCCTATATATATATATATATATATATATATATATATATATAATAAAACACACATTCCAGCACACCCACCTACACACACTTTCTCTCTTACTCTTCTCTCTCTATAAACACCACCACACCGCCACCATCACCACCACTGCCACCACCATCGCACTACCGCCACCTCCAAACACCCCCCACCACCCCCACCACCATCCCACTACCTCCACCACCACTACCTCTAGACATTCTACCACCACCCTCCACCACCACACCATCACCACTGCATCATCCCCACCACCACCATCCCACTGAAACCCCAACACCACCATCCAATTGCCGCCACCTCTGAACAACCACCAACACCACCATCCTCTCAAAACCCCAACAAACACCTGTTCGACGAAATGCCCTGCAACAAAAAACATTTTTTTTGGTTCAACTTATGAATTTCAACTGACCATTGTTTCAAGATGTGCAAAACATGAAAAGCCCTAAAAATGGAGTTATAAATTGGGTGAATTTGATGGTGGGTTTGTATAGGGTTTTACCTTGTTAGAGATGATGTCGCTGGAGATGAACGAGGAGTGAAAGATGGAATTGAAGTGGGTTTAGGAGATGTGTGATAAGGATTGAAATTGAATGAACTTGAGATTGATTATCAATGGTCAAGTTCTATTAACGCTCAGGGAGCTAAATGAGTAAATAAGCTCCGAAAGTTCGTTAATGGTGGTTGACAAAAAATTTAGGAAGGAAACTGAATATTATTTCACAAGATACCCTATACTATTACAGACTTCCCTTTTTATACACACAGTTTACAACTGTCACACCCCAACCGATGGCGGAATCATCGGGGCGCGGCACTAGGCGAATCAGATTGCTCAAGAGAATCCATAACAACTATGTTGCGATAATATTTAATACATTCGTTATCCCATACTAACAAATAATACAATCACATAAGTTATCACAGATTTCTTGTCCTCTCGAACAATAAAAACCCGACAACCTAGATTTTAGTTGAGTTTCTAGACTTCCTAGCTTGATTTGAAATAGTCTGCGATCTAACCTGCAACATACGTTAAAATATTTGTCAATACAAAAGTATTGGCGAGTATACAGGTTTGATATGTATAGCGTAATAGATAAAAAGTGTAGCGAATTTCCATATGCAAGAACGTAACACACGACATATATACTCACAAAGCTGATACTACCAACTAAGTCCTCGATGCTCGAATATGCGATGGCAAACTAGACCCCGTCGGGCGCAATAGTACTATACTAGTCGTGGTGGGACGTCGCGAGTATAAGCCCTAGCACATATGCAACTAGCATCACGTATATCTATGCATAACAGTTATTCGCAAGTGATAATTCGATTGATTGAATAATTCGTTTGATAAGTTCATTTTGCTAGAAACGTATGTTACACCCAAAATACAATTAAAAAGGGTTCAAGTATACTCATAGTGCGTATTTAGCGAGAATACAACTTGGTTGGGTCGGTTGCGAGTACGTCTGCGTTAATCATTGAAGAATAGAGTAAACGATGCACGGTTAAGCGAGAATGGCGTCGAAAAGTTAGTTATTTGGTCGGATGGTGCTCATCCGTCCGGATGACATGTTACCCGTCCGGATGACATGTGGGCCGTCCGGATGACATCTGGTCCGTCCGGATGATATGTGATCCGTGCGGATGACACGTCTGTTTCGCATTCTGAATACTGTTTTTAAGTGTTTAACGGAAGGAATACGTGCTGAATTACCGGGACAGTGTAATCTCGCACTAACACTTGAAATTCCATCAGTTCCGACCCGCTCTAACGACCGGGAATCACCCCGCTCCATCAGAACTGGCCGTTCTTGACGGTTTCTCCGGTTTAGCTCGAAATCGCACAGTTCCTTGGTGGAATACATAGATTTAGGTGAGATTTGTTATAAAAAACATGTGGAAATCACCCAGATCTGAGTCGTCTATGGTGGGATGAGGTCACAACTTGAAGTTCATATGAACTCTTGGTGACATCACCTTAAAACACCTCAAATCAGTAGATTTCACGGCTAGAATTTGAGTTTTTAAAAGATAGAATGATGTAGAATTGAGTGTAGATCACAGAAGTACAAGTTTTTAGGTTGAAATCTTACCGGAATCGCGAGAAATCGAGAGAAAGGGTCCTGAAGCTTGTTTGGTCTAGTGGGAGCTGTCACATCACTGTTTGAGTGATGTGACATGCTATTTATAGGCGAATTGGGAGCTGAAATGGTTTTTGGGTCGGATGGCCCATCTGTCCGGATGGCCACTCCGACGCGATGGATTTCTCCGTTTTCGAGCGTTGTGATCGACTTTGAAGCGCGTGCTTTTTATATTATTATTATTATATATACCTATAGATATCACTAGGGGTCGTATTTACGTATCCATAATCCACAGTTTTGATAATTACAGTCGGTTTACGTTTCGAGTATGCGATTATTAGCGACGTTTCACGACCATCAAGGAGGGTAGTATAGGTCCTTTCTTGATGTCATCGTGAACGTTATTGTGTTTGGTGCCACAAAGACTGACGGGGTACCGTTCACTCGTATTGTCATCATCGTCACGACGACTAGAGCTGTAGCACTCACCCGAGAGTCCTTGTTAGCGTTAATTGTCTGCGTTTCGACACATCACGGCCACCGAGGAGGGTAGAATAGGTCCTCACTCAGAGCCATCGTGAGTGTTAGTGTTTGTGATTGGTGTAGTATAGTGATAATGTATTGCGAAAATATGCGATTATCCTTCGAATAGCGATGTATGCGATATAGTTACATTATGATCCGAATCTTTGGTGCTAGGCGTAACGAGTATATCGAGTAGTAACAACGCACAAGAGTGCGGGTTGTTACAGTCTCCCCTACTTTAGGAAATTTCGTCCCGAAATTAATCCAATAGGTAGACCTTTGAGAGTTGATCCTGGATAAGTAGCGATACAGCGAGCGATTTGACCGTAAGTTGACAGCGAGAACGTTTCGAATAAGAAAGGTCGACTGCAATAGCGAGAAGGCGATGTAAGACAAAAGTAATAATCCCACGATTTGGCGTTCCAAGAGTACCTCGAGTCGCGAAGAATTTGTAAGTTCGATGCGATTGAAATTTTAAAGAACTTTGAAAGGTTTCTCATAACGTGGGTTAACTGAGTCGATTGTTAACCAACGTTGCAAGGAAGTTTAGGTTTTAAACATTTTAAGGAATTCGAAAATGAAAACTGAGGTTACGGAAACTCTCCTAGGACCTGGGTTCAATGCTGAACTCGATGTCGACCCAACGTCTTAAGAAAGATTTCGTTTTGATATTGCAAAAGTTTTTAAAGAAAAACTGGACTTATGAGACTTCCCTTGGGCATGGAGTTAAGCTGATTCGATGTTACCTCCACATTGTGAGGAAATTTCACTTGTCCAATGGTTTTAATAAAATTTTTATAAAAATCAGTTTTTTTTAACAGTTTGAAAAGTTAATTAACATCGAGCCCCACTTGGCACTTTCTCACGAAATTTTGGTAATATGGTTAAAACACTTATATATAGGAAGTACCAACGGCGTATCCACCATGTTTCTCCATATCACTTCCGTTTCGTGAGGCGGTGTCATGTGGGCCGTTATGACACAGATAGAATTTTCGCTACCTCGGTCCGATCGATAGGAAGTCGGACCAAGTTGAAGATAGAATCGAATAGGTTAAACAAGCGAGTTGAATTGCGAGCGTTGCTATAACAGCGTGCACGAGTAGCCTGGTGACACGAAATGCTTATGCGTCGTGTCTGGTTAGGCGTCGAGCGGTAGACGATAAGCGTTTAGCGCGATGTCGATTAGATTCCACATTGAACCCGCATGGCACGTTTCCACGAGAGTTTGCTAACATGGTGAAACGCCACGTTTAACCAGGCTAGTTTTGCCTCGTGAAGCGGTGTCATGCGTTTTATTACCACATAGGTTGTAGCAAACGAGCGAATAAGCGGTAGATTATACACGATAAGCGATTAGGTGATTTAGCGAATAACGCAACACTAACCATGACGGCGATGATAAACGAGTTACGATGAACGGCAGTTGTTGCGTTGCAAGCGATGGAGGTATGTACGAGTTATGCGGTTCGATTCGATTGATTTACACCACAGAGGTTAACTGACATCAGACCCCACATGGCCTTTTTCCACGAAAGCCCGCCGATATGACTAAAACACCTTGCTTTAATCATATGAGCTTCATCTCGTGAAGCGAGGTCATGTGTGCTAACTTAACACAAACACCACAGATAACGGTAGGCGACAGCGATAGATTGACACACAACAAGCGATGTAGATTCACATAATAAGCGATGAGGGTTCTCATAATAAGCGATAGAGATTGCGAGATACACCTGCTGAGCGATTAAGATTAGCCGAGTTTTGTTTCGAATAAGCTTAACGTTACGTTGCGACGCACCACAGTTATCGAGGAGGGTAGAATAGGTCCTCACTCAACAATATCGTGAGCGTTTATGTACTTGATTGAGATTCGTTGCAACAGTCTTACGACAAGTCTCGCGATGATACGGTTTGTTACGCCTTGCGATTGAGTGTAGTGTGTTGAAAATAATCACAATAGTATAATAGGTCTAGTAACGTTCAACTCCACATGCACTTTCTGCACGAAACTTCAGTAGTATGGTAAGGCACACCATGCCTTACCCCTATTACTTAAATCTCGTGTTTCGGTGTCATACTTTGCTGAAACGCTTGTGGCACCTTAGAATTCACTACGATCTCTGTGCACTGACCCAAATAATCCCGTGTGCACCCGTGATTAATCGTTCCTTGCACGTTTATCGTACCTCGTTCTAAGAGTGTAGTGAGGGTAAAACACATTATTTCGTGATATAGTATTTAGTATGTGTGTGAATCTAGTCTAAGTGCGACGATTAGAGAGCGGAAGAAAAAACGAAAACGAGAGTTAATGTTACGCATATTGGCAACATCGAGTAATAGAGTAGGTTCAAAACTTAGAAATTAACGTCGAAAATCGTATCATTACAACTTTATCCTACACTTGCTAGGTGCTTGATGTTGAAGACTTTTGTTGGAGCTGTTGTTGTTGTACTCAGGTTCATGGTTCGATGTGGCAGTTGCGGGTGAAATGACCGTACCGGTTGCAGTTACTACAATAGCGACAGTCAGCCCCAACTGGATGATGATAGGTGCATGAGTAACACTGGGGATGAGTTCCAGTGTAAGCTCGTTTTGGAAATACCGGAACTGTTCGAAGAGGTTTCGGTTGTAGCAGTTTGGTTGTTTATGAGCTCGGGCTTGAAGTCTTTCGCTTGCGGCTGGGTTTGTTGGTGTCTTGCGGAGAGGTATCGTCGTTGGAGGATTCGTCTGAGGGCTCACTCGTAGAATCTTTGGCCGATTTGTCGGAAGATCCGTCGGCAGATTCGTCAGAAGAATCGGCAGCAGATTCGTCCGAAGAATCATTAGCAGATTCGTTAGAAGAATCGCCAGGAGATTTGTCAGAAGATTCGTCAGTAGATCCATCAGAAGAATCGTCAACCTGTTCGCCTGAAGAATTTATGGCGATTGCTTGATAAGCTTGCTGGACAAGATTCTTTGTGAAGAACCCTTCCATGAGTCGTTTGTTGTTGATTTCTGCGGCTAAGCGGTAGGTTTCTTCGATGGTAGTAGGTCTTGCAGCTTCGAAAAAATCACCCACACACTCAGGCAAGCCACGAATGTACTTCGCGATGGCTTTCTCTGGGGTGTTGACTTGACTTGGGCAGATTATGCTAAGCTGTTTGAAGCTTGCGGTGTAGCCAGTGTTGTCACTTTCGAGTTGCTTGATTTTCCAAAATTCGTCTTCCAATTTCTGAATTTCGTGAGGAGGACAGTACTCTTTCTTCATGAGCTCTTTCAGCTCATCCCAAGAGAGAGCGTACGCTGCAGAGATTCCACGTTTGTTACGTTCGGCGGTCCACCAGTCGAGTGCTCGTGATTGAAATACTCCGGTAGCGCAAGTAGTACGGAAACTATCGGAACACCCACTTTGACGAAGGGTAACTTCGATAGAATCAAACCACTGGAGTAGTTGAGAAACACCTCCTTTACCCATGAAGACCATCGGGTCACAGGCTCTGAAGTGTTTGTAGAGAAATGTAGATTGCGGCTCTTCTGTCTTAGCGTCTTCCGAAGTTCGAGAGTTGATAAGAGAGTGCACTCGTGTGGCAATCTGAGGAATGACTTTGACCACCTCCCTGGTCACAAGTGAAGCAATCCTCTTCTCGCCCCTTCGTTTGGCTCGTCTCTTTGCTAACATTCTCGAAGTAGAGTTGTTGGAAGGCATCTAGACAGAAAGAGACTTGGAGTGAGATTCGATCATAATGGTTTTTGAGTTTTGCGATGCGATTGAGCGCGTTCAAAACTTGATGCGATAGTGTAGTAGTAATGCGAGTCACATAGGAGCCACATGGGAGACACGCAATTTCCTAAGTTCTCACACAATGACTTGTTTGTTTATACGTATATATATATATATATATATTTATATAATTGTGATTTGTATTCATACACATACAGGTCGATTTTAGAATAAGCGAGGACGCGTTGAGGTGAGAAAACGAGAGCGAAGGCGATAGATTATGCATTAGTTTTGTTGCGAACATTCGGGTTTCGTTTTAGATTGCGATGGCTGTGCGAATTGTGCGTTTATAAAGCAGGGAGTGAAAATCGTTAAATCGAGAAATCGATAACACATAAAGCGTAATTACGTTCATTAAAGCGTAAAACCAGCGAATCGTAGGTTTAGTAAAACATTCGGAATGCCTCGGGTGTTTAGGCGTCGACTACCCAAGGTAACTCAACTATATTTAACAAGTTCGTGCATGCGCGTTGACCTAGAAGGCTTCATGCTTCCACTGGGATGCAGCTCATGGCATTTGTCTTCCTAGTCATCGCGTGGCTCGAGTTATCATGATAGTCGAGTCCTTGGTGAGAGCTTTTGTAGACCAGTTTATAGAGAGTGGAACGGCTTATTAAGTTACGGGTTTCACCCCTGACTTAACAACTCTGTTCCTAATTGTGGTTATGCTCTTCGAATAAATTCGTGAGTTCCACTAGATTTCGAAATGGAGACTTTCGTCGAGATGTGGATGTCACTCCTAACTCGTTGAAAGGTTCTCGTGCTAGAAATGCGCTGAGTGAGCGATCTCGTCGAGAGTTCTTGGTTTTCACGCCTGGTCTCGACTGGATCACTCGGTTTCGTTATGCGGGTATTTTCGAAAACATGTGTATTGTGTCAGCCTTAGGAAAGGCTAAGTAGTATTCCAGCCTTAGGAAAGGCTTCTTCGTGTGAAGCCGTAGTACACGATGTTCACACAAAGTTGTAGTTTTTTTAGCAATTTCGATCGAGAGTATCAAGTAGGCCCGATACAAACCCTACTGGTTTGTACGAGTCGGCCTGTTGGTACTTAGACTATAGACTAGGTCAATTTCTAAGACGTCGACCCGGACTAGGTCGAGTCTGGCCTAATTCCCTATAGTTATGGCTCTGATACCAATCAGTCACACCCCAACCGATGGCGGAATCATCGGAGCGCGGCACTAGGCGAATCAGATTGCTCAAGAGAATCCATAACAACTATGTTGCGATAATATTTAATACATTCGTTATCCCATACTAACAAATAATACAATCACATAAGTTATCACAGATTTCTTGTCCTCTCGAACAATACAAATCCGACAACCTAGATTTTAGTTGAGTTTCTAGACTTCCTAGCTTGATTTGAAATAGTCTGCGATCTAACCTGCAACATACGTTAAAATATTTGTCAATACAAAAGTATTGGCGAGTATACAGGTTTGATATGTATAGCGTAATAGATAAAAAGTGTAGCGAATTTCCATATGCAAGAACGTAACACACGACATATATACTCACAAAGCTGATACTACCAACTAAGTCCTCGATGCTCGAATATGCGATGGCAAACTAGACCCCGTCGGGCGCAATAGTACTATACTAGTCGTGGTGGGACGTCGCGAATATAAGCCCTAGCACATATGCAACTAGCATCACGTATATCTATGCATAACAGTTATTCGCAACTGATAATTCGATTGATTGAATAATTCGTTTGATAAGTTCATTTTGCTAGAAACGTATGTTACACCCAAAATACGATTAAAAAGGGTTCAAGTATACTCATAGTGCGTATTTAGCGAGAATACAACTTGGTTGGGTCGGTTGCGAGTACGTCTGCGTTAATCATTGAAGAATAGAGTAAACGATGCACGGTTAAGCGAGAATGGCGTCGAAAAGTTAGTTATTTGGTCGGATGGTGCTCATCCGTCCGGATGACATGTTACCCGTCCGGATGACATGTGGTCCGTCCGGATGATATGTGATCCGTGCGGATGACACGTCTGTTTCGCATTCTGAATACTGTTTTTGAGTGTTTAACGGAAGGAATACGTGCTGAATTACCGGGACAGTGTAATCTCGCACTAACACTTGAAATTCCATCAGTTCCGACCCGCTCTAACGGCCGGGAATCACCCCGCTCCATCAGAACTGGCCGTTCTTGACGGTTTCTCCGGTTTAGCTCGAAATCGCACAGTTCCTTGGTGGAATACATAGATTTAGGTGAGATTTGTTATAAAAAACATGTGGAAATCACCCAGATCTGAGTCGTCTATGGTGGGATGAGGTCACAACTTGAAGTTCATATGAAGTCTTGGTGACATCACCTTAAAACACCTCAAATCAGTAGATTTCACGGCTAGAATTTGAGTTTTTAAAAGATAGAATGATGTAGAATTGAGTGTAGATCACAGAAATACAAGTTTTTAGGTTGAAATCTTACCGGAATCGCGAGAAATCGAGAGAAAGGGTCCTGAAGCGTGTTTGGTCGAGTGGGAGTTGTCACATCACTGTTTGAGTGATGTGACATGCTATTTATAGGCGAATTGGGAGCTGAAATGGTTTTTGGGTCGGATGGCCCATCTGTCCGGATGGCTATCCGTCCGGATGGCCACTCCGACGCGATGGATTTCTCCGTTTTCGAGCGTTGTGATCGACTTTGAAGCGCATGCTTTTTATATTATTATTATATATACCTATAGATATCACTAGGGGTCGTATTTACGTATCCATAATCCACAGTTTTGATAATTACAGTCGGTTTACGTTTCGAGTATGCGATTATTAGCGACGTTTCACGGCCATCAAGGAGGGTAGTATAGGTCCTTTCTTGATGTCATCGTGAATGTTATTATGTTTGGTGCCACAAAGACTGATGGGGTACCGTTCACTCGTATTGTCATCATCGTCACGACGACTAGAGCTGTAGCACTCACCCGAGAGTCCTTGTTAGCGTTAATTATCTGCGTTTCGACACATCACGGCCACCGAGGAGGGTAGAATAGGTCCTCACTCAGTGCCATCGTGAGTGTTAGTGTTTGTGATTGGTGTAGTATAGTGATAATGTATTGCGAAAATATGCGATTATCCTTCGAATAGCGATGTATGCGATATAGTTACATTATGATCCGAATCTCTGGTGCTAGGCGTAACGAGTATATCGAGTAGTAACAACGCACAAGAGTGCGGGTTGTTACAACAACAACCCATACAACTACTAACCAACTAACCTCCTAACTGCCTAACTAACTAACAGCCCCAAACTTCTGTTGCTAACCAACCCAACCCACTATTGCTATCCTGTAACTCAATCCGCTGCTGACTATTAATCTACTGCTGACTATCAATCTACTGCTAACCCATCAATCCACTGATGCTAACCAACAACCCAATCCAATCCACTGTTGACTAACCACTGACTATTAGTTCGTATCAATACCCCCCTGATAACCTGATCCTTGTCCCCAAGGATCAAAAGTTGGAAACTTTCGCATTATCACAGCTGCCTCTTCCCAAGTAGCATCTTCTGGCCCAACCTGTTTCCACTTAATCAACCAGTGAACAACCATTCTATTAAACCTTTTGGACACCTTAGTTTCAATAACACTCTCAGGCTCTTGTATAGACATTTGTTCCACATCTCCATTATTCACAGCAATAGGTAAAGGACCATGATACTTTTTAAGCATTGACACATGAACTGTAGGATGAATAGAGGATCCTTTTGGCAACTGCAGAGTACAAGCTACCTCCCCTACCTTAGACAAAATCAAGTATGGTCCAAAATATTTTGTGTAACACCCCGAAAACGGGTTTGGTAATCAAACCACGTTAATACTACAGGAGGGGTAAAATACAGTTAGTGGTAAAACTTACCCGGTAAATTTTAGGATTTAAATAAATAAATCTAATATTTAATAAAAGGATGAGAAATACTTTGAGAAAGCAAAGTATGTAAAAGGCCCACAATTTAACGGGACTTAAAGTAAAACGGGTTGTGAACAAGATAAAGTAACTAAGAAATAAATAACCTAGTACAAGTCTTGTAATTAAATGAAAGGAACAAAATATCAAGTTATAAACCAAACTAAAGTTGAGGGGCTGATTTTGTATAAATGGCCAAACTTGATTTTTATAAAAATAAAACAAATCAAACACACACACACACATCAGTGTGTGCGTGCGTGGGAGCGACCAGGAGAGGGGAAGAACCCCCCCCCCCCAAACCCTTATTTCATCTATTTGATCAATTGAAGGGTGAATTGGGCATATAATCACTGCATGAATCAAAAATCTTGATCACCTACACTTGTCTAACACTAGGTAAGTTGCAATTTCAGATTTGGTGATGTTTGATTTTTTGGGTAAAGTTTGATTAGTAGAAATTCTTGAATGATTAAGTAATGTTATGATTCAAGGATGTGTGATTAGAGTGTAGGATCATAAACCTAACTGAAATCATGTGAAAAGAGTAATAAATTGTGTGTTAATGTATCTATGTGCCATATCTTGAAGTGGGTTTCTATCTAGAATGAGAAACCCCAACATATGGTATGAACTATGTGAGTAATAATCTAGGTTGATTGAACTAGTATGATGGTATGGGCTGTGATGAGCAATGAAGCTTGAATAAGAATGGAATTCTTGGATTTACCATGGTTTAATCGAATAAAAATGGCTAATTAAGTAGTATGCACATAAGGTGCTCGACAAAATACCTAAAAGACGTTGATAGACACTAATTGTGGTGTTTGGCAAAGTAACAAGCTTTAGTTATGAGCCGGAAGGTTCTAATGATAATTGGCTTGTATATTTTAGGCAACATAAGCGAGGCGTCGGGAAGTCAAGCCGGCGCGGACGCTAGTTTGAAGGGAAAACTTTGAGGTAAGTGGCTTGTCACCCTGTTACATTTATATAGACAAGCTTAATCTAAATACGTGTAATGTTGATGTAACGAAAAAGGGTTGTGTGTGAAACGTTATTGAAGTGATGGAACTCACTCGACAACCAAATGGGTCAAATTGATAGTTAAAATAAAAGTGATTAAAATGAAGACACCATTTGGTAAAAGTTATAATGGGTCGAACAGTTTAAAAATATTGTTTTTTTAGTAATAAGAACCATGGCGCGATCCGGAATAGGTTCAAGGGGCATGATGGTATAAATCTATCATCATACGTTGACGAATGGTCATGTCGACTAAACGGGTCAAATAGAGTACAAATACCATTTGACAATAATAACTGACGACTACTTGTTGAGTTTTGTGATAACAGGATATATCATGTGATCGCATTGCTTTAACTAGAAAATTTAAAGCAAAAGGGTATGTATATGGGTCGATGCTATGACCCGATCCAGGTACGCATATTTAGAGTTTAGTAGAAGTGATACTCTAGTCAAATTTTAGCGAAAGTCCTTCGTTGTAAAGTTAGGGACTAAAGTTGACCAAAACACCCTTGAAGGGTATATTGGGCAAACGACCCATAGGGGTTGTTTAGGAACTTGCTTTAAGATTATGGAACCATTAAATAGGAATAAAAAGTTATAGGAATATACATTTGTGGGTCAAATGCACAAAAAAATGGTCAATTGCGTAAAATGACCAACCGATGGGTAAATCTGGGATAAGAGGTTAACTATGTTAAATCCACCACAAAAATAATTGTGGTGGAACATAAGCAGAAATGTAGTTGTGGCATTACGAAGTATTGAAAAGAAAAGAGCTAGTTTTGGACCAAAATGCATAAAAGATCCCTTAAACGAGTCAAAATAAATTATGCGCGTAACTTGGGTGTTCGTTGCGTATTTCACAAAGGTTAGGAATCCAAGATAGAGATTTAAAGTTAGATATCTTAGTTTATGATTTATGACTAACTAGGAACAAGTTTAGAGGTCCTAAATACAAACGGGTCGAAATATTGATTTTGAACAATAAGCCGAATGCTTAAAGATTTAGAATTTCATTAGTTTAAATGTTGGATTTTACTCCACAAGATGGAGAATCAAATTACGATCATATTGGAAGAAACGGTAGGTCAAACGGACAAGCGGATTGAAAGATACGGAAGTTTTCGTGTCAAAAACGGCAAAATGGAAAGGTATGATACAGGGGCCACCGTAACTTACGGTGCCCACCGTAAGTTACGGTGGGGCTGAAATCGTTACGGTGATTGCCTCCTGTGTTACGGTGGGAAATCGTTACGGTGATTGCCTCCTGTAAGTTACGGTGGAGGCCAGATTCAAGTATTTGTTTTTGGATCAAGATATCAATGTTGGATTTTCCTAATTTCCTTGTTGTATTAGTTATTTAATTATCAAAACTGACTTTTAAGTTGGTTTTGATCACAGGTGAATGTCGAGGGTCCCGGATGAAGATTAAGCATCGAGCAAGAACCGAACACACGTTAAACAAAGCTTCCGCAATGTTGTTTCGCCGTTATTCTAAAACGGCGAATTAAATCACACTATGTTGTTGTGACAACCCTCACTAAACCAGGTATCCGTACGACTTAATTAATAATTAATTACTGCTTAATTACTGTGCTTGCTTGAACTTGTGGATAAACTGCTACTTGAATACTGATACATGTACTTACTTGCATCATACTTTACTTGCTGTCACTCCATGTTTTGCTTACAGCACCTTTGTGACAACCTTGTTGCACCAAAACCACAGTAGCACAATGAACGGATAACCTATTAAACGTGCTGTCATAACTAGCACCAGGCAGGTACTGCCTCTAAGGCCTGTAAGAGCCTGAGATAGTTGCTACACTAGTGGTGAGTGTAGGGATATAAGGGTTGTAGAACTGCGTCACTAGGAATAAATTACAGTGACCGGATGTGCCTGAAACGTACTCTAAGTACAAAATTCAGCATTTGGCTAACTAATAAAGTGCCAAAACATGAGGAAAATATTCCCGACACTTTGGAGGAATAAGTTGTGTCACTAAAAATAATAATAACGACACTTTAAAGCTTTGTTAAGCACTTTAACGGATCTCTATCCAACCGAACAACCGGACTTTACCCGGAACATAAAAATATTGTCATCAACACTGTTTTTCTTTTTCTGAGCCAGTTAGGGTCCCTGAATACCCTAACACCCGTCACAACTTACTACACACTAGTAACCGAGTTAACCTCCACACTTAACTAACTAATACTTAATGTTTGGTTGAAATCGAACTAGTACCCCCCCCCCCCATCCAACGAATTCGGTCCCCAAGGGGGAACCCCCTTGTACTTTTGTGATTATTTAATTCATTAGTGTCTAATATCTAATAGACACATAAACCATTGGTTAAAGATCATATGAAATGTCTATAAGATCAACACTTAGCACACTAACCATTTCCATCTCAACACATCACAACACAACTCTCTCTCTCTCTCAAGAAGCTCTCGGCCGAACCCCCTTCAACACCCATCAATTTTTCGATTTTTGTTCAAGCTATTCCAAGATCACACAAGTGTTAAGGATCACCTACAAGGAAGCTTGGTGCAATCGGAAGGCGAAGGACCTCACTCTATTGCTTTTATCCACTCATTTTGCGTCTAGATTCTTCCCTAGCCTCGAGCTAGTAGTAAGTTGCTTGAATCACACTCTCAAACTATTTTGAAGTGGTTAAAATGTTATGTAACGGCTAAAACTCGTAAACATACAAGTTGATACATAAAAGTCTACTAAAAATGCTAGTAATGGTGGTCAAAAGCTTGAATGTTGTGTAAATCTTGTAGTATTTGATTTGTGTGGTTATTTAGTCCCGAACTATGTTGTGGTAGCTCGGATCATCGTTTAACCCGGATTGGTCATGATCATGGATTATGACATAAAGCTTGTTTAAGTGTAACAAGGGTTAAGTGATGAAACTCTACCACACATCAAACTTGAACTTGTGTAAAAATGATTTTACTTACGAAATAGTGTTTAAAATTAGTAGATCTATGGATCTACAAGCGGTATTTTCAAAGGACCGAGTGTCGAAGAAACCATATTTTTCTAAAAATGGATTTTACATGAGCAAGAATGATTTTTAGAACACACAAGTGTGTAAACACTTGTGTAGCACCAAGTTTCGACAAAATAACTATCTTTGTAAAAATTGATAAGAAGTTAAGATGGAATTTCTTTAAAAACGGGGTTTTTACGAAACCGGGTTGATTTATATAAAGATCCACTAAAAGTAATGGAATTTACTTTATATTCTTGGATAAAACGCAAGTTCATGTAATTTATGCGATATACATATTTATTTACTAGTTTGTTGTTTTGGACATTGTTTTGATTGAATGAAAAGAATGTTGGTTTGATTTATGAAAGAAAATGATACGCTTAAAAGCGTGGCCACCTCCAGTTACAGGGGAAACTCTGGCGAAATTTTTCCAAAAACCTAACACTTAGAAATATTTTCACTATAAGTGTTAGAAATACTTTTCGACTTGTTTTCAAATTATAGATTTCGCCACGACGTTATTTACAAAACATCGGAGGTGGGATTTCACAAAATAAAACTTGGTAAATATATATTTAGTATATATTTTTCATAAAGTCACTTGATATGTGTTTATGATTATTTTGTGAAAATACTAGTATTATTTTTAGGGTAAAAATAATACTATCGAATGTTAATGGATCCAAAATAATACGAACGTCTCTACGATAAATATATAAGTTACACCGGTAATTATTATTACCACTCGATCATTAAAACGTAACTTACGCATTTTAAGAAAATATGACTTAACGCGTATTTTTGTCAAGGTATTATTTTGGGAAAATTTATGTAATAGAAAATATAATATTTTTGAGAAGAATATTTATATTTTGGAGTTAGAAATAAAATATATTTTAAGTGAGACTTAATAATATATTTCGAACACACATGTATTAAATCCCCCATCCTTGGGAAGGAAAATGATTACCAAGTATTTACAAAAATGTAAACACGAAATAGTTGTCTAACTATTTCCCAAAAACTTAAACCATAAAGCTAAGGCACGGCCGTCCATCTAATAGAATTAGTACGTGTAGGTCGTCACACAGCTGCTTGATCAGGAGACATACTTGGTAGAGACGCACCACTGTGAGTTCATGTCCCCCTTTTCTCTTAACTGTTTTCAGTTTTCTAAACTGCGGGGGTGAAATACATGTTACTATGATTACGAGTACTTTATACATGGTATGGTTAGCGTAAGGAGGGTTACTACTTAGATCATGTGAGTGGGTAGGCGGGAACTGGAGGCCATTAATCCTCATTGTAGGACCGAGGGACGTAAGCGGTAGATCTATCTGGGTGTAGCGAGCCCAACTCCAGGTCCAACAGTACGGACCTCGGGGTGACTTTGTGCCCAACGCAAAATCCGCTAGGTTTGAGTCTTCCTACTTGCACTTCACACATATCAATGGCCTTGCAAACCATTGGTGATCTCTTTTTCCTTATTTGCTACATACCAGGATTTTTATATATACAAAGGTTTATTTACTCACTTACACATGAACTCGCTCAACATTATTGTTGATTTTTCAACTTACATGTATTTCAGGGAATTAAAGGATCTGGCGCGGTATGACACGTTTTCCCGCTGCACTAGTTACGAGGTCATCCGGGTTTGGGGAATGTGACTCTTTCCTGGACAAGTCACAGTCCTTAAACTGTGTTTATGTCATGTTGATGTTTGTGTTTGTTGAACAATGTCGTTAGGATGTGTTTCCGTTGAGACAATGTTGTTGTATTTGGTTTTTAAAACTTAATTAAATGGATGATCTTGCATGGTTTTATTTCATATAGCTTTGTTATGGTTAAGCTATGGTATTAAGAAGTCACACCAAATTAACCACGCTTCCGCAAAGCCAGGGTGTGACAGCTTGGTATCAGAGCTCTGATCATAGCGAACTAGGATTCCTTCTCGAGTCTAGACTATGATCACTAGGGCTCTCACGAAAACATTTTTTTTATTGCATACCATTTAAGTCCAGATCCAAAACTTTTTACAAACGAATGTTGAGCACATTTATTTATTATTTATAGGCTCAGTCTGGGAGGCTGAGGCTCGGTCTGGGAGGCCGAGGTAGTTGGCTAGTGGGACTAGGAGAATTGGCTAGTGGGACTAGGAGAATTGGCTAGTGGGACTAGGAGAATTGGCTAGTGGGACTAGGAAGAGCAGTCTGGGAGGCTGGGAGGCTAGTGGGACTAGGAGAATTATTTGATTGCTTACTTGGTGACTAATGTGCTTATCTGATTGTATGACTGATTATTTGCGCACATTTGTGTTTATGTTACAGACACATGGACTCGACCGGCACTGGTGATTCAGACACCACAGGCCCTAGACCTATAGTATCAGACGACCTAGAGTCTTCAGAGCGCGAGGTTCACACATCCGACGTTACTAGCACATACGAGGATGACTTTAAGCCCTTTGCGTTACCTGATGGTGCTGATGAGCTCGCTGATGGCCCTTTGGCCGGGGACCTACCACTTGTAGAAATCCCTGCTCCCATACCACTTGCTTCATATCCTGCTTACGATTTGCTTCCCGACGTCGATCTGTTTGATGACGAGCCCTTAGAGGATGAGGTTCAGGGCGAGGCCCTTCTTGCTGATGGAGATCTTTTGTTGATCGCAGATGCTCCCGCTGTGGAGTCACCTGCTCACTCTCCGGTCCCAGACTCTTTCGAGTCTGTGGCCTCCGCACCTTCACACACTCAGAGTGCGCAGCACTTTTCTCACGGTTCAGATCCAGATAGAGCATCCTCTGTTGCCTCTGCTTCTAGCTTTGCTTTCGACCACGATGTTGAGGAGGACTCCGATCCTGTCTTTCCCCCAGGATTCGACCCAGATGAGGATATAGAGTTTATACCCATGGATCAGCCTATGGAGGATCCGGTCGACCCAGTTGATCCCATCGACCCTGAGTTTGATGTTGAGATGGCCTTTGATGATCCCGAGCCTGCCATGGCCCTTGAGCCAGTGGCTGCTCCTGACCCAGTGCTTGAGCATGAACCTGCTCATGCTGGCATGCCTATTGATCCTGTGATTGCTGACCCACCCATTGATGATCACCCTGCTGATGCACCACTACTGGAGGGTGACCATGTTATTGCTGCTGATCATGTTGATCCCCCACTTATCGCTGATGTACCTGCTGACCCTCTTGTTGCACCCCACCTTGACCCTATGCCTGTGCAGATTGATCGAGCACTTTTTGATGCACAGATTGACCCACGAGATGAGCACGCCCAGCATGGGTGGATTCCTGCTGATGATGAGGTTCCACCTATTCCCCCTCAGATCACTGATACCCGTCACGTTGATACCTCTTTTACTTTCCCTCAGTTTACACCTCCAGCACGACCTGGAGAGGGTTCTTCGGCCCATCCCTTTGGGCATGTGCCGACGTCTGTTCCCGTTATGCCACAGTTTTCACCTGTTTTACCCCCTGTTCCTCCATTTCATGTGACACCTTTTGATCCAGCCAGCGAGCCGTTTCTCTGGACGTCATCTTCTGTTATGCCACCGACCGACCCCTACCATCCTTTCCATATGGGGTATTCTATTGAGGACGTTATGATGTCGTTTGTTGTCCAGCAGGAGGCGCTCACACGGCGTATTCAGGAGCTCGAGAGAGTTCAGCCACCGCCGTGCCAGTGTCAGGGTCAGACCCACCCTGTATCTTCGCAGCACTCTCGACCATTGTTACCTGACTATGCTGCACGCCTTTTGGCACTTGAGCAGCATGTTGCTTCTTGGTTGCGTACCCAGAGAGCCATGGAGGAGGACTGGCTCCAGTTGCGTCGTTTGTTCTACACTCACTTTCCCCCTCCTCCACCGCCATCTGTGTAGGGCTCTTCAGTACCGTATGGGTAGACGTTGGTGAGAAGACGGCGAATGCTTTAGACTGCACAGCATTTTTGGAGACTACATTTTGATTCTGACTTTTGTTGATCATGTATATGGGATGTATTGACACTTATTTGATATAGTTTTTGGACTAGGGTGATGTAGCCCTTAGTCGACTGATGTTGTATGACACTGTGATGTACTTGTACGCTTACTATGTGGTCTCAATATATGGCAATCGCAGTATTCTCATCATATTTGATGCTTGATTTGGTTATTTATATTCTATGACATGGGATGTTGTGTGATTGATGTTTGTGACATGGGATGTTGTGTGATTGATATGATTATAACATGAGATGTTATGTACTATTACTATCATAATAAAGCGTACGTATTATAACATGGGATCTTTACTATGGCCTGACCGACGAAAACACATCTTTTAGAAGATGCCGCCGAGACGTCAAACACCGATGCCTACCAATGAGGCAGAACTCCAACAAGTCATCGTTGCTGCCATCGCGCAATACGCCGCCTCGCAAGGAGGACCCAGCGGAAGCAGCTCAAACAAAAATGGCAACAACAATCCACCTCATGGTAATACTAAGTCATTAAGACATACCATGATCTAATTGGATATCTCTAGCAAGGATGCTAATGCCATTCATATGTTGTAACGTATGTGCAGGGTGCACCTACAAGCAGTTTCTAGACTGCAAGCCTGTCAACTTTGATGGCACCGGAGGTGCTGTCGCCTTTGTTCGTTGGGCTGAGAAAACTGAATCTGTTCTTCGCATGAGCAAAAGTGCACCAGACCAGCAAGTCACCTACATTTCTGGGCTATTTTTGGATGGAGCCCTATCTTGGTGGAATTTGCAAGTGCAGACACTTGGTGAAGCTGCTGCCTACGCACTAACATGGACCGAACTGAAGGAACTAATGCGCAAAAAGTACTGCTCTCACGCGGAAATCCAAAGATTGGAAACTGATTTCTGGCATTTGAAGATGGAAGGTCCGAAAATTGCGGAATATGTTCAAAGGTTTCACGACCTGTCACAGGTGGTACCCTATATGGTCACTCCAGAATTCAAGCGGATTGAACGCTTTATTTGGGGTTTAGCTCCTCAAATCATTAGTATGGTAACCTCTTCAAAACCGGCAACAATCACTGAGGCGATCGATCTAAGCGTAGCTCTCACTGAGGAGGCGATCCGCCTAAACAAGTTTTCTGATGTTGAGCAAAGGAAGAAGGAGACTCATGTAGAGTCGTCCGGGGATAACAAAAGGAAATTCTCGAATTTCAAACAAGGCACAAGCAGTGATGGCAGGAAAGGAGAACCAAGCGCACCGGTTCAAGCTATGACTGGTACTAGAAGGAAAGGAAAGGGATATATGGGTGCACATCCCAAGTGTAACTCTTGCCAACGCCATCACCCTGGCCGATGCGGGCCAAAAGTATGTGAAGCTTGTGAAAAGACTGGTCACTTGAAGGATTCTTGCTGGGCTAGTGCTGGCCGGGGAGGCCAAGGAGGATTTAGGAATAGAAATAATAATCGTGGTGGTATTGGGAATCGCCCACAGGGGAACAATGGAGGAAACGGGAATCGAGGCAACAATGTGAATCAAGCTGGTAATGCGAACCAAAACAACAATCAAGCTGGGAATGGAGCAGGAAATGGTCAAAGAATGGGTTGTTTTAACTGTGGCGACATTGGGCATTTTAAAAGGAACTGCCCAGAATTGAACTAAGCACGTGGAAGGGTTTTCAATATCGAAGCGAGGGAAGCGCGCCAGGACCCCAATGTCGTTACTGGTACGTTCCCTGTAAACCAACGCTATGCATCCGTTTTATTTGATACTGGTGCCGATTATAGTTTCGTATCGTTAGAATTTAAGAATATGCTTGGTTTAACCGCTAGTAAGTTAGATATTCCCTACTCAATCGAATTGGCCAATGGGAAGTTAGTAGAAGCCAATGAAGTTGTCATAGGCTGTGTGATCGAATTGGGAGAGCGTGAGTTTGCTCTGGATCTACTACCAGTCCAGTTGGGAAGCTTCGACGTGGTGGTAGGAATGGATTGGTTATCAGGCAACAAGGCTGAGATAGTTTGTCACGAAAAGGTTGTTCGTATCCCAACCGAAGAGGGTGAAACAATTGTGGTTCATGGTGAAAAGCGTGATACGCCGTTAAGAATTATCAGCTGCCTGAAAGCGCGAAAGTGTTTGCAGAAAGGATGTGCTGCCTTCCTGGCACACATCGTAGACAAGAAAGCTGCAGAACCGAAGATCGAAGACATCCCTGTCGTGAGGGAATATCCAGAAGTCTTCCCAGAGGACTTGCCTGGACTGCCACCTCAGAGGCAAGTAGAGTTTCACATCGATTTAGTTCCAGGCGCCGCGCCTGTGGCTAAGGCACCTTATAGACTTGCCCCGTCTGAGATGCAAGAATTGTCGACACAACTTCAAGAGTTGTTAGACAAGGGATTTATCCGACCAAGCTTCTCGCCTTGGGGAGCTCCGGTCCTGTTTGTCAAGAAGAAGGACGGTAGTTTTCGTATGTGCATCGACTACAGAGAATTGAACAAGCTAACGATCAAGAATAGATATCCTCTGCCAAGAATCGATGATCTATTCGACCAACTGCAAGGTTCAAGCTTTTATTCAAAGATCGACCTTCGATCTGGATACCATCAGTTAAGGATACAAGAGGAGAGTATCCCGAAGACAGCCTTCAGAACTCGATATGGACACTACGAGTTCCTTGTTATGCCGTTTGGATTGACAAACGCACCTGCGGTCTTTATGGACTTGATGAATAGAGTTTGCAAGCCGTACTTGGACAAGTTCGTGATTGTGTATATCGACGACATCTTGATTTATTCAAGAACAAAGGCTGAGCACGAACAGCATTTAAGAGCTATTTTGGAGTTGCTGAAGAAGGAACAGTTGTATGACAAGTTCTCTAAGTGCGAGTTTTGGCTACGTGAAGTACAATTTCTTGGACACGTGGTGAACGGGGATGGAATCCATGTGGATCCAACCAAGATCGAAGCGATCAAGAATTGGGAAACGCCAAAGACGCCAACCGAAATTCAGCAATTCTTAGGTTTGGCTGGTTACTACCGGAGATTCATTGAGAATTTTTCAAAAATCGCTCAACCATTGACGCTCCTCACGCAGAAAGATAAGAAGTTTGATTGGGGAATCAAACAGGAAGAAGCGTTCCAGATATTGAAGGATAAGCTCTGCAATGCGCCAATCTTAGCACTACCGGAAGGTACAGATGATTTCGTGGTATACTGTGATGCCTCACGTCAAGGATTGGGTTGTGTGTTGATGCAACGCCAAAAGGTTATTGCTTACGCATCGCGTCAATTGAAAGTACATGAAAAGAACTATACCACACACGATTTGGAGCTAGGCGCAGTGATATTTGCTTTAAAGATCTGGAGACACTACCTATATGGTACGAAATGTACAATTTTTACAGATCATAAGAGCCTACAACACATATTCAACCAGAAGGAGTTGAATATGAGACAAAGACGATGGGTTGAGTTGATAAATGATTACGATTGCGAGATAAAGTATCATCTAGGGAAGGCGAATGTGGTTGCCGACGCCCTAAGTCGAAAAGAGAGGATCAAGCCCATAAGGGTTAGGGCTTTAGAAATGATTATCCAACCGATCTTTCCTTGCGCATTCGTGCCGCGCAGAAAGAAGCTCTTAAGGAAAGAAATCTTGAAGAAGAATATCTCCGTGGGATGGAGAAGCTTTTGGTGCCAAACGAGGAAGGAACGTTATGTTTTGAGAAAAGGATTTGGGTTCCTCTGTTTGGTGGTTTAAGGAAAGTTATTTTTGATGAAGCTCACAAATCGCGGTACTCTATCCATCCAGGAGCGGATAAGATGTACCAAGATCTCAAGGATTACTATTGGTGGCCTAGGATGAAAGGCGATGTTGCTGTTTATGTGAGCAACTGTCTAACGTGTGCTAAGGTGAAAGCGGAATACCAGAAGCCTTCAGGACTTCTGCAGCAACCTGAGATTCCCAAGTGGAAATGGGAACAAATCTCAATGGATTTTATTACAAAGTTGCCAAGAACGCCAAGAGGTCATGACACTATCTGGGTGATAGTTGACCGCCTAACAAAGTCCGCACACTTTCTGCCAATCAAAGAGAAGGTTAACACTAGCAAATTGGCTGAAATTTACATGAGAGAGATCGTCGCACGTCATGGAGTGCCTCTCTCGATCATCTCTGATAGAGACGGAAGGTTTGTGTCAAGGATATGGCAATCCCTCCAAGAAGCTTTTGGCTCACAATTAAATCTGAGCACTGCATTTCATCCGCAAACTGACGGTCAAAGCGAGCGAACGAATCAGACGTTAGAAGATATGCTGAGAGCATGTGTAATGGATTTGGGCGGTAGCTGGGACAAGCATTTGCCTTTGGTCGAATTTTCATACAACAACAGCTACCACACCAGTATTGGAGTCGCGCCATTTGAAGCCCTTTACGGACGCAAGTGCCGATCACCCCTATGCCGAGCTGACGCAGGTGATAGGCAGCTTGTTGGTCCCGAAATCGTCCAAGAGACGACAGACAAGATTGCGCAGATTCGAAAACGCATCGAAGCAGCTCGCCACAGACAGAAAGCCTATGCAGATCCAAACCGGAAACATTTGGAATTCCAAGTTGGAGATATGGTTTTATTGAAAGTTTCACCCTGGAAGGGTGTGGCACGCTTCGGAAAGCGTGGGAAGTTAAATCCGCGTTACATTGGCCCTTTCAGAATTTTGGAAAGAATAGGGCTAGTAGCATACAAGCTGGACTTACCTGCCGAGCTAAATGGAGTTCACGATACATTTCATGTATCCAACCTGAAGAAAAGTCCAACTCAAGATACCATTGCCATTCCCACCGACGAGATTCATGTTGACGACACGCTCCATTTCGTTGAAGAACCGGTTGAGGTTACGGATTGGAGAGTAAACAAGACCCGCCGGAGCAGTGTCAAGCTCGTCAAAGTTCGTTGGAATGCCAGACATGGTCCTGAATACACCTGGGAGCGTGAGGACCGGATGAAAGAGAAATACCCCCACTTATTTCCTAAGAACCCTGCATCTACAAGCAGAACTTAAAATTTCGGGACGAAATTTTTTCTAACGGGGGGAGAATGTGACAACCCTCACTAAACCAGGTATCCGTACGACTTAATTAATAATTAATTACTGCTTAATTACTGTGCTTGCTTGAACTTGTGGATAAACTGCTACTTGAATACTGATACATGTACTTACTTGCATCATACTTTACTTGTTGTCACTCCATGTTTTGCTTACAGCACCTTTGTGACAACCTTGATGCACCAAAACCACAGTAGCACAATGAACGGATAACCTATTAAACGTGCTGTCATAACTAGCACCAGGCAGGTACTGCCTCTAAGGCCTGTAAGAGCCTGAGATAGTTGCTACACTAGTGGTGAGTGTAGGGATATAAGGGTTGTAGAACTGCGTCACTAGGAATAAATTACAGTGACCGGATGTGCCTGAAACGTACTCTAAGTACAAAATTCAGCATTTGGCTAACTAATAAAGTGCCAAAACATGAGGAAAATATTCCCGACACTTTGGAGGAATAAGTTGTGTCACTAAAAATAATAATAACGACACTTTAAAGCTTTGTTAAGCACTTTAACGGATCTCTATCCAACCGAACAACCGGACTTTACCCGGAACATAAAAATATTGTCATCAACACTGTTTTTCTTTTTCTGAGCCAGTTAGGGTCCCTGAATACCCTAACACCCGTCACAACTTACTACACACTAGTAACCGAGTTAACCTCCACACTTAACTAACTAATACTTAATGTTTGGTTGAAATCGAACTAGTACCCCCCCCCCCCATCCAACGAATTCGGTCCCCAAGGGGGAACCCCCTTGTACTTTTGTGATTATTTAATTCATTAGTGTCTAATATCTAATAGACACATAAACCATTGGTTAAAGATCATATGAAATGTCTATAAGATCAACACTTAGCACACTAACCATTTCCATCTCAACACATCACAACACAACTCTCTCTCTCTCTCTCAAGAAGCTCTCGGCCGAACCCCCTTCAACACCCATCAATTTTTCGATTTTTGTTCAAGCTATTCCAAGATCACACAAGTGTTAAGGATCACCTACAAGGAAGCTTGGTGCAATCGGAAGGCGAAGGACCTCACTCTATTGCTTTTATCCACTCATTTTGCATCTAGATTCTTCCCTAGCCTCGAGCTAGTAGTAAGTTGCTTGAATCACACTCTCGAACTATTTTGAAGTGGTTAAAATGTTATGTAACGGCTAAAACTCGTAAATATACAAGTTGATACATAAAAGTCTACTAAAAATGCTAGTAATGGTGGTCAAAAGCTTGAATGTTGTGTAAATCTTGTAGTATTTGATTTGTGTGGTTATTTAGTCCCGAACTATGTTGTGGTAGCTCGGATCATCGTTTAACCCGGATTGGTCATGATCATGGATTATGACATAAAGCTTGTTTAAGTGTAACAAGGGTTAAGTGATGAAACTCTACCACACATCAAACTTGAACTTGTGTAAAAATGATTTTACTTACGAAATAGTGTTTAAAACTAGTAGATCTACGGATCTACAAGCGGTATTTTCAAAGGACCGAGTGTCGAAGAAACCATATTTTTCTAAAAATGGATTTTACATGAGCAAGAATGATTTTTAGAACACACAAGTGTGTAAACACTTGTGTAGCACCAAGTTTCGACAAAATAACTATCTTTGTAAAAATTGATAAGAAGTTAAGATGGAATTTCTTTAAAAACGGGGTTTTTACGAAACCGGGTTGATTTATATAAAGATCCACTAAAAGTAATGGAATTTACTTTATATTCTTGGATAAAACGCAAGTTCATGTAATTTATGCGATATACATATTTATTTACTAGTTTGTTGTTTTGGACATTGTTTTGATTGAATGAAAAGAATGTTGGTTTGATTTATGAAAGAAAATGATACGCTTAAAAGCGTGGCCACCTCCAGTTACAGGGGAAACTCTGGCGAAATTTTTCCAAAAACCTAACACTTAGAAATATTTTCACTATAAGTGTTAGAAATACTTTTCGACTTGTTTTCAAATTATAGATTTCGCCACGACGTTATTTACAAAACATCGGAGGTGGGATTTCACAAAATAAAACTTGGTAAATATATATTTAGTATATATTTTTCATAAAGTCACTTGATATGTGTTTATGATTATTTTGTGAAAATACTAGTATTATTTTTAGGGTAAAAATAATACTATCGAATGTTAATGGATCCAAAATAATACGGACGTCTCTACAATAAATATATAAGTTACACCGGTAATTATTATTACCACTCGATCATTAAAACGTAACTTACGCATTTTAAGAAAATATGACTTAACGCGTATTTTTGTCAAGGTATTATTTTGGGAAAATTTATGTAATAGAAAATATAATATTTTTGAGAAGAATATTTATATTTTGGAGTTAGAAATAAAATATATTTTAAGTGAGACTTAATAATATATTTCGAACACACATGTATTAAATCCCCCATCCTTGGGAAGGAAAATGATTACCAAGTATTTACAAAAATGTAAACACGAAATAGTTGTCTAACTATTTCCCAAAAACTTAAACCATAAAGCTAAGGCACGGCCGTCCGTCTAATAGAATTAGTACGTGTAGGTCGTCACACATCTGCTTGATCAGGAGACATACTTGGTAGAGACGCACCACTGTGAGTTCATGTCCCCCTTTTCTCTTAACTGTTTTCAGTTTTCTAAACTGCGGGGGTGAAATACATGTTACTATGATTACGAGTACTTTATACATGGTATGGTTAGCGTAAGGAGGGTTACTACTTAGATCATGTGAGTGGGTAGGCGGGAACTGGAGGCCATTAATCCTCATTGTAGGACCGAGGGACGTAAGCGGTAGATCTATCTGGGTGTAGCGAGCCCAACTCTAGGTCCAACAGTACGGACCTCTGGGTGACTTTGTGCCCAACGCAAAATCCGCTAGGTTTGAATCTTCCTACTTGCACTTCACACATATCAATGGCCTTGCAAACCATTGGTGATCTCTTTTTCCTTATTTGCTACATACCAGGATTTTTATATATACAAAGGTTTATTTACTCACTTACACATGAACTCGCTCAACATTATTGTTGATTTTTCAACTTACATGTATTTCAGGGAATTAAAGGATCTGGCGCGGTATGACACGTTTTCCCGCTGCACTAGTTATGAGGTCATCCGGGTTTGGGGAATGTGACTCTTTCCTGGACAAGTCACAGTCCTTAAACTGTGTTTATGTCATGTTGATGTTTGTGTTTGTTGAACAATGTCGTTAGGATGTGTTTCCGTTGAGACAATGTTGTTGTATTTGGTTTTTAAAACTTAATTAAATGGATGATCTTGCATGGTTTTATTTCATATAGCTTTGTTATGGTTAAGCTATGGTATTAAGAAGTCACACCAAATTAACCACGCTTCCGCAAAGCCAGGGTGTGACAGTTGTTTGCTTCCAAGTTTAGAAAAGTTTTAACAAACCCGTATTTTCAGTGTAACTGTGACTGTATTTACAATGATTATGGATTTAATTATACGAAAAACGTAATATAATAACAAGGGTGTTACAAGTTGGTATCAGAGCCTTGGTTTAAGAGATTCAAGTATGGTGGGGAAAACCATGCTTGGACTTAAACCTGATGCTCTTGACAAAGATTGGTGTTCGGTTCGAGGCTTGATCGCAAAATCCTGTAAGTGCATGTATGTTAATGGTTTAGCGAGTTAAAGTGTTGTAAACAACACATAGGGTTATCGTGTAATACACGTTACCCAAATTAAATGATAGATATAGCTAACAAAATTATGTGCGTTGACACATAAAGTAGAAAAGCCTTGTAATATGATGCGGGCAATTAGTAAAGTTGACATTACTAACTTTTGTAAATGTCTTAATTGAAGGACACTTGCATTTAAAGATGACAAGGGCTAAACAAATTACGGATATGATAGAAGGACGGTCCGAGGTATGACAAGAGGAGCATGCTCACCAAGGACTAAATCGCGTAACGACCACGAACAAGGTTAATAGCAAGAAACGCTCGTCAGGGCAAGCATTACCAGGTGCGTGCTTTTAAATATAATCGCACAGATAACAGTATGCAACAAACATGTAGAGAATGATTGTTGCATATGTAAATTAGAAACTTGGAAAACCTAAATAGAATACCTATCCAAGATACTAATTCCAAGAAAACTAAATAGATGTGTTACTTACATAGGGCGTGATGTGAAAACTATAAAAAGGTCATGTGTGTCATGTGTTAATCGCTTACTCTGGCCAAGTAACTATGGCATATGATACCATGAACTTCTTGTAGCGGACACATTTACGTCCGATGTAGTAAGGACGGGGTGAATGGGACTAATTTAAAAGGTACCCAAATAAACCAAATAAGCAAGACGTGTGATAATAAACGTAGACGCAAGTCGGATGACAGAAGCGTATCACGTTAGAGTAAATAGCCCGAGAGAAGGGACAAGGATCAAAGTAAGAGGAAATACAGACCAACTAATGAGAGTGCTAAGGCATAAAGATAAACATTTGACAGTCATAAGTGATGAAAATCCGCACATACAATTCAAAGGGGTAGAATAAAAGAATAAAAGACTTGACTAAATAAAAGTAATGAATTTCGCTAAGACGATCAAATAAATTAAGATGATGTCTAAAACCATATAAGAATGGTTACTTGATGATGGCTTTGGTAAAGATACCCGATAGATGGGTAGGATTTTGAAAGCATGCGTAAACCAAGAGACGGGTACGCGAAATAGAAAGTCAAAGGACTCGGATTAAGAGTCATGACTAAAAGACGATGAGAATTTGCAAACAGAAATTTTGATAACTATGATCAACTATTCTAAAGTTGAACGGGTCGAATAAAGAATGAAGTTTGACGTTCGTGAGTAATGAAATCTCACATGAATAAATCAAACGAGATAAATAAAATATAAAAAGCTTGATAGTGCAAGTAAGCGCAAACCGAATAATGGAAGCACGAAATAATAAAGAACCCGGGTAACGGGTCGTAGAGAAGTATAATTGTGAACCGGGGAAACGGTGAGCGTAGAACAAACCGTCGTGTAAATGACGTAAAGAGTCATAAAGTCGGAAGATTAGTCCAAGAGTAAACGAACGAAGCTTTAGACTACGGTCAGGGCCAACTAAAATTCAAAAACGAAAATAAACAATCCTAAACATAATAAAAGATGCTTTGAAGCAATGTATGTATATATACATTTGAATATAGACATGGATAAAAGACGATCTACGGGATCATCATGATCTACGGGATCCACCTAACCTTTAGAGCTATAAACAATGGAAAGGTCTACGAGACTAAAACGACCCACGGGTCATGATTAGAAAGAAATTATAAGGACATCGCCCTAAAGAGGTGAAAGTCTAATCAGGATAGCCCATAAGGCTAAGTGATAAAACCTACGGGTTAATTAGATAAAGCGAGGGAATCAGTTGAGAATCCCCGCATAAAACTAAGACTGTAAAAGAATAAATTATGGGCTGTCAATATCCATAATTCTGACAAAAGTTAAAGAGAAGATCCTAAAACTAAAACTTCGGTTTTAGTAAGAAATAACGTTTTTACAAATATAAATTCTGATAGGAATTTAAATAGTAAGCATGAAGGATACAAGTCTTGACACTAATAGGCGCAAGACGATATATTCGAAAAAGTGATGTTATCGAAAATGAAAGGTTGATATGAATTAAACATAATGTGACACGATCACGGTAAAAAAATAATAATAAATAAAATGCAATGTGAGGTAGAATCACGTTATAACCAAGCGAGCGGTAAAAGTAACTGGACTAATAACTCTAGTTAGTGAGACCGGTTAAGGTCAGCAATTCAAATCAAGAAATTGGTATGCTTGTAAGCGGTAGATTCGGTATAACTGAACCGAATAAATAAATTTGAAAACAAAGGAATTTGTTGCTAAAAGTGAAAGATTTCACTAAAGACCTTTAAACGGGTTAAAGTAACGGATTCATAAAGAATTCGATAGTATATGAAAGCGATGGATATCGCTAAGTTAACTAAACTAGTGGAAATAACGAGATTACGTTATTTCAAGTTGCACTATGTCGTATGAAATACGTAGACAATAAGTGACCAAAAAGATGTTACCATACCTATCTAGTAATACTAAGTACTAACAATTGGTTAAAAATATAAGTAATGTTTAAAAGATTTCTCGGATCAAATGCATTGAGTTTAAACTCAATGAATTATGTAAGAAAAGGTTTCGAGGACGAAACCTCTCTAAGGGGGGTAGACTTGTAACACCCCGAAAACGGGTTTGGTAATCAAACCACGTTAATACTACAGGACGGATAAAATACAGTTAGTGGTAAAACTTACCCGGTAAATTTTAGGATTTAAATAAATAAATCTAATATTTAATAAAAGGATGAGAAATACTTTGAGAAAGCAAAGTATGTAAAAGGCCCGAGATTTAATGGGACTTAAAGTAAAACGGGTTGTGAACAAGATAAAGTACCTAGGAAATAAATAACCTAGTACAAGTCTTGTAATTAAATGAAAGGAACAAAATATCAAGTTATAAACCAAACTAAAGTTGAGGGGCTGATTTTGTATAAATGGCCGAACTTGATTTTTATAAAAATAAAACAAATCAAACACACACACACATCAGTGTGTGCGTGCGTGGGAGCGACCAGGAGAGGGGAAGAACCCCCCAAACCCTTATTTCATCTATTTGATCAATTGAAGGGTGAATTGGGCATATAATCACTGCATGAATCAAAAATCTTGATCACCTACACTTGTCTAACACTAGGTAAGTTGCAATTTCAGATTTGGTGATGTTTGATTTTTTGGGTAAAGTTTGATTAGTAGAAATTCTTGAATGATTAAGTAATGTTATGATTCAAGGACGTGTGATTAGAGTGTAGGATCATAAACCTAACTGAAATCATGTGTAAAGAGTAATAAATTGTGTGTTAATGTATCTATGTGCCATATCATGAAGTGGGTTTCTATCTAGAATGAGAAACCCCAACATATGGTATGAACTATGTGAGTAATAATCTAGGTTGATTGAACTAGTATGATGGTATGGGCTGTGATGAGCAATGAAGCTTGAATAAGAATGAAATTCTTGGATTTACCAAGGTTTAATCGAATAAAAATGGCTAATTAAGTAGTATGCACATAAGGTGCTCGACAAAATGCCTAAAAGACGTTGATAGACACTAATTGTGGTGTTTGGCAAAGTAACAAGCTTTAGTTATGAGCCGGAAGGTTCTAATGATAATTGGCTTGTATATTTTAGGCAACATAAGCGAGGCGTCGGGAAGTCAAGCCAGCGTGGACGCTAGTTTGAAGGGAAAACTTTGAGGTAAGTGGCTTGTCACCCTGTTACATTTATATAGACAAGCTTAATCTAAATACGTGTAATGTTGATGTAACGAAAAGGGTTGTGTGTGAAACGTTATTGAAGTGATGGAACTCACTCGACAACCAAATGGGTCAAATTGATAGTTAAAATAAAAGTGATTAAAATGAAGACACCATTTGGTAAAAGTTATAATGGGTCGAACAGTTTAAAAATATTGTTTTTTTAGTAATAAGAACCATGGCGCGATCCGGAATAGGTTCAAGGGGCATGATGGTATAAATCTATCATCATACGTTGACGAATGGTCATGTCGACTAAACGGGTCAAATAGAGTACAAATACCATTTGACAATAATAACTGACGACTACTTGTTGAGTTTTGTGATAACAGGATATATCATGTGATCGCATTGCTTTAACTAGAAAATTTAAAGCAAAAGGGTATGTATATGGGTCGATGCTATGACCCGAGCCAGGTACGCATATTTAGAGTTTAGTAGAAGTGATACTCTAGTCAAATTTTAGCGAAAGTCCTTCGTTGTAAAGTTAGGGACTAAAGTTGACCAAAACACCCTTGAAGGGTATATTGGGCAAACGACCCATAGTGGTTGTTTAGGAACTTGCTTTAAGATTATGGAACCATTAAATAGGAATAAAAGTTATAGGAATATACATTTGTGGGTCAAATGCACAAAAAAATGGTCAATTGCGTAAAATGACCAACCAATGGGTAAATCTGGGATAAGAGGTTAACTATGTTAAATCCACCACAAAAATAATTGTGGTGGAACATAAGCATAAATGTAGTTGTGGCATTACAAAGTATTGAAAAGAAAAGAGCTAGTTTTGGACCAAAATGCATAAAAGATCCCTTAAACGGGTCAAAATAAATTATGCGCGTAACTTGGGTGTTCGTTGCGTATTTCACAAAGGTTAGGAATCCAAGATAGAGATTTAAAGTTAGATATCTTAGTTTATGATTTATGACTAACTAGGAACAAGTTTAGAGGTCCTAAATACAAACGGGTCGAAATATTGATTTTGAACAATAAGCCGAATGCTTAAAGATTTAGAATTTCATTAGTTTAAATGTTGGATTTTACTCCACAAGATGGAGAATCAAATTACGATCATATTGGAAGAAACGGTAGGTCAAACGGACAAGCGGATTGAAAGATACGGAAGTTTTCGTGTCAAAAACGGCAAAACGGAAAGGTATGATACATGGGCCACCGTAAGTTACGGTGGGGCTGAAATCGTTACGGTGATTGCCTCCTATGTTACGGTGGGAAAATTTTTAATTCAGGGGCCACCGTAACTTACGGTGTCCACCGTTAGTTACGGTGGACGCCAGATTCAAGTATTTGTTTTTGGATCAAGATATCAATGTTGGATTTTCCTAATTTCCTTGTTGTATTAGTTATTTAATTATCAAAACTGACTTTTAAGTTGGTTTTGATCACAGGTGAATGTCGAGGGTCCCGGATGAAGATTAAGCATCGAGCAAGAACCGAACACACGTTAAACAAAGCTTCCGCAATGTTGTTTCGCCGTTATTCTAAAACGGCGAATTAAATCACACTATGTTGTTTGCTTCCAAGTTTAGAAAAGTTTTAACAAACCCGTATTTTCAGTGTAACTGTGACTGTATTTACAATGATTATGGATTTAATTATACAAAAAACGTAATATAATAACAAGGGTGTTACATTTTGCAGACAACTTTTGATTACCCCTTTGAACAACAGATTGCTGCCTATAAGGCTGTAGCTTCAAATACACCCAATCCCCTATATTAAAGTGCCTCTCTGATCGATGATCATCTGCCAATCTTTTCATCCTCTGCTGAGCTTGAGCCAAATTAGCTTTGAGGATATTAATAACCTCTTCTCGGACAATCAAACTTCTATCCACTGCTTCCACATTACTTTCACCAGGTAGATAAGGTAAGTGTAAAGGGGGTGGTTGTCCATAAATGACTTCAAAAGGAGTGCATTTTATGGCAGATTGATAAGTTGTGTTGTACCAATATTCAGCTAAGGGCAGCCACTTTACCCACTCTTTAGGCTTATCAAAGCACATACATCTCAAATAATTTTCCAAGCATCTATTCAAGACCTCAGTCTACCCATCTGTTTGCGGATGATAAGAGCTAGACATTTGCTGTTCTACTCCTTGTAACAGCAGCAGTTCCTTCCAAAATCTACTTACAAACACCTTATCCCTATCTGACACAATGGTTTTAGGAGGACCATGCAACTTGTATATATGATCCAAATTCATCTGTGCTACATCTACTGCTGTAAAAGGATGCTGTAAAGCTACAAAATGTGCCCCCTTACTTAGCCTATCCACCACTACCCAAATGACCTCTTTATTCCCTGATTTAGGTAACCCTTCCACAAAATCCATGGCTATATCTTCCCATACAGCTTTAGGAATAGGCAAAGGCTGTAACATACCTGGATAAGCCACTGTTTCTGCCTTACACTGTTGACAAACAGCCTGATATAAGCCAAGACATCTTTTTTTTTAATTCGGGCCAATAAAACAACCTAGCAACCCTATTTGTAGTTGCATGAACTCCCGAATGACCCCCCCTGCCCTGAATCATGCATCCATTTCAAAAGTTGCTGTCTCAATGGAATTATTCTGCCAATGACCAATTTACCCCTCCTCCGTAATTCATTATTATGCCAACTATATTGCCCATGAGATAAAGGATCTTTTTGTAAATCTTGGATAATTTGTACCAACTCCTTATCCTGTGTCCATCCTGCTCTAATGGCAGCCCATAAGTCAGTGTGTACTGAGGAAGCAGCCAGCTGTAAGATCTCTCCATGAGTCACTCTTGATAATGCATCTGCAACTTTATTGTCAACACCCTTCTTGTATACAATTTCAAAATTAAAGCCCATCAATTTTTACAACCATCTTTGTTGGAATGGTGTAGAAATTTTACTATCCAAAAGATATTTCAGACTATGCTGATCAGTTTTGATCACAAAGTGGTTGTGTGCCAAGTATGGCTGCCATTTTTGCACTGCATGAATAATTGCCAATAGTTCTCTCTCATAAGTAGATAAAGACATATGTCTAGGAGACAATGCTTTACTAATGTAAGCAATAGGGTGTCCTTTTTGCATAAGAACCGCCCCAATTCCATACCCTGAAGCATCAGTTTCCACTATAAAAGTTTCACTGAAGTCAGGTAACGCTAACACAGGAGGTTGACTCATGCTACTTTTCAACCACTCAAAAGCATGCTGAGCTATACTTGACCACTGAAAGGAATCCTTTTTTAAGTAACTGAGTCAGTGGTTTCGTAATACTACCATAATCCTTCACAAATCGTCTATAATAACCCGTAAGACCCAAAAATCCTCTTAATTCTTTGACATTTCTTGGGACAGGCCACTGCTGAATAGCTGATACCTTTGCAGGATCTGTAGCTACCCCTTTTTGAGAAATGATGTGTCCCAAATATTCCAACTCAGTAGCACCAACTCACATTTACTTTTCTTTGCCACCAACTGATGTTGTCTCAACACAGCTAATACATCTTTTAAGTGTAACATGTGAGTTTCCCAACAAGGACTATAAACCAATATATCATCAAAAAAATACCAACACATACTTCCTCAAATATTGCTTAAAGACATGATTCATCAAACCTTGAAAAGTAGAAGGAGCATTCGTGAGGCCAAAAGGCATTACCAAGAACTCAAAATGGCCATTATGAGTCTTGAATGATGTCTTATGAATATCTTCTGCCCCCATCCTGATCTGATAATACCCAGATTTTAAATCGAGTTTAGAAAAAAACTTAGTTCCACATAACTCATCCATTAAATCTTCCACTAAGGGTATAGGAAACCTATCAGGAATAGTATCCTGATTTAATTTCCTATAATCAATACACATTCGCCACGTATTATCTTTTTTCTTAACCAGTACCACCGGTGAAGCAAAAGAGCTGGTACTTGTTCTGATTACCCCTTGCTCCAACAACTCATTTGTCATTTTCTCAATAACATCCTTTTGCACCAGAGGATACCTATAGGGCCTCAAATTCACACCATCAGTTCCTTGTTTCAAAGGAATCCTATGATCATATTGTCCTCTAGTTGGAGGTAAGGACTTTAAATCCTGGAACACATCATCAAATTCAGTTAGCAACTGTTGTAACTGCAGGTGTTGTTCCTCTGTTTGCTGAGTTTTTTGTAGCATGATGTGTGCAAAATGCAACATATAAATTTCATCAATTGTGGCATAAAACTAACCCTTTTTTAGTACTAATGTTGGAAAAAGTGTGCTTTTGTCTTCCTTTTGTATTTTCAGGATTAAATGAGCTCAAATTAACAAAAGAAGCAAAAAGACATCAAAATCTAACATAAATACAAGAAAAGGAACAAGACGTGACATGTCCGACCCCACGACAGCATCTTCCCAAGCAAAACAAGAAGACAGAAGACTGAACACGCCCCGTGCTCAGCCAGCACGGGGGCGTGCCCAAGTGTCAGCAGAAAAGACAAAGTGGTAGAAGCTTCTATTGCCCACCACGGGGCCGTGCTCAGCGGACACGGGGCCGTGGTCAACTATAAGATTCGCACAATCCAGGCAAATCTTCATAGTACAAAGATTCTTTTGCACACGGGGTCGTGCTCAGCGGACACGGGGGCGTGGTCAACTAATAAGACAAGCTGCATTAAATGAAGAAAGAGAAGGATGTGGACACGGGGCCGTGCCCGAGCTTCTGTTCATCCTATAAATAGGAGTGCTTGGCTCAAACTCAAACCATCCCTTGGCACACCACCTCTCTCACACTTCACCCACCACCACCATAACACCATCATCCACCACCATCATCGTAGAGTGTGTGAGTCGTCTCGGGATCCAAGATTGATCGTAAGAGTTCTTGACAATCAAGGTCATGTTTGCCTAAGTCTCTTACATCACTTGGTGAAGACAAAGTGTCTAGTATAATACTTTTTATTTTTAATCTTTTCGCACTTTTTACTTGGTTTTGTATTAATGACTTTAATAACTAGTTTCTTATGTTGAAGGTGATTCTTCCTTATCGTTTGTCCGTGGTGTCTTGACATTATTTTACTGTCTATATAAAATAAAAGATTTTCACCATTCATATCTCCACGGTCTATATGGAGGTATGTTGGCTACCTGGTCGGGGGTTAAGGGAACGGTTTGGTAAGAGTCTTGCCATTGTTCAGCGTTTAGAGGTCCTGCAATGGACCTGGGTCAAATTTAGTAGGACCTCCTTCAATACTTAACGGTATTGGATGGCGGGGGTCCAAACTCTTTGATCCCCTCATAAGTTAACTACTATTAATACTATAACTCGGCTATTTAGGACTGTATCCTTGCTGACTCAGACTACTTAGCCGAGGGTAACGTCACCTTCAAAAGAGGGGCCTACCATAATTTGCATTAATAACTTAATTAATTATCTTTCAATAATCCACCCTTTTAGGATTGTATCCTTGCTGACTCAAACTACTGGGGTGAGGGTAACGTCACCTTCAAAAGAGGGGCATACTACAATAACTAAGATAATCTCTTAAAAAGTGCAAAAGTGCGGAAATAATCAAAGGTTACACTAGATACGAGTCGGAACCAAGTGATTCATCTTGTCTATCTGTTTTTATTTTTTATTTTTATTTTCAGCATTTTAGTTAGTTTTATTTTTCTAGTTTAAAATCTTTTTCTAACTTTTTGATTTGATTAGACGTTGAGGATAAACCGGTACTAAAAGCTCTTGTGTCCTTGGACGACCTCGGTATCTTACCAACACTATACTACGCTCACGATGGGTGCATTTGCCCATATGTGTGTTTAGTGTTAGTAAATATCGTGTTTTATAAATTTAAAACTTGGCTAAAAAAGTGTAAAAGGGCTTAAAATATACATTAAAACCATAACACACTTCACGCACATCAAGTTTTTGGCGCCGTTGCCGGGGACACAAGGATTTTAAGAAAGTTAGGAATCAACGGCCTAATCATTTTTCTTATTTTTCATTTTTTTAAGGATTTTTCTTAGTTTTCTCAGCTTCTGTAGAACTCAGCACGGGCCGTGCCCGCTGAACACGCCCCGTGCCCAATCATTGGAACTGGCAATCCTGTTTTAAGTCAGACAGTAGCTGAACACGGGGCCGTGCCCACTCAATACGCCCCCGTGCCCAAGATTTAGTTACTGAAAACAGAACCGTAAGATCCTGACGGTTGGTAATTTCTAACACAAACATGAGTGATACTGATACTTTTTACTTTCGGCACTCTTATGGTACTACGTGGTGTCAATTATGTGGTGGTAACCATAAGGAATTAGAATGTTATTTTCTAAACTATAAGCCCCACTATATAGACTCATCGTTTCCTAGTATCCTTAAGAGGGGCGAAAGTAAAAATAATCCATATCTCTCCCTCGAATGCTCCCAACCGGATTTTCTAGGAGAAATGCTTCTCGATGAATTATTTCAATTAGAAGATCTAATTCTTAATTGGTTAAAAGAACTTAGGAAAGATTTCAATGATCTTTTCCAAGACGATAACCAAAAAGAAGGGTTGGAAACGCATTCAAACAACTTCGTTGTTTCCGACGATACTTCTAACTCTAGCAAGGACTTGAGCGATAGTCGTCCCTGTGTCGATTGTGCCGTGAAGGACTCCCCATCGACTTCGTTCGATGCATACATAGACCTGAGCGATTCGACATACACCTTCTTTAACGAGAGCCCGGAAAAGGGTTGGACTTGTCCACCTACATATAGCATAGGAATCACCCTCACCGACAACCTCTTGCGTTCTCGTCTTAAACTGGAGCAATTAAGGTATCTTAGGCACTTTGGGGTTGTTCCATCCAGTAAGGAACCGCCCGATCCGAGAAAGTTCCTTAAAATTAGACAAAACTTCATAGACAGCCTCTAGACACGGGGCCGTGTCCAGGTCAGCACGCCCCCGTGTCCACCCAAAGATTCCCTTCTGACTTTGTCAGGATGCGGACAAAAATGTGTCAGGATTCCATCTGCACATGGGGCCGTGTCCAGCCGACACGGGGCCGTGCGCAACATACTGTCGTTTTCTATAAATGCAGCCAAGAATCCTGCACATTTGAACCATTCCAGGGACAGAGATTTGAGGAATATTCTCACATACCATCCTAGGTATTTTCTAAAATAAGTTTCTCAACTATCTTCTTGTCCTTTCCTCTTTTATCCACTATCATCTTCTTCAATTTTTCACATACTTCCATTAAAGCTTGAACCTTCCATAATTTCAAGCCTTATTGAGATGTTTGTTAGATTTTTGTTCATGAAATCTTGTTAAAAATAAGTTCTACAACAATGTTTTAAGTTGGTTATGTTCAAAAATGCTTTAAAAATCATGAAAACAATTTGAAACCCCAAGATTCCTTGTTCCTAAATCCTGCAGATATCTGAACACGGGGCCGTGTTCGCTGAACACGGGGCCGTGTCCGAAGTACTGGTCCCATAAAATTGAACTCTTTTCGGTATGTTTTCTCAGAATGGCAAGCAGAACAAGCGGAAACTCTTCGTCGCATTCCAGAAACAACCGGCAGGGGAGAAGATCATCAACGGTTGAAGATTCTCTTGTAAACTATGTTTACGCCTTAAGAGAGGCCCTTGATGAAGTAACAAGTGTGGAAGAGGCATAGGTCGACCGCATTAATCATTTGACTGTGGGACTAGAAGGATGTCTTCGAGAGGTCAACCTTTTGCACCAAAGGTTGAACATTCTCGCCTCTCCTCCTTTGGTGCCGATTATCACCCAAAGGGCATGGAATGTGGTGCCGGAAGTCATCATTCCGGCCGAATGGTACGCCCTACATCCGGAGCCTCCTTGAGACATACTACAAGGGGTTCCGATTGGTGTCGCTCCTCCTCCACACGATGTTGAGGAACATGAAGCCGCCTTCCTTCTCCCAAGAGAGATAGAAGAATGGCTCTAGCAACATCTAAGGGACACCGCTCGGCTTGGAGTTCTACAAGGCTTTTAGACCGGAAATCTATTTCCGGAATTTTGGTTCTTATTATAGAAGTAGAACTCCTTAGGAAGATTTTACGGATCACTTGACCTAGCTAATATTAGGACTTTTATCTTTTATTTTCTGCTTTATTTTTCATTTTTAGGACAAATATGTAATTCTCTCTATGACTTAATGAATGATGGTTTTTAGTTAATTTGGTGTTTGGATGGTGTTGGAATGAATAAAACACACTTGAGATGGCAAAGGAAACAAGGGAAACTTGAACCAGCACCCCATGCAGGAAAACAGGACCATCCGACAATTTTCTTCGTTTACAGTAAGTTCAGCACGGGCCGTGTCCGCCCAACACGACCCCGTGCTGCACAGTCTGCAGAAAGTAACCACTTCAGGTACCCTGGACACGGGCCGTGTTCACCCAACACGCCCCCGTGTCCAGTCTTCTGTTTCTCTTGATTTAATTTTGTTACTGGCACTTGAACACGGGGCCGTGCCCGGACAACACGGGGCCGTGTTCAGCGCCCAGTAACACAAAATTTTTGCTTTTTCACACATTTTTACACATTCAATCAACCTAAAAATTTATTTTTGGGACACATTGAGGACAATGTGTAATTTAAGTGTGGGGGGGGGGGGGGGGGATGCTAAAACCTTGAATCTTGCAAGTCCTAAATACAAGCCTTACACAAAACTCTATTGGAACCGCTAATCACCCCAAATTTTTTCAAAAATTTTCATTTTTTTTACTTGTCTAGGTTTAACTTGGGAATTTCAAATTCTAAAAAGGTTATATTTTTACAAATTTACAACCGATAGCGTCGTGATAAAAAGAACCAACATAAGAAAATTATGAAAAGGCATGACAAATGATGCGTGTGAAGTGTTATATATATTAGGTGTATATTTTAAGCCCTTTTTAACACTTATTTTAGCCAAGTTTTAAATTTATAAAACACGATATTTCACTAACACTAAACACACATATGGGCAAGTGCACCCATCGTTGAGTGTAGTATAGCGTTGGTAAGATACCGAGGTCGTCCAAGGACACAAGAGCTTTTAGTACCGGTTTATCCTCAACGTCTAACCAAAACAAAAGTTTAGGAAAAATATTTTAAACTAAGAAAAAATAAAAACTAACTAAAATGCTGAAAATAAAAATAAAAGAAAAACAGATAGACAAGATGAATCACTTGGTTCCGACTCGTATCTAGTATAACCTTTGATTATTTCCGCACTTTTGCACATAATTAAGAGATTATCTTAGTTATTGTAGTAGGCCCCTCTTTTGAAGGTGACGTTACCCTCACCCCAGTAGTTTGAGTCAGCAGGGATACAATCCTAAAAGGGTGGATTATTGGAAGATAATGAATTAAGTTATTAATGCAGTATTGTGGTAGGCCCCGCTTTTGGCGGTGACGTTACCCTCGACTAAGTAGTCTGAGTCAGCAGGGATACAGTCCTAAATAGCCGGGTTATAGTATTAATAGTAGTTAACTTATGAGGGGATCAAAGAGTTTGGACCCCCGCCATCCAATACCGTGAAGTATTGAAGGAGGTCCTACTAAATTTGACCCAGGTCCATTGCAGGACCTCTAAACGCTGAACAATGGCAAGACCTTTACCAAACCGTTCCCTTAACCCCCTACCAGGTAGCCAACATACCTCCATATAGACCGTGGAGATATGAATGGTGAAAATCCTTTATTTTATATAGACAGTAAAATAATGCCAAGACACCACGGACAAACGATAAGGAAAGATCACCTTCAACATAAGTAACTAGTTATTAAAGTCATTAATACAAAACCAAATAAAAAGTGCAAAAGATTAGAAATAAAAAGTATTATACTAGACACTTTGTCTTCACCAAGTGATGTAAGAGACTTAGGCAAACATGGCCTTGATTGTCAAGAACTCTTACGATCAATCTTGGATCCCGAGACGACTCACACACTCTACGATGGACAATGGATGATGGTGGTGGATGATGGTGTTGTGATGGTGGTGGGTGGTGGATGAAGTGTGAGAGAGGTGGTGTGCCAAGGGATGAGATGAAATGAATCCAAGCACTCCTATTTATAGGCTGAACAGAGAGCTGGACACGGCCCCGTGTCCGCTGGACACGGCCCCGTGCCCGTCTGACACTCTCTCTCCTCATTAATTGTAATTCGCAATTACAATAAATGCGCCTGCTGTACTTTCGACACGCCCCCGTGTCCGCTGGGTACGGCCCGTGGTGGGCAATAGAAGCTTCTATAGGTTTGTCTTTTCTGCTGCTTCTTGGGCACGGCCCCGTGCTGGCTGAGCACGGGGCGTGTTCAGCCTTCTGTTTTCTCCTTTTTGCTTTGGAAGGTGCCGTTGAGGGTTCGGGCGGTCCACTAATGTTCCTTTTCATGTATTTATGTTGGATTTAGCTGTCTTTTTGCTTCTTTTGCGTTTTTGAGCTCATTTAATCCTGAAAATACAAAAGGAAGACAAAAACACTCTTTTTCCAATATTAGTACTAAAAAAGGGTTAGTTTTAGGCCTCATTTGATGTAATTTATATGTTGCATTTTACACACATCAACAAACTTAGTTAAAATTTGATTATATATACTTGATCACATAAAAACTCATTCCCACCAAAGTGAGTTTTGAGCCTTTATTGAGCATACAATTACATATCATTAAACTAAATGCTCATTTTTCGTTTCTTGTGTGAATAGCCGCTTGGTTCTTACGACTCTAGAACTTGCCACGACAATGCATTCCCGGTCCTTACCAACTTAAAACCCGAGTAAGTAAATGATGGAGGCATTAGGACTAACTTTTTTTTTTTCTACACCATTATTTTTCTTTTTTTTTTTTACCAACTACCCAAAATCCCCCTAGTTAGCCCCTTTGAGCCTAAACCTTTTCATTTCTTAACCAAACACCCTTTCACCCACCAAAACTTTTTTTATTTTTAACCCTTTGTTTTAGTAACTAGCTCGGTTTTTCGCATGACTTTTCAAAAAAAAAATATAGTGTTGAGGATGAAGCAAAAGAAAATAAACAAACAAGTTTATCAAAAATATAACTTTGTTTGAATTAAAAGCTTCATCAAAATAAAAGTTGCAAAAATAAAAGTTATACGAAAACCGACACCCGTTACGCTTTTCGCCCTTTTCTACTAACCACTAACCCAACCACCTACCTTTAACCCAAGCCTAACCCTTCACCCAAAAAGTCCTCTTAATATTTACAAAGGTATATAGTTAAAAAGGAGGATGATTGATTGCTTGGCAAGCTTATGGTAGGAGTAAGTTCCATGCCGCTCTCGAGTGATCCACTAAAATACATCTTCGGCCGAGTGTTGAGTGATCCCCGTGAGGTATGTGAACTTGTATATAAATGGAATTTTAAAGAGGCATGTTATGCCCAAATAAGTAATTTATCTTATGAAAAGTTTTAAATAAATCATGACGAATAGGATTGTAAATAAATAAAACTTAATAAAGAATCTTGGAAATCCCGACACTATACGACAAGCCCAAAAAACCTTCTTCTCTACCCATTCCATTTGGGAGTGTAAAGCCACATTATAAAGAGTTTTGCTTGAGGACAAGCAAAGATTCAAGTGTGGGGGTATTTGATGTGTGCAAAATGCAACATATAAATTTCATCAATTGTGGCATAAAACTAACCCTTTTTAGTACTAATGTTGGAAAAAATGTGCTTTTGTCTTCCTTTTGTATTTTCAGGATTAAATGGGCTCAAATTAACAAAAGAAGCAAAAAGACATCAAAATCTAACATAAATACAAGAAAAGGAACAAGACGTGACATGCCCGACCCCACGACAGCATCTTCCCAAGCAAAACAAGAAGACAGAAGACTGAACACGCTCCGTGCTCACCCAGCACGGGGGCGTGCCCAAGTGTCAGCAGAAAAGACAAAGTGGTAGAAGCTTTTATTGCCCACCACGATGCCGTGCTCAGCGGACACGGGGCCGTGGTCAACTATAAGATTCGCACAATCCAGGCAAATCTTCATAGTACAAAGATTCTTCTGCACACGGGGTCGTGCTCAGCGGACACGGGGGCGTGGTCAACTAATAAGACAAGCTGCATTAAATGAAGAAAGAGAAGGATGTGGACACGGGGCCGTGCCCACTGGACACGGGGCCGTGCCCGAGCTTCTGTTCAGCCTATAAATAGGAGTGCTTGGCTCAAACTCAAACCATCCCTTGGCACACCACCTCTCTCACACTTCACCCACCACCACCATAACACCATCATCCACCACCATCATCGTAGAGTGTGTGAGTCGTCTCGGGATCCAAGATTGATCGTAAGAGTTCTTGACAATCAAGGTCATGTTTGCCTAAGTCTCTTACATCACTTGGTGAAGACAAAGTGTCTAGTATAATACTTTTTATTTTTAATCTTTTCGCACTTTTTACTTGGTTTTGTATTAATGACTTTAATAACTAGTTTCTTATGTTGAAGGTGATTCTTCCTTATCGTTTGTTCGTGGTGTCTTGACATTATTTTACTGTCTATATAAAATAAAAGATTTTCACCATTCATATCTCCACGGTCTATATGGAGGTATGTTGGCTACCTGGTCGGGGGTTAAGGGAACGGTTTGGTAAGAGTCTTGCCATTGTTCAGCGTTTAGAGGTCCTGCAATGGACCTGGGTCAAATTTAGTAGGACCTCCTTCAATACTTAACGGTATTGGATGGCGGGGGTCCAAACTCTTTGATCCCCTCATAAGTTAACTACTATTAATACTATAACTCGGCTATTTAGGACTGTATCCTTGCTGACTCAGACTACTTAGCCGAGGGTAACGTCACCTTCAAAAGAGGGGCCTACCATAATTTGCATTAATAACTTAATTAATTATCTTTCAATAATCCACCCTTTTAGGATTGTATCCTTGCTGACTCAAACTACTGGGGTGAGGGTAACGTCACCTTCAAAAGAGGGGCATACTACAATAACTAAGATAATCTCTTAAAAAGTGCAAAAGTGCGGAAATAATCAAAGGTTACACTAGATACGAGTCGGAACCAAGTGATTCATCTTGTCTATCTGTTTTTATTTTTTATTTTTATTTTCAGCATTTTAGTTAGTTTTATTTTTCTAGTTTAAAATCTTTTTCTAACTTTTTGATTTGATTAGACGTTGAGGATAAACCGGTACTAAAAGCTCTTGTGTCCTTGGACGACCTCGGTATCTTACCAACACTATACTACGCTCACGATGGGTGCACTTGCCCATATGTGTGTTTAGTGTTAGTAAATATCGTGTTTTATAAATTTAAAACTTGGCTAAAAAGTGTAAAAGGGCTTAAAATATACATTAAAACCATAACACACTTCACGCACATCATAGCACTACTGAAGTACTTGTACTCAACCCTTCAATAGCACAGACTTGAACCATAGCCAACTCCCCTCTCTGATGTTCTATCTTCTTTAAACTACCCTTGTTGATTTGAGTCAATCTTTTTACCATTATGTCCCCTTAACACCACCTTCTGCCCTTTAAACTTGAATGCAACAGTTCTGTCATTATAATTCATCTTAATGCTGCCTAAAGTGGTAAACCACTGCACCCCCAACACTAAATCACAACCCCCAAGAGGCATCACATAAACATAAGCTTCAAACTGAATGCCTTGCATAATCCAACTAAACCTCTTAACCATCAAATCACAAATTTCCTCATGCCCATTTGCTACTTTAACCAACATAGCCAGCCCTTTAACCATCTTACACCCCAAGAGTTTAGCTAATGCCAGATCTAGAAAATTGTGAGAACTTCCAGTATCCGTCAGTAGTTGCAACTCAAATTTTCCAAAATGTCCAGTCACCCGTATGGACTTATACACATCACTACCTTCTACTGCATTCACCGAAATCTGTGCACAATCCATCACCACTTCCTCTTCTTCTATATTTTCTACTTCTTCTTCCACCCATTCAACCTCAATATGGTATAGCTAAGGTTTCTTATAACCCCTACATACATGCTCCTGAGAGTACTTCTCATCACAATAAAAACACAGCCCTTTAGACCTTCTTTCATTCATCTCACTCTTAGTTAATGTCCTTCTAATCATACTTCTTTTAGCCTCATTATTTACTGTCTTAACATATGGTACCAATGACTTATTAACACTTGGATTAGGTAAAATAGCTGATTTAAACCCGAATTTATTCTTCTTGGTTTTAATGGTTGCCTCTTGCAACTTTGCCAAACAAAAAGCTTCTTGAATATTTTTAGGATTAAACATCCTAACTTGCAACTGTATTTCATCCTCCAACCCAGCAATAAAGCAACTCAAAGCATATTCCCCAGGCAATTGCAATCTACTAATAATAGCATCAAACTTATCATGATATTCTTGAACTGTAGATATTTGTTTTAAATTTTTTAACTCAGTCATTGGATCATCAAACAATTTACCAAATCTAACTTTTAAAGCTTCTACTAATTCCACCCAAGACAACACCTCACCCTCAACCCTTTGACTAGTGAAGGATTGATACCACTGTAACGCTTTATCTTCAAAATGAATGGCAGCTAATCTCACCTTTGTTGCATCTGTTACCCTGTCAAGCTGAAAGAATTGTTCAACTTTGAACAACCATGCATTAAGATCATCACCCTTAAATCGAGGAAATTCAATTTTTGTTAATCTTGCCGCAAAATTGAACCCATCTCCTTCAACCTGTAATTCTTGTCTCTGGTGATTCCTTGAATTGGTTTGATTGTTGATTATCTGAGTCAACTGTAAAGATAACCCAGTCACCATGTTTCTCATTTCTTCTAATGCCTTCGTATTTTCTTCTATCCGGTTATTCAATTGCTGACTAGTTTCAGCTTCATCAGCATCGTTGTGACCATGTCTTTTTGCCATTTTGACGTGAAATTGATCTGAACAAAGATCAATTGAGAATTGAATTGAACGGACAACAATTGAAGGAATTCAATCGAACCAATGATCAAATTCAGAATTTGAAATTGAACGTTTGCAGATTTCCCCAATCAGTTGAATTAGGGTTCCGAATTAATGCGAATCAAGAGTGTCCAAGGATAGACAGCTCTGATACCAATGATAAGGATTGAAATTGAATGAACTTGAGATTGATTATCAATGGTCAAGTTCTATTAACGCTCAGGGAGCTAAATGAGTGAATAAGCTCCGAAAGTTCGTTAATGGTGGTTGACAGAAAATTTAGGAAGGAAACTGAATATTATTTCACAAGATACCCTATACTATTACAGACTTCCCTTTTTATACACACAGTTTACAACAACCCATACAACTACTAACCAACTAACCTCCTAACTGCCTAACTAACTAACAGCCCCAAACTTCTGTTGCTAACCAACCCAACCCACTGTTGCTATCCTGTAACTCAATCCGCTGCTGATTATTAATCTACTGCTGACTATCAATCTACTGCTAACCAATCTATCCACTGATGCTAACCAACATTATCTAATTCATTCCATTACCTCATGTAGGGATGAGCATTTGGTACCGGGTACCGGTACCCACTTTCTCCGTTTTTCTGTACCGGTATTTACGGGTAAAACACCGGTAAGTACCGGTACCCACTTTTCTTGTTTTTCGGTGCTCATCCCTAACCTCATGTTAAGTTTAGGCAAAATGTAATAAAATCCTGGGCCAAACATGTCTCTTCACATGGTCCAAGACGTTCAAGGAGGACCTCCATGAAGAAAGAGAACGCTGATCGCAACGCCTTTGACGGATTGTAGCTGGAGTAATCGACCAGGTGGATGGAGCTAGGTTGTATTTGTTTCTTATGATGATTCTTTTATCAAGACTTTGATGCATCGACTTTTGATGATTCATACAAAACTACAAAATTGTAATGAAGTGCTTAAAAAATAATTAAAAGTATGATTCTTTTTTAAAAGTGTTTTCTAATCAAACTTAATAAATTAACATTCCTATTGTCCCATTGCAATAATCAATTAATTACGACTTGTAAGCTACAATATAACTTTTACAAATATTTCCAAAACAACGGTGCCGTACGTCATTGAAACCATGGCAGCAAACCATGGTGGTTGGTCAAAAGATTTGAAAAGGAAAATCAAAATCCACACACAAGCATATAAGCTAGCCCCAAACCTCTATTCGTATCAACAGATACACATGTTCTCTCAACTGGTCGTGCGTAAACGAATCTGACACACACACTCACTCTGTATCAAAAATATTATACATCTATGGTAAATTTTCAGCCTCCTGAAGGCGGTGTTGACCCGACAAGTCCTCGTCTTGTTCACGTGCATCCTTTTCCAATTCATCATAACTATGATTCGGAGCTGACCCTTTTTCCTCATGCCCGGATCCAGAAACAGAATGTTGACCTGAAATATCATCATCTTGTTCGTTCTCCCCCTTCTCTGGTGCGGCATTATGACTATGAGTTGACCCTTGTTCTTCATTCACGTCCTCTAGTGAAGCATTATCGAGAGTTGTTGATCCTTTTTCTTCATTCCCATCTTTTTCTTCATTCATGTCCAATGCAGCATTACTGTGATCTGATCCTTTTACTTCATTCCCATCTTTTTCTTCATTCATGTCCTCCAATGCAGCATTACTGTAATCTGATCCTTTTTCTTCATTCTCATCCTTCTCAGATGCAGAATTACCATGAATTGACTTTTCATCATTCCCGTTATTGTCAGATGCAGCATTACTGTGAGTACTCGACCCTTTTTCTTCATTCCCGTCCCGGTCAGATGCAGCGTTACCCTGAGTACCTGACCCTTTATCTTCATTCGCGTCCTGGTCAGATGCAGTGTTACTGTGAGTACTTGACCCTTTTTCTTCATTCCGATCCTCGTCAGATGCATCATTACTATGAGTTGACCTTTTTTCTTCAATTTCATTACCAGATTGAGAAGTAGAAGATGAAGATTTGGAGCTTTCTTCAGCCATATCGACTAGCACTCTATCGATATGGCTTAATATATCTCCATCCGACTCATCTTCTTCTTCTTCCTCTTCCTCTTCTACTTCCACTTCATCCCCACCGCCTGATTTATCGCTAGACTCTTCTCTAGAATATTCATCCGAATCATCATTTTCATCACTCGGGGTTTCTTCATCTTCATCCTCATTACCAGCGTTATTATATTGATACGCACGGTCTTGGTTAAAATCAAGATGCAAACTTTCTGTGAAGGTAGTTTCGTCTTCTTCGCTGGTGCTCGTACTCGAGCTCGAGCTCTTAGCCATGTCATCTGAGTTTGATTTATTAGGTTGGTTTGTCGATGCGGGAAAAGACTGGAAAGTGTCCCAGTCATCATCATCATCGTCTTCTTCATCTTCGTTAGCATGGTCGTTGACTTTCGTGGCGGTTGATGGAGGTGGAATTTCTTCTCTTTGCGATGGCATCTTGATCACCAAAGGTGGTTGAGATGATTTAGGCGCGCTTGAAATCTGTTCTTGTGTTACAGACGCGCGTATTACATCCTGAAAGTGCAAAAATTGTTTCTCAGGATAAAATAAGTTTTGACATGACTCGTTTTATAAAACATGAGCCAAATAGAATTTCACAAAATAATTCAAGTATTCGTCTAATTATTCCTGTAAATGAACCGAATGAACACGAACAGAGGCATGTTCGTGTTCGTTCGGTTAACTTTAACCGAACACGAACATATAATCGAACAGATTTTTTTGTATTATTAAGGAAAAGGTCATGTTCGTGTCCGTTTATGTTTGTTCGTTTAAAACCTAAACGAAGAGTTCACGAACAAAAACAAACACACTTAAACGAACATAATTTAACAAACAATAAACAACACAAATGAACAAACATAAAGTAATTTTTTTATATAAATCAGTGATTAATTACGATAAATTCCATTGGAAAACCCATTTTTATTACTAGAAAACCCAATTACCAATTACTTATATTTATACAAGTAGTAGAAAGTTCCTTTGATGTTTAATATTTGTATACATGTAACCACTTATATATTTAAATTGAAACGAACATAAATGAACGAACACAAACACATTCACGAACATAAATGAACGAACAAAACGTGTGTTCATGTTCGTTCGTTTAATTAAATGATCTAAATTTGATACTGAAAGAGGATCACCTGTAGTTTCTGCCTCCGTGTAACAGGCATTGATAATAAAGCATCCTTGAAGAAGACTGCAGATGATGGACTCTGAGCAAGTTGAGAAACAAGTCTCATAGATGCAGTTCTTAATTCTTTGACTTCCTGTAATTAATATGCATCAAATGGGATAATCCAAAAACATTATCAAAACTAATACGAAAACAAAATGAAAAGCTTCAGCCTTTTAATGTTATCACCTGAGAGAAATCGTTTTCTGAAGCTAAAAGAACCATGACAATTGCTTCAAGAAGAAGGCTCATTAAACTTCTCTGAGAATCTGCTGCTTTAGAGGATGTATGCAAAAGCATCAAGATTTTCAAACAATCTCCAGCAACGGTTACCGCTTCCCTTTTAACAGGTTTCTGTATAACCATTTTCAAAATTACGAAAACCGAAGGTGGAAACAAGAAGAAGATTCAATCGGAATAATACCTTCAACACTTGCTTGATCACTCCAAAAATATCGCTAAGAAGCTCCCCGATAAAGAATGTTAGAAATGTGTTGCTTTCAGTATTGGAATCTCGTATTACACCAATTAGTGTTTGCAAGGTGACGGCCTGAACCTACACATAAATAAAAAATCGATATCAGATGTCTTATCTGTGGCTGTTGGCCTAAAGGTGTTGAATATTTTTACCTGTATGTGTTGATCATTAAGAACCTCATGGAAAGAATTGGTGCATTGGCATAGCATGCTGTAGAATACGGGTTTACTCTCTTGATTATCTCCAATAAGTTCAATTTCATAAATTAATTTAGCAAATGTGATAATCTGCTCAAGAGAGAAAACAAGCTTCTTTTGTGATAATTGTGATGAGTTTGTCATCTTGTCGTCCAACGAATGGATTCTCTTGACACAGTTGTTGCTTAGATTAATGTTTATATTAAGACAAGCGTTGGTCATAGTCCTTAAATAGCAAAGATCATCATCATCCAGCATAGGTTTTTCTGCCAAACAAGACTCAGTCAGATATATATTCATACATAAAATGATACACTGCAATAGGTTTTAAAAACTGCGTATTAAATAAAGAGTGAATTGCATTTTACATCCTTTAAGTTTGAGTAATATGACCACTATACCCCCATGTGAGTGGCCCATGTTAAGAGCTAACATAAAAATTAACTGGGTTAGGGCAAAAGGACACCGCATGATGAGAAACCGTAACATAAAGGACATCAAGTGTAATTTTATTAGTTAAAGGACAGTGCCTGCAATTTTGCTCAAAATTAAAGGACGTAAAATGTAATTTACTCTTAAATAAAATACTTAAGACCCACCATTAAGGAGCTTTTTCAGCATGGCAACAAGAGATTGAACATAATTAACAGGTTTCAACAAAAACGCATCATTTGAAGCTTCTCCAATGCATTTATATCCAATAATCAGAAACGGCAATGCTAGTTGTACTTGATTCTGTACAAACAATAAGAAACAGATAGCATATATTAAAAGAAATATCCATATGTGGTTGATTATGGAAACAGTTTTTTTAACATCTGAACCAAATAAAGCGGGTTACCTTAGGTTCTAGACGCATCAAAAGATTTGTTGCAGTCATAAAAGATAGAGTTATTTTATCCTCCCAGTTGGAGTGACTGGATGGAGATACATTCGCACTGACACAAAGCAATATAATATTATAAAAATGTTAATACAGAATTATGGTTATAATTATATTATATTATATATATAACAATTACAAGTTACATGAACAGTAACTTGCAATTGTCTTTTGTTTGTTTTTTTTTTTTTTTTTTTTTTTGTCTTTTGTATTTATTATAGTTTTACCATTTAAGTTTCAGTATTAACACTTGCAATTCTTTAACTTTTTAATACTTTGTAATCAAGTTTTACGTTTTTATATTTATGTACGTGTAGGTATAAATTCAACTTGATATATGTTTCGACTTAATTTTTTTCTAGAAATGAGTTGGATCAAATATCATTTGCTCTTATGCTTATTATTATGTACATTTTCAGTTGATCTATATTTCGTCTTAAATTTATTTATTTTTCCCGGAAATGAGTCTATTCATATATAGTACGCTTTCGTCCTTATTATGTACGCTTTCAGTTGATCTACATTTTGACGTGATTTTGTTCGGAAACGAGTCGGGTCAAATATAACACGTTTTCATTAGCTGGTATAAATTCAAGTCACTTTACGTTTCGACACCACAGCAACGCGTCGTACCATTCTTTTAAAAAACACTATTTATTTACGTGCATATTTAATTCCTTTTCTACTTTCTTTCTTTCTTTCTAAATCTCAAACATATCAATGCAATGATCTAATTTTACTAAGACTTTATATTTTGGGTTTTGTTCTTACGATTTCTATAGCGAGCGTCATTACGATAACGAACTGAACATATATTTATCGAATTCCCGCAGCAACGCGCGGGTAATCTTGCTAGTTTGATTACATAAGTAGACCTGAAAATAAGTAGAGGGCAAAGAGTTTGTTGGTTTGAGTTACCTTTGTAGAAACTTGAACATGAAGGACATACAAAGTTCGGCAGCTTGGTATGCAAAATCTTCAGTTTCAAAGAAATCTTTAGGACAGTTCTGAACAATCTGTAGAAGAAGCATGCAAGAAACTTTCATCGCCAATACACGTATAAAGCTTACAACGCCATAAGTTTAAACATAACATTTATGATTTACCTGTGATAGAACTGAGATTGCATGACTATCCAATATATCCTCCATGTAAATGTAGTATGAGAAAACCTATATTCATAAAGTTTAACCTTTGTTACAAAAGAGGAACTCAAATAACTGATGGCACCAATACCCACAAACAGATAGCAGAAGCATGAAAAAGGAGTAAAAACACTTAATAAAAAGAGTAAAATGTCATTTTCGTCCCTGAGGTTTGGCCAGTTTTGCGACTTTCGTCCAAAAGTTTGTTTTCCGCATCTGAATCCAAAATGTTTGAAATCTTGCCATTTTCATCCGGCTCGTTAACTCCATCCATTTTCTCCGTTAAGTCGGAGCTATTTTTGTCTTTTTTGTTTACTTAAAGGGCAATTTGGTCTTTTTCAAGGGTATTCAGTCTTTTTCAAGGGTATTCAGTCTTTTTACATAAAGTGAAAAAGACCGAATTGCCCTTTAAGTTAACAAAAAAGACATAAATACCCTTGAGGCCTTAACTTAACAGGGAAAATTGGATAGAGTTAACGAGCCGGATGAAAATAGCAAGATTTTAAAACTTTTAGATCCAGATACAAAAAACAACAAACCTTTGGACGAAAGTCGCAAAACCAGGCCAAACCTCAGGGACGAAAATGGCATTTTACTCTAATAAATATTTTAAAATCACCTGCAGCAATTCCCGGCATAAATCGAGGGTAAGAAATCTAGTTGTGAAGAACTTTTCTGCAGAAAGAAACCCGAAAACTGGCAAAATGATTTCATAGAACTTCATAGCTTTCGAGTGCGTGTCAGCAACTGGCGAGTCACTGCCAAAGTTGGATTTTACATTATCCAATGGGATAATGGTTTCATCAGGAGTAGCGTGTTGTCCCTGAAAGAGAACAAGTAAAGAAAAGCTCCATAGAAACTGATAATCTTGTTGTTTCAGTTCCACCATATTGTATCCCGAGAAAAAGACACTTTTGGACGCGTTGTCTGCTGTTTTAGAAGATTCACTCTCCTCCCGATCCACCGGAACCGCATCAAGAGAAACTGCTTGCAAGATAAAAGGCCAGGATTCTTCTAAACATTGTTTTAACTTTTTGGCAACCAGAGAGGACTGAATTCCATCAAGAAATGGTTTCCACTGGAAAAAGAAGACAGAAAGTTTAAATGTAATGTGCGCACGGTTGGTTCAAACAATATGAAGTGTGTATTTTTATATATAGATACATGGCTTACATGTATATGAGGACGTGTGCGGAAGCATACGTAACTGTAATCCTTTAACAGAGATAGCCAGTACTTGCCCAACGTATTTGAAGTTTTTGAGAATAATGGTAGTAGTCCAAGATACTCCTCTGGGATGCTGTGCTGTCTCCTCAAGAATGTGTATGTATAACATTTGAGAGACGCATGAGCAGTTAGAAGTCTTATCTTGATCTACAAAAAAAAAAAGACGAGAGTTTACAATAGAAAGAAAACTGAATAAATATATATAGAACTAAGCAAGAAAGCATATAAAAAGATAAAGAGTAAAATGCCATTTTCGTCCCGGACGATTGGCCAGTTTTATGACTTTCGTCCAAAGGTTTGTTTTTCCGCGCATTTGGATCCAAAAGGTTTGAAATCTTGCCATTTTCATCCAGCTCGTTAACTCCATCCATTTTTCTACGTTAAGTCAGGGGTATTTTCATCTTTTTGTTAACTTAAAGGGCAATTCGGTCTTTTTCACTTTATGTACAAGCATTTAAAATACCCTGATCGAGTTGCCCTTTAAGTTAACAAAAAGACGAAAATACCCTGACTTAACGGAGAAAAATAGATTGAGTTAATGAGCTGGATGAAAATGGCAAGATTTCAAACCTTTTGGATCCAGATACGGAAATACAAATCCTTGGACGAAAGTCGCAAAACTGACCAAACCTTCAAGGACGAAAATGGCATTTTACTCTAAGATAAATCTAAGTGGAGGGAAAGGTATACCTTGCATGAAACCCATTCAGCAAAGGACGGGTAATAAAGGTCTTTAAAGTCCTCAAGAGGTTGAGAAAGCAGTGCAAATATTCGTTTAACTGCTAGCTGATCGCCACTGATCACACCACTTGTCAATATCTGCAAAATCATCAATCTTTTACCCTCACAAAAACCAGTTTGTCACAGAACGAACTAGAATATGTTTGTGTGTTGAACCTTAGAAGCCAGCAGTAAACCTGCTTCCAAGAGAATAGGTCCAGATGATGCGTCCAGTGCTGTACGAACAGCAGAAACAAGCTGGGCCTGAAATGTTAAATCATATTCGGTTTTAATGTTTTATAGTGAGTAGTAAGGTAGATAGCAGCAGATTTAACAATACTCAGCAACATACCTGGTTCTGTTCCAATAATAAATGTCCAGGGAGCTCAGGGTCTGGTAACTTGCCAAACTGAAAATCATATACAATAAAATATTAAATTCCAGTAATTATTCACTGGAAATTTTTATGCCTAACAGTAATTAGTGTTGTACAACAAGATTATTTTAATTAGATCACAGATATATACCTTGTCCAGAATAGTACTTAGGAGCCTGACACCAATTGGCCGCATGTTTTCAAATTGAATTGTGCTTATCTGAGTAATATTATAATCATGAATTATTATAGTGGCAACATGTGGTTCCAAATGATATTATAATTAAGTTGATTTTGGTCATCACCTGATAAGCAAGAGATATGAGCTCTTGAACCTGAAGGACTAACCAGTCACCAGATATCAGCTCATTGGCTGGCTGGCTTCTTGCTAACGATAGGTCAAAGTGCGCAGGATTTTGGCCAACTGCATCTGGTACAAGACTCAAGCACCTGGTTCCAAAAATATTATCTTTGCATATGCATAAAGAACGAAACTACAAATGATGCATGACAAGGAAGCTAAATATTAAGCATAAACGTGTTCTGATTAGGCATAGGTTCACATACTCTGAAGCAAATACTCTTGTTCGATATCTAAGGTGCTTGTCTCTGGCAGAATCAGGTAATCCTTCAGAGTTAGAAACCATGTTCTCATCATCTTCTCCATATGATGTGTCCCCACCAACGCCACTAGCAGAATCATCTTCCAATTCTTTATTTGTTCTAATATTTCCACTTGATGTAGCAAGAACCTGGATTAAGATTTCAACGTTCAAGAGTCAAATTTTCCTTTTGAGCTTCAGTTTTTTACGCTTTTCAAAAGTAGATGGTGCATGTACATAAAATCAGAATAGTACATAACGATTAAAACGATATTGATTACCAAGGTACAAAAAAGATATTAATAAGAAGCATTTTATACTGAGCCTTCATATCACCAAAACAGAAAATATGGAAGGAGAGTGGTGTACCAAGTTACGGCATATTGATAGCCACCTAGATGGAAATGATGGGCATGATGCATAGAGCAATCGCATAATTGTGCTTTTCACCAAACTCCCAATCCTACGGAAACAAAAGGAAAGTTTAAAAGTCAGGCATTAAAAGAAAATACATTGAATACCTGCAGAAAGATTAGAATGCTACTATCTTATGACAAATATGTTGCAGACTGTTTATACTTACTTCAGTAAAGGGGGAAACAGTGGTTTATGTAGGGAGCATCATAGAACATATTTAACAAGTATATGAAAATAGTCAAAATACCACTACAGTCAAGCTGAACATTTGCCACTATTGACTATATAATATTCTCAAATATTGGAGTAAAAACAGGGTCAGAAATTATAAGATAAGTATAATGTCATAACAGCTAATCATGTAATCCACTAAATAATTTTTAATAATAACTAAAACACCTAGGTGCTATTGTCCAAAATTGATCCACGTAATCGCCCTGCTCGAACATTTACAAAAAAAATAATAAAATAAAAGATGGTGACGCAATATAGAAAAAACATCTGAAGCAAATAAATCAGTTTTAGACCGATAAACAGGTCACCTTTTATCAGCCACAGAAATAGAAAAGGCCCATAAATAATGTGATCCACAATAGTTTCATCTTCACATAAACCTGTTAATGAACTTTAAGATGACATAAGAATGAAAGGACACATACTCATCGTCAGTTTCTTCATCTAGCATGTGGAACAAGTTTTCTTCTATTCGTTCATCAATAATGGAATCCTGCAAGTAGTCCCATCAGTTAGTTGACATGATAAGCAGATAAGAACTAAGTTAATGATTCTAACATAGACAATAATGAAAATTAGTGAAGGTACCATATAACAATTTGCATGCTCACATTTTGAACTGGTACTTAAAAAAATACAGTATAGAAGCAACCATTGATTCTAATTAAATTAAGGAAATAGCTTAGAGTAAATTTCAAAGTTCGTCCTTTATGTATGTCTAAAATATCAAAGTATGTCCTTTATCTTTAATAAGCTCAGAAAACATCCTTAATGTTTGAAAAACCAATCAGGTTATGTCCTTTACCCTAAACCTTGTTTGTTTTCCCAGTTAAGTTAGGTCACGTGAGAAGCACATGAGGGCATTAATGTCATTCTACCTAACAATTAATGTGCCCCTGTTATAAAAACCTGCACATAGCTAACCCTAATCCCCAATTAATGGTCTTTACAAGGGTTTGAATCAGCTGAGTGAGTTGATTTCATCTTATCAGTCTCTCAAAGACACAGGTCGTGGTCAACAAATCGTGAGCTCGATCATTAGTACAGCTAGGCAATGCAATCTTGACAAAGATGTTGACCTGCCCGATGAAGGTGCAGAGATTTCAAGCAAGGATCGTGATCTTGTTGTGGGAAAGGTCTACTCCAAACAAGGTTTAGGGTAAAGGACATGCCCTCATGTGCTTCTCACGTGACCTAACTTAACTGGGAAAACAAACAAGGTTTAGGGTAAAGGACATAACCTGATTGGTTTTTCAAACATTAAGGATGTTTTCTGAGCTTATTAAAGATAAAGGACATACTTTGATATTTTAGACATACATAAAGGACGAACTTTGAAATTTACTCAATAGCTTATTATTTGGAAAATCGGGATGTAAGATATTCTGTTGTAATATAGTTAAACCATTATGAAGACAACGCTTATGCACACAAGTTTGCATGTAATTAAGAGAAGCAAGTGATCTAAAAACAGTAAATGAACAAAGACGAAGAACTGAAAAGGGAAAAAAACATCAAAAGTGTTGCATACCGGGTCTTTTTCAATGAGATGACGTAGAGTGGACACTGCAAGATGTCTTAAAGTTGGCTGACGCAAAGGTAAAACAGTTTCAGGACCACAAAAAATGCATTATAAGCATACTTTAAAAATCATTATCCATAATTACCTGTCTTGATGAAAGAGTTGAGAGGAGGATTTTCACATGAGAATGAACTGTAACAGCTTGGGGAGCAAAGAGCACAAGCTGTTGTGTAAAGCGAACACTCCTGCCAAGTTAACAAAACAATACATTAATAAAAAATCTAAAACTAATAGTCATTTCTTAAGGCTATCTCCATCTAAATATATGCAGTAAGGTTAGAAACAGCCAAAAAAAACTGTCTAAGAATGAACAGTAAGGTTACTTACTCGAGAAGCGTTGCTGTTTCTTGCTGCAAGCTTATCTCTGCAATGACAGACTGTACAAAATCAAATAGTTAATTGCTGCACATAACGACAGGTATATATTTTCTGAGCCATACTATTATTGACTTAAAACAAACAAAAAATTGAACGGCTACAAAAAACAAACCTTGCAGCGGGAAAAAAATATACTTCCGGGGTGAAGTTCAGGACCAAGAACCGCAACTATCGCATTTATGAGGTGACCTACTTCTTGCTGGAGTACAACCCATCCATTCTCCTCTGATAAAAGAATATCCAATGCAAGCCCAAGTGTTGCCTGCAGATAGATTTTAGTAACTGATAAAAACGCTCCAAATTTTTTTCTTACATTAGAGAGAAGAAATGGATAAATAAAAAGGTATGTTTGTTCGTTTGTTTGTTTGTAATACCTGAACGTGTGACACGTAGGACAAGCCAGCAGCTTCTACAGTTAAAAGAAGCCCATGCAAAGCCCATAGTTGTAAGCTAGCTATTGAGCTCTTAGCTAGTGAAGAAAGAGAGTTCACAGTGGACGGTACTAACGTAGATAATGCCATCCCTCCTGCACTGCAAACAACATGTCAAAGATGAAATATTTTGCTTTCAGAAAAGCCAAAAATATCGGGTCAATATTATATTTATGTTTTGGATGATGCAAATATGCAATACAAATTCTTTGACTATGGAAGGAAAAAAGAAATAAGGGCAAAATGTAGAAAATAATGCAAATGTTTTTCTCCAGAAAAGTAACATACCTGCGGTGGATGCAACCAAGAGCAAGAGCAATTGATCCGGCATAGTGAGGATCTGTTGCCGCAGTTACATCAGCAAGCAGTGATCTAGTCTGGTTGAACCAAAAGAATATAAGGATCAGAACTTAGAACCTGCAATAAAACTAAAAAGCATAACTTTATTCGTAGAGGTATGGTAAAAAATCTACCAATCTGGCAGTAAACGTATCATTTCCAAGGCGAGCTAATAGCCCGATCCCTTCAGATGATGCTCTGCGTTGTGATTCACAGATGCCACCCTCAGCTAGAATGCCCTGTCATCGAAACAAGTAAAACTTTAAATAGCCAATTAAAAGCATATAGCAAAAGCTTCAAGCATAATGTAAAATTACACCATAAAGAACCTGAAAGATCCCCTGTATTCCATTTAGTATTTCCATTTCTAGTATTTGGGGTCGTAATGCAAGAATGGCCTATGAAATAACGCATAATGAGCCAATATTAGATCAATTTCAGATATGTACGTTGCTAATGGAACAGGGAGAGTATTAGCACCTTTAACCCAGAAAGCAATCCCACACATACGTTTGTGACACTGGTTGCATGGAGAGCGTGTTTCCTTCCAGTTTTTAGACATTGTTCAAGTATGCTAAGAAGTGATAACATCCCACTACTATCCTGGGGTAATATTCAGATTAAGTTAACATATGGCATCCATGAATATTTATTAACCGTTAAAAAGAGGAAAAGAATGCACACTAAGAAAACACTACCTGAGTAGCAAACATGACCCCGAAGCAAAGAACCATTTGGTTCACCAACATCTTGCTAATAGTCTCCGGCTGCATGTTCAACCAATAAGTGTAGCAAATACAGATTTATTAGAAAATATAATTATTAATTTAGAAGCTACATATTCAGAAAATGAAATTCAACTTCATCAAAACATATAGGTACATTGTACACAAGTATAAATATTTTTTAAATATTTTTTTTAAATTGAAATTCAACTTCATCAAAACATACAGGTATTTGAGAACTCCTTGAAAAAAAGTATTTTTTTTAATTTTTTTTTGCCGAAATTTTTTAAAATTATGTAACTTTTTCGGAGAAAAAAATTTCGTATACGAAGTCTTACATCAGTGTAAAACAAATTTACATACGCTTAACGTTCTCCAACGGGTGACATCATGCGTTTTGTAAAACAAATTTACATCAGTGTAAGGCAAAATTACATGTCGAATGAATGCCGGCTCGGCAGTTTTTTACAATTTTTTTGACAGATGTCTTAGTTAGATGTTCATCTACGTTTGTGCAAAATTTGGTGGAAAAACTCGCACGGAAAGTAGGATTTCCACTGGAGTTCTCGCAACTCGAATTGGTTGAAATTTCTTCTTTTTTCTTCTTACAAAGAATTTCTTCTCAATTGAACCCTCCACTATATATATATAGGGGTTAGTTAACGTACAATTGGCCTTAACGTACGCTGCGTACGAGATGAAAAAATAACATGCTGATTTAGGTTACAACATGCGGCTTTTGCTCATACGTAGTGAATATAACATGCGGATTTGGGATTTAATAACAGGCGGATTTGGGTGATTTGTATGTCTGTTGTACATGCGGGTTTTTGTTTTTTAAGATTATGACATGCGGAATTCACATCGCGTATGATCGTACGTTAAGGCCAATTGTACAGTACTCTCTCTCTCTCTCTCTCTCTCTATATATATATATATATAGGGGAGGGATAGAAAGAAAACCCACTTGAGTTGAGAAAACTCAAGAAAACCTTATGTAACAAATTTTTTTTTCTGAAAAAATTAGGGAATGTAAGATACATGTTATCGAACGTTTTGTAAAAAAAAAAGCGCCGAAGGGATTTTTTATAAAAAAAATTTAAAAATTCAGTTTTTTAGCATATATATATATATGTGTATATATATATAAACACTGAATTTTAAAAAATATATAAAAAAAATCCCTTCGGCGCTTTTTTTTTTTTTTTGTTACAAAACGTTCGATAACATGTAACTTACATTCCCTAATTTTTTTAGAAAAAAAAAATTGTTACATAAGGTTTTGTTAACTTAAGTGGGTTTTCTCTCTATAATTTTCTCTCTCTCTCTATATATATATATATAGAGAGAGAGAGAGAAGAGGATAACCTATAACCTATTCTACCTGAGTAAAAGTAGGGAGCTCATTCTCCCAAACACAAGGCAGAACACCATCTTTTCCACCTTGAAATGCTCGAAGTTCATCTTCAAACCAATCCCTACGTGCCAACAATAACAAATAAACAATTACAAATTTCAACAGCAAAAGAGTCTGCACACGCGTTGCCAAATCTGTAAGAATCATGGATCCAATAGTTGAGCCTGCAAAAGAAAACCAATTATAGATAATACGTAAATACCTTCCAGGAATCCAAGGGCCCAACCAAGCATCTCTGCTGTCCAAAAGTATCCTCAAATAAGAGCTTTCTTCATACTTGGATGCTTCTCTGTTTCCCAAACCCCACAAAAGGTCATAAGACGAATATACTTGATATATATTGCAGTGAAATCCAGCATAGAATTAAAAGAATATACCTGAAAGGACTTGTGCATATTTGAATAAGTTGAGGGTGATCACTCTTGTATGCCATTGGATCATCAAGTGACTGATAAGCTACCAGTGTTCTGCTGATGAATATGTCCATAAAAGGCTTCACGTCATTCGCCTTGATTGATATCGAAGAAATATAGGATAATGCCCTGTTTCTCATCATGCATTGTTTTTAAAACATCAGTAAAATAAAATACAAATATAGCTGAAAACATATATAATATTTTAAACACACACTGTTTGATTTTAAACATACCGGCTAAGGTATAACAGTATTGGTTGGAGCAAGATCCCCTTGTTCAAAGCATCTTGAGAAACAAAGCATCTTATAAATGCAACTAGGGCATCAACTGCAGCAGACCACACTCTAGGAAAAAAAAAAAAAAAAACACACGAGTAAACGTTAATTTGACTAAATGAAAAAAAAAGTTTGAAAGTCGCTTTAAACAAAATGGTAACCTTATTTTAGAAGACAGATCCTCTGTTGGGTCTACTTGATGATCTTGGACACGACTAAAGGCATCAGTCCATAATGAAAGAATATCAAACACCTGATCTTCCATCTCCTGTACAATTCACGCAGCACCTATAAGAATCAAGATTATACTGTAATAGTATTATCGAATGTAGAGGTATATAAATAGATAGAAAACTAGCCTCCTTTGGCATGGAAGACAACAAGGATGATAGAAGTAACCACCCGGCTTCTTTTTCAACTGTTGCAACCACAGGGTTACGGTTAGCTTCTGTAAGCATTTTCCTAGCAACATCAAGCATTGTTCTCGGCAATCTATCCACAATAACAGATAAGCATGACCAATTATCATTTCAGCGTCGTATAAAAATGTTAATCAAAGTAACTATGAAAAGTGGATGTTAGTTGTTACCTGGCTGGATAACCAAGAGGTAGCTTTGGGGAAACAGATGCAAGTGCGGCCAAAACTGTAGCTTGTCCACTTAAAGAATCAAGCTCAAGCATCAGATTGTTTCCCTATATACCATTGTCAGACACGAAAATTAATAAATACTTGAAAATCAAACAGAAATACAGCTTTCTAACAGCTTAACAGAAATAATATAGACATCTTGGCATCACAAATAATGCTTTTAGAAGCAACTTTGTCACTAGCAAAGGGTTACTTACTTACTTAGAGGTTGGATAAGCACAAATGAATTCAAAAGACACAATTTCACGATAAACAAGTGGGTATTGTTTATCTTTATAATATAATACACAATATATAGTATTGTTGTTCAAAAGACTGTTAACAAGTATGAACATGTGACAAAATATTATTTTTTGATTGAAGACAACCAATCTTTCATTTAATCAAACAAAGAAAAGTATAACAACCAACCAAACAATATCAGAGTAAATATATTCAGATTATCAGCTGGGAGAAAACTGATTGAATACCAATCTTTCATGAAAAAAAAATGCATCTCATGCCATACCTTCTCAAATGACACATTTTCTCTCAGTGCCTTAAGTGTAGTGACCCCATAATTAACCAAACCACCAACACATATCGGATCAATCTCTGCCAGTGCACGCAATGTCAAGGCTGACTCAGCACGTACCTAGCAAACATATCAGATCAGAACTTCAAATAAGTACTTGGAAACTAAAATAACCATGCAGATTGTAAAATCACCAGTCTCTTAACAAAACAAAAAAAATGCAAAACAAAGAATAACATAAAAATAATAGCATACAAGTGGTGAAGGGTTAGACAATGCTGCTACAGCTGTGTCATCAAGAACCTCCTTGAATTCAACTGGAACCTGAAGAATAAGAAAACTTAAAGTAACTCATCATCACAATATAACCTCCAAAACTATCAAATACATTTGGCAAACTTCGACTCATGTGTCAATAGAAATTACGGGAAAACAGCCTCAGATTACACCTTACCTCTCCTAACGTTTTTAGGGCATATGATAAAGTGCGTAAGGCAGCAATTTTCATTGAGGGACTTGAGTCATGAGACTGAAGCTGTACAGAAAATTCACCAAGTCATTAAAACTAATCAAATCAAAGATCATGACGTGTATAAACTTAATAAGTAAGCGGATACAAGTTGTTTAGCAAACCTGCTTCCCAAGATTGACTAAGAAGACCCTTTGTGTTGGTTCAGTCATTTGATCAATCACACCAACCCGTAGAATATAAACAACACATGCCTTCAAGAAAACACAAATCATACATTAGCAAGGTTGATCGATCCTTTCGATTGAAATAAGAACTAAGCCACTAACTATGTTAAAACTTAAAATTCATAAAAGAACGAAATATCTAGCAAAAGACAAGTTGCAACTACATAAAGGCGTTGCTCTTTTGCTTCACAAACATTAAGAAAACAACGATAAGGCTACAAAATGATAAGGAGATACCAATGGGTGTGCATCTACAGAAGAATCTGTACGAAGCATATCCATAATCTGCACAAGATAATTTTGGAGCTCGCTGTCTGGATGCATATACTTGAGACGAATGGCCTGAAATGTACTTTAAAAATTCGAGCTTTATTCATAAAATGAAAATATTAAAAAAAAACAATTGTGTAACTTCAGAATCTGTCTACTTGTTCAAGCATTAATAGTAAAATGTGCATGTAGCAGCAATTTATCAGAATCCGTAAATTGTTCAAGCATTAATAGTGAAATGTGCATGTAACAGCAATTCAGAAATGACAAGGATAAATGTTGCAGATAAAATCATGAGAAGTACAATAGACACAACAATTACCTGTAAGAAAAACACCCATGACAAAGTTAGACCAACTCGTAAATTCTTTAAGCGAGGTCCACTTGCTGCAAAAATAATATAATTTATCAAAATATAGCATATATTGAGAAAATCCAATGCATCAAAGTTCAATTTTTTTAAAGGTCCTTTTACAAGTAAAGCTATATCTGACCATTAAAGTTTCAAATTTCAGTTTACTTTTATTTCCATAAATGAATTCTTTCAGGCACTTGCCTAATCCATAAAATGATTTTACCTTTATTAAAGGGTGATATAAGATGCTTTTGCAAACTCCCCTCAAGTTTTTTTGGATTAGACTGGTTTTTCCCCTTTGGTTGCACCTAGAAGAATATTAAAAAATGTAAGATGGCTATGACAAAACAAAAGGAAATGAAAAAAAGTAGTACACACAAACAGAGAAAAAATTTCAGAGTCGAATGATATACCTGTGCTTGAGGGTTCAATCCAAGAGCAAGCAAGGCCCCCAAAGCTTCTGCAAAGGCGTCCCTAACTGATGATTCACGATCTTCAAGAGCCTTATAAGACGACATAATATTAGGTAAGGAACCGAGAAGCTACATAGTAGAGGTGGCATTTAGACCCGTTTTACCGTTGATGGTTAAATGGGTGAGATTTGGGTTATATTTGTTCTCTAAAGGGTCAAATGGGGTAACTTATAAAACTTGGCTAAAAGTCAAACAAGTCGAAACTGAATCACCCAAAATGTATTCAAAATGTATAAAACCACATGTATTGTTTTATTAGAATAATTAGGGTCAAATAGGATAACTTATAAAACTTAGCTAAAAGTCAAACCCATTTAAATCCGAACATGTTTTGGCCCATTACCGAACCCGCTCATCTTGACACCTCTACTACAGAACTACAGAGAGTAACTACAAAAGGATACAAGAAAGTGATACCTTGACACAATGAGAGGCAGAATTGTCAAGCTCTCCAGCCCCTAAACCGGGGCCCCCAATATTAGCAAAAGCTTTCAAACATCTTGCAGCAGCTTTCCTGACAATAAACGATTTATCTCCAACACCCAGCCGCATAATAATTTTAAATGCCTCTGCATATGCAGGAAAAGAACCATTGCCTCCAGAACCTTCCAGAGCATTTCTAAGCATTTGCAAAGCTTCTCGTCTCACAAAATCCTAGCATAAAGCAGTAAGAAACTTAGTGAAAGAGGAAAATAATCACATAGATAAAAAAATTGAGAATATGGATTGAATAGAAACAGAGTGGTCAGTGGAAAGAGTTATGATGGTGACTATGCATTTCTAGGGTACACCCTTTCTCTCGCTTAAACACCATTATGCATATGGCAGTTGTAATAAGAATTTCAATTTACTTGCTGAATACATTCTAATGTTGTTCTTGAAAAAAGTGATTGTTTTTCCCTTTTCAAGCCAAATCTATAATAATTGTGGGCCAATAGTAATTACACTGTCGTTTTTCAAATCATTTCATAATTGAAGGATTGAAAAACTTGGCCTTGTTGGTTTTCAAGGGAAAGTTCAATTATATGAAAATCAATTGCTTTGTAACTTCTACAAAAAATAAAATGATCATCTGGATGAATTTTAATCACTAGTAGCTGTACATATAGCCGAACTTGCAAGGTATCATTGGCTTACAATATCAGTCTGTAAAACAATCCTCAAATTTGTGGCTATCACAAAAAAGAAAGCAAGATTATTCCAAACCCAAAGGATGAAAAGAAGAATTTTGTTTCTTTTTTGTGTTACCGACATATTTGAGGATTACTAAGTTACTAACACAGTAACATGAGATGATAAGTCCTAACTCCATTTCACCTTCTAAGTTCTAATATTATCACTGCTTTTATACACATAGTTTGAACTTTCCCTAAAACCCCACATATAATCAAAGAGAACCAATTTTGCTTAATGACACATACTGTCACATAACTATATTTTTCCCTGTAAAAAGACTTCTTGCTTAAGCATATTTTGCAGCACCTACTGTGAATGTGCTTCAGAGAAGTACTGCAAAACAAGAAATGATCTAGAATGTTACCTCAGAAAACTTCATCAATTTTGTTACATTACTTGTAGTAGCAAGCAAACCAGATGTGATTTTCTTCCCAAATAGCCGATATAGCTCCCCCAGGCATTGTGCAGCACCTGTGTTCACAATAACACAACAGCAAACACATTGAAAATTTCACTTAAAAAAATATAAACTCAAATACTGATAACGTGATCTGTTATTTATATATATTACTATACATTCTACCCTCTATGCAGCTGCAGTTTACTAGAAACAATGGACTACAGAATAGAGATCGTATAATGATCCTTTCATGTGCATGACCATTATAAAACAGATAAAGTATGTATCAAATGTAGACATGCAATTGAATTCAAACTTGAAGTAAATTGACAAACCAGCTATTCGCAAAGGCTCGCTTTTCTTTCCATCAGATATAAACCCCTGCAAAGAGCTCACTCTTGAGTAGATTGAGATATTATCCCCCTTATAAATGATTTTACCCATTGCCGTAGACGCCAGATGGCGTACAGGGCGTCTCGCACCAAGAACCAGCAGAGAAAATAGTGCATCCTCGCATTTCCTTTGCCACAGAAGTACAGACTCCTGAGAATTTCAATTCAATTATTCAAATGTATAGATGTAAAACTTCAATTCCCTCCATTCTTAATTAAAAAACCCATGTTTGACTTATGAGATTCAGAAGCTACTTGTTAACTCAAGCTACTAAATATAAAATTTTCAATTGGCCAGAATGATTTTTTGTCTCCAGTGTTGCTAGTACCAGATTCAAGATTGATTAACCTTGAAGTATTCTAAATCCAATGTTTCCGGTACTTTCATTATAGCATCCTTTTTAACCATGCAAGTTTTTGTCAGCTTTAAAGCTGAAGTAGTTAGTTCATCTATGTAGCTTCAAATGCTAATTACTTTGCTCAAACAGGGTGAATACTACCTAATTCATAGTCCAGGCTGAATAAATGTTTCTTTAGCTCACTGACGCAAAGCGGAAGCAAATAATAAAGAGAATGATTCTCAAATAACTTATATAGAAAAATGAATATTAAAGTCATAAAACAAATATAATAGGTGCCCTTTTATAGGAAGTTTTCTGATGTTTGCCACATTTTTTAAATTACAAATTGGCTGTTTATTATTAAAATTAAGACGATAAATAAACGAGTAAATCATGTTAATCTGAGATATACGCCTTTTCAGCCATAAAAGGGAAGTGCGAAAGTTTGCAAAATTTGGGGGAAAATCTTGATTGACAAAAGCGGGGCCTTAGAACAAGGAGTAATTGGGTCTGACAGTTGGGTAGCCCAAGCTCTGCCCGTTTAAAGTTAAGGCCATTTCTGCCTTGTTTCCCTTATCTAGCTGGTACATATAAGAATCCGCCACTCATCACTCATAAGCTCAATGCAATGACTTGATCCAACCGCCACGCCACTTACCAATCAAGTGATGGCATTATATGTATACATACATATTGTATTTCTATGGAGTCAAGAAGTAGTTTCATTGTGAAATCCAATGCTACATTAGAAGTCTGTCACGTTGTCTTGTTCCAGTAATTGCCATGGTTTTTCCAGATCACTTTTAACTAAACTAATTGGATTTCAGTCCAACAAATCATTAACATTCAACTAGTTAACGAAGAAGCAAACACTAAACAACTCTACGTAAACCTAATTCAAAAAACCTAACAATAAACAACATCTAACTCCATGAGACTCAAACAGCAATCAACAGGTTATAGAATCGTAAAACGAACGCAATCAACATACGATCGTAAAACGGGTACAGAAACACAGACCTTGGGCTCTTCATCAATGGAAGAAATGAGATCGGAAAGAAGATCGAAGCAGAGGAGTGGATCGGGAAGCTTGTGAGATGCGGAAGCGACTATAGATTCCAATTGTGCGACTAACACTCCGAATCTCGATAAAGGAACGTTTTCTCTTACGTAATTCTTCGCCATTGAAGAAGAGATTGGAGTGCTGCTACTTCAGTTTTGTTGTTGTTGTTGTTATGACAGACAGATGCAAGATGAAACATGAGAGAGAGAATTACCCCCAACAAGGTAGGATGTGTGATGTGCGAGCATTAATGAATGAAATGAAATGAAATGATCTCCCCTCCTTCAGTATATTGTGTCCGTTACAGATATATAGTGATTCTCAAGGGCAAAAATCTATCTGCCTTTATCACTAGGGTTTATTCTCACAATAAAATAAATAAATTAACATTAACATTTTCTACGCTTGTGAGATCTATCATAATTGTCGCTAACAATTACCAGCTAGGTAAATAAATAGTGTCCGTGGTCTTTGTTTTTCCAAAAAAAAAAGTTTGCGCAGGTTCTTCTGGCTGCAACATCTGCAGAGTGTTTGTTTTTTCGAAGACGTTTTATTAAAAAACGTCTGCGCGACCTCTTCTTGGTGCAGACTTGATTCAGTCACTTCTAAGATGGTGTTTTTTTTTTTTCAAAAAAACCTCTACTGGCCTTTTATGTCTGCGACGCGCAGACGTTTAGCTCTGCACACCATTTGTTAGAAGACATTTCATTAAAAAATGTCTTCAAACTTTTGCGCGTCCTCTTCCCCACGCAGACATGGTCCAATGTCTTTCCACCTCGTCCAACCTTCTCTCCAGCCATGGATGCTTCCAACTCCGACTCGATCTTAGATCTGTAGTCACGGCTGCTAATGCAAAACCCTAACAACAATTCCTTACATCCACATTAGCCCAACACACACTTATACAGATACATACACATATACATACATACCATTTTATAGGCACGAAGCTCCGATTCTTCCTACAATTTACGATTTCAAATGGGGAAATTAGGGCAACCTAAAGGCACAAACCAACCTGTATAGAGCGATTAGCAAAGAAGAATATGGCAAACAAAAACAATCCACAAACGATGAGTTGAGATCTAAGAATAGGTCAAATGTCTGCGGCGGCGACGATGATAATGCGGCTTGTTCATAGCGTTCGGCTTGTTCTGCGAGTTTTGCTAGGTATACGTTCTCTTCGCGTGGAGATGATGCGACTGCCATTGTTGTATGTTTGAGAGAGAACGGTTGTGGACAGTGGCGGACCCATAAATTTTTTCATGGGGGTGCGGAACATTTTTAAAAATTTTAAGCCCCTAGGTATATAAATAAAAAATCCGGTTTGTATCAAGTCGGTTCGGGTCGGGTCATGTAAAACAAAATAACATCAAACTAAATTTATATAATCATCAAAAATACATCAAACCTTGTTACTAGGGGTGCAAACGAGCCGAGCCCGAGCTTGACCAGGCTCGAGCTCGAGCTCGATTAACTTATGTGAGCTCGGGCTCGAGCTCGACTCGATTCGAGCTTTGTTTTCAAGGCTCGAGCTCGGCTCGTTTGTATTTTTTCAAGCTCAAGCTCAGCTCGGGCTTAGCTCGTTTATTATCTATTAATTAATATATTAAATAAAAATAATATAAATAATAGACTTTTTAGGCTCGCGAGCTCGATAAGTGAAGCTCGGGCTCGGGCTCGTTTACTAAATAAGCTTATTTTTAGGTTCGAGGTCGGATTGTAAACAAGTTTGAATAAGCTCGGCTCGACTCGGCTCGTTTACACTAAGGCCCGATAAGGCTCAACGAGCCTAGCGAGCTTCATATGCGAGGCTCGAGCTCGGGCTCGATAAACAAACGAGCTTTATTTTAGGCTCAAGCTCGGCTCGGGCTCGATAAGGCTCGGCTCGTTTCGAGCTTTTTCTCGAGCCGATCTCGAGTAGCTCGCGAGCCGCTCGGCTCGTTTGCACCCCTACTTGTTACAAACAGAATTAAAACATCGCCCTACAGGTTTTCATTTTTTGAAATCTATCCAAAACATCATCTAAAGCTACTTTCTTAAGCAAGTCTTTCTCTATATAACATATACAACTATCACTTAAATTCTCATCGCCAATCCGATTACGCAAGTCGATCTTCACATTCTTCATTGCCGAAAAACATCTTTCAACCGTTGCGGCTGCGATGGGTAATACGAGAACAAGCTTCAATAACCGATATACCAATGTAAAATTTAAGTGAATATTTGTTGAAACCATTAACCTTACAAGACTTGACAAACCATCCAAGTTGGCGAATTGTTTAAAACTTAAATCGATTGTGGATTGGGTTGGGTAACACTTATTGGGCTAAAGGTTATAAGGGTTAAGTGGGTGAGTGGTTATAACTTATAAGTTATATAATTAAAGTAGTATTTTTTAAATCAGAGTCTACGAAAAAAATTAATATAAATTGCTAAGATTTTTTTATCTAAGGGGTGTGGACGAAAATTAGCAAGGGGTGCGGATAAATTTTTCAAGGGGTGCGGACGGGATTTTCGACGGATAATACCACTAAATTTTTTTCCCCGGGGTGCGCCCGCCCACCTTGGGCTGGGTGTATGTCCGGCACTGGTTGTGGATGAACCCTAATTTAGTTTGGGGACAGAGAGAAATAGGGACGATAAAAGGAACGTGCTGGTAGAATAGGTTTGCAGATGTGGGGTTTTAAAAGAGGTGAGATAATCAAACACTCTTTTTATTACACTCTGCAGACATCTGGTCCACCTCTTTTCGTACAGACGTGTGCAGATGTGGTCCGCAGACTGCAGACCTTTTACATCTGAAAAAACAAACACCACCTAAGATCTTCTAAGGTCTACAGAAGGTTAATCACCACCACCACGACCACCCACCACTGTCCATCACCACCACCACCACTGTCCACCACTGTCCCGCACCTCCATCCACCGCCACCACCACCACCGCCACCACTGTCCGTACACCATCACCAGTTTATTATAGAAGTCTACATGCGTTAAAAAACAAACAACCTTCTTCTTGCAAACTGCAGAGGTTTGATCCACCTTTTCTTCTACAGACGTGGTCCACAAACTTCGGACATTTTACCTCTTAAAAAACAAACAACACCTAAGTAACATGTGTAGGAATATTTTTTTACAGCAAATTTGGATCACTGACAGACCATTGGAGTATCATCTTGCCACCAACGGAACCACCCAATAGTATCCATCTCCATTAGGCATAATGTCTATACACCAATTCAGAATGAAACCCAATGAATATGGGAAAACCCCCCTTGTGGGAATCGAACCCAGAACCTATTGGTCCCTGTCGAGGTATGACCCGGTTCACCCAAGTCAAATCGATCAATACCTATTACAACTCGGTTACTTTATAACCGACTCAGTTAAATATAATAAATAAATATATTATCAACTAACCATATCTGCAAAGAATATGGAGATTCACCACATCTCCTATTGTGGGAAGGAGTATCCTAACTTAACTACAACTCCTATAATAGAGGAAACCCTAATCACCATCAACTATAAATAGGGGACTCATCCCCAATATTCTAGAGGTTGTTTTCTAACCCTAAAACTCTCTCTACATTCTGTCAGGTTATTCTTGAATCCAATACTAACTTGAGCGTCGGAGGGTGGTCCATAGACTCCGGTCCCTGGCCCTTTCTAACGTGTTTGTTGTTTCGCAGGTCTAATACGAGACGAAGAATGCGAGGTGCAGTCCACTGATGGCGCCAACCGTGTGGCCGATCAAGGTGTGTGTGTGTGTGTATAGTTGTAAAGGTGTATAAAGTGGATCAAAATCTAATACAGTTGTATAGACTTAATTTATATTTAAGTATATATGTATGTGTGTATATGTATATATATGTGTATGTGTGTATATGTATAATTTATATTTGTGTATAGACATGTTTATATATGTATGTGTAAAGTGGGGTTCGGCTACATAGTCCATTTTTCCTACAAAGTGTACAAAGTCATAAAACACCACAATTTCAGCCATAAAACACACTCAAACCCCACAAATAATAGAGTGAAGATCACTAAAACATAAAATCCAAACTCTAACAGTCCATAAAAACTTCACACACACCATCGTAGAACTATGAATATAAAACACAACATGATAATCAACATAAAACACACTAATGTTAGTCATTCGATAATCAAAGCCTTATCATCCAAAACATAACATAAAACCCACAAATATTGCGTTTTGGTAATCTTCACTTTGTTATCTGTGGGTTTTTGTGAGGACCGGTAGTTCAGTTCTAGATTGAACAACTCAGGTCAGATCTGCGATCACTGTAGTTGTGCGGAATCCAGATACAGTGTAGGAGTAAGATCAACAACGAATACAACGTTTAAAGCTTCCATTCTCATTAATGATGTGCAATTGTACAAAGATCCGGTGAGAATCAGCAAGAGCTCCACCTCAGAGACAACCAATGAACAACTACAATTAATACCCCAAGTCTCCTATTTATAGGCGGGCTTGATCAGGGAGAAACCATCCGGATGGCCATCCGATCGGATGGTCATCCATCCGGATGAGCCATACCCATCCGATCGGTTGGACTTTACAAAACGTTTTAAACTTTGTTTCATCCCTGATTCGATAATATAAACAAAATTATGCAATGACACCAACAAGGACAAAATATAGACTAAGTACAGACGGAAGTTACAGATATAGTGCATCTACAGACTCCCCCTTGGATGTAGCTGCAGTCTTCCTTCCTGTACAGTCTTCAACGCGCCTTCCTGTTGCGTATGTTCTGTCTTGCCTTCTGCCTTATCCTTTATTTTCTTTCCTCTAGCATCTTCCTCCTTAAAGGTCTTCCAGTTTCATTCCACCACTTACGGTATTCTGGATCGCCATCTCTTGTTTTTGACCACCTAGGAATCTTATTTTCTTGAGATTCAATAGGCGTTTTCGGTTTCAGGCCATGCTAGCTTCCATCTTGCTCTTTGTACAACTTTTTCTTTAATCTTCTTAAATCTTTCACTTCTTTTCTCTGCTTTTAGGAATTCCTCCAACTCTAGATCCCTGAACTTTGACTCCCAATATCTTCCAGAGTTGATATCCTTTGCGAAGCACACATTCACAATCTTTTGATATTGCTGAGCTTATACTTTATCCGGTTCACTGTAGACAATCTTGTTGAAGAACAAGCAGTCGATGTCTTTCTTGGAGCAATTCACTAACCACTTCGAATCTAGTACGTGAATGCATCTGTAGTCTCCTGTCTTCACATCGAACAGAGTGATTATCGCTTCAGCTGTGCTTTGATTATAAAGCCAACCTTTGAAATCTTCATGAAAGTCTTGCTCCATAGCTAGAAGCAGCATATTCTTTAAGCATCTTGGCCTTTTGATCTTCAAAGTTATATCTTTTTCACCTGTAACAGGATCGACTTTCACAACTTGCTTCGGCTTATATGGCTTCCAATCTGGAAAGTTCTCTTTAGCTTGCAGCTTGATGTAATTCCGTAGCCTTTGATCATGACACTTCACCTCTAAACCATAATAAAACTGCTTTATGTTCTTTGTCTGCACTAACTCTTCAATATCCCACCAAGGTAGTGTCTTGATATCAGATAAGAACTCAAACTATTGCACTCCGAACTCTCTCCTTATAGCATATACCTTCAGATCCTCCAAGTAACCCCATGATAAAATATCGCGAAGTGATTTGACGGGATGATCTGTGAAGAACTGCAACGGCCTTTTGAATTTTCTTTCTTTCGGTATTGTCACACCCCGAATTTCCACGTATCACCGGTGGGCCCGGTGGGGGAGTATCGTGACGTGGTTGATATCATCATAGTCAAACAACACAATATATAAATGCACAGCGGAAGCAAAAGATAAATATATTACAACCCGATATAAAGTAATATCAAATATTACAACGGAATGTAAGATGGATCCACAGGCGGATCTAAAATAGGAAGATAACACCGTTCAACAGACTTTAACATCCAAAGCTTGCGAGACTTGATTATTGATGCCTGGAGTAGCCAGCCTATTACGTATAGTACCTGCATTTAGCCTTTTTGGAAAATACGTTAGTTTACACTGGTAAATACTATCAACTGACTCATTTTGAAAAGTTTAATAAAATTGATTCGAGTGCAAACGGCACAAAATATCTTTTATAACTTGGGATAATTATTTGAATATATAATACTTGTAAAAGAATTACATGTTTCTTATGCGTTCAGTAGCCCGGTTCGTGCCGGGTTAAAGCTTAATAGACACACCACATGATATAATCCCGCGACGGGTTGTTCCCGTCACCAGCGGTTATACCTTGTTATTTATAAATGCACTAGCAGGTGTACGCCTACACGCGCGTGCTAAGGTCGTGGCCATTTCGTAAAATGATGCCAAGGATATCCGGGACATGGTCATTAACCCCCCAAAGGCTTTAAGCAAACAAAACATATTTAAACGGGTCATCTCGATAATACTTAACCACCAATCGATTAAGGTCGAATGCCCGACCAAGCGGTATTTTATATACCGTACCCCACGCCCGTATAAGGGAAAATAAGTTAAAAGTATTTACCTGAGCTAAATATAAATTCAATCCCAGCCGTATATCAATTCAGCAAGTACAGATAGCTTTTACTGGGCTCCTAATCTGGAATGAAGGTTTTTAATAACCTATTAGAATTCTAACGGGTCTTTAATTAAGCCTTGACTTAGACCGGCTAGTTTTCAAAAGGAAGATACGGTTCAAACGCATGATAAAGCGAAGACCGGGTTAGAATGTGGTTTTGACCCGTCAAGCTTGTATGCTTGTTTAATATGGGTAACTTGAACACACTCTGGATTTTGAGATAAAGATAATATGGTTTGACCCGTTTCGGCTAATATATGTAAACCAGTCACATAAGCCGATCCGAACGCGACAAGTGCGTAACGAGTAACCAAAAGAGTCATATACAAGTTTCCTAAGTTAATATGCCTTTAATATGTTGTGATATTAGTAGGATATCTTCCATTATGCCCAAAACGAGTTTAATCTCAAAATAAGCCTCGTAGGGGTATTTTGGTCATTTTAAAGTTATAAAAAGAGTTTAAATGAAGTTCTGAGATTCGGGTCCGAATACATCAGTAAAATAACTTATTTTAATAGGCCATATCAGTTGATAATAAGTCTTATATGGCAAAAATGGTTTTAAACCCAAACTATGCGTTTAATACGCGTAAAAAGTCATTTTAAGCGATTCCCGGGTTATACAGGAAATCTGAGTTTTCTGATCAGGTTATAAAGTTCAAAATACTTTATTTATTATATAAAATCAGTAGCAATTGGATTGGTGTCAAAATACTATGTAAAACTCATTTTATGACCGAAAAGGGTATATTCGGTATTTACCGAATTAATGCCATAACCTTAGGTTATGAGCAGGTTAAAAATAATTAAAAATCTTTAAAAATCCCAAAATATTATATTACATCAGTGGGTAAAAGGTTTGGTGTCGAACATTTGGTTTAGATAGGCTTTATGCTAATTGCGCCCTTTAATTACTAAAAGGCGTTATAATTTCGCTAACGAGCATAATTCCTAATCTAGACCTCCAACTGATGTAAAATTTTAGGGACATGTTTATAAATCAGTAACAAAGGTTATTGTCTTTTCACATATCCAAAATTCTCGTTTTATGGTCAAAAGGGCATATTGGTCAACATTTAAACAATTAACGGAAACATGTAAACGAATCGGATAATCAATGAACCAACCACAGAGGGTTATGCTAACATGTAGCCTAGTCCTAAGGAAGCTCTAAGGCATTTCCAAATCATACTAAATCGGGTCAGAACTGAAGTCAAAGCAAAAGTCAAAGTTTTGCGACTTTCGGTTCCGAACCGGGTCTAAACAGAAAATTTGTCGGATCAAACAAGCTTAGACTAGTTCTTATACTTATTAACAAGTTATATGAGTGATAAAATAGGTTACATGCCTTCTACATTGTTAATTAGGCGTTGATTCTCAAATTAAGGCTCTGTTGACTTTTTCTAATCAACTTTGACCCGGCATTTGATCTAGTTAGAGTGGGAATCAGAGGGAGCCCTTTTAAGGGTTTAATGCCCACATAATTACCAACTTATAACTACCTTCAATTCGACCAATCACTGGACCATTAATGATTAATCGTGAAGTCAACCGTTAATTACAACGGTTTGACTTTTAAGCTAAAACTAAGTAAAAACTTAACTAAGAAAGGTTAAGCATACTTACTGAAGTCCTATGCACGATTAGGAAGGCTTAGTATCTGCTCTTAAGCTCCAAGAAGCTCCAGAAATGCAGAAGTGAGGTGTGATCAATGGTTGCAACATGAGTCCTTTATATAGTGTTCAAAACTCACTAGATCATTGACACAAAAGCCTAGCAATGGCCATGGATCATCCACAGATGTCCCTAAGGGCCTAGGGGTTGTTTAGGGGTCGTGCAAGATGAGGAAAATCATTTTAAGTCGGTTTAAAGTGGAAATGGCAGACACTAGCCAAAGATTTCGGAGTCAGATGACCCCTCGCGGCACGCGTAGGTTCCCATAGGGGGCCTCGCGTCGCGCGACGCCCTTCTGAATCAAATCAAAATTTTGGATTTTTTGTGTTTAGGTCCTTGGTCCATATAAACTTTGTTTCGACTTTATTTCTTGCATTTTAAACCCTCAAATTTGACTTATAAGGGCTTCAAGACATATACCCACTTTGTTAAGTCCTTGGTTAACTTGGTTATCACCCGAAAAGTCATAAACTTCATCGTTGACGCTTTTAACCCCTCGTATACGAATTTAATCATAACTTTCTCATACGATAACGAAACTTTATGAAATTTCTATCATGTATCCTAGTGAGCATAATTAATCGTTACAATGCTTTGGGTTTGCTAAAAGGTCACTCAGAGGTATACTTTAAACATGTTGACACATTTAACCCCTGTAGTTTGTAATCTCTCACTTTCTTTCACAATTAGCTTCGTATGATCCATGATTTATTCATTTTGAAGGTATGAGCATCATGTAGGGTTACTGTAAAGTATATTTATTCATTGTTGACATTTTGAACCCTTATATTCACATGCTTTCTTTGTTTGTCAACTTTAGTCCCTCTAGAGTATTCTTTGTCACGTTCAAAGCTTATGACACGTGTCAATACATTACAGGACGTGAATTTTTGAGGTGTTACATCCTCACCCCCTTAAAAGAAATCTCGACCTCGAGATTCGTTAAGATGATGGAAGTTCTTTTTGTCGCATAATGGACTTAACTTCTATAACATTTTTGGAGTCTTTCCAAGCTCCCAAGGTGATCCCTATATTAGGTACATGTATCTTTTTGGGGCTTCTTAACCTGTCGATCCTCAATCGATACAGGATGCTCATCACATCATAATTCTGCATATCATTATGTGATAGTGTTTCTTGACTTATTGGCGAAACACATCCTTCAGTCACTAGTGTGCAATGTATTGCGAGCTCCGCCAAGCTCCCTAAATAGGTTTTAGCTTATAAGCTACTTGATCTTGATACATTCGATTTCCTTCGAATGATTCTATATTTTCAGAGCTTAACTAGCCTGATAATTTAACAAACTTGGCACACCCTTTCCTGGGTGATATCTTTTGTTGAACCTTATCCTTAACAAGAATTTAGGAGGTTTGCTATTTTCATTAATCCTTGATTTTCTGCCGAATACTGGCATCTTACAGTTGATTATGTATTTGAGTGATCTTATTTGTTGCTTCTAATGCAACTTTCAGATCCTGATAATTGGACTTACCAATCTATTGTCCTATCAATAGGCGTTTAACATTCCATCTATACAAGGTCTTCAAAGGAGCCACCTTGATACTTATATACAACTATTATAGAAAAACTTATCTTAAGGTGAGATGGTTATCCCAACCATTGCTTAAAACTATTCTTAAGGAATAGCTAATCCTTATAGCTAGTTGAATAACTCGACGATCCTGGGTAGTTGATGGCGATTCTTAATCGTTGTCTAAATAGGGTTGCGGTAATGAATGCATAAGCAAAATGAACCGTCTTTCTTATTTAGCAATATCAAAATCTCGGAATATTAAGTTAGGCTATATGAATCTCTTATCTTAAAATTTACTTAATTAGGGTTTCGATTATTCCATAATCAATCATGGGGTTCTACAACACTCCAACCCAAAGTGGGATGTTAATCTTAACTCTACTTGCCTCTCGGGGGGTAAATAGGGCCGTCTTTGCAGAAGGTAATCAAGACACACGGAGATTACAGAGATGTCGGCTCCAGTTCATTTATCCTTGCCTGTGTCAGATAAGTGGCATATTTATGTTATGAGTCCACAGATTTGATCAGAGACACTTACTTGGACAATTCCATTCTGGATATCTTCTTTGAATACTATTAGTTGACTTTAGTACCATATGATCATTGGGATATCTTTGTGGTTCCATGCATTAAACCTCCATACTGATCAGGCATAGAAGCAATCTATGGAACTTATTAAGATACATCAATTTTCATACGGCGGTTTTGTCATACCATTTGGTATTCGTAATCAATAGGGATTTAAATAGATATCAATTACATGCGAATGTCCTTTATCTATAGAGAGGGTACATTAGAATTTTATGCCTTAAAGATTTCTGACAGGAACAGAAGAAATGGTTCCTGTTACTAAATGAATCAATTTCTTGGTTGCGATCCGACCACTGCTATTCCTCATCCTCATGGCCTTATATACTAACCATGGTTTCGTTAAACCATACAAGCCAATATAGCATTAACATTCTTCATGAACGCTATTTAATGTATATAATTTATACTTAGCCTAGGTCACAAAAGGCCATTAATGGCATTTAAAGTTTGGTCCTAATCCATCATCTTTTTGACAGGGAATCAAAATGTCACATCTGTCTTTATTATAGTGATGAATTTGGATAGTTTGAAAGCTTGCCATAAGGATATAAGAAAAGAGTGATTCCTTATAGATATAAAATATCAATCTAAGATTTCTTGGAGCATTTTCTATAGTGTCATCGGCCAATTTCTACCTCGCATTAAATAACCGGAGTCCTAATCAAGCGGAGACAACAGTTCTCAACATTTATCGTTCATTATAGAATCATATGTGCCAGCATCAAATAATTTTTTTGCATAAACTGTTTGATAAGGTAATGTACCTGCTATGTAATTGTCATTCTGCACCATCTCCTGGGCGTTCATCATGCGTTTGTTTTCTTGGCCTCTTCGGGCTTCTTCTGATTCCTAGGGCAGTTGGTCTTGATATGCCCCTTCTTGTTGCAACCATAACAGGTTGCGTCTTTCAATTTCTTGCAATCCAAGGTTGTATGTTCCTTAGACTTGCAAATCCCACAAGGTAGAGGCTGAGATTCAAATTTGCATTTCCCGAGGTGGTATTTTCGACAGGTTTCGCACTTAGTCTTCCCACCCGACTGCTGGCTGTCTTTCTTAAACCCGGAACTCTTCTTATCCTCAGAGTTCCTCTTCTTATCAGAGCGATGAGAATTCTCATCCTCCCTTTTACGCTTTCCATCTTCAGAGGCTTTGGCAGCCTTGTTTTTGACCACATCGAGTGTGAGAGATAGCGACAGATCTGTCGCTGACCTGAATGTAGTAGGTCTTGAAGCCTTAACACTGGCTTTGATTTCTGGGGCTAAACCCCCAATGAAGCGAGCAATTCTCTTGGGTTCTGGTGTTACTAGGTAAGGAACCAGTCTGGACAGGGTATTGAAACTAGTGAGGTAAGCTTGACAATCTAAGTTTGTCATAACCAATGATAAGAAATCTGACTCAATTCTCTCAACCTCGTGTTGAGGGCAGTAGTTCTCCATAATGAGAGCAACAAACTGTTCCCATGACATGTTGTAAAGTGGGATCTTCCCAGCAGCTTGAATGAGAGCCTTCCACCATGCCAGTGCCTCTCCCTTGAACGATTGGGATACATACTTCACTACATCCCTCTCAGCACAACCGCTGATATCGACAACTGTGTCCATTTCATCCAACCAGGTCATACAATCGATTGCCCCTTTCTCCCCAGTGAAATCCCGGGGTTTGCAGGAAACAAAGTATTTATAGGTACAGGACTTGGTACGTGGTTCAGTACCGAATACTATCCTCTTGGATGGAACACTGTGTTGAATAGATGAATGTCGATCATCATCCTTCTTTGACTCATCTTTCTTTGAGGGTGGCTTGCTATGAGCCTCAGAATGAGTCTTGGGGATAGACTTAGAGTGGGGTACAGATGAGGCTTTACTATGAGTCCCACTATACTCCCTAAATTGCTCCTCTACAGCTTTAGATACAGCTGTATCAATCAGTGTACGAAGTTCTCCTCTGGTTATATTAATCCTATCATCATCGTGGTTTTCCAGAGGATGTCTGTTGATCTCGTCTGAGTCAGCCATGTAGTCTTAATTACTACAAAAGAAATAAGGGTAAGGTTTATTTAGAAGCCCATACAGTACTATCGTTCTTGACGATTTACTAACCATGGTTTTTAATAACTATTTTGGTTAATTTGTTAAGCATGCATATATTCAGGATCTTTATTACAATCCCTAATTATAATTTAATAATGGCACAAAAAGGCCTAGTCACGTAGACAAGTTTAATTTATAAGCCATGATTTCAGAGAATCGAGGCATTAAGGTTTGAATCAAAGTTCATTACCTTTTCTTGACAGGGAGTTGTAGGCTACCACTGTCTTTAGTCTCAGAGGACATTAACTATAGCCCGTAGGCACTTCCCTTCTAAGGGATGTTTATAATATGATCCTCTTATAGGATGATACAAGCCATGATTTCAGAGAATCGAGGCATTAAGGTTTGAACATATTTCATTACCTTTTCTTGACAGAGAGTCAAAGACTACTACAGTCTTTAGTCTCAGAGGACGCTAATTATAGCCCGTAGGCATTTCATCCTTAAGGGATGATTATTTCAAATAAGGGAATTTAGATTAACCCATTTAAGAATGACTTATGTGATTTTATCGTACCACATTTTGTCAAGCATGTTAATATGCTTTCAGATATTTAACAAGGATTTGAATCTTTTGAATAAGTTTTACCATCTTGGCCATGTCTGCAATGACAATTAGGCTAGGTTTTACCCTTTAGACTCTTTTTAATATTCAACGCAGAACAATCCTAAATTGAAATGTTAGCAAGGATCTGAATCTAATTGTGGAGCTACCATCTTGGCCCTGTCTTAAAGTGACACATGGGCTAGGTCTTGTTCTTTTTAGATTTTGCCATTTTATTATAATGGTAGATCTTATAATATAGGAATGATATTTTAAATATAATCGTTCCATTAAAATTTAAACAAGTATATGGTTGCCCTAAACGGGACTTCTACAGAAAATGACTTGCCCATGTAAGGGCTAATCATAAAAATAACAAAGGAACCAAATAAGGACAAAATAAAACGAATTAGGATTTGTCCTATGTTCTTGTCTAGACTCAAGAATGTGCAACTGTGGAACTGAGATTAAACACAAAAGGCTAGCGTTTAATTCACTCAGTGTTGGCTCTGATACCAACCTGTCACACCCCGAATTTCCACGTATCACCGGTGGGCCCGGTGGGGGAGTATCGTGACGTGGTTGATATCATCATAGTCAAACAACACAATATATAAATGCACAGCGGAAGCAAAAGATAAATATATTACAACCCGATATAAAGTAATATCAAATATTACAACGGAATGTAAGATGGATCCACAGGCGGATCTAAAATAGGAAGATAACACCGTTCAACAGACTTTAACATCTAAAGCTTGCGAGACTTGATTATTGATGTCTGGAGTAGCCAGCCTATTACGTATAGTACCTGCATTTAGCCTTTTTGGAAAATACGTTAGTTTACACTGGTAAATACTATCAACTGACTCATTTTGAAAAGTTTAATAAAATTGATTCGAGTGCAAACGGCACAAAATATCTTTTATAACTTGGGATAATTATTTGAATATATAATACTTGTAAAAGAATTACATGTTTCTTATGCGTTCAGTAGCCCGGTTCGTGCTGGGTTAAAGCTTAATAGACACACCACATGATATAATCCCGCGGCGGGTTGTTCCCGTCACCAGCGGTTATACCTTGTTATTTATAAATGCACTAGCAGGTGTACGCCTACACGCGCGTGCTAAGGTCGTGGCCATTTTGTAAAATGATGCCAAGGATATTCGGGACATGGTCATTAACCCCCCAAAGGCTTTAAGCAAACAAAACATATTTAAACGGGTCATCTCGATAATACTTAACCACCAATCGATTAAGGTCGAATGCCTGACCAAGCGGTATTTTATATACCGTACCCCAAGCCCGTATAAGGGAAAATAAGTTAAAAGTATTTACCTGAGCTAAATATAAATTCAATCCCAGCCGTATATCAATTCAGCAAGTACAGATAGCTTTTACTGGGCTCCTAATCTGGAATGAAGGTTTTTAATAACCTATTAGAATTCTAACGGGTCTTTAATTAAGCCTTGACTTAGACCGGCTAGTTTTCAAAAGGAAGACACGGTTCAAACGCATGATAAAGCGAAGACCGGGTTAGAATGTGGTTTTAACCCGTCAAGCTTGTATGCTTGTTTAATATGGGTAACTTGAACACACTCTGGATTTTGAGATAAAGATAATATGGTTTGACCCGTTTCGGCTAATATATGTAAACCAGTCACATAAGCCGATCCGAACGCGACAAGTGCGTAACGAGTAACCAAAAGAGTCATATACAGGTTTCCTAAGTTAATATGCCTTTAATATGTTGTGATATTAGTAGGATACCTTCCATTATGCCCAAAACGAGTTTAATCTCAAAATAAGCCTCGTAGGGGTATTTTGGTCATTTTAAAGTTATAAAAAGAATTTAAATGAAGTTATGAGATTTGGGTCCGAATACATCAGTAAAATAACTTATTTTAATAGGCCATATCAGTTGATAATAAGTCTTATATGGCAAAAATGGTTTTAAACCCAAACTATGCGTTTAATACGCGTAAAAAGTCATTTTAAGCGATTCCCGGGTTATACAGGAAATCTGAGTTTTCTGATCAGGTTATAAAGTTCAAAACACTTTATTTATTGTAGGATCGTTTTCAGACCCGAATGAGTCGATCAGAAGAGTTTATCTCTAAACGAAAGGCGGAAACAGACGTGTAGAGTTCAATTCAGCAAGATTCACGCTTAAAACTGTTGTAATATTGATTTCACACTGTTTTACAACCTGACAACACTTCGGCAGCACTTCGTTGCTCTAGCCGGAAACTTCTAAAGTTACAAATGATGAAAGTTTGAAGCCTATTTATAGGAAACTGACCCTGACCGTTTGAAGGTGACACACCACTCTTCAAACGGTCATGACACTTTCAAACGGTCATGCTTCAAACTAACACTATATTCAAACGGTTGACTTCAAATTCCATATTTCATGTGCTGATGTCACTTTGTGATGTCATATAAGTGATGTCATCATCAATGATGATGACCTCATGCTTGTACAAATCCGCAACGAACCCGAGACTCGATATAAGACGAAGACGACAGATGTATGCACTAACAGACTCCCCCTCAGATGTTGACGAGTCTTAAGTGTCGAGTCTTTGCAATCTTCAGTCTTTATCAGTCCTCTCGAACTCTTTGAAGTGTCTGACGTTGTAAGAATCCTCAAAACTTTATCTCCCTTTTCTCTTCAGCATCAACAGACTCCTCACGATCAATCTCTACTTGGATGTCTTCAGACTCCCCCTTTCAATATGCTGGGATCGCAGTCTGGCTTGTTGAAAACACAGAGTCATCAGGTATCGGAACCTGGCACTCTGTCTTCAGGTTCAAGATCGAAACCTGGCTACACCTGCACATTCTTAACCCAGAAATAAATTTCACAAATTTAACATTTAACAAATTTATAAACCCATAAATAAATTTCACAAATTTAACATTTAACAAATTTATAAACCCAGATTCTCTCTCAAATTAAACCTGAATGATTTATCAATGATAAATTCTGATGAACCATTTGCAAAAATTAATCATTTTTCTTTTCAAAACACATTCTCCCAAACCATTTGTTCATCATGTTTAGCACTTGGAATTTTGAAAATCAGCTCTCTAACATCAGTTGTCGAAAATCTTTTTGGATTTTTCAAAAATTATGCTAAAACACACTGAGAATCTTTTTGGATTTTGAGATATTAAGAAATGCAGTAAAGAAATATTTACAAACAATATTTTTGTGAGTTCGTGTAAGAGGATCATATCAGTTTTTGAGACAAGTCACCAACACCGTTAAGCTTCATTTCATTTTAAATTCTAAACAATTCACCTAGATTGTCAGTATATTTGTCCACTTAAATTTTCACACAAAGGTTAATTGATCCGAGATATGATGTTAATGTTTTAAAAGACTTGAACTTATCTGTGTGTCCCACTACTTGAATATACTCCCGTATCCAGATCCCAATATTCAGTCTTACAGGTGAGTATACCACAGATGATATCTGTAAGGGAATAATTTATAGTACGAAACCGTGAGAGCTCAGGTCAGAACTTCCGTTCAGCAGAGAGACGACGGTTCGACTTTCGGTGTGTCCCCTTTAGAGGATCTTTTTTATTTCAACAGCAGCGACTATCAATTTTATTGTTTCATCAGCTTGCTGAGGGTGATGCTATGTTTCAAGCATTTGCAGAAAGTATTATCCGAGGACTAGGTCAGAATTTCCATTCAGCAGAAGTCCCGGGATAATACCCCAGATATCACTGAGCATAAAGACCTAGTATCTCAGAAAGAGGGACCTTTCAAACGAGATTTCAGGGGTTACCTATATATCCAAGATGTTGTTAACCCACAGAACAAGCAAGTTTGAATTTTAGGTTTATATCTCGTCACAATCTACTAAATGTGCAAAAACCTACTGGCATATCCGCAGTGAGATTGTTTATCACATTTTAACATTTCATTTCTTTAGCATGTTGTGACAGTCTACTGATGTACTATCATTTCCTCTATTCACAACGAAACTCATTTTTGAATTTTATCTTGTTTTTGTCTTTTTTCAAATGTTTTTGGATTTTCTGAAATTTTCTACTCCCCCTAAAATGCAAACACATTTTAGGAAATTTGAAAACAAACTGTACAAACAACGTGACAACCGATATCAAATCGCATCAATTCGCCATCCACATGGCATAAACAATCAGAACTCCCCCTTACAACAAACTATTTTCTCATAATGATTTCAAAACACTTAAGTTTGTTTTAACCAAAATGATATTTGCGGAAAATAAGTTTTGTTGATTTTACCACTTGTAAAATTAGGGGTTTGGTTCATCACATTGTCCATTCAATCTCTTGTATCAGGATTACATCAAGTTCAACCTAATGACCTTGAGTAATCACTTTGTCAGAATCAACCTCTCACCACTTGTAAGAATATCCAAAACATATAACCACATGTAGGAATAAAACATCTACACAAACCATTTTACTAATCAAGATGCCGATTCCTGCTTCACACTTACCAACCTGGAAGCTCCGGCAATTCACACTTATCCTGTAAAATTTAACTATTATAAGAATCAATCACATTATCAATTACTAAGAAAGATGCCGATTCCTGATCCACGATTACAAACTTGGGATCTCCGGCAAGTTAGGTTTTTTAATGAAAGAAAATATCCACCCAAGCCTGACCAGCCTTGGGTGTTTTCAATTCAGAAGCAGTTGGGATGTAAGTTGCTTTCTTTGTAGCATAAAATTCCTTTACCCCTTTTACTTTTCCCTCAACCATTTTCCCAAAAATGTTTTTAACATTTCCATTAAAAGCTTTCTCGATATCAAATTCTTTCTTCTCAGAATAGAATTTATTTGAAATTTCAACCTTTCCAACATTTGATTTAAAATTCTCAGCTCTCAATGGTGGAAAATGAACATCATCCATTAGAGACACTGAGTTTTCACCCTTTTTAACAACTTGTGGCTCCTCTGACTTTGTGGAATCAGATTCATCGCCAGATTTTACCTCTGATTTCTTAACAACCCAAGCTTGGTTGTCAAGGTTTCCCCTCTTCTTGTAAAACCTTTTCGAACACTCACCAACCTCATATGTTGAATTCTTAAACACTTTAAATTTTTCAGTTGGTGGTTCAGCTTTGTCAACAACTACTTCTTTAAGTTTTTCTGAAACTCCCTGTTTTGTTTTTGTTGCTTGAGGACAATTCCATGCAATATGACCAACTTCATTGCATCTGAAACATGTTCTAGTCTCCTTCCTTTGAAAAGCTCCATATTTCATCTTTTCAGCAAGAAACTCCTGGTTTGACTGTTTCCAGAATGAGCTCTTTGCTTCTTCTTCATGGCTAGTTCCCGCAACATATGTCATTTTTGATTTAAAATCTCGAACATATTTTTCATTTTTATAGTTTTCAGGTGGAATAAAACCAAGTCCTTTCTTTTTGTAGCTACGATTGTGGTTTGGTTTCTTTTGAAAACCAGAACCAGAATTGTAACCCTTTTTCTTGTTCAAACGTTGTTGTACTCTTGAGGTGTAAGGTTTAGGTTTTACATTAAGATTTTCATCTTTTATTTCAGAAATATTAATTTCTGTTAGTTTAAAAACCTTTTTGATCATTTCAAATCGAACACTTCTTATTGGAAACTCTTTATCAAAATATAATTTGTCAGAATCATTCAAAGTATACACAACTTCAAATGTTTCATCATTCAAATTAGATTTTGACAACAAAAATTCTTTACTGTAAACCCGTTTTCCCGATGATTTTGAACTCTTTTCCGACGAACTCGAACTTCTGACTGACTGACACGAACTTTCGGACTCGGACTTTGACTCTGACTCCTCATCCTTATCCAACACCTGATCGACCACTCATTTTATCAGTTCGGACTCATGATCTGTGTCGGACGCTGTGAACGTGATATCAATATTATCAGGTAAAACATTGGTTAACTCGGACTCTAACTTTAGATTGAGTGCCTTTTGGACTTGTTCCTCATTCGGTTTTCTAGGCGAATACCCTTCCCAAATCGGAGGCGGACACTTATTATAACAGACACCCTGTTTCTTACCAGTATCCTTTTTCTTCTTTGGCTTTGTTTCTTCACCTTTAAACGCTTCAAATCCTTCAACTGTTGGATAAATTCTATCAATTATGTAGTCACAACCTTTGTAACTTTGCAGCAATCTTCTGATTCTTTCATTCTCAGTTGCTTCACTATCCAACTCTTTCTTCCACTTTGCACATTCTTCTATGTACAAGTTGATCTCTTTCTGCTTTGTCATCATAGTAGCATTCAACATCTTCAAAGCTTTCTCTCTTTCAGAGTTAGTCTTTTCCAGACTATTCACAGTTCTGTTCAATACATCATATGACTGTTTCAAATTTTTTACATCAAACAACAACTTTTCTTTCAACTTTTCTAACTCACTAAACCTCTCATCTTTTTCTATACATTGTTTACATGACTCTAAACAAGTAAGACAGGGTTTTGTGATTTCAACGATCTTCTCGACTTCAATTATCTTTTCAACTTCCACAATCTTCCCAATCACTTTGACCTCTTTCATTTCCTTTGCAGCTTTCCTTTCTTTCAGTTTCTTCAATTTTTCTGCAAAATAAAATTCAAAAGTGTCAGAAGATAAATGAGTTTTTCCCAAATTTATCTGTTCCATCTCTTCATCACTATCACTTGTTTCTGATGAACTGTTTTCTGATGAAACAGATCCTTCATCTTCATTTTTCTCTTCATCAGATAACACTTCCATCCATTCCTTCAACATTTCTGGCTTTTGAACAATATGTGCAATAAAAGCTTTAACATTAGGATTAGCTGGAATGTACTTATCCCAGCTAAAACCATTAGCCACTTTCTCGTCATCTTGATCCATGATGCCATAGTAAGCCTTTTTGTTTGCATCTTCGATCATTCTTCCATGTGCCGTTTGTGGATCTTTTTGTTGATGTGGTAGATGAGTAATTTGTTGATAAATGGATTTCCTATAATAATCATCTTTCCCAGACGACTCCTTTGCTCCTCTCGGCTCCTGATTCTTGCACTCTCTTTTAAAGTGGCCTTTCTCCCTGCAACGAAAACAGACAACTTTAGATTTATCAAATCCTAGATTAGAAAGGTTTGCATCCAAGAAATCATTTCTTCCTGTAACCAATCTAAATTTTTCTGCTCTCCTCAAAACACTAGCTAAGGCCCATTTAATATCCATTAGTTCCAGCTCCTCTGCATCGATTTGGTCATAATCTTCCTTTGTGAGCATCAGATTACCAATTCTTCCGGAAATCAACCCTTCATAAGACTCTAATGCAGTGACCAATAATCCCATATGATTCTTTACAATCTCTTCAGAATAATTTTGTCCATTTTGAAGATGTAAAGCCACATTGCACTGAATTAGATGACCATTTCCAGCAGATGAACTTTGAACACTTGGAGGATTCACCGTTGAGAACCCACTAGTGTTGACTGATCCTTGACTGCTTGGTGTAGATTGATTTCCAGCACTAAATGCAGTTTGTATCTTTGGACTTGCTTCAGCAGTTTGAACATTTCCTTTATAGTACAATTTAATATCTTGTTGATGAGTAGAACTGTTCATTCTAGCAATTTTCTGCTGCTCCGGATCCTGTGCCTCCAACTTCTCTATAAACTGTGCAATCGATAACCTTCTAAACTGTCCGGAATTTTTCAATATCATCAGATATGTACCCCATTCCTGTTGCGGTAACGCATCAGCAAGCTTTTCAACCCATTCTGCTGGAGTTTTTGTAATCTTCAACTGTGACATAGTGCGTACAAGATGACAGTATCTTTCAATAAGACTCTTTGTTGTTTCACCAGGCATGCACGTAAATAGTTTAAATTCCTTTTTCAACAAAGCTGCTTTACTTTGTAGCATTTCAGTACTTCCCTCAAATTTCTTTCCAAGAGCTTCCCAAATAGAATAAGTGTTTTCATCATGTTGAAGCAACACAAATATATGTGAAGCAACACAAATATATCTTCTTTAACAGCTTGTTGTAACAAATTGATCATCATCTTTTCTCCTTTGTAACTCTCTCTTTCTTGCTCTGTGAATTCTGAAATGATTTTACCGACTCCCGCTGAATTCTTTGGCCTCTCATACTCAGTTTCGATGCTCTCCCAAGCTTTTAGATGATTCGCCTGAACCCAATTCTCAAACCGTTTCTTCCATCCGTGATAATCTTCAATTCCCATAAGTTTCGAGGGTTTTTGCATTGTTCCGGTTTCATTCTCCATGTTCATGTTCTTAGCAATGTCACCCGGAGTAGTCGGAGATGTTGCGAATGCGTTGTAAAAATCTTCACTCATGATTCAATATCGAAGAATTTCTCAAACTAGCTTTCAAACGAACTGGTTCACCTCGTGAAATACCTGACAAAACTGACAAAACACAATCAGTTTAAACACTTATCAAATAACAGAAACAAACTGGTACTCGAACTGGTGAATATTCTGTGCGGACTGAAGGTTGACAAACTGTGCAGACTGCTATGACCCGGATCAAATTCAAACGACCTGACTCTTTGAAACCTTTGAACTCCAAACTGTGTGGACTAGAACTAACTTGTGCGACCTGGAGATTTAATGCGAACTGAATTCAATGACAAACCACACGACCTGATCTTATTTCCACGTGAACCGAACTCGTATCAAACGACCTGATGACCTATTTACCACTTGTTGAAAAAAAAACTTATCAACTCTGCTCACCTCGAATAAACTTTGAAAACCAAATATATTCAATCTAAATGTGCCATTATAATCAAATCTTTATACCGACAACATCACAACACAAACAATTTTCAATCAATTGGGCCGCTATTAATTTTGCACACATGAGCCGATTCAATTTATATGGGCTTTCAACAACTCAATTACAAAGATCAATTTCAATACAGATTGGGCCTCAACACAATATCAAATGTAGCTCTTCAAATGTCCAACAATTGATAATGGATCTATACTATGTAAATTTCAAATCATACTTTGAATTTCAAAATTCAAATACATGTGCAACCGACAATTTTAACACATCTCGATGAAATCAATAGTTGATAGAAACGATGGACAGTTCACTTGTAATTCTTTTAATGGCCGACATTCAGTTATTACGACATACAAATTCACATGCAATCTGATATTATCACATGCAATTGACCTTTAAATTTTTTAAAGATGGCCGACACCTTATCTAAAACTTAATTGAATCACATGCAATGTATTGAACCAAGCAATCTGAACTTCAATTTACGAGACCCTTAATGATGACATCACATGCACTTCATTGGGTTACTAAATCACATGTATATCTTCAATGTAAATGTCAGACAATTGATCATAATAAGACATGTATCACGTGAACAACAAAACTACTTTCAAACGGGCACCTTGTTCAAACTGTCATGTCCAGTTTCAAACGGTCATGTGTATATTTCAAACGGTCAGTCCATTTTCAAACGGTCACGATGGCAACTTTCAAACGGTCAGGTTAGTTTCAAACTGACAACCATGTATTTTCAAACGGTCATGTGCATTTTCAAACTGTAAGGTGCATTTTCAAACGGTCACGGTCAATTTCAAACGGTCAGACGCTGATTTCAAACGGTCATATCAGTTTCAAACGGTAAGGTGGCACTTTCAAACGGTCAGGTGAAAATTTCAAACGGTCAGGCGCTGGACTCGTTCAAACGGTCACCGGTTTTCAAGCCATTTTTACCACTTTTACTTCGAGTTTAGGTCCGATATTCTCAAGGGTTTGTTAAAACACCATTACGCACACTTTGTGAAAATTTTAGCCGATTTTATCCGTGAAAACTTGTTCAGTTTTGAAAAGAAGGTGTAGAAGATAGAAAAAGCAACTGAATTGGTATGAACTCTTCCTCCTGAGCTCTGATACCACTTGTAGGATCGTTTTCAGACCTGAATGAGTCGATCAGAAGAGTTTATCTCTAAACGAAAGGCGGAAATAGACGTGTAGAGTTCAATTCAGCAAGATTCACGCTTAAAACAGTTGTAATATTGATTTCACACTGTTTTACAACCTGACAACACTTCGGCAGCACTTCGTTGCTCTAGCCGGAAACTTCTAAAGTTACAAATGATGAAAGTTTGAAGCCTATTTATAGGAAACTGACCCTGACCGTTTGAAGGTGACACACCACTCTTCAAACGGTCATGACACTTTCAAACGGTCATGCTTCAAACTAACACTATATTCAAACGGTCTAACATCTTCAAACGGTTGACTTCAAATTCCATATTTCATGTGCTGATGTCACTTTGTGATGTCATATAAGTGATGTCATCATCAATGATGATGACCTCATGCTTGTACAAATCCGCAACGAACCCGAAACTCGATATAAGACGAAGACGACAGATGTATGCACTAACATTTATTATATAAAATCAGTAGCAATTGGATTGGTGTCAAAATACTATGTAAAACTCATTTTATGACCGAAAAGGGTATATTCGGTATTTACCGAATTAATGCCATAACCTTAGGTTATGAGCAGGTTAAAAATAATTAAAAATCTTTAAAAATCCCAAAATATTATATTACATCAGTGGGTAAAAGGTTTGGTGTCGAACATTTGGTTTAGATAGGCTTTATGCTAATTGCGCCCTTTAATTACTAAAAGGCGTTATAATTTCGCTAACGAGCATAATTCCTAATCTAGACCTCCAACTGATGTAAAATTTTAGGGACATGTTTATAAATCAGTAACAAAGGTTATTGTCTTTTCACATATCCAAAATTCTCGTTTTATGGTCAAAAGGGCATATTGGTCAACATTTAAACAATTAACGGAAACATGTAAACGAATCGGATAATCAATGAACCAACCACAGAGGGTTATGCTAACATGTAGCCTAGTCCTAAGGAAGCTCTAAGGCATTTCCAAATCATACTAAATCGGGTCAGAACTGAAGTCAAAGCAAAAGTCAAAGTTTTGCGACTTTCGGTTCCGAACCGGGTCTAAACAGAAAATTTGTCGGATCAAACAAGCTTAGACTAGTTCTTATACTTATTAACAAGTTATATGAGTGATAAAATAGGTTACATGCCTTCTACATTGTTAATTAGGCGTTGATTCTCAAATTAAGGCTCTGTTGACTTTTTCTAATCAACTTTGACCCGGCATTTGATCTAGTTAGAGTGGGAATCAGAGGGAGCCCTTTTAAGGGTTTAATGCCCACATAATTACCAACTTATAACTACCTTCAATTCGACCAATCACTGGACCATTAATGATTAATCGTGAAGTCAACCGTTAATTACGACGGTTTGACTTTTAAGCTAAAACTAAGTAAAAACTTAACTAAGAAAGGTTAAGCATACTTACTGAAGTCCTATGCACGATTAGGAAGGCTTAGGATCTGCTCTTAAGCTCCAAGAAGCTCCAGAAATGCAGAAGTGAGGTGTGATCAATGGTTGCAACATGAGGCCTTTATATAGTGTTCAAAACTCACTAGATCATTGACACACAAGCCTAACAATGGCCATGGATCATCCACAGATGTCCCTAAGGGCCTAGGGGTTGTTTAGGGGTCGTGCAAGATGAGGAAAATCGTTTTAAGTCGGTTTAAAGTGGAAATGGCAGACACTAGCCAAAGATTTCGGAGTCATATGACCCCTCGCGGCACGCGTAGGTTCCCATAGGGGGCCTCGCGTCGCGCGACGCCCTTCTGAATCAAATCAAAATTTTGAATTTTTTGTGTTTAGGTCCTTGGTCCATATAAACTTTGTTTTGACTTTATTTCTTGCATTTTGAACCCTCAAATTTGACTTATAAGGGCTTCAAGACATATACCCACTTTGTTAAGTCCTTGGTTAACTTGGTTATCACCCGAAAAGTCATAAACTTCATCGTTGACGCTTTTAACCCCTCGTATACGAATTTAATCATAACTTTCTCATACGATAACGAAACTTTATGAAATTTCTATCATGTATCCTAGTGAGCATAATTAATTGTTACAATGCTTCGGGTTTGCTAAAAGGTCACTCAGAGGTATACTTTAAACATGTTGACACATTTAACCCCTGTAGTTTGTAATCTCTCAATTTGTTTCACAATTAGCTTCGTATGATCCATGATTTATTCGTTTTGAAGGAATGAGCATTATGTAGGGTTATTGTAAAGTATATTTATTCATTGTTGACATTTTGAACCCTTATATTCACATACTTTCTTTGTTTGTCAACTTTAGTCCCTCTAGAGTATTCTTTGTCACGTTCAAAGCTTATGACACGTGTCAATTCATTACAGGACGTGAATTTTCAAGGTGTTACAGGTATCACTTTGAACCATCTTTTACGTTCCTCCAGAAGATCTTCTTGTGGTACAGTCTCAGGAACCCCCTCTGTAGTTATCCTCTCTACTACTTTCCGTCTCACTTCATCTTCGTTGAGAGATTGAAATAATTCAATCAAGGTAGGAAAGTCGTTATCAACTCCAGAATAGTGGAATGGTGTATCTTCTTCAGAATCATCAGAACCTTCTTCAATGATAACATCGTGAAAGTTATCTGCCTCATTCACGAACTTAAAAGTGTATTCTCTTTCAGGAGTAGGTGGAAACTCCTTTTCAATGTCAAACTTCAACTTACCATCTTCCAAATCTAACTCCTCTAACATGGACTCTCGAGTCCTGTTTTCATCCAACTCCCTCTCTTCCTCTGCATGGTGTAAGTAAATAACTTTAGGGAGTGTTAGGAATACCTTATCACCAGCATGTTTTGATCCAGAAGACGACGCTTCATGATGTTGAACTTCTTCTTGTTGCTCGTTCAATTCGTCGTTCAAGAAGTCTTCAAGAGTACTTGGATCATAACGTGATGCGTGTGAAGTGTGTATATAAGTTTAAGTATATTTTAAGCCCTTTTTACACTTTCTTTAGCCAAGTTTTAAATTTATAAAACACGATATTTACTAACACTAAACACACATATGGGCAAGTGCACCCATCGTGAGCGTAGTATAGTGTTGGTAAGATACCGAGGTCGTCCAAGGACACAAGAGCTTTTAGTACCGGTTTATCCACAACGTCTAATCAAATCAAAAAGTTTAGAAAAATAGTTTTAAACTAAGAAAAATAAAAACTAACTAAAATGCTGAAAATAAAAATAAAAACAGATAGACAAGATGAATCACTTGGTTCCGACTCGTGTATAGTGTAACCTTTGATTATTTCCGCACTTTTGCACTTATTTAAGAGATTATCTTAGTTATTGTAGTAGGCCCCTCTTTTGAAGGTGACGTTACCCTCAACCTAGTAGTTTGAGTCAGCAAGGATACAATCCTAAAGGGTCGGATTATTGAAAGATAATTAATTAAGTTATTAATGCAAATTATGGTAGGCCCCTCTTTTGAAGGTGACGTTACCCTCGACTAAGTAGTCTGAGTCAGCAGGGATACAGTCCTAAGTAGCCGGGTTATAGTATTAATAGTAGTTTAACTTATGAGGGGATCAAAGAGTTTGGACCCTCGCCATCCAATACCGTTAAGTATTGAAGGAGGTCCTACTAAATTTGACCCAGGTCCCTTGTAGGATCTCTAAATGCTGAACAACGGCAAGACTCTTACCAAACCGTTCCCTTAACCCCCGACCAGGTAGCCAACATACCTCCATATAGACCGTGGAGATATGAATGGTGAAAATCTTTTATTTTATATAGACAATAAAATAATGCCAAGACACCACGGACAAACGATAAGGAAGAATCACCTTCAACATAAGAAACTAGTTATTAAAGTCATTAATACAAAACCAAGTAAAAAGTGCGAAAATATTAAAAATAAAAAGTATTACACTAGACACTTGTCTTCACCAAGTGATGTAAGAGACTTAGGCAAACATGGCCTTGATTGTCAAGAACTCTTACGATCAATCTTGGATCCCGAGATGACTCACACACTCTACGATGGACAATGGATGATGGTGGTGGATGATGGTGTTATGGTGGTGGTGGGTGGTGGGTGAAGTGTGAGAGAGGTGGTGTGCCAAAGGATGGTTTGAGCTTTAGCCAAGCACTCCTATTTATAGGCTGAACAGAAGCTCGGGCACGTCCCCGTGTCCAGTGGGCACGACCCTGTGTCCACATCCTTCTCTTTCTTCATTTATTGCAGCTTGTCTTATTAGTTGACCACGCCCCCGTGTCCGCTGAGCACGACCCCGTGTGCAGAAGCATATCTGTACTATGAAGATTTGCCTGGATTCTGCGAATCTTATAGTTGACCACGGCCCCGTGCCCGCTGAGCACGGCCCCGTGGTGGGCAATAGAAGCTTCTACCACTTTGTCTTTTCTACTGACACTTGGGCACGCCCCCGTGCTGGCTTAGCACGGGGCGTGTTCTGTCTTCTTGTTTTGCTTGGGAAGATGCTGTCGTGGGGTCGGGCATGTCACGTTTGTTCCTTTTCTTGTATTTATGTTAGATTTTGCTGTCTTTTTGCTTTTTTTGTTAATTTGAGCTCATTTAATCCTGAAAATACAAAAGGAAGACAAAAACACACTTTTTCCAACATTAGTACTAAAAAAGGGTTAGTTTTATGCCACAATTGATGTAATTTATATGTTGCATTTTGCACACATCAAATACCCCCACACTTAAATCTTTGCTTGTCCTCAAGCAAAACTCTTTATAATATGGCTTTACACTCCCAAATGGAATGGGTAGAGAAGAAGGTTTTTGGGTTTGTCATAGAGTGTCGGGATTTCCAAGATTCTTCATTAAGTTTTATTTTTATTTATTTACAATCCTATTCGTCATGATTTATTTAAAACTTTTCATAAGATAAATTACTTATTAGGGCATAACATTCCTCTTTAAAATTCTATTTATATACAAGTTCACATACCTCACGGGGATCACTCAACACTTGGCCGAAAATGTATTTTTGTGGATCACTCGAGAGCGGCATGAAACTTACTCCTACCATAAGCTTGCCAAGCCATCAATCCTCCTCCTTTTTAACTATATACCTTTGTAAATATTAAGAGGACTTTTTGGGTGAAGGGTTAGGCTTGGGTTAAAGGTAGGTGGTTGGGTTAGGGGTTAGTGGTTAGTAGAAAAAGGGCGAAAAGCGTAACAAGCGTCGGTTTTCGTAAGACTTTTTATTTTTGTAACTTTTATTTTGATGAAGCTATTATTCAAACAAAGTTATTTTTGATGAACTTGTTTGTTTATCTCTTTTGCTTCATCATCAAATTTTTTTTTTTTCAAAAGTCATACGAAAAAAACCCGAGCTAGTTACTAAAACAAAGGGTTAAAAATGAAAAAGGTTTTGGTGGGTAAAAGGGTGTTTGATTTGGGTTATGAAATGAAAAGGTTTAGGCTCAAAGGGGCTAACTAGGGGGATTTTGGGTAGGTGGTAAAAAAGAAAAGAAAAATAATGGTGTAGAAATAAAAAGGGTTAGTCCTAATGCCTCCATCATTTACTTACTCGGGTTTAAGTTGGTAAGGACCGGGAATGTATCGTCGTGGCAAGTTCTAGAGTCGTAAGAACCAAGCGGCTATTCACACAAGAAACGAAAAATGAGCATTTAGTTTAATGATGTGTAATTGTATGCTCAATAAAGGCTCAAAACTCACTTTTGTGGGAATGAGTTTTTATGTGATCAAGTATATATAATCAAATTTTAACTAAGCTTGTCATGCCTTTTCATAATTTTCTTATGTTGGTTCTTTTTATCACGACGCTATCGGTTGTAAATTTGTAAAAATAAAATCTTTTTCTTTTAGAATTTGAAATTCCCAAGTTAAACCTAGACAAGTAAAAAAAAATTGAAAGCAGTTCCAATAGAGTTTTGTGTAAGGCTTGTATTTAGGACTTGCAAGATTCAAGGTTTTAGCATCCCCCCCCCCACTTAAATTACACATTGTCCTCAATGTGTCCCAAAAATAAGTTTTTAGGTTGATTGAATGTGTAAAAAGGTGTGAAAAAGCAAAAATTTTGTGTTACTGGGCGCTGAACACGGCCCCGTGTTGTCCGGGCACGACCCCGTGTTCAAGTGCCAGTAACAAAATTGAATCAAGAGAAACAGAAGCCTGGACACGGGGGCGTGTTGGGTGAGCACGGCCCGTGTCCAGTTTACCTGAACTGGGTATTTCTGCAGACTGTGCAGCACGGGGCCGTGTTGGGCGGACACGGCCCGTGCCGAACTTACTGTAAACGAAGAAATTTTGTCGGATGGTCCTGTTTTCCTGCATGGGGTGCTGGTTCAAGCTTCCCTTGTCTCCTTTGCCATCTCAAGTGTGTTTTATTCATTTCAACACCATCCAAACACCAAATTAACTAAAACCATCATTCATTACGTCATAGAGAAAATTACATAGTAGTCCTAAAAATTAAAATACTAGATAGTTAGGTCAAAGAAACACAAGAAATCTAAACCAAGAAGTTCTAGCCTACTACTTATTCTATTAGCAAAATTTCCGAAAAGGTAAATCTTTCGGTTAAATGTGGCTTGACAAACTTCTTTCTCCGGGCATGGGTTCCTCACACGTCAGCGAGCCATTCTTCGATCTCCCTAGGGAGAAGAAAAGCGGGCTCATTAGCTTTGGTTTGAGGAGGTGCAACTTCCACCGGGATTTCTTGGAGTTCTTCAAGAGGAGGTTCCGCCGGAATGTCGTCCCAACCGGTAGGATTGTGGATTCCAAGTGCTAGGTTCCAATCCTCTTGAGGGAGGATTGGTTCCATGGGAGGTGTTACAAGAATGTTTAACCTCTGGTGTAAGAGGTTTATTTCTTGAAAACTGTTTTCCAACCCCACCGAGAGATAATTTATACGGTCTATGAGGACCTCCTCTACCGAAGTCATCTCGTCAAGGGCTTCACGTAGCGCCATCACGTATCTTACGAGAGTTGCTTCAATCGATGGCCTCCTTTCCCTTCGACTGTTTCTGGAGTGCGCAGAAGAGGTTCCACTGTTTTGGCTAGACATTCTACGAAAACAAACCAAAAATAGTTCGATTTAATGAAACAGTACCACGGACACGGCCCCGTGCTCAATGAGCACGGCTCCGTGTTCAACTTTCTGCAGATTTTTAGAACAAGGAATCTTGGAGTTTCAAATTATTTTTCCAACTTATGAAGCTTTTTTGAGCAGAAATAACTTAAAACAATGTTATGTAACTTATTTTTAACAAGATTCCTTGAACAAAAATTCAACAAACATCACAATAAAGCTTGAAATCAAGCTTTAATGGAGTTGTTGTTGCAAGAAAGATGAAGAAGAAGGTAATGGATAAAAGAGGAAAGGACAAGATGTTTGTTAGAACCTTCTTTTAGAACATACCTAGGATGGTAAGTTAGAAAATCCTTTCAAATCTCTGTCCCTGGATGGTCCAAATGTGCAAGATTCTTGGCTGCATTTATAGAAAACGACAGCATGCTGAACACGGCCCCGTGTCGGCTGGACACGGCCCCGTGTGCAGGCAAGATCCTGACACGTTTTGTCCGTATTCTGACAGAAGTCAGAAGGGAATCTTTCGGTGGACACGGGCCCGTGCTGACCTGGGCACGGCCCCGTGTCGGAGGGCTGTTTTATGAAGTTTGTCTATTTTTAAGGAACTTTTCCAGATCGGGAGGTTCCTTACTGGATGGAACAACCCCAAAGTGCCTAAGATACCTTAATTGTTCCAGATTAAGACGAGAACGCAAGAGGATGTCGGTGAGGGTGATTCCTATGCTATATGTAGGTGGACAAGTCCAACCCTTTTCCGGGCTCTCGTTAAAGAAGGTGTATGTCGAATCGCTCAGGTCTATGTATGCATCGAACGAAGTCAATGGGGAGTCCTTCACGGCACAATCGACACAGGGACGACTATCGCTCAAGTCCTCACTAGAGTTAGAAGTATCGTCGGAAATAACGAAGTTGTTTGAATGCGGTTCCAATACTTCTTCTTGGTTATTGTCCTGGAAAAGATCATTGAAATCTTTCCTAAGTTCTTTTAACCAATTAAGAATTAGATCTTCTAATTGAAATAATTCATCGAGAAGCATTTCTCCTAGAAAATCTGGTTGGGAGCATTCGAGGGAGAGATAGGGATTATTTTTACTTTCGCTCCTCTTAAGGATACAAGGAGACGATGGGTTTATATAGTGGGGTTTATAATTTAGAAAATAACATTCTAATTCCTCATGGGTACCACCACATAATTGACACCACGTACCATAAGAGTGCCGAAAGTAAAAAGTATCAGTATCACTCATTTTTGTGTCAGAAATTACCAACCGTCGGGATCTTACGGTTCTGTTTTCAGTAACTGAATCTTGGGCACGGGGCGTGTTGAGTGGGCATGACCCCGTGTTCAGCTTACTGTCTGACTTAAAACAAGATTGCTAGTTCCAATGATTGGGCACGAGGGCGTGTTTAGCGGGCACGACCCGTGCTGAGTTCTGCAAAAGCTGAAAAACTAAGAAAAATCCTAAAAAAAAATTAAAAAAAGAAAAAAGAAAAAATGATTAGGCCGTTGATTCCTAACTTTCTTAAAATCCTTGTGTCCCCGGCAACGGCGCCAAAAACTTGATGCGTGTGAAGTGTGTATATAAGTTTAAGTATATTTTAAGCCCTTTTTACACTTTCTTTAGCCAAGTTTTAAATTTATAAAACACGATATTTACTAACACTAAACACACATATGGGCAAGTGCACCCATCGTGAGCGTAGTATAGTGTTGCTAAGATACCGAGGTCGTCCAAGGACACAAGAGCTTTTAGTACCGGTTTATCCTCAACGTCTAATCAAATCAAAAAGTTTAGAAAAATAGTTTTAAACTAAGAAAAATAAAAACTAACTAAAATGCTGAAAATAAAAATAAAAATAAAAATAGATAGACAAGATGAATCACTTGGTTCTGACTCGTGTATAGTGTAACCTTTGATTATTTCCGCACTTTTGCACTTATTTAAGAGATTATCTTAGTTATTGTAGTAGGCCCTCTTTTGAAGGTGACGTTACCCTCAACCCAGTAGTTTGAGTCAGCAAGGATACAATCCTAAAGGGTCGGATTATTGAAAGATAATTAATTAAGTTATTAATGCAAATTATGGTAGGCCCCTCTTTTGAAGGTGACGTTACCCTCGACTAAGTAGTCTGAGTCAGCAGGGATACAGTCCTAAGTAGCCGGGTTATAGTATTAATAGTAGTTTAACTTATGAGGGGAACAAAGAGTTTGGACCCCCGGCATCCAATACCGTTAAGTATTGAAGGAGGTCCTACTAAATTTGACCTAGGTCCCTTGTAGGATCTCTAAACGCTGAACAACGGCAAGACTCTTACCAAACCGTTCCCTTAACCCCCGACCAGGTAGCCAACATACCTCCATATAGACCGTGGAGATATGAATGGTGAAAATCTTTTATTTTATATAGACAATAAAATAATGTCAAGACACCACGGACAAACGATAAGGAAGAATCACCTTCAACATAAGAAACTAGTTATTAAAGTCATTAATACAAAACCAAGTAAAAAGTGCGAAAAGATTAAAAATAAAAAGTATTACACTAGACACTTGTCTTCACCAAGTGATGTAAGAGACTTAGGCAAACATGGCCTTGATTTTCAAGAACTCTTACGATCAATCTTGGATCCCGAGATGACTCACACACTCTACGATGGACAATGGATGATGGTGGTGGATGATGGTGTTATGGTGGTGGTGGGTGGTGGGTGAAGTGTGAGAGAGGTGGTGTGCCAAGGGATGGTTTGAGCTTTAGCCAAGCACTCCTATTTATAGGCTGAACAGAAGCTCGGGCACGACCCCGTGTCCAGTGGGAACGGCCCCGTGTCCACATCCTTCTCTTTCTTCATTTATTGCAGCTTGTCTTATTAGTTGACCATGCCCCCGTGTCCGCTGAGCACGACCCCGTGTGCAGAAGCAAATCTGTACTATGAAGATTTGCCTGGATTCTGCAAATCTTATAGTTGAGCACGGCCCCGTGGTGGGCAATAGAAGCTTCTACCACTTTGTCTTTTCTGCTGACACTTGGGCACGCCCCCGTGCTGGCTGAGCACGGGGAGTGTTCAGTCTTTTGCCTTCTTGTTTTGCTTGGGAAGATGCTGTCGTGGGGACGGGCATGTCACGTTTGTTCCTTTTCTTGTATTTATGTTAGATTTTGCTGTCTTTTTGTTTCTTTTGTTAATTTGAGCTCATTTAATCCTGAAAATACAAAAGGAAGACAAAAGCACACTTTTTCCAACATTAGTACTAAAAAAGGGTTAGTTTTATGCCATAATTGATGTAATTTATATGTTGCATTTTGCACACATCAGAACGCTTGACAATCATTAACCCTGTAGCTCCCTGATCATCATCACCATCATTTTTGTCGCAACCCCCGACCCCTGCCTTGGGAGGTGGGCGGCCGCGGCCTACTCAGAGATGGTGGTATCGGTGTTTAACATTATTTGGCAGCGAAATTTACATCAGGACCGTAGTTAGGAAATATTTAATCATAGTAAAATACCACATTTTCATAATAGTAAACACATGGGAAATTCCCAAGTTTTTATTACAAACATGTTTATAGGGATAAACCCTATTTTATTGAATAAAACATCTTTCTTTATTTAGGTAAATCTTATAGCCACATTTTGCAAGCCTTCAGTGCTCTCCAGCTGGCTTCTATTTTGGCTTTCACATTTTGTTACCTGAAACGCGTTTTAAAAACATTTGTCAGTGGGAAATACTGGTGAGTGAATCCCAATTTAATCAAAACAGATTTTATCCTTGTATAGTATTGAGGGCAATCAGCAATTACATTTGTTTATTATTCTACCTTAATTACCACCCACGGTACTGTCGACCCGACTTGTGGTCATGTTACTACTCACAGTGTAGTAACAAATTTTGTATACAAAACCCCAACATACCGACGATAATTGTAGAATTACAAATACTCAATCACTATTAATTATAATGTAAAAACATTGAGGTTTTGTAAAAACAATTTGCAAAAAGGTTTACAAAAGGAGATTACTCACATTGCTAATTTAGACTTTTTCCTGTGGTTTCCTGGTTATAATCTAATAAATTAAACAATGCACACGCGTTAGTATAATAACCCAATATTTACATTAGTTATACCCTCCCCGAGACAGAACTCCAACGACTACGTCGGGCAGAACCTCGACAGTCGTTACGGAGCGGTAGATCAATTGGGCAGCGTATCTAATACGTAACAGAGGGTTAAGATACTTACAACGAGGCAGAGCTTCGCTATTTTAGTGGGTCTTATGCACGGGTATTACTTTAGCTATTCAGAAATTAGAGAGAGAATTGTGTGATGAACGGCTTGTGAACTGAGCCTCTTGATTCTATTTATAGGGCTGATCATCGACCTTGTCGCACCCCGTAACAGAAACAAAAGAGGGCTTCGCGGCCCGCGACGCCAACTTGGGTAGGCCCTAGGGTTGCTGATTCGGACACTAGACTCGACACGAGGCTGCCACGTGGCAGCACCGGGTGAGGCTACGTAACCAAGCTGTCGCGTCCCGCGTAAGCTCCAGGTGTAGTCTGTCGCGCCCCGCGTAAGCTCCAGGTGTAGTCTGTCACGCCCCGCAACAGACTTAAATAATTGTTTTTATTTTATTTTTAATTATATAAAGGTATTTTGGGACCGGTTCTCGTATACAGGGTGTATTTTAAAGCATATATAGGTGTTCTAATTATTTTAGGGGTGTCGGAAATATTTTAGGAGGGTTGTTATAATTGTTATAATCATCAATCGCCTCAAAATCATCCATATACTCTTCATCTTCATCATCATCTTCATTTTCTTTATCATCCTTTGAGTGATGCTTTTCAATGCTGTTTCTTTTATTAAGTCTAATCTATTCAGGAGTAACATCTTTCAACTCACCGATCGGAATAATAGCAAGAGTATTGTCCACGTCCTCTTCAGCTTCTTTCATATCAACATCAGTAACATTAGAAGCTTCAACGTTAAAAATGTGTACCTCATTAGCTTGAGTTGGTTCTGGTTGGCTGGACAAACCAGGAGTTTCTTCAGTTTCAATCACCAACCCTTTTCTTTTCTCCTTAGCTTCTTCAGCTAGCCTTTTCTCTCTTTCAACCCTCCTAGCTTCAACTTTCTGAATCTCAATCTCATCAAACACAGCTTGAACATTGATTCCAAGCTTATGTTCAACTACAGTGTAAAGCATATTCAGTTGTTCGTCTTTTATCACCTTGTCAGCCCTCATTGCTTCTATTTCCTTCTTCAGCACTTCATTTTCATTTGAAGAAGCTACTTGCAGATCCGCGTACATTTCATACAACATCTTGTTAGAATTATCCATAGACTTGTACTGAATATTTACCTCCTTGATCTCTTTTGTCAGCTGATCAATCACTTCAGACATATCTTCAATCTCTTTTCTTAGAGCAACGTTTTCAGCTTCAACATTATTCAACTTTTCTTTTGACTCCTTCAGTTCAGCTTCGAGTTTAGCCTTAGCTTTCTCCAGAACACTGACTTTCTTCGTCAATACATTAACCTTTCCATCATTGAACATGTCATAACTATCAGAAGGTAGATCAAACAGAAAATCACCAGGAACCTTTGGAAAACCATGGCTTGAGTTTTGTGACATTTGAGGTTTCTTTGATGCTGATGCAGGCTCTTCCACAGTCTTTGGTGGCTGCTCAGGAGTTTTCTCACGATCAACAGTGATGTGAATAGTTTTGTTAATTGGTGATGGTGGAGGTGTTGATTATCTAAACCCAATAAACTCCACTTCAACATCTTCAGCCCTCTCTTCAACTCTTTCAACCTCGAGAACTTCTGGTATTGCTGTTGTTTCTTGTTCAGGAACTGAAGTAGTATCTTTTCTAGCTCTAACTCTTCTTGGAACTTCACCTGTTGGGCGTGCTTTTCGTTTCTTTATACCCTTCTTCTTCTTTTCTTTGTCTGCAGGTGTTGGAACATATGTAGTATCCTCTTCGTCAGATGCCTTCTTTTTCTTTGGTGATCTCTTTATCTTCTGCTTTCCACTCACATACGACGTTGGTGCAATAATTGTAGGATCTATATCATCACTTTTAGTAGCGCTTGAATCCGTATGCACTAAGCCTTCAACAAACGTCTTTTCCACATTCTCACCACCAGCTTCAACGTTCTCTGCAGTCTTTTCAGCTTCTTTATCACCTTCAGCAGTTGAACGCTTTTCGTAGTCAGCGAAAGACATCTTTAAAAGATCTGCGCCTTCTTTGATCAACTCAGTTGGAGGAATGACATGCTCATCAACTAAACATGGTGGCGACTTCTTTTTCTCCGTCTCTACAACACAAATATTAACACTTTTAGTATAATATTCAAAAGAATGATCTACCAACCTTTCTGATGATTCCTGCTTCTCAAGTTTACCCTTAATTACTATTTTCGGTGTAGAAATCTTAGGAGTTCTCTTTCTCTTCTTCTCATCCTTCACGAACCAAAATCTAAGCTTCTTTTCAACCATCGGCTGCAATCTTTCTGTCTCGTTATCCGAACTACTCTCAGCGTATCTCCAGTTATCACCTTCAGGTGCAACATAATTTGTCTTCTTTATCTTACTAAACTTCTGCCTATACCTAGGTTCATCCTCTGGCTTCACACCCCTATACTTATCCAATCTCTTCAGTGTTTCACTATCCATATACTACAATGGAAGCTCATCACTTGGATCCTTCGGTAAGTTCGGAATCTGATCATCCAACAACATCTGGACAAACCTAGGATACATGATATATTTTTCACCTTTTGTGTTATCTATCATATGGTTGAAGACGACTTGCGAAATATTATATGGTCGATTGAGCACCAAGCAAGCTATAATGTTCATGATGTAGTCGGAGGTTTCATCATATGCCCCTTTTCTGTGTGATAGTGCATGAATAACACAATGGACTAAGAACTTGTAGGGTCTGCAAAATTTAGACTTTATGTACCCTTTGTCATTTATGTACCCTGTGTATCCCATTCTCAACCAAAAACCTTTGCACAACCTTTCAGGAATTAAGATGGGATCATCGTCTTTATCTTGAAAATTCAATACCCTCATCACATCATCCACATCAATCTTTACTGGCAAATCGACGTCCTTTTTCTTTTCGTCCTTGATTTGAACGGCCGAGTGAATCGCTTTATCTTTCTCTTCATAATGTGCAGCATTCCAAAAAGTTCTAACATGAGACTCATAACACTTGTGTCTCTCCGTCAAAGCCTTAAAAATTCTACTCTCTCTTAGAAATGGCACAACATATTTGAATGGGTCGATGTTAGGAAAATTCTCGTCCAAGATACAGTATACGTTTTGTTTAGGATGAAAATCAAAAGCTCTTGCCTGCAAAATATCATTGTTAAAATATGCACGCATTTCAAGATATGAAGTACGTAATGAAAAATTTCAAAACTTTGAAAAATATTCTAACACTTTACACACTGTACAGTACTGAACAGACGAATAGCCATCCGACCGGAAGGTTATCCGTTCGAATGAGCATATTCTGATATGCATACTGAATTGATCTGAGAGATGGCCCGAATGACCATTCGACCGGATAACAAATAAAGCATGAGAGTAACCTAGTCCGGATGGTCATCCGACCGAGTGGCAATATGGGCAAAATTGTGTTGTGGCTCGGATGGTCATCTAATCGAATGATCATTCGAGTGAAAGAAATTAAGCACACAATGATCATGATGATGTAATGGTTCAGATGGTCATCTGATCGGATGGTTATCCGATCGAATGATCATTCGATCAATCATGAATAACAGTTTGAATATCAAACACATCAGATCAAAATTTTTCATGATTTTTCAAAATTGAACACAATTTCTCTTAGAGTTTTCGTCGATAAACACAACCCTATGTTCAATTTCTACTAAAAATCTCTAATTTGGCCTAGATCTGAGAAAGAGTGTATCGGCTGCCGAACCGTCCTAATCATTCTAAGTTCAAATCAGTTGATGTTTTGATAAATTGGTCCGGTGTTTCCTTAAATGTAAGGCCAAATATCCTAGATCTATGTTCAATTTCTATCAAACACAACAAATTAAGCCTAGATCTAAGTTATTCCCATTGTCGGCACCGTCGGAAAGAACAAACATCAAAATCATCAAATTAAAGGTCCAAATCAGTGATACTTACCTTTCCCATAGCGAATGATGAGCACACCAACAATCCTATGTAATTGGATAGGCAAGCAAATGACTTAAGAACAATGAATAGTGAGAGAGAATATGAGAGTATGACGGATGAAAAGTCGTTCGAATGAGGTTGACTGGCTGTTGACTGCCTTATATAGTGTGACCTCTATTCGGATGGTCATCCGATTGGATAATCATTCGATCAACTCAAATTTTCAAAAAAATTCTAACTTTTTCAAACTTTTCAAATTTTATCAGTTTTGGTCAGTTTTAAACATCCACTCAAGTATCCAGGTCCAAGTTAATGACCCTGGTTACTCAATTTGTCTACCAAGTCCAATTTAATGACCTTGGTTGACACAATACGAACCAACTGACATTTTGTTCAAACATTTCAACTTTTTCTGAAAAAAAATACTAGTGTCAAATTAAACTTGTTTGACTTTTGAAATTCCCAACTTTTAGATTAGCTCCCAACCCAGTCGTTCAGCAAAAACTTTCTGCATCGCATGTGAGATTCTGAAGACCAGCTTTCCACAATGGTTTGTCTAAACTAAAGCAGAAATAAAATATTTTTGGATTTTAGAAAGTTTATGTTAAAACACACTGAAAATCTTTTTGGGTTTATGCTAAAATGAAATACTAGAAACCATTTACAAACAACTTTTTGTGAGTCGTGTTAGAGGATCATATCATCTACCGACGTGTCACAGGCACCGTTGAGCTTATTACACATTAAGTTTTAAATAGTTCACCTAGATTGTCGATATACTGATCCACTAAAATTCTCACACAAAGTTCAACTAATTCAGGATACAGATTAGTTGTTTTAAGAACTTAACTTATTCGCGTGTCCCGCCTCAGAATATACTCTCGTATCAAGATTCCTCATATTCAGTCTTGCAGGTGAATATACTATATGATATCTGTTTTTAGGGTAGTGCGAGACCATTAGAGCTCAGGTTAGAACTTCCGTTCAGACAGAGAGATGATGGCTCGACTTTGAGGTGTGTCCCACTTAGGATCTTCTTTTCAACAACATTTGATTCACATCTTTCGATATTCATCAATTTTTATACTGAGGGGAAGCTTTAAGTTTTAAAGCACATAAAGTATTATACGAGAACCAGGCTATTGCTTCCGCAAAATCAGAAGTCCTAGTATAATACCCCAGATATCACTAAGTATATCGATCTAGTATCTCAGAAACAGGTAATCTTTCAAACAAGATTTCAGGGGTTACCTATATATCCGAGAGATGTTCCCCACGAAATAAGCAAGATATGAATTTTAGGTTTATATCCCGAAAAAGTCTACTAAATGTGCAAAAACCTATCGACACATTATCAGTGAGACCGTTTAACGCTTTTAATCATTATAATTCTTTAGCGTACTGTGACAGTCTAGCTGATGTACTATCATTTCCTCTTTTTACACAAACTCTTTTTGGGTTTTCTATTGTTTTTTACTTTTTCAAAATTTCTATTTTTTTTGTATTTTTTGCATTGTTTTTAATGTTTTTGTATTTGCTGAATAACACTATCTCCCCCTACAAACCAAAACAATGAAAATTGCGACAAACCATAGCAGATTGCTTCTCGACGTCCTCTGCTTTGGAATTCTCATCAACGCCAACTATTGCTCCCCCTGACGACAAAAGTTTCATTCCGTTTAATTTTAATAAGTATTGAAAATGTGACTTATCAAACAGTTTAGTGTGTAAATCAACCTTTTGTTCGTCGGTGTGGATCTTTTTCAATTCAAATCAACTTCTTCTCTAAGCAATCTCGGATGAAGTGATGTCGAATTTCTATGTGTTTAGATTTAGCGTGATGTACCGGGTTTTTTATTATGTTGATTGCTGCCTCTTTGTTAACAAAAATAGGAGTAGTAAGAAATTGCAAACCGTAATCTCTCATTTGTTGTTGGATCCACAGAATCTGCGAGCAGCATCTGCTTACCGAGACATATTCTGCTTCACACGTTGAAAGTGCAACGTTGGTCTTCTTCTTACATTGCCAAGTGACCAGACGTGGTCCGAAGAATTGGCATCCTGCTGTTGTTGACTTTGCATTCAGCTTGCAGCACCCGAAATCTGAGTCAGAGTAGCCTTCAAGTTTGAAATCACCCTCTTTTGGATACCACAATCCCAGGCTTGGGGTTCCTCCCTGGTAGCGTAGAATCCGCTTGATGATAACCATGTGTGAAGATCTTGGACTCGACTGATAACGGGCTGCGAGGCAGGTCGGGTACTGTCACACCCCGACCACGAAAAACAACAAATCAGGGCGGAAACGTCGGGGAGTGTTGTAACAGAATCATTGTTTCATAACACATGGATTGAAGTTCTGTTTTATTGAATTAAATGTTTTACATTACATTGAAATTAGAAACAAAATATGAACAAATAGACTTTCATTGTTATTAAGTCACTAAGGCCTCGTCCGTTCCTATGTGAGCATGCATCAATATCATCATCAAATATCACCAACTATGGTACCCGAAACACATGTGAAAATACATCAGCATAAAAATGCCGGCGAGTACATAGGTTTTATATGAGTGTCAGATTCATGGCTCGTTTATGTTTTGAAAATATAATTTGAATACCTTTGTTAATTAATAATTAAAGAAATTTGTAAAATGCTTGCATTGTAAATTGAAATAACCATGTCAAAACAGATTTGTTATAATTTATAAAACCTCGAAACTATGAATCTTAACTCAAAAAATTTGTTTAGGTAAAACCCAAATTGTAAATCGTTTTTGAAATAAAACTCGAATGTTTTATATTGTTAGAAAAACTTTGTAATATAACTTGGTTTTGATAACCTTGCCCAAGTGATCTAGATAACGCAACGATATATAGTGTATTAGAAGCACTTATATATAGGAAGTACCAGCGGCGTATCCACCATGCTTTTAACACATTACACCCGCCCCGTTACCTAATCACTTCCCTAACCCAACAGTTCAAACAGTATCAAACGGTTCACATAAATCAATTAGTTTCAAACGGTTCACACATATCAGACGGTTACAAATGGTTCACACAAATCAAACGGTTACAAATGGTTCACACAAATCAAACGGTTACAAACGGTTCACACAAATCAAACGGTTACAAACGGTTCACACAAATCAAACGGTTACAAAAGGTTTACGCAAATCAAACGGTTACAAACGGTTCACACAAATCAACAGTTATAAATGGTTCAAAATGTAAAACAATGTGCTAGCATGCTAAGTGAATATGCATAGCAAAAACATAATGAAATCATGTACTATATATGTACTAATGAACATAACAAGCATATGATATAAAAACATGAAAAACACGAAAGTAACAAGTAGGCACATGTGTTCCACCCCAAAACAGTTTGAAAACAGTAAAAGAGGGGTCTATGTACTCACTTGAGGATGCTTAGAAGTCTTGACTAACAACCAAGCAAAGCTAGAGGGATCACAGAAATCAAACGGCACCTAATATAGGTAACTACGTTAATAAACGGACCTAAATCGGAGGATCGGATAAAATGAGGTTTCGTAAACCAAATGAGTGTAGGGACTCATGTATTATGGTTTAACAAATCCTACATTCTAAAACGAAACCTAACCTAAGTGCTTACGACCCATTACGACTTGTTAAGGTAGCTTACGCCACTTTAACGCGTCGTTCGTGTAAAACGCGTTCGGACCATCTAACTAGTCCTATGACAAGTATTATATGCCTTAACATGTCTAATAATGTTGCCTAATCAGTTTAGATGTCAAAATTTAGGTTACATATGCTTAAAATGAATTTATGCGTAAAAAGGGCATTTTGGTCATTTTCCTAAGGCATATAAACTACCTATCATACAACTAACTAAATAAAGTGACCATAAGGTATAACCTCGGAAGGTTATTCCCTATACAACTATGGTCACAATAAATGCTTGGTCGAATCCTAATGATCGACCAAACGGGTCGGGTTCGAAAGTCTAAGCGGTTGTTTAGACCGCTTATCTTACGACCCTATATAAGCACTAAACCTAAAGTGACGAGCTAAACATGTTAAAACATGTTTAACGAAGTTAGAAAACAAGTTTGATATCAAGACAAAGGGTCTTGATACCCAATAATAGTTTGGTTGCAAAATACGCAAGAATACGCATTTTGACCGAAACTATGACTCGTCACTACACCTAACCAATGTGGTAATAAGTAGGTATAGTCACAAGAGACTATAACCATCGTGATTACACTCACGTTACGAATTTCAAACAAACTTCGTGTTGACCATAGATTGGTCAAAGCAGAAAGTCAAACACTGTTTGACTTTTACGCTTAAAACGCATAAAAACACGAAAGAATACTTACAAAGGGTCCAAGCTAGAAGAACTTGATCTAAATACTCAGGTATGAAGCATAAAGCTTCAACTTAGAGCATAAAATTAGATAAAGGTGTGAGGAAAATGGAATGAGAGCTTGGGTATTTATAGATTTCGGAGAACCGTTAGGATCGTTTCTCGCAAATCGTGCTTTGATCTTGACCTTACAAGTGGGCACATGGTTTTCAAAACCATGGGAATACTTAAAACCATCAAATTCCAGCCCATAGAGTGCAAAACCTTAGGTTAAAACCATCAAAACCTCAAAAATGGACCAAGTTCAATGTATCTGCCAAAAATTTAAAAAATGGTCCCTGCACTTGTAAAACTTGATTTTTGGCACTTTTAAGCCCCGTTAACCCCATTTCAAGGCTCTAAAATAAATTTAAAGTATAGGGAACTTGAAATGTGCTAAAAAATATCTCGGATGTCGGTTCGTTTGGTCGTACGGTTGCGTTGTTCGGTTAATTACGACGGAAATCGTAACGAACGCAAAAACGATCCAAATTACGCGACGAATGGAATTTTATCATGTCAATCACTAAAATAAAATATTTTAATGATTACATAAATTTTTGGATGTCCGGATATATTCAGAACGTAAGATATGCGTTAAAAAGCAAACTTATGCACTTTTTGACGCTTTTAGTCCCTATTGATCAATAAAGTTTATTTTTAGCATACTGAACCATTCAAAGCCTATTTCTAAGCTATGTAAAGGATATTTAGGGTATATTTAACTTATGATCAAGTTCCGGAATGTTCGTTACAGTACGAATCGGCATACTTTCGTAGTTTGGTGAAATTAGTCCCTGTAGGCGAATAAACTTGATTTCGGCATACCAAACCCTCCAAAACTTATTTCTAAGTTATGTTGTCACACCCCGATATTTCCACGTATTACCGGTGGTCCCGGTGGGGAGTATCGTGACGTAGTTGATATCATCATAGTCAAACAACACAAATTATAAATACACAGCGGAAGCAAAGATAAAATATATTACAAACCGATATAAAGTAATATCACAGTATTACAAATGGAATGTAAAAGATCCACAGGAGGATCAAAAGATAAGAAGAAACTTTGTTCAACAGACTTTAAGGCATCCAAGCGTGCGAGACTCTTATTGATGCTAAGGAGAGGCCAGCCTATTACGAGTAGTACCTGCACTTAACCTTTTTGGGAAAATACGTCAGTTTACACTGGTAAATACAATTAACTGACTCATTTTGAAAAATTTTAATCAAATTGATTTGAATGCACGTGGCACAAAACATTTTATAACTTGGGATAATTATTTGAATTTAATACTTGTAAAAGAATTACATGTTCCTTATGCGTTCAGTAGCCCGATCCATAGACCGGGTTAAAGATCAATAGACACACCACATTATTTATTTAGGCACTGATGTGCGTGAATTAAATATATTTTTAATTAAGTTTTTCTTCACACAAATTTAGTTTTAAAATGGTTTTTCACCTAAGAACTAACTACACACACAAAGGGCAAGTGTACCCGTCGGGTGGTAATATAGCTAATCGGCAAGAACCGGATATCAATCCGTGGATGCGGTGTCTCAATACTAAACTTTTGCTACTTTAAAGCCTTTTCAAATGATTGGGTTGATTTTTCTAAAATAGCATGCAAATAAATAAACTACTAAAAATTCTAACAAAGAACAATATCTAAGAAAGGGTTGCCTAAACTAAGTTTCCACTAACAAACATATGACAACAAGGTGCAAGGAATTGTGATGATGTAAGCTCTAAATTTAACTAAGTCCCCAATCAAGGCTTCCTAGTCTATAATTCTTAGGAAAACTAAAAATGAATTAACATTCTAATCACCTAAAAATTATTCTTTTAAGCTCACTTGCTAAGTTGATGTTAATCTTTAATCATGAGTTATTTGTTTGTCAAAACTCCTAACTCTACAAATTAGGGAAAACTAATATGAACAACACACTAATCACCCTAACTTGGTTTCAAGTAGTTGGCACTATCATCATGTTCTTGATATGAACCACAAGCATGGTCATGCTAGCTAACAATTTTGGCCTAAATCATCAAACTAACAAGAACACAAACTATAGAATCCACATAAACATACTTATGATCTTTCCAAATCTATATGCAAGAATTCACACATATGCTCAAATCATCATTCAATCACATTAGCAATTACCATTCCTAGTTTCATGCTATGAATCATACTAACAAGTTAACAAGATTCAATAATCATAATCTTTACATGGGCTTTCCAACACAACATGTAAATACTTATGAGCAAACATTCAAGAACAAGAACTTTACGCATACACATGAACTCCAAGAACAAGATTAAATACCAACATGAAGATTAACAAGAACAATCATCACATCTACTTCCATGTTATCACATATTCATTAGCTTCAACAAAGTTTAGACAACTCAAATGTTTAGCCCATAAGGCTCATGGCTACCAAATCAAGTGCAAATAAACATAAATTGTTCATAATGTAGTAACTAGTAAGCTAACCAAGTTAAAGACAAGATTTAAATGATGTTTGAGTAGATCTTCAAGTGATTAAGTCCTCTTTAAGGCTCCCTCTTGGCTGCAACAAGCTTCCAAGACCAGATTCTTGAGAGAAAAAGTCACCAAAATGCTCCAACTCTCTTCCAAATGAGCTAGAAACTCGTATTTAAGCTGCTGAGAGAATGGCACGACCATGCCACCTTTTGACACGGTCGTGCTTGGCAAGTGTCAGAGCCACTTTCTTGAATGTTGACCAAGTATGCTACCATTCTGGGAAAAATCGCGCTCAAAAGTTCCCGAGGTGGCACGACGTTGCTCGGGCATGGTCTGGTCGTGCCAGCCGATAGTGCTCGGCTATGATTGATTCGATCTCGGAAACAAGCTGATCTGTTGCTGAAATTGGCCTGGCACCGTCGTGCCAGTGGTTGGCACGGTCGTGCTCCCTTGATTTTGATGGTGCTGGTGCTGGATGATGGTGCTGATCGAGAGTGCCGATGTCGTAATGGCTGGCACGGTCGTGCTCATGGGTGGCACGGTCATGCCATATCTGGCAGTTTGCTGGAATGTTCCGTTTTTGCTCCATTTTGCTCCAAAAGCCTTCGTTTCATCACCGGGCCAAAGGCCGGACCTGTATTTTCACAAACAACTCAAATGAGTACCAAAATCAATGAAAATACAAAGAGTTTTCGCATAAACGGGGCGTATTTGACGTTTAAAAGATGTATAAATTCTTATACATCAAACATCCCCACACTTGAACTTTGCTTGTCCTCAAGCAAACTAAAATCAACGAAACTCTCTAAATGGCAATCATCTCAACTAGCATTTCATAAGCACAAACAAATAACTCGGGTCAAAACAATCAAGGAGTGCTCGATATAAAGAAAGAACCGAAAAGAAATAAGTAAAATATGCTTATGAGCAATGGTCCATCTTGGAAATCCCTACAAGTTCACCAAGCATCCTTACAATGTTCACACACACTCGGCTAAATATAGGTGCACATACAATTTGTGGAGTATGTTTAGAACACTCGATGCCAAGACGATAACTATGCGATATCATAAGCTTGTGGAAGGATCAAATCTAATCACTCGGCAAAAATATAACATAAATCATGAGGTCTTGATTGGGTTGTAACTTGGCTTGTAACTTGGCTTGGGTTAAGGGTGTGGAAGTGGATTTTGAAAAGTGGCTAAAACGGTTGTAACCCGACGGTTTGACTAACTTGAAATACAAGGAAATAGAACTATACAACTAAATAATAACTAACCGAGAGCTAACCGACAAGTATTGCTTTTCACTCCCAAAATTGCTCTAACAAAGCCATTTGATAAGGCTTTTTCAACTATATTTCTTGGGGTTTTTTTTTTTTTTTTTTTGAATAACCCATGCTTTGGAGAGAACCAAGTACGTCTACTTAGCTAAAAACTCTTGATCATGAGGGACATAACAACTAAGAGGAAACTATACAAAAGCTACAAGTTAATCATAAACCGAACCGGGCTTCCAACCAAAAATGGGTTCAAAATATAAAAGGCTAATTTGGCTAAGTGGTTAATATTTTGGTGGTTTAAAAGAAACGAACGGGAAAGGCTCAAATTGGTTTACTAGGGGAATGATTTGGGTAGGGAGGTGAATAAAAATGGCTAAAATAAAAAGGTTTCCTAATGCCTCAATCACTTCTATGCTTGAATTCTTGCTTTGTGGCCTCGAAATGCATACCTAACACAAGTTCTAAATCGCAAAAGTTATCCGGCTCACTCAATCTTTGCCCGCAAAAACATGAGCAAAAATAATTCTAAAGCTATAAGGCTCAAAAATAACTCACGGAAACGGGCGTATTGGGTAAATATGCAAGGCAAACAAGTAGGTCAATCGCTTGATTTTTCATGCTCAATTTTATCCAAAAAACATGTTACTTGACGGTTTTCCTTACACGAGCGAACCCCCTTTTTGCGTTTACCCTTATTTATTTATCAAAAATTTTGGTGCTTATTTCGATACTTATGTTGATTTGATTAATATGCCACAAAAATTGTTAAAAGAGAGCTTTGCATCATCATTATTATTATTACTATTTATATATATATATATATATATATATATATATATATATATATGACAACAAAGCTCAAGCGATAGACCACCTCCCCACACTTGAATTGTACATCGCCCTCGATGTACAACAAAAAAATTGAATAAGCAATGGAAATGCAAATTCAACACAAATAAAGGAAGGCAGGAACACGAAAACTCCCCTGAAACAAAAAGGCTAGAATCGGAGCAATATGAAGTAGAAAGGAGCATCCACAACGAACTACCAAGCCATCCACCAAGCCAACACCTCATCATTTATACAAAAGAGTTTGAACCAACACTGCACATTTAGCAAACAAGGTCAAATTCACAAGAATATTACCCAACCCATTTTCCCTTGCCTTTGTTTATTAAATTAACCACTACTTAAAGCAATAAAAACTAACACCTACGACGGAGGGGTGTACGTACGACGGAAAATGGCACACCCCTCAAACACGAAATGATGATAAAAATACGAGATGGAAAGCGGAACTAAGACCTCTCGCCGGATCCCGAAGGACCGGCGTCGCTCCTGGGGTCAAATCTGGATCTACGCCTAAATTGTGGCGGTGGCTGTGTGTATGGATGGTTGATTGAATTCGCGATGTGCTGCTGCGAACCAAACAACCAATCCATGCTGCGCCGGGACTGCTCGTATATCTCTTCCAAGAAGTTACCCTGCCTATGTTGCTCCGCGCGTATCAGATCGACATCTCGCCTCACCTCTTGCTGGCCTAATTCCAACCCGTCCATGCGCTTCCACATATCTATCCCTGACGGCTCGTAAGGACCATGCTCATAACCTCCACCACCAAATCCACCATACACATTCTCCCAGTTCGGACTATCAAACCCCTGTCCAATCTGCAATTGGGGGCCCGCTCCTCCTGCGGCTCCCTCCTGTCCCTGAACTGGGATGTCGTGCATGTGCACGTCATGCTCTCCACCATTACCACCGTCATCGTCATCATCCGTCTCATCCTCAGCAGGTAGCGGGTCCCAGATCCTTCCCAATCTGTCCACAAGTTTTGGGACCCCGTCTACTCTGCGAATCAGGTGCATCGAGTTTAGCTGCTGCAAATCGAGGAGGCCATAGTCACAGGCTTCGGTCAAATTGTTTAAGGAAACCCGATAGTATTTTGCAAGTTTTGTAGCAAAGGCCCCTCCGCATATGCGCGATGTGGGTGTCGAAACAACACCGCGAAAAATCGATTCTGCCACACTGACGGCTACGTTGCAATGGTAGCCAGAGACGATGCAGTACAGGTGGAAAAGGTCGCGGGTGGTGATATTTCCCGTGCTATCACCCCGACCTCCAATGACGTGGAATATGGCGCGCTCTATGACCCGGTGAAGTGGGTCGAGGATCCATGTAGCTTTGGCTTTCCGAGGTTCCCAAATTCGACCCGACACAGTGATTTGATTCCAAAAGGCGGCCTTGTCTGTATCTGGCTCCCAATCTTGCAAACTCCCATGAAATAACTCAGAATCTATCTCATCTCCCGTATATAACCCCAACACCACAGCGAATCGGCTAATCGATTGGTGATGCCATTTCCTTCCCAATCGAAACTTGACACCAACATTTTTATCATAGACATCTGGGCATGGAAAGGTAAAACGGAACGATGCGAAAAATTCGATCACCAACTCTATGTACTGCGGCTCTGCGATCTCAAAAAGGCGGGACCACGGAGGTGTTATAAGATCATCAAACCGCTCGGTCTGTCCGAGCAAGTCTAAATCCACCTTTTGTAACCTCCTCATGGGCTCGATTAGATGCCGTCGATCCCATAACCGCTCCACCTTCGGGATACAGTACCCTTCCCTGGCATTGTTTGAGAACCGCAAATAAGGGTGATCCATCTGCAAAAAATTGAGACAAGATTAATCAGCAGCCAAAACAAACAGACAATTCGGGACTGGACAATGTGGCACGGTCGTGCCACCATATGGCACTACCGTGCCAGGCCTGCAAATCGGCGAGTTTATGAAGATTTTCTGGGAAAATTATGAAGTCTGGGTTTTTATTCCCCAGGAGCACGACCGTGCCATCCCAAGGCACCATCGTACTCGGCCGTAAACGGCTCGGATTTGAACCACAATTGCTGAGAAGCACGGTAGTGCTGCCCAACGGCACCCTCGTGCCTGACCGATAACCGAAATTGACTTGTGTGTTTTTCCGAACAGCACGATCGTGCCGTTAGAGGGCACCCTCGTGCCACCTGGATTTCCGGAGAAATTTATGAAGATCTGGCAAACTGTTTGAATTTCTGGGCAATTTTGAATGATATTATGAAGGGCACGACTGTGCCGTCTGGCGGCACCCTCGTGCTTGTCGGAGATCTGGGTTAAATTATGAAGATCCGGCTGAATGTATGAAGAGCACGACCATGCCCTGGTAGAGCACGATCGTGCGACACGGAACCCAGAAAAACGACTGCTTCAGATCAGCCCCGAAATTCCATTTTTTTCACAGATTTGCTCAGGGGTTTTGTAAATCGGTCACTTGTGGTTCAAACCAACACAAAAAACACGAAAAACGGGCCTGAATCGGGTGATTTAGACCAAGCCCTAAAAACCAAAAGAACTAACCATGAAGAACAAGAAGAACATGACCCTAAAACACATGAAACTAACTAGAAAAAGGAGGGATTCATACCTGGAATGATGTTGGGATGAAAGAATTTCTTGGAGGAAGCTAGGAGATGCAGAGGATTCGTGAGTGCTTTGAAGTGGGTTCAAGGAGAAGATGAAGGAATTATGAAGAAGAAGATAGTGGTAGTTGGTTTTATTTAAGTTCTATTATTGGTCTGCAAAAGGTGTCTGGTGGTGCCAGATTTTGTTGGTAGTGCTGAATTTTCGAATTTTTTTTTTAATAATAATTTTTTTTTTAGAAAATGGATATTTTTATAGACACCTTGAACCCGGGGCATTCACGAAGCATCTCCTACCAAGAAAGAGAACCGAACTAACATACCTGAGAGCCGGTAACCAGCTCTAACATCCCACGCGACCAGAACGAACCGCAACCTGAAAATAAAAAGACAACCACACACAAAAATAATAACAAAATAATAAACACACAAACATGCTAAGTTTATTTACGAGTCTTCAGCTAGACTCACCACCCCGAATTCATTTGTTCCTGGGGTGGAGGGTAACAACCTCCTCACTCGGGTCAACGGGCCCTCCAACATAAGCCTTTAACCTATGCCCGTTGACTTTAAACAACCGACCATCCTCATGGCCTATCTCCACGGTCCCGTAAGGAAACACTGACCGTACAGTGTAGGGACCCGACCAACGAGATTTAAGCTTACCAGGAAACAACTTGAGACGCGAGTTGTACAACAACACACGATCACCCACTCGGAATTCTTTCTTGTCCTTCAAGCGGGCATCATGAAGCGTCTTAGTACGTTCCTTGTACAGCTTGGAGCTTTCATATGCATCATGCCTAAGCTCCTCAACCTCGTGAATCTGCACAAACCTGCTCTCACTCGCAGCAGCCATGTCAAGATTAACTGTCTTCAAAGCCCAGTATGCTTTGTGCTCGAGTTCAACAGGCAAATGACAAGACTTCCCATAGACCAATTTAAACGGTGTGGTGCCTATAGGAGTCTTGTAGGCTGTCCGAAAAGCCCACAGTGCATCATCCAATTTCTCGGACCAATCTTTACGGCTAGAATTAACCGTCTTCTCCAGAATCCGCTTGATACTCCGATTAGTAACCTCGACCTGTCCGCTCGTCTGCGGATGATATGGTGTAGAGAATCGATGTTGCGCACCATATCGGGACAATGCTTTCTCAAGCTGAGCATTACAGAAATGCGTCCCACGGTCACTAATCAACGCTTTCGGGGCACCGAAGCGAGCAAACAACTTTTTCAAAAACCTCACCACTACCCTCGCGTCGTTAGTGGGTAAAGCCTGTGCTTCAGCCCACTTTGAAACGTAATCAACAGCAACAAGGATGTAGCGGTTCCCAAAAGAGGTCGGAAAAGGGCCCATGAAGTCTAGCCCCCACACGTCAAAAACCTCACAAACTTGGATGCCGTTTTGTGGCATCTCATGGCGTGCAGAAATGTTGCTCGCCCTCTGGCAAGCATCACAGGACCTCACCCACTCATGGGCATCACGGAAAATAGTCGGCCAAAAGAATCCTGCATCAAACACTTTCCTTGCCGTGTTGTTCGCTCCGTGGTGGCCTCCCGTGGGTCCTTCGTGACAGTGGCGTAAAATATCCCTCGCCTCGTCACCATGCACGCATCGCCGGATCATCCGATCCGCTCCTACCCTAAACAAGTAAGGGTCATCCCAGAAGTAATGCTTAACATCCGCAAAGAACTTTCGCTTCTGCTGATGGGTCATCCCCTTGATCAGGATGCCACTAGCTAGGTAGTTTGCAAAGTCAGCAAACCATGGGGAATCATCACTGGTCTCGATCCTCATGAGGAACTCGTGGGGGAAATTGTCATTGATGTTAGGCCCACGAGATTCCTTTTCCTCGGAATGCTCAAGTCGAGACAAACTCAGCTCCTTTTTTATCACGGATTTCAATATCAAACTCTTGCAACAACAAAATCCAACGTATCAATCTCGGTTTAGCATCCTGCTTACTGAAAAGATACCGAAGGGCTGCATGATCCGTGTACACAATGGTCTTGGAAAGGACAAGATATGACCGAAACTTATCGAAGGCAAAGACCACAGCTAGGAGCTCTTTCTCTGTCGTGGTGTAATGCTCCTGAGCATCATTTAAGGTCTTGCTCGCATAGTAAATCAGATGAAAGTGTTTATCTTTCCGTTGACCCAAGACGGCCTGACTGCGAAGTCACTCGCGTCACACATCAACTCAAATGGCAGCTCCCAGTCGGGAGCAACCATGATCGGGGCATTCACCAACTTCTCCTTCAGCAACTCGAATGCCCGAAGGCATTCATCGGAGAAAACAAACTGGGCATCCTTCTCGAGGAGCTGAGTCATGGGACGGGCGATTTTGGAAAAGCCCTTTATGAATCGCCGGTAAAAACCAGCATGACCTAGAAAACTCCTAATAGATTTCACGGATGTGGGAGGCGGGAGCTTTGAAATAGTCTCGACTTTGGCTCGGTCAACCTCGAGCCCCGCCTGTGAAATCTTGTGCCCAAGCACAATGCCCTCCTTCACCATGAAGTGGCATTTCTCCCAATTCAACACAAGGTTGGCTTCTTCACATCTAGCCAACATCCTTTTCAGATTCCCGAGACACTGATCAAAAGAACTCCCAAACACAGAAAAATCATCCATGAAAACCTCCATGAAGTCCTCGATCATGTCGTGAAAAATGGCCACCATACACCTCTGAAATGTGGCCAGGGCATTGCACAGTCCAAAGGGCATCCGCCGGTAGGCGAATGTGCCATAGGGACATGTGAATGTCGTCTTCTCCTGATCCTCAGGAGAGATGGGAATCTGAAAATAACCCAAAAAACCATCAAGGAAGCAGTAGTACATCCTGCCCGACAACCTCTCCAACATCTGATCAATGAAAGGAAGTGGGAAGTGATCCTTCCTCGTGGCATCATTAAGTTTGCGGTAGTCTATGCAAACTCTCCATCCGGTGACAGTACGAGTAGGAATCAACTCGTTTTTCTCATTGGTCACCACTGTCATGCCTCCTTTCTTCGGGACTACCTGTACAGGGCTAACCCATGGTGAATCAGAGATCGGGTATATCAAACCTGCATCAAGTAGTTTGATGACCTCTTTCTTCACAACCTCCTGCATGTTGGGGTTCAAACGCCTCTGGTGCTGTACTACAGGTTTAAAGTCCTCCTCCATCAAAATCTTATGGGTACAAAAGGATGGATTGATCCCTTTTATATCCATAATCTTCCAAGCGATCGCCTTCTTGTGCTGCTTCAGGACTTCAAGCAATCGATCCTTCTCTTCCTTCGACAATTCGGCAGAAATGATAACGGGCAGATGAGTCTCGCCCTCCAAGAAAGCATACTCCAAATGATCTGGAAGCTCCTTAAGCTCAACCGAAGGTGGATCCTCAATAGAAGGACGTGCTTTAGGCTCAGCAACGCGATCCACAACCTCAAAAACCTCGGGATACGGGGGAGACGCGTGACCTATCAGACAGGTCACCTCATCGACTAATCGGTCCACCCTAGGTGAACTAAAATCCTCCCCTCCTAGCAGCTGTGTGTCCACAACATCCTCCTCGAACGCATCACGAAGATGATCACTCACATATGTGTCGATCGTCTCAATGAAGTAGAGTGTATCATCCTGACTTTGCGAGTGTTGCATGGATTTCCCAATGTCAAAGGTAACCTCCTCATCATCAACCCTAAGAGTAAGTCTACCGGTGCAGACATCAATCAAGGCTCTCGCAGTGGCTAGGAATGGTCGACCTAAGATAAGTGGAACATTTTTGTCCTCATCCATGTCTAGAATCACGAAATCGACAGGAAAGACAAACTTGTCGATTTTCACCAGCATATTCTCAACTATGCCTCGAGGATACTTCACTGAACGGTCGGCTAGCTGAATGCTCATACGAGTCGGCTTGGGCTCTCCCAAGTCTAGCTTAGCAAAAACCGCATATGGCATGAGGTTTATGCTAGCTCCAAGATCAGCTAAAGCATTGCTGACCGACAAACTACCAATCAAACAAGGGATAGTGAAACTCCCAGGATCATTCATCTTCTTCGGTAGTTTGTTCTGAAGAACTGCTGAACACTCTTCATTCAAGGTCACCTGCGAAAGCTCCTCAAGTTTCTTTTTCTTGGATAGGATATCCTTCAGAAACTTGGCATACTTAGGCATTTGAGCAAGTGCCTCAACAAATGGTAAATTTATATGAAGTTGCTTAAAAAGCTCAAGGAATTTACCATAGTATTCTTCCATTTTCTGCTTCTTCAACCTCCCCGGATATGGAATGGGAGGGACATACTCTCTCACTGTCTCCTTGGGTCGTGCGGTACTTGCTGGGACTCGCCTCTGTTGCACCTCACCCGGAGACTCACACTCAATCTCCTCATCAACCTCATCATCATCGGCCGGCTTTGCAGGAACAGCCGGAGGGATGGGCTGAGCGGTCTTGCCGCTTCTCAACATGATGGCCTTTACAGTAGCATTTGGATTAGTCTCTGTGTTGCTCGGAAGGCCCCCCTGTTGTCTCTCAGACAACATCTTGGCAATCTGGCCAACTTGGTTCTCAATGGTCTGCATGAAAGCCTTTTGGCTTCTCAACTCATTCTCGTGCCTCGTGAAATGACCGTCATACTCCTTAAAACGCTTCTCATTCTCGGCCTTTTGAGTATTCTGACCGGCTAAGATCTGGCTAAGCATATCATGCACACTAGGCTCGCTAGCGGGAGGTCCCTGCTGAGGTCGAGATGGACCATATGCTCCATGAGCTGGAGCTGGGGGACGTGGAGCAAATCCGGGCGGATGCAGATTGGAAGCATCGGGCCTCCAACTGAAATTTGGGTGATTCTTCCACCCCGGATTATAAGTATTGCTGTAGGGATTATTCTGAGGACGATATTGGTTTCCCATAAAATCAACATGCTCGTGTGACATCTCTCCCGTCTGAAAATCTCCTACCTGATATGCTCCCCCACTCGAAGAACCTCTCGAGTGCATTTCCATCACTCGATCAAATTTCGAAGATAAGGCATCCATACGTGCTGTCATGGCTGTGTAGTCGTCCACATGATGAACTCCCTGCCGAGAACTCTTACCTCTTGGTGGCTGTTGCGTCCGATTTTTCGCGGCACATCTCTCTAGAATCTCAAATGCCTCGGTGGCATTTTTCATGCCGATATCCCCACCCGAGTATGTATCAACCATCATCTGTCCCTGACTGTCCAAACCATGGTAGAAGATCTGACATTGTTGCCACTTGGGCAACCCGTGATGTGGGACCTTTCTCATAAGCTCTTTGAAACGCTCCCATGCCTCGTAAAGGGACTCGTCCTCGTCCTGACGAAAGTTCAGAATCTTGGTTCTCAACCGAACAGTTTTCTCTGGAGGGAAATATTTCTGAAGGAATTTCTCAGCTAATTGATTCCATGTAGTAATAGATCCAGCTGGAAGTGAAAGAAGCCACTCCTTGGCTCCATCCCGTAAAGAAAACGGAAAGAGCCGAAGGCGGATAGCATCCGATGATGCATCACGAATCTTGAATGTGGCACAAACCTCTAGAAACCTCGTAATGTGAACACTAGGATCCTCGTGATCCTTGCCATAAAACTGTATCGCATTCTGCAACATCGATATGGTGCCAGCCTTGATCTCGAAATTATTATTGTCAATCGTCGGTGCATTGATGCTCGCAGGTAAACCATCCAGTAACGGTTTTCCAATTTCGTTCAAGATCCTATTCTCTTCTGCGTCCGCCATGTCTACTCGAACCTCGTAGAAGGTGTCGTCGTCTGCCGCGTCTGTCTCAATCGTCTCGGCTACCAAGCGAAACCGCTCTCGCAACCTCCGGTGAAGATCACGCTCCGGCTTCACTGAAGGCTCAACGATATCAGCAGCGGGGGTTGAGGACATGCACGACCTGTAGGGAATAAGGAGGAGCACAATGCACAAAATATATACAAAAACAAAAACAACTAGCAATTAATCATTTTTTTTTCAAATAGTCAAGCAAAGGCAAATAAAACAAGTAGACAAAAACTTTTTACACTTTTCACAATGGCCAAATAAGCAACTCGAATCGTTTTCAAGAAGACCGCATCCCCGGCAACGGCGCCAAAAACTTGATGTGCGTGAATTAAATATATTTTTAATTAAGTTTTTCTTCACACAAATTTAGTTTTAAAATGGTTTTTCACCTAATAACTAACTACACACACAAAGGGCAAGTGTACCCGTCGGGTGGTAACATAGCTAATCGGCAAGAACCGGATATCAATCCGTGGATGCGGTGTCTCGATACTAAACTTTTGCTACTTTAAAGCCTTTTCAAATGATTGGGTTGATTTTTCTAAAATAGCATGCAAATAAATAAACTACTAAAAATTCTAACAAAGAACAATATCTAAGAAAGGGTTGCGTAAACTAAGTTTCCACTAACAAACATATGACAACAAGGTGGAAGGAATTGTGATGATGCAAGCTCTAAATTTAACGAAGTCCCCAATCAAGGCTTCCTAGTCTATAATTCTTAGGAAAACTAAAAATGAATTAACAATCTAATCACCTAAAAATTATTCTTTTAAGCTCACTTGCTAAGTTGATGTTAATCTTTAATCATGAGTTATTTGTTTGTCAAAACTCCTAACTCTACAAATTAGGGAAAACTAATATGAACAACACACTAATCACCCTAACTTGGTTTCAAGTAGTTGGCACTATCATCATGTTCTTGATATGAACCACAAGCATGGTCATGCTAGCTAACAATTTTGGCCTAAATCATCAAACTAACAAGAACACAAACTATAGAATCCACATAAACATACTTATGATCTTTCCAAATCTATATGCAAGAATTCACACATATGCTCAAATCATCATTCAATCACATTAGCAATTACCATTCCTAGTTTCATGCTATGAATCATACTAACAAGTTAACAAGATTCAATAATCATAATCTTTACATGGGCTTTCCAACACAACATGTAAATACTTATGAGCAAACATTCAAGAACAAGAACTTTAAGCATACACATGAACTCCAAGAACAAGATTAAATACCAACATGAAGATTAACAAGAACAATCATCACATCTACTTCCATGTTATCACATATTCATTAGCTTCAACAAAGTTTAGACAACTCAAATGTTTAGCCCATAAGGCTCATGGCTACCAAATCAAGTGCAAATAAACACAAATTGTTCATAATGTAGTAACTAGTAAGCTAACCAAGTTAAAGACAAGATTTAAATGATGTTTGAGTAGATCTTCAAGTGATTAAGTCCTCTTCAAGGCTCCCTCTTGGCTCCAACAAGCTTCCAAGACCAGATTCTTAAGAGAAAAAGTCACCAAAATGCTCCAACTCTCTTCCAAATGAGCTAGAAACTCGTATTTAAGCTGCTGAGAGAATGGCACGACCATGCCACCTTTTGACACGGTCGTGCTTGGCAAGTGTCAGAGCCACTTTCTTGAATGTTAACCAAGTATGCTACCATTCTGGGAAAAATCGCGCTCAAAAGTTCCCGAGGTGGCACGACCGTGCTCGGGCATGGTCTGGTCGTGCCAGCCGATAGTGCTCGGCTATGATTGATTTGATCTCGGAAACAAGCTGATCTGTTGCTGAAATTGGCCTGGCACCGTCGTGCCAGTGGTTGGCACGGTCGTGCTCCCTTGATTTTGATGGTGCTGGTGCTGGATGATGGTGCTGATCGAGAGTGCCGATGTCGTAATGGCTGACTAGGTCGTGCTCATGGGTGGCACGGTCGTGCCATATCTGGCAGTTTGCTGGAATGTTCCGTTTTTGCTCCATTTTGCTCCAAAAGCCATCGTTTCATCACCGGGCCGAAGCCCGGACCTGTATTTTCACAAACAACTCAAATGAATACCAAAATCAATGAAAATACAAAGAGTTTTCGCATAAACGGGGCGTATTTGACGTTTAAAAGATGTATAAATTCTTATACATCAGGCACTGACGGGTGTACGCCTACACCCCGTGCTCAGGTCGTGGCCATCTCGTAAGATGATGCCAAGGATATCCGGGACATGGTCATTAACCCCCCAAAGGCTTTAAGCAAACAAAACAATTTAAACGGTCATCTCGATAATACTTAACCACCAAATGATTAAGGTCGAATGCCCGACAAAGCGGAATTTTATATACCGTACCCCAAGCCCGTATAAGGGAAAATAAGTTAAAAGTATTTACCTGAGCTAAATATAAATTCAATCCCAGCCGTATCAAATCAGCAAGTACAGATAGCTTTTACTGGGCTCCTAAATCTGGAACGAAGGTTTTTAATAACCTATTAGATTTCTAACGGGTCTTAATTAAGCCTAGACTTAGACCGGTTAGTTTTCAAAAGGAAGGCACGGTTCAGACGCATGATAAAGCGAAGACCGGTTTGGAATGCGGTTTTGACCCGACAAGCTTGTATGCTTGTTTAATATGGGTAACTTAAACACATTCTGGATTTTGAAACAAAATGATATGGTTTGACCCGCTTCGGCTAATATATGCAAACTAGTTACATAAGCCGATCCGAACGCGAAAAGTGCGTAACGAGTAACCAAATGAGTCATATGCAAGTTTCCTAAGTTAATATGTCTTTAATATGTTGTGACATCTGTAATATATCTTCTATTATGCCCAAAACGGATTTAAATTCAATTTACGCCCCGTAGGGGTATTTTGGTCATTTTAAAGGTTATAAAAGAGTTTAATTATTAACCTGAGTTACAAGTCTGATATAATTAGTAAAAATACGTAATTTAATAAGTTATAACAGTAGGGTATTACATATATGTGAAATTTATCAATTATAACCAACTATACACCGTAGGGGCATTTTGGTAATTTCACATAAGCTTAAAAGGTCAAGATTGGAAATCTGAGTTTAAAACTTTTGCTTACTGTTAGAATAAAATTATTTACTAAAATATCAGTAGGCATCAAACCTTATATGTTTAAAATAGTTTTAATACATACTATGTGTTAAAAACGCTTAAAAGGCGATTTGGAGCCATTTCCAGGTTTTCAAAGGAAAGCTGATATTTTTATTATTCCAGAAGGCTCAAAACATTTTATTTATCATCTAAAATCAGTTAGCAAAAGGTTTGGGGTCAAAATGATTTGTAAAACTCATTTTATAGCCCAAAAGGGCAAAACTGACAATAGCCGAATTAAGCTTAGAACTCTATGTTATGCTCGGCTTAAAAATAATTAAAAATCTTCTAAAATCCCAAAATATTATTTTATATCAGTGGTTAAAAAGTTTGGTATAAAAAATTGGGCTTAGATAGGCTATATGCCATTTACGCCATTTAATTACTAAAAAGCTTTTCATTTACGCTAATGAGCATAACTCCTAAGCTAGACCTCAAACTGATGTCAAACTTTAGGGACAAGTCTATGAATCAGTAATGAAGGTTTCTATTCTTTTACTTTTTCAAAAATCACGTTTTAAGGTCATATGGGCATAATGGTCAACATTTAAGCATTTAACGGAAACATGCATATGAATCGGATAACTAATGAACCAAGTTGTATAATCTCAGAGGGTTATACTTATAGGTAACTTGGTCCTAATAAAGCTCTAAGGCATTTCTAAACTATGCTCAAACAGGTCAGAACTGAAAGTTAAAGCAGAAGTCAAACTATGCAACTTTCGGTCCCGAACCGAGCCTAAACTGGAAATTGTCGGGTTGAACATGTTTAGGCATGTTCTTATACTAATTACCAAGTTATATTAATGATAAAACAGGTTGCATAGCTTCTACATTGCTAATTATGCATTAATTTGAAAATATGCTTCCTGTTGACTTTTTAATATCAAGTTTGACCCGACATTTGACTAAGCTAGGGTGATAATCAGTAGGTGCCCTCTTAGGGGTTTATTACCTACACCATTACCAACTTATAACTACTCTTAATTTGACTAATGACTGGATCATTAGTGTTTAATCACAAAGTCAAGCCTTAACTATGATAAGTTTGACTTTTGTTCATTAAACTAATCAAAGCTGAAATAGGAAGTTAAGGACACTTACAAATGGATCCTTATTACTGAAAACAACTCCAAGGAAGTTCCAAATACTCAGGATCCTCCAGAAATGAGAAGATAGCAAGGTTGGAATGAAATGGTGATCTTGATCAAAGAAACCCATCCTTATTTATAGTCTTTGGAGGATGATTGGATGATGACAAGTGTTTGAAGGGGTTAACCAGATTACTACACATGTTAGGACAGCTGTATAATTGTCTTGGAGCCCAAGGATTCGGTTTTGATTGGATGAGAATGGAATAGAGTAGTGACCAAGCAAAAATTCGTATCTGGCACATGCTTACGGACCGTAAGGTCCAGTGCATACGGTCCGTAAGGACCTGGTCAGCAAACAACAACTTTCACTTGTTGACAGATTTAGCCCCTACACTTCCAAATGCCATTTCCGACACATCTAAGGCCCGTTAAACCAATTTTAAGGCTCTACAATGATGCCTAAGTATGGGGAACATGATACATGCTCAAAAACATGCCGGATGTCGGTTCGTTTGGTCGTACGGTCACGTTGTTCGGTTAATTACGATGAAACACGGACGGACGCGAAAAACGAACTAAATTACGCGACAAATGAAATTTTATCAAGCCAATCACTAAAATAAAATATTTTAGTACTTACATAAATTTTTGGGTGCCCGAGTATATTCAGAATGTGAGATATGCGCGAAAATGCAAACTTGTGCACTTTTTGACACTTTTAGTCCCTGCATGACTTAAAAGTTTATTTTTGCGCATGAAACATCTCTAAGCCTATTTCTAAGTTAGGTAAGGGTTATTTAGGGTATGTTTAACTTATGGTCATATTCCAGAAGGTCCGATTCTATACGAATCGACATACTTTTGCAGTTTGACGCAATTAGTCCTTTAATTGCGCAAAGTAGCGCGAAATGCCATTTAATGATATCTAAGCCTTCCATGGCCCATATTAATCCTTCCCAAACATATAATTAAATATAACTACAGTCCCGTTCTCTTAAATGGTCACCGAAAGGCGTATATTCAAAAGTTGACGCTTTAGGTCCCTCTATTGCGCAAACTTGCGCATCTCATCATCTAATAGCATTAAAGCCTCATCTAATCCATATTAGACATTCTTGAAAGTTTTTATTAACATCACGATGCTTTGGGTTCGCTAAAAGGTAATCCAAAGGTATAATTAAACATATTGACGCTTTTAGCCCCTCTAACTTGCAAAGTTGCGCGTAACTTTACTTATAGGCGTAAAAACCTTAGACGGCCAATAATTGGCATTCCCGAGAGTATAATCAAATATCATGAAGCTCCCGGTTTGTTCAAAGGTCACTCAGAGGTAAGAATTAACATGTTGACGCTTTTAACCCTTCATTGCGCAAACTTTCAATTAATTACGCAAACGGCTGCACTCGATCGACAAGTGGCTCATTTGTGAATATAATCATCGTGAGAGGTTATTCAAAAACTTATTTTAGGTATGCTAACACTTCTAGTCCTTTCAAAATCAAGGTTTTTGATTTTTCTAAAAATTAGTCCCTTAAATTCAACACTTGACTTCATTAGGGTTTGTTACACGTGTCAATACACCATTGGACGTAATTTTTACGAGGTGTTACATCCTCACCCCCTTAAAAGAAATCTCGACCTTGAGATTTGTTAAATGCTGGAGGCACTTTTTGTCGCATAATGGACTTAACTTCTATAGTATATTTGGAGCTTTTCCAAGCTCCCAAGTTGACCTTTTAAATGGGTACATGTATCCTTTTGGAGCTTCTTAACCTGTCGATCCTTAATCGACACAGGTTGCTCATCATATCTTAAGTCTGCATATCATTATGTGATAATGCCTCTTGACTTAATGGTGGAACACGTCCTTAAATCATTAGTGTGTAATGCATTGCGAGCTCCACCAAGCTCCTTAAATAGGTCTTAGCTTGTAAGCTATTTAATCTTGATACATTCGAATCCTTCGAATGACTTTATATATTCAGAGCTTAACTAACCTGATAATTACTACTTGGCACACCCTTTCCAGGGTGTTATCTTTGCTTGAAACTTATTCCTTAACAAGAACTCAGGAGGTTCGCGGCTTTCATTACTCCTTGATTTTCTTCCAATACTGGCAACTTACAGATGATCATGGATTGGTTTAATCTTATTCGTTGTTTCCAAGGCAACTTTCAGATCCTGATAATTGGACTTATCAATCTTTTGTCTAACAATAATTGTTTAATATTTCCTCTATACAAGGTCTCCAAAGGAGCAGCCTTGATACTTATATAACAACTATTATAGAAAAATCTTATTTTAAGGTCAGATGGTTATTCCAACCACTGCTTGAAACTAATCTTAAGGAATAGCTAATCCATGCCGTTAGTCGAACAAATCGATGATCCTGGGCAGCTGATGGCAATTCTTAATTGTTGCCTGATTAGGGTTGCGGTAATCAACACATAAGCAAAATGAACCGTCTTTCTTAATTAATTATACCGAATTCTTAGAATATTTGAGTTAGGCTATTTGAATCTATATCTTAAAACTTACTTAATCAGGGTTTCGATTCTTCCAATGATGGTACTAGCTGTCTTAGAGATTTCATAATAATACATCCCTAAATGGGATATCAATCTTAACTCTATCTGCCTCTCAGGGGTAAATAGAGTAATCTTAGGAGAAGATAATCAAGGTACCAGGAGGTTACAGAGATTTTACAAATCTCAGACTCTAGTTCATCCATCATTGCTTGTGTCAAACATGTGACACATTTATGCTACGAGTCTACGTATTCCTTACTCAGAGACATTTACTTGGACAATTCCATTCTGGATATTTTCTTTGAATACCATTAGCTGACTTTAGTACCATATGACTTATCGGAATATCTTTGTGGTCCCATGCATTAAACCTCCATACTGATCAGGCATGGAAGCAATCTATGGAACCTATTAAGATACATCAATCCTCATATGGCGCTTTTATCATGCTGTCTAGTATTCGCAATCGATAGAGATCAAAGAGATATCAACTATGTATGCTGACGCACTTCCCCTTAGAGAGAGGATACTTCAAAAATTCTACGACTGACGGTTTCTGATAGTAATAGAAGAAATGGTTCTTATGGTTTTTGCCTGTAAGTTTTACCTTACACTTAATATCTGGGTTTCTTACGGGAAAAAATTCTAAAAGTTTGCTAAGCTTATGGTCTTATGAGAGACTTAGCGGTATCTGAAACTAACGTAACCCTTAGCAATAAAATCACAATAAGGGATTTATCTGGTGTCATTCTTAATGTGAACTGCCTCTAATCATACATCAGGAGGGTTGAACGCCTCCATTCTTAATCCTTTTAAACTTAGCTATGAAATCTTTAACAAATTTTAGGGCAGTCTCAGCCTTGACTGGTTATTTCTTAATCTATAAAACGTGAGTAGTGTGGATCCATAATGGATTCTTAATAAGCAGGCTTTGAAACTTTTCCATGACTTTTCTCATAGCCTTTCTAACAGCTGCGTTAATTTCAGTTTTGGAGATTAACTTCAGTAATATTGAGGTTCACATCTGATGCACCATTAACATTTGTCGCGTTTCTAGCATCGCGATTTTTGTATGTCTCTTCTGAGTTTTCCATACTCGAAGCTTATTAAATACCAAATTCAACAAGTGCTTGGGCAATCCATACCCGGTGTCTCCTTGAATTGTCAAAGGCTTACCCTAAGGAGTCTTGATAACTACTTTCTTCTTATTACCCACAATATGGGCTTGGTTACAAGACATCCAATCCACTCCTATCACTATATAGGATTCCTTCATTTTAACGGAAACAAGGTCAGCGGAAAATAATAATTCCTAATGGATATAAAACATCCATCTAACATTGCTGAAGCAGTCTCTGAGGTACTATCGGCCAAATTCTACGTTATTCTTAACGCTTAGAGTTTTAACAGGCAGATTTAATGATTTACAAAATCTATTGTCTATGAAAGACTTATCTGAACCTGATTCAAATAATACTCTAGCATGAGAGTTATTGATAAAGAAAGTACCTGTTGTGACATTGTCATCCTGAATAGCCTCTTGAGCGTCCATTTGAGAGCTTCCAGCTTTGGTCTTCTTAGTCTCCCCAGACTTCCTGGTTTTATTTGGGCAATTTGTCTTGATGTGCCCTATTTCATTGCAACCATAGCAGGTTGCATCCTTTATGTCTTGGCACTCCAAGGTCTTGTGCCCTTCCTTACTACAAATTCCACAAGGCCTAGCTTGTGACTCCAAAGTGCGTTTTTCTTTAGTTGTTTTCTTTGGGCAACGGGTCTTTATGTGCCCTTTCTCGCCGCAACCATTGCATGTAGCGTCCTTCAATACCTTGCACTCAAGGGTCTTGTGATCCATTTCCTTACAGATGTCACATCCCCTGGTCTGCTCATAGAAGCATTTTCCGAAGTGCTTCTTCTTGCAGGTTTTACATTTGGGTTTTGCCTCCTTTGGCTTGGACTGGGTATAGCTTGAACCGGTGTTACCCTTTTTACAACCTTTATTTGGGATATTATCGCACTTTCGCTTATGATCCTTCAACACACGATCCACAGCGTTGTTTACGGCTGTATCTATCATAGCCTGTAACTCAGTGCTTGTTAAGTTCAGTCTTGCATCATCATTCTGATCAACTGGACGATTGTGAGCTTCAGAGGAGTCAGCCATGGTGAAGCTTTAAAGGCTACAAACCAAGTAGTAATAATTGGTTAAATTTTTATAGCGAATTGTCGAATTTGATGATTAAATAGCCATGGTGTAAATAAACCATATAGGCCAATAGATAGTATTACATTTATTTGATTATGTTTTGCCTAGGTGTTTAAATAAACCATCTTTGGCGTTTAAACGGAATATAATCCTTCATATTTCTTAGACAGGGGACATAAATTACGACTGTCAATGTCGCACCGACATTTTATATAGCACTAAGGCTTGTTCCAAAGGACTCTTGATGGCACAGGGGCCTTGTCACTAGGGAAAATTTTAAAACATAATCGATGATTCCTTTGGATTGGAAAATTTCATAGTTCATTGTCTTGACAAGAAGTTATGAAGTAAAACTATCTTTTCATGTATACATCTTTGCCCGAAGGTATTCATCCCAATGGATGTTTTGATGTATTCATCATGTTCGACGTTTATTAGCCATGATTCCTCCTGATCATTTATGCTAAGATAAGGGGTTTGAAAATTCCTAATATAAAGATGACAAGTGTGATTTTATCGCATCACCGTTGTCAGGAGTGGTAATATGTTTTCAGATGTTAACAAAGATCTGAATTTCTTTTAAACAGGTCTTACCATCATAGCTAGGTCTTTAATGACATTCAAGCTAGGTTATACTTTTTAAGATTCTCTTTTAATATTTATACTGGCAGGAAGGAATGATATTTATTTTATTCAGGGTTTTCATTATAATCATCCTCAATTTAATTAAATTATAATTATGGCACAAAAAAGCCAAGTCACAAGGACAAAATTATAAGCCAAGATTTTATAGAATCGAGGCATTTAGGCTTGAATCAAAGTTCATTACCTTTTCTTGACAAGGAGTTGTAGGCTACGACTGTCTTTAGTCTCAAAGAACGTTAATTATAGCCCGTAGGCACTTCATCCTTAAGGGATGATTATATAAATGAGGGAATTTAGAATAACCCAATTTTAAGAATGACTTATATGGTTTTATCGAATCACAATTTGTCAAACGTGTTAACATGTTAAAGATGTTAACAAGGATTTGAATCTCTTGAATAGGTTCTACCATCTTGGCCTTGTCTGCAGTGACATTTAGGCTAGGTTTTACCTTTAAGATTCTTGTTAATATTTAACGCAGAACAATCATAATTTGAGATGTTAACAAGGATCTGAATCTAATTGAGGAACTACCATCTTGGCCCTGTCTTAAAATGACACATGGGCTAGGTCTTGTCCTTTTTAGATTTTTCCATTTTATTATAATGGTAGATATTATAAAAGGAATGATACTTTTCATTTATTTCATTTATTATATTTACATATATTGATAAAAATGATTTTTTGATAAAGCATTCCAATGATTTTAAAGGAGGTATAGGATTGCCCTAAGCGGGACATGAAAGAAATGATGTTGTCCACGAAGGGACTGAATGATAAGATATGTCCTTATAAGGACTGCTAAGGAAACGATCTTCAGCAAAAGGAGTTTCTTCTTCATTTCATTTCTGAATGCTTTCTCCTTGGTTGCACGTTAACCCTTGTCGCAGTACGAAGCTCGGCCTTCCCTAGGTTTCGAATGGGGAGAATTTCCACTATGGCTTCTTTGCTTGGCGACATATTAAAATATACAGAATTGAAAGCAATAATTCTCCGAATAGAGATGAGAATATTCCTATGTTAAGTCTAAACTCAGAAGGTCAAGGAATGTGCTACTGTGTCATTGAGATTAAACACAAAAAGGCTAGTGTTTAATTCACTCAATGTTGGCTCTGATACCAACCTGTCACACCCCGATATTTCCACGTATTACCGGTGGGCCCGGTGGGGAGTATCGTGACGTAGTTGATATCATCATAGTCAAAGAACACAAATTATAAATGCACAGCGGAAGCAAAGATAAAATATATTACAAACCGATATAAAGTAATATCACAGTATTACAAACGGAATGTAAAAGATCCACAGGCGGATCAAAAGATAAAAAGAAACTTTGTTCAACAGACTTTAAGGCATCCAAGCGTGCGAGACTCTTATTGATGCTAAGGAGAGGCCAGCCTATTACGAGTAGTACCTGCACTTAACCTTTTTGGGAAAATACGTCAGTTTACACTGGTAAATACAATTAACTGACTCATTTTGAAAAAGTTTAATCAAATTGATTTGAATGCACGTGGCACAAAACATTTTATAACTTGGGATAATTATTTGAATATAATACTTGTAAAAGAATTACATGTTCCTTATGCGTTCAGTAGCCCGATCCGTAGACCAGGTTAAAGATCAATAGACACGCCACATTATTTATTTAGGCACTGATGGGTGTACGCCTACACCCCATGCTCAGGTCGTGGCCATCTCGTAAGATGATGCCAAGGATATCCGGGACATGGTCATTAACCCCCCAAAGGCTTTAAGCAAACAAAACAATTTAAATGGTCATCTCGATAATACTTAACCACCAAACGATTAAGGTCGAATGCCCGACCAAGCGATATTTTATATACCGTACCCCAAGCCCGTATAAGGGAAAATAAGTTAAAAGTATTTACCTGAGCTAAATATAAATTCAATCCCAGCCATATCAAATCAGCAAGTACAGATAGCTTTTACTGGGCTCCTAAATCTGGAACGAAGGTTTTTAATAACCTATTAGATTTCTAGCGGGTCTTAATTAAGCCTAGACTTAGACCAGTTAGTTTTCAAAAGGAAGGCACGGTTCAGACGCATGATAAAGCGAAGACCGGTTTGGAATGCGGTTTTGACCCGACAAGCTTGTATGCTTGTTTAATATGGGTAACTTAAACACATTCTGGATTTTGAAACAAAATTCCGCTTCGGCTAATATATGCAAACTAGTTACATAAGCCGATCTGAACGCGAAAAGTGCGTAACGAGTAACCAAATGAGTCATATGCAAGTTTCCTAAGTTAATATGTCTTTAATATGTTGTGACATCAGTAAGATATCTTCTATTATGCCCAAAACAGATTTAAATTCAATTTACGCCCCGTAGGGGTATTTTGGTCATTTTAAAGGTTATAAAAGAGTTTAATTATTAACCTGAGTTACAGGTCTGATGTAATTAGTAAAAATACTTAATTTAATAAGTTATAACAGTAGGGTATTGTATATATGTGAAATTTATCAATTATAACCAACTATGCACCGTAGGGGCATTTTGGTAATTTCACATAAGCTTAAAAGGTCAAGATTGGAAATCTGAGTTTAAAACTTTTGCTTACTGTTGGAATACAATTATTTACTAAAATATCAGTAGGCATCAAACCTTATATGTTTAAAATAGTTTTAATACATACTATGCGTTAAAAACGCTTAAAAGGCGATTTGGAGCCATTTCCAGGTTTTCAAAGGAAAGCTGATATTTTTATTATTCCAGAAGGCTCAAAACATTTTATTTATCATCTAAAATCAGTTAGCAAAAGGTTTGGGGTCAAAAGGATGTGTAAAACTCATTTTATAGCACAAAAGGGCAAAACCGACAATAGCCGAATTAAGCTTAGAACTCTATGTTATGCTCGGCTTAAAATAAATAAAAATCTTCTAAAATCCCAAAATATTATTTTATATCAGTGGTTAAAAAGTTTGGTATAAAAAATTGGGCTGAGATAGGCTATATGCCATTTACGCCATTTAATTACTAAAAAGCTTTTCATTTACGCTAATGAGCATAACTCCTAAGCTAGACCTCAAACTGATGTCAAACTTTAGGGACAAGTCTATGAATCAGTAATGAAGGTTTCTATTCTTTTACTTTTTCAAAAATCATGTTTTAAGGTCATATGGGCATAATGGTCAACATTTAAGCATTTAACGGAAACATGCATATGAATCGGATAACTAATGAATCAAGTTGTATAATCTTAGAGGGTTATACTTATAGGTAACTTGGTCCTAATAAAGCTCTAAGGCATTTCTAAACTATGCTCAAACGGGTCAGAACTGAAAGTCAAAGTAGAAGTCAAACTATGCGACTTTCGGTCCCGAACCGAGCCTAAACTGGAAATTGTCGGGTTGAACATGTTTAGGGATGTTCTTATACTAATTACCAAGTTATATTAATGATAAAACAGGTTGCATAGCTTCTACATTGCTAATTATGCATTAATTTGAAAATAAGCTTCCTGTTGACTTTTTAATATCAAGTTTGACCCGACATTTGACTAAGCTAGGGTGATAATCAGTAGGTGCCCTCTTAGGGGTTTATTACCTACACCATTACCAACTTATAACTACTCTTAATTTGACTAATGACTGGATCATTAGTGTTTAATCACAAAGTCAAACCTTGACTATGATAAGTTTGACTTTTTATCATTAAACTAATCAAAGCTGAAATAGGAAGTTAAGGACACTTACAAATGGATCCTTATTACTGAAAAGAATTCCAAGGAAGTTCCAAATACTCAGGATCCTCCAGAAATGAGAAGATAGCAAGGTTGGAATAAAATGGTGATCTTGATCAAAGAAACCCATCCTTATTTATAGTCTTTGGAGGATAATTGGATGATGACAAGTGTTTGAAGGGGTTAACCAGATTACTACACATGTTAGGACAACTGTATAATTGTCTTGGAGCCCAAGGATTCGGTTTTGATTGGATGAGAATGGAATAGAGTAGTGACCAAGCAAAAATTCATATCTGGCACATGCTTATGGACCGTAAGGTCCAGTGCAGACGGTCCGTAAGGACCTGGTCAGCAAACAACAACTTTCACTTGTTGACAGATTTAGCCCTTACACTTCCAAATGCCATTTCCGACACATCTAAGGCCCGTTAAACCAATTTTAAGGCTCTACAATGATGCCTAAGTATGGGGAACATGATACATGCTCAAAAATATGTCGGATGTCGGTTCGTTTAGTCGTACGGTCACGTTGTTCGGTTAATTACGACGAAACACGGACGGACGCGAAAAACGAACCAAATTACGCGACGAATGGAATTTTATCAAGCCAATCACTAAAATAAAATATTTTAGTGCTTACATAAATTTTTGGGTGCCCGGGTATATTCAGAATGTGAGATATGCGCGAAAATGCAAACTTGTGCACTTTTTGACACTTTTAGTCCCTGCATGACTTAAAAGTTTATTTTTGTGCACGAAACATCTCTAAGCCTATTTATAAGTTAGGTAAGGGTTATTTAGGGTATGTTTAACTTATGGTCATATTCTGGAAGGTCCGATTCTATACGAATCGACATACTTTTGCAGTTTGACGCAATTAGTCCTTTAATTACGCAAAGTAGCGCGAAATGCCATTTAATGATATCTAAGCCTTCCATGGCCCATATTAATCCTTCCCAAACATATAATTAAATATTACTACGCTCCCGTTCGCTTAAATGGTCACCGAAAGGCGTATATTCAAAAGTTGACGCTTTAGGTCCCTCTATTGCGCAAACTTGCGCATCTCATCATCTAGTAGCATTAAAGCCTCATCTAATCCATATTATACATTCTTGAAAGTTTTTATTAACATCACGATGCTTCGGGTTCGCTAAAAGGTCATCCAAAGGTATAATTAAACATATTGACGCTTTTAGCCCCTCTAACTTGCAAAGTTGCGCGTAACTTTACTTATAGGCATAAAAACCTTAGACGGCCAATAATTGGCATTCCCGAGAGTATAATCAAATATCATGAAGCTCCCGGTTTGTTAAAAGGTCACTCAGAGGTAAGAATTAACATGTTGACGCTTTTAACCCTTCATTGCACAAACTTTCAATTAATTACGTAAACGGCTACACTCGATCGACAAGTGGCTCATTTGTGAATATAATCATCGTGAGAGGTTATTCAGAAACTTATTTTAGGTATGCTAACACTTCTAGTCCTTTCAAAATCAAGGTTTTTGATTTTTCTAAAAATTAGTCCCTTAAATTCAACACTTGACTTCATTAGGGTTTGTTACACGTGTCAATACACCATTGGACGTGATTTTTACGAGGTGTTACATATGTAAAGGTTATTTAAGGTATGTTAAGCCTATGTCACTGTTCCAAAGTGTTTTTTGCATTAAACTGGTTATATTTACGTATCAGTTCGCTTATAACCTTCCAGAAAGCGATTTAAAGCTTGAAATCGAACATGAATTGATATGTGCACATGATACACATATTTATACAAATCCCAAGTATGAAACACAATATTTCATTGATTTGGTATTTGTTTGATGGTCGCAGTGGCACAGGTGTCACAGTCTCCCCTACTTTAGGAAATTTTGTCCCGAAATTTATTCGTAGGAGCCTGTCTGTGACTTTGTGTTAAATGACCACCAAAGATATGCAAGGAATAATCCTGTCATTTCCTCAATAGACATTCTTTAGAAACAAAAATGAACAGATAGAGTCATTTTTAACGGGTGCTTCCTCAGAAATGGAAATGAAAGAATAATCAAACGGAGATTCATTTCCTCAACGGACATTCTTCAGAAACGAAAATGAATGGACGGAGTCATTTTCAACAGGTGCTTCATCAGAAACGGAAATGAAGGGACAATCAAACGGAGATTCATTTCCTCAACGGACATTCTTCAGAAACAAAAATGAATGGACGGAGTCATTTTCAACAGATGCTTCATCAGAAATGGAAATGAAGGGATAATCAAACGGAGATTCATTTCCTCAACGTACATTCTTCAGAAACGAAAATGAACGGACGGAGTCATTTTCAACAGGTGCTTCATCAGAAACGGAAATGAAGGGATAATCAAACGAAGATTCATTTCCTCAACGGACATTCTTCATAAACGAAAATGAACGGACGGAGTCATTTTCAACAGGTGCTTCATCAGAAATGGAAATGAAGGAATAATCAAAAGGATATTCATTTCCTCAACGGACATTCTTCAGAAACAAAAATGAACGGACGGATTCATTTTCAACAGGTGCTTCATCAGAAATGGAAATGAATAGAATTAACTCAAAAGGATATTCATTTCCCTCAACGGACATTCTTTAGAAACGAAAATGAACGGATGGAGTCATTTTCAACAGGTGCTTCATCAGAAATGGAAACGAATAGAGTTAACTCTAGACACATGACAAAACTTGCTGTGGTTTCTGTGCACTAAATTCCATAATTATGTATGCATCCATAATTACGTAATTCCTTGCACAGTCCGCACAGTGCATTTCATAATGTGTAGGGGAAGAAAAATCAAACCTGTGATGAGTGTGACTAGACTACCATAGGGTCCTTTTAATTAGATCGACAAATGATCTCTTTAAATAGACCACCAAGGAGTCTTTTCAGCTATATCATCACATGACATTCCTAACCAGATTTTTGGATCAACCTGTTTAACTAGACCACTCAAGGGGTCTAATTATGGAATAGTACCTTATAATCCAAGGGTCTTAACTATTACGTAGAAGCCCATTAAGGATTTGAGGTAGTACCATTGGATATCCTACTATGAATCCTTTATATGAAGATATAGAAGATTCTACGAGGATTTGGATAACGAAAAAATTCGGATCGCGCAAAAACATAAAAGAGAACACATAAGCACATAATCACATAATTGTTTAACTTGACCTTTAATTTGTTATCTTTGGACATGGATATTTAAAGCACACCATGAATCCAATCCGTGGATTTCATTTGGCACTTTAATCATTTTCAAGAATCTATCTATGAAGATAGGATAATCTACCAAAAATTTGATTTTTGATTACAAGGAATCATAACATTCGAATTAAGGTACACAGCAATTAAGGACTTACGGAAATACCCTTAGGTACCCTATTAAGGATTGTGTATTCGTCCAGAGTTGTAACTTGCGCCTTGTACTTCGTTTTCCTTGGAAGAAACAGGTACTTGGGATTTTCGTGGAAAACGCAAGATATCATAAAAGGGAAGAATTTTGGGAGTAGTCTGCTCTTCAAGGAATATGATTCCTTGATTTTCGGTATTGTAGGGGATATGTTGTTTATACACGCAACCACATAAATACATTGCAATGTAAATAAAAGATTTATTTATAAACAACATCAACAACTGTTTCATAGACCTTGACAACAAAAGAAAATAATACATAAAGCTTGATTATTTCTAAATAGCGTTGTCTTCCAATCGGTCAGATGCTCATCCCTGCGCTGGATTTGCATTAGCAAGCTTTGGGCAATTCCTTCGAAAATGGCCCATCTCGCCACAGTTGAAGCAAGAACATGGTGGAAAATGAGCTTGAGCAGGATTATTGCCAGCTTGATTTGGTGCAGCTGCAGCTGGGCAGACTCTTGCTGTATGGCCTATAAGTCCACAAGTTTAGAATTTGCAACACTTTACATTGACATGATAGTGAAGGCTACATTGGTTGCACAAAGGTGCAGTTCCGTTGTAAGGTTTCCTAGCAGGGGGTTGAGCTGGTTGGTTGGGGACAGCTTGATCACTGTGAGCGACCATGGCGAAGTTCTGAGAAGCCTTTCGCTTCTTTGACTTCTTGGAGGATTCAGTCTGCTCATCCTTCGGTTTCGATTCCTCGATCGGTTTCTTGTCACCCTTTCGGAAAAGCTTACCTTTCCTGATATGAGATTCAGTCAAGGTAGCGGATAGCTCAATGGTCTGTCTAACTGTTGTAAGGACCTTCAAAAATGTCCCCAAACGACCCATAAGTGGAAACCCGGACCCTCGAAACCCTAATCCATTTCAAAAATCAAGAAAAATAGATTTTCTGGCTTCACGCGGGCCGCGTAAACATTAAGGTAAGTTTACGTGGGCCGCGACAACTCACCAAATCTCCGGAGCAACAAACAGGCCACATGTCGCACATGTGGCAGCCCTAAGTATGACACGCTAGCCCTAGTCTACGATTAGCTGGCCCTCACGGGCCGCGTAAGATCAAGAGGGGGCTTACGCGGGCCGCGTAAACCCCATATTTTTGCTATAAATTGCCTGGGCTACGAGCAGTTCACTGGTGTCGAAATATTTTCACAACAACGAAGATACACTGCTCAAATTCGAAATTTAAGATAGCAAGGCGCTGCTACGATACAGGGTATTAACTCGATCGCTGCTACGATTCAATGTCCGATCGATTGAAACTATCCGATGGATGTTTAAGTGCTGCCCACATTAGGGCTATACCTTGTCATTTCGTCGTAAATTCGTCACCCAGAGGTGACACGGCGCCAGATAAAAATAAGATAAAAGCCATTGTAATCGCTCTTATGCTGTAACTTATAACTATGTGTCATTTTATCAAAATTGAGTGACTCGCCAGTATTTCCTCGCTGATAAAATATTTTCAAAACATGTTTCAGGTGACTACTGTGAACCAAGGAAAAGTGCTACGGAGCACTAACAAGCTTGAAGTAGTGGCTCAATTAAATAAATAAACATGTTTTGTAAATTAGGGAATTTACTTGTGAAATTCCTCTATTGTAAATAACGGGGTTTATCCCGAATTATGAAATAAAATAATCGGGCATTTCAAGTTTTTAAAAGATCCTGTCAAATCTTCCGCTGTCAACTCAATTAATTAATACCACGGGTTTTCTGTCCCGCGGCTCCTAGACCGGGTTAAACCGGGACGGGGGCCGTGACAACTGTAGTGGGATTACTACTAATAACAATATCTTGAACTGAGTCATGGAGGCCATCAATGTACTTTTCGATTGCCTTATCCAAGGGCGTAACCATGTTTCGGCATAACAGACTTAACTCCTCATAACGGTCCGTGTAGGCTCGATGCTCACTGCTAACTTGCTTAAGATCGTCGAATTCCCTTTCTAATGCCCTAATCTGATGACAAGGACATAATTCCTTCATCGTTAGAGCTCGAAGCTCTTCCCATGTTTGAGCCAGTGCTACCTCAGCACCCCTATCCCTCATCACACCATTCCACCATGTTAAAGCTCGTTTCTCAAAGACAATAGATGCGAATTCAACCTTTCGCTCGATTGGACACCGAACATGTCTGAAGGTGCTCTCTAGACTCTTGAACCATTGCAGAAGTGCAGTTGCTCCTTGGGACCCATAAAACTTTGATGGCTTAGCTGAGTTGAACATCTTGAAGTTGCATGGGGCATTATTGTTGTTGAGGGCTAGGTTACATTGAGCAATGATGATTGGGATTGCAACAGCCATTTGCTGCATAATGATAGCTGCCAGTTCTTCATTAGGTACCTGATTGTCGCGTCGTGGAGGCATTCTAAAAGGGGAAACAAGAGAGAAAATAAATGAAATGGCATTGGGTAAGGATGTTACAATTTCCGACCAAAAGGCATGGGTGATGGTCATTTGTTCGAACCACGAAGCAAACAAACGACACACAAAAGCTTAATCAAAGTAAATAGGTCTTCATAATGTATCGCGAAGACATGCTCGCCTATAAGTGGACATTCACCCCAAGAGTTCCCAGGTAAGAGTGACTAGTCCGATACTGCGGATTTGTACGAACACTCTAGCCTTAGACAGAAGACTCAGGGTACAGGCACCCACCCTTCCAGTTTGCACGTGTTCACATTATTTAGACCCAAACTTTGACGAGATTTTGAAAACTTTGAAGGTTCAAACCTTATAATAAATCATCCTAGAATAGATGACTAGTTTTCAAAGCGGATTCGAAATTTATGTTCTCATTGTGGTTGTCACCTAAAGATAGGTGACGGTATTGTTTTATGACTAAACGCAAGTAAACTCGCGTTAGGGTCCTAGGAAGGTTATAGGATAGGTCAAAGCATTACTAATAACCTAATTCCCTATAACCATGAGCTCTGATACCAACTTTTCTGTCACACCCCGACCACGAAAAACAACAAATCTTGGCGGAAACGTCGGGGAGTGTTGTAACAGAATCATTGTTTCATAACACATGGATTGAATTTCTGTTTTATTGAATTAAAGGTTTTACATTACATTGAAATTAGAAACAAAATATGAACAAATAGACTTTCATTGTTATTAAGTCACTAAGGCCTCGTCCGTTCCTATGTGAGCATGCATCAATATCATCATCAAATATCACCAACTATGGTACCTAAAACACATGTGAAAATACATCAGCATAAAAATGCCGGCGAGTACATAGGTTTTATGCGAGTGTCAGATTCATGGCTCGTTTATGTTTTGAAAATATAATTTGAACACCTTTGTTAATTAATAATTAAAGAAATTTGTAAAATGCTTGCAATGTAAATTGAAATAACCATGTCAAAACAGATTTGTTATAATTTATAAAACCTCGATACCATGAATCTTAACTCAAAAACATTTGTTTAAGTAAAACCCAAATTGTAAATCGTTTTTGAAAGAAAACTCAAATGTTTTATATTGTTAGAAAAACTTTGTAATATAACTTTGTTTTGATAACCTTGCCCAAGTGATCTAGATAACGCAACGATATATAATGTATTAGAAGCACTTATATATAGGAAGTACCAGCGGCGTATCCACCATGCTTTTAACACATTACACCCGCCCCGTTACCTAATCACTTCCCTAACCCAACGGTTCAAAAATTATCAAACGGTTCACATAAATCAATCAGTTACAAACGGTTCACACAAATCAGACAGTTACAAATGGTTCACACAAATCAAACGGTTACAAACGGTTCACACAAATCAAAAGGTTACAAACGGTTCACACAAATCAAACAGTTACAAACGGTTCACACAAATCAAACGGTTACAAACAGTTTACGCAAATCAAACGGTTACAAACGGTTCACACAAATCAACAGTTATAAATGGTTCAAAATGTAAAACAATGTGCTAGCATGCTAAGTGAACATGCATAGCAAAACATAATGAAATTATGTACCATATATGTACTAACGAACATAACAAGCATATGATATAAAAACATGAAAAGCACGAAAGTAACAAGTAGGCACATGTGTTCCACCCCAAAACAGTTTGAAAACAGTAAAAGAGGGGTGTATGTACTCACTTGAGGATGCTTATAAGTCTTGACTAACAACCAAGCAAAGCTAGAGGGATCACGGAAATCAAACGGCTCCTAATATAGGTAACTACGTTAATAAACGGACCTAAATTGGAGGATCGGATAAAATGAGGTTTCGTAAACCAAATGAGTGTAGGGACTCATGTATTATGGTTTAACAAAGCCTACATTCTAAAAGGAAACCAAACCTAAGTGCTTACGACCCATTACGACTTGTTAAGGTAGCTTACGCCACTTTAACGCGTCGTTCGCGTAAAACGCGTTCGGACCGTCTAACTAGTCCTATGACAAGTATCATATGCCTTAACATGTCTAATAATGTTTCCTAATTAGTTTAGATGTCAAAATTTAGGTTACATATGCTTAAAATGAATTTATGCGTAAAAAGGGCATTTTGGTCATTTTCCTAAGGCATATAAACTACCTATCATACAACTAACTAAACGAAGTGACCATAAGGTATAACCTCGAAAGGTTATTCCCTATACAACTATGGTCACAATAAATGCTTGGTCGAATCCTAATGATCGACCAAACGGGTCGGGTTCGAAAGTCTAAGCAGTTGTTTATACCGCTTATCTTACGACCCTATATAAGCACTAAACCTAAAGTGACAAGCTAAACATGTTAAAACATGTTTAATGAAGTTAGAAAACAAGTTTGATATCAAGACAAAGGGTCTTGATACCCAAGAATAGTTTGGTTGCAAAATACGCAAGAATACGCATTTTGACCGAAACTATGACTCGTCACTACACCTAATCAACGTGGTAATCAGTAGGTATAGTCACAAGAGACTATAACCATCGTTATTACACTCACATTACGAATTTCAAACGAACTTCGTGTTGACCATAGATTGGTCAAAGCAGAAAGTCAAACACTGTTTGACTTTTACGCTTAAAACGCATAAAAACACAAAAGAATACTTACAAAGGGTCCAAGCTAGAAGAACTTGATCTAAATACTCAGGTATGAAGCATAAAGCTTCAACTTAGAGCATAAAATTAGATCAAGGTGTGAGAAAAATGGAATGAGAGCTTGGGTATTTATAGATTTCGGAGAACCGTTAGGATCGTTTCTCGCAAATCGTGCTTTGATCTTGGCCTTACAAGTGGGCACATGGTTTTCAAAACCATGGGAATACTTAAAACCATCAAATTCCAGCCCATAGAGTGCAAAACCTTGGGTTAAAACCATCAAAACCTCAAAAATAGACCAAGTTCAATGTATCAGCCAAAAATTTCAAAAATGGTCCCTGCACTTGTAAAACTTGATTTTTGGCACTTTTAAGCTCCGTTAACCCCATTTCAAGGCTCTAAAATAAAGTTAAAGTATAGGGAACTTGAAATGTGCTCAAAAATATCTCGGATGTCGGTTCATTTGGTCGTACGGTTGGGTTGGTCGGTTAATTACGACGGAAATCGTAACGAAAGCAAAAACGATCCAAATTACGCGACGAATGGAATTTTATCATGCCAATCACTAAAATAAAATATTTTAATGATTACATAAATTTTTGGATGTCCGGATATATTCAGAACGTAAGATATGCGCGAAAATGCAAACTTATGCACTTTTTGACGCTTTTAGTCCCTATTGATCAATAAAGTTTATTTTTAGCATACTGAACCCTTCAAAGCCTATTTCTAAGCTATGTAAAGGATATTTAGGGTATATTTAACTTATGATCAAGTTCCGGAATGTTCGTTACAGTACGAATCGGCATACTTTCGTAGTTTGTCGAAATTAGTCCCTGTAAGCGAATAAACTTGATTTCGGCATACCAAACCCTCCAAAACTTATTTCTAAGTTATGTAAAGGTTATTTAAGGTATGTTAAGCCTATTTCACTGTTACGGAGTGTTTGTTTCATTAAACTGGTTATATTTACATATCAGTTCGCTTATAACCTTCCAAAAAGCGATTTAAAGCTTGAAATCGAACATGAATTGATATGTGCACATGATACACATATTTATACAAATCCCAAGTATGAAACACAATATTTAATTGATTTGGTATTTGTTTGATGGTCGCAGAGGCACAGGTGTCACAGGTACATTATGTCGGGTCGAGATGCAGTGAGGTACATCAGCGAACCAATCATCGAACGGTATAACGTCTCGTCGACCTTCTCTCTGGTGAGAGCAGGGTTGATACCGTGATTAGTTGCTAATGGGTGGATATAGGTGCACTCTCCGACATCCCAAATTTCTCCAGAACATCATGGACGTACTTTGGTTTGATGTATGAAGGTCCCCTCCGGCATTTAATCGACTTGTAGCCCAAGGAAAAACTTCATCTCACCCATCAATGACATCTCAAACTTCTGCTTCATCACTGTCTTGAATTCTTTGCAGAGTTCCTCGTTCATTGACCCAGAGATAATATCATCAACATATATTTGAACAATCAGTAGATGTCCAGCGACTTCCTTTGTGAAAAGAGTAGCATCCACCTTTCCTCGAATAAGCCGTTGGAAAGAAAATGTTAAGAGAGCGTCTCATACCAGGCTCTCGGGGCCTGGTGCAATTTGTATAGAGATTTGTTGGGATTGAACCCTTCCAGAGGAACAGTTGATTAAAGCCAAAACCGGATCAGAGCAGTGGATCCATAATAAGCAAATGTTTGTACAAAAGCTTTCCCCTTGATAATGGCTCTAACATCTGATGGATTCAATCTACTGTCTTTCCTAACTGCTGTTGACTCCAAAGAACTGATAAAGACCAAAGTGCTGATGACTTAAACAACTGCCTTGCCTCAAGTACTGCTGAAGACTAGAAGCACTGCTGCAGACTAAGCAGTGGAAGGAAGAATCAATAGTTTGGTATATTTCTATGTAATATATTGTAATAAGTTGTTTGTTATCAGTAGTTGTAATGAGGGAAGTAGTTAGAGTTTGTTAGGAGGTTAGATGTTACTATCATGGTGACGTCAGCAAAGATGCCACAGCGGTTTGGGCGTGCCTATAAATAGAACAGTACCCTGTACTGTTCTATCAGCTCTTCATCACTTTTCTTCCTGTACGAACAAACACTGTGAGCTCAGGCTGAGGGGGAGTTTGTTACATGCATGCATATTGTAATCGGTGATTGGAATAAATTCAAGCATTCGGTTCAATGTTAAACTTGTGTGTTAAAAGAATTTCTCCTGTTTGATTGTGTGCAAAGTTTATTTCCATTTTAATTCCGCTGCATTACTTGTTCATTTTTCATATTAAATCAAACGTAAAACACAATCAATCCAAACTCAGATCCTAACAATTGGTATCAGAGCTCGGACAGTCAAATTTGATTTAACAATCATTTTGACATAAGTAGTTCAGCTCACAATCGTTGATACTGATAGTTGTTCGTTTTGTTGAAAAATAGAGTAAGGTTTAATCACCATCAAAGTTGATTAATCAGTACCTGTAAAACAACCAGGAATAACATCGGTTCACTTTTCAAACCACCCACGTTGAAACGAAATGAATACAACATCTGGGAGAGAAGGATGGGTCACATCCTTGCTCAACAAAATACCGGATGTTGGAGATCTGTTGTTTTTGGACCACATGTTCCCATGGTGCCAAGTGCTGAGGATACAAAGAAGTTCGAACCTAAGAAACCTGAAAACTATACTGAAACTGATTTTCAAAAATTCTAACTCAATGCCAAAGCATTTAGCATCATTGCATCTGCATTACGCAATGAAATTTATGCTGGACTGTTACACCGTAACAGTGCCAAGGAATTATGGGATGCACTTAAGGAACAGTTTGGGGGAACGGAAGAAGTAATTGAAAATAACCGGGAAATTCTGAATCAGCAGTATGAAACCTTTTGTCACATTAAGGGTGAATCATTAACTCAACAGTTTGAGCGATTCAGTTCTCTCATTAGTGAGCTAAGAATTGTTAAGGTTGTATTTCCAAATTCTACATAAAATAGCAGGTTTCTTAGATCACTACCTAAAAAATGGGATACAATTGCCTTTGTTACAAGAAACTCTGTTGAGTTCAAAGATCTGACACTGACCCAACTTCATGGTAGACTCCTGACCTATGAAAGGGTGTTAAACCAGAAAAAGAGGTTGCAAGAGTCTGGCAAAGTTGTAGATGATTATTCATTTGGCAACACAGCTCTTCTGGGTCAAGAAGAGTCTGGCAGCAGTAAGGATCAGAGTTATGATCATTTTATTGACATAACTGTTGGGGGTAATTTCAACTCTGATCCTCACTCATCCAACTTTGCTTTCACAGCAAATGGAGAAAGCCAGATCTCTGATAATCTGTCTTTTGAACTCAATGATTTACAACACTTTGATCCCACTGACTTAGAAGAAATGGACATTTTGCATCAATTGGCATTGCTTAGCGTAAGAACAAGCAAATTATATAAAAGAACAGGGAGAAAATTCCCAGGGTTACATGGGAATTTAAAAGTGGGGTTGGATAAGTCAAAAATCAAGTGTTATAAGTGCAATAGGCTAGGTCATTTTGCTAGGGAATGTAGGAGTCAAACCACTGGTCCAATTATTACTCATCCCAGCTCAAACCCTAGACCACAACATCAAAGCAATGTGCACTATACCCAATATACCCCTGCAGCCCATGTTAACACTGCTCACTATGCTGCAACCCACTGTTCCACAAATTCAGTATGTTCAAGCCCCTGTCCCTCAGGCTCAAGTGCAACCTGTTGCACCTCAACAAACTGCTCCAACAGTGGTTTCACCGTATCAACAAAGCTTTTTTACCCAAGGTTTTGTTGACTGGAGCAATATGCCTGATGAGCTTGGTGATGAAAATTTTGCACTCTATGCTTCTAATGATACTTTTAATGATGAATTTTGTCTTATGGCATTATAGTCAATTCCAGAAGGGGTAGAAGCTGAAGGAGAACAGCTAAGTGCTGAAACAGTGGATGGAGTGGCTGAAGCAGTGGTTACTGCAGTTGCTGGTGAAATACTGCTAGGAGAAAATTCAGAAACCCTGATTGAACCACTGTTTGACCCCTGGTCCAAAAAAGACAAAGAAGAAAAAGAAGAGAAGAAAGAAGGTGAGAAAAAAAAGAGAGTTGATGAAGAAAGTGATCATCAATGTGATTGTGCCATGATGGATGCTGCCAAGGTATCACCTCAGGTCCTTGAAAATCTGTGTTCAGACAAATGCATTATTGCATTTGCTAACATTAAAGAGGTGAATGAAAACCTTAGGGATAAAGTCTTAACTGATGAAGTCAAATTTGAGAAGTCTTTAAAAGAACTTAAAATCATGTTGGCTGAAAAAGACAAAGAAATCTGTAGTCTAAAAGAAGAGCAAAGCATAACCAAGAACCAACTCCAAACAATGATAGAAAATATCATGTTTGCAAAAAGGAGTTGGAATCCACCCAAATCACTTGTGAAAGATGGGTGGAATCTTGCAAAGGTTATGAGGTCATGCTTGAAAAACAGCTTGAAAGCAATGTAAAATTTAGGATAGGATATAGAAAATATGATGAAATTGAAAACACTGCTGCAAAACAAGCTGGTTCAGTTAAAATAAAACCAACCAACAAGAATGGCCAAGAAGTTAAGATAACTGACAAACTTGGTAACAAAATCACTCAGGAAAGATCTGTGGGATCCTCAACCTTTGAGGAAATTGAGAAATACCAATTTAAACCCACATGGTCTGATGAGTGTGACATTCTTGAAAATTTTAAACCAATGGACTTCACAACCACTGATGGTATAAAAGCTCCTAAAGCAAAGGTTATTCCTCTCAAAGACATCCCAACAGTAGTTCAAAACTCTGTTGCTAAGGAGTCTGAAAAGAGGAAGAAAAGAGAAAAGATCAAAAACCTGTTTTGTGATTTTCGTGAAAAGAAGAACCATCTTACAAAAGACTGTTTTCATCTAAAAGCATATGATCTCAACAAAACAAGTGTCATTGTACCTGTTGAGAGCTGCACCATCTGTGGTAAATCAAACCACAAAACTCAAGAATGTGTGTATCTCAAATCATTTGATGTGAAAAAGAATGAATACACTGCAAAAACATCCTTGAGTTCATCAAATTCATCTGTCAAGTTCACCAAGAACCAACCACTGTTTGTGCCAGTTCAAACAACTGTTACAAAATAGCTGAACCAAACATCTGTCAAAAGAGATGTTCAGGTGACTGATGCACCCCCTGCCAATCAATACAGAAGAGGTAAGGGACAACCATCATACCAAAGGATCCCACATGTTTACGAGGTTTACAAAAAGCCTTCTAAACCAAGAGTGAACATATATCCTTTTGGTTATCAGCAGATCATTGGGCAAGACCCCCAACAGTGGTTAGAGAAAAACAGTACCAAAACTGTCCAAACCCCTGACCTAACCACTGCCCATCCATCTGAACTTAACCTTGATACTGCTGAGACCCCATTCAAAGCCATAGTGGCTTTGGAAACCCTAATGAACTAATTCTTTACTACATGTGCAGGGAGCTTCTGCATGCTTAGATAGTCTTTGGTATGTAGATAGTGGAGGCTCCAGGCACATGACAGGATGTAGAGCCCTTCTCAAAGATTTCAAAACTCATGGAGGGGGTGATATATCCTTTGGCAGTAATAGTAAAGGGAAGGTTCTGGGGTCTGGTACTGTTCAGTCTAGTAAAGTTAAATTTGAAAATGTCAATCTAATAGACAATCTAAAATTCAACCTCTTAAGTGTCTCTCAAATGAGTGATAAGGGCTATGGCTCATTCTTTACAAAAGAGTGTTGTAGGATTGTTGGACCAGAAATGGTTGAAAAGATTGAAGCAATAATAAAAATGGAAAAACCCAACTTGTTGCTCAAAGAAGTGGCAATGTTTATGTTGTGGATATGTCAAAAGAGAGCCCCAGGACTGATGCCTGTCTGTTCTCAGCTGCCTCAAACAAAGAGACATAATTATGGCACAGGAGATTGGGGCACACAAATCTCAAGACAATCACTGCTATTTCAAAACAGGGGTTAGTAAGAGGTTTTCCTCAAAAACTGTTCACCTGTCCTGAGCATTGTGTTTCCTGCCTAAAAGGAAAGCAACATAAAAGCTCATACAAATCAATTGAAGAGTCTAAAACAACCAAGTGCTTGCAAATGCTTCACATTGATTTTTTTGGCCCAGTTAAAGTCATGAGTCTTAGGAAGAAAAGATATTGTTTGGTTATTGTTGTTGACTTTTCTAGGTTTACATGGACTTACTTTTTACACTCAAAAGATGAGACTGCAGGCATTCTGCAAGACTTTGTGAAACAGGTTGAAAAGCAGTTTGACTTGACAGTAAAAATCTTCAGAAGTGATAATGGCACAGAGTTCAGAAACAAGGAGTTAGATGATTTCTGTGTGTCAAAAGGAATTGTGAGGCAGTACATCATTCCAAGAACACCAGAACAAAATGGGGTTGTTGAAAGAAAGAACAAGACTTTGATTGAGGCTGCCAGAACCATGCTTGCTGATTCAGGTTTGCCATTAACTTTTTGGGCAGAGGCAGTAAACATTGCTTGCTATGTCCATAACAGAGTTTTAATCAACCCCAGGCATCAAAAGACTGCCTATGAACTGCTGTATAAAATAAAGCCATTAATTTCATATTTCAAAGTTTTTGGCTGCCCATGTTTCATCTTAAACTTAAAAGATTCCATCTCAAAGTTTGCAGCCAAAATTGATTGTGGTTATCATCTGGGATACTCAACCATTGCTAAGGCCTACAAAGTGTTTAACACAAGGACCAAAACAGTGGAAGAGACCTTGAATGAAAAGTTCAATGAACTTTCATCAATAAAAATCCCAACAAACCCTGCAGAATTGTTTGATCTTGATAATTTACTTTTGAAAATACTGCTGTCAAGACTAACAATGCAGGTCCATCAGAGGTTTCCTCATCAGACTATGGATATGAAGTCATCATTCCACAACAAAAGTCTGCATCAAATGGTAGAGCAGCAGATGTTCAAAACAGCTGCCAAAGTTCATCCACTGCTACCTCAACAGTTGTTGACCAAAGTAACCCATTAACCTATGCTTCCACATCATCAAACAATGTTGATAGTTCCCCATCAGTGGATAAAAGTCAGCATGTGTCCACACCATTACCTCCTATTCCACCCCCATTTGAAGCCACTGCTGGATCATCAAAGTCACCAGCAGTGGTTAGCTCAGATGATTCACATCTGCAGCCTTCACCACTTAATGCCATTGTTCAATACCAAGGAGATCTTATCTTCTTGAAATCTCATCCACCTAACCAAATCATTGGCAACATCAATGAAGGGGTGCTCACAAGAAGTCAATCCCAAAACATTTGTCTTTTTGCTGGTTTCCTATCTCTCCATCAGCCAGTTAAGTACCAAGCGGCACTGAAAGACAACAACTGGGTAGAAGCCATGCAAGAGGAGCTCCAATAGTTCAAAAGACAACAAGTTTGGGAGCTTGTACCACTGCCAGAGGGTGTAAGTCCTATTGGCACAAAGTGGGTCTTCAAAAATAAAACTAATGAAAGGGGCATTGTTGTCAAGAATAAAGCTAGGCTTGTGGTTCAAGGGTTCAGACAGGAAAAGGGCATTGATTATGATGAAACATTTGCTCCTGTAGCAAGACTTGAAGCTATCAGATTATTCCTGGCCTTTGCTGTCAACCACAACATCAAGGTGTATCAGATGGATATCAAATGTGCATTCCTCTATGGTAAGATTCAAGAAGAGGTTATGTTTGTCAACCTCCAGGCTTTGAGGATCCATTTAATCCAAATCATGTCTACAAGCTAAATAAAGCTTTGTATGGCCTGAAACAAGCACCAAGAGCCTGGTATGAGACTCTTTCCACTTTCCTACTATCCATTGGTTTCACAAGAGGTAAAATAGACAAAACAATGTTTTTAAAATGGAGAGGAAAGTATTTGATGATTGTCCAGATTTATGTGGATGACATCTGTCACGGCCCCCGGCCCGGTTTTACCCGTTTCAGGAGTTGCGGGACAGAAAAACCCATGGTAATTAATATCTTGGCAGCGGAATTTTTAACAGGATCTTTTAAAACTTGAAAATGCCCAATTTATTTTATTTCACATATTTGGGATCACCCCATAATTTACAATAAAGGTGATTTCACTGGGAAACCCCCGTTTTACAAAAAAAAAAACATGTTTCTTTATTTTATTGAGCCACTTCTTCAAGCTTGCAGTGCTACATGGCACTTTTTCCTTGATCACAGCAGATCACCTGAAACATGTTTTAAAAAGGTTTTATCAGTAGGAAAATACTGGCGAGTCATTCAAGTTGCACAAAACGACGCATTGTTATAGTATACAGTATTAAGGGTGATTATATTGTTTCTATCTACCAATTACCCCAAATCGGTATTTGTCACTCGACAGTATCTGTGACTATGGTCAGATCACCAATTGGCTAACCCGTTGTTCAATGGTGACGGGCATCAAGTAATGTATACAAAACCCCACATACCGGCAGTAATTGAAGATTATAAAGACTTAATCCTTGTAATTATAACTTTGAAAATAAATAGGGTTTTGGAAACAATTTGGTAAAAAGAGAATGACTCACATTGCAAATTTAGACGGGCAGAGTTTAGCCTACTGATTTAGCCTTGTTAACCTAATTCAAATAACAATGGACACAAAAACTTGGTCAGTAACTTAATACAACTTTTACGACAACTCACGAGATCAAAACTCTCACGACGAATGACAAAGTATAGCCCAAATACGGGCAGCACTTAAACACCCATCGGATTGGTTTTTATCGATCGGACATTGAATCGTAGCAGTGATCGAGTTATTACCCTGTTATCGCGGCAGAATTTCGTGCTTGTGTGTGTTTTTGGACTAAACAAATGATATCTCAGCGTACAAATTGAATTTTAATGTCGAACCAATGCCAAAATGCAAGTGCCAAAGCCCTATACTTATACTGAAAATTTGCCCCGGTCGCGTGGTGCAATAGCCTGTCACGTGGCGCGACGGGTACCCTTTTAGGGTAGGTAGCTTCGTGTCTTACATAGCCTTGGTGAGTCACAATTCGACGAAACTCGCATTCTACAACAAACTATGCAGATAATAACGATTAGGGAATACCCCCCTTGAGTTTTAGGGGCCCTGATCCTAGTTCCGATTGTTCTGGAAATTTTAGGGGTTATGCAATATTTCTTGGGGGTATCAATTAGGGTTTCCTATTGGACATAATAAAATAAGAAATAGTCATTTTAATGAGAGTTGTTACATCCTCCCCACCTTATAAAAATCTCATCCTCGAGATTTACTGGAACAAGTAGGGATACTTTCGCTTCATCTCTGATTCCAGCTCCCAAGTGTACTCAGGTCCTCTCTTCGAATCCCACTTGACTTTGAACAGTACTAGTCTTTTGTGCTTGAGAAACTTGACCTTTTTGTCTTCTATCTACAGTGGCTTCTCAATAAATTTTAACTTTTCATTTACCTCTACATCTTGAAGAGGTACTACCAGGGATTCGTCGGACAAACACTTCTTGAGGTTAGATACATGAAACACGTCATGTACCCCAGCTAATTCTTCTGGTAGTTGTAAGCGATAAGCAACTGGTCCTATCCACTGGATTATTGGGAATGGTCCTACGTACCTTGGACTTAGTTTTCCCTTTTTACCAAACCGAACTACTCCTTTCCAAGGAGAAACTTTCAAGAGTGCCTTATCTCCAACTTGAAATTCCAGTGGCTTGTGTCGATTGTCTGGATAGCTCTTCTGGCGATCTCGAGCCGTTTTCAGTCTTTCCTTGATTTGAGTGATCTTGTCGGTGGTTTCTTGTATGATTTCGGGACCTGATAATTGGCTTTCTCCTATTTCTGCCCAACAAATTGGAGTTCTGCACTTTCGTCCATACAGTGCTTCGAATGGTGCAGCTTCAATGCTTGCATGATAACTATTATTATAGGAGAATTCAATTAAGGGTAGGTGGTCATCCCAGTTTCCACCAAAATCTATCACACATGCCCTGAGCATGTCTTCCAGGGTTTGGATCGTCCTTTCACTTTGTCCGTCTGTTTGAGGATGATATGCAGTACTTAAATTTAGTCGGGTTCCCATTGCTTCCTGGAAACTTGTCCAGAAATGTGAAGTGAAACGACTATCTCTATCTGATACGATAGACAGTGGAACTCCATGTAAGGATACTACCTCGTCTACATATAACTTGGCTAATCTTTCCATGCTAAAGGTTTCCTTTATAGGCAAGAAATGACCTAATTTGGTTAATTGATCCACAATTACCCAAATTGCGTCATTACCCTTTCTGGTTTTGGGCAACTTAGTAACAAAGTCCATGGTTATTAGTTCCCATTTCCATACAGGCATTTCTAGTTGTTGGAGTAATCCTGAGAGTTTCTAGTGTTCTGCCTTAACTTGTGAACAAGTAAGACACTTAGAAACATATCTAGCTATGTCCTTTTTCATTCCTATCCACCGGAAATTATTTCTTAAATCTTGGTACATTTTATTATTCCCCGGGTGCATGGTATATCTAGATTTATGGGCTTCCTCTAAAATCTTATTTCTTAACTCTCCTTGCTTAGGTACCCAAATCCTTTTCTTGTGGAATCTCCAAATTCCATCACTTCCTTGCTCTAATTCCTTTATTCGTCCTTTCATTCCTTCAGCATCATCCTTGAGTGCCGTTTCTTGAATGTTCTTCACTTGTTCCATTAAATCTATCTGTAGATTTAATCTAAGAGCACGAACTTGCCTTTGCTTTTCATGATACTTACGACTTAAGGCGTCTGATACTACATTTGCCTTTCCTTCATGATATTGAATATCACAGTCATAGTCACTTAGGATTTCCATCCATCTCCTTTGCCTCATGTCAATTCTTTTTGCCCAAATATGTATTTTAAACTCTTATGATCTGTATAGACTGTAAACTTACTTCCATACAGATAATGTCTCCAAATCTTAAGGGCAAAAATTATTGCTCCTAACTATAAGTCATGAGTCGTATAGTTTTCCTCGTGCTTTTTCAATTGCCTTGAGGCATATGCAATTACCTTTTTGCGTTGCATCAGCACACATCCTAATCCTAACTTAGAAGCATCACTGTAAACTTCAAAATCCTCTGTCCCTTTTGGTAAGGAAAGAATTGGGGTGTTGGTTAACCTTTGTTTTAAAATCCTACAAGCCTCTTCTTGCTTAGGTCCCCATTCAAACTTAACTGTTTTACAGGTTAGCTTAGTTAATGGCACAGCTATCTTAGAGAAATCCTTAATGAATCGTCTGTAGTATCCAGCTAAGCCTAGAAAACTTCTAACTTTCGTAACTGATTGCAGGACCTTCCATTTGGTGATCGCTTCTATCTTGGAGGGATCTACGTGAATACCTTCGTGATTCACCATGTGACCTAAACATTGTACCTCTTGTAGCCAAAATTCACACTTCGAGAATTTGGCATAAAGCTTTTCTTTTCTTAACAAAGTTAAGAGTGCATGCAGGTGCTGACAATGCTCATCCTGACTTTTGGAATAAATAAGTATATCGTCAATGAAGACAATTACAAATTGATCCAAATACGGTTTACAGATTATATTCATCATGTCCATGAATGCTGCCGGAGCATTTGTTAATCCAAAAGGCATAACTGTAAACTCGTAGTGACCATACCTAGTTCTGAAAGCGGTTATAGGTATGTCTTCTTCTTGTACCTTCAACTGATGATATCCTGAGCGCAAGTCGATCTTAGAAAAATATCTAGCTCCCTTAAGTTGATCGAAAAGATCATCAATTCTAGGTAATGGGTATCGATTCTTAATTGTAACCTTATTCAATTCCCTGTAATCGATACACATTCGCATCGAACCATCCTTTTTCTTTACGAACAACACTGGTGCTCTCCAAGGGGATGAACTAGGTTGTATGAATCCTTTACTGAGCAATTCATCTAATTGCTTTTCAATTCTATCATTTCGGTGGGTGCTAATCAATAAGGTGCCTTAGCTATCGGTGTAGTTCCAGGAATTAGATGGATCCTAAATTCTACTTCCCTATCAGGAGGTAATCCAGGTAGTTCTTCTGGGAATACATCTGAGTATTCTGATACTACTGGAATTTCCTTAAGTTCCTTACCTTTAGTGCTAATGATTACCGAAATCATATACACTATTCCTTGTTTTCGTTCATAACTAGCAACTTTCATTACCGAAATGAACTTCATTGGTTTTCGCGGCTTATCCCCTGTAATTATAATTACTTCTCCTGTGGGTGCATGAATTTCTATGGAATTCTTATCACAGAGGATTCGAGCATGGTTGGCTACTAACCAATCCATTCCTAATACGACATCGAATCCAGCTAAATTCATGGGTAATAGGTTTGCAGAAAATTTATGACCTGAAAGTTCTATATTTTCTTTTTGCAAAACCGTATCTATGTTAACAGAATTCCCGTTTGTCGTTTCTACTGTATAAATTTGCCTAAGTTTGGTTAAGGGTAGCTTAAGAGCTTGGCAGAATGAAGTATTTATAAACTTTGGTTTGCACCAGAGTCAAATAATACTTTCGCATAAACGTTGTGAACTAAGAACGTACCAGCTATTACGTCAGGAATCAGTTCGGCTTCCTGCGTGGTCAATTGGAAGGCTCTTGCGTTCTTCTTATTAGTTCCTTCAGCAGGTTTGGCCTTGTTATCCGCTGGTTTGACCAATTTAGGGCATTCTGGTCGGAAATGCCCAGCTTCTCCACAGTTGTAGCAAATCTTTGTTTTCTTTCTGCAATCTTCTTCACGATGTCCTATAGCTTTGCAGAAGTTGCAGGTTTCATTACATTTTCCAAAATGTTTCTTTTTACAGTTCCTGCAGAACGGCGGAGTGGAAGATTGCCCAGTTCCTCTTTTCTTGAAATTGCTATTATTACCCACACGAAATCCTTGGGTAATTTTCTAAGCCAATTCCTTCTTCCTGTTTTCTTCTCGCGTACGCACCAGTCCGTCTGTCAAAGTGTTGGCCAATTCTACCACATCATTGATCGTGCGGGGTCTTGCCACGGATCTCGCTAATTAAACCCCAAATGTAGCGAGAAATAAGTACCGGTTCTGGTGAAGCCAGAGTAGGCACAATTCGAGCATATTCAAAAAACTTCAAAGTATACCCTCGACAATCCACATCCACCATTCGGTGGCTCAAGAATTTATTCACCATTTGTTCTTTTTCATATTCTGGGCAGAATTTTCTTTCCACCAGACGCTTAAATTCTTCATAACTTATGGCATAAGCCAGGTCGCTTCCCTTGGCTTGCAACACCGTATTCCACCATTCTAATACTTCTTCCTTGAAAAGGTGAGAAGCATACATGACCTTATCTTCCTCAGCACATTTACTTATTTTAATTACTGCCTCGGTTTTCTCCAACCAACGCAGTGCAGCAGTCGCCCCTTCATTGCCTGCGAACTCGACAGGTTTACAGGCAAGAAATTCCTTGTAAGTGCAACCAGGCGTTGCAGCTTTCATTCTTTTAAGAAATGGGGCTTGATTACATCATTATCATTATTATTAATGTTGCCGCCTCCATTTACACTATTACTGAAGTTGTCGCCGTGAGTACGTTTGCTAGGAATAATTAGTTGAGGTTCAACTGGATTTCGGGCAGCAGCAAGGATTACTGGAATAGCATTGGCTATTCCCTGGGCAACGATATTTTCTATATCCTGCCTATTAAGAAATTGGTCTCCATTGTTTTGCTCAGATTGGTTAACTTCGTTAACTGGTTCATTATCAACGTGTTCCATCTGGTAATTAATATATATAAGTGATTAGCACAAAATAAATAACAACCAAACATAATAAAACAATCGCACATAATCAAGTTAACACGCATAGCCAAAATTGTCGACTTTGCGACTTTCATATTTTATATATTTTAGTATGCATCCGTACACACCGGTTATCTTACAAAAGTTTTATTTTAAGTTATTTTACATGATTATATTTTTATTATTAGTATTTTATTATTATATAATCACAACCACACAGTCACACCACCACTGTCAGCTGGCATCTCAGAAGCGACGTTCCCTCTCGTCGCACTTCCAGGAGATCTGTTCTCCCACCTCCCGGATTCGATTCCCTGCGTCCACCAGCTCCTCACCAAAATGGCGGAGTTCAGCCAAGTTCTCATTGCTCATTGGTGGGTTTGGTGCAGGCTCGGGGTCAAATTGGGGGAAAAAGGTGTTAGGATTGTTTAAAAGATTCTGAAATTGCCAGTCAGTTGTCCACTATTCTTCTAGCTCTCCTGGTAGAGGTCGGGGGTGCATAATTGGATCTGGGATAGCAGGTTCCAGATTAACTGGAAGTTGTGCTTCCGCTGGATAATTGAAGAGGTTTTCATCGGCAGGTCCGATGAGGTCACTAAGTGCCAGTTTACGATCCAGCTCTTCCCATGATGGCATTTCTTGGGCTTGCCCTGAACTTTCCCCAATCTCCTTTCCTTTGCCTTTATCATTTGGATCCTCAGTCTTTATAACTTTCCGTGTCGCTGGTTTCTTCCTACGCACACGCCTCTAGCCCACGAATCTTCTTCTCTTTTTCGGTTTGGGTTTCTCCTGGGGTTGGGCTTGGAATTCCATAGGTTCATCAGTGTCGGCCCAATAACCGGAAAAGCCCTCGGAAACTTCCATGTCAGCAGAATGGATAGTGATATTCTGAAGAGCTTCAGACAACTCATTCATGCTGTTAGCATATATGAAGAAACACACAAAAATTCTAAGTTAAAATTTTGTAAACCCATTTTCATATAATCACAGAATGGCAATCAGAAAAATTAAGTATTTCTAAATACTTAATTGGCTTAAATCAGTGGCTCTGATACCACCTTTTTCTGTCACGGCCCCCGGCCCGGTTTTACCCGTTTCAGGAGTCGCGGGACAGAAAAACCCGTGGTAATTAATATGTTGGCAGCGAAATTTTTAACAGGATCTTTTAAAACTTGAAAATGCCCACTTTATTTTATTTCACATATTTGGGATCACCCCATAATTTACAATAAAGGTGATTTCACTGGGAAACCCCCGTTTTACAAAAACATGTTTCTTTATTTTATTGAGCCACTTCTTCAAGCTTGCAGTGCTACATGGCACTTTTTCCTTGATCACAGCAGATCACCTGAAACATGTTTTAAAAAGGTTTTATCGGCAGGAAAATACTGGCGAGTCATTCAAGTTGCACAAAACGACACATTGTTATAGTATACAGTATTAAGGGTGATTATATTGTTTCTATATACCAATTACCCCAAATTGGTATTTGTCACTTGACAGTATCTGTGACTATGGTCAGATCACCCATTGGCTAACCCGTTGTCCAATGGTGACGGGCATCAAGCAATGTATACAAAACCCCACATACCGGCAGTAATTGAAGATTACAAAGACTTAATCCCTGTAATTATAACTTTGAAAATAAATAGGGTTTTGGAAACAATTTGGTAAAAAGAGAATGACTCACATTGCAAATTTAGACGGGTAGAGTTTAGCCTACTGATTTAGCCTTGTTAACCTAATTCAAATAACAATGCACACGAAAACTAGGTCAGTAACTTAATACAACTTTTACGATAACTCACGAGATCAAAACCCTCACGACGAATGACAAAGTATAGCCCAAATACGGGCAGCACTTAAACATCCATCGGATTGGTTTTTATCGATCGGACATTGAATCGTAGCAGTGATCGAGTTATTACCCTGTTATTGCGGCAGAATTTCGTGCTTGTGTGTGTGTTTTGGACTAAACAGATGATATCTCAGCGTACAAATTGAATTTTAACGTCGAACCAAGGCCAAAATGCAAGTGCCAAAGCCCTATACTTATACTGAAAAATTACCCCGGTCGCGTGGCGCGACGGGTACCCTTCTAGGGTAGGGTAGCTTCGTGTCTTACATAACCTTGGTGAGTCACAATTCAACGAAACTCGCATTCTACCACAAACTGTGCAGATAATAACGATTAGGGAATACCCCCCCCCCCCTTGAGTTTTAGGGGCCCTGATCCTAGTTCCGATTGTTCTGAAAATTTTAGGGGTCTTGCAATATTTCTTGGGGATCTCAATTAGGGTTTCCTATTGGACATAATAAAATAAGAAAAAGTAATTTTAATGAGAGTTGTTACAACATCATCTTTGGAAGCACATGTAACAAAATGTGTGAAGAGTTTAGGCAACTCATGACAGCTGAGTTTGAAATGAGTGCAATGGGTGAACTCTTGTGCTTTCTTGGTCTCCAAGTAAGGCAACTGCAAAATGGCACTTTTATCCATCAAGGCAAATATGCCAAAGAACTTTTAAAGAAATTTGAGATGGATGATTGTAAGACATGCAGTACTCCTATTGCAACCAATAAAATTGTCATGTCTGATGAAAAGGATGATTTGGTTGATCAAACTCTATATAGAAGCATGATTGGGTCTTTATTGTACCTAACTGCATCTAGGCCAGACATCATGTTTGCAACATGTGTTTGTGCAAGATCCCAATCAGCCCCTAGAAAGTCAAACCTTATTGCTGTAAAAAGGATATTCAGATACCTAAAAGGTGCTCCCATACTTGGTATCTGGTATCCAGCTGATGGAAATATCAAGCTTTCAGGTTTCTCAGATAGTGACTTTGCTGGATGTGACAAGACAAGGAAGTCCACTTCAGGAGGGTGCCAATTTCTAGGAAATTGCTTAGTGTCTTGGCAAAGCAAAAAGCAAGCAGCTGTTTCCACATCCACTGCTGAGGCAGAGTATATAGCTGCTGCAAGCTGTACAGCCCAACTGCTTTGGCTTCAGAATCAATTACTGGTTTTGGTATCACTACCTTAAATTTTGAATTAACTAATTGCAATGATTCAATTTTCCTTTTATGAGTGAGGAAGTCCCTCATAAATTTTGAATATTTAGGCATTTGAGTTAGGACTTCGATAAATGGAATATTAACATGCAATTGTTTTAGCAGATTTTCGAACTTTGCGAATTGCTCATTGGTCTTTTGGCGAATTAACCGACCGGGGTACGGAACCGGAGGATTCTTGGTGGGCTCTTGAATTGGTTGAGAAGCCGTCTCTTGTTGGGGTGTGGGTGGAGTTGTGGCTTGGCTAGATCGGCTCTTTTCAGTTGGAGGCAATGGAGCTTCCTCGGGACCCACGGTACGGTTTCTCAATGTGATAAGATGTACTTGTGCTTTTGGGTTTGTTCGTTGGTTTAGATTTTGTTGGTTACTACTATCGCCGGGTTCTCTCCAACCAAGGTTAGGGTGGTTACGCCATCCTTGGTTGTAGGTACCCGTTGGAGGACCCGATGGCCTAGGTCTATTATCAATATAGTTTACCGATTCTGTTTGATTATCTACTTCTTTCATACAACTTCAATTTTCATGTGGTCCACCACACCCCTCACAAGCCATAACCGAGGCCGTCTTTGCCATCTCTAGCTTTTTTATTTTTAAAGAAAGGGCATCGATTTGAGCTTGTAAAGAAGTGCTTTCATCAACCTTATGGGCGCCCGGGGCAATAGATTTATTGCCTCGGGGAGTGTGCCACTGAAAATTGGTTTGAGCAATTTCCTCAATTTGATTATATATTTCATTTGGGCGACGAATACCTAAAAGTCCCCCGGAGCTAGAGTCAAGTGTCTGTCTTGTGTGTGGCAACAACCCATTATAGAAAGTGGATACTTGTTTCCATACCACAAGACCGTGATGAGGACACTTTCTTAGTAGCTCCTTGAACCTTTCCCAAGTTTCATATAAGGATTCCCCATCCTCTTGTGAATATGTATTAATTTCAGTCATTAATTTAGCCGTTTTAGCAGGGGGGAAATACTTATATAGAAATTTTTGGGCTAGTTCATCCCAGGTGTTTACCGAGCCAACTGGGAGGGTATTAAGCCAAGCCTTAGCTCGGTCTTTTAGTGAAAATGGAAACATTCGAAGGCGGATGGCATCGTTTGATGCTCCATTGATCCGAAAGGTATCACATATTTATAAGAAATTAGTAATATGTAGATGGGGATCCTCGTCCGTAAGCCCATGGAAAGTTGCGGAGTTTTGAAGCATTTGTATCAAATGCGGCCGAAGTTCGAAGTTATTGGCTTCGACATTCGGTGCATTGATAGCGGCGCTGAGATTACCTACGGTGGGTCGTAGGTAATCCATGAGGGTACGTTGGTCCGCCATTGGAAGTTGGTCCCCCGAAACTTTCTCTTGGTTTTTAGCTTTAAGTCTTCTTCTTAGAAAGCGTTCGGGCTCGTCTAGGGGTTCTTTTATGTCTCTACTAGAACTGGAGCTCATACACTACGTGGAAAGTTCAGATGTGGTGCCTGGGTTCCAAGTCCTGCAATAAAAACAAAAAGAACGTTGGTCAGAAGCTTCACCACGGCCCTGTGCTCAGATGAACACGGCCCGTGGTCGGAGATGCAGTGATTGTTTTCTGGATCCCTGTTACTGGGGAGTTCGACATGGCCCCGTGTTGCACCGACACGGCCCCGTGCTCAACTCTCTGTAACTCGGAAAATAAAAACTGCTAGTAACAATGCTGGGCACGGCCTGTGTCCGACCAGGCACGGCCCGTGCTGAGCTCTGCAGAAGCTGAAAAATTAAGAAAAATCTTAAAAAAAAATATGAGAAAAACAATTAGGCCGTTGATTCCTAACTTTCTTAAAATCCTTGTGTCCCCGGCAACGGCGCCGAAAAAAACTTGATGCGCGTGTGGTGTCATAGGTTTTTATGTATATTTTTAGCCCTTTTTACACGTTAGTCAAGTTTTAAATTTATAAAACACGATATTTTACTAACACCAAACACACATATGGGCAAGTGCACCCATCGTGAGCATAGTATAGTGTTGGTAAGATACCAAGGTCGTCCAAGGACACAAGAGCTTTTAATACCGGTTTATCCTCAACGTCTAATCAAATCAAAAGTTTAGAAAAATGTTTTAAACTAGAAAATAAAAACTAAAAATGCTGAAAATAAAAATAAAACAGATAGACAAGATGAATCATTTGGATCCGACTCGTGCTTAGTGTAACCTTTGATTACTTTCGCACTTTTGCACTTTTTAAGAGATTATCTTAGTTATTGTAGTAGGCCCCTCTTTTGAAGGTAACGTTAACCTCAACCCAGTAGTTTGAGTCAGCAAGGATACAATCCTAAAGGGTTGGATTATTGAAAGATAATTAATTAAGTTATTAATGCATAATGTGGTAGGCCCCTCTTTTGAAGGTGACGTTACCCTCGGCTAAGTAGTCTGAGTCAGCAGGGATACAGTCCTAAATAGCCGGATTAAAGTTTTAATAGTAGCTTACATATGAGGGGATCAAGGAGTTCGGACCCCCGCCATCCAATACCAGTGGGTATTGAAGGAGGTCCTACTAAAGTTGACCCAGGTCCTTGCAGGATCTATACACTGAACAAGGCAAGACTCTTACCAAACCGTTCCCTTAACCCCCGACCAGGTAGCCAACATATCTCCATATAGACCGTGGAGATATGAATGGTGAAAATCTTTTATTTTATATAGACAGTAAAATAACGCCAAGACACCACGGACAAATGATAAGGAAGATTCACCTTCAACATAAGAAACTAGTTATTAAAGTCATTAATACATAACCAAATAAAAAGTGCGAAAAGATTAAAAATGAAAAGTATTACACTAGACACTTGTCTTCACCAAGTGATGTAAGAGACTTAGGCAAACATGGCCTTTGATTGTCAAGAACTCTTACGATCAATCTTGGATCCCGAGACTACTCACACACTCTATGATGGATGATGGATGATGGTGGTGGATGTGGGTTGTGATGGTGGTGGTGGGTGGGTGAAGTGTGAGAGAGGTGGTTTGCCAAGGGATGGTTTGCAAATGAGCCAAGCACCCCTATTTGTAGTCTGCACAGAAGCCCGGACACGGCCCCGTGTCCATTGGGCACGGCCCCGTGTCCACCCATCTTCTCTTTCTTCATTAATTGCAGTTTGTCTGCATTAGTTGACCATGCCCCCGTGTCCGCTGGGCACGACCCCGTGTGCAGAAGCGTATCTGTACTATCAAGATTTCCCTAGATTCTGCGAATCTTAGAGTTGACCACGGCCCTGTGTCCGCTGGGCGCGCCCCCGTGGTGGGTGATAGAAGCTTCTACAGCTTTGTCTTTTCTGCAGACACTTGGGCACGCCCCCGTGCTCATTGAGCACGGGGCGTCTTCAGCCTTCTGTTCTCTTGTTTTGCTTGGGAAGATGCTGTCGGGGGGTTGGGCATGCCACGTTTATTCCTTTTCTTGTATTTATGTTAGATTTAGCTGCCTTTTTGCTTCTTTTGTTCATTTGAGCTCATTTAATCCTGAAAATACAAAAGGAAGACAAAAACACTCTTTTTCCAACATTAGTACTAAAAAGGGTTAGTTTTATGCCACATTTGATTTAATTTATATGTTGCATTTTGCGCACTTCAAATACCCCCACACTTGAATCTTTGCTTGTCCTCAAGCAAAACTCTTTATAATGTGGCTTTACACTCCCAAATGGAACGGGTAGAAGAGAAGGTTTTTGGGCTTGTCATAGAGTGTCGGGATTTCCAAGATTCTTTATCAAGTTTTATTTTTAATTATTTACAATCTTATTCGTCATGATTTATTTAAAACATTTCATAAGAGAGATTATTTATTAGGGCATAACATGCCTTTTTAAAATTCCATTTATATACAAGTTCACATACCTCACGAGGGATCACTCAACACTCGGCCGAAGATGTATTTTAGTGAAACACTCGAGAGCGGCATGGAACTTACTCCTACCATAAGCTTTCCAAGCAATCAATCCTCCTCCTCCTCTTTAACTATACACCTTTGTAAATATCAAGAGGACTTTCGGGGGAAGGGTTAGGCTTGGGTTAAAGGTAGGTGGTTGGGTTAGTGGTTAGTAGAAAAGGGTGAAAGGCGTAAAAAGCGTCGGTTTTCGTAAGACTTTTTATTTTTGCAACTTTTTATTTTAATGAAGCAATTCTTCAAATAAAATTCTTTTTGATAAACTTGTTTGTTTATTTCTTTTGGCTTCATCATCATTCATTCATTTTTTTTATAAGAAGTCATAAGAAAATCCGAGCTTTGTTACTAAAATAAATGGTTTAAAATAAAAAAAGGGTTTTGGTGGGTAAAAGGGTGTTTGTTTTGGGTTAAGAAATGAAAAGGTTTAGGCTCAAAGGGGTTAACTAGGGGGATTTTGGGTAGGTGGTAAAAAAAAAGAAAAATAATGGTGTAGAAATAAAAGGGTTAGTCCTAATGCCTCCATCATTTACTTACTCGGGTTTAAGTTGGTAAGGACCGGGAATGCATCGTCGTGGCAAGTTCTAGAGTCGTAAGAACCAAGCGGCTATTCACATAAGAAACGAAAAATGAGCATTTAGTTTAAAGATGTGTATTTGTATGCTCAATAAAGGCTCAAAACTCACTTTTTGTGGGAATGGATTTTTATGTGATCAAGTATATATAATCAAATTTTAACTAGAGTTGTCATGCCGTTTCATAATTTTCTTATGTTGGTTCTTTTTATCACGATGCTATCGGTTGTAAATTTGTAAAAATATAACCTTTTTAGAACTTGAAATTCTCAAATTAAACCTAGACAAGTTAAAAAAATGAAAAAAAAAATTTGAAAAAATTTGGGGTGATTAGCGGTTCCAATAGAGTTTTGTGTAGGGCTTGTAATTAGGACTTGCAAGATTCAAGGTTTTAGCATCCCCCCCACACTTAAATTACACATTGTCCTCAATGTGTCCCAAAAATAAGTTTTTAGGTTGATTGAATGTGTAAAAAGTTGTGAAAAAGCAAAAATTTATGTTACTGGGCGTCTGGACACGGCCCCGTGGTGTCCGGGCACGGCCCCGTGTTCAGATTGCCAGTAACAGAAAATAAAACAAAGTAACAGAAGGCTGGACACGGGGGCGCGTTCAGTGAACACGCCCCGTGTCCAGGTACCTGAACCGGGCATTTTTCTGCAGATGATTGAGCACGGGGCGTGTTGGCTGAGCACGACCCCGTGCTGAACTTGCTGTAATGAAGAAAAATTGTCGGATGGCCCTGTTTTTGTGTATGGGGTGCTGGTTCAAGTTTCCCTTGGTATCCTTCACCATCCCGAGTGTGTTTTATTCCTGAAAATTAAAACTAAACTAGAAAGCATAAAAGTTAATCTAAACTAAACTAAGGATAGTTCCGCGGAATGCCTCCGTGGTGCACCACGTTTATAAGGGTCCTTGGCTAGACCCAAAGCCTGGTCATATGTTACCCAAGTGGGATGTTTCGCATCCCATGTTGCACCGTCGGAGAGCATCATCCAAACTCGAGTCTATGACCTTCATGTAATTGTACGGGTCGTCGTACTCTCTTTCCAACTCCAAACTTCATTTCCTTGTCCCCGATCCTCAATGTTAGTGTTCCACCATTCATGTCTACCACTGCTTGGGCCGTAGCTAGGAATGGCCTCCCTAAGATGAGTGGTACTTCGGCATCTTCCTCCATATCTAGTAAGACAAAGTCGGCCGGGAAGACAAATTCACCGACTTTGACCAATAGATTTTCAGCGTCACCTTGTGGATATTTGACGGACCTATCGGTGAGTTGTATGCTCATTTTTGTAGGGCTTGTTTTCCCTAGGCCGAGTCGGTTGAACATTGATACGGGCATGAGGTTGATGCTAGCCCCGAGGTCGGCTAGTGCATTGCGAATGTGGGATTCCCCAATCGAACAAGGAATTGTGAAGCTTCCAGGGTCAATCTTCTTTTGCGGGAGTTTGTTGAGTAGCAATGATGAGCATTCTTCGCCTAAATTAACTAATTGCAATGATTCAATTTTCCTTTTATGAGTGAGGAAGTCCCTCATAAATTTTGAATATTTAGGCATTTGAGTTAGGACTTCGATAAATGGAATATTAACATGCAATTGTTTTAGCAGATTTTCGAACTTTGCGAATTGCTCATTGGTCTTTTGGCGAATTAACCGACCGAGGTACGGAACCGGAGGATTCTTGGTGGGCTCTTGAATTGGTTGAGAAGCCGTCTCTTGTTGGGGTGTGGGTGGAGTTGTGGCTTGGCTAGATCGGCTCTTTTCAGTTGGAGGCAATGGAGCTTCCTCGGGACCCACGGTACGGTTTCTCAATGTGATAAGATGTACTTGTGCTTTTGGGTTGGTTTCGGTATTACTTGGTAACGCGCCTTGTGGTCTCTTGGAGAAATTTTGAGCTAATTGATTTAATTGTTTTTCAATGTTTTAAATACTAGCTTGTTGATTTCTAAAATTCGATTCCAATTGTTGAAATCGATCCGAGTTTTTCTTTTCGGTGTCGGAGATGAGGCGAGATACGGTATCTTCAAGCCTTTCTCGTCCCCCTTGTTGCTGAGAGAAATTTTGTGACTCGTTTCTTGGTTGTTGAAAGTTTGTTCGTTGGTTTAGATTTTGTTGGTTACTACTATTGCCGGGTTCTCTCCAACCAAGGTTAGGGTGGTTACGCCATCCTTGGTTGTAGGTACCCGTTGGAGGACCCGATGGCCTAGGTCTATTATCAATGTAGTTTACCGATTCTGTTTGATTATCTACTTCTTTCATACAACTCCAATTTTCATGTGGTCCACCACACCCCTCACAAGCCATAACCGAGGCCGTCTTTGCCATCTCTAGCTTTTTGATTTTTGAAGAAAGGGCATCGATTTGAGCTTGTAAAGAAGTGCTTTCATCAACCTTATGGGCGCCCGGGGCAATAGATTTATTGCCTCGTGGAGTGTGCCACTGAAAATTGGTTTGAGCAATTTCCTCAATTTGATTATATATTTCATTTGGGCGACGAATACCTAAAAGTCCCCCGGAGCTAGAGTCAAGTGTCTGTCTTGTGTGTCGCAACAACCCATTATAGAAAGTGGATACTTGTTGCCATACCGCAAGACCGTGATGAGGACACTTTCTTAGTAGCTCCTTGAACCTTTCCCAAGTTTCATATAAGGATTCCCCATCCTCTTGTGAATATGTATTAATTTCAGTCATTAATTTAGTCGTTTTAGCAGGGGGAAATACTTATATAGAAATTTTTGGGCTAGTTCATCCCAGGTGTTTACCGAGCCAACTGGGAGGGTATTATGCCTAGCCTTAGCTCGGTCTTTTAGTGAAAATGGAAACATTCGAAGGCGGATGGCGTCGTTTGATGCTCCATTGATCCGAAAGGTATCACATATTTCTAAGAAATTAGTAATATGTATATGGGGATCCTCGTCCGCAAGCCCATGGAAAGTTGCGGAGTTTTGAAGCATTTCTATCAAATGCGGCCGAAGTTCGAAGTTATTGGCTTCGACATTCGATGCATTGATAGCGGCGCCGAGATTACCTACGGTGGGTCGTAGGTAATCCATGAGGGTACGTTGGTCCGCCATTGGAAGTTGGTCCCCCGAAACTTTCTCTTGTTTTTAGCTTTAAGTCTTCTTCTTAGAAAGCGTTCGGGCTCGTCTAGGGGTTCTTTTATGTTTCTACTAGAACTGGAGCTCATACACTACGTGGAAAGTTCAGATGTGGCACCTGGGTGCCAAGTCCTGCAATAAAAACAAAAAGAACGTTGGTCAGAAGCTTCACCACGGCCCCGTGCTCAGATGAACACGGCCCGTGGTCGGAGATGCAGTGATTGTTTTTCAGATCCCTGTTACTGGGGAGTTCGACACGGCCCCGTGTTGCACCGACACGGCCCCGTGCTTAACTCTCTGTAACTCGGAAAATAAAAACTGCCAGTAACAATGCTGGGCACGGCCCGTGTCCGACCAGGCACGGCCCGTGCTGAGCTCTGCAGAAGCTGAAAATTTAAGAAAACTCTTAAAAAATAAAAAAAATATGAGAAAAACAATTAGGCCGTTGATTCTTAACTTTCTTAAAATCCTTGTGTCCCCGGCAACGGCGCCAAAAAAAAACTTGATGCACGTGTGGTGTTATAGGTTTTTATGTATATTTTTAGCCCTTTTTACACGTTAGTCAAGTTTTATATTTATAAAACATGATATTTTTGTTGGTGCATTCGTCTGTCGACTTCGTCTTGTATCGAGTCTTGTTTATATATAGATAAATCAGGGCACGTAATACGAGAAATATGTCAAAAATAGGTCAGCAGGCAATTTCAAACGAAATTACAAGATGTAATTCCGTTTGAAATGGACAAGTGATTTCATACGAAATTAGCTTGCTAATTCCGTTTGAAATCGTAATTCCGCATGAAAGTGATTCCGTTTGAGTCATGTTCAAGCGGAATTAGGAGGTCTATAAATAGGGTTGTCTTGATTTCGTTTGAGAGAGATGTGTATGTGTGTTTCCGGAGCCGAAGTGCTGCCGAAGTGTCATCTTGCTGTAAAACTTTGTCAAATCAATCAGAAAGACATTTAAAGTGAATATCTAGCTGAATTGAACTCGATATGTCTGTTTCCGCCTTTCATATTGAGTAGAACGCCTCTGAACGACTCGTTTTGGTCGGTAAAACAATCCTACAAGTGGTATCAGAGCTCAGGTGGAGGAGTTCTTACCGATTCAGCTCAAAATTTCTGTTTTCTACACCTTCTTTTCAAAATTAACAACTTTTCACGGTTAAAATCGGCTAATTTTCTCACATTATGTGCGCAATAGTGTTTTAACAAACCCTTGAAAGTTTCAGATCTTAAAACGGCTTAAAAGTTGATCAATTTGACAAAGTTCAGACCGACATGATGACATCAGCTTAATTTCGCTTGAAAGTTTCTGTTAATTCAGCTTGAAAACGTTATTTCGTTTGGCTGATTCCGCTTGAAATAGCCTTATTCCGTTTCAGTGTGTAATTCCGTTTGAAAGTTTCAAACGAAATCAGTTATTCTGTTTCAAATTGTAATTCCGTTTGAACACTTCACACGAAATCAGTGATTCCGTTTGAAGTTGGTATTTCGCGTGAAAAGTGATTCAGTGTGAGTTGGGATTCCATTTGAAAGGGTATTCCGTTTGAAGGGTGATTTCGCTTGATTTGCTATTTCGTTTGAAAGTGTCTGTTTTTGTGAAAAAAGTTTACCGAATAATGGAAGAGGAATTCTATAACGCGTTTGCTACATCCCCGACTACTCCTACTGACATTGCTAAGAACATGAACATGGAAAATGAAACTGGAACTTTGCAAAAATCCCCGAAGCTCATGGGTATTGAAGAGTATTATGGTTGGAAAGATCGTTTCGAAAATTGGGTTCAAGCAAATCATTTGAGATCTTGGGAATGTATCGAGAAGAAATATGTTAAACCACGTACAGATTTGCGAGTTATAAAAACAATTTCTGAACTAAATGACAAAGAGAGATATATGTACAAAGCTGAAAAGATGATGATTACTTTGTTACAGCAAGCTATTAAAGAAGACATCTTCATTTTGCTTCAACATGATGGTACATCACGATCGATCTGGGATGCTCTTAAGGTTAAGTTTGAAGGTAGTGAGAAGATGATCACGAGTAAGAAAGCTTTGCTAAAGAAAGAGTTTGATTTGTTTTCAAGTTTGTCGGGAGAATCGTCAAAGAAGCTGATTGAAAGATATTATCACTTAGTGCGATCTATGTCTTTATTAGGAATTGAAAAAAGTCAAGATGAATGGGTTGATAAGTTAGCTGATGCTTTGCCTCAGAAAGAGTGGGGAACTTATTTGATGATATTGAAAAATACTGGGGAATATGACAATTTGACTATTTCGCAGTTCATTAAGAAGATTGAGGGTCAAGATCTTGAACAGCAAAAAATTGCGAGGATGAATAATCCAAGTGGTCAACAAGATGTCAAAATGTATTATAAAGGCAGTGTTCAAGAGGTTGAAATGAGTCCAAAAATTTTAACTGCTTTTAGTGCTGGAAACTCATCTGGAAATGTTGATCAAAGTTCAAGCAGCAGCAGTGGATTTTCTTCGTACCCAAATGTGAATCCAAAGAGTTCATCTTCAAGCCATTAATTTCAAAGCTCAAACAGCAGTAATGGTCAAGTGTTACATTGCAATATCGCGCTACATCTTCAGAATGGTTAAAATTTTTCTGAAGAAATTGCTAAAAGTCACATGTCATTACTCGTTACTGTGTTGGAATCATATGAAGGATTGGTTGCTAGTTGAATCGGAAATCCTATGCTGACGAAAGAGGATTACGATCAGATAGATGCAGAAGAAATGGAACTTATGGACATCAAATGGTGCTTAGCTAGTGTTTTGAGGAGAGCTGAAAAGTTTAAGATGATTACAGAAAGAGATGATTTCAGAGATGCTAATGTTTCTATTTTAGGTTTTGATAAATCTAAAGTTACTTGTTTTCGATGGAGGGAGAAAGGTCATTTTAAGAGAGAATGCAAAAATCAAGAAGCAAGTGGAGCACAGAATCCATTTGGTGGCAATGATTACTATCGGAAAGCCATTTATCAACAAATTGCTCATCAACCGTATCAACAAAAGGAACCACAAACTGCACATGTTAAAATGATTGTAGAAGCAAATAAGAAAGCTTATTATGGTATCATTGATCAAGATGATGAAAAAGTGGCAGAAGGATTTAGCTGGGACAAATACATTCCACCTGATTCAAAAGTAGCAGGTCTCATTGCACAAATAATTCAAGAGCCAGATTTGATGACGGAATGGATGAAGGCGTTTGCCAGTGATGAGAAAAATCAAGATGAAGAATTTGTTTCTTCATATGCTAGTTCAGAACAAACACAAGTGTTTGATCAATCATCAACTGATGATAGTGATGATGAGGAAGAAATGCATATTAATATTGCAAAAACTCATTTATCTCCTGAAAGTTTTCAATTTTATTTTGCAGATAGAGTAGAGAAGCTGAAGGAGAAACAAGCAGCAAAAGAAAAGAAACAGATGAAAAGTGAGAATAATGTCCAGGAAAAGATTTTTGAAGAAAATGAAGAAGAAAAAGCTACTGAGAAGGTAATTGAAGTTGAGAAAGTAGTTGAAGTTGAAAAGATCGTCGAAGTGGAAAAGATTATTGAAGTTATAAAACGTTGCTTAAAATGTTTGGAGTCATGCAAGAAGTATGCAGAGAAAGATGAAAAGTTGATTGAACAGGAGAAAATGAAAGAGACTTTATTGTTCAATCTCAATTATATGAAAGAATCATATGACGTGTTGAATAGAACAGTAACTGGTCTACAAAAGACAAATTCTAAAAGAGAAGATGCGTTGACAATGATGAATGCTATGATGATGACAAAGCAGAAGGCCATTAATCATTACATTGAAGAATGTGCCAAGTTAAAGCAGGAGTTGGAGACAGAAAGGATTGAAAACGAAAGAATCAGACGTTTACTGCAAAGTTATTCTAGTTCTGATTATTTAATTGATCGAATTTATCCAACTGTTGCAGGTTTTGAAGCATTTCAAGACAAGAAGTCTGAAGAAAAGGATACTGGTAAGAAACTGAGTGCAAATTATAACAAGTGTCCGCCTCCGATCTGGGAAGGTTATTCTCCCAGAAAACCTAATGAGGAGAAAGTCGAAAAGGCTGTCAATATAGAGTTAAAATCCGAAACAACTGATGAGTTACCAGAAAATATTGACATCACGTTCACATCGTCCGATACTGATCATGAGTCTGAGTTAATAAAAAAGATGGTCGATCAGGTGTTGGATAAGGATGAAGAGTTTGAGTCAAAGTCGGAGTCAAAGAGTTCGAGTTCATCAGTTGACAGTCAAAAGTTGTCAGTTAAAAGGGTTTACAATAAAGAATTTATGTTATCAAAATCTAATTTGAATGACGAACCAATCAAAATGGCATATACTTTGATTGATTCAGACAAATTATATTCTGATGAGGAATTTCCAATAAGAGGTGTTAAACCAGAAATGATCAAAAAGGTTTTCAAACTGACAGAAATCAATATTTCTGGAATAAAAGATGTAAATCTTACTGGAAAATCTAAACTTTACACCTCAAGAGATAAACAAAAAATAAATAAAATTTTAAACAAGAAAAGGAGTTACAATTCTGGTTCAGGTTATCGAAAGAAACCAAACCATAACGGTAATTTCAAAAAGAAAGGACTTAGTTTTATTCCTCCGAAAAATCATAAAAATGAGAAAACTTATAAAATAAAAATTGTATTTGTTTCAGGAACAAGTTCGGAAGAAGAACAAAAGAGCTCATTCTGGAAGCAAACAAACAAAGAGTTCTTTGTTGAAAAACAAAAATTTGAGAAGAATGGAGCTTATCACAGAAAAGAAACAAGAACTTGTTACAGATGTCAAGAAGTTGGTCACATAGCCTGGAACTGTCCATTGGCAACCAAAACAAAACAGGAAGTTGTTTCTAAACTCAAAGAGAAGATTGTTGATAAAACCGAACCACCAACTAAAAGATTCAAAGTTTTTAAAAACTCAACATATGAAGTTGGTGAATGTTCGAGAAGATTTTACAAGAGAAGAGTTAATCTTGACAACCAGAAGTGGGTTGTTAAGAAATTTGATGTGAAATTTGGCGATGAATCTGATTCCACAAAGTCAGAGGAGCCACAAGTTGAGATAAAATTGGAAACATCAGTGCCTCCAATGGATGATGTAAATTTTCCACCATTGAGGGCTGAAAATTTTAAACAAAAAGTTGGAAAAGTTGAGATCTCGAATCAATTCTATTCTGAGAAGAAAGAATTTGATGTCGAAAAAGTTTTTAATGGAAATGTTAAAAAGATTTTTGGGAAGATGGTCGATGGGAAGGTAAAAGGGGTAAAAGATTTTTAGGAAACAAAGAAAGCATCTTACTACCCGAGTGAAGATGAGGAGGTAACATCCAAGTTTGGTGAAGCTTGGATGTCTGTTTTTCATATGTAAAAAGTATGACATGACGGAGCTCCCAAGTTGGTAATCGTGGAGCAGGAATCGGCATCTTTCTTGAAAAATTCAAGTTTGTGATATTTCACTTTATAAGTGGTAAATCAGGGACATTAACTTGTACTTGATTTTCTACAATTGGTATTTGTTGATTGAAATTAAAACTGTTATATTTTTCAAATGGTTGAGAAAACAAAGTGATGAATGAATCCCCATTTTTATAAGTGATAAAATCAACAAAACTTATTTTTTGGAAAAACCATTTGATTAAAGCAAACTTAAGTGTTTTGAAATCATAATGGGAAAATAGTTTGTTGTAAGGGGGAGTTCTGATTGTTTATGCCAAGTGGATAGCGATTTGAAGTGATTTGATATCAGTTGTCAATTTATTTGTATAGTTTGTTTTCAAATTTTCTTTAAATGATTTTGCATTTTAGGGGGAGTAAGAATTTTCAGAAAATCCAAAAGCATTTGAAAATTTGAAAAAGCCAAAAACATGATAAAATCAAAATTGAGTTTTGTTGTATAAAAGAGGAAATGATAGTGCATCAGTAGACGATCACAGCATGCTAAAGATTTGGAAAGTCTAAATGTGATAAACGGTCTCAGTGATGATGTGCCAGTAGGTTTTTGCACATTTAGTAGATTGTGACGAGATATAAACCTAAATTTAAACTTACTTAATTCGTGGGGAACATCTCTCGGATATATGGGTAACCCCCGAAATCTTGTTTGAAAGGTCCCTCTTTCTGAGATACTAGGTCTTTATACTCAGTGATATCTGGGGTATTATCCCGGGGACTTCTGATTTTGCGGAAGCAATGGCCTAGTCCCCGGAGAATACTTTACGCTTGTTTGAAATATAGCCCACCCACAGCATAAAAAATGATGAAACATTGCAAAATGCTAATCATGTGCTGTTGAAGAAAAGATCCTCTAAAGGGGACACACCAAAAGTCGAAGCCGTCATCTCTCTGCTGAACGGAAGTTCTGACCTGAGTTCTCACGGCCCTCGCAATTTAACCCCTTACAGATATCATCTAGGTATACTCACCTGTAAGACTGAATATTGGGATCTGGATACGGGAGTATATTCTGAGGTGGGACACGCGAATAAGTTTAAGTGCTTAAGACATTAATCCGTATCTCGAAACAGTTGAACTTTGTGTGAAAATTTAAGTGGATTAGTATACTGACAATCTAAGTGAATCGTTTAGAACTTAAAATGTTTAAAGCTTAACGGTGTTGTTGATTTGTTTCAAAAACTGATATAATCCTCTTACACAAACTCACAAAAATATTGTTTGTAAATATTTCTTTACTGCATATCTTTTATATCAAAAATCCAAAAAGATTTTCAGTGTGTTTTAGCATAAATTTTGAAAAATGCAAAAAGATTTTCGACGATTGATGTTGGAGAGCTGATTTTCAAAATTCCAAGTGCTAAACATGATGACTATCAGTGAGGGGGAGTTTGTGTTTAAATAAGAAAAGATTTTGAATATTTGCTTACAAGTGGTCATCAGAAGCTTTTAAAGTGTTAAATCTTTCTGGAAATGTGGTATATAAATTTGTGAATTTATTTTTGGGTAGAGACGTGCGCAGGTTAGCCAGGTTATGATCTTGAGAGTCAAGTTCTGATCCTGAAATTGAAGTTCATGCAGTAGTTGATGTTGATGAACTTAAGGAATCAAGAGACCTGATCAAGAAGAGCATAGAGGCAGGTTGCGATTCTGGAAGAAAGAGAAAGAAGATTGAGGATGCTTTACAGTGTCAGATACTTCAGAAAGAGCAGACTGATAAAGACTGAAGACGTTGACGACTCGACACTTAAGACTCGTCAACATTCGAGGGGGAGTCTGTTGGTGCATGCGTCTGTCGACTTTGTCTTGTATCGAGTCTTGTTTGTATATAGATAAATCAAGGCACGTAATACAAGAAATATGTCAAAAATAGGTCAGCAGGCAATTTCAAACGAAATTACAAGATGTAATTCCGTTTGAAATGGACAAGTGATTTCATACAAAATTAGCTTGCTAATTCCATTTGAAATCGTAATTCCGCATGAAAGTGATTCCGTTTGAGTCATGTTCAAGCGGAATTAGGAGGTCTATAAATAGGGTTGTCCTGATTTCGTTTGAGATAGATGTGTATGTGTGTTTCCGGAGCCGAAGTGCTGCCGAAGTGTCATCTTGCTGTAAAACTTTGTCAAATCAATCAGAAAGACATTTAAAGTGAATATCTAGCTGAATTGAACTCGATATGTCTGTTTCCGCCTTTCATATTGAGTAGAACGCCTCTGAACGACTCGTTTTGGTCGGTAAAACGATCCTACAATTTTACTAACACCAAACACACATATGGGCAAGTGCACCCATCGTGAGCATAGTATAGTGTTGGTAAGATACCGAGGTCGTCCAAGGACACACGAGCTTTTAATACCGGTTTATCCTCAACGTCTAATCAAATCAAAAGTTTAGAAAAATGTTTTAAACTAGAAAATAAAAACTAAAAATGCTGAAAATAAAAATAAAACAGATAGACCAGATGAATCATTTGGATCCGACTCGTGTTTAGTGTAACCTTTGATTACTTTCGCACTTTTGCACTTTTTAAGAGATTATCTTAGTTATTGTAGTAGACCCCTCTTTTGAAGGTGACGTTACCCTCAACCCAGTAGTTTGAGTCAGCAAGGATACAATCCTAAAGGGTTGGATTATTGAAAGATAATTAATTAAGTTATTAATGCATAATGTGGTAGGCCCCTCTTTTGAAGGTGACGTTACCCTCGGCTAAGTAGTCTGAGTCAGCAGGGATACAGTTTTAAATAGCCGGGTTAAAGTTTTAATAGTAGCTTACATATGAGGGGATCAAGGAGTTCGGACCCCCGCCATTCAATACCAGTGGGTATTGAAGGAGGTCCTACTAAAGTTGACCCAGGTCCTTGCAGGATCTATACTAGGGCTGGCATATCGTGTATACCCGTACCCGATAAGACACGACACGATAAGACACGATACACGAAAGGCTATACACGAACACGACACGATAAGATTTCGTGTCCTATTTTTCAAACACGACACGAACACGACACGATATACACGAAAATTACCTGTTAATACATGTTAACTAACACTAAAATAATCACATATTTAGAACCTGTTTAGTGAAACAAAACTCGCCAAAAGTTCACAAACAGCTTAAATAATCCACAAAATACCGAATACTTAACAAGTTTAAAACAAAAATCCATAAACGGCAAATCACAAAAGACTTAAATAATTCAATACATCCATTAAAAAGAAGTTCAAAGTTTCCAAGTTCCCATGGTTCTCTTCTTAGATCTTTAATTCCAACAATTCAAACCTGCACATAATTGTACTCATATTTAGCATTGACAATTGGACATAAATTGAGTAATTTTAATTTATCAAACATTACTTTAAACATTTGGAGTAAGTACCTTTGATTGTTCATTGTTTTTTAGCAACACTACTCGAAGCATTTGGAGTGGTTACCTTAGAAGTGTTCATTGAGTTTGAAGCATTTGATTCTCCACTAATATCAAGTGACATTATATCTTCAGTGAGCTCATCCAAATTAACTTCATTAGAACCTACAAATACAAACAAACATATACGATTAGTGTGATATTATGTTATAAAAACCTTACAAAACTCAAGGAAAAAGGGACATTACAATAATCTCCATATAACCAATCCTTTGTGCATATTAGAGCCTCAACGGTATCTTTACCAAGTGAGCTTCGATGTTCATTAAGAACTCTTCCACTTGCACTAAATGTGGACTCCGATGCGACGGTAGATATACGGCATTCAGTTTAAGCAAAACGGCATCAGTTTAACCAAACACTGAAACAGATATAAACGGCATCAACGGCATTCACTCAGATATACGGCATTCAGTTTAAGCAAAACGGCATCAGTTTAACCAAAAAGTTCACTCATTTACAGAAAGTTCACAGATATAAGCAAAACGGCATCAGTTTAACCAAACACTGAAAGAGATATAAACGGCATAAACGGCATTCACTCAGATATACGGCATTCAGTTTAAGCAAAACGGCATCAGTTTAACCAAACACTGAAACAGTTTAACCAAACACTGAACCAGATATATACTGCATAAATAACTCAGATATAACCAAACACTGAAGTCTGAAACAGATATAAACGGCATTCACTCAGATATACGGCATTCACCGAAACAAATATAAAATTACCTTTAAATTGCGTCGTGGATGAGCGAGCGGCGGTGGATGACTGACGGTGGTCGGTGGATGCAGGCTTGGTGGATGACCGGCGTGGTGGATGACCGGCGGTGGATGACCGGCACGCTGGATCTGGATGAATGGATGATGTCGGCTGAGAACTTGAGAGAGTTAGGGTTTCTTTTTTTTTGAACTAAAGAAGAAAGGGTCGTTCCATACTTCCATCTATTATCTATATTTCAATATTTGAGTAAATGAGGGGTATATTTTTTATTTAATTAAAATTAAAATCTTAACAGGTATATAACAGGTAAACAGGTATCTAACCTGTTTAGACACGAAAATTAACAGGTATTTTCGTGTCTACCTGTTTAGTACCTGTTACCTGTTAAGGTCATCACGATACATGTTAAGGTCGTGTAGGTTCGTGTCGTGTATTCGTGTAAAATTGCCAGCCCTAATCTATACACTGAACAAGGCAAGACTCTTACCAAACCATTCCCTTAACCCCCGACCAGGTAGCCAACATATCTCCATATAGACCGTGGAGATATGAATGGTGAAAATCTTTTATTTTATATAGACAGTAAAATAACGCCAAGACACCACGGACAAATGATAAGGAAGATTCACCTTCAACATAAGAAACTAGTTATTAAAGTCATTAATACATAACCAAATAAAAAGTGCGAAAAGATTAAAAATAAAAAGTATTACACTAGACACTTGTCTTCACCAAGTGATGTAAGAGACTTAGGCAAACATGGCCTTTGATTGTCAAGAACTCTTACGATCAATCTTGGATCCCGAGACTACTCACACAATCTATGATGGATGATGGTGGTGGATGTGGGTTGTGATGGTGGTGGTGGGTGGGTGAAGTGTGAGATAGGTGGTTTGCCAAGGGATGGTTTGCAAATGAGCCAAGCACCCCTATTTATAGTCTGCACAGAAGCCCGGACACGGCCCCGTGTCCATTGGGCACGGCCCCGTGTCCACCCATCTTCTCTTTCTTCATTAATTTCAGTTTGTCTGCATTAGTTGACCACGCCCCCGTGTCCGCTGGGCACGACCCCGTGTGCAGAAGCGTATCTGTACTATCAAGATTTCCCTAGATTCTGCGAATCTTAGAGTTGACCCCTGCCCCGTGGTGGGTGATAGAAGCTTCTACAACTTTGTCTTTTCTGCAGACACTTGGGCACGCCCCCATGCTCATTGAGCACGGGGCGTGTTCAGCCTTCTGTTCTCTTGTTTTGCTTGGGAAGATGCTGTCGGGGGGTTGGGCATGCCACGTTTATTCCTTTTCTTGTACGTATGTTAGATTTAGCTGCCTTTTTGCTTCTTTTGTTCATTTGAGCTCATTTAATCCTGAAAATACAAAAGGAAGATAAAAACACTCTTTTTCCAACATTAGTACTAAAAATGGTTAGTTTTATGCCACATTTGATGTAATTTATATGTTGCATTTTGCGCACATCACCATGCCTCAAACTCCTCCTGCTTCTTCTCAAAAAGAACAGGTTGTACACATTGGGACACCACAATATGATGCTCTAGAATCAGTTGATTCTATCATCCAAGCCCACTGCCCGGGGCCAATTCGCTTTCTACACCCAACCTCACCTCCACAATTCCCCCACAAATAAAACTTTTGTTGGATGCTCTTGATTTGAACCAGACACAAATCAGTCCTTCTCAATCACCTATTCATGAGAATATGCCCCAACAAGTGACTGGGCCTGGTATTTCAATCATTGCTAACCCACCAACATTACCTGAGGAGGTTACACCCCTTGAGTTACAAGTAACTCTTGGTGGTAGTTCAAGTGAAGCAGCCACTACAAGTGCTGAACCCACTGGTTTGCACTTGGACAGTGGTTTCATCCATAAGACTTCCTTGAAGGCAATTTCTTCTATGGAAACATTTGTGTATCCGGTCTACACTGGTTCACTAAAAAGTGTTTCTCAATTTGAAGGAAGAGGTCCCCAGTACCAAGACAAAGGGGCATCAGTGGCTGATTTCTGGGATACATTTCCTGAGTCAACCACTGTTACAACCATTGTTAGTGGGAAATCAGATGATCCTATAAAGTTGGGTGATGGTTTAATGTACTGAGAATTGACAGCCAGAGTTGATAAACTGGATACTTCTGTTGCAGAAATTAAAGATATGCTGCAACAGTTGTTGAAAGTTCAAAAGGTACCACCCACTACTGCTCCAGCTCAAGCATCTACACCACCATATGCACCTGCTGCAAATGAGCTTTGGAATTTGTTTCAACCTTTGCTAATCCATCAAAGACAATTAGCTGATCAGCAACATGAGATTCAGGTTCAAAAGATCAGACATGCCATGGATGCAAGGTTTATGGATACTAAGGCAGATATTCAAGCAATCAAGGCTCATTTATTGAACACCACTGGCACTGCTCCTCCCTCTATCATTTTTGTGGATGAACCCCCACCAGCTGATGCCAAAAGGGGGAGAAATTAAAGCAGTTGAAGAAAAAGGATTATGAAGATGGTCTTTACATTGCACCAGACAATTATTGCATGCTTGTAGAGATACCCTTGCCAGATGGATCTAAAAAGATTGATGTCACCACAGATGCAATTGCTAAAGCAAAAGCTGATGTGAAAAAAGATAAGGAGGCTAAGGATAAAGCCAGCTGGGAACAGGAGAAAAGAGCTTTTATGGAGCTGAATGAGAAGGGTACTTCTGAGCCTAAGGATGATGAAAATCCTGAGCCAAAAAGAAAGCAGCCCACTAGAAAAGTGAGCCAACCCAAACACACACCATCCAGACCCATAAAGCACACTTCCAAACCTACCAAAAGCTCCTCACATCAATCTTCCACCCAAACAGCTCTTGTAACACCTGTTGTATCAATAACTGTTGGTACTTCAGTGGTTTCAGCAGTTGTTAACCCTACAACCACCACTTCCACTACAACAACTACTCCCACTTCAACCACTGCCCCACCAAAATTACCATCACCACCAAAAACCACCTCACCACCAAAAACAACTTCATCACCACCATCACCTCCTACTAAAAAGCAGAAGACATCAGATGTTACAACATTTGTTGTAATGACAACAGTGGTTAAAACACCAGTTGTTTCAACAACTATTAGTCAGCCACCATCCACTACAATAACCATCACTTAAATCACCACCACTGAACCAACCAAAACACCACCAACATCTCCTAAACTAAAAAGGAGAAGGGTAATTTTGAATGATGATGATTCTCCACCACCACCAACATCTTCACAATCATTGTCACTTGTTACTATTCCAAACCCTGTTCCTCTCTCTTCAGCCCAAGTTCAAAACCCAATCACTGCCATTGTTTCAGCATCTATTCAGTATCCTTTAGAGCTCATAGCAGTCAGAGAAGAGATCAAATCTTTTTATTCTGAACATGATCCTGCTAAAAGAAACTTACCATCTGTCCAAGGATATCCAAGGCCAAACAATATTGAAGAATACTTGAAGTTAAAGGCTCAACAGGCAGAGGATATCTCTAAGAGAAACTCACAAGGAAAATCTGATAAAGAAATTCAAAAGCACTATCAATTTCTGCTCACACATGTCAGAACTTTGGAGCAGTTTTCAAAAGATTTGTGTCAAAAGCTTTCAGAAAGAGATGATGAAACCTTAAAAAAATATTACATTGAGCACATCATGGCCTTCAAAAGGTACAAAGGTGACAAAGCTCAATATAAAGAATGGACAGTGGGTGAACTCAAAGAGGAGTTGGAAAGAATTGAGAAAATGAATAAAGACAAAGTGAGACACACTCCTCCTGTTTGGTCAAAATACATGAAGAATGTACCAGACAAAGTGTTAGAGCTGAAGAGGATGAAAGAGGAACTAATCACTGCTGATTTTGGGTCAAGAAACCAAGTAACAAGGTGGAAAGAAGACACAGTCAGGACCAGCTACAAAAGGTTGGAAGAACTAAGGTAGAAAAATCCAAAAGTTCCACAAAAGCCTGACTATCCTGAAGCAGAGGTTTCAACAAGACCACCAAAGCTGCAAATCAGGAAATCCACTGCTCCACCTGCTGCCATCCTTTACCAAAGAAGGAAGCAAAAACAGATTGATAAAGAAACAATAGCAGATAAAGAAGCAGGGGATTATGCTGTTAAAGAAGGGCTTAAGCGAATGATTGAAGAAAGACTTGAGTCTGCACAAGTTTCAAACACTGCTCAGTCAGTTATTACCAGGCCACAATCTCCAAATTCCTCATCTAATAAAAATCTCCCAAGAAACCCACTGGACTCAAAGGTACTATAGTGGAAAACTGACAAACAGACCCGTGTACTGACTGTGATCAAGTCCAGTGGAGAAGTGAAGAAAATATCAAGGGAACAAGCACTAGGCCTGAGTGTTGAAGATCTGCAGGATCTCCTTGATCTTCCACTGTGCAGGGATGAAGATGACACAGATGCCTTAGACTTTGAGTTACAACTCAAAGGGCAAATAAGGGAACTGTTGATGAGACAATAAAGATCTACAATAATGAAGGGTTTTGGCATCATCTGTTTTAGGGGGAGATTGTTGGGTTTGAACCCTACCAGAGGAACAGTTGATTAAAGCCAAAACCGGATCAGAGCAGTGGATCCAGAATAAGAAAATGTTTGTACAAAAGCTTTCCCCTTGATAATGGCTCTAACATCTGATGGATTCAATCTACTGTCTTTCCTAACTGTTGTTGACTCCAAAGAACTGATAAAGACCAAAGTGCTGATGACTCAAACAACTGCCTTGCCTCAAGTACTGCTGAAGACTAGAAGCACTGCTGAAGACTAAGCAGTGGAATGAAGAATCACTAGTTTAGTATATTTCTATGTAATATATTGTAATCAGTTGTTTGTTATCAGTAGTTGTAATGAGGGCAGTAGTTATAGTTTGTTAGGAGGTTAGATGTCACTATCATGGTGACGTCAGCAAAGATGCCACAGTGGTTTGGGCGTGCCTATAAATAGAACAGTACCCTGTACTGTTCTATCAGCTCTTCATCAATTTTCTTCCTGTACGAATAGATACTGTGAGCTCAGGCTGAGGGGGAGTTTGTTACATGCTTGCATATTGTAATCGGTGATTGGAATAAATTCAAGCATTCGGTTCAATGTTAAACTTGTGTGTTAAAAGCATTTCTCCTATTTGATTGTGTGCAAAGTTTATTTCCATTTTAATTCCGCTGCATTACTTGTTCATTTTTCATATTAAATCAAACGTAAAACACAATCAATCCAAACTCAGATCCTAACAAGCTTTGTCCAAGAGGTAGACTTTGTCTTTGTGAATCGGATCGGTGAAGCCCGGTGGCTGACCGACGTAGACCTCCTCTTTCACTTTGTCATACAGGAACGCCGACTTGACATTAAGCTGATAGACTTTAAACCCTTTTCTATGAAGCAAATGCAAGAAAGATTCTGACGGCTTCGAGTCTGGCAATCGGAGCATACACTTCCGTGAAGTCTATTCCCTCTTGCTGACTAAAGCCCTGAACGAATAGGCGAGCTTTGTTTCTCACGATCCCTCCCCTATCGTCTCGCTTACATTTGAACACCCACTTGGTGTTAATCTTTCTATACCCATCAGGTAGGTTGACTAGCTTCCAAACTATGAGCTTTTCAAATTGACCGAGCTCTTCTTGCATTGCATTAACCCATGATTCTCCTGTCAGTGCTTCTTTGTACGTTCATGGTTCAACCTGCAAGATTAAGCAACTGAGTGAGAAATCATTTTGTAATGGTGCAATATTAGTGTATAAACATGCAAAGCCTTGGTCGATTTGACTTCTCGTTCGAACTCCTGACTGTAGTTCTTCAATTATCAACTCTTCGGGGTGATAAGATAGAGTCCTTGGCATAACTTCACCGGGAATGTTCACCTCGCTTTCCAAATTCGTGACATTCTGATCTGCAACTTGTTCATCGACTTGAACTGTCTGATCTGCAGCCTGGATCTGCTCCCCCTCAGGTTCTTAATCCCCTCGATCAAAGGTCGGGCTATCCGAATCAGACTCTGAATCATCAACAACTGCTGTCTGGTTTTCTGGAGCAGGCTCTTGTTCTGAAGTTGTCTGAGTTTGCTGCAAATTTGTATCACCGTGACCACTGTGACTGGGACCAGCTTCATGATCATTTGGAATCTGTTGACGCTTGGAAGACTTAGCTGGCAATCTATTCAACTGGGAAGCTTCATATTCCTGAAATAGATTTATTTGATCCATAAACTCCGGCTCTTCAGGTAAGTCGAATCACTCCTATAATGTCTCGTAGTCGAATCGCCATGAGTTACCAGGTTTCTGTGGAGGCATAGTGTATTCCTAACATTCCACGTGTTGAGCTTCAATGATCCTCCCAAGACTTGGAATGAAAACCCGTCTAAGTGGACTAGAATAACCTACAAAGATTCCTTCCAAACTCTTAGCACCAAACTTTCCATCAGGATCCAGAACTGTGCAGGGTGACCCGAACAGCTCCAGATATTCCAAGTTAGGCTTTCATTTGTTGAGTAGCTCGAAACACGTCTTGTTATGCTTCTTCACAGTTAGAACCTGATTGAGAGTATAACAAGCAGCGGATACGGCTTCTCCCCAAAAGTTAATAGGAAGCATTGAATCAGCCAACATTGTTCGCGCTGTCTCTATCAGTGTCCGGTTTTTCCTTTCTGCAACTCCATTCTGCTATGGAGTGTACAGCGCACTAAATTCTTGCAGTATACCCTTTCTGTCATAGAATTCTTCCATCTTATTTGTTTTTAAACTCGGTACCGTTATCGCTTCGTAATCGACATATGTGGGTCTGGTACAAGTTTTCTATTTTTCTAAATAATTTCAGCAAACTCTCATATGTTTCATCCCTTGACTTCAAAAACATTACCCATGAAAATCTCGAGTAGTCATCTATAACCACTAAGCAGTATAAATTACCAGTAACGCTCTTCACGTTCACAGGACCAAAGAGATCCATGTGAAGTCTTTCAAGTGGCCTCGAGATTGAGTTCTCCATTTTTCTGGGGTGTGACTTCTTGTGTTGCTTTCCTTTTTGACAGCTTATGCACTCTCCCTCACAGTGGAATCTCTTCAGATTCGCACCTTTGACTAGATCGTTATGAACCATGTGATTCATCTTTCGTAGGTGGATGTGGCCCATTTTCTGATGCCATAACATTGACTCCTTCTCGGTAGCTTTTGATATAAAACACTGAGGATGACCTGAAGTGGTTGTAGCAACACTCATATCAAGAACGTACAAGTCATTTTCCCTCGGTGCTCACATGATGATCCATTCTTCGGGGATAACAAACCCCAGCTTCAGAATCAGACATTCCTAGTGCGTTGTGTACATTTTGTCACAAATTTGAGAGATGCTCAGTAAATTGTTCTTCAGCTCTGGTATGTAGTTGACTCGTTCAAATGAAATGACACCATTGGATAATGTGCCCTCCCTGATAATTCTACCACCTTGGTTTTCGACGAAACCAACATAACTACCATTAAATCCTCTAACGTCATACAGTAGGGTCTTCCGCCCTGTCATGTGCCTGGATGCTCCGCTATCTATAATCCACTTTGAAATAGATCTTCGGAGCTCCTGCACATTTCACATGCAATTTAGTTAGGTGATGAAGCAACCCAAGCCTCCTTTGACTCGGTAGCTTGACGTTAATGTGTGTTTTCATGGTGGGAAGTTTTTGTCGTTCACTTTCAAGTTCTTCTCAGTTTCAACTTCAACCTCTTTGTATAGGAAAAGTTTGTCTTTTTGTGGTTGACCAGATGGTTGGACCTTTTCGGAACATACTTCTTGCCCGGTGGGGTCGAAGAAGTTTGTTTTCAACCTTCTGATACAAATCCAAAGGTACAGACATCTTAACCGGTTTGGTTGAAGACGTTTGTTTTGCAGCACTATCAGGAACCTTTGGTTTTGTTTCAGTTGATGCCTTTACTTGAGATTTTGGCATCCATGTTTGTTGTGGAGGAGTAAATCGTTTGGAAGATTCACCATTTTTCTTTACCGGTTGTTTAATAGGTTTAGATTTTGTTTTAACGTTTTCAGATTTTGGAATATTCCTTTCAAAAAACATAGGCGCTTTGCCTTTAACATCATTTGACTTCTTTGGATTCTCAACAACCATATACTTAGGTTTCTGATTGGTGCACTTTCATGCAATGTGTCCAATCTGATCACATTTGAAGCACGTTCGGGTATCGACAACACGATTTTGACCATCAGTCTGCGGTTGTGAGGCCCTTTTTGCGAAGAACTCTTCATTTGCTTTCGAGAAAATTTCCGATTCTTGTTTGGTCATTGAGCTTGAACTCTTCACTAATGTTGTCTTTTTAACAAACTTTGATTTCTGAAAGTTCTTTCTCTAATAATTCTAACCACCCTGATGCCCACCAAACCCTCTGTTTTGGTTGTTATTTTGAAAACGAGGTGGCACATTAGGTTTGCTGTAGTAAGACTTATCTCGTTGAAAGTTCAAAAACCTTTTAGTGCTTGACAAGCCATTGACCTCAGAAACATTAATCTCAACTAACTTGAAAACCTTTTTCAGCTTGTCCACATTAACATTTTCGATCGGAAACTCTTTATCCGAGTACAGCTTATCTGCACCATTCATCTTGTACATGACAAGAGTCGGTTCGTCCTCTAAGTTCATCTGGGACTTAGGTTTCGGGATGTAATTGTTCAAGAAACAATCATCTTCTTCATTCGTGGAATCACTATCAGATTTTAGCACTTTTTCAACAACTTCCTTCACAACCTCAGATTCAATGCTATCTTCATCGGATTGTGAGTTAAACGTGACATCAATGTTATCAGGTAACTTTTCAGCATCACTTTTCTCACTTGAATCTGATTCATCAACCAACCCTGATTGTTTTTTAGTGAAGTTGTTACACATGGGTGGTGGAACCTTGTGATACCCAACCCCGGTTCCATCAGAATATACATCTTCACCTTCTTTGTTCTTTCCAATTGGTTTAGGAACTATGTGTTGTAGAACAAAGCTGGCAGAAGAGTAGTTGTTCAGCTTCAAGTTGATTCTCTCATTCTCAATTTTAGCTTCCTTATACTGAAGCTTGAGATTCGCAATCTCATCCAATTGAACATTAATCAATTTTTCTTTCGCTTGAAGAACACCAGATAATTCTGAGTTTTCTTTACGAGTTTTAATATTTCGCTCGTCTGAATCTTTGATTGTTCTTTTTAATTTATCAAAATCCTCATAAATTTTTATGTTCTTAAGCATCAACTTTTCATTTTCTTTTCGAAAAACGCTCAACATCATTTTCATCAGTTTTAATTTTTTCAGTTAACCAATTTATTATGTCAGTTGAACTTTTTATCAGTTTGTCTCGACCAATCACTTCTCTGTTTAGAATGTTAATTTTATTTGACAGCTCCTGGATTTGCGATCGAGAGAGATACTTATGTGTATTACAGACTTTGCATTCTTTCATGCAATAACTTTCAGATTTAGCATTTTCAGTCTTACCTGGTTCACTATCTGAACCACTAGAACTGACCTTTCCTGATGATTCAGACTCAGAAGCGGATGTGGAATCTACCTCTAATGCCTTTGCCATCATGACTTAGTCTGCCATCTTTGTCAAGTTCTCGGCTGTCATCTCTGCTTTAACATCGATAATTCCTTCATCCAGCTTCTTAGGTTCCTTAGACCTCAGAAATTCCTCATATCTTTCCTGTCTCAGTCTCTCCTTCTTGGCTCTTATTTCTACATCGATTTTTATCTGCTCTTCTTCTGAAGGAATCGACTTTACAATAGCTTCGAAATCAATTGTTTTTGGATCAATGCAAATATTTCCTTTCGGATCCAAGTAGCATTCTCTGTCTGGATCCCATCTTTTAGCTTTCCTCGCTTCTATGAAGGCTTCATACATTTTTTGATATTATCTCTGTGCGAGACTTCTTTCTCTGTTGTACGTTGATTTTGTTTCGACTTCTGCCATGAACGCATAACCAACAGCATCTTCCTCTGGAAGAAAATCGTTCCAGTTGAACCCTTCGTCGTCTTGAATCACTGCAAGAGCTCTCGATTTTTCTTTCGGATTGTCTTCGATTTGCTTCATTTTTGGTGGTTCTTCATGGTTTCTATGATAAACTGCTTTTCTGTAGTAGTCATCATGAAAAGGATTCGCAGTTTCATCAGCTGCTGAATTTCGGCACTCCCTCTTGAAATGACCTTTGTGTTTGCATTCAAAACAAATCACCTTTAACTTGTCAAATCCCAACTTTGGTGAAGGTCCTCCAATCGACTATCTGTCACACCCCGATATTTCCACATATTACCGGTGGGCCCGGTGGGGAGTATCGTGACGTAGTTGATATCATCATAGTCAAATAATCACAGTTTAATGCACAGCGAAAGTCTAAAGTAAATACATTACAAACCGATTCGAAAGTAACATCAAAATTACAAACGGAATGTAAGATGGATCCACAGGCGGATCTTAAAACAGAAAGATAAACACTGTTCAACAGACTTCAGACGTCTAGAACTTGCAAGATTCCCTATTAACGCCCTGAGCTCCCAGCCAATTTACGTACAGCACCTGTCACTTATGTCACACCCTGGCTTTGCGGAAGCGTGGGTTTATTTTGGTGTGACTTCTTAATACCATAGCATAATCACAACAATGCTATGTGAAAATAAAACCATGATGTTCATCCAATTAACGAGTTTTAAAAGTTAACACGACAACATTGTTTAAAAGTTGATACGTGAAATAAAATACAACCACAACATACTTGGGACCTGTTCATAAGACACAACTAAAAGACATAAGTGAAAACACAGTTTAAGACTTGTGACCTGTCCAGGCAAAGATCACATCTCCTAAACTTGGATGACATCATTACTCCTACGCAGCTTAACACCCTTGCATACTTGGCCAGATCCATTAATTTCCTGAAATACATATAAGTTGAAAAATCAACATAAAGTTGAGCGAGTTCATGTAAAAGTGAGTATGTAAACCTTTGTAATATGTTTGTATGTATGAAAATCCCTGGTATGTAGCAAATAAGAAAAAAGAGATCACCATTGGGTTGCAAATCCAATTATATGTGTGAAGTGCTGTAGGAAGACTCAAACCTAGCAGATTTATGCGTCTGGCTCAAAGTCACCCCGAGGTCCGTACAGTGGGCCTGGAGTTGGGCTCGCTACACCCAGATAATCTAATGCTAATGACCCTCGGTCCTACAATGAGGATTAATGGCCTCTAGTTCCAGCCTACCCACTCACATGATCTAAGTAGTAAACCCTCCTTAAGCTAACCATACCATGTATAAAAGTATCCGTAATTACTGTAACATGTATTCCACCCCCGAAGTATAAAAACTGAAAACAGTTAAGAGAAAAGGGGGACATGAACTCACTGTATTGCGTCTTCGTACTCGTAACCCAAATCTCCGCGGCAAACACGACTACCTACAATGGTCTAACGTCTGTTAGGCGAACGGGTCGTGCCTTGTCTTAGGGTTTAACGTTTTTGGAGAAATAGTTAGGTAACTATTCCGTATTCACACTTCTTATTTATTTTATAAGTGTATTCCTTCCCAAGGATGGGGGTTTTAATACATGTTTGCTTTATAATTCTGAAAATATATTTTTAAGTCTCAGTTGAAAAAAATATATTTAAATCACTTGTCTAAAATATTCTAATTCCAAAATATACTTATTTTTCCCAAAAATATTATATTTTACTTCATACACTTTCCAAAATAATACTTTATCAAAATACACATTAAGAGTATTTTCCGAAAATACATAAGTTACATTTTAAAGTTCGCGTTGTAATAGCAATACCGGTGTAACTTAAATATTTATTTAGGATAGCGTTGGTATTATTTTGGAGTCGTAATTTCATACTATTTTCAAGTTATATTATTTTTATCCAAAAAAATAATATATCTAGTTCACAAAATAATCACACAAGCGTTTTATTATGAAATATATATTCTAAATATATATTTAACAAGTTTTATTTACGAAAATCCACCTCCGACACTTGGTAATTTTTGTAATAAAAATCATGGCGAAGTTTATTTTGAAAACCAAGTTAAAAACACATTTATAAATACTTGTTACAAAAATATTTCTAAGTGTTATATTTCTGGAAAAATTTCGCCAGAGTTTCCTCTGTAACTGGAGGTGCCCACGCTTACTAGCGTATCATTTTCTTTTCAAAATTCAATCAAACAATTCAATCATCAACATACAATATTTAAACATCAAACTTGACAAAACAAGACTAAATCATAATCTCATGAACTTGAAGGTTTTGTAAAAATATATAGCAACTTTCTAACATATTTAGTAGGATTTTGTTATCTTTAAAAATAAAATTAGTTTCTTAAAAACTTTATTTTTAATGAACTTGAAGTTTCACGACTTCTAGTCATGATTTACAAAAATATCTCTTGTTATATTTTCTTGTTTACACAAGTGTTTACACACTTGTTTAGTTACTATAAATGTGCTTCTTTCATAAAATACCCGAGTTATGACAAAACTAGTATTTTCACTTGGTTCTTCCGAAAAACCACTTGTAGATCTTTAGATCCGTAAGTTTACAACTTCTCTTTACAAGAAAAATTATGTTTACTCAAGTTCATGTTTCATGGATGGAAGGTTTCACCATCTTTCATAACTCTAACATTTATAACCTACTAGTTCATGTTCTTGAACATGATCTAGTATGTCTAGATGATGATCCATCCAAATTTTACTAACAAGCAACATCAAATAATCACAACTATACAAGATCTACATGATTTACACACATATTCTTTCTTTATCCACCTTATTCATCTTATGTTCAAGACTTTAAGTTATGTTCTTTAGTGTTCTTAATTTTTAACCATTAAATCACCTATTAACCACCATAAACAAGATCAAGATGATGATTAGAAACACTTACTACTAGCACATGGCTAGGGAAGAAACAAGGTATAAATGTGGTGGATAAAAGAAATCTAGAGAGGTCCTTGAACTTCCGAGAGCACCGGGCTTATTTGTAGGACTCCTTGCTTCTATGTATGTATGAGAGATGGTTGTATGGAAGTTGGATATTGGTGAGATGGTGGTTGATGATGGAGGCCGTGAGGTGGTTAGGAGGGAGAGAAAGAGCTAGTTGATGTTGTGTTGGTGAAATGAGAATGATAGATCCATTAGTCTTATTTATAAACTAAACATTACTATTATCCAACATACAACATGTCACTAATCCTCCAACATTAGGGAATATAATAATCAAAGAAAAACAAGGGGGTGTACCACCCCTTGTAACCGTCAACATGGGGGGGTAGGGGGTGACGGGTGGTCCATGGGACAACCCTTAAGTGTGTTAAAAGACGAGTTAATCCCTCATTTTATCATGTAAATGTCTTGAATTAGATAACTACGGTTGCTTGTGTTTCAGGTACATTTGGAGCTTAAAAGTATGGAAATAAAGCTTCGAATAGACACGACTGGATTGTAGATTGAAAGACGGAGAATACATGAAAAAAATAAATTTTGGAATTGAATAATTAAGAAGATAACATGATAGAGGATGAAATTACGAGAACGTAGGCGAAAACGGTGAAGAAAACGGAGTTGAAACGAGAAAGTTATGAAGAAAACAAAATTGATTGCTGAAGCCTACCGTAAATTACGGTGGATAGCGTAATTTACGGTAGACTCTGACAAAAATTGATGCCGTAAGACAGTTTAAATCCACCGTAAACCATTTTAAGCCATCGTAAGCTACGGTGGCCACCGTAGCTTACGGTGGAGCCTGCGAAAAAAGTGTAACTCCCCACTTTTAAGGTGTTTTATGGTGTCTTTTCATTGGCAATCATGGTGGGACGTTTTGGAGCAGTTCTTGGGGCGATTTTGGCTGTTTCTTCTTAGTTCTAAACAATTCTAAACAATTGGTTTGTGTTTTCGATTCATATGTGTCACACCCCGATTTCCACGTGTCACCGGTGGGCCCGGTGGGGGAGTATCGTGACGTGGTTGGCAACATAATAGTCAAACAACACAATAATTAATATGCACAGCGGAAGCAATTTAAAAGATATAATACAACCGAATTTAATATTGTAATATCAAATGTCACAATATTCGGAAATTTATCCACAGATGGATCGGAAACAAAATGTGAAATAATAGTTCAACAGACTTCAGGCATCTTAAGCTTGCGAGACTTCTAATGATGCTAAGGAGAAATATCCAGCCAATTTCGTATAGTACCTGCATTTAGCCTTTTTGGAAAATACGTCAGTTTACATTGGTAAATACAATCAACTGACTCATTTTGGAAAATGATTTAAAATTTGGTTTGGATGCACATGGCATAAATGTTTTATAATTTGATTAAAATGCACAGAGGTAAGATTAATCTTTTTAACTTGGGAGAATTATTTAAATATATAATCTTGTGAACGAATTACATGTTCCTTGTGCGTTCAGTAGCCCGGATCTTGTCCGGGTTAAAGATCAATAGACACACCACATTATTCTTTTGTGCACTGACGGGTGTACGCCTACACCCCGCGCTTAAGTCGTGGCCATTTCGTAAAATGATGCCAAGGATATCCGGGACATGGTCATTAACCCCCCGAAGGCTTTAAGTAACAAGACTGTTTAAACGAGCCGATCAAATTTGTTCAATTACCCACACAACGGTGGAGGATTTGATGCCCGATCAAGCGGTATGCTATATACCGTAACCCAAGCCCGTATAGGGAAAATAAGTTAAAAGTATTTACCTGAGCAATGTATATATCACAATAAGCAAATTGCAAGTAGCTTTTACTGGTCCTCCTAATCTGGAACGAAGGTTTATAATAACCTATTAGAATCCTAACGGGTCTTTAATTAAGCTTAAGCTTAGACTGGCTAGTTTCAAAGATACGGTTCGTACGCACGATTAAGCGAAGACCGGATAGAATGTGATTTAGACCCAACAAGTTCAGAGACTTGTTCAATATGGGAATTTCATACACATTCTGGATTTCGAGATAAAACCGATAAGGTTTGACCCGTTTAGGCTAGTTTATGTAAACTAGTTACATAAACCGAACCGAACGCGTAATAAGCGTAACGGGTATTCATGAGAGCTATTTACAGGTTTCCTAAGTTAATATGCTTCATATATGTTGTGACATTAGTAATATGTCTTTCATTATGCCCGAAACGAATTAAATCACAAACTATGCCCCGTAGGGGTAGTTTGGTCATTTTAAAGGTTGTAAAAGGGTCTAAGTGCTTAACTGAGTTACAGGTCTGATGTAATCAGCAAACATACTCAAATTAATGAGTTATAACAGTTGGATAAAGTATATATGTGAAATTTATCAATTATAACCAAACTATGCCCCGTAGGGGTATTTTGGTAATTTCACATAAGCCGAAAAGCTCAAAACTGAAGTCTGAGTTTAACCACTTTTGCTTACTGTTAAAATATTATAATTTGCCTTAAATATCAGTAGGTATCACCCTTGTATGTTTAAAAATACTCTTAGTACATACTATGCGCTAAAAACGCTTAATAAGGCGATTAAAAGCCATTTTCGGGTTTGATACATAAATATGATATTTTTTATATTTCCAGAAGGCTTAAAATAATTTATTTATCATATGTGATCAGTAGCAAAAGGTTTGGAGTCGTTTAGATATGTAAAACTCATTTTATGGCCCGTAAGGGCAAAACCGACAAGTACCGGATTAAGCCTACGACTATGAGTTATGCTCAGCCTAAAATTAATTAAAAATATTTAAAAATCTCAAAATAATATATTACATTAGTGGGTAAAGAGTTTGATATCAAAAAGTATGTTTAAATAGGCTATAGGTTAATTACGCCGTTTAATTAACATAAAGCTTTAATTTTTACGCTAACGAGCATAACTCTTAATCTACACCTCAAACTGATGTCAAATTTTGCATATAAGTTTATATATCAGTAATTAAGGTTTCTACTCTTTTACATTTCCAAAAATCATGTTTTAAGGTAATAAGGGCATAATGGTCAACATATGAGCAATTAACGGAGTCATGCATATTAATTGGATAACTAATGATCCGAGGTGTATAATCACAGAGGGTTATACTAGCATGTAACCTGGTCCAAATAAAGCTTTAAGGTATTTCTAAAACATACCATAACGGGTCAGAACTGAAAGTCAAAGTATAAGTCAAACTATGCGACTTTCGGTTCCGAACCGGGTCTAAATAGGAAATTGTCGGGTTGAACATGTTTAGACATGTCCTTACACTAATTACCAAGTTATATTAATGATCAAACAGGTTGTATGTGCTCTACATTGCTAATCATGCATAAATTGCAATTTAAACAATCTGTTGACTTTTTAATTACACGTTTGACCCGACATTAGACCTAGTTAGCGTGGGAATCAGGGGGAACCCTTTTGAGGGTTTATTATCCACATAATTACCAACATATAACTACTTTTGATTCGACTAATCACTGGACCATTAGTGATTAATCTTAAAGTCAACCGTTAATTACGACGGTTTGACTTTTAAGCTAATACTAAGCTAAAACTTAATTAAGAAAGGTCAAGTGTTCTTACAAGAGTCCTATGCATGAACTATGATCACTTGAGCCTGCTTGGGAGCTCCATAATTGATCAGGAATGCAAGAGAAGGTGTGAAGAACAATGGTTGCAACCTTGGTCCTTTTATAGTGAATTTCTCACCACAATTTGTTGACACTTGGGTCTACAACTCTCCACAACTGACTTACAAGTGTTCCTAGTGCTTAGGGGGTGCCTAGGGGCCAAGAAAGATGTGGAGAATCGGATATAAATCGATTGCAAAGGCAAGGGCAGCCAAGAAACAAGAAAAATTGAATCAGAGAGGCCCTCACGTGACGCGAGGGACCCCCCCCCTTGGGCTTCGCGTGGCGCGAGGCATCATCTGCACAAAATCAGAACTTGTGATTTATTGCGTTTTGATCCTTGGCTCTTCAAACTTCGTATAGACACTTGTTTCTTGCATTATGAACCCTCATAATTGATCTATAAGGGCTTTAAAACATATACCCACTTTGTTAAGTCCCCGGTTAACTTTATTGTTACCCGAAAAGTCCTAACTTCCAACGTTTACGCTTTAACCCTTCGCACACGAATTTGGTCATAACTTTCTCATACAATAACGAAACTTTACGAAATTTAAATCGTGTACTTTAGTGAGCATAATTAACAGTTACAAAGCTTCGGGTTTATCAAAAGGTCACTCAGAGGTATAACTTAAACATGTTGACACGTTTAACCCCTGTAGTTTGAAATCTCTCACTTTTAGCTTCGTATGATCCATGATTTATTCGTTTGAAGGTATGAGCATCATGTAGGGTTAATATATAATATATTTATTCACTGTCGACATCTAGAATACGTATATTCACATACTTTCCATGATTGTCAACTTTAGTCCTTCTAGAACATTCTTTCACACGTTCAAACCTACGACACGTGTCAACACTTTATAGGACGTGAATTTTCGAGGTGTTACAATATGAACATTAATCCTTTTGTTATGATGTTTGTTCAAGCCATGAATGGCTAAACTCTTTATGGTCATCTTTGGTTGAAGGTTTGTAGAGACGATTGTGCTTGATTTCATATTTCTAGAATGGTAAATTGAATTTATGTTTTATTTATCATGGTGTGTTCTTATTTGCTTGTAAATTGTTGATGCTTATGATTATTCTATTTTGAAACCATACGTTCTTGGTGCCGTTGGCAATCGAGATATCATGGGTAGAACTAGGATCGGGTAAGGGTCAATTGGTCATCGGGTAACAACCTCACGTTCTAGGAATCTGAGTACTTAGTTCCCTTTTATCACAACAAGTAATTGCACATGAATTATGTCTATGTAGTTCTTTCTAGTGAATGATAGCACAATTGTTGAAGCAAACCGGAAACTTAAGATGGTCATTTGTCTCTAAATTGTTTACAAACTCAATTCTCATTTTGCAAATTAATTAGTAATCTTAGTTTTAAAAGAAACCAATCCAATCAAACCAACTCTTGAATTTATTTTATTTGCAATTAGATTAATTTAGTCAAGTTAGATATACACTTAGATAACATGCATTCCACAAACTCCCTGTGTTCGATACCCACTTACCACTATCTATTTAGTAGTAATTGGATTAAATTTGCGTGACCACGACAATCACGTCAAATTTTGGCGCCGTTGCCGGGGAGTAGTGCGCAACGTGTGTTATTTTAAGTTTGTTATTTTTCTGGTTTACGCTGGGTGTGCTAGTGTGCAGGTATTGACAGGTGCATGCGTACTAGGAGCTCTCACAAGCTTTCACCATTGGCATTTGATCCGGAAATTGAACGAACTTTGAGAAGAAACAGAATTTTGTTAAGGGAAAATAGAATCAGTAGTTCACCAACAACACCAACTACACCAATCACACCACTTAGATACATGGATCCACCACCCACTACGGGTGAACTTACACCACCTTTTATACCAACATCAACTCAACCTTCACCAAATACCACCATGCCTAACACCACTACCGAATTTACTTCACCATACGATGTTATACCAACCAACACCACTACACCACCGGTTACTACCCAAGTTGAACCTGCACTTACTTTTAACCCTTCCTCAATAATTCCACCATTTTCACATTTCTTTCCAGCTTCGGGTCAATCATCCTCAACTTATTCCCTACCACAAGGTTCAACTGTTGTTCATGCTACTTCTACATATAGACCACCGAACCAACTGAGTATGCAATATTCGTCTTATCCTTATTTGTAATCTTCGGGTATAGGAGGAGAAGGGTATTTTGAAGGTTATGAAGAAGAGTTTGAGGGATACGAGGAAGAAGGATATGTGTATGAGGGTTATGGAGATCAATGGGAATTTACTTTTGTTCAAGGTCGAAATCAAGGAATGCCAAGTGTTGATAGGATTCCTCAACAACAAATCATACCTCACCAATTGCCACCACAAGGTCCACCGGTGCAAAGGCAAGTTCAACAACCTCATGTGGGGCCTAGATTTCAACCACCACCTTTACAACAATTTGTGCCTCCACGAATGCAAGCTCAAAGACCAATGGGTCCTCTACGCCCAAGAGTTCGGTTGAGTGTACCAAGAAGACATCTTCGAGAACACGCAAGAGGCATAGAAGCACATTTTAGACCGGTGATCACTCATAATCCTTCACCGGTAGTTATTCCTCACAATGATCAAGGGAGGACATTTGAAGTGAGAACCAATTCATTACAAAGCTTGCCAAAGTATAAGGGTCTAGCAACGGAGGAGCCTTATTTCCATTTGGAGGCTTATGATTCGATTTGCAACACTATTGGGGGTCAAGGATTTTCAGCCGATGATGTCAAATTGGTGTTATTCCAATTTTCCCTAGAAGACAAGGCTAAAAAGTGGTTCTATACCTTACCTTCGGCATCTATCTATACGTGGGCGGAAATGCAACAAATCTTCTTGGATGAATTTTATACCGCTCAAAAGACAAATGATGCTAGGAAAGGGTTGAGAAGTTTTCAACAACAACAAGGTGAGATGTTCCATGAGGCATTTGAACGGTTTAACATGATGATCAAGAATTGCCCTCATCATGGGATAGAGCTATGGGAGTTGATGAATGCTTTTCATGAGGGGTTAAGTGCCGAAGATGCTCGCGATTTAATATCTATCACCAATGGTACTTTTGGTACAAACTTCGAGCATGACGATTGGGAATTTTTAGAGCAAATGGCAATCACATCAAAAAGAAAAGCTCAAGCATCTAGGAGAGCACGACCGGCCATTACCCGAACTCAAGTGCATTCGGTAGACGATGGTAATGTTCAAATTTCTAATCAAATTTATAATGTTTGTGTGCTTTGTAATGAGATAGGGCATGCGGCTGAAAATTGCCAAGGAGTGGAAGGGCAATATGAGGAGGTGAATGCAGTGCACGGGCAAGGCGGGGGTGGTAGAAATTACAACATGAATTCCAATACTTACCACCCCGGTTTACGAAATCACCCGAACTTTAGATACGGGAATCCGTCAAATCAAGCCAACCCGAACTTCCAAGGAAACCAAGGATTTCAAAGGCAATATCAAACGGGTCAAGGCTCTTCGGGTGGAAACGATGTAATGGAAATGTTGAAGGCGATGCAAGTTGAGATGCAACGAAGGAATCAGCTTGATGATGCTCGCATTCAAAAAGACGAAATCCGTGATAAAGCAATTCAGTCGTTGACTACCCAAATGAGTCAACTTGCAAGTGATGTGGCAATATTGAAGAAAGCAAAAGGCCAACTACAAAATGACACGGTGACAAATCCCAAAAACATTAAAAGTGTTAATATCAATGTGGTAAGTACCGTTCCTAATAGTGAATTTAATGAAACATTGCTAACTTCTTCGTATCAAGTGAATGCAGGTTTGGAAAAAGATGCCGAAGTCGAAAATGATAAAGAGTATGGAGCGCCAATCGTGCCTATCCGAGTGGGGAAACTAAAAATTCCTCATGCATTATTGGATTATGGGGCGAGCATGAGTGTGTTACCAGGTGATCTATATGAGATGTACGATTTTGGTCCACTTGAAGATATAAACACCACGGTGAGCTTGGCGGATGAGAGTTGGAGGCGTCCACGGGGAATGGTTAAGAATGTCATGATTCGGGTGGGAGAATTCAACTATCCGGTGGATTTTCTGGTCTTAGATTATGTTTCTACCAAATTGGCATCACAACAAAGGGTAATTTTAGGTCGACCGTTTCTCTATAAAGCAAATGCTCAAATCAACTGTAGAGACGGGGTTATTATTATGACCGAAAAGAACCGTAAGTTGTACTTTGATGTTCATACTAGGGAGATTAGTTATGAATCTATTGAAGAGAAGGGTAGAAAGTCTAGTGACCATATGAAAAGTGTGCATCAAAGAATAAAAACAAACAAACCACCGGGGTGTGAAAAGAAGTATGAGGGTTCGAGCAGGTATATAGTTGACTATCCACCGAATGGACATTTGCTGGATGCATTTCAACCAATGACAAGCTATAGTGGGGGAGGTGATAGGAACCGATTCTTTGAGCCACCATAAATGGGGGTGGCACGGTCTGGCTGAAGACTCGAAACTTAGCGCTGCTCGGGAGGTAACCCGGGGTTTTATATTGATTTTGTTGTTTTTATTTTTCTATGTTTCAGGGCCATGGCGACATTCAAGTGTGGGGAAGATGTGCGGATATTTGCGTGAAGGGGGTGATAGGAAGTCGGATTGTCTACAACATCTATTGTGTCAACTTCACCAGGTGAATGTACTCTTTCCTTAGTCTTGTTATGTTCTTTAGCTTTGAAATTTTGGTAGTTTATTAGTTGGCTTTTGTTTACAAAAATGAAAAAAAAAAGATATAAATAAAATATAAAATGAAAAAATGCCAAAAAAGAAATTTGTGGTTTGAGTTTATGAGCTTTTGGTTGATGTCGAAGAGTTTAAGCGATCAAATTCTCTCAAAACCATATATTGGGGTCAATGTATCCCAAGTGTGGGGATGGGGGGAATTTTTGAGGTTTTTGAAAAAAATTAAATCAAGCGAAATAATGTGAGAATTTGAAACACCTTGGATTAACCCCAAATGATGCACCGGCAACCCTTAATACCCTTTATTCTTGGTGAGAGTTGAAGCCACACTTGTAAATAAATAATTCTTGTTCTTGACGAGAGTGGCAACGGGTGGGGGTGTATTAGAACTTGTGCTTGAATGCGGTTTGAGTCCTTAGTTGAATGTGAATGTGAAAAGGATAAGGGCAATTAGGTAGCCTCGTCTTGGTGAGTGCGAGTGTGGGATTTGGGGGGTTGCACCTCATTAATTATATATATGAGCATGGTTACGAGAGGGGCGGGGGTTTGGACATTTAGTTGCCCATTTTGTGCCTTAAAGCCTATCGTTTGTTACCCCATAGCTAGTTCCTAAAATTTACCCAACTTAACTCGGTCTTATAGTGTTAGTAGTAGTTGTAGTAGTATGTAGATATATTTGATGTTATGATGAAGTTTGTTTGAGTTAAAAAAAAGAGAAAAAATGGAAAAAAAATGGAAAAAGCAAAAAAAGAAAAAGATTGATGTTGCAGTGTCTTATACATAGTAGTTAAGTTTGGTATTTGTTAGTTTGTTTCAGTTGTGTAATAAAAGACCGGGTAAAGTTTTCGCTACTTCATATATATTCCATTTCCTACTCGTTCGCCTAGCCTCGTTACAACCTTAAAGTCCTTTTGATTTGCATTCATATTTGGCTCTTGTAGGAGGAGGACCGATTTAGGTACAAGCTTATAGCTGTGACCCACCCGTTTGCCTTTTGTGTGTCTAGCTCATAGTTGCTAGTGCTTACTTGTTGCCGAGAGGAGAGACATAGCGAGGGGTGCATTATTTTGGGTGTTAAGAAAAGGCGAGTAGAAGGATGACATGTTTATGCTTGATTTATGTTGATCGCTTGTGCACTTGGAAATGATTTGTAATGGGTTGCTTGGGGCAAGCAACGGTTAAGTGTGGGGATGTGACGGGTGGTCCATGGGACAACCCTTAAGTGTGTTAAAAGACGAGTTAATCCCTCATTTGATCATGTAATTGTCTTGAATTAGATAACTACGGTTGCTTGTGTTTCAGGTACATTTGGAGCTTAAAAGTATGGAAATAAAGCTTCGAATAGACACGACTGGATTGTAGATTGAAAGACGGAGAATAAATGAAAAAAATAAATTTTGGAATTGAAGAATTGAAGAATTAAGAAGATAACATGATAGAGGATGAAATTACGAGAACGTAGGCGAAAACGGTGAAGAAAACGGAGTTGAAACGAGAAAGTTATGAAGAAAACAAAATTGATTGCTGAAGCCTACCGTAAATTACGGTGGCTAGCGTAATTTACGGTAGACTCTGACAAAAATTGATGACGTAAGACAGTTTAAATCCACCGTAAACCATTTTAAGCCACCGTAAGCTACGGTGGCCACCGTAGCTTACGGTGGAGCTTGCGAAAAAAGTGTAACTCCCCACTTTTAAGGTGTTTTATGGTGTCTTTTCATTGGCAATCATGGTGGGACGTTTTGGAGCAGTTCTTGGGGCGATTTTGGCTGTTTATTCTTAGTTCTAAACAATTCTAAACAATTGGTTTATGTTTTCGATTCATATGAACATTAATCCTTTTGTTATGATGTTTGTTCAAGCCATGAATGGCTAAACTCTTTATGGTCATCTTTAGTTGAAGGTTTGTAGAGACGATTGTGCTTGATTTCATATTTCTAGAATGGTAAATTGAATTTATGTTTTATTTATCATGGTGTGTTCTTATTTGCTTGTAAATTGTTGATGCTTATGATTATTCTATTTTGAAACCATACGTTCTTGGTACCGTTGGCAATCGAGATATCATGGGTAGAACTAGGATCGGGTAAGGGTCAATTGGTCATCGGGTAACAACCTCACGTTCTAGGAATCTGAGTACTTAGTTCCCTTTTATCACAACAAGTAATTGCACATGAATTATGTCTATGTAGTTCTTTCTAGTGAATGATAGCACAATTGTTGAAGCAAACCGGAAACTTAGGATGGTCATTTGTCTCTAAATTGTTTACAAACTCAATTCTCATTTTGCAAATTAATTAGTAATCTTAGTTTTAAAAGAAACCAATCCAATCAAACCAACTCTTGAATTTATTTTATTTGCAATTAGATTAATTTAGTCAAGTTAGATATACACTTAGATAACATACATTCCACAAACTCCCTGTGTTCGATACCCACTTACCACTATCTATTTAGTAGTAATTGGATTAAATTTGCGTGACCACGACAATCACGTCAGGGGGTTGGATTGTAATGTTATAGTTAGGATCTAGTTAGTTTCTAATGATATTAGTTAGTGTATTAAGTGTGTAGTATAATATAAAGGGTGTTAGGGTGTTCGGAGACCCTAACTAGCTCAGAAAAGTATAAACAATGTTTTTGGCAACATTTTTAAGTTTCGGGTAAAGTCCGGTTGTTCGGTTGGATATCGATCCGTTAAAGTGCTAAATAAGTATTTAAAGTGTCTTTTATATTGTTTTCAGTAACACATTAAATTACCAACACTTTGGAGAGCGTCTAGGATTATTTTGCCAAGTTTTTGCACTTTACTAGCATTGTTAAATGCTGAATTTTGGTTAACTAGTGCAGAATTCTGCACTTTAATTATGTTTTAGGCACTTCCGGGCACTATAACTATCACCTAGTGACGCAGTTTAATGATCCTCACCTCCCTACACTCCCTACCAGTGTAGTACTTTATTCCTGGCTCATATCGGCCTCATTATAGTGTCTGAGTAGGTGCTGGCAATGTCAGCATGTTTTCTGGGTTACCCGTTTAGTGTGCTAACTGCGCTATGTGCATCAAGTTTGTCACTAATGTTTGTATGTAATAAATGGAGTGACAGTAATATAATGTGATGCATGAGTATGTATGTATCAGAAAACAGCAAGCAGTTTAATCATAATTGAAATCAAGCACAACAATTAAGCATTAATTAAATATTAATTAATTCGTACGGATACCTGGATTTGTGAGGGTTGTCACATTCTCCCCCCGTTAAGGAAATTTCGTCCTCGAAATTTGTACTACCTTAATCCCTTATGGTTTCGTCACACGTGTATGTATATAAATAATATCGAGGTAGATAATCATCAAACCGAATCAAACTTTACTCACATTAGGTGAGTCCAAGAATATATAACAATCTGAATCCTAGGGATAAAAGGTATGTGCTTTTAGCATTAGATGTCAAATGTACGAGACATATTTGACGTATAGTCTAGTGTAATCCATCTAGCAGGGGGGGTGTTCCACAAAAGAGAAGTTTTGACTAATAAGATTCTCAAACGATCGATCGTAATATGCAAACGAGTTCTCACGAACCCTAGCATCTGTTATATGAATTCAAATTCAACAACTCAAATGAAATAGTAAAATGATCTGTCAACTCCCGAGTAGATGAATGGTAAGATTTAGTGTGTTGACATTTTTAAATTTTGAAGGTACACCGAATGAAATACAAGCGAATCTGGTGTATTATTGTCGTGATTCGTAGTTGCATCAGAAACGTTTAAATGACAAGTTGAACGAAAGTATATGCGGTTTTGTGTGAAACGTTTGACCCTGATTAGCACAAGCTACAAGTTTGTAACGACACCACAAGGTGTCGTACTGACTTAATTCAAGTATAATGGTGACTGAACAAGTTCACCGTGTTTGAAATCCAATGAAAGTGTACTGAGTCAATCTGAAGGTTTGATTTACAGAATGTCATAGAGTTTTCAGTTGAATATGGAATATCAAAGAGCCACTGTTTTTATTGCAGGTGAAGAGTAATAAGTATCGCAAGGCATTTGATTGATTATGAAAGAATCGTTAGGAGGTACATTCAGGTATGAAATGAATATATGTACCATTGCCTTAACACACAATTGTGTTGAGACTGCTTTGATTGTGAATATCAAAATAGATTGTTAACAAATAAATAGGCAATTAAATCCGTGTATGAAGTCAGCAACCAATTAAGCGCAAGCTTCAATTTTTGTGAAAGTATCCCTACAAGGTGTCGTAACCAACAAATGATTTAGTGAAGTCGTTGACCAAACAAGTCTACTACGACTCGAAACAAAAGAATCTTTGCAAAAGTATTAGAATATGATGCTCTCAATACATCATATGGTGTCTCAAATCAACATGTGAAAGGGATAAGCTCAATCAATTGAACTTAGTTTCATCGTAACTTGACGATAAACGTATGTATCAACAAAGGAAATCTCGGCGTGGTACAAAATAAATCATGAATGTAATTTGGAATAAAATAAATTTCATGAGAGTGCGTTGACTTGACAGCAAGAGAGCCAATAATTACAATAAGGTAGGTCATTCGAATCACAATTCAGTAATCAGATTTAGCAACATAATATTTGAACCTTAATGAAGCGTTTATTCAAAATGAAACCGCATGCGTAGCAAAAGGTGCATGGATTATATATAAGTTTTCAAGTAATGAAGCGGTGTGTAACTGCTAAAATGGAGAAGTGACCAAGCATACGAAGCAAACGTGTGTTCGCTCTTAGTGAAGAGAATCAACGTGATGCAACTACTTTGGAGGGGAGTAGAGATGCAAACATCTACTTGCTAGAAGTAAAAGTGAAGATTTCAACGAAAGAAAATGACAAGTTTGTCAGGTTAATGATGGTTGATTGAGTTGACAGGTATGGTTCCTAAGTGAAAATTCTCACGAGTTTGGACCTGGGTTCCCAAAGGTCCTAAATATATGTTTTCTAAATCCTCCAACGTGATGCAACTACACGGCTCCGTGTAGATCTGGTTTGTGCATTGTGTAGGAAGCACTTTTTTTTGGTGTTTGTCTAAGAACAAGTCGTTGTCCCACAATTTTCCCGGTATACTTTCTTCCCGAATTCACCGCTAACGACACTCGATCGTCGACCAGTCGTGTAATAGTAGTTGGGTCCTTACAGTCAGTTATGTAAGAAATTCGTTAATCCTCAGCAAGAGTCACTGACTCTCGTGGGTTAGCTCGTTCGGCTCCTGGCAGTGGATGCTTATTTGAAAATCATCGTCCTTCTTCTCGTCGAGCAGAATTGGGGTTTTCCCAATAGGGAATTTTGGTCTATTATCTTCCTTCTCTATCAACTTCTGAAGCTTCACTGTCAACCCTTGCATCTCCGAAAGTGTAATCCGTTAGGGTGCGTCAGTTGCAGGCGCGACGCCTGGAATCGAATTGATGCAAAAATTCGACTCGTTGTTGGGGAGATAATTTCTGGCAAGTCTTCGAGGAAGACTTCAGGATATTCTCTGATCACGGGGGTATCTTCGTGTTTCAGTTCCTCGGCTCCCATGTCCCCGACATGAGCCAGAAAGCAACACATTCTTTACGCGACAACTTTCGTGCCTCCCAGCAATTCGTGATCTGTAGAGGCGTATCCTGCTTCTTGAGTCACGATCGTACCTTCATTCGTCATCGGGGCGCGGATATCAATCTCCGCTCGATCGCTTGGCAACTAATCCATCCCAATTACTACGCCGAGGTTTTTCATTAACCAGTTCCATCAAGTGTGGGTCATCTAATTTAACTCTCTACTAAACTAAGTATATTCTTAAATTCATGAGATGCGAAGCTATGGTCGGCACTGGTATCAAATAACATGGATGCAAAAAAAATTTGGGTTGATAAAGAGCGTACCAGTAACCACATCCGGGTCCTGGCATGCTTCACAAGCTCCAATGTTGGATGCTCTTTCACGGTCTTGGTTAGTCTCCCTTGGGCAATCCTTCTGAAGGTGCCCCATGTCACCACTTCCATCCTGATAGTTACTGTTGTCGTTGTTCACTTCGTGTTTTCCACTACCATCTTGACCTTGATTTCCACATTTCTTCCAGCGCCAACACTCCTCCTTGTAGTGTCCCACCCTGCCACAGTTATCACACTTTCCATTTTTGCATGGCCCGGTATGATGGCGCTGGCATTCTTCACACTTAGGTAGTTTACCCCTGTACTCCCTTTCCCTTTGGGCCTTGGTCTTGTTATTTGCCCGATCACCTCCTTGAAATTCACCGAGCTTTCTTTTGTTCTTCTCAGATGTCTCTACTGGAGTTTCCTTCTTCTCGCCCGGGATTGAAAGTCTTCCCAATCTAAGGGCTTCCTTAGTGAGCTCCAGACTTATCATATGTGCAATCATAGCTATCGGTGGTGTTGATACTATCATCAGGCTCAAGGCTTGAGGTGCCAGTTCACAAATGGATTGTTCCATTCTCTTCAACTCGGGTTCCACCAGGTACGGAACGACTAGCGACAAATCATAAAGTCTTTGCACGTGCTCCACCACTTTTGGACCTTCCATCTTTAGCTTCCAGAATTCTAACTCCAGCTTTTGGATCTCCATCTGAGAACAATACTCCTTACGCATTATTTCCTTCAGCTCACTCCATATTAGCGCATATGCTACAGCCTCGCTCATTTCTCGAACCTTAAGGTCCCACCATAATAGAGCCCCATCTTGTAGCAATCCGGAAACGTATGGGACTTGTTGCTCTAGCGTACAACCACTCATTCGCACCACAGTGTCCACATTCTCAGCCCATCTTACAAAAGCTATGGCACCTCCAGTGCCACCGAAGTTCAGGGGTTTGCATTCTAGAAAATGTTTGTAGGTACAACTTGTACTCAAGAAATCATCATCACAGTAAGTATTAGCAAGGCACTTTGGGGATTTTCCAAACGTGTTGTAATGTGTCTTGGATGACTTAAACATTACCGTTAGGTGGGTCACTCCTTGAGGTACCTTCGCTGTGTTTGTAGCGAAGAACCTCGTGCCGAGCTATGACTCGTGAGGCGTGCGCTTGCCATTCTGCCACGGTCAGTCGAGTGATCTCTTGATGAGACATCTTCTAGGAAGAAGTTCAGGTTAGATAGGTCTCTTCTATTCGATGAAATGTAAATAGTTGTTTGGGAATCACATGTATTTGCACGTATTTAAGTCATCATATCACACATCACGCAACAGCACAAGCAAGTAATTGGTATCATGTTTACTGAAAGTATAACAAACAACACGTGTATCTCAATCATAGCACATTCCTGTTATATTGGTAGCACGTATTACGATTAGGTTTTTATCAAACAGGTAAGCACATTGCATTATAATCACAGCATAAGCACATAATTTGGGAATTATGTTTAATGAGATCATAGCAAGTAAGCACGTAGCATTATAATTATAGTGCATGCACATAGATCAATAACGTGCTTAGCGAAGACCTAGCGACTGAGTTTTCATTGGTTATTGGCCACAAAGTGTTGTCGTATGCTAAATGATGATTGGCTCTCGTTATTCTCCGACCGCAATTGCATTGTCTTACAAAGTGTATCATGTCGAAAGGGACACAGGGTCTCTCTACCCTTGTCCAACAAGTATATCAGCATATCAAAATTACGTAGTCAGACGTGGTCTTCAAAAGTCTTCACAATCTCGGCTCATCATTAGTGTCTTTACCCAAATGTGATGCAATCCGCATAGTCCAGAAATCACTATACTAGTGACTGAGGTGGAGGAGGAAAGAAAAGTAAACTGTTATCCTGCGTGGAATCCTCCTCGAGCTTGTATATACATTGAAACAATTTGTTGATCTGCCGCTTGGCAGTAAAGAAATGAGCATCAAAATCCCGTGAACGGTGTAATAGCAACGGTCATGAGCGCAAAAGGAACCTTGAGGTATGTGGCGGATTAAAGTATGCTGGTAATAGACGGGGTGGAGGACGGGATGTCTTACATAAACTTTTCAGACAATATGCTATCTTGTGATGTAGACACTTAAATTCTGTTTTTGGTTATGTTATGTAATGTTTTGCATTTGAAGTTACCAAATGTGGAGTCAGCTCGAGCTCCAACATTCTGCGACTCGTATTCTCAACTGTAGTTGATGTTACAGGAGCAACTCATCTCGTGTGTGGCCTCCATAATGTAAGGGATGGTAAGGATCTAAAATTGGCATAGTGTATTATAGGAACTATCAAATCAGCTCGTCCAGCGATGTAGTGGTGAAAGTGATAAATGGTGCGGCCGGTAAGGTCGTAGAAAATGTTGTTGTAGCAAAAAGGATCGTTACGCAGGTGCTGACCTGGAGTACCTTCCCGGGGTGTGGCTATGTCTTGAAAGAAAGCGATAGGCATGTTGACGCAATGGGTGTCGGTCTTCATAGGTGCGACATCAGCGGTGCAGGTGTGGTAGAAGTGTCTCAATGAAAAGGAGATTCAATAGGTGCAGGTACTGGGTCGGGTATAAGGGATGCATAGTCTGGTAAGTTAAAAGGAACATGGTCATGATCAAGTAGAAGTGCAAGTTTAGCAGGTGCAACGTCAAGCAAACACAAAAGGTGCAGAAGCTAGCTCAGGAGCAGGCTCTGGGGCGTCTAACGGTGTGGTGCCTCGAACATGTGTTAGTGCAGCAGTCAAAGCGGCGTCGTTGTCCGTGTCTGGAGCAAAAAGCGGTAACCTGCCTGTTTGTAAAGTCGTAAATGTCGCAGACTCAAAGGAGTCTGAAATCGAGTGTATACTAGAATCAGAGGATAGTTTGATAATAGGAATCTCAAAACGTAAAGTCAGTAACAACGTCCTCATCTAACTTTCCATCATCATGGGTGTCAACGGAAGGATCATCAATAAGCAAATTAACGTCGTCATTAAACAATTGTCAAAGAGGCATATTCTTGGGAAAAATAACCACGAGAGGTACGGCGTCGAGAATCGGAGCCACGATGTGCTCGTCATTGAAGTGTTCAAATGATGAGGTAGTCGTGGATCGAAACAAGAATGACAGGAAGTTTCTTGTCAAGGAAGCCACCAGCAAGGGTAATTCATCACCAGAGTCTGGCAGCGCAGATGGTTGGCAGTCGTCCTTGTGCTTGGTCAACATGTCGGGGTCACTCTCAGTGTCTGACGTAAATACCTCCGGTGCAGGTACAGTCTCATCATCTGTGGCGGTGGCCATAGGGTCGTCATCATCGGACAATTTATTCCCTAAGGAAAGTGACGTGTGTGTACCGGTACATAATAGTCATAGCATGTATACCCATAGTAATTATTAACAATTAGTGTATGCAAAATATTCACCACTTATGCACGTATATCATTAATCAGCAATTAAGCGTGTAAGTAATAACAATGTAAGCATGTAATCACCCTAGTCTTCCCCTGACTATCCTACCCAGTCTCTCGACTAAACTCCTTAGTCCCTCAGACTAACTCCCTGGTCTCTAAGACCATCCTCCCAGTCTCTAAGACTAAATCCCTGGTCTCTAAGACCATCCTCCCAGTCTCTAAGACTGATCCTCCCTCAGTCTCTAAGACTGATCCTCCCTCAGCCTCTAAGGCTGATCCTCCCTCAGCCTCTAAGGTAGATCCTCCCTCAGCCTCTAAGGCTGATCCTCCCTCAGTCTCTAAGGCTGATCCTCCCTCAGCCTCTAAGGCTGATCCTCCCTCAGTCTCTAAGACTGATCCTCCCTCAGCCTCTAAGGCTGATCCTCCCTCAGTCTCTAAGACTGAAATATATATATATATATATAAATTTTGAAAAGTGTATTTGTGCCTTTTTTTTTGTAAAAATGTTTTGTATCTTGGATCTGGACGTTTAGTGTATGCAATGTAAAAATGTTTTCGTGAGAGCCCTAGTGATCATAGTCTAAACTTGAGAAGGAATCCTAGTTCGCTATGATCGATGCTCTGATACCAAGCTGTCACACCCTGGCTTTGCGGAAGCGTGGGTTTATTTTGGTGTGACTTCTTAATACCATAGCATAATCACAACAATGCTATGTGAAAATAAAACCATGATGTTCATCCAATTAACGAGTTTTAAAAGTTAACACGACAACATTGTTTAAAAGTTGATACGTGAAACAAAATACAACCACAACATACTTGGGACATGTTCATAAGACACCACTAAAAGACATAAGTGAAAACACAGTTTAAGACTTGTGACCCATCCAGGCAAAGATCACATCTCCTAAACTTGGATGACATCATTACTCCTACGCAGCTTAACACCCTTGCATACTTGGCCAGATCCATTAATTTCCTAAAATACATGTAAGTTGTAAAATCAACATAAAGTTGAGCAAGTTCATGTAAAAGTGAGTATGTAAACCTTTATAATATGTTTGTATGTATGAAAATCCCTGGTATGTAGCAAATAAGGAAAAAGAGATCATCATTGGGTTGCAAATCCAATGATATGTGTGAAGTGCGTCGGGCTCAAAGTCACCCCGAGGTCCGTACAGTGGGCCTGGAGTTGGGCTCGCTACACCCAGATAGATCTACCGCTAATGACCCTCGGTCCTACAATGAGGATTAATGGCCTCTAGTTCCAGCCTACCCACTCACATGATCTAAGTAGTAAACCCTCCTTAAGCTAACCATACCATGTATAAAAGTATCCGTAATTACTGTAACATGTATTCCACCCCCGAAGTATAAAAACTGAAAACAGTTAAGAGAAAAGAGGGACATGAACTCACTGTATTGCGTCTTCGTACTCGTAACCCAAATCTCCGCGGCAAACACGACTACCTACAATGGTCTAACGTCTGTTAGGCGAACGGGTCGTGCCTTGTCTTAGGGTTTAACGTTTTTGGAGAAATAGTTAGGTAACTATTCCGTATTCTCACTTCTTATTTATTTTATAAGTGTATTCCTTCCCAAGGATGGGGGTTTTAATACATGTTTGCTTTATAATTCCGAAAATATATTTTTAAGTCTCACTTGAAAAAAATATATTTTAAATCACTTGTCTAAAATATTCTAACTCCAAAATATACTTATTTTTCCCAAAAATATTATATTTTACTTCATACAATTTCCAAAATAATACTTTATCAAAATACACATTAAGAGTATTTTCCGAAAATACATAAGTTACATTTTAAAGTTCGCGTTGTAATAGCAATACCGGTGTAACTTAAATATTTATTTGGGATAGCGTTGGTATTATTTTGGAGTCGTAATTTCATACTATTTTCAAGTTATATTATTTTTATCCAAAAAATAATATATCTAGTTCACAAAATAATCACATAATCACACAAGCCTTTTATTATGAAATATATATTCTAAATATATATTTAACAAGTTTTATTTATGAAAATCCACCTCCGACACTTGGTAATTTTTGTAATAAAAATCATGGCGAAGTTTATTTTGAAAACCAAGTTAAAAACACATTTATAAATACTTGTTACAAAAATATTTCTAAGTGTTATATTTCTGGAAAATTTTCGCCAGAGTTTCCTCTGTAACTGGAGGTGTCCACGCTTACTAGCGTATCATTTTCTTTTCAAAATTCAATCAAACAATTCAATCATCAACATACAATATTTAAACATCAAACTTGACAAAACAAGACTAAATCACAATCTCATGAACTTGAAGGTTTTGTAAAAATATGTAGTAACTTTCTAACATATTTAGTAGGATTTTGTTATCTTTAAAAATAAAATTAGTTTCTTAAAAACTTTATTTTTAATGAACTTGAAGTTTCACGACTTCTAGTCATGATTTACAAAAATATCTCTTGTTATATTTTCTTGTTTACACAAGTGTTTACACACTTGTTTAGTTACTATAAATGTGTTTCTTTCATAAAATACCCGAGTTATGACAAAACTAGTATTTTCACTTGGTTCTTCCGAAAAACCACTTGTAGATCTTTAGATCCGTAAGTTTACAACTTCTCTTTACAAGAAAAATTATGTTTACTCAAGTTCATGTTTCATGGATGGAAGGTTTCACCATCTTTCATAACTCTAACATTTATAACCTACTAGTTCATGTTCTTGAACATGATCTAGTATGTCTAGATGATGATCCATCCAACTTTTACTATCAAACAACATCAAATAATCACAACTATACAAGATCTACATGATTTACACACATATTCTTTCTTTATCCACCTTATTCATCTTATGTTCAAGACTTTAAGTTATGTTCTTTAGTGTTCTTAATTTTTAACCATTAAATCACCTATTAACCACCATAAACAAGATCAAGATGATGTTTAGAAACACTTACTACTAGCACAAGGCTAGAGAAGAAACAAGTTATAAATGTGGTGGATAAAAGAAATCTAGAGAGGTCCTTGAACTTCCGAGAGCACCGGGCTTATTTGTAGGACTCCTTGCTTCTATGTATGTATGAGAGATGCTTGTATGGAAGTTGGATGATGGTGATATGGTGGTTGATGATGGCGGCCGTGAGGTGGTTAGGAGGGAGAGAAAGAGCTAGTTGATGTTGTGTTGGTGAAATGAGAATGATAGATCCATTAGTCTTATTTATAAACTAAACATTACTATTATCCAACATACAACATGTCACTAATCCTCCAACATTAGGGAATATAATAATCAAAGAAAAACAAGGGGGTGTACCACCCCTTGTAACCGTCAACATGGGGGGGGTAGGGGCTTGGATTGTAATGTTATAGTTAGGATCTAGTTAGTTTCTAATGATATTAGTTAGTGTATTAAGTGTGTAGTATAATATAAAGGGTGTTAGGGTGTTCGGAGACCCTAACTAGCTCAGAAAAGTATAAACAATGTTTTTAGCAACATTTTTAAGTTCCGGGTAAAGTCCGGTTGTTCGGTTGGATATGGATCCGTTAAAGTGCTAAATAAGTATTTAAAGTGTCTTTTGTATTATTTTCAGTAACACATTAAATTACCAACACTTTGGAAAGCGTCTAGGATTATTTTGCCAAGTTTTTGCACTTTACTAGCATTGTTAAATGCTGAATTTTGGTTAACTAGTGCAGAATTCTGCACTTTAAGTATGTTTTAGGCACTTCCGGGCACTATAACTATCACTTAGTGACGCAGTTTAATGATCCTCACCTCCCTACACTCCCTACCAGTGTAGTACTTTATTCCCGGCTCATACCGGCCTTATTATAGTGTCTGACTAGGTGCTGGCAATGTCAGCATTTTTTCTGGGTTACCCGTTTAGTGTGCTAACTGCGCTATGTGCATCAAGTTTGTCACTAATGTTTGTATGTAATAAATGGAGTGACAGTAATATAATGTGACGAATGAGTATGTATGTATCAGAAAACAGAAAGCAGTTTAATCATAATTGAAATCAAGCACAGCAATTAAGCATTAATTAAATATTAATTAATTCGTACGGATACCTGGATTTGTGAGGGTTGTCACAACTTAACCTTTTTTGGAAAATACGTCAGTTTACACTGGTAAATACAATTAACTGACTCTTTTGAAAACATTTTATGAAAATTGATTTAAATGCACGAGGCACAAATAATCTTTTATAACTTGGGACAATCATATAAAAATAATCTTGTATACAGATTTACATGTTCGTTATACATTCAGGGCTCGATGTAGAAACCGAGTCAAGATTAACAGACACACCACAAGTATAGGCCCACAAGTTAGTGAGATACCGTTTTTCCTACGCAACTGTCAGGTGTATGCCTACACCCCGTGCTTAAGACGTGGCCATTTCTTAATAATGATGCCAAGGATATCCGGGACATGGTCATTAACCCCCAAAGGCTTTATTTCAAACAAGATAGATTAAAACGGGTTACCTCAATAATTTAACCAATATTCGATTAAACATTCAATACCCGACCAAGCGGTATTATTATAATACCGTATCCCAAGCCCGTATAGGGAAAATAAGTTAAAGGTATTTACCTGAGCTTAAAATGCAATTTATACTCAGCCGTATATTCTAATCAGCAAGCACAAGTACCTCTACTGGGGCTCTCAATCTGGAACGAAGGTTTTATTAACCTCTTAGATTCCTAACGGGTCTTATTTAAGTTGTAACTTAGACCGGTTAGTTTTAAGGAAAGGTTTACGGTTCAAAATGCAAGATTAAACGAAGACCGGATTTGAATGTGATTTAGACCCGACAAGTTATGGAGACTTGTATAATATGGGTAAACCAAACACATTCTGAATTTTGAAGTGAATATGATAAGGTTTGACCCGTTTCGGTTAATTTATGCAAACTAGTTACATAAACCGTAACGAACGCGAAAGATGCATAACGGGTTACCAAATGAGTCATGAACATGTTCCACATGTTAATATGCTTTTAATATGTTGTGATATCAGTAGGATACCTTCCATTATGCCCAAAACGAATTTAAAATCAATTTAAGCCCCGTAGGGGTATTTTGGTCGTTTTAAGGATTTTAAAAGAGGTTAAATAGCAATCTGAGGTTCTGGTCTAAAATAATTAGTAGAAATATTTATTTTAATAAGTTATATCAGTAAGATATCATATATATGTGAAATTTATCATTTATGACCAAACTATGCATCGTAGGGGCATTTTGGTCATTTCACATATGCTATAAGGGTTAAATTTGGAAATCTGAGTTCAAAACTTTTATTCACTGTTAAAGTATAAAAATTTACTCATAACATCAGTAGGTAACAAACCTTAGGTGCCAAATACGGTTTTAAACCATACTATGCGCCTAAATCGCATAAAAGTCGGTATTTGACGATATTCGGGTTGATTAAGGAAATCTAAGATTTTGACCAGCCTTTACAGTTTAAAATAACTTTTTTAATATATAAATTCAGTAGAAAAAGGTTTGATATGTAAAGGAGGTGTAAAACTCATTTTATTAGCGAAAAGGGCATTATCGTCCATTACCGAGCCTATGCGAGAACTCTATGTTATGATCAGTTTAAAAATTAATAAAAATTTCCAAAAATCCATAAATATTATATTACATCAGTGGGTAAAAGTTTTGGTGTCAAAATTTGGGTTTAAATAGGTTTTATATCGAAAATGCCGTTTAATTAATAAAAGGGCTTTCAATTACGATATTGCGCATATCCTTCAATTCAGACCATGAACCGACGTCAAATTTTGAGGACATGTTTATAAATCAGTAATCAAGGTTTTTGTCCTCTCGCATTTTCAAAAATCTCATTTTAATATCAAAAGGGTATAACGGTCAACTTTTAAGCATATAACGAAAACATGCATATGAACTCTAATTCTAAAGGACCAAGTAGTATAACTTCAGAGGTTATACTAACATATAATATGGTCACAAAGGAACCCTAAGGCATAATTAAACTAAGCTAATTCGGGTCAGAACTGAAAGTCAAAGTAAAAGTCAACTTTTGCGACTTTCGGTTGCGAACCGATTCTAAACTTAGAATTTGTCGGGTTGAACATGCTTAGGCATGTTCAATTAATATTTACCAAGTTATTAAAGTGACAAAACTGATTTTATAGCCTCTATATTATCAGTTATGAATTTTATTTAAAAATTGATCCATTTGACATTTATTTTAATTACTTTGACCCGACAATTGACTAAGTAAACGTGGTAATTAGGAGGTGCCCTTAAGAGGTTTTATCACCTACCTAATTACGATCACGTAGCCATGTTCGTTGCGAACCATGGCTCGACCATATAAGGTCTAACTAAAAGTCAAAGCGTTTATCGCAAATGCTTGACTTTTCGGCTTTAAGAGCCAAACAAAATAACTAAGCAAGAAAGGAACACTTACAAGTGGTCCTTAGGACAGAAGAGAACTCAAAAGGAGGTTCCAATGATCAGGATCCTCATATTTGAGTAGGAGAGCAAGAACTCAAGAAAAATGGTGTGAAATGAAATGAAGTTCAAGGCCCTTTATATAGGATTTTGGATTGCATAGGATCATTACAAGTGTTAGAGAGGTTTAACCAGATCATAACAGGGGTAATACCATTTTTCTAAACCATCAAAGGCCCCTAGAATCAAATGTGTGAGGCAAAGAGGCAAACCAAAGCTGGTTTTTAGTTTTCTGTTATTGGGCATCCTTTACGAACCGCAAGGGTCTGGGTATACGGTTCGTAAGGACCAGACCAGCTCACCAAAACTTTCTTCTGTTGACAAGTTTGGCCCCTGCACTTCCGAACTCTTCCGAAACGATGTTTTTAGCACACGAGGCCTCATATTTCCAATATTAGGCACATCCAAGAGTATAACCAAGCATCATAAACTCCTCGATATGTTAAAAGGGTCAGTCAGAGGCCTAGTTTGGCATATTGACGCTTTTATCCCCTTTAATGTGCGAACTTGCGCTTAATAACGCGAAATGGCGTAAAAGCCTTACGAAGTTAATAACAATCATTCCCAAGGGTATAATGGAGTATAATGGAGTATTAAGACACTCCAGATCACACCAGTTCGCTTAAATGGTCGCTCAATGGTGCAGTTTTAAATATTGACGATTTTGGTCCTTTTAACGCACAAACTTGCACGTATTATCGCTTTATTGCGTCAAAGCCCTATGTTATCCATATTGGGCATTCCCGGGAGTATTATCGAATATTACGATGCTTCGGGTTTGTCAAAAGGTCACTCAGAGGTAAGAACTAACATGTTGACACTTTCAACCCTTTTTAACGCACAAACTTGTGCGTATTGATACTTATTGACATTAAAGCCCTAATTGGACAATATTTTGCATTCTCAAGAGTATGATTAGATATAATAATGTTTTAGGTTCATTAAAAGGTCATTCAGAGGTATTTATTAAACATGTTGATGCTTCTAACCCCTTTATCGTGCAAATCTTTCGATTTATTAAGCAAACGGTTTCGATAAGCAAACGATTTATTAAGCAAACGGTTTCGATAATCCAACAAAAGGTCACTCGATAATTCAGAGACTTAGTCTAAGCATGTTAATACTTCTAGTCTTTCCATAATCAAAGTTTTTGATCTTTCGCAAAAAAAATTAGTCCCTTAAATTCAACGTTTGACTTTATTAGGGTTTATTACACTTGTCAATACATCATTGGACGTGATTTTACGAGGTGTTACATCCTCACCCCCTTAAAATAAACCTCGACCTTGAGATTTGCTCAAAAGATGGAAGTACTTTCGGTCTTATAATGGACTTAATCTTCCCCGGCATATCTGGGGCCCCTACTGGTACCCCAAATGACCTTTATAATAGGTATATGTATTCTTTTGGAGCTTCTAATCTTGTCGACCCTTAATCGATGCTGATTTCTCCACCAACCATAAGTTTTCATTAATCTACTCATCAATGTGATAATGCTATCGACTTATTGTCTAGCCATATCTTTAAATCGCAAGTGTGGGACATATCGCGAGTTCCATCAAGCTCCTTAAATAAAATTTAACTTATAAGCTACTGATCCTAACGTATTCAATTTTCTCAAATGGTACAATTTATCCAGTGTTTAATTTGCTTGCTACATCACAATGTAGTACACCTCTTCTAGGGTTGTACTTTCTATTGAATCTTATCCCTTATTAAGACTTAAGAGGTTTGTGATTCTTATCAATCATTGGTTTCCTGCCTATTACTGGCAACTTCCAGATGATTACGAATTCGTATGATCTTATTCGTGTGTTCCAAGGTAATTTCAGATTCCGATAATTGGACTTACCAAAGTCCCGTCCATCAAACGGACATTTGTCATTCCATCTAAACAAGGTCTCCAAAGGAGCAACCTTGGTACTTCTATATCGATTATTAGTTATAGAATAGCTTATTTAAGGTGAGATGGTTATTCCAAATACAGCTTAAACCCAGTCTTAAGGAATAGCTAATCCTTACAGTTAGTCGAACAAATCGATGATCCTGGGCAGCTGATGGCGATTCTTAATTGTTGCCTAAATAGGGCTGCGGTATTCAATGCATAAGCAAAATGAACCGTCTTTCTTAAATAATACTGAATTCTCCGAATATTGAATTAGGCTTTATGAACCTTTATCTTAAAACTCATTTAATCAGGGTTTCAATTCTTCCAATAATGATGGTGCTAATCGTCGTGGAGATTTCACAATAATGCAGCCCTATGTGGAATATAAATCTTAACTCTACTTGCCTTTCAGGAGGTAAACAGGGTAGTCCTAGGAGAAGATAATCAAGACATAAGGAGGTTACAGAGATTTTCCAAATCTCAGGCTCCAGTTCATCTATCATTGCCTGTGTCAGATAAGTGACACTTTTATGATACGAGTCCATGGATTCCCTAATCAGAGACACTTACTTAGACAATTCCATTCTGGATATCTTCTTTGAATACCATTAGCCGACTTTAGTACCATATGACCATTGGAATATCTTTGTGGTTCCATGCATTAAACCTCCATACTGATCAGGTATGGAAGCAATCTATGGAACATTTTAAGATACACCAATCCTCATATGGCGCTTTTGTCATACCGTCTGGTATTCGCAATCGATAGAGATCAAAGAGATATTAACTACATATGCTGACATACTTTATCTGGAGAGAGGGTACTTTAGAATTTTACGACTGAAGATTTCTGACAGGACAGAAGAAATGGTTCCTATGATTCCTGTCTGTAAATTTTACCTTACTCTTAATCTATGGGATTCTAATGGAAGACTTTAAGAGCTTGCTATACTTACAATTTATGAAGGATTTATTGGTAACCGAAACAAAACAGAACTCTTAGCATTTATATTCCAATAAATGTTAAAGAACGTACCTGATGTCATTATTGATTTGAACTACCTCTGGCATCCATCAGGAGGGTTTAAGCGCTTTCATTTTTAGGCTTTCCATCCTTAGCCGCACCTCCCTTGACATATTTAGGGCACGTAGTCTTGATGTGGCCCTTCTCGTTACAGCCGAAGCAGACTGCATCCTTTATGTCCTTGCAATCCAATGTTTTATGCTCTCTTGATTTGCAGATCCCACAAGCCCTAGGCTGCGATTGGGATTTTGATTCGAACCTGCACTTCCCTAGATGGCGCTTCTTGCAGGTCTTGCATACAGGTTGCTTATTGGGCTCTTGCTTACCCTTTTTCTTAGAACTCTGGGAGTTATCTTCCTTCCTTTTCCCATTTAGTTCATCCTTTGCATTTGAGGCATGAACAAGATCCTTCTCGTGAGGCACCCCCTCCAGGGGTGGTGACAGTGTAGCCAAAACATGTACTAACCTGACCAACCTACCTGTGAGGCACCCCCTCCACCATAATAAGTCTTTAAATAAAATCATGTAATCATTGTCTTTCAAATCAATGAGCGTCTAATGTAGGTCAATAACATGGTTGTTTAATTAGTTTGTGCCTTAAAACTCGCTTAAGATAGCTCTTATAATTCTTCAAGCCAAGTTTAGGACAAAGTGAGCTCACTCAATTAGAATCCTCACGTAAAAAAAACAACTGACAAGCTCATACAAGGGGTAAGATATACATAAGGACACTCATTTTGTTATTTGTATATATAGAATGTGGTCGTGTGAATTCTCCACTTTTGCCTTGATATGTGTTGGGTTATTTAGTCTTTGTTTTTGTCTATTAAACTAATGAGGTGTAGACTATAGGTATCTCATACCAGCATGTTGATATGGCAAAGATATGTAATCATAGTGTTAGTGTCACACCCCGACCCACAACGGAATAGGTGACCAGGGCATGATTCGATTATTCACAACTTTGTCACAATACATACAATTCAAATAACAATGGAAGTACAACACAAAATCCAGTTTATGTCTCTAAGGCATCATCCCTAAGTGCCATCATCTAGTCTTCAAACATGCTAACCAGTATCATGTGGAAAAATGGTTTCTAGGTTAACAAAAGTTGGTGAGTAAATCTAAAAGGTTTTAGTTAAAATAATTTGTTTATTTTTTTTTGAGAAATTATTAAATGCGAATGTATAACATTCTTCATAAAACCCTTAACATGCCCTAAAATGTCTTAAAATATATCCCGTATATGAGAAACGTCCCTAAATAATAATAATTTCAACAAAAATCAAATAAAACCAAAGTAAAAGGTCGCTCGCGGGCCGCGACCAGCTGGGTTGCGTGCTTCGCGGGGCGTGACAAAGGATCAGTTGGCGAGACCACAGCGTGCCACATGGCACTACACCCGGCGAACCTATATAGGTGACTAACCGAGGTTAGGACCTAGCCTAGACTCTCGCGGGCCGCGAGAAAAGTTAGAGAGGGAGTCGCGGGGTGCGAGCCGCCCCTGATCAGACCTATAAATTGAGGTCTCGGCCTCATTGTTTCTTATTCAAGATTTTTCTAGAATAGCCATTCATGTAGATCCCACAAAATTCGAGGCGGTTACTAAGTGGAAAGTCCTTGAATCACCGACGGAGGTGAGAAGTTTTCTTGGACCAGCAGGTTATCATAGACGTTTTATTCAAGATTTTTCTAGAATAGCCATTCACTTAACGAAACTGACTTGAAAATCAGTTAAATTGAATGGGGAGCAAAACAGGGAGAAACTTTTAGAATTCTTAAGCAAAAGTTAACCAATGCACCTATACTCACGTTACCAGAAGGAACTGAAGATTTGGTAGTTTATTGTGACGCTTCTAAGTTAGGATATGGATGTGTATTAATGCAACGTCAAAAGGTTATAGCATATGCCTCTAGACAACTTAAGAATCATGAAGAGAATTATACAACCCATGATCTAGAGTTAGGAGCCATAATTTTTGCCCTTAAAATTTGGAGACACTACCTGTATGGTAGCAAGTTTACTGTTTTCACCGATCATAAGAGTCTAAGATATGTTTTTGGGCAAAAGGAGTTAAATATGTGACAGAGACGCTGGATGGAGATTCTTAGTGATTATGATTGTGATATCCAGTATCATGCTGGAAAGGCTAATGTAGTAGCTGATGCTTTAAGTCGAAAGTATCATGAAAAGCCAAGACGAGTACGTTCTCTCAAATTAAATCTGCAGATTGATTTAAACGAGCAAATTAGAGAAATACAGGAAACAGTAATCAAGGATGATACTGAAAGATTAAAAGGAATGATTAAGAAATTAGAACAAGGAACAGATGGAATTTGGAGATTCCATAAGAAAAGAATCTAGATACCCAAACAAGGAAACCTACGCCACCGAATTTTAGAGGAAGCCCATAAGTCTAAGTATACGATACATCCTGGTAATGATAAAATGTACCAAGACTTAAGAAAGAATTCCTGGTGGATAGGAATGAAAAAGGATATAGCCACCTATGTTGCCAAGTGTCTAACATGTTCACAGGTTAAAGCTGAACATCAGAAACCCTCAGGTTTATTGCAGCAACTAGAAATGCCAATATGGAAATGGGAATTGATAACAATGGACTTTGTTACTAAATTACCCAAGACACGAAAAGGTAATGATACAATATGGGTGATTGTAGACAGATTAACCAAATCTGCTCATTTCTTACATACGAAGGAAACTTTCAGTATGGCAAAATTAGCCAAGTTATATGTAAATGAAATAGTTTCATTACATGGAATTCCTTTATCCATTGTTTCTGATAGAGATAGCCGTTTTACTTCTCATTTTGGACTAGTTTCCAGAAAGCAATGGGAACCAAGTTGAAACTAAGCACAACTTATCATCCTCAAACAGACGGACAAAGCTAAAGGATGATTCAGACAATGGAGGATATGCTTAGAGCTTGTGTAATTGATTTTGGAGGAAGTTGGGATGATCATTTACCATTAATAGAATTTTCCTACAATAACAGCTATCATACCAGTATCAATCCTGCACCATTTGAAGCACTTTATGGACGATAGTACAAGAGACAACGGACAAGATTATCCAAGTCAAGGAAAGACTAAAAGCAGCACGAGATCATTAAAAGAGTTATGCTGATAACATACGAAAACCATTGGAATTTCAAGTAGGAGATAAGGTATTATTAAAAGTTTCTCCATGGAAAAGAGTGGTCGAATTTATAAAAAGGGGAAAGCTAAGCCCCAGATATGTCGGACCTTTTGAGATCATTAGAAGAAGAGGACCAGTAGCCTACCAGCTACAACTGCCAGAGGAAATGGCTGGAATACATGATTTATTTCATGTATGTAATCTCAAGAAATGCCTATCAGATGAATCATTAAGGGTACCTCTTAAGGACATAGAGGTAAATGAAACCCCTAGCAGATGAATCATTAAGGGTACCTCTTTGTAGAGAAACCCCTGCAGATTGAAGACAGAAAGATCAAGAATCTCAAACACATGAGATTAGTTCTAGTCAAAGTGAAATGGGATTCCAAAAGAGGACCAGAATACACTTGGGAGCTTGAATCAGAGATGCAAAGGAAATATCCACACCTGTTCTAGTAGACCTCGAGGACGAGATCTAAAACAAGGTGGGGAGGATATAACAGTCTTCCTAAAACCCTTAACATGCCCTAAAATATCTTAAAATATATCCCGTATATGAGAAACGGCCCTAAATAATAATAATTTCAACAAAAATTAAATAAAACAAAAGTATAATGTCGCTCGCGGGCCACGACCAGCTTGGTTGCGTGCTTCGCGAGGCGCGACTAAGGATCAGTTGACGAGACCACAGCGTGCCACGTGGCACTACACCCGGTGAACCTATATAGGTGACTAACCGAGGGTAGGACCTAGCCTAGACTCTCGTGGGCCGCGAGAAAATTATGAGAGAGAGTCGCGGGGCGCGAGCCGCCCCTGATCAGACCTATAAATTGAGGTCTCGGCCTCATTGTTTCTCGTTCAAAAATTTATTTCTCTCTCTAAATATTATAAGCCAAAACTCTCGGGTATTATACCCTTAAAAAGCAAAGCTCTGCCTCGTTGTAAGTATTATAACCCCCGGTTACGTATTAGTTACTCTACCCGATTGATTTAGGGCTCCGTAACGCATGTCGAGGCTCTGCCTGACTCAGTCGTTGGAGTTCTGTCTCGGGGGTATGGCTAATGTAAATTGGGCTATATTACTAACACGTGTGCATTGTTTAATTTAATAGATTATAACCAGGAAGTCACCAGAAAGCACTGGTATTACCTAAAATAGCAAAGTGAGTACATCTTATTTTTGTAAATTGTTTTTACAAAACCTCAATTGTTTCAAAATATAAGTAACAGTGATTTAGTATATGTATTCTACAATTACTCTCGGTATGCTAGGGTTTTGTATACATTACTTGTTATTACACTTTGTGTAGTAGCATGACCACAAGTCAGGATTGACAGTACCGTGGGTGGTAATTGGATAGATATAAACATTATAATCGCTCTCATAGTGTAAAGTGATAGAACTGTTTTGATTAAACTGGGATGCACTCGCCAGTATTTCTTGCTGATAAAATGTTTTTAAAACGTGTTTCAGGTAACAAAATGTGAAAGCCCATAGAAGCCTGCTGGAGAGCACTGAAGGCTTGGAAAACTGGCTATAAAAGTTACCTAAACAAGAAAGAAGTTTTATTTCAATAAATCAGGGTTTATCCCTATAAACATATTATAATGGAAACTTGGGTTTTTTACCATGTATTTATTATTTATAAAAGTGTGGTATTTTAACTCTGATAAACTATTTCTTAACTACGGTCCTGATGTATTCCGCTGCCAAATAAATAAACACCGATACCACTAATCTGGATCTTGCGACTCCCGCTCCCGGGGGAGGGGTTGGGGGTTGCGACAGAGAGTGGTATCAGAGATACAGCCACTGGTTTAAGCCACAAAAGTGTTTTGCTGACACCAAGATTTTTATCAGTTATGTTAGGAAATAACCTATGTGATTAAGTGTATATATGTATATTATTGTTTTTGTTATTTGACAATCTGTTAGTTTACAATATGAGTGAGCAAGGTACGTCTGACGTTTATCGTCATCTAGCTAGTTCTCCCAATAGTGAAGGAACTTCATCACATCCTACTCCCTCGGGGTATTCTGCTGACACTGAAGAAGGAATCTTCATTTTTAAGGCGCAATCCGAGGAACCATTCCCTTCGAAAAAGAGAGGATGGTTTAGCAGGGGAGCACATGAGAGGAGAAAGCGAATGAGAAAGTTACAACAACAAAGAGCGTTAGCAGCAGCCAATAGGGAAGTAAATGCCCAAACCCAAGAAGTAGTTAATAGACAGTTAGCAAACTTTCACATGCTAGCCACCACTGTAGCAGACCCAAACCTTGATCAGATAATTGCACCACAACCATTGCCACTATCTCCAACCTAACCAATAGATATATAACTTAACCAAGGAAACCAATTTCCCATACCAGCATTTGACCCTAACGACATACCTAGAATCCCAGCACCTAATCCTCTGGCGTATAATCCATGGGAAGATGAGCAATATCAGGAACTCAATCCACAGGGAGAACCGATACCAGATCCCATAGCACAGTATACCAACCTTAATCCTTTAGAGCTGTTTTGGAATGATAACCCGTATTTTCAGAGTGTGTTAAGCGACTCGTACCCGTATGGAGAGTTTATACCTCAATACCCTGACCCAATACCCGCACCACTGCCACCCATGAGTGAAGAAAATGTGCAGGAACTCTGCACATATGGTGAGAAATTAGTGGAAGAAGGAGAGAGGATAAAACAGATAGGAGAAAAGCTCGTGCGGAAATATGACGAGCGAGAAATGCAGTTCTGGGGGAACGACCCCTAATAATATATATATATATATATATATAGTTTGAAAAAAACATAATATCAACTAAAATAGATAACCTAATATCTATCGATGCATAATTATTAGTGTGTTTTAATTTCAGTTGTAGATTGTAATAGACATATATATATATGAAATGAGTAAAAGTCGCAATGTTTGACATTTTTGATCAATTTGTTTGTCTGGTTGTTTGCATTAAATCTTATTTTGTGATATTAATACCTAATAAATGTTTATAATTCAGATGGACAACGAAGTAAATCAGGAAAATCAGAATAATGATAATAATGGAAACCAAATAGATAACAGTGCCATCTAACATATCATAGCACAAGTAATCATAGACGCTATGCCATATATTATCAAGACTGTTAAAGAAGCAGAAAATAATAAAACTAACAGTGGAAGTAAACGACCACCAATTGAACCCAGTCACAGCGTGAATAATGGACCGCTACTCCAATTGCCTATTCCAAAAAGAAGAAGAACCATGTCATATGGTTGTTCTTACAAAGAATTATGGTCTTGCAAACCAATATAATTCTCTGGTAATGAAGGAGCCATTGCAGCCCTATGTTGGATAGAAAAGACAGAGGCAGTTTAAAAAATAAACAAATGTGCAGATGAATATAAGATTTTGTTTGCTTCTAATATTTTTAAGAATGTAGCTCTGAATGGTGGAATACCATTCTCCAGTCTAGAGGAAGTGATAAAATTTATAATATGGAATGGACTGACTTTAAGAACATAGTTGAAAGGAAATTTTGTTCTCCTCATGAAAAAGAACAAATCGCTAATAAGTTCTTACATCTTAAAATGACTGGAATAGACTGCAAGGGTTATACTACCATATTCTTCGAATATGCTAGAATAGTGCCAAGCCTAGCCTCACCAGAACCAGTATTAATTTTCCGTTACATCTGGGGATTAATTAGTGAAATCAGACATGTAGTCAAGGCAGCTAGACCATAAACCATAGAAGAAGCCGTAGAACTAGCCAATACCTTGACTAATGAATTGGTACGTACGCAAGAAGAAAATCAAAGAAAGAACCTAGCCAAAAGCTTACCCAGGAATTTCGCTACGGTAATTCCAACCGTGGGAAAGGTACATGTTCTACTTCTGCACCTTACTGTAAGTACTGCAAAAATAAGCATTCAGGAAAATGTTCAATATACTGCAACTTCTGCAAAGTGTCTGGACACAAAGAAGAAGACTGTAGGAAGAAACCCAGCAACAAGCTATGCTTCAACTGTGGAGAAATTGGGCATATCAAACCGAACTGTCCGAAACTAGCTTCAACAACAAACAGCAAGACTACCAAGAATGCCAGAGCATTTCTTTTGACAGCTGAAGAAGCCAAGATGATTCCGGATGTGATTGCCGGTACGTTTCTAGTTAATGATATTTTTGCTAAAGTATTATTTGACTCTGGTGCAAACCAAAGTTTTATTAATACTTCGTTCTGCAAACTTCTCAATCAACCATTAATTAAACTTCAACAAGAATGTTTGGTCGAAATGGCGAATGGAGAATCCATTAAGATTACTGAAATCTTGCAAGGAGCAAGAATAGAAATATTAAACCACAATTTTATTGCTAACCTTTACCCAATGAATTTGGCTGGATTTAATATCGTGTTAGGAATGGATTGGTTAGTAGCCAATCATGCCAGCATTCTATGTGATCAAAAGTCAATACAAGTAAGTTCACCAAAGGATGAAAAGATCACAATTAAAGGAGATAAGCCAACCAGGTCCACAAAATTCATCTTTGTGATGAAAACGGCCAGCTATGCAAGGAAAGGATCACTAGTGTATACGATTTCTATAATCATTAACATTAAGGGAAAAGAATTGAAAGATATTCCCGTAGTATCTAAATTCTCAGATGTGTTTCCAAAAGAGTTACCTGGATTACCGCCAGATAGAGAGGTTAAATTCCGAATTCACCTAATACCAGGGACAACACCGATTGTCAAGGCACCTTACCGTTTAGCACCAGCGGAGATGCAAGAACTGAAGAAACAATTGGACGAACTTCTAAAGAAAGGTTTCATACAGCCTAGTTCATCACCATGGGGAGCACCAATCTTGTTTGTCAAGAAGAAGGACGGATCAATACGTATGTGCATTGATTACCAAGAGTTGAACAAGGTTACGATTACCCGGTACCTACTATCGAGAATCGATGATCTGTTCAATCAACTTCAAGGAGCTTGATTCTTTTCTAAGATCGATTTACGCTTAGGATATCATCAATTGAAAGTACAGGAAGAGGACATTCCTAAAACTGTTTTCAGAATAAGGTATGGTCATTATGAATTTACAATCATGCCATTTGGTTTAACCAATACCCCAGTCGCATTTATGGACATGATGAACAGAATATGTAAACCATATATGGATAAATTCATAATTGTCTTTATAGATGATATTCTTATTTACTCTAAGAGTAAAGAAGATCATGCAGCGCATCTACATACACATCTGAATTTGCTGAGAAAAGAAGAGCTTTATGCTAAATTTTCAAAATGCGAAGTTTGGTTACAAGAAGTGCAATTTCTTGGACACCTGGTTAATCATGAAGGAGTTCATGTAGATCCCACAAAATTCGAGGCGGTTACTAAGTGGAAAGTCCTTGAATCACCGACGGAGGTGAGAAGTTTTCTTGGACCAGCAGGTTATCATAGACGTTTTATTCAAGATTTTTCTAGAATAGCCATTCACTTAACGAAACTGACTTGCAAATCAGTTAAATTGAATGGGGAGCAAAACAGGGAGAAACTTTTAGAATTCTTAAGCAAAAGTTAACCAATGCACCTATACTCGCGTTACCAGAAGGAACTGAAGATTTGGTAGTTTATTGTGACGCTTCTAAGTTAGGATATGGATGTGTATTAATGCAACGTCAAAAGGTTATAGCATATGCCTCTAGACAACTTAAGAATCATGAAGAGAATTATACAACCCATGATCTAGAGTTAGGAGCCATAATTTTTGCCCTTAAAATTTGGAGACACTACCTGTATGGTAGCAAGTTTACTGTTTTCACCGATCATAAGAGTCTAAGATATGTTTTTGGGCAAAAGGAGTTAAATATGTGACAGAGACGCTGGATGGAGATTCTTAGTGATTATGATTGTGATATCCAGTATCATGCTGGAAAGGCTAATGTAGTAGCTGATGCTTTAAGTCGAAAGTATCATGAAAAGCCAAGACGAGTACGTTCTCTCAAATTAAATATGCAGATTGATTTAAACGAGCAAATTAGAGAAATACAGGAAACAGTAATCAAGGATGATACTGAAAGATTAAAAGGAATGATTAAGAAATTAGAACAAGGAACATATGGAATTTGGAGATTCCATAAGAAAAGAATCTAGATACCCAAACAAGGAAACCTACGCCACCGAATTTTAGAGGAAGCCCATAAGTCTAAGTATACGATACATCCTGGTAATGATAAAATGTACCAAGACTTAAGAAAGAATTCCTGGTGGATAGGAATGAAAAAGGATATAGCCACCTATGTTGCCAAGTGTCTAACCTGTTCACAGGTTAAAATTGAACATCAGAAACCCTCAGGTTTATTGCAGCAACTAGAAATGCCGATATGGAAATGGGAATTGATAACAATGGACTTTATTACTAAATTACCCAAGACACGAAATGGTAATGATAAAATTTGGGTGATTGTAGACAGATTAACCAAATCTGCTCATTTCTTACCTATGAAGGAAACTTTCAGTATGAAACAATTAGCCAAGTTATATGTAAATGAAATAGTTTCATTACATGGAATTCCTTTATCCATTGTTTCTGATAGAGATAGCCGTTTTACTTCTCATTTTTGGACTAGTTTCCAGAAAGCAATGGGAACCAAGTTGAAACTAAGCACAACTTATCATCCTCAAATAGACGGACAAATCTAAAGGACGATTCAGACAATGGAAGATATGCTTAGAGCTTGTGTAATTGATTTCGGCGGAAATTGGGACGATCATTTACCATTAATAGAATTTTCCTACAATAACAGCTATCATACCAGTATCAATGCTGCACCATTTGAAACACTTTATGGACGAAAGTGCCGAACTCCAGTACGTTGGGCAGAAATCGAAGAAAAACAACTGTCTGGACCAGAGATAGTAAAAGAGACTACGGACAAGATTATCCAAGTCAAGGAAAGACTAAAAGCAGCACGAGATCGTTAAAAGTTTTATGCTGATAACAGACGAAAACCATTGGAATTTCAAGTAGGAGATAAGGTATTATTAAAAGTTTCTCCATGGAAAGGAGTGGTCAGATTTATTAAAAGGGGAAAGCTAAGCCCCATATATGTCGGACCTTTTAAGATCATTGTAAGAATAGGACCAGTAGCCTACTAGCTACAATTGCCAGAGGAAATGGCAGAAATACATGATGTATTTCATGTATGTAATCTCAAGAAATGCCTAGCAGATGAATCATTAAGGGTACCTCTTAAGGACATAGAGGTAAATGAGAAACTTAAGTTTGTAGAGAAACCCCTGCAGATTGAAGACAGAAAGATCAAGAATCTCAAACACAAGAGATTAGTTCTAGTCAAAGTGAAATGGGATTCCAAGGTGGGGAGGATATAACAGTCTTCCTAAAACCCTTAACATGCCCTAAAATGTCTTAAAATATATCTCGTATATGAGAAACGGCCCTAAATAATAATAATTTCAACAAAAATCAAATAAAACAAAAGTATGAGGTCGCTCACGGGCCGCGACAAAGGATCAGTTGGCGAGACCACAGCGTGCCACATGGCACTACACCTAGAGAACCTATATAGATGACTAACCGAGGCTAGGACCTAGCCTAGACTCTCGCAGTCCGCGAGAAAATTTAGAGAGGGAGTCGCGGGGCGCGAGCCTCCCCTGATCAGACCTATAAATTGAGGTCTCGGCCTCATTGTTTCTCGTTCAAAAATTTCTTTCTCTCTCTAAATATTATAAGCCAAAACTCTCGGGTATTATACCCCTAAAAAGCGGAGCTCTGCCTCGTTGTAAGTATTATAACCCCCGGTTACGTATTAGTTACTCTACCCGATTGATCTAGGGCTCCGTAACGCATGTCGAGGCTCTACCTGACTCAGTCGTTGGAGTTCTGTCTCGGGGGTATGGCTAATGTAAATTGGGTTATGTTACTAACACGTGTGCATTGTTTAATTTAATAGATTATAACCAGGTAGTCACCAGAAAACAGTAGTATTACCTAAAATAACAAAGTGAGTACATCTTATTTTGGTAAACTGTTTTTACAAAACCTCAATTGTTTCAAAATATAAGTAACGGTGATTGAGTATATGTATTCTACAATTATTGTCGGTATGTTAGGGTTTTGTATACATTACTTGTTACTACACTGTGAATAGTAGCATGACCACTAGTCAGGATTAACAGTACCGTGGGTGGTAATTGGATAGATATAAACATTATAATCGCTCTCATACTGTAAAGTGATAGAACTGTTTTGATTAAACTGGGATGCACTCGCCAGTATTTCTTGCTGATAAAATGTTTTTAAAATGCGTTTCAGGTAAAAAAAAATGTGAAAGCCCATAGAAGCCAGTTGGAGAGCACTGAAGGCTTGGAAAAGTGGCTATAAAAGTTACCTATACAAGAAAGAAGTTTTATTTCAATAAATTAGGGTTTATCCCTATAAACATATTATAATGGAAACTTGGATTTTTTTCCCATGTATTTATTATTTATAAAAGTGTGGTATTTTAACTCTGATAAACTATTTCCTAACTACGGTCCTGATGTATTCCGCTGCCAAATAAATAAACACCGATACCACTAATATAGATCTCGTGACTCCTGCTCCCAAGGTAGGGGTCGGGGGTTGCGATAGAATATAATGGTAATCAAATGATAAGTTGAACAACATGTAACAACCAACATACAATAATGTGTTCTAATGTCATGAACGCAACTGAATATGTAATGTAAATGAATGTAACTGTAATGTAAATGAAGGTACTGTATCTACAATGTAATCTGTTGTATCTGTGATGCATTGTATTGCATCTGTAATGTGAGACTCAATCCCCAAAGAATGAGTCTTATGTGTGGCGGCATACTAGTTACAACTCATGGCCATGGGGAACTAGTCAGCCTATGTATCCATATCTTGACTTGAAATGAAACCAATGAACCAAACAAACCAATGCATAACTTGAAATGTAAACAATGAACCAAGCAACACATATCACATAATCACACATTTACTTACATGTAATTGTAATGAAATTTAAATCGCTAAATGTTGTAAATAATGCACTTGATACACCCCAAAACTGGTAAATGTAAAAAGGGGAATTAGGAAAGATCTACTCATCTCAATGATACTCGAGCAAGCTAGCATGATGGAAAAGAATCAAGATCAACAACTATATCAAGCTGGATGCCATGGGTTTGAACGTGTGTGATCATGCATCAGTTCAAATGAACAAGTGAACGATCCGAATAACAAGCATGATTCAACATAGACAAACGAATGCAACAAGGAAAAAGTAAACATTATGCTAGGCTTAGCTAAATGAATGAACATGATAGGTTGGACTCGTTGGGCCTAACAAGCCTCTACAAGGCTACGCCAAGCCTAAAGGCAAGCCTAAGCAAGGTTATACGCCCTATGGACGTGTCTTTGCAAAGCTAGGTCATCCAAAGGACGAGCCTTAGCAATCTAGGCGTTCTAAGGACTAGTAATGTGTGTAAAATGCAACATATAAATTACATCAAATGAGGCATAAAACTAACCTTTTTTTAGTACTAATGTTGGAAAAAGTGTGTTTTTGTCTTCCTTTTGTATTTTCAGGATTAAATGAGCATAAATGAACAAATATGCAGCAAAATCTAACATAAATACAAGAAAAGGAACAAACGTGGCATGCCCGACCCCTCGACAGCATCTTCCCAAGCAAAAACAAGAAAACAGAAGGGTGACCACGGCCCCGTGCCCAGCAGACACGGGGGCGTGGCCATGTGTCTGCAGAAAGGACAAAGCTATAGAAGCTTCTATTCCCGACACGGGGGCGTGCCCAGCTCAACACGGGCCGTGGTCAACGCTAAGATTCGCATAATCCAAGCAAATATTGATAATACAGATACGCTTCTACACACGGGGCCATGCCCAGCGGACACGTGGGCGTGTGGAGCTAATGCAGACAAATTGCAATTAATGAAGAAAGAGAAAGTGGATGGACACTTGGCCGTGTCCGGGCTTCTGTGCAGGCTATAAATAGAGGTGCTTGGTTCACTTTAAAGGCATCCCTTGTCAAACCACCTCTCTCCCACTTCACCCACACTCCACCACCATCACAACACCCACACCCACATCCACCACCATCATCCATCATCCATCATAGAATGTGTGTAGTAGTCTAGGGATCCAAGATTGATAGTAAGAGTTCTTGACAATCAAAGGCCATGTTTGCCTAAGTCTCTTACATCACTTGGTGAAGACAAACATTTAGTGTAATACTTTTGATTTTTAATCTTTTCGAACTTTTTATTTGGTTTTGTATTAATGACTTTAATAACTACTTTCTTATGCTGAAGGTGAAACTTCCTTATCATTTGTCTGTGGTGTCTTGGCGTTATTTTACTGTCTATATAAAATAAAAGATTTACACCATTCATATCTCTACGTTCTATATAGAGATATGTTGGCTACCTGGTCGGGGGTTAAGGGAATGGTTTGGTAAGGTTCTTTCCTTGTTCAGTGTATAGATCCTGCAAGGACCTTGGTCAAGCTTACTAGGACCTCCTTCAATACCCACTGGTATTGGATAGCGGGGGTGCGAATGGCTTGATCCCCTCATATGTAAACTACTATTAATACATTAACCCGGTTACTTGGGATTGTATCCCTGCTGACTCAAACCACTTAGCCGAGGGTAACGTCACCTTCAAAAGAGGGGCCTACCACATTACGCATTAATAACTTAATTAATTATCTTTCAATATTCCGACCCTTTAGGATTGTATCCTTGCTGATTCAAACTACTGGGTTGAGGGTAATGTCACCTTCAAAAGAGAGGCCTACTACTATAACTAAGATAATCTCTTAAAAAGTGCAAAAGTGCGGAAATCATCAAAGGTTACACTAAAGGCGAGTCGGATCCAAGTGATTCATCTTGTCTATCTGTTTTTATTTTTATTTTTCAGCATTTTTAGTTTTTATTTTCATGTTTAAAACTTTTTCTAAACTTTTGATTTGATTAGACATTGAGGATAAACCGGTATTAAAAGCTCTTGTGTCCTTGGACGACCTTGGTATCTTACCAACGCTATACTAAGCTCACGATGGGTGCACTTACCCATATGTGTGTTTAGTGTTAGTAAAATATCATGTTTTATAAATTTAAAACGTGACTAAAGTGTTAAAAAGGGCTTAAAATATACATAAAAACCTATCACACCTAACGCACATCAACTAGCCTTAGCAAGGCTACCTAAACGAGCCAAATGCTCCCTAACTAATAACTTTTTTTAAACGACTAATTTTTTCCCTTAAATACTTACACCTCCCAAGGATTGAACCTTGGTATCCCCAGAAGAGATAATTCATCTTAACCACTAGGCTATAACCTAAGTGGCCCCTAACTAAGAAAGCGATAAATGAATGAATAAAGAAAAAGGAAAAAAATTACCTCAAATAAGCTTTACAAAACGAGAAGAGCTTAAAGGGCAACATCTCCAAATCGAGAGTGAAAAAACTACTACGCACAACACCCAAAGGGGTATTGCACTTGTGGAACCACCAAAATTTGGTTATTCCACTTGTTTATACTCAAACTAGGTGTTGCAAGCTATATGGAACCAAGAAATGGTATTTATAGGTGTGAAATAGAGCACAAAAATGTATTTGGGGCGATGTGGGACAAGTTTAAATGGGGATTTTCGCATCTTGCAAATCACCAACAAACACAAAACTTGTTTTCATGATTCCCACTTCGTTATAACTCCGTTTTGCGCACGGTTTTGCCTACGTTCACTATTTTCCGAGTACAATTATATGGAAGAGAGTAATCCACGATTTATGGTGTTGAGAATTAGGTTTAAACCTTGGATCATGATGCGGGTCGAGGGTTATGTTCTCAAAGTTGTGTTTGTGATTCCCGCTACGCTTGGGCTCGGTTTTATGCACCATTTGAACCTACTTGCTCCTAAGTATACCAAGTAAATCTTGGAGCTTTGAATGGTCAGGATTGATAGTCCAAGGTGGAGAGAAGTTGGCAAGAAAGTCACCCGCAAGTTATCTTATGCCAAAACTAATAATGCAACATGTAGATCTTCTTAGTTGCTATCATTCACATCTAAACTCTCCAAAACACAACGTCATATCTTAGTTTTGGCATGTATATAACGAAGTCTGGATGATAAGTAGGTCAAGATTTGAGTGTTATGTGTGTTCACGAAGTCTCCATAGTTTTTAATCAACTTTAGGAAGAACCTAAGTCTTAGAACTTGAGAGATGGATGGTTGCTTCAAAATACATGGAAATGAATTTAGAAACTTGGATAGAACATGTATAAGACGATAAATCAACAGATATAATAACATGTATGATGAAACACAGAATCCGAAACATTTTATTGCTTGAACATTAAATAAAATTACATAGAATATGAATATGGATCGGGTTTTGGAGGTCTGTTTTTGGCAGATGTTATGGTTAGCACAACATAACTTGAATTTTGAAAAATAATTCAATTTGACAGTCAATAACATAATTTGTAACAATTTGTACATTCTAAATCAACATTACGGCATTAAAGTGTTAACATGAAAAAGGGCCTTACCAATGAACAAAATGGGATGTTGCTCTTGCAAAATAACTACCCCTTGATGGATAATTTGTTTATAATACTCAATCCATCATATAAAACCACACAATGGTTAAGGTTATTTGGTGAAATGAATGTGTGCTCCATTTCACACCTATAAATACATTTTTGTATTAGGAAATAAGTGTGTACTAAATGAAAGGCGAGTGAACTTACTAACAAGTAAGGATGGTAGAATTATGTTATATTAGCCAAGCTTGGGTTATGTGGATAATTGTAGAATCGTAGCAATATTAGTATGGATGAAATTGATTATATATGCGTATGTATGTAAATAAGTGATCATGTGGTTGTATGTGCCATACATCACATGTATGAAATGCATACAATGTCACTAGTAGGGTCTACTATATCAAAATGGATATATGTTTATAAGTTGAAAGTTTAAATGTTGGATAATTGACTTTCTGGAAAGTCAACAATGTGTGAATAACGTGGTTAGGCCTTCTTACACGATTATAAGATTTGAGACATCATATAGAGCATGTCAGATCATAATGCATTATACAAGATGATATATTGAATTGTGTGGGTTGAAATGATGTGATTAATAATCCATGTTTTTATGCTTGTTAGAATTTGACTAATGAAAGTCAATGTCAGATACGAGTTTAAAACGAATGTTATTATGAATGTACGTGTATGCTAATATTATGGTAAACTTGATGAATTGTGTCACACCCTGCTAGTAGCGAAAGCGTATTGTGTGTGACGTAAGAAAGGTGATCATTGCATCCAAATGTGTAAACATAATAAACCACAACGATGCCATAGTTATATTGTTTTCAAACAAGGTTTACAAGTTTCCCACATAGTTTTCTAGCTTCCACAACGTTCACAAACGTTAACCATAACATAGTTATATTACACAACACAAAAGATAGTTTTTGACATAAAACATAGTGAGGTTTTGTCCTCTATATACCCATACGAAGTTGGGATATAAAAGACAAACTCTCCAAAAGAGGCTATCGTTGTCATTGACTTTCATGTTTCCATAGTGTATCACCGGCTCAAGACTTGTTTCCTGACATACATGTAGTTTTAAAAAGTCAACAAAAGTTGAGCGAGTTCATGCAGTTATTGTTATCATATGAAATCTTTGTATTCTTGTAATGAAATCCCGGTATGTTAATAGCATTTATGGAGTTTAAGGATCTATCAGTGGGTAGCGAGCCCCCTGACATTATGTACCATAAGTACGTAACCAAACCGATACAACTTTGACATTTTCTAGGATCACAAAAGCACTCCTATGGCCTATCAAGGAGTGGAGCGTGTCTCAAGCTCTATAGATCTACACCTTTTGCACCTTGGTCACTAAGTGATTAATGGTTACTATGTTATCATCCTACTTATATACATTGATCGTGTTATCATCTAAACCCATAGCTAACATACCCATAGTTTAACAAGTATTTCCCCTCGACTGTTTTAAAAACAAAACATTGAAATCATTGAAAGGAGGGACACGAACTCACAAGTTTGTGTTCCTTGTATGTAATACCGTAGTGAGCGTTCGTACGTGTGATTAACCTACATTTGTACTAACTTTATTAGACACTAGGTCTTATCGGACCTCGTACAAGTTGTTCATCATGAATTCTTTTTGTGTTTTCACTTGTCATTTTGGAACAACTTTGTATTTTAGTGTGTTGGTAGTTTGTTCGTTCATTTGTTATGTATATAGATTTCATAAGTGTATACATATGTTTTATATGTATTGAATTATATGTGAACGTCTTCGCCCTGCACATGTCCTCGTGCTTCGCACGTGTGTCATTGGGACGAACCTATGTCATTGGGCTTAACCCATGTACCTTAGTAATTTGGGCCTAGCCCAAATATTTCATCATTGGGTCCTAGCCCTTGTATCTTAGCAATTTGGGCCTATCCCAAATATTTTGTCATTGGGCCCTGCCCCATGTATTTTAGTAATTTGAGCCTAACCCAAATATTTTGTCATTGGGCTCTAGCCCATGTATTTTAGTGATTTAGGCCTAACCCAAATATTTTGTCATTGGGCCCTAGCCCATGTATTTTAGCAATTTGGGTCTAACCCAAATATTTTATCATTGGGCCCTAGCCCATTTATTTTAGTAATTTGGGCCTAACCCAAATATTTTATTATTGGGCCCTAGCCCATATATTTTAGCAAATTGGGCCTAGCCCATAGTCAGTTTTTATGAGTCCATTTTAATAGTCTTGCATTTTTGTATTTTTCAACTTTCCGGATTGTGTTAAAAGTGATGTTTATAAATATTCCGTTAGTCGCCTAAAAATGTCTTACCTTGTCGGTTAGAGATATTTTTACTTCTAGGAAATACGTCTTGTAGCGCGTCCATTTTCCGTTTTGTTTGTCCGTCCGTTTGTTCGCTTATGGACACAATACGTTTAGGATTTATTTAAGTTCGTTTTCGTTGCATTTCTTTGGGAAACATGTATACGTATTGTTGTGTCTTTTTGTATTTATTTCTTACAAATATCTCTTGATATCATGGGTGTATTATTTTGATCACCCTAAGTGTATCTAAGTATATACACATAGCACAAAATACTTATACTTGATGAGTTTCCAATATATAATTTTTGCCAAAAATTATTATTAGCTATGGTTATTATTTTTACTCATTATTTTTGTAAAAAAATATATTTTCAAGTTCACAAGAACTCTTGAGTATTTAAGAGTTAACCATTTTCATCAAAGCTTCCATAATGACGTTTAAGACAACTAATCGCGTTTAACTTCTTTAATCACCCTAAACTATGACGTTTCCCACATTTCAAAATGTGTTTAAATCACCAAATCAATTTTCAAATCATCATTAATTCATCAAGTATTACCAACATCATTTTTACAAACATTAATCACAAGCTTTTACCTTCAAATTCTTATGAGCATGTTATTTACACAAATCTATCCAAGACTTTAAAATAACCATTTTTCAAGTTCACCATTATATAAACTTGATTCTAAGTATTTTTAATTCTTAAAAATTCTCATATCTTGTAAAAACTCTTAAGACTCTTTTATGCTTCACTTTGCAATTTAAAATTTTCCATAGGCATGCTTTATGTGAAAATCAAGTTCATTAGAGTCTTTAAGACTTTGTCACATTGTTGTTCTTGGTTTAAAACTTACTTAATCATGTTTACATAAACATGCTCATAACATTTGAAGTTGATGATCTTGTGTGATTTAAACAAATATATGTTTAAATCACATTTTTAAGTTCAACATAACAAGATTATCATGCTTATAAATTACTACAACATATAAGCATTAAGATCATCATAATGTCATTTTTCATACAAATAGTCATAACATAATCAACATAAACAACAAGATCATATGAACTAACTACACTAATCTATACAAATCAACACATAATATAGTTATATTTAGTGTTTATTAGCTTTGAGATTAGGGTTTTTGGTGTGATTTTTATTAATCTTTATGATGATCAACTTGTACTTCCATAATCTATACATAATAATGAACTTAAATAGGGTGTTTAGGAGTCTTACAAATTTGCACAAGCCAAATAAGAAAATTAGAAGAAGATTAAGCTTCCAAGAAAGCTCCTAATGTAGCTCCATGTTTAACCCATGCTTAAATGACCTTAAACTGCCTTGAAAGTGAGTAAATGTTGTGATTAATGGTGATTTATGGTGGTGTATGTGTGCCGTGAATGAAGGTGAGGATGGAGGAGTTTTCTTTGGTTTTCAAAAGTGTTGAAATGATATTAAGTATGGAGTTTCAAGATCATGATATTTTAAATATATGAGCCATACATACAATCTTACTCCTCATACATGAAATCTTTAGTTTTTCAACAAAATCAAGTGGGGAGGGACCCACCTAATTTTCGTAAATCATGAGGGGGGGGTAAAATGAAAATATTTTATAAAAATTGTTAAAAATTGAAGATATTTTGGTAATTAAGTTAAGTGTGGTGATTAGAGGTTAATTACACCATTAAGGGGTAATTAGGGATTCGGATTGTCAAATGACCTTAACTAGTTCACTAAACTAGTAGAAATTGCATTTCGGTACTTTAGATGTTTTCCGTTTGGTCGCCGGCTAGTTTACGACACTTTTGCGTCGTACCGACGAAACTTTGTCGCAAGTTGTTATTCCACCGTCAAGCGATGTATGAAGCGATTCCGAGTCCCAAAATAAGCTTAACTAGTTCACTAGCTTCTTCGTTTGGTTGTTTTGTGACAAAAATACCGCGTACTAGTCTTTCGGGTCGATAACAGACTAGTTATATGAATAGCGATATAATACCGGAAGCTTATAATTTTGGACCCTACAATGATATTCCCAGTGTGTTTTAGTGTATATGTGATCAATTGTCATAATTCCGGTGTTCCATAAATGTTTAATTATAGTTTCGGACGAGTTAAAATTGTCATATTTTTAGCGAAACAGACGTTTTAGTGATTTGGGCGTTGTACCGGAAAGTTCTAGATTTTTGCAAGATATGTTTTCTCATTAGTGTTTTCTTATGTAAATGGACTCAGTTATGTTATCCGTGTGTCGATTTTCATTGTTTCGTTCTGTTTTCACGGTTTTGCTGGCATGAATAGTGTAACCATGAATAGTGCGCGCAACACTTTCTACCAACACTTTTAGGACATAGTTTGATTGGTTTCGCGACATGACGAAAACCAACATATGTTATAGTATTGTTCTCTTGTCCTAACACTGTTATCTATTTTACGACACAGTTACGTAATTAAATTACGCTAAATGCATGAGATTATGTAAAGAAAATAGTGATTAGTTTGTACGGAATTACCGGTTATTTGCCAGTTGTCACAAATTGAAAGAATAGGAATCATGTCAAAATGGATCAAAGCATGTAAGGCTAATGGGTCAAGATGAGGCAAGAGGTAAATGATTCCCGATCTCACTTCTTATTATATAAACGAAGTTTTGTATGCATGAATGTTGGGAATCATGTAAGAATGAATAGATAATGGTAGTACAAAGGTAAGTATAGTTGTAATGGGTCATGTAGTTAACTGTGTTCAAAACCGCATGGTAGAAGCAATAGGGGGAACTAAAAAGCAGTGTGATAAGATGTGGAATTTAGATATTGGGGTATGGGGATTTAGTGTTAAGATGATTTGGAGGCTTGGAAAAAATGTTATTTTACAAATTGGGACTTTCTGGATGTGCGAATGTGGGTCGAAGCGAGCACGAGAACGAATTTCGAACGCCGACATTACAGGTGGCCGACGCCCAAATGGACTATCGATGACCATCGGTGATGATGGGGCCCCATTTTGCCTCGTTTATTCTATCCCGGACCCCGTACCCTTATTCCTAAGCCTTGTTAAGCTTCCGAAATGAACCCCAACCATACGAAGAGTTTGTGTGGGGTGCAGGTGAGTATGAGACTTATATACGAGTATGTATGAGAATGAAATAGGTATGTATGTATGTATAAAGTGCGTGAAATAAAGGGGATTTACTTGTATGTGTGCGAATATGTATGTGTTTGGTATGCATGTATGTGGCTAGGATTTGTATGTATGAATGTGTTAGAATGTCAGTTGTATGTATGTGTATGGATAGAAAGGTATGTATGCATGAATTGGAATTATATATATATATATACATACGAACAAATGGGACTTGTATACATGTATACATGGTTTTAATACGTATGAGTATTTAAGATGCTAATCATGTTGCCTTTGAAAATGGAATGAAAGTGCAAGTATAGTAAGGTTGGCTTTTGAAGATTTGACATTGGGATGTAATGATTGTATTCAGGAAGATAACCAAAATGGATCAGTATATGTAGAAAGAATGTGATGTGGTCATTTATTTATGTAAGTTTAGATTATGTATGACATCACCAATTACTAATGACGTGGATATATATGGTGACTGCAGGTTACGCAGAACCATCATCATTATGGAGTATAAGCGGTTGAAGATCGAGTCAAAGCATGGATTGTACGGGAGTGTAGTCATATAGATTTGTAAATGTGTGATGTATTGGATCTCCCAAATAAGAATGGACGATGTAATTATTTTAAAAGAGTCATTTTAAATATTTTCAAGTATGTTTGAACATTCATAAAGAAAGAAATTTTTGGGTTCACATTTTCGCTTCGTGCTTTTGGTTAAATCAGTTTAGGGTCTTACATGACTATTTAATTTTCAACACTTGTAAAAACATATTGGTTTGATATTTTTAAAACCATATTTAGACAGAAAACAACAATGTTTAGGGGCCTAGATTTTCGTAAACTATATGGAGACTATGCATGTGATTGTCTTTATCTATGTACTATCTATATGTGCTTTCTTGATGTTATATATGTTTATGTTCCACCATATGTTACTCTCTAATCACCGCTTGTTTTATTTGGTAGCTTCCTTCTCATGGTCTTGTAGTTTTGTTTGTTTATTTGTTCTCGAGCTGGGTGTTTATCTGAAAACAATCTCTTGATACCTAGACATAGTGATAATGTTTGACTATATCCCACCATTCTCAGACCCTACAAATAGTTTTGCCATTTGTGAGATTTACTAGGTAAGACTGTTGTTATTTTTGTTGTTTTTTTTTGTGAAAAAAGCCAAGGTCGGTTTTAAAAAGAAAATAATGTCATGTTCTAGAGTTTTTTTTAAAAGAAGGAAATGTGGAAAAATGGAAGGAAAACATAGGGGATGTTTGCCAACTTCTGAGTGGTTAAGGTGTTGTTTGTTTTTTCAGAGGTAAAATGTATGTAGTCTACGGACCACATCTGTAAACATCTGTAGCAGAAGAGGTGGACCAAACCTCTGCAATCTGCAAGAAGAAGACTATTTGTTTTTATCTTCTGTAGACTGCACAAATAAACTGAAATTTAAATAAAATGAAATCAAGCACCAACAATATATGAACATGTGATACATAATCTTCACATAAACAAAAGCACCAACAATTCACATATTACATATAATCTTAAAAATCATTAAACTATAACAGATGAACCAGCCACAAATGAACCATCATAATCCAAAGTATATATAACAAGTAATATGTTTATTGCTTACACCAACAACCATATAACATTTCAGATTTTACGCTTACACAAACAACCATCGAACAATTCAGATTCAAAAACAAATCACAGTTTGTCCTATCGATGACAATATTTAATCACCAAATCTATACCAAAAGATCAGAGTGACATAAGTTAGATCTTCAATTTTGGATACTCAACCCTAACAATCTTCTGAAATTAAAAAATATATATATAAAAAAGGACCTGTTGTCACACCCCAACCGATGGCGGAAACATCAGGGTGCTAGCACTAAGCGTTCAGATTGCTCATGAGATTTTCATAACACTAGTAATTTCGATATAGATTAAATAAGTTTCATGCAACAATTTGTCTAAAACATCAACATAATCATGAGTATCAAATACGATCACAAAACCATTGTTTCAAATTCTAGAATTAAACTAGGGGTGTTTCTAAGCATCAATCCTAGCTTGTTTTCCATAGTTCCAGCATCTATCAGCCTGCAACATGTATTAAAATAGAGTCAGTACAAAAATGTACCGGCGAGTATACAAGTTTGAATAATAGCATAATAGATTAAAACAACTCATATCCATATGTAGTGTCACATAAATAGTTTCAGCCATGCTAGTGTTCGCAGTCCAACAAGTGATAGCCCAAGTATCCCGATGCTTTGTTGTTTTCCCAAGTCTCAACGAAAACTAGAATCCTCCTAACAATACCCCCGAGAATAATGGGGAGGTGCATCTCCTATAGCGCTACTATTGTTAAACCGGAACTACACACCCCGGATTAAACGTCCACATAACACAAATAGAATATAAGAATCACAAGTTTCACATACACATAGGATATAGTTTAGTTTGCAAAAGTCTCAAGTATCGTAGTTTAATAGAATACATGTTACATCCCAAAGTTTAAAACAAAAAGGGATCGAGTATACTCACAGTGATTGCTTAACAGGTTAACTGTTATTGGATCAAAGGGAGCTCTTTAGGTTTAGCCTGATTAGATTGCAACAGATAAGAGTCGGGCAGAATAACGAGATTAAACCAAGCGTCGGATCAGTCATTTTGATCGGATGGTTCTCCGATCGGATGACCATTCGATTGAGATGGCATGTGTTTGAATGGGTCGGATGGCCATTCGATCGAATGGTCATCCGATCCAAGTGTCAAGTTCCCAAAATGTCAAGTCAAGTGTTCATCTCAGGTTACCTTGATCGGATGGTTGTCCGATCGGATGGCTATCCGATCGGATTGCCATTCGATCCAAAGTTCCAAGTTTTCAAAACTTCAAGAGGTATGTCGTCTGATCGGATGGCAGTTCAATCGGATGGCTATCCGATCGAGTTGCCATTCGACGATCATGACTTCAAAGTTTAAAGTGTTTTAAAGTTAAGGGGCAAGTATTTACTTGATCGGGTGGCTGTTCGATCGTATGGCTATCCGATTGGATTGCCACTCGATCGGGTTACTCTTGTCCCGTTCCTAAACTTGTAAAAACTCTAAGTTTCTGTTTAAACAACGACGACTTGGTACGCATTGAGACAATGGTAAACACATCAATGTACAGCCGATCTGGTCGGATGGGAATCACCCCAGTCCGCTCAGTCGTCTGTTCGTGATAACGCTTATGTCAGAATTCCTACTCCGGTCATCTTCTCCGGCAACAATCCTTCTTCAAACCGACTCCAGACTAATAATCAAGTCTACAGTCCGTTTAGATCCGGATCTCACCGTTTTAGTAGAAGTTCAAGAAAAGATGAAGATAAACATAGGTTTTTAGGTTGAAAAGTTTAGATCTAGCATAGATTTAGTGTAAAACGCATGAAATTCCTTAGATCTGAGCTAGATCTTGGCTAGAATGACATCACACAACAGTTTGGTACAAACCGCCATGGTGACATCACCTTCAAGAGCTCAAATCCAAGAGATTTCATGGTGAAAAGTGAGATTTCAAAGGAGAATCTCGTAGAAAATGTTGTGTAGATCAAAGACGTACAAGAATCTAGTGTAGAACGTACCGAAATCGACGAGAAATGGAAGAAAATAGGAGTGCATGCGTCTGGTCGAGTGAGGCTGTCACATAAGTGAAAATGGTGATGTGACAGGCCTATTTATAGTGTGAGAAGGTGTGAAGGCGGTGTACACTCGGATCGGATGGCGGTTCGATCGAGTGGCCATCCGATCGGGTGGTCATCCGATCGGATTGCCACTCGGTCAATCCTATCACTTCCGTTTCACCGTCTTTGATTTGATTTGCACGTTAGGTTAAGCGTTGCGTATTATTGGCTAATAGTATAACTAGATTATAGCAATAACACAAAAGATTTCAAAGTTTTGTAGTTTCCGCCAGTGACAAGACTCCAGTCCCTCGTTCAACCAAGTCTCAAGTTTTACGAGCCTCAAGGGTCAAGCACCGAAGTATCAAGAATTAGACATTCCAAGTATCTAGAATTAGACATTCCAAGTATCTAGAATTAGACATTCCAAGTATCTAGAATTAGACATTCCAAGTATTTAGGTTTAGACATTCCAAGTATCTAGAATTAGGCATTCCAAGTATTTAGTATATAGCATAAAATTCAGCAAGTTCCAAAAGTATTAATGACTACATAGTTCAGGGACTAAAATTGACAATATCTAAAAGTATAGGGACGTAGGTATTACAGTCTCCCCTCCTTTAGGAGATTTCGTCCCCGAAATCTAGGAAGAAGACTGCTCGAAGAGCTGCGGATACTTGGCCTTCATCTCACTTTCCAGTTCCCAAGTGAACTCGGTGCCACGCTTTCCTTCCCAACGAACCTTGACGATAGGAATTTTTCTGCGCCTCAATCGCTTGACACCCTGATCCATGATTTCGACCGGTTTCTCCACAAAGTGTACAGCTTCGTTTATTTGCAAGTCTTCAAAGGGAACCTGTAGTTCCTCATCGGCTAGGCATTTACGTAGATTAGATACGTGGAACACTAGATACACATTATTTAGTTCCTGTGGCAGGTCGAGTCTGTATGCCACCTTGCCAATCCTTTCGAGTATCCTGAAAGGACCCACATAGCGAGGGGTGAGCTTTCCCTTCTTACCAAAACGAACTACTCCCTTTTAGGGAGATACCTTGAGGAGGACTCGGTCACCAACATCAAATTCCAAAGGCTTACGCCTATTATCAGCATAGCTCTTTTGTCTGCTCCTAGCCTTGATCAAGTTATCGCGGATCTGAAGAATCTTATCCGTTCTCTCTTGAATGATTTCAGGTCCAGTAAACTGCTTGTCACCAATCTCATGCCAGCTGAGAGGAGATCGGCACTTGCGGCCATACAAAGCTTCGAAAGAAGCCATCTGAATACTGGAATGATAGATGTTGTTGTACGAGAACTCAATCAATGGTAAATGCACATCCCATTTACCACCAAAGTCGATGACACATGAACGGTGCATATCCTCTAGGGTCTGAATAGTTCCCTCGGTTTGTCCATCCGTTTGGGGATGGAATGCCGTGCTGAGATTTAAGTGAGAACCCATAGCGGATTGAAAGGTTTGCCAAAGACGTGAAGTAAAACGACTATCACGGTCCGAGATTATGTCAAAAGGTATGCCATGACGGCATATAATCTCATTAGTATAGATTCGAGCAAGTTTCTCCACTTTATAATCCTCACGAATGGGGAGAAAGTGGGCGGATCTGGTCAATCGATCAATTATCACCCAGATACTATCGTGACCAGAAGGTGTTCGAGGTAGCTTAGTAATAAAGTCCATAGCGATGCTATCCCATTTCCAAACTGGAATCTCGGGCTGTTCTAAGAGTCCTGAAGGACGTTGATGTTCAGCCTTAACTTTCGTACAAGTAAGGCATTTAGAAACATATACAGCGATGTCCCACTTCATGCCAGGCCACCAATAAGTTGCACGCAAATCATGGTACATCTTGTCAGCGCCTGGATGAATAGAGTAGCGGGATTTGTGAGCCTCATTCATAATAAGCTCATGGAGATTATCGTGATCCGGAACCCAGATGCGATTGAGGTAGTATTAGAGTCCATTCGGTTTAGTTTCGAGTTGTTCAATCTTGGCGCCTTGGATTTCCACTTCTAGACTTCCTTCATTTTCTGACAAATACTGAGCGTCACGAATACACGCATGGAGGTCATTAGAGATACGAATAGCATTCACATGAGTTTTACGACTAAGAGCATCAGCCACTACATTCGCCTTGCCAGGATGATAGCGAATTTCGCAGTCATAGTCGTTTAGCAATTCCACCCAACGTCTCTGTCGCATGTTCAGCTCTTTTTGGTCAAAGATCTGTTGAAGGCTCCTATGGTCAGTGAAAACCACACACTTAGTACCATACAGGTAGTGTCGCCATATCTTTAACGCAAACACAACTGCACCAAGCTCCAGATCGTGAGTAGTATAGTTTTTCTCATGTACCTTGAGTTGACGGGAGGCATAAGCAATAACCTTGTCCCGCTGCATGAGCACACAGCCCAAACCACGGGTTGAGCCATCACAAGATACCACAAAATCATCATTCCCATCAGGGAGAGTTAAAACAGGAGCATTACACAAAAGAGTCTTAAGAGTTTGAAAAGATTCCTCTTGCTCGGGACCCCAAGCAAAAGGTCTCTCTTTCTGAGTCAACGAAGTAAGAGGAACGGCGATCTTAGAGAAGTCCGAAATGAATCGGCGGTAATAGCCCGCCAATCCTAAGAAGGAACAAATCTCAGACGCAGATTTAGGCGTACTCCAATTCTTCATAGCTTCGATTTTAGACGGATCCACATGTATACCTTGTTTACTAACGACGTGACCAAGAAATTGCACTTCATTAATCCAAAACTCACACTTAGAAAATTTAGCATACAAACGTTCACCACGTAAGAATTCAAGCATCAAGCGTAAATGACGAGCATGGCTAGCTTTAGTTTTAGAATAAATGAGAATATCATCAATAAATACTATCACAAAACGATCAAGATAAGGTTTACAAACACGATTCATGAGATTCATGAACACAGCGGGTGCGTTGGTCAATCCAAAAGGCATGACCACGAACTCGTAGTGCCCATAACGAGTATGAAATGCGGTCTTGGGTACATCATCCTCGAGTACACGAAGCTGATGATAGCCATAACGATGATCGATTTTCGAGAAACAGGACGCGCCTTGTAGTTGGTCAAATAAATCATCGATACGAGGTAGAGGGTAACGATTCTTAACGGTAAGCTTATTAAGTTCGCGGTAGTCGATACATATACGGAACGAACCATCTTTCTTCTTGACGAATAGCACAGGAGCACCCCACGGAGTGGTACTTGGGCGAATGAATCCCTTGTCGAGCAGTTCTTATAGTTGGCTGGATAATTCTTGCATCTCGGAAGATGCAAGACGATAGGGAGCCTTGGCGACAGGAGTCGCACCATGTATGAGATCAATACAAAAGTCAACGGATCTAGGAGGAGGAAGACCAGGAAGATCTTCAGGAAAAACATCAGGGAAATCACACACTGCTGGAACATCGCTTATGTTCTTCCTCTTGCTCTTTTGTTCCACCACGTGGGCCAAGAAAGCAAGATTCTGTTTACGTAAGCACCTGCTCGCTTGTGTGTGTTAGGCCCTAAAGTGTGAGACTGACGCATCAAATTAACACAACGGGTTATGGTTACGAACTAGGCTTTACCGGGTTAGTTAGTATTAGGTTTTGGACCTTTATAGGTTAGGCCCTAAAGTGTGAGACTGACGCATCAAATTAACACAACGGGTTATGGTTACGAACTAGGCTTTACCGGGTTAGTTAGTATTAGGTTTTGGACCTTTATAGGTCACTTGGGCCAAGCTTTAGGCCATGTGGGCCAAGCAGGCCCAAGGGGAGCCCATGTAGGGAAGTGGGCTTATCTATGTATATAAACAAGTTTCTAACTTGTTTTAGGGTTGGAACTTTATTGTTACAACTTCTAGAGAGCTAGAGAGAGAGGTGATTTGGTGAAGAACACTTGTACTAGACGGTTTTGCCTTTCAAGTAATAGAATCGTGTGCAAGTGTTGAAAGTGATTCGGTATTGTTCTTCGATTTTCATTTTTTCGTGTTTATCTTGAATCATCTTGTGATTGGTTTCCGCACTCTCACAAGATTAGGTTTGATATCATTGAAAGATCCGGTTTCCGGGACTTACAAGTGGTATCAGAGCCTTTAGAACCTGTTCTAGGCTCGTTTGGATATCAAATATTCAAGTTTTTCGAAGAAATTTTTGAAAATCACCAAGAACATTCATCGTGTTCTTCGCGTTCTTGGTAGTGTTCATCAAATTTTTATCAAAAATCAATATATTTTGGTGTGTCAATCTGTTTTGAAAGTGTTAGAGATATTGGACGAATTTTGTTTTTTAAAAGAAATATGCTTTCTGTTTTAAAAAGATTTCAATTTCCAAAAATTTTGGAAATTCTGTTAAGTTACAATTTTCAAAAAGTCTAAGTGTCAACATTCGATGGTTTCGAGGCATACTTTTTGAGTTCTCGGGTTTATCACTACTGGTTTCAAGCTTCACACATCAGGTCTCGACTCATCACCAAAGTCACTCTCATTTTGAGGTCTCGAGTCTTCCACTTCATCATTCAAGGTCTCGAGTTGTTCACCTCCGAGTCGCAACCATCTCCCACTCGCAATCACAAAAGGAGTTCTCGAGTCTCATCTTCACTGAGGTTTCGACTCATCTTCACCAGCTCATCAGAGGTCTCGAGTCAACTGTTTCAACAATTGGTCTCGAGTTCCCATCATTATCATCATTCTCGGTTTCGAGTTCTTCATCACCGGTCTCGAGTCGAAGTCCTATTTCAACAACCTTTTTCACGGTTTCGACACAGCGGTTTCGACTCACATCCTCCGATTTCGAGTCACAGGTTGTCATCTTCAAGCTTTCAGATTTCGAGTCCATCTTTTCCACGGTTTCGAGTCACTTCAGTCTCGAGTCGCAACCACTGTTCATCTTCTCCGGCCACCGTCTCCGGCAACCTTCGTAATCATCGTCGTGATCTTCTCCGTCTATTCACCATCCTCCGTTCAACTTCATCCAACGTACCTTCAGCTGTGTTTGTTTGTCGAAACAGTTTTGACAGTTCTGTTGTTGGCGGCTGGGTTTTTGAATTAGGGTATTGGGTTTCATCTTGCGTAGAAGAAGACGACATACGTGATATATTAATATAGGTTTTCTTATAATATTAATTATAATCATAATAATAATTGAGTTATCATTACCTAATCATTGGTTTATATAATATTATTAATAATAATAATAATAAACATTACTTTAAAAAAAATAATAATAATAATAAAAGGATTGTTGGTTTTGTGAAATCGGTTTGACAGATTTTTGAAGTGCCGGTCAGAAAGCGAGTTCGATCGCGTGCAAAGTGTTTGAGTTAGCGAGTACACGGGTTCTCGTTTGGTTTGTATTTTGAGGAGAAGAACAAAAGTAACAGCCACCCGCTGAAATTATGGCATTCATGTTTCACAAACCAGTGGCTCAAGAAATTACCAAAGAAGAGATACTTTCTGTCTTTTGCACTCCTGAATGTAGAGAAAGGGTTGAGGCATATCATTTACACAACGCTGAGCTAATCGAAGATTATAATGACATTAAAAGAAAGAATTTCACTTTAGCTAATAATGAAAAACTTTTTTAAAGAGAAAATCGAAGCTCAGCGAAAAGACATCATCCAACTCAAGGATGATGTTAGTGTAAAAACAGCCCAACTCTTCATGGTTAAAGAAAAACTATGCAATGTGACTAAAGAACTGGAGGATATCAGAGATAGATATCAAATAAATGAGCTAAATATTAAAAAATTTGATTCTTCCAGCAAATTAGTCAAAAACCTGTGTAATCAACAGCTAGCATACCAGAAAAGGAAAGGGTTGGGATTGGGTTTTAATCAGGCTCCTCCTCCTTATAATGACAATTATACTTACTTACCTATGACTGAGGAGGAGATGATGAATGAAAGCAAAATGACTTATGGTCCCAAAAACTGTAAGCCATCAATAAATGTCAGACCTGTTGAAAAACAGGTGGTTCAACCAGTTTGTTTTGTGTCCAAGGGTACTTTTGATCCTAACGTTTCTTCATCATGTGCAGATGAAGTACCTGAAGTAAGATGGGGAGATATGTTTGGGGATGAACCAGATTTAAATTCTGATTCTGATTTTTCTACAAACTCAATAAACGAATCAGATTCTGGTTGTGTGTTTGAACAAGCTTTTCTTAACTCATTTCATAGTTATGTGTCGTCTAGTGGGCCTGATGTTTTGGGCAAAACAGTTGATGTTTGTGATGAACCTTTGAATAATGTGTCTGATGAAGGTTCTTTTTCAGTAGTTAATGATTGTGATTGTGATGTTTCTAACCTTATAGCTACTGATAGTGTGATAGGAGCGGTCCCACAGGATGCATTTAGTGAAATCACTGAAACTTCTTCTCAAGAAAATCAACAATGTTCTGATTCTTCTGAATCGGTCTCAGTGGAAGTCCCTAATGTTGAATATAGTGGGACCACATTGAAAACCGAAGTGGAAAGTGAACCAGTTTTGAAAGCATCTGAATCATGTGAATCTAAACCTGAATCTGAATTTGAAAAGGAAAAGGTGGTTACATCAGAAAAGGAGACACAAAGTGATTGTTCTGAATCAGATGTCAAAGATGAATCTTCTTCAAAAGATAAATTAGAAAATGATACAAAAGAAGATAATAATCAAAAGTCTAAATTTCATACATGTGCTAGTTCTGATCAACAAGTACAGAAGAAGTCAGAAAAGGCACATGGAACACAAGCAAAGCAATCAAAGCAAGCTCGTTCATCTAAACCCATCAGATCAGCTACTGCTTCTAGCTCTTCGAATCTCCATACATTGAAACGACAGACATGTTTCAACTGTGGAATTCCTGGGCACATTGCTAGAAATTGTGTTCATTGTCCAAAAGTGCAACAAAAAGTCAACACTCACTCTTGTGCTGGTTTTTGTGAGTCGGTTCACAACACACAAAAGGAGCCAAAATGAGCAGATCAAAGTCGAGGATATAAGAAGTCTGCTCATCAAGGACAATCACGATCCCATAAGGCTCATGACAAGGTGATTGAAAGCTCCAATCAGGGAGAAAAGACGAAGAATGGTGCTCAAAGCAACAAGACTTCTGCAACCAGTACATACAAGCACCCAAATTCGTCTTCGTCTGAAAGTAAAGTGCAGGCGCATCCAATGCAAAAAGGACCGGTTTGTCCTTCAGGACCTGCTAGAGCGAATCAAGCTGCTCAAAACGTCTTTCCGAGGAAAAGACAAACTTGCTACAACTGTGGCATTGCGGGTCATATTGCTAGAAACTGCACAAGGCGTCCCTACGTACCCTACTATATACAAAATCAGAGGGTTACATCAAAGGATAACAATCATTCCAAGCCAATGAAGGTATCATCACCTAAGGCAATGAAGAATGTGAATCCCAAGGTTAAACCTTCTGATGGGGATTGGAACGCTGCTAAAAACAAACTCAAGGCTGTTCAAGAACAAAAACGTCTTTCTAAATCTGAATCAGCTAAAGTTGCTCAACCGAAGGCACCAAATATGTTTGTTAAACCAAAACAGATTTGGAAACCCAAATCCAAAGCAGCAACGTCTCCAATCCTTGAGACAAAAGGGGACTTGTGTTTGAAAGAAGTGTCTTATTTTGATGCTTCAGGAAATCCCAGGACCACGATGGCCTGGGTACCCATGTCTTACTAATCTCCTTACCTTTCAGGAACAGCTAAGGAGGAGCTGTTGACAATCTCTGGAATGTTGATAGCGGTTGTTCCAGAGATAAAAACGGGTAACATTTCACTGATGCAAAAAGTTCAAATTTTTTTTACAGATGATATGTTTCCTTTGGAGGAGATTAGAGAGGTAAGAAAAGATCAGCAAAAGGTACCGTTTAAATTCAGTACTTTAATTTGAATATTGATTAGTCTTCAATCTGATGACAGAACGGTTAAGCAAAAATATTTTTTTTTCTCTTTCTTAGTTCATTACTTTGAATATAAATTGTCCTTTCTCTAGTAAATGGTAAATTGGCGCAAAAATACAAGATTTATGCACAAATTTAGGGGGGGAGAGGAACATATAGATAGATATAGAGTTTATGGGGAGAAAACTCAGAAAATACAAAAAGAGTTTGCTGTAAATATGTATTGTTTTAGGGGGAGAAAATGAGAAAAATACAAAAACCCTTGAAAAATGAAAAAGCCAAAAAGATAAATTGCATGATATGGGAAGTGAAATAAATGTTCGTGTTAAAGGGTTTGACTAACACATGTAAGGTGCCATAGCTGAAAAGACTAGGATCTACTGTGATATGTCGATAGGGTTGACGCTCAACATGATAAAAGATACTAAGTGATATAAACATAATGAACTATGTACCATGTGGGTAACATACCAACGGCGTATGATTTTATGGTCTTAAATCTTGCGTTGATAGATAGCCAACGTTTGAGGTTTCGGGTCTTTATATTGTTGAATCATCCGGGGATATCTTGGCTGTACTTCAGTAAATGAATTTTCACATTATGGTGAAGGGCTGACTCATGTAAGACCAGTATCGAAATAGTTTGACTTTAGCACGATGTGTTGGTAGGCTCTATCCTTAAAGACTGGAAACATTGGCTGTTCTGTTCAGAACTAAATTAGTACATGACCTCAGGAAAGAAAATCACTTGGAATTAGCTCATTTCTATTTGAATGTCTGTATGTTGTCCCGATACACATAATTTTGGCCTGACTCTGAAATCTTCCCTGAAAAAGTCGTGTATCTCCTCTGCTGCATCCAGATATATGCTGACCTGGAGGTGCTAGGCAACGTCAGCTTTTGCTGCATCCAGATACATGCTGACCTAGCTGTACGTTGTCGCGCTATAGATCAATTAAACACCCGAAAGAGGCCCTCAAGTGCCCAAAAGAAACCCAAGAAACCTATATCAAACTGAGAAAAACTCATTTGATCTGTATATTATACCATCTCTGCTTAAGATCTATTCTGTTCTCTTCTCAATCTATTCCCAGTTAAGATTTCAGAGATTTGGATTGGACTTGTGAAATATGTGGTAGGGAAACTACTTGCATGATAGAGTGTGCTGTTTATATTTCCGGGATTTGATTAGTATTTGTTTGGGTGTTCATTGTTAAGAAATCAAAACATGATAAAATTTATTACAGGCAGTTATATGGAAAAGGCCTAGGGAGATGAGTTTAGGAGGACAAATATACTGGCAATCGTCTAGATCATTCAGTAGTAGATCAGTGTTGATAAGTGTGGTCAAGCCTGAAACCTCGTGATTTGGTTTCCTAGACACAGTCAGGATATCTTAAAAGATCCCAAGAGAACAAAACCCCAAAGGAATCAAAATCTCAAAATGAAAATATTCCAAATGCTCAAAGAGCCAAATTCGTACCAAAATGGTATTTGCCTCACCCTCGTTGGACATAATCATTGGTCACTCTGCTGTACGAAAGTACTGACCTGTCACCGATGGTCTAACGTTGTAAATCAAAAGGATGGCATCAATATACTCACCTGTTATGATGAATCGTTGTGCTTACCTTGATCGCGGGGGTATGCCTTGGAATGGGACACACGGGTATAATAGTATAATATTACCTTAAGCATGTCACGAAGTTGAAAAATTGAAAGTTGAGCGTTAAAGTTTAAGTGGACAAACATATTGGCAATCGCATAGACCAGTTTGATTAGGCTCGTACTGAAAAGTGTTCCTTAGTCTGCCTGAGAACGAATTTTGATCCCATTGCAATTGTAATTGTATATTATGGTAGTTGTTTATATTTTGAGTTTTTATTTGTTTTTAGTTCTTAAAATAAAAATAAAAAATTGAAAAATACAAAAATAGTGTCTTGTTTTTCTATAAAAACCAAAAATCCAAAAATAGAGTGTTTATTTATTTTCTTAAAAATTAAAAATATAACCGTTCTTGAAGATTTGACTGATCATAAAAAGTTGAAAGAATTTAAATTGTGAAATCTGAGTACAAATACTTGGATGTACCTAGTGTTCATGTGGTACGTTCCTCTGTTGCATAAGAAATGTTTGCTTATGAGTTTGTGAGCATGTGCAGAACTTGATTTCAATCAAGAACAGGGGTTAATGAAGATTGAGATGCTGGTAGGTGCTGAAGAAGCCTGGAGCAGCACAACTACAAGATGTACCTAAGTCAGAAGAACCGGATACAAAACGTCGTCTGACAGTGAAAGTACATTTGAAGAAGTACCTGTGAACCTGCTTGAAAGAAAAAGACTGAAGAAGAAAAGAGCTGTTGAGAATCCTCCTCTCACATTCTTTTTTAACAAGATTTTCAAGCAAAGCTGAAACTAACCACAAGAGCTGAAGAAAGAGACCCAGTGCTGAGAGTTCAGGAGTCAAGAACTTCCACAACATCTGCAGCATAGAGACAACCATAGACTTCGTTGAAGACGTTGCTGAATTCATGTTATGAAGACAATTTGATGGCATCAGTCTAGGGGGAGATTGTTAGGCCCTAAAGTGTGAGACTGACGCATCAAATTAACACAACGGGTTATGGTTACGAACTAGGCTTTACCGGGTTAGTTAGTATTAGGTTTTGGACCTTTATAGGTCACTTGGACCAAGCTTTAGGCCATGTGGGCCAAGCAGGCCCAAGGGGAGCCCATGTAGGGAAGTGGGCTTATCTATGTATATAAACAAGTTTCTAACTTGTTTTAGGGTTGGAACTTTATTGTTACAACTTCTAGAGAGCTAGAGAGAGAGGTGGTTTGGTGAAGAACACTTGTACTAGACGGTTTTGCCTTTCAAGTAATCGAATCGTGTGCAAGTGTTGAAAGTGATTCGGTATTGTTCTTCGATTTTCAGTTTTTCGTGTTTATCTTGAATCATCTTGTGATTGGTTTCCGCACTCTCACAAGATTAGGTTTGATATCATTGAAAGATCCGGTTTACGGGACTTACAGTGTGCATGACATCAGCCTTAGTCCTTACGAAGGTCAGTCTCCATAGACATGCAACACATCACCAGACGGTAGAGGTAGACGAACAAAATTCTCGTGACAAGCAATCTCGGCATGGTTCTTGCGTAACCAATCCATGCCGATTATGACATCAAAACAACCCAATTGCATGGGTATTAGATCAATAGTAAACACGTGGTCGTTAAGAATCAAGGAGCAACCACGGAGAATAGAATCAACTAGAATAGACTTTCCATTGGCAATCTCTACCGAAAACGACTTAGGTAACATAGAGCGTGCATAGTTTAATAATGATTCGAATTCTACGAACACAAAGCTTCTGTCGGCACCAGTATCAAATAAGATCGAAGCATAAAGGTTATTCACAAGAAACGTACCATTGACGACATCATTATCGTTACGAGCCTGATTAGCATTAAGATTGAACGCTCGGCCACGAGCGGCTGGCTGTTGGTCTTGGTTCAGCTGAGGACACTGGTTACGAAGGTGAGTAGTATCTCCACATTTATAGCATGCATGGACAGCGTTGACTGGTTTAGGATTCTACGGAAGAGCTGGGAGAGCTGGTAAAGCTGCCTGGGTTGGGGCTTGTTGAGATGGTTGAGCTGGGTTAGCTTGGCGACAATAGGGAGTCGTGTGACCATAAGGATTGAAGTTGGTGCACAGACGACATGCAGAGGCGGCATGATGATGAAAGTTACAAGTCGTATCTTGACTTCAGGAGCAGCAGTGATTGGAGCAGTAGCAGGAGCAGGTTTAGCAGCAGGGTTTGCAGTAGGAACAATAGCATTGCATCCTGAACCCTGAGACTTTCGCCTCTTGTTCTTGCTGCCACTTGGCTACTGGGTAACTTGATGTGCAGATTTGGAGGAGGCAGGATTAGCAAACTGCTTATCACGAACGCGGTTATTGTTGAGACTAGTTGCAAGACGGTAGACTTCCTCAATATTTCCAAGTTGAGTTGCTTCAATAGAATCACGCATAGCAGGAGGTAAACCATTGGTGTACTTGGTTATCATGCGTTTAGGGGTAGAAACCAAGTGAGGAACGATCAAGCTGAGCTGCTTGAAACGGGTAGTATAAGCCAGATTATCATCACCAATCTGCTTCAAGTGCCAGAACTCTTCTTCAAGCTTCAGTTGTTCATGAGGAGGGCAGAATTCAAGCATCATCAATTCTCGCACCTCAGCCCATGGAAGAGCATAGGCTTCTTCATTCGACCGGATGTTTCTCTCATTTGTCCACCACTCTAACGCTCTGCCTTGAAACATTCCTGTTGCACTCCTAGTCTTTAGATGTTCCGGGCACTCGCTGTTAATGAAAGTGACCTCGATGCTGTCAAACCACTCGAGCATAGCAGTCACCCCATCACTACCTGTGAAAGAATTAGGGTTGCAAGAGACAAAATGCTTATAGCTGAACTTAGTAGACTTTTCTTTCTCCGTCTTATAGTCAACAGAAGAGGGCGGAGTGTTCGATCCTTGGATCTCAGAGACGATCTTTGGCACGACTCGAGCGATCTGGTCGGCCATGAAGGACATCATCTTTTTCTGAGACTCTTCCCTGGATCTCTGGAGAGTGTCAGAGAGCTTTCGAGAAGACATCCTAAAGACCCAACAAGAGGATCATATAAGTCTAGATTAATATAGATTCACACACAATAGACTAAGACTCAAGATTCACATAGATACCGCAACCCACGACCTTCGCATGGCACGTTGTACGAAGTTTGGCGACGTGCCAGAAACACTTATATATAGGAAGTACCAGCGGCGTATCCACCACGCTTCGGGCATAATCGCTTCGACCTTGTACTCGGTGTCATGTTACGTGTCGCAAAACACACTCATCATCATTATCATAGATTCACATAGATTTCAATAGATTACGATAGGTTTCAAATAGTCTTCAATAGATCCAATAGACTTCAATAGACTTCAATAGACTTCGATAGACTTCAATAGACTTTAATAGATTCAATAGACTTCAATAGACTTTAATAGATTCAATAGACTTCAATAGATTTAATAGTTTTCCATAGATTTCAATAGATTAGTGTTAACAATCCACAAACAACGAAATCCCGCATGGCACGTGCTACGAAAGTTCAGCAACATGACGGAAGCACTTATATATAGGAAGTACCAGCGGCGTATCCACCATGCTTCAATCATGCCACGTCCGTCTCATCATCGGTGTCATACTTCGTTAACCACAACACTAGAATTCATCACAAGATCTCCACATAGATTGACCAAATAGTTTCAACAACATAGATTAACCCAAATAGATTTCACAACTTCAACCCGAACCTACAAAACTACGAACTTCACTTAGCGCGTGGTACGAAGGTTCGATAACATGCCAGAAACACTTATATATAGGAAGTACCAGCGGCGTATCCATCGTGCTTCGGACATGCCACGTCCGCCTCGTCTTCGGCGCCAGGCTACGTTTTGTATTTTGTTTCTCAAAAACCACACATACATAGATTACACATAGATTACGCTAGCGTACACATAGATTACTCATAGATTACACAAGTAGTTTCCCTTAGCTTTAGATTTCAACCATCTCATCACCGGTCTGCAGAACACTAAGTTTCGCATGGCACTTAGTACGAAAGTTGGTAACATGTCGGAAACACTTATATATAGGAAGTACCAGCGGCGTATCCACCATGCTTTAGACACGTCACTTCTCCCTCGTGTTTCCATGCCATGTTACATTTAGTGTCTTACAACCACAACAATACATAGATTTATTAGATAGTTTCACATAGTGTCATAGTCGACCAAGATTCCCCACATAGATTATCATGATAGATTAAAGCTTCATAAATTTAGTTGATCCAGAGATTAGAGTTAATGTTTTAGCTTGTGGACGTACGTGCGATTTGTGTAAAGAGTCTCAAAATAAACGAAGAATCAAGATAAACGAAGAATCAAGATAAACGAAGAATCAGGTTTAAAACCTCATGAAATAGTCGAGATAACATAAAAGGATAGGCTCATAAGACATAGAGTGTTCCGGGTAGAGGAACGATGACTAACCAGAGTGATACGAATCCCTTTCGAATTAGGGTAACGCGTCTTGACTTACTTGGATAAATACGTCATCGATGTTAGGCCAACGATATTCGTCCTTTTGGTTATTTCACGTACCCGTTTGAATGGAAATTTCGAGACTTTGGCGAGACATAAATAAAACATCAAGGAGTGGGACTAGTTATCAAGATCTGAGTTTCACCTCTAACTTGACAACATCATACCCTAATAGCGTTAGTACTTATCCGCAGACAAGACCTACTATAATAGTATGGAGATTTTCCATCAAGGTTCGGATGTCACTCCTGACTTGATGGCAAACCTCGTGCAAAATACAAACACTGGTTAACAGTGTTTTCGAAGTATCAAGTGTATATTGTGTCAGCCTTAGGAAAGGCATGTAAGTTTAGCAGGAAAAGGTGCTACTAGGAAGCAGATGCGGTAGAATGCATAAGTCTTAAACAACAGATAAGAATCAAGATTCCTAGAACTATATACTAGGGCAAGTATTCCTACTTATCCTAATTCCCTATAGTTATGGCTCTGATACCAATCTGTCACACCCCAACCGATGGCGGAAAACATCGGGGTGCGAGCACTAAGCGTTCAGATTGCTCACGAGATTTCCATAACACTAGTAATTTCGATATAGATTAAATAAGTTTCATGCAATAATTTGTCTAAAACATCAACATAATCATGAGTATCAAATACGATCACAAAACCATTGTTTCAAATTCTAGAATTAAACTAGGCGTGTTTCTAAGCATCAATCCTAGCTTGTTATCCATAGTTCTAGCATCTATCAGCCTGCAACATGTATTAAAATAGAGTCAGTCCAAAAATGTACCAGCGAGTATACAAGTTTGAATAATAGCATAATAGATTAAAACAACTCATATCCATATGTAGTGTCACATAAATAGTTTCAGCCATGCTGGTGTTCGCAGTCCAACAAGAGATAGCTCATGTATCCCGATGCTTTGTTGTTTTCCCAAGTCTCAAGGAAAACTAGAATCCTCCTAACAATACCCCCGAGAATAATGGGGAGGTGCATCTCTTATAGCGCTACTATTGTTAAGGCGGAACTGCACACCCTGGATTAAACGTCCACATAACACAAATAGAATACAAGAATCACAAGTATCACATACACATAGGATAGAGTTTAGTTTGCAAAAGTCTCAACTATCGTAGTTTAATAGAATACATGTTACAATCCAAAGTCTAAAACAAAAAGGGATCGAGTATACTCACGGTGATTGCTTAACAGGTTGACTGTTATTGGATCAAAGGGAGCTCTTTAGGTTTAGCCTGATTAGATTGCAACAGATAAGAGTCGGGCAGAATAACGAGATTAAACCAAGCGTCGGATCAGTCATTTTGATCGGATGGCTGTCCGATCGGATGGCTATCCGATCGGATTGCCATTCAATTGAGATGGCATGTGTGTGAATGGGTCGGATCAGTCATTTTGATCGGATGGCCATTCGATCGAATGGTCATCCGATCCAAGTGTCAAGTTCCCAAAATGTCAAGTCAAGTGTTCATCTCAGGTTACCTTGATCGGATGGTTGTCCGATCGGATGGCTATCCGATCGGATTGCCATTCGATCCAAAGTTCCAAGTTTTCAAAACTTCAAGAGGTATGTTGTCTGATCGGATGGCAGTTCAATCGGATGGCTATCCGATCGAGTTGCCATTCGACGATCATGACTTCAAAGTTTAAAGTGTTTTAAAGTTAAGGGGCAAGTATTTACTTGATCGGGTGGCTGTTCGATCGTATGGCTATCCGATTGGATTGCCACTCGATCGGGTTACTCTTGTCCCGTTCCTAAACTTGTAAAAACTCTAAGTTTCTGTTTAAACAACGACGACTTGGTACGCATTGAGACAATGGTAAACACATCAATGTACAGCCGATCTGGTCGGATGGGAATCACCCCAGTCCGCTCAGTCGTCTGTTCGTGATAACGCTTATGTCAGAATTCCTACTCCGGTCATCTTCTCCGGCAACAATCCTTCTTCAAACCGACTCCAGACTAATAATCAAGTCTACAGTCCGTTTAGATCCGGATCTCACCGTTTTAGTAGAAGTTCAAGAAAAGATGAAGATAAACATAGGTTTTTAGGTTGAAAAGTTTAGATCTAGCATAGATTTAGTGTAAAACGCATGAAATTCCTTAGATCTGAGCTAGATCTTGGCTAGAATGACATCACACAACAGTTTGGTACAAACCGCCATGGTGACATCACCTTCAAGAGCTCAAATCCAAGAGATTTCATGGTGAAAAGTGAGATTTCAAAGGAGAATCTCGTAGAAAATGTTGTGTAGATCAAAGACGTACAAGAATCTAGTGTAGAACGTACCGAAATCGACGAGAAATGGAAGAAAATAGGAGTGCATGCGTCTGGTCGAGTGAGGCTGTCACATAAGTGAAAATGGTGATGTGACAGGCCTATTTATAGTGTGAGAAGGTGTGAAGGCGGTGTACACTCGGATCGGATGGCGGTTCGATCGAGTGGCCATCCGATCGGGTGGTCATCCGATCGGGTGGTCATCCGATCGGGTGGTCATCCGATCGGGTGGTCATCCGATCAGATGGCTATCCGATCGGATGGTCATCTGATCGGATTGCCACTCGGTCAATCCTATCACTTCCGTTTCACCATCTTTGATTTGATTTGCGCGTTAGGTTAAGCGTTGCGTATTATTGGCTAATAGCCTAATAGTATAACTAGACTATAGCAATAACACAAAAGATTTCAAAGTTTCGTAGTTTCCGCCAGTGACAAGACTCCAGTCACTCGTTCAACCAAGTCTCAAGTTTCACGAGCCTTAAGAGTCAAGCACCAAAGTATCAAGAATTAGACATTCCAAGTATCTAGAATTAGACATTCCAAGTATCTAGAATTAGACATTCCAAGTATCTATAATTAGACATTCCAAGTATTTAGGTTTAGACATTCCAAGTATCTAGAATTAGGCATTCCAAGTATTTAGTATATAGCATAAAATTCAGCAAGTTCCAAAAGTATTAATGACTACATAGTTCAGGGACTAAAATTGACAATATCTAAAAGTCTAGGGACACATGTATTACACATGTGAAGGGGGAAAGGAGATGAACGGCGGCAGCGACGGTCTAGGGAAGGAGATGAACGACGGCGGCGACGCGACACGGGTGTGGGAGGAGAGGTGGTGGCGGTCTGGGGGAGGAGAGGTGGTGGCGGCAGGGAAGTAGAAGGGTGGTGGAGGAGAGGTGTGGGGGAGGGGTTAGGGTTTTCTTGAAGAGGTGTGTTTTGTGATATTAGGAAAATATGTAGAAGAGGCTAGAAGAGGGTAGTCCATATTTGCAGCAAAAAGAGGTCAGGCAGACCTTTTTAAATGATATGTCTTCGAGAAAAAAACACCATGCAGACTCAAACGTCTACGCGTGGTCTGCGTGACGCAGACATAAGAGGAGAAGAAGAACTTTTCAAGAAAAAAAAAACACCCCCTAAGTGCTGAACCAGTAAGAGGTCTGAACCATTAAGAGTCAATATAATGGTTAACCGTTTAGAGACAAATGTCTGACCAATTCGGATTAGAGGTCTTATCCATTCAGACTCAGGGGTTGTTTAACAACTCCTGAATGGTTAAGTGTTGAACTAGTAAGATGTCTGAACCATTAAGTGTCGAACTAGTAAGAGGCCCAAACCAATAAGGGCCAATATAATGTTGAACCGTTTAGAGGCAAATATCTGGACAATTCAGGTTAGAGGTTTTAACCATTCAGACTCAGTATAATGCTTAACCTTTCAGAGGCAAATGTCTGGACCATTTAGACATTTGCTCACGAAGCAAACAGTCTGAACCATTAAATGTTGAACTAGAAAGATGTCTGAACCATTAAGAGCTCTATTAAGAGCTAAACAAACAACCCCCAATATAATTCTTAACCATTCAAAGACAAATATCTAAACTATTCAAACATCTGCTCGCGAAATAACTTATAACAACCCTCCTAGAACCCTTAATGTGACCCTAAAATGTTCCTTATATACCATGTATGCAAGAAACGGACCCAGAATACCCTTATACTTGTAAAAAAACAAAGTTTGGGAGTCGCTCGCGGGGCGCGACCCCTTTAGCTTCGTGTGTCGCGGGCCGCGATTGGCTTGGATTGCCGGTCAAGGCATACCGCCACGTGGCAGGTGACTCAGCAAACCTATACATTGACTAAACCAAGCTATAAATGACACGCAGTTCCTCGCGGGCCGCGAGCTGCCTATGATCAAGCCTATAAATAGTGGTCAACGGCTCATTTGTTCAAATGTTCAGAAATCGAATTCTCTCTCAAATTCTGATAGTTATTGTTATACTCGGGTATTATACCCCAAGATGGATATTTTTTTGCTTTTGCACGAAAACGGTAACAAAATTGAAACAACATAGATCCAGATTTAAAAGATTTAAGTTTTGTACTAAAGTGACAAATGACCAAACCTCTGGGACCATTTTGGCAGTTTACTCAGGATGAAATGATCTAAACCCCAAAACGGTGTCGTATAGCTTCTAAAAAATATCCAAAACCAAACCTAAAAGCCCTAGAAGCCAACATTCTACAACCATCTCCCACTTTCACTTCTGAACAACTCCCGCTCTCTCGATCTTCCTCCTCCTCGTCACTTCTTCAAGATCCAGATCGCTTTCAACCAATCAAAGGTAACTTCTCGATCCCCTACATTTCTTCAAATCGTTCTCTCTCCCTTTTCACTCATACCTGTGCTTTTAAAACCTCAAATTACAGGATCGAACATGTCTGTGCGGGTTCTGAACCCTAATGCCGAAGTGCTGAACAAATCAGCCGCACTTCACATGAACATCAACGCCGCCAAGGGTTTACAGGATGTTCTCAAGAGCAATCTCGGCCCTAAAGGCACTATTAAGATGTTAGCTTCTTCTTTTTATATTGTTCGGTTTATTTATTTATTTATTTTTTGTTATGTGTTTGATTTTTGTGTTGAGTTTTGTGTAGGCTTGTTGGAGGAGCTGGAGATATTAAGTTAACTAAGGATGGCAACACTTTATTGAAAGAAATGGTTAGTTTGTTGTGTGTTAGTTATTGACACGTATTTATGTTTAGGTAGAGGATCCTGTAACAAGTGCTCAAAGTGTGAGAAGTGTATTATAACACTATATATAATACTATATAACACCATATAAACACCGTATAACAATATGTAACACCATATAATACCATATAACACTATGTAACACTATATATCATTATATAACAAATATAACACTATAGGTTGTCTGATAGCATGTCTATGATAGATGTATAGTGTTATATTTGTTATACAATGTTATATAGTGTTACATAGTGTTATATGGTATTATATGGTGTTACATATTGTTATACGGTGTTTATATGGTGTTATATAGTATTATATATAGTGTTATAATACACTTCTCACACTTTAGGCCCTTTTTACACTATCCTTACCCTTTATGTTTATTAATGGAGCATATCTGCATAATTTGTCATTTTGACAGCAGAAATTTGTATTAGAAGAAACTGAAATATGCGTTGAAAACCTGCTCTGTGAAAACATAATAAGATATTTTGGTAATTATAACATAGTGAGGATAATATATGTACCAAAAACGTAATGTAAATATGCTAAGGCAGAGGTACTGGTTTCATACACTCAAACCAATTACTCATTTGTTTTGATGTAATTTGTGTTGATATTAAAGTTTGAACATTAGATCTGCTTTGCTGGAGATTGATATTTGCTCTTCTATGTATTATACATTTATACCTGCTGCAATTTTATTTTCCTTGAACATTGCCACTCTTACCCACTGTTTCAAGCAAGGTTTAAAAGAACTGAATCGAGCCTCGGGACCTTTTCCCTTTGCCTCATGAAGCACAAGCATTGAGGTGAACCGAGGCGTAGGCCCGAAACGGAATTAAAAAAATAAAGGTAAAAATTATATATTAAAAAAATAAAATACTAAACACTAAAAAGTCTAAAACAGCAAAAACACACATACAAAACGCACAGAATAGTTTGTAATTAAACTCAAACAGCATAAAAGCAAGGTATAAAAGAACGGAAACGAGTTTCAAGGCGTTTTCCCGTCGCCTAACGAGGCGTAAGCAGTGTTGAAGTAATCGCTAGTCGCTAGTCGGGCGGTGGGGTGAGGACTAGCGATTAATCGGGATTAATTTTTATTAGTCGGGATTAATCGGCGCCTAGTTGGGATTTTTACAACCATGGGCGTAAGCCTCGAGGCGAAACGAGGCGTAAGACCGAGTTGGTATTAATAAATAAATATTAAAACTATATATATTATAAAAATAATAATACTAACATATTTATCATCAGCTTCGTCAAAAACACACATAAAAAAGACATGAAATGCTTGAAATTGACACAATCAGTCAAAAACATCAAAAACAAATATCAAAATCCTCTGAGGCGCAGCCTTTCTTAGTGCCTTAGCCCCACTGAGGCGAAGGACTTGTTTTTTGGCCGTTTCGCCTCGAGGCGCGCCTGGAGGCGCATGCCTCAAGCGTTTTTAAAACCATGCATAAAAGGCACCACTTTCTAACTGGTCATCCTCACAATTATCTTCCTCAACCAATGAGGCGCCGCCTCAATACCCTTTTCTTACCGCCTTTACCCTTAGAGGCATACGTACAAGCGTAACCCCATGAGGGACCGCGTCATACATGTTTTCATACTGCCTCGTCTCGAGGCGCCCGCCTCGACTTTTTTTTTTAAACCATGGTTTCGAGAATCTTTATGAGATTGACAATTTGCTAATACTGCACTAGTTTTCTGTTTTATTATACTGTTAAAGTTTGTTTTTCAACTCACTGAACACTTAGAGAATGACATTATAGGCTTTAATCAGACATTCTTGTGTTGATTAAGTTTGCACTCCCATGATATATTCATCTACAAAGCATGGATTGACCATGATTGAAACTTTATGTATATATTTAGAAGTGCTTTATCAAGAAAATGGAAACTTAATGTTGTGTTGTTTATGTTAGGAGCTATGTTGATACATGTATATTATAGAAAATGAGTTTCTATAACTATGAATCTATGATATAGGAAATTTTCATCCTGCTAGATTAAAATTATTTTGGAGTTTGTATACAAGTTTTAGGTGGAGAAGTTGTTACTAGCCTTTCTAGAATTCACTAGGAAAAATTGATACTTACGGGACTTTTTAAATAGAGCTACACATGGTGTTAAATATGTTGCATATCTCGGTATCTCACTTTTGCATTTTGGAAGTCGTAGGTTTCGCCAAAAGTCTTACTGTTCTTTTCTTGAGCAGAAGGATTATTTTATATACATTAATTCTTGTTTTACTACATCTCCATCGTGCTTCTTTTGTATGATTGATATTTTTATTTTTTTATGGTTGCAGCAAATTCAAAATCCAACTGCCATTATGATTGCAAGAACAGCTGTTGCCCAAGATGATACTAGTGGTGATGGAACAACTTCTACAGTCATTTTTATTGGGGAGCTAATGAAACAGGCTGAGCGTTGCATTGATGAAGGTTTCTTATTTTTCTAGTCTCTTGGGTTGCTTGTTAATTAAGTTTTTATATGAATAGCTATGTTTTTTTTCTATCTATTAGGTTTACCATACATTAATATTGTATTAATTTTTCAAAATTGTTGTTTATTTTTTAAAATCTAACATCAAGTGAGTTAATATAGTTGAAGACAAAAGAAATATAGCAACTGAAAAGTAGGTTTATTTTACTGGTGTTTATGCAGGGATGCATCCACGGGTTGTGGTTGATGGTTTTGAAATCGCCAAGAGGGCCACACTAGAATTTCTCGAAAAGTTCAAGACTCCTGTAGTGATGGGTGATGGACCTGATAAAGAGATGCTAAAAATGGTAGCAAGAACAACATTAAGAACTAAGGTGATTTTAACTTCTTGATTACACTTTTTCTTATCTTTTGGTTAAGTTTTTGACTTCCTGTTTAGTTGATCTTCTTTCTAATATCTTATATATATTTTTTGAAATTGTTGTGCAGTTATATGAAGCTTTAGCAGATCAATTAATGGACATAGTTGTGAACTCGGTGAGATTTCTACATAATTAAATCTACAACATATGAGAAACTTGAGAAGCATTCTGGACCACACATTTTCCTCAAGCTTTTCGTAATATACACATATGTATATATATAGGTGAAGTACAGGAAGAAAACCCATTTGAGTTGAAAAAACTCAAGAAATCTTGGTAAAAACCGTGTAACATTTTTACTCTTTTTCTAAAAAAAAACAGGGAATGTAACATACATATTTTTGAACATTTTTTGTAAAATAAAAGTGCCAAATAACTTTTTTTAAATGTTAAAAATTCTATGTTGCATAATATATATGTCCAAAAAAATGTAACATACAGATTCTGAACATTAAAAACAACTACTCGGCGCTTTTTTTTGTTTTTATAAAATTGTTCAAATATATGTATGTTACAGTCCCTGTTTTTTTAGAAAAAAATAAAAATGTTACATAGGGTGTTTTAGGTTTTTTTTAACTCAAGTGGGTTTTCGTTTTATCCTTCGCCTAAATACACACACACATTAAATTGCTTGTACGTTGTACTGAGTTATTTTATATATTTTTTAATACTGTAGGTTCTCTGTATCCGCAAGCCTGAAGAACCTATTGATCTTTTTATGGTTGAGATTATGCACATGCGCCATAAGTTTGATGTAGACACTCGTTTGGTATGTTATATATGATTACCTCACTCATGAATATTCACATTATTCTTTTATTTCAATTTTCTGATTATGTTGTTTGACAGGTTGAGGGCCTTGTTCTTGATCATGGGTCCAGACATCCCGATATGAAAAGGCGAGCAGAGAATTGTCACATCTTGACCTGTAACGTATCATTGGAATACGAGAAAAGGTAACATGTACTTTGAATTAAGCAGATCTGAATTTCCTTTTTTTACTTATAATTAAATCAGCCCGTTAATGTTTTTTCAGTGAAATAAATGCTGGATTTTTCTACTCAAATGCGGAACAGAGAGAAGCAATGGTTGCTGCGGAGAGACGTTCTGTTGACGAGAGAGTGAGAAAAATCATTGCTCTCAAAAACAAGGTATTTTATTTTATTTTTTGGGGCGGTTTACATTTGAAGTTTTAACTAGTATTAAGCCCCCCTGCGTTGCGGTGGGGGCATAAAACCATGCCAAATAGCACCACTGCAACCAACACTGAAGTTGAGGCGTGTTAATGTGAAGAAACTACGACGGAAACTTAAAACATAGAAAATGATAACTAAGTCAATTTAGGATCCGCGCGTTGCGACGAACTTGTCAAATGGGAAAAAAAATAGACGGCGTAAAAACGTTGAACCACACGCACGCCGCAACAAAGAGTAAAACAAAATGTAAAAACGCTGAACCACACACATGCGTTGCGCTGTGTTAACTCGCAAAACTTAGAATGAAACGTAAAACGCAATATTTGCGAAATATGAAAAGTATAGGCCAGGGACCAAAGTTAAAAGTAAAAATGTTGTGAGGTTAAATTGCAATAAATGAAAAATTTTGGGTTAAAAGTGTAAGCATTAGGTACAACATCTCTATACACAAAAATCTTATAAATTTACAGTATTTAAATTAAATTCTAATAAGATTTCATGACCTGCAGGTGTGTAATGGTACCGAAGACAACTTTGTTGTTATCAATCAGAAAGGAATCGACCCTCCTTCGTTGGATCTTCTTGCTAAGGCAGGGGTAAGTAACCGATATTAATGTTCAGTTTTTGAACTAATTCCTGCATCGGTCAGTCGGTCACCTGGATAATTTGGTAATATTTCAGATAGTTGCTCTTCGAAGGGCAAAAAGGAGAAACATGGAACGTTTGGTTTTGGCATGTGGCGGGGAAGCTGTGAACTCTGTGGACGACCTAACCGCCGATTGCCTCGGTTGGGCAGGACTGGTCTACGAGCATGTTCTTGGGGAAGAGAAGTATACGTTTGTTGAGAATGTGAAGCATCCTAATTCTTGTACAATTTTAATTAAAGGTAAGTTAAAACGTTATAGTTTTCTACACTGGTAGTTTATTTGTAATTTTATTTATCATTAATTCATTACATTTTTATATACTATTGAAGGACCAAATGACCACACTATTGCGCAAATCAAGGATGCTGTTAGAGATGGCCTGCGAGCAGTCAAAAATACCATTGAAGACGAGGCAGTTGTTAGAGTAAGTTTAGCTTTGACTTTGATAAGATTAACCTTCAAAAATTGGTAAGTCATATTTCTTATGCAGTATATTTAATGTTTGTCAGGGTGCTGGTGCTTTTGAGGTTGCAGCTCGACAACATTTGGTTAATGTAGTGAAAAAAACTGTTAAAGGGGTAGGTTTGACGTTTTTCATAGTCCATACATAATTTATGGTTCAAGTTCTAATACATATAAACCAAATTAAACATTCTTATACTTAAATAATTTGGTGGTTTATTCTTGCGACTAGCGTGCTCAACTTGGGGTTCAAGCTTTTGCGGATGCCCTCCTTATCGTGCCAAAGACACTGGCTGAAAATTCTGGACTTGACACGCAAGATGTTATAATTTCTTTGACTGTAAATGTTCTATACCTTTTGACTCTTTTTTAGTTTTTTTATAATACGTTAAGCGAATTATGATAACATGATCTCACTTTAACTAATTAATTAGGGAGAGCATGACAACGGGAATGTTGTTGGACTAAATCAACACACGGGGGATCCAATCGACCCTGAGATGGAGGGCATTTTTGACAACTATGCTGTCAAGCGCCAACTCATCAACTCAGGGTATGCAAAGAAACTGAACACACTTTTTGAATATTTCAGATCTTTGAATGAATCATGTGGTATTTTTTTTGCAGCCCGGTGATTGCTTCGCAGTTGCTACTTGTGGATGAAGTGATTCGTGCAGGCCGTAACATGCGAAAACCAACTTAAATTGTTTGTTGCCGCAGGCTATTATAACATGGTCCCAAAGGATATTTTGTTTTGAGATTTTGACCAAGGTAGGCTGTGATTACGTTTTTTAGCTGTCAGTTGTGTGTAGACAGCTAAGCTATTTGCTTTTGTACTATTTTTGAGGTGTTACGTTTTAAGTTTAAGCTTATGCTGCAATGGAAACACAGTTCTGCTGGGTCCACTGGAATATTCATGAAAAAAAACCAAGAGAGTAACTATTCATGTGCTTACAAGAAGTTACACAATAGATGAGTTTGCCTTTTAACTATAGGATATTTTTTTTCAAATTTTTGGAACATAGTCTTATAACAGATAATTGATTTTGTTACTTAACAAGTTAACAGAACAGATTAAGATTTGTCAAAGTCATATTAGATTATCACAAGCGCTAGAGTGAACGGATGTCTCCTCTCTCCATATCAGCTTCTTCGGTGCCATATTTTTTCTTCCCTCATAGCTCCACCTATTCAAGCCTGAATCAAAAGATTTTTCACTCTCCCCTTGCACATAAGATTTGCTTGCCTCCTCTCTCCCACGTTGTCGGCTATGGGCATGTCCAAAGAGTGCTTCGATTGAGCCTTATAACCCATAGCCTTAGACTAATCGGTGTGGGGCTCGTCCCCGGGGCGCCGAGGAGCGGCGACACCCGCTTACTTGGACGCCTACGTATGTGGTGGATCATCCTTTGAGGGCTACTCTCATCCACACCCTATAGACTTAGTTATGTGAGTTTTGCTTTTTTTTTTTTTTTTTTTTTTTTTTTGCAATAACTTCGTTTATTCATCTTCAAATCCTCCAACGTGTAACCAAGAATCTTGCTTGTATGTCCTTTTTGTGTTTTTTTAGTCTAAGCTCAAATCTTTCTCCATTTCCATTAGTCCTTGGATCGATATAGGGGATGTTGGTACAAATTTGCCATCATATTGCACTTGCTACCAAGTAACACATCTTCTTTAATACCGTACAATGAGCACAACTTCTTGTATTGCCCGCTCTTTATTGGAACCCAAATGTTCTAGCTGATGAAGACAGCTGCCTTTTGATGATTCATTTCTACATATCTTCTTCACTAAGAATTCTCCTACTATGTTACCCTTCCATTACCATTTGTTTAACGCTGACCTGCAAAATATTAATTTGATTCAAGATGGTTAGAAGGTTTTGTAGTTTCCACACTTAGAAGTTGGCATCTTCTTCCATGTCCACTCCTTCCGTCATCTTGGCCGTCTGGAATCCGGTCACATAACTAACCTTGCTCCAACCAACCAACAACCAAGCCAAAAACTTAAATTATCCCCATGACCTGCAGTTCCTTTTATTTATTTCTCTAATTCCTTGTCTACATTTGCAATTTGCTACAGGTTGTCTCCCAATGAAAACTTCATTGGAATTAACTTGTGCGACTCTGATTGGCTAATTGGTTGGGATCACCTCTAAATCTCCACCACCATTTTGCTAAACACCGAGGCCTCCGTCCTTTTGTGCCACGATTTTTCCCCACGCGATCTAGCTGGTCGTAGAAAATGAATTATCTCCTCTTCATAACAATTTCTTCAAATACCCTCTTAACGTTTTAATTACCTTTACGTTAGCTTTAAACAGGGTGAAGGGGTATGGTCCCAGATCTCGCGTCAGCACGACCGCGAATGACCATTACCCTTATCAAAAACCCCCACCAGCAAGAACCTACTTGTGTCCGTACATACACACGTGAACACAGCGGTCCAATCTGTCTAGTGATGAGAAGACTTACCTTAAGTACAAATGTTACGCACGGCTATGCGGCCTGGCACCGCATCCTGTGAACATTTTCGTCACGACAAGGGATCTGAACAACAGTAACAGTCACCAAGCGGCGATGCGACATGGCACCGCATCCCGCATGAATATTGGATAGATCAAAGAACGCGGGAACAACTTCAGTGACCGCAAGCAGCGATGCTGCCTGGCACCGCATCCTGCCTACAAAGCATGTGGGTCTGACACCACAGTGCAAGTGGCACTGGGAACAGTCGCCTAACAGCACACATGTGTGAAACAGTCTGACACCACAGCAGGACGTGGCATCACCACCGTAACTGGCAGGTCTGACACACCTGCAAGTAGCTGTGCGATGTCAGACTAGCTACTCAACTACCCTCCTTCACTCCTCGGCTATAAATACCAACCCCAAACCAGGTTTGAGGTATCATTTTTCTGAACTCTCTCACTACTACTACTATCACACTTTGCTTCCCAAGCAAACTACTGATTCTCACGCCGGAGAGTGGTAACAAGGAGCACCCCCCCACCCCATCCTCCTTGTTACGAGTCACGGCTTGTTTCCTTGTGCAGGAAACCCACCACCGGACGATCCAGCCAACGATCCTCGGAAAGAAGGAATTAACCCTCTTGACGAGACCAGTGAGTTAACCCCACCCGGTTAACCATTGTTTCATCATTGGCGCCCACCGCTACTCTTAGCACTTTTTTTTTTCAACCATCCCTTTCTCTCCAAAGATTATGTCTGATCGTCAAAACAACACTACCGGGGATAACTTAAACCCCGCAAAACCAAGGGCCTGCGGGGACCATTCCCCTAGCCCCAAATGCTGAACACATTGGCACATCAACGCAAGGGGGCGCATCCCTTACGTTTGGATACGATCTGTCACAATACGCTTCTGTGATACCTCCAGGCATGAATCTTCATGCCTGGTACGACCAACAAGCAGCTCTACTGGCTGCAACATACAACAGAGTTTGCGCAGAAGCGCAAGTATCTGCGGGGCCTACCCCAGCACCGCATACCCCTGCGGGCCGTACTTTACAATACGACGGCAGGACCCCAACACATCCGGCCTCCAGAAGCAGGCAGGAAGACCGCGGTTCCTCTTACTGCGACGTCCACACACTTGATGAGGATGATTCCTCGTATGGGTCCCGCCGCAGGAGCCATATACATAGCCGCCTAGGCCCATATGGTGAAACTAGGCGACAGTCTACAACCCACCATGGCCCCGACATCCATAGCCGGCTGGGACCTCAGTCCCACTATGAAGGGCAGGGCCACACCGACCCCGACGACGGTACATACCGCGGGGAGTCTCATGCTACCAGCAGTAGACCGGGAGGACGCAACTATGTTCCTCCCACTCACCCCCGTACTACAAAGCGCCACTAGAGCCAACCCTACAGGCCGAAATCTGCGGCCGAAAACTCCAAGTTTGTCCCGGAGATTGCCAACGCCGATGTCACCACCACCAAATTCCCATTAAACATTGGGAAATACAACGGTTCAGCCGACCCAGATGACCACATGAACATCTTCACCGGCGCTGGGTGCAACGGCAGGTGGGATGAACCCACTTGGTGTCAATTCTTCCCGCAGACCCTAACAGGTCTGGCCAGGGCATGGTTCGATTCTTTACCACCAGGGTCACTGACCTCATTCGAGGACTTGCAGGCAAAGTTCCTCGCACATTTTTGCCAGCAACGACGTCATGAACGTGATTCCATGGACCTCATGAACATCTGGCGCAGAGACAACGAATCGATTGAGGCGTTCGTTGTCCGTTACAATAAAGAATGCCTGGAAATAGGCGACGTGGCAGACCAAATGGCACGCAACCATTTTATCGTTTCCGTTAAAGACGAACAAATGGTTATGACTATCTCCGGCAAGGACGACTTGCCTAAAAAATGGGAAGATGTCATGGTTGCGGTCAAAACGTACGCCCAAACTCAGCGGCCCCTCAAACCGCACGTATCAAAGGCACAGCCCCAAACGGAAGGCCAGTCCTCCCACCAAGAACACAAGCGCAATAACAAGCGCAACCGGGACACATGGAATCGCGGCAGCGACTCCAGACCATATGTCCCGCGGAACAACCAGCCCGACACAAGGGCTACAATATAACACCCCAATTCGTAATTTAACTAAAGTCGCAGCGGAAATTCGTACCATAAAAATTTCTTTCGTTACAAACACCTTGACGCACTTAAATTCATTTTTAAGGTTAATTCTTTTACAATAAATACATTTATTATACTTATTTACAATAAGAAAACATAACCTAGCTTCACTCAGTTACGTACTCAACACTCCCGTACAATCTATCTTGTGACTCGATCTCTGATCGCTCCTCTTCAATATAATAATCTGGCTCAAACAACCTGCACTCACCAAATACATACAAGTCATTAATATGTTATCGATATAAACGATACTTAGCCTTGGACTATCTCCGTGCCATTATTCCTTTACATTAATCGTTCCCTCTGAGTACCTCACCTCTGGTGAGTCTTCGATACTGTACCTGCATTACACCTAAAACTCTCGGTACACGAATAACAACGTAAAAACTTAATCATATTGAATGATTTACATACATACCTAAACTTCATACATATTATCCACACTAGGTACATATGTACACACATGCATACCAATCTACATGCATAACTACATATAAATACATCTACATCATTATATACGTATCTACATATACACATACCTACATTACTACGTACACTCATGACATTATACATATACACATACATACATACATACATACATTCCTACTTGCAACATACCAAACTCATACACGCCTACTCACATACAAACCTTCATATATCCGCGTATACTTACTCACATACTTATAAACATACCCACGTAGGTGCATACATGCTTTCATACATTTCTACATACGTGTATAGAGATATACAAACATACATACATACCTATCTACATGTGTGCTTACCCTAATGCTCATAGAACGTAAGTTAAATTAGTCCCACGTAGCTTAAAACACGTTTAAACGAGCTTTCCGGACCAAACATGTGAAATAAACAATTTTCGGAGAAACATACCCCGTCGCGTCGCGGGACGCCCCTGTTTGACCAGAAAGGTTGCAGCTGGTTGCTGCATATTCCCAGCACGTTCGGATTTTACGGAAACGAGCATAACTTTCTCGTTTTTGATCCGTTTTACCCGATTCTTTTTCCTACGTGATCGTAATTTAATTCTCCATCACATGGAGTGAAAATCCAATATTTGGACTACCGAAATTTATGACTGCTAAGCTTTCGGCTCCTTACCCTTTTACTAATTTTTGACCCGTTCATGCATTTATCAACATAACTTGTTTGTTTGACCATAACTTCTTATGAACCTAATAATATCCATGACGTCTATCATAAAGGATTGAATTCTCGGGTGTCTCGCATCCTCTTGACCCATTTTCGCTCAAAAGCTTACTTTGACCCGTTAAGGGTATTTACGCATTTTAAGGTCTATGACTTACAAAAACCATACTTCTCGCTATCACACTTGTCTAAAACATTACACTAATCGGATAACTTGTTTCCTAAACCCCTTTTAAGATCGTTTGCCCAATATACCCCCCAAGGGCGTTTTGGTCAACTTTGATCCCATCATTTACGACGAAAGACTTCAGCACATATTTAACTTCCAACATCATGTTTAATTTAATTAAAACACTATATTACTTAAACAAACTAAGAAGTGATTACGGAAATCACTTACCTTATGCGTCCATGTTCGTATCCGTTTCCTTGCCTCTTTTTGACCCGTTAGCCTCTCATGCTCGAGTCCGTCTCAACATGGTCCCTACACTTCCATGTCATCGAAAACCACATTCTTGTTAGCATACCCATTTGTACATGTTAACAATCATATCAACCGCATAATCCACACTTAACTTCCCTTAGTCATTTCTAACAAGCATAAAACATATAATCAACTTCATATCCTTTCCAACTCATGTAATTCATCATGTAATCACAAATAATGCATATTAACATAACATGTACCAAACGACTTCCTATAATCCTACCTTTACGACAATGAGTCAAATCATGTTTCTTATACTTAGTTGACTTTCAAGAGTCAACTATCAACCATATTTAACTATCGACTTATCATCATATACTCGTAACATCATAATCGACTATACGGAGACACTATATACATTTTATCATACGCTTGATGTGCGTACCACCTTTTAAGCATAACGTACAACTAATTCATACATAAATCTTCTAAACTCATACATAACCCATCAAAACTTACTACTAATCATCATGTATCATTCCAAATAAACATCAAACATATCATCATCATATTTCTCCTAATTCATCTAACAAGAATTCATCATACCCACATAATACATCAATCATTCAACAAGACTCGGACATGGGTGGTGATTCTAGTCATCATCTTCACCCTAACTAACGGGTTTCACCTCTAATCATCAAATTAACACAAACCATACGTAACCCATGTTCTATACGATGATTCTAACCCTTGTACATGATCAATTTCATATTAACTCACGGATTTGAACATAACCCACTTCACACATGATCACCAATCTTAGATTTAAGACATACCTTATGATCCCCTCGTGAAGGTGATCATTAATCCGTGTTCCTTCTTAAATTTGAGCTTCGATTCACCCTTCAATTTGGTGATTTAAGTGAGTTAGGGCTTGGAGCTATTGAGAGCTCATGAAGCTTCACGAACACACACGTATGTGTGTTTGTGTGTGTGTGTTTATCTTTTAATTAGTAAGAAACTTTCATTTGTTCCACTTTAGCCCCTCGGGTTTGCCTTTAAAACATAACTGACACTACCTTCATCATTTAATATTTTTGACCATACACTTAACTAGGTTAAATAGCCTAGTTATTTATTTCATGACGTGTCATATAGGACACACGACAAATATTAACATTCGGATTTTGGGGCGTTACAAGTCTACCACCCTTAAATGAGGTTTGGTCCCCGAAACCTTTCTTACCTTTATTTAACACTAATTAATTCTTCTATACGTCCATCAACACTACCGCTAGCCCATCACAACGACTATCTTCTTTCTTAAAGAACCCGTTCCGGAGTTCTTATTAGTGTCGCTTTCACTATTAACGCTAATTCCTAACAGCCTTCATAGCTAATGGTTCATTCATCATTCTAATATTCGTATATCATATGCATTATATATCTTTTTATTTACTTGAAACCATTCCAACATCCCATTACTAACATTCCCATTTGTTTATTTCAACATTCATAATGTTTTCATCGACTATACGATCTTGCATCGAAATTTGTATATACTCAGATATGTTTAACTCTAACTAATACATCATAGTAATGGGTAACTATACATTCTCGATTCATAAACTATTCAAACAATTGACTTTTTCCAAACAAGTCCATACTTTCCTGATCATACTTTCATATATCATTTTCATTTTCATTTCCTTGACCTGTCCATAACGGGTCAATACACATACTCTTCCAACCTTTAATATGATCCGTTCTTAATGGATCTAATATCTCCATCTCATCTCTTAAAAATTACATTCTCTACATACCCTGTATAACATTTAACTTTTGTTTTGTTACCACCACAAGACTACTATTTCATAGTCACACCTACGTGCTTAACTCTAACGTTAACCTTATTCTACGTTTTCTACAATTACTTGTTACTTGCATACCTTTACGTTGCCTTTAAATCATTTCGTTCATTCCACATTACTATTGCTTTCACTTCATGCATTACTTAATTTACGTATATAAATGTGTCATACTAGTTCATATCTATCCAACATGAGTTAAACATTTTACTAACCTCTTTTTCATTTCTCAAACCAACGTCCCGCAACCCAGATCGACCATCTTCTCCTCGAGTACTAGCCGTACAGGCCAGGTTTCATTCATCCGTGTAATGAGCTTCCGCTCGTGCACATCCTTTCACCAATACGATTGGTTTCATCACATCAATAGTTCTAACATTATCATCAACAACATCGGCGGTTAGCATATGTCATTTAAACGTTCATTACACTAGGTGATTACCCACCTATACTCTTCTACAATTTCCTACGTACCTACTATAACGTACCACACATTCTATTTCTTACATACAATCCTTTCATTCTATTAATCATTTCGCCAACTGAAGTACACGCTCGTACTTCCTTCCATTCATGCTTACTTGCAAAGACCTTATTACATCGTTTCAATATTTCTTACCAAACTTACCATTCTCGCCCATACTCAAGTTATTGTCCGAGTCACAGCCCGTCATCATTCTGACTTCTACGAGTCAATTACTAACACATATAACACGTAACTTATACAAAACTTCATCTATTATACTATCACCTTTTACTTTATACTTATTTCTATGACCCGTTCGACTCAATCATGGTCAAACTGTCGACATCTTCTTATGCGGATTAATTTCATCTTTTTATATTTTTAAATCCGTCTCACGGATTCAGACGCATCATTCATGCTTTTTCATTCATTGAATCTGCCTTACGGATTCAAACATTACATTCATGCATTTCAGTACTTCTGTGTTTTGAATCCTTCTCGCGGATTCAGACATATTATCCATGCCTCTCATCCTTGAATATGGATGGCAATCAAACCCGAACCCGCTAGGTAAACCCGAAACCCGACACATTTGGGACGGGTTTGGGGTCGGTTAATCGGGTCTGGGATGGGTTTGGGAATAGTTTTTATTTTTTTCACGGGTTTGGGACGGGTTTGGGATTTATTGATATACCCGTTTACCCGACCCAATTACCCGATAAAGTGTACCCGTTTACCCGATTGTATACCTGATATAATTTCTTTTATAATATTAAATATGTATATATATGATACATCCATTTTTACACATATAGGTATTCTATTCCGTATACATTGTAGTTATTTGATATATATTTTTATAATGAGAATAAAAAATGTAACCGATTATTAGTTACCCAATAGATATCCAATGGGTTCAGATATGAGTATACCCAACGAGTAATCTTTTTAAATTAATGGGTTTACCCGAAACCCGCGGGTATACCCGATACCCGATGGGTATTTACCCGCTAGAAACCCGACGGGTTTTGGTACGGGTTTGGGACAAGCTTATCTAACCGGGTTTGGGTTTGGGATTACCTAAACCCGTCCCAAACCCGACCCATTGCCATCCCTATCCTTGAATCCGCCTCACGGATTCAAACATGTCATCCATGCCTTTCATCCTTGAATCCGCCTCACGGATTCAAACATGTCATCCATGCCTTTCATCCTTGAATCCGTCTCACGGATTCAAACATTGCATTCATATCTTGTTGATCCGTAATTAATTACGGATCCAACATTCTTCATTCTTATCAGGCATGTTTTTCATTCTTACATAGTACTCTCAATTTCCCGAGAGTCTTACTTCCCATTTCACCCACACGCCCGCCTGCTACCCAACTCTACCGGACATACCTGTAACAATTATCATGATCTCACGAACGTCATACGTTTCTCGTGTACTGGCCAGGTACACAATCCACATAGTAGTTTCGTGCCTTCATGTAATTGTCACCTTATGTCCGTAGACTTAGGTTTCGGCGCGTGTATCACTTTCAGTACTTCATTATTATACTATCATTATCCTTCATTTAGAATTCTCCTTCCCTTAATGAGTTTTACTATTACATATACCCACATATTGAATTTACGTACCTGAATTCAAATTTGTCTCATTACCTCTTTGCCTGCGTTAGTATTCATCCTAGACTGCATTCACATATCATCTTCTTCCAACACTTATGCTTACCTTGCACATACAAAACCGTCAGTTTCTTTATACGTATACATAAGTACATACTTACATTAGCCTTTACCTTTGGATCTTGATCGAGTCTTAGATTGTACGGGTTTCTTATCTCAAGAGCACACAAGTTTGAGTTCAAGTACTTACCTTCTCGTACTTGATTCCCTCAAACCAGGGCTCTGATACCAACTTATAACACCCCAATTCGTAATTTAACTAAAGTCGCAGCTGAAATTCGTACCATAAAATTTCTTTCATTACAAACACCTTGACTCACTTAAATTCATTTTTAAGGTTAATTCTTTTACAATAAATACATTTATTATACTTATTTACACTAAGAAAACATAACCTAGCTTAACTCAGTTACGTACTCAACACTCCCGTACAATCTATCTTGTGACTCGATCTCTGATCGCTCCTCTTCAATGGCCACACAACAAACAACTGCATCAGTCTCCGACTGGAGATTGAGCGAGCCCTAAAAGAGGGGGAACTGCAACACCTGTTGCCAGGCGCACAAAAAGCTACCAAGCGCATCACCCCCCACAACGAGGGCACCTCCACGGGTAAGAGGACCATGTACGTGGCCTCAACCCACATGATTAATGGAGGACGAGGAAGGTCGCGGAAAGTGGCAAGAAGACCGGACAATGACTGGAAAGACGAACAAGTCGTCTTTCCAAAAGTCCGAGGCGGACCGCGCGACAGGCGCGCCGTCGTTATTACAGGTCACCTGGCTCACTACTGCACCGAGCGACTATTCATCGACCCTGGCAGTATATCCGATATTATATACGAGCAGTGTTTCAACCAATTCGACCAAGAAGACAAAGATCGGTTGCAGCCGGTGGACTACCCGTTGGCCGGGTTTTCGGGGGAAACCGTATTCCCACTGGGCCAAATCACTTTTTCTGTGCGCCTCACCAATGGTAGGCACACACGAACGGAGGACGTAAACTTCATGGTTCTACCTCACACCTCCAAATACGACGTACTTCTGGGGAGGGAATCCCAGGGCGACTTCAACATGATCACATCCGTCCCCCACTCTGCCATTAGTTTCCCAACCGAGACGGGGATTGCAATAATTTACGCCCAAAGAGAAGTTATGTCTACGGACGAGCTGCGTCCAGCCAAGGTAGCAAGGCCTACCCCCAACACGCAACCAGAAAAATGGGTGCTTAACGCAAGACACCCAAAGCAAACGGTCACGTTGGGCTACGCCTTGTCCCCTACTATCAAAGTGCACCTGAAACAACTCCTCTTCAGGAACCAGGATATTTTCGCGTGGACACCCGCAGACATGACAGGGGTACCACGTGAAATCGCGCAGCACTTCTTGAATACCATGCCAAGTATCAAACCGGTGATCCAAGGCCAACGCCACCTTGGATCAGCAAAGAACCAGGCGATGCATGAGCAGGTCTAAGAGCTGCTCTCCGCAGGTATCCTGCGGGAAGTCAAATACCAGACTTGGTTGTCAAACCCAGTCATGGTGAAAAAAACCATCTGGGGGCTGGCGCATGTGCGTCGATTATAAAGATCTCAACAAAGCCTGCCCCAAGGATTGCTACGCACTTCCGGAAATCGACGAAAAGGTAGATAACCTCGCACCATTTCGGTGGAAGTGTTTCCTCGATTGTTACAAAGGCTACCACCAGGTACAGATGGCAATCGAGGATGAAGATAAAACGACATTCCGCACTCCTACCGGGAACTACTGCTACACCAAAATGCCGTTCGGGTTGCGCAACGCGGGCGCAATCTATCAGAAGTTGATGAACGACACTTTTCGCGGCCAAATCAGCAAAAGTGTCGAAATCTATATGGACGACCTGGTCGTCATGAGCATGGAAGAAAACACCATGCTCAATGATATTGAAAGAACATTCCAAACTCTGCGAAGCGTTAACATGAAGCTCAACCCAGGGAAATGCTCGTTTGAAATGGAAGAAGGCAAGTTCCTTGGATTCATCGTAACCAAAGATGGATTCAAGGTCAACCCGGAAAAAGTACATGCGATCGAACGCATGCCATCGCCTTCTACGATGAAAGAAATGCAACGACTAGCCGGCAGGCTAGCCGCACTGAACAGATTCTTAGCCAACCATGCAGCTAAGTCTTATCCTTTCATCAGGACCCTGCGGAGCTGTTTAAAAAAGGAACAATTCCAATGGACCGCAGAAGTCGAAAAAGCTTTCCGGGAGATGAAAGAGTGTTTGATTCAACTCCCAACTCTAACCGCACCTCGTAAGGATAAACCACTTATCTTGTACCTATCTGCCACGGACAACGCAGTAGGCGCGGTACTCATAGTGGAGCGGGAAGGGGTTCAAACACCCATCTACTACATTAGCAAAATGCTCAACGACCCAGAGACGAGGTACTCCATCATGGAGAAGTTGGTGTTAGCACTAGTGCACGCATCAAGACGGTTGCTACGTTGCTTTGCAAACCACACCATTACAGTGTTAACCAACTACAGGATCGGCCCGATCCTATCAAAACCCGACATCTCTGGTAGATTAGCAAAATGGGCAATTGAGCTGGGCGCACTTACACTGACCTACAAGCCGCGCCCCGCAATCAAAGGCCAGGTCTTGGCTGATTTCGTCGCCGAAGTACCACCAGATCGCATTCAGGAATACGAACAAGAACAAAACCCTACGCCGCCACCATCCTCCTCAAAAACATGGGCACTATTTACCGATGGTGCATCCAACGAGGATGGTGCTGGTGCGGGTTTGCGACTCGTCAGCCCCGATGGCCAAGAGCTTACCTATGCAATCCGCCTCGATTTCAAAAGCACAAATAATGATGCAGAGTACGAGGCTCTACTGGCAGGACTGCGCCTGGCAGTCAAACTCGACGTCCAACATCTGGAAGCACACGTCGACTCACTATTGGTTGCAGGGCAGATACGCGGCGACTATGCCGCAAAAGGGGATATCATGATCCTCTACCTCGAACAAGCCTTGCAACTAACATCAAAGTTCACTTCCTTCAATATCCGCCATATCAACAGAAGTGATAACAAACCCGCGGATGCACTATCAAAACTCGCATCCACCAGCTTCCAACACCTGGCAAAAGAGGTACGCATCGAAATTCTACAAAATCCCTCGGTACCCCTGCGCCAAGTCAATGTCATCCAGTACGGTACAACATCCTGGATGACACCGATCATTGCATACTTGCAATCAGGTGTTACTCCCGAAAGCAAGGCAGAGGCACGTAAGTTGCAATACAAAGCGTGTCATTACCAAATGGGAGACAATATCTTATACCGTAAATCATACCTGGGGCCACTCTTGCGATGCGTCGACCCCCAAGATGCCACATAACTTATCAGAGAGATACACGAAGGAATATGCGGGATACACGCGGGCCCACGCATAGTGGTGGCCAAAATCATGAATGCCGGGTACTACTGGCCCGGCATGCACCTAGATGCGGTCAAAGTCTTGCGCAAGTGTTTCAATTGTCAGCGGCATGCTCCCAAGACCTTGCGCCCCAAGAACAACCTAATCCCTGTCACCACTGCATGGCCATTCCAAAAATGGGCAATCGACGTGGTGGGACCATTCCCAGACGCACCAGGTGCAGTGAAGTTTATCATAGTGGCTGTCGATTACTTTACAAAGTGGGTAGAGGCAAAACCGCTCGCCTCAACCACCGCTATGATAACAAGGAAATTCATCTGGGAACATATCATCTGCCGTTTCGGTCTACCAATGTGCATCGTTACCGACAACGGTACCAACTTTGCTGCCGATGACTTTCAAAAATGGCTAAAGGAACTAAACATTGAACACATATTCTCCTCAGTGGCGCATCCGCAAGGGAATGGTCAAGTCGAGAGTATCAATAAAAGTTTAGTCGAAGGCATCAAAGCACGGTTGGGAACAGCCAGACGCGGCTGGGTCGATGAACTCCCAAGTATCTTATGGGCCCACAGGACAAGCCCAAAGATAAGTAACGGTGAGACACCCTTCAGCCTGGTCTATGGCACTGAAGCAGTGATCCCCGCAGAAGTAGGTCTCCCCTCACCTAGAATGTTGGCTATCAACAAGATCGACAACAATGAGGAACGCAGGGTTGACTTGGACCTCTTGGAAGAAAGGCGCGAAAACGTTTCCATCAACGAGGCCAAGTACAAAACCAAACTTGAAAAGTACTACAATGCACGCGTCCACATTTGTACTTTCAACCCGGGAGACTACGTCCTTCGTGACAATGAAGCATCTAACGCGGAGCGCCCAGGGAAACTTGCCCCCAAGTGGGAAGGACCCTACCTCATCCAAGAGGTCCTGGGCAAAGGCGCGTATAAACTGCAAACATTAGAAGGCGAAACTATCGCACGCACATAGAACGCACAACAGCTCTGACGCTGCTACATGTAAGCCATGTTTTTTACATTCACCATGTAACCAATCGGGCCGCAGGCCATTTGCAAATAAATAAATGAACGATTCAATGCAATATTGTTTATTTACTTCTATTACAAATACGTGTCCCACTCTGCGGTATCTGCAAAAACAGATTGGCAAAATCTTCATTCGCGATACCCACACAGAGTGGTGACCACACGCAAGTATTGTAATAGGCCAATAATGCAAACACGGTTTTCACAAAACCTATACAATTCCTAAACCCTAACGAGATAAAAACAGGAATTGACTAACTCATACGGCAGTGGTATAGAGTTTACTTGCATATCATCTAGACATGCAAAAGGCAAATACAGACTTGGTGTTAATTCACATTAACATTAACTCATACAAGTTCACACGTGCAAATAGTAAAAACACTTGTATAACTTGAAATGGTTCAAACTTTATATCCAAAAAAAATTCCTACACCTACGCGGTGCACAAGGGATTTACATAAGGTTTTTGACCTTTACATGAGGAAACAAAAAAGGCACACAGGCCAGCCTAGTCTTTCTTCGTCCCGCTGGAACCCGCACCATCCTTGCCCTCAACAGCAGGCTTTTCCTCATCTTCCTCATCAGCGTATAACACCCGCAAGCGGTCTACATAATCTTCCGCATCTAGGCACTCATTAAGCTCCTCAAGAGCAGCAATGGGCATCTCGTTATACGCCGCAACAGCAGCAGCAAGAAGCGCTTCAGTGTCAACACCATGGAACCCAGACCTTTCATCAGTATATTCGCCCTGGGCCAAAACATTTATATGACCAATGCAACGGTTGTAGCCAGCTTTAAAACCAGCATCCCGGGCGCGCTCGCTAATCTCATTGACACCTGCCACATTCTCAGGTGCGTCAAGGATGGCTGTAACAATCTGCGAAACAAGAATAGTATGATTATCAAAGGGAAAACTAAAAAAGATAGCAAAAGCAACGGATACTTACATGCCCGATACCGTGCATACGCATCCATTCGCGACCGGCCTTGAGCAGATCAAGTGAAGAAGCAAGGCTATCTCTAGCCTCTTCAGCCTCTCTTGCCCGCGCTTCTGCTTCAGCAGCACGGCCAGAAACCTCCTCAATAGCGGCCACCCGGCTCCGCACTTCAGCCTTTTTTCAAGGAGAACACAAGTATACAAATATAATCAACATACTTGTAAGACATGTACAAATTCAAAAACAAAAAAGACTTATACCTAAAGGCCCAGTATAGTTTTGGATAAGTTGGTGCGATCAACATTTGCCCCTTCAAGAGCCCTTGCAGCGCGGGCTTCCGCTTCCTTGGCCTCTTCAAGAGCCTTGGTAAGGCGAGCTTCCGCTTCCTTGGCCTCTTGGGCAGCCGCATCAGCTGCAGCTTTCTCCTTAACCAAAGCTGCATTCGCTGCCTTGGCATTGATAAGCTCCTGGCGAACACGAAAGAGAGTTTCATTCTGTTTGGCCCAAGATTTCTTTCCAAGCCTTGCGCTCATCAGAAAGTGTCTTGCGCTCATTAGAAAGAGTTTTTTTCCAACTCTTGCACTCATCAGAAAGCAGTTTTGCAAGGGTACTAACCTGTTTAAGCTCAGCAGTCGCATCCCACTCTTCAGTCTGCTTACGCTTTTCAAAGGCAGCCTTGTCCCGTTTAAGCTGCTCTACACCCTCACGTGCAGCCTTCCCCAACTCTTCGGCCGCAGCCCGCAAGCGCGTATTTTCCTCCTCCTTACGCCCCAACACCTTGTAGTTTTCCATAATGGCATTCGCCATTACGTAACTCCCCACAAGCATGGAAGAGAGTTGGTTAATCTGGGCCTCACTTGACAAAGAACGGGCCCGGTTGACTTCAAAAGGGGTGCCCAAACCACCCAAAATCTCCCTACACGCAGAGGGGTCAGCAGTAATATCATCCCCTTGCATTACAGTCCATGGGGGGCGGTGATAGGTCATGCCCCAGTCTTCAGTATAGGTGCGGTAATAAAACTCCAGTTCAGACTCTTCAGGCTGAATAGGAGTCCCTGTAAAACCCGCACCCCAGAAGCGGAACCAGAAGCCTTCTCAGCAGCGGGAGATTTTTTCCCCTCAGTATAGGCAAACTTCAGGTTCAGATCATCAGTGTCCTGCAGGGAGATTAAATTAGCCGCAGAGTCCACCGTGTCATAGATCTGAGCCGCAGGCCCCTTCCCAGTATCCTCCGCCCGCGCAGAGGGTTCAGACACCACTTTAACCCCTGCATCCGCAGCTGTGGCACGCGGAGGAGAATGAGGAGCATCAAAAACAGAAAACCCTTCATCTTGCGGTTCTGTAATCAAAGCAAAAATACGTTAAACTACAAGTACAAAGACAAAATACTTGTCAAAGTTATGAATTACGTACCAGGAACAACCACAGACTTCTTAGGTCCCACAAAAGTCGCGCGTCTGGTCTGTATCTTCGGCTTCTTTTTCTCACCGGCATCAACAGCTTTCCCAGCCTTCCTCTTCTTCTCATCATCAGGCTTGGAACCCGCAGAGGTCCCACCTGCAGCCGCACCACCACCTGGAACACCCAAATCCTCAAGGGTGTCAGATACTACCACGTAATCGGTATATCTGCGGAAATGAGAACGAGAGATACCTGCCGCCTACGGCACCAAAGGCGGAACAACAAGAGGCTCAGGTTTCTTCTTGCCGCGACCCCGCACGGGTTTATCCACTTGCTTCTTCTCTGCATGTTTTTTGGGAGCACCATTTGACTCAAATTTACCAAGGGCCCCAAGAGTACCTGCACGTAGATAAATCAGCAAGGTGAACCCTATAAGGCAAGTAAGAAGGTTATGGATTATACCTTTGCCTTGCGGCAGGGGTGCGATCAGGGCATCGCGTTTAGGAACGCGGAAGTTGTGGACAATGGACATGTTAAAACCTTCACCTTCCGCACACTTAACAATATCAACCTTGCCGGTAAAGGTTGGATCAAACATCTTCCACAACTCAGCAACTTCTGATAATACACGTACAAATCAATAACAAGCAAAGGAATAAAGTAACTGCATAAGAGTAAGAACACTTACCACCAGTTTGTTCCCGCACAACGGGCCTCGCATGCCTATCAGGCCTAGTTAACATCATCCGCAGCACCCACAACTGATTGTTGTCCAGCTGCTTATGCTCAATACTCCTCAACCTCGGGAACCACTCCACAGTCTCCGCGCTAGGAAGCGCAATATCCTCCACCGGAATGGTCTCATTCACATTCCGCAAGGTCATGTTAGCAACAACCGCGACAGCCTTAACATAAAAAAACTTGAACTTCCATTTTGAAATACCCTTCGGAGGGGTCATCAGCTTGGGACTTCCATACCGTTGACTAAAAGAGAAAAACCCGGTGTTCACCGTCAACTGGTAGAACCCCCGGACATTATCAACGGTAACCGGCAAACCAAGAGCACGAAAAGTGTACTCAAAGTTTCTAATACGGATCATCCCAAAAGGACTCATCTGGGAGATATGGACCTTGTAATACTCCAGCACCTCAGCAACAAAAACGGTTAATGGTAAACGAAGGTTACCATCAGTGAATGAATCGGCCCACATGGTGACATGACCGGCCGGAGCACAGGCACCGGTGTCACCCTCCTGGGGATAAAGAGCACCAAACTCCTGGGGCATTTGTATATCGGTCATCAGTCGGTTAAACAACACCTTTGACCACTTCAAAGGTGGTAGGCCACCACCGAGAGCACTACCACCGTCGTCTTCTTCTTCCCCAGCCACCGGAGAAGAAGGTTCAGGGTTTTCACCCCGCACATTGTGTGGATTGGATGGTTCAGTCATCGAGAAATATAAAGAAGAGAAGTATTAAGTTTACAAGAAAACTCAGAAAATCACCGGAAGTACAGACAGCTTGATCGGAGAAGATGAACGGAATACTCGTTTCTTTCAAACAGAATTTTCGAAAAATTTGAACAAGTGAGGAAACCAAAAACGGTTTCCCCTTATATACTCATCGCAATTAATGCGATGCAGGAAACCGACTTATCACGTTCAAAATAGGCCAATCACGGGACGCCACGTGTTCAGCGACGTTTCCGCTGAAGGTTATCACGCGCGCGTGGCCGTCCACGCGCCTGACATAAAAAACCTTTACACTACTTGCTACAGTGCAGTTATGACCTTGGGCAGTGCAAACGTCCTTTCAGATCATCACATGTCAGAATCCTACCAACTTTCACCAAACCACACGTGCGTTTAACCACGTATGCAGCGCAAAAGCGACAACATTATCCAAATATAAGCGGCATGCGGTTTCTCTGGTTTACCGCACCATAACCTATACCGCATGTCGTTTTTTACATACCCCTCAAAAAAAGAAAAAATAAATCTCTACATTATGTAAAGGGGTATAACCAATATCTGCATATACCCACGAACACACGTGGAATATGCGGAGATGACACACGAACCCGCATGGGTGTGTCAGATACTCAGAACCAGTGTGGTTCTTTGGACTGCGAAAGCCGCTTCTCAGGATGCGGCCAACCGCGTTCCATCTAAGCTTCTTCAAGTTTCAAATCCCTCGTGTCCGGTTCATAACCACAGAGGGAACGCAAACAGCTTCTCCTTAGGGAAAAGGACAAGTATGCTGGGCAACCGCACATCAGCAACCCTGACTCCTGATCCTTCAAGAGCCACATCCAGGCTACAAGACTTCTAGAAGCGAGTTGTTTGCTGCAAACCGCAACCACTCATTGGCAGCTGCCGCAAACCGCAACTATGCGAACGATAGCTACGGAAGAGCCACAACTAAACCACCACACGGTGGAGCAAAGCTGCTTCAAAGAAAACTGCTTTTCAACTAAGCGTGAAGGAAAGTGGTTACAGAACGAATGCGGAAGAGTTTCAACCAACTTCCCAAGTATCTAAGGTGATCTCCTCCGGCAACACCACTTGAAAGAAAACTACTTTCCACCAAAGCATGAAGGAAAGTAGCTCCAGAACAGTGGTAACAAGTCTGCTTATGACTGGTTACCCACCTATGGACCGCACAGAATAAACAATGGTGGGCACAACCATGCCTATGACCATGTTTATCTGCCCATAGTCCAGATTCACATTGTTCGACCAAACACGGCCAACAATGACGCAACTACCCCACGTGGCTCAAACACACATGGCCAACAAGGTGCAGCAACGAGGTAACCGCAAAGGACGCACGGTTACTTGAGAGCTAAACCGCAGAGGACGTGCGGTTACTAGAGAGCTAAACTGGAAAACACGAACACCCCACAAAGCAGGGATCATCGTTGAATGTCCAGTTGAACATAGAGCTTGAGCAAAGTACTTACAAACATTGCATAAGCTGACACAAAGGCTACAACTAGAGTTGCGATAATGGACAACTTCCGTCACCATCTCAAAGGTTGGTTCGAACCTTGCGGAACACATTCCGTCACCATCTCAAAGGTTGGTTCGAACTCTGCAAACATCTTCATTCACCATTACAAAGGTTGGTTCGAAACACCAACAGGTTGGTGATGACATCTGAAAAAGGTACACCTTGGTACCAAGTCAAATCCTTGGCAGAGAATTCCGCATCAGACAGAACTTGCTCACCGGTACGGAAGAGACGTCACCGAAACCATCATACACAAACACATCCTTCTCAAAGGAAGAAATAATCCACTCGAACGACCTACGTCAGCAGCCTGATCTACTGAAAGTGGGAGCCATTTGCATGGCCCATATTCTACCTTCTAGACACCATAGTCCAGTGTCCCTCCCATATGCAACCTGCATAAAGAAGGAACACTAGACTGGGGGGACTTGAAGGGGTATGGTCCCAGATCTCGCGTCAGCACGACCGCGAATGACCATTACCCTTATCAAAAACCCCCACCAGCAAGAACCTACTTGTGTCCGTACAGACACACGCGAACACAGCGGTCGAATCTGTCCAGTGATGAGAAGACTTACCTTAAGTACAAATGTTACGCACGGCGATGCGGCCTGGCACCGCATCCTGTGAACATTTTCGTCACGACAAGGGATCTGAACAACAGTAACAGTCACCAAGCGGCGATGCGGCATGGCACCGCATCCCCCATGAATATTGGATAGATCAAAGAACGCGGGAACAACTTCAGTGACCGCAAGCAGCGATGCGGCCTGGCACCGCATCCTGCCTACAAAGCATGTGGGTCTGACACCACAGTGCAAGTGGCACTGGGAACAGTCGCCTAACAGCCCACATGTGTGCAACAGTCTGACACCACAGCAGGACATGGCATCACCACCGTAACTGGCAGGTCTGACACACCTACAAGTAGCTGTGCGATGTCAGGCTAGCTACTCAACTACCCTCCTTCACTCCTCGGCTATAAATACCAACCCCAAACCAGGTTTGAGGTATCATTTTTCTGAACTCTTTCGCTACTACTACTATCACACTTTGCTTCCCAAGCAAACTACTGATTCTCACGCCGGAGAGTGGTAACAAGGAGCACCACCCACCCCATCCTCCTTGTTACGAGTCACGGCTTGTTTCCTTGTGCAGGAAACCCACCACCGGACGATCCAGCCAACGATCCTCGGAAAGAAGGGATTAACCCTCTTGACGAGACCAGTGAGTTAACCCCACCCGGTTAACCATTGTTTCATCAGAGAGAGATGGTTGGTTAGTAGGCTTTCCAATACCGACTTGATTAATGTTACATGTCAACCGAGGGATAACGTTTTTGCTTAACAACAATATCAACATATGTAAATTTGTAAACTCAAGAGAAAGAAATCAGTGACATCGCTTTATCTATTAAGGAGTTTTTTCTCAAACTAGTGTTGGTGGAAAAAATATTTATCATTTTGGTGTTCTCTTAAAAATATTTACCAAACTAGTGTTTTTCATTTATTTTGTACTTACCTTTTCTTTTAATTAACATATTATACTTTATTTATTCATTTATTTTGTTATTGTAGTTACATTTTATTTATTAAGTAATAATATATATATAGAACGAACATCTGATAAACTTACATTTCAGTTGAATATTGAATCAGATTCATATTCTTCTTATATAAAATACAAATCAAGTCGTGGATTTCATCATTCTTATGATAAAATACAAAGATTGAAATCTTAAATTAAGTTGTAATATAATAAGCATATGTAATATTACGTAGTTTTAATGTTGACTTTTGTCACTTTGTATGCGTTTTCATAGTTTAGCTTGATATTTAACCGTACTCGACTTGCTTTTATTTCACATTTTTAATTGTATACTATATTGAGACTGGTAGCGACCGACTTTATTTAATATTTTTTTCATCTTTATGTGATATTAAGACCAATATCAAATCAAGTTTTAATACTTGATTAGTTATTTTATGTTTCTTATTTCATTGTTTATATTTATTTGGGATGATTTTTGTACTTAATTCGTGACGTGGGTTGATTGAAAAAAAGAATCAGTTGGTAAAAAACACTATAAAAAAATACCATATGTTAATTAAAAGAAAAGGTAAGTACAAAATAAATAAAAAACACTAGTTTGGTAAATATTTTTAAGAGAACACTAAAATGGTAAATATTTTTTCCACCAACACCAGTTTGGAAAAAAACTCCATCACCTTAATTATGTCATGATCCATGCCTTACCTATAAAAAAAAAGAGAAAATCATCATCTTAACATAAACAATGCGTATTTATGTGTGATTTGGGAATGGTATTGATAAGGCTGGAGGGTGTGGGGGTGTTATCCCCGCCAGCTCACCATGTATAACGCCCCATAGGGCTCCATCACCACACCCTCCATTTTAAGAGGGGGGCGCCATCCTCACTTTGTCACCATGGTAACGCCAAAGTTGAAAGGTTTAGGTGGGGCCCACTAGTTTTAGTCCAATGATTTTTTTTTATTTTGTTTAATAGGGGGTTCTATCCACACCATTAAAATTAAAAGGGGGACGTGGATCCTACGTGTCGCTTAAGTGGTCTGATAAAACCCTTAGAGGGCTCCAACCACACCCTCCACCCTAACTATGATTTATTTTATTGCTTCATCATTTTAAAATTATACCTTACTTTTTAGCCCGTTATATAAAGTTAACTATTACTTCGGTTAAGTTTATGAACATTATGTTTGGGCGTTCATTGATATTAATAAACAAACAAACGTACCTAATTATATTAACTAAACTATAAAATATAAATAATTTATAAATTTATGTCTACTTTGTGTAATACACAATTTAATCTTTACTATTTTATTTTTTCAAAACTTCTTAAATTATAAGTATCAAAATGTTCTTTCAAAACATTGTAATTATCAAATAGATTCAAAAAGTATTACAACTAATAATCAGAATACCACGCAAAATATATGGATTAAGATCAAATACAAAATATAAATAAGAAAGGTAAGAATGATTCTAGTCCATTGATTATAGATTTGAAGGGTTGTTATTAGTTTTAGGAAACTAAAATAATAGGTCATAAAAGTAATCCTACATATATTGATTTTCTCACTTCACATGCAAAGCACATGCCAGTTCTCCCATCAAATTTAAAACGTCCATAACTTTTTCATACAACATTTGTTTTTTTTTAAATCATCGTGTTAAAGTGTCTTTCAACGAGGTTTTGGTCCTTACATTTTTTCACTAGGATTTCTATACATTGTGTTATTATCAAAACTTATAACACAATGTTAATTTGGGTCCTATCAATTGCATTTTTATCAGAACCTATAATACAATGTATAATACAATGAAGATGATGTTATATTTGGGTACTCTATTGTGTTACAGATTCTGGTCATTGTGTTTATTCTACTATCCATTATGTTTTAATCCATTGTGTATTAATCTGCTGTCCATTGTGTTTTAGTATGCTGTCTATTGTGTCTTTTATCTGCTCTCACTAATTGTTTCTTTTACCTGTCGTCATCAATTGTGTTTTTTAGTCTTCTTTCCATTGTCTTTTTAGTTTGATACTCATTGTGTTTTACGCTATGTTCATTGTGTCTTTTATCTGTTGTCATCGATTGTGTTTTTGGTCCACTTTACATTGTGTTTTTAGTCTACTTTACATAGAGTCTTTAGTTTGATACTCATTGTGTTTTATGTTATGTCCATTGTGTAATACGCAACTGAGTTTTGTCATTATGTTTTACGTTATGTCCATTGTGTAATACGCAACTGGGTTTTCGATTTTTTTTCTAAATATAACAATATGGTACTCATATTAAAGATAAAAAAGACGCTCATATTAAAGATAAAAATACTCTCAATTTTATGGTATACTTTTTTTTAAACAAATAAGGTATAAAAAAATTATGTACGTTTAAAAAATAGGTGGGAAATAGCATGTGACTTGCATGTGCATAATATTTTATTTATCTTTGACAAAATTACCTTTTCCATTTTTTTTAATAATTGTCACTCTATAGTGGCTTCTTACGCTTATTATTTTTAAACTCCTATTAGAATAACTCAACCCCAACATATATTTGATTCGTTTAGTTTATTTTAAATATTTTTTAAATATCCACAGAGAGAAGAATAAAATTAAAATAAAGAGTAAACTGCCATTTTGGTCCCTGTGGCTTGGCCAGTTTTGCCAATTTAGTCCAAATCTCAAACTTATTACATCTGGGTCCCTGTGGTTTGCATTTTGTTGCCATTTTAGTCCAAATTTTCAAAAACCCCCTATTTTGACTGTTGAAAGCTGCTTATTTTGTCCTTTAGTGCAGGGGTATTTTGGTCATTTATGTTTTATTATAAACTGATCATCATTATCCCCAAATAATATATCAATCCTGCAACTGTAACCCCCAAATCGAATCTCAAAACCCTATTATTTTACTCAAGAATCTTTACACAAACTCAAACACATAAAACCCTCAATTCTTCTTCTTTACAGCCATGACAGAGGTCCTCCACTCACCCTCTTCTTCCTCGTCTTCTTCCCTTCAAACCCATGAACAACCCACATTGTTTCTAAATCAAGATTTACCAGAAGATGTTTCTAGGGTTACAGATGATAATAGGGATAATAATCAGTTGTCTTTATTGGCACTTTTGTTGGCTTTGTTTAGGAAATCTTCAAAAATAATCAGAGCTCTCTCTCTCTTCTCTCTCTCTCTATAGCAAAAAAAGATGAAAATAACATATCTTGATATGCAGATGTTGATGAGCACATCGCAGGTCTGAAAACAAATCATATGATTTGTTGTATCAGATCTGTAAATGACGATTGATTTGTTGAACACACACTCTGAGCACATACGATTTATGTTTCAGATCTGAGATAAGATCGACTGAATCTGATTAAGTTGCAGGTTGTAAATTCGTGGTGTTTATGAATCTAAGATTGAAGTTTGTGTGTTCAACATAAATCAAAGTTGAATCAAAACTGTAGGTTTGTTGTGTATTGCATCGAAGAAGAAGAGTGAATTTTGTTTAAGTGCGGCTGCTGTTCTTTCAGTTGTAGAGAAATAGGGTTTCAATTTTTTTTTCGACGGTTGCAGGTTTGCTGTGTGAAAAGAAATAGAAGAAGAGAGATGGCGGCTTTGAACTCAGAGAGAGAAAGGGTTTTTTTTGTTGTTGATTTTAGGTTTTGAACTCAGAGAGAGAAGTGATGAAGAGAGAGAGAGAGTTAGGAGAGAGAAGCAGTTTAGGGAAGGAAGATGATGAGGTTGAAGATGATGAGGGTGGGGGTGGGTAGTTGGGCGGTGGTTGCAGGGGGTGCGAGAGGGTGGTGGCAGGTGGTGGTGCTTGGCGGCGAGAGGGGGGTGGTGGTGGTTGAAGATGATGAGGTTGAACTTGATGAGGTTGAAGATGATGATGATCAGGGGTTGAGGTTGAAGATGATGATGATGATTATCTGGGTTTTTATATTTTGGGGTTTTTTATTAAATGAATTGCTTTAAATAAAACATAAATGACCAAAATACCCCTGCACTAAAGGACAAAATAAGCAGTTTTCAACAGTCAAAATAGGGGGTTTTTGAAATTTGGACTAAAATGGCAACAAAATGCAACCACAGGGACCCAGATGTAATAAGTTTGAGATTTGGACTAAAGTGGCAAAACTGGCCAAACCACAGGGACCAAAATGGCAGTTTACTCTAAAATAAATATTTTTTAAATATCCATAGGGAGAAGAATAAAATTAAAAAGCGGCACTAATGACGGTAAACGGTGGGGACAGACTCGTGTGTGTCGCCCTACCTCCGTGTAGCCAACTCCGCCTCCAAGAAGTCCAGCTGTCGCCTTCTCATTGGCTTATTCCTCCTCTCTTTCACACATTCCACATTTATTTAAAAACCCATCGAATCCGCGTCTTTTCATTCTCCCTCCATCTCTTTCTCTCACACACACACCCGCTGCTTCTCGCCCTATCAATCGAGGTATTTTCCGATCGCTTTTTTAATTTTTACTTTCTGATTTCTAGGTTTAATATACATATATGTGTGTGTACTGTTGAATCTGTATTTTTATGCCAGGGGATTTATATTCGTGTTTATATGTGAATCTGTTACTTTTTGTTGATGATTATTAAGGATCTGTAACTGTTTCAATGAGTTAAGACTGTAGTTATCTGGTTTTTGTTGATGATTTTTTATATAGTGAACGTGATGAAGAGTATGTGAATCTCGATGAATTGTTTGGTCAGAGATTTGTCACCTGTGTAGGTTTACTTGTACCGTACAAGTCATCATGCATAGTCTGTTGAAATTTCGATGAATGTATGTTGTATATAGCGTTGTAGCTTTGTTTACAATGTATGAATTTATCTGCACATATAAGTTGGCTAGAAGTAACATCCAGTTTGTTTGTTCTATTGTACAAGTAGATCTAGGAAAAATACATTTATTTTGATTAGTTAATGGTTGATTCTAGTGTAATAGCTTGGATTTGTTCATCTAGATCTGCCATTATGTCAATGTGTCTATATATTTTTGTTTTGCAAAAATTGGTTGTTTTACTAAAAGAGGATTTTTTTAGTTATGTCTTTGGGTTCTTCGCTGTTCAAAATAGCGCAAAGTTGAATTTGCTGTTTGAGATAGCGAATTCGCAATTTTTTTTTTCTTTTTTCCTTTCAATTTACGTTTAACATATAATTCGGTTTATGTCTAATAATATGTAATACTTAAAAAAATCTAATATGTTTATTAATTCCCACACATTTTGTTATAGTTTTTTTTTTTAAACTGAGTTGTGTCCAAAAAACACCCGATGTGCAAAACCATTTGTAAAACAGCTCATTGCTGCAAAAACTTACCTTGCCGCCTTGCCGGAATCCCTACAGTGACTGATATGATATGTTTTGCAAAACCAGGCATATACTAATCAATAATGGTATCAACCGAAGCTTCCCGCGAGGAAAATGTGTACATGGCCAAACTGGCAGAGCAGGCCGAAAGGTATGAAGAAATGGTCGAGTTTATGGAAAAGGTTGCAAAGACTGTGGACGTCGAGGAGTTGACCGTGGAGGAAAGGAATCTTCTGTCTGTAGCTTACAAGAATGTGATTGGCGCCAGGAGGGCATCATGGAGGATAATATCTTCCATCGAGCAGAAAGAAGAGAGCCGTGGGAATGAAGATCATGTTAAACTAATTAAGGATTACAGGGCTACAATCGAGACTGAACTAAGCAAAATCTGTGACGGTATTCTGGGCATTCTGGAATCTTATCTTGTTCCCTCTGCTTCGTCTGCAGAGTCAAAGATCTTTTACTTGAAGATGAAGGGTGATTATTATAGATACTTGGCGGAATTCAAGACTGGAGCTGATAGGAAAGAAGCTGCTGAGAGCACTTTGTTAGCTTACAAATCCGCTCAGGTGGGTATCCATTGTTCGTTTCTGTATTATAATAATCTTGTTGTATCTTGAATTTGTTTCATACCTTGACTTGTAACATTGGTATTGTATTATTGTGTTGTAGGATATCGCTCTATCTGATTTGGCTCCTACTCACCCGATACGGCTAGGGCTCGCACTTAACTTCTCAGTGTTTTATTATGAGATTCTCAATTCACCTGACCGTGCTTGCAACCTTGCCAAGCAGGTAATTTTATAACCATTGAGCTTCAACTCTCTTTGCTGTTACAGCCTTGGTATCTCTTAAATTGATTATTAGTGTTTGTACAAAATTCTCAACCCTTGAGTACTTGATTTGAGCAATGAGTGTTGCTTCGTTACCATTGGGTATTCCTACGTGGGGTGTTGGGATCTAGATTCTTCCGGAAAGGAAAAATAGAGATAGCCGATCTTGCTTTGTGAATTATATTATAAATATTCATGCTATGCATCAATGTAAATGGTATGAAAAGTGACTCACAACATTGGCCTCAATAGCTGACTCGAGCTAGTATATTCATTAATTGTTGATCTAAAACAAGTCAAGCAACAATAATTGTTGATTTTAAAACAAGTCAAACAACATAATGGTTTGTTTAATTATGATTGTGACATTGTGTTCAGTAGGTAGAATTTTTGAAAACTTTGATTATTATCTTTTCAGAAGCAAATAGCAAAATTAATTTCCATTATGATAGTGTATAATACTGAAACTGAACACATTATAAGTAACTGTTTTTCATCACAGGCCTTTGATGAAGCTATTGCTGAGTTGGATACATTGGGAGAGGATTCATACAAGGACAGCACATTGATCATGCAACTTCTCCGTGACAACCTCACTTTGTGGACATCTGATATCGCGGTATCTCTCTCTCTCTCTCTCTCACACGCATGTTTTTAAAGCTAGACGTAACTGTTTACTTGTGAAATCTCTAAATTACCCCTGGATTCAAATTTTGACTAGAAGAGTAAAAATTCAAGTTTCACATGACCTATACTTGTAATATTACAAGCGAGTCATTTACACGGTTTATGTTTTGTTTGTGGTGCAGGATGAAGCTGGAGACGAGATCAAGGAATCCTCAAAACCAGAGGAAACACAATGATTGATATATTATGAGGTTTGTAGGAAAAACAGTCTGTTTACTACATATCAGTACCTTATTTTAAGTATCCTATTCTGAGTGACGTGTATCAAGGACATAATGTTTGCCCAATCACCGGGTGCTAGCACCCAGTAGTTCAAAAGCTTGTTCAAGTACTTGTGGCTTGCCGGTTTTTATCCGCTTAGGATTTGAGTTAGTTTTTTTTTATTCAAATTCCAGATTCGTATGCACTCTTTTGTGTGTGGATCGACATATGCTTATTATTGTGTTTATGGAACTGTTTGGGTGGCTTCTTTCCATTTTTATTGTTCATGACCCAAATCTTGTTTACTTATCGAGTCTTGTTTACATGGACTTCTTTGTGACAAAAGAGTCTTTTTTATTCAAAATAAAATGTTGTGTACCGTTTCAAAATGATTTTTTTTTTTTCTAGAATTTGTACGTATGTGATAGTGGTCATAGGCTAAGGCGATTCAAACAAGTCAGGTAACTCATGTGAATATTTAATTTGAAGCATTTTTAACTATATACCTTTTTAATATTACAACCTCTCCTTTTATCTAGGTATTAACTGGAAATGATAAACTAAGTAGTTTATAGTTCAGAGGTAAACAACTATATATATTTATTTATACGCATATACATTTTTTAGATTAGAATGTTTCATTAAGCTTTATGTGTAATAAACTGTTTGTAATAATCTCTAATAGATCTACAAATTGTTTCTCCCATCAGTGGAAAGAAAAAATCTTTATATAATTCAGATAAGGTCCTCCAACTTACGCTGATGACGAGTAACAGATTATTGAATTCAGAAACTGGTGTAAAAAAAGTTCTAAAATATACCGTCCAAACACAGACTTTGCAACTAAAAAAATGTTGCACATTAGAAACTTGAAAAAATATGATTTGAAAAGCATCATACAAGCTTAAAGTGGATATATATAAAATTCTCTCAAAACTTGAACTAGCACATACATAAATAAAACACAAATAATATTCACATAGCATGTTTCACTGTTTCAGTCATGAACAAAGAGTCCAAATGTCAACGTGGGGCTAACTCACCGGAATAAACACATGCTTTTTAGATGAGATATCAAAGGTTTTGGGCAAAGAGAGTAGTTTATAATAATTGGTGTAAAGTAAACTATGAGTAACAATTGTTGTTAAAAAACACAAAGGGACCAAATTTGTCCGTCGATTCTTTACACTAACGAGGCAAAGAAAGTGGGGCAGGATGTCTTGCCTGTGTTCATTATAAGGAGTAGGCAGAGAAAGCTTAAATAAATAGTTAAACCTATAAGTAGTGGTGTACATTACTTGAATTAAACTTGAAAAAACAAAATTTGAACTTGACCACATTTGAATTGTTTTGAATCTTCGAATCGAATTTGTGATTTTCAAACTAATTAGATCGATGTATTCGATTTTGAATTATAGTGTTTTTTTTTTGTTTTTTTTTTTTATTTTATGAAAATGGACACGTATTCAACTTTATTTTAATCAACCCAAATTCAAATTGGATATTCGAAGTATAAACATAATTCGAATGCGAATCCAACTTTAAAAATTTTCAAATTTGAATAACCCGAGAACCAACCCATCAACACTAGGAGCGTCAAATGTACCGAGTTGGTGAGTTGACCGGTTAATGTGTTCGGGTTAGCGGGTTGAACTCTTCAACCATAACACGATCCATATATTTATTTGTGACATATCATGTTGAACCTGCAAGTTGTGTTTCAGGCTAGCCCGCTTAAAGTCCAATTTATAAATGTAAGTAATATCTAGTGACATGGTGACAAATTAAAAATCCGTTACTCCAGCTCAAATGAAACATTTTTTTTATTAATAGTGTTCTTTCAGAAGTTTTTTTTAAAATTTATCTCATTCTCAATTAATAGATTTATATATTTAGTTTGGGATTAGAAGACGTACATACATATAAGGTCTAGATATTGCGTTGCTAAAACTAAAAAATGAAGTCTTTGGAAATTACGATATGTTAAATAGTTAAATACAGAAATTAATTGCACTTTTGAGAATTATCTATATATTATCTATCTATACTATTATAAAAAGGAGAAGTGATGTACACACATGTAATTTTACATGGCGTCCATGATTTTATGCAACATGTACAATTAAACAATGCTTATTTTATAAGGGTAATATTGGAATGAGCATGAAATTTTAAGACACTGTGAGGGTATAATAGTAATTCGACCTACCCACCACATTCACAAACCCAAAATCCTTTCCTTCACTGCCCTCAAAGAAACCTAACAGACGTACAATCAAAACCCACGAATGAGGGCATGTTTGGCTTAACTTATTTCTGACTTTTTTAAAAGGACTTTTGGCCAAAATAAGTCAGGAAATCCTGACTTTTGGCAAATCCCACTCACAAACAAAGAAAAGCCAAACACTTGTAAAATGACTTTTGTCCTTCAAAAAAGGACTTTTACCCTCAAAATAAGCTAAGCCAAACACACACTGAATAGAGCAAATGAAAGGGTCGATGCAATTATAGATGAAATCAATTGGACGAGGGAGAGGAAGAGAAGAATACAGAGAGGGGGGAGAAGGCCCATGGCTCTCCAGCCACAGCGACATCTAGGGGTGTTCATGAGCCGATCCGATCCGAGCGAAGGTCTGCTCGAGATCGGATCGAATTAAAACCGATCGGATCGGTTCGGTTCGAATTTGTAAAACCGATCATAAAAGTGCTGCTCATGATCGGTTCGAATTTAAATCGACCGGATCGGTTCGGATCGATTTCGATCGGTTTCGCTTGGTTTTTCTCAACACCTAATTAAAAAATGTGCAGCAACAACAACAAAAAACAGAAATCATGACTCAATAAAACATGTCCAGCAGCACCTTTTAGGCTGCATTAAACTATAACAAAAGCAATACATAATTGAAATCACGATCCTAAAAATGTTCTTAACAATATCGAATCCAAAGCATATAAATATAGTGCGAAATACAAATTGAAATCTAGCTCAAAAGCCATAAACATCTTCTTAAAGCTTGGTCATCTCCATCCACCAAATTCCACTTCAAATCAACATACATATAACCTATTAACACAAGCGTTAAACAAAACCATTAAGTTCTACACATTTGACATTACATGACAGTTTTATGGTTTGTTAATTATAAAAATACCTTTCATTTGTTATCCGACCCGTCTGGAGTCAACACATCAATTTCCAATTTTTCTTCATCTCTTGCAGCTTGCTACACATTAAAAAAACAAAATATAAATGTTAATGCATAAACTACAAAAGTATAAATAGACTATAAATGTAATAAAATCTTACTTTCAATGTTTTTAAGGTTGTTTTTGAGCTCGCCTTTAACCATATCAGCATCACCCGATTCATCAATTACTTGGTCGTCCTCTCCATCAGTCAAGTCAACATGAGCAGCCGGATTCTCGTTTGATTCTTTACAAGAAGACATTCTACAAAAACAGAAATGAAACAATATAAAGAAACAGTATGTTTAACAGAAGCAGATTTAACGATATGTTGCAAACATATATGCAGAAACAGAAACAGATATGCAGAAACAGATATGCAGAAACAGACATTGAACAACCATGAATACCTCTGCTTCTAAGTTGTTTTTATTAAACAGTTTAAAGTCCCCTGTTACAAATTAGTTATTTAGAAAGGCAATAACTAGTCCCAAATCCGACAGACATATCAATTCCGACTGGTCCCAAATCCGTAAGATATGTTAAATGCAGCGAACAGAATATGCACCGATACAATGCAGAAACATAACAGATATGCAGAAACAGATATGCACCGATACAATGCAGCGAACAGAAACAGAAACAGATATGCACCGATAGGTTAAATGCAACGAACAGAAACAGAAACAGAAACATACCGATTAACACAAGCTTGAGCCGACGATGAATTGTCCGATGACTTGAGAGCGAGCGGCGACTGAATGAGTCCGATGACTTGAGAGTTGAGAGCGGCGAGTGGACTGGCGACCGAATGAGTGAATTCAATAGATTTAGGGTTTGAATTTTTAGTATATGGATTATGGGCTAATATTATTTGGGCTTAATTATTTTGGGCTAATATTATTTGGGCAGCTTTTTGGGTTTTAATCTATAAAATATATATAATATATATATATATATATATATATTAATTATTAATAAAAAATAATTCGAGCGAAACCGAGCGATCGACGAGCGAGCGGAGCTATGCTCATGCTCGGATTGAATTTGAATCGAACCGATCCGATCGGCTCATTTACAAACTGAGCGGGAATCGAACGAGCATTTTTCGAGCATTTTTCGAGCGATCGTCGAGCGATCTTCGATCGTCGAGCAGTTTGGACAGCCCTAGCGACATCCGACGAGGGATTTGTGTTGAGAGAGAGACGATCTAGAGAGAGTACATGATTGAAGCTCGACCTAGGGTTTCCGATGGCAGGGTTCTGTCACAAGTCAGGGTTATTAGGATTCGGGTCGAGTTGATTCAGGTCGAGTTGGAGTGACTTTACGGCGACAGAAATTAACATGGCGTTGTGGAGATTTCTGGCGAGACGATTAGGGTTCCGACGAGCCCTTTCAGTGCAAGACTGCCATCTCTGTCAAAAAGGTAATTTTTTTAATTCGATTTCCGAAAGATGATAAGCCTTAAATCAATAATTTGTAGCCCTAAATCTATCTTTGTATGTTGTTCATAGTTTCATTGGTTACAATGATTTGTGAGCATTTTCGTGATTTTAGCAGGTAAGCTAGCTGATTGTTTTACTGAATCTTGTAGATCTGAAACCCTTTATGTGTGTTGGTGTGTTGCTGATGATGTCGGAAGCTATAAAGTCGCTTGTTGTTTGCAAATGCATTGCTAGGTGCTAAGGCTCTACTATTTTTAAGGTTTTTTTGTTACCAACCTCATAACTTATCACGTCGGTGAGTTTTCGGATCCCTATTCTTTGTTATTTTAGATTTGTGGTTGTTTTGATGCATATTAAGGTTGAGATGTGTGAACTGGTTGAATTATGGTTTACATCTGATGAAATACGAACAGTAAAAAAATCTCTAAATATATATTAATGTTTGTTGTAGAGTTGCGTTGTTGATTTGATTCATGTTCGGTTCCTCTCACCGTGACATTAGGAGAGAAAACCATAAGACAGAAATCCTACCTTCATCGGCCGTTAGTGTGAAACCATCCATCATCTCTCCGGCCACTTTTTCCGATTCTGATGGCTCTGCATATCGCCAAACGCCTCCTCCGCACCCACGCCACAACCCTTACCGTCGCGCTTTTCTCAGCCGTTGATCGGAGCTTTTCCTCCACCTCTTCCGATCTGATTCGCGCCACTCTCTTTCCCTACGACGGCATCGGTCCCGAGATCGCTGAATCCGTCAAACAGGTTCGATTTGTTTTTTGCGGTTATTCAATTCAACTGTATCATGATGATTTGATGTTTTATTGTTCAGGTTTTTATTGTGTTATACTGTTGTTATGTATGTTATGTTTGTGGTGCTCGGTGGTTGAAGCACACATCGCGACGCAGACGGTCGGGACATGATCTGTTTGTGCCCTAGAAGTTTATCATGTAAGTTAGATTCGATTCGTTCAAGTTTTAGTTTCATACTGTCATGTAGATCAAGTTGGTTGTGACTTATTGATGTTTATATGTTCAAATCTATCATTATCTAGGGTTTCACAGTTCGATTTTTATGTATTTAAATAACAGTCAAATACAACAACCGTGTTTATGGATCTAGCATCTATTAAATTTATATGATACGTAAAAATATGGTTTGGACCTTGGGGGTTCAATTTGGTTGGCCTGTGTAGATAAGACACTTGTTCTACTATTAGATCCTCTGCTGCTGCTGCACCATCTATCTTTCCCGCGTCTGAACGAACGAACAGGTATCTCTTCCTCCTTTTTCCTTCAATTTCACCGGAGCTCATCTCCGTTCTGATGCTTGTTGCAAGCTCGCACATTTGTATCCGTATTAGGGCTTTGTAATTCATAACCCTAAACCCTAACTTTCTTCCTGTTTGTTTTCAGATCATTTTGTTCGCCAACTGTCTCTTTTAGTTTACATCCATCATGAGGTGATTCCATTCCATTACATATTATTAGTTATACTTGCCTTTAAGATATCACTAAATTTGCAGCTATTTCAAATCTCACTGAATGATGCTACTAAATTACTGATCGTTTTTTATTTGTATTGTTGTTTTTGCAGTCGACCAATGGAGGAAGATGCACCAGTAAGTGTACCTTTTCTTTTTCTTTGTACTGATAATGTGAGTCTACTTACAATTCATTGCTGTAAATTCTGCATCTCATCCCAATGGTTCACTATTTTTTTACTAAATTGTGTTATCGCCGTATAAATTATAATGTTAAACTTTGTTGCAGACGAAGAATGACGAATAGGAGTTCAACATTGGGCCTCTCTCTGTCTTACCGGTTAGTACATCTTTACGTTTGCCGATTAGATTATTATGACAAATAACATATTCATAGAATAATCTTAATAGTTGTATAAGCAGCTATCTAACTGCTTATTGTGTACTGGGTATGCTTATCCCCCGGTCAATATATATATATGCATCTCTGTAGTATAATAATGCTATGTATATTGAATAAGTGACCCATTAATTTGATAAGAGTTAGTATGTACTGCCTCCCAGCTGTGTATTTTGTGTTTATTCCAGTAAGTACCAGTAAGTAGTTGCTTGTAGATAATTTTGTGAACCCACGATGTGCATCAGAGAGTTAAAAATTTCAAGATTAATAGGCAAAAACAAGGCGACACCAGAACCATGTGTAACGTCTTGTAGGTACCAGTGTGACATCAGAAGGGTGATCCATATTGAGCGGATGAGCCCGTGAAAAAAAATGCCACTTCTCATTCTATTCTATTGATATGTATATGTACATGTTAATTCCAGTTTGACACGTATTGAGCCCATAAAATAAATTCTAAATTTGGTTGACAAGTCGCTGCTTTCACCCTAAAATATTAGCATTTGAGGTGATAGATAGGCGGGTTGGGTAATGGTTGAATATGGGTTCATGGTAAAACAGGTGGCTGACATTAGTATGTGGCCCAAATGTGAACCTACAGCGTGCAGCCCTAATGTGCATTCATTACAGTCCAAGTATGTTAGGAGGAAAGTTACACTGTTAATATGATATGATGGTCACTGGTGTACTTATTTGTAAAAAAAAATAATGTGGAGTGGCTGTAGGCATCTAATACTTTTCACTATTGCCATTGTATTCAGTTGATTAGTTTAATAGGTTTGATGCTCCAATTTCATGTTGTAAGTAAAAAATAATAAAGTTTTAAGTTACATTTAATAATTTATTTTACCTCAGATGGAAGGAGGGGTGTCACATCTTCTGTTTGTTGACTCATCTATGCGTGGCAACACCTCTCACACCATCTGAATGTAGGAAAACGCTGTCAAATCCTGATAAAGATCTCATTCTGTAATCTGTTGGATGTGAGAAATGGTATTTCCTCCTTGTTTACTGGTGTAAGTCAGGGGTGATTAGGTAAATTTACATTTATCTCATTTTTTGCTAGCAGGTTATGAATGGGATATTGGTCATTTTCATGGAGCTCAAAGACCAAACGTGTTTGATATACAGGCAAGGCAACTGAAGGCACATTTTGGTACTCCGATAGGGGTGTAAACGTGTTGGGCCGAGTGCGAGCCTTCCACTACTCAACCTTGGCTCGTCATGTTTTTATGAAGCTCGGCTCGGTTCGGATTTACTTATTTGAGCTCGAGCTCGAGCTCGGCTTGCGAGTAAAACCCAATTCTCGAGCTCGGCTCAACTCGGCTAAATGATCTAAACGCTCGGCTCGAGCTCGCTTTAATTTCGCCTAAATGACCCAAAGCTCGGCTCGAACTCGACTCGCAAATGTCATTAGTTGAAACCAATGTGGGTTTTTTTAGTATCGGTTTATAATAATCATTATCATTATAAATTTTTTTGAGCTCGTTTAGGCTCGCAAGCCTGAACAAACTTTGTATTTCAGACTCGAGCTCGTTAAGTCTCGGTTTGTATGTTAAAAAGCTTTTGATTCCTCAACACCCTTTTAGGATTTTTTCATTGTGGAAGCTTTTAGCATATTAATATTTTTATTAGTTTGGTTAATAAATGAGTTATTTTTATGCAGGATTTTATGGCCTTACTAGCTTATGAGGAACCAAAACACTTACTTTGGAGTATTGGCAAATAGAGTGTAGATCCATAAACAGTAACTGTATTTTTATTTATTTATCGTTTATTAGTATAAATTCTTTAAAAAAAATTTGTTCTCTTTTTATCACATTCAAAATACGAAATTTTATAAAATTTCGATATGTCGTTACGACGTGGTTATTTTTACTAAAAATCGAGTTGTGAATTGTAACATACAATTGATCAAAATCAAATCTACCTCACAGTTTTTTTTATATACGTATAAACGAACTGTGTTTATCCTTTTCGTTATTTTAGTAATATAACGTGACATGATTATTTTTATCCACGTTTCCACAACTGTTTTATACAAAAGCGCACATGTGAGATAAAAAAATGTTTTTTTTTTTTTTGTTCTTTACCGTGACAAAACGAATCGATACCGTTCAAATAATATATGAGGCGACAAAACAGACGCACCCGCCGCAACGCGCGGGCATTCCCACTAGTATATTAAAAAAACGATTCTTATGCATAGTATAAATTTCATTTTCAATGTTTATGTTTGTATCTTGCAATTGATACTCTTTAACTTCAATAATTACAGTCACAATACTTTATTTGTAAAACTCATTATATCCTACGTCATTTGGCCCTAAGGCTGGAGGGTGTGGGGCGCCACCCTTCGCCACCTGGACACGTATAGCGCCCCCCTCCGCCATCAACCACACCCCCGGCGCCATAGTCGGGGCACCATTGAACCTCCGCCACCGCTATGGCGAGCGGCAACGCACAGGGACCGAGAGAAATTTAAGTTTTTGGACCGTTGAAACGGTCAAAAATTAAAAAAAAAATTTACTTTTTATTTTATTTATAAAATCATACTATAAATATCAACTTCTACCTCTTTTTAAATCATTCCATTCACTCTCTACCTCCATTTTTATACAACTCTCTTCATTTTTTTAAAAAAAATTCCAACAATGTTTCCCAACAACCCAAACAACCCATGGGATCCGACCAATCCGTATTGGCAAACTTTGCAAAACAACGAGCAAGAGGACCGCTATCGCCGAGACCCGCGTACGGGGGAGGTTGGATATTATCCAATGCCACCAACTTCTCCTCATCCCACCACTCAACCGATGCCTCCTCCATATTTCGGGTATTATTCTCAACCACCTTTTTTTCCGCCAAACATGCCACCACCAAACATACCCGCCCAAGACACAAGCGAACCGGAATTCGTTCCCGAAACCCAAGTCGAATCCTCTTCTATGAAAAAAAGAAGCCATAAAAAGAAGGATGAGACCGAAAAACGTGCGACAAAGAAGGTAGAATTTTGGTCGCCTAAGGAAGAGTTCGAGTTGGCAAAAGCTTGGCTCGACGTGTCGGAGGACGAGATTGTTGGTAAATAAATTTTTTTATGCTTGTTTAAATACTATTTTTTATGCTTGTCTAAATAATATTTTTTATGCTTGTCTAAATAATATTTTTTTAGGAGACGACCAAGACATAAAGGTATTTTGGGGTCGTATACGCGATAAGTTTTTCGCCGCAATGGGTCGTGGCGTGTATCGAACCCCCGACTCTTTTTCGGGAAAGTGGGGGGCTTTGAGGACGAAGGTTAGCAACTTCAACAACATATACAATAACCTCGTCAACAACACTCGAAGGAGAAGTGGTGCGAGCGATGTCGATATCTTGACCGAAGCCCACACCGAGTATAGAATGCACCATGGGCATATGTTTAACCTGGTAACCGCATGGGAGCTTCTTTGCAAATCTCCAAAGTGGCACCTTGTGCCACCGTTCGACCCAACCCGCCCTAGAACCAAACGGTCCAAATCGACATCCACCACCGAACCTTCTGGGTCAGATGCTCGTACAGTAATTAATCTAAACGAGGATGCTGACGAGTTTGAAGAACCCCAAGAGCTGTCTCGTCCAACTGGTAGGGATAAAAGTAAAGCCAAGGCAAAGGCACGTGGAAAGTCTACTAAATCAGATGACCCGTCAAAGATTAGCGAGTTCCAGGCAGATCTGAAGCAAATAATCTCCATTAGGGAAAAAGAACAAGAAATGAGAATGGAGAAACAAATTGCGAGAGACATGGACTTTCTCGCAAGAGATCTGTCACGTGTCTCGGAGGAGGACCGAGTCATTTTGGAGGCTCGTAAGGCACAAATTCGGGCCAAATATATGTAGTTTTTTTTAAGTATGTTGCCTTTTTTTTTTCTAGTATGTTATGTTTGTTTTTATGACTTTGTTGTATTTTTTTTTTCTAGTATGTTATGTTTTTTTTTTCTAGAATGTAATGTTTTTTTTTTTTTGACTTTGTAGTTTTTTTTAATGAAATTATGTTTTTATTTTTAATTTTGTAGTTATTAAAATTACCATTTAATTTAAAAAAATAAATATTTAAATAAATATTTAAATAAATAATTACTTAATAATTACACGGGGCTCCAGGACCACACCCTCCAAATTAAAGGGGAGAATGATAAAGCCCCTTTCCTGACATGGCGATGACATGGATCCTACATGACATGATAAAGCCTCTTGGGGCTCCATCCACACCTCATAGCCTAACCAAGGCTTTACCTTCATCAATGGATCATCCCATTAATTCAACATAACGATTTACATAAAATACATTTGATTGCTAAGCATGTTCTTATTATATTTTAAAATTAAAACTCTTCATTTACATTTAATTCAGTTACATGCCTTTTAAACTATGATTTTCTATTTTAGTTATACCACTTATTTTTATATAAATTAAAATTAAAACTGCTCATGAATAGTAGCCTAGTACATCTTGAGGTGAGATAAGTCTTTGAGACCAATAGGTCCTGTGTTCGATTCCCACAAGAGGGGTTTTTATCATATTTATTGAGTTTCTTTCTGAATTGGTGTATAGACATTATGTCTAGTTAAGAAAGATATGATCAGATGGTTTGCTGGTGGTACAATAATACTCCAATGATCTGTAAGTGATCCAAATTTACCGTACAAAAAAAATCATTTTCATTTCTAAGTTTTACAATTTTATTTATAAAAATAAAATTGGATACACACATCACTTTCTTTTAATAACATTTTTTCAACCTTATACTTTTATAAATTTTAACCTAAACCACACATTTACGAAGGACATCCATCAATGATGTACACGCATTTGCATGACTCGCCATCATCAAATTTGGAAACCCAAGGGACCAAGAAACAAAAAAATTCCAAACATTCAGTTGCCGCCTTCCATTTTTCCCAATTTTTTTCCCAAAATTTTTCCCTCCATCATTCCAAAACCGTAATTGAAAAAATTCACCACACCCTCCCTCCCTCCAAAAACCCTCCTTGAATCATACATATTAAATCTCTCCATTCCCACACTTGAACAACATCTGGCAAACTCTCAGATCTCAATCTCTCCTCACAAATGGCGATTGCTGCAACTGCAAGCCCTAACTCCAAACCTACCCTATCTACTCCCAAGAAGAAAACAACAACAACCGTCACCACCACCGGCGATGAGGAGAAGCAAATCACGTCTGAGATGAAGTCTAACAATCAGAGCTCTAAATCGCAGAAGAGGAATAATAATCCAGGTGTTCGTGTTATTCACGGCAAGATTTACGACTCTCAGAACGGGACTACTTGTCATCAAGTATGTTTGATTTGATTTGATTTGATTGTGTAGTGTAATTACTGTGATAGTGTTTATGTTTTGGGATTATATACTGTGTTTTAGGGTTTTCATGATTTTATATTCGATATGAGGTAGGTGTTTAATGTTTCTTATGATTTGTGATTGAGATTGAGATTGTTTAAGCTGTGTTTTTAGGTTTAGATTAATGTTTGAAGTTTTGTTAGGACGTGTAGGCGAATTTGAAGCGATTTGAAATGAATATGAGATATGTGTTTCAGTGTTTGTACTATGTTCTAGATGGGAGTTGTGTTGACTTTTAGAGTCAAACTTTATCAATCACAGAGCAAAAGAACTTGTTAGTACTAATTGTCATGGTTGTAAAAATCACTAGCGCTACCGAGTACCGACTAGCTATTAATCAGAATTAATGATTATTTGGATTGGAAATTTATATGTAATTTTTCAAACTTATAATATATATATTCTTCAAGCGCTTGGTTCTAATTGATAGATGATCAGTTCAGTTTGCATTCAGTCTTGTGTTATTTCTATTATTAATCTGTAATTTGTAATTTGTTGCATTCCTTTTGTAGTGCCGACAGAAGACCTATGCTGTATATGTTAACTGCAAGAATCAAGCAAAGGGTAAGCCATGTAACATCAAGTATTGTCGCACATGCCTCTTGAACAGGTTAGTTTTTCTCTGCTGTTTTTAACACTTTTATCAAACTATATGTTGGTTATTACTTCAAGTTTTTTGGATTTTTGGAGAATATGATTACTGGTTAAAAACTATTACTTCAAGTTATTGATATATATGCTTTATCTTTATCAAGATATGGGGAGAAAGTCGAAGAGGTGGAACTGTTGGAAAAATGGGATTGTCCCAAGTGCAAAGGTGTCTGCAATTGCAGCATCTGCAGGTAAGTATATAAAAACCACATTTTTGAAATCTATGATCTGTTAAACTAAGATAAAATCTAAGAGCTGTTTTAACCGTAGGAAAAAGCGCGGTCATCAGCCCACTGGTATGGTCGTTCAAATGGCAAAGGCAAGTGGATTTACCTCTGTTTCTGACATGATTGTTGCAAAAGGTGCTCAAAATGTTAGTAATTACAAGCGAGTGAAAGAAACAACTTCTTCACCAAGAAAGCTAGCTTCTTCAGCAGAGGTGATGGTTCTTTTTTTTTTGTCTAGTTTTTTTTTTTTTTGGATAACAGTTACAGCTATCATGTTTGGAAATTTAATAAAGCACTAAATTTAATCAGGGAATTGTTACCAAGTCACCAAAGAAACCGGGCAAGGAAAATCTGTTTGATGGCAAAACAGATTTAAACGCAAATTCTATTGTTTCAGCCCCGTCGCCTGTTGAGAAGAAACCGAAGAAAGTGAAGCGGAAGGGGCTTGAAGTTAAGCCTGATGACAGTGGGGTTAATAATGTCTCAGAAACTGAGACAACCAACACCCTGAATGAAAAGAACCACAAGAAACTAAAGTCAAATGGATCAACGGAGATTGTTGAAGGAACTGCTGTTGAGAAGAAACCAAAGAAGGTTAAACGGAAGGGTCTTGAAGTCAAGCCGGATGTCAATGGGGTTAATAATGTTTCAGAAACCGAGATGAACAATGCCCTAAATGAAAAGAACCAAAAGAAATTAAAGTCAAATGGGTCAATGGAAATTGTTGAAGGAAATGCTGTTGAGAAGAAACCAAAGAAAGTTAAGCGGAAGGGACCTGAAGTTAAGCCTGATGGCAGTATGGTTAATGATGTTTCAGAGACCGAGATTAATCATGCCGTAAACGAGAAGAAGCAAAAGAAATTGAAGACAGATGGGTCGAAGAAGACTGTTGAAGGAAATGCTGTTGAGAACAAACCAAAGAAAGTTAAGCGGTTGGGACCTGAAGTTAAGCCTGATGGCAGTGTGGTTAATGATGTTTCAGAGACCGAGATTAATCTTGCCGTAAACGAGAAGAAGCAAAAGAAATTGAAGACAGAAGGGTCAAAGAAGATTGTTGATGGAAATGAAGTTAAAGAAAGTAATGTTTCTCATGATCAACATGCAAACCAGCATTCAGAGGATAATCAACGTTTAGTAAAAAAGAAGACTTCAAACTTTTTTGAGTCTGTTATCCCTTTGCCAGCTGGAACTGAGTTGGTAACTGTAGCTGGGGTTGATCTTTCGAAAGAAGATGCTGGTAATGCATTGCAGTTTTTGGAATTCTGCTCTACTTTTGCAAAGGTAAGGTAAAATATTGGTTAAAATATCGGATATTGGCCAGGGACTGATATTTGAGATTTATGTCATTGTGGTGAGATATCGGTAATTTTCATATCATGCAGAATTTATATATATAGCAATTTAACACTAACAGTTCAGTATACACTTCTACCATTAATAAATTAACCTTTTGCAACTTGCAAAACACTAATAATTGTAGCTAGTAGGAATTGATGAATACTTAAAAGTTAAAACACCAACATTTAACACTAACAATTAACAATTAAGACTTAAAACACTAATAGCAGCAATAAGAAGACAGGTGAATGGTAAAACTAAGAAGAAAGGTACCGATATCGGGAAAGTTGGTGATATATCAGTCAAATATTGGTCAATATTGCTGATAATATTGGTACCGATATTTGACAGTTGACACCGACATTTCACATGGGGACCGATAACCGATATATCGGTAATATATCACCGATATTAACTGCATATATTTTATTTCATTTAATATAATCTGGAATGTAAGTTTCTTCTTGAATGAAACACACTATAATTTACCTTCTTTTTGCAGATTTTAGATGTGAAAAAAGGGCAGGCAGAAGCAGTTTTGAGAGATCTAATTAAAGGCCGAAGTACACGCCGTGGGAAATTTACTTCCGTAATCCAGTTTCATATCCAGCTGCTGTCTGTTATTCAAGAGGAATTGGAATCTGACTCAGAGTATGTACTATATACTTTATTTCTGTTACTTTAGCTCATTTTGTAGTGTAAAAATTTACAGCATGGTAGATACACATTTATATGGATGTATAATTTTTCAGATCAGCAACACCAGATCTGAGTCATGGCAATGATTCATGGCTGAAAGCTCTAAAAAGTTGCATCTCTGACTCAAACGTGAAACACATGGACTCTATAGACTTGACAGCTGCCGGATATGATAATTTGGAATCATCAATGAAACTTAAGCTTTTAGTTTTCCTGTGTGATGAAGTTCTTGGAACTGAGTAAGATAATTATTTAATTATGTACACCTTTAATGATTTAACATTTATATTAACTTACTTGTATAGTGATTGTTAACCACGGGGTGTCAGCCCAGTGGCCACCGGCACCCATCTAAACCGGTTTGGCAAGGGTTTGAATCCTGCTTCTAGCAGGCTCTTTGCACCCCCCAAATTCGGCTGGGTATTCACCATCAGGCAGCGTTGCCGGGTCGCTAGCTTGGGAAGGGTTATCCCTTCCGCGATCAGGGGTACCGTGCATTTACCCTTTTTTTTGTATAGTGATTGTATACTTGGTGTTATTCAACAGAAAGATAAGAAATTGGATTGATGATCAAAATGTGAAGTTTGCTGAAAAGAGAAAGGAAGCAAAGGAGAAACTTTCGGTTGCAAAAGATAAGGTATCAATAGTTGTTTATATAAAAGAATAACTTGAATTAGTTTGTTTTTAATGATTTGGTGTGTTTTGTTTTTGAATCTATAGGAGAAAACTATAAAGCAGAAAATGCAGGATGATATTGCCAAAGCAATCATAGCGAAAGAAGGTGTTCCTCTTACTTTAGCTGAACATGATGCTATTGTTTTTAAGATCAAGAATAAAGCAGCCGAAGCACATGCTGAAATGCTTGCATGTAAAGAAATGGTTCCAGTTGGTAAGTTTTTTTATTTACATGACCAAAAAATTATAATACCTGATCTGTCAGGTTGACCCATTATCTAAAATGTGCGATTGATTATGTAGATAAATCGAGGCCCGGTGCTGTGAGAGCAGAGCCGATTTTCAGGGACAACAGTGGGCATATGTACTGGAGATTAAAAGGGTGTTCCGAGAATCCTGGAATTCTTCTTCAAGGTGAGATCTAGATGCAGTTTCTGAAGGTTTAATTTTATTTTTAATATTTATAGTACTGTTAATTGTAACTACTACACAACATACAGATATAGGAACTGGGGATCATACTGTTGAAGTGGTTGACAAATGGTTTGAATTCGATGATGAACAGATGGATTTGATTGAAAAACACATAAATGTCTTGAGGTAACTCTTATCCTTTTTCTTTTTTTGCTTTTTAGATGTTTTATACTTGTATTATAGAGCACTATGGGCCTATGGGGGCATTATATTCTAAATGAATTTGGGATAGAGAAAGACAACTATGTAACTGCCTTATGCATAGGGGTGTTCATGGTTTAGTTTAAAACCGTGAGACCGTACAAACCGGTTACTAGTTTGTTTTGTGAACACTTTTTCAGTTTTTTTCAAACCGTCGCGAACGGTTTGGTTTACGATTTATAGCAAAAACCAACCGTATAAAACTGTACCGGACCATAAGCTTAACAGATATTTCAAATTTTAATATATACCATATATGATGGCATAGTGACAATTTCAGTTTATTTTGTTGCATTTAAATTGCATAGTTGACTATTTTTTAAAACAATCTAGACATCTCTTGTTTATGTATTTTTATAACAATTTTATTTTATGTTTTATGCATTTATAGAAAAGGCCCAACAAAAGCCCAAACCGTTGGTGGCGGTTTGGTTTGGTGTTTGAACGGTTTGGTAATCTTAAACTGTTACTAATAGTTTGGCTCATGGTTTGACGTAAAAACCGCCAAAATCAAACCGTGAACCCTCCTACTTATGCATCAATGTAAAACAAAAAATTCACAAGTGTTTATGCGGTTCAAATGCAAAAAGTGTTTCATTTTCCAACAGGATACAATATTTTAAAAAATTGTTTCATTTTCTTGAAACATTTGTTAAGTAGCTGCTAAACAGGTTTGTGGTGTTATTTTGCAGGATCCGATTTAGAAAGCACTACAAAAACTAGGGGATGTGCATTTTGTTGTTGCTAGGGGTAATGCTATGTTATTTTCAAGACTTATGTTAGTCGTAGCTTAATTCTGTTGTAACGCGTGAGGTTCTGTGTTTTGTTCATGTACAGTTCATGGAATATAATTTATATTAGCTCCATGAATTTAAACAAACTTTCTGTAACCTATATAGGAACATGATTATTTCGAAGGTCAAGTTAATTTGGTCATGTGAAGTAAGATGTATTTAGAGGTGTGATTTTCTTATACAACACAAATTTAACATTAATCTAAGACCATGAGGTATGGTGAGGATAGTCCCCAAAGGGACCATCCGTCACGTAGGCGCCAACTAAGCGAAGGTGGAGGACTATCCCCTTGGGTAGGGGAAGCCATGACTACCCAAGAGGGGCCCACCAAAATTAAACCAGCCTATCAAATTAAAGCTTGCAGGAGAGAGAGAGAGAACAAGGAAGAGGGGGTGGCTCGTCTCCGGTGTTCGGGAGAGGACGCCAGCGATGCGACGGGGCGGGAGGTCATGATGAATCGGTATTGAACGGAATAACAAATCGAAAAAAATAGAACTTGGCTAAGCATCCAAATTTTATTAATGTCAAGAAACCATCACAAAACTTGACTCGTACAATCCCTAATACCCAAAGCATGGTATTTATAATCTAAACACACCTATTAGATTATAACTAGGATTGCTAAAAATCTATCTATTTTAGGACATGATAATAACTAATTAATTTCGAACTCGTATCTGACAAGTCTTCAACTCCAAGCTTTTCAGTCATCTCCTTGAACTTGATCTTCCCAAGAGCCTTCGTTAAAATATCCGTCTTTTGATCAATGCCACTAACATGCTCGACCACGATATCTTCACGATCAACACATTCCCGAATGTAGTGAAACAGGGATTTTATGTGTTTGCTTCTTCCATGGAAAACCGGGTTCCTCGTGAGAGCTATCGCCAATGTATTATCAACACGTAACACCGCCGCTTGAATTTTCTTGTCGAGTAATTCACCAATCAATTCTTTTAGCCAAACCGCCTGACACGCGGCTGCACTAGCCGCCATATACTCCGCCTCACACGATGATAAAGCAACTGTACTTTGCTTTTGAGAACACCAAGTAATTGGGGAAGACCCAAAATAAAACACGTGTCCCGTAGTACTTTCATCGTCCGGATTTATGTTGTGACTACTATCACTGTAACCGACCAACATATTTTCTCTTCGAGTATAGGTAATGCCATAACTAAAAGTACCTTTTAAATAGCGAAGAATTTGCTTGATGAGAGCTGCATGAAATTGCTTCGGGCATTGCATGTATCGACTGGCTACTCCGACCGAAAACGCCAAATCTGGTTGAGTCTGTAAAAGGTACCGGAGACACCCGACAATCTTTCGATATCTCGTTACATCAAAATCTTCTTCGTCTTCAAATTTAGAAACTTCTACGTTCGGGTCTATGGGAACACTAGTAGGATTGCAGTTAATCATACCGGCTTCCGTCAATATTTTCTTTGCATACGCCTCTTGCTTAATTTTTATCCCGTCCTTGCTCTGCGACACTTCAATTCCAAGATAACAAGTAAAATTTCCCAAATCCGACATTTTAAACTTTTTAGCCATCCCGTGCTTAAACTCCATAATAAGTTTCAAATATGAACCTGTCACAATTAAATCGTCCACGTACACGCCGATTAATAAGACGTCCGTTCCAACGGTTCTTCGGTATACGGCTTGTTCTTGCGAGCACATGTGAAATTTCATATCTAATAAAATATTATTTAATTTCGTATTCCACGCACGTGGAGCTTGCCTTAACCCGTATAACGCCTTCGACAATTTATAAACTTTATGCTCTTCGCTGTTTTTAACGAACCCTTCCGGTTGAACGACATAAACTTCTTCTTTTAATTCGCCATGTAGGAACGCGGATTTAACATCTAGATGATGTAATTCCCAACCTTCATTCGCTGCGAGAGATAAAAGTAACCGAACTGTTTCAAGTCGAGCAACTGGCGCGAACACGTTGTCAAAATCGACTCCGGGTTGCTGAACATAACCCTTCGCCACGAGTCTAGCCTTATGTTTATTTAGTGAGCCATCCGTGTTTCTTTTAACCTTGAAAACCCACTTCAAACCAATCGCTTTTGCACCACGCGGTAACTCGGTTAACGACCAAGTATTATTTTTATTAATTGATTTAATTTCTGCGCGCATTGCTTTCATCCACTCCGGTTTAGATTTTGCATCGTCAAAACGAACCGGTTCATCATCCGTAAGCAATAAAATCTTCATCAATCATACTCGAATTTAATACGTAATCATTAAAACGTACCGGGGTAACCGCAGCACGATTCGATCTACGAACAATTGGCTCCGGAGTCACAAAAATATTATTTTCATTATTTCTACTATTCACGGCTCTGTTCTCAGCCGTATGGGTCTGTCGTCTGATATTTTGGCCATGTGATTCACTTCTTATTCCAGCCGATTGCACCTCTTCATGCCCTGTTGGGCCTTGCTGATCTTCATAGTGGGAAACAACATCATCACTTTGACTTGGATTTGAGGAGCCCACAAAATCTTTAGTGGTGGCATGTTGTCCACGATGTGGGCATGATGTGCCCAACATATCACTATTTGATTTTGTTTTATTTGATCCATGGCAAGTTTTATTTTTAACATTATCAACACCACATGGGCTGTAATGACTCTCCTAGGACCCTTAACGTAACCCTAAACGCTCCTAAATACACCCCAAGTGCGAGAAACGGACCCGAAATACCTTCGTGCTTGGAGAAATCAAGAAAAACAAGATTTTTGGATCGCTCGCGGGCCGCGTAAGAGTTAAGCCAAGCTTACGCGGGCCGCGACAGCAATGCAAACTACCGGATAACGATCAAGGCCACGTGGCATGACACGTGTCGAAACCTCTGATGACTCAGCTGACCTAGACTTCCTCGAGGGCCGCGTAGATGTTCCTTCGAGTTTATGCGGGCCGCGACACGCCCCATTTCCAGCCCTATAAATAAGGAGTTCGAGTTCAGTTGAAAGTCGCTCAATTATTTTCTTCTTTTAGCTTCTAATAGCTCGGGTATTATACTCTAAAACCCAAAACTCTGCTCGTTATCAGGGTAATAACTCTAATCACGGACACGGTACTATATCCGATTGATTGAAACTGATCCAACGGATGTTTAAGTGCTGCCTGTATACGGCTATACTTTGTCATTCGTTGTGAGTTTTGATCTCGTGATTATCGTTAAAGTTGAATTGAGTAATACACTAATACGAGTTCCATTGCAGTTAGAAATTAGAACTTGTAACCAGGGAACTACTAAACTAGAATACTTAGCGATTAAGTAAACTTAATAGTTAATTAAAACTTAGTGGTTAAGTAAACTTAGTAGTTAAGATAACTTAGCGGTTAAGAAACCTTAATAGATAAGTTAAACTTAATCAGCTAAGTAAGATTAATTAATCAGTTAAGTAAGATTAATTAAAGTTAAGTAAGATTAATTAATCAGATAAGTATGATTAATTAAGTTAAGTATGATTAATTAATCAGTTAAGCGAGATTAATTAAGTAAGTAAATTAAACACCTAAACAGATATACATGAAAATATATGAGATAGATAATATCAAAGGAAGGTGCAAGAAAGGTATAAGAAGATATATATATATGGGTAGGAAGCTTCCTAGAAAATGTATAGGTAACTTCCTATAAAAGCTATATGAAATTTCCTAGAAATTTCATATTTCCTACCTATAAATAGGAAGCTTAGGATTCATTTTTCTTTGCTCATTTCTTCTATTCTTCTCTCTCTATACGTTGGTGTTCTAACCAATAATCACCGATGCGATTCTCTGTCCGATCGATTCGGGAACCAACTAACGAATGCCAAAGTGCTATACTTTGTGAATTTCGTTAGGATTTTGAAACGAATGCCAAAGTGTTGTCTAAACAAAGACTATACTTTGTGAATTTCGTTAAGGTCCTGATCTCGTGACCATCGTTAGGTATGATATGGTTTTACACTAAAACGTATTCCACTCTGTTAAACCATATGTTTAACTATCAGAAAACTCCAAACTATACACTTACAATCAAACAAGATGCTTAATCATCAGAAGATTCAGAACTGTAAAGTAGATGCTTGTTTAATCAAGACTATATGTTAACAAGGTGAGTCATTCTCTTTTTCTCAAAAATGTTTTACAATACCCAAATGTTTTCTAGTTATATATTACAGGGATTAAGTCTTGGTTATCTTAAATCACTGGCAAGTGGGGTATTGTGCACATTACTAATTTCTCACGGTTAGGTAAACATACCTAACTGTGATAATCATCACTACTTGGGTGAAAGGACCCAATAGTGGTATGACCATCGTCACCAGGGTGTGACACGGCGCCAGATAAAAATAAGATAGTATCCATTGTAATCGCTCTTATGCTGCAATCTATAACAATGTGTCATTTTTGTACAAACTGAATGAACTCACCAGTATTTCCTGCTGACCAAATGTTTTTAAAACGCGTTTCAGGTAATTACAGTAGATCGGAATAAGAGTTGGATACGGCACCAAAAGGCTTACAGAAGTGGCTTAATTTATCAATTAAATTAAATTAAGAAAAGTTGTTTTATGTATTCGGGTTTATCCCAGATTAAAGCTACCTTTCAAAACATGGTTTTATCCCATCTATTTAATAAATAAAATCCGGTGTCTTCTAAACTCTGGTATTTTTCCTAACTCACGGTCCTGATGAAATTTCCGCTGCACTACTTTTCTAAATAACCACCGGTACCACTGAACTGGTTCGCGGCTCCCGATTCCGTCCAGGGTGGGGTCGGGGGTCGTGACAGAAGTGGTATCAGAGCCACTTGTTTAAGCAATTAGGTGTTGTAATAAAATACCTAAGTTTAAACGAAGAGTTAGGAACTTGATATTTTCTGGTAGCACTCAGGATAGTATTTAGACTCGAACTTAAGAAAGATGCCTTAATATGAGCTTCAAGATGAGCGAATTACTTGTATAAGTATAATGTGATAGATATTGGTATGCCGTAAGAATAATTATTAGAACATTGCAAAGTACGATAAATAAGCAATAACACTTAATTGCTGTTAATTCTTGTTTATTGATACTACTTGGTCTAGAACAAGATATGTTATGGGAATACAAATTTCCTTGATTCTGGATGAAAGCCTTAATAAAAGAGGCACTTTTAAAATCTTGAAAAGATACTATTTATGGGAAACATAATAATTACCTCTCCGGTGAGAACTAGGCAAGATGAGGTTACCTCTCCGGCTAGAACCGGGTAAGAAGGAGTATAATATGTCAAACAAGTGACAAAATTCCCTAAATAGTACCATGACCTGATGTCTGACTTGTTTTTGGAAAAAAATCAATCTGTTAAAAACATTGACCTTATGAATGGTATGTATGATTATATAGATATGTATATCTATAAGGAATTCCAAAAGCCATAAGGATTGACAATTTAAAATAAATCACGAACATAAGTGTCAATAATAATTCTAGATTTCTTTATCAGGAATCTCTTGCATATGTCCATAATTCCGATATCAAACATTATTTCGTTTGATCATCTACCTCGTAACTCGTGCGACAATATAAACAATGGAAACCCTTTAAGTTGGGACGCCATCAAAACTATAAGAATTTCCAATGCGTTACCATAGACTATTAACGCAAGTAAGAAGCATGTAAAGTTGTGCTAGTGCACAAGAAAACACATGAAACTTAAATTATACGTCCACATACGTCGAAGTATATCACACACGACTTTCAAGGCAAAACCTTTGGAAAATATAATTGGGCATGACGACACCAATGCGAATCCTGTCAGTGGAAGAACTACTAATCAAAAAGCAGCACTTGGCCACGTGATCCTACAAACGACATGAATCTTGCTGAGGTACGATAGAACAAGATTTCACAACAATCGGTGCATAGTCTAATCCAATTCTTGACACTTCAAAAGAAGTCACATACCTTTACAATCCCCCATTTCATTTTATTCGACATTCCCTGGTAATGTCACTTAACAACGGTTATCACACAAAATTCCAGATAAAATTCTTAAATTCCTTTTGTTAAAATTCAGACCTCTACACATAGTAAATAGACTTTTGCATTTCTACTCTCCTAATGATCATCAAGAGGATTTCTTTCATAATCGCGAATATTTATTTGGTTGTTTCATTTCTTGGTAAATCCACACGTTACATATGCACTGTTTGTTGCGCATGTGGTTAGTTTGAATTATGAAGACCATGGGAGGGCTTCATTCCAATTTGTTGTTTTATTAAAACTCAAATATCGTTCCGCTATACTTGATCTTTGCATTGTAAACCGCGTTTTTTTTTGCAAAACGATGACTCTTTGATATCGAATCGATGAATTTCTTGAAAAACTCGATTTTCTTTTGAATGGTATACATGGTTTTTGTTGTGACCATGTCAGAACTTTCTTATTGCTACATGAACTCGTTGTGTTTAAACCAAGTTCCATTGTTTGAACTTGCTCGCAATACGTATTCAATTCAAGGTTCCGTATGATAGATTAAGGTCATCATATTCGAATTAATCCCAACAAGCCCTTCAATTACTTTGAACCATAACAGGTTTGTTTGGTCTTCGACTTCATTAAATCGTTTCTTTGACCACGATCACCTTGTGGTGATGTTTTCACAAAATTGAAGTTTGCGCTAATCTCGTTTGCACACATCATATATGGATTTATTTATTTATATTGAATCCGCTTTGTTGGTTTATCCTATAAAAGCAATCTTAACACAATCGTGTGCTAAGATAATGATACACAAATTCATGTCATATTTCAGTGTATCTCTTAATGGTTCTTACAGCATCAATCGAGCCTTTCGTGATATTTATTGCTTTATCATCTTCAATCGAAAAACATTATTCAATTGTTTCAATTTCAATCGAAAATCCTACTAGATTTGTTTGAAACAAATATTCGGACTTACTTCATTTGATTTAAAACACGGTGAACTCGTCCAGTCACCGCTATTATTATTTCGATCACTACGACACCTTGTAGCGTCGGTATAGACTTGTAGCTTGAGCTAATCTATATATACCTTTCGCTTGACTCATCCTTGAAAGTGGTCTTAATACAACTATGTGTTAAGACAATGATACACTAAACTCTGTTGTATATCGGTGTATCCTTGTAATTCGATAAATGTCAACCCACTGATTTTTCTCATATCATAATTCAATAGTTGACAAATCATTTTCGTACTTCTATTTCATTCGAGCTTGTTGATTCTGAGACTTCCTCAGTTGACAATCAAAGTAAGTTTTCTGTTGACAGTGAATTCTATTGTTTCTAAAATCATTCACAACTTGTAAACATTCACATCTATTGATCATATATCTTTTTGACTTAAACCTAATCACCTTGGTTATCTTAAATCACTGGCAAGTGGGGTATTGTGCACATTACTAATTTCTCACGGTTAGGTAAACAAACCTAACTGTGATAATCATCACTACTTGGGTGAAAGGACCCAATAGTGGTATGACCATCGTCACCAGGGTGTGACACGACGCTAGATAAAAATAAGATAGTAGCCATTGTAATCGCTCTTATGCTGTAATCTATAACAATGTGTCATTTTTGTACAAACTGAATGAACTCACCAGTATTTCCTGCTGACCAAATATTTTTAAAATGCGTTTCAGGTAATTACAGTAGATCGGAATAAGAGTTGGATACGACACCAAAAGGCTTACAGAAGTGGCTTAATTTATCAATTAAATTAAATTAAGAAAAGTTGTTTTTGGTATTCGGGTTTATCCTAGATTAAAGCTACCTTTCAAAACATGGTTTTATCCCATCTATTTAATAAATAAAATCCGGTGTTTTCTAAACTCTGGTATTTTTCCTAACTCACGGTCCTGATGAAATTTCCGCTGCACTACTTTTCTAAATAACCACCGGTACCACTGAACTGGTTCGCGGCTCCCGATTCCGTCCAGGGTGGGGTCGGGGGTCGTGACATGGGCTCTCATTATTACTTGACCCGGTTGAATATGACTCAATTTGCATTCGTGATCCACTGTCAGATTCGTTGGACTCCGTATTAACCGACCCATCTCTCATGTCAATAACGCCATCAAACTCGACCCAAAACATACCCGGTTCGCGAGACTCTTTTTCATTGAAAACATTATTTTTCCCCAATTCCAACCACGCGTTTCATCAAACTCCGTATCTCCGTCTCGACCCACAACAATTCTATGAGTCGTCGGATTGTATAAACAATACGCCCCCGAACCTTTTTCGCTTCCAAGATAAACTAGACGAGTCGAACGATCGTCTAATTTTGGAAGATGTCCGCCAACAATTTTCAAATAAGCGGCACATCCGAAAACCTTAAGAAATTGAAGATCCGGTTTCTTTCGTTTTAACATCTCGTACGGTGTTTTGTCTTCGTGTAACACTCGTGTTGGAATTTTATTTAACAAATTGGTTGAGTGCCTCACCGCCTCCCCCCACATAAAATTAGGAACTTGTCACGCTTTTAATATACTTCGAGTCATCTCCATTAAGGTACTGTTTCACCTCTCCACCACCTCATTTTGTTGAGGTGAATATGGAGCGGTTAAGTGTCGAATAATCCCTTCGTTTCCACAGAACCGATTGAACTCATGAGACGTAAATTCTCCCCCTCGATCGGTTCGAAACGTCTTGATTTTTCTACTAACTTTCACTTCCACCATGACTTTAAACTTTTTGAAGGTTTCAAACGCGTCACTTTTTTCCTTCAAAAGAAAAGTCCACATGAAACGTGGAAAATCATCAATTAAGACAAATACATACCTATTTCCCGCTATTGTGCTCGGAGAAATTGGACCGCATAAGTCTCTATGAATAAGTTCCAAGGCACGCGTTGCCCGAATCGACGCCGTCTTCGGAAAAGATTGTCTCCTATGCTTCCCGACTAAGCACGAATCACATATTTGATTTTCATGATTGATTTTTGGCATCCCTACGACCATATCTTTATTCACCATTTGTTTTATGGACTCGAAATTTAGGTGACCAAGTCTCGCGTGCCATAACCAATTTTCATTATCAATCCGAGCTTTTAAACAAACAGGTTTTCCAACTTTTAATTTAATCGTATAAAGACGATTTTTAGATCGAGTAACATTCATTAATACCTTGCCTTAAGCGTCACGCATTAACAAATAATCTTCTTTCATACGAATATCACATCCACACTCCGTTGCTTGACCGAGACTAATTATATTACTACGTAAACTAGGGATATAATAAATATCGGTCATTAACCTTTGCTCCCCCGTTTTACCCAATAGTAATATAGACCCCCCTTTCCCGCATATTTCAACTTGAGACCCATCCCCGAATTTAACTTTGCCACCAACACGCTTATTTAATTCAGAGAAAAAAGATATATTACCCGTCATATGGTTACTCGCGCCATTATCCAAATACCACAAGTCTTTTTCTTCCGAACCGCTCTTGTAATTTTTTGGAATGACCTTTTCTTCATTCAAGTAAACGATTTCTTGAACATCTTGCACCATAAACAAAGACGGGTCAATTTCTTCCGCATCGATCAAGTTTGCTTGTTTCTCTTTCTTTCGCTATGGACATCTCGAAACAAAGTGTCCGAACTTGTCGCATCGAAAGCATTGAACCTTCGAATAATCCTTCTTTCCTTGTTGTTTATCCCCTTCGTTGGACCCGCCTTGTGACCCGGGGTTTTGACCAGATTGGTTTCGACCGCGTCCACCACCACCACGTCCACGGTTCGAGCCTTTCCCACATCCCTTACTCGAATCGCGTGAAGTCTGTCTAGAACTTGAAGAGTCATTAGAATTATTAAACATTAGTTTCATTTGAGTACCTTGATTATCCGACTGCAATTCTTCATCTTTTATGCGTTCTTCATACGCCTTTATTCGACCAACAACATCGTCGAATGCAACTGTTTTTAGATCCACAAGTTGCTCAACTGAGGCTACCATATGGATGAACCGCCTTGGTAAACCACTGAGAAACTTTTTCACGATCCTTTGTTCCTCTATTATAGAACCGAGAGACGCCGCTTTTGAAGACATTCCTGTTAACTGGATAGAAAACTCATCAACTGTACTAGAATCCTTCATCTTTAACGCCTCAAATTCTGACATGAGTGTCTGTAGTCTTGCTTCACGTACCCGATCGGCTCCCAGATGGCGCGCTTTCAGTGCATCCCACATCTCTTTTGCCGTCTTCATATTACCAACTTGCAAGATCTATTCTTTCGATATGGATTGAAACAACAAAGCAATCGCCATATTGTTTTTCTTCACATCGGTTTCAGTTCCGGGTTCAATGGCCTCCCACACGCCATTAACGTTAAAAATTGCGTGGATACGCAACGCCCAAATTGTATAATTAACCTTATTCAACATAGGGCATTGAAGCGCTGTTGAATTTGGAACCGATTTCTTTGTATTCGAGCCGCTACCGCCATCGCTTCCAACCATATTTTTCTTCCGTCGACTATATGTAAGATTAAACGAACCTGGTGTAACTGGTTCAGTTTGTTCCAGCCTACACGTTTAAAACTCGTCTGACCAAAACGTGTTTAAACCTTAATCGCGTTTATACCCACGAGATCACGTTTTCTTAAAAGCAAATCATGTTTTAATAAAGAAAACCAAAATCCTTTTGAAAAATTGTTGGTTTTGTGCTACTGGGAATTGTTGGTGCATTACGTCTGTCGACTTCGTCTTGTATCGAGTCTAGTATTAGAATTGTTAGATCAGGGCACGTTGTACGAGGAAAATAGGAGGTATTGAGTGTGAATGAGCTAATTCCGCTTGAAAGAGGCATGTGCAGTTTCAAGCGAAATTAACATAGTTAATTCCGCTTGAACTGACACACTGCCACATTCAAACGGAATTAGTTCTCTATATATAGGTCTTCAAGCGAGATCATTTGTAACTTTCTGATTTTCGGTGCCGAAGTGCTGCCGACGCGTCGTTTGATCTGTAAAGTTGTTATAAGCAATAAACAAGACGTTTAAGAGTGAAACAAGTTGTTTTACAAGTCTGTTTCTTTGTTTCCGCCCCTGAAACAGACAAGAACTCTTCTGATTGACTCGTTTGGGTCACAGATCGATCCTATAAGTGGTATCAGAGCTCAGGAAGAAGAGTTCTTGCCAAAACAGACATTATTTCTGACTTCTACACCTTCTTTTAAAAAAATTCTCAAAATTTTAAGGTCAAAATGGTTTGAATTTCACACATAATAAGCGAAACAGTGTTTTAATGAATCCTTGAGAAAATTGGACCTTAATTCAATAAAAAAGTGTTAAAATCAGTAATTCCGTTTGAAAACCAGATCGAAAAAGATGATGTCAGCAGCATTTCAAACGAGATTAGGACTTAATTCCGCTTGAGTTTGCTATTCCGCTTGAAAAGAAGACCTAATTCCGCTTGATATTCCCTGATTCTGCTTCAAGGTGTAATTCCGTTTGAGAAGTTTCAAACGAAATTAGATAATTTCGTTTTAGATTGGTATTCCGTTTGAAAGGTGTTTCCATTTGGGAGGGAATTCCGTTTGAGAGTAATTTCGTTTGAAAGGGGTTATTCCGCTTCAAGAGTAATTCCGGTTGAAAGTTGATTCCGTTTGAAACTTGTATTTTTTGTGAAAAATTTCCCGAAACATGGACGATGAATTCTACAATGCATTTGCTACACCGATTGCACCTGTTACAGCTGCTGAAACTGTGTACAATGAGAATGAGACAGGAACTTATCTGAAACCACCAAAGCTCATGTACATTGAAGATTTTCAAGGATGGAAAAATCGTTTTGAAAACTGGGTGCAAGATTATAAATTTGACGCATGGTGTACATTGTTGAAAGATTACGAGAAACCAAAGAATGAACGTGGGATTGAAAAAGCTATTTGTGACTATTCAGAGAGTGACAAATTGAAATTTACAATTGAGAAAATGATGATCAGTATTCTTCAACAAGCGATTAAAGAAGATATCTTAGTTTTGCTCCAACATGATAATACAGCTAGGTCAATTTGGAATGCATTGATTCAGAAGTTCAAAGGAAGCGCATATATGATCAAAAACAAAAAAAGGCGTTATTGAAGAAATCGTTTGATATGTTTACAACTTTCGACCATGAAACAACAAAGCAGACCATTGATAGATATTGTCATCTAGTTTTGGAAATGGGAAGGTTGGACATAACAAAAGATGATGATGAATGGGTTGATAAACTTGCTGATGCGCTACCACAGCAAAAATGGGGAACTTATCTGTTGATTGTGAAACACATGAGAAAATCGGAGAATATGAATCTGGCACAGTTTATTCAAAAGATTGAAGAGCAGGAGTTGGATATTCAGAAAACAACAATCATGAAGAATCCAAATGCTCAACAAGATGTCAGTTTATATTACAGAGGGAACAAGTTTGAGGCTACCTCTAGCCCTAGCCCAAAGATCCAAACTGGTTTCAGTGCTGATACTTCGTCTGGAACAAAGGATAGAAATGTGACACAGAGTGGTGGATCTTTATCTTCGTATTCAAGTTTTGATCCAAATCATACAACATCAAGTCCTCATAGACAGAACTCAACAAATCTTCAATGTAATGTCACTTTGAACATTCAAAATGGTCAAAATCTGACTCCAGAAATAGCTAAGCAACACATGGCATCACTCGTGGCTATGTTGGAATCATATGAAAGCTTGATTGGTGGCAGAATTGGAAATCCGATGCTTACCAAAGAGGATTATGACCAAATTGATGCAGAGGAACTTGAGTTGATGGATGTGAAATGGTGTTTAGCCAGTGCTGTTCGAAGGGCAGAAAAGTTTCAACAAATTACTTGTCACACCCCAAACCGATGGCGGAAACATCGGGATGAGACGAACAAATTGCTCAAAACATCATAACACTATGTGACAATATTTAATTAAACTCGAATTTCATTGCAAGAACTAAATTGTCATACAACATTTAAAAATGGAAATAACAACATTGTTCAAATTCAAATCAACAAAAGATAAATAGATTAAAGGTGTGTATCTAGTCCACCCTACACTTGTTTCATCAATCATCCATACTTCATTAATCAACCTGCAACATGTATTAAAATAGAGTTTCAATGCAAAGGCAATGAGCGAGTATACAAGTTTGTTTACATAGCATAATAGAATAAAAACTCAAATCCAACATGGTTCATAATATGTGAATTACTAGTATGCAATTTTGGCGTACACTATGATCAAACCCAAGAATCCAACGCATAAAATAGCCTAATCCCAATTGATAGCGGGATGGTAAATGTTTAACTTAACAATACCCCAAGTTTAACGGGTGGTGCGTAAATCCTATAGCGCTATAATTGTTAAGGTGGGCTAGCAAAGTTAATGAGCATATACGTTCCAAATCGTTCAAATAGAGCATACAAGAATCATAAGTAAAGCACATTAGTTTCATGTTTGTACAAGGATTGAGTATGTTTAGTTTCTAGTTTCAAAGATTGTTTACATAATGTACATGTTGCATCCCAAAATAAAAAGGGGAAAAAGGGATCGAGTATACTCACGGTGGTTGCAAGCTTTCCTACTTGGAATTCCCGCGAGTGAGTTGTTGGAGTAGATTAGGTTGGAGCACCTAGTCCTTCTACACGAGGAAACGTAGGTGTGTGAGTTTGGCGTTCAACGGAAGATTATAATTTGGAGTTTAACATAACATAAAGTATGATATCAAAATAATCATCTTTAACTTATACTCTTATATGACACTATGTAACCACTAGGGTTATATTGTATTTCATGGGTAATATGCCCATTAGAATCATACTTGGAGTGTTAAGTCTTAGATGGTATTCTCCTACTTTAACATATAAACACAAGTTTAACATTAAAGGTTCGAATGAGTGTATATATATATATTTAAGTTAAGTATTACATATTATTAAGTTCAATAATTCAAGTAGGAGGTAGAAGATTAAGATCTTCATTTAGGCACCTCGAGTTATTCATGGATGTCATGTATGGGGTAGGAAGAATAAGCTTCCGTTTAGGAACCCCTTGAATGTTCACCACTTCTCTTGATGTAAAAACAACCAAGGAGGGTCACGAACTTAGATTAGTATAATATAAACAATCTAACTAAGAGAAATCATCAAATCATGTGAGGATTGTATGTTTGGAACAACCCAAGTTGTTCCATAATCACTCTACATCAAGAACTAGCTCAAACATGACTTGTGGGTCAAAACACCCTAAACAAACAGAAAGTTTATGAGGTTTAATACTCTGATTTATAGTTTCTCAACCATGGTTTTTAAGCTTAACCAACCATAAGAGAGGTTGTAAGCATTAGGACATTGGTGTGAGATGTGTTAGACACAAGTTGGATGAAGTTTATACAAGTTTGAAAGAGTATGTAACAAAACAGAAAGTTTATGGACAATTTCAGAGCAATTCCAGGTCTGATTTCTCCCAGGAGAAGTCAAGGAATCAAACTCTATGATTATCCAAGCAAGTAGGAAGAAGAATCAAGTGATTTCGTTAAGAAATGAGCAAGTTATACTCACTTTAGTGCAAGAGTATGAATCTGTCCGAAAATGCAGATTTGCTACTGATTTGAGAGTGAATTTGGAGTGATTTGAGAGTGTTGAAAGTGTAGGAATGCTTGGAGAAGGTGTATATTTATAGTGGAAGAGTTTGAGTGTGATTGGAGGTGTTTAGAGGTGGCTTAATGGTGATTGGGGAGGGTTAGAAGATGGGATTTCGTGCCAAATTCGCGTCTGATTGCAGCTGTGTTTGTTTTCTGCGAAGCTGAAGGCCATGCGGCCCGCCTGAGATATCAGGTAAGTTGAAGCGGGCCGCCCGGGCTTGCTTATTTGACATAAAGTTTCATAAATTACAATTTAGCCCCTGAAGTTTCCTATTTGATCCCTTTAGATGCATTCTTGATAGTTTAGGGACTTGTTTTAGCATATAAACATAGTTTAAGGTACATTCAAGCATGGCGATCAAAAACGAAGTATAATTGAGTGTATAAGTATCATAATCAAGTTTCGTTTACGTTCAATACACGTTTTAGGCATAAGTTTAGATTAATTACAAGTTTAGCACATAGTTTCCGAGAATAATGATTAAACACCAATTGATTCACCAATTCGAACATACGAGCGTATATAGAGTGTGTAGAACATAACTGTAACAAAATACGAGTTTCATTAATGATCCAAGTCTCGGTTTTACAACGATTACAAAGAAGGAATGATTACAAGAATACAAAGTTTCCAAAAATAGAAATACGAACAAAACTTTCTATAAATGGAAAGTACAAAAGTGTCGGGCGTTACATTACTGGTAGAGATGAGTTTCGAGGAATGGCTACTTCTCCGTTAGGTTTTGACAAATCAAAGGTTACCTGTTTTCGTTGCAAAGGAAAGGGACATTTTAAACGAGAATGCAAAAACAAAGAAGCAACTGGAAGACAAGATGGAAAGAATGATTACTATCAAAAGTCAATTTTTCATCAGATTGATCAACAACCACAAATTGTTAAACAACCACAAACTGCTCATGCACGTCCCATTGAAGAGAAAAGAGCTTTGTTTGGAATAATTGATCAAGATGATGAATTTGTTGCAGAGGGATTTAGCTGGGATAAATACATTCCACCAGGTTCAGGTCTTGTTGCTAGAATTCTGGGTGAAGATGAGGCTAGTCAGAAAAGAATCCCGATTTTCCAGATCTTGGAAGTGATATTGATACTGATGATGAAGAAGAATATCTTAACAAAGCTAGAAAAGGCATAGATCCTGACAGTTTTAATTTGTTTTTTGCAGATAAAGTTGAGTTGCTTAATCAAAAGAAGATTGCCAGATTGAGGAGAGAGCTGGAAGCAGCAAGAATGCTAGCTGATGAAAAGGCAAAGACAGAAGCTGGAGAAGCAAATGTTGAATCAGCAACTGAGAAAGTAGTAGAGAAAATCGTTGAAGTGGAGAAAGTTGTGGAAAAAATAGTTGAAGTCGAAAAAATAGTCGAAGTTGAGAAACTTGTCGAAGTAGAGAAAATTGTCGAAACAGAAAAAATTATTGAAGTTGAGAAACACGTTGAAGTTGAAAAGACTGTCGAGGTTTAAAAGATAAGTGAAAAAGTGGTTGAAGTTGAAAAACCATGTTTGAAGTGTTTAGAATCTTGCAAAGTTTGTGAGGAGAAAGACAAGAAGATTAGTGAGTTGGAAGAGCTAAAAGAAAATTTGTTTTCTGATTTGAAGTATGTAAAAGAGTCATATGATGTTTTAAACAAGGCATTTGATGGTTTGAACAAAACAAATCGAGAAGTTGATGCTGCTATGACAATGATGAGATCAACATTAATGATAAAGCAGAGCGTCATCAATGAGTATATCAAAGACTGTTCTAAGCTGAAGCAAGAGTTGGAACTTGAAAAGATTGAGAGTGAAAGGATTAAACGATTACTGTTGAGTTATACTACTTGTGATTATTTGATTGATCGTGTTTATCCTACTGTTGTAGGTCTTGAAGCCTTCCAAGACAAAGAAAAGGAAGATCCGGATACTGGTAAGAAACCAAGTGTCAAATATAACAAGTGTCCGCCCCCGATTTGGAATAGTTATTCTCCCAGAAAGCCAAATGAGGAACGTTTAAATAAGGCTCTCAACATCAAGTTAAAGTCTGAAATCATTGATGAATTACCAGATAATATTGATGTTACATTCACAGCGTCTGACACTGATCATGAGTCTGAGTTGTTAAAGAAAGTGGTCGATCAGGTGTTGGATATGGATGAAGAGTCAAAGTCGGAGTCTAAATCTGAAAGTTCGAGTTCGTCAGAAAGGATCCGAGTTCACCGGTTAAACGGGTTTACAATAAAGAATTCTTGTTATCAAAATCTAATTTGAATGATGGATCGATCAAAGTGGCATATACTTTGAATGATTCAGACAAATTATATTCTGATGAAGAATTTCCAATAAGAAGTGTCAAAACGGATATGATCAAACAGGTTTTCAAATTAACAGAAATTAATATTTCTGAAATAAAAGGTTTAAATCTTCTTGAAAAACCTAAAAAGTACACTTCAAGAGTTCAACAAAGATTGAACAAGAAAAAGGGTTACAGTTCTGGTTCAGGTTATCGAAAGAAACCAAACCATAACGGTAATTTCAGAAAACAAGGTCTTGGTTTTAGTTCTTCGGAAAATTATCAAAATGAGAAAAATTATAAACCAAAAACTAAATTTGTTTCAGGAGGAAGTTCTGAAGAAGAACAGAAGAAACCATTCTGGAAACAGTCAAATCAAGAGTTTCTTGCTGAAATAAAGAAGAATGTGAAGAAATTTGCTCCGAGAGTTGATAGAAGAACCTGTTTTAAATGCCAAAAAGTTGGACATATTGCTTGGAATTGCCAACAGTTCAACAACACAAAACAGGGAGTTTCTTTTAACTCAAATTTGAAAGGAAAAAGTGTTGATGAAAAGAAATAACCAACTGAGAAACCTAAAGTGTTTGAAAATTCAACTTCCGAAGAAGGTGAAAGTTCAAAACGTTTTTACAAAAGAAAAGTAGATTTGAACAAACAAAAATGGGTTGTAAAATCTGAAAGTAGTTCTGACAATGAATCTGATTCCATAAAATCAGAGGAGTCATCTGTTGAGAAGAAGAATGAGAATTCCGTTCCAGAGGTGAATGATGAAAATTTTCCAAAATTGTCAAAGGAAAATTTGAAGTTGAAGGTTGGTAAAACTGAGATTTCAGGTCAATTCTTTGCTGATAAGAAAGAATTTGATGCTGAAAAAGTGTTTAATGGAGGAGTTAAACATATTTTCGGGAAGATGGTTGATGGAAAGGTTAAAGGTGCAAAAGAATTTTACAAATCAAAATGTTGGTGGGATAGATGTGTACCAGAATCTCCCAAGGCTGGTCAGGCTTGGGGGAAAGTATTTCCTAACTAAAATTCTGACTTGCCGGAGCTCCCAGGTTGGTTAGTGTGGAGCAGGAATCGGCATCATTCTTGAAATGTTTGGTTGATAAATCTGCAGGTGATATCTTTAAATTGTTATATTTTGTTTTACAAATAGTATGGTTGGTGAGTGAACCTAAAAGTGGTTGAAGAAGGTTTTTACTTACAAGTGGTAAATCAAGGACATTAAGTTGTACTTGTTTTTCCTACAAATGTTTGAGAAACAATGTGATGAACCCCAATTTTACAAGTGGTAAAATCAATGAAACTTATTTTCCGGAAAAACCATTTGATTAAAACAAACTTAAGTGTTTTGAAATCACAATGGGAAAATAGTTTGTTGAAAGGGGGAGTTCTGATTGTTTTTGTCAAGTGGATGGCGATCTGAAGTGATTTGATATCAGTTGTTACTTTATTTGTACAGTTTGTTTTCAAATTTTCTTAAATGATTTTGAATTTTAAGGGGAGTAAGAAATTTTCAGAAAATCCAAAAACATTTGAAAATTTGAAAAAGTAAAAAACATGATAAAATTCAAAAATGAGTTTTGTTGTATAAAAGAGGAAATGATAGTACATCAGTGGACTATCACAGCATGCTTAAGAATTGGAAAGTCAAAATGTGATAAACGGTCTCACTGATGATGTGTCAGTAGATTTTTGCACATTTAGTAGATTGTGACGAGATATAAACCTAAATTCAAACTTGCTTATATCGTGGGAAACATCTCTCGGATATATGGGTAACCCCCGAAATCTTGTTTGAAGGACCCCTCTTTCTGAGATACTAGGTCTTTACGCTTAGTGATATCTGGGGTATTATCCCGAGACTTCTGATTTTGCGGAAGCAATGGCCTAGTCCCCGGAGAATACTTTACGCTTGCTTGAAATATAGCCTCCCCTCAGCATAAAAAATTGATGAAACATTGAAAAATGCTAATCATGTGCTGTTGAAGAAAAGATCCTCTAAAGGGGACACACCAAAAGTCGAGCCGTCATCTCTCTGCTGAACGGAAATTCTGACCTGAGCTCTCACAGTCCTCGCAATTTAACCCCTTACAGATATCATCTAGGTATACTCACCTGTAAGACAGAATATTGGGATCTGGATACGGGAGTATATTCTGAGGTGGGACACGCGAATAAGTTTAAGTGCTTAAAACATTAATCTCATATCTCGAAACAGTTGAACTTTGTGTGAAAATTTAAGTAGATCAATATACTGACAATCTAAGTGAATCGTTTAGAACTTAAAATGTTTTAAGCTTAACGGTGTTGGTGATTTGTCTAAAAAACTGACATGATCCTCTTACGCAAACTCGCAAAAATATTGTATGTAAATATTTCTTTTTTGCATTTCATTTCATATCAAAAATCCAAAAAGATTTTCGGAGTGTTTTAGCATAAAATTTTTAAAAATCGAAAAAGATTTTAGACAACTGGTGTTGAAAAGCTGATTTTCAAAATTCCAAGTGCTGAACATGACGAACAGGTTTGGGAGTGTGTGTTTGTAAAAATGATATACATACAAGTGGTTCATCAAAGACTAACATGTTAAATCATTATGTACAATACTTGAAAATGATATGTTCAGGTTGTGTCTACAAGTGATTAGCAGGGTTTCTAAATTTGTTATATATTATCTTTTATGAAACTTATGTTTTGGGAAGAGAATATGCAGGTGAGCCAGGAATCGATTCTGATCCTGTAAAAGCCAGACTACGATCCTAGCACAAATTGAGGGGGAGTCTGTTAGAGAAAGAGAGTCTGAAGATTCAAGAGCTAGGAGTTTGATCCTGAAAGTTTTGTTGAAGAAAGTTAGAGTAAAGGAAGCCCGAAGACTGATAAAGACTGAAGACGTTGAAGACTCGACACTGAAGACTCGTCAACATCCGAGGGGGAGTCTGTTGGTGCATTACGTTTGTCGACTTCGTCTTGTATCGAGTCTAGTATTAGAATTGTTAGATCAGGGCACGTTGTACGAGGAAAATAGGAGGTATTGAGTGTGAATGAGCTAATTCCGCTTGAAAGAGGTAATTCCGCTTGAAAGAGGCATGTGCAGTTTCAAGCAAAATTAACATAGTTAATTCCGCTTGAACTGACACACTGCCACATTCAAACGGAATTAGTTCTCTATATATAGGTCTTCAAGCGAGATCATTTGTAACTTTCTGATTTCCGGTGCCGAAGTGCTGCCGACGCGTCGTTTGATCTGTAAAGTTGTTATAATCAATAAACAAGACGTTTAAGAGTGAAACAAGCTGTTTTACAAGTCTGTTTCTTTGTTTCCGCCTCTGAAACAGACAAGAACTCTTCTGATTGACTCGTTTGGGCTACAGATCGATCCTACAGGAATACACAAAACAATTAAGTATAATTGCCTCAATTAATTGTCTATGGGGAATCAAGACCACCGTTCAACTTTTTTTGAATAAGACAAACTGAAACCTTGCTTCCCTTTTCTCGAACACACCAGCGACCAATGTTGTAATTTCTGGCTACTCTCCTCGATTCGTCTGAGAACAGAACCAACAGTAACACTCCGCACTTGCTGTCACCTATTCTGATCCTTCTCTTCGAATTCGCAATAACCAGATCCGATTTCTGTTCGAGCCGCCCTCTCTTCTGGTCCGATTAAAGAACTCCGATTCTTTCCACGACAGGAAGCGACATCCTCCCTTGTTGCAGCTTACTGATCCCAATCCCTTGGTTCGCAGGTTGCTGAATCGAAGACCCCTGGTATACTCTGATACCAATTCAAGATGAATCGGTATTGAACGGAATAACAAATCGGAAAAAATAGAACTTGGCTAAGCACCCAAATTTTATTAATGTCAAGAAACTATCACAAAACTTGACTCGTACAATCCCTAATACCCAAAGCATGGTATTTATAATCTAAACACACCTATTAGATTATAACTAGGATTGCTAAAAATCTATCTATTTTAGGACATGATAATAACTAATTAATTATCCACTCCTTAAGTAGTTTCCTTGCCTTGCACGCAAAGGAACCTTTAATTCGAAATTTCCAACAGGAGGGGGCGGTGTGGGACGATCCGGGACGGGGGCGACGGACCGGGGACGGAGCCCATACCCTCCGGTCTAAGGGGTGTTATAAATACAACCCAAGATATGGATTAATATACCAATTAGTTAAACTTGGTAATGATTAAGCACTTTATTACATTGTTTTATTATAAAAGTTAAAAGTAATAATTATGTTTTTTATGTTATTTTATTTTATAATACTTTTGTTACTTTTTTTATATTTTGTTATACTATTATCAGTATTAATAGCAATATTAATAAATATAATCAAGACACTTTATTATAAACACAAAAGTGAAAAAGTTCATTATAAATAAATAAAAGTTCATCTAATAAAAAAGTAAACGTGTAAACATTAAAACAACTAATCACCTAGATCGACAAAACCACTTTCACGACGATAAAGCTGGGTATATAATTCTAGACGCCACCTATACATAGTCTCCCATCCAGCCGCAGACATGCTAATGTTGCGAAAATTCCAATAACGCGTGATTGTAGGCATTGAGTACCCTCCTTGTAATTCCACCATGACATAATGGTTCTCGTCATTTACTAGGGCAATTGTAAGAGCTCTGTGATGTTGAATCTCTTCTGGACCACTCCAAAACGGGAAAATAGTGAAACTGCCTGACATGCTTAAAGAATGGACGATTACACCAAACTTATTGGCAATCAGAACAACTGCTTCAGGCATTTTCATCCAGTGTTCTTCTGGACAAGGCAACCCAAAGAAAAACAAGTCATGATATAATGAAAATTGGTTAAACGACTACAATGACCTAAAAGATTGCCTATATCTTCTAAAGAGGTTCTGCTCAATGTGCCACCTAGAAAGCAAATGAGCAACATCCGGAAAAACTTCTTTGCATGCATTCATTAGTGCTATCTCCCTGTCTGTAACTATAACATGTGGGAGCATGCGCTTGTCTAGTGTCAACTTTAGACAGTTTAAGACCCATGTATAGTTAACTGTCTTCTCATTATGCATAAAGGCGAAAGTTATGGAAAATGTTTTGCTGGTTGAAGTTACACCAACAACCTTAAGAAAGGGCATATTACAGTGGTTTGTTTTGTACGTGACATTTATAATCAACACATGTGGAAATGCAAGCCAAATATCAAATGATGTTGGATGAATGAAAAATAAATTTTCTAATTCGTTTAACACGGTTGTAGTAATTTCATAAACATAACCATTAGAATGAAAAAGGGACCACAGAACTTGCATTGGAGATTTGCCTTCTTGATCGACCATGCGAATTTTGTTGCGTGCGTTGTAAATAGTCCTAAGTGTAGACATGTTACTTAAATCCCCCTCTTTAAGTATTGCTAGAATATCACGTGGCGCCACATCCATCCTTGTCAATTCTGCAACCAAGTTAAATTCATCTTCGGAAAGCCGCTTTGCATATGAATGACCCTCCATAATTAGTACAAGTTGATGATTATGTCGATCACATGTCACCTTTAAGGTCCAACAATCATAGTCATCTAAATATGTTCCTTCTAATTCGAAAGGACAATTAGTTTTTTTTGGTGCCGGTAACTTTACTTGAATCCTTAACTTTATATTCACCGCCACGATCACATTGGAGCACAACCCTATACACGAAACCATAAGGTCTTTTATTCGACCTTCTTTTGATGACTACAACACCGAGTGAGTATGCCAACTTTTGTACCCAATTCATCAATTCTTCATAAGACCTGAATACCTATAAACGAAATTTGGAAATAACACAACCAATATATAAACAAATTAATAAACAACTTATATATAATAAATTAAAACGATCAAATGCAACAAATTATATAAATAAATCATATATAACAAACAAATCACAAGAGTACGCCAACTTTTTATACTTAGAAAAAAAAAGATTATCAAAGAGCCTGTTCAATAGAATTGTAACTTCTGCTTCATTTCGTGAATAAAGTAATAAAGTAAATAACTTTTATAATAATCTATCTATACTTTCTATAAAAGGAGAAATCCCAGTGACATAAGAAGAGCTGATGTGTCAGCAGGAGAGGCTGTCCAACAATGCTTTTCTTATGTCATTATTACATCATAAACCTTAATATTAAAAGCCTTTAAATTTCAAAGTTGGCCCACATCCAAATCTCAAAGGTAAAAGTTTGCCCATTAAACCACTAGCCCACATAACCACCGCCCATCAAAACCAGTTCCCAATAAACATCTGTCGAGATTCAAATATCATTTAAAATTTGTTTAAACATCTGCCCTCAACATTTTATAATCAAACATCAGTTCCCAATAAACATCTGTCGAGATTCAAAATTCTGGCTCCACATTCAAAATTCAAAATTCAAACCATATATTCTAATCCTATAAATAAGATATAATTATCTGGTTTCACATTCAAATCTCGCTCGCTCATATATGTGAGCGTATCTCTCTCTCTCAAATGAATTTTTCTCGTGATTCGGCCGCTAATCTTCGATTACACTTCTTTGTTCGAATGTTTATTGATTATGTTTACATGTTATCGTTCCAATATCATTGTTCCAACATCGTCGTTTCAATGAAGCTTCCCATCACACATCAACCTTTCAATATCGATGTTGCAGTATCATTGTTGCAACATCGTGAAAAGTTGCATGTGCTATCTTCTTTGATGGGAGAGTTGCTGTAACATTTCTATTTTATGCACTAAAACAAAATATCTGAAACTTATATTATTAAACAAATAGGTAACGAGTGAGATAACCATTAGAAATATGAGTAGCTAAAAGAGCATGTACTGTTATAGGAACCGTTTAATAATAATAGTAATAAAATATATTATGTTTAGCTATGCTCAGTTTTTATTTAAACTTAGATTGAAACCTAGAGAAAAAAATGAGTAGGTTCTAATGACATACCTAATTACTCTATAAAACATTGTATTTTTAAAAGTTCTAAAAGAAAAACAAGATTTAAGTTAAATTAATAACAATAATAGTAATAATGCTTATACTATATTTACGTAAGTATTATTATTATTATATGAAATAAAGTAGAATAAATATTAGATATAATCATAATGCAAATATAATTACAACATATTAAAAGTTAACAAATATACATACGGATAAATAGAAAAGAACGGAAGAAAACAACATATAGGAATTTGGGAACTTATAATATAAAAGACAATTTACTTGCTCATTAAGAAATTGATGGATATGTATGAACATAAATTTGACAACGCATCAAACAAGTTAATGCCACATATATTTTTAGTTTGCCACCTTTTATATGGACTTGCTTTGCCACAAAGAAATCACAACACTATATAAACGTCTGGATTGTTCGTTTAGTCAAGGAAATAAGAAACGATAAAAAAAAGATAGTGGCAACATGGGTATTTACTGAGATTACGGTACTTTTCAATAATCAATGAAGTATTAAAAGTTCTAAGCTGTCACCCAGCCCATTACTGCTAAGGTGAATACATTTAACTCTTTTGCAAATTTTGAAATGTTTTATATTTTAGATATGGCATGAGTTGTGTTAAATATATTTTTGCATATGATATTCTATGGATAGCATTCAGACCATAAGTGCACATATAGTTTGATCAAATTGTAGACGTGTTACAAACCGTAAAACCGAGCACGAAGTTCGGTAGGGGAAATACGTAAAACCGGGCACGAAGTTCGGTAGTAAAACGGGCGGGTAGCTCGCTAAATGTGTAGATTACTAATATGTTTTAAATAGCTTTAATACCGCTTATGCTAAAAATGGTTTAGTGTCGGTTAAATGTTATTCGCCAGCTTTTCGCTGACGTATTATTTTCAAAACGTTTTCAGGTAATCAGGAATAGTTATGGATAACAAGACTAGTGCTGAAAGAAGGACGATTCCCTAGGCACAGAAGAACCTTATGGCTAAAATATTTTATAAAACTGTCATTAGACAGAAAGTTTGATTACCATATGTGTTAAATGTTTTGTATGAAAAATGGATGTTTAATTCCGCGTTTATAAAAATATGTTTTGTTCAACTAAAAAGTTGTTTAAATAAATAAAAATAAATATAAATATTTTCCGCTGCGTATTTATCAAAACAGGTACCAACCGATTGGTCGCACGCCCAGGGTGTCGAAAATCCGGGGTGTGACAGGTTGGTATCAGAGCCACAGGTTTTAGCGAAATAGATACTTGTTAGTGTCTAGGATTTATGTCACGTCCCCCGACCCACCCTGGACGGAATCGAGAGCCGCGAACAGCCAAGTGGTACCGGTGATTATTTTGAAAAATATTGCAGCGGGAATTTTATCAGGACCGTGAGTTAGGAAAAATATCAGAGTTTAGAAAACACCGGATTTTTTTATTAAATAGATGGGATAAACCCATGTTTTACAAAGGTAGCTTTAATAAGGGATAACCCAATTACATAAAACAATATTTCTTAATTTGATTTAATTAATAAAATAAGCCACTTCTTGAAGTCTTTCAGTGCCGTATCCATCTCTTACTCCAATCTACTGTAATTACCTGAAACGCGTTTTAAAAAGGTTTTGTCAGCAGGAAATACTGGTGAGTTCATTCATTTTGCTTAAAACGATGCTTTTGTTATAATCTACAGTATTAAGAGCGATTACAATGTTTCCATATATCAACCAACTACCCACAGTATTTGTCACTCGAACATCCATCGGTAGCCTCTTAGCCCGATGGTGTCTGTGACTATGGTCATATCACCCCTTGGCTAACTCATTGTCCAATGGTGAAGTTTATCAAGTAATGTATACAAAACCCCACATACCGGCTGTAATTTGGTGACTACAAAGAGTTAATCCCTGTAATTATAACCTTGAAAATAAACATGCTTTTGAAATCAAATTTGATAAAAAGAGAATGACTCACATTATAAGCATGCAGATTTATACAGGCAGAGCTTAGACTATTGATTAGTCTTGTAACCTAGTGCACACGAACTCGGTAAGTAACTAATACAACATTTACGATAATTCACGAGATTAAAATCTCACAACGAATGACAAAGTGCAACACTTAAACATCCATCGGATTCACAACGAATGACAGAGTCTACCCCGAGTTTGGGTGGCACTCAAACATCCTGTCGGATTCACGACTAATGACAAAGTATAGCATTTAAACATCCTGTCGGATAGTTTCAATCGATCGGATATTGAATCGTAGCAGCGATCAAGTTAATACCCGGTATCGTAGCAGCGCCCCGCTATGCTAATTTGTGATTTTGAGCAGTGGGAATACGTTTTTGAGTTTTGGTTTCGACACAGACGAACAGCTCGTGAACCAAGCTATTTATAGCTGAAATTGGGTTCCCTCGCGGCCCGCGTGAGCCCTTGCTCGATCCTTACGCGGCCCGAGTAGCCGCCTAGTCTACGCGTAGGGTTGCTGAGTCACCAGTAGGTCTGCCAGGTGGATACCACGTGTCCCTTAAGCTTATCCGGAGATTTGCCTTGCTGTCGCGGCCCGCGTAACCTTCCGTTTATTCTTTACGCGGCCCGCCTAAAGACCAGAATTCTTGATTTCTTGATTTTTGATATGGATTGGGGTTTCAGGGGTCCGGGTTTTTACTTACGGATCAATTTGGGACCTTTTTGAATAAAATTATATCACAAGGAAAAAGGGAATAAAATAGTGAGAAAAGAGAATGGACCCACTTTGTATATTTAGGGTTCAACTAGAAAGTCTCTTGGTAGAATATTGGGTATCACTTCTGAGCTATTTAAAAATATATAATGCACTCGTTTTAAGTATAGTACTCCTCATTCAACCTTATCCCTATGTCACGAGACAGAACCCCAACGAACTTAGTCTGGCAGAGCCTTGACATGTGTTATGGGGCTCAGATCAATCGATAGGGTAGCGGTGATCGGGAGTTAAAACACTTAAAGCGAGACAGGGCTTTATTATTATTATTAGGGAAAAATAAAAGAATACGGATGAGGGAGTTCGAGAGATATGTGAAGATATCTAGTGAGAGGGTAGAAAGAAGAGAGACAATTGTTTCTATTTATACTACACGGTTACACTTGAAATAAAGACACGTATCCATTCATAATTTGAATGTTAGAGAAATTTAATTTTTGTTCTTATCCTTTTATGGACATATGTTCACTTTTAGTTTCATTTCAATATTTTAGTTATTATTTTATTCCTTTACAATTTATTTTGATGACACGTATACTATCATCTTTCATTTGAATATTTAGTATTACTTTATTTGAAAGATTGAAAGAGTGATAGATTGAGGTCATGGAATTTGAAAATGGAACACGACAGTTTCCTTTAAATTGTTGGAAATTCCTTTGATGAACATGTAGTTTTATTTATTATATTATTATTATTATTATTATTATTATTATTAATTTAACCATTTCACTTATTTGGTGCGTATAACTTCTAAAATATAACGTTCAAGAAAATAATAAATATGTCATTAGAATGAGAATATTTATATCTACATTTTGAACCAAGTTTCATTAAAAATAGAGTAGGTTCAAAATACAATTTATTTTTATAATTTAATTATTATACGGTTCCTAGGCCTGTCTAGGAACTTCATATTTCTAATAGTCAACTTACCTGTAGACTACCCGTCTTATAATATAAGTTTTTATATACTTTTATTTTATTAGAAAGGTCACCCATATACAGGCCACTTAATTAATATAATATTTTAACCAAATATATATAAAATAGTTTTTAAAACTATTTGAGTCGAATAATTATATTAAAAATAAACTTAGTTACTAGTTACTAGTGGTTAATAAATTTAACCAAACTTATATTTCTTATATAAAAATAGGAATGTTACATCCTCCCCACCTTGTTTTAAATCTCGTCCTCGAGATTTGGGTTACGATATTTCTTTTAGACTTATGTCATATTTTAGTTAATAAAAACAATATTAAAGTAGATGACACAAAATTAAAATATCAAATTTTGTGAATACGAGTTGTACAATAAATAGGATTCAATGGTTCAACTGAATTAGTTCAAGAATTTGATGACAAACGAATGAGATGAAATGATATAATTTCCAAGGTGACTAGGTTCAAGCCAAAAGATATATGATCAATAGATATTTAAAATAAATGTGAAAGACTTTTAGAATTAATAAAATTCTTTGTCAAAAGAAAGCTTACTTTGATTGGCAACTGAGGAAGACTTAGAATCGACAGGTTCAAAATGAAATAAAAGCATGAAAATAATTTGTTAAATATTGAAATATGATATGAGAAAATCAATGTGATGAGATGAGTGAATTGCAAGGATACACGAAAAGACAATAGAGTTAGTGTATTATTGTCTTAATACATAATTGCATTAAGACGATTTTAATCAAAATGTTTGATCAAAGATATGTGATATTTTAATTTATTAAATACCTTTTCCTTTTTTTATAAGAAATTAATATAGATAGTTTTAAAATATCAAAACCCGTGGTAATTTTGACAAAATAATGATATATGTTTTATTAATATGTTTATCCAAATATCCTAGAACTCACGATTATCATTTTTAAAATCAAGTATGTTTAACTATAAGATTTTACAATAAGATTTTTTTTTAAATCGTGTGAAACTTCTGAGAAGTTTCTTCCCTTGAACCTTTTTATCCATTTGAATTATTATTGAACTTTTATAACGCTCTTTGAAAATTTTGTAGATTTAGAAATTTATAATTTGTGAGTTGAATATTAATTATTTGTTAGAAATGGTAATAAATAAATGAATAAATAAAGCATATGGAAACTCGTCTTATAAGGAATGATATTATCTGTATGTATAATTTTATGATGTATAGTATCCCATGGTATATAATATTGTATAATATTAGATTATGATATAGTCACTTAGGAAATTATATATGTTTGTGTTTTTGGAGCAATACACATTGAATTAAGACACTTCTTGTTAAATATTCGTCTTAGAATGTCAAGGCCAGTGGAGAATAGTGGACACTCCCGAAACACGAGGGGACGTAAGAACAAAACCATAGAAGTTAACAACATTTGTTGGGATTGAACCCTATCAGAGGAATAGATAATGAAAGCCAAAACTGGTTCACAACAGTGGATTCATCATAAGCAGTAGTTTACACCAGGCTTTCCCCTTGAAAGTGTCTATAACATCTGATGTCCTCTACCCACTGTCCGTATACAACAGCTGCTGTCCTTCAAACTGCTGATGAAACCCTGAAGACTGTTAAGGAGTAAACACTGCTGGTTCAATCTACTGATGCTGTCTAAGTATTGTTGTTGACTAAAGGACTGCCCACTCAAGGACTGATCAACTTTGAGGAAAACACTGATAGTCAAACATCAGTGCTGATGGAAGAAGAAAGCAGTAGTTTAGTGTGTTACTTGTTTTGTATAGAGTCAGTGGTTAAGTTAGCAGTGTTTGTATAAGAACAGTGGTTTAAGGTTGTTAGCTTGTTAGATGTCACTTTCATGGTGACGTCAGCTTAGATGCTTCAGTGGTTTGATTTGCCTATAAATGTAACAGTACCATGTACTATTACATTTGATTGACTGAGTGAGTTCTTCTCCTCCAATCCTTTCATCTTGTGCGATCAACCAGGAAGCATCAGGCTGAGGGGGAGTTTTGTTGTAAGCATGCATTGTAATCTTTTGAATTGATTTGTAATCTTTCGACCTAATGAAAAGCACGTGTTTATCAGAACTATTTTCCCTTTTGATTGTGTTTTATAAAGTTTGTTTCCATTTCCGCTGCACTTTACATTATTTCATATTCATTCATTGTTCAAATTACACAAACAAACACAATCATGAGAGCCTCCGATCCTAACAACATTGTTGAACCCATCATCAATAAGGAAGAGGTTCAGCAAATGATAAAGCAAGGGATAGCAGAAGCTATACCCACACTAATAGAAGCCATGAAGCAACAGGAATCGTCAGAACCCGAATATGCAAGTTCAAAACTAAAAAGAAAGGTGGAAGACTACCAAAGCTCTAATGAAGATAGTGACTCCGACAAAGATGAACCAAAGAATAAAAAGATGAAACATGAGGGATGTACATACAGGGCATTCCAAGCCTGTAAGCCTGTAGAGTTTGCTGGTAATGAAGGAGCTGTTGCTGTCTTACGATGGTTGGAGAAAATGGAAGCTGTGTTAGCCATCAGTAAATGTGCTGAGAAGGATAGGGTGTTGTATTCTACCAATTCGTTTAAAGATGAAGCATTAGAATGGTGGAACACAATTATTCAGACGAAGGGTAGGAAGAGAGCGTATGGAATGAAGTGGGAAGATTTCTGTGAACTGGTGAAGCAGAAATTTTGTCCCATGCACGAGAAGGAGCAGATTGAAGAAAAGTTTCAGAATCTTAGGATGGAGGGAGCGAAAGTTCGAGAATATACAAAGACATTCTTTGATTATTCTCAATTGGTACCATACCTGGCAAAATCGGAATCAAACTTAATCCGACGCTATATTTGGGGTCTTGTTAGTGAAATTAGGGACACGGTGAAGGCTGCTATGCCTAGAACTATCGATTCGGCTGTGGAGTTGGCCGGGTTGCTAACAGATGGGATGGTTAGAACACAGAAGAAGAATAAAGAAAAGGAGGTGAAGAAGAAGGGTGATCAAGAGATGAAAAGAACTGACAAGAAGTCAGGACGAAAAGATTTTCAAATTCCTGAGTGCAAGATTTGCAAAAAGAGACATCAAGGGAGATGTAGGTTTGAGAAACTTAGTTTCTGCAACCATTGCAACATCTCAGGACATACAACTGAAAATTGTTTCAAAAAGAAAGGATTTGGATGCTTCAATTGTGGTGAACAAGGACATTTCAAGTCTAATTGTCCAAAACTGAAACAACAGGGTGGAAATGAAGTTGGTAGAAATCAGGCTGGTAGAAACCAAGAAGGTGGAAGTGGAACTGGTGGAAATGGGGGAGCAAAGAAAGGGAATGCACGAGCGTTTGCGCTAAACACTTGTGAAGCAGCTCAAGTACCGGACGTGATTACCGGTACGTTCCTCGTAAATAATGTTTATGCTAGAGTTTTATTCGACTCAGGTGCAAATCAAAGTTTTATAGATTATAAGTTTTGTAGTCTATTAAACGAGCCCTTAGTTAAACTAGCACAAACATATGTAGTTGAAACTGCTGAAGGAAACCCAACTAAGATTTATGAAATCCTAGATAACATTAAGATAACTCTTCTAGGACACGTCATACCTGCGAAATTGTTGCCAATGACATTAGCAGGCTTCGATATCGTACTTGGAATGGACTGGTTAGCATCTAACCATGCTCGAATCCTCTGTGACAAGAAAGCCATCGAACTTCGAGTGTCGAATGGAGAGAAGATAACCGTTTATGGCGATAAGTTAACTACCCCGATTAGAATCATCTCAGTAATGAAAGCAACAAAGTGTATAAGGAAAGGATGCTTAGCATACCTAATTTCCTTATCAGCCGATAATAAAGAAAAGAAAATTGAAGATGTACCATTCATGGCAGAGTATGCAGATGTGTTTCCTGAAGAATTACCAGGAATACCACCAGATCGCGAGGTGGAATTCAAAATAAATCTAGTACCGGGTACATCACCAATTGCTAAGTCTCCCTACCGACTAGCACCAACTGAGATGCAAGAGTTAAAGAAGCAGTTAGATGAGCTGTTAGAGAAAGGTTTTATCAGACTGAGTTCTTCGCCATGGGGAGCTCCAATCCTATTTGTAAAGAAAAAGAATGGATCAATGCGTATGTGCATTGATTACCGTGAACTAAACAAGGTGACTATCAAGAATCGATATCCGCTTCCAAGAATCGATGACTTGTTCGACCAGTTACAAGGAGCTTGTTATTTTTCGAAGATAGACCTTCGTTCAGGCTATCATCAGCTGAAGGTTCTGGAAGAAGATATTCCTATAACAACTTTCAGAACAAGATATGGACATTATGAGTTCACGGTTATGCCATTTGGACTCACTAATGCTCCAGCCGCATTCATGGATATGATGAACCGGATTTGCAAACCATATTTAGATAAATTCGTTATCGTTTTCATTGACGATATACTTATTTATTCTAAAAATCAAGAACATCATAAAAATCATCTTAGGGTGTTACTTGAATTATTAAGAAACGAGAAGTTGTACGCTAAATTATCGAAGTGCGAGTTTTGGCTACCTGAAGTACAATTTCTTGGCCATGTTATAAATGCAAATGGTATTCAAGTAGACCCTGCAAAGATAGAATCTATTTCTAAATGGGAGATTCCAAAATCGCCAATCGAAGTTCGTAGTTTCCTTGGTTTGGCAGGATATTACCGTCGATTTATCCAGGACTTCTCCCGAATTGCTGTTCCCTTGACATCTTTGACACGCAAGTCTGTTAAATTTGAATGAGGACCAAAGCAAAATGAAGCGTTTGAAACACTAAAGAAAAAGTTAACGAATGCACCCATCTTAGCCTTGCCAGAAGGTATAGAAGACTTTGTTGTTTATTGTGATGCTTCACACACTGGCATGGGTTGTGTGTTAATGCAACGAAACAAAATTATTGCTTATGCATCACGTCAACTAAAGACTCATGAGAAGAACTATACGACTCATGATTTAGATTTGGGCGCCATAATATTTGCTCTAAAGTTATGGAGGCATTATCTCTATGGAGTTAAGTTTACAGTTTACACTGACCACAAAAGTTTGAAATATATCTTTGGTAAAAAAGAACTTAACATGAGGCAGAGAATGTGGATGGAAGTCTTAAGTGACTATGATTGTGAAATCTGCTATCATGATGGAAAAGCAAATGTAGTAGCGGATGCACTAAGTAGGAAAGAGAGAGAAAAGCCAAAAAGAGTTCGTGCCTTGAGGCTTGACCTTCAAATTGATTTGCTAAGTCAAATAAACAATGCTCAGAGGTTAGCCCAGGAAGAAAATAATATGGAAAAAGAAGGAATGAAAGGAATGATTGATAAGTTGGTTAAAGGAGAAGACGGAATCCTAAGAATGAATACAAGAATTTGGGTGCCAATCACGGGCAATATACGGGAACGAATTTTAGAAGAAGCTCATAAGTCAAAATACATGATGCGCCCATGAAGTGACAAGATGTATAAAAATCTGAAAGGAAACTATTGGTGGATTGGCATGAAAAAGGACATTGCCATCTATGTTGCAAAATGTCTCACTTGTTCTCAAGTGAAGGCGAAACACCAGAAACCATCTGGGTTACTGTAACAGTTAGAATTGCCAGTTTGGAAATGGGAAATGATAACTATGGACTTCATTACTAAACTTCCCCGAACCACTCATGGGAATGATACAATTTGGGTTATTATAGATAGATTGACTAAGTCTGCCCATTTCTTGCCTATGAAGGAGACCTATAGCATGGATAGGTTGGCACGATTGTACGTTGATGAGATCGTTTCTTTGCATGGGGTACCATTATCCATTGTGTCAGATAGAGACAGTCGATTCACGTCCCGATTCTGGCAAAGTTTTCAAAAGGCTATGGGCACACATTTGAACCTTAGCACTGCCTATCATCCGCAAACTGACGGGCAGAGTGAAAGGACAATTCAAACACTTGAAGATATGCTTAGAGCATGTGTGATAGACTTGGGAGGTAGTTGGGATGATCATCTACCTCTAATAGAATTTTCATATAATAATAGTTATCACACAAGTATTCAGGCAGCACCATTCGAAGCATTATATGGCAGAAAATGCAGGACGCCTGTATGTTGGTCGGAAATTGGGGAGAGTCAGTTGTCAGGTCCTGAATTAGTTCAAGAAATGACTGACAAAGTACTACAAATACGTGAGCGTCTGAAAACGGCCAGAGACAGACAGAAAAGTTATGTAGATAAAAGAAGAAAGCCGTTAGAATTTAAGGTCGGAGACAAGGTGTTATTAAAAGTTTCACCTTGGAAAGGTGTTGTCTGATTCGGTAAGAAAGGAAAATTAAGTCCGCGTTTTGTTGGACCGTTTGAAATTATCAAGAAAGTTGGACCAGTAGCTTATCAGTTGAAATTGCCAGAAGAGATGAACAGAGTACATGATGTGTTCCACGTGTCAAACCTGTGCAAGTGTTTGACCGATGAATCTCTAGTAATGCCTCTTCAGGATGTATAGGTAAATGAAAAACTAAAATTTTTGGAACAACCACTACAAATCGAGGACCGACAAATCAAGAAACTAAAAAGGAAAAGACTTGTGTTAGTCAAGGTTAAATGGAATTCCCGACGAGGACCAGAATATACATGGGAACTGGAGTCGGAGATGAAAAAGAAATACCCTCACTTGTTCAACTAAATCTCGAGGACGAGATTTAAATAAAGGTGGGGAGGATGTAACATTTCTATTTTATGCACTAAAACAAAATTTCTGAAACTTATATTATTAAACGAATAGGTAACGAGTGAGATAACCATTAGAAATATGAGTAGCTAAAAGAGCATGTACTGTTATAGGAACCGTTTAATAATGATAGTAATAAAATATATTATGTTTAGCTATGCTCAGTTTTTATTTAAACTTAGATTGAAACCTAGAGAAAAAAAAATGAGTAGGTTCTAATGACATACCTAATTACTCTATAAAACATTGTATTTTTAAAAGTTCTAAAAGAAAAACAAGATTTAAGTTAAATTAATAACAATAATAGTAATAATGCTTATACTATATTTACGTAAGTATTATTATTATATGAAATAAAGTAGAATAAATATTAGATATAATCATAATGCAAATATAATTACAACATATAAAAAGTTAACAAATATACATACGGATAAATAGAAAAGAATGGAAGAAAACAACATTTAGGAATTTGGGAATTTATAATATAAAAGACAATTTACTTGCTCATTAAGAAATTGATGGATATGTATGAACGTAAATTTGACAACGCATCAAACAAGTTACTGCCACGTATATTTTTAGTTTGCCACCTTATATGGACTTGCTTGGCCACAAAGAAATCACAACACTATATAAACGTCTGAATTGTTCGTTTAGTCAAGGAAATAAGAAACGATAAAAAAAATAAGATAGTGGCAACATGGGTATTTACTGAGATTACGGTACTTTTCAATAATCAATGAAGTATTAAAAGTTCTAAGCTGTCACCCAGCCCATTACTGCTAAGGTGAATACATTTAACTCTTTTACAAATTTTGAAATGTTTTATATTTTAGATATGGCATGAGTTGTGTTAAATATATTTTTGCATATGATATTCTATGGATAGCATTCAGACCATAAGTGCACATATAGTTTGATCAAATTGTAGACGTGTTACAAACCGTAAAACCGAGCACGAAGTTCGGTAGGGGAAATACGTAAAACCGGGCACGAAGTTCGGTAGTAAAACGGGCGGGTAGCTCGCTGAATGTGTAGATTACTAATATGTTTTAAATAGCTTTAATACCGCTTATGCTAAAAATGGTTTAGTGTCGGTTAAATGTTATTCGCCAGCTTTTCGCTGACGTATTATTTTCAAAACGTTTTCAGGTAATCAGGAATAGTTATGGATAGCAAGACTAGTGCTGAAAGAAGGATGATTCCCTAGGCACAGAAGAACCTTGTGGCTAAAATATTTTATAAAACTGTCATTAGACAGAAAGTTTGATTACCATATGTGTTAAATGTTTTGTATGAAAAATGGATGTTTAATTCCGCGTTTATAAAAATATGTTTTGTTCAACTAAAAAGTTGTCTAAATAAATAAAAATAAATATAAATATTTTCCGCTGCGTATTTATCAAAATAGGTACCAACCGATTGGTCGCACGCCCAGGGTGTCGAAAATCCGGGTGTGACAGTTGCATTGTTGGATTTTCGGTAAATCGAAAGTCAGGTTTTCTTGCGTCAGTAAGATTTTCTCATTTTATAGAAAGGATAGATTCGTGCAATATTGTGAAAAGTCAGATGTGCTACAATAGTTGAGAAGAGACCTTTGCATTTTAGGTTTGTTTCTTATTTTGATTAACTATTGATGATGTTGAGAGTTTTTATTTACACTGACATTTTAGAATATGTTAAGATGCATGTTTATATTATTAAAATGAACTACTACATAGAAAAATATAAATTTAATGAAATATTTATAAAGTATTACACGCTAGAGTTAACACTTGCTAGGATTTCGTAGACTCTGGCCTTTCTCCATGTGATTTCATGCTCTCTTTTGAATTTCAGGTCAGTTAGCATGTTGCAGATTTTCTGATCCTGTTTTAGAAGTTGTGTCAGAAACTCTTCGGCATTCTTCTGGAACTCTGATGGAGGAGAGTGGAGGATTTCATCGAGCAATGCTATGCTGTTCCAGGTTTTGTTGTAATTAGTGTCATTGATTATGTCGACTTTCCTGTTTAGTTCTTCGTCTGTTCTTTCTTCTTTGAGTGACCACATCGGGAATTGTGTTTTAACATCGCTGGTGTCTAACCAGTGGTAGAAGCTGAAGTTTGCCATGTAGATTTTTTGTTGGTTTTGTGATTTGGAACAATTTTTGACAGAAAGTGATTTGTAGGACAATTTGTTGATGTTTTGAATCAAAAGTAATCATCGGTCTTTTATAGAGTTTAAAAACGCGTCTACTTGGTAAATGAAGAGGTTAATTGTAATTGTGATAATCTGCTTTTGTTCTTTGAACTTCGAAATTTTGTCCCTTGGGTTTCTTGGTATTTAATTTTACAGTTTTCCCATAAAAGTTGGGGTTTAAAAAGGTTTTTGCATTAAAAGTCTGTTGTTTTAAAATATACATTAATATGTTTATATTAAATCTACACGTTTTCACAATTACAAATTTCAGTATATAAACTCATAGTCACTTCGCCTGTTTTTCATCAAGTTTTCCTACGAAGATATCATACTTTCAGGAAAGTCGAGTAATATAGTTTATTCAAATGGCGTCATTCACAAATGCAAAATCAGATGATTTAAAGCAGAGTTTTGTCAGGCAAATTGAGGAACAAGTGCATGAAGATAGGGCTACTCTTCAAGAGCTGAAGAGATGTTTTGATGGATTGCAAGTTGGCCTGTTCACTAGAGAGCATGTTTCCAGAGATCTTATGCGGATGCCTTCAACTTCCGTTCGTGAGCTTTGTGTTGCCAGTAATATAGAGTGCGGTGATAGAGACGTGCAGTTCATGGCGATACTGAAGGACATACATCGAGAGGTTCAGCAATCGATGGAGTTGAAACTAAAATTTCTTAATTCTTGCTGTTATTGTTAGATTTGAACTTTAATGTTGTTCAGTATATGTGTAATTATTGGACTTTTAGTTTTAAGGTCATGAATAAATGAATAACTTTTAATTTTATGAATCTATGTTGTGTTTTAGTTTTACTTATTATTTAGTGTTTGAGTATGATTTAGATTATGTTGATGTTGAATTGTGCCTGAACATCTGTTTTGGTTTGATGGTGAACAGATTATGTTGATGTTGAATTGTGTCTGAACATCTGTTTGGTAAGTCAACAGAGGTTTAATAGTATCAAGGGTTCGTTTGATGGTGAACAGATGAGTGCAAAGATAAAACAAATGTTTAGAATTTGATCATTGAGAGCAGTTTTTTTGAAGAATCTGTGCTCCTACAAATTACAGAGAGTCAATATTTGGAGTTGTAAAAAGGTCTGTTGTAGTTAAAGTTTGGTAAAAGAGAACATCTATTGATTATGAAACAACTGTGTATTCTAACCACTGTTGATTTACCAATGTTGACTAAAGTTTGACGAAAGAGAAAATCTGCTGATGAATAAATGTCTGAAGATGCAAAGGTCTGCTATGTGCCAACAGATGTTAACGAACAACAGATGATATTCAATCTTAAAATGCTTAACAGAGGATTTGATACTAACAGTGGTTGGGCTAATGATGAATAAGTATTATTATATATTCTGCTATAAGTATTATTATATAATTTTGTTTATCAATAACAGTTTTTTGGAAGAATTTACGGTATATTTTGGTATTATAAAAGGTGTGTTATAGCTAAAGTCTGACAAAAGAGAGCATCTGCTGATGAATAAATGTCTGAAGATGCAAAGTTCTGCTATGGGTCAACATATGTTAACGAACAACAGATGATATTCAATATTAAAATGCTTAACAGAGGATTTGATACTAACAGTGGTTGGGCTAATGATGAATAAGTATTATTATATAACATCTGCTATAAGTATTTTTATATAAATTTGTTTATCAATAACAGTTTTTTTGGAAGAATTTACGGTATATTTTGGTGTTATAAAAGGTGTGTTGTAGCTAAAGTTTGACAAAAGAGAGCATCTGCTGATGAATAAATGTCTGAAGATGCAAAGGTCTGCTATGGGTCAACAGATGTTAATGAACAACAGATGATATTCAATTTTAAAGTGCTTAACAGAGGATTTGATACTAACAGTGGTTGGCTAATGATGAATAAGTATTATTATATAACATCTGCTATAAGTATTATTATGTAATTTTGTTTATCAATAACAGTTTTTTGGAAGAATTTACGGTATATTTTGGTGCTATAAAAGGTGTGTTGTAGCTAAAGTCTGACAAAAGAGAGCATCTGCTGATGAATAAATGTCTGAAGATGCAAAGGTCTGCTATGGGTCAACAGATGTTAACGGACAACAGATGATATTCAATTTTAAAATGCTTAACAGAGGATTTGATACTAACAGTGGTTGGGCTAATAACAGATGTTAGACTTACGACTGTTGAGTTACACCGATTGAAAAAAACTGTTTTTGAAACTTCTGCTTGCCTAAAAATACATCCACTGTTCAAGGGTACCGTCTGTTGTCATAATTTCTGTTTATCCTAATGACTGTTGATTTACTATACTGCTGACGGTCATCCATTATGACAACAGAGGTCCTGACGTGGACAGATGTTAGCTAAAAATAAAACAACTGCTGAAAGTTATTATCTGTTCTCATAACTTCTGTTTATCTAACGAGTGTTTGACTCACACTGTTCCCAACGACCAACAGAGGTTTCCAAACAACTGTCATCGGTTGTCGCAAGAGAGGTTCTGACGTGGACAGATCTTAGCCATCAAATATTTGTAACTACTGCCACGTCAGCATTCACTTCTTCTCTCTATATAAAAGTTGTTTCATTTCTAAATCGAGGTTCTACCACTGCCGTCTCGAATTCAAAACTCTGAAAAACAGTTTCCAACATATTAAAAACCCTCCAACTTAAACCCTGTTTCATCCCCAAATCACCTTCTTCTCCGATCATGTCTCTGAACATAAAAAAACCTCACAACTACCTCCCCATATTCAAGAAAACCAACAAAAATACCAGCTATCACTCAATAATTGACCTCTTAACGTCATCAAAATACAAATCAATTCTTACTGCTGATGCTCCGGTTCATACAGAAACACTCCGACAATTTTGGTTTAATGCTGAAATAGAGGCTGAAGATAATAATCCAGTTGCCATCACATCTAAGGTCGGAGAAAGTGTGGTACAAATTTCTCCCTTTACAATTTCCACTACATTTGCATTGGACGACTTGGGAGGTAAGAACAACTTTGAAAAACTTGAACTTCATACGGAGTTCATTGAAAGAGGGTATGATGCACAATTAAAGGAAGTTGCTATCTACAAACCAAACTTCCCTCTGCCAATGAAATTTTTGTTTCATACTCTTTTAACTTGTCTCTCAGCCAAGACCACCGCATTTAATGAGATACCTTTGAACATTCAGTATTTGGGTTATGCTATTTTAACAAAATCTGATTACAATTTATCACAAGCACTGTTTTCTAATTTGTTGAATAATGTGAAAAAAGTGAAAAAATTGAAAAAAGGTGTTCGTAGTAATGCTTTTCTGTTGTATCCAAGACTTCTAAGCTACTACCTACGAAAACAAGTGTCACAAACAGATTTTGAACAAGGTGTAGCTTTTCAAATAAATAGTCTTACAAGTAAAACTTTTACAAAACTTATGGATAAAAAGTCAAAAGTTTCAACAACTGAAACTTCTGTTTTAGATGCGTCCGCATCAGTTGCTCAAACTTCTGTTGTTGAGCAAACTGCTCCTGGTGATCATGACACCACAACCGGTGTTGTGAAACACAGACCAGGAAAACGCAAAAAGAAAGTTGTCACATCAAAAAAGCCCACCAAAACTAAACAAAATAAAAAGGTCCCCCTGGAAGATGAGATCCCAGAGGTTAATGCAGTGACAACACAAATGTCCCTTGAAACCACTGCTGCTACTTCCTTACAGTTGTTGGAAAGATCTCAACCCATCCAAACTCCTCATGTATCCTCACAAAAGGATCATGTTGTAAGTACAGGGACACCACAACATGAAGTAGACCTTTCATATGAAAGTATGTTTAAAAGTCCCTCTCCCAGGGCAATCACGCTTTCTACACCACAACCCTCGACTCAAGTTCCATCAACAATATTACCTCTGTTTGAAGCAATTGAATTTCAGAAAGAAAACAGTTCCTCTAATGCACACATTACTGAGAGTAGATCGCAACAAATGACTGTGTCTGAACCATTTCAATCTCCTATCCTACAAACAGTTGAGGAGGTTATCCCCGTTGAGTATTACGAAACTCTTGGTGGTAGTTCAAGTGGAGCAGCCACTACAACTGTTGAACCCATTGTTGATCAGTTGGACAGTGGTTACATCATTAAGACTCCCTTGAAGGCAACTACTAATGAGGTTACAACTGTAATCTCTGCTTCAGTGGGAAGTCCCCAGAACGAAGAAAAAGGGGCATCTGTTTCTGATGATATGGAGACTTCTCTTATTATCAAAACAAATACAACCACTACAGGTGGGAATTCAGATGATCCTATTAAAGTAGGTGATAAATTAACTTATAAGGATTTGACGGTTAGAGTGTCTACCATTGAAACAGATGTTGCTGAAATGAAAGAATTGATTAAGCAGATGATAGACCTTTTTAAAAGTCAACCTACCAGACAGGAAATTGCCAATGAGCTTTGGAATTCTATGCAACCCATCCTTCAAGCTCAGAGGAATTTGGCTGAAAGTAACCGCAATTTCAGTTTGGAATTTATCAGAAATTTGGTTGATGCCAGGTATAAAGACACACAAGCAGACATTATGAACATTAAGGAACATCTGTTGGAACTTACTGGCTCCACTTCTACATCAATCTTTGAGAAAGATGATGATGATGATGATAATGATGCCAAAAGGGGGGGGGGGAAGATTCACTGAGAAAGTTGCCACCAGATTCAAAAGCTAATCCTACAGAAATTGTATCCCCTGCTCAACCTAAATCCCAACCTTCTCCAAAAAAACCACCACAAAAGAAGGAGAAAATACCTTCCACACCATCATCACCCATTTTGTCAATAGATGCTGGGAACACAAAAGTATCAGCAGATGTTTACCAAACAGCTGCTGAGACACCAGTTGTTTCAGCAGAAGTTTCTCAAACATCTGCCATGATCATTTTCACTACACCAACTACAATCCAACCATCTCCAATGTCACAAAGATTTCCCATACATTCATCTTCACTACCAAAACATTCTCCTTCACCAGAAATCATCTCCACACATAAGACAAAAACTCATATCGATAGAATCACAAAAATGAACAATGATCCTCTGGTAAAGCCAACTCCACCTAATTGGAAGAAAGTCAAAACAGTGGATTCAGATGAGGTATTGAAGTTTAAAAGAATGAGAGCAGAGCTTGTGGCTGCTGATTATGGTCCAGTTAGATCCATTGCCAGATGGTCTAAACTGAAGATAGTTGAGACCTATAAAAAGCTGGAAGAAGTTAGAGCTGAACATTCAAATGTTCTTCAAAACCCAGTCTATTCTACAAATGCTGCTGTGTCTCTAAAAATCGGTACTCCGAAAAACCTTCTCTCATCATCTGATTTGTCTGAGTCAATTGCAAATTTAGTTAGCAGACCACAATCACCAAACTCATCTTCAATAATTCTTTGCCCAAGAAAACTAACTGATCCAAAAATAGTAAAATGGAAGTCATGCTCAAAAACCCAAGTATTGACTTTGATCAGATCAGATGGTAGTGTTGAAGAGATTAAAATGGATAGTGCATATAATCTGAATGCATTCGATCTCCAAGATTTGTTGGACCTTCAACTTGAGAGGGATGACGAAGAAGACATGTTCTCCCTGGACTTTAAACTACAATTCAAAGAACAAACCAGGGAGATGTTGATGAGAAATAAAAATTAGTAATAAAGAAGGGTTTTCGTATCATCTGTTGTATAGGGAGATTGTTGGATCAGCAGCTGTTACATTGTTTGCAGTAGCATATTTAACCAGATCACAACATGTAGCGAAGGACATGTTGCTGCGTAACAAATTCTTGAGTGAGGTTTGATGTGTGTTGTTTAGGCAGGTGATCGTATGTTCTTAGTTAATGTTTGTTAAAGTTAAGTTGTATTCGAATTTTATTAAGTTTGTTAGACATCTTTTATATGTACTTATGTTTATAACAATTTATATTGTCAATGGGTGGATACTCTCTTTTTTGAATAAGAGAATGAAAATAATCATATGAAACTGATGAATTTTATTAAGTTTTTTAGACATCTTTTAGACATCTGTTCTCATAACTTCTATTTATCTAACGTCTGCTGAAAGTTATCATCTGTTCTCATAACTTCTGTTTATCTAACGACTGTTTGACTCACACTGTTCCCAACGACCAACAGAGGTTTCCAAACAACTGTCATCGGATAAGTTGTATTCGAATTTTATTAAGTTTGTTAGACATCTTTTATATGTACTTATGTTTATAACAATTTATATTGTCAATGGGTGGATACTCTCTTTTTTGAATAAGAGAATGGAAATAATCATATGTAACTGATTAATTTTATTAAGTTTGTTAGACATCTTTTATTAAGTTTGTTAAATATCTTTTATATTTACTTATAGTTGTCTTTTAGCTATAATAGATAACATGTTTTGATACAATATCTATACACGTATGTATATGTTCTATCAATATGTGTTATGCATGGTTTTATAAGAAACGACTCGTGTTTGCACACGGGTCTTACCGCTAGTACTATATAATAAAAGAAACTAGTGGATGGACACTTGTCATTATTCTAGACTATCCTTAATTGTAGATAATTATTATTTAATTTAAATTATTAAATATTAATTAAATTAATATAAATCTTATCAGCTCTAAATTATTGGCATAACCTTAACTTCAAATCGTAAAGTTTTATCTAAAATAAAAAGTATTGCTTCACTTAACAGCAGATAAACATGCATATTATTTATTGTTAATGTTATTATTGTTAACTATGAGAAATTATATTAAACAACTTATTAATAAAACAAAAAAATTAAAATAGTATTAACCTAAAAATCCATTTTAATTTAGAAAGATTTTTTTAATAGTAGATAAACCCGTGTAATACACAGGGTTTTTAAAGATATAACATTTTTTTTATTATTTGCTTTATAAAATTAGATTTATTCAACCCGTACAATACACATTGTTTTCTTAAAATATGACTTTTTTATTATTTAGTATATAAAATTATATTTCTTCCACCCGTGAATACACATGGTTTTTTAAAATATTTTTTTTATTGTTTGGTATATAAAATTACATTTATTCAACCCGCACAATAAACGAGGTTCTTAAAGATATAACTTTTTTATTATTTAATATATAAAATTATATTTACTCAACACGTGTAATAAATAAGGTTTTTAATTTTTTTTATTTAGTATATAAAATTATATTTATTCAACCCGTGTAATACATGGGGTTCTAACCTAGTTATGTTTATTATATGAAAAGAAAACTTTTGTAATAAAGTGCCAACATAGGTGAAAGAAAACAAAGCAAGAAACATGAATGAGGACGACGAAAAGACAAGAAGGGACGACGGCTCCGACGAAATCAAATGGCGGTTCCGGTGAACATGAATGGTTCTGATCGACGGCTCCGACGATGATGATTCAAGAAAACAAAGCAAGAAACATGAATGGGTTTTTTGTACCTGATTAGTGACAAATTGAGGTGTCCTCATGATAAAATCATCTTCTTCCATTGACTGGAGGTGTGCGGTGGGTGGTGGTGGCCGGACGGGTGGTGGAATATTGGGTTAAAAGCTTGTTCCATTAAAGTTGGTTTATAGAAAATTGAAATAAAATTGAAAAGTTTACTGAAATGGCTGATTTGTGGGTAAATGTAAAAAAAGTTTGACTTTCTGGGTGTATTTAACAATACCATCTAAATGAATCAGCTTGGTTTTTAAACATGTGAAACGTTTAGCTATATAGGATTGGTTTGGGTCAAATTGATAGGTTTGTGGGATGGCTTGTTTATTTTGAAAAATTCTTGATGGTCGCGCCCTGAGCATAGATCCACAACACTCGTAACTGTCACGGCCCCCGACCCGGTTTGACCCGTTTCAGGAGCCGCGGGACAGAAATCCCGTGGTATTTAATTAATTGAGTTTAACAGCGGAAGTTTATTATCAGGATCTGTTTAAAACTGGAATATTTCCCGATTATTTTATTTCACAACGCGGGATAAAACCCCGGTAATTTACAATCATTTGATTTCACGAAGAAATCTTTTATTTTACAAAACATGTTTCTTTATTTTATCCTGAGCCACTTTCTTAAGCTTGTAGTGCTTCACGGCACTTTTCCTGGATCATAATAGATCACCTGAAACATGTTTGAAAAAGGTTTTGTCAGCGGGAAATACCGAGTGAATCATTCTAGTTACATAACATGATGCATAGTTATTAATTACAGCATAAGAGCGATTACAATGGCTTCTATCTTATTTTTATCTGGCGCCCTGTCACAATGGTGACATGTCACAATGGTGACGATGGTCATACCACTATTAGATCAATGAATCTAAATAGTGATGATTATCCCTAGTAGGTCAATGAACCTAACTGGGAGAAAATTAGTAATGTGCACAATACCCCACTAGCCAGTGATTCAAGATATCCACGACTTAGTCCCTGTAATTATAAATTTTTTAAAATAATTTGAGGTATTGTAAAATAGTTGATAAAAAGAGAATGACTCACAGTGCAGATTTAATTTGAGCAGAGTCTAGCCTACTGATTAGCCTTTTTAACCTAAATTTAATAACAGGCACACAATTCTGGGTTAGTAATCAATACAGCATTTACGATAACTCACGAGATCAACCCTCACAACGAATGACAAAGTGCTATGCTTAAACATCCATCGAATTAACGACTAATGACAAAGCATCACCCTAATGTGGGCAGCACTTAAACATCCGTTGAGTACATTGATCGATCGGAAAATGAATCGTAATAGCGATCGAGTTATTACCCTGATTGCGGCGTCGATTAGTGATCTGTGTGTGTTAATTGTGGTAAACAGAACGTAACTCGATGCCTGTAGCGAGAATTTACGTCGTTTTAACTCCTGAATTCAAGTCCCAAGGCCCTCTATTTATACCCAAAATTGGCACCTCCCGCTAGTCGCGGAAGAATCCGCGGTACTTGCCGCGTGTCGCCTGGGGTGTCAAAGTAGGGTAGGCCTGCTTCGTCACCTATCTAGCCCTGATGAGTCGACGTTGCATGAAAATTCTATTTCGACAGCATTTTATAAGGATAATCGTTAATAGGGTTTTACCCCCCTTGAGTTTTAGGGGCCCTGATCCTGATTCTGATTGTTCTGAAAATTTTAGGGTTTGTACAGAATCACTTGGGTGTCTCAATTAGGTTTTCCTATTGGATAAAATAATAAAATAAATAGGACTTTTAATGAGAGTTGTTACATTCTCCCCACCTTAATAAAAATCTCGTCCTCGAGATTTACTGGAATAATTGAGGATACTTTCGCTTCTTTTCTAATTCCAGTTCCCAAGTGTATTAGGGTCCTATCTTTGAATCCCACTTTACTTGAACTAACACTATTCGTTTGTGTTTTGAGAAACTTCACTTTTCTATCTTCTATCTGAAGAGGTTTTTCTACAAATCTAAATTTTTCGTTTACCTCTATATCTTGGAGAAATACTACCAAAGATTCGTCTGATAGACATTTCTTGAGATTGGATACATGAAATACATCATGTACTCCAGCTAACTCTCCTGGTAGTTGTAAATAATAAGCAACTGGTCCTATACGTTGGATTACTAGAAATGGTCCTACGTATCTGGGACTTAGTTTTTCTTTCTTACCGAATCTAACAACTCCTTTCCAAGGGGAAACTTTCAACAGTACTCTGTCTCCAACTTGGAATTCTAACGGCTTTCGTCTATTATCTGTATAACTCTTCTGGCGATCTCTAGCCGTCTTTAGCCTTTCCTTCGTGATACAGAATATCATAGTCGTATTCACTTAGGATTTTCATCCATCTCCTTTGCCTCATGTTTAATTCTTTTTGCCCAAATATATATCTTAAATTCTTATGATCCGTATAGACAGTAAACTTACTTCCATACAGATAATGTCTCCAAATCTTAAGGACAAAATTATGACTCCTAATTCTAAGTCATGAGTGGTATAATTTTCTTCGTGCTTTTTCAATTGCCTTGATGCATACGCAATTACCTTTTTGCGTTGCATTAACACACATCCAAATCCTAGCTTTGAAGCATCACCATATACTTTAAAATCTTCTGTTCCTTCTGGTAAGGCTAGGATTGGGGCATTTGTTAATTTATGCTTTAATATCCTAAAGGCTTCTTCTTGTTTAGGTTCCCATTCAAACTTAACTGTTTTACAGGTTAGCTTAGTTAATGGTATAGCTATCTTGGAAAATTCCTTAATAAATCGTCTATAATACCCAGCTAAATCTATAAAACTTCTAATTTCCATTGCGGTTTGCGGAACCTTCCATTTGGTAATTGCTACTATCTTAGCAGGATCTACGTGAATACCTTCATGATTCATCATATGACCTAGAAATTGCACTTCTGGCAGCCAAAATTCACACTTCGAGAATTTGGCGTAAAGCTTCTCTTTTCTTAACAAAGTTAAGAGTGCATGCAAGTGCTGACAATGTTCTTTCTGACTTTTGGAATAAATAAGTATATCGTCAATGAAGACAATTACAAATTTATCCAAATATGGTTTACAGATCCTATTCATCATGTCCATGAATGTTGCAGGTGCATTCATTAATCTGAAGGGCATGATTGTAAACTCGTAATGACCATACCTAGTCCTGAAAGCAGTTTTAAGTATGTCCTCCTCTTGTACTTTCAATTGATGATATCCGGAACGTAAGTCGATCTTAGAAAAATATCTATCTCCCTGGAATTGATCGAATAGATCATCAATTCTAGGTAATGGGTATCGATTCTTAATTGTAACCTTATTCAATTCTCTATAATCAATGCACATTCTCATTGAACCATCCTTTTTCTTAACAAACAACACTGGTGCCCCCCCCCCCAGGGGAATAAACTAGGTTGTATGAAACCTTTACTTAATAATTCATCTAATTGCTTTTTCAGTTTTAATATTTCTGTGGGTGCTAACCGATAAGGTGCCTTGGCTATCGGTATAGTTCCTGGAATTAGATGAATCCTAAATTCTACCTCCCTATCTGGTGGTAATCCTGGTAACTCTTCTGGGAATACATCTGGGTATTCTGAAACTACAAAAAAATTCCTTAAGTTCTTTATCTTTAGTATTAATGATTACTGAAATCATATATACCATTCCTTGCTTTCGTTCATAATTAGCAACTTTCATTACTGATATGAACTTTATGGGTTTACATGGCTTATCTCCTGTAATCATTATTACTTCTCCAGTGGGTGCACAAATTTCTATGAAATTCTTATCACAGATAATTCGAGCATAGTTGTTTACTAACCAATCTATTCTTAACACAATATCGAATTCAACTAATTTCATAGATAATAGGGTTGCAGAAAATTTATGACTTAAAAGTTCTATTTCTACGTTTTGTAGAACCTTATTTATTTTAAATGAATTCCCATCTGCCGTCTCTACTGTAGAAATTTGCCTAATGTTGGTTAAAGGTAAATTAAGAGTTTGACAGAATGAAGTATTTATAAAACTTTGGTTTGCACCAGAGTCAAATAATACTTTTGTGTAAACGTTGTGAACTAAGAACGTACCGGCTATCACATCTGGAATGAGCTTTGCTTCCTGAGCAGTCAGTTGGAAGGCTCTTACATTCCTTTTTGCTCCTTCTGCAGGTTTGCCTTTATTGTCAGATGGTTTGTTCAGTTTTGGACAATCTGGCCTAAGATGCCTAGCTTCTCCACAGTTGTAGCAGACTGAAAATTTTTTCCTCCTGCAGTCTTCTTCTTGATGCCCCGGAATTTTGCAAAAATTGCAATATCCTTTGCATCTTCTAAAATGCTTCCTTTTGCAAGAATTGCAAAATGGGCTAGTGGAAGATTGCCCATTCCCTCTTCTCTTGAAATTGTTATGGTTATCCGGACGAAATCCTTGGGTAATCTTTTGGGCTACTTCCTTCCTTTTATTTTCTTCTCTTGTCCGTACTAGTTCGTCAGTCAGAGTATTGGCTAAATCCACCGCATCATCAATCGTGCGAGGTTTCGCAGCCTTGACGATATTACGGATTTCGCCAATCAACCCCCAAATATAACGAGAAATAAGTACCGGCTCTGGCGAAGCCAGGGTTGGTACCACTCGAGCATACTCGAAGAATGTCGAAGTATACCCTCGACAATCTACATCCACCATCCGGTGGGTTAGAAAGTTATTTGTCATTTGTTCCTTTTCATACTCGGGACAGAATTTTCTTTCTACAAAGCTCTTAAATTCTTCCCAGTTCATAGCATACGCCATCCTTCTTCCTTTTGCTTATAACACCGTATTCCACCATTCTAGCGCCCCTTCTTTGAAAAGGTTTGACGCGTACATGACCTGATCATCCTGAGCACATTTACTTATGGCAATTACTGCCTCGGTTTTCTCTAACCAACGCAGTGCCGCAGTCGCTCCTTCATTGCCTGCAAACTCAGTGGGTTTACAAGCAAGAAATTCTTTGTAAGTGCAACCAGGCGTTGCAGATTTCATTTTCTTAGGGGGAGGAGCTTGTCGTGGTTCATTCTCATGATTAGTATGATTATTGCCTCCGTTTATGCTATTACTGAAGTTATCTTCAGAAATACGTTTGCTAGGAACGATTTGTTGCGGTTCGATTGGATTTTTAACACCAGCAACGATTGCTAGAATAGCGTTGGCTATCCCTTGAGCAACGATATTTTCTATATCCTGCCTAGTCATATATTAATCTCCCGGTTGTTGCTCAGATTGATTAACCTCATTAACTGGTTCATTATTAGCGTTTTCCATCTGATAATTAATATATATAATTTATTAGTATCAAATAAATAACAATTATACACAAAATCATCATACAAATTTCACAATACACATTTAGCCAAAACTATCGATTTCTCGATTCCCATTTTTATATTTTATAGTATGCATCAATACACACTTTTATCTTACAAAGTTTTATTTGTAGTTATTTTACAGACTGATTTTACTATTACTATCACACAACCACAGTTCCATAAATCCCCTATCCTTTGTCAGTTGATTTTCTAGTAACGGCGTTCCCTCTCATCGTATTTCCAGGAGATCTGTCCCCCAATCTCTTGGATCCTATTCCCAGCATCCATTAGTTCTTCGCTAAAGTGGCGGAGTTCAGCCATATTCTCGTTACTCATTGGTGGATTTGGTAAAGGTTCTGGATTGAACTGAGGAAAAAACTTATAGGGATGGTTTTGTAACTGTATTTCATTAGTCAACCATTCGTCTATTCCTAAAGGTTGCGAGTGGATTGAAGGGTTTGGAATAGCTGGTTCTAAGTTCATTGGTAGTTGTGTTTCAAGAGAGTGAATAAAAACATTTTCATTAACAGGCTTAATAGTATTATAGCTTGCCAATATAAAATTTAGCTCTTCCTGAGATGGTAACCCCTCAATTTGTCTAGAGCTTTCCCCAATTTCCATTTTCTTAGGCTTGGGTTTCTTGAGATGTAAAGCGTTGAATTCTATAGGTTCTTCTTTGTCTGGTATATACCTATTGAAATCTCTGGAAACCTCTATTCTTACCGGATAGAGATTTAGATTCTGAAGGGCGTCAGACAAGTCACTCATGCTGTTTAGCAAAATACACACAATTACTAAGTTAAAAATCATAACAAAATTTTATAGAAAAACTTTTAAATATTATTTCATACTGGGTAACTACCAAAACAACTGAAAATTAAAACACACTAAGTTTTATTTGTAAATTTATTTATTTACTGAATCAGGTTTCTGGTTTATATTTAATAAGGGTGCTAAAAACTTGAATCAAAATATTTAAAGATTTGTATTTACTGCTACAGTGGTTAGCATATAAAGATCTGCCCATACTGTACAAAATTAGTCAGATAATAAAACACATAATCACAAAATAGCAATTAATAAAAATTAAGTATTTTCTAAATACTTAATTGGCTTAAATCAGTGGCTCGATCAGTGGCTCTGATACCACCTTTTTCTGTCACGGCCCCCGACCCGGTTTGACCCGTTTCAGGAGCCGCGGGACAGAAATCCCGTGGTATTTAATTAATTGAGTTTAACAGCGGAAGTTTATTATCAGGATCTGTTTAAAACTGGAATATTTCCCGATTATTTTATTTCACAACGCGGGATAAAACCCCGGTAATTTACAATCATTTGATTTCACGAAGAAATCTTTTATTTTACAAAACATGTTTCTTTATTTTATCCTGAGCCACTTTCTTAAGCTTGTAGTGCTTCACGGCACTTTTCCTGGATCATAATAGATCACCTGAAACATGTTTGAAAAAGGTTTTGTCAGCGGGAAATACCGAGTGAATCATTCTAGTTACATAACATGATGCATAGTTATTAATTACAGCATAAGAGCGATTACAATGGCTTCTATCTTATTTTTATCTGGCGCCCTGTCACAATGGTGACATGTCACAATGGTGACGATGGTCATACCACTATTAGATCAATGAATCTAAATAGTGATGATTATCCCTAGTAGGTCAATGAACCTAACTGGGAGAAAATTAGTAATGTGCACAATACCCCACTAGCCAGTGATTCAAGATATCCACGACTTAGTCCCTGTAATTATAACTTTTTGAAAATAATTTGAGGTATTGTAAAATAGTTGATAAAAAGAGAATGACTCACAGTGCAGATTTAATTTGAGCAGAGTCTAGCCTACTGATTAGCCTTTTTAACCTAAATTTAATAACAGGCACACAATTATGGGTTAGTAATCAATACAGCATTTACGATAACTCACGAGATCAACCCTCACAACGAATGACAAAGTGCTATGCTTAAACATCCATCGAATTAACGACTAATGACAAAGCATCACCCTAATGTGGGCAGCACTTAAACATCCGTTGAGTACATTGATCGATCGGAAAATGAATCGTAATAGCGATCGAGTTATTACCCTGATTGCGGCGTCGATTAGTGATCTGTGTGTGTTAATTGTGGTAAACAGAACGTAACTCGGTGCCTGTAGCGAGAATTTACGTCGTTTTAACTCCTGAATTTAAGTCCCAAGGCCCTCTATTTATACCCAAAATTGGCACCTCCCGCTAGTCGCGGAAGAATCCGCGGTACTTGCCGCGTGTCGCCTGGGGTGTCAAAGTAGGGTAGGCCTGCTTCGTCACCTATCTAGCCCTGATGAGTCGACGTTGCATGAAAATTCTATTTCGACAGCATTTTATAAGGATAATCGTTAATAGGGTTTTACCCCCCTTGAGTTTTAGGGGCCCTGATCCTGATTCTGATTGTTTTGAAAATTTTAGGGTTTGTACAGAATCACTTGGGTGTCTCAATTAGGTTTTCCTATTGGATAAAATAATAAAATAAATAGGACTTTTAATGAGAGTTGTTACATTCTCCCCACCTTAATAAAAATCTCGTCCTCGAGATTTACTGGAATAATTGAGGATACTTTCGCTTCTTTTCTAATTCCAGTTCCCAAGTGTATTAGGGTCCTATCTTTGAATCCCACTTTACTTGAACTAACACTATTCGTTTGTGTTTTGAGAAACTTCACTTTTCTATCTTCTATCTGAAGAGGTTTTTCTACAAATCTAAATTTTTCGTTTACCTCTATATCTTGGAGAAATACTACCAAAGATTCGTCTGATAGACATTTCTTGAGATTGGATACATGAAATACATCATGTACTCCAGCTAACTCTCCTGGTAGTTGTAAATAATAAGCAACTGGTCCTATACGTTGGATTACTAGAAATGGTCCTACGTATCTGGGACTTAGTTTTTCTTTCTTACCGAATCTAACAACTCCTTTCCAAGGGGAAACTTTCAACAGTACTCTGTCTCCAACTTGGAATTCTAACGGCTTTCGTCTATTATCTGTATAACTCTTCTGGCGATCTCTAGCCGTCTTCAGCCTTTCCTTCGTGATACTGAATATCATAGTCGTATTCACTTAGGATTTTCATCCATCTCCTTTGCCTCATGTTTAATTCTTTTTGCCCAAATATATATCTTAAATTCTTATGATCCGTATAGACAGTAAACTTACTTCCATACAGATAATGTCTCCAAATCTTAAGGACAAAATTATGACTCCTAATTCTAAGTCATGAGTGGTATAATTTTCTTCGTGCTTTTTCAATTGCCTTGATGCATACGCAATTACCTTTTTGCGTTGCATTAACACACATCCAAATCCTAGCTTTGAAGCATCACCATATACTTTAAAATCTTCTGTTCCTTCTGGTAAGACTAGGATTGGGGCATTTGTTAATTTATGCTTTAATATCCTAAAGGCTTCTTCTTGTTTAGGTTCCCATTCAAACTTAACTGTTTTACAGGTTAGCTTAGTTAATGGTATAGCTATCTTGGAAAATTCCTTAATAAATCGTCTATAATACCCAGCTAAATCTATAAAACTTCTAATTTCCATTGCGGTTTGCGGAACCTTCCATTTGGTAATTGCTACTATCTTAGCAGGATCTACGTGAATACCTTCATGATTCATCATATGACCTAGAAATTGCACTTCTGGCAGCCAAAATTCACACTTCGAGAATTTGGCGTAAAGCTTCTCTTTTCTTAACAAAGTTAAGAGTGCATGCAAGTGCTGACAATGTTCTTTCTGACTTTTGGAATAAATAAGTATATCGTCAATGAAGACAATTACAAATTTATCCAAATATGGTTTACAGATCCTATTCATCATGTCCATGAATGTTGCAGGTGCATTCATTAATCTGAAGGGCATGATTGTAAACTCGTAATGACCATACCTAGTCCTGAAAGCAGTTTTAAGTATGTCCTCCTCTTGTACTTTCAATTGATGATATCCGGAACGTAAGTCGATCTTAGAAAAATATCTATCTCCCTGGAATTGATCGAATAAATCATCAATTCTAGGTAATGGGTATCGATTCTTAATTGTAACCTTATTCAATTCTCTATAATCAATGCACATTCTCATTGAACCATCCTTTTTCTTAACAAACAACACTGGTGCCCCCCCCCCCCCCCAGGGGAATAAACTAGGTTGTATGAAACCTTTACTTAATAATTCATCTAATTGCTTTTTCAGTTTTAATATTTCTGTGGGTGCTAACCGATAAGGTGCCTTGGCTATCGGTATAGTTCCTGGAATTAGATGAATCCTAAATTCTACCTCCCTATCTGGTGGTAATCCTGGTAACTCTTCTGGGAATACATCTGGGTATTCTGAAACTACAAAAAATTTCCTTAAGTTCTTTATCTTTAGTATTAATGATTACTGAAATCATATATACCATTCCTTGCTTTCGTTCATAATTAGCAACTTTCATTACTGATATGAACTTTATGGGTTTACATGGCTTATCTCCTGTAATCATTATTACTTCTCCAGTGGGTGCACAAATTTCTATGAAATTCTTATCACAGATAATTCGAGCATAGTTGTTTACTAACCAATCTATTCTTAACACAATATCGAATTCAACTAATTTCATAGATAATAGGGTTGCAGAAAATTTATGACTTAAAAGTTCTATTTCTACGTTTTGTAGAACCTTATTTATTTTAAATGAATTCCCATCTGCCGTCTCTACTGTAGAAATTTGCCTAATGTTGGTTAAAGGTAAATTAAGAGTTTGACAGAATGAAGTATTTATAAAACTTTGGTTTGCACCAGAGTCAAATAATACTTTTGTGTAAACGTTGTGAACTAAGAACGTACCGGCTATCACATCTGGAATGAGCTTTGCTTCCTGAGCAGTCAGTTGGAAGGCTCTTACATTCCTTTTTGCTCCTTCTGCAGGTTTGCCTTTATTGTCAGATGGTTTGTTCAGTTTTGGACAATCTGGCCTAAGATGCCTAGCTTCTCCACAGTTGTAGCAGACTGAAAATTTTTTCCTCTTGCAGTCTTCTTCTTAATGCCCCGGAATTTTGCAAAAATTGCAATATCCTTTGCATCTTCTAAAATGCTTCCTTTTGCAAGAATTGCAAAATGGGCTAGTGGAAGATTGCCCATTCCCTCTTCTCTTGAAATTGTTATGGTTATCCGGACGAAATCCTTGGGTAATCTTTTGGGCTACTTCCTTCCTTTTATTTTCTTCTCTTGTCCGTACTAGTTCGTCAGTCAGAGTATTGGCTAAATCCACCGCATCATCAATCGTGCGAGGTTTCGCAGCCTTGACGATATTACGGATTTCGCCAATCAACCCCCAAATATAACGAGAAATAAGTACCGGCTCTGGCGAAGCCAGGGTTGGTACCACTCGAGCATACTCGAAGAATGTCGAAGTATACCCTCGACAATCTACATCCACCATCCGGTGGGTTAGAAAGTTATTTGTCATTTGTTCCTTTTCATACTCGGGACAGAATTTTCTTTCTACAAAGCTCTTAAATTCTTCCCAGTTCATAGCATACGCCATCCTTCTTCCTTTTGCTTATAACACCGTATTCCACCATTCTAGCGCCCCTTCTTTGAAAAGGTTTGACGCGTACATGACCTGATCATCCTGAGCACATTTACTTATGGCAATTACTGCCTCGGTTTTCTCTAACCAACGCAGTGCCGCAGTCGCTCCTTCATTGCCTGCAAACTCAGTGGGTTTACAAGCAAGAAATTCTTTGTAAGTGCAACCAGGCGTTGCAGATTTCATTTTCTTAGGGGGAGGAGCTTGTCGTGGTTCATTCTCATGATTAGTATGATTATTGCCTCCGTTTATGCTATTACTGAAGTTATCTTCAGAAATACGTTTGCTAGGAACGATTTGTTGCGGTTCGATTGGATTTTTAACACCAGCAACGATTGCTGGAATAGCGTTGGCTATCCCTTGAGCAACGATATTTTCTATATCCTGCCTAGTCATATATTGATCTCCCGGTTGTTGCTCAGATTGATTAACCTCATTAACTGGTTCATTATTAGCGTTTTCCATCTGATAATTAATATATATAATTTATTAGTATCAAATAAATAACAATTATACACAAAATCATCATACAAATTTCACAATACACATTTAGCCAAAACTATCGATTTCTCGATTCCCATTTTTATATTTTATAGTATGCATCAATACACACTTTTATCTTACAAAGTTTTATTTGTAGTTATTTTACAGACTGATTTTACTATTACTATCACACAACCACAGTTCCATAAATCCCCTATCCTTTGTCAGTTGATTTTCTAGTAACGGCGTTCCCTCTCATCGTATTTCCAGGAGATCTGTCCCCCAATCTCTTGGATCCTATTCCCAGCATCCATTAGTTCTTCGCTAAAGTGGCGGAGTTCAGCCATATTCTCGTTACTCATTGGTGGATTTGGTAAAGGTTCTGGATTGAACTGAGGAAAAAACTTATAGGGATGGTTTTGTAACTGTATTTCATTAGTCAACCATTCGTCTATTCCTAAAGGTTGCGAGTGGATTGAAGGGTTTGGAATAGCTGGTTCTAAGTTCATTGGTAGTTGTGTTTCAAGAGAGTGAATAAAAACATTTTCATTAACAGGCTTAATAGTATTATAGCTTGCCAATATAAAATTTAGCTCTTCCTGAGATGGTAACCCCTCAATTTGTCTAGAGCTTTCCCCAATTTCCATTTTCTTAGGCTTGGGTTTCTTGAGAGGTAAAGCGTTGAATTCTATAGGTTCTTCTTTGTCTGGTATATACCTATTGAAATCTCTGGAAACCTCTATTCTTACCGGATAGAGATTTAGATTCTGAAGGGCGTCAGACAAGTCACTCATGCTGTTTAGCAAAATACACACAATTACTAAGTTAAAAATCATAACAAAATTTTATAGAAAAACTTTTAAATATTATTTCATACTGGGTAACTACCAAAACAACTGAAAATTAAAACACACTAAGTTTTATTTGTAAATTTATTTATTTACTGAATCAGGTTTCTGGTTTATATTTAATAAGGGTGCTAAAAACTTGAATCAAAATATTTAAAGATTTGTATTTACTGCTACAGTGGTTAGCATATAAAGATCTGCCCATACTGTACAAAATTAGTCAGATAATAAAACACATAATCACAAAATAGCAATTAATAAAAATTAAGTATTTTCTAAATACTTAATTGGCTTAAATCAGTGGCTCGATCAGTGGCTCTGATACCACCTTTTTCTGTCACGGCCCCCGACCCGGTTTGACCCGTTTCAGGAGCCGCGAGACAGAAATCCCGTGGTATTTAATTAATTGAGTTTAACAGCGGAAGTTTATTATCAGGATCTGTTTAAAACTGGAATATTTCCCGATTATTTTATTTCACAACGCGGGATAAAACCCCGGTAATTTACAATCATTTGATTTCACGAAGAAATCTTTTATTTTACAAAACATGTTTCTTTATTTTATCCTGAGCCACTTTCTTAAGCTTGTAGTGCTTCACGGCACTTTTCCTGGATCATAATAGATCACCTGAAACATGTTTGAAAAAGGTTTTGTCAGCGGGAAATACCGAGTGAATCATTCTAGTTACATAACATGATGCATAGTTATTAATTACAGCATAAGAGCGATTACAATGGCTTCTATCTTATTTTTATCTGGCGCCCTGTCACAATGGTGACGATGGTCATACCACTATTAGATCAATGAATCTAAATAGTGATGATTATCCCTAGTAGGTCAATGAACCTAACTGGGAGAAAATTAGTAATGTGCACAATACCCCACTAGCCAGTGATTCAAGATATCCACGACTTAGTCCCTGTAATTATAACTTTTTGAAAATAATTTGAGGTATTGTAAAATAGTTGATAAAAAGAGAATGACTCACAGTGCAGATTTAATTTGAGCAGAGTCTAGCCTACTGATTAGCCTTTTTAACCTAAATTTAATAACAGGCACACAATTATGGGTTAGTAATCAATACAGCATTTACGATAACTCACGAGATCAACCCTCACAACGAATGACAAAGTGCTATGCTTAAACATCCATCGAATTAACGACTAATGACAAAGCATCACCCTAATGTGGGCAGCACTTAAACATCCGTTGAGTACATTGATCGATCGGAAAATGAATCGTAATAGCGATCGAGTTATTACCCTGATTGCGGCGTCGATTAGTGATCTGTGTGTGTTAATTGTGGTAAACAGAACGTAACTCGGTGCCTGTAGCGAGAATTTACGTCGTTTTAACTCCTGAATTCAAGTCCCAAGGCCCTCTATTTATACCCAAAATTGGCACCTCCCGCTAGTCGCGGAAGAATCCGCTGTACTTGCCGCGTGTCGCCTGGGGTGTCAAAGTAGGGTAGGCCTGCTTCGTCACCTATCTAGCCCTGATGAGTCGACGTTGCATGAAAATTCTATTTTGACAACATTTTATAAGGATAATCATTAATAGGGTTTTACCCCCCTTGAGTTTTAGGGGCCCTGATCCTGATTCTGATTGTTCTGAAAATTTTAGGGTTTGTACAGAATCACTTGGGTGTCTCAATTAGGTTTTCCTATTGGATAAAATAATAAAATAAATAGGACTTTTAATGAGAGTTGTTACAATAACTGAGTTTGCATAAGGGCGTGAGGGGTGCATTTGAGTGAACAATCGATTTCAGCGAGATGCTTGGGTACGTCGCCACAGTTGCTTTGATAATCGAGATCAAGTTTTTGGCTCAGGAACCCGAAGGATGTTGGAAAAGGTTGAAAATTGGGTACGGGTTCATTCGGTAAATCGGGAACATTGTTGCAATCGAATCAAATTCATTCGGGTACTTTTGGGTTACAATGAGATGTCACTCCATGGTTGGTTGATTTGGGTTTGTCGAATAGTTTTGGTGTATGGTGGATCCTTACTAAAAATGAACGTAATAAAGTAATTTTTTTATAATTATGTATGTGTTATTTTAGTTTTGAATTCAATCTTAAAATAATTAATATTACTTGAAAATCGTAGTTGTACATCCTAGTAAATATACTGAAGTAATTTATAATTAACCTATTTCACACTTGATGAGTTTTTTTTTTTTTTAACGACCAACAAACTCAATCCCGAGCACTCTCGGGGCATCCACTGGACAAACGGAGTACTCCGAGAGTAACCCGAGTTCACCACCAATTCCGGGGAAATCCCGGTAACCCACCCGCCCGTAGGCACGACGGTGAAATTACCGGTAAAACCCGTTTGGCTCAAGGATCCAACTCAGGTTTCCATGGGTCTCCTATCATTGCCCACCAGTGCCTCACTCTGCACCAAGTGGGAGTCGAACCTGCATCTCTCAAGAGAAATGCAAGCCTTCCACCACTTGATCTAGAGATCATTGGCTACACCTGATGAGTTATTAATTTCAAATTGTAGAATGAGTAAAATTAAAACCTATATAAAGAAGCAAGTACTTTGTGCATATGTTGGTTGTAACCTGTGCTTTGGGAGTGTTTCAAAAAAAGAGTTGATGGTGTACATCCACGTATTTGTTACATAGCTTCTCTCCCTTTCAGTCCAAAACCACTGCCACTCATCTCATCCGGTTTGAAGATAAGTACCAACCACCGCCGACGAAGGCAGTCCTTAAACGTTTAAACCCTAAAATCAAACCTCTCGAAATACGGTGAGCAAACAAGTTGTCAAGGTTTATGTTAAACCCTAAGAAAAGGCCATACCCCTGTTTCTTCGTGTCTTTCTCAGGTATGTTTTTTTATCAGAGTTTTTGGTTTTCTGGTGGTTTTGCTTGCTTCATTCATGGCGGTGGCTTTTCTTTCGCCGCCGGTTGTGGGTATTGTTGCCTTGATTATGTTGGCTTGATGATGGTGGTTGATCTTTATGTAAACCTTACCCTTTTTGTATGATGTTGATGTTGATGTTGATGTTGACACTTGAGTTGCGATTAAGGGATGTAGGAAGCCGTTGCCGGAGACCTATGGCGGTTACGACGAACGACGTGATCAAGCCGTCTCCAGCGTCTGTTCTGTGACGTGCGTCTCCGGCGACCACGGTTATATAAGCGCTTATACATGTTTCTTTGCCCTATGTTTCCCTCTGTTTTACGCTTGATTGCGATTCCGATTGTGTCCAATGCGATGTTTAAGTATCTATTGGTTTTGTTTCATCTTTAGTTTATTGCTATTAATCTGAATATATACGTGTGATTGATGAATGGATGCTACTTAATCGATTACCTTTTGTATAGGTAAATATGATGGGCTATGGTCAACCAGTTTCATTCATTGCGCTCTAATTTGAAATCAATGAAACTCCCTGAACCATAAGAAACCCTTTTGCTTAACTCCTCTAAATATGATATTGAATTATGTTATTTGAATATTACATTACGTATGATGTAAATACATAATGACTTGGCGAAACTTACTTGGGTTGTAATTCAATGTAAGCCAGATGTGTCTTTGCTGATGAAACTGATATTTGCAGTCAGAGGATGAGGTGTGGACCCGTTGGGGGCTATGGTCTATGATGAAACTGGTGACGCAAATTATGACTTGGTTTACTTATGTTCCGTGCTCTACCTGTGAACAATGTGGCAAGCATCAGGTACATCTTTTTTTTAGTGGTGAAGTAAATTTAACGCTTATTAATAATTAGGCATGTGATGACTTTATTTTTCGGTTTTTGTCTTGTGATTTCCATTCGTTATAACATTTTAAAGGCAAGTATATATGTCTATGAAATTTTAGCATATGAATTTCATTGTCATCTTCTCTAAAGGGTTTATTTGGAAAATTTACCACAAAAATGTTTATGTTCTTGCAAGATCATCTGTACTTGATCATTAAACAGTTTTGTTTTATATTTCCACTTTTTAGTTGTCAACAAAATAGATGTTGTACTTACCGAAGAGTAGATTGATAAATAGAATGCATATTTAGTGGGAGTATTAATCTATATTAGATCAAAATGCACATGTGAAATATGGGCTTCTATGAGTTACATTTATGTATAGACATCTGCCTAGGTGTTTTTCTTTATTGGATGTTTTAAATTATTGCCAAATGGGAGTGTCATTGCTGATCATTCTCCTAAAAAATGGAAATGCCCATGGTCATGTTCATGGTCTCAAGGTCAACGCTTGAGACATTTTTTAATCAGTTTGCTAAATGGATAGGTTGGTCCAGGATTCCCTTTAATTTTGATATAGATAGTTTCAAATTTTTTTTAACTAGGCCCGTTTGACCCGTTAAATTCAAAACATTTACGAAGTTTGTCATCTTGGTTACATTTTCTATACTTTTTTTTTTAATTGTAGCAGGTAGTTTTACATTTATGGTTGAATGGATAATAGACCAATATGAGGGAAACGGCTCAGTCACGTAACGGGTAAACAGACAAACTTTTATACGGGTATCAGTTGTGCAAAGAGTGATCAGTTTCAGCCTTCGGGTTTATAGAGATGGAGATGAGAGAATATCAAAGACTTTGATTAATCAGATATCACATGAGAAAGAAAATGATACATCAGTGGTTTTACGCTAATAAAGAAGGTTGCAGAAAAGGGTATAAAGCTTTGTTTTGTACATCTTGGATGTATAGGTTAGGCGATGTAACTATGGAACATTGGTGTAACAAATGCATGGGTTTATTTGGTATGACACATATGAATAGCTCACCGCCGCATTGCGGCGGGTAATAAATCCTAGTTAAATTTTATTTTGCAATGTATCTTGCATTTATTTACATCGTATTAATTAATGTTCATAAAATATGCAAGGGTAATTGTAAGAACAAATGAATTGTTAAGATGGAGTTTGTCTTTTAAAAGTAAATGCTATTTAAAAATACATGTCATGACTTGATAATTGTAAGGATAAAGCTAAGGAAGGATGTGTCGAATTTGTTTAAAGGTTAACTTAGCTGACATCAAATTGATTTTTGAGTTCAAATTATTTAATGAAAAGCTTGATTTTGGCTGTAGTTCACTACCTCTAACATGAATGATACGGCATATATTTATGGCAATAGTGTGATTCTTTTATAAAATTCATAATACAATGTTTTACCATGCTATGGAAAATCTAGTTGTACAAAGTGGATGCAAGATGCAAGTAGCTGTGAGTAATTATAGTGTTGTTTTGGAATTAGGCAAAATAAATGTGTTTTGGGCTTTTTTGGGATTTGTGAATCTAGAGACAACATATCTTTTTTTTAACGGCTAAATGTGTGTGATGGAATATCTTAGCCTGGATGCGGATTCCTTTCATAAACTGTAGTAATCTGAAAGACTTTGTCACTCAGATTCAGGAAAGCCCGGGAGACAAGTCTTGGAAAAAGATTGTGTATACTACAATCGCTTCTACGGTTTGGAGACTTTGGAGTGCTCGGAATGAAAAAAGCTTTTAATGATATTTTTGTTCCGATAAGCAAGACGGTGGAGCTCATAAAGGAGGACTCGTTTCTATGGATTTGTAATAGGTCAAAGCTTAGGAGGCCAACCTGGGAGAACTGGAAGAGTTTTGATTTAGTCGAAATCATGTAACTGTTTCTGTTTTGTTGTTCGGTTCTGTTTTTTTTTTCTTTTGTTTGTTGTCTCCAGCTTCTTGCTGACTCTATATATATAAAGTGTGTTTGCCGTTCAAAAAAAAAAACGGCTAAACTTCTATATAATAATTATAGTATATAGTCGAGGTCGTCCGTATCGCGATTAGGTTCATTACGAGCGTCGAAACCTAAGACGTCGAAATATATATATTTTTTTATTTTTAGTCGAAATCGTCCGTATCTCTCAAGCCGCCACTTGCAAAACTGCTCCGATAATTTCTTCCACGCCTTTGATCCGTAAAAACCACGTAAAAACCGTCCATATGAAACCAATTTTGCAAATAAACAGTCTTAGAGCATTCCCATCCAGTCCATCATATGTAGTGTGTGGGGTTTTTAAAATGCAAAGAGTATAAAAGTGGTTACGAGTGGAGGAGAGAGAAAATATTACTGTTCATCTGTATATTTGGGGGGACACTGTTCACCCACTATAATTTTTTAATATATATTGAAAGTGGTTGTGAGTGAAAGAGAGAAAAATGTAATATATATTGAAAATGAGAGAGAAAAAGTATTTGTTTTAGTGAAAATATATTGATATAGGAGTTGTTTTTTAGTGAAATGTATGTATATTTTTAGTGGATTGGATGTGAATGCTCTTACAAAATGTGAATCCTAGTTTCTTCCCTCATGTCACACAACAAACATGGAGATAGAGCATCATCTGTTTCTTCCCTCATGTGATAAAATGAAAGGACGGAAGCTAGACACAAAAGTCAGGATGGCCGAGTGGTCTAAGGCGCCAGACTCAAGTTCTGGTCTTCGAGAGAGGGCGTGGGTTCAAATCCCACTTCTGACATTTTTTTTTTTTGTTGAAATCAAACGAAAAAGAAAACATGTCTGCTCATGTATTTCCATTAAGCCCTTCTTCTTTTGTCAATGTCACAAAGGTACAAATGTCTGATACTCTCAACCGGTTTCTACTTGTTTAAGATTCTTTAACGTTTTGTTGTGTGCTTTGTTTGTGTTTCACTTCAAATGGCAAAGTCGTTTATTCAAGTAATGTGTGTGCATACAGGAGATTGAAGACGGAGAATTTGTTCGTGTAAGGACAGTCCACTTGAATGGGAAGCCAAGGGTGCTGACACTGAAGCAGGACCTGCACTACTGGCCTACATGGGAGCTCAGGTTTGATCCTGAAACTGCTACATGGCAAAGAAGGATAATTAAGGAAACGGGAGATAGCCTATGAACATCAGATTCGTATTGCATTGATGATTTGATTCATACAAAGAATAAAATAATGGAGGGTATCTAGCTGTTTATTCAAGATTATGAGCTATGTACATATAATTTCAAATAATCATAGCAGTGTAAAGTATTCCAAACAGGTGGTGTGTGCTCTTTACCATACAAAACTTAATGCAACATAAATTTGTGTTTTGGGCTTTTCTGGGATTTGTAAGATGACAATTGCATCATCTGTTTCTCATCTTCTTCCTCAACTTCATCTCCCCTCCGCCTTCATCTGCCGCCGCCCCTATCTTGCTCTCAGTTTCTGTTTATGCCATCACCATTCGCCTCTTCTCCAACTCCAATTCTTGATACTCCTTTTGGTTTCAGTAATCTCTCTCTCCTTCCTCTCCTCATCACACATCTCTCAGTTCGTTCCAACATTTGAGCACCCTCTAGTCATAATATCCTCTCATTGATCCCTTTCGTCATTTCTTCACATGAATCATCGGTTTCCTCTTTATCCTCTCATTTTATTGATTTTATTACACTTGAATGAAACCCGTTTAACATAAAAGGAGTACATTAGGCGGCAAAATTTCCGTTTTAGTATTTAAGCATGAGAAATTATTGCTATGGAATCTTTTCTTCACACAAAAGTCCAGGGGTGAGCAAATAACCAAATTAACTAACTAAACCCAACTAAACAATTAACTAATTGTTCGGTCAAGCCATAACCGATTAAACAAAAATTGTGGTTCTTTTTTGATTTTTGTGTGTGACATAACCAAATCAAACCAATGTGATGTTCCTCAATGGGTTCTATATTATTAATCATTTCAAATTTACTCTAAGAAGTATATGACTTCAACCATTCGAGCTTCAACCGAATTATTCAAGAATGTTGCTGTCTACTGTTGATACCTTGATTTAACTTTGTTTTTGTTCACACGGCGTTGATAAACCATAAGGTAGTTTATAAATTCCGTCACTCAAACCAAATTTTTAACTACTATGAACATGAAATGGCATAAACTGATTTTTTTCATAGGAAATAGTTTGTATGTAAATAAAAAGTTTGCAGATGACGTTGTCATGTTGAAGTAGGTGATGTCTATGAACCTTGATAAAAATAGAGCTCAAAACCAACCCTAACCACTCCATGCACGCCCCTACAAAAAAACTAGTAAAAAAATAAGCAAACAAACATTTAGAGGCCAAATCGAGTTCATGGTTAACCGAACGGAACCAACATATAAAACCGATAAACCATTGGTTATTATTGTCTGGCTAACTAAAAGTATGGTTATGACAACGGTTTTGGGCTGAAACCTAACCAACTCATACACACCCCTAGTCCTTGTCATGCATGAACGTTAAAAATATTGTAAATTGTCATACAAAATCCTCTCTGTTCATATTATTACTCAAATATTTATACTGATATAATTCATGTAATATAACGAAAGGACGAAATTTAGACATAAAAGTCAGGATGGCCGAGTGGTCTAAGGCGCCAGACTCAAGTTCTGGTCTTCGAGAGAGGGCGTGGGTTCAAATCCCACTTCTGACATTTTTTTTTTATTTTTTTTTGAAATCAAACGAAAAAGAAAAAAACATGCCTCATGCCTGCCTGCCTGCCTGCTCAGGCATTTCCATTTAGCCCTTCTTCTTTTGTTTAATCTAACTCGTGCCCCTTCTCTACTAAAACATAAATATCGTGGTCCATATATATTCATTTCACATAAAATTTATAAATTATATAATATATAATTTCAGATGTTCATTGCTTAAAATGTTCGCCTTTATGCCATTTACAAAATATGTACAAACAAAGTAATTTAAGGGGTTAAGTTAAATAATGAGTTTAGTTGTGAAAGAAGATAGGCACTATCCATCCATCCAGCTGTCACAAACATGCATGCGATATGAGGGAACCCTGATTTTAAAAAAAATCGAGGTACCTCTAAATGTTATTAGGTTGTGAAAGAAGATAGGAAGCAAGAGCTTATTCCTTGTTGAGCTAACTCACAAGTTATTAGGTTATCTTTTACGTGTACACGGCTCATCTAGTATTGGTCACTGAAGATAAAATGATGCTTATCTTTGGGAATCAGTTAAAACGGGTTTGTATGCATAATTGCATATATGCCTAAAACTCGATTTGTATTTGATCATGCTAGCATGTTGTTGACTATCTTATTGATGATTAAGTGTTTTGATTGATGATGCTTCATAAGAGCTATAAAATGTCTTTCAAGGTGGGTTACTTAAATGGATTTGAAAAATAAGGCACATATTAAAATAAGACTTTTTTTGTGTTTTTAATTGAGTATATAGTATAATGAGTATGTTATAGCACCCAGATAAAATTTATAAAGTGTAAAACAATTAAATATTATAGTATCTAATTTGTTATGGCATATCGTTGTGGTGGGGTGTCTGTGTGTAACTGACTTAAGTAGTTTGATTCATAGCTAGCTATATTGAGCGATGGAAAGCACATGAAAACAATGAACTCTTGTATCTTTAATAGCAACATTCAAAGTGGGTGGATAAGTTTTAAAAAAGGTGGATGTTTTTTTTTTTTTGAAAGGCCAACTTCATTAAAACAAGCCCAAGAACGAAAACCGAACCAGGCGACCACAACACAAAAAACAACACAACTACATAATTACAAATTTACACCAATCCGACCAAGAAATCGGATTATTTTTTACCCTATTCTTAAACCACAAAAAGCCCAAATACTTGACTTCCCCGAAAACTTGCTCGACTTTCACCTGGGATCCCGAGAAGACGACCTTGTTGCGAGCAGACCATAAACACCAGGAGGCTAAGAAAACAATACCATGCACCACAGTCCTGTCCCCGGCCCTGATGTGTTCCGATTTATGAAGCTCCAGCAGGTCGCTGAAAGAAAAAGCGAAGATAGGAGCGAGCCGACACCACCTGGCGATCTTTTGCCACAACACCTCGGAGAAGATGCAAGCAGTAAACAGATGGTCAACAGACTCCATCCCGGACCTGCAAAGCGGGCACAGACCATCGCCGATCTCCACACCTCTAATAGAGAGAGCATCCTTAGTGGGAATTCTCTTTTTCTCGGCTCTCCAGATAAAAACATTACACTTGATGGGGACCCATCTGCACCATTCCAGGATGTACCTATCAGGGGGGTCGTCGTCTTTAGCCAACAGACGCTTAACGGAGGCCACAGAGAAGACCCCCGTCCGATCCCCCAACCACTTCCACTCGTCAATCCTGTTGCTGAGAGACACCTCGTTCAACCGTTCCATTAGGGACTCTAGCTCCCTTTTTTCTTCCTCTAAGTCAGGATCATGCTTCCATAACCAAACACCCTCCAACCGATCCCGCACCGAACAACTAGATACACATTCAAGTTTAAACAAATTAGGAAAAACTTTGAACAATGGCTCCGCAGTCAACCAGGGGTCAGACCAGAAACGCAAACTGTCCCCCCGGCCCACAATCCCCTTGAAAAAGTTCTGAATCGGATCAGGCCCATAAGAGGGTTTCATGATGTTCGAAGCAATGCAGTTCCAGACTCCACCCAAAGTCTTTTTAACCGGAAGAAAAGAATCACCCGTATTGCCGTTATGAATCGCTTTTACCACCTTGACCCACAAATTGTCGACTTCGGTTTTGAACCTCCAACCCCACTTACTCAAAAGAGCAAGATTGACAATTCTCAATTTACAAATACCAAGACCCCCTTTTTTCTTCAGTAAAGCTACCGAGTCCCATCCAACCCAATGAATCTTATTACCACCTCCCGAACCACCCCAAAGAAATTTCCTGATCATCCCTTCCAGATCCGTAATAACCTTCTTTGGGGCCTTGTAAAGAGAGAAGAAGTAAGCAGGAAGACAAGAGAGCACCGACCTAATGAGAGTAAGCCTACCACCAAGCGATAAGAGAGGGGACTTCCAAAGGGCCAACCTAGATTCGAACACATCATACACTGGACGCCAATTGACAATCCGATTCATGTTCGCCCCCACCGTCAGCCCAAGATACTTGAACGGGAGATTCTCGGGCATACATCCCACGACATCCGCTAACACACCCACATCCCCAGTATTCACCCCGATACCGAACAGATTCGATTTTCCCACATTAATCTTTAATCCTGAGCAGGCATGGAAACAACTCAAGATTCTGAAAACATTTAACACATTGTCCTCGCTCCATTCGCCAATGATCATGGCATCGTCAGCAAAGAACAAGTGGGACAAGCACGGCCCATCATTAGGGAGAAGGATACCCCGAAGAACTCCCACTTCCCCCGCCTTGTCGAGGAGACAAGACAACGCTTCCATAACAACCACGAATAAGAACGGGGAGATAGGGTCCCCCTGTCTCATACCTTTACCACACTTAAATTCAAAGGTAGGGGCTCCGTTGACTAAAACCGAAGCTCGAGCGGAGGAAAGGACGCCCCAAATCCAATTACACCACCTCGGCCCAAACCCCATTTGCCTGAGCACATCCAACACGAACATCCAATTAATGTTGTCAAAAGCTTTCTCAAAGTCGACCTTTAACAAGAACGCCTTCCTTTTACATTTTTTGAGCCAAGAGCAAACTTCGTTTATTATGAGAGGACCATCAAGGATGGACTTACCTTCCAAGAAAGCTGATTGGGAGCCAGAGATAACCGATCCAAGAATCTTCTTGAAGCGGTTAGCCAGGACCTTGGAAACCACCTTGTTGACCACCCCAACGAGACTGATGGGACGATAATCACTAAGAAGCATAGGGTCTCTTTTTTTTAGGACAAGCGTGATGAAGGAAGACCCACATCCGAAGTTAATAAGGCCCGAATGGAAGAAATCAGCCATGAGCCTAACAAAGTCCTCCTCGAACAAATACCAAAAGGACTTGAAGAAACGGAAATTGAACCCATCCGGACCAGGAGCCCGGTCGTCTCCACAATCAAAGACTGCCGACTTAATTTCTTCCACTGAGAACTCCGATTCCAGGCTACAAGCTTCTGAGACTGAAATCCTTTTCAAATTAGGACATACCAACGAGGGCCGAACCGAGCATTCTTCCACAAACTTGTCACGAAAAAACCTGAAAACCTGAAAACCTCCTTTTTAACAAGAGAGGGTTTGGAAACCCAATTACCATCCAAGTTTAATCCATGAATAACATTACTGGCCCTCCTACAGTTAATCAGAGCGTGAAAATATTTGGAGTTCTCATCTCCGTCTTTAACCCACCTAGTTCGGGATCTTTGCTTAAGGTCCAAAACCTTGGCATGATCTACCTCCGCTATAATCTTTTGGTTTTCTGCTAAAACCCATTCTTCTTGCTCTGTCAGCTCCCTTTGTTCGATGATCTCCTCCAACGCATCTAACTCTTCTCTAGATAAACTAACTTCCTCCGACTCCTTTAAAATCATTGCGTCCCTCCACTCCTTTATCTTCGAGCGAATAAACCCTAGATTTTTAATGAGAAAAACATCCGCCGGGCTCCCATTATCCAAGAAGGAATTACACGCCGACTCCACAACCTCTTTAAACCCCTCTCTCGTCAGCCAGGAGTTGAAAATCCGAAAAGGTTTAGGACCGAAATTAACCGCTTTGGAGATAAGGATAATGGGGCAGTGATCAGACCACCTCCGGGGTAAAACTTGGACCCTAGCTTCCGGCCAAGAATTAAAAAAACCAGAATCCACCAAAAATCTATCCAGTTTACTACACTTCTTCCCATTTTCCGAACGCCAGGTGAACTTCCTGCCCCTCATGACGTATTCACATAGGCCTGAATCAAAGATAAAAGTGTTAAAATTGCTGGCACACCCCGGTTTGAACGAACAATTCCTTCTCTCCTCACGGAACCTAACCGCGTTAAAATCTCCCCCTATGACCCATTGGCCATCGAAACTGCTGATAAGAGAGGCCACCGAGTCCCAAAGCTCTTTCTTAGCCTGAACCCCCTGAGGGGCGTAAATGTTTAGCACGTTAAGAATGGAATTATTCCCCACCACCCTACCCCTGATGTGAAGAAAATTTCGCTGCTTAGACGACTCTACCAATTTGAAAATGTCTTCGTCCCAGATGGATAACAACCCCCCCGATAAACCGTTGGAATCAACAGCTTCCATACCAAAATTACCCCTGCCCCAAAACTTCGCGACCTCAGACCGAGACACTGAGCTTCGCTTCGTCTCCTGAACAGAAATAAAGTTGATCCCATGCTCAAGCCTCAGAGCTTTAATCCAACCCGACTTCCCATCACCCCCCATTCCTCTAACATTGATGGACAAAAAATTCATGGGTCAACATTGTTAATACCTGACTTTTGGACCGAGCTCCTGACCAAATCAACGTGGTTACGAAGGTTGACACCAAGCAAATCCCCCACCGAGAGAGTTTCACCAACTTCTTTCTCAATGTCTAAACCGACCCCATGACCAAAATTCACCGGATCCAAATCAGAGATGACCTGGGAATCCATAACCTTTTCAGTTTCCTCCAGAGGATTAGCCAAACCACCGTCGGTCGGATCTCTAACATTAAGATCGAACCCTCCATTGTTTAGAGACACCTCAAAATTCCCAGCTTCATGTGTTTCTGTTGCTCTGTCTGTAAACCCTACAAAACCAAATCCTTGGGAGTTATCTTCGCATTGAGATCTGGATCTCTTTCTGGGCCTCTTATCCGAAGGTGATTCCACATTACCCGGAGCCTTATGGGCTCTCCTCCTAACTTTAGGGCCCAAAGGCAATTTACAATTGGGCCTATTGGACTTATCCGCCGAGCTGAAGAGAGAGTTGAAAGTTGCCCCACTGACAAAACACTTGGGCCCCACCGAATCAAAGCCCCACGAGCCACCCTCCCCCAAGTTTCTAGCCTCTTCACCTACCTTAAATGGGAGGGGCCCACTCAAAGACTTGTCTGCGTGCATGGGGGGACAACTTGCATGGGAATTAACTCCCATAATAACAACAGGCGGCGGGGTATCAAGAGACTCACCAGAACCCGAAGAGTCGAAAAACTTTCCAGCTTTGGAACCTGAACCATCATCCGGAGCACCGTTCCCACCACCCGACTTTTCAACTACCTCCTGATCGACTCCCTGTTGGGATTCCCCGGTGCCGGAGACCTCCATCCTGACCACCGGAGAGGACTTCAAAGGAGAAGAACACTCCAGATCGCCAAAACCAACCGACCCATCCTGGTCAAGGCAATCTGGCAACCAATCCTCCTGCACCTCCTCAACCCAGATCTTGAAGCTTCTTTCCTTCCACTTCAAAGACACAGAGGCATTAATCCTGTTAGCATCCCCCACTAACACCCCTACCCTGCAAACCGAGAGGTTGTCCTCATTCTCCACCTCTTTGGGAAAGTGAAGCACTTTGCCGAAAAGTTCCCCAATCCCAGAGAAAATCTCAGCATCACACAAATGCAGAGGAATTCCGATCAACCTGAGCCAAGCCACCCTTTCCAGCGGGAGACACTAACCACTCCAAACATCCAGCTTAGAGAACCAAGGGCCCCAAATCTCCCGGGAATCCAAAAACTTACCAGCTTCACTCTTCTCACCAAAGGAGATAAGGATCGAGAGCCCGCCCAGATACTGCAGTTTTGCTACCGAAATCTTAGCAATCCTGAGCAATTTGTCGAAATTCACCAGCGTTTCCAGGTCGACAGTCCTACCAACAACTGCCACTCCATGCAAATCTTTAAAAGCTCCCGTCCTATCAGGCACAATGTAGGATTTCTCTGCCACAGGAAGAACATCAGAAGTGGAACCAAAGAACGACCCGCCTGCACCGAACTGATTGCCCAACACCTCGCTATAGGACCTGAAGTCCCTATTGCCAGAATTCCTATGACCGGCACTCGGACCAGCCTGATCAGGACCTGAAACCTTAGCCCGATTCTGCAACCCAGGATTCACTGGAGGTCGGGGAACAGCTTTGTTTTCCAGAGCAAACCTAGCCACAAAAAAAGGTGGATGTTAACTTAACCATTTGGTGTCCTCTGTTTGGTATTGATCCTAAAACTTTTCTAATTCTTCTCTAAAAAATCTTCACTAAGAGCATCTTTCTTTAGGGCTGCAAACAAACTAAACGTTCGACGAACAGTTCGTAAACCGTTTGGTGGGAAGTTCGTTTGTTCGTTTATTAAACAAACGGACACGAACAAGAACTTTTGTTCGTTTAGTTAAATGAACGAACATGAACAGAGGTTGTGTTCGTTCATTTATGTTCGTGAACGTTCGGAACGTGTTTGATAGTTCATTAGCGTTTTTAGTTTTTATATTTTATTTAAATACTTTAAAATACCGACAAATAAAATATTTAATAAGTGTCAGTTGTTATATATTTTGCTCATGAACGTTTGTTTGTGTTCATTTGTTTACATTTGTGTTCAAGAACATTAGTTTGTGCTCATTTGTGTTCATCAACGTTCGTTTTCGTACTCTGCCTAAAAATAACAAACAAACACAAACAAGTTCATTTCCTTAACAAACGAACATGGACATAAAATCTCGTTCGTTAAGTGTTCATAAACAGTTTGGTTCGTAACCCTGAGCATCTTCATTTGATTCACCATATTATTTATTTATTTTCTGAGAAAAAAAATTAAGGATTTCACATACATTTTCACTCCTCACTCCTCATTATAGAGATGAAATTTAGTGACTCGTTTCTTACAACATTCACATCTTAGAGCATTCACATTCAATCCATCAAATTATACATACATTCCACTAAAAAACAACTCCTATATCAATATATTTCCACTAAAAACAAATACTTTTTCTCTCTCCTTTCAATTAAATAATATTATCATTACATTTTTCTCTCTCCTTCACTCACAACCACTTTTAATATATATTAAAAAATTATACTGGATGAACAGTGTCCCCCCAAATATACAGATGAACAGTAACATTTTCTCTCTCCTCCACTCACAACCACTTTTTATACCCTTTATAATATAAAAACCTCTCCTCTCATTATTTGATGGATTGAATGTGAGTGCTCTTATTTCTTAAAATGACCTCATCCTTATATTTAAAAAAAAGGGTTTTTACTTAATGTGAATTACATCTGGACATATGTCACAATCTCCATATTTGGGATTCACAATTCATTCCCCATATTCTTTCCTTGTACTTTTGTGAGTACTTGTATATGGAAGAAAGAGATAGGAAATGGGATGTAAGAATTTTTAATTGAATAGGGATAGAGACAGAGACAGAGAGAGACAGGGAATGTGATTTGTGAGGGTTTTTTTTTCTTTTCAAATTTTTAAGTGAATACAATTTAGAGATAAGTGTGGTTTTAGTTAAATTATATAGATGGAGATGAAGAACCTGAATGGTCTCATTCCCTAAATCTAGGGACTTGCTATTCGTTCCTCATCCCTCAACCGCCTCAAACCTCATATGTGTGAGTGAAGGAAGAAGAAAAGGGAGTAAATAAAAAAAAAAAGAATGTGACTTAATTAAAGAGAGATATTTGTGGTTCAAAAATAGGACATTATTATGAACAAGGAATGTGAATTGTGAACAAGGAAATTAGAGTCGGGGACATTATTAGTGAGGTGAAAGCCTTCGGTTATTTGTGGTTAAAAAATAGGACTAGATTTAAAGATATCTTATGGGTTGATTGGTGTAAATTTGTAATTAAGTTGTAGTTTGTGTTTTGGGCCCCTCGGTTTTGAGGTGGTTCGGTTGTTTTAATGAAGTTTACCTTTTAAAAAAAATAAAGAGAGATAAATAAGGGGAATGAGTTGCAGAAAGTTTTTATAATATAAACAAAATTTAGAGAGAATTTGAGTTTTAGCTAGATTATAGGGATAGAAATAGGAATCATTCTAAATGTTTTGAGTCGGTACAAATCTCCGTGACTGTTCCACCCATTTTTTTTTTAATTTTGTTAAGACCTTTTATCAGAGTTTTAGTCCTAGTTTTTTTTTTTAACACTTCTAATTAAATTTCATTCCACACGAAAAAGGACAATTACAAAGCAATGGCAGGTAGTCGGGCAACAAGTTGCGCCGCCACCCCCTTTTGAATAGAAAAACCAATTCTACTAAATACGAAGTTTGAAACCTTTAGCGACGAAGAATTACTATTAACGACTTTTTTAACCCGATTCAAGAGTCGCACAGCGTCAGGAGTGAGACCACCAAAGGTATCAAACGCAAACGGGACAAACACATGTTGATTCTCCCGGCAGGCTTTCTCATGTTTTGCCACTTTGCTCGCCTCTGCCTTGAGCACCGCTTGCCCTACAACAAAGCCCTTGTCCATGTATACAATCACAAGTAGTGACCTACCGTAAATTTAAAACATCATTTCTTTCATAGTTAATAAAACACATCTAGGGTGCCTTTCCTGAAATTATACAAAAACTTGTATTAACTATTTATTTCACACTTAATGAGTTATTGATTTCAAATTGTACAATGTGTAAAATAAAATTTTCTGTATCTTGCATTTATTTACACCATATTAATCTATTTATGTACATAAAATATGCATAGATACTTGTAAGAACAAATGAATTGTTAGACCATGCGTAGTCGTTGGGGTGAATAATGTCCCACCCTTGGGCGTTGTCCGCCACGTGTCGTCCTAGTCAGCAAAGGGGCGTTATTCACAAAGGGGCGTAGTGGTGATAACGCCCAATAATGCCCCGTCAATCATTACACAATTATTTAATTAAATAAAACAAAAATCATCAAAAAATCTTATTGGACAAAGGATATGTAGATGAAGGCTGATTGGACAAGCAAATGGGGGCAAGGGCGTGGAATATACAACGCCAAACACCAAAAACTCAAAAAACCGCCCAGGGGGGGCATATGGGGGCGTGGTTGGGGCGTTTTCCTCTCAAAACACGCCCAAAATTACATGACTACACATGGTGTTGAAAACTAGATACCATGGTGTGATAATTGCAAGCTAAGGATGTGTCGAGTTTGTTTAAAGCTGACCTCAAATTGAGTTTTGAGTTCAAATTACTTGATGAAAAGCTTGATGTTTCCTACAGTTCACTACTTCTAACATGAATGGCAATATATTGATTCTTTTATATGATTAATAGTACAATGTTTTCCCATGCTATGGAAAATCTAGTTCTAAGTAGGTACAAAGTGGATGCAAGTAGCTGTGAGTAATTACAGTGTTGTGTTGGAAATTAGGCTTACATCATACATGTTCTCTTCTTCTCCTTTCCCTGCATACAATACAAATCCCAATCAATGAATTTTAATTTAATTGTTAAACATTTTCTAAATTTGGTATAAAAACTAAATGTAACAAGTCAGAACTCACCAACTTTGGCTGTGATTCCCGGGCCAAAAAAGGAAGCAAATTTTTCCTGTGAAACGGAATTGTTTAACGTGAGTTATAATTCACATATATACATAGCCAAACCAAAACCATAGAGGTGGAACTCTCAAACTGTTCTTGTTTCCAATGGGTCAAACGGAAAAACATTAAAGGTTAACTAAACATCAAATGGTTCAAATCGGTTGAATGGGTAGAAAGTCGTCTAGAGTGCACTTAAACGCGTAAACTCTCCTAAATGATATTATTGAAAATATATATAGATTATATTTTAATACTATAGTTAGATTTTGCCACATCAAGATATGACCAATTTTGAAGTTGGGAGATATTTTAGTAGTTGTTAAAAAAAGGATTACCTGTCTCTTCTCAAAATCAGCCAACTCGAGTGCTTTTGCCTCAAACACCAACACTAAGCAGTATTTACCATCTTCAGTAACCTGAACCATCATACCCAGGAAGTGAGACGAATGCCCGAAAATAGTCATTAGCGAAAATCAGACAAAATCGTTCTCATATATAATTTGGTTTTAAGTTTTAACAATATGTTGATGGAAGTCAAGAGGCTTACTTCTTCACGAATTTTTTGCAACACCGGAGCATTTCTTCTTGCTACACCGCCACCCTAAACCAAATGATGACATATATGATATACCAACATTAGCCAGTGGTTAACTGATTATCTGCAGAAAGTAATAACAAACACCTGCAAAGATGTATATAAAAGCAAGAACTTACCAGGCCATACTGGAATATACGTTTTAAAGCCTCATCCAAATGTTGCTCATCCCCATATCGGTATCTGATAACATCATCTCTAACCTAATACAAGGGAGCCAGTTTAATGGTAATGATGGAAAACAAAACGCACAACACAGTCAACAAAACTATCTCTAACCACATTGACATGTGTCTAAAGTAATAACTATAAAGCGTTAATAGTAGACCTGGCAAACGGGTCGGATCGGGTCGGGTCATGGGTCAAAACGGCTTCGGGTCGAAACGGGTTCGGGTCAAAACGGGTCAATTAAAAAAAGGGTTGTTTTGGTTCGGGTCGAAACGGGTTCGGGTCAAAACGGGTTCGGGTCAAAACGGGTTCGGATCGGAACGGGTTCGGGTCAAAACGGGTTCGGATCGGAACGGGTTCGGGTCGGAACGGTTTTCGGGTCGGGCAGATAATTTACTCTGTTTTTTGAGATTTTTTGCTGCATGATTAACCGTTAACAATTAAATTTTATGATATATCCAAATTCAATCTCTGATTGTTTATTTTCACTGCAAATTTTGGATCGGTGTTTGAATAATCTTTGAATAATTGGATCTGTGTTTGAATAATAGGATCTGCAAATTATACATACAGACATACATAGCATCGCTACATATTTATATCACACAAACTTGCACATACACTTACTATAACTATATATAAAAAAGTATAATACACATTAACGCTACATAAAGTTTATTTTGCAATTGATCGGTGTTGGTTCGTATGTCACTGATGATGGGATCGGTTCTAGTCGAAACGGTACGGGTCGAAACGGTACAGGTCGAAACGGTACGGGTCGAAACGGTACGGGTCGAAACGGTACGGGTCGAAACGGTTCGCATCGAAATGGTATCGGTCGAAATGGTACTGGTCGACTGGACGAAACGATACGGGACGAAACAGTTTGATTCGAAACGGTTCCCGTCGAAACGGTTCGATTCGAAACGGTTCGCGTCGAAACGGTTCGATTCGAAACGGTACGGGTCGAAACGGTACAGGTCGAAACGGTACGGGTCGAAACGGTTCTATTCGAGACGGTACGGTTCGAGACGGTACGGGTCGAGACGGTTCTATTCGAGACGGTACGGTTCGAGACGGTACGGGTCGAGACGGTTCGCGTCGAAACGGTACGGGTCGAAACGGTACGGGTCGAAACGGTATCGGTCGAAACAGTTCGCGTCGAAACGGTACGAAACTCGTCCCGACCTGAAACTCGTCTCGTGCGGAAACTCATGTCGGCCCGAAACCCGACCCAAACCGACCCCGTTCCGATCCAAAACCTACGTCGTGCCGAAGCCTGTCTCGGCCTGAAACTCATTTTGAACTGAACCTGTTTCGTGCCGTAACCCGTGTCGTGCAGATACTTATGCCTGCTCGAAACCCATTCTGATCCGAAACCTTCCCCATTTCTTTAAGACACTAACCCACATCGACCCATTTCTTAAATGTTGTCGACCCGCTTTGACCTGAAAAATAAAAAGATGAAATTTCAAGTGACCCATTGTGACCCATTTAGTTAAAATATCTAACCCAAACCAACCCATATAATTTTAAAATCAACCCAAATTGACCCACTTGGAAGGCTTTGGGTCAAGATTGCCCCCTCTAGTTAATAGCATATTGCAAAATTTATCTTTCTAACCTGCTTAAGGATTGGAGTTGCACATTTTTCTCTTAAATTCTGAGCATCAGCGTATGTCAAACATGGTACTGGTTTGAGTTCTGCATACTGCAAAAATGTAATACAGTGATACATTAAACATGGAGGAATAAAAATATCATTTACTTGTAATTGCAATTGACATGTACTACAAAAGATGATGAGTACAAGTTTTAAATCATGTTGCCGTCAGGAACACGATGTCATTCGAAGTCACAAGCATTTACAAACAAAGTTATGCTTTATGCAAACTCAACATGGTATTAAGTACCCCGAGAATGGGAGGATGATTAATAAAAGCGAAAAAATGGCGCACCTTAAGAGCCATCCCAATAATCGACAAAGGAAATCCATATGTTAACATCAACGCAGACCATTCAGATCCAGGGAGAATATTGAAGTATGCCCCAAAACCATAACTGTAAAACACGTGCAACACAATGTTAGACTGTGCGTTATGGGCTAATGCCCCTTGCCAAGTGGCCCAAAAGAGCGTGAAACACCTCCCTGGTGGGGCGTGACCGAGGTGTGAGGGGAGGTTGTGGGCCAGACTTTTAGACTTTAACCAATCACAATGCTTTGTTTTATTTAATTTCTATGTGAAACCATTAGACATTTCAGAGAAATAAAAAGTGAGTGCAAGCCCTCCAGCCTACATGACAGTCACCTTTTAGTGAAGCCATTATGCATGGTCTTAAAAATGAAACCTAGGTTTTCGTTTTCACTCTCCGTTTTAGACATGAAACTTAAAGCATAAAGTATGATCAATGCTGTACGGTGCTTACGATAGGAGCGATAATCCAACGCCTAGTCCAATAACACCAAAAGAGATCTGCAGAAAAGAGGTCATAATAATAATAATAAATATACAATTCAGCAATATAGGCTTAAACAATTTAACATTAACCCACACCATAAACCTAAATTCTAATTTATTACCTATTTCCTCTAAAAGCATAATAATACAATAAAGATAAAATCCAATCAAATCATAACTTTTAATTAAAATTAAAATAAAGATAAGTATGTAAGTATATTATCCAAAATTATATCAAATCATATATAACATTCCAATCATCAACTAGACTGCAAGCGAAAACTAGTACCTTTGCGAGCGAAAACTCATCGTCTTCAACTATCGATTTGCCACCGGTAGCGGCAGCAGGAACAGCTTGAGACGAATCAGCTGCTTTAGCGATAACAAACTTAAACTTAAGGTTACTTTTAGGCGGCAACTGATCCTGAATAGTGAGGTATTTTGAGCTACGTCGGAGATTGAGCGATGAAAGCGGATTGAAAGAGATTAATTGATGGTTGCCGGAGAGATTTAACCGATGAGAACAAAGGACGTTACCTCCTCCGACGATCGATGTAGTTACTGCTTTCATTGTTTTGGTGCTAGTGATTAATGTCACACACACATACATGAATAACTCAATAAAAGGGAAGAAGATGGATTAAGTTTCGTTACAACCGCCAATTTCTAATGACGTGGCAATATGTCAGCTACAAATTAATTTCAGGGTCTTGATTTTACGGTTAATTTCTTTCAGGGCATATAAGCTATGGACAATAAGAAATTTAGGGGTGTCTTATTCCCACATATCCTATATCTTATTTTTACATCCCCTATCGTATACGGGCCGTATACAATTATACGGCTCGTATAGAATGTTTTTGAATAGGAAAATGCGTAGGGAATGTTTTTTTTTTGTTTTATTATATACGGCCCGTATACAGTTTTACGGGTCGTATACATGTGTATACGATTTGTAAAACGTATACGGCTCAATTGATTAATTTTTGTGGGTTTTTGATGTTACCACATGTATACGGGCCGTATAACTATATACGAGCCGTATATATTGGCGTTTTTTCAAGTATCACGTTTTATTCCCGTAAAAACACAATCATTCTAGGGTTTCTAAACTCTTCATCACCTTTAACAATGTCGATAAACATTGATCGGAACATGCCGCTTAAATCGGAGCACATGTAGAGTAACGTTACCGATCAGTCCGTTGATGAAAACCTTAGCGATCGCAGAGATCTTCGTGTTGGTTATTTATCGATTCCGAGTAACTAGCAGAAGAACCTGACACAAACAAGTTCTCCACAGTTTGTTATTCAGATCTCTGTTCAGTCTTCTTTCCAAACTACAACACACGATACTTTTAATAAGCTGTCATAGTTGTCAAATTCGATTTCAACAAATCTTTTCATTTTCCTTCAATTTCTAAAACATTCTCTGTTACATGAAGATGTGTCGAGTTCTTCTACTAGTGGTATTTTAATGAAGTATTGAAGATTGAATGTGCAAACCCAACCGTTTTTACTACGGAAACGATGGCTATGCGAAAAACAAACCGCAACCGTTTTTTACTACGGAAACGGTGGCTATGCGAAATACAAACCGCAATCTTTTGTGACTATGGGAAACACAACTTTTCTTTTTGAGCTTGATGGATGTCCGTTATCTCAGTTGAGGCGGGCATTGTTTAAATCTGAATATAACTAGATGTTACGTGTATCAGCGTTGTTTATCACCCTGTGTGAGCATTGGAAACCCGACAAACAGTCTTGACAACTGTGACAGCTTATCTATCTATGTGTGTCACATCCATCCTGTTATAGCAATCGATATGATTAATTTTACAGATTTTTTTCTAATTAGCGTTGTTAACTACCAAAAGAATGCATACACAAATAGTTCTAGTGGACGAAGCAAAGAGACCGTTGTGTATCTGAATCAGGTTCTCAAACAAACACTACTAAAGATGAGTTGGTGATAAATATCGGAGCTGTTATCTCGGTTGTTCAGTACTTTCGTGATAATAAAACAAGCAGGCATTGATTTTGCCAAGATTGAAGGAAAGAATCTGGCCATAAGCGTTGTGGATTCTTAGCGTTATTCGAATGTAAGTGGATCGAGGGATACGCTTATCTATTCTGGTCAAGGTGGGCATGGTTTGTTCGGGAGTAAATCACCACCCAAAGATCAACAACTTGTGATTGTCGGGTTATGCTAGTTATTCGGAATGTTTCGAATCATCACAGAAGACGTGTCGGGTTCTGCTAGTTTATTCGGAATGTTTCGAATCATAACAGAAGACGGATGCGGTTTGCATATTCAATCTTCATTGCTTCATTAAAATTACAACACACGATAAAATGCTTGGAAAATTGCATCAACTCTCCAGATCTCTGTTCGATCATCTTTCCAACATTAACAACATTGGATCTTCATTCTGTCACTTTGTGTGTTGACAAACACATTGGTATTTTCTCAAAATGTGCAAACTTGAAGAATCTCACATTAAAGGAGTTTGCAACAACGAGATCAACGTATACAGGTGCAAGAGAATGGCGAGTTATTTTCAGTTATTTCTGTTGATCCACAAATTCCATTGTTTAAATCAGAATCAGGTTCTCAAGACAAGGATCGTTCTAATAGATTAAAGAGAATAAACCATTTTTTTACCATTTGTTACCCATAGTATACGAGCCGTATAATATTATACGTCCCGTATACAATCATCGTATACATTGTATGTGACAACTGGCAAATAACTGTTAATTCCGTACAATCTAATCACTATTTATATTTCTTAATCTCATGCAATTAGCGTAATTTAATTACGTAACTGTGTCGTATACTGGATAACAGTGTTAGGAAAAGAAAACAAAGTTAAAACATATGTTGGTTTTAGTCGTAAGGCGAAACCAAACAAACAATGTCCTAAAAGTGTTGGTAGAAAGTGCTGCGTGCACTATTCACGGTTACACTATTCATGCCAGTAAACCGTGAAAGCAGACCGAAACACTGAAAAACGACACTCAGATAACATAACTGAGTCCATTTATATAAGAAAACATTATTATAAAAACACATCTTGCAAAGAAACAAGACTTTCTGGTATAACGCCCTAACCTCAAAAACGTCCGTTTCGGCTTAAAATATAGCATTTTAACGCGTCCGAACCTATAACAAAGCATTTCCGGGACTTAGGAATAATGTCAATTGATGAAAAACATACTAAAAAAATAAGATGATATCAACGGAATGTTCATAATCACAAGTTTCCGGCGTTACGTCGCTATGCACTAAACTAGTCCGTTAGCGACTCGATGAACTAGTAGGCGGCATTTTTGGTCACGAAACAAGCAAACAAAGAATCTAGCGAGCTAGTTAAGCTAAATTTGGACTCGGAACCACTTCATACAAACTTCGGATGCAAGAAATCAACTTACAAAATTTCTTGTCGGTACGACATAAAAGTACCGTAAACGAGCCGACGACGAAACGAAAAGCATTTTAAGCATCAAGACATAAATTTTACTGGTTTAGTAAACTAGTTAATAATAATTTTGGTTCCGAAACACTAATCACCCCTTAACGACGTAATTAAACCCCTAATCACCCTACACCTCTTAATTACTAAAATATATAGTTCTTTAAACAACTTTTATAAAAAAAATTAATAATCTTACCCCCCCCCCCCCGATTTACGAAAATATGGGGGGCCCCACCTTTTTGATTTTGTGTGAAATAAGATGATGGAAGGCATGGAGCTCTAGATATGCATCATGACTTGAATAACTTGTTATAAACTTCCACCATGACCATCACTTTTTAATTATTCATTTCACACTTTTTCAACAAAGTAAACCCCCCATTTGGAGACTCATTTTCGGCAGCCAAGAACTTCCCCCACAAACTCACTATATTTCACTTATAAACACCCCATTTTTCTCATAATCTAGCCATTTCAAGACCTTCTAAACATGGGTTAAGCATGGAGGATCATTAGAAGCACATTTGGAACTTAATATTTCTTCTTATCATCTAATCTAGCTTGTGCACTTTGTGAGTCTTCTAATCACCATATTTATGATCCATATTATTAGTAGATTATTATTATTGTACAAGTTGATTATCTTGAAATTAAAGCTTAACATAATCAAAAACCCTAATCACAAAGCTAATAAACACTAAATATGAATATATTATGTGATGAATTATGTTGTTTAGTGTTAATATGTTCATGTGTTCATGTTGATTATGTTGTTTTTGTTGAGATTAGTAGCTTAAAGTTTATAGATATGATGATCATGTTGTTAGTTTCATGTAGTATTTTATATTTGTGTTCATCTTATTATGATGAACATAAATATGTGATTTAAACATGGTTATGTTTAAATCAAGAAAGATCATCATACTCATTTCATGAACTAATCATAAAATTTTTGGATTACATAAAGAAACAAGTGTTTAAATGGGTTTAAAGCTTAATCTTGGGAAGTTTAGTGAACTTTGTTTTTACAAGATAAATTAAACAACTTGGTTGTTATGAAAATCACCTTAAAAAAAAGGTCTAACTTGTATGTATAAAAAGTGTATTATGAAAGTTCATGAAATGTGGAAGTATGTTAACATATGGACATGTTTAAAAGGAACTTGGTGAATAATGGTGATTTAGTGAATTGATTATTGATTTAAACGCGTTTTTATAACGTGGGAAACGTCGTAGTTTAGGGGAAACTATGGCGAATTTTTCTAAAAATCTAATCGCGATTAAAGAGGGGATTAAAGGGTGATTAACAAAGTTAAACGCGATTAGTGGTCTTAAACATCATTATGGAAACTTTGATGAGAATATTTAAGGTTTAAATATTCAAGAAGTTCTTATTGAACTTAAACTTATATTTTTACAAAAATAAATGGGTAAAAATATAACAATGTGTAAATATAATTTTTGGTAAGAAAAATTATATATTTTTGGAAACTTGCTAAGTGCATGTGATGTGTGCTATATATGTGTATGTATTAGATACCTATAGGGTGATCAAAATAAATATACATACATGTTCATACATGGTCCAAGAAATGCTAGTGAAATCGGACAATTAAATAGAATGGTCGAAACGGAAATACATAACACTTGATGACGACAATTTGGACGCATCGACATCGTAAACAAGTTACTACAATGTCGAGTCTAAAAATAACATATTTTTAGACACTAAAGCGAACGCATAACTAAGTGGTCAAAAACAAGAATCCGGAAAGTCGAAAACTATAAAAATTACCAAGTATTTTCATGTGAAAAACGAACTTATTAAGTTACATGCTTGGTGAATTTTTGGTAAAAATTGCAAGAGTATATTTAATGGACTCACTAGGATTAGATTTGGGCTAGACCCAAATTACTAAAACTAGGGCTAGGCCCAATGACATTAAAAACTTGAGCTAGGCCCAATGGCATAAAAAACTAGGGCTAGGCCCAATGACATTAAAAACTAGGGCTAGGCCCAATGACATTAAAAACTAGGGCTAGGCCCAATAACAAGAAAACTAGGGCTAGGCCCAATAACAATGAAACGTGGGTTAAGCCCAATGACATAGGTTCGAAGCCGTTCGCATATAATTCAATACGTATAGAATATGTATATACATAACAATCGAGCGAGTAAATTATCAACGCTCTAAAATAAAAAGTTGTTCCAAAGATGACAAATGATAACATAATAAAGAATTCAAGATGAACAACTTGTACGAGGTCCGAAAGACCTAGTGTCTAATGAGATTAGTACACATGTAGGTTATTGACACGTACGGACGCTCACTTCGATATCATAATACACGGAACGCAAACTTGTGAGTTCATGTCCCTCCTTTCACTGTTTTCAATGTTTTGTTTTCAAAAACATCGAGGGGAAATACATGCTAAAACTATTGGTATGTTAGTTACGGAGTAGATGACATGATCAATGTGCATAAGTAGGGAAACAACATTAGTAACCATTAATCACTTAGTGACCAAGGTGCAAAAGGTGTAGATCTATTGGGCTTGAGGCACGCCCCACTCCTGGTTGGTATACCCTGGAGTGCTTTTGTGATCCCAATGATGACAAAGTGTTCTCGGTTTGGTTATTTGCTTATGGTACATTATGTCAGGGGACTCGCTACCCACTGATAGATCCTTAACAGACTCCATGAATGAATCAGAACATACCATTATTACAAGATTTCATTTTCATGAATACCATGATTACAAGATTTCATTTTCATGAATACTATGATTACAAGATTTCATTTTCATGAATACTATGATTACAAGATCTCATTTTCATGAATACTACGATTACAAGATTTCATTTTCATGAATACTACGATTACAATATTTCATTTTCATGAATACTACGATTACGAGATCTCATTTTCATGAATACTACGATTACATATGATAACAAAAACTGCATGAACTCGCTCAACCTTTGTTGACTTTTTTTTAAAACTACATGTATTTCAGGAAACAAGTCTTGAGTCGGTGATACATGATTGGATGCAATGATTACCTTTCTTACGTCACACGCAACACGCTTCCGCAACTAGCAGGGTGTGACAGATTGGTATCAGAGCTCCTGTTGTAGTGAACCGGGGACAAACTACAATCACCAAGGGCTCTCACTTGAAAACAAAGTCGATAACAATACACAAATGATTTCAAAAGTATGACAAAAGGTTTTCATTGTGTCACGATAACATGAGGATCTATCACGCGAGCTCAATCATAAGTAACGGATATGGATCAATACATGTTTAGTCTATAAGGAATAGACTCGAAACACTAGGAATTACATGTGAAACACGAGAACAAAAATAACATGAGATTTAATGATTATATATATATAATGTATTTATATATGTGTTGTATGGAATATTTTGCCATGAACGAAAATAACTTCGACTGCGAATCCTATTATTACACTTGACTCATGCGATGAGAATGACGACCTCGCGTCTATTACGAAGCTTATGGCGGGCGTCGTCCCTGAGAGAGACCCAAAAGCATTGATCCCATGGAAGATGGTTGTTTTCCCTCGGATGGTATATGTCCGGCTTCGGTAGTGACGACGGGGCGGAGGTGGCGGCCTTGGACAACAACTCTACTAGTGGGACGAGGTCCCTAAGGCTCATACTAATCGTGATTGCTGACACTCTTGTCCAGACAAGGAAGATGAAGTACTCATCTGAAAGGTTCCCTCCGGTTGCTATTATTACGAATTCCCTTATTTCTGTACGTCTAACGTTGTGCCCTTTCACGAATAATGACAATGGGCGTGAGCACATGGACCATCACGAAGGTCCCTTCTATGTTAAGGGTATATAAACAGTAGTGTCCTTTCTTCGACTGATCATTTATTTTGAACGAGAGAATGCTAGGGTGACCATGCAAGACAATTTGTTATTACGGGGGCCCACGTAATAACAGTTTGTAGTACATGGGAAATCCTGGTGGGCTCTGCGGGTCAAGCTAACGATCACTATCCATTCGAAATTCTTAAGTTGTTCGAGTTTCTATCTAGTAGAACACTAACTGGGATGGTTACTATAGCACTCTACGATACAGGAGGACCACATGTATTATTCGCACCTAGCATTCGGTTTATAACACGAGTCGTTTGAGACTAGTCGTTGAAAGCAAACAAAACTTGTTGGCCACTCATGGAGGATTTTCCTCAACATTATTAGAGTTCTTGTACATGGGCTGGTTCTTTGGTGTCCATGACACCCTACCTTATCTTAGTTATCGGAAATGATGACATTAAACTCTGTTGTTTGACATTTGTCTTATTCTAAGGGATGATATGGCATGAGCCATGCTCCAACCCCTTCCTTGCATTATTCGACATCCATGGAAATTATAACAATCTTGTTGGAGCTCTTGGAGCTCAAGGGATATCAATGTATTCGTCACACGGGTTAGTGCGGCGAAGGATTTTCCTACTTTGGACTATCGAGATCCATGAAGTATGGAATACACGTTGTAAATTGGAGACGACCGTTTGGTTTCTCCTCCTCAATGAATTACCTCTTTTCCCACTAAGGCATATGGTCAGTACATGCAGGGGTACTGCACATTTTGGGTTGCGTTAATTCATGTTATCATTGTTCGAACATGCATGAACAATGCGGTCTTGAGGTTTCCATGACCAATTATATTCTTAATTCTTAGGCGCATAGTAGGCTAAATCTGTTCAAATACAAGTCTATATCCTTTGATACTATGTATCAAAAACAACATGGCGCCGAAAAGAAAATCTACGCCATGAAGGGCCAGTTAATCAGCACTCTACTATTAAAGTTGAACTCAAGTTTTTATGGAACGACATGAGGTCGTGGAAATTACGCAAGATGAGGTTGCTGAGTCGACACTAGTGATGGTACTGATGGTACCAGTAGTTCAAGTGGTTCAAATTCCGATGGGACGAGAACGAGTAGCAATGCCACACTTGGAGATGCAATCACACCAAATTTTAATTCTAAGGCATCTCCGGATTATAAGCGGGGAGACCTCATCGATACGAGAGGTGCGGTAAGTTATGTCCACTAAATAAAGACAATGGAGTCAGTTAACCGTGCTAGCAAATGTGCTAATAAGTAAACGATTTGGTAAATGAATATTCATCTGTTGAGGGAGACGTTAACTTGATGGAATCTCCAAGTGCAAACTATAAGGAGTAAGACAGCAAAGAGGATGTCGTTGGAAGAACTCCAGGATCTTATACGAGAGGAGTATTGCTCGCTAGCGGGAAAGTTCCAAGGTTGGGAACCGAACTCTAGGATTCGATCATGATTAGAACCAATGTTGTTGGTTACCCCCGACGCCTCTACGATCTCTCAAGGATTATTGCATACTGGATAACACCCGAATTCAAACGCACTGAGCGCTACATTTGGGGTTTAGCCCTGAGATACAAAGCTGACATCAAGAAGTACACTAATAACTTGTCAAAATTCTGAATGAGATAAGTGAAACTTTCACCATGAGGGCACTTGCAAAAGTGACAAGAATAGCAGTGTGGTGAGACTGGGCACAAAACAGAAACTAATGAGTTAGTTATATTTAAGAATGTGGTTTTTACCGTGGCAAGGAGGTCACTACGAGCATGGATGGTTAAGGATGAATCAAGCTAGTGAGTAAGCAAGTCTAGGGGTATGCTCTACTCTACAACCATCATGTATCAATACTTTGGATACCAACATCGGCTTAACTTAGTGTCTTTAGATACTAAGCATATACACAAATTAGAGTCATGTAGGTTAAACATATCTTGCTCTATCAAGTTAGCTAATGAGGAATTAGCGACGTCATGTGAAGTCATTAAGGGTCGCCGATACGTTCCTATCAACCGACCCGTTGCATCCGTGTTGTTTAATACCGGTGTCGGTATTAGCTTCGTCCTCATAAAATTCAAAGTATGCTTGGTTGAGTCAAGTAAGCTAGACGTCCTCTCATACCATAGGATTGACCAACGGTGAATTAGTGAATCAGGAGAAGATATTAAAGGATGCACACTCGAACTTGGAGCACGGAAATTCAGTATCGACCTCTCACTCATTCAAATGGGTTGTTACGACTAAACCCCTGGCATAGACTGGTTGGCCGACAACCTAGCAGAAGTAGTTGCTTCGAGAAAACTATCCTCTTCTCCCCCCCTGTTTGACGAGAGAAAATCTTTTGGTGCACGAAGAGAAACACGGTACACGGTTGCTGATCAACAACTGTATGAAGGCTCGGAGGAGTCAGAGAGCAGGATGCATCGCCTCTCTTGCCCATGTGGTCGACAAGAAGGCCGAGTAGGTGGAGGACATCCCTGTGGTAAGGGAATACCCTGAAGTCTTTCCAGAAGACTTGCCGGGACTACTTCCGCAGCGACAAGTATAATTCAGTATCGATCTTGTGCCAGGAGCTACACCGGTGGAGAAAGCTTCATATAGACTCGCACCCTTGGAAATACAGGAATTATTTACTCAGCTTCAGGAATTGTTTGACAAAGGATTCAATAGACCGAGTTTCTCACCTTGGGGAGCTCCGGTGCCATTTGTCAAGAAGAAAGACGGAACCTTTCGGATGTGTATAGATTACCGAGAACGGAACAAGTTAACCACAAAGAACCGGTATCCTTTACCAAGGATCGACGACTTGTTCGATCAGTTACAAGGTTCTAACTTTTATTACAAAATCGATCTACGATCCGAATATCACCAGCTGAGAATTCAATAGGAAAGCATTCCTATGACATCGTTCAGGACTCGTTATGGGCATTACGAGTTCCTTGTTATGCCCTTTGGCTTAACAAAGGCACCTGCCGTGTTCATGAATTTAATGAACAGAGTATGTAAGCCATATCTCAACAAGTTCGTGATCGTATTCATTGATGACATTTTAATATACTCACGAACCGAGGCAGAACACGAACAACACTTGAGAACTATTTTGTAGTTGCTTAAAAAAGAACAATTGTACGCCAAGTTCTCAAAATGCGAATTTTGGATTCGCGAAGTACAATTTCTCGGTCATGTGGTGAACGAGAACGGAATACATGTTGATCCAGCTAAGATAGAGGCCATAAAGAACTGTAACACTCCAAGGACCCCAACGGAAGTAAGACAATTTCTGGGTTTAGTGGGATACTATCGAAGATTCATAGAGAATTTTTCTAAAATTTCTCAACCGCTGACCACACTCACTCAAAAGGATAGAAAGTTCGATTGGGGTGAAAAACAAGAAATGGCATTCCAAACGCTCAAAGATAAACTATGCCAAGCGCCAATCTTATCACTCCCTGATGGCACCGATGACTTCGTGGTGTACTTTGATGCATCGCGTCAAGGCTTGGGTTGCGTGTTAATGCAACGTGAAAAAGTCATCGCGTACGCGTCGCGGCAGTTAAAAATTCATGAAAAGAATTATACCACTCACGACCTAGAGTTGGGCGCAGTGGTATTCGCTTTAAAGATTTGGCGTCACTATCTCTATGGTACTAAGTGTACCATATTCACTGATCATAGAAGTCTTCAACACATATTCAATAAAAAAGAATTAAACATGCGCCAGCGGCGATGGGTAGAATTGTTGAATGACTATGACTGTGAAATCAAATACCATCCGGGGAAAGCAAACGTTGTAGCAGATGCTTTGAGCCGGAAAGAACGAGTTAGAATATTATGAGTACGGGCTTTAGAGTTGACAATCCAGACAAACTTCACTACTCGAGTGCGTGACGCACAACGGGAAGCCCTAAAGCCAGGAAATATTCGAGCATAATACTTGCGAGGAGCAAGGAAACACATGGAAACAAATAAGGATGACACTTTATATTTCAGAGGAAAGATCTGGATCCCCTATTTTGGTGGCTTACGAGACTTAGTGCTGGATGAAGCACACAAGTCCAGATATTCAATACACCCAGGATCTGATAAGATGTATCAAGATCTGAGAGAATACTATTGGTGGCCTAAACTCAAGAAGGATATTTGTCACACCCCGATTTCCACGTGTCACCGGTGGGCCCGGTGGGGAGTATCGTGACGTGGTTGGCAACATAATTAGTCAAACAACACAATATATAATTTGCACAGCGGAAGCAATTTAAAAGATATAATACAACCGAATATAATATTGTAATATCAAATATCACAACTGTCGATTGTTTATCCACAGACGGATCGTAATTAAAATGGAAACAATAGTTCAACAGACTTTTAGGCATCTTAAGCTTGCGAGACTTCTATTGATGCTAAGGAGAAATATCCAGCCAATTTCGTATAGTACCTGCATTTAGCCTTTTTGGAAAATACGTCAGTTTACACTGGTAAATACAATTAACCGACTCATTTTGAAAATGGTTTAAGAAAATTGATTTGGATGCACGTGGCACAAAATATCTTTTATAATTTGATTAAAATGCACAGAGGCAAAATTAATCTTTTTAACTTGGGAGAATTATTTAATATTATAATCTTGTGAACGAATTACATGTTCCTTGTGCGTTCAGTAGCCCGGATCTTGTCCGGGTTAAAGATCAATAGACACACCACAATATACTTTTGTGCACTGACGGGTGTACGCCTACACCCCGTGCTTAAGTCGTGGCCATTTCGTAAAATGATGCCATGGATATCCGGGACATGGTCATTAACCCCCCAAAGGCTTTAAGTAACAAGACTGTTTAAAAGAGCCGATCAAATTTATTCAACTACCCACTCAACGGTGGAGAATTTGATGCCCGATCAAGCGGTATGCTATATACCGTAACCCAAGCCCGTATAGGGAAAATAAGTTAAAAGTATTTACCTGAGCAATGTATAAATCACAATAAGCAAAATGAACGTAGCTTTTACTGGTCCTCCTAATCTGGAACGAAGGTTTTATAATAACCTATTAGAATCCTAACGGGTCTTTAATTAAGCTTAAGCTTAGACCGGCTAGTTTCAAAGATACGGTCCGTACGCACGATTAAGCGAAGACCGGATAGAATGTGATTTAGACCCGACAAGTTTGAAGACTTGTTTAATATGGGTTTATTATTCACATTCTGGATTTTGAGATAAAGCCGTTAAGGTTTGACCCGTTTCGGCTAATTTATGTAAACTTGTTACATAAACCGAACCGTACGCGTAATAAGCGTGACGGGTAATCATGAGAGCTATATACAGGTTTCCTAAGTTAATTATGCCTCAATATGTTGTGACATCAGTAAGATGTCTTTCATTATGCCCAAAACGTGTTTAAACACAAACTAGGCCCCGTAGGGGTAGTTTGGTCATTTTAAAGGTTGTAAAAGGGTTTAAGTGTTTAACTGAGTTACAGGTCTGATGTAATCAGTAAACATACTCAAATTAATGAGTTATAACAGTAGGATAAAGTACATATGTGAATTTTATCAATTATAACCAAACTATGCCCCGTAGGGGTATTTTGGTAATTTCACATAAGCCGAAAAGCTCAAAACTGAAGTCTGAGTTTAACCACCTTTGCTTACTGTTAATATATTATAATTTGCCTCAAATATCAGTAGGTATCAACCCTTGTATGTTTAAAATACTTCTAGTACATACTATGCGTTAAAAACGCTTAAAAAGGCGATTAAAGGCCATTTCTGGGTTTGATACTTAAATCTGATATTTTTATATTTCCAGAAGGCTTAAAATAATTTATTTATCATATGTGATCAGTAGTAAAAGGTTTGGAGTCGTTTAGATATGTAAAACTCATTTTATGGCCCGTAAGGGCAAAACCGACAATTACCGGGTTAAGCCTGCGACTATGAGTTATGCTCAGCCTAAAATTAATTAAAAATATTTAAAAATCCCAAAATAATATATTACATCAGTGGGTAAAGATTTGGATATCAAAAAGTAGGCTTAACTAGGCTATGCGCTAATTACGCCATTTTATTAACATAAAGCTTTCAAATTGCGATAATGAGCATAACTCTCAATCTACACCTCAAACTGATGTCAAATTTTTGCATACAAGTTTATATATCAGTAATTAAGGTTTCTACTCTTTTACATTTCCAAAAATCACGTTTTAAGGCAATAAGGGCATAATGGTCAACATATGAGCAATTAACGGAATCATGCGTAATAATCGGTTAACTAATGAACCATAGTGTATAATCACAGAGGGTTATACTAGCATGTAACCTGGTCCAAATAAAGCTCTAATTCATTTCTAAAACATGCCTAAACGGGTCAGAACTGAAAGTCAAAGTGAAAGTCAAACTATGTGACTTTCGGTTCCGAACCGGGTCTAAACAGGAAATTGTCGGGTTGAACATGTTTAGACATGTTCTTACACTTATTACCAAGTTATAACAATGATCCAACATGTTGTATATGATCTATAATGTTAATTATGCATAAATGGCATTTTAAGTATCCTGTTGACTTTTTATAAACTAGTTTGACCCGACTTTTGACCTGGTTAGAGGGGTAATCAGGGGGAACCCTTTTAAGGGTTTATTACCCACATAATTGCCTTCTTATATCTACTTTTGATTCGACTAATCACTGGACCATTTGTGATTAATCTTAAAGTCAACCGTTAATTACGACGGTTTGACTTTTAAGCTAAAACTAAGCTAAAACTCAATTAAGAAAGGATTAGCAGACTTACAAGGGTCTAATGGTTGATTAGGAAGTCTTGGAATCAGCTTTGGAGTTCCAGAGATGATCAGAAGTGAGTGCAAGAATGTTTGTAACTTGAAGGCCTTATATACTAGTTGTAATCACCATAAAATGTTGACAACTAAGGCTACAAGTGACCACAATTGTCCCACAAGTGTCCCTGGGGTCTAGGAACATTTTAGGGGTCGCCCAATAGTGAGAAATACCAGTGAGATCGGTTAAAATCGCGCAAAACAGGCTGCAGTCGGTTTTTCTGCATCTGATGTCCTGATGCGGCCCGCGTAAGGGTGTTGATGGACCTTACGCGGCCCGCATGGCCCTTCTGATCAGACAAAAATGATTTTGAGTTGTTGCATCACACCTCTTGGCCCTTCCGAAAGGTCAATTGAGCTAATTACTTGCAATTTGACCCCTTATTATTTACCCATAAGGGCTTTAGGACTTATACCCACTTTGCCAAGTCCCTGGACACTTCCGGTTAACCCGAAAAGTCTTAACTTTCAATGTTTACGCTTTAACCCCACGCACACGAATTTGATCATAACTTTCTCATACGATTACGAAACTTTATGAAATTTATAGCGTGCATTCTAGTGAGCATACTTAACAGTTACAAAGCTTCGGGTTTGTCAAAAGGTCACTCATAGGTATATCTTTAAACATGTTGACACATTTGACCCCTGTAGTTTGTAATCTCTCACTTTTAGCTTCGTATGATCCATGATTTATTCGTTTGAAGGTATGAGCATCATGTAGGGTTAATGTACTATATATTTATTCATTGTTGACACTTAGAATACGTATAATCACATACTTTCCATGTTTGTCAACTTTAGTCCTTTTATAACATTATTTCACACGTTCAAACTTTATGACACGTGTCAACACATTATAGGACGTGAATTTTCGAGGTGTTACATCCTCACCCCCTTAAAATAAATCTCGACCCGAGATTTACTGAAATAAATAAGGGTACTTTTCTTTCATCATGGATTCAACTTCCCACATGTATTCGGGACCTCTACGGGCATCCCATTTGACCTTTACAATAGGTACATGCTTCCTTTGAAGCTTCTTTACCTGTCGATCTTCAATCGACAAAGGTTTTTCCACGAATTTCAAGCTCTCATCTATATGCACATCTGTATGCGGTATTACCATTGATTCATCAGCGAAGCACTTCTTCAGATTGCAGATGTGGAACACATTGTGAATTCCACTGAGCTCTTCAGGTAAGTTTAACTTATAGGCAACTGACCCGACACGTTCGATAACCTCGAAAGGTCCTATGTATCTCGGGCTTAGCTTGCCTTTCTTACCAAATCGCATCACCCCCTTCCAGGGTGATACTTTAAGCAATACCTTGTCACCTACTTCGAAGTGAAAAGCTTTACGCTTTGGATCTGCGTAACTCTTCTGCCTATCTCGGGCAGCTTTGAGATGGTCACGAATCCGGACAATCTTGTCCATCGTTTCGAACACTATCTCTGGTCCTGATAATTGGACATCTCCAACTTCCGCCCAGCAAACTGGCGATCTACACCTTCTACCGTATAATGCCTCAAAAGGCGCAGCCTTTATGCTAGTGTGGTAGCTATTGTTGTAGGAGAATTCGATTAATGGTAGGTTCTTATCCCAACTACCACCCAAACCGATCGCACATGCACGTAGCATGTCTTCCAACGTTTGAATAGTACGCTCACTCTGACCGTCAGTCTGAGGATGATAAGCCGTACTGAAATTCAAACGTGTGCCCAAAGATTGTTGGAAACTCTTCCAAAAATGTGATGTGTATCTAGTATCTCTGTCAGAGATAATAGACACAGGTATGCCATGTAAGGCTACAATCTTATCAACGTACAACTGGGCTAACATGTCGGAGCTATAAGTCTCCCTGATGGGTAAGAAATGTGCTGACTTAGTCGGTCTGTCAACTATAACCTATATTGTATCATTTCCTTTCCTTATCTTGGGTAACTTGGTAATAAAGTCCATAGTTACCATTTCCCACTTCCAAGTAGGAAGTTCAGGCTGTTGTAGCAAACCTAACGGTTTCTGATGCTCGGCTTTGACTTGTGCACATGTCAAGCATTTAGCTACATGAGTGGCTACAGACTTCTTCAAGCCTATCCACCAATAATTTGCCCTTAGATCCTGGTAATTGAACTTACCAATCTATTTCCCCTACAATAGGTGTTTATCATTCTATCTTTACAGGGTCTCTAAGGGAGCAGCCTTGATGCTTACATATCAACCATCATAGACAAGCTTATCTTAAGGTGAGATGGTTATTCCAACCACTACTTAACAAATTTTAAGGATTAGTTGATCCTTGTAGTTAGTCGAACAAATCGACGATTCAGAGCATCTGATGGCAATTTCTTAATTGTTGCCTAATTAGGGTTGCGGTAAATAATGCATAAGCAAAATGAACCGTCTTTCTTATTTAACAATATCAAACTTTCGGAGTATCGAGTTAGGCTATATGAACCCTCCATTTAAAAGCTTAGTAAACCAGGGTTTCGATTCTTCCAATGATGGTACTAGCCGTCTTGGAGATTTCATAATAATACAGCCTTAAATGGATATAAATCTTAATTCTTCCTGCCTCTCAGGGGTAAACAGGGAAATCTTAGGAGAAGACAGTCAAGATACGAGGAGGCTATAGAGAGTTTCCATATCTCAGGCTCCAGTTCATCCATCATTGCTTGTGTCAAATAAGTGACACATTTATGTTATAAGTCCACGAATTCCTTATTCGGGAACATTTACTTGGACAATTCCATTCTGGATATTATCTTTGAATACTACTAGTCGACATTAGTACAATATGACCATTGGGATATCTCAGGGGTTCCATGTATTAAACCTCCATACTGATCAGGCATGGAAGTAATCTATGGGACACACTAGGATACGCCAATCCTCATATGGCACTTTTATCAAACATAGTTTGGCATTCGCAGGCGTTAGAAAAACAATGAGAAAATAGTTAAAATAACATATGTTGTCGTACTCTATGCGAAGAAAGGGTACTCTTAGGTTTTTCGGAAGGATTCCTTGCCGATACTAGAAGAATCGGTTACTATGGTTTCCTTGGTAAATTATACCTTGTGGATAATATAAAAGTTTGCTAAGCTTATGGTTTTTGAAGATTTATTATTTCCTGAATTAAATCAGGACACTTAGCAGAAATTATCATTGGTAAATGATAAGGTACGTACTTGATGACATCGTGAACTGCCTCTTGGCATTCATCAGGTGAGTTCAGGCATTTCATCCTTTAGCCTTTCCAGGCTTAGCTGTACTTTCTTTGGCAGCTTTATGGAATCTAGTTCTGATGCGGCCTTGCTCACCACAGCCGTAATAGACTGCAGTCTTTATGTCCCTACATTCATGGGAATGATGACCAGTTTCCTTAGCAGATGGCACACTGCTTTGGTCTTTGTTCAAATCGACACTGTTCCTAGTGTCTTTTATAGCAATTCTTACATACAGGCTCTTACTGAACTTTCGTTGCTTTTTTTATTAAGCCTGTACTTGCTCACTTTCTTAGATTTCTGGGAGTTATCTTCCTCCTTTGGTTCATCCTTCATATACGAAGTGTGAACCAAACTCTTCTCATGAGCAATTGAACATAGTTTTGAATGAAATTCAGAGCGAGGAGCATTCGGCCCTTGGATTGTTTCATGAACTTTCTATGGTCCTTCCAACTGTTGCGTCAACCACAGCCTGGAGATTAACTCCATTAATATTGAGGGTTACGTTTGTAGTTTTATTAACTTTCGTCGCATTAATAGTATTGCGACTGTCGTCTACCTCATCCGAGTTTTCCATACTCGAAACTTGGTACCAATCACCAAGGTTTAACAATTATTAGTCATCATTCTGATGACCTGCCTTAGATTAGCCACGGCATTAATAAACCGTATGGGCTATTCTGTTATGAACATTCTTAATGAATGCTATTTGAATGTATATCTATTACATTTAGCTTAGGTCACAAAAGGACTATCAATGACATTTAAGGTTTGGAGCTAGTCCAATACCTGCTTGACAGGGGACCATAATGTCACAACTGTCTTTGTCACAAGGACGATTATAAATAGCTCAAAGGCTTGCCTTACAAGACTTTTATTATATATATACATATATGGCATAGAAGCCTGTCTCGATGGACGTAGAAAGATATGGCATAAAGCCCAGTCATGAAGGACATAAATGATTATACGGCACGAAGGCCTTGTCGTAAAGGTCATTTAGATATGGCACAAACGGCCTTGTCATAAGAACATTTATCAAATCTGGCACAAGGCATGTCACCAGGAATGTTAACATTTAATATGTTAGCTTGTCACGAATGACAAATTATGGCACATAGGCTTGTCATGAATGACTTTAAAACATAACTCGATGGTCTACCACCAAGGTCCTTAATTTATTAGCCGCAATTTTATTAGATTAGGGCTTCAAGGTTTGAACGTGGTTCTTCACCTTTGGACAGGGAGTCATAGACTACAACTGTCATCGTCTTGAAAGACGATTCATTTGGCAGAAAAATAAGCCAATCAACATCACTAATGGATGTTTATATATAACCATCGTATCTAATGATATTAGTCATGATCGCATCGATCATATTGACTATTAGGTTTGGGTATAATCACACCATTTTGAACAGGGGATCATAAAGATCACTACTATCTTTGTCTTACCGACACTAGAATAAAGTATAGCCCGTAGGCATTTCATCACGAGGGATGTTAATATTATGATCATCATACCGATGATACTAGTCAGGATCGCAATGATAGTATAGACTATGGGAATTGAGTATAGCTATCCCCCTTGGGCAAAGAATCAAAAAAGATTACAATTGCATTGTCTCAATTGGATAATATAATATAGCCCTCAGGCCAAACATCATTAAGGATGTTAAAAATTTTAATCATCGTATTGATGATTTTTGTCATGATGGCATTGATCATATAAACTATTAGGCTTGAGCATAGCTCACTACCTTGGACAGGGAATCATAAAGATCACAATGTTTTTGTCACACATGGACGATATAATATGGCCCAAAGGCGAATCATCACAAATGGATGTTTATAATAGGTTCATCCTATTAGATGATATAAGTCATGATTGCATTAATCATATTGACTATCTGGCTTGAGCATAGCTCACCACCTCAGACAAGTAATCATAAAGATAACAACGTCAATGTCTCAAATGGACAATATATTATAGCCCGTAGGCAAAACATCACTAAAGGATGTTAAATAATATGATCATCGTATTAGATGATATTAGTCATGATCGCATTGATCATATAGACTATTATGTTTGGACATAGTCCAACATTTTAGACAGGAGGCCAAAAGACCACCACTGTCGTTGTCTTATTGGACAATAAGTTTAGCCCGTAGGCACTTCATCACTCACGGATGTTTATAATATGATCATCTTATAAGATGATATAAGCCATGATTTCTAGGTCATAAGGCAAATTAGGAATAAGAAAAAATTTCAATATAGGGATGACTGTTGTGATTTTATCGAATCACATTTGTCAGGAGTGCTAACACGTTCTTAGGTGTTAACAAGGATCTGAATCCCTTGAGTAGGTTTCACCATCTTGGCCGCGTAGGCTAGGTTTCACCTTTAAGATTCTTTTTAAAATGCATACTGGCAGGGAAGGAAGGATATTTATTTTATTCAGGATTTTTATCATAAATCCTAATTTATAAGTTAATAATAGCACAAATGGCCTAGTCGCGTAGACAAGTTTAATTTATAAGCCATGATTTCAGATAATCGCGGCATTAAGGTTTGAATCAAAGTTCATCACCTTTTCCTGACAGGGAGCTATAGGCTACCACTGTCTTTAGTCTCAGAGGACATCAACTATAGCCCGTAGGCACTTCCCTTCTAAGGGATGTTTATTACGGAATTGCCCCTTAGGGAAATTCATTAACCATGGTAAGCAGAGACCATATTTGGTTAATTTATTAATCACATTTATTTAGGATTTCTATGTTAATTTATCCTAATTATAAAACATTAACAGTTTTATTAGTGGCACCCATTGGCCTGGTCACATGGACATTTATAAATTATAAGCTTATGATTTCAGAGAATCAAAGCAACAATAACAATTTTATTTAATAGCACAAAAGGCCTAGTCACAAGGACAACTTTAATTTATAAGCCATGATTTCAGAGAATCAAGGCCTTTAAGTATATTAGCACAACAGGCTTAGTCACAAGGACATATATAAATTATAAGCTATGATTTCAGAGAATCACAGCATGAAGGTATTCTGGCACAATAGGCCTAGTCACAAGGACATTTATAAATTATAAGCTAGGATTTCAGAGAATCAAATCCTTGAGGTTTGAACCTAGTTCATTACCTTTTTCTGACAGGGAGTCATAGCTACCACTGTCTTTTGGCTCATATGGAAATGAGCAGGGCCCGTATGCACTATATTACCACGTATGGTTAAAATATGATCATCTTAATTGATGATGTAAACCCAGGATTCAGAGATCATTAAACTGGGTTAGGAATCTTTTGAAGAATCCTTAATAACGCGTGTGATTTCCAACGAATCACATCTGCCGGGAGTGTTAACATGTTCTCAGATGTTAACTGGGATACGAATCTTTTAAACAGGTCTTACCATCTTGGCCAGGTCTTTATAATGACACTCAGGCTAGGTTTCACTCTTAAGATTCTTTTAATATTTATCGCAGAACAATTTCTAAATTGAAATGTTAATAAGGATCTGAATCTAAATTGAGGAACTGCCATCTTGGCCGGTCTTAATATGACCCGAAGCTAGGTCTTGTCCTTTTTAGATTTTGCCATTTTTATTATAATGGTAGATCTTGCAAAAAGGAAATGTTATTTTCCATTTATTTAATATTTCTTGTTTAGAATGAAAGTTTAAACTTAATCATTCCACTATATAAAAATAAAAGTATAAAGTTGCCCTAAGCGGGACTTGAAAGGGATAATGTTGTCCTCGTAGGGACTGAAAGATAATTGTGTCCTTATAAGGACTTTATTAAGGAAACGATCTTCAGCAAGAGGAGTTTCTTCTTTATTTTATTTCTGAGTGTCCTCTCCTTGGATGCTCATTTCATTCTAGCCGCGGTACGAAGCTCAGCATTTCAAGGCTCCAGATGTGGAGAAATTTTATTACAGCTTCTTCGCTTGGCGACGTATATAATTAAAAATTTGGAAGCAAGATTTCCAGATTAGGATTGAGATTATTCCTATGTTAAGTCTAGACTCAGAAGGTCAAGGAATGTGCTACTGTGTCATTGAGATTAAACACCAAAGGGTAGTGTTTAATTCACTCAACGTTGGCTCTGATACCAACCTGTCACACCCCGATTTCCACGTGTCACCGGTGGGCCCGGTGGGGAGTATCGTGACGTGGTTGGCAACATAATTAGTCAAACAACACAATATATAATATGCACAGCGGAAGCAATTTAAAAGATATAATACAACCGAATATAATATTGTAATATCAAATATCACAACTGTCGATTGTTTATCCACAGACGGATCGTAATTAAAATGGAAACAATAGTTCAACAGACTTTTAGGCATCTTAAGCTTGCGAGACTTCTATTGATGCTAAGGAGAAATATCCAGCCAATTTCGTATAGTACCTGCATTTAGCCTTTTTGGAAAATACGTCAGTTTACACTGGTAAATACAATTAACCGACTTATTTTGAAAATGGTTTAAGAAAATTGATTTGGATGCACGTGGCACAAAATATCTTTTATAATTTGATTAAAATGCACAGAGGCAAAATTAATATTTTTAACTTGGGAGAATTATTTAATATTATAATCTTGTGAACGAATTACATGTTCCTTGTGCGTTCAGTAGCCCGGATCTTGTCCGGGTTAAAGATCAATAGACACACCACAATATACTTTTGTGCACTGACGGGTGTACGCCTACACCCCGCGCTTAAGTCGTGGCCATTTCGTAAAATGATGCCATGGATATCCGGGACATGGTCGTTAACCCCCCAAAGGCTTTAAGTAACAAGACTGTTTAAAAGAGCCGATCAAATTTATTCAACTACCCACTCAACGGTGGAGAATTTGATGCCCGATCAAGCGGTATGCTATATACCGTAACCCAAGCCCGTATAGGGAAAATAAGTTAAAAGTATTTACCTGAGCAATGTATAAATCACAATAAGCAAAATGCACATAGCTTTTACTGGTCCTCCTAATCTGGAACGAAGGTTTTATAATAACCTATTAGAATCCTAACGGGTCTTTAATTAAGCTTAAGCTTAGACCGGCTAGTTTCAAAGATACGGTTCGTACGCACGATTAAGCGAAGACCGGATAGAATGTGATTTAGACCCGAAAAGTTTGAAGACTTGTTTAATATGGGTTTATTATTCACATTCTGGATTTTGAGATAAAACCTTTAAGGTTTGACCCGTTTCGGCTAATTTATGTAAACTTGTTACATAAACCGAACCGTACGCGCAAAACAGGCTGCAGTCGGTTTTTCTGCGTCTGATGTCCTGATGCGGCCCGTGTAAGGGTGTTGATGGACCTTACGCGGCCCGCATGGCCCTTCTGATCAGACAAAAACGATTTTGAGTTGTTGCATCACACCTCTTGGCCCTTCCGAAAGGTCAATTGAGCTAATTACTTGCAATTTGACCCCTTATTATTTACCCATAAGGGCTTTAGGACTTATACCCACTTTGCCAAGTCCCTGGACACTTCCGGTTAACCCGAAAAGTCTTAACTTTCAATGTTTACGCTTTAACCCCACGCACACGAATTTGATCATAACTTTCTCATACGATTACGAAACTTTATGAAATTTATAGCGTGCATTCTAGTGAGCATACTTAACAGTTACAAAGCTTCGGGTTTGTCAAAAGGTCACTCAGAGGTATATCTTTAAACATGTTGACACATTTGACCCCTGTAGTTTGTAATCTCTCACTTTTAGCTTCGTATGATCCATGATTTATTCGTTTGAAGGTATGAGCATCATGTAGGGTTAATGTACTATATATTTATTCACTGTTGACACTTAGAATACGTATAATCACATACTTTCCATGTTTGTCAACTTTAGTCCTTTTATAACATTCTTTCACACGTTCAAACTTTATGACACGTGTCAACACATTATAGGACGTGAATTTTCGAGGTGTTACAATATTGCGATCTATGTTGGGAATTGCCTAATTTTTTCAAAGGTCAAGGCCGAATATCAAAAGCCATCTGGGTTATTACAACAACCCAAGATTCCTGTTTGGAAATGGGAGCAGATATCAATGGATTTCATTACAGGACTCCCACGGACCTCTCGAGGTCATGACATGATATGGGTTATCGTTGATCGATTAACCAAGTCGGCTCACTTCCTACCTATTCGTGAAAAAGACAGTACCGCGAAGTTAGCCGAAATCTACCTCAACGAGATTGTGGCACGTCATGGAGTGCCTACTTCGATAATCTCGGATCGTGATGGTCGCTTTGTATCAAGAATATGGCAATCATTTCAAGAATCGCTTGGATCTCGTCTGGATCTGAGCACCGCATTTCATCCGCAAACCGATGAGCAAAGCGAGCGAACCATCCAAACGATGGAAGACATGCTTCGCGCCTGTGTGATGGACTTGGGCGGAAATTGGGATAATCATTTACCGTTGGTAGAGTTCTCATATAATAACAGTTATCACACAAGCATTAAAGCCGCCCCATTCGAAGCACTATACGGACGGAAGTGCCGATCACCGCTGTGTTGGGCGGAAGTCAGAGACAAACAACTCGTTGGCCCTGAACTAGTCCAAGAGACTACCAACAAGATAGCAAAAATACGAGACCGTATCAAAGCGGCTCGTGACAGACAAAAGAGATACGCGGACAGAAAACGTAAACCATTATCCTTCGAGATCGGAGACAAAGCCTTACTGAAAGTCTCACCTTGGAAAGGCGTAGTTAGATTCGGGAAGCGCGGGAAGCTAAACCTGAGATACATTGGGCCGTTTGAGATTCTAGAAAAGATCGGTACCGTCGCGTACAAGTTGAAACTGCCAGAAGAACTCAGTAACGTACATGACACATTTCATGTGTCGAACCTCAGGAAAAGTCCGACCGTTGATACAGTTATCATTCCAGCGGATGAAATTCATGTAGACGACACGCTCTAGTTTACCGAAGAACCCGTTGAGGTTATGGACCGGAAGGTCCACAAGACAAGGAGAAGTCGTATCGAACTAGTCAAGGTCCGCTGGAATTCACGTCACGGACCCGAGTACACATGGGAACGTGAAGATCAGACTAAGGAAAAATATCCCCACCTGTTCAAGAAGGCTCCTTCAAAGGATGGCTCAACTTGAATTTCGGGACGAAATTCTTATTAACAGGGGGAGAATGTGACAACTGGCAAATAACTGTTAATTCCGTACAATCTAATCACTATTTATATTTCTTAATCTCATGCAATTAGCGTAATTTAATTACGTAACTGTGTCGTATACTGGATAACAGTGTTAGGACAAGAAAACAAAGCTAAAACATATGTTGGTTTTAGTCGTAAGGCGAAACCAAACAAACGGTGTCCTAAAAGTGTTGGTAGAAAGTGCTGCGTGCACTATTCACGGTTACACTATTCATGCCAGTAAACCGTGAAAGCAGACCGAAACACTGAAAAACGACACTCAGATAACATAACTGAGTCCATTTATATAAGAAAACATTATTATAAAAACACATCTTGCAAAGAAACAAGACTTTCTGGTATAACGCCCTAACCTCAAAAACGTCCGTTTCGGCTTAAAATATAGCATTTTAACGCGTCCGAACCTATAACAAAGTATTTCCGGGACTTAGGAATAATGTCAATTGATGAAAAACATACTTAAAAAATAAGATGATATCAACGGAATGTTCATAATCACAAGTTTCCGGCGTTACGTCGCTATGCACTAAACTAGTCCGTTAGCGACTCGATGAACTAGTAGGCGACATTTTTGGTCACGAAACAAGCAAACAAAGAATCTAGCGAGCTAGTTAAGCTAAATTTGGGACTCGGAACCACTTCATACAAACTTCGGATGCAAGAAATCAACTTACAAAATTTCTTGTCGGTACGACATAAAAGTACCGTAAACGAGCCGACGACGAAACGAAAAGCATTTTAAGCATCAAGACATAAATTTTACTAGTTTAGTAAACTAGTTAATAATAATTTTGGTTCCGAAACACTAATCACCCCTTAACGACGTAATTAGACCCCTAATCACCCTACACCTCTTAATTACTAAAATATCTAGTTCTTTAAACAACTTTTATAAAAAAATTTTAATAATCTTACCCCCCCCCCCCCCATGATTTACGAAAATATGGGGGGCCCCACCTTTTTGATTTTGTGTGAAATAAGATGATGGAAGGCATGGAGCTCTAGATATGCATCATGACTTGAATAACTTGTTGTTATAAACTTCCACCATGACCATCACTTTTTAATTATTCATTTCACACTTTTTCAACAAAGTAAACCCCCCATTTGGAGACTCATTTTCGGTAGCCAAGAACTTCCCCCACAAACTCACTATATTTCACTTATAAACACCCCATTTTTCTCATAATCTAGCCATTTCAAGACCTTCTAAACATGGGTTAAGCATGGAGGATCATTAGAAGCACATTTGGAACTTAATATTTCTTCTTATCATCTAATCTAGCTTGTGCACTTTGTGAGTCTTCTAATCACCATATTTATGATCCATATTATTAGTAGATTATTATTGTACAAGTTGATTATCTTGAAATTAAAGCTTAACATAATCAAAAACCCTAATCACAAAGCTAATAAACACTAAATATGAATATATTATGTGATGAATTATGTTGTTTAGTGTTAATATGTTCATGTGTTCATGTTGATTATGTTGAGATTAGTAGCTTAAAGTTTATAGATATAATGATCATGTTGTTAGTTTCATGTAGTATTTTATATTTGTGTTCATCTTATTATGATGAACATAAATATGTGATTTAAACATGGTTATGTTTAAATCAAGAAAGATCATCATACTCATTTCATGAACTAATCATAAAATTTTTGGATTACATAAAGAAACAAGTGTTTAAATGGGTTTAAAGCTTAATCTTGGGAAGTTTAGTGAACTTTGTTTTTACAAGATAAATTAAACAACTTGGTTGTTATGAAAATCACCTTAAAAAAAAGGTCTAACTTTTATGTATAAAAAGTGTATTATGAAAGTTCATGAAATGTGGAAGTATGTTAACATATGGACATGTTTAAAAGGAACTTGGTGAATAATGGTGATTTAGTGAATTGATTATTGATTTAAACGCGTTTTTATAACGTGGGAAACGTCATAGTTTAGGGGAAACTATGGCGAAATTTTCTAAAAATCTAATCGCGATTAAAGAGGGGATTAAAGGGTGATTAACAAAGTTAAACGTGATTAGTGGTCTTAAACGTCATTATGGAAACTTTGATGAGAATATTTAAGGTTTAAATATTCAAGAAGTTCTTATTGAACTTAAACTTATATTTTTACAAAAATAAATGGGTAAAAATATAACAATGTGTAAATATAATTTTTGGTAAGAAAAATTATATATTTTTGGAAACTTGCTAAGTGCATGTGATGTGTGCTATATATGTGTATGTATTAGATACCTATAGGGTGATCAAAATAAATATACGTACATGTTCATACATGGTCCAAGAAATGCTAGTGAAATCAGACAATTAAATAGAATGGTCGAAACGGAAATACATAACACTTGATGACGACAATTTGGACGTATCGACATCGTAAACAAGTTACTACAATGTCGAGTCTAAAAATAACATATTTTTAGACACTAAAGCGAACGCATAACTAAGTGGTCAAAAACAAGAATCCGGAAAGTCGAAAACTATAAAAATTACCAAGTATTTTCATGTGAAAAACGAACTTATTAAGTTACATGCTTGGTGAATTTTTGGTAAAAATTGCAAGAGTATATTTATTGGACTCACTAGGATTAGATTTGGGCTAGACCCAAATTACTAAAACTAGGGCTAGGCCCAATGGCATTAAAAACTAGGGCTAGGCCCAATGGCATTAAAAACTAGGGCTAGGCCCAATAACAAGAAAACTAGGGCTAGGCCCAATAACAATGAAACGTGGGTTAAGCCCAATGACATAGGTTCGAAGCCGTTCGCATATAATTCAATACGTATAGAATATGTATATACATAACAATCGAGCGAGTAAATTATCAACGCTCTAAAATACAAAGTTGTTCCAAAGATGACAAATGATAACATAATAAAGAATTCAAGATGAACAACTTGTACGAGGTCCGAAAGACCTAGTGTCTAACGAGATTAGTACACATGTAGGTTATTGACACGTACGGATAGGGGTGTTCAAAACCGGATATCCGAAAATTCGGATATCCGAATTTCAGATATCCGAAATTTTCGGATACCAGATTTCACTATCCGAATCCGTATCCGAAATTTCGGATATCCGGAATTCGGATATCCGAAATTTCGGATACGGATTCGGATAGTTAATCGGATATCCGAAAATCCAACTTTTTATTTAATTTTTATTTTTTTATTATTTTTTTCATATTCGGAAACGGATATTTTGGATAGTTTCGGATATCCGAATATAAGTTTTCGGATATTTTCGGATATTTTTCGGATATTTCGGATATTTTTGGATATTTTTCGGATATTTCGGATATTTTCGGATACTTCAGATATTTTCGGATATTCGGATATCCGAAAAAAAATGAAAATTAAATTTTCGGATATTTCGGATATCCGAAAAAAAATGAAAATTAAATTTTCGGATATTTCGGATATCCGAAATATCCGAAAATTTTGAAAATCACTATCCGAATCCGAATCCGAAAAATTCGGATATCCGAAATTTCGGATATCCGATTTTTCGGATATTTCGGATTCGGATATCGGATACGGATAGTTTTGAACACCCCTACGTACGGACGCTCACTTCGATATCATAATACACGGAACGCAAACTTGTGAGTTCATGTCCCTCCTTTCACTGTTTTCAATGTTTTGTTTTCAAAAACATCGAGGGGAAATACATGCTAAAACTATTGGTATGTTAGTTACGGAGTAGATGACATGATCAATGTGCATAAGTAGGGAAACAACATTAGTAACCATTAATCACTTAGTGACCAAGGTGCAAAAGGTGTAGATCTATTGGGCTTGAGGCACGCCCCACTCCTGGTTGGTATACCCTGGAGTGCTTTTGTGATCCCAATGATGACAAAGTGTTCTCGGTTTGGTTATTTGCTTATGGTACATTATGTCAGGGGGCTCGCTACCCACTGATAGATCCTTAACAGACTCCATGAATGAATCAGAACATACCATTATTACAAGATTTCATTTTCATGAATACTATGATTACAAGATTTCATTTTCATGAATACTATGATTACAAGATTTCATTTTCATGAATACTATGATTACAAGATCTCATTTTCATGAATACTACGCTTACAAGATTTCATTTTCATGAATACTACGATTACAAGATTTCATTTTCATGAATACTACGATTACGAGATCTCATTTTCATGAATACTACGATTACATATGATAACAAAAACTGCATGAACTCGCTCAACCTTTGTTGACTTTTTTTTAAAACTACATGTATTTCAGGAAACAAGTCTTGAGTCGGTGATACATGATTGGATGCAATGATTACCTTTCTTACGTCACACGCAACACGCTTCCGCAACTAGCAGGGTGTGACATTGTATACGATCGGTAAATTTGTTTTTAACCGAGAGTATATGGCCGTATAAACGGTATACGGCCCGTATACATATGGTAAAAAATGGTAAAAACTTCTAGCATTACCTTGTTAGTTTCTCAAACACTACTAAACATCTGCTTCCTGGATCTGAATCAGAGTGTTAACTTTGAGTCAAATCCAAACCCTCACCCTCAAAATCAACCAGAAACCAAAGGAAAAATGGCTGATAATGGCTGATGGTTCTTCGTTGAGGAAACCAAATGTAGACGGAGATGATAGGCCTGGTAACTGGAAGAGAAAAAACCCCAGTGACGTCGTCGACGATTATGAATGGATTATTGGCCATTATTCGACCGAGTAAATCAATTGTATTTTTTTAGTTGCTTCTCTTGTTAAGTTTCTGAACCAACCAAAATCCACAAATTCCAACAGTTTCTTCGTAGATTCCGTCCGGTTTCCAAACTCTTTCACTCAAAGTTAATATTAACTGTGGTGAATGGAAGCATAAAGTTAGAAAAATACTCAAGAAGATTGAAGGGTACACAACTGAACGGACGATATGTATCAACAACTTTAAGGTTCAGCCAAAATGACATCTAGCATTACTAACGGTTCAAGTAAGTGTCTAAAATGACATCTAGCATTACTAACGGTTCAACTTGAAGAATCTCACATTAAAGGAGTTTGAACCAGTTGTCCATCACTTAAGACCTTGAAAGATTTTTTGAAATCGAAGCATTCACGAACCACAATTGACTCAGACTCATGTTCAAGTAAGTGTCTAAAAATCTGAAAATTCAGGTTTACCTTGTTAATTTCTCAAAACAAACTCTCGTTCTTCATCTCCATCTTCAAGAACAATGATGAACACATGATGTCATATAATACTTCATTTGTCGAGAAACCATACTGTCAAGAAACCATATTGTGTATCTAAATCAGGTTCTCTGCCTTAGATCGGTCATTCCTTGTGATACATGAACGTTGTATTCTTGTCTTTCAGAAGAGTTTGTATTGAATGGCGAGTTATTTTCAGTTATTTCTGTTGATCCACAAATTCCATTGTTTAAATCAGAATCAGGTTCTCAAGAAAAGGATCGTTCTAATAGATTAAAGAGAATAAACCATTTTTTACCATTTTTACCCATAGTATACGAGCCGTATATTCTTATACGGCCCGTATACAATCATCGTATACATTGTATACGATCGGTAAATTTGTTTTTAACCGAGAGTATACGGCCGTATAAACGGTATACGACCCGTATACATATGGTAAAAAATGGTAAAAACCTCATTAATCTATTAGAACGATCCAATAAACGAAGAACAAAGGCTATTTACAAAACACAGGTTCATACAGTGCTGTAATAGGTAGTTCGTTGAGGAAACCAAACGTAGACGGAGATGATAGGCCTGGTAACCGGAAGAGAAATCAATTGTATTTTTTTAGTTGCTTCTCTTGTTAAGTTTCTGAACCAACCGAAATCCACAAATTCCAACAGTTTCTTCGTAGATTCCGTCCGGTTTCCAAACTCTTTCACTCAAACTTAACATTCACTGTAGTGGATGCAAGCATAAAGTTAGAAAAATACTCAAGAAGATTGAAGGGTACACAACTTAAGCTCAACTTGAACGGACGATATGAGTCAGGCGTTGGAAGGATTGTAGTAGTAGGACATTGGTACCACTATGAAATTTGCATCAGGAAGCTCAACTTGACTTGACATTGGTACCACTGTCAAGTATGTCGGGTTCTGCTAATATTATCTTGACAGTGGATCGAGTGATACGCTTATCTATTCTGGTCAAGGTGGGCATGGTTTGTTCGGGAGTAAATCACCACCCAAAGATCAACAACTTGTGATTGTCGGGTTATGCTAGTTATTCGGAATGTTTCGAATCATCACAAATTCAAGTCAAGGATCGTTCTAATAGATTAAAGAGAATAAACCCTCGTTTCTTCATCTTCATCTTCAAGAACAATGATGAACAGATGATGTTTTTTTTCGCAGAACCAGGGGCGGACATACTAAGGAGTGCGGGGTAGCCTCCGCTACCGCTAGGTCGGAAAATTTTTGACGTTTTTAGTGTAAATTTTGGAAAAATTTGACGTTTTTTCGATTTCGTTACCGCTTATTTATAAAACGTTACCGCTTGGTCGGAATCCTAGATCCGCCACTGCGCAGAACGTGACAAAATAAGGATGTTCGCATAAACATATATTCGTTTCATAATCTCCTCCTATAAATCAACCACAACTGATAAAGAGCCTGTATTAGAAACCATCCTCTGTCTTTTACCAACCGAAGAGGCAGCAAGGACAGATAATACTTCATTTGTCGAGAAACCATACTGTCAAGAAACAAACATCTTTTACTCATAAACCCTTAAATCCCAACGCTTCATTTGTAACCGTAAGGATGATGCAAATTTGTACGTAAAGATCTCTACACAAACTCTTCTACATCTTTTAACCAATGGACTCAGACTCATACTACTCACCCTCCCCTGAGTAAAAGTTTTCCCGACGACTCAAGAAAATCCACAATCCTGTGTATGTGCTTGTGCTGTAGAAACCGGTGATGAATTTGTGTACAAAACTGAACGTTAATTGATACTGTTTTAGACAACAACATATAATGAACAAATTGTTGGTGGATAACGCAAACAAGTTCTCAACAGTTTGTTATTCAGATCTCTATTCGGCCATCTTTCCAAACTGCAACACACGATAAGTTTAAACTTTATAGTGTGTGATTTGACCATGAAATGATTGGAGGTGAAGGTTCAGTGCACGAAAAGTTTCTTACGAAATGTACGTTACAAAACAAGTATGTTGGGAATTAAACGCATGTCCGTAATCCTGCGTTGATAGCTTCCGTTTTATTCAGACTCCTTACAACTCTCATCAAATGCCTCACCCTTCCTTTTATTCTATAAATATTAAATAAAGAATAACACCATGCCCGTAATTCCGCGTTGATAGCTTCCGTTTTATTACAGTCATACGACACGTTTTCTTGTTCTTCAATCTTTGTTACTTGTTAATGTTTTATTTTTTTTCTACTTTTAGAAAGGTTTGAGCACCTCACGACTGTAAAATATCTAGTGTGATTTACACCTTAAATCCCTTAAATACTTGAAAAATCAAATTTTTCGTTCCATACGGGCCGTATAAGAGTATACGGCCCGTATACACGTTCGTATACATTGTATACGACCAGGCAAACTTATTTACACATGGTGTATACGGGCCGTATACTGTCACAGACTTTGTCAGTTGTTTTTATTCCATACGGGCCGTATAACAGTATACGACCCGTATACACCATGTGTAAATAAGTTTTCCCATGTGTTAATATTAGGACCCGAAATTTATGTTTTTAAATAACTAAACATAACATTATTATTGTTAAAAAGGTTGCATGGACTTGAGCAGCAGTGTAGAAAGGAAGGGGCTGTTTGTTTAGGCTCTTAATGGTTCAGACCTCTTACTGGTTTAACACTTAATGGTTCAGACTGTTTGTTTCACGAGCAGATGTCTGAATGATTCAGACATTTGCCTCTGAATGGTTAAGCATTATACAGAGTCTGAATGGTTAAGACCTCTAATCTGAATTGGTCAGACATTTGTCTCTGAACGGTTAAGAATTATATAGGTTTTTAATGGTTCAGGCCTCTTACTGGTTCAGCACTTAACCATTTAGATGTTGCCAAACAGCCCCGAAGTCTTTTCGTGTTCGATGTGGTCTTGGTGGTGGTGTTGTGGTTTATCATTCTTTTGAGTTGGAACAAAATTCTCAAGCGTTAATAACTTGTTAGAATATCCATGGGTCGAAACCCTATGGATGTATGGATACTGACGGTATGCAAGAAGTGGCAAACTCATACTTAGATTAGTCGGACATGGGCAAAATGGCAATTGGCAAACAAAGTAGAAAATAGTTCAGTAAAAAAAGACATGCTACGTTTGGAGTTATGGACCCATAAGCAGTGATTGAAAAGTTCTCGACGAGCCGGTCATGTGACAACTGACAAACGCCATAGATGGTCTGAGCTAACTGTTGGATTCAATTTAGAGCCCCTATTCCAATGTCAAAGACTTCCCCCAGATTTTAGTGATATTCAATTATTTTCTTTAATACCCAAAAAAAGTGAATGTTTGGTTTCACAAATCCACGCGTTTGTTTATGAAATTGCTTTTATTAATAGCCGATTTCAGTTTTTTTTGCGCAACCTGATGGATACTCACCCTATAGAAGGGTTATAGGGAGGCTGATATAATAATTTCAATATAGCCGGGGGTCTCACTGGAAGTAACCTCTCTATTACTACGGGATAGAGGTAAGTAGGGATGAGTACGGTACCCGTTCAGTACCGAACCGGTACCGATACCGAAAAACGGAGAAAGTGGGTACCCATACCGAATATACCCGGTACGGTTCAGTACCGGTACCAAATGCTCATCCCTAAAAGTAAGACTATCTACATCTTACCTTTCTGAGACCCTACCTTAGCTTTGTTATTGGTAAGATTTAATTATGATGATGATAATGAGTTACCAATTTTATTTGTTTCCGCTCCTGTATCAATGAAGCTAAACCCTGATACACCAATTATAAATAGACATGTGCCCACCAAACCAAATTAAGAATATAGATTCTATCAACAAATATTAGTACATTTTTTGTAACTTAACCTTGTAACACCTTATCTAAAGTATTGTTTAGTTAAAGTAGATGATGTCATCTTAATATAGATTATTGTTTTGTTAGCCTATATCGTGTCCATTTTTTTCATGAACTCAGCATGTCATTACATTAAATATGTTTGAAAAACTATATTGTTTGAATGGTAAGCTTATCTAAATCAAAAGATTTAGCATGTACGTACAATTTAGATTATGCTTTGAACATTTGAGTAATTTAATCATTTCAGTCCGTTCGACCCGTTTTAACTTAAGTAAAACGGACAATGTTGACTGTTCTAAAATACACGTCTAAAAGACTAAAACACCAACCAACTAAATTTTTAGTTAATGGGTCGAAACTGAAACCTCCAAAACAATATTGCCGATATCCTTTACCCACCTACAAACTGTATTCATTAGATCCAAAACAGCATAACTGAAAACAAGAATTATAAATTAAAACCTAAGTTTTTAGTCGCTTTTCCCGCTTTACCATGTTTGCTCGTTGATACAGATTCTGGACTGCATGCAGGATCCTATTCTCATTAACTACTAAGTAAAGAAAGCTACCAACCAATAAGAAACTTCGGTCATCAAATTCACCAGTCCAAAGATCAAAGAAGCATTACGTCAAATAACTTGATACCAATGTTAATTATGCTAATCGAATAAAAGCCAGGATTTCAAACTAGACAACGAAACATAACGATGGCATCAATGCTGCACTTTTGGAAGAATAATAATAATAATGATGTCATATTATTTAATAAATCACACCTTTTAAACTTCTGGTGAATCATCCTCCCACTGTTGACTCGAGTCCCAGAAGCTCGAGTTCAATTCAATTAGTCACAAATATGTCTTTAATGTGTTCGGGAGCATGTTACTTGCTTAGGTGGCATGAACCGCCGACAAACTCGCTCCTGCTCACTGTAAAACTTAAACAGCACTCCACCAAACAGGTTCCACAACATTCTCTGTTCAGACGTAAAATGTGAACACGTATAAACTGATTAGTTTTAACGGTGTTAAATACCCTCTAAAAAAATGCTTCCCATTTAAAATTACACATGTTCATTATCATTACCATAAAACCTTGATCTTGTCTTTACTGAACAGTATTTTGTTATTTGACAAAATGGCACGAAATTAAATGTCGTGGAAAAGAAACGAAACAAAATCAATATTAAGTTTGAATCTATAAATTACTAGGTTTAGATATCCAAAATAAAAGATTAACTCTTCTTTGAAACCGAGGGCGTATGAATGAATAAAAGGTGTTTTGGCCATGTCAACTTGGTTATTATATAAGAGCAGGGTTTTAGTCCATACCTTCCAGAGGTCGGTGTTGACAGAAACATTTGCACTATATTTAAGCACAAGAGACAACTGAAGCTCACAATTGGTCAAATATAACAATGAAACGGTGTGATTGGAAGAGAACAAATGGCATCCACCTGCAAAGGTATATAATTATATATTGTTATAGTACTAATCTTAACGATCATGCATCCAATCAACAATTAGTTCAATCAAATTTAATGGCAAGATATGATTCAATTCAAGATCATTATTAGTTTAGTGTTCTAAAGCTTGAAAAACTTGTTTGAAGCCTTAAGAGACTAGATGGTGGTAAGCTTTAAATTAGTATGCCGCATCTAAAAGTAGTTTGCATGAGTAAACCGTTTGGTACGAATTATGGAAATGCAAATAAAAAAAAGGTTTAACAGTCTTACCACCTATATTTGTAATGGTAATTGATGAGGCTAATGTAGAGAACTTACTCTTTAAACAAAAAGATCAATCAAGGAACTTCATAAGCGGAAAAACTCATCAATGTGTGATCGAAGATATACGCCCTAAAAATTCCAATTGAAAAAAAGAAAATGGAGGAGGATAAGGAAACTATTCTAGCAGTAAAAAAAACTAAGATCAATTTTGTAGCATGCTTACGACTTACGAGTCACGTGATTAATAGAAAATGAAAATATGAATTGAGCATATATACCAGATTGGAAAGAAAATCAGCATCACTATGATATTGCATAAGCAAAGATGAAAAATAGAAAATGAAAAGGAAATCAACAAAAATATAAACAAACCAGCACTCAAAAAGGTGACAATAGAGATGAAAAAAGAATTGAATATCATAGATTCGTTTTAACAAAGGTACCTTGTCCAAGCAACAACATTGCATTTGCAGACAAGGGAATAATTTCTTGAATCTTTTCACTTGTAAATATCACTTGAGTGGCTGGCCAAAAACAACAATTCAGAATCGTCATAAAGGATACCAACGCTTTACAACATTCAAAGCAATGCAACTCAATTGATCTAACTAAAATCAATATCAAAGGTCCTGATATGCATACTGTTTAAACACACAGCAGCCGGCCCTAAGCCCAACCCGTTTAGTGATTTCTTAATCACGAAGTTATTATTTTTAGATTAGTCTCTCTATATATGACATGTACTTGTAATCAAAATAATCACTCAATAAAGAATAACCCTAGTTGCCAACCATGAACGTAGGTCGGCTTAGACTGAACCACGTTATATCTTGTATTGTTTATTGCTTTCGGCTGTGTGTTCGTGTGTGCTTAATCCTAACATCCTTGTTATGATAACTATGGTGTAGTAAGAGAATAAATCTGTACTAAAAGCACCACCTTACAAAATTATGATTGTTACAAGGATAAACGATATAAGAGAATAAATCTGTACTATAACAAAAGAAGCATAATTATGATTATTACAAGGATCAACGATATAAGAGAATAAATCATTACTAAAAACACCACATTACAATATCTTTACCATAAGAATGACGTTAAGTCATTAAGTTATGTTTGTACCTAAGTCATTCACGCCCCGCTTGCGGTCTGCTCATATAATGTAATATATGTGTGGGCGCTCGGGGGGGCAAAAGCAAAAGTGCACTAATTTTTAACGTTATTTTACTAATTTCGTGAAAATAACGTTAAAAAGAGGGGATCGTTAATCAGGCATCATGTGGTGGCGTTGATAGCCGAAAGACAAGGGGGTACATGCACCAATTGGCGTTTGTCTCAATTGCTGAGTGTTATGTGCCTTATGTCCAAGGCTTGATGCAAAACCACAATCGAGCCGGGGGTCTCATTGGAAGCAGCCTCTCTATTCCTACGGGGTAGAGGTAAGGCTGTCTACATCCCACCCTCCTCAGACCCTACCTTAGCTTTGCTATAGGTGGGATATACTGAGTACGATGATGATGATGATGTACCTAAGTCATTCAGTATATACTACTTCAGGCAATAAGTCGATAACTGAATGAACAACTAGCGAACAAATTATACATATATATACACACACTGTAAAGGGTTAAAAAAGCCGATGAAATCTATCAACAAAAGCTGCGAAACTCTGTTGACAAATTCTGAGAAAGATCCTTTTTAAAAGTTTGAAAAAGCAGTTTAATACCTGAGCGTTGAATCTTTTCTTCAATGTCCTTGGTGTCATTTTCATTGGCAGTAGAATCCGTCGTATCAGATACAATTATAGCATGTATAGTATAGTGTCCATCTGATACCCAAACAGTTTGAGGACCTGCATATTAGGAAGAATTATGTATTAGAATACCATAATGTCACCATTTCAATCACTTTTGAACAACAATCAAAGCTGCATCAAATGTTGCATCAAGGATAACAAGTAAAACCAACATACTTGTAGAATCATCAGGAAAAACTGCTAGATTTTGAACTTTCATGGTTAGAGTCAACTTCTTCATCTCATGAACTGATTCCGACCCAGAGACATGAGGAGACAACGACAGCAGGTACAGTTCTCCAACAGAGTCCAAAATCAGAAACTTATTATGACCTAAAAACTGGATGGAAATCGCCTTTATTGACATCTCCAATGGTACTTTTGAGGATTTGTAATCCTCAAACTCTTTGCTCTTAAATGGCACAAATCGAACACCACCTTCTTGAGAGCTTTGTCTCATTTTCACAGGCTTCAACTTTGCTGTCAGTATACAATGTATCAGCAGGCAACATCATAGTTGTTAATAGCGAATACCGGTAAATAGTAACAAGCTACCTATACGCTACGTAGCGATAGCGATGAGATGGCGAGCGCTATTTGATGTTTAGCGGTAATGTATTAGAATTTTTTTTTTAAATTAGGGTTTCATTCCCGAATTTAAGGTATTTTTATACAATTGGTGAAAAACTGAAAATTACAGCTGTTTGGTTGATTAAAATGCCTAAAAATCGGTTTTTAATAATTTATTTTAAAAAGAAAAAAACTTATTGTCACTATTTCACGCTATTGAGCGATAAACATCATATAGCGATGATCCAGCACTACGCTATTCACTATAGCGCTCGCTATCATCGTTATTAACAACTATGGGCAGCATTTATTAATCTTCTCAATCAACCATGATAAAACACATTTAACTCATCTATTATAATGTATGATCCTATGTTTATAGCTATAGGAATTCTGAATTGATAACCTAAACTACAAAAAAATCAATCAGAGAATAACAGAAATGTAACTGATTAACCGTAAATAAATTACTAACTTACCAGAATTATCATAATGTTTCCCAATCTTCTCTTCCAAATTACCATTAACTTTCCAAGATTTCGCATACAATACCGAGCTCCCATTGCTTCCCAGCATCATACCATTCCCCAAACTAAACTTCTGAACCTTCGGTTTATCCGATTTCTTAACCCGACCCTTAACAAGAGGCCTCAATGGCAAAACCCTAACTCCATTCACCTCCCCCAAAATCAAAAACCCTATATCAACACTGATCGAAAAAACCGGCAAATCGCAATCAATCACCGCAGTTTTCATCAACTTCACCACATCTCCCTCCATAACCTTCACCGCGAAAACCCTAACTTTCCGGTCCGAAACAGAGTACATCGCGAACACATTAATCGAAGCCGCTAGCTTAACCGAAACACCGTGATTAACCCTAACCAAAACACCGAATCTCCTCTCATCGAATTCCAAATCACTCTGATTGCATATAACCCTAACCCTAGCGAATTGATTGTCCGTACGAAGCATATAAAATCGTAGAAGTATCGAGCTTCCGGCGAGGTGCGGAGAGGCGACAAGGAAGATTACACGAACGGTGTCGTTACGGCGGAGGCGGAGGAAGGCGGCAGCGGAGGACGGAGGAGAAACGACGGTGGCGGCGGTGGTGGTGGTGGCGGAGTGGAGAGGAGGAGGAGAGAGAGGGGAGATGCGAGGATAGAGAGAGAAAGAGGAGTCGGAGTGCATGAGAGCAAGAGAGAGAGAGGTAGGGTCGTAGAGGATGGAAGAGACGGTGACGGAAGGTGGCGGAGAGAGGCGGAGCTGCCGTGCAACAACCATGAGATTTGGAAACGGAGCCACCAGTAAAGTAACGGAGTGCGACGGGGAGTTAACGGTAAAGTAACGTCATTAGAAAGTCAACTAATGGTCTTGAGAGGGTTTGGTTTTGGTTTTGAACCGAATTCCTCGCCGGCAGTTTAGTGTTGGGAACACGAACGAAAATATATCCAAGATATTTTTGTCTATATATGGGGAGGAGACGGAGACCCCCATTTGTTATTTTCACTATACCTCCTTTTAAGTTTTAGGCTTTTCAACTTTCTACCCCAGTTTAGAAAATTTAGTGGTGCAAACGATCAAGGCTAGAGCACGAGCATGCTCGGATCGTTGGTAGTTTCTTAAGCTTCAGCTTGGCTCGTTTTTTATCTATTAATTAATATATTATATACTATATAATTTGCAACATTTTGTTGCATTAAAGCTTGTACATCAAGCTCTATAGATATTTTGTTGCATTAAAGCTTGTACATCAAGCTTTTATAGGTGTATTATGCATCTCATTGTTGTACCTAATGTGTGTTTACAACTTTGAGCCACAAGAAAATACAAATGATTATTGTGTAGAGTGTCCAATGATAATGCGTGAGTCTATAGCAAGCATAAGACCATATGTAGTGAGGCTTGAACTTCAAGCTCCTCTCATGTGGCTCCTATTATAGACATAATTTGTAACACTTGTATGTATTAAACTATTGTACATCATCTTTTACAATTTAATCTCACAACTTTTTTACTTTCAACTTTGGTCTTCTATGCTTTTCATTTTCCGTAAAATTTTTGTTTTACGTTCCGTTCTAAATTTTGCGAGTTAACACGATGCAACGTGTGTGTGTAGTTAAACATTTTTACGTTGTCTATTTTTCCCATTTGACAGGTTCATCGTAACGCGCGGGTCCTAGATCGACTTAGTTAGTCTTTTATATGTTTCGGTTTAATTTCTTCGCATTAACATGCCGCAACTTTAGTGTTGGTGATCGTTGGCAGTAGTGTGACATTGGTGTTCGCCCCCGCCGCAACGCGGGGGTTCTTAATCCTAGTTGAATAAAATTAGTATAAATAGACTCGTTTAGGCTTGCGAGCTAGATAAATGAAGTTCAGGCTTGTTTACTAACCAAGCTTATTTTATGGGTTCAAACTCGGCTCGTAAACAAGTTCACATAAGTTCGGCTTGGCTCGGCTCGTTTACTAGACAACTTTATATAAGGAGTAAATATTATTAAATATTAATAAAAATTAATATTACGCTAAGGCTCGATAAGGCTTGACAAGCCTGACGAGCTTCACATGTCAGGCTCGAGCTCGATCTCGATAAATAAACGAACTTTGTTTTAGGCTCAAGCTTAGCTCGGCGCGTTTCGAGATTTTTAACGAGCCGTTCAGCTTGTTTACACCCCTAAAATTTGTTGAGTTTCGATGCCATCATACATTCGTACTTGTTTTTTTTCCAGCTTGATTGTGTTAGAAGTGTCCAAATCATGATTCACTTCGATTCGGTTTTTACCCGTAAACATAACCATAATCGATAGCTTGAGTTATGTGTTATATTTTGTAAGACCCTTGGTCCATTTTATACTATTATCAAATAAATTTATATTATATTAGTGTATTTAAAATTTATCATACACTTAAAATATGAGTTTATTAAAACATTATACTAAATAAAACGTTACAACATTTTGTAAATTTGAATCGCCGTTTAAAACATGACAACGAAACTATTCGCGGAAACTTTGTTCTTTGTGTGTTCGGTTCATTGCTTAGCTTGATCGTCTTCCGGTAACTCGGTTAGAACCTACATTTCATAAAACATTAAATGAGTTAGTCATATAGCGTTTATAACATGTCTAAACAAGTTTGCGAATCAAAACGGAACCAACAAACAATTTTCGCAAAACCTGCACCCCGTCGCGTCGCGCGACGACCCTTGGGCCATGTCGTCGCGTGGCGCGACGCCCTTAAATGGGCAGAAGGTTTGCAGCTCGTTGCTGCATTTTCCCAGCTCCGATTCTTTTTATGAAAACGTGCATAACTTTCAATCTACACATCCGTTTTACTCGATTCTTTTTCCTACGCGTCCGTAATTAAATTACGGACCCGTTTATCACCTTTCTTTGCATAGAAATCTGATTTATCCACTATTGGCTCATAAATCCTTTAGGTGACTATTCGACCCGTTTGGTTTAAGTTACATTGCAAGAATGTTTTCCAAGAGTCTTCTTTAACATTTCCTACCCATCCCAGGCTTAACAAGCATTAGCGTTTCCACTCCCATTACGGGGCTCACGTACGCATTCACAAATCACAGATTTATACGTATCTTACTAATCACTTAATCCACATTTAACTTCTTATTTTATTTGACCCATTTCAGGGACTTTTAAAATATCTAAACATCACACTCGCTATTTTCTTTTCGCACCTCGTCTTTCCATGCTAAATAATACATATCTTCCACCACAACTAGTTTTGTGGTGGATTTAACATGAGGAACCCAAAATCCCTGTTTTACCCTTCGGCTAGTCCTTTTTCGCAAATGTCTATTTCTAGGCATCCGACCCACCAATGTTTTTATCTAGAACTTTTATACGCATCTAAGGGTTACGAAGTCATAATATAAATTCCTAAACAACCTCTAAGGGTCGTTTGCCCGGTTTGCCCATCAAGGGCCTTATGGTCATTTTTAATCCTTCGTTTTTGCGATGAAGGACTTCACTAAATATTCGACCTTACTTGCACTTTTAACTATAAATTCATATGAGCGTACCTGGCTCGGGTCAACAAATAGACCCGATTTATACCTCGCTTTTATTATCACATAACCTATGGCGACGCAATTATCCGATTTGCTAATCGCTCCTGTTAACATAAGACTTGACAACCACATTAGTCGATATTGTCAAATGGTGTTGTCACCACCATTCGACCCGTTTGGCCTATATGCCCAATATTACCCCTTTTTCCCATTCATTATGGTTTTCATCACTTTCGCTTATTCCGACCCATTTCAATTTACGTCGGAACATCACATTTCAAATATTAGCTTATCATTTTCATAACCTTTATAATCATTACGCATTCTAAGATAAAAAGGGTGTAAGATTCACTTACCTTGCATCCATGCCACACTTTTCTTTCCATACTCGCTCCGTTTGACCCGCTTCATCCGCAAGCTTCCACCTAGCTTGTTAAGCGCCAAACTATTATCCAATGTTCACAAGGTGGTTAGATTAACGATAATTTAATATGATCTTCCACCTTACACATTTCTTTGCATTCATCCGAAAACTTAATATAATCACGTTTTACACACAACCAAGTAGACCGCGATTTCATTTAGGCATTTCATATCACTGAAAATGGGCTGTTTTTGGTGACTTGTTTAACCTATTTACAAGTCTTCAAAAATTATGATTTTTTTATGTGACGTACCTCTCGGAGTGTAGGCCTTGTGTTAAAATTTCAAGATCTAACTCTTTACCAAAAATTCGTAAAAATTCATTTACTAAGCTGCAATCAGATTCGTCACTTCTGACTGCAGCTTATGGAAAAATTCATTTAAAATTCCTCGTTTATCCGATTGACGAAATTCCAATTGGCGATTATTTTAATCGCTTAAAACTATCTACAGTAAAAATTTGAGATCATAACTAAATTCCTAAATTGAGTTATGACATTCGTAATGGGCTGCAAATTCTGCCAGAAAGCGCAGCTTGAACCTTCGATACGGAAAAATTCATAAAACGCTCAATTTTCGTCGAAAAAATGCGATTCCAGTGGGGTTTTAAAGATATTTCATGGAATTACATTTTAGACTCAAGAAACACATATTTTTGTCAAGTTTTGTCCATGTTACAGCCAACACAAGTCGGATGTAAATTCTGATCAGGAGCTGTTTGAATTCAGCTTTCTATTAAAGCATGTTCTTGACATCATAACACTATTTTTAGCAATCAAAACCATAAAAACATCTCATACATGAATTTAGCATCCACAAAATCTGAATTTACTTGAGTTAAGCATGATTTCAATATATACTTGTCTAGGGTTTACTCCTAAACATGAATTCATCCTAGTTTCACCCAAACATCAATCATTCAAGCTTGAATTTCGATTTTCATAAGCACATCAAGAATCTCAACTTCATAAATATCAAAAATTTGACATACCTCATGATCCCCTAAGCTTGGTGATCGTTTTTATGTGTTCATGCATCGATTTAGGGCCTGAATTGAGCTTCAATTTGAAGATTCTTGAAGAACTAGGGTTGGCTCCCTCCCCTCTTCTCCTGGTCGCTCCTACGAACACACACTGTGTGTTTCTTCTTTTTTTGTTATTTATTTAGTTAACTTTCAAGTTAACCCTTTTGGCCCCTCATGTTTATTTTGTTTCAAAAGAAGTTATAATTCATTATTCATCACTTAATCATATATTACTAACTAGGTTAATTATTCCTAGTTAACTTAATGGGTTCGGGAAGTCATAACCCGTTTTATTTTAAGTCCTGTTAACTCGGGCCTTCTATATACTTTGTTTTCTCAAAGTGTTTATCCTTGTTTTATTTATTATTAAGCTTATTTATTTAAATCCTAATAATTTCCGGTTTAATCTTTTCTGCTAACGGTATTATACCCGCTCTTTAGTATTAACGGGGTTTAATTACCAAACCCGTTTTCGGGGTGTTACAAGTCTACCCCCCTTAAAGAGGTTTCGTCCTCGAAACCTTTTCTTACATAATTTATCGAGTTTAACTCCATGCATTTGCTCTCGATAATCAGTTGAGCATTGCTCATATTTTAACCAATTGTTAGTATTACCAGAAAAGTATGGTAATATCATTTTGGTTATTAATCATCTACGTATCTTATACGACATAATGCAACTTGAAATAACGTAATCTCGTTATTTCCACTAGTTTAATTAACTTAGCAATATTCATCGTTCGGCTCTACTGTGATTATACTTCACATTACACTTCTTGACCGTGATCACGTCACACCATGCCAAATTTTATATCAACTTTTTATTTTCAAAATTATCACTTTTCGAATATATCATCTTGCACCTATCAGTGTCACGACTTATATCTTTCATGCTTACTATTTATACGTCTATCAGAATTCATATTTGTAAAAACGTCATTTCTTACCAAAACCGAAGTTTTAGTTTAGTATCTTCTCTTTAACTTTTGTCAATTATCCATACCGGGATATTGACAGTCCAAAATTTATTCTTTTACAGTCTTTATTTTATGCGAGGATTCTCAATTGATTCCCTCGCCTTGTCTAATTAACCCGTAGGTTTTATCACTTAGCCTTATGGGCTATTTTATTAGACTTTTCGCCTCTTTAAGGCGAGGTCCTTATAATATATTTATTTCTAGTCATGACTCGTGGGTCGTTTTAGTCTCAAAGACCTTTCCATTGTTTATAACCCCAAAGGTTATGTTGATCCCGTAGTTCATTCTTTACTCGTGTCGTTCTTAAAATACATATTTGGTGTCAAGGCATCATGTTTTTGTTTGAAGAGTCATTTGGTTTCAAACTTAAGATCTGTTAACCTTGACTGTAGTTCGTGGCTATAATCGTTTTATTTCGGATCATTCTCCCGACTCTATGACTTCTCACGTCATTTATACGTCGGTTTGTCTTATGCTCATTGTTATTTGGTTTGCATATATTCTTATTTGGTTATGTCCTATTACCAGGCTCATTATTCTTTTGCTTTTAACGCTACCTTTATTTGGCTAGCGCTTATTTGTGCCATCTGGCATTATATTGTATTGAACCTGTTTGACTTGTTAATGTGAAATCCATCACTTATAAACGATCAACTTTATTCTTTATTCAACCCGTTCAACCTCAAATGGTTGAACATGTTTATTCAAAATTTATATTTACGAAATTTTATAGTCATAACTCATAATCCAAATCTTTTGATTTTCAACCTGCGTTCACGTCTCTTGGTTTACACATGTGCTTAAATTCCTACCCATCAACCGGGTGTTTTACCGAAGTCGTTATTATTGCAACCCTCCCGGTATGCATTAAGACCTCGCTTCACTTTTATATTCCGACTTTGCCCTCAAATTTGACGTTTTGCAACAACGGTCCGTTTAGAGACATATTTGCATTTTCCGGGTTCGAGTGTAAGTACACCCCCTTCCAATGCGTATCTTAATCATTTTACATGTTTGCATTCTCCGGGTTCGAGTGTAAGTACACCCCCTCCCAATATATATCTTAATCATTTTACATGTTTGCATTCTCCGGGTTCGAGTGTAAGTACACCCCCTCCCAATACATATCTTAATCATTTTACATGCTTGCATTCTACGGGTTCGAGTGTAAGTACACCCCCTCCCAATACTTATCTAAATCATTTTACATGCTTGCATTCTCCGGGTTCGAGTGTAAGTACACCCCCTCCCAATACTTATCTAAATCATTTTACATCAATATTTGTCCCTTCACTCGGCTCATTATCCTAATGTAATACGCTTCCGTCACCCGGCTGTGCGTTTAAATTATTATCAAATATTTTGCTCATTTGATTCGTTTGGGTACTTTTTAATTTGTCCCACTCACCCCCGTCCTTACTACATCGGATGTAAGCATGTCCATCATAAAAAGTTCATGGTACCACGTGATCACCACTTACTTGGCCAGAGTAAGCGATCAATACCTGGTATACATGACCTTTTTATAATTTTCACATTACACCCCATGTAAGTAATGCCTCTATTTGATTCTCTTGGAAACAATATCCCGGATATATTTTCTATTCGGGTTTTTTTTTTGTTTTTAATCTACATATGCAACTTTCAATCTCTACGTATTTGTTGCATATTACTATTTGTACAACTAAATTTAAAATGTGCACCTGGTAATGCTTGCCCTAACGGGCTTCTCTTGCCATTAGTCTTGTTCGCTATCGCCACGCGATTTAGGTCCTTGATGAGCATGTTCTTTGGACCGTTCCTTTGTCAAATCCGCGATTTGTTAAACTCTCGCTATCTTCATATGCGAGTGTCCTTCAACTAAAACATTTACAACAGTTAGTAATTTCGACATTAATGAATGCCCGTATTATAATACAATGCTTTTCTAGTATACGCATCAACGCGTGTAATTTCGTTGACTAAATTTATATGTATCTTACTAATCACTTAATCCACATTTAACTTCTTATTTTATTTGACCCATTTCAGGGACTTTTAAAATATCTAAACATCACACTCGCTATTTTCTTTTCGCACCTCGTCTTTCCATGCTAAATAATACATATCTTCCACCACAACTAGTTTTGTGGTGGATTTAACATGAGGAACCCAAAATCCCTGTTTTACCCTTCGGCTAGTCCTTTTTCGCAAATGTCTATTTCTAGGCATCCGACCCACCAATGTTTTTATCTAGAACTTTTATACGCATCTAAGGGTTACGAAGTCATAATATAAATTCCTAAACAACCTCTAAGGGTCGTTTGCCCGGTTTGCCCATCAAGGGCCTTATGGTCATTTTTAATCCTTCGTTTTTGCGATGAAGGACTTCACTAAATATTCGACCTTACTTGCACTTTTAACTATAAATTCATATGAGCGTACCTGGCCCGGGTCAACAAATAGACCCGATTTATACCTCGCTTTTATTATCACATAACCTATGGCGACGCAATTATCCGATTTGCTAATCGCTCCTGTTAACATAAGACTTGACAACCACATTAGTCGATATTGTCAAATGGTGTTGTCACCACCATTCGACCCGTTTGGCCTATATGCCCAATATTACCCCTTTTTCCCATTCATTATGGTTTTCATCACTTTCGCTTATTCCGACCCATTTCAATTTACGTCGGAACATCACATTTCAAATATTAGCTTATCATTTTCATAACCTTTATAATCATTACGCATTCTAAGATAAAAGGGTGTAAGATTCACTTACCTTGCATCCATGCCACACTTTTCTTTCCATACTCGCTCCGTTTGACCCGCTTCATCCGCAAGCTTCCACCTAGCTTGTTAAGCGCCAAACTATTATCCAATGTTCACAAGGTGGTTAGATTAACGATAATTTAATATGATCTTCCACCTTACACATTTCTTTGCATTCATCCGAAAACTTAATATAATCACGTTTTACACACAACCAAGTAGACCGCGATTTCATTTAGGCATTTCATATCACTGAAAATGGGCTGTTTTTGGTGACTTGTTTAACCTATTTACAAGTCTTCAAAAATTATGATTTTTTATGTGACGTACCTCTTGGAGGGTTAGGCCTTGTGTTAAAATTTCAAGATCTAACTCTTTACAAAAAATTCGTAAAAATTCATTTACTAAGCTGCAATCAGATTCGTCACTTCTGACTGCAGCTTATGGAAAAATTCATTTAAAATTCCTCGTTTATCCGATTGACGAAATTCCAATTGGCGATTCTTTTAATCGCTTAAAACTATCTACAGTAAAAATTTGAGATCATAACTAATTTCCCAAATTTAGTTATGACATTCGTAATGGGCTGCAAATTCTGCCAGAAAACGCAGCTTGAACCTTCGATACGGAAAAAATTCATAAAACGCTCAATTTTCGTCGAAAAAATGCGATTCCAGTGGGGTTTTAAAGATATTTCCTGGAATTACATTTTAGAATCAAGAAACACATGTTTTTGTCAAGGTTTGTCCATGTTACAACCAATACAAGTTGGCTGTAAATTCTGATCAGGAGCTGTTTGAATTCAGCTTTCAATTAAAGCATGTTCTTGACATCATAACACTATTTTTAGCAATCAAAACCCTAAAAACATCTCATACATGAATTTAGCATCAACAAAATCTGAATTTACTTGAGTTAAGCATGATTTCAATATATACTTGTCTAGGGTTTACTCCTAAACATGAATTCATCCTAGTTTCACCCAAACATCAATCATTCAAGCTTGAATTTCGATTTTCATAAGCATATCAAGAATCTCAACTTCATAAATATCAAAAATTTGATATACCTCATGATCCCATAAGCTTGGTGATCGTTTTTATGTGTTCATGCATCGATTTAGGGCCTGAATTGAGCTTCAATTTGAAGATTCTTGAAGAACTCGGGTTAGCTTGTGTTTTTTTTTGTTATTTATTTAGTTAACTTTCAAGTTAACCCTTTTGGCCCCTCATGTTTATTTTGTTTCAAAAGAAGCTATAATTCATTATTCATCACTTAATCATATATTACTAACTAGGTTAATTATTCCTAGTTAACTTAATGGGTTCGGGAAGTCATAACCCGTTTTATTTTAAGTCCCGTTAACTCGGGCCTTCTATATACTTTGTTTTCTCAAAGTGTTTATCCTCGTTTTATTTATTATTAAGCTTATTTATTTAAATCCTAATAATTTCCGGTTTAATCTTTTCTGCTAACAGTATTATACCCGCTCTTTAGTATTAACGGGGTTTAATTACCCAACCCGTTTTCGGGGTGTATCATATTTAATCCTAACCGAACTTCGGTTGTGAAGCTTAGGGATGAGCTTGGTACTGAAAATACCCGGTATGTACCGATTTGGTATCAGTACGGACCAGTATTTGAAGGTAACTAACGGTACTAAAAACGCGACATGTCGGTACCGAAATCGAGCTGATTTGAGAAATTAGGTACCGGTACCTGATATTATTTGCTCATCCCTAATGAAGCTTGGTTGTGGTTTAGGTTTACTTAATTTCAGTTAATCTATTTTTTTTTTTGGTTCCATGTTTCCATTTTGAACGGCTTGAACTAAAATTAAAGCTAAATGAATATGGCTCGGGTTGTTTCTATTGATACATTTTGTTATGTTTTTTTTATTTATTTTATAAGGGAAAAAGTCAAATAGAAAGTTTAGTTTTGGTAGAAAAGATAAGAAGCAATAAGAGAAGAACATGTGGCAAAGATGAAAAAATATAAGGAGGGACATTTTAGCCATAACTCACCATCTTCAAAAAAACCTAGCATCTGCAATTCATTTCTCTTCGCCGTATATTCAAATCCACCATTTTCAAAACCATAAACTAACACATCACAATCAACACCACTACCTCCACCACCACCACCACCACCTTCAACCAACTGTTGGGTTTTTCAAATCTGAAACCACCATTCCACCATCCACCGCCACCACTCCACCACAACAAGTTTCCCCACGGTGTATCAGTGTTCTTTATCGGAGTTCTTTTGTAAGTTGTGTTATTTTTTATTTTCATTGCGTTTTAGGTTATCTAACCTGCACAAGCAACAGACCGTCAGGCTCGCCGCAGAGGTGGGAGGGCCACTCTGCAACCGCCCTCCGGTGTGAGGATAAGTATTTGTTTAGAGAGAGAAAGTAGAGAGAGAATGAGGACGAAGGTTCAAAAAATCGTATTTGAAGTGTACCTGAAGAGGGTATTTATATCAGTTAGTTTTTAGATGACGGCATTCGGCTGGACGCACTTTATGATGTTCATCCTTTCCGTGGGTAGGGGACGGACCTTCTTTGTTATTGGTCATGGTCTTTTGGGTATTCGGTCCCCTGGCGGGTATACATTCGTCCGACCTTCAAAATAGTCCGGACTCGGTTATGTATCTACAGGTGGGGTAATTATGGTGGCAGGAGGCAGTAAAAGACGATGGTTGAGTTGCCCATCGACATTCATCACCCCCATCGGCATTTATCATCCTCCATCTCCAACTCACCCACGAACCGGACGACCAATTCGACATACCGAACTCAAAGGTAATCGACAACAATCCGATTGAAAAAAAAAACAGATCTATACATAAAAAGAACCTGTTAGTATGAACGTTTGTCCATCTATCAGATCTATACTTTGAACCATAAAATGAAGGGTTTCAATCCTATCGATTTCAGCTGTTGGTGTGAATGTTTGTCAAATGTTTTGAGAAGATTTGTTTAAATGATGGGGTATAAAAGAGCAGATTTCTAATTTGTTATGTGTATATAAAAGAGCGGATTTGATTGAATGAGGTTTGTTTATCTATCTATACTTTCTATAAAAGGAGAAATCCCAATGACATAAGAAAAGCTGATGTGTCAGCAGGAGAGGCTGTCTAACAAGGCTTTTCTTATGTCATCAACAATGAGGTGGACACCATGGAAAGAGCATAGTGACATCATAAATTTAAACCACTGTTTTAAAATTTCAAAGGTCTGGCCCACATCATTTCTTCAAAGATCTGCCCACATTCTTTCTTCAAAGGTTTGCCCTTCATTCATAATTGAAACCACTGATGTTCATTCAATATTCAAACCACTTTCAAACCACTGATGATTCAAAATTATGGCTCCATATTTAAAATTCAAAATTATGGCTCCAGATATATAAGATACCATCTTCTTCAATCAATTACTCTCTCTCTAATCCATTTCTCTCTCTCTCTAATCCATTTTTCTCTCAAATCTCTCTCTCTCTAAATGCAGATTTGAATATAAAGTGAGTTTTTGTTTTAAATTGATTTGAGCTTAACACTTTTCTTTTCTAGGTTTCATCTTCAGTTACTTTCTTTTGTGATACCACTGCCACATAAAGAAGCTATGGAAGTCTTCATCGTCGTCGACAAAAACAATGAGGAATCAATGTGACGATGGTTGTGTTTTTCATTTAAGCACAAACAAAGGTAAACATCTGAACTAGACCTCCTGCTCGCTCTTTTCCTTCCTTTAATTGACAACAATTTTTCATCTCTATATTTGTTCAGCTTCTTTGAAATACAAGTTCGAATTTTGAAATTAGTCACGAGAACTTTGGTTCTTTGTAGTTTGGAGAGGCTGAGTTCGTAGGCGGCATTGCGATTCTCCATCGTCGTCGACAAAAATAACGAGGAATCAAAGCGACGATTAGGGCTTTAAATTATTCGATTAGCAGTCTGTTATGATTAGATTCCGTCAGAGATCTGTTGATTTTGCACACGATTTGAAATCTGGAGTCATGTTTGATTGATTCACTCCTTTTTGTGTTTACTTTAATTATCCGTTTTGAAATATATTGATTGTTATATGCTTAATTATGTATATGTTTTATGTTTTTTTATCTCTATTGTTTCAGATTGTGCATAGGGTTGCTTCTGCTCCTGGGAAGGTGTTGATGACTGGTGGTTATTTGGTTCTTGAGAAGCCGAATGCGGGAATCGTGCTTAGTACAAATGCTCGATTTTACGTTGTTCTTAAGCCTCTTTATGATGAAGTTATGGATGTGGTTAGTAATTATCAGGATTGGTTGTTAGGATCGGAGGCTCTAATGATTGTGTTTGTTTGTATAATTTGAACAATGAATGAATATGAAATAATGTAAAGTGCAGCGGAAATGGAAACAAACTTTAAAAACACAATCAAAAGGGAGAATAATTCTGATAAACACATGCTTTTCATTAGGTCAAAAGATTACAATTCAAATCAAAAGATTACAATGCATGCTTATAACAAAACTCCCCCTCAGCCTGATGCTCCTTGGTTGATCGCACAAGATGAAAGGATTGGAGGAGAAGAACTCACTCAGTCAATAAAATGTAACAGTATAGGGCACTGTTCCATTTATAGTCAAATCAAACCACTGAAGCATCTAAGCTGACATCACCATGAAAGTGACATCTAACAACCTAACAACCTTTAACCACTGTTCTTATACAAACACTGCTAACTTAACCACTGACTCTATACAATACACGTGACACACTAAACTACTGCTTTCTCCTTCCATCAGTGCTTTCCTCAAAGTTGACCAGTCCTTGAGTGGGCAGTCCTTTAATCAGCAGTACTTAACAGTCTTCAGTAGATTGAACCAGCAGTGTTTAGTCTTTAGGGCTTCATAAGTAGTTAAAAGGACAGCAACTGTTGTATACGGACAGTGGATAGAGGACATCAGATGTTATAAACACTTTCAAGGGGAAAGATTGGTGTAAACTACTGCTTATGATGAATCCACTGTTGTGAACCAGTTTTGGCTCTAATTATCTGTTCCTCTGATATGGTTCAATCCCAACAATCTCCCCCTGGAACAGATAATGCCAAAACTCTTCATTATTTTGGATCTTTATTGTCTCATCAGAAGTTCCCTAACTTGTCCTTTAAATTGCAACTCAAAATCCATGGAACTTGTATCATCCTCATCCCTACACAGTATAAGCTCAAGGAGATCTTGTAGATCTTCAACACTCAGGCCCAGTGCTTGTACCCTTGATATGTGCTTTACTTCTCCATTGGATCTGATCAGGGTTAATACATGGGTCTTTTGATCAGACATCCATTTTAGTATTTTTGAACCCAATGGGTTTCTTGGGAAAGTTTTATTTACTGATGAGTTTGGTGATGTTGGCCTTATGATAATTTGTTGAGCAGTGCTCTTAGCTTTTGCTAGTTCAGAATCTTCAGCTGACATTTGTTTGAAAGCCTTATTTATGATTTCATTTGCTGCAGCTATGTCTTCTGCAGCTTCTTTTTCAATATGCTCTTGTCTCTTCCTTTGATCTAGCTCAATGACTGAGACATCTGCTGAAGTGAACAGTGGTTCAGAAGTATTGATCTGCTGTTCTGGCTTTTTGTATTCAGGCTTCTGTGGTAAACTAGGATCTGTCATCCTTCTTTTCTTTAACCTTTCATAAGCCTCATCTGTGTATTGCCTTGTCCATTTTGCCAGGGCTTTGGCAGGTCCAACCTTTGCATGTACCAGCTCCTGTTTCTTCCTCTTGTATTCTGAGGTAAGTTTATCAATGGCCTTTTTGTATTTGCTCCAGTTTGGAGCTGTCTTTTTCTTACTTGGATCATTCTTTATTCTCTCAATTCTGTTTACCTCATGCTTTAGTGCAATGAGTGGCCATTCACTGAATTGTTCTTCTTTGGCTGGATAGAACCTTTCTTTCATGATGAATGCAAGATGATCCTTTCTCATTTCCTTTAGTAGGGAAGCTTCTGGTGGCATATTTGACATATCTTTGCTCAGGTCTCTTGCATAATCTTCCATCTGTTTGACCTTGGTGAGCAAAAATTCCATTCTCTCAGAAATGGCTTTATCACCTTGTTCTTTACATTCAACTCTAGCTCTTATATCTGCTTGCCTGGCTTTGAGTTTTAAATACTCATCCATATTTACTGGATTTCTGAAGCCCATGAGAGAAGGAAATTTTCTTTGTAAAGGATCATCCACTGTATAGAATTGTCTCATCTCATCCTTTACAGCTTCCAATTCCAGTGGATAGCTTACAGCAGTGGATACAATATTACCAGGGTTTATTGGTTTGAGAAAAGTTGATGAAATGGATTGTTGTGGTTTGATGGCTATGTAAGGTGTGGAGGATAAAGGAATAGGTGCTGGTATATCATCAGTACCCTCATGAGATTTCCTTTTCCTTGTGTAAAGCCTTTTGGGTGAAGGGGGTTTTGGTTGTGATGTGAAAATGGGTTGTATGGTGATTGTTGAAATGGTGAGGGTAGTGGTAGATGGCTGACTAACAGCTGTTGAAACAACTGGTGTTTCAACCTCTGTTGTCATTACAACTACTGATGTGTCAGTAGATGTCTTCTGCTTTTTAGCAGGTGGTGATTTAGTGGGTGGTGATGTAGTTGAAGTGATTTTAGGTGGTGGTGGTAGGGCAGTGGTTGTGGTGTGTGTTTTAGTGATGACAGGTGTTTGGCTAACAGTTGTTGATACAATAGATGTTGCATCAACTGTTTGGGTGGAAGTTTGAGATTTTGTGGTTTGAGGTTTGGAGCCTTTGGGAGGTGGTTTGGAGGCATGCTTTGTGGGTCTGGATGGTGTGGATTTGGGTTGCCTCACTTGTCTAGTGGGCTTCTTCTTTTCATCCTTAGGATTTTCATCATCCTTTGGCCCAGAAGTACCTTGTGCATTCAGCTCCATGTAAGCTCTTTTCTCCTGTTGGCACCTGGCTTTATCCTTAGCCTCTCTATCTCTATTGACACTTGCTTTTGCTTCTGCAAGTGCATTTGTAGTAACATCAATTTTCTTACTACCATCTGGCAAAGGGATGTTTTTAGTCATGTTTTCTTTTTCTGGTTCAATATAAAGACCATCTTCGATTCCCTTCTTCTTCCACTGCTTAATTTTCTCCCCCTTTTTGGCATTATCTGGAGGAAGTTTATCAATGAAGAGAACAGTGGGATGAGCAGTGCCAGTGGTGTTCAAGAGATGGGCCTTTATAGCCTTGATGTCTGCTTGAGTGTTTCTAAACCTTGACTCCATCATGTTTCTCAGCTCTTGAACATGTATTGCATGCTGCTGATCAGCCATTTGTCTTTGTTGTTGGAGCAGGGGTTGGAATAAATTCCATAACTCATTTACAGCAGGTGCTTGCGATGGAGCAGATGCTTGAGTTGGAACAGCAGTGGTTGAGACCTTTTGAGCTTTTAACAACCGTTGCATCATATCTTTTATTTCAGCAACAGATGTCTCAAGGTTGTCAATTCTACCCGTCAAATCCTGATATTTTAAATCATCACCCAAGTTAATGGGATCGTCTGATTCCCCACCAGCAGTGGTTGTATCAATGTGTGACTTAGGAAAATCCCAAAAATCACCCATTGATGCCCCTTGTTCTTGGTTCTGGGGTCTTCTTTCTTCAACACTTGATAACCTTTTGAAGGTACCAGTGGTCAAAACAAACTCACTAGTGGTTACCAGAGGTGCTATAGAAGAAATTGCCTTCAAGGGAGTCTTATTGATGAAACAACTGGCCAAGTGTAGATCTGTTGATCCAACACTTGTAGTTGCTGCTCCACTTGAACTACTGTCAGGAATTACTTGTAACTCCTGCAGTGTAACCTCCTCAAATGTTGCTGGGATAGCAGAGGTATAGGTATCAGACCCAGTCACTTATGGGAGTGTACTCTCAGTGATAGGTGATTGAGAGGAACTGGTTTGTGTCTGAGCTATAGCAACTGCATGCAACAAGGGTATTATGGATTGTGGTAATGTGAGGGGTGAATATATGGGTGTTGAAAGAGACATGTCCTTGGGATCAGGACTGAGGAAGATGGATCTAATTAGATCCAGAGCTTCATAATGTGGGGTCCCTGTGCTTACAACCTGATCCTTTTGTGAGGATGCAGGAGGAGTTTGAGGCAAAGGTGGAGATCTTTCTTCCATCTGCTGTGAGGAAGTAGCAGCAGTGGTTTTTGGTGACATTGGAGTTGTCACTGGCAGTGGCTCTGGGATCTCATCTTCCAGAGTTTCCTTTTTAGTGGGTTTGTGGGGCTTTTTGGATGATTTCTTTTTAGTCTTTTTGGTGATGGCAGGTGTGGGTTTCATAGCAGTGGGTGTGCTGCCATGATCACCTGGAGCAGTGGGCTCAGCAGCAGATACCTGAGGAGCAGTGGTAGCTGCTAAAGTCTGCTCAGGCATCTCTGCTTGTGTTTTTGCAGGTGTTAACATTCTAGTGAATGTTTCACATGTCAAACTATGTATTTGAAAAGATTCACCTTGAATGAGCAAATTTTCATTTTCCTTTCCAAATTTTTGTTTAAGATAGTAACTTAAGAACCTTGGAAAAAGTAGAAATGATTTGCTATCAACATTTTTTACTAAATCATCAAAGATCTCCTGGGAATAGTTAAAATTTTCATTATGTAAAATAGCGAAGCCCAGGTTTTGGATCTTTAATGGTATTTCATTAAACGCATTTGTTTTATTTGAGACACACATCAAAAGGGTATGAAATAAAAACCTTGGTGCAGAAGGGAAGAAGCCTTTTTGTAAGGTGTCCCTTTTCATTTCCGCACCATACCCTCTTTCCAGAAAATCAGTTTTTAACTCGTTTTTGGGAAAAGAAGTTTTACCTTCCTGATCATCGAGTGCAAAGTCTTCTGAAATTGATTGTGGAGTGATTTGAATCTCTTTGCCCTTTATGGAAGAATTTATGGCTATAACTGTTTCACCTTGATACTCAAGTGCGGCATTTTTCCAGAATTCTCTCTGGGTTTGTTCGTAAATAGGAGCATCAACAGTCAACAAAGTTTTGTACTTTGAAGCTGCAAGAGTGTCAATGATGGAATCGAAGGTTTTGGTGGTGGTGGGTTTTGTGAGTAGATCCAAGTAGTTGTGAGGTGCTTTGTATGGTATTTCAATGGGTTCAGCGGCCTTTTGAGCGACCTTTTTGGAAGATGAGGATGATTTTGATTTTGATTTTGTCATTTTGATGAAGAAGAACGAAGAATGATTTGAGACGGAAAGTTGGAAACTGCTTTGAGAAGAGAATTTTGGAATTCAATTTGACAGTGTAAAACCCTGTTTGGGGGTTTTGATCAGGGTTTTATAAGGGAAAAAGTGAATGCTGACGTGGCAGCGGTTTACAAAGATCTGATGGCTAATAACTGACCACGTGCTAACCTCTGATGGAAAGATGAATAATGGAGGACAGTTTTTTAGGGAACCACTGATGAAGCAAATATCAGTGGTTGCAACGATCAAAGTGAAGACAGTGGATGATTTTAACTATCAGTGGATAGCTTTATCAGTGGATAAAACACTGATTTTGAACAACAGTGATTACCAGAAGAATGAAAGAACAGGGGTTGACTTTTAGCAGTGGACAATATTTAGAAAGCAGATGTTTGAACAGAACAGTGATTAGGAGTAAGGTAATGGTAGGGATTTGAAGGCTATTATGTCAGCAACTGTTAGTGCAACAGTGGATAAGCTTTTGACAACTGTTTTGAACATATGCTGCTCTTATGAAAGAAATGATTTTGTCTTGTAAAACCACAACATCATTTTCAACATCTATTGATGATGACTATGAAACATCTGCAAGATTGTTATCCTCAACAAAACACATTTTAGATGCAAATTGTCAAGTTTAATATGTCACCAGTTTTTACAAAAATTTGCGTTCAAGGTTCTGCCACATGTCTAATATAAGTTTTGAAGCTTTTATAAATTCCTGACAGTGGTTTAGTACCCCAGATGATGGAAACCTTTTTACTATGACAACTCATTTTGTGTCATAATATTTAAATTAGTACATGAGTACCAAGTATTTTAAGGTCTGTTAGCAATCAATCTCTGATCTATGTTAAAACAAACTTGAGTTGGACATGACCTTGACACTTGTACCATTTCCTTTTGACCTATTTTCAAGGATAATATCACCAAAAATAAGGGTTCTATATCCTGACAGGTGTTTGAAACTTTTGCTATAAAAAACAAGTAAAAGTTCAAAATATATCACTCTTAAAAAAAATAAAGAATAATATATCCTGTTTTATTTGAGAAAAACCTTTTCAAAAATTAAAGGTTTTTCTGGGAACAACATCTAAAAGGATCTGGTATATTTTCCAATTAAACTCATAATCACATCATTCTCAAGTTTTTTGAAAATGGTCAGTGGTTTGAAATACATTGTAATTACCACTGTTTGAGATCATTCTTTTGTTTAATTGATTGCAAAAATGGGGAGACATGTTCACATAAGTTTTTGAAAGTCCAGTTATAGACTTTGTTACCATGTGATGGTTCTGAAAAACTTGTCTAGTCCTCTTGTAAGTTTAATCACTGGTGATACTATTGTTACCTGAACTTTCCTGAATCACTGAATGCACACAGTTGCTTGATGACTATTGTTCCCCCAATTTTGGACTCTTAAGTGTTTTATATTTATGCTCTTTTCCTTTGACTTCAAAAGTTTTGAGATAAACACACTTTTGAGTTTTGTGATTTTTCTTCTTCCCTTTTTACCCTTCCCATTCATAAGTACTGAAATACTCACTGGGAGGTTTTATTGAAGGAATACTTATTCCAGAATCATTTTGCAGCAATGTTTTGAGAGATCTGAATATATTTGTACATGCTTATGTCAAATCTCACATTACATATGATTTGGACTGTTTTAGCACCTGATTTTCTTAATGTATTTTTAACAAAGTTGATTGGATCCTGTTTAACAGGATTCCCAACCTGTTTTTCAACACATAAGATCTAATAACTAAAGTTTTAATTTCCCTCTTTTTATGTTAACAAAAACACTAATGTTTTTATGAACATAGGTTTTTGTCGACCTGAGGTATATACTTTAGCGGCAAACATGATGGTTACAACACAAAACTTCTTAACAACAATTGAAATCAATTTTGTAAAGAAAATAATTATACCATAGTTATCAGACATTTTTTCAGATCTGAAAACTATAGGTGTCTTATGTATGACATCACTTGTTTTGTGAAGTTTGTGTGTCTTATGACATCTTGGTTGTTTTACAGAGTTTTTGAACAGCAACTTTGAACGTGATCACTCGTTACTCTGTTTTTCAACTAAATACGATCAACCTTAGCATCAATGAATTTTGACCTGAACTGTTATGTCAAATTGACTGTTAGATCGAATTTGACTGTCCAAGCTCTGATACCAATTGTTAGGATCGGAGGCTCTAATGATTGTGTTTGTTTGTATAATTTGAACAATGAATGAATATGAAATAATGTAAAGTGCAGCAGAAATGGAAACAAACTTTAAAAACACAATCAAAAGGGAGAATAATTCTGATAAACACATGCTTTTCATTAGGTCGAAAGATTACAATTCAAATCAAAAGATTACAATGCATGCTTACAACAAAACTCCCCCTCGGCCTGATGCTCCTTGGTTGATCGCACAAGATGAAAGGATTGGAGGAGAAGAACTCACTCAGTCAATCAAATGTAACAGTACAGGGTACTGTTCCATTTATAGGCAAATCAAACCACTGAAGCATCTAAGCTGACATCACCATGAAAGTGACATCTAACAACCTAACAACCTTTAACCACTGTTCTTATACAAACACTACTAACTTAACCACTGACTCTATACAATACACGTGACACACTAAACTACTGCTTTCTCCTTCCATCAGTGCTTTCCTCAAAGTTGATCAGTCCTTGAGTGGGCAGTCCTTTAATCAGCAGTACTTAACAGTCTTCAGTAGATTGAACCAACAGTGTTTAGTCTTTAGGGCTTCATAAGCAGTTTAAAGGACAACAACTATTGTATACGGACAGTGGATAGAGGACATCAGATGTTATAAACACTTTCAAGGGGAAAGCTTGGTGTAAACTACTACTTATGATGAATCCACTGTTGTGAACCAGTTTTGGCTCTAATTATCTGTTCCTCTGATAGGGTTCAATCCCAACAGTTTTGTTACTATTCTGTTATTTTAACTAATTTACTGTGATTTTGTGAATTTAAGATTGTCTATTTGAGAGTTTGTTTGATGAAATTCTGTTGTATGCTTTAGATTATTAGGTTTTAAAAGTGTTTTGTTTGATTTGGCGATATTTGTGCAGCGTGTTAGGGCTTTGTGTAACACCTAGTAAAATCACGACCAATATAATAAGGACACGTGTCATGGATTTTAAACATGTTATAAACCCGGATCATGACTAAAAAGGATATATGAAGAAATTAAAAGTGTCAACATGTTAATTATTACCTCTGAGTGACCTTTTAACATTTTTCAACTTTGGTAAAATATAATTACATTCCCATAAAATCTGATTAAGATTTCATGGGTATCCGGTTAAAACATGTAATGAATAATTCAATATTCGAATCCAAGAATTTGGAATCCCATGTGCAAAAATCGACAATTTCCATTCAATAACCTCTTTTTACAAGACACCGAGGCAACCAATGCATGGAAATGCATTCTTAGCAATGCAGACCTGATCATATGGGCCTTTCCTGCTGATGGTGACCAGAGATTCGAGATATGATAGGTTGCATGGTCAAATGTTAAAAGTTCTAAAAATTTTGTCTCTGATGGAAGGCTTACGGACCGCAAAGCTCTTGCCTTACGGTCCATAAGACGACTTAACTGGGCGATAAAAATTTGAATTACGGATACGGACCGTAAGGGCTTAAGCTTACGGTCCGTAAGGGTTGTATCTGGGCAGAATAATGGACAACTGCAGGTTCAGCCGGTTCCACCGCCTTAGAAGCCTGGTTTTCGAATTCAAGGACTGTACCAATGGTATTTCATGCATAGGGGACACCTGGGATGATCTGGAATCAATCTTAGATTTATGTGGAGTGATCTTGTGAATTTTATTTGGCTATATAAGCTTCTTGTTTGTAAGGTCAATATGCTCACTTGCAAAAATTAATCACAACTCACTCTCTGGAGCTCTCTGGACTTATAGCAAGTTTTCCTTCAGCTCCTAATTCATGCTAAGAGCCTTTGTAAGCATTCTTAGCCTTCCTAGTTCAAATTTATTAGCTTAATGACCAAAAGTCAAAGTCGTCGTAATTAAGCTTTGACTTAGTGATTAATCACTAATTGTCCAGTCATTTTTCGAATTGAAAGTAGCTATGATTTGGTAATTATGTGGGTAATAAGTCCTTAAAAGGGTACCCCCTGATTATCACTCTAACTTGGTCAATTGTCGGGTCAAACATAATGTTAAAAAGTCAACAGAAAGCTATTTTGCAAATAAATTCATAATTAGCAATGTAGAAGTTATGAAACCTGTTTTAACACTGAAGTAACTTGGTAAATAATGTAAGAACATGTCTAAGCATGTTCAACCCGACAATTCTGAGATTAGGCTCGGTTCGGAACCGAAAGTCGCAAAAGAAGACTTTTGCTTTGACTTTCAGTTCTAACCCGATTTAGATTGTTTTAGAAATGCCTTAGGGTTCCATTAGGACCATGTTACATGTTAGTATAACCCTCTGAGTTTATACAATGTGGTTCCTTTGTAATCCTAGCTCATTGCATGTTTCCGTTAAGTGCCTAAAATTGACCATTATGCCCTTTTGACATTAAAACGAGATTTTTGAAAATGTGAGAGGACAAAAACCTTTATTACTGATTTATAAACATGTCCTAAAAATTTGACATCAGTTTGAGGTCTAAATTAGGAGTTATACTCAATATCGTAATTTGAAAGCTTTTTATTAATTAAACGGCATATTTAGCATGAAGCCTATTTAAACCCGAATTTTGACACCAAAACTTTTACCCACTGATGTAATATAATATTTTGGGATTTTTGAAGATTTTTATTTATTTTTAAACTGATCATAACTTAAGGTTCATGCTTTGATTCGGAAATTGACGGTTATACCCTTTTTGCTAATAAAATGAGTTTTACATAACATTTTGATACCAAACCTTTTGCTACTGATTTTATATGTTAAATAAAAAATTTCAAGCCTTCTGAACTAATAAAAATTTCAGCTTTCCTTATATAACCTTAAAATCGCCATAACCCGACTTTTTACGCGTTATAAACGCATAGTATGGTTTAAAACTATTTTTGACATATAAGACTTAATACCTACTGATGTTTTAAGTCATTTTTATACTTTAACAGTAAGCAAAAGTTTTGAACTCAGATTTCAGTTTTGACCTTTAAACCTTATGTGAAATGACCAAAATGCCCCTACGGTGCATAGTTTGGTTAAAAATGATAAATTTCACATATATGCAATACCCTACTGTTATGACTTACAAAAATAAATATTTTTACTGATCAATTTAGACCAGAACCTCAGATTAATATTTAATCTCTTTTATAACCTTTAAAATGACCAAAATACCCCTTCGGGGCATAAATTGATTTTAAATTCGTTTTGGGCATAATGGAAGGTATTCTACTGATATCATAACATATTTTAAGCATATTAACTTAGGAAACCTGTACATGACTCATTTGGTTACCCGTTATGCACTTTTCACGTTCGGTACGGTTTATGTGACTAGTTTGCATAAATTAACCGAAACGAGTCAAACCTTATCAATTTTACCTCAAAATCCAGAATGTGTTTAGGTTACCCATATTATACAAGTCTTCACACTTGTCGGGTCTAACCCACATTCTAATCCGGTATTCACTTAATCTTGCGTTTTGAACCGTATATCTTCCTTTAAAAATAACCGGTCTAAGTTTAAACTTAAGTAAGACCCGTTAGGAATCTAATAGGTTATTAAAACCTTCGTTCCAGATTTAGGAGCCCAGTAAAAGATATTTGCACTTTCTGATTGTATACGGCTGAGATAAATTTGAATATTTTGCTCTGGTAAATACTTTTAACTTATTTTCCCTTATACGGGCTTGGGGTACGGTATATAAAATACCGCTTAGTCGGGTATTGAATTTTTAATCATATTAAGATTAATTCATTGAAATAACCCGTTTAATCTGTTTTGTTTGTTCTAAGCCTTTGGGGGGGGGGGGGTTAATGACCATGTCCTGGATATCCTCGGCTCATTCATTGAAATGGCCACGACTTAAGCACGGGGTGTAGGCATACACCTGCCGGTGCGTATGTAAAATAATATGCCCGCTTGTTCGAGAATAACTCGCCGTGGGTTTATTTATGTGGTGTGTCTATTAATCTTTAACCCGGTGTTCAACTCGGGCTACTGAACGTATAATAAACATATAATTCTTTTACAAGTTTATTTTTAAATAATTACCCCAAGTTATAAAATAATATTTGTGCCTTGTGCATTTAAATCAATTTTTATAAACACTTTTCAAAAGCGTCGGTTAATTGTATTTACCAGTGTAAACTGACGTATTTTCCAAAAGGTTAAGTGCAGGTACTAGGCGGAATAGGCTGATTTCTCCTGAGTGACTTAAATAAAGAATTATGCAAGCTTTATCACTTGAAAACTTGTTGAACATTATCTCTTTTGTTTTGACCCGCCTGTGGATCCTTTACATTCCGTTTGTAATACTTTATTACTTTCAATTCGGTTTGTAATATTTTACTTTTAGACTTCCGCTGTGCATTAAACTGTGCTGATTGACTATGATGATATCAACTACGTCACGATAATCCCCACCAGGCCCACCGGTAATACGTGGAAATATCGGGGTGTGACACTTTGAGAGTAAGATGATATGGAGCTGTTTGAGACACTTGAAGATGAGATGGAACTTAACATGATGGAGCTGTTTGAGACACTTGAAGTTGATATGGAGGTTTCTGATCATGTTAAGCCATTTAAAATATTTATTTTTGTTAAATATAAAGCATGATTCAAAGCTCCTTCATAGCATACACGAAAAAAATGGAACTTTAACAACTAACAAAATAAATAAAGCGAACTCACAGTGTTTCTGCAGTTTCAGGTTTGACACATGTCGCAGTTTCAGGTTTGACACATGTCGCAGCTTCATCAAGCGAACTCACAGTGTTTCTAATCAGAATATTGTCACACCCCCAAAATACCACACGCGGAATCACCGCGGGGCGTGTGACATACCAGGATCCAAGCCACAAATCACATTGAACTCATAAGTATATTTAATAAAACTTTCATTTGTTAACATTAAGTGTTACAACGTTACAAACAATTCTAAGTACACAGTGGAAGCATAACTCGTTCGTTAAGTATTTATAAACCACATGTGAAAAACCATTAGTCTTGTGTTGCGATTCCATGTAACTCGACCCATGACCACTCCAGCCTCCCAGACAGCAAGTTCCATTAATATGCACATAATGACCTGCAAGGCATGTAACAATGAATCAACAAAAAAGTTGAGCGAGTTCACAGTTGGTTGTTTAGTTTTAATGTTTGTTTCGAAAACCGTAAGTTGTTTCGTAAATCACGAGTTAACTAGTATCTTTGTTTCCCAAACCATATCCAAAATCAGTGGGGGCTACCCCATGTTGTAAACCATTAGACTAGTTATATATATTGGCGTCCTTCCCAACCGAGGACGGAGGTACGTATTCTACCCAACCGAGAATACTCAGGTTAAATGTAGGCGTCCTTCCCAATCCGAGGACGGATGTACGTATTCTTCCCAATCCGAGAATACGCAGGTTTAGTGTAGGCGTCCTTCCCAATCCGAGGACGGAGGTACGTATTCTTCCCAATCCGAGAATACGCAGGTTTAGTGTAGGCGTCCTTCCCAATCCGAGGACGGAGGTACGTATTCTTCCCAATCCGAGAATACGCAGGATTAAATGTAGTCTATTAGTGGTGAATATACAAGTTTCATCTTAGCTTCTTAATCCCATTCCCAACCCACCGGGAATCCCATGCCTTAAGAGTGTGAACTCACCTTGGTTTGCTCGGTATGATTAATTACTTGTTTACACTTAAACCGTCACGACCTATGGTATTCATGTACGCGATTTTAGTTTACATTCACAAGGTTCACATATAAATGATAGTATGCATTGCAAACAGCAACTCCCAAATGGCACATAGCAGTTAAGTAAACTCATTCAAAAGCACAATTTACATGCATAATTCGTAATGATGCCTAACAGTTGGATGTGCCATACATGAGAAACCAAGTCATGTCTTCTTGGTCGTAGTCAGTCATCATTAACAGTATATATCATGGTTCATTATCATATCATTCGTCAGCAGAGTTAACTTAGTCAATTCTTATCATGCACAACATTAATATATATTATCATCATCCAGCAAACGGAGTTATTCAACAAGTAATATACGAAACATCCATGCATGCTCTTCGGCGAAACATCCGTGTGACGAAACCCCAATGTTTCGTCGTGACCAAGTTGTGATGAAACCACCATGTTTCGTCGTGACTCAGGTGTGACGAAACCCCCCTCAAGTTTCGTCGTGGAGAACCTGGCCTGCAACCCTAATTGTTTCATATCATTATCATTATCATTATCATCATCAGCGTTCCACTAGATCATGGTTTACATATAATGACCGACAACAACATTCCTAATCTTAATCCTATTGGGCCGCCATTTTCAGTGAACCCACATGCAAACTGAATAGTGAAACATATAGTTACGAAACATGTAATTATGATATTCCATGAAACTTGATTACAATTGGACCGAACATTGCATGTAATACTATGAATATATTAAGAACCCTAATCGATATTCATGCAGTGGACATCATCATCATTGTTCAGTATCTAACTTCCATTTGTCTATCTCAATTAATTTCTCATATAATCAAGATAATTAGTTTCATCATCATCATCGCTTAATATCTTGACTATCCTGACATGTTTAGGATGTGCACATGGTTTGGTTGGATCAAGATTACATATACACATGGGCCGTCATTTACTTATTCATGGCCTCAACAAGACAACAAGCAGATTACAAGAACAATTGAATGCACTAACCAGAATATAAAGTGTCTATCCGAGGGGTGGAAGTGCTTCGGGTGAGAGGGGGAAATTGGCTGCCGATGATCGCTCAGGGAGGAGACAAGAAGATTACAAGGGTTTTTGTGTGATAGTGTGTGTTTCTAAAACAATGATAACTTTCACGTCCCCTGCGTATATACATAATCGGCCAGAGGTGGGCTTCTGTTGGGTTCTTTTTGGGCCGAAGATCTTATCACAATGATTAGAGATTTGGGCCAAGTGTACATAATCATAGTGTGTGTACATTGTTGACTAAAGTGCACGTTCATATAACATAGGCATTTAGTATTTAACATAATGAACTCATAACCAATTAATCCTAGTGATGCAATGTAATTTAAACGGGTTTAATGAGCTTACGCAACATATACGTATTGACGTCGTGTAGTGAAACATGAACATTAGTGATATAAGTTAAGTGCCACAAAGTTAAACGAGAATCACCTTGAAAGTTCAGGTTGTCACATCATCCCCAACTTGAAAGAAATTTCATCCCGAAATTTAGCACGTAGTCACTGAGGAAGCTAGTTAGGTTGCGTGGTTTCCTGGTTTTTCCTGGGGTATCACATCATCCCCCCGTTGGTTTGGAATTTCGTCCCGAAATTCCGCAGTAGCTTTAGCCTCAGTAGTGGTTTCACTTTTCTCGACAATTGGGGATGTTTGTGTTTCATTTGATCTTCTCGTTCCCAGGTGACTCTGGGCCACGACGGGAGTTCCAACGAACTCGAACAAGAGGTATCCTGGTGCGTTTGAGAATCTTGGCCTCCCGGTCCAAGATTTCCACTGGTTCTTCGACAAATCACAACTGATCGTCGATAGTGAGCTCCTTGAAAAGAATTATATGGGTCTCATCTGACAGCCACTTCTTCAGATTTGACACATGAAATACGTTGTGAACTTCACTGAGTTCTTCGGATAGATTCAGCTTGTAGGCCACCTTGCCAATTCTCTCCGTGATTTTGAAAGATCCAACGTGTCGCAACCCCCGATCCCTTATCTGTCCCGGGAACGGGCGGACGCGAACTCAGAATTTTGGTGGTATCAGTTGGTTAATTTGGCAGCGGAAATTACATCAGGACCGTAGTTAGGAAATGATTATCAGAGTAAAACCACCATATTTGATATTAATAATTACATGGGTAAAACCCAAGTTTCTTATTACAATACGTTTATAGGGATAAACCCTATTTTATTGAATTTAAAACATCGTCTTTTAGGTAACTTTTATAGCCACATTTTTCCCAAGCCTTCAGTGCTCTCCAGCTGGCTTTTTACTAATTGGCTGTCACATTGTGTTACCTGAAACGCGTTTTAAAAACATTTTTCAGTGGGAAATACTGGTGAGTGAATCCCAGTTTCATCAAGAAACATTTTATCAATTAAAACAGTATTGAGAGCGATCACATTGTTTATTTCTACACAATTACTCATTCAGTACTGTCAATCCTAACTGGTGGGTCATATTACACATTGGTTAACTCGTTGTCCAATGGTAACGTATTGTCGTCCCGACTTACTACTCACAGTGTAGTAAATTTTGTATACAAAACCCTAACATACCGGCAGTAATTGAAGAACTACAAAGACTCAATCACCGCTTAATCACATTGTAAAACATTTAAGGTTTTGTAAAATATTACAAAAGTTTAACAAAAATTGGATAAACTCACATTGCTATCTTAGACTTCGCGTAAGGGTTTCCTGGGAATAATCTATAATTTACACAAATGTATATAGGTTAGGATAATAACCCTTTGAAAATATTAATGATACCCTCCCCGAGACGGTATTTCAACAACTACGTCGGGCAGAACCACGACAGTTGTTACGGAACCCTAAATCAATCGGGCAGCGTATCTAGTACGAAACTGGGGTTATAATACTTACAACGGAGCAGGACCTCGCTAATTAGGGGGTATTATACTCGGGAATTATGCCTACTATTGAGAGATGTCGAGATACAGAAAAGAAAATGAACGATTTGCTATTGAAGCCCGAGGCCTCCTTATATAGTGCTGAATTTTGGGTCTCACGCGGCCCGCGTAACACATAAGCGGGGCTTACGCGGCCCACTTACTAGACCGGGTAGGGCATAGGGTGTCCGGGTCATAGGGTAGGTCCAACACGCACACACACACATGGCGACACCAGAGCTAGCCTGATCATTAAGTTGACGCGGCCCGCGTAAGGGTTAAGGATCCTTTACGCGGCCCGCCTGAACTTATATTTCAACGAAATCAGTTTATAACCTTCATACTGCCCCCGTAAGGGTTGGGGTGGGTCCTACGCGGCCCGCCTCAACTTAAAATTTCTTGTTTTTAATTTATTATTAATGTTATACTGTACTTCGGGCTCGGTTTTCACATACGGGGTATATTTAAAGACATATTGGGACATTTTTAAAATATACTAGGGTGTCGGTTTTATTGAGGACTGTTACATCCTCCCCACCTTGTTTTAGAGCTCGTCCTCGAGATCTACTGGAACAAGTGCGGATATTTCCTTTGCATTTCTGATTCAAGCTCCCATGTGTACCCAGGTCCTCTTTTGGAGTCCCACTTCAGTTTGACCAGAACTAGTCTCTTATGCTTGAGGTTCTTGACTTTCCTGTCTTCAATCTGTAGAGACCTCTCTACAAATTTGAGTTGTTCATTTACCTCTATATCCTTAACAGGTACCATCAGTGATTCATCGGCTAGGCATTTCTTGAGATTAGATACATGAAACACATCATGTATTCCTGCCATTTCTTCTGGCAGTTGTAGCTAGGGGTGCTTAACGGGTCGGGTTCTCAGGTTGGCGGGTTCAACCTGACCTGAACCCGAAAATTTTACTCAAACCCGAACACGACCCGAACCCGAAAAATGTGTTAACACACCAACCCGAACACGACTCGATTATTTGTGGGTTAACCCGAACCTAACCCGTTTGACCCGAACATTAAACTATTATTAAGTAATCAGGTCTAAAGATTTAAAACTATACTAGACTATGACAGTTTAGAAAAGATTAGATCATATATTATTATATTTGAATTTAAAAAAATGGATAATTGCTAATTTGCTACTATAAATAATACTACACAAAGTTGGATTTAAACTGATTAGAGCCCATTGGCGCCCTGAGTATTTGACGGTTCGTTTCTTCTTTTGGCTTCGAATGAAGTAAACCTGCTGTTCACCTAATCTCATGATTGTGTTCATAGTTAACCACCCAAAAGGCCCAATGAAATTGAAATCTGCCGTCATATTTTAAAAGCAACCTTTACTTTAACCTAAAACCCTCTACTATACACACATTCACATAAGCCACCCTATTTTTTTTATTTTTTATAAACTTAACAAGTGAACCCGCGAACCCGACGGGTTTGACCCGAACCCAACCTGTTTAGCTAAACGGGTTCATGGGTTCGACCTGAAACTGACCCGAACCTGTTTAGGGTAAACCCAAACCCAAAAAATCCGTGCTCGGTTCGTGTCGTGTTTTCGGGTCGTGTCGGAAATTCACACCCCTAGTTGTAGCTGATAGGCTACAGGTCCTATTCTTCTAATAATCTTAAAAGGTCCAATATACCTGGGACTTAGCTTTCCCCGTTTGATGAATCTTACAACTCCTTTCCAAGGAGATACTTTTAATAATACTTTATCTCCTACTTGAAATTCCAAGGGTTTGCGTCGGTTATCAGCATAGCTCTTTTGTCGATCACGTGCTGCTTTCAATCGTTCCTTGACTTGAATAATCTTGTCAGTTGTTTCTTGCACTATCTCAGGTCCAGATAGTTGCTTTTCCCCAATTTCTGCCCAACAGACTGGGGTTCGGCACTTTCGTCCATAAAGTGCTTCGAATGGTGCAGCATTGATACTTGTGTGATAACTATTATTATAAGAAAATTCTATTAAAGGTAAGTGATCGTCCCAATTACCTTCGAAATCAATTACACAAGCTCTAAGCATGTCTTCCATTGTCTGAATCGTCCTTTCACTTTGTCCGTCCGTTTGAGGATGATAAGCTGTGCTTAGATTTAACTTGGTTCCCATGGCTTTTTGGAAACTTGACAAAAAATGAGAGGTAAATCGACTATCCCTATCAGAAACAATTGATAAAGGAATTCCATGTAAAGAAACAATTTCATTTACATACAATTTAGCTAATTGTTCCATACTGAAAATTTCCTTCATTGGTAGGAAATGAGCTGACTTTGTTAGCCTATCTACAATCACCCAGATTGTATCATTGCCTTTCTTTGTTTTGGGTAATTTAGTAACAAAATCCATTGTTATTAATTCCCATTTCCACACTGGCATTTCTAACTGTTGTAGAAATCCTGAGGGTTTCTGGTGTTCAGCTTTGACTTGTGATCAGGTTAAACATTTAGAAACATAGGCTGCTATGTCCTTTTTCATTCCTATCCACCAGAAATTCTTTCTTAAATCTTGATACATCTTATCATTTCCTGGATGCATCGTATATTTGGACTTATGGGCTTCTTCTAGTATACGATGACGTAGGTTTCCTAATTTAGGTATCCACATTTTCTTTTCATGGAATCTCCAAATTCCATCTATTCCTTGTTCTAATTCTTTTAGCATACCTTTTAATTTTTCACTATCTTCCTTGATTACTGATTCTTGTGCTTCTCTTATCTGATCATTTAAATCTACTTGTAGATTTAAGTTAAGAGAACGTACCCTTTTTGGATTTTCGTGATATTTTCGGCTTAAAGCATCTGCCACTACATTTGTTTTTCCTTCATGATACTGGATATCACAATCATAGTCACTAAGCATCTACATCCAACGTCTTTGTCTCATATTCAACTCCTTTTGCTTGAAAACATATCTTAAACTCTTATGATCAGTGAATATGGTAAACTTACTACCATAAAGGTAATGTCTCCAAATTTTAAGAGCAAAAATTATAGCTCCTAATTCTAAATCATGGGTTGAATAATTCTCTTCATGATTCTTGAGTTGTCTAGATGCGTAAGCTATAACCTTTTGACGTTGCATTAATACACATCCATAACCTAACTTAGAAGCGTCACAATAAACTACAAAGTCTTCAGTTCCTTCTGGTAACGCTAATATGGGTGTATGGGTTAATCTTTGCTTAAGAATTCTAAATGCTTCTTCTTGTTTTAATCCCCATTCAAACTTAACAGATTTACAGGTTAGCTTAGTTAAGGGAATGGCTATTCTAGAAAAATCTTGAATAAATCTTCTATAATAACCGGCCAATCCTAAGAAACTTCTAACCTCGGTTGGTGATTCAAGGGTTTTCCATTTAGTAATCGCCTCGATCTTTGTTGGATCTACATGAATTCCTTCATGATTGACTAGGTGTCCGAGAAACTGTACCTGTTCTAGCCAAAATTCGCACTTTGAAAATTTAGCGTAAAGCTTTTCCTTTCTTAATAAACTTAAAAGTGCGTGTAAATGTTTTGCATGATCCTCTTTATTCTTAGAGTAAATGAGAATATCATCTATAAAAATAATTATGAATTTATCCAAATATGGCTTACATATTCGGTTCATCATGTCCATAAATGCGGCTGGGGCATTGGTTAAACCAAATGGCATGACAGTAAATTCATAATGGCCATACCTTGTTCTGAATGTGGTCTTAGGAATATCCTCTTCATGTACCTTTAATTGATGATATCCTGACCTTAAATCGATTTTAGAGAAAAATCGAGCTCCTTGTAGTTGATCGAACAGATCATCGATTCTTGGTAAAGGATACCGATTCTTAATCGTGACCTTGTTCAATTCACGGTAGTCAATGCACATACGCATTGATCCGTCCTTCTTTTTAACAAACAGTATCGGCGCTCCCCAAGGTGACGAACTTGGCTGTATAAATCCTTTTTCTAACAATTCGTCTAATTGTTTCTTCAATTCTTGCATTTCCGCAGGTGCCAAACGGTAAGGTGCTTTGGCAATCGGTGCTGTTCCTGGTATTAAATGGATTCTGAATTCAACTTCTCTATCTGGAGGTTGCCTTGGCAATTCTTCTGGAAATACATCTGAAAACTGAGATACTACTGGAATATCTTTTAAATCCTTTCCTTTAGTGTTAGTGATTATGGAAATCAAATACACTATAGAACCTTTTCTTATATAACTTGCAGTTTTCATCATAGAGATAAATTTTGTGGATCTAGATGGTTTATCTCCTTTAATTGTGATCGTTTTACCTTTTGGTGAATTTACTTGAATCGACTTTTGATCACATAAAATACTGGCTTTATTGGCTATTAACCAATCCATTCCTAAAACAACATCGAATCCTGCCAGATTCATGGGATAAAGATTTGCAATAAATTTCTGATTTAAAATTTCTATGCAAGATTTCAGAAATCCTAACGTTTTCTCCATTAGCCGTTTCTACTAAGCATTCTTGTGGTAGTTTAGTTAATGACTGTTTTAGAAATTTGCAAAACGATGTATTAATAAAACTTTGGTTCGCACCAGAGTCAAATAATACTTTAGCAAAAATATCATTAACTAAAAACGTACCAGCTATGACATCTGGAATCATTTTAACTTCATCTGCAGTCAGAACAAATGCTCTAGCATTTTTAGTATTCTTGTTGTCTGTAGCTGGAGCTAATTTTGGGCAATTAGGCTTGATATGACCTTGTTCTCCACAGTCATATCCTGTTGTTAGCTTTCTTCCTGCAGTCTTCTTCCTTGTGTCCCGATATTTTGCAAAAGTTACAGTATATGGAGCATCTTCCTGAATGCTTTCTTTTGCAATTCTTATAGTAAGGTGTAGAGGTAGAACCTATATTTTTCCCACGATTAAAATTTCCAGAACGAAATTCTTGTGTGAGCTTCTGGGTTAGGTTCCTTCTTTGATCCTCTTCTCGGGTATGGACTAATTCATCTGTCAAGGTATTTGCTAGTTCTACAGCTTCTTCTATGGTTTGAGGTCTAGCTGCCTTGACTACGTGTCTTATTTCCCCAATTAATCCCCATATATAACGGGAGATCAATACTGGTTCAGGTGAAGCAAGGGTTGGCACTATTTTAGCATATTCAAAGAATAATTTAGTGTATCCCTTACTATCCACACCAGTCATCCTAAGGTTTTAGAATTTGTTTGCTATCTGTTCCTTTTCATTGGGTGGGCAGAATTTCCTTTCTACATTGTCCTTAAATTCCTTCCATTCCATATTGTAAGTTCTATCACTTCCTCTTGATTGGAGGATAGTGTTCCACCATTCTAGTGCTGAATTCTTAAACAGATTAGAAGCAAACATTATCTTATCTTCTCCAGCACACTTGCTTATTCTTAAGACTGCCTCAGTCTTCTCTATCCAGCGTAGGGTTGCAATGGCCCCTTCGTTGCCCGAGAATTCCATTGGTTTACAAGACCAGAATTCTTTATAAGAACAACCGTAAGACACGGTTCTTCTCCTTTTGGGAATGGGCATTTGAAGTACCGGTCCATTGTTTACGCTGTTTTCTGGTTCGATTGGTCGCTTACTGCTATGCTTACTTTTATTATTCGCTTCTTGAATCGTTTGAATAATAAATGGCATTGCATCTATGATTCCTTGTGCCACTATATGCTGAACGACACTATTATCCATTTGGTTTCCATTGATATTGATGCTCGGATTCTCATTAACCACGTTAATGTTACTCTGGTTATCATTATTCAAATTTCCTTGATTTCCGTCATCGGCCATCTGAATTTTAAACATTTACCAATCATTAATAAAATAATTAAATAATTTAAGTAGCAATCCACCTAACACACATATTGGTCAAAAACGTCGTGCATTGCGACTTTACTCTTTTTGCTATAGTATGCTTCAAATACACACTAAAACAGAAATTAAAGATTTACAATACTAATATGCCTCGTTAACCACAGAGTGGTCTATACTACGATAGATTTATTAGTATTACACATATTTTATTTATTATTATTACCAACTTTATCATCTTTTTCATGGATATGGATTTCCTCCGAAATCCATCTGGCGCTCGTCATTTTTCCATACGAGTTGCTCTCCTACATACCTCATCCTCTCGCTACTTTCTATGATTTCCTCTCCAAAATTTCGAAGTTCTTACAAATTCTCTGCACTCATTGGGGGTGCAGGTACTGGTATTGGCTCTGGGTACTGAGGTACTGGATTCTCCTGAGGGTATGGATTTTCCAAAATCTCCCTAATGTATTCATAGTTATCAAAATAGGGATCTAGTGGGTCCAGACCTGGATATGCTGCTAAGTTCGGTAAGGTTTCTTCGTTTAAGTGATAGCGTGGCACATAATCTCTAAGATCATCAAACCATAGATCATAATTTGGATCTAGAGGATTAGGGGCTGGTATCCTCGGTATCTCCTCAGGGTTAAAATCAGGCATTTCTACCTCCATCAGTTGAGTAGGAATTAAAGGTAAGGGTTGTGGGGATACTAGTTGTTCCAGACTTGGGTCAGCAACAGTTGTAGCTAGGATATGGAAATTGGCTAGGCTTCTATTAAGCATATCCTGTGTATGGGCATCTGTCTTTCGCTTAGCGGTTGCTAAAACTCTTTGCTGTTGCAACTTTCGCATACTTTTGCTACGTGCAAATGCTTCCTTATTGAACCATCCTCTTTTCTTATGAGGGAATGGCTCTTCTGACTGAGCTTTAAAGGCAAACATCCCTTCTTCCTGATCAGCAGAATACCCAGAAAGGGCAAGCTATGAAGAGGTACCTTCACTCCTAGGTGAATCAGACAACTGACGACACATGTCTGAGGGTCCTTGATCACTCATACTGTAAACTAACAAATAATCAAATAACACAAAACACATAATCACATAAATTATTTCCTAACACAAAATTTAGAATTTAAGTGTCAGCATAACACTTCTTTGGCTTAGACCAGTGGCTAGACTCTGATACCACCTCCTGTCGCAACACTCGATCCCTTATCTGTCCCGGGAACGGGCGGACGCGAACTCAAAATTTTGGTGGTATCAGTTGGTTGATTTGGCAGCGAAAATTACATCAGGACCGTAGTTAGGAAATGCTTATCAGAGTAAAACCACCATATTTGATATTAATAATTAAATGGGTAAAACCCAAGTTTCTTATTACAATACGTTTATAGGGATAAACCCTATTTTATTGAATTTAAAACATCGTCGTTTAGGTAATTTTTATAGCCACATTTTTCCCAAGCTTTCAGTGCTCTCCAGCTGGCTTTTTACTAATTGGCTGTCACATTGTGTTACCTGAAACGCGTTTTAAAAACATTTTTCAGTGGGAAATACTGGTGAGTGAATCCCAGTTTAATCAAGAAACATTTTATCAATTAAAACAGTATTGAGAGCAATCACATTGTTTATTTCTACACAATTACTCATTCGGTACTGTCAATCCTGACTGGTGGGTCATATTACACATTGGCTAACTCGTTGTCCAATGGTAACGTATTGTCGTCCCGACTTACTACTCACAGTGTAATAAATTTTGTTTACAAAACCCCAATATACCGGCAGTAATTGAAGAACTACAAAGACTCAATCACCTCTTAATCACATTGTAAAACATGTAAGGTTTTGTAAAATATTACAAAAGTTTAACAAAAATTGGATAAACTCACATTGCTATCTTAGACTTCGCGTAAGGGTTTCCTGGGAATAATCTATAATTTACACAAATGTATATAGGTTACGAAAATAACCCTTTGAAAATATTAATGATACCCTCCCCGAGACGGTATTCCAACAACTACGTTGGGCAGAACCACGACAGTTGTTACGGAACCTTAAATCAATCGAGCAGCATATCTAGTACGAAACTGGGGTTATAATACTTACAACGGGGCAGAACCTCGCTAATTAGGGGGTATTATACTCGGGAATTATGCCTACTATTGAGAGATGTCGAGATACATAAAAGAAAATGAACTATTTGCTATTGAAGCCCGAGGCCTCTTTATATAGTGCTGAATTCTGGGTCTCACGCGGCCCGCGTAACACATAAGCGGGGCTTACGCGGCCCGCGTACTAGCCCGGGTAGGGCATAGGGTGTCCGGGTCATGGGGTAGGTCCAACACGCACACACACACGTGGCGACACCGGAGCTAGCCTGATCATTAAGTTGACGCGGCCCGCGTAAGGGTTAAGGATCCTTTACGCGGCCTGCCTGAACTTATATTTCAACGAAATCAGTTTATAACCTTCATACTGCCCGCGTAAGGGTTGGGGAGGGTCCTACGCGGCCCGCCTCAACTTAAAATTTCTTGTTTTTAATTTATTTTTAATGTTATACTGTACTTCGGGCTCGGTTTTCACATACGGGGTATATTTAAAGACATATTGGGACATTTTTAAAATATACTAGGGTGTCGGTTTTATTGAGGATTGTTACACAACGTGTCGCGGGTTAAGTTTTCCTTGTTTACCAATACGAACTACACCTTTCCAAGGTGAGACTTTTAGTAGTACTCGATCCCCAACCTGGAACTCGAGTGGTTTCCTGCGCTTATCAGCGTAGCTTTTCTGACGGCCGCGAGCTGCCACCATTCGTTGTCGTATCCGAGCAACTTTCTCTGTTGTGCCTTCGACGAGTTCTGGGCCAGTGATTTGTCTGTTTCCACTTCTGCCCAACAAGGAGGTGATCGGCACTTCCGCCCGTACAACGCCTCGAACGGAGCAGCCTGGATGCTGGTATGGTAACTGTTATCATACGAGAACTCCACCAAAGGGAGGTGTATTTCTCAACCATTGCCAAAGTGGATTACACATGCTCGGAGCATGTCCTTAAGGGTTTGGATGGTGCGTTCAGTCTGCCCATCCGTCTGTGGATGATATGCTGTGTTCATGTCTAGACCTGAGCCGAAGGATTTGTGCTTCGCTTGCCACAAATCAGATGCGAATCGTGGGTCGCGATCAGAGATAATGGAGGTTGGCACCCCATGCTTAGCAACCGCTTCTTTCAGGTAGATGACTGCAAGTGAAGAAAACTTATCCGTTTCCTTGATAACTAGAAAATACGCTGGTTACGTGAGACAATCAACGATCATCCAGGTGATATTGTTTCCGCTTCGAGTTGTAAGTAGACTAGCGACCAAATCCATGGCAGTCTGTTTTCGCTTTCCATATAGGTGTTTCTGGTTGCTAACACTTCACCTTGACTTTCCCACAAGTCAAACATCATTCCCATACCAAGCTAGGTGGGCCTTCATTCCCGATTACGAGTACACGGTTTATAAGCCCGAATGCCTCTCATCAAAACCTAGATGACTAAGATATCGAAGCCGATGTGCATTGCTCAACACGAGTTCCCTACAGTTCCCTGCAGATGCCGGTTGCTTCTCCATGCCCCGCATGGGTTCAACTTGGAAATCCTCTTCCTTCCGTTCTCCAGTTTGAACAGGGCGAATCGGATCAGATAGATTAGATTCGATAGTGAGCTGCAAAGCTCGCGCACGTTCAAGTTTCATAGTTGTAATCATCCAAAAGTTCCCTCCAGCGATGCCCTTAACTGGTTTAACTCTGTCGAAGCCAAGGTACACCGGAGGCCCTTGTGATCGGTCTAAAAAAACGCATCTGGTACCGTCCAAGTGATGCCTCCATCTGAAACACCCACCTACATGGATGTGTATCTGTATTAATAATATATATTTTATATAGTAAACAAATGTTGACCCCTTCACCCGAAAACACACCCCACTCGACGAAATCACTTGATTTCGCCAAGCCCAGTTTTCGCCAAAGCCCAGTTAGGGCCCAACATCATACTAGTTACGTATTTAGCGTATAAGGTGGCGTACATGATCAGTTACCAAACCCTACTCACCTCCCACCTTGCGACGGCAATAGTCAAACCCTTGAAGCCTTCTTGCATCGACTGGGTTATTGTTTCTCCTGTGTAGGTTAGTGATCAACTATTGTTATGTATTAAAATCATTATGATTCCATGTGTTAACTGTTATGTGGTTTGGTTGTGAATTGAATAGATGAGTATGATAAGAATATTTAATCTGATGTATGATTTCATGTATTAATAGTTGGTGGGTAATGATGTGAGCATATGATTGAATCGATGTGTATGTAATGTGTGATCGAATGATTTTCAAGCAAATCACATGAATATCAGTGCATGTCATCAGGCTTTTAATCGGCCCAATCATGCTAGTTCATTCAATAGAATTGTAATAACTTGTCAGAACCACTATCTCGGTTCAATAGAATTGTAATAGGATTGATGTTTGGTCAAATAGCAACATGAAATCTATCTACATTTGTCGGCCATGGTGGATTATTTTAATGATGATTTTATGAATAGACCTAATGAGTCTAGCTCACTGATCATATATGTTGATGATGAATGATTGCTGAACCGTTTGACTATGTTGTATGATTTGATTGATCTGAATAAATGTTAAATGCTGTCCATGATTTAACCTAGGCGTAGAGTCCAAAGTTGTCCAAAGAAATTAACTGCTAAATCCGATTGTGTTGATGATCGAACTAGTAATATGATTATGATTTTTGGGTTTATATGAGTTAGATGGAAATTGCTTGATTTGATCGATAAATGCATTAATAGGAAACTGCTTGTATGATTATAACTGATTGCCATGATATAATGGAAACTTGTAACAAATTGCCAATAATTCACGGCATTAAATGACACCACACACACACTTGTGCGATCACACAATATGGTTAATAGCAAACCTATATGTATTATAACACAACTCATCATGTAGAATTTGGAGTTCTATAAGAGTTAGACAAGGTTAAAATATAGATATTCGGTTATCTTTTAGGTAAGCCGAATAAATTGAGTTACGATTATAATGTTTTAGAAGCACATGGGATTACAAACAAGAACTATAGTTAAAAGGTCGGATTTTGAGTCAAACAAGTATTTAAAGGTCCTTGTAGTGAAAGAAGGATGAAAATTTACCAAACTGCCCTTGTAAGCTAATCCGAAGGAACGACCCTTAAAGGTGGTTCGGAAACGAGTCTTATGATTAAATAAATGCTTAGAATGAGTATAGGTAGTGAAAGATGTAAATTCTTGGGTCGAAAGACTTTATATGAGTCTTTGCCGAAAAATGATAATTCGAGGGGTAAAACTCGGAATATATAGATCTCCACATTAAATCCACCACAAATATAGTTGTGGTGGAAGATTACTTGGTAAGAAAGGTGGAAATATAAGGCTAGATACAAATGAAAGCGAATCATGTTTAAAATATACTTAAATACCCTTAACGGGTCGAAATAAGCATACGAGCGAAAACGGGTTAAAAATATATAAGAAACCCGCAATTAAAACCTAACATGGTAGAAAATATTGAATTGAGGTGGTTCATGTGAAATAATGATCAAACAAATATGTTTGTTTGATAAATGCATAAACGGGTCAAAATTTTGTAAAAAGGTAATAAGCCGAAGGCATAAAAGTCTCAAAATTTATTAAGCCGGATGTCGGATTTTAAATCCATATGATGGAGAATCAAATTACAAACACGTAGGAAGAAACGGTAGGTCAAACGGACAAGCGGATTGAAAGATACGAAAGTTTTCGTGTCAAAAACGGCAAAATGGAAGAATCTGATACAGGGGCCACCGTAACTTACGGTGGGGACTGAAAACGCTACGACAGTTATCTCCTGCCTTACGGTGGAGTATTTTTAAAACAGGGGCTACCGTAAATTACGGTATCCACCGTAATTTACGGTGGACCCTGTACAAAAATGTATTTTAAATCAGTTTTGTTTCCCGGACTCGTTTAGATACGTTTTAAACCCCGTATGACTAAAGCATTTCATGTTTATGAAATGTAGGTACTTTTTGGATGCCGAAAGACGATCAACCTTAATGAAGAACTGAACACGATAAAGATACATGCTTCCGCACATTGCCTCGTCATAAATTTCAAACGACGAATCTGATCACGTTATGTCGAATAACTTATGATTAGTAAAAGTTTTAATAAATCCATATTTTTATAGTATGTGTAGTCTTAACTACACATTTAATTGTTGGTATTTACATGTAAAACCGTTAAATAGCAACTAGGGTGTTACAAGTTGGTATCAGAGCCCTGGTTTAAGAGATTCAAGTATGGTGGGAAAACTATGCTTGGACTTAAACCTTATACTCTTAATAAAGATTGGTGTTCGGTTCGATGTTTGATCACAAATCCGGTAAGTGCATGTATGTTAATCGTTTAGCGTATTAAAGTGTTGTAAACAACACATAGGGTTATCGTGTAATACACGTTACCCCAATTAAATGATAGATATAGCTAACAAAATTTCGTGCTTTGACACATATAGTAGAAAAGCCTCGTATTATGATACGGGCATTTAGTAAAGTTGACATTACTAACTTTTGTGAATATCTTGATTGAAGGACACTTGTATTTAAAGATGACAAGAGTTGAACAAATTAAGGATACGATAGAGGAACGGTCCGAAGTATGACAAGAAGAGCATGCTCACCAAGGGCTAAATCGCGTAACGACCGCGAACAAGGTTAATGGCAGGGAACTCCCGACGGGGCAAGCATTACCAAGTGTACGCTTTTAAATATAATCGTACAAATAGCAATATGCAATAAACAAGTAGAGAATGATTGTTGCATAGGTAAATTAGAAACTTGGAAAACCTTAATAGAAATACATATCCAGGATATTATTTCCAAGAAAACTAAATAGAAGCGTTACTTACATAGGGCGTGATGTAAAAACTATAAAAAGGTCGTGTATGTCATGTGTTAATCGCTTACTCTGGCCAAGTAAGTAGTGGCATATGATACCATGAGTTTCTTATAGCGGTCACATTTACATCCGATGTAGTAAGGGCGGGGTGAATGGGACTAACTTAAAAAGTACCCAAATGAATCAAATGAGCAAAATATTTGATAATAATGTAAACGCACAGCCGGGTGACGGAAGCGTATTACATTAGGATGATGAGCCTGAGTGAAGGGACAAATATTAATGTAAACCGATTACGGTATGCATTGGGAGGGGTGTGCTTACACTCGAACCCGGAGAATGCAAATATGACTCTTAACGGGCCGATTTTGTAAAACGCCAAACTTGAGAACAAAGTAGGAATATAAAAGCAGAACGAAGTCATAATGCATACCGTAAGGTTTGCAATAATAACTACTTCGGTAAAACACCCGGTTGGTGGGTAAGGATTTAAACAAATGCGTAGACCGAGAAACGGGAACTCGGATGGAAAGTTAAAAGACTTGGATTTTGAGTCATGACTAAAAGACGACAAGATGAAGTAAATAGAAGTTTTGATAAATCATGTTCAACTATTTTAAAGTTGAACGGGTCGAACAAAGATTGAAGTTTGACATTCATAAGTGATGAATTTTCACACGAACAAGTCAGACGAATTTAATAAAGGATGACACTTGCTAAAGTAAGTAAGCGCGAACCGAATAAATAAAAGTGCGAAACATTAATAAACCTATGTAAAGGAGTTATAGGCGTTAAAAATATTAAAATAAAAGAACCCGGGTAATGGGACGTAAAGAAGTATAGGTAAGAACCGGGTAACGGTGAGTGTAGGGCAGACCGACGTGTATTTGACGTTAGAAGTCACAAAGTCGGAAGGATAATTCGAAAGAAAACAATGTAGCCTTAGACTACGGTCAAGGTCAAACGAAACCCAAAAAGTAAAAGTGAATAATTCTAAACATAAAAAGGGGTGCCTTAATGCCATATGCGTATATAAACTTATACACATTTTAATAAAGACTCGAATGAAAGATGATCTATGGGATCACCATAACCTACGGGATACTAATTAGTGTAAAGGTCTACGGGGCCAAAATGATCCACGAATCATGAATTGAAGCAAATGGATCGTAAAGGGGCCTCGCCCTAAAGAGGTGAAAGCTTAAAGAAATAGCCTACGAGGTTAAGTGAAGGAACCTACGGGTCCATAGTGTAAGGTGAGGAGACTTGTTACGATTCCCCGCGTAAAACGAGAACGAGAAGGAATAAATTTTGGACTGTCAATATCCCGGTATGGGTAATTGACAAAAGCTAAAGAGAAGATGCTAAACTAAAACTTCGGTTTTGGTAAGAAATAACGCTTTTACAAATATGAATTCGGATATACGTATAAATGGTAAGCATGAAAGATATAAGTCTTGACACTGATAGGTGCAAGACGATATATCCGAAAAGTGATATTCTTGAAAATAACAAGCTGATATAAAATTTGGCAGGGCGTGACGTGATCACGGTTAAGAAGTGTAACGTGAAGTATAATCACATTAGAGCCGAGCGATGAATATTGCTAAGTTAATTAAATTAGTGAAAATAACGAGATCACGTTATTTCAAGTTGCATTATGCCGTATAAGATACGTAGATGATTAATAATCAAAAAGATGTTACCATACCTTTCTGGTAAATACTAACAATTGATTAAAATATGAGCAATGCTCAACTGATTATCGAGAGCAAGTGCATTGAGTTTAAACTCAATAAACTTTGTAAGAAAGGTTTCGGGGATGAAACCTCTTTAAGGGGGTAGACTTGTAACACCCCGAAATCGAGATTGGTAATTAAACCATGTTATTAATAATGAATGGGTAAAATACCGTTAGTGGTAAAAGTAAACCCGGTGAATATTAGGAATTTAATAGATAAACCTAATATTAAATAAAAAGTGAATAAAAACTTTTGAGGAAATAAAGATAATAAGAGGCCCGAGTTAACGGGATTTAAAAATAAAACGGGTTATGACTTCCCCGAACTCACTAAGTAACTTGGAATATCAACCTAGTTAGTTAAGTGTTGTAAAAACAATAAAAGAAACATGAAAGAGATAACCCTTTTATAAACTATGGAACTAGAGGGACTAAAAGAGGCAAAAGGGAAATATGTTTTTAATTAAAACAAATAAACACCAAAACACACACATATGTGTGTGTTTGGTCGATGATTTCATAATGCCAGGAGAAGGGTTCTTCTCAAAACCCGAAACTCACTAAAATCCATCAAAATCCAAGGGAAATCGAGTTGGAAATTGGGGCTTTAACTAAATTCGTGATCACCCAAGCTAGGAGATCATAAGGTATGTTGAATTTCATCATTTGGTGATATCCTGAAATTTGGATGAACATGCATGAACGAAATTCTAGAATGAATGTTGTGTATATGAGTGATATTGGGTTGAATCTATGTCTAGAAACAAACCCTAGATGCAAACTTGTAAAATTGTACCATAAACTAGTGATTAGTCAATTAACCAAGTATGAGCCAAGTGGGATTTGACTAAATAGTGAAGATGATGATATGCATGTGCTTAGAATCATCATATTTGATAGTTGGAGCAAAATACTTGAACAATTTATAAGTTCGAGTGAATGCTCATATGTGACTTGAAATGGGTTTTTGTACATTATGATGAAACTAGGGTTTTGTTCATATAAATAGGTGTTTGGAATCATGATGTCTACTAATTAATTTGTAGAAGCTGATTATATTAGATGTTCGGATAAATGTCTAATGCTATGATGAAACGGGTTTTTACATGTAGATAGAAACCTTTAGTTCTTGCTTAACAAATGAATAATTAACTTTGATAATCAAGAGCTAAGTTAAATTGGTGTTAATAATAGCATGAACTTAGACTTGAAAAGTAGTTAAAACGGTGGAGTAAGAATAATGCCTATCGGATACTTGACAAAGTGCTTAAATGAATTGTCGAGGTTTATAATATAATCACTTATGTTAATAGGCAGTTTGACATTTAAAAGTCAAACTGACCAAAATGAAATCAAATGGTGAATTTTGATGTAAATCCCGTAAGATGGAATAGTCATAATTAATGATGACTAATCTAACCGTCTTACGAATTATGATGATAGTTTGACGCTTGACAAGCTAGGTGGAGGCTTGGAAAGGAAGCGGGCCAAACGAATCAAGTATGAAGGAAAAGCATAATTCGGATGCAAGGTAAGTATATCTTACACTAGTCATATATTTTAGAATATCCTTTTGTCGTGTTACGAAAAAGAAAATTATGACGTAAGCCATAGTAGGCCGAAAAGTTTTAAGAAATGGAATTATAAGTAAAGTGACCGCACGGTGTAAATCGGAGCGAGTCATATATACGAGGTGGTAATAAATGTCATCTCGCTAATATAATTGGTCATTTAGACCAAACGGGTCAAAAGGTGAAATTATCACCCTTGACAATATCGACTAATGGGTTGTCGAGTTGTATGATTTTAGGGAATAAATAGCACATGGATGTTTACATCGCTATCATTTAGCAGTCACTAAGGCATGGTATTGAAACGGGTCAGTATATTGATCCGAGCCAGGTATGTATTATAACACAACTCATCATGTAGAATTTGGAGTTCTATAAGAGTTAGACAAGGTTAAAATATAGATATTCGGTGATCTTTTAGGTAAGCCGAATAAATTGAGTTATGATTATAATGTTTTAGAAGGTCATGGGTTTACAAACAAGAACTATAGTTAAAAGGTCGGATTTTGAGTCAAACAAGTATTTAAAGGTCCTTGTAGTGAAAGAAGGATGAAAATTTACCAAACTGCCCTTGTAAGCTAATCCGAAGGAACGGCCCTTAAAGGTGGTTCGAAAATGAGTCTTATGATTAAATAAATGCTTAGAATGAGTATAGGTAGTGAAAGATGTAAATTCTTGGGTCGAAAGACTTTATATGAGTCTTTGCCGAAAAATGATAATTCGAGGGGTAAAACTCGGAATATATAGATCTCCACATTAAATCCACCACAAATATAGTTGTGGTGGAAGATTACTTGGTAAGAAAGGTGGAAATATAAGGCTAGATACAAATGAAAGCGAATCATGTTTAAAATATACTTAAATACCCTTAACGGGTCGAAATAAGCATAAAAAGCGAAAACGGGTTAAAAATATATAAGAAACCCGCAATTAGAACCTAACATGGTAGAAAATATTGAATTGAGGTGGTTCATGTGAAATAATGATCAAACAAATATGTTTGTTTGATAAATGCATAAACGGGTCAAAATTTTGTAAAAAGGTAATAAGCCGAAGGCATAAAAGTCTCAAACTTTATTAAGCCGGATGTCGGATTTTAAATCCATATGATGGAGAATCAAATTACAAACACGTAGGAAGAAACGGTAGGTCAAACGGACAAGCGGATTGAAAGATACGAAAGTTTTCGTGTCAAAAACGGCAAAATGGAAGAATCTGATACAGGGGCCACCGTAACTTACGATGGGCACCGTAAGTTACGGTGGGGACTGAAAACGCTACGGCAGTTATCTCCTACCTTACGGTGGAGTATTTTTAAAACAGGGGCTACCGTAAATTACGGTATCCACCGTAATTTACGGTGGACCCTGTACAAAAATGTATTTTAAATCAGTTTTGTTTCCCGGACTCGTTTAGATACGTTTTAAACCCCGTATGACTAAAGCATTTCATGTTTATGAAATGTAGGTACTTTTTGGATGCCGGAAGACGATCAAGCTCAACGAAGAACCGAACACGATAAAGATACATGCTTCCGCACATTGCCTCGTCATAAATTTCAAACGACGAATCTGATCACGTTATGTCGAATAACTTATGATTAGTAAAAGTTTTAATAAATCCATATTTTTATAGCATGTGTAGTCTTAACTACACATCTAATTGTTGGTATTTACATGTAAAACCGTTAAATAGCAACTAGGGTGTTACAGGCACCCATGGTGCTCCTCCCTCCTGGTCGTGATTTAGAACGTCATCAACAAATACAGTCGATTCATGTGATCCTTGAAGCTGCTGGTGTGTTGATCAACTCAATGATCATGGTGTACAAAGTTGTAATGGCTGTATTATGTTCGACGTGTCATTCTAAGAGTATTCTCCTCTTGAATTTCCATCTGATGATAGCTCGTTCGCTAGCCAATCCCCGAATGGAAGCTTGTTTCTTGTAACTGGTCGAAGGTGGCCAATACATGGTCGAAACAAGCGGTTCCTAACTGCCACCTTGTTACGTTCTCGATAATCGATATACGAAAAGGCTTATCTTTACTGGTATAACTGGGGCTCTCCATGGCGAAAACTAGACCCGATAAAACTCATGTCCAATAGTTCCTGAAGTTGATTCGGCAGTTCCTGCAACCTTCCTGGTGCAGGACAACAAGGAATACTACTAACAAGGGTTGCTTCTGACTTGATACCGATCTGGTACTCCACCTGACGATGTGAAGGTAAACCTGGTAGTTCTTCTGGTAGTACTTAGGGAGAAATCACGAACAATTGATGAATCCTCAAACCGCCTTTCCTTAGCCTTGACATCAGTAGCGAGTGCTATCATGGCGGGGTAATCCTTCCGTAGACACTCCTGGTTTTCGTTGTTGAAATGATGCTAACCATTGCGCCACTCTGATACGTTAGAACAAATAACAATTTTCCACTAAGGAGGGGATACGTAAGATCTTCTCCTCACAGGATACATCTATCAAGAACACAGGAGTAAGGTCGATGGCGAACACTTGTCCCACAAGGTCGAGTTTGCATCCCAACGATCATATGAGGTTTCCATTGTCTTGCCATTAGCTGATTCTACCACTGGTTGGGTTTCAAGAAGTATCAAGGTTATATAGAACAGAGACAAAGTGATTCGTTACCAAGAACGGGTATGCCACCATGTTATAACAATCCTGGCATCACCCATGCCAATCCTAAATGCCCCTCCATGAGCATCATTTCCCATGTGGTTGTACTCGTTGCGAGGATTTCCAGTACGACTGTCGTTCCCTGGGTTGTTGTCGTTTTGATTTAGCGACAACCACTCCATGTCGTAGGCACCTTCATTTCTATACTGTTGGTGGCCATTTCAAGTTCCTTGATATTGGCGTGACTGTTGCCTCCAACGCTGTGGTTTGAAACTGAGCTCTACGATCTTTCATCGACAGGGCCCATCTTTTCATATTCTGTGCCACGTTCTAAGGCGCTACCCCTGGTGCTGGTAGTTTCGCGTTCTATACCATGGTTAATTGTCACCGTTTATGTCTTGATTAATTCGCGAAAGTTGACTCCCATGAGTCGCTGGCTGGGGTTAAGGATTCGATTGGAGTCAAATCATTGATGTTTGTTGCTGGTAACTAGGGCTGTTCAAATGCTGAAGTCCATCGTTCTTGCAAGTTGACTGAATAATACACGGTATGTTACGAGAGTGTTGTAGAAGTGATCACACCTCGGGATCTAAGATGTCAATACGTGGGTTCCAGTAAACGAAGAGGAGTGGGAAGGGTATCAGTCAATCATTCGACTCTGCGACGTCCAACTCAGAGCCGTTCGTATAAGTACCTAACATTCTATACAGTTCGCTAGGTATTCAGATGGGTGTTCAGGTAATACTCGATAGCATCGAGATTCGAAAGGATCCATAGGGGAATGAAAAGTTCACATTCGAGTAGGGGACAATCACTGTTATGACCCCTATAGGTTTGTTATGTTTCACATTGGTCAAATAACAGAACGGGACCCCTTTTCCACTTGTTAAGGCTCACTGGGACTCACATGCATATGCACCCCACATTATTATTACGTGTGCACCCACAATAATATTGTGATTTGCACGCTCATCTCAGCTCCCCTTAACTCATGTCAAATGGTTCCTCAAACTCGAGTAGCAAACAAAGAGCACCACAAAGCGTAAGTCATGAAGGTTTAGGGAAATACCACCCTATCAGGCACATACAACAGGCTAGTAATACAGGAATTCGTACTGTTGTGCTAAACGTGTAATCACATTCAATATCATATGTAGGTGTTCACTAGTTATGCAGCACAATGAATACATGAGAGACGAACCTTGCGATCTGGAGCTGAGTGTCATGGTCGTATTCACATTTTCAGGACTGTTCGGTTATAGTCTGGTTTTACAAAAACGTTTTCCCCTTTTTAAAACCAAGTTCACTATAACCAATGGCTCTGATACCAATCAGTCACACCCCCAAAATACAACACGCGGAATCACCGCGGGGCGTGTGGCGTACCAGGATCCAAGCCACCAATCACATTAAACTCATAAGTATATTTAATAAAACTTTCATTTGTTAACATTAAGTGTTACAACGTTACAAACAATTCTAAGTACACAGCGGAAGCATAACTCGTTCGTTAAGTATTTATAAACCACATGTGAAAAACCATTAGTCTTGTGTTGCGATTCCATGTAACTCGACCCATGACCACTCCAGCCTCCCAGACAGCAAGTTCCATTAATATGCACATAAAGACCTGCAAGGCATGTAACAATGAATCAACAACAAAGTTGAGCGAGTTCACAGTTGGTTGTTTAGTTTTAATGTTTGTTTCGAAAACCGTAAGTTGTTTCGTAAATCACGAGTTAACCAGTATCTTTGTTTCCCAAACCATATCCAAAATTAGTGGGGGCTACCCCATGTTGTAAACCACTACACTAGTTATATATATTGGCGTCCTTCCCAACCGAGGACGGAGGTACGTATTCTACCCAACCGAGAATACGCAGGTTAAATGTAGGCGTCCTTACCAATCCGAGGACGGAGGTACGTATTCTTCCCAATCCGAGAATACGCAGGTTTAGTGTAGGTGTCCTTCCCAATCCGAGGACGGAGGTACGTATTCTTCCCAATCCGAGAATACGAAGGATTAAATGTAGTCTATTAGTGGTGAATATACAAGTTTCATCTTAGCTTCTTAATCCCATTCCCAACCCACCGGGAATTCCATGCCTTAAGAGTGTGAACTCACCTTGGTTTTCTCGGTATGATTAATTACTTGTTTACACTTAAACCGTCACGGCCTTTGATATTCATGTACGCGATGTCAGTTTACATTCACAAGGTTCACATATAAATGATAGTATGCAATGCAAACAGCAACTCCCAAATGGCACATAGCAGTTAAGTAAACTCATTCAAAAGCATAGTTTACATGCACAATTCGTAATGATGCCTAACAGTTGGATGTGCCATACATGAGAAACCAAGTCATGTCTTCTTGGTCGTAGTCAGTCATCATTAATAGTATATATCATGGTTCATTATCATATCATTCGTCAGAGTTAACTTAGTCAATTCTTATCATGCACAACATTAATATATATTATCATCATCCAGCAAACGGAGTTATTCACCAAGTAATATACGAAACATCCATGCATGCTCTTCGGCGAAACATCCGTGTGACGAAACCCCAATGTTACTATGTGACCAAGTTGTGATGAAACCACCATGTTTTGTCGTGACTCAGGTGTGACGAAACCCCCCCCCAAGTTTCGTCGTGGAGAACCTGGCCTGCAACCCTAATTGTTTCATATCATTATCATCATCAACATTCCACCAGATCATGGTTTACATATAATGACCAACAACAACATTCCTAATCTTAATCCTATTGGGCCGCCATTTTCAGTGAACCCACATGCAAACTGAATAGTGAAACATATAGTTACGAAACATGTAATTATGATATTCCATGAAACTTGATTACAATTGGACCGAACATTGCATGTAATACTATGAATATATTAAGAACCCTAATCGATATTCATGCAGTGGACATCATCATCATTGTTCAGTATCTAACTTCCATGTTGCAAAACTTATTTTTAACAAGATTCCTTGAACAAAAACCTAACAAACATCACAATAAAGCTTGGAATCATGGTGATCTCAAGCTCTAATGGAGGTGTTGAGGTAAAAGAAATGGAGAAGAAGGTAATTGACAAAAGAGGAAAGGACAAGAAGGTTGTTGAGAAGCTTCTTTTAGAGAATACCTAGGATGGTATGTGAGAAGATTCCCTCAAATCTCTGTCCCTGGAATGGTCCAAATGTGCAGGATCCTTGGCTGCATTTATAGAAAACGACAGCATGCTGGACACGGCCCCGTGTGCAGGCAAGGTCCTGACACAGTTTGTCCGTATTCTGACAAATAGTCAGAAAGGAATCTTTTGGTGGACACAGGGGCGTGTTGACCTGGACACGGCCCCGTGTCTAGAGGCTATTTATGAAGTTCGTCTATTTCTAAGGAACTTATCCAGATCGGGTGGTTCCTTACTGGATGGAACAACCCCAAAGTGCCTAAGATACCTTAATTTCTCTAGACTAAGACGAGAACGCAAGAGGTTGTCGGTGAGGGTGATTCATATGCTAAATGTAGGTGGACAAGTCCAACCCTTTCTCGGGTTCTCGTTAAAGAAGGTGTATGCCTAATCGCTCAGGTCTATGTATGCACCGAACGAAGTCGATGGAGAGTCCTTCATGGCACAATCGATACAGGGACGACTATCGCCCACGTCTTCGTTAGAGTTAGAGGTAATATCGGGAACAATGAAGTTGTTTTTAATCGAATGCGATCCCAACAATTCTTCTTGGGTATCGTCTTGAGATGAATTATTGAAATCCATCTTAATTTCTTTTATCCAATTAAGAATTAGATCTTCCAATTGAAATAGTTCATCAAGAAGCATTTCTCCTAGAAAATCCGGTTGAGAGCATTCGAGGGAGAGATAGGGATTATTTTTACTTTCGCCCATCTTAAGGCTACAGGAAAACGACGGGTCTATATAGTGGGGCTTATAGTTTAGAAAATAACATTCTAAATATTTATGGGAGCCACCACATATTTGACACCACGTACCATAAGAGTGCCGAAAGTAAAAAATATCAGTATCTCTCATGTTTGTGTCAGAAATTACCAACCGTCGGAATCTTACGGTTCTGTTTTCAGTAACTGAAACTTGGGCACGGGGGCATGTTGAGTGGGCACGACCCCGTGTTCAGCTTACTGTCTGACTTAAAACAGGATTGCCAGTACCAAAGATTGGGCACAGGGGCGTGTTCAGCGGGCACGCCCCGTGCTGAGTTCTGCAGAAGCTGAAAATCTAAGAAAAATCCTAAAAAAATAGAAAAATAAGAGAAACAATTAGGCCGTTGATTCCTAACTTTATTAAAATCCTTGTGTCCCTGGCAACGGCGCCAAAAACTTGATGCGTGTGAAGTGTCGTATAGTTTTTAATGTATATTTTAAGCCCTTTTTACACTTTTTAGCCAAGTTTTAAATTTATAAAACACGATATTTACTAACACTAAACACACATATGGGCAAGTGCACCCATCGTGAGCGTAGTATAGTGTTGGTAAGATACCGAGGTCATCCAAGGACACAAGAGCTTTTAGTACCGGTTTATCCTCAACGTCTAATCAAATCAAAAGTTTAGAAAAAAGTTTTAAACTAGAAAAATAAAACTAACTAAAATGCTGAAAAATAAAATAAAAAACAGATAGACAAGATGAATCACTTGGATCCGACTCGTGTGTAGTGTAACCTTTGATTATTTCCGCACTTTTGCACTGTTTAAGAGATTATCTTAATTATTGTAGTAGGCCCCTCTTTTGAAGGTGACGTTACCCTCAACCCAGTAGTTTGAGTCAGCAAGGATACAATCCTAAAGGGTCAGATTATTGAAAGATAATTAATTAAGTTATTAATGCATAATGTGGTAGGCCCCTCTTTTGAAGGTGACGTTACCCTCGGCTAAGTAGTCTGAGTCAGTAGGGATACAGTCCTAAGTAGCCGGGTTAAAGTATTAATAGTAGCTTACATATGAGGGGGTCAAAGAGTTTGGACCCCCGCCATCCAATACCAGTGGGTATTGAAGGAGGTCCTACTAAATTTGACCCAGGTCCTTGCAGGATCTATACACTGAACAAGGCAAGACTCTTACCAAACTGTTCCCTTAACCCCCGACCAGGTAGCCAACATATCTCCATATAGACCGTGGAAGATGGATGATGGTGGTGGATGATGGTGTTGTGATGGTGGTGGGTGGTGGGTGAAGTGTGAGAGAGGTGGTGTGCCAAGGGATGGTTTGCAAATGAGCCAAGCACCCCTATTTATAGCCTGAACAGCAGCTCGGGCACGGCCCCGTGACCATTGGGCACGGCCCCGTGTCCATCTTCCTTCTCTTTCTTCATTAATTGCAGTTTGTCTGCATTAGTTGACCACGCCCCTGTGTCCGCTGGGCACGACCCCGTGTGCAGAAGCGTATCTGTACTATCAAGATTTTCTCAGATTCTGCGAATCTTAGAGTTGACCACGGCCCCGTGTCCGCTGGACATGCCCCCGTGGTGGGTGATAGAAGCTTCTACAGCTTTGTCTTTTCTGCAGACACTTGGGCACGCCCCGGTGCTCACTGAGCACGCCCCGGTGCTCACAGAGCACGCCCCGGTGCTCACTGAGCACGGCCCCATGCTCACTGAGCACGGGGCGTGTTCAGCCTTCTGTCTTCTTGTTTTGCTTGGGAAGATGCTGTCGGGGGGTCGGGCATGCCACGTTTATCCCTCTTCTTGTATTTTTGTTACATTTAGTTTCCTTTTTGCTTCTTTTGTTCATTTGAGCTCATTTAATCCTGAAAATACAAAAGGAAGACAAAAACACACTTTTTCCAACATTAGTACTAAAAAAAGGTTAGTTTTATGCCACAATTGATGTAATTTATATGTTGCATTTTGCACACATCAGTTTCCTGAGAATTATCTATAATTTAAACAAAAGCATACGTGTTAGTATAATAACCCATTTTAACATTAGTAATACCCTCCCCGAGACGGCATTCCAACGAATACGTCGGGCAGAACCACGACAGCCGTTACGGAACCCTAGATCAATCGAGCAGAGCATCTAATACGTATCCAGGGGTTATGATACTTACAACGGAGTAGAACTTCGTTATTTAGGGGGGTATTAGACCCGAGTATAATGCCTACTGTTAGGGGTCATTTTCTTAACGTATATATCCTGACCAATATCCTGCCTATGTTTGTTCATTTGTGACCAGGATGCTGGAAGAGGATATTGCTAACATCTTGGGCGATATCCTGAGGCTTATTGAATTAACCACGTGCAGGTTAAGGGCTGAGACTTGCTAACGGTCAAGAGGACTTCTTCTCCTCAAGACTCGGACGAATTTGTTGAGGAAGAGACGTTGAGCCCGAAAGACCAGGTCTACAACGTTCGAAGAAGGAATATTCGGTGGATCCCGCAAGTTTAGGCTAGTTTGTTATTTTATCTTTACTATAAATAGATGGGGGCAGATCAGCTTAGAACACACGATTTTTCACTAACACTCTCATACACTTACACTCTCTAGCTCATCGCAAACACCACACTTGTATTCAAGTTTCGTTGTAACACTTAGTTGATCCGTTCCACATCTTGCATTGTATCTTGATTTTTTGAAGCAATAGAAGAACTAGGCAGCTGCGATTGTCAGCTCCCGAGGTTTTATGCCGGCGATCTAGATTGATCAAGGGCTTTCCTCGTACATCCCGTGTCGTTTACTTTACTTTTGCTCATTGTTTGATCATAGATACAGCTCTATATCCTGAGCCGTATCCTGAAACTGTTTTTACAAATTAACTTGATTAACATATTTTCGACACTCATTTCTAGCACACTACCTCACTTAACTAATTTGATCACTTAATTACTTCGGTAATTTTTGACCAAAACAATTTGGCGCCCACCGTGGGGCAAGTGGTGCTCTCTTTACTAAAACTTTTTGTCAAATCGCTAATCGGTTTTCTATTTTCAAAACTTTTTGCCACATTGTCCATAATGGCCTCAAGATCAAACATGAGTTCCTCTACTGTGTCTGCTATGACTTCTGCTACTACCGGTTCGGTGCTTCCACCACCTCCTCCAAGGATGCCAGCCTCTACACAATCTCAAGATGTTATCCCAACTCGGAGTGTCCAGGGATCTGCTCCCGTTTTAGCATCTAATGATGAAATTTTAACCTTATTTGGAAGTGTGCAGGAACAAATGAGGCAGCAACAGGAAATAAACCAAATGCTTTTGAGGGAAATACAACTCCTGAAGGCTGGCTCGAGCAGATCTGCTGAGGACAATGTCACTCCGTTACACCCCAGAGCGTTGAACTTTAGTTCAGCTGTATATACCGAGGATAATAGGGGGAATATCGTGCCCAGTCTTCCTCAGAATCATACTCCTGAAATACCCTCCTCGATTAGGATGTCAACCATGAGGAGCTCAGGATATGCTTCAGGATATGGGCAAAATCCTCCAACGGGTAACGTGTCGAATAATAACAATACTCATGCTACTAACAGTGGTGGATCTTTGCAGGATACAGGTGTAACATCAGCACTTACCAGGGAACTTCAGAAGTTGAAGGACATGATATCTAGTGTACCTGGGGTGGTCCAGCCGATCCCGGAAGTATCTCAAGACAGCCACAAGATATCTCGTTTTGCATATCCTATCTGTGATGCTGAGATCCCAAAGAGATTCCAAACTCCCAACATGAAGCTTTATGATGGGAGTACGGATCCTGAGGAGCATATTGCTCAGTATAGGGAAAGAATAGAGATTAACCCTATCCCTCCGGAGCTCAAGGAAGCGTGCTTATGCAAGGGATTTGGTTATACTCTAACAGGATCAGCCTTAAAATGGCTATTAAACGTTCCTCCTCACTCAATTACTTCATTTGCTCATTTGGTTAATTTATTTAACAGTCAATTTTCTTGTAGTCGGAGTTTTGAGAAACTAACCAGTGATCTTTACAGGATAACTCAAGGGCCTCAGGAATCCTTGAGGGACTATGTGAACAAATTCAGTCGAGAATCCTTGGATATCCCACATCTTGATGTTGCAACAGCTGTGCAAGCTTTCAAGATGGGATTACAAAAGGATTCTCAGTTTTATCAGGATCTCGTAATGAATCCCTGCAGGAATCTCGACGAAGCTCATAACAGGGCTTTGAGATATATCCGTCTGGAAGATGACAGAAAGATGCAAGAAAGGATGAACTCATCCAACACTTATGAGTCAACTAATAGGAAGTCAGAATCCTCGTTCAAGTCATATCGGCCTAAGCCGTATAATAGAAATGAAAACAAAAGAGTGAACACTGTTGAAGATGAGGATCCTGAAGAGTATCCTGAGTTGTCCGAATATTGCTTTTCTGTTAATATTCCTGAATTGATGTATGCTATGCAGGGTCTAGGAGACAAGGCTAGGTGGCCTCGAAAGAATCAACAAAAGGCTGACTGGAAAGATAAGTCAAAATGGTGTGCTTTCCACGAAGATTTCGGACATATGACTGAGGATTGCATTGCTCTAAGGAAAGAAATAAGCTATCTTCTAAGCAAGGGATATCTGAAAGATCTCTTGGGAAGAAAGAAGAACAAGGGTCAGGATACCGAGAAGGATCCTGAAAGAGCAGCATCACCTCCCGCGGATGCCAAGATAATCAACTTCATTTCGGGAGGATCCGACATTTGTGGAACATCGTATTCGGCGGCAAAGAGACATGCAAAGGAATCCAAGGCCGAAAGGGGAAACAAACCTGTCAGGATGACTACCCTCACAACTGACAAAGTGATCACTTTTGATGCTGATGACAGGGATACTGTCCAAGATCCTCACCATGATGCTCTGGTAATAACGTTATATGTGGCTAACCATTTTGTACGCAGGATACTGGTTGATAATGGCAGCTCCGTCAACATAATCCAACTAGAAACTCTGAAGAGAATGAATGTATCTCCAATGGATATCACTTCAAAGTCTACTATGCTTGTTGGGTTCAGTGGAGAGGCTAGAAACACAGTGGGAGAGATAAAGTTGCCAGTATACGTTGAAGGAGTCAACTTGATACAACGTTTCTGTGTGATGGATTCTCTATCCTGCTATAACATCATACTGGGAAGACCATGGATTCACGATATGAAGGCCGTGCCATCAACATATCACCAATGCATCAAGATACCTACCCCTTGGGGAGTGGTCAAAGTTGATAGTGATCAGCAAGAGGCGAAAGAATGCTACTCATCCTCGATGAAATCCTCAACCAAACCTAGTGCAGCATAGCAATTAAAGACGCGGGCCCAGGATATCGTGGAGGATCCGGAGCAGGATGTGAAGAAAATTATCCTGGACCAGGATAATCCCGATATTTCGGTGCTCGTTGGGACCAATATCCCTCAGGATATTGAAGAACAATTGATTAACTTTTTGAAATGCAGGATGTCTACCTTTGCATGGAAGCATGAGGATATGACAGGCATATCCAAAGATATTATCACTCACAAGCTTGGAATTGATAAATCATTCAAGCCTGTGCAACAAAAAAGAAGGAAGTTTGCTCCAGAGCGGAACGCGATTATCCAGGAGGAAGTTGAAAGATTATTAAAGTCCAGAATGATCAGAGAGGTTAAGTTCCCAAGGTGGCTAGCAAATGTGGTTGTAGTACAGAAGAAGAATGGGAAATGGAGAGTTTGTGTAGACTACACAGACTTGAACAAAGCTTGTCCTAAAGACCCATTTCCTCTTCCACACATTGATGCAATGGTAGATGCCACTGCTGGGCATGAAATGCTGACCTTCATGGACGCATCTTCAGGATTTCAACAGATCCAAATGGAACCTTCTGACCAGGAGGATACCGCCTTCATGACACCAACAGGTATTTATTGTTATACAGCTATGCCTTTTGGTTTGAAAAATGCAGGTGCAACATACCAAAGATTGGTAAACATGATGTTCAAAGACAAACTGGGGGACACCATGGAAGTATATATCGATGATATGGTGGTGAAATATAAAAAGGCTGAGGATCACCTCCAGGATATCAAGGGAGCATTTGATATCCTGGATCAATACAACATGAAGCTGAATCCTGCTAAATGCCATTTCGGAGTGGGGGCAGGAAAGTTTCTTGGGTATATGGTGACGAAAAGGGGGATAGAGGTAAGCCGGGAGCAGATTAAAGCTATCCTGGATATAAAATCACCCTCGAATATGAAGGACGTACAAAGATTAACAGGCCGAGTAGCAGCTCTAAACAGATTTATCTCAAGATCCTCAGAGAAATGCAAAGACTTCTATGATATCCTGAAGAAGAACAAAAGATTCGAATGGGGGGAAAAGCATGAAGCAGCCCTGCAGGATTTGAAACGGTATCTCTCAACCGCACCTCTATTGATGAAGCCGGAAAATGGTGAACCACTATCCCTGTACCTTGCTGTATCAGGGAATGCTGTAAGTGCCGTTCTTATAAAAGACCATGAAGGTCAGCAGTATCCTGTTTATTATGTTAGTAAAAGTTTGTTAGATGCTGAAACTAGGTATTCTCATTTAGAAAAATTGATACTAGCATTAATTATGGCATCAACGAAACTTAGGCATTATTTCGAGACACATAGGATACATGTTAAAACAAATTATCCTATCAAAAATGTGCTTAGGAAACCAGAAATGTCAGGCAGGATGGCCAAGTGGTCAGTAAAATTGAGTGCTTATGATTTAGTATACGAACCTAGGAATGCCATAAAGTCTCAGGCTTTAGCTGACTTTGTGGCTGATTTTAGTAGTGACATTCAGGACGAGGTAGATCTAGAAGTTCAACAGCTAGGAGAATCCTCAGGATCCTGGACATTATATACTGATGGTGCATTTAATGTAAGAGGAGTAGGATTAGGAATACTACTAAAATCGCCACAGGGGGACATATTACCCCAGGCTATTAGGTGTGAATTTCCTGCTACTAATAATGAAGCAGAGTATGAGGCTTTAATTGCAGGAATAGAGTTGGCTAAGAGCATGAGTATCAAAAATTTGCAAGTATATGTTGACTCTTTGTTAATCACTAACCATTTTAATGGATCCTATGCAGTTAAGGAAGAGAAATTAATCGAATATCTTGATATTCTCAAAAAATTAGCAGGATATTTCGATGTTTTTGTACTTAAACAGGTACCAAGGGAGGATAATGCTGAAGCGGATGCCTTACCAAATTTGGGATCATCGATCAAGATACCTGAAGGGGCGCAAATACCAATACTACATGTCCTATATCCTGCAACGAATCCTCAGGATAAAGAGGTAGCTGGTATTCAGGATCCTGGAATAGAACATCTTGAAGAGGATCCTAAATCCTGGACGGCTCCAATCATGAAATATCTCAAAGAAGGACACATCCCTGGAAATGAAAATCCTAAGGCATTTAGGATGAAGGTATCACGATTCGCTATTATAGATAATATTTTATACAAAAAATCTCTTGCAGGACCGTATTTGAGGTGCTTGGAGGATCCTGAAGCCAAGGAAGTACTTCAGGATATACATGAAGGGGATTGTGGTAACCATGCTGGGGGTAGGTCGTTATTCTCAAAAGTATTAAGAACAGGATATTATTGGCCAACAATGAGAAAAGATGCCGCAGAATATGCTCGAAGATGTGACTCATGTCAAAGACATAGTAACATACTGCATCAACCTGCTGAACCATTGTATCCTATTGTTTCCCCTTGGCCATTTATGAAGTGGGGTATGGATATAGTGGGAAAGCTACCGAAAGCTCCGGGAGGAAAAGTCTTCATGCTAGCAATGATGGATTATTTCTCTAAGTGGGTTGAAGCTAAAGCATTTGTTCAAGTTAGAGACCAAGAAGTAGTATCCTTCATAAAGAGGAATATCCTGACCAGATTCGGAGTACCAGCTGAGATAATCTGTGACAATGGTTCTCAGTTCATAAGTAAGAGGACTACTGACTTTTGCAAGAGTTGGGGAATCAAAATGATCACATCTACTCCGGTACATCCTCAAGCAAATGGACAAGCAGAATCCTCAAACAAGATAATTGTCAATAACTTAAAGAAAAGGCTTGGAGCCAAAAAAGGAAGATGGGCAGAAGAATTACCCTTTGTTTTATGGGCTGATAGGACAACGGTAAAAAATGCAACAGGCCAAACCCCATTTTCCTTGGTGTTTGGAGCAGAAGCAATGATTCCAACGGAAATGACGATACCTACTGCAAGATCTGTCTTAAGTGATCCTGAGAAGAATCCTGAAGCCTTGAGTCAGGATTTAGACACTATAGATGAAAAGAGAGATGCGGCAAGGCTAAGGATGGCAGCATATCAACAGAGAATATCCAGGGCATATAACAAGAATATTAGAACCAGAAGATTTAAGGTTGGAGATTGGGTGTTAAGAAAGGCTTTTCAAAATACTATTAATCCTGCCGATGGCAAGTTAGCTCCAAAATGGGAAGGACCATATGAAGTTGAATCAGAAGCAGGGAAAGGAGCATACAGACTCAAGAATATGGAGGGGGATATGCTACCGAGATCTTGGAATGCTATACACCTTAAGCTCTATTTCAAGTGAGTTTAGAATTCAATTTCTAACTCAGAATGGTATGAATTCTATCTTTTTTAAAATACGTTTTGGGTTTAATTTATTTTTTGAAACTCAATACTGACTTAAGCATCGGAGGGGTGTTAGCCAAGCTAACACCCACTTTAGTTTACAGTTGTTTTTCGAGATATGTTCCAGGATATAGCTCCAGGATATGCACTCAGGATAACTCAGAAGATTAGAGGATTGGCCCCCTCTCTTACGTTTAAGGGATACTGATTCCTTCACAGGTTTAAAGGTATTCACCTTTCTTCGGAATTGGGTTTAAACACCCCGCCTGGAGCGCAAGTTATTCAGGGATAGTTCAAGGTGGCGGGACCAGTCCATGTAAAAGTGGCTGACAATTTCGTTACTGTTGGCTATATCCTGAATCCTAAAGGTATATGAGGATTGATCACCCTCTCTCACGAAAGGGTATTTTCATACTCTCTAAGGTTTAAAGGTTTTCACCTTTCTAAGTCTTGGAGTTTATACACTCCCGCCTGTAGCGCATGAAAAATTGGGATTTTCCCCAGGATACAAGGGATTTATCTCCAGTACATCCTTGGGTTTTACCCTTGGGACGTAAAAAATCTCTTATGCAATGGAAACTGACATTAAGTAGATTTCTAAGATACTGGAAGGCATTGTATACAGGGGACATTCCCTCCAAGGTGGTGGTGTAAAGCTAAAAGGATGAAGTTTGCGACTAATGCACTAAGTACCTTGCACAGGGGACATCTTCACTGGAAGAGTTGCAAAGGGATTGAAGTTTGGTAATAGGTTTATGTCCTATTTCTGGTATGATCTTCCCTTTATAAGCCTCGGTTAGGTTTTTGGTGACATTATGTTAAGTATCCTGGTATATATCCTCAAAGTACTTTTAAGGATATTTGATTAGGATGTTTGAAACTAGTATTGGTTTGGAACTTTGATCATTTAAATATTATCAAAACTTGGTTTTGAAAAGATAAACTATTTTTTACTTTCTAAAAGAAATTTTTACAAAGTTGAAGGAACGTTTGGAAGATCTATCTAATACAAGGCTTTTGCAGTATGTTACTGAGCATACTGATCAGGATATTTTATAAGATACCAATACAAAATCTTTACAAAAATAAGACTCATACTAAGTAATGCAAAGTAATGCAAGGTAACAGAAAATAAGTCAAAAGATGAAATTATTCTTAAAGCGATCAATACTGGTTGATAACCGAAGGTTTCATCCTGAAACCCATGACCCATCCGCCTTCGGTTATCAAATTGTTTAGAGACAGAAATGAAAATTGTTCATAAAGACATAAAATTGTTCGAATGAAAATAAGCTCTAGGGGGTAGTGCCTTCTTGGTCCATAGCGGTTTCAGCAACATCCATCTTGGGATCCGCCTCAGCATCCTTGTCAGCATCGATTGCCTTTTCAACTGCTTTAGAAGGTTCATCGACAGTTGATTTGGAAGAGGTACCGCCAAGATTCTTCAGCTTGGTCTCCCAAGCACCAACGTCCCAAGAAGGGCATTCGAAGCCTAATGTTTTGGCTTCGTGAGCCATCTTCAACCTAGCCTGGAGAAGAGAAATGACGACGGAACTTTTGAGGCTTTCTCGGTAACTGACCATATCCCGTTCGTACTGCACATGGGCAGCTTCCAGATCGGCCTGGGCTTGAAGAGTAGCTTTGTTGAGAGCAACTTGGTGTTCCTGGGTCATAGCTTTGTATTTCTCCTCGTAATGACGAGATTTGGCGGCCGCGGTCATACCTTGGTCAGAGATTGTGATTTCTGCTTCCTTTAGCTTAGATTCAAGTGTTTTGTTAAGCTTGCAGGATTCTTGATATAAGTGAACCAAACGCTCAAGACCCTACAAAGGTAAGAGGACAGGGATTAATATTATCAAATCTTTGAAAATAGTCTAAATTGCAGGATATGATATGAAGATACTAACCTGGTTAAGAAAAGAAGTCATAAAACCACTGGTTTCAATGAACCCGTGCTTTTCATAAGGAAAGGTGTCAGAAATGACAGGGGAATCGGGTTCTTTCCTTTTGCGGGAACTTGAACTCCGGGGCTTGGTAGCCGGTGAAGGTTTAGGAATGATGATGGCTTTGGAGCTGCTGGGTTTGGATGTAGCAGTGGTCTTGGAGCCAGGTTCTTTCTTGACCTGGATCTGGTCAGAATAGCTATCCAGTTCGTCAAGATCAAAGACTTCAGGGATCTTAGCTGGTGCTGCGTAAAGGGAAAAGTTTTACTCTTTATCATTATATTGTTTTGACTAATTATTTTGAAAGGAATTCTTACCAGACATCTCGGATGATGAGTACTGACTTGAACTCGGAACGTGTGTGGTAAAAGTCCTGTCTATTGCAGGTAACCGGTAAACGGTATTGATTCTCTCTTCTGACTCAGCGGTAGGAGGAGCAACTTCCTTGAAGTTCACTGCATAAAGGTTAAAGAGAAGAATATTAATAAAGGATAACAATCAAATCGTCTATGAGGATATTTATGATCCTACCGGTGGTTAACCACTCCACCGGAAGGTTGGCACCCTCAGCAATGGAATCTCGCTTGACAAAGAAGAATTTGCGTTGCCATCCGTCTTCGTTTTTGGTGGCTTTGAGAATCAGGGGTTTACTAGAGGTTGAAAAAAGCAAGAACCGGCTAGAGCCATGGGATCGGAGGCGATAAGCAATAGGTAAATCCTCGATGCAGAGGTCAGAGCAATGGAGGTTTTTGATTTGGTTGAGTACAATCAAAACTCTCCAAACCATGGGCATGGTTTGAGCAAAAGAGATGCCAGTAATACTAAAGAATTGCATCATGAATTCAGGAAATGGGTATCGAAGACCTAGTGAAAAAGGATATGCTGGAAAACAGATCCATTCGGTAGAAGAAACATCCGATCGGATTGACCGATCGAATGGCCTAAAGACTGTGCTGTCGGGGAAAGCGTCGGAGGCTCTTAAAGCTGCAATGTCTGCGTTGTCAAAAGCGCAGATCTCCTTCTCGGGATTTTTAAGAAGATTCTGCTGGGTGAAGGTCTCGGCGGCCATTGCTAGAAAGATGGCGTAAATTGACAGGAAGAAAATCAGAAATGGAGAATTACCTGAAGGGTCTGTTGAAGATATCTGCTTTTCAAACAAGAAAAGAGAAGATATAGGGGCATCGTGGATCTCCATTGAGTAAAAAACGCGTTGGAAGTTACGATGTGATCTTGACCGTCGCTTCGTTTTAAATGCCTTGAGTTGTGGGATAAGATTTTTGAAATATATCCGTTGGATTGGTATACCAACCGATATATTTGGGGACAATTGTTAGGGGTCATTTTCTTAACGTATATATCCTGACCAATATCCTGCCTATGTTTGTTCATTTGTGACCAGGATGCTGGAAGAGGATATTGCTAACATCTTGGGCGATATCCTGAGGCTTATTGAATTAACCACGTGCAGGTTAAGGGCTGAGACTTGCTAACGGTCAAGAGGACTTCTTCTCCTCAAGACTCGGACGAATTTGTTGAGGAAGAGACGTTGAGCCCGAAAGACCAGGTCTACAACGTTCGAAGAAGGAATATTCGGTGGATCCCGCAAGTTTAGGCTAGTTTGTTATTTTATCTTTACTATAAATAGATGGGGGCAGATCAGCTTAGAACACACGATTTTTCACTAACACTCTCATACACTTACACTCTCTAGCTCATCGCAAACACCACACTTGTATTCAAGTTTCGTTGTAACACTTAGTTGATCCGTTCCACATCTTGCATTGTATCTTGATTTTTTGAAGCAATAGAAGAACTAGGCAGCTGCGATTGTCAGCTCCCGAGGTTTTATGCCGGCGATCTAGATTGATCAAGGGCTTTCCTCGTACATCCCGTGTCGTTTACTTTACTTTTGCTCATTGTTTGATCATAGATACAGCTCTATATCCTGAGCCGTATCCTGAAACTGTTTTTACAAATTAACTTGATTAACATATTTTCGACACTCATTTCTAGCACACTACCTCACTTAACTAATTTGATCACTTAATTACTTCGGTAATTTTTGACCAAAACACCTACAATGTGAAATTTAAGAGAGAAAGAAAGATCTGGGACGAAATTCGACTGAAGACCTAATGCCTTCTTATATAGGGGCTGAGTTCGACTTTTACGCGGCCCGCGTAAAGAAAGACAAGGGCCTACGCGGCCCGCGTCAACTCTGGTCAAAGGGGTAGCTGATCCGGGTCATCGACTAGGTTTGCCGGGTGTTGGGCCACGTGGCCGCACCGGGCTGCGCCACATTCTTGATCTCTAGCGGCCCGCGTAAGGGTTAAGGGGTGCTTTACGCGGCCCGCCTAAACCCTAAAAACATTATTTTTAATTAATTTTAATAATATTTAAGGTATTCGGGGTCCGTTTTCACGTATGGGGTGTATTTTGGGATATTTTAAAATATATTTGGGTGTCGCAAAATTTATGAGGGTGTCGATTTTAGGGTTGTTATATCCTCCCCACCTTGTTTTAGAGCTCGTCCTTGAGATCTACTGGAACAAGTGCAGATATTTCCTTTGCATTTCTGATTCTAGCTCCCATGTGTACTCAGGTCCTCTTTTGGAGTCCCACTTTACTTTGACCAGAATTAGTCTCTTGTGCTTGAGATTCTTAACCTTCTTGTCTTCAATCTGTAGAGGTCTTTCTACAAACTTGAGTTGTTCATTAATCTCTATATCCTTAAGAGGCACTACTAATGATTCATCTGCTAAGCATTTCTTGAGATTAGATACATGAAATACATCATGTATTCTTGCCATTTCCTCTGGCAATTGTAGCTGATAGGCTACAAGTCCTATTTTTCTAATAATCTCAAAAGGTCCAATATACCTGGGACTTAGCTTTCCTCTTTTGATGAATCTTATTACTCCTTTCCAATGAGAGACTTTTAACAATACTTTGTCTCCTACTTGAAATTCCAAGGGTTTTCGTCGGTTGTCAGCATAGCTCTTCTATCGATCACGTGCTGTTTTTAATCGTTCTTTGACTTGAATAATCTTGTCAGTTGTCTCTTGCACTATCTCAGGTCCAGATAGTTGTTTTTCCCCAATTTCTGCCCAACAGACTAGGGTTCGGTACTTTCGTCCATAAAGTGCTTCGAATGGTGTAGCGTTGATACTTGTGTGATAACTATTATTATAAGAAAATTCTATTAAAGGTAAGTGATCGTCCCAATTACCTTCAAAATCAATTACACAAGCTCTAAGCATGTCTTCCATTGTCTAAATTGTCCTTTCGCTTTGTCCGTCTGTTTGAGGATGATAAGTTGTGCTTAGATTCAACTTGGTTCCCATTGCTTTTTGGAACCTTGACAAAAAATGAGAGGTAAAATGGCTATCTCTGTCAGAAACAATTGATAAAGGAATTCCATGTAAAGAAACAATTTCATTTACATACAATTTGGCTAGTTGTTCCATATTGAAAGTTTCCTTCATTGGTAGGAAGTGAGCTGACTTAGTTAGCCTATCTACAATTACCCAGATTGTATCATTTCCTTTCTTTGTTTTGGGTAATTTAGTAACAAAATCCATTGTTATCAATTCCCATTTCCACACTGGCATTTCTAGCTGTTGCAATAGACCTGAGGGTTTCTGGTGTTCAGCTTTAACTTGTGAACAGGTTAAACATTTTGAAACATAAGCTGCTATGTCCTTTTTCATTCCTATCCACCAAAAATTATTTCTTAAATCCTGATACATTTTATCACTTCCAGGATGCATCGTATATCTGGACTTATGGGCTTCTTCTAATATACGATGACGTAGGTTTCCTAATTTAGGTATCCACATTCTCTTCTTATAGAATCTCCAAATTCCATCTGTTCCTTGTTCTAATTCCTTAATCATACCTTTTAATTTTTCAGTATCATCCTTGATTACTGATTCTTGTGCTTTTTTAATTTGATCATTTAAATCTACTTGTAGATTTAATTTAAGAGAACGTACCCTTTTTGGCTTTTCATGATACTTTCGGCTTAAAGCATCAGCCACTACATTTGTCTTTCCTTCATGATACTGGATATCACAATCATAATCACTAAGCATCTCCATCCAGCGTCTTTGTCTCATATTCAACTCTTTTTGCCCGAAAACATACCTTAAACTTTTATGATCAGTGAATATGGTAAACTTACTACCATAAAGGTAATGTCTCCAAATTTTTAAAGCAAAAATTATTGCTCCTAATTCCAGATCATGGGTTGAATAATTCTCTTCATGATTCTTAAGTTGTCTAGAGGCGTAAGCTACAACCTTTTGACGTTGCATTAATACACATCCATAACCTAGTTTGGAAGCATCACAATAGACTACAAAGTCTTCAGTTCCTTCTGGTAATGCTAGTATGGGTGCATGGGTTAATCTTTGCTTAAGAATTCTAAAAGCTTCTTCCTGTTTTGGTCCCCATTCAAACTTAATGGATTTACAGGTTAACTTAGTTAAAGGAATGGCTATTCTAGAAAAATCTCGAATAAATCTTCTATAGTTACCGGCCAATCCTAAGAAATTCTAACCTCGGTTGGTGACTCAGGGGTTTTCCATTTAGTAATTGCCTCAATTTTTGTTGGGTCCACATGAATTCTTTCATGGTTGACCAAATGTCCAAGAAACTGTACTTGTTCTAACCAAAACTCACATTTTGAAAATTTAGCATAAAGCTTTTCCTTTCTTAATAGACTTAAAAATGAGTGCAGATGCTTTGCATGATCCTCTTTACTTTTAGAATATATGAGAATATCATCTATAAAGACAATTATGAATTTATCCAAATATGGCTTACATATTCGGTTCATCATGTCCATAAATGCGGCTGGGGCATTGGTTAAACCAAATGGCATGACAGTAAATTCATAATGACCATACCTCGTTCTGAAGGCGGTCTTAGGAATGTCCTCTTCCTGTACCTTTAATTGATGATATCCTGACCTTAAATCGATTTTAGAGAAAAATCGAGCTCCTTGCAGTTGATCGAACAGATCATCGATCCTTGGTAATGGGTACCGATTCTTAATCATGACCTTGTTCAATTCACGGTAGTTAATGCACATACGTATTGATCCGTCCTTCTTTTTAACGAATAAAATTGGCACTCCCCATGGTTATGAGCTCGGCTGTATGAATCCTTTTTCCAGTAATTCGTCTAATTGTTTCTTCAGTTCCTGCATTTCTGCGGGTGCCAAACGGTAAGGTGCTTTGTCAATTGGTGTCGTTCCTGGTAGCAAGTGAATTCTGAATTCAACTTCTCTGTTTGGCGGTAATCCTGGTAATTCTTCTGGGAATACATCTAAAAACTGAGACACTACTGGAATGTCTTTTAATTATTTTCCTTTAATGTTAGTGATTATAGAAATCAAATACACTATAGATCCATTTCTTATATAACTTGCAGTTTTCATCACAGAGATGAATTTAGTGGATCTTGAGGGCTTATCTCCTTTAATAGTGATCTTTTCACCTTTTGGTGAATCTATTTGAATTGACTTTTAATCACATAAAATACTGGCTTTATTGGCTATTAACCAATCCATTCCTAAAACGACATCAAATCCTGCCAGATTCATGGGATACAGGTTTGCCATAAACTTTTGATTTAAAAACTCTATTCTTGCTCCCTTCAAGATTTCAGAAATCCTAACTGTTTCCCCATTTGCTGTCTCTACTATACATTCTTGTGGTGGTTTAGTTAATGACTGATTTAGAAGTTTGCAAAACGAAGTATTAATAAAACTTTGGTTTGCACCAGAGTCAAATAATACTTTAGCAAAAATATCATTAACTAAAAACGTACCAGCTATCATGTCTGGAATCATCTTGGCTTCATCTACAGTCAGAATGAATGCTCTAGCATTTTTAGTGTTCATGTTGTTCGCAGCTGGAGCCAATTTCGGACAGTTCGGCTTAATGTGACCTTTTTCTCCACAATTGAAGCACAATCCATTACTGGATTTTCTTCTGCAATCTTCTTCCTTGTGTCCTGGTGCCTTGCAGAAGTTGCAATGAGTTGAGCATTTTCCCGAATGCTTTTTCTTGCAGAATGGTGTAGAGGTAGAACCCATATTCCTACGGTTGTAATTCCCAGAACGGAATTCTTGGGTAAGCCTTTGGGCTAGGTTTCTCCTCTGGTCTTCTTCTCTAGTACGGATTAATTCATCTATCAAGGTATTTGCTAGTTCTACAGCTTCTTCTATGGTTTGGGGTCTAGCTGCCTTGACTACATGTCTAATCTCTCCAATTAACCCCCAGATGTAACGGGAGATTAATACTGGTTCAGGTGATGCAAGGGTTGGTACTATTCTAGCATATTCAAAGAATGTGGTAGTATAACCCTTACTATCTACCCCGGTCATCCTAAGGTTCAGAAACTTATTCGCTATCTGTTCTTTTTCATTAGGAGGACAAAATTTCCTTTCTACCATATTCTTAAATTTCTCCCATTCCATGTTATAAACCCTATCACTTCCTCTAGACTGGAGGACAGTGTTCCACCATTCTAAGGCTGAGTTCTTAAATAAATTAGAAGCAAACATTATCTTGTCTTCTTCAGCACACGTGCTTATTTTTAAAACAGCCTTAGTCTTTTATATCCAGCGTAGAGCTGCAATGGGTCCTTCATTGCCCGAGAATTCTATTGGTTTGCAGGACCAGAATTCTTTGTAAGAACAACCATAAGGCATGGTTCTTCTTCTTTTGGGAATGGGCACTTGAAGTACGGGTCCACACGCTGTGTTCTGGTTCAATTGGTCGCTTACTGCTATGTTTACTTTTATTATTCGCTTCTTGAACCGTTTGAATAATAAATGACATTGCATCTATGATTCCTTGTGCCACTATATGTTGGACGACACTATTGTCCATTTGGTTCCCATTGTTATTGATGCTTGGATTCTCATTAACCAAGTTAATGTTACTCTGGTTATCGTTATTCATATTTTCTTGATTTCCTTCGTCGGCCATCTAAATTTTAAACACTTACCACATATTAATATCATAAAATAATATTTAATATAGTTAATCACATGACACGCATTTTGGTCAAAAGCGTCGATCATTGCGACTTTACTCTATTCATATAATATGCATCTATTACACACCAGTACTGAAATTAAAATTACAATACCAACTGAAATAAAATTACACTAATAATAGTAGGCATACGTACACACATATTTTATTTTATTATTATTATTATTACTATTACCGTTTCCACCATCACATTCATGGATATGGATTCATCCTGAAATCCATATTGCGCTCGTCATACTTCCAGACGAGTCGCTCTCCCACCTGTCTCATTCGTTCACTACTCTCTAAAATTTCCTCTCCAAATGTCCTAAGTTCTTGTACATTGTCTGCACTCATTGGGGGTGCAGGTTCTAGGACTGGGTTCGGAATCTGGGGTGCGGGTTCCTGGTATGGAGGTGTAGGGGCCTGGAATTGGTAAGAATTATCTAAAATCGCCCTAATATATACATCGTGGTAATAGGGATCTAAAGGATCCAAACCTGGGTAGGCTCCTATGTTTGGCATGGGCATGTCTTCATGTATTGGGTAACGTTGCACATAGTCCCTATTGTCGTCCCAGCATAGGTCATAATTTGGGTCTAAGGGGTTTGGTGTAGGTACCCTCGGTATTTCCTTTGGGTCGAAATCATGCATTTCTACTTGATTTTCAGGGTTTTCTATTTCCATTGGTTGGTCAGGGATTGGTAGTTGTGGTTGTGGTGCTATCATTTGTTCCAGGTTATGGTCAGCTGCAGTGGTTGCTAGGATGTGGATGTTGGCTATACCTCTATTAATCATTTCCTGGGCATAGGCATCGGTTTCTCTTTTGGCTGCTGCTAGTGCTCTCTGGTCTTGTAACTTTTTCATACGCTTTCTACGCTCGTGTGCCCCTCGACTGAACCATCCCCTCTTTTTCTGAGGAAATGGCTCCTCGGACTGAGCCTTAAACACGAATATCCCTTCTTCCGTATCAGCAGAGTACCCTGAGAGGGCAGGCTGAGAAGAGGAGGTGCCTTCGCTTCTAGGCAAACCAGACAATTGACGATACGCGTCAGATGGTCCTTGGTCGCTCATACTGTAAACTAACAAATAGTCAAATAACACATAACAAGAAATACAATTATGCACGTATTTCCGTAATTTATTTCCTAACAATTTAAATTTTGATGTCAGCAGAACACTTCTGTGGCTGAATCAGTGGCTTAGCTCTGATACCACCTTCTGTCGCAACCCCCGGTCCCTGTATCCTCAGGAACGGGCGGCCGCGAGCCAGTTTCAGTGGTATCGCGTGTTTATTCAATATTGGCAGCGGAATTTACATCAGGATCGTAGTTAGGAAATATTTTATCAAAGTAAAATACCACACTTTTAATATATTAAACAAATGGGAAAATCCCAAGTTCAGTACACACATTTTCATAGGGATAAAACCCTATTTTATTTAAGAAAACATCTATTTATTTTTAGGTAACTTTATTGCCACTTTTCCAAGCCTTCAGTGCTGTCCAGCTGGCTTCTACTTGGCTTTCATATTTTGTTACCTGAAACGCGTTTAAAAATATTTTGTCAGTGGGAAATACTGGTGAGTGAATCCCAGTTTAATCAGGTTTAAATAAAAACCATTGTACAGTATTGAGGGCGATTTCGCAATTATATTTGTTTCAAAGTCATATCAATTATCACCCGTGGTACTGTCAAACCCGACTTGTGGAAATGTTACCCCTCCAGTAACAAATTTTGTATACAAAACCCCAACATACCCACGATAATTGTATCCTTACAAATACTCAATAACTGTTTAATATATAATTAATCCTATGAGGTTTTGTAAAAACAGTTAACAAAAAGTTTACAAAAAACGGATCAACTCACATTGCTGTCTTAGATTATCCTTTAGGGTTTCCTGAGAATTATCTATAATTTACATAAAAGCACACGTGTTAGTATAATAACCCATTTTAACATTAGTAATACCCTCCCCGAGACGGCATTCCAACGACTACGTCGGGCAGAACCACGACAGCCGTTACGGAACCCTAGATCAATCGGGCAGAGCATCTAATACGTATCCAGGGGTTATGATACTTACAACGGAGCAGAACTTCGTTATTTATGGGGGTATTAGACCCGAGTATAATGCCTACAATGTGAAATTTAAGAGAGAAAGAAAGATCTGGGATGAAATTCAACTGAAGACCCAATGCCTTCTTATATAGGGGCTGACTTCGACTTTTACGCGACCCGCGTAAAGAGAGACAAGGGCCTACGCGGCCCGCGTCAACTCTGATCAAAGGGGTAGCTGATCCGGGTCATCGACTAGGTTTGCCGGGTGTTGGGCCACGTGGCCGCACCGGGCTACGCCACATTCTTGATCTCTAGCGGCCCGCGTAAGGGATAAGGGGTGCCTTACGCGGCCCGCCTAAACCCCAAAAACATTATTTTTAATTAATTTTAATAATATTTAAGGTATTCGGGGTCCGTTTTCACGTATGGGGTGTATTTTGGGACATATTGGGATATTTTAAAATATATTTGGGTGTCGGAAAATTTATGAGGGTGTCGATTTTAGGGTTGTTATATTATTTTAGTTTAAAAAACCTTGGTGGAATTTATATTTAATTGAAAATGGTCAAATGACTAGCAATTTTACGAAATTACCCCTCACTTGTTAGTACTAATTTTTAATTATAAAGGTTTTATTTATAATCAACCCCAACCCATGATTTAAACTATCAATGGTTCAGATCTGTTCTTACGGTTCTTACAGTTAGCACTGTTTGTACAGGATCTCAACTCTATCTATATATATATATATATATACTTTCTATTAAAATTTGTTATGCATGATTTTCTAAAATTCACCCCTGTTTGAATGCAAATGTTATTTCGTTTACAAAAGATTAATAAATTGTATATGAGATGTATTTTTTATACTCTAAACTTAAGTATTTACCGACTGACTTATTTATTAAAATTTTTATAAATATAACCATATTCATCATTTATGGTTATTTGTTATGCATGGTTTTCTAAGAAACGACTCGTGTTTGCACACGGGTCTTACCGCTAGTATTATATAATAAAAGAAACCACTTTTGGGACACTTGTCATAATATTAGGCAATCTCTTATAGATAATTATTATTTTAGTTTAATCTCTTATAGATAATTATTATTTTAGTTTAATTTTATTTAGTTTAATATCTTATATTATAGATAACCCTTCTACTAAATATTATTAGTTTAATATCTTATGGATAATTATTATTTAGTTTAATCTCCTTCTCATTTATAATATTACTTATTTGAATTAGTTATATTTGAACGTTTTGTTTAGTTTGGTATCAAATAGATTTTACGAAACTTAAAATAAAAATAACTAATGTTATTTAACATTTATACATTTACGGAGTTTTAAATAAAGAGTTAAATTTATTGAGACTTCGTTAACAACTTTTGCAACAACAGAATAATCTATTTTTATCACGACAACCAAACTTTGTATTAATATATTAAATATTTTTATTTTCACTATACAAAATTACATTTACTCGACCCATGTAATACATGAGGTTTTTTAAGATATAACTTTTTATTATTTGATATAAAAAATTAGATTTATTGAATTCGTACAATATTTTTAAGGATATATATATTTTTATTATTTAGTATAGAAAATTACACTTATTCAAACCGTGTAATGCGCATATTTATAAAGATGTATTTTTTTATTATTTGGTAAACACTATTACATTTATTCAACCCGTGTAATACACGTGGTTTTAAAGATATAGCTTTTTTATTTGGTATATAAAACTACATTTATTCAACCCGTACAATATGGTTCTTATAGATATAACTTTTTATTATTTAATGTATAAAATTATATTTATTCAACTCGTGCAATAAATGAGGTTTTTAAAGATATATTGTTTTATTATTTAGTATATAAAATTTATTTATTCAACTCGTGTAATATACATGGTTATAACCTAGTGTGTGTATAAAAGAGTAGTTTTCTAATTTAGATTTTTTATATTTTATATTAATGTTATGGACTTTTTGGGTATAAAAATTGCAGATTTTATAAAAGAGCAGATTTAATCGAATAAGGTTTGTTTATGAATTTTTATGTATTTTTGAAACTTAAAAATTTAAGAGTTACAAAAATTATTGTCTAATTTTTGTTTTCCTAACTAAAAAATTTTAGAGTTACAAAAATAGTCTCCCATTAATTACATAGTTACATAATTAGTCCTTTAAATATCAAATGGCATAAATGCTCGAAACCTAGCAATAAAAACTAATATATGTTAGTCTTAGTAATTGTTACAAAAGTTGGTATCTGAAAGTATGACTTTAGAGTATTTAACTTTATTACTTCATATAAACCACAAGAACTAACCATGTAATTAACTCTTAGGTGGTGTTTGTTTTTCTAAAAAAATGTGCAGTCTCTTCTGTCTGCGCCACGCAAACTACGCGCAGACACTGTCATCTTCAGACTGTTTGTTTTTCCAGAGACGTTTCATTAAAAAACGTCTGTGCGAACTATTCTTGGTGCAAACTTGGCGCAACCACTTCTAAAATCTTCTAAGGTCTGCAGAGGGTTAAACACCACCACCCACCACCATCACCACCGTCCACCACCAGCATCGTCCACAATCCATCACCACCACCACCACCGTCCATCACCACCACCGTCCACCACCACCCACCACCACTGTCCAACACCACCACCACCACCAACCACCACCGTCCGTACACCACCACCAGTTTATTTTAGAAGTCTACATACATTAAAAAACAAACAGTCTTCTTCTTGCAGACTGCAAATATTTGGTCGATCTCTTCTTCTACATATGTCTGCAGATGTGTTTCGCTGTAAACTTTTTACCTCTTTAAAAACAAACTAACACCTTATTCTTACAATAATAAAACTGAAATAAAATTCTTCACATGAGTACATTTGATATTAGCGTTACAATTTACGTGGTACTTCTCGTCTCATGTGGAGCCCGTGCATGTGCACTTTGTCTTCCCACAAAAGGATTTCTTAATCAAGGGATAAGATAAAATATGTTCATATATGTGCATTTGATTGCACATCCATGTTCATTTGATAGATAATGGCAACAAACTTAGTAAGCTTGATCGTTTCTTAGCGAATGCAGAATTCTTTAATTCTTGGCCGACAGCATGTTGTCGTGTCTTGCCTAGGCTTTGGTCCGACCACAACCCTATTCTTCTGGTGTGTCAATCTAAGAATTTCGGGCCCCGGCCATTTAGGGTTTTCAACTCCTGGTTCGGTAAACAGGGCTTCCACGAGGTTGTTTCTAAGGCTGCTAGCGAGTTTCTTTCGGTTGATTGCAGCCCAGACTTGTCTTTTTTAAAAAAAACTGAGCTTCATAAGGGACCGATTAAGAGTTTGGAAGGAAGATATGATTAGAAAGGTTGGAGAGGAGGTGGAGGCAGCGAAAGAAGAAAATAATGTCTTAGAAGCTGCCCTAAATATTAGAGATTTCTCGGAGGAAAAGGAGTGGATTTACTGTGAATATAAAAAGATAATTCGTGAAGCGGAAGAGGCCAAAGTCATGGATCTGAGGCATAGATCTTGAATCAAATGGGCGAAGGAAGGTGACGAAAATTCGAAGTTTTTTCACGCTATGATTAATTGCAGGAAAGCGAGCAACTCTATTCATGGTATTGAAGTGAATGGTGTTTGGTTATCCAAACCGTCACTTTCTTTAGAGACAAGTTTGTGGAGGATTGTGTTAGTCGGCCTCGTATGGTTTGCCCTCAGTTGAGACATGTTCCTTCATCTTTGGCGGACAATTTAGAGATTCGTTTTTCTAAGGAAGAGATTAAAGCGGCGGTTTTCGATTGCGGAAAAGATCGGGCTCCCGGTCCCGATGGCTTTAATTTCCGTTTTTTTACTCGTTTCTGGGATCTTTTTTAGAACGAATTCTAAAATATTATGGATGCCTTTTTCGAGACCGGTAAGTTAAGTAAGGGGTGTGGCTCAGCGTTTATTGCTTTGATTCCGAAGACTAGAGAGCCGTTGGGATTGGGCGATTACCGTCCGATTAGTCTCGTCGGAGTTATCAATGAGGTGATTTCCAACTCCCAATCGGACTTTCTCAGGGGTAGGTTCATTTTAGATGGGTCGTTAATCATCAACGAGCTGCTTGCGTGGTCCAGAAAAAATAAGAAACATGTATTCTTTCTCAAAGTCGATTTCGAGAAAGCGTATGATAATGTGAATTGGGGTTTTGTCTTAAATATTCTTCAACAAATAGGTTTTGGTAAGATGTGATGTGACTGGATTTCGGGCATTCTGGCATCGGCTAGAGCTTCTGTTTTGGTGAATGGTTCGCCTACCTTCGAGTTCGGCTGCAGTAAAGGAATGAGACAGGGAGATCCTATTGACCACGCACTATTGACGATGCTGTGGAATTAGCTAATACCCTAACCGATGAACTGGTACGCACAAGAGATGAAGATAGGAAAAAGGAACTAGCTCAGAAAATTACCCAAGGATTTCGTGTGGGTAATAATAACAGCTTCAAGAGAAAAGGAACAGGGCAAGCTCCAGCTCCGTCATTTTGCAGGAAATGCAAAAAGAAACATTATGGAAGATGCGATATCACTTGCAATTTTTGCAAAACTGTAGGACATCGTGAAGAAAACTGCAAAAAGAAAACCGTAATCTGTTTTAACTGTGGAGAAGCGGGGCATTATAAAACAGAGTGTCCTAAATTGATCAAACCAGTAGATAACAAACCCAAGGCGACCGGAGGAGCTACTAAGAAGAATGTCAGAGCATTCCAGCTAACCACTCAAGAAGCTGAACTCATCCCAGATGTAATAGCTGGTACGTTCTTAGTTCACAACGTATACGCAAAAGTATTATTTGACTCTGGTGCAAACCAAAGTTTTATAAATACTTTATTTTGCCAAGCTCTTAAGTTACCTTTAACCAACATTAGACAGATTTTTACAGTCGAAACCGCAGATGGGAATTCAGTTAAAATAGATCAGGTTTTGCAAAAAGTAGAAATAGAACTTTCAGGTCATAAATTTTCTGCAAACTTATTACCTATGAAATTAGCTGAATTCGATGTTGTATTAGGAATGGATTGGTTAATAGCCAACCATGCTCGAATTCTTTGTGATCGGAATTCCATAGAAATTCAAGCACCTACTGGAAAAGTATTCATGATTACAGGAGATAAACCACGTAAACCCATGAAGTTCATATCGGTAATGAAAGTTGCTAGTTATGAACGAAAGCAAGGAGTAGTATATATGATTTCAGTAATCATTAGTACTAAGGGTAAAGAACTTAAGGAAATTCCTGTAGTCTCAGAATATCCAGATATATTCCCAGAAGATTTACCAGGATTACCTTCGGATAGGGAAGTAGAATTTAGGATTCATCTAATTCTAGGAACTACACCGATAGCCAAGGCACCTTATCGGTTAGCACCCACAGAAATGTTAGAACTGAAAAAGCAATTAGATGAATTACTAAGTAAAGGATTCATACAACCTAGCTCATCCCCGTGGGGAGCGCCAGTATTGTTTGTTAAGAAAAATGATGGTTCAATGAGAATGTGTATTGATTATAGAGAATTGAATAAGGTTACAATTAAGAATCGATACCCATTACCTAGGATTGATGATCTTTTTGATCAACTTCAAGGAGCTAGATATTTTTCTAAGATAGATTTACGCTCCGGATATCATCAATTGAAGGTACAAGAAGAGGACATACCTAAAACTGCTTTCAGAACTAGGTATGGTCATTACGAGTTTACAGTCATGCCCTTCGGGTTAACAAATGCACCTGCAGCATTCGTGGACATGATGAATAGGATCTGTAAACCGTATTTGGATAAATTTGTAATTGTCTTCATAGACGATATACTTATTTATTCCAAAAGTCAGACAGAGCATTGTGAACACCTTCATGTACTCTTAACTTTGTTAAGAAAAGAAAAGCTTTATGCCAAATTCTCAAAGTGTGAATTTTGGTTGCAAGAAGTACAATTTTTAGGACACATGGTGAATCACGAAGGTATTCACGTGGATCCTGCTAAGATAGAAGCAATTACTAAATGGAAGGTTCCACAAACAGCAATGGAAATAAGAAGTTTTATAGATTTAGCTGGGTATTATAGACGGTTTATTAAGGATTTTTCCAAAATAGCCGTACCATTAACTAAGTTAACCTGTAAAGCCACTAAGTTTGAATGGGGACCCAAGCAAGAAGAAGCCTTTAGAATATTGAAGCAGAAATTAACAAATGCTCCAATCTTAACCTTACCAGAAGGAACTGAAGATCTTGAAGTATATTGTGATGCTTCAAAATTAGGATTTGGATGTGTGCTTATGCAACGCAAGAAGGTAATTGCGTACGCATCAAGGCAATTGAAAAAGCACGAAGAAAACTATACGACTCATGATTTAGAATTAGGAGCCGTAATTTTTGCCCTTAAGATTTGGAGACATTATCTTTACGGAAGTAAATTTACTGTCTACACAGACCACAAAAGTTTAAGATATATATTTGGGCAGAAAGAGTTAAACATGAGGCAAAGGAGATGGATGGAAATCCTAAGTGACTACGACTGTGATATTCAGTATCATGAAGGAAAGGCGAATGTAGTTGCAGATGCCTTAAGTCGTAAGTATTATGAGAAACAACGACGAGTTCGTGCTCTCAGATTAAATCTACAAATAGATTTAATGGAACAATTGAAGAATGTTCAAACTACAGCAATCAAGGATGATGCTGAAGGAATGAAAGGAAGAATCAAGGAATTAGAACAAGGAAATGATGGAATTTGGAGATTTCATAAGAAAAGCATTTGGGTGCCAAAGCAGGGAGAATTAAGAAATAAGATCTTGGAGGAAGCTCATAAATCTAGGTATACCATACACCCTGGAAATAATAAGATGTACCAAGATTTAAGAAAGAATTTCTGGTGGATAGGCATGAAGAAGGATATAGCTAGATATGTTTCTAAATGTCTTACTTGTTCACAAGTTAAAGCAGAACATCAGAAACCTTCGGGGTTACTACAACAATTAGAAATGCCAGTATGGAAATGGGAACTTATAACCATGGATTTTGTTACCAAGTTACCCAAAACCAGAAAAGGTAATGATGCGATTTGGGTAATTGTGGATCGATTAACCAAATCTGCTCACTTTCTACCTATGAAAGAAACCTTTAGCATGGAAAGATTGGCAAAATTGTATGTAGATGAAGTCGTATCCTTACATGGAGTTCCACTCTCCATTGTTTCGGATAGGGATAGTCGTTTTACTTCCCATTTCTGGAAAAGTTTCCAGCAAGCTATGGGAACTCGACTAAATTTGAGCACTGCATATCATCCCCAAACATACGGACAAAGTGAAAGGACGATCCAAACTCTAGAAGACATGCTCCGAGCATGTGTAATAGATTTTGGTGGAAATTGGGATGATCATTTACCTCTGATCGAATTCTCCTATAACAATAGCTATCATTCAAGTATTGAAACTGCTCCATTCGAGGCACTGTATGGAAGAAAGTGCAGAACTCTAGTTTGTTGGGCAGAAATATGAGAAAATCAATTGTCAGGACCTGAAATAGTGCAAGAGACGACTGATAAGATTACTCAAATCAAGGAAAGGTTGAAGACTGCTCGAGATCGCCAGAAGAGTTATGCAGACAATAGATGCAAGCCACTTGAATTCCAAGTTGGAGACCAAGTACTATTGAAAGTTTCTCCTTGGAAAGGAGTAGTTAGATTTGGGAAGAAAGGAAAGCTAAGTCCAAGGTACGTAGGACCATTTTCAGTGATCCAACGTATAGGACCAGTTGCTTATCGTTTAAAACTACCAGAAGAGTTAGTTGGAGTACATGATGTATTTCATGTATCCAATCTCAAGAAATGTTTAGCAGACGAATCTCTGGTAGTACCTCTTCAAGATATAGAGGTAAACGAAAACTAAAATTTGTTGAGAAACCTCTTCAAATAGAAGACAGAAAAGTGAAATTTCTCAAGCACAAACGACTAGTTTTAGTCAAAGTCAAATGGGATTCGAAGAGAGGAGCTGAATACACTTGGGAGTTGGAATCAGAAATGAAGCGAAAGTATCCTCACTTATTCCAATAAATCTCGAGGACGAGATTTTTATTAAGGTGGGGAGAATGTAACAACTCTCATCAAAAGTTATAATTATTAAATTAATTTGTCCAATAGGAAACCCTAATTGAGACACCCAAGTGATTCTGAACAAACCCTAAAATTTTCAGAACATTTGGAATCAGGATTAGGGCCCCTAAAACTCAGGGGGGGGGTAAAACCCTAGTAACGATTATCTAAATTATGAGCTGTAGAAACTGAATTTACGAAAACTGTCAAGTCAGCAAGGCTAGTCCCAACCGTGGCAACCCTATGCCTAAAAATAGGTCTCACGCGGGCCGCGTAAGGATAGCTTAAATCTCACGCGGGCCGCGTAAGGGTCAAAATTTACCTATAAATAGAGGACAGTGGGACTTGAATTCAGAAAGAAAAACGACGTAAAAATTCCTTATACACTGCGAGTTACGTTCGAAATACTACAAAAAACACACACAGTTCACAATTCGACGCCGCAAAACAGGGTAATAACTCGATCGCTGCTACGATTCATTTTCCGAGATCAATATATCCAATGGATGTTTAAGTGCCGCCCACATTAGGGTTATACTTTGTCGTTCGTCGTTAATTCGATGGATGAAGTATCGCACTTTGTCGTTCATTGTGAGAATTTGATCTCGTGAGTTATCGTAAATGTTGTATTGATTACTAACCCGGTTTCGTGTGCATTATTATTTAAATTAGGTTAACAAGGCTAATCCATAGAGTAAACTCTATCCGTGTTAAATCTGCAATGTGAGTCATTTCTCTTTTTATCAAATCTATTTACAAAATCATGTTTATTTTCAAAGTTATAATTACGGGGATTAAGTCTTTGTAATCACCAAGTTACAGCCGGTATGTGGGGTTTTGTATACATTACTTGATAATCGTCACCATTGGGGCAGCCAATTGGGGGATATGACCATAGTCACAGATTCGGTCGAGTGACAAATACCGTGGGTAGTTGGTTTGATATCAGAAACATTGTAATCGCTCTTAATACTGTAAATTATAACAAATGTGTCATTTTAGTAAATAGAATGATTCACTCAGTATTTTCCGCTGACAAAACCTTTTTCAAACATGTTTCAGGTGATCTGTTGTAATTCAGAAAAAGTGTTGGGGAGCATTTAAAGCTTAAGATAGTGGCTCATTATAAAATAAAGAAAATATGTTTTGTAATATAAAGATTTCTCCGTAAAATAGTAGTATTGTAAATTACAGGGGTTTTATCCCAAGTTATGAAAATAAAATAATCGGGAAAAATTTTAGCTTTAAAACGATCCTGATGATAAACTTCCGCTGTTAAACTCAATTAAATAAATACCACGGGATTTCTGTCCCGCAGCTCCTGAAACGGGTCAAACCGGGTCGGGGGCCGTGACATTTTCCCTTGCCTTTATCAGCTGGAAGTGGTTAAGAACTGTTCGGTGAGCGACCGTTTGGCTGGCGGTATTTCGTGGTTGTGGAGACATGACCCGGAGTCGGCGTCAGAGACTCAGGAGTTGGCGACTCTCTCGGCCATGGTTTCTACTGTTGTAATCGGGACTGGATCTGATAAATGGAAGTGGATGGGGGGGTCCAGCGGGCTTGTTTTCGGTTAAATCGGTTAAGGATCTCTTGATTCGTGGCGCTTGCGATCCAAATTTTTTTGTTATTGACTAGTGTAAATGGATCCCCTTGAAGTGTAATATCTTTGTCTGGAGGTTAGAACTGAATCGGATCCCGACTCTCGATGCTTTATTTTCCAGGGGTATTGTTAATCAAGTCGGGGCCTATCCTCTTTGCGGTTGCGAAGATAGTCCGTGATGCACTTGTTTATTTCCTGTCATTTAGCCTCGTTAAATATGGCATAAGGTTAGTTTATGGTGTCGTATTTCGATGATTTTCGCGTTCTCGGTAAAGGACCTTTTGGAGATCCACAAGTTCAGCAGATTGAGTCAAGCGGAATCGAAGATCTTGCAAGGAATCATCATTATATCGTGTTGGTGCATTTGGCTATCTAGAAATAAGGCGATTTTCTTAGGCTCTCGAATTTGTGTGGAAGATGTGTTTAGCGATGTCAGAACTTTGGGATATTTTTGGCTCAAACACAAGTCATCGTTTCGATCCATTTCATGGAGTGATTGGTGTAAATTTGTAATTATGTGATTTTCCGTTTGTTTTTGTTGTTTGTTGTTTTTGCCGGCTCGGTTTTCGGGTTCGGTGTTTGTTAATGAAAGTCTATTTTCAAAAAAAAAAAAAATTGTTCATTCGATAGATGTAAAAAATTTAAATGAACTTTTTAATAAATAGTTCATTTATAACGCTATATGTATCAATTTATTTGTCTCAAAATTTCGTGATATTTAAATCCAAGATCAAATGGGGTTGGCTAAAAGCTAAACCTTAGACTATCATCAACCCTAATTTACTACTAATCTTTACTTCTATTGATGGGTACTTGTATCTCCACACCAAATGAAAATTTTCATTTAATAGTAACAAGGTTTCTTAAATGTTTCACTACTGTCATTTTTTCCCTCTAACTCTTCTTAGCTTATTCCTCTAAATACTCTTTGTTAACATTTAAATTTAAATTTGTTGAAGTTAAGTGAGACAAAGAAAACATAAATTAAAATATGAAAACAATGTTCTATTTCACTAATAATCACTCATATAAAGTAAGACTGCGGGGTATGGGGCGGGAGTTTGGGCGTGGGTAGGGGGAAAACGCCCAAGCCACCACCCCGGGTGGGCATGGGTTTCGGCGTGGCCCTTGGGGCATGGGTTTCAAGCCGGGCGTGGGGCGGTTTGGCCATCCTAGTTGGCTGAATATCATTGGCTCACCCGCCACGTCATAGCGGGCCATCCCAAAAGTTTTGAATTTTTAAATTCAAACCGTTGGCTTGGCCAAGCGGTCACCCAAACCCCAACATCCTCTATAAATACCCCCAAACCCCAACCGGGTGGTCCATCCCAACCCCCACCGTGGTCCCAAAAATTCGACAAAACCCACCCGCTGCCCCAGCCGGTCACCACAAACCCAACATCCCACGAACCCGCTATGGCATCCTGGACCCACGACGAAGAACTTGCCCTAGTCACAAGCGTCGTTGACGCTATGAAGGGGCGGCCACCGGGCCAAACCAAATATTGGCCGGAAGCTTTCGCGGCCTACCGACTAAACGTCGGTAACGACCGCCACAACATGAACGCGTGCCAACATAAATGGCGCGAGCTACGTCCCAAGCTCGAGCGTTTCAAGGCTTACTACGAAGCCGTTCCCGGGGGCGAGTTAAGCCACGAGGACCGGGTGGCGGTGGCGAACATAGAGTTTCGCGGCAAGGAAAAAAAGGCGTTCGACAAGATCGACCTTTTTGAAATTTATTTAACGCTTTAGGTTTCTTATTTTGTAATTTTTAGGTTTATGTAATTTTATAAATATTAATGAAGTTGTATGTTTTTTTTTTATAAATGTTTGTGTGATTTTTTTAAATTTTGTATATATATATATTTTTTTTATAAACTACCCTGTCACGCGGTGCACCCAACCCAAGCCCAACCCACGCCCCACCATACCCCGCGGACACGTACCAGGCAGTGGGGGGGCTCCCATTCCACGTGTCATCACCCGCCCCAACCCACGCCCAACCCAAGCCCCACCATACCCCGCAGTCTAATATATTTTTATTTATAAGTTACCAACTTCCTTAATTATAATATCATCTTTAGACATGATGTTAACACGTATCTATATAGTATATTTCTCTTATCATCTACTTAATTAATTTTGTTCGTGTCATCATCACATTGTTTAGTCATAGATTGAAACTTGGAAGAAATAGCATTCTTATATAAAACAACTAGCCTAAGATCCCGCGAGTTTCGCAGGTGGCTTAATACAAACATATAATATCTAGTGACATTGAAGCCCAAGATACCGAGATTGTCGGCGACACTCCACCATTGGATCGGAGACGGTAGACGTAAACAGGTCGACCACACAAAAAGCTAATTTGCTTGTCAACAGAAACACGACCCAATTGATCCAAATAGCTTTTAGAGAAATACTTTTTTCTGCATATTACTACTTAAGGGTTAAAACTTCAAACATATAATTCAGTTAGCCGATTTGATGCAGCATCATTCAAACAAATTCTTATGAGAACTTTAAGATAAAGATAAGACTAAAACAATAATGTTTATTTTTATCACAAAAGACCCTTCAAATTTAGTTCTCTTACAAAGCCTAAAATATCTTTCTAAAACTTAAACTTTAGTTCAGATGTAAGCTTATCAGTCATATATAGTGACACCCTCCAACCTTTTATGATGAATTCAAGTTAGATTTAACATCAATCGTTAGACGTTCATAAAAAATTTCTAACCATAATCCAAATTAAATTGTATAATTCAACTAAAACCACTTTGAGGTGTAACATACGACATGATCACATAAAGGATGGTTAATTCCGAACACAAGCATTTTTACAAACAGTTGGTTTGTACATCACATAAAATTCTTGGTTCCCATATGGGCATTCAGTTTAAATGGAAGTATCTTGAAATCTTTATTCAATTTCATCATCAATGCAAACCAAAAAAATTGAAATATTACCTGCCGGATTCAAGCAGCAATGGATAGCAGAACTGAAGAAGGTAGATTCAGGTTCTTCACTTCTGACTTCCGACTTCCAAGAGCAGGTGATCATATCAGAAATGGCAAAAGTTATAACGACGCGAAACGAAATCAAGTCACAGCAACTGTGTCACCAAATTTGACCCAAAAAACAACTTTCTTCATGTCTGAACTGATAAAAACTGCAGTTAAGGTTAAACTTTACCAGCATTTGATCATCATCAAACCCTAACGCCTAGCAGAGGTGGAACTACTGGAGTAACACAGCTAGCCTAAAAGAAATGAAATTAGTGTTGTTAATTACAAAGAGTGAAATAGATATTAATGATATGATGATGATGCTACTGAAATTGATACCTTTTCTCAGTAGGAACAATATGTGTTCTAAAATCGCATGACCAAACCGGCCGAGCGAATTAGAACGGAACACCGTCGGGTGATCTTTTTCTGCCGCCGATGAATTCGTTGTGTGTAAAAAAAACAGAAACATAAATAGGAGATGCATCTTTGGCTTCGGCTGGAATTTTCCACCACAACCACACGACCACCTGAAGAACATTGAAATTCTCTGATTCTTGAGTCAGATCAAAGTTGTTTTGTTTTATTAATATGTATAAATGTAGATTTAAAAAGTAAAAGATTTGTATAAGTTTCAACTTCCCGGTTCAAATATTATAACCACTAAAAATGAAACAGGTCAAACCTCAGCATCTCCATTGTCCGATGTTGCTTCATATTTGGACCAACAATCGCACTAACACCTCATAGTTGCTACAGATACACCACCATCAGTCACCTACCATCGTGTTTTGGGAAGATTTGACTTCACAATGGTTTATAACCATTTTCTTACCCTTTATCTTATTCTCCATTTGCAGCTTGCTAGAGAATTGACCCGGGGCTGCAATTCTTAAACCAAACATCACGTGTTGAATAATTTTGACCCTCTCCATTAATGGGTGTATCAGTTCGATTGCATTAATCTTCAGTTTCAGATCCATATGAAGAGACCACATCAAGGCGACTACCCTTAGACCTTTATGATAGAGACCCTTACTATGGCAATAAGCAACAACCTTCTCTTTTTTTCAAACCTGTAATATTTCAAATGATCCACGAAAAAAGATCAACAAATTACTGTTCTATCATAAAAGCTATCCTCAAGTGTGTGTTATAAGTTATTGACTGTTTATTCCTTATATATATATACACACACACACACACACACACATCCACACTTGTACTTTGAGAGGAAAAAAACATACATTTTTGGCAGTTGTACTAAAGGCTTGCTTATGAGAAATGATAGGATGTTGTGCCATCAGCCTTCTGATCTCTTTTCTAATAATGTACTTATCAGAGTTAATTAACCATTAATATAGTTAATTAACCATTAATATTACATAAATCAACCTAAAATAATTAATACCTTAAATGAGTACTTTCAGTGATGGGTTGGTTAAATGCGAATGGGGCACGTTGTCTCTTTTTCGGGGCTGCAAACAAACACGTAATTATAGTAAATGGGTTCACCATGAAGACACATACACACTATCATAGGATATAATATTTCTAATGTTAATCGATTCAACCAGAGTCAAACCAAGAAGACACTTCACTCATACCTTATACTTTTAGAGATATAACAAATACACATACTATACTTTAACTCAACTGTCATATGGCGGTTAATGAGTGATGACATGGCTGTGTAATTCGGTGCATAATAAGCCCTTTTCCATTATTCTGGCAAACATAAAACCAAAAACAAAAAGGGTGTAAATAAACACATCTGTTGCTTCATCATAATGAAATAAAAAAAATACAAAACATGTTATGAATTATAATTCACTACCTTGTGTGATCTTTGGTACTCCCTGAACCTTGTTGGAGAAAATGGTTCAGCCTCTATCAAAGTTTCGGGGACTGGAGCTTCTAGAAGTTGCAAAATTCTTGATGAAATCAATCGATTAGACAATTCATTTAAGTTTAAAGCTCAATAAAACAACAAAACACGTAAAGTCTACAATAACGATTTTAGGGTATGAATCTAGATTAAAAGTGGTTAGATAGTATAACAACTACATGCATACCGTGATTGACGAAATGTAATTGTTACCAAAGTACCAGACGTTGTGAACTTCAATTCGCCTCCAGAACACCACTAACACCTGCGACATAACACTAAAATCAAGCATATATCATCGCAAAATAGAAGCAAAAAACATAAAAATAAAACCAAACTAACACGAATCGATTAGTAAGGATAACCGGAACGTCATCATAGCTCCATAAATTGAACAAAAAAGCACCGCTGCCAGCTTTTTCGTCATCCACAAAAAAACAAAAAAAACAAATTGCACACTTGATAGTTCATAAACCCTAGGTCATAATTCAATATACCAGTCCAATTAATCCAACCGTTTTGATCTAAAAACGAACAAATTGCACACTTCATAAACCCTAGGTCATAAATCAATCTATCGATTCAGCTACTCTAACCAATTTGATATTAAAAAATTACGTCATCAGATCATTGTTGAAGATTAGATGAAATCGAATAGTGAAAACATACCTTTGGAATCGCCAAAGTAGAATACAGCAGAGTTTTAGAGATTTAAGGTTCTTGATTAAAAGAAGCTTCAATCAAAGAAAGATAAGTTTAGAGCATTAAAGATTCAGAATCACAATTGGGGATGAAGATACCTAGGGTTGACAATAGTTAATTCAAAATCAAATTCAGATTTCACGTTTTAAACACAAAAAGGTGTACATAATCGTTCAGATTCAAAACTACAATCAACGAAACTTCACATGAACCCTAACTGTTAGTAAACCGCAATACAATTGAAGCATTTGCATACCTGGTATGCACAAAAATTGGGGGCCTTTAGTATGCACAAAAAAATTTGAAAATATTCAGAATATAAACCCTAAATCCCAATCGTTTCCATCAAAATCGAACCACTTAATACATGCTGAACCATTAAAATCGTCAGGACATCACCAGCGGAACCTACACCCGCAGCCGTCATGGTCACAGAGAAACCCTAGACCACCAGCATCAAAGAATAAGAAGAAAACATATTCGTTTACAGCATCAAAGATTAAGAAGAAAACATACCTTGATTTAGGGTTTATGAGAGATACAGCGATGGACATGCAGAGATGTATTAGAGCGTGTTTGAGAAGCCGCGTGATTGAAGGAAAATAGGAGGATTGAAGGAAAAGAAGGAGAAACGGCTGTGTGTGAAAATAGGGTTTTAAGGATCGATTGAATAGGATTGCCGCTCAAATGAAAAAAAGAGGAGACCATCAGATGCCACGTGGCAGCAAGCAGCCTAAGTACATGCCAAGTGGCACTAAAATGTATTGTTTTAATATAGATAATAGATTTTAAGGCTTGGGAAATGTTATATTTCAAGGAAATGGTATATGCATCTCTTAAATTAAAAATGGTTTTAAGCATATTGTTATAATGGTTTGGGCTCATCGTTATAATAGCATAGTTCAAGTAGGGTTGTAAGCAAACAAACGATCACGAATTTTTTTTTCCGCTAAACTCTAACAGAACAAATAAAGAAACACATATTTTTGTTCGTGATTATTGTTAAGGAAATGCATGTATTCATATTTGTTTATATACGTTTATTTGTGTATGTTTATTAAATACATTCAACAAATATAAACTTTTTTGTAATTTGAACACAAACAAATAAAAGTTAATTTGTATAAATGTTCAACATTTTGAATCCCTTAATGTTCAAAATACATCACTATACAACATAATGATTTAAAATTAAGTAAAAAATAAAGTCAAATTAACATCATTATCTATAATATCTTCTAGAAAGTACAAACTTAACACCAATTCACCATCCACAACGAATATTATAAAAAATTAAAATATGTAATGTTCAAAGTTCAAACCATAAGGCCATCCGTAGTCATAAAGCCCTTTGTGGGGCGTTATGCGACACGTGTCGTGCCACGTCACACGGGGGCTTTATGGGGCGTTATATCACTAGAGCCCGTAGTCATAAAGCCCATACCCATCATTACCTATTTAATAATTTTCAGTTTTATTAATTAATATAAAAAAGGTTGCTGAAATGTGATTGGTCCAATCTTTTACCACCCTCCCCATACCGCCGCGAAAATTATAGCGCTGCCCCCTTGTTTCTGAAACATGGCGCCCGGTGTTTTGGTGTTCCTGGGCGTTTTCCGGTCATGGCGCCGGGCATACCGCCCCATTACGCATAGACTAATGTTCAAAGAGACGACTAATTAGACACATGGACCATGAACCCACCATTCCACCAATAAACAAAATCCTCCTACCAATACAACAATAATCAAATTCGTTGTTCGAGTCATTATAGTGTGTTGCTTCGCAAAATTAAACAAAATTAAGATATGAGTTTTACTATTTAATGTGTTCGGTTCGCAAAATTTGTTGTGATTGAAATCCAAAATCTATTATATATGTGTTTAGTTGAGAGATAAACTGTGATCGAAGTTGGAATTCATTGACTCAAACTCTATCGTAAAGAAATTCAGCCCTTTCAAATTTTGAAGGAATTTAACCAGAAGAACTGAAAACTTCGACCGCTCACTGTCGTCACATATGTCACCCCCGTCATCACACCCACCCTCTCCACCACCCTTGTTGTAGCCATTACTGACACAACCAATGGTGAGGGTGCGGGTGGCGGTGACGACGACTGTGGCAATTACTGGTAGGTGGTACTGGTTGCACCTTGTAGGCTAGGGTGATGACGGTGGCAAATGTGTAGAGGTGATGATGATGTCGGTGATAGCAACCGATAAACATAGGTGTTGAAGGCAGCAGTCGGGGACAATGAGTCAAATGCTAAAATTAACCATAGACGTTGTAAGGATATTCATTAAAACAGAGACGATTACAGACTAGTGGCAGGTAGACGGACAACAAGCTGTGCCGCTACCCCCTTCTGTATAGCAAACACTACTCTGCTAAACACAAAATTCTGCCCCTTAACATGCGCAGTGTTACTGCTTACCACCTACTTAACCCACTTGAGGAACCTCACCACGTAAGAGACGGGAGCGCCAAAGGTATCGAAAGCGAACGAGAAGAACATGTGCTGAAATAGACTAAATCCTATTTCATTTTTTTTATTCTAACATATAAACGTCACAAACATGGTTATTACTTAATTAGGTAAAGGATCAAATAAAAATAAAATAAACGTACGAACTGTACGAATTGAAAGAAAAGTCAAAAAGTGGCGGTGGCAATATGGTAATTATCAGCAACTTCAAAAGTACTGTACTGGGGAAAAGCAAAAAGTGGCGGTGGCAATCTGGTAATTATCAAAAACTTCAAAATTACTCTAGTAGGGTAATTTTGAGCATCTGTAGGGTAATTTTGAGCATCAATAGGGTAATTTTGAGCATCTGTAGAGTAATTTTGAGAAATGTAGGGTAATTATCAAATTACTCTAGTAGAGTAATTTTGACTTCTGTAGGGTAATTTTGGGAAATGTCTTGTAGAGTAATTTTGTTAGCATTTAGTTATGGGGTTTAGCTTTATGGTTTAGTTTTTAGCTTTTAGTTTGGGTTGGGGGTGGGGGGTGGGGGGTGGGGGGGGGGTGTTACGTTTTTTTTAGGTTTTTTTTGGGGGGGGGGGGGGGTGGGGTTAGTGTAATTTTGATAATTACCCTACAATTTTGATAATTACCCTACACGACCAAAATTACTCTACTTGAACTTTTACAATGGTTTAGGTTTTTTTAGGTTTTTTTTTGGGGGGGGGGGGGGGGGGGGGGGGGGGGGTTTAGTGTAATTTTGATAATTACCCTACAATTTTGATAATTACCCTACACGACCAAAATTACTCTACTTGAACTTTTACAAAATTACCCTACAGAAGTTCAAAATTACTCTACTAGAGTAATTTTGAAGTTGCTGATAATTACCAAAATGCCACCGCCACTTTTTTTGACTTTCTTTCACTTCGTACGTTTCGTACGATAATTTTATTTTCACAGGAACTTAACTCTACTTAATTAACCGCACTCTAATACCACAATACTTGCCCAAGATAATATACATTGATTCCATCATCACCATGTTCATTTATTCTGTCATTATAATATAATATTATAAAAAAGTTGATAGTTGCTGGAGTCAGTAATGCAACCCTTTTGCAGTGGTCAGAGAAAAGAAAATATAAAACAAAGTAATTCCAATGACATTCGATGCCTAAAGAAATCAAAGTATATGACAAAATCTAAAGTCCACAAACATCAATGGCGTAAACTAGCGATGTTGTTTGATATATATTCGTTCAAAATAAATTTACTAACCAAATTCACCCGTACACTTCCAAAAAATATAAATGAAGTGTTTAAAAAAACGTTGAAGATAGTATTCTATCATTTATTCTTGGGAAAATGAACTTTAGAATGTGTCAAGTTCTTTGAATTGCGTGTTTGCATGAAACACAAAGGCACTTGCAACAAATATTTATGTATGAATATACGGTGTGGGTGTGGAAAATCGGTATTGTTGTCTCTATACGTCGCGTATACCGGCCCGTTAACGGCGTGGAGGGCGGTGTGATGTTGGAGACGCGAGGTCTTCCACTGGCGTGTAAGGAAATGTGGTGGCAACGTGGCGTTAATTGATTGGCTTGTGATTATACCCATTGCCCCCAACAGCTAGTAAAAAAAATAATTTTCAAAAAAAATTACTCCTCTTAATATATAATCTACACCATTTTTTACCTTTAAAATCTCTCAACTTTCATTTGTATGCATAAGGGTGAGACCATCTGAATCTTGGACGCACTTTGTTCACGTTTTCAGATGATTCGTACTGATAGTTCGAGATTTGAGATGGTTGTCAACGCTGTGGACAACGACGATGGTGAGCTCAATGAAGACGACGTCATCCAAGTTGCCCTCGTCGAGTACAATACCATGTACGGTCGCGACTTCAAACACTTCGCGGTGTGACAAATAATAAGATTCTTTGGTTAACGTTTAATATTCGTTATGTTAGTAGTGTTTTTTTTAAGTTATGTAATGTGTTTTTTAAATGTTTTAATTTTTAATTATGTAATGTTTTATTATTAACTAGTATTAAGCCCCCCGCGTTGCAGTGGAGGTGTAAAACCGTGAAAAATAGCACCAATGCTACACCACCGACAACGACCACCAACACTGAAGTTGCGGCGTGTTAATGTGAAGAAATTAGACCGAAACGTAAAGTATGGAAAGTAATAACTAAGTCAATTTAGAACCCGCGCATTGCGACGAACTTGTCAAACAGGAAAAAATAGACGACGTAAAAACGTTGAACCATACACGCACGTTGCGCCGTGTTAAGTCGCAAAATTTAGAAGAAAACGTAAAAACGTTGAACCATATACGCACGTTGCGCCGTGTGAACTCGCAAAATTGCGAGCGAAATATAAACATGAAAATTTGCAAAACATGAAAAGTAGAAGACCAAAGTTGAAAGCAAAAAAACAAAAGATGAATACTGTTGGATTAAAAGTAAAAAAAAAAACAAATACTTTTTAGTTAAAAAGTATAATATCAAATTTATTTTATTTTGAAAACTCTCCTAACAACTACTTTATGCATAACAATATATTAGTATCAAAATTATTTTGAAAACTCCCCTAAGCCTCTAGTATAACTAATTTATGCATAAGAATGTTGGAAATTTATAATGTGAAAATGTTATTTGTTTAAATGTTTAAATGTTTTAATTTTGAATAATAACTTTAATAATAAAAAGTGGGTGTCATGTGTTAGAAGAACGATACTTTTTCACGCCCCGTCTCACTACTCCCGTTTTTGCACCATGTCACTTTTCTGAGGCGTGCTGTCGTTGCTTCCATATGTCGCATAATGCCACCTTTTCAAGCCCCACACCGTGTAGTCTAAGACTATCTTCAATGTTAAAGGCGTTGTTAGACGCCTTTAGCTGTCGTGTCATCTGCCACATAATATCCTTACAAATCCTTAAAAACCCATATTTCATATCCAACCCTACAAATATCCTTACCCTCTTTAATTTCTACCTCATCAACTACCCATTACACGCAACATTTCAATAAAACTTTTTTTTTTACTTTGAACCCACCTCATCACATAAACCAAGATAAATACATGCCCTTATGCAAGGACATCTCACCTAAGAACCTCTAAAAATGGATGGGCTTCAAAGACAAGTACATCCAAAGGCCTCTAAGTGCTAAGTCTCTAAGGACCCATCCAAGATAGTCTAACTAATATTCAAATCACATCACATACTTCTATTTTGTAATATAAAGTGGTGAGAGTTTAAGCTTAAAACAAGATAGTATCTAAACTAAAACATCTAAACTACGATGTGGGTGTTGTGGAATGAACATAATGATCGAACTTTCAACAACAAAAGAAGGAGACCGGCCGAGATTGTGGAAAATGTTAAATCGACGGCATTTTTTTGGTATCGCAATAGGTCTAGATGTAAAGATGTTGATTGTAAAAATTGGTGTGTTTGTCCTTTGGATTGATGTTGTATCGTTTGAGTGCTCGTAGGTCCTTGCTTTGAGGGCTCTTCGAGTTGTTTTTTAATGAAGTTTTCTTTTCAAAAAAAAAAAAAATCTAAACTAAAAGATGTTCATTTTCGTTAGATTTTTTCCCGATTATCTTGGTCTAGAGATCATTAGCACTTATAAGTAGGATTAATTTAGAAAATCCAACACAAAAAAGTAAACAATCATAAATTCCTTCCATTATTTATGACTTGTAGCCAAACCTCATACCATCTTATTGATTGACCAAGTTGAAAAAACAACCCTGATACCTGACTTTCATACAAAAAGTACAACCCACAAAGCTAAACGTACAACTCACCCCCACTATATCCAACCCCTCAAAGCAACGGTGGTTCCATGAATGCACATCACCATCACTACTTTAATCAGTCAGTATAGTTAGGGCACGTAGCCCCAGGCTCCGCCGCCTTCGCCGCCGGCGACGCTTCCACCGCCGGCGACGGAGGAACCGGCGTCACCAACAGCTCCGACGGCAGATCAGCAGACAACCCTTGCAAATAAAAAGTATAAAACAGCTTAAATGGAAACACCAGCTGCTGAAGCTTCACTTGACCGTACGCTCCGGCGAACACTCCGGTACCGCCGGTGACGGAAAGGTAGGTATCCTCCGTTGTGACGTAAGCACCCTGTACGGATATCTGCCCGTAATCTCCCAAGTGGAAGCTGTAAATAGCTTCGTACCTGTCACCTTTCTTTTCCGGCATGTTTTTGATCAGAATACATATTCCGGCCGTGATCCCTAATCTTGTTTGAAGATCTGCACTGTACACCTGTACCGGTTTTGGTAACTTTAGATCTTTGTTCTGAAAACAAAACCAATCAAAATAAATAAAAAGTTGGAATATAAAATTACCTTGTTGGTAAAAGGAACAAGATCTCCAAGGGAATTCACAGGTTTTTGACCCAATCTGAGATACATAGGGCTGCCACGGTCCCTTTCGTTGATCTCATACACACATAGTTCGTGCACTTTCGCTACAAAAATTACACAAAAATCAAATAACAAACAAACAAACGGTAGTTACTGGGTCTAGAAGAATTACTTTCGCTCATAGAGTAAGACTTACAGACAAATAATAGCAAACTTTTAAATCAATCAGATTCAAAGACCAGTGAAGTAAATTACTTACTGGGTCTAGAAGAATCTGAGGGGCTGCTTTGACTTTTGATAGTAAACGATCTCCGACTGCCGGAAACATTAACGTTGGTGGTCAGTTTCTTTGAGAAAACCGGGTGAATAGAGGTTTTGAATGACAGGAGATTAGGAGCTGCTCCGGTGGTGGTGGTGGTGTGTGATTGTTTTACATATGAAGGGATTGAGTGCAAAGAAGCAGAAGCAGAAGCAGCCATTAGAGCAAATAATAATAGAGTTTGTGATGAATAAGAAGATAGTGAGTGTGGGTGTGGGTGTGAGTGTGATTGTAGCTTTTGGAATGTGTTAATGGTGGATAGTGGATAGATGTGTGTATATATAGGGAGGTGTAATCAAAAGGAGGATGAGTGTGGTGGTCTGGTGGAGAGTTAGGTGGACGGTGGGGACGGAGAATGGACGGAAAATTATGGTCGTTACTTTTAACAATTTAACGTTTTTTTTTCTTTCTTGATGGATATTTAAATTTGACCCACGTGAAATTTGAATACACGCTACGACCGGCCAGTTTACGTTTGACAACATTTTTTAAACATGCAACTATGCAAGTCTTGTTCATATGACATACTTCTTTTTTTTTTAATACAAGAGGGTGTCTAATTGAAAATTTAAGATAGATTTATGTAAAAAAATATTATTGTTTTAGTATATATCTTTTGTATTATGAAGTATTTAAAAATGTTAATATGTCTAGAAAAGTCAGCTTACTAACACAACTAACTTAACAGGGGTAGATAAAACATTAAAAGCTTGAATTGTTTTGAGTCTAAACGAGTTCAAGTCTTATTGTCTGAATTTGAGCTCATTTAGTAAATGAACTCGAGCCTAATATTCATATATTGTGCTTGTCTAGAAGCAAACTTAAATGTGTCTACTATTAATATAAGGGTAATAAATTTTATTTGGTATAATAGACATTTTTTTTGAAAGACCAACGAAATAAAAGCTCGGCTACCTGAGGTATCCTAATGGCAAAAGGTGGCTCCATACGATCGTGACCACAAACAACGTTGGATAGGCTAAGCCCATCATCTTTGGTTTCAGGGAAAACTTGCCGCCCAAAATCCACTACATTAAAACCCAGTTAGGATTGGATTTTAACTTGAAAACTATAAACATATTACATGATAAATATTATTTTATACACAATTATCATATAAATATCTAAATAATATATAATATAATTATATAAACAAAATAATTGAATACTTAACTAATTGAACTCGAGCTCAAACTTTAGACATAAAGCTAAAAGAGTCAGGTACGTTGTCATCAAGTTGTCCCTCGAGGCCCTGCACGACGTTTTTGGTTGCTGGAGGGCTAGGCATTACTCCCGCTTATTGATATTGGTTCACTGGTTTCATCCTATTAGGGACTTATATCAGGGAGTGTGGCCAACTCCCGACCTGTGATATGCGAGAAATGCACGCATGTTCTTAATCACAAATGAACTCCCATATGAGATGCAAGAGCGAGCAATAAATCCAAATGAGTTAGCACAACAGAGAAGATGCAATATTCAAACATTCGGCATGTCACATTTTTCCACCACCAAAACATACAAATCATCATGCATTGTTTCACATTTGTGTGACTATGTCAAAACCTCGGAATAAAGTGTTCACTTTAGCAGTTGGCTAAAGGGGTACCTAAAAAACTGCTAAAGGGGTACTTAAAAAAATATGAGTAAACTTCCGTTTTGCTCCATGTGGTTTGGTCACTTTAACGGTTTTGCCCCAAACCTTTAAAAATAGCCATTTTACTCCCTGATGTTTTGATTTTGTCTCCATTTTGCTCCATGTGCTTAACTCCATCCATAATGTTTGTTAACTTAAAGGACATTTTGATAATTTTAAAATAAAAGTAAGGGCATTTTGGTAATTTGTATTTAAATATATTAATACCCCAAATCTCCAAGACAACTATATCATCTCCTCCAAACCCCCCTGCAACTCCATCTTCTCTCTCCTCACTCTTCTCTCTCTCAACATACATATTCATCTTCATTCTCCATCACCATAAACCACCACCTCCACAACTATCAAACACCATCAGCACCGTAACCATTATGCACCATCACCACACATTCCAAACCCTACCACCACTACGGCACCGCCCCGTCACTCTTCTCCCATTTGTAACAACCACCAGTCATCACCATTACCCAAACCACCGTCTTTCACAACCGCATCATCATCAACCGTTCGATGACTGTCATCGATTTCACAGGCGTTTTTCACTTCCTGTTCGAACAAATAATCTCAGATTCAACTCCAAATTTCAAAACACACACTGAAAAATATCAAATTACAAGTAACAAAATCATGAAAACCTAAATTCCTGTTCGAATGAATAATCTCAAATTTAACACACACCGAAAGTATCAAATTACAAGTAACAAAATCACGAAAACCTAATTAGCTGATTGTGACGACTGTTTTCGATTTCATATGCATCTCTAACTTCCTGTTAGAACGAATAAACTCATATTTAACTTCAAATTTCAAGATACACACCGGAAATATCAGATTATAAGTAACAAAATCTCGGATTTCATATGCGTTTTCCACTTCGTGTTCGAACGAATAATCTCAGATTTAACTCCAAAACACCAAAAAATTTAAGTAACACAATCGCTAAAACCTAATTACCTGATAGTGATGAGTGATTTCATCTACAACAGACTGCATAGATATATAAGAAGACGGAGATCAGTACGGTTGTCGAACGAGATCATCGACATCCGAGGCAACTTCTTCGTCGCCGACGTCATCGTCGGTGGTGGTGTCGGGGAGCTCAGATCTATTTCGAGTTCGAGACGAGGGGCAAACAAGGGGCTTAGATCTGCTTTCAGATCTTGCTCAAAAACAAGAAAAGGTAGACCCCAGTACTATCATTGAAGCGACAGTTGAATGTAACGGTGGATTGAAGTCGTCGAGAGTTGACTTGGATTATGATGATGATGACTGTGTGGTTCTTGATAAAGATCCGAATGGGTGTGCAGAAGTTAAGAATGGTGGTTTGGGGTATGGTGATGACTGGTGGTTGTTACAAAAGGGAGAAGAGAGACTATGAACAGCATGTTGTGGAGAAGATTATGAACAGATGTTGGGATGATGGTGATGACTATGAACAGATGTTGGGATGATGATAATGTAACACCCTAACAAGTTTAACCTTAACACAACGCAGCGGAATTTCGAGTCTGAAAATTTCTTCCATGACATACATCTTGACATTCTAAAAATTCATTTTATAATATAAGAACATGACTTATCAACACTAAATTACATATTTAAACATTCCCGTACAATCTGTCTTGTGACTCGATCCTCGATCTCCAAGCCTTGGTTATCCTCATGACTGGTACTACCTGCGCTCACCACATAAAATTCATACATTAGTACACATTATAAACATACAAGATTTGTTCACGTTTACTTCTCGTTTCATTTACTCTTTACATTCCAGCTTTTCCATCCTGTCATACCATCCGTGGTGAGACTTCTTTGCCATTCCTGCATTTTTCTTATAACTCCATGTATACAAATAAACAACGTAAACACTTGATCGTACCATAAGACTTACATACATACCTATACTTCATACACACTATCTCCATACATACATACGTACACACATACATGTCAACCTACATACAAACTTACATACAATTACATATCGATCATTCTATATGTATCTACATATTTTCATACCTACATCGTCACGTACGATCATGTCATCCCACCTATATACATTCACCCATACATACATTCGTACATACATACATACACCTTATTACATGCCTTCACACAAACCTACGTACGTGCATACATTCGTACATACTCACTTTCGTACATATACATACTTCCTACATACACCCATACATACATACACTTAGGTTCATAAAACATACATACGTACATGCCTACATACTTACTTACATATATGGTTATAACCACCTGCTTTAACATACCCCACTCATACTTACCTAGTCATATACATCTTCGTAAATCCTTACGTACTTGCTTACACCCTATAATCTTACATACATTCGCGCATACGCGCTTACATACATTTCTACATACGTGTATAGAGATATACAACATCCATACATACCTATCCACACATACGCTTACCCTAATGGTCATAAAACATGAGTTAAACTAATCATACGCGACTTAAAACGCGTTTAAACGAGTTCCCAAGCTAAAACGGAGCACGAAAACAACTTTCGAAGAAATTTGACCCGTCGCGCGACGCGACGGGCCGTCGCGCTACGCGACACCCTCAAAACAGCAGAAGGTTGTTGCTGCTGTGCTGCATTCTTTCAGCACGATTCCGTTTCACGGAAACGAGCATAACTCCCTTGTTTTTGATCCGTTTTACCCGATTCTTTTTCCTACGCGTCCGTAATTTAATTCTCCATCTAAGGGAACTAAAATCCAACATCCGACTTAATATAATTTCCGACTTTTAACTCTTCGGCTTATTACCATTTTCCCACTTTTCGACCCGTTCATGCATACGTCAACATAACTTGTTCGTTTTACCAAAACCTCTTATAAACATAATAATATGAGTGACGTCTATCATAAATTACCAAATTCTTGGATGTCTTGCATCCTCTTAACACCTTATTGTTCATATGCTTATTTTTGACCCGTTAAGGGTATTCGTGCATTAATTGGTCTACGACTAACCAAACCGTAATCCCCACTTTCATACTTGTCCAAAACATCACACTAATCTCATAACTTGTTTCTAAGCTACTTTTACGTTCGTTTACCCCAAAATACCCCTCAAGGGCATTTTGGTCAACCTTAAACCCATCATTTACGACGAAAGACTTTAACACATATTTGACCTCAAACATCATGTTTAATTCATTACAACACTTTATTACTTACTTGTACTAAGAAGTGATTACGGAAATCACTTACCTTATGCGTCCGTGCTCGTATCCGATTTCCTTGCCTCTTCTTGACCCGTTAACACCTCATGCTTGAGTCCGTCTCGACGTGATTCCTATACTTTCATTTCATCGAAATCACGCTCTTATTAGCATACACCTTTGTACATGTAACAATCATATCACTCGCATAATTCACACTTTACTTTCCTTAGTCATTTCTAACAAACATTAAAATACATAATCAACTTCATATAATCATATCCGTATACGTTAAACTCATGTAACTCATCATGTCATTACATTTAACACGGATTGCTATAACATGTACCATACGACTTCCCATCAGCCTACATTTACGACAACGAGTCAAGTCATGTTTCTTATACTTAGTTGACTTTCAAAAGTCAACTATTAATCATACTTAACTATCGACTTATCATCATATACCCGTAACATCATAATCGACTATACGGACGACACCATATACATTTCATCATACACTTGATGTGAGTACTACCTTTTAAGCATAACGTACAACTATTTCATGCACAATTCTTCTAAACTCATACAAAACCAACTACTAATCATCATGTATCATTCCAAATGAACATTAAACGTAACATCATCATATTCCTATACTTTCATCTTAACAATAATTCATCCTACCCACATAATACATCAATCATTCAACAAGACTTGAACATAGGAGGTGATACTAGTCATCATCTTCACCCTAACTAACGGGTGTCACCTCTAAACATCAAATTAACGCAAACCATTCATAACCCATGTTCTACACGAGGATTCTAACCCTTATACATGATCAATTTCATATTAACTCACGGATTAGAACATAACCCACTTCACCCATGATCACCAATCTTAGATTTAAAACATACCTTATGATCCTCTCGTGTTGGTGATCATTAATCCATGCTCGGTTATGGATTTGGGCCTTGATTCATCCTTCAAATTGAAGCTTTTGAAGAACTAGGGTTTTGGGGCTCTTGAGAGCCCCTGCTCGATCTTTCCAGAACACACACGATGTGTGTGTTTATGTGTGTGTTGATTTCTTTTTAATTAGTAAATCAACTTTCATTTGTTCCACTTTAGCCCCTCGGGTTTACCTTTAAAACATAACTGACACTACCTTCATTATTTAATACTTTTGACCATACCCTTAACTAGGTTAAATAGCCTAGTTATTTATTTCATGACGTGTCACATAAGAACATACGACAATTATTAACATTCAGATTTTTGGGGCGTTACAGATAAACAGCAGCCAGATGTGGTTGTGGTGATGTTAGGAATAAATAATTAAAATAATTAAATATTTATCTATAAAATTACTAAAATACCCCTCTTGTAACTTACATTATGGATGGAGTTAAGCACATGGAGCAAAATGGAGACAAAATCAAAACATCAGGGAGTAAAATGGCTATTTTTAAAGGTTTGGGGCAAAACCGTTAAAGTGACCAAACCACAGGGAGCAAAACAGAAGTTTACTCTAAAAATATAAAACCGGTAGCATTGCGCAACGACCTTACATCATTGAAAAGCATTCCACTTTGATCCTTCCTTTAGGCATGTTCATTACTCTTCTAGTGATCTTTAGGTTCTAGCTTACAGCAACTAGTTTCCCCGTATCTATTTTGTGGACACTCTTTATCCATTTGAAATCCTCAAGATTCCATTAGCTGGACTTTGATTGGTATGCATAGAAGCGAACACAATGCCCGTAAAAGCCTTGGTTGATACATGAGCAAGCCAACTTGGTCTCGAAAAACAACAAGAGTAATAAATTAAGCAACAAAGGAACTTAAATGCATTGAAGCTCCTAGTGAATGGAGTCAGACACAAAGCGTCAAAGTAATACGCTGTCAAGAATGCAACTCGGGCTTGAGTCCAATATGAGTGAATCAAGAAGAAGCAAGGAATTGTGCCACAAGAATATGTCACACAAAACTAAATCCGTCCTTGCTAGATGAAACGGCATAATATAGGATGACTTACCTAGGTGGTCGTGCTGGTGAAGGAGATACATGGTAGGGGCGCCAAGTACTAATTGATAATCAATTCTGACCATGAATGCTAAAACAAGTACCTTTAGGTGATCTGGAGACATAAGGGGCAATGACTATAGAGGAAACATGATAGGTACACCATGAGCTTATGTGGGGGAATGTCATGGTCTGCCTAATTATTAAGTCTCAATATGGACATTCCATAAGTTTCTAGAACATTCTCAAATATTCAAGATAAAAAAATCACACGTACTCACTAAAATCTCACTCACTTGATAGTATAAATATGGTGTTGCCTTATTTGAGAAAGCCACCTCCAAACATTGGTGGAGCTTCCTTAGGGTCATGGGGTCCCAGACCCCCCTTTTTGTTCGTCTTGTAACATTAATTATTCTGAAAGTTTCCGATTTTTTTGTAGGCACAACTATGTGGATGCCTCAGAGAAAAAACAACTAATACAAGCCATCATATTAGGGGCGTGTTGGGCGATTTAGAAAGCGCGTAACGAGGTATTTTTTTTTCGGTAACCAAGCAACAATTGATAAAATTTTTGGCGACGTACAAACTTCGACCTATTTATGGGTCAAAAGCTAGGGAAATTCACAAGTATGAATGGCGCAGCTGAGTGATGTTTGATTTGGTTGTGTAATTGTCACTCCCCGATTTCCGGTGGGCCCAGACTTAGGGTCGCGTGACGATCGGATAACAGTTATCACAATGTGCGGCGGAAGATATAGATATCTCAAAGGTAGGATCCAATAAAATGGACTTGAGACTATTTTAGGTCTCTAGCCAAGGAGTCACAAATTCCATGGTTTGTGGCCAAGCACTATCCAGCCTACTTCGTTATTCATCACCTGTAGATTAATCTTTAAAAACACGTCAGCTTTCGCTGGTAAATACAATTAATCGACTAATTTTGAAAATTATTTTAAAAAATTATTTGAAATATTTGTCATTAGGACCCGTAGGCAATCACCAAATATTCCTTGGGATATTTTTCTTGTCACTAGTTTTATATGCCTGTCAATATAGTCGGGAACCAGAATCATATGCCGGTCATTTCCTATAATATTGCTATAACAATTATGGTACACACCACCTTTAATACAACGTCTTATGGGTGTATGCCTACCCCGACGCATATTTTATATGGCCATACCCCATTGATGAGTCAGGATGCCCGAACACGGTACCATTAACCACCTTGTGTTTAAGTTATCAAGAAATACAGATTAAACCAAATTCTTATATTTATGAAAGCATTTGCCTATTTATATAATACCCGCTCCAAGAGGCATATCCCAAATATTAAATAAAATAGGCTAAGAGTATTTACCTGTGCTAGCTGCATTCTCACAGTGTTGGTTCTCGTAGAACAACCGAATTCAAAGTTTATTAACTCAAGTGCGATTTCCTGGAGGGCTCTATAGTCTAGAATGGATGGAAATATTATCCTATACAATGTTCACAGGTCATTATATATCCTTTGGACCTTGACCGGTTACTCAGAATTATTAGGCGGTTCCGCTAGATTAATCGTTGTCCGGATAGAATGTGGTTTATACCTGTCACACCCCGATATTTCCATGTATTACCGGTGGGGAGTATCGTGACGTAGTTGATATCATCTTATTCAAATAATCACAGTTTAATGCACAGCGGAAGTCTACAATGAAAATAATAATACAAACCGAAACACAAAGTATAATGAAATATTATACAAGCGGTTGTATGTGGATCCACAGGCGGATCTAAAACATAAAGTAAAATATTGTTCGACAGACTTTAAGTATTAAGAGCTTGCAAGACTCTTTATCTAATACTCAGGAGCTTCCAGCCCATTTCGTGTAGTACCTGCATTTAATCTTTTTGAAAAATACGCCACTTTACACTGGTAAATACAATTAACTGACTCTTTTGAAAAGTGTTTATGAAATTGGTTTAAATGCACAAGGCATAAAATCTTTTATAACTTGGGACAATTATATAAAATAATCTTGTATACATATTTACATGTTCGTCGTACGTTCAGGGCCCGGAATAGAAGAGCCGGGACAAGATTAATAGACACACCACTAGTATAAGCCCACAGGATATGAAAGTTGCCTTGGAAACAACGAATAAGATCATTCAAACCCGTAATCGACCGAAAGTTGCCAGTAATCGGCGGAAAATCAAGGATTGATGAAAATCGCAACCCTCTTAAGTCCTCAATAAGGAATAGGGTTCAATTGAAGGTATCACCCTAAGAAGGGTGTGCATAATTTTTAATTTACCGGGCTAATTAAGTTCTAATATATAGAATCATTCGAACTATGAGCTGAATATTTTGAACTATGAGCTTCTTGGAGGATCACATCTCTAAGTCCTCCATGGATTGGAACCCAGATTCGACCATTTAATCTAAGGATTCCATCCTTGCCATAAGACAAATGATCAGCATTACGCCTAACTTCTCATTCGGAAAGTTAGTTTCCAAAGCAGCTTCCTTCTGAGCAGCTAACAACTTTTCATTCAAGTTGTTCTTTAGTTCAATGCTTTTAGCATTGATCCTTATGGGCTTAACCCTTTCTTTCCTGCTTAGTGCGTCAGCTACAACATTCGCTTTGCCCGGATGGTAGCGAATTTCGCAATCATAATCATTCAAAGTCTCCATCCAACGACGCTGCCTCATGTTAAGATCTTTTTGGTTAAACAAGTTTTGAAGGCTTTTATGATCTGAATAGATTACACACTTGGTTCCATATAGATAATGCCTCCAAAGATTTAGTGCAAATACAACGTCACCCAATTCCAAATCATGGGTTTTCGTGCACCTTTAATTGACGTGAAGCATATGCAATAACCTTGCCTCTCTACATAAGCACACAACCCATACCCATGTGCGATGCATCTCAGTAAACAACAAACTCTTCTATTCCTTCTGGCAATGTCAACACAGGAGCATTGCTTAATTTCTGCTTAAAAATCTCGAAAGATTCTTGTTGCTTGGGACCCCAGTCATACTTTACATTCTTGCGAGTTAACGAAGTTAGAGGTGCAGCAATCCTAGAAAAGTTTTCAATGAAACGTGTCACACCCCAACCGATGGCGGAAACATCGGGATGAGACGAACAAATCGCTCAAAAGCATCATAACACTATTGCGACAATATAATTTAAATTCAATTTCATAATTGCTAAAATGTCATACATTGTTTAAACATGATCAAAACATAATTCAAATTTCAAACATAGTTTATTTTCTAGGTGAGTTTCTAGTCCACCCTAACTTGCTTCTTCATCATCTTGTCTATCAACCTGCAACATTTATTAAAATAAAATCAACAAATATGTTGGCGAGTATACAAGTTTTGTACGTAGAATAATAGAATAAAATAGTTTAACGTGCTCATATCCAACATGAATAAAATGATACAAGTTAACAGTTATGCCGAAACGATGTTACTCTATACACTCAAACCCAAGAATACAACGCAATTAATTTTGCCTATCCCAAAGAATAACGGGAGGTTAATATGTTTAACTTAACAATACCCAAAAGAATAGCGGGCGGGGCGTTACAACCTATAGCATATGCATAGTACCATAATTGTTAAGGTAGGCTTGCAAACAAGTTAATGAGCATATAGTCATGAAGTGTTTACATTAGCATCACATGTATAACAAGCATCAAACATTTCATGTGTAATTTGGATAGAGTGTGAATAAATAAAGTTTGACGTGTTTGTGAATTTGAATATGAATACAAGTTGCACCCAAAAGTGTTTAAAATGAAAATGGGATCATGTATACTCACATTGGTTGCGTTGCGATTACTTGTAATAACGCACGAGTAAAGATTTGAAGTCCAAAATAACGAACGGATGGTTATCCAAGATATATAAAATGGCACATAACGATCTAGTTAATAACTATACGTTAAATAGAATTTCTAATATTATTGTTTACATATTCATTATTTGCATAATTTATCTTATTATTAACACTAGGTTATAACCCCGTGTATTACACGGGTTGAATAAATGAATTTTATATATCAAATAATAAAACATTATCTTTTTAAAAGCCTCCTTTATTGCACGGGTTGAAGAAATGTAATTTTATATATTAAATAATAAAATAAGTTATATCTATAAGAACTATATGTATTGTACGGGTTGAATAAATGTAATATTATATACCAAATAATAAAAAAAAATTATATCTTTAAAACCATTGTATTACAAGGGTTGAATAAATGTAACATTGTTTACCAAATAATAAAAAAAAAAATTATATTTTTAAAAACCCCCATGTATTACATGGGTTGAATAAATATGTTTTTATATACCAAATAATAAAAAATATTTAAAGAAACTAACGGATTTTTTTATATTTAAAGTAGGATAAGACTGAATATTAATTTGAACTAACGGATTTTTTTATATTTCAAGTAGGATAAGATTGAATATTAATCTTTATTTATTTAGTTAATATAAGATTGAAAAATCATATGATTGAATAGGTGGGAGGTTGTATTATGATAAATCGGTTAACCGTACTGAATGATAAAGATAATAGTGATTGTTGAACAAATTAATTAATCGAATTTAACAGAAACATTTGTGATGTTAGGCGGATTTTTTTTAATTATTTGAAAGTTAATATCAACTTTGGAATTCGTATGAATTCTTATTAGATTTGATTAAATATTATTGATAATAAAAATTTATCTTAGATTAGATTTTAGATTTGATTAAATATTATATTACCTTCGTCCCACTAAAAGTGTCTTACTTTGAATTTTCAAAGTCTTTATTTATAAACTTTGACCTTAACTAATTTTGTTTGTGTTAGATAATACTTGATGAAAGTTATATGGTTTGAGTGTGTTTTACAAGTGTTTTTATCGGGTTAATTTTCATCACGTTTTATATAACACAAAAAATATATAATTAAAGTCAAACTTTATAAATAAAGACTTTGAATATTCAAAATAAGACTCATTTAATGGGACGGAGAGAGTACGATTTAATATTGAATAAACCAATTCCACGACACATATAGATTTGTATTTAATCTAATACACTTATAGACTCAATACACGGGGTTATATTATTTAAAGTAACTATTTTATTATTAGAATAAAATCTAATCTAATACAAATTTTTATTATTAATAATATTTAATCAAATCTAATAAGAATTATTATTATTATTAGTATTATTAATAGTTTTAATCAATTAAATGAGAGAATGACAAGTGTCGCAAAACAGGTTTCTTTTATTATATAGTATAGATTTAATGTTTAAGGAAATTATAATAGAATTGTTAATTATTCACATTACTAATGTTCATAAAAATCATTTTGTAAACATCCGGTTTAAGAATCACTTGTTAACTTGTTAAGATACCAATTCACTTAATGAATTCTTTATTCAGCAAAATAGATTTTATGGTCTAATAAAATATATAATTTAGTTTCAACGTAAGTAATAGCTTGAATAGTATAACAAAATATCTTTGTTTCAACTTCTAACTTTACTAACTTGATAGAAATTATTCAAGTATCATCTATTTCATAAATGAAAACAAAAACAAAACCCAAAACAAAAGGTTACTGCTATTATTTTGTTTGCTGAATATATTGTTCATCAAGTTTATTTAAACAAGAAAACAAGGAAGAGGATTTAAAAAAAAAACAACAGAAAGCGAAGAACAAGGAAAACCATCTGATCATTTCTGATCCGACGTGGTTTCATGTATAGAATCAAAAACAATTCGACAGGGAATAATAAAATATACCGGAACCTCGGGCGACGGTGCGAGTGCGGCGTCGTCGTCTCATCTCCTGTGAAGTTACGGGAACTCCGACCACATGTCTTCTTTTTTTATAAAAAAAAGAGTTAATTGCCCGGATAGTACCTATGGTTTCACGTTTTTTCACGTTTAGTCCCCACCTTTTGGAAATAGCAGGTATACTCCCTATGGTTTGTTATTTTGTTTCTCGGATAGTCCCCTGAGTAAATGTCAGTTAATTTGGTCAGTTAAGTTGGTGTAAAATTACTAAATTGTCCTTGCTAAACATAAAAATCTGATTTATTATTTAAAAGAAGAGTAAACTGCCATTTTGGTCCATGTGGTTTGGGCACTTTTGTCATTTTAGTCCAAATCTCAAACTTTTTAAATCTGGGTCCCTGTGGTTTCGTTTTTGTTGCCATTTTAGTCCAAAACTCAAAAAAGCCTCTTATTTGATTGTTGAAAGCTGTCTATTTTGTCTTCTTGTTCAGGGGCAAATTGGTCATTTTATGAGTTATTATAACAAATAAAAATTAAAAAAACATCCTCAAAACACATCTCTCTCTCTCTTTAAACTCTCTGCACTCTCTCTCTCTCTCTCTCTAAACATACCTCACCTCTGACTCTCTCTCTTCTCTCTCTCTCTATAACACCACCCGATCAGTGACCATCACCCTCTTCACCCCCAACACCCCTTTATCTTCAATCTTCAACCACCATAACCAAACCACCACAGCCTTCACTATCGTCGCACCACCACCATTGTTACTCAGAAAGAGAGAGAGAGAGAAACGAGTTACACAGAGAATCCAAAAGAGAGAGAAGGAGAGGGCGGTTCATCGGTCTTGATCGGAGGTTCACCGGCAACCACTATCGCCTTCTATTTTGATCAGATCATCATCTTGCCAAAACCATAGATTTCTCCGGCGTCAACATCTTCATCATCGGCATCATCCTCATCACCAGCGTCGAAACCCTAACCCCCAACTTCCCCAGTGACGGCGGCGTAGGTGTTGGTGTCAAATCTGAGATATATCAGTCGCACACCCTTTCTCCCTTATCTGATCAGAACCCTCCGGTCGCCGGAGCACCCCCCCTCCCGGCCGTCGTTCCTGCCGTCGTGCAGAACCACCTCCACCATCTTCAACCTCCGCTGTCTCCCCTGCTCCGGTCTCTCTCTCATCGCAGTCACTCTCTTTCTTCGTCGTCACTCTCTCTCTCTCTCTCTCTCTCTCTCTCCGTTTCTTCGTCGTGCCACCACTAGACGGTGGTGGTGGTGGTGGTGGTCGGCCGGTACACAGATCAAAGGGATGGGTGGTTTAGGGGGTTTGGATATGTGGTGAGGTACCAGAGAGTGAGAGAGGGTGTTCAAACAAGGGTATTTATTTGGGGGTTTTTTAATTAAGAAAATATTTTAATGAAATGTACTTGGACAAATATACCCCTGCACAAAAAGACAAAAAAAGCATGTTGGAACAGTAAAAAATGAGAGTTTTTGAGATTTAGACTAAAATGGCAACAAAATGCAAACCACAGGGACCCAAATTTAAAAAGTTTGAGATTTGGACTAAAATGACAAAACTGCCCAAACCACATGGACCAAAATGGCAGTTTACTCTTAAAAGAAATATAGATATTTATTCACCAAATCTAATAATCGGAACCGACTGTTTGCAAATCTGATTTCGTTTCCTCCCCCGCTCTGCCGCCGTAACCGTCACCGGAACCACCGATTCTATGAATTTTTCGGTAACCGGAGCCGCCGTGAGTCAGATCGGCGGTTTCTAGATCCATTTGACGATTGTCAACTCATTTAAAGGACGTCGTAGCGTTGAATCTGTTCACAGACGGTTGCAGATTCGCAAACGTGTTCTGAGAAGCACGATTGACGTCAATGATACTTCGGTATGGTTCCGGCGTGATGTTAAACGCCGATAACAACTCCGACGAGATTAACGACTGCGTTAACGGCTTCAAATCGTCTCTGGTTGGCAGTCCGTCTTCCTACTAGAAAACTCGTTCGTCGTCATCCTCAGCACCGCCGGTGATTCTGACTTCTTCTGCCATAAAGTGATATTGATTTTAATAACGAAATTAAAGAAACAAAAGATTTCTTCTACCGCAAGCATTCCAGATCTGTCTGTACTTTCGCCTGCTATGCAAGCCCTCCCTAGGAAGGTGTTAGTTCCTGCGGTTGCTAATCAAGTTCAGGGGCAAGCATTAGCAGGTGTTCACCGGAGTTCTTGGCGGTGAGCCGGTGATTGTAACGGCGGTGAGCCGGTGATTGTAACGGTAATGGTGGAGGGAGAATGAGGTTGAAGATGATGGTGGTAGTGGGTGGGTCCCACATACATGGTGGGAAGGGGCTGATTGGGTGAGGGGGTGGAGTGTGGAGCACACACAATTATTTTATACATCTTTTAATATTTTAATTACTGTTTATTAATTGTAAGGGTAATTTAGTAATTTCATACCAACTTAACTGAGCAAACTAACATACATCCGCTCTGCGGACTATCCGAGTAACAAACGAGCAAATCATAGGGACCAAACATGCTATTTTAAAAAGGTAGGGACTAAAGGTGAAAAAATGGTAAACCACAGGTACCATCCGGGCAATTAACTCTAAAAAATATATATAAACTGTTGTTATGATTGCATGATTTTTAGTTGTTTGAATCGTTAAAATGAGATGTGATCCATCTGCGACTGAACGAAAAGAAACAAAGGGACAAGAATTACACCGAAAAAGAAACGTGTCGAGTTCCGTCGTAAAAGTCCGGCGACTTCGATGCTCCTCGGACTCCGGCGAGCCTCCGGTAAAGCTCCTTGTTCCTTCGGCCATGTATTTCGAGAGTGGGGTGGTGAAAGGTGTGAGGGATGGTTCGGTTTTATAGTGTTCGAAGGTCACGTTAAGTATGGAAATGAATTTGTGATTGCTTTTTATGAAGTTTATGATAAAAGTCTAGGTCGCGTCAAATCGTCTTCGGTTGGCAGTCCGTCTTCCTACTGGAAAACTCGTTCGTCGTCATCCTCAGCACCGCCGGTGATTCTGACTTCTTCTGCCATAAAGTGATATTGATTTTAATAACGAAATTAAAGAAACAAAAGATTTCTTCTACCGGAAGCATTCCAGCTCTGTCTGTACTTTCGCCTGCTATGCAAGCCCTACCTAGGAAGGTGTTAGTTCTTGCGGTTGTTGATCAAGTTCAGGGGCAAGCATTAGCAGGTGTTCACCGGAGTTCTTGGCGGTGAGCCGGTGATTGTAACGGCGGTGAGCCGATGATTGTAACGGTAATGGTGGAGGGAGAATGAGGTTGAAGATGATGGTGGTAGTGGGTGGGTCCCACATACATGGTGGGAAGGGTCTGATTGGGTGAGGGGGTGGAGTGGGGACCACACACAATTATTTTATATATCTTTTAATATTTTAATTACTATTTATTAATTGCAAGGGTAATTTAGTAATTTTATACCAACTTAACTGAGCAAACTAACAGACATCCGCTCTGGGGACTATCCGAGTAACAAACGAGCAAATCATAGGGACCAAACATGCTATTTTAAAAAGGTAGGGACTAAAGGTGAAAAAATGGTAAACCAGAGGGACCATCCGGGCAATTCACTCTAAATATATATATATATATATATATATATATATATATATAGTGGAGAGTTCAAATAAGAAGAAATTTTTTGTAAGAAGAAAAAAGAACAAATTCCAACCAATAAGAATGCTTTATTTTACTTCATTTAGTATAAGTATTTAATGTTACTATAAGGGTACATTGGTAAATCTACATAGGTCATTAATTTGTAGTCTTCCTCTTTAATAGCTAATACATTAATTTTTTTGTAACTTATCTTCAAAATATATATATTTTTTTTAAAATAAAATAAAATAATTTAAAGTGTAGGATAAATTAGAAGTTGTGTAGGATAAATTACGAGTTGTGTAAGATAAATTTCAACGTGTAGGATGAATTTCGAAATATGTAGGACAACTTTTTGATGTGTGTAGGCAAAAAAAGTTAGTGTGGAGGATAATAGTCTTCAAGACTAATTAATTAGTCAAAAATGATAATAAATGAGATAAGTGAAAAACTATTTAATGTTTTACAAAATTACCCTTTGTTCTTTTTCTTCTCAATTAATTTTTCTTCTCAAATGAACCTTCCCCTATATATATATATATATATATATATATATATAAACTGTTGTTATGATTGCATGATTTTTAGTTGTTTGAATAGTTAAAATGAGATGTGATCCATCTGCGACTGAACGAAAAGAAACAAAGGGACAAGAATTATACTGAAAAAGAAACGTGTCGAGTTCCGTCGTAAAAGCACGGCGACTTCGATGCTCCTCGGACTCCGGCGAGCCTCCAGTAAAGCTCCTTGTTCCTTCGGCCGTGTATTTCGAGAGTGGGGTGGTGAAAGGTGTGAGGGTAAAACCGTGGTGAATGGTTCGGTTTTATAGTGTTCGAAGGTCAAGTTAAGTATGGAAATGAATTTGTGATTGCTTTGTATGAAGTTTATGATAAAAGTCTAGGTTCATGGTTATTGTAAAAAAGAAAATTTCAATTACAAAGATCTCCCAAGAAATCAGGGACTAATATAAGGAAGGGAGAAAAAAAGGAAAGCAAGGCTGTACACGTAAAGTTTGGGCGGCAACTTTGTAAAGGAAAACGAAATTATCGCTCATTTAAATTTTAGAAGGTATGTTGTTTGACAAATAGAAATCAAATGGTGGAGTGGTTGGTGGGTTGATGTTGAACCGCGTAGACCCGGGTTCGAGCCCCACGGTCTATGTTTCTTGTTGGGATTGAACCCTACCAGAGGAACAGATGATGTAAAGACAAAACCAGGTCACAACAATGGATTCATAATAAACAGTAGTTTGCACTAGACTTTCCCCTTGAAAGTGATTTGAAACATCTGCTGACCTCTAATCCACTGATTTGTACAACTGCTGATCACACTAAAGTCTGATGAAGTACAAAGCCCAGCTGTTCAATCAACTGCTATGGGTCAAGCACTGCTGGGTTACAACAAGTACTGCTGGGTTCACATCAGTGGAAGGTTTCAACAGCTGTTTAACTTCTTTTATGATATGTATTGTAGTCAGTGGTTAGCATAAGCAGTGTCTGTATTAGATCAGTTGTTAGAGTTTGTTAGTTTGTTAAATGTCACTTTCATGGTGACGTCAGCTTTGATGCCTCAGTGGTTTGACTGTGCCTATAAATGGAACAGTACCCTGTACTGTTTCATTCGATTGTCTGGGAAATTCCATCTCCTCCAATCCTTTCATCCTGTGCAATCAACCTTGGGGTATCATGCTGAGGGGGAGTTTTAGTATGTAAACAGTGCTGTAGTTATTCTTGTACTTTAATCATTCAGCTCAATGACAAGCATGTGTTTACTAAAACTATTTTCCTTTTGATTGTGTTTACAAAATTTGTTTATTATTTCCGCTGCACTTTACATTGATAAATATCCATTCATTTGTTTAAATTATAACAAACAAACACTATTTTGAGACCCTCTGATCCTAACAATTGGTATCAGATCTTGGACAGTCAAATTCGATCTAACAATCAATTTGACATAACAGTTCAGCTCAAAATTCATTGATGCTAAGGTTGATCGTATTTAGTTGAAAAACAGAGTAATGAGTGATCACGTTCAAAGTGGCTATTCAAAAAATCTGTAAAACAACCAGGATGTCATAAGACACACAAAATTCACGTAACGACAAAATCATGCATAAATCACCAATAGTTCCAGATAAAAAAAAATCATCTATTGACTTTGGTTGGATTATCCATATTACAAAATTGATTTCAAAAGTTACTATGAAGATTGTGATGTTCTCATCGTAACTGTTGCTAAGGTGTTCACCTCATAATTAACAAAGGCCTACGATCAGATAAAACATTAGTGTCTTTGTTAATACTAAAAGGGTGAAATCAAAACTTTAGCTATCAGATCTTATGTATTGAAAAACAGGTTGAGAATCCTCAAAAAGGACCAAATCAATTGTGTTAAAAATACATTAAGAGAAATCAACAGTAAAAAATTATTCAGATCATATGTAATGTGAAATTTGGCATAAGCATTTGCAAAAATGACCAAATCTCTTAAAATGTTGTTGTAAAATGATACTGGAATCAAAGTATTCCTTCCTTAGAACCTTCCAGTAAGTATTTAAAACTTATCAATGGAAAGGACAAAAAGGAAAGAAGAAAAAATCACAAAACCTCTTAAGTGTGTTTATTACTTTTGAAGTCAAAAGAAATGAATATAAATACAAAACACTTAAGAGTTCAAAATTTGGGCTAAATATGGTCATCAAGCAACCATGTGCACTCACTGATTCAGGGAATTTCAGGTAATATAAGTATCAATGGTGATTAACCTTACAAGAGGACTGGACAAAAATTTTCAAAATCATCACATGGTAATGAGGTCTATAAAAGGGCTTTCAAAACTTATGTGAACATGTCTCCTCATAGTTTCAATCAACTGATAAGGAAATGGTCTCTAAGCAGAGGTGATTAAAATGTATTTCAAACCGCTGATCATTCTCCTAAACTTGAGAATGATGTGATAATCATATATCAAGTGTTATTTCACCAGATCTTGCTGTTGCTGTTTTCAGAAAAACTTTATTGTTTTTGCAAAGGTTTTTCTTCAATAAAATGGGATATATTATTCTTGATTTTTCTTAGAGAGTGATATATTTTGTACTTTTACTTGTTTTAGATAGTAAAAGTCTCAAGCTCCTGTCAGGTAGTAGAACTCTTTTTTTTTTTTGGTGATACTTTCCCTGGAAAATTGCTCAAAAGGTAACGGTGAAATAGATAAGGTCATTTCAAACTCAAGATTGTCATCTCAGATAAAAGATTGATTGCTAACTGACCTTAAAATGCTTGATTAACTCATGGTTTATTCAAAAGATTAAAAATGAGTGGTCAATATAAAAGGTTTTTATCATCAGGGATATCAAACCACTGTTTATAATCCTGAATGTAAATCTCTGAAAGATCTGCTGATATGTTAATCTTGACAATATGCATCTAAAATGTGTTTTGCAAAGGATGTCATTTTACTGATACTTCAAAACAGATGGTGTACAAAACACATGTTAAAGATATATCAACAGTTGCAGACAAATCTAGCCTCAAAATATCAAATCACTGCTGATAAATGTCCATAAAAAATGGATAAAAATCAAAACAGTTTTTATTTCATGATTCATGCCCATAACCACTGATTTGTTTCAAACATCTGATCAGAAAATACTGTCCACTGCTGAAAGTCAACCTTTGTTCTATGTTGAAACAATTGGTGTTCAAAATCACTGATGTTTAAAATCACTGATGCTCAACCACTGTTCTCTTGTCTCCTTGAAAATCACTGATGTTCAAAATCAGTGTTTTCAACCACTGATATGCTATCCACTGATAGTGAAAGTCACCTGCTGTGGGCCCATACGTCCTTCTAACAACCACTGATATTTGTACTATCAGTGGTTTCTTTAACAACTGTCTTCCACTATTCATCTTTTGTCAGAGGTTGGCACGTGGTCAGTACTTATCCGTCAGATTTTTGTAACCGCCTCCACATCAGCACTCACTTTTTCACTTTATAAAACCCGGCCCTAACACCCAAACAGGGTTTTCACTGTCGAATCGAATTCATAAAAATTCCTTTCTCAAAGCAGTTTTCATCTCATTTCCACAAATTCCTTCACAACCTTCTTCGATCGTCTTCTCCAAAATGACTAAATCGAAGTCCTTCGCAAAATCCACTTCAAAATCATCTCCCAAAGAAGCCTCTCAAAAGGCGAAATCCATTGAAATCCCACACAAAATTTCTCACAACCTTCTGGGTCTTCTCACAAAACCCGGCAACACTAATGCTTTCGACTCCATCATTGATACCATGTCTGCATCAAAGTATAAAACTTTGTTAATAGCAGATGCACCAATTTACTTGGCGACCCAAAGAGAGTTCTGGAAAAATGTAACCCTTGACAAACAAGGTGAGACTGTCATAGCCATTAACTCTTCTATAAAGGGTAAAGCTGTCAAAATCACACCACAATCCATCTCGGAAGTCATTGAACTCAATGATTAGTAAGGTAAAACTTCTTTTCCCAAAAATGAGTTAAAAACTGATTTCCTTGAAAGGGGGTATGCAGAACAAATTAAAAAGGATACCTTACAAAAAGGTAATTTTCCACCTGCAACAAGATTTCTGTTCCATACCCTGCTTATGTGTGTTTCAAACAAAACCACTTCGTTTAATGAAATACCATTAAAGATTCAAAACCTGGGATATGCTATTCTTCAAGATGAAAATCTCATTTATTCCCAGGAAATCTTTAATGACCTGGTTAAAAATGTTGATAAAAAGCCATTCTTACTTTTTCCAAGATTTTTAAGTTACTATTTTGAAAAGAAACTTGGTAAGAATGATACTGCTGCAATAAAACAAGGTGACTCTTTTCAAATAAACAGCTTAACTGCAGAAACTTTCACAAGAATGTCAACACCTTGCAAAACACAAGCAGAGGTGCCTGAGCAGAATTTATCAGCTACCACTGCTCCTCAGGTATCTGCTGCTGAGCCCACTGCTCAAGGTGATCAAAGTAGCAAAACAACTGCTTTGAAACCCACACCTAAAATCACCAAAAAGCCAAAACAGAAGAAAATTCAAAAACCCCCAAAACCTATCAAAAAGGCAACTCTGGAGGATGAGATACCAGAGCAAATGCCAGTGACAGCACAAAAGTCACAAGAAACCACTGCTGCTACTTCCTCACAGCAGTTGGTAGAAATATCTCAACCTATGACTGAAACTCCTCCTGTTTCTTCTAAAAAAGAACAGGTTGTACATATAGGGACACCACAATATGATGCTCTGGAATCACTTGATTCCATCATCCACAGCCCAATGCCTGGGGCAAATTCTCTTTCTACACCCAACCTCACATCCACAATTCCCCCACCAACTAAATTATTGTTGGATGCTATTGATCTGAACCAGGCACAAACCAGTCCTTCTCACTCACCTATCAATGAGAATATACTTCAATAAACGACTGGGTCTGATGTATCAATCATAGCGAACCCACCAACAAGACCTGAGGAGGTTACACCCCTTGAGTTACAAGTAACTCTTGGTGGTAATCCAAGTGAAGCAGCCACTACAAGTACTGAACCCACTGGTTTGCATTTGGACAGTGGTTACATCAATAAGACTTCCTTGGAGGCAATTTCTTCTATGGGAACATTTGTGTATCCAGTTTTCACTAGTTCACTAAAAAGTGTCTCTCTTTCTGAAGAAAGAAGTCCCCAGTACCGAGAAAAAGGGGCATCAGTGGATGATTTTTGGAATACAATTCCTCAATCAACCAGTGTTACAACCACTGTTAGTGGGAAATCAGATGATCCCATTAAGTTGGGTGATGATTTATTGTACCAAGAATTGACGGCCAGAGTTGACAAGCTAGACACATCTGTTGCAGAAATCAAAGGCATGCTGCAACAGGTGTTGAAAGATCAAAAGGTACCATCCACCGCTGCGTCAACTTCAACAGCTGAGTCAACATACACTCTCACTACAAGTGAGTTGTGGAATTTATTTCAACCATTGCTCAACCATAAAAAACAACTAGCTGATCAACAACATGAGATTCAGATTCAAAAGATCAGGAATGTGAGGGATGCAAGGTTTAAAGACACTCAAGCTGATATCAAGGCAATTAAGGCCCACATATTAAGAACCTCTGGCACTGTTCCTCCCTCTATCATAATTATAGATAACCCAAAACCAGATGATGCCAAAAAGGGGGAGAAAGGGGAACCAGATGGCTCTAAAAAGATTGATGAAACCACTGAGATCCTTGTTGATCAAAAAGCAAAGGTAAAAAATGATTTGGAAGCAAAGGAAAAAAGCAAAGTTTGAACAGGAGAAGAAAGCTTTCATGGAACTGAATGTGCAGGGTACTTCTAAGCCAAAGGATGATGAAAATCCCAAGGATGAAAAGAAGAGGCCCACTAGACAAGTGAGGCAACCCAACTCCATACCATCCAGATCCAGAAAACACACTTCCAAACTTCCTGAAAGCTCCACACATCAATCTTCCACCCAAACAGCTGTTGCAACACCTGCTGTCTCAACAACAGTTGATACTTCAGTGGTTTCAGCAGCTGTTAAACCAACAACCACCACCTCAGTTACAACAACTGCTCTCACTCAAACCATTCAAACCAGTGCCCCATCAGAAACACCATCATCTCCAAAAACCATCTCACCTCTATCACCTCCTGCTAAAAAGCAGAAGACATCAGATGTTACAACATCTGTTGTAATGACAACAGTGATTGAAACACCGGTTGTCTCAACATCTGTCAGTCCAAGCACCCTCACCTCACTTTAAGCCATCTTCACTCCAATCAAATCACCCAAAAGCACTTCTTCACTGGAGAAAACTTACACAAGAAAAAGAAAAACAACTCAGGCAGATGAAGACAAATATGATCCTATTGCTGCAAAATATCCACTGGAACTGGAAGCTGTAAAAAATGAGATGAGACAATTCTACACTGAGGATGATCCTTCAAAACGAAGATTTCCTTCTCTCATAGGCTTCAGAAATCCAGAAAATATGGATGAATATCTCAAGCTCAAAGCAAGGCAGGCTAAGATAAGATCCAAACTTGAATGTGAAGATCAAAGTGACAAAGCCATTACTGAAAGAATGGAATTTTTGCTCACTAAAGTCAAACAGATGGAAGACTATGCAAGAGATCTGAGCAAAGAAATGTCAAATTTATCACCTAAAGCAGATCTACGAAAAGAAATGAGAAAAGAATATCTTGCATACATCTTGAAAGGAAAATTCTATCCAGCTAAGAAAAACAATTCGAAGAATGGCCAATAGTTGCATTAAATCATGAGGCAAACAGAATTGAAAGGATCAAGAATGATCCAAGAAAGAAGAAAACAGCTCCAAACCGGAATAAATACAAGAAGCTTATTGCGGATCTTACCTCTGAGTACAAAAGAAAGAAGCAAGAGCTGGTGGATGCACAGGTTGGAACTGCTAAAGCCATAGCAAAATGGACAAAGCAGTATACAGATGAGGCTTATGAGAGGCTAAAGAAAAGGAAGATGACAGATTCAAACACACCAAAAAAGCCTGATCACATAAAGCCAGAACAGCAGATCAAAACTTCTGAACCACTGCTCACATCAACAGACATCTCAGACATTGAGTTAGATCAAAGAAAGAGACAAGAACTGATTGATAAAGAGACAGCAGAAGATATAGCTGCAGCGAATGAGATCATAAACAGGGTTTTCAAACAAATGGCAGCTGAAAATCCTGAACAGATAAAAGTTCTGGATAATGCTCAACAAATCCTCACAAGGCCACAATCACCAGACTCATCAGTGAATAAATCTCTCCCAAGAAACCCATTGGGTTCAAAAATACTAAAATGGATGTCTGATCAAAAGACCCATGTATTGACTATGATCAGATCCAATGGTGAAGTGAAGTACATATCAAGGAAACAAGCACTAGGCCTTGGTGTTGAAGATCTACAAGATCTCCTTGAACTTACACTGTGCAGGGATGAAGATGACTCAAGTTCCAAGGACTTTGAAGTGGAATTTAAAAGACAAGCTAAGGAACTTCTGATGAGAAAATAAAGATCCAGAATAATGAAAGGTTTTGGCATCATCTGTTCCAAGGGGAGATTGTTGGGATTGAACCCTACCAGAGGAACAGATGATGTAAAGCCAAAACCAGGTCACAACTGTGGATTCATAATAAACAGTAGTTTGCACTAGACTTTCCCCTTGAAAGTGATTTGAAACATCTGCTGACCTCTAATCCACTGATTTGTACAACTGCTGATCACACTAAAGTCTGATGAAGTACAAAGCCATGCTGTTCAATCTACTGATATGGGTCAAGCACTGCTGGGTTACAACAAGTACTGCTGGGTTCACATCAGTGGAAGGTTTCAACAGCTGTTTAACTTCTTTTATGATATGTATTGTAGTCAGTGGTTAGCATAAGCAGTGTCGGTATTAGATCAGTTGTTAGAGTTTGTTAGTTTGTTAAATGTCACTTTCATGGTGACGTCAGCTTTGATGCCTCAGTGGTTTGACTGTGCCTATAAATGGAACAGTACCCTGTACTGTTTCATTCGATTGTCCGGGAGATTCCATCTCCTCCAATCCTTTCATCCTGTGCAATCAACCTTGGGGTATCTTGCTAAGGGGGAGTTTTAGTATGTAAACAGTGATGTAGTTATTCTTGTACTTTAATCATTCAGCTCAATGACAAGCATGTGTTTACTAAAACTATTTTCCTTTTGATTGTGTTTACAAAGTTTGTTTATTATTTCCGCTGCACTTTACATTGATCAATATCCATTCATTTGTTTAAATTATAACATACAAACACTATCTTGAGACCCTCCGATCCTAACATTTCTTTTCCTCCTTTTTCATTTCACTTTTAAAACCTTTCACTTTGGTCCCTTGACTTTTAAAGACTCAACTAACTGGACTAACTTGGTTAATAGTTTAGTTTAACCTAAAAAAAACTCATTTTTAAGTCTAAAAAAAATCTAACTTGTTTATATATATAAACTTTTAAGGTAATTAAATAAATAATTATGTTGATATTTAACAAAATAAATAAATAACTAAATAAAATCTCGCATCAGTTATTTTAAATTTATGAAAAATTTCCGTGTTTCAAGGATTACGATCCAAAATTCAAAACGGGTCGGATTTTGGAAACCAATTTTGACGGATGTTACAAAACGTCTGTAGTATCATGCTAGACCCAAAAAGCTGCGACTCTCTGTAGGTGTTTTTGGTGCTTGCCAATTCATAATTGCTTCAATCTTAGCGGGATCCACCTGGATACCACGCTCACTTACCACATGTCCAAGAAATTGGACTTCTTGAAGCCAGAATTCACATTTAGAGAATTTTGCGTAGAGCTTCTCTTGTTGCAGAAGTTTAAGGATACACCGGAGATGTTTTTCATGATCGGCTTGGCTCTATGAATAAATAAGTATGTCATCAATAAAGACAATGACAAACTTGTCTAGATACGGCTTGCAAACGCGATTAATGAGATCCATGAATGTTGCAGGTGCATTAGTGAGCCTGAAAGGCATCACTAAGAACTCGTAGTGGCCATATCGTGTTCTGAATGCGGTCTTGTGCACGTCTTCAGTTCTGACCTTCAACTGATGATATCCCGACCTCAGATCAATCTTGGAGAAGTAACTTTCTCCTTGAAGCTGATCGAACAAATCATCGATCCTGGGCAATGCATATCGGTTCTTGATTGTAACTTTGTTCAGCTCACGATAATCAATGCATAGACGCATTGATCCACCCTTCTTCTTCACAAATAGAATCGGCGCTCCCCAAGGGGACGAGCTAGGTCGAATAAAACCCTTTTCTAATAAATCATCCAGCTGCGTTCTTAATTCTTTCATTTCAGTCGGTGCCAACCGATAAGGTGCTCTTGCAACTGGTGCTGCTCCAGGAATGATATCGATCCTGAATTCCACTTGCCTATCTGGAGGTAAACCAGGTAATTCTTCATGAAAAAAATCTGAATATTCAGAAATAACAGGAATGTCTTCAATCTTAGGCTTTGGCTCATCTATTGTTACTTGTGCCATATAAATGACACAACTTTTCTTAAAACACTTTGATGCCTTAAGCATAGATACTTGTCTAGGCAATCCATACTGCGTATCTCCCTGAATTGTAAGTGGCTCACCATTAATGACAACTTGCTTCTTGTCGCAGGCAATTTGAGCTTGATTACGTGATAACCAATCCATACCTATAACTATATCGAATCCTGCCAATTTCAACGGAAGCAATGACAGCGGAAAAGAGTGATTCCTAATGGATATAAAACATCCATCTAATATTGTTGAAGCGGTCTCTATGGTACCATCGGCCAATTCTACCTCGTATTTTATGCTTAGAGTTTTAACAGGCAGATTTAACAGTTTACAAAATTTATTGTCTACAAAGGACTTATCTGCACCAGAATCAAACAAAACTCTAGCATAAACATCATTGATAAGGAAAGTACATGTTATAACATTATCATTCTGAATTGCCTCCTGCGCATTCATCTGGAAGACTCGAGCATTGGTCTTTTTAGCCTCCTGAGGCTTCCTTGCATTTTTCGGGCAGTTAGTTTTTATGTGCCCCTTTTCGTTGCAACCATAACAGGTTGCATCCTTCATTTTCTTGCAATCCAAAGTTCTATGCTCCTTGGACTTGCAGATCCCACAAACTTTAGGCTTTGACTGTGATTGCGATTCGAATCTGCACTTCCCAAAATGGTGCTTCTGGGAGGTTTTACACTTAGGCTTCTCACCTGACTGCTGGGAGTCCTTCTTAAACCCATAAATCTTCCTATGCTCAGAGTTACCTTTTCTTTTCTTGTCAGAGCGACGTGAGCTCTCATCTTCACGTTTCCTCTTTCCCTCTTCAGAAGTCTTAATAGACTTATTTCTAACCGCATCTAGTGTGTGTTGGGATTGAACCCTACAAAAGAACAGATGATAGAAAGCCAAAACAGATCTGGAACAACTGATCCAAAATAAACAGTGTTTTGAACCACTGCTTCCTTTAATATGCCAAGTTTCCTAACAACTGTTGGTCCTAACATCTGCTTAAAGCCAAGCACTGTTACGTTGTAAAGACTGTTGAAGACCAAACCACTGTTAAAGTCAAAGGTCTGCTAGAAGTCAAAGGTCTGATCATCCTTTGAAGAACATCTGCTAATGCTTCATCAGTGGTTGAGCTCATCAGTGGATAGCATCAACATGGTCTTATAATCAGTGTTTTGTTAAGGTATCAGAGGTTAGGGTTTGTTAAGGTTGTTAGATGTCACTGTCTCAGTGATGTCAGCAAAGATGCCACAGTGGTTAGAACTTGTACTATAAATAGACAGTGCCTGAACTATTCTATTCAGCTCTCTCACACACACACACACACACACACACTTAACTTGTACGTATCAATTAGTGTGAGCTCAGGGTGAGGGGGAGTTAGTGATTCAAGCATGTAATAGGTTTGTAATCTTTTGAATCTTATGTTTAATGATAACATGTTATGATGAAAGCTAATCTCTCCTTGGTTATGTGATAAAGTTTTTACAAATTATTCCGCTGCAAGTTATTTCACTGTTTTATCTAATTTTGATCTTCACTTCTATAAAAACAACATAATCAAGCAAACTCAGATCCTAACAGTGTGAGAGATAGAGACAGATCCACCACGGACTTGTATGTGGTAGGTCTGGAAGCTTTCACATTACCCTTGATTTCTGGAGCCAGACCTCCAATAAAACGTGTTATACGCTTTGGTTCCGGTGTGACCAAATAAGGAACCAATCGGGACATGGTTTTTAAACTTGTAACATACGCCTGATAATCCAAGTTCTTCATGACCAGAGTCAAGAAGTCGGTTTCGATTTTCTCTACCTCATGCTGAGGACAGAAGTTTTCCTTAATCAGTGCTACAAATTATTCCCAAGACAAGTTGTACAATGGAATCTTCCCTGTGGCTTGGATTAACGACCTCCACCAAGTCAAAGCTTCCCCTTTAAATGATTGTGAAACAAACTTCACAATATCCTGTTCTGCACAACCACTGATATCTACTACAGTATCCATCTCGTCAAGCCATGTTATACAGTCAATGGCTCCTTTTTCTCCTGTAAAGTCCCTTGGCTTGCAAGAGACGAAGTATTTGTAAGAACAAGTCTTAACACGTGGTTCCTGATTAAGCACAATTTTCTTGGATGGGAGACTCTTCTGATTCGACGAGTGACGAGAGTTGTCCTTATTTGACTCATGTGTTTTAGAAGGGGCTTACTATGAGCCACAGATTGAGTCTTTGTGTGGGTATTATTTGGTTCCTTGAACTGTCTGTCAATAGCTCTAGTGACAGCATTGTCTATCAATGCTTGCAGGTCTGAACCAGCTACATTTATTCTGGGGGTATCATTTCTCTCCCTTGGATGACTATTAACCTCTTCTGATTCAGACATGTTGAAGCTTGATTGCTAGTCATATTTATTTTAAATTTTTCATAATAATTTATCCCAGTTATATATCATTAAGGATATTAAAGTGGCACAAAAGGCCTAGTCACGAGGACAGTTTTAAATTTATAAGCCATAATCTCTTAGGATCGAGGCATTAAGGTTTTAACATAGTTCATCGCCTTTCCTGACAGGGAGTCATAGACTACTACTGTCATTTGTCTTATTGGACAATGAATATGGCCCGTAGGCACTTCATCACTAATGGATGTTTAAATCATCAGGTAAGAATAAGGAATTTAAAAAATCCAATATAAGGATGACTAATGTGATTTTGTCGAATCACGTTTGCCATGAGTGCTAACATGTTTTCAGATGTTAACAAAGATATGAATCTTAAAAAGGGTTTTACCATCATGGCCATGTCTAAAATGACATATAGGCTAGGTTATACCTTTAAGATTTTCTTTTAATATTTAATGGCAGATCAATTATAAATTGGATTGATATTTTGATTTGTTTCATATGGTATATTCATATATATAATGATAAATAAATTTTAAAATGAAACATTCCATAATTTGTAAGAAGTACAATAGCTGCCCTAAACGGGACTTTAAATAAATAACTGGTCCACACAGGGACTAAAATAAGAAATACAAGTCCATGCAGGGACCAAATACATAAATAAAATGTCCACGCAGGGACTTGATTGAAAATGAAATTACAAAATAATAAATAAGGATTTCTAATAATCCCTCTTCTTCTTCCCCTTAATAAGGCTTGCCAAACCCTTTAGAAGACCGCGACGACTCCAACGCTCTTCATCTACCCTTCGTTCCACCTAATGCAACCTCTGTAGGATTTCTTGCTATTGCGGTGGTTGAATTTGTGGTGGCTGCGGCGGCTGCTGCTGCTGAGGTTGAGGAGGCGGTGGGTATTGATACCCATATGCTGGGTACCCAATTGGGTACGTAGCTGGAAAGGGTCCAGGGTAGAGAGCATTGTAGTTTGCTGCCTCGATGTTCGGGTCAATGGCAGGGGCATTGTTGTAGTTATAACCCGAATAAGCTTGTTGCTTAAACGGGTTGTACCCAGCTGCACCTGGGTAAGAAGGAATTGGGTTTTCATAACCCATGTGTGGTGTTGGTGCGACTGGCGCAGAGTCGACTTCAGAACTGCATTTGAAGGTCCACCCATTTGCGGGTCTTCATAAAGCGGTGAGTAGTTGCTGTTGCTGGAGTGTTGGGGGTGCTGAAATGGAAACCCCCACGCACGGACATCCGTGCACTTCTTCTCCGCCTTGATGGTTCGGGAGGCGGTGGCTGCTCTGGCGCTGGTGGTGGCGGCGGCGTGACCGCCTGGAAATGTGGGTCCTCAGAAGCGACCTGCTGGTGTGGTGGCGAGTTGCGGTGAGGGGGAGTATACTCCCATTTGTATGAAGCCCATCTTTCGGCCCAGATATCAGGGCCCCTGTGAGGCGAACCATGAAAGGATGATCCGCTAGAAATTTCAATGGGATGCGTCGGCGTCCCAGATGGCGGCATCTCAGAATCTGGATCTTCGTCCGCATCCATGTTTTGGTACTCTGAAAAATGGGCGGCCGGTTCCAAAGGGTTTTGTCCCTCTGGTTCTTCTATCTGCTTCATCGGGTTGAACCGGCTCTGAAAATATGGTGTCTGGTTCTGAAAAGAATGGTGCGAACCCGATCGTTGCAGAGGAATGTAAGAGTGGTGAGAGTCGTTGGGCTCGTCCTCCTGCTGCGGCCCAAAGGAATGATGATAGGATGGTGAGGAGCTGAGCGAGACAGAGCGTCTCGTGGGCTCAATGTATGTCCTCCAGTCTTCGTGAGGACTTGATCCGTATGAAGCGGATGGTGTACGCCGGTGAGATAGTCCAGCTTCATGGTCGTTCCTGGTAACAATTGGAGCTTTTCCTCTTCCTCCTCGGCCTCTTACTCTTGGCGGCATTTTTGCTTTTGATCCTGTCAAAACAAAAGAAACAACATAAAGATATAAACCAATTAAGATTAGGATTAATCCTAGGTCCTTTGCATAGACTCGGAAGTCAAGGAATGTGCAACTGTGTCATTGAGATTAAACACAAAATGCTAGGGTTTAATTCCCTCAATGTTGGCTCTGATACCAACCTATCACACCCTGATATTTCCACGTATTACCGGTGGGCCCGGTGGGGAGTATCATGACGTAGTTGATATCATCTTAGTCAAATAATCACAGTTTAATGCACAACGGAAGTCTAGAATGAAAATAATAATACAAACCGAAACACAAAGTATAATGAAATATTATACAAGCGGTTGTATGTGGATCCACAGGCGGATCTAAAACATAAAGTAAAATATTGTTCGGCAGACTTTAAGTATTAAGAGCTTGCAAGACTCTTTATCTAATACTCAGGAGCTTCCAGCCCATTTCGCGTAGTACCTGCACTTAATCTTTTTGAAAAATACGTCAGTTTACACTGGTAAATACAATTAACTGACTCTTTTTAAAAGTGTTTATGAAATTGGTTTAAATGCAAAAGGCATAAAATCTTTTATAACTTGGGACAATTATATAAAATAATCTTGTATACAGATTTACATGTTCGTCGTACGTTCAGGGCCCGGAATGGAAGAGCCGGGACAAGATTAATAGACACACCACTAGTATAAGCCCACAAGAAGTTTCCTCATGAGTGAGATACCGTTTTACATACGCAACTGTCAGGTGTATGCCTACACCCTGTGCTTAAGTCGTGGCCATTTAAAATGAATGAGCCGATGATATCCAGGACACAGTCATATTAACCCCCAAATGCTTTGTATCAAACAAAACAGATTAAAACGGGTTATCTCAATGATTTAACCACTAATCGATTAAATATTCAATACCCGACCAAGCGGTAATAATTCACCGTATCACAAGCCCGTATAAGGGAAAATAAGTTAAAAGTATTTACTTGAGCTAAAAATGTAAATTATACTCAGCCGTATATTCTAATCAGCAAGTGCAGGTAGCTTTTACTGGGCTCCTAATCTGGAACGAAGGTTTTAATAACCTGTTAGATTCCTAACGGGTTTTATTTAAGTTTTAACTTAGAACGGTTAGTTTTAAAGAAAGGTTTACGGTACAAAACGCAAGATTAAGCGATGACCGAATTAGAATGTGATTTAGACCCAACAAGTATGAAGACTTGTATAAAATGGGTAAACTAAATACATTCTGGATTTTGAAGTAAAAATAATAAGGTTTGACCCGTTTCGGCTAATTTATGCAAACTAGTTACATAAACCGTACCGAACGCGTATATGCATAACGGGTAACCGAATGAGTCATGTACAAGTTCCATAAGTTAATATGCTTTAAATATGATATGATATCAGTAGGATATCAATAATTATGCCCAAAACGAATTTAAAACCAATTTAAGCCCCGAAAGGGTATTTCGGTCATTTTAAAGTTTATAAAAGAGGTTTCATTGCAAACTGAGATTCTGGTCTAAAATATTAAGTAAAAATATTTATTTTATCAAGTTACATCAGTAAGATATTATACATATGTGCGGTTTATCATTTATGGCCAAACTATGCACCGTAGGGGCATTTTGGTCATTTCACATATGCTTTTAAGGTCAAATTTTGAAGTCTGAGTTCAAGACTTATACTTACTATTAATGTATAAAAAATTATTTATAAATCAGTAGGTAACAAGTCTTAGGCGTTAATTATGGTTTTAAACCATACTATGCGCATAATTAGCGTAAAAGTCGGTATTTGACGATATTTGAGATGTTTATAAAATTTTGAAGTTTTGATCAGTCTTGAATGTTAGAAATATTTTATTTAACATATGACATCTGTAGGAAAAGGTTTGGTATCAAAATGATATGCAAAACTCATTTTATTAATGAAAAGGGCATTATCGTCAATACCGAATTCACACAAGAACTCTATGTTATGGTCAGTATAAAATTGGATAAAAATTTCCAAAAATCCCTAAATATTATATCATAACAGTGGGTAGCAATTTTGGTGCCAAAAATTGGGTTTAAATATGATTTATGCCAAAAATGCAATTTAATTAACAAAAAGTTTTGTTTTACGATATCTTGCATAACTTTATTTGAGACCAGAAACTGATGTCAAATTTTTATGACATACTTATATATCAGTAATAAAGCTTTTTGTTCTCTCACATTTTCAAAAATCTCGTTTTTATAATAAAAGGGCATAATAGTCAAATTTAAGCATTTAACGGAAACATGCAATGAACTATGATTTCTATGGGACCATGTTGTATAACCTCCGAGGGTTATACTTACATATAATATGGTCCCTAAGGCATAACTAAACTAAGCTAATTCGGTTCAGAACTGAAAGTCAAAGCAAAAGTCTCACTTTTGCGACTTTCGGTTGCGAACCGAGCCTAACACTCAGAATTGTCGGGTTGAACATGCCTAAACATGTTCTTATATTATTTACCAAGTTATTTAAGTGATAAAATGTATTTTATAGCTTCTACATTATCAGTTATGAATTATTTTATAAAAACTGACTCGTTTGACTTTTCTGTTCATAACTTTGACCCGACAATTGACTGAGTAAACGTGATAATTAGGAGGTGCCCTTTTGAGGGATTATCACCTACTTAATTACCAACACATAGCCACTTTCAATTAGAATAATGGCTGGACCGTTAGTGATTAATCACTAAGTCAAAGTATAATTACGATATCTTTGACTTTCGGTCATTAAGCTAATAAAACCTTAACTACAGAAGCTAAGAACACTTACAATGGTCCTTAGCACGAAGATTAAACTTGAGAAAGCTTCCTAGATGACCAGGAGGCTCCAGAGAAGTGTTTTGAGAGTGAAAATTTTAAGTGTGCATGAACAAATGAACAACAAGGCTCTTATATATGAAACTGGAGGCTCTAGGATCATTGCAGCTATTATGGGAGGTCATCAGATGTTAACAAGTGTCCCCATGGCAGTAAAAACCACTTGCACAATCCCTGGTAATGAAAAACTAGCATGTAATGGCGGTGGACAGGTTGCAACATGCAGCTGTCCAGTTTTTGGTCGCTGGTGCCTTAGTCGCGGCCCGCGTAGACTTCAGAGAAGGTCTACGCGCCCCGCGAGGCTCCCCCATTCCGGTTACAAACTTTAGTAAATTGCACTTTTAGCCCCTGGTCCTTTATAACTTGATTTATCTTTCATTTATTGCACTTTTAACCCCCAAGGCTGACTTTTAAGGGTCTTGAGTCATAAAACAAACATCGTTAAGCTTCCGGTTAGTTACGAGGTCACCCGAAAGGTCTTATTTCAAACGTTGACGCTTTTAACCCTTTATTACGAAAGTTAACGCATTTAATACCAAACGATATCGAAACCTCGTGAATTTTTCGTCACTTGTTCTTGAGAGGATAATCAATCGTTACAAAGTCCTGGGTTCGTTAGAAGGTCACTCAGAGGTAGTAATTTAACATGTTGACACGTTTAACCCCCGCGTCTTGTAAACTTTCACTTTCTTTCTCAAACGACTTCATACGTTTCACAATTTATTTGTTTAAGGGTATAAACATCGTGTAGGGTTGTTGAAAGGCATAGTTTTCAAATGTTGACACATTTGGTCCTTCCACACACATACTTTATTTGTTTGTCAACTTTAGTGTCGCACCCCAACCGATGGCGGAAACATCGGGGCGCGGCACTGAGTGATACAGATTGTCCAGGAGAAATCCATAACAACTATTTTACCAGATATTTAAATATTATGTCCCATACCATAATCATACCCAAAGTAAATAATTATTATAGACCAGATATCTCATAGACAAGTCAAATGTTCTGACAACTCAGATGTAAATTGTTTTTGTTTGTTTCTAGACCACATCCTACTTGATTTCCACAAAAGCAGGTAAGCACAGCAATCCTAGCATTCAAACACCTGTCACATACGTTAAAATATAGGTCAATACACATAGTGTAAACGTGAGCATACAAGTTTAATATAGCATAATAGAGTTTGAAATCGTTTACGCATAACCAGCATGTACAACGTATAATGTGAAGCATGTAAATTATAGACAAAGATCCTATCAATACCAATGACTGCGAGTTGACTGCGAGTAGCGAGTGCGCATCACGTGTTCACCCCTTCGAACACGTGAAGTATTGTCCTTAACAACCCCTGAGTGAACAGGTGCTGAGTCCAAACTATAGTACTATCGTTGCTAAAGCAAGTAGACAGCAATCAATGTGTAAACATAACAAACAAGTATTCATCGGGTCACGTATAACATGCATTAATGGTCAACGTATAAATAGTGTTTGCGTTGTGTGTTTGATGTGATTTAGAATAAGTAATGTAACACCCAAAAGTGCATAAAACAAAAAGGGATCGAGTATACTCACAGATAACATTTAACTTAATAAACACTGCCTTGGATTGAAGGGAGCGCTTGAGAGATTAGCCTGAACAGTTAATAAACAAGAACTGTGTTGTGACCAATGCTGCCCCACTTCAAGCTGTTCCAGCTCCTCAGCAACACCAACACCGCCAAGTAGCGGCCTCGGTTACCAACGCGCCGCCGGAAAAGCGTGCGTATACTGGTCCTTATCCGGTCTGCCCTACTTGTACTTATCACCACCCAGTGGGAATCGCCTGCAGATACTGCACTCATTGCAACATGTACGGCCACTTCACCGCCAACTGCCATACAGGTCCACGTCAAAACCCTGCTCCAACTCAAAGTCAAGCTCCTACTCATCAAGCTCTCCTTGCTGCTCCTCAAGGCCATCAAGCAGCTCCTGCACCCGCGGTCAATGCTAGAGCTTGCTATGCATGTGGTGATCCCAACCACTTCGCCAACATGTACCTGAATCGAGTGGTCAAGCAAGAGCCACAACAGCAACAGCCCCAGCAGCAGCCTCAGCAACAACAGCAACCGCCAACACCCCACGGACGTACTTTCAACATCAATGTCCGTCAAGCTCAAGCCGATAACAATGTGGTGAATGGTACGTTTCTTGTGAATGGTATATTTGCTTCGTGTTTGTTTGATACTGGAGAAGATAACTGTTTTGTATCATTGGAATTCGAAAAGCTCCTCAATCGTAAGCGCGCTCATCTCCCCTTGACGTTCGATGTTGAAGTTGCCACCGGAAGAACCGTCGCTGTCAATTCTGTTCTTCATGATTATACACTCGAGCTCAACAATCACATCTTTCCTATCGATCTTATTCCGATGCAGCTCGGAAGTTTTGACGTCATAGTAGGCATGGACTTTCTTCGTGAAAACCATGCTGAAGTTGTTTGCTTCGATAAGATGATTCGATTCTCGCTCGCTAACGGTGATCAATTGTGTGTTTATGGTGAAGTCGCGTCGAAGAAACTCCAACTCATGTCGTGTGTCCAGGCTAGCAAGTATCTCCGCAAAGAATACCAAGCTTTCTTGGCACACATAGTAGTAGCGGAGAAAAAGGAAGTTAAGGAAGTGAATCAAGTCCCCGTTGTTCGTGAATTTCCAAATGTTTTCCCCGGTGATCTACCCGGACTACCACCCGCTCATGATATCGATTTCCGAATCGACCTCATTCCTGGAGACAACCCTGTTGCGAAAGCACCTTATCATCTCGCTCCTTCTGAATGGCGCGAACTCTCCAGTCTGCTCCAGAAACTTCTTGATAAAGGCTTTATTCGCCCTAGCACCTCTCCATGGGGCGCGCATGTCCTTTTTGTAAAAAAGAAGGATGGTTCATTCAGGATGTGCATCGACTATATGGAGTTGAATAAGTTGACTATCAAGAATCGCTATCCCTCGCCTCGAATCGATGATTTATTTGATCAGCTACAAGGTGCTACGTGTTTTTCTAAGATCGAACTATATTCAGGCTATCATCAATTACGCATTCAAGAGGAAGATATCCCCAAAACCGCGTTTCGAACCCGCTATGGTCACTATGAGTTCGTCGTCATGCCTTTTGGTTTGATTAATGCTCATGCAGTCTTCATGGACTTGATGAATCGAGTGTGCAAACCCTTTCTTGATCACTTCATAATCGTATTGATCGACGATATACTGATCTATTCCAAGTCAAAAGTCGAACACTCGCAGCATCTACGTTTGGTTCTTGAGTTACTCCAGGGAAACTGTCTCTATGCCAAGTTCTCCAAGTGTGAATTTTGGCTGGATGAGGTTCAATTCTTGGGTCACATTGTCAATAGTCGAGGTATCCACGTTGACCCTGCGAAGATTGAAGCAGTTAAGAGTTGGGTTACACCCAAGAATCCGTCTGAAGTCCGTTCTTTCCTAGGACTGGCAGGCTATTATCGCCGTTTCATCGAAGGTTTCTCCAAGATCGCCGTGCCGCTTACCTCTCTTACGCATAAGGATAAACCTTTTGTTTGGGGAACTAAACAAGAGGAAGCCTTTCAAGCTCTCAAAATTATGCTTTGCAATGCTCCCGTGCTCTCATTGCTCGACGGAAACGACAACTTCGTAGTTTACTGTGATGCCTCAAACCTTGGTCTTGGTTCTGTTCTCATGCAACGAGACAAGGTTATCGCGTACGCTTCTCGACAGCTCAAAATCCACGAGAAGAACTACACCACGCACGACCTCGAGCTCGGTGTAGTTGTTTTTGCATTAAAGATTTGGCGACACTACCTTTATGGTACCAAGTGTACGATCTTCACCGATCATAAGAGCCTACAACATATCTTTGACCATAAGGAACTTAACATGCGTCAACGCCGGTGGGTAGAACTATTCAACGATTACGACTGTGAGATCCGTTACCATCCAGGCAAAGCAAACGTCGTGGCCGATGCTCTCAGTCGACGAAGCTACTTGCTTAGCGTACGTAAATCTCAAGCCCAATTTAACCTTGAAGCTCTCATTCGTGACGCGCAGCATGCTTGTTTTACCGAGCGAACTTTGAAGAATGAAAGAATTCTAAACGATGGCGCCCAGCTCGAGAATAAGTCGAATGGTATCTTTCACTACTTGGATCGATTCTGGATTCCCAAGCGTATGAACTTGCGACAACTTCTGATGGACGAAGCCCACAAATCTCGATATTCCATTCATCCCGGTGCTGACAAGATGTACCAGGACATGCGTTACAAGTACTGGTGGCCGGGCATGAAGAAGGATATCGCAATCTATGTTTTGAAGTGCCTGACCTGTTCCAAGGTCAAGGCTGAGCATCAAAGACCCTCTGGCTTACTCGTTCAACCCGAGATCCCGATGTGGAAATGGGAGAGTATAGCCATGGACTTCATAACAAAACTTCCGCGTACTCAATCTGGTCATGATAGCATTTGGGTTGTGGTTGACCGTTTGACTAAGTCAGCTCATTTCCTACCGATACGAGAAGACTACAAGGTAGAAAAATTAGCCCGAATCTACACCAACGAGATCATTAGTCGACATGGGACGCCTCGCGACATCATCTCTGACAGCGATGGTCGGTTTACCTCGCGTTGTTGGGAAACGTTTCAATCTGCTCTCGGTACTACCCTTAATCTAAGTACCGCTTTCCATCCCCAAACCGACGATCAGTCTGAAAGAACGATTCATACCCTTGAAGACATGCTCCGTTCGTGTGTCATAAATTTCGGTGGTAATTGGGACGCGTACTTACCTTTGGTCGAATTCTCGTACAATAACAGTTATCATTCCAGAATACAAATGGCACCATTTGAGGCTCTATACGGAAGGAAATGTCGATCGCCTATTGTATGGCACTAGATCGGAGACGCGCAAATTACCGGTCCTGAGCTATTGCCAGAAACGACAGACAAAATCCTCCAAATTCGAGACAATCTGTTGAAAGCTCGGAGCCGATAGAAAAGTTACACTGATAGACGCCGCAAGCCCCTTGAATTTGACGTTGGTGATCACGTACTCCTAAAGGTTGCACCTTGGAAGGGGGTGGTCAGATTCGGTAAGAAAGGAAAGCTCGCGCCTTGATATGTTGGACCCTTTAAGATTCTGGAAAGGATTAGAAAGGTGGCCTACAGACTCGAACTACCAGAGGAACTGAGTAACGTCCACCCGACTTTCCATGTTTCGAACCTCAAAAAGTGCCTGGCCGACCAAGAATTACATGTCCCTCTTGAGGACTTGCAAGTGGACGAAACATTACACTTCGTGGAAAAGCCTGTCGAGATCATGGGACAAGAAACCAAGGTGCTCAGACGCTTACGCATTCCCATTGTGAAGGTTCGCTGGGAAGGAAAACGAGGCGCCGAGTTCACCTGGGAACTCAAAAGCGACATGAAGGCGAAGTACCCGCAGTTGTTTGTTACGGCTAAAGCCTTATTTCGGGATGAAATTCCCTTAAGTAGGGGAGGCTGTAATACCCCGTGTTTTGAAAGTCAAAGTCAAAGTCAAGATTAAAGTCAAAGTAAGAAAAGATTGCTAATTGCGATCTGTCACTCCTTGCTCAACTCCTGTTTGACTTCTTTGACTTGTAATCGAATCTATTTATTTGCTTTAGTTGTATTATGTGGAGTATCTATTAATAATCGAGGTTTAATCGCTATTTAATCGCATGTTTAATCGACTTATCGCTTATCGCTATGGAAATCGCAACTCGAATTATGTGTTCTGGATATTGTTTTACGTGTGTGTGCTACCTATGTGTTACTTGTGCATGTTATGTTTATGTTGAGGTGTTAATCGCAATCTTTCGCATCGAAATCGAATCAAAAATGCTAAACGCAAGTTAATTATAGTGATTGTATGTTAGATATAGTAGTTATGTTATTTGTGTAACTAACGGGTAATACTATCGCATCGCTCTCTCGAATCGCATCGCAACGCTCAACGCGTGAATTGAAACGACAAAACACGTCGCATCGAACACTAGGATCGAGTGGCCAACCGATCGAGTGGCCATCCGATCGGGTTGCCATCTGATCGGGCTGCCACCCGATCGACCAGCCTCTTTCCCCACTTTCCTTTTTGGGAAACCCTATAAATACCCACCTGTCACATCATTGTGATGTGACAGCTCTCTTGTTCGACCAGCCGACTTCAAGCCCCCTTTTCTCTCGATTTCCTTCGATTCTTGTAAGTTTTCAACCCAAATCTTGTACTTCTATGATCTACACGCACTTCTACATCATTTTCACCTTTGAATCTTAACTTTTAACTGTGAAATCACCGAATTCGAGGTGTTCTAGGATGATGTCATCATGAAGTTCTTATGAACTTCAATGTTTGGCTTCAACCCACCAAGAACAACTTAGATCTGAAGGATTTCCACAAGATTAACCAACGTTTTCGCATAGATCTACACAAATTCATGGTTAAAAGGATTGAGAGAAGGTTTTCCAACTTTTTTTCAACTCTTTTACAATCAATGCACTCAAAACCGATAGAATCGGAGCTTGTTCTGACCTTCTACTCATTGATTTCGGGTTTGAACATAAACAACCGTCTCGAACCGTGAACCGGCCGGACTAGGGTGGTTCTTGTTCGATCGGGTCACTCAGGCCGAGATGGGGTTTCTGTTGTTTAAACAAGTTATCATCACGTTTTGTTCAAAACTACAAAACTTCAAAAGAAATCAAGTGTCAGGACGATCTGACCGTTGGGACGGATTGCCGTCCGATCGGATTGCCATCAGATCGACCGGCCATCCGATCCGGTTGCACTTGGTTCCACACTTAAACTTTTTATTTAAACTTTTCAAAGATCTGAACGTTGAAACGGATTGCCACCCGATCGGATAGCCATCCGATCGAGCGACCGTCCGATCATGTGACATTTAGGACTTTAATACTTAAACAATTTTCAACATGTTCAATGCATACGGATTGCCACCCGATCGGATAGCCATCCGATCGAGTGACCGTCCTACTGTGAACTTGTTCTCAAACTAAGAAGACTCGCCAATCGGATTGCCGTCCGATCGAACGACCGTTCGATCGACCGACCTGAAGGGTAGAGATACTTCTCTATTTTCAAAATGCTACAACAAAAACTTCAAAGTACAAACCATCATACACAAACACATCCTCACCAAACGAGGTGACAATCCAATCGAATGGCCATCCGATCGGATGACCATCCGAACGGATTGGCACCCGATCGACTAGCCATCCGATCAGATTGCCATCCGATCGGATTACCATCCGATCCTTGGAACACTTGCATCGTTTTACACGCTGCTCATCGTTTATGCTATCATTAATTGTTTAGGCTAATTTCTCAAGCGCTCCCTTCAATCCAAGACAATGTTTATTAAGTTAAACGCTATCAGTGAATATACTCGATCCCTTTTTGCTTTATGCACTTTTGGGTGTTACATACGTTACTTATTCTAAATCACATCGAACACACAATGCAAACACTATTTATACGCTGACCTCGAATGCATGTTATACGTGACTCGATGAATGCCTGTTTGTTATGTAACACTTTGATTGCTGTCTACCTGCCTTAGCAACGATAGTACTATAGTTTGGACTCAGCACCTGTTCACTCAGGGGTTATTAAGGACAATTACTTCACATGTTCACAGTGATGAACATGTGTTGCGCACTCGCTACCCGCAGTCATTGGTGTTGATAGGATCATTGTCGATAACTTACATGCTTCACATTATACGTTGTACATGCTGGTTAGGCGTAAATGATTTTGAACTCTATATGCTATTATCAAACTTGTATGCTCACCTTTACACTATGTGTATTGACCTATATTTTAACGTATGTGACAGGTGTTTAGGATGCTAACTGCTAGGATGCTCTTGCTTTTGTGGAATCAAGTAGGAGAGAGTCTAGAAACAAAGACAATTTATATTTTATTTGAAATCTGAGTTGTCGGAACATGATGTGTTTTGAGAATATCGCTGTCTGTAATAATTAGATTACTTAATGGGTTATGGTATGGGACATAATATTAACTATTTGGTAATTTAGTCGTTATGGAATTTCTCTTGACAAACTGTTTCGCTCAGTGCCATTGATATTCGCTAATTTACACATATTTTAGTCCCCCGTTTTACCCCTATTTTATGCGTTTTCGGCCGTAAAACCGTCATTCGGATGCTTAATCATCTACACTTTTGTTTACAGGCCTAAAACAGCATACCAGACAAGATGATAGCGAAAACGAGGACTTTCCGGACAAAACGACGAAGCTGCGAACATTCTGTTAAGAAAATTGACCTGGGCATGTGGAACGGTCGTGCGACATGATGCACGACCGTGCATCTCCGACAAATGCAAGTTTGTCCGGAATTGAACGAACGTGCAACTCGGCGTGCAAGGAAATCAAGACCATCCCGGTGATGCACGGTCGTTCCAGATATTGCACCCCGTGCGGATCCGATGATCCAGCCAAACCTCGGAACTGAACGACCGTGCGAGCTGTCGCACGACCGTGTGAGAGGCAGGGGCAGTTTGGTCTTTTGCACAATATAAAAACCCCCATCTGCTTCTTTTCCCTTCATTCGCGAACCCTAGCCGTCTGCAGCCGTTCCAGAGCGATATCTCTTCAAATCGCACGGTTCTTCGCACGATTTCACACCCTACTTCGCACGGTACGTTCCTTCATGTAGATTATCTGTTATTTCGATTTCTAGGGTAGATTCATCCGTTTCTTCAAGGCTTTTTAGGGTTCTCTTCATACACAAATCGAAACCCTAACCCTTGTAAGAACCATTCGTATCGTGAACATCCGGTTAAGTTTCTGACCCCTGTTTGAACAAAAAACGTGTTGATTTTGAGAAAATCAGGCTATTCATAGTTCAGGGTTTTGAAATCTGTAGAACAGGTGTCGCACGGACGTTCCTTGTATGGAACGGTCGTGCCATTCCGGATGAATCACGATATCTGCTTGTTGGTCGGTGTTGCACGGTGGTGCCGTTGGTCGCACGTCGTGCAGTTCTGACAGATTTGGGGCACTAGTACTCATTGTCGGCGGCGCACGACCGTGCGTCTCGTCGCACGGACGTCCGTGCCATATGCCCAGATCAGATTCACAGTTTCTTCATAATTGGCTGCTCGGCTGTTTTCGATTAAAATTTTTCCTGATTCCATCTTTCTAACGTTATTTCTCATACAGATAGACCATCCTTTTCTGCAATTTGATCCCGAAGATGAACGAGAGGCTCTTTGCATCCCGAGCCGGGATGTCTTATGGGCAAGGCGGGGGCAATTCGGAGTCCCCCGGTGGCTGGATTGGGAAGTTATGGGGGAGCTAAACCAGAGTGACAGACTTGACAGCATGCTCACTTACCCACTTGCCCTCTTAATATCCATCAACCGACCTGTCTACCTTGAGCTGACTATAGAGTTCTTTTCAACTTATGCCTATAAGAAGCCGGTTGCTCATAGAAGGCCCAAATTCCGCTACAAGGAGCGGATAGCTTTCCGGTTGGGTAGAAAATGGCATAGTTGGACGGTGGGTCGATTGGGGAGGAAGCTCGGGATTTATACAAGAGAAGACATGGACTCCGATGTCTTCGCAGATCAGTTCACTTTTCCGACTGATGATGCACGGAACCAGTTTTGGGCTGAAAATGCTATCGGTGACCCTTATGACCCAAGAATGTCGAAGGCTTCACGACTGAGAGATCCTTTGGTGCGAGTGATGCACCATGTCTTCAGCCACACAATTTGCGGGCACATAGACAGTCTTGGGAACTGTCCAACACCAGATTTGATTTTCTTCTATGCGCTGGTTGAGAGAGTCCATATCAACCTAGCCGCAAGGATGGCGGAATACTTCGTGAAGTGCTCGGGGCGGAAGCCCAACAGTCAAATCCACGGCGGTTAGTACGTGACCGAAATTGCTTATAATCTGGAGTTGATGACTGACGAGGTACTTCAGGGTCTCACTCTGGTAACCGAGGGTGTTTATGTTGACATTAGGTCACTGAAGGCGATAGGAGTGATTGTTGAGTTGCCTCACGGGGATAGATTGAAGGGGTTAAACAACGAGGTCTGGGACCCGTTGCCTCCAGCTGTGGAGGAACATGAGGATGAAGTGATGCATGATCAGGAGCATCAGGAGCAGCATGATGAGCAGCACGTACCACATCCACCGACACCACCACATTCACCGCAGCACCATGCATTCCACCAGCATCAGGACTGGCCCGAGTTCTATCAGCAGTTCCAGCAGATGCAAGTTAACCAGGATCAGATCAGGGTTAACCAGGAACAGCATGGGGTTTATATTGACCAGATCTGGTCTAGACAGGACGAGATTAGGGCCGCTCAGGATCAGATTCGGGCAAACCAGGATAGTTTGTATCAGGGAGTGAGTGCGGGGTTTTCATATCTGTTTGGGGAGATGCATCATGCATATCCCGACTACTTTCAGCATCCCCCACAGTTCCCACCGTGGAACCCACCTGGTTACGGAGATGCGGGTCCGTCCTTTACTAGAGACGATGATGGTGATGACGCGTAGGAGTCGGTGGTATTGATTGTTGGTGGTTGTTTTTATTTCAGTACTTTATATTTTGGGTGTTCATTTTGTTTGTTATTTCAACACCCTTGGATTGTATTTTGTTTTCAGACAATTTACTTTATGTCTTGTATTTGTTTGGATGTTAGTCTTATATTTATGTACATTATGGTTTATTTATGTTTATTCTGTTTCTGTTTTGTTTTGGTGTACATGTGACATACTTGCAGATCCGACATATCTTGGACCGGAGCACGTGACAGATACAGCTTCGGAAGTCTCGTTGCATCAACATCATCTTGAGGGGAGTACTATTATCCTTTTCTCTATATTTCGGGTCTCGCATTGGGGACAATGCGAAGTTCAAGTGTGGGGAGGGGGTTAACTTTGTTAACTTTGTTTGTCCTCAATATATAAAAAAAATCAGAAAATCAGAAAAATCATTCAAAAATACCTATATTTTGTATATATTTTAGTAAATAAACCGGTTGGTTGTGTTTTAGAAAGCTTCGGACTTGATAAAAACTCGACAAGCAAAATATTTTTGAAAAAGGAAACCGGAAAGCGTGACAAACAAAGAAAGACTAGCATGATAGTTTTCACACTTTTACCCATTCCTTCCGTTACGTGAGCATATTTGAGCCTTGATATTGTTATATATTTGTTCATTTCGGATATAGGAGTGAGCCGGATGTTATGTGTAATTTAGAACTTGTCACTAGTATGCTTGTTAAGACCATGAACTTGCGGAATTGTGTAGAAGTGATAGAGGCACTTAGATTACCCCTTTGTTGTAAACCTTGTTCTTTGTGTTGTGCTTCCCGTAAACCCTTATATTACCCTTTAGGATTAACCATGTCGAGCCTTCCCGTTTACCTTTGTTTACCCACATTATCGCCCACTTAGCCAAATTTAGCCTTTTTATGTTTTAAACCTTTTTAGTGTTAAAACTCGGTCAAAATAACCGTTTAACTAGCGTTTGTTGTAGTTTATTTATCTAGTTTCTTGTTTAAAAAAAAAGAAAAGAAAATAAAACACCCTAAAATAGGGTGAAGTCGACGAAAATCGAGCAATTTTGAATGCTTAAATGTTAAAATATCGTTGATTAGCTTGATTGCGCAATAGTCGCCTTTTTAAGGCATTTGTATGTATAGTTGTATTGTTTGTTGCTAGTTAAACGCTACTACCGAGTTTTAACCATTTTCTCCACTTTAAATATCCATTTCCATACCCTTCGCCCAAGCCTAACGTTACAACCCGTAAAGACCTCTTGATTTACACTTTTTCGCATGTTAGTTGGTGGAGACGAGATCTTATGACAAGCTTATGATATTACACATTTCATTGACGAGGCATTGAGTGTTTGCACGTACACATTTTATGTATGTTTCATAAATAAAACCGAGTGTGTGTGAAAATTGTGAGTTGTGTGAAGATTAACATGTTGAGTCAATTAAATGTGAAGTCACGGCTTTTTGGTTGTCGATATATATTTGCATATGCTTGTTGGGTTTGAGTCTTTTGATGTTGTCTTTCGAAAAACCGGCTAACCGTTTATAGTTGTTTTCAATAAAATATTGTGTAAATTATCGTTCTTGTTTGATTCTATCTTTTATTACATTTTAGTTTAGCTTGCTTGAGGTCAAGCAAGGTTCAAGTGTGGGGAGATTTGATATTCGCTAATTTACACATATTTTAGTCCCCCGTTTTACCCCTATTTTATGCGTTTTCGGCCGTAAAACCGTCATTCGGATGCTTAATCATCTACACTTTTGTTTACAGGCCTAAAACAACATACCAGACAAGATGATAGCGAAAACGAGGACTTTCCGGACAAAACGACGAAGCTGCGAACATTCTGTTAAGAAAACTGACCTGGGCATGTGGAACGGTTGTGCGACCTGATGCACGACCGTGCATCTCCGACAAATGCAAGTCTGTCCGGCATTGAACGAACGTGCAACTCGGCGTGCAAGGAAATCAAGACCATCCCGGTGATGCACGATCGTTCCAGATATTGCACCCCGTGCGGATCCGATGATCCAGCCAAACCTCGGAACTGAACGACCAGTGCGACTAGGCGTGCAACGAGAACTCGGAAACGCACGGTCGTGCCATCTGAAGAACGGTCGTGCAAGACCGAAGACCACTCAAGATCTGTGACGTCATGCAGTATGGTGCACCATACCTCCAATAATTGCTTAAAGTGAACGGTCGTGCAACAGGACGCACGACCGTGCGACATCGAAAAAATATAAAAACCTGCAGAAACATTCTGCTCGGAACTCTGGAATTTTGGAGAGCAATTCAGGCGATTTTCAGGCTCCGGAGGCTTCTGCTTTCACCCGGATTCAAGCCACATTGTCTCGTTTAGCTCAATTACTATCCGGATTCTTAATCTTATGCTTGTTTATGGTTTGGTTTTCTAATCTTTCCATGATTTTGTTAATCTTTCAAGCATTTAGATTAATGTTTATGTACTATTGTAGCCTTTGGGCAAAAACACAACAATCCCTTGTTTGATTACAATCATTAGTATGTTAATCTTTGTTTGTAATGACATTTGGAAGTATTTTCTATGTTAATCTTTGATGATTAGTTTGCAACCTTGTTATTGATATTGATTTCTTGATTATAAGTAATTGTGTTGGATGATTAGTATTTGGTTAGTTAAGATAGTTGAAAAATGAAGCTTAATTAATCTTGTATTAGTAAACTTTGAACTTGGTTAACTAGTTTAGCTTGGTTTAAATGTGTGCATCATGATACTAGAAATGGTTAGTGATTTAATAAAACGTAATTATTGTTAATCAAGAAAGCTTGCCGTCATGTAAGGACCTAAACGGGTTAAATGGTGTCGTTATGAATTCTTGCCATGATTTGTTAACTTAGTTAGTAGTTTAGGCCAAAATTGCTATCTTGGTGAATTTATGTGTAAGATTTATAAAATGAACTCGGTTGTGATTTAATCTAGTTTATGCTTGTCTCGGTGGTTGCATTGTGTTTATCGGTGTCGCTTTCCTTGATTAAGTGCGGTTAGAAAACTCCTAACGGATGACTAACTTATTTTTAAGAGATTTTCATAGACATTTATCAATTGCACGTTAAAGAACAATTTTAGGTGGTTAAAGTGTGTTTATCGTTTTAGCTTTCCGAATGATTGTCATGTTAGGATTCTCGAAAGGGATACTAATTGTCTTAAAATGGAAATTGACCGAATGCTTCTAGTGCCAAAACTGACTTAGGTGACATGCTTTGGTTGTGTATTAAGCAAGGCTATTTATCTATTTTCTATTATGTTTTATAAGTATTTGTTTATGCTTACTTTAGTTTATTAAAAATCACAAAACTTATGTTTTTACCGGTAGTTTAGTGAAAAAGGTCTAGTATTATTTCTCCGCCCATTTCCTTGGATCGATACTTGGTTCTTACCGATACTTTACTACATATATGACGGGGTACACTTGCCTCTTTCGTGTGTGTTTTGATGTTAAAGTAATAATCACTTTTATAAATTTAAAACCGAATCGTGTGTAATTTCATTGCAAAATTATGTATATTTACGCACACGTCAGCCATGCCCCGATGTTTCCGTCATCGGTTGGGGTGTGACAGATTGGTATCAGAGCCATAACTATAGGAAATTAGGCAAGACTCGACCTAGTCTGGGTCGATGTCTTAGAACGACCTAGTCTATAGTCTAAGTACCCGCAGACCGACTTGTGCATGCCCAGTAGGGGTTTTGTACGAGCTTACTCGCTATTTCTCGCTCAAACTCGCTGTACACTACACACTTACGCGAACATCGCATACTACAGTTCAACGCAAGATCAGCCTTTCCTAAGGTTGATTTCACACACACAAACGGATGATCTGGTTAAGATTAGGTGTGAAAACCGCAACTCTCGACCAGATTACTCGTTGAATTGCTATTTTTACTATAAAACAATAGAATTTGCGTTGAATCAAGAGTGAAATCCATACTTCGACGTAAATCTTCTTATCTATCTCGTGATTTATCACACAAGCAAGGACATAGTCGCAAAGTTAGGGGTGAAACCCGAACCTTGATGACTCGTTCTACTCTCTAATGTGGTAATACAAAGCTCTCACCAAAGTCTCGACGGACTCCAACAACTGGAGGTCACACTGCAACTGGAAGGATGTGTGCCGATCGCTTAAATCAGAGCGAGAGCACAGCCCCGAAGGCTAAAGTGTGCACTTAAAGTCCTTGTGAATAGTTGAATCACTTTGGGTAGTCGATGTCTAGTACACCCGAGACAATCTATCCAAGAATTTTACATGTTTCGATTCTAGATTTGCTGTCGCTAACTCTGTGATTCATCGATTTTATGGGAACTTTATGTGTTTTATGTGGTTTTATGCATATTTGATAGCGTTTTGAGGTATCATTGGTTTTGATCTAATGCTTCTTGCTCCGCTTATCACACAACACACTACACGAAACGCCAACAAATCGCTGGTCATTATTCGCAGTCGCTGCTCGATACTCATAATCGCAATATTTAATCGTTATACGCGCTGTGAATGATAGGGAATACGTGCAACATATAGCTAGGTTTCTGTATTCTGAATACCTTATGTGCTTCTGTGCCTTACGTGCCTATGTGTTTCTGTGTCCTACGTGATTATGTGTTTATGTGCTTATATGAATGATTGTGTTCCTGAGCTTTATGGTAAATCGCTAGACTATACGAGGGATAATCGAATAGTGTTTTGAGTCCTATGGCGCTGTCTGATGCAGACAATGTCGTCATCTGGATCTCGCGCTACCCAAGCCGCACGTCGAAAGCAAGCAGATAAACGCCTCGCCTCCTTGATTACTAAACAAATGGCGAAGGTTATTCCTCAGATCGTTAGTGAACTTCATGAGAATGCAAGCAAATCTTCTGAAGAGTCCAGGACCGATTCTCCCAAAGCTGCTTTCAGCTTCAAGCAGTTCAAAGTCTGCGGACCGAAAGAGTTTACTGGTGAAGATGGTCCTACGGCCATGTTCCAGTGGTTTGATTCTATCGAGGTCACCCAGCGTCAGAGTGGCTGTCCTGACAATCTCCGTACTCTCAACGCAACTGGCGTCTTCTAGTCCCGCGCTTTAGACTGGTGGATGGCTGAGAGAAACAAACACGAAAATGATGCAGCTTACGGGCTATCATGGGATGAGTTAAAGGACGTGATGATGGAAGAGTTATGCCCTCCCCATGAGCGCCAAAAGTTGGAGGATGAATTCTGGCATATTAAGCAGAAGGATGGTGACAACACTGGTTTGACTGCACGCTTCAAGCAGTTGAGTATTATCTGTCCGGATCAAGTCAAGACGCCCGATATCGCCATCAAGAAGTATATCCGTGCTCTTCCGGATTGCGTGGCTGACTTTGTTCAAGCAGCAAAGAAGACGACAATTGAAGAAACATACTTGCTCGCTGCTGAGATCAACGACAAGTGAGTCAAGTCTGCTGTCTGGGATAAAACTCCCAAGAATCTGCATCAAGCTACTACCGCTTCAACCGCTGAAACCGCCACCACTCCTCAGTCATCCAAGCTTTCAAGACGCAAGAGAAAGAACAACAACATGCTGCGCGTCACGGATAAGAGCTTCGAGATTAAACTGGGCTTGGGAATTACGAACGCTATGTAAATAGCTTCGTCGACTGAGAGCATCGGCCACGACGTTTGCTTTGCTTGGATGGTAACGAGAACGTTAAATATCGCAAGAACCGTGAGAACGAATGAAAAAACCACGAGAACTTGGTCAAAAACAATTGAAATTCAAAATTTCTTTTTACACTTATTATTATTATTCGAATACAATGTTAGAAACTAAATTTACACGTTTAAATTTTAGTGAATTCGTAAATAAAGAAAATTTACACATGTGTAAGTTTGCCATTTACACATGTGTAAATTTGTTATAATTACATATGTGTAAAAGATCTAGTAAGAGTGATTTTGAGAGGAGAAATAGATTATTTGATGTTGTAAATTATTTTTTGATGCTGTATTTTTATTACAATAAGGTTTGTATTAAAAAAAATTCGGTTTTGATTGGTTTTTTCAATCGTTCTCACGGTTCTCGTAATATTTAGCGTTCTCAAGATAACCCTCCCATATATATATATATTATTGAAACTATTCGCATGCGTAAATATGGTATCGAGTTGTCGAATAGGTCTATGACGAGTACGGTGTGTCAAGGAACTTTGAATCGTCAATTCACCCATCAAACGACATGACCAAAAAGGTATAATCACAGGGGTTTATACTTTATATTAGAGTAAGTTTCTATTTTAGTCCCTGAGGTTTGTCCAAGTTTGCCATTTAGTCCAAATAGTTTTTTTTTTCTACTCTAGGTCCCTGACTTTTTCCTTTTGTTGCCATTTTGATCACATTGCTTAACTCCATCTAAAAACCCCATTTTTAACCAGGGGTATTTTGGGAATTTTCAATTTAAATCTTTCAAATTGCCATTTTAATACATTCTTTTTTTATATTGAAAAAATTAAAGAAAAATATCTAATTAGTGGGATCCACCCCTTCTTCATCAGACCCTCTCTCTAAGTTAGTGGGACCCACCCCATCCCCACCACCAGTCTTGAAAACATTTCTCAACTTCATTCAATCCCATTCTTCTCTTACTAATCTTCTGTGATCGCTATGTTTCACCAGCGATATTTCCAGACAACGACACAATTTCCATCATCGTCTTCCACATAAATCTCCCCAAATATGCACAATATCTGCAGTTGTATGTCGAAGAAAAAGATGATCGGAAACATAATTCAACCAACAGTTAAATCTCCAAATACCACATCTCACACCTCATCATCAAGAGCAACAACTTCTAGATCCAATCAATTTCACCGTGGATTATCATCCGTAATATCATCGGTACTGACATCCGTTTCAACGAACGACAACAGTTACAACAAGGACTCTTGGAAATCATCGGTTTCAAGCCATAACTCACTCTTCAGTCTCCGTGATTTCCTAACGGAATCCCCTGACGTTTACCATTTCAAAGAGATCTTCACCACCACAAGCGGTTTTCTATCATCAAAATACTCATCATCATCAGCATCCGCCACGTGGCGGTGCATCCGATTGATGAACAAGAGCTTCTTCAACGACTTCTCGTGATATATAAAAGTCATCACTCGACTTTGATTAAGCTTCGAGGAGCTTCGATGTCTGGTAATTACATATATTTGTTTTATGATTATGTTAACTGTGTTAGTCTTTCTAATTGCGGGTTTGATGAAGAAAAGGAGGGTAGGGGTGGGTCTAGAGGTGTACAAAAAAACCGGTTCTAGAACTGAAACCGGGAAAAAAACCGAAACCGGTTTTTTTAACCGGTTTTTTATAACTGAACCGCCGGTTTGTGACCGGTTACTATTCTTGATCTGAAAAACCGGTTAATAACCAAAACCGATTTAAAAAAACCGGTTTTTTTGGAAAAAACCGGTTAAAAACCGGTCCCAACCGGTTACACTGGTTATTGTTTTGGACTTGAAAAACTGGTTAGTAACCGAAACCGGTTATAAAAAAAACCGGTTTTTGTTTTGGGTGAAAAAACGGGTTCGGTTAATAACCGAAACCGGTTTTTGATAAAAAAAACGATTTGTACACCTCTAGGTGGGTCCCACTATTTAGATATTTTTTTAGTTTTTCAATATAAAAAAAGAATGGATCAAAATGGCATTTTGAAAGATTTAAATTGAAAATCCCCAAAATACCCCAGGTTAAAAATGGGGTTTTTATATGGAGTTAGGCAATGTGATCAAAATGGCAACAAAAGGGAAAAGTCAGGGACCCAGAGGAGAAAAAAACTATTTGGACAAAAATGACAAATTTAGACAAACCTCAGGGACTAAAATGGCAATTTACTCTTTATATTATTATGGCCATAATGACAGGCTTGATCGGGTTCTAAGGTAGACTAAACGGGTCAGAATTGGAAGCCAAAACAAAATGTAAGGTCTCCTACCCAAGGATCACACTCAAAGAACAATCACCAGGTGTGGGGAATCCACCTAGCAATCACTGCCGTAGAGTATTGGATCAAGAAGCAATAGAATGAGAATGATGAAGATGATGAATGACGTCACACACAGTAGCCGTCAATGCACACGTAGTATAATGATTAGGGTTTGCTTGAGGCACAATCTTTCCACAAAAGAAATCTCCATATTTTTCATTTCACTAAAGAATATATATACAAGAGGAAGTCCTGACTACAAAAATCAGGACATAAAGGCCCAAAGCCCAACACAAGAAAACATAAGTCCTGACCACATATGTAAATTTGGACTAGGATGGAATTCCTAAGTCTTGACTACATGAAACCCTAAATTTGGACCATAACTAGTAAATTCTGACCAAAGTAGAACTTCTATAAATTACACAAAAGACCCTTAAACTTTGGAGAGCCTACACTTATCACACAAAGTGCATTTACACAAAAGTCAAATGTGAATTGAAGGCTAAACTGATCATGACGAGGTGGACATGTAAAAATAAATTTTATAATGTTATATAAACTGTTATGATGCCAAAAATTATAGTTTCGATACTTAAAAGATCATTCGTCGTAAAATGCAAATTTTATATTTTTTTTATTTTTATTTTTTTACTTTTATTTAATTCATATTTGACTCGTCATTTCACCTACTAAATGTGATGATCATAGGGTATAACCACAGGGGATTAAAACCCTCATTATTATGATCACGTTGCAAAGTTCAGTTTGAAATTTGACTTGACCAAAATGGTAAGAACCGAAAGTCAAAGAAAAGTCAATATGCTTGACTTTCGGCTAATAATTAGCCTATAAAATGAAATAGACTAGAAAGAGCACTTACTAGTGTTGAATAACATTTTAAGAACTCAGAAGGAGGCGTGTGAAGAATAAAGTTCAACTATAAAGGCTATTAATACTAATCTTGGAGTGATTAGAACATGACAAGTGTCAAGAGGGGGTGTTAGGAATAGGATTAGTGTCAAGACATGTGTTCAAGTGTGGCAAAGAACTGAGCAAGGTGGCATATGATGCACCAAGGCAGCTGCCAGCCAAGAAACCGTTGTCTGAGGACCCCTTACGGATCGTAAGGGGGTGCATAAGGTCCGTAAGAGGAGCTGTCGCACAAAATGTTTTGCATACCCCTTACGGACCGTAAGGGGTTATGGTTATGGTGCGTATAGACCTCCTGAAATCAAATGTTTTTTATTAATGAGAAAACTACATATAAATGAGAAAACTAAAGAAACTAACTAAAAATGCCTAAAAAAGATGCCATTTTTTTTGGAAAATTGGTTTTTAATAAACCAACCTTTGTCCCGTTGGTAAATAATAATTTTACCTACGTAATTGGTATACAATAATCCTACCTATCAACATGTTGGTACTCAATGAACTTCCGTTAAATTTTTTTAACTAAAGTTAATTTTTAAGTTTTATTTATTACACAAAAAGTCCCCGCAGTTGTAATTTACTAGTTTTAACTATTTTATAAAACAAAACAAAAAAACTCAAGGGACTGTAATTTACTAGTTTTAAAATAGTTAAAACTAGTAAATTACAACTACAGGGACTGTTTGTGTAATAAATAAAACTTAAAAACTAACTTTAGTTAAAAAAAATTAACGGAAGTTCATTGAGTACCAACATGTTGATAGGTAGGATTATTGTATACCAATTACATAGGTAAGATTATTATTTACCAACGGGACAAATGTTGGTTTATTAAAAACCAATTTTCCTTTTTTTTTTTTACAAAATATCACTACTTTTTATGTATAATTTTTTTTTTTAAAGTTGCACTGCACATGTGCATTATATTAATCAATCGTATTATTTAGGTTTTTGGGAGGGTGGGGGTTTAGGTTTTTTTGGGGTGTTGGTGGGGGTGGGTTAGGTTGTTTAGGCTGTTTCGTATTAATGCGCATGCGTAGTACAATTTTTTTTTTTTTGAAAAAGGTTTTTTTTATACATAAAATATAGTGATTTTTATTAAAAAAAATTGTAAAAAAAAATTGGCATGTTTTTAGTCTTTTTTAGTTTGTTTTTTGTTTTCTCATTTAAACTAGTTTTCTCATGATTCATCCCATATATATATATATATATATATATCGTACCCAGTAAATCACACAAATAGCAAAGCTATTGGTAGGGTCTGGGGAGGGTGAGATGTATGCACACCTTACCTTTATCCTGGATAGAGAGACTGCTTCCAGAGAGACCCTCGACACCACCCTATATATGTGTGTGTGTGTGTGTGTGTGAAGAAACACCAAACTAATCTAGTGATTAGTATGTGGTTTGTGCCTCGATAAATAAAGGTTAATATTCTTTCCTTCTCGTTTAAACAGCTATGAAGATCCTGCAAAACAATCAACACACCGTAAGCTCGTTATAAGGAGGAGAATAGGGGGTTCTCCTTGTAACCACTCTCCGGCGTGCGAATAAGTAATTGTTATAGTGTGTGTATTAAGTGAAAGAGCAAGAGAGTGATCCTTAAACCTGGAGGTGAAGTTCCCTATTTATAGCCGAGGTGGTTTGTGAAGGAGATGGGCTGATGGGCCTTGGGCCTGTAGACGAGAACAATGAATATCCATTCTGTCCCCTTTGCCATGATCGTTAGTGATTTCAGGCGAGAGGGTAGCTGACCCATGTTGAATGGATCTACGTGTGCTGACGATTGTCCTTGTTGTCTGGTCTATCATCAGCAGCTAAGTGGAGATCGTAGAGCAGTGGTCGGCGCATGTTAATTGGTGCCACGTATACGTCCTTGTGTACCTTTTTGTCTCTTGTATGATTGTCCATCGTGCAGCACGATCATGTACTGCCTGTTGGACGCTTATTGACCCACTGCTCTGCCACTTGTATCTTTTGTACTCGTCCGATGTTTACTTGCGCATCTTACCTCTGCGCGACCCCAGGTATAATCTGAACAGTCGGCGCAAGGTCAAGGAAGGCAGGTCTTTTATCCAAGGAGTTAAGTGTCAAAACTGATCCTGTCTTGCCCCTAACCTCTCGCGCGACTTGGAACACATTTGTTTAGCCGGCGCGAGGTCGGGGAAGTTATCAATTTGGTTTAATTTGGGTATGGTTTCGCGCACGATCTGAGGCTGACTCGTATGGTCGGCACAGGATTTAGGATCATACCCTTTCAATATGACCTTTCTTTCAATATTGTGAATCATGTGTAGGGTTTCTAGATATGTGTCATGCTAGAATTCAATCCATAATTATCGAGGTGTTACGGTAATTGCTTATTGTGAAACTATAACTTGGGTGTAAGGCTTGTAAGTGGCTGGGCGATGGTTTTGGTTTGTTTTAGACTAGTGCCTTGTTAGTTTAAAACATTTGTATATATTTCGATGATGAATAAAAGTACTGTTTGTCGTTAAAAAAAATATATTTGAATCTCTTTTAAACATTACATAAAATAGAACCGATTGATTGCCATACAGAAAAGGGTAGGGTCATAGATGCATTTCCAAAACCCACATGTTTCGAACATGGCAAATCAACACACTTTATGTTTGTGTTTAATGATATAATCCACATGCTTTTTAAATATGAAACTCAAAGTGGACCGTGTTGTTGCTTAGCTCAATTTAAGTGTGGGAAAATTATGAGGTTTTTTTGGAACTAATCAAGAAGAAGTTGATTTAAAAAAGACATATTAAAATACTTGTAAAATTTCTCAACAATACTAACAACTAAAACAAATTAGATACTTTTAGTTAAAATAAATAGGGTTATTGGATTTTAATAATCCGAAGTTTCACCCGTTGGCCACTAATAATCCCAACTTCAAAAATTCCCTGTAACAATCCCAACTTGTAAGATTTTGGCCCTCAATGATCCTTTGCTAATTGGGTTATAACCCAGTTAGTTTTTTTGCTGACGTGGCTAATGACGTGGACACAACTTTGTTATTTGTTGACTTGACTGCTTATGTGGCACCATCACCACCTCCACTTCCTCCTCCTCCACTGCCACCACCATCATGTACCACCATCACCTCTAACCACCTCCACCTCCACCCACCACCATCACCACCTCCACTTCCTCCACCACCACTGCCATCTCCACCAACACCGCTGTCATCTCCACCCACCACCACTGCCATTTCCGCCACCACCTACCATCGCCATCTCAGATTCATCCCCACATTCATCACCTAACCGACAACCACCCCCGTATCGGCGGTTCTTAAACTTGACCTAACCGTCACCGATGAAGGATCCAGAACGGTGGGAATAGGGTTAATTCCATTGTTGTTGTTGGAGCAGAGGTCGATATGGTGGAGCGGATGTCGATGTGGTGGAGCGGAAATAGGGTTAATTCCATTGTTGTTGTTGCAGAGGTTCTGATTTCATTGGAGATTGAAAGATTGTGGGAATGGATGGTAGGTGGTGGTCGGAGGGGATTGAAGATGGTGGTTGTGAGGTGGGAGCTGGGTGGTCGGAGGGGGTTGAAGATGGTGGTTGTGCGGTGGGAGTTGGGTGGTTGTGGTGGTAGTGAGGTAGTGGAGTGGTGGTGGTGAAGATGGTGAGTGTCTGTGTATGTATATCTATAATTAAATTTTTTTTTTTTCATATCAATATCCACATCATCATCCACATAATGAACCAACTTATTTTGTTACACATCAGTGTCCACGTCAGCATCCACGTCATCAAAAACTAACCCAGTTAGTAAAGGATCATTGGGTGCCAATATCTTACAAGTTGGGATTGTTACAGAGAATTTTTGAAGTTGAGATTATTATCAGCCAACTGGTGAAACTCTGGATTATTAAAATCCAATAACTCAAATAAATAAAACTAGTTGATATTATGATTAAATAAATATTGTGTTAAAAAATAAGTAATAAAATATATTGATGTTGATGAGCATAAGATAACATATTAAAAAGTTTAAATTATATTAGCCTTAAACTATTTATAAATAAACAATTATAGTTACCGTATATACTAAAAACTAAAGTCGGTGGTGAAAGAACCTCCCGACTTTCGCCCTTCAACTTTCCATTTAACACGTTTGATTCATCATTTGTTTACATTTAAACCCTTGATGTCTGGTGGGTTTGTCTCGTGTGGCTCCTCCGCCCAATAATATAAATGTGTTTGCCTCGAGTGTGAGACACGTTTTTTACTTTTGGCTAAATAGGTTTGTTTTGATCCCCTAAGTTTCAAAAATTACGTATTCAACCCCTCGACTTTGTTGGTTTGGATGCTATGTATTGTTGTACATCATGCAATGGTGTGTTGTATCTTTATCTTATACGTGTTAATGTTGGCATTTTACCATGATTTCCCGACTGGGGTTTTTAAGCCCCATTATCGTAGCATTCGTGCTTTCTTGGTGGGTTGTCTTCTGCGATTATTCTACCGGTTAAAGGAAAGGCCTACTTAATTTTGATCATTTGAACCACTAAGGCATAAATATATTTTTCCTTTTGGTCTCTTTTCTAATTTGGTTGTTTCCGTTGGTCTTATTGTCTCTAGCGAAGCATTTGCATGCGACAGAACTTTGATTTGGTCATGTTTTTTTAGGTTGTTAAAATGTCGATGAAGATGAGACTACTCTCATCCAGGATGTTTATGTTTCATACTTTGAACTGTTGCATGCAATCAAACTTTATGCATGGATTTACGTCATGCATTCGATTTTATCCTTTGGATTTACATAACAAGAGGATGTCGATGTTTCCGTTAGAATGACTTGGGATTGAACTTTGATTTTTTTATGTTTCTTTAGGTTTTTAACATGTCGATGAAGACGAGACAATTGTCATTTGAGATGTCGGGGTTTGATACTTTGGTTTTTTGCATGCATTCAATTTCATAATTTGGACAAACAGTTTATAATCTTCATTGACATGTTGGTGTTTGACACTTTGATGTATTTGCATCTTTTGGCTTTCATGGTTTGGATTTACTTAATATGAGGAATGTGATGTTTTCATCTAAATGGATTTAACACTCTCTTTATTAAATTTTTTAGACCCCTAGTGTCTGCGTTGATTATTTGATGTGTTAAAAGTAACTTTTGGTTGTGTTTGGTTTGGGCTTCTATGTGGTTGTCATGGTGCTTATTTGTTAGGTAACTTTAAAATGTGGCCAATGATGATCATTCACAAATGGCGAAACAACTTTAAATTGCCTTCATAAGTCTTGAGCCCATCTGTCGTTGTTGTTGCATTTTTAGGTTTTTAACATTTTGGTCATGTTTGGTGACGTGGTGCGAGGGTGATATAATTTTTGGTATATTTTTAGCACTTTTACTTGTTTATCAAGATTTAAATTTATAAAACACGATATAACACAATCACTCTCTACAACACGCTAAGGCAAGTGCACACATCGTTGGCGTAGTATAGTGATGGTAAGATACCGAGGCCGTCCAAGGACACAAGAGCTTTTAATACCGAAATATCGTCAACGTCTAGTCTAACCAAATTTTTGAGAAAAGATGTTAGTAAATAAAAACGAAAAGAAAAATAAAATAGTTAAGAGAAACAATAAACAAGATAGAATCACTTGGTTCCGACTCCTCTTTTACGTATCCTTTGATGATTTCCGTACTTTGGGCTTTTTAAGAGATTATCTTAGTTATTGTGGCATGTCCCTCTTTTGGAGGCAACGCTACCCTCAACCATATTGGTCTAAGTCAGCAGAGATACAGTCTCGCAAGACCGGATTATTGAAAGATAATTAAGTAAGTTATTAATGCAAGATGCGTCATGTCCCTCTTTTGGAGGCAACACTACCCTTGGCCATATTGGTCTGAGTCAACAAGTATACAGTACCGCATGGCCGGTTTAAAGTTTTAATAGTAGTTTATTTATAAGGGATTCGGATCGTTCTTACTTCCCCTGATTTGATGTTATCTGCCTCAAGAGAAGTCCTAATAAGCTTGAATCAAGTCCTCGCAGTTAACGTGCTTTATATAGACCGGACGAGGCAAGAACTTTACCCACACCACCCTTCTAACCCCATTCGAGATAGTTAACGTGCTTTATATAGACCGTAAAGACACGGATGAGTGAATCAACAAAACATGAAGAGATGTTAGAATAAAGTTCACTTTCAATATAAAAAAATTATTTCTTAAAGTCATTAATACATACCCAAATAAAAAGTGGCTAAAGCATGGAACATAAAAGATTTGTTGTTTACCCCATGACCATAAGTACTCAATTAGATTCCGTCATCTCAAACCTATCCAAACTACTCAATTTTGGAAGGAGCACTTAGTCAAAATACCTCAAGTACTCACTACATTTTTCTCAATAGAAAACTAAAAAAACTAAACATTGAAATAAAAAGGACAATTTTATTAATTTAAAAACAAAAAATAGATAGTTATAAATAAATGTAGAATTTAAACTAATCGTTGTCTGAATCATCGGTGCTCTAGTTCGGTGGGGTAGTGACGTGTTCGACAAGATCATATCAACGTTCTAAAGCGTATATCTTCATCCCGCAACTCATAAATTACCTCGTGGTCTACAACTACATCGATCGGAGGGTCCAACACATAATCCGATTATATTACATTCTCGTCATGCTTTATAATCATATTGTGCAATATGAGACATGTGCACATCAATTTATGTATTTTTCTCGCACTTCATTGCCCGTTGCGTTGATTAAGTATACCTCATTTACTTTCTAAGCAAGATGTTAGTCACATTTGTATTAGCGGGCATTAACCTGAAAAGGACACCTTAGGGCGGTTCCAAGCATTTGGTTATTGAACAACGGAGATTGATTGAGAACATTGATGTCATTATTCGAACAAGCGGGACCATAGTACGCATGCCAAACCACAAGTCATGTGATACCACAACTTCGAGCATGATCATTAAGTATTTGTGATCACCTCTCATAAATTAGCTTTGCAGACTTGTAAGACATGTTCTCCATGTGATATGTGTACAGTCGATGTTATCGATCATCCCTAGCAGGCTCCATCTACCTTCATGCTCATTGTACAAACATGTAATATGGTTACTCGTTCTATGTAAAAACTCTTTAGTGTATAACATAATAAGTGAATTGCAAAATATTCTATAGATTCACGGAAGTTCTACCAGACATAGCTATATATTCACCGTATTCGTCAGGAACATTACCTGTAACGAGTTGACGAATAGCTGATGTGCATTTAAGAATTGGCGTGAAGCTCTTATTTAACCTCCCATCGTAACCATCATGAAACTATACAAACCTTAACGTATTTGCATTGTATTTCGGGTTTTCGACAAAGTAACCATTTATTAGAGCTTCATTAGCCAATTCATGGTCGCAACAAATATTTTTTTCGTAGATTTTGCAGTGTCCAAAACTCGCTTGTAGTGGCCACTTTGCAAAAAAAAAAAATTTACCTCGACACCACTGTTAGAATCGGACGACTCGCAAAAAAGATCATCGTAATCGGATAAACCAATGGCAACCCAAGTGTACTATAATCGGATGGAACATCCATTGTGTAATATTTTTTTGGTATAGAAATTTTAGAGAGTAGATAAAATATAGTTTTTTTTCGGTATAGATGTTAAATATGTGAGTAGGGCTGGCATATCGTGTCAGGGATGACCAGTTAAGACACGAACACGAAACAAGTTAACACGAACAAAACACGAAATCTTATCGTGTCAATTTTTCCAAACACGGCCCTGATAATAAACAGGTAACACGAATACACCCTGTTAAGACACGAAATAGCTTACAAGAGTATCATACGACCTGTTAACACACATGACCTGTTAAGATATGAACACGATATGTTAAGACACGAACACGACCTCTTAAAACATAATTTGCCTTGGAGGGTGGAGTGTGGAGTCTAGGGCTGACGTATCGTGTCAGACACAACCTATTAATACACGAACACGATAAGACACGAACACAAATAGGTAAACACGAATACGACACGAACACAAAATAGATAAACACGAATACGACACGGAAATTAACAGGTCTTAACATGCCGACTTGTTTAAGACACGAAACCTGTTAAGGGTCAAACACGAACTTGTTAAGGTCGTGTCGTGTTTTCATGTCCGTGTCAGAAATTGCTAGCCCTATATGTGAGATATTTATAATTTAAAAAAAAAAGAATTTATATATAAAAAATTCCCACACACACATAATCATCGAGTATGGAAACCAGGAATTCTTACTTGATCCATGCAGTCGGTGGGAGGGGACGTTGTTACCCCCTACCTGATTACCAGGGGCCGAGTTAGTGTAGAAGAAGGGGTAGCACGGGATACCCCTCAACTCCGTCTCCGTAGTGTAAAAATAACCCTCAACTTCGTCTACGTAGTGTAAGTTTTCAATTATTTTTTCGGTTTTATACAAAGGATACCTTTATCACTCCCACTCAAAAAAAAATTTGGGATACTCTTGAATTTTTGGGCTAGCTCCGTCACTGCCGATTACTAGACTTATTCGGAGGTGTGGTCGAGTATGGTGCCTCCTCCCCCTTTATAGATAACATTCTTATCTGGTCTAACCTTATGGATCCATACATCCATCTCAGCATCCTCATCTTTACTATCTTCATCTTGCTCGTTTGTGCCTTCTTGATGACCTAACATTCTGTCTCATACAACATAACAATTCTAACTGCAACCTTGTATCTATCTCCTCTTTCCTTTATACAAACAATACTCAGTATTTGAATGTATTTGCATACGGAACCACTTGACCCTCAATGGTGATCTGAGTGCCGTTGTCGTCGCCTGCACCACCAAGATTCTACTTGAGCCCAATAATAGCATATATATATTAGGCAATGATTTCAATATATTATTTGTATATATTTGTACCAAAATAGCCGATATACAATGTATTATATATAGGGATCAATATCAATGAATGGAGGCAAGGAACATATTATTTCATGGTATCACCCCTACCCTTCGATCCTCTCCTATTCTTTCTCTAACCCTATTCCGCCCACCCCCTCTTCTCACAATCAACCGCTGCCGCCATGACTGGTTCGAACTCCTCTGTCACCAGTGATTCTAAAATTCACCCTGCCACAACCATCTCCAACATCAAGACTTCGATCCCTATCACTCTAGAAATCGAATCCGGTCAATACAATTCTTGGGCCACTCTCTTTAAACTCCACTGCAAAGCTTGCCTTGTCTTTGATCACATCCAAAGCAAACCTGAAACTTCCTCCAGTACCACCAACAAGCCGACGGACGAGTGGGAGCGTCTGGATGCCATTGTGTTACAATGGATATACAGTACAATCTCAAACGATCTTCTACACACCATTATTAATAAGACTGCTACTGCGTACGACGCTTGGGTTTCCATCGAAAATCTTTTTCATGACAACAAAAGTGCTCGTGCGATCCAACTTATGCATAAATTCTCTAACACCCGCCTTGACGGCTTCCCGAATGTGTCTGCGTACGGCCAAGAGCTGAAAACTTTGGCTGACCAACTTGCAAATGTCAATGCACCTGTGGATGATGATCGCCTGGTTCTTCAGTTAATCGCTGGTTTGAACGACGAATACGACAGCATTGCAACTATCTTACAACAACAGGAACCACTGCCATCTTTCTATGCCGCCCGATCCAAGATAATTCAGGTAGAGAACCGCAAAGCCGAGCAGACTCTTCATGCTTCCAAAATAGCCGGTTCTGCTCTCACAGCAACTACTCAACGTTCGGGCCCTTCTGAATCAACTCGACATGATGACCGAACCGGCGGCAGGGGCCGTGGTCGGTCCGGCAGACGTGGTCGGGGACGTGGGTCTTTTGGCCGAGGTCGACAAATGCAGCACTGGTTAAATCAATTTTTTAACCCATGGATGCCTCCCTGTAGTTCATACCCGCCACCTTACGGACCTCCTCAACAGCCGTACTGGGCCGCTCCGCCGTGTCCATACCCGTCTACCACCAGGCCCAACACCAATACTTCAGGATCAGGAATTCTTGGCCCACGCCCCACTCAAGCCCATGTCGCTTACAGTCCAACGGATATCGAGCAAGCCATGTATACCATGTCTCTACAGCAGCCTGATCCGACTCAGTATATGGATACGGGAGCAACTTCCAATGCATCTCATGAACTAGGTAACTACCATTCTTTTTCTAATTCGTGCGTGTCTCAAAATATCATTGTAAGAAATGGCGACATTATTCCGGTACTAGGACAGGGCACCAAATACCTACCCAAACCCTTCCCACCATTTATACTTTAAAACGTCCTATACTCACCCAAAATTGTCAAAAACTTAATATCCGTTCGCCATTTTACCACCGATAACTCTGTTTCTGTCGAATTTAACCCATTTGGTTTTCTTGTGAAGGATTACAAGACCAAGAAGCCGCTCCTCAGATGCAACAGCAGCGGTGATCTTTACCCTTTGGTGCTCGGGTCAACCACATCTCAACCTACCGTTTTTGCTGCTATCTCGGCTCAACTCTGGCATCAACGTCTAGGGCATCCTGGACGTTCCTCTTTGGACTCTTTAAAAACTTCTAGTTCTATTGTTTTTAATAAACCTCATAATAATATATGCCAGTCTTGCATTTTTGGTAAAAGTATTCGGTTGCCATTTTTTGCTTCTAACAATTACACTGTTCAACCTTTTGATATCATACATAGTGACGTTTGGACTTCTCCAATAATTAGTTCATCTGGCCATAAATATTATGTCTTGTTCTTAGATGATTATTCAAATTTCTTATGGACATATCCACTTTCTCATAAATCTAAAGTCTTTCCCTCTTTTCAACAGTTTGCGTCCACCATAAAAACACAATTTGAAAGAACTATAAAAACTTTCCAATGTGACAATGGGCGTGAATACGTCAACCACTCATTTCAAAATTTTTTTACCACTAATGGTATTCTCTACCGCCTTTCATGTCCTTACACGTCATCTCAAAACGGTAAAGCTGAAAGAAAAATTCGAACTATAAATAATATGATCCGTACACTTCTTGCCCAAGCCTCCTTACCAACCTATTTATGGCACTTTGCCCTAGAAACAACAACCTACCTCTTAAATATATTACCTAATACACATTCTCAAAAGGCCTCACCAACTGAAATACTCTATCAGACCACCCCAACATACGACCATCTTCGCGTGTTTGGGTGCCTTTGTTATCCTCTCGTTCCTTCTACCACAATACATAAGCTTGAATATCGGTCCCAACCGTGTGTCTTCCTCGGCTATCCCGCAACCCATCGCGGGTACCGTTGTCTAGACCTTCAAACCAAACAAATCTTCATATCGCGTCACGTTGCGTTTGATGAAACAACATTTCCCTTTGCTCAACAAATCGGTCCAACACCCTCTTACCAATTTTTATCCGAACCATTCCCTTACCATTTATGCCCTCATATATCTCCAGCCCAAACAAACTTGCACCCCAGCCCACAACCTTCTCCTAATACTAATCAGGCCCACAGCCCTATCCGCACACCCTACACCGGCCCACAGTCCCACCCGCACACTCACGGCCCAACAACCATTCCCATTACCGACCCCTCTCCTCCCACACCTGGCCCACCTACCTCGAGCCCAAACCACAGTCCTCCCACAAATACCCCCCCTGCCCCGATACATCACCACAGCCCACCTACACTAGTCACCCAACCTTTGTCCACTGCCCCCACATCCCACCCACCTCCTGTCACCAACCCGGCTCCACCCATTCAACCCACACCCGCCCAGCCGACCCGGACGATGCATACACGCTCCATGAGCGGCATCTTCAAGCCCAAACACCCTCTAAATTTACACATTACCACTACCTCCACAACACTTCAACCTATTCCCAAAAACCCTTCGGATGCCCTTAGTATACCGGAATGGTACTCCGCCATGACTACGGAGTACAACGCACTAATTAGAAACGGAACTTGGGAGTTAGTACCTCGTTCTCCAGATATAAATGTCATTCGGTGTATGTGGTTATATAAGCATAAATTCAAATCCGACGGCTCCTTGGAAAGATATAAAGCACGGTTAGTATGTGACGGTAGATCCCAACAGGTTGGTGTGGACTGCGGGGAGACTTTTAGTCCAGTCGTAAAACCCGCTACTATTCGTACAGTATTGTCCATTGCTTTATCTAAACGGTGTTCGGTTCATCAGCTGGATGTCACAAATGCATTTCTTCACGGGAACTTACATGAGACAGTTTATATGTACCAACCTATGGGTTTTCGCAACAAACAGTTTCCTGATCATGTGTGTCTCTTGAAGAAGTCATTATATGGGCTCAAACAGGCACCACGGGCTTGGTACCAAAGGTTCACTGATCATGTTCTCACTATGGGGTTTCAACACAGTCGTTGTGATGCTTCTCTCTTCACGTTTCATCAGGGCAGTGATACAGCTTTTCTCCTTCTTTATGTTGATGACATCCTCTTAGTCACCTCTTCTGATAAGGTTCGTCAAACCTTAATGTCTCGTCTTGCTAATGAATTCGCAATGAAAGACTTGGGCCCCCTCAGCTATTTTCTAGGCATCTCTGTTTCTCGAACGGCCAACCACATGTTTCTTTCGCAACAGTCTTATGCGTCTGACATTATTGCTCGAGCTGGAATGCAATCCTGTAACCCGGTATCCACCCCGGTCGACACAAATTCAAAGCTCAGTGCCGAAAATAGTGAACTTTTTCACGACCCCACTCTTTATCGCAGCCTGGCAGGTGCTATTCAATATCTTACTTTCACTCGCCCTGACATTACCTACGCGGTTCAACAGGTCTGCATGCACATGCATGCTCCCCGGATCGATCACTGGAACGCATTAAAAAGGATCATCCGGTATGTCAAAGGCTCTGCAGCTCTAGGCTTGATGCTCACAGGCTCCTCACATTCGTCTTTGGTTTCTTACATGGATGCGGACTGGGCCGGCTGCCCCGATACCCGTCGCTCCACTAGCGGCTACTGCATTTATTTTGGCGACAATCTTATCTCATGGTCTTCTAAACGGCAGTCTACCGTCTCGCGATCTAGCGCGGAGGCCGAATATCGTGGCGTGGCAAATGTAGTTGCTGAAATTTGCTGGCTACGAAATTTATTGCTTGAACTTCATCTTCCATTATCTCGCGCTACTCTCGTTTACTGCGACAATGTTAGTGCCATATACTTGTCGGGTAACCCCGTTCAACATCAGCGAACAAAACACATAGAGCTCGATATTCATTTCGTTCGTGAACAGGTTCAGCGGGGTCAGGTGTGGATTTTGCACGTTCCATCCAGATATCAAATAGCGGACATCTTTACCAAGGGTCTTCCACGTATCCTATTCGAAGATTTCAGATCCAGTCTCAGCATACGGTCTCCTCCCGCTTCGACTGCGGGGGTATAATAGCATATATATATTAGGCAATGATTTCAATATATTATTTGTATATATTTGTACCAAAATAGCCGATATACAATGTATTATATATAGGGATCAATATCAATGAATGAAGGCAAGGAACATATTATTTCACCCAACTTTAACAGCTTCTAGCCGATGACATCAAGTCCAGCAGCCCACAACCAATTAAAAACCTCAAATATAAAAGAATAAACACATTACAAACAAGTTACCAAAAATATCTATACATTTTTGGACATAAAACTGAACATATAAATATAAACAGCTACACCTTTTAACATATTTCACATTTTGTAGTCTTTATTTTTGTGCTAATGCTAAATAGGTAAAAGTGAGAATGGGTTGCAAACAGAATATGCCTACGTGTTCACCTGACCCATGTTACGTCTACTTATTTTGGTTTTTGAGGGAGAGAAAAATGGTATTTGGGAAATGGGCTACGGCTAAAAAATGTGCAGCTCAAAATGGGCTATAGATATTGGCCCCATATTCCGCAAACATTGCCCGTTTGATAAAATTTAACAGCCCGAAAAGCTTATACCAATCACTAGATTTGCTTTATTTAGACTATAATTTGGTGACACACAATAAGACCATCCCCAGTTTTGTGTGTTATTAACTTTTAAACCATGCGGCACCTAGTGGCGGATTTAGAAAAAAACGTTAAGGGGCAAAGTTTCAAAATTTTCTTTTCTATAGAGGCAGCGAAATCGAAAAACGTCAAAAATTTACACTATCGCCTGAGCGTCAAGGGTACCAGGGGGCATTTTATCTCAAGTTATATCAGGGTCCCTGGCAGCACCATTCTCACGGAGTCCAGATGATCGGTTTATTTTAAGTACTTGATTTTGTATGTGATTTCATTCTAAATGCATTATTAATGTCATTATAATATATATTACTTTTATTTGTCTTTTCTATATTTTGTAAATATTTATCTACTTAGTAGGTTATGATAGGATATTAGATAAACTTGTCCAAACATTACTCGACTCAAAGACATACCACTTTGATATACAGTTATGTAAATCTAGTCAACTCTATTTGATTCTAGTTGATTTGGGCTGAAAACAACAAGCTAAATTGGATTGCATTGCATTATTGCAATAAAACTATGATGGTGTAATGGGCTGAATTAGTTGGATGACTGAAGACTCAAGAACTAGCAGCTCGGCCTAGGATGGAAGTGAGTCTCACGATGATTGTCTGCAACCTGTAAGTGATCACAGAAAGAAAAACACACCATTAGCCTCGTCACAGGGAGAGGAGCCTCTCTGTGACCAAGCTCGGACGTGAGAATAAGTATGGGAAGTACAAAAGAGAAGTCAGAGAGAGGGTTGGAGAGTTTAGAGAGAGAAGGTATTGATTACCCTTTTTGGAGTTTTAAATGGAGTAGTGGTGCACAAATCGGGTTTTTTTAAAAATCGGGTTTCGGGTAGGATCGGGTTTTACAAAATCGGGTTTTTTAAAAACCGGGTCGGGTCCGGGTCCGGGTTCTCTACCAAAAATGTATACCCTATATACCCGGGTTTGGGTCGGGTTTTATAAAACCCGGGTATTATAATACCCTATTTCCGGGTTCGGGTCCGGTTCGGGTATGCATCGGGTTGGGAAAAAACCCGCACCGGGTATTAAAAAACCCTACCGGAACTATGCTTATAAAATGTATCAAACATAACTCTCACACATAGACATCAAATCTATTGATAAACAGAGGCACAATTTATAAACAGAGGCACAATTTACAGTTCTTCATGTGGTTATTCTTGAACTTTATAAACAGATGCACAATTTATTAAATACAAAAACTAATAATGATATTAAACAAACAAAGAAAATAGAAGGGCCAACATATATTGGCATATTTGTTTCCACTTGTAATTAAATATACTAAATAATTAAGTAGCGGTGGCAAATATCATTTGAAACCTAATAATTAAACAAGATTACATCAAAGTGCATACATAATTTTGTTAAATCATAAGAACTAGAAGTCTTAATGCATACATAATTAAACAAGATTACATCAATATCGGGTTTTTTTAAAAACCGGTTCCGGGTATTTATAAAACCCGGTTCTGGGTTCGGGTATTTATAAAAAGGGGTTTCGGGTATAAACCGGGTATAAAAAAAACCTGTTCCGGGTTCGGGTTTTAGATCAAATATGCATACCCGGTCCCTACCCTACGGGTAGGGTCGGGTTCGGGTATAAAAAACCCTGGTTTTATAATACCCGGTTCCGGGTTTTTTTTCGGGTCCGGGTTCGGGTTTTTTGTGCACCACTAAAATGGAGTATTTATACTTGTGGACATGCTGACGTGGGGCAGTTATGGCCGGACCAGTCACTATCAGACGGTTATGAGCGTGGCCCAGAGTTAGTTACAAAAGATCCTTTTGGTCGGACGTTCTTATAGAGTCGGACCATGATGTTCATGCTATTGTATGTTGTGTTCGATCCGGTGGTTCGGATGCCGCCTTATCAATGACCCAATAAGTTAAGTAGATAGCAGTCCGCAGTTCGTAGGTTTGGGGGTGGTTTTGGCTGGACGTCATGAGAACATCTAGAAAGTTTGCTTCTTTTGTTTGTATGTTTAAGTAGTTCGTTTTTCGTGATCACAAACCAGTATTCTTGTTTGATTATTTTTATTATAAGACATTATTTTTTTTTTGTGTGTTTGAACTTTAAAAAATCATGTGCATGATCCACTAATGTTTCTGATTGTGTTATTGTTATTGTTATTATTATTATTATTATTATTATTATTATTATTATTATTATTATTATTATTATGATGTTAATCTGAAAAACAATTTGAGGTTAATTAACCAAGATGGTCATATTTATGTATAAAAAGACTTTTGGGTTGTATTATGACTAAACTAGGTACGCAGAGATTTAATCATGTTGTATTATATAGGCTATGCAATTGATTGAGTTTAATTTTTTTTTTTGAACGACGATTTTTTTGTATTAGGCTACTGCCCTTCTTAAATTGGAGAGCATCGTTATCCCATCCCGGTCATACTATGTTGTCTTAATCGGGCTCATGCTGGCTTCAGAGTTTAGCTTGGGTGTGTCCCCGGGAAACCATACTGCTAGCTGCCACTTGACAGTCGTTGTGCCACCAAATGAGAAGAATTCTCTGGCGTAACACACGGTGGGATAAAAACCCGGGTGAGCTCAGGATAGAGTCTGACACCTCTGCAAGGAGGCTAGGCTCTATCTATCGTGGTCTTATCCACCAAAGTGACACAAGTGGAGATTGAACTTGAGTCATCATTGGAAAACTAAAATCACTATACTACTAGGCCACAAGTGGTGGATAATTGATTAACTTTAATTAATTGGTCAATATGATAGGTACACAAATTATGTCTATGTAATTTGTCAAATATTTCAAGTGAAATTACAAGTTTTGTAATTTATTGATTAAACCTAAATTTGGAAGTGACCATGTCTCTCATCTTAATTTTCTTTTGTCTTTTCTTTACATTCACGCTTTTTAGGTAGGTTACAATTTAGTTTAAGTTTAGCTAATTCGAATCAAACAATACTTTTATGTTAATTTCACAATCAAATAAATCGTATAATTCTAACAGGATGCTACTTGTGAAATGCTATTCTATTTATCCTAACTATTTAGGTTAATTTAGCTTTTTGCATAACTTGACAATGGTCATCACACGCGTTAGCGATGTGGCAGTGTGGCCACATGATGAACACCGTGTCACACCCAAGTGAAGGTCCTGTGTGGTCGATGCGGCTCTCGCGTGAATTTTTTGCGTGAGAGCTGGTCACGAGATAGAGGGTTGTTTTTTTTTAATAATGTGTTATATATCTAGGGTAAGGATATGGTAAAAAGTGTTTAAAATGTGAGAAGGGTAAGAAGTGTTTTAAACCATTGGATATTTGATCTAATGGTTGAGATCAATAGGGTATAAAAATGTAAATTGTGTTTTAATTAGAAGGACCTTATGTAAAATTGAAGGGCAATAGTATCTTTTCGGATGTTTCAAATATGGTAACCGTATCCTACACAACCAAAACCCCCATTATTCTCCTAAAAACTAGCAACTTTCATTTAAAAGTTGATTATCCGATTTCCTTGACTATTGTAAGACACTATACATTTTAATTAACAAAAATCTGTTGATTTAAATCAGTTAATAATCATAAAACACTATGAACCAGAAAGTTAAGATGTTTGTACAGAATATAACACTATTGATTGGGGATAAAACACTATGAAAGGAAATTAAGATGTCTGTACAGTATATAACACTATTGATTGGGGATAAAACACTATACATATAACACTGTTAATGTATAAAACACTATGAAAGGAAATTAAGATGTCTGTACATAATATAACACTATTGATCATCCATATGACACTATACATCTAAATATAAAAAAAATATAACTCTGTTCATGATAAAACACTAAAACAATTATAATTGATGAAGAATTGATGAAGAATGATGCGTACATGAAATTAATTGATAAAACACTAAAATTCGAAAGAATCCCTAAAATATCTCATCGCCGGTTTTTTTGGCAGTTATCTTGGAATCAATTAATTGATAAGAATGGAAAATTACTAATACACCCTTTTGAATTAATTAAAATAAATGACACTTGTCATTCCCAAATTATTTCTCACAGTTCTCACAAATATATAGGGTAAGATCAAATAAAAAGTTTATTTTGCCTAAGTAAGATGAGAAGTAATCTTAACCATTCATTTTTCAAATCAATGGTTAAGATAAAAGTATGGGAGAAAGGAGGAGTGCAAGAGTATCTTGGTAAAATCCTATTTATGAACTTTCTCTCTCCACATGCAAGGCACATGCATATTTCACCCCCATTTTTTAAACGTTCATAATTTTTTTATACGACATTATTTTTTCATAAAAATTTCACCGTAAAATCGAGCGTCTTTTTATATTTAATTTGAGTACCATATTGCTATATAAAATATGAAGACTAAAAAACTCACTAAAATGTGTTGTCTTTTATGTTGTATAACATTTTTTTATGCTAGATTTTTTGTACTATATTTTTGTGCTAAATTTTTTGTGTTGTATTTTTTTGTTTTAAATTTTTTTTTTTCAATTTTTTTTTGCTGAATTTTTTGTACTACATTTTCTTGCGAATTTTTTCGTGCTATATTTTTTTGTACTAGATTTTTTCGTGTTATATTTTTTTGTACTACATTTTTTGTGCTATATTTTTTGTGCTATATTTTTTGTACTAGATTTTTTTGTGCTATATTTTTTTGTACTACATTTTTTGTGATATATTTTTTTGTTATATTTTTAAAAAACAAAAGGGGTGCCACATGTCATTTTCACTCCTATTTATAAGAACCAAAATGTTCTTCATTCCTACTTATTAGGAGTGACACATGTCATCATCACAATCATTCTTAGGCTACTTAGGCAAAATACACTATATATATATATATATGGGAAGGATATATAGAAAACCACTTTTATTGAGAAAACCCGGGAAACTCAAAGCTCCCGACTTTTTTTTTTTGAAAAAATTACCACACGTAATATACATGTTTTTAAGAGTTTTGGGCAAAAAAAATCGAAAAAGTGCGGAGTAGATATTTAAAAAAAAATAAACAAGCTTTGGTGTAACATATGTTCAGCGAATGTAACATATGTTACACCAAAACTTGTTTATTTTTTTTAAATATCTACTCGGCACATTTTCGATTTTTTTTGCCCAAAACTCTTAAAAACATGTATATTACGTGTGGTAATTTAAAAAAAAAAAGTCAGGAGCTTTGAGTTTCCCGGGTTTTCTCAATAAAAGTGGTTTTCTTTTTATCTTTAGCCTATATATATAGAGAGAGAAAGTATAACGTACAAAACGCCTAAACGTACGTTAACGTACGCGACAAGAGTACAACGTGCGTGATTAACATATAACGTGCGTTATTTGTATGATAAAGGCTCCCATACGTGATTATAAGGGCTCCCATGCGTGATTTTTGGCTCCCATGCGTGATTTTTAGCTCCCATGCGTGATTTTTTGACTCCCATGCGTGATTTTCACAAAACCAACGGATCCATGCGTTATTAAATGTTCCATGCGTGATTATATCCATGATCTGATGGTTACGGGCGTCGCGTACGTGAAGTAGGATAAGGCCTTTTGTATGTTAACCGCTCCCTATATTTTTTTTTTTGGAAGGTGACTTTCTATGTACTGGACCAGTGGTCACCGGGTTCATGTCGAAGACAGTCCCCCGTCAGCCCCGCACTCTCGGACGCGATGTTCGATCGGGCCCCGGCCGCCGCGCAAGCTGACTTCCTCCCGGAAACCATACTGCCCTCACACGAGAGACTCGCTGGGTAAAACCGGGTTGCCCTCAAGACCGCACCATGCCTCGGTAGGATACGATCCATCATTGGGAGAACCCGCCCCACAAGCTGTAGACGCCGGGATTCGAACCGGGGTGGCCATTGGCAAAACCCCGGCCGAAAACCAACTGAGCTAGGAGATGGGTAACCGCTCCCTATATATATATATATATATAGGGAGAGGATCATGAGAAAACTAGATATAAATGAGAAAACAAAAAAACTAACCAAAAAAGCACTAAAAAGAAGGGGGGAGATTTTTAATGAAGGAGAAGGGACTTTTAATGAAGGAGGGGTAAAATTGGAAAAAAATATATATAACTTTTCAAACATTTCCCATTTCTCCATACGTTATCATTTTAAAACAAAAATGACACCATAAGATCACAAATTTTTGTATCTTTCATTCAAGTATATTCGAGCATATTTTTTATGACATAAAAAAAGATTTACGGTGTCGTCTTGTTTTCAATACTATTATTATAGTAGTGCACATGTGCAATATAACATGTACTACAATTGCATTACATGCTTAAAATTAGCTTTTTGAGTCTAGTTTAGCTTTTAGGGTTAGTTTTTTTGGAGGTTTAGGATTAGGATTAGGTTTTTGGGTGTGGAGGGGAGGGGGGTTTAGGTTTTGGGGGAGTGGGGTGGGGGGTTTAGTTTTTTTTCGGGTTTATGTTTAGGGTTTAGTTTTAGGTTTTCGGGAGAGTGGGGGGTGGGGGTTAGGCTTTTGGTGGGATGGTGAATTTAGGTTTTTGGGGGGTGGGTTAAGTGGTTTAAGCTTTATGTATTAGTGCACATGTGCAGTACAACCAAAAAAAAAAAATTTTTTTTTTGAAATTTTTTTTCCATACATAAAAATTAGCGATTTTTTTAAAAAAAATTGTAAAAAAAAAAAAAAAATTTGGTATTTTTTAGGTTTTTTTTAGGCTTTTTTGGTTAGTTTTTTGGTTTTCTCATTTAAACTAGTTTTCTCATGATCCATCCCATATATATATATACTAGTCTAAGAACCCCGCGAATTTCGCGGTGACTTAACACAATCATTTTATTATTTAATAGTGTTGGTTACATAAACTTCTAAGAATATAGGATCCACAAAATATATCATTGATTTATTGGCAAATAATGTAAAATTCATTAAACACTGGCTGCAGATGTTCACATATAATTAACTTAAATCGAATTCACTATACACACACAATGGGATATACACCTACATGAGCTTGTGTTCCTCTTTGCAGATTCATTGCTCAACAAAATGCATTCTACAATGGTTATATTTGGTATTTTCTCAGGTATTTTCTCCTCATTGCAAACACCATATGAGGTTTCAGAAGCAATTCGAGATTACAAACATTAAATACCGGTACCGTATCGTACAAACTGCAAAGCTTTTTTAAAAACCTTTTACCTGATTAAAAAAAATAACAAAAATCCATTAAATAACAAAAATGGACAACTAAAAAATATAAAAATTATGTAACTGCCACCAAGTCTTACTCCTTTGGTTCAAAGATAAGTTCTTTAACAGCAGCAACAATTCCAAGTCCAGTCAGGATTACCGATTACAACACTATATGAAGCTCGTTCTGTGAATGTCGTTAACTTCTCTGGTATATTGTAAGTGAGCGCATCAAATTGATCTTCAACAGTTGTTACCTCTTTCCTAGTCTATAAAGTAAGTGCAAAAAAAAAAAAAAAAACGTTTAGATGGAAAATGGTTAAAAAGTGCATTCAAATGAGTGCAAGCAAATGAAGTTATTATATACACTGGGCTGAAAAAATAATATAACTAAAGGTATGTTATAGTTTAGTGACTAACACAAAAAATACCTAAATAATTAAACTCTACCCCCAACCCCCCCCCCCCCCTTCGCGCCCTAGGATGGCATTGTCCCGCATCTTGTGGTCCTAGGTGACATCTCTTTCGCACCCTTATCCCCCCCCAAACACATAATCTTATGTTATTTAGAGAGTCATGGATGATAGCTTTTTTAAAAAGGAAGACATATAAAGAGTTATAAGTTTGTAGAAAATATATAATAAGAAAACTGTTTCAGCAGTCGATATGTCAGATATGTCACCTGGTGCCAAATATATCCTTTTGACTTTCGTTTTATGCAATTCCTAACTCAACAACGCCAACTAACCAAAGTCAACCTTCAAGAAAACCACCACTTCAATGCCAAATTTGTAGATAAGAATATTTCACACCTTATCGAAACACACTAATTCCATCGGTTTAAAATGGAAAGTATTAGATGAGTAATACCACCAACTAATACCTTGGAGCCTTTCGGAGTGTATGTACTCATTGCTGAGGTGTACACCTAAATAGCATGTATGGTATCGCCGTAATAGTTGATAACACGAGTGTGATCATTGTTCTCATATGATGATTTAGATTTCAAGTATAGAATAAGTTTGGATAGAGGTGCATTTAGGTGATCTTTCTTTCTAGTAGTTAGTTCCATGGTAGCCAGGTCCTCCACACAGAACATCTCACAACACCAGGCTAACTCTGATTCAATCTCTGCCAAAGCATGAAGTTGCCTTAAAAGATCACCACCACCCCTGTGCATTAACAAATTAGATTTCAAGTCACATAAATGAAGGTATTTTGTAACATGGTTTCTCACTTAAGCTACAAAATAGCCCGATTAAATACAAATGTACTTAGTTTGATCAAATAAGAATAGAAAATCTGAAATTATGAATACCTCCTTATGATCAACCAGCATCGATACTATAGCGGTATCAATGGCGTCTTGGTTCTCTAACCTTGATGCTCTAGCAGCCATTAACACAATTCTGTCTTTATCAACACCACTTGCAAAAACACGCATAAATGTTTTTAATCATGGATATGATTGCATTTGCATGATAAAACAAAACCAACGGAACAATTTACCTCAATCAAATATTTGTCGACAGTACATAAAGCTAGAAGTGTGCAGCTAATATACCTACCAAACGCCCAATTAACAACCAGAACTTCACATCGAACTTGTTCACAGTTACTTGTCTCATACCTTCGGTAGGGATTTTTTTTCTAGAACTTGAATATGGATCAAGAAGACAACACAGAGGCAGTCGGGCAGAAGCAAAATTTTTATTTTTTACCAGCCCTATAAATCGGTGTAGATGTTGACTCCAAGCTCAGCTCCTCTCACAAATCTGAATTACAACTTAGCTCTATTATTGGGTAATGAAAACATAATTACAACCTAAATATAAGTAAAAAATCTATATAATACTGGATAAATTTTAGACTATATGAAAAGAACAAACAAAATTCCTAAACGAATCTATATCAAACGATATATAATTTTTGAAATAAATAACACTATTTCCCTAAATAATTAGGGCTTATGATAATTACAAAAACACAACAATTTGAGTTGAAGATCTAAATAATAACATGAATATACATAAATCAAAGCAAACATGGAATACAGTTCCTTTGTAGTGCAATGGTTTTCTGGTAACTGGTCTGATCCCCTTATCCCCTACACGTATAATAATAATAATAACAACATATGAATTGTAATTACAACAAATGCTTCTAAGATCTTATACGCACGTGTGCGGAGACACACACCTGTGCAGAGTACTCGAAAATTCTCAGCGGTTCTAGGCACGACATTAGCAAAAAGCTGCAAATTAACGAATACCCCTGCATATATACTGAAGAAACAAACATACATACATAGTATGCAATAATAATAAAGTGACCTCGATTATCATTCATTCAGGGCAAAGTCCATTGATGGATATATCCATAAACACAAGAGGGTTGTCCTTGCTGCTCACATCTTGATCTAAGCCATACAATCAATGAACATTATTGTTATTATATATATAGCATAAACTACATAAATGAATAAGATGTAAAGTATTATTATTATTATGCTATAATCAATAGTAGAATGAACATGAGATTAAATCCAATTTTGTCAAATATCGATAGAACCCTAACCCTAGTAGTCACAGAAGGGAATATGCATGTAAACTTTACGAACAATTTAAACATCCGATCAGTTGTGGATTACAACTTCCAACACAGAAATTCTGGATCGAACACGGTATTACAAAATAAGAGAGAGAGAGAGAAGATACCGACACCGGCATCGGCACCGGCACCGATTACGCCAAACAGCGAAGTAGGAGTGCGAGACGACATTCTTCCTTCTCTTCTCTGTAGTCGCACAAGTTGGAATTGATTGAGAAGAGATTAGGGTTTTCTTTTAACAACTACAAAATCACAAACAGAGATGGAATCCAACTTACAGATGCTTCACTTTCAAAGGATGATGAAGATAAAACAAAGCAGGCGACTTGAATGATCCTTTGAATCCTCCGATTAAAAGCAGTAAATTGTATATATGCCTTAAAATTGGAAACGGTTCCATAATTTAGCAACAGATCTTATGGCAATTGATGAATCGTTCAACTTTCCATATATAATTTATGAAGCGTTTCAAAGAAAAAGGAAGGAATTGAATACCTAATTGAAGAAATTGTAGGAAATAGAGAGAAGATGAAAATGCCGCCCAAAATTCTCAATTATCTGGCCAAAGAGAGTAGCCACATCATGGTCAAATAGTCAACCATTATTTTGCTTTAGTATATGAATAGATATATATATATATATATATATATATATATTATATATAATAAATGAAAGTTATTTAGGCCACGTGTCAACACCAGAGAGCCCCTAAATGCCCTTTTTCCCGCCCAACAGTACCATCCCCTTTTCCTTATATAACCTCTCTTCTCACTTCTGATCTTTCTTTACAAACGCCTAGGGTTCTTTCTCTCTGTATATTCAGGCGATTCAAATTCAAATTTCACAAACCTTAATCTTCTTCCAGACGCCACCATAAAATCATCTTTTGTTCATCGATTACTTCATCAAAAGGTTTGTTCTTCTTTTTTTTAGTTGAAATAGTTTCATGATTTCCTGTTATTTATACTAATCCTTTGTGTTTTGTGTCTTTTCATGTAACCATTGTTAGGGTTTCGTTCGAGAGTTAGATCAAGAGATGTGTCGCCGGCTAATGGTTCTCCATAATCATGGTATGTGTTTTTGTTTTTGATTTTTACTTAAGTTTTGTTATCTGAGTTGTTACTAAATGATTATTTTCAATGATCTGTTGCAGATGATAATGATGATGATTGTTCTACTGTCCTTTCCAGTATCATTGTTCCAACATCGTTTAAAGTATGTGTTTTTTGCTACTCCGATTTCCAAATTTTGAGTTTTTAATTATCAAGTGATATACTCTAATTGTCGCTTTATATTTCAGTCTAATCACATTTGTTTGAAATTTATACAATATGTTGCGTGTTATTATAGGTTTGTAATCAAAGAAGTTTAAAGTTTAATTAAACACAAAGAAAGATTATTAAATTTACAGTTAAAATAATTTTTTCTTATGAGTAAATGATGATTATAATTGACTTGTCAGCAGATGATGATGACTTGTCCAAGAAAGGATCTGCTACTGTTGTAGTATACTAGAGCAATGGTCTTTCCTGCCTTTTTTGTATTAAAAGAAGCATAAAGTTTGGTTTAAACCACAGTTCTTTATAAACAAAGTTAAGGATTAAGTATTTGAGGACAGGGCTCTTCTTCACCAGTTGAAGAAGTGTTTTCATGTACTGCATCTTGGTCTGTTCACTAGAGATCAGCTTTCTATAAATCCTGATGTTAATGCATTGAGTCCTTCCATGGAGTTCATGTCGATTGTTGGAGATATACAATGATTGACTTTATGTACCTAGAGTTTGATTAACCAAAGGAAAAACGACTGTTTAGTATCAGCAGTGGTTCGGCATCTACAACGGATTTAAATTTAGTATTTAATTATCAGTGGTTCTTATGTAACTTTAGTATTTAATTATCAGTGTTTCTTATGAGGTGTTTATATGTAACAGTATTTATCACAACTCGTTATTTGTTTGATCTGTATTATAAATACAACAGTTGTTTGATTTTTATACTATTAAATAAAAATGTAGTACACTTGGATGTTAAATAAGTTCCTCATTATGATTATTTGGATATAATGTTTTTGAAATTCGTCTTTTTTTTTTACAAAGAGATGTTTATGGGCAAACCTCTATTTATCGTCAAACATTTGTTTAACAGGAAATATGTTTTTATGTTCAAACATCTGTTTAAGGTCGTTTATGGGCAAACCTCTATTTATCGTCAAACATTTGTTTAACAGGAAATATGTTTTTATGTTCAAACATCTGTTTAAGGTCGTTTATGGGCAAACCTCTATTTATCGTCAAACATTTGTTTAACAGGAAATATGTTTTTATGTTCAAACATCTGTTTAAGGTCAAATATCTGTTTATCTCCAAACAACTGATATTGAAGGTGAAATATTTGTTTAAGGTCAAAGATATTTAAAATAGTAAAAAATGATAGTTTTCATTAATCCTTAAAAGTCTGTTGGAACCACTGTTTTGGTTCAAACATCTGATTGTTAAAGTCTGTTGGAACCACTGTTTTGGTTCAAACTTCTGATTGTTAAATGTTATCCACTGCTGAGAGACAACCTCCGTTTCTTTATGCTGAGAGACAACCTCCGTTTCCACTGATCGGAAGTTATAGCCACTGGTCACTTTAACATTTTTTACATCCACTGATATGGACCATCAGCGGTTTCCCTAAAAAATAGTAACTGCTCACATTTTTATTATTGATGTTGTTAATTAGTAATAGATTGAAATTATTAAATGAAAACTAGAATTGCAATCAAATTACCATTTTACCTGATCTTTACATTCCAATGACATAAGAGTTCCACCAAAATTATTTTCATGATAAAATTTAAAGTTAAATTAAAAAATAAAAAATAATCTTGATGACTATTTGTTCTAAATCAAACCAGTAATTAATGCTGATTTCTTGAGCTTTGGACATTTGATTAAGCAAATTTTGAATTTCAAATTGACGGTTATTATATCTTGATTAAAGTTTAAATAAAATTTAAAAAAGTCATGATGACATTTGTTTTCAAATCAAGTCAGTAGTTATTGATAATATCAGTAATTTTGAAATTCAAAATATTCAAAATGGTAATTTAAAATTTTCGTTCTCTTTTTTTTTTTTTTTTTCCTATTTTGCATATCATTTCTAATATTTAATTACTTTAATAAAGCAGCATATAAGAATATACACTACTTACGTTTGAAATTAAATCTGAAATTTATGACGTACAACAGTGGATAACTACAACAGTGGTTCAGCATCAACTTTAGTTTTTCTATTGTTTATTTGTTTATGTTAGCAATGTTTATATGTAACAGTGTTTTCCGCATCAATGTTGTAAAGACTGATAGGTTGTTAGATGTCATCACCTCAGTGTTTTATATGTGACCATTTTTATGGCATCAGTGTTTATATTTAATTTATATTTAACAGTGTTTAGGACTGTTGTTTATACGTAACTCTATTTATCACATCAATTCAGTGGTTTGATCTGTACTATTAATTGAACAGTTGTTTCATCTTTATACTAATAAAATTCATATACACTTTGATTAATAGTAAGCTCTTCATCGTGATTGTTTGGGTATAGTATTACAATCAAATTATGAAATGAAAACTAGAATTACAATCAACTTACCATTGTACCTGATCTTTACATTCCAATTACCTACAAGAGTTCCACCAACATTATTTTCATGATAAAATTTAAATTTAAAATAAAAAATAAAAAAAATTCTTGATGACTATTTGTTTCAAATCAAATCAGTAATTAATGCTGATTTCTTGAGCTTTGGACATTTGATTAAGCAAATTTTGAATTTCAAATTGACGGTTATTATATCTTGATTAAAGTTAAAATAGAATTTAAAAAACTCATTATGGCATTTGCTTTCAAATCAAGTCAGTAGTTACTGATAATGTCAGTAATTTTGAAATTTAAAATTTGTAAAATGGTAATTTAAAATTTTGGTTCTCTCTCTCTCTTTTTTTCTACTTTGCATGTCCTTTCTAATATTTAATTACTTTGCATACCTTTGAAATAAAATCTGAAATTTATGACGTCCAACAACAGTGTCAAACTACAATAGTGGTTCAGCATCAACGTTTGTTTATTTGTTTATGTTAACAGTGTTTATATGCTACAGGAGTTCCGCATCAATTTTTTATAGACTGTTAGGTTGTTAGATGTCATCACCTCAGTATTTTATATGTAACCATTTTTATGGCATCAGTGTTTATATGTAACAGTGTTTCGGAACAGTTGTTTTTACTATGTAACAGTGTTTCGGAACAGTCCTCACTCCAGTGGTTTGATCTGTACTATTAATTGAACAGTTGTTTCATGTTTATACTAATAACATTCCTATACACTTTGATGTAACAATATTTATCACATCATTTCAAATTGATGGTTATTATTTCTTAATTAAATTTAAAATAAAATATAGAAAAGTCATCATGACAATTGCTTTGAAATCAAGTCAGTAATTTTGAAATTTTGAAATGATAAATATACAAAATGGTAATTTAAAATTGACGTTCTTTCTGTTTTTTTTTCTATTTTGCATATCATTTCTAATATTTATTATTTTAATAAAGCAGCATATAGGGATATACACTCCCTACCTTTGAAATTACATTTGCCACTGCATTCACCTAAAATTTTGATTGGATAATCGGTAACCTTGAATTCCAACCTTGATATTTTTTTTAAGAAGATCCATGCTTATTGTATTATTAGCATATTACGTTTAGCAATACTTATTATTTACAAGATTCTTTTTTTTATGTATAGTCTTCAAATGGAGGTTGCAAAGGTTACCATGCTTAACGATCTTAATACATTCTCAAACAACTATTCGATTAGAGTTAAGATTGTTAGCATTTCGAAGAAGATGATGAATGATAACAAAAATGAAATATATCGTCTTGATATGATCTTCATGGATGAGATGGTACCGTATATAGTTGTCTTATCATTTTTTTGGACATATGAATATCCAAATTAGTATAACACCTTTTTTATTTAATCGGATGTTTCATATTCTTAGGGAACTATGATACAAGCCAGCTGTTTGCATAAAATGCTTGGAAAATTCAAAGACTTCCTTCAGTTGGATGAATGTCTTCTTATCACCAAACCTTCTCTTGCTACTAATAAGTCCTCTACTAAGTATACCAAGAGAAATGACAAAATATCACTTTATTTCTATACTTCTGTTGAGAAATGCTTTGACTGGTTTGGACCGAAATACCATTTTAATTTCGTTAACCTCAAGGATGTTGTTAAAAATAAAATTGAAGTAAATACAGTTATTAGTATGTAAATCACTACATGATATATATCTATTGTTTTGTCTTATTGTTTTTTTTTATTGTTATCACTTCTTAATGCTGTTTTCTTTTAACAATATATTTTTGTTTATAGATTGGATTGGTTATGTGGATGTATGTTTCAATCTAGAGGATACGTCAAAGAAGGATGGGAGCAAGGGCAAGAGACTTAATCTTAGACTTGAAGATCTTGAGTGCGTTCTTTTTATTAAGTTGTTGCATTTTGACGTTTAAACCATTATAAGGTTGCTTGATGTTATTATGTTTTATGTTAATATTTTTAGAGGCCAAAAGTGTCCGGTTACTTTGTGGGATGGTTTTGCTATTGACATGTTTGCTTACATGAATGATAAGAAAAGAGAGAAATATGTTGTTATCCTTTGTCATTTTGGTATGGTCAACCTTTACAAAGGTACAATTTAAACTTAATTAGTTTAATTTTTTTTTATATTTAGTAATTTAAACGTTGTATTTATTTATACATTTTAAATTTGACAGTATTTATATTGATCTACTAAAGTTTTTATTTTTAAATTCAGGCAAGCGTGGAGTTGCAAATGGGTTTGAGCTGAGCAGACTTTTTATTGACACTGACATTGAAGAGATTTCCTCTTTTAGGAAGAGGTATAGTTAGTAATATGCATATAAACATTGAATATTATTATTTTATACTTACATTTAATTTTTACGTTTTAATTTGATCGCATGAATCTGTTTAGGTATGTAGAGAAAATTTCAACTTTATCTTCATCAAATGAGCATGTTGGTTCAAATGTTATCTCAAGTGTTGAAGATGAGTTTCTTAGTAACCCTGATTTCATGCTTATTGGTTTCCTTGGAACGTTATCAACGGTGTGTATTTTCTTATAAGTACTCTACATGCTGAGTTTTTTTATACTCTTTTCTAAGTGTTTTTATTTTTGTTTGATATTGATAGACAAAGAAGGTTTTGATTCTTGCCACAATCACAGCTATATGCACTGATAAACTTTGGTATTACAATGGTTGTAACCACTGTAAGTCAGGTGTGGAGGAAAGATTTGTAACGAAAGAAAATGCGGATGGTTCATTTGATGTTGATCATGCAAAATCGTTGGTTTGTACAAATGATAAATGTGGAGGAGTCGACATCTATTCTATTCCGCGGTTTGAGATTACAGTTTTTTATTTCCTTATACTAAATACTAATATGAACGGTTCATATTAGTAATACTAATGTTTTCATTTGTTTTTAACTTTGATAGGTTCAAGATACCTATTAGGGTGCAAGACTCTTCCGGTACTGTGTCTTTGACACTGTTTGATTTCGAAGCTTACAAGATTCTTAACAAATCTGCAAAAGAGTTACTTACAATCCAAGATCAGGTAACAAATACATGCATTCAGTTGTTTGGCCATGTAGTTAATATAACTTAAAATTAATTTTTATAAAATTCTATGTTCTCAATTATGGAATCATTCTGCTTATTGTAATTTATATTAATTTTGATAAAATCATAGGTTGTTAATTCTGGAGACATACCGAACCCATATCCTGAGATCTTTGACACATTGATTGGAAAGAGGTATGCTTTCATCATAAGTGTTAAAGACTATAACATTGAGCATCAGGTTGAAAACTATGGTATTTCAATGGCCACTAACGATGATGAGATCCTTGCTGCGCTTTCCGCCAAATTCACTCTTAACCAGGTTTAAATCTTCATTATGTGAATCTTTTAATTTTATAGTTATATCTTTTTGAAATAGATTTATACCATTGTGTGTATTTTATGTTATTGTGTATTATGTACTTAAAGCATGAGCAGTCCGAATCGTTGGATGTTCCAGATTCCTGCAGTTTGTCTACTCCTGTTGACCTTATGAAGGTAATATGAGAATTTGTTTATTTGTACTAAATTTTTTGAAACGTTAGTACTTACTGTCTTTTTATATCAGGATGAGATGTCATGCTGTGGTGACAATGTTACCCCTTTATCCCAACCACTGGTAGGCACTAAGAATCCCTCTTTAGATGAAACAAAACGTAAAATTCTTGAAGTGTTCGATGTGGATGATGCATTAGGTTGCTCCTCGACAAAGCGCCGCATCAGTGATGAACTGTGTCAGGATGAAGATGCTGGTGTTTCGACGCTTTTGATTCCAAAGATTGAAAAATAGTTTTTTCAGTATTTTCAGATACATTTACGTGTTGATTTCATATGCTGTTGCCATGTTGAACTTATGGTTTTCGTTTTGTTGCTTTTGGGTGTTTGGTGGGTTATGTTTTGGACTCATTGTGTAGTTTTGAATTCCTGAAAACTTATCTGCTTATTATACTGTTATGTTCTAATATTATAATGACTATGATCTTTCTTTGCATATTATTATCTATATTGTTAAATAAATATTGAGATTTCAAAGAATTCACGTTCATCTTCTACGGCAGCTAATTCATCTTAACGAAATTTACATAGTAAGTGAAATTATAACTTCTTAACTCATGTATCAGTTGTTAAGTAGCATCACTTAATCCTTAACTCATGTATCAGTTGTTAAGTAGCATCACTTAATCCTTAATCACGATTCTCTATCCACTGACTACTACATCAGCAGTTGTTAACCATTAGTAGTTCACTATCAGTTGTTAAGTACCCTTAGTGTTTTAATCACTAGCAGTGCTTACAAGTTTTTCATCAGCTGTTTCACTTAACAGAAGTTTCACATAACAGTAGTCTCGCTTAACAGTAGTTTCACTTAACAGTATTTTGCTTTATTCATTTTAAATTCATGTTAAATTCATTATTACAATTAAAGCCAACATAAATGCACACTTGCATTATGTTAAACATACATAACGGACACAAAACGTCATACCTAGAAACATAGAAGGATATCCAACTTGGTAGACTTGACAGAACTTACAGACTCGAAAACAAAAGATTGTAACATACAACGAGTTTTCAAATTTCTTTATAATGAAAACTCAAGGAGTGAATGGTGCACTTCGGAATGTAGCTGGTAACCCCCTTTTTGGTGTAGCTCTTCGATTTTCCTTGAAATTCCCAAGCTTGGTATTTTCATATCTGCCACTGGGATTATATTCATTCATATGCACCAAACAGCTTATGTTTTAGCAATTAATCGTTCTGTTCAATCACTTCCTTATGTGCATCGCACTAACTTCTAGGAGGTTGTCAAGTATTCTCGCCAATGTTTTCGTAGTTGGTGTTTTGCTTATTTTTACATCCGCAGCCATTCTGTACAATAAAAATATCCATAGTAAGACGGCTGATATAGTACTTTCATAATGCATATAAGTATACATATATGATGAACCCAAGATGAGGAACCCAAAACAAAGTTGATCTGAAATGAAGAAAACACATTCAAATGACCAATACGATGAACCCAAAACATATAGTCTTTAACCAACTTTATATGAGAAACAAAACAACAACCATACCCAAATTTCAACATGAACAGCAGAGACTTAAGAAACTCAGATTTCAACATTAACAGCAGATACTTAAGAAACCTGTCCTTGTTTTAATCGATTGTATATTTTAAACATTTCAAACAAACTATAACACAAAAACAATCTTAGATTAATGCCAAAAACCAAAAAAGCAGTATTAATAAACAGATAAAACCAAAAACATCACAAACAAACCTTTATAATAACCAAAACCCAAACCTCTGTTTTGATACCCGAGCCAAAAACCCACAATAATCAAACAATATTTCCCACAATAATCAAACAATATTTTCACACAAAAGCTGTTACTTTCATACAGTGGTGAAAATGAGATATCATCAAACATCAACTTACATAGGGTTACACAAGCATCTAACAAGAACAGAGGGTAAACCATAGTGTCGATCATGTTTTAGGTATGTGATTTTACCTTGGATTGTTATAACAACAAATGGTTGCTGAGGAGATTCAATGAAGATGAAGATGATGATTGGTGTTCGGAGTAGAGATTTTCAGATATTTTTGAGAAGTGTGATCGGTCTTTAGGGTAATTAAAGGATATTTCACAATTGTCAAACAGTCAACATAGGGAAGTGTGAGGGAGAGACTCAAACTGTTATGAATTTATAAGATCAAGGGCTGAAAAAACCAAAAAATGAATTTAGGGGATCAAGTTGATGTTTCACACATATCACAGGGACGCAAATTGCATTTTTCTCTAAACATAAATATTACTTTTTTCAACATATTTTATAAGTTTTGGGGTGATATCAGCAGATGTTAACCACTGCTCTTCCTTAACACTTAATCCTTAATCCCTGCTTCTGTATCTACTGTTTACTGCAGCAGCAGTTGTTAAAAATCTGTAGTTCCCTATTATTGGTTAAGTACCATCAGTGTTTTAATCACTAGCAGTGCTTAAAAGTTTTCCATCAGCTGTTTGACTTAACTGTAGTTTGCATTATTAATTCTAAATTCATGGCTTCAAATTACTTTTCTTGGTAAATGAGTTATAGAAGCTCAAGTTATATCTGGTAGGAACTTTGGCACGAGAGTTTTTATTGTAAGGATTAATATGATCCCGTTTGACAAAAAAAATACCTTTTCAATTTCAACAAAGACAATTTCCTTTATCAGTTTGTTTTGCTATGACAATTAACAAGTGTCAAGGACAAACGTTATCAAAGGTTGGTCTTTATTTGAAAGATCCTGTCTTCACTCATGGTCAGTTGTATGTTGCATTATCAAGGGTCAAGACCAGAGAAGGTGTTAAAATACTAATATTCAACGCTGTTGGAAAACCAACAAATAAGTAATGTTGTTTACAAAGAAGTTTTTACTAGGTTGTAATCATTGTGAGCAATGTTAAAACCCTGTTTCACCGAAGTCAAGCTACTTATGTTAAAAGCTAATTATAATAGATAAAACACTGTTTGAGGAATGTTAAAACGCTGTTTGACCAAAGTCTGTTTGACCAAAGTCAAACTACTTTTGTTAAAAGCACAACTGTCAGTATTTCTTCATCATCATTACACATCAAACATCTATCATCTCTTTTTTCAAAAATCACTTCTCCCCAGTCATTTTCTAGGGTTTCAATTTTCTTTTCCTCCATCTTCTACACTTCAATCACCTGAGGTTTTATTATTTTTTCTTCAGCAACTGGTATGTACATTCCTATTGATGAACTTTATATTGTTTAATCTATGTTAATTTAAATCCTATCTTGCTACTAATACGATTTTAAATGTTTATTGCTATACATTCAATAAGAGTTTACTTATGTGTTTGAATTATCTGTTGAGAACATGTTAAAATAATTATTATTTGCAGAAAATTTTTAACTCATACTCTGTTTCTATTAGAAAACTCATCATGACAATTGCTTTCAAATCAGATCAGCAAACTACTGCCCATAGCCAAGAAAGTATAACTTAGCAGATATTTCCTTTGGCAAACATATACCATAGCAGTGGTTTTGAAATTGCCGCTAATTTCAAATTCAAAATGCCTTGGGATATATACTTTGCAATTAATGCACGTTAAGCAATCACTTCTCTCTTATGCTAAAGGCGTCTTATAGGTAAATGAATAGGTTAATTGTAATTATAATAACGTGTTTAATTTTATATTTTTCCCGTGTAAATGCATTAAAAGCCTAATAAGTGTCGCATGATATTCTTTCGTTTGACGATGTATTTAGTCATAGCCTTCTTCATTGGGTATATAAAATAGATTTGGCAGAGGTTTTGATCATTACCATTTTCATCTATCTACTCAATCATCTTCAAAAATTTTGTTGACGAGATTTTCACAAGGCTCTTTGCAGGATGGAAAAATTTGGGTTTCAAGTGATTGTTGACGAGATTTTCACAAGGCTTTCTGCAGAAGATATTTGCCGTTTCAAGTGTCTTTCCAAGAATTTTTATAGGGAATTGTCAAGTCATGCATTTCAGATGATGCATGCTCTCCGAAGTGGAGATTCAGTACAAAAGAAACTATTATCCTTTAAAGACACGTCAATTGTCATTGACAACGTAGTTGGTGGTAAGTTGGATGTTGTTAGTAGTAAAACCTTAAGTTTTCCTAACAATGTCCACTCTAGCTTCTTACGTATTCTATCTTCATTTAATGGGTTGTTGTTAGTTTCGAATGAAGGGATTTGCTGTCAGTTGATTCTTTGGAATCCAACTATCAGGCAGTATAAGGTTTTGTGTGATGACTACTTTAATTATAATCATCATCGAAACTCTGATACCGGTGGAATTTATTTTGATCAGTTCAATGATCTCAAAGTGCTGAACATCAGATGTTACCGTAATTTAACTGCTGCTCGTGTTTACTCACGACGTCGTGAGTCATGGACAACAATAAATTTCAGTATCGTAAACAATTATAGTTCAAGTCGTTATTCATGGTCTACAGGAGTTTACGCTGATAAAACCATATATTTTATGGTTTCAAATTATTGGTATCCACTAGGTGAGAGGAACATCGTTTGTTTTGATGTTGTTAGTGAGACTTTCAGAATGCTTCACTTTCCTGAGAGTATTGTAGTCAATCCTTGCCAAGGGCATTTTTGACCATTGCAAAGAGATTGCATTTGATTGTCATTGGAAAGTCTGCTGAGGTAACTGCTGATTTGCTCAGATATGAAGAAGAAGGCTGGAAGAAGATGTTTGTTTTCAATAATCCTCGTGTAGTTGGTTACGTAGATGCACGCCGAAGTACTAATATAATTGAAGACAACAAGTGGTTGATAACAAGCATCTGGGGGGATATGATTGAAGTTGATCTCACCAACGAACTTCTGAAATACCTCCAACATGTTGACAACTACAATGGTCCGAAAGGAGCTTTACTTATCGAAACTACTGTTTCACCAATAGATTAGGAATTAGAATCCTGTATTTTATTCAATGCTATTATCTGTTTTGACAATTGTATCTTTTATATAATTAGTTGTGTTAAAATTATTAATAATGTTTGTTATTAAAATTAAGTAAATGAATATCGATGTTTGAGAGTGTAAATTCTTGTAATATTGGCAAAGGTCGGTTTAAATGATCAAAGCTTTGTTATTGAGAACAGGTGTTTCAAAATTAAACAGTGGTTGATACATCTGTTGAATTGGGTCAACAGATGGATGAACTTTGTATGCTGTTTAACACTTGTACTTTTTATAAATATTTAGGTTTGAGAGTGTAAAAGCTTGTAATATTGGCAAATGTATGTTTAAATGATCAAAACTCTGTTATTGGGAACAGATGTTTGAAAATAAAACAGTGGTTGATAAATCTGTTGACTTTGGTCAACAGATTGATGTCCACAGATGTTTGGAACTATTGTTCAGAAAACTGTGGTCGAAACCGGTGTTTGGTTAAAATGGTGGTTTAAAACCACTGTTGGGTTAAAACTGTTTGGTCTTTTAAGGCTTAAACTGTTTTGCCTTAAACAGATGTTAACAAGTTAAACATCTGTTAAGGCTTAAACAGATGTTTGGCCTTTTGTATCAGATGTTTCGACTTAAACAGTTGTTTGATCTTAAACACATGTTTGACCTTAAACAGATGTTTTGCCTTAAACAGATGTTCTTATTCTATATCAGATATTTGGACTTAAACAGATGTTTGACCTTAAACAGATGTTGGCCATAAACAGATGTTTGGCCTTAAACCAAACATCTGTTTAAGCTCAACATCTGTTTGACTATTTGTCAATATCTTATTGACTTTTGGTTAACATCTGTTTCAAATTTGGTCAACATCTTATTTTGTAAAAGAGGTACAAAAACAAAGATTTTTTTGAAAATCCCAAATCACCCTATCATGTAAGTGCATTGATGTAAAAGTGGAAATTATATTATTCATGTGGTCCTGTTGTGGTTTTGTTTGTCCTCTAATATGAGTTCATGATCTAATCCGGTGATTTGAAGTCGTTGTTGAATTGAATGAGATGGTTGATGTAATGTGGTCGTATTACAAACAAATAGTAATTAATTAATCTAAATAACTTTCCCGAGCCCGGGAAGCAATCCCGGGTAAAAACCTAGTATATATATATATATAGGGATAAGATCAAATAAAAAGTTGATTTTGCCTAAATAGGATGGGAAGTAATCTTAACCATTCATTTTTTAAATCAATGGTTAAGATGAAAGTGTAGGAGAAAGGATGAGTGCAATGGTATCTTGGGAAAATCATTTTTATGGACTTTCTTTCTCCACATGCAAGTCACATGCATATTCCACCCTAATTTTTTAAACGTTTATAAATTTTTTATACGACATTATTTTTTTATAAAAATTTCACCATAAAATCGAGCGTCTTTTTATCTTTAATTTGAGTACCATATTGCTATAGAAAATATGAAAACTAAAAAAAACCCACTAAAATGTGTTGTATTTCTATGTTGTATAACATTTTTTTGTGCTGGATTTTTGTACTATATTTTTGTGCTAAATTTTTGTACTATATTTTTGTGCTAAATTTTTTGTGCTGGATTTTTATTATCTTAAATTTTTTTTCTCAATTTTTTGTGCTGGATTTTTTGTACTACATTTTTTTGCTGAATTTTTTCGTGCTATATTTTTTTGTACTAGATTTTTTTGTGTTATATTTTTTGTACTACATGTTTTGTGCTATATTTTTTTGTACTAGATTTTTTGTGCTAGATTTTTTTGTACTAGATTTATTTTGTTGTATTTTTAAAAAACAAAAGGGGTGCCACATGTCATTTTCACTCCTATTTATAAGGACCAAAATACCCTTCATTCCTACTTATTAGGAGTGTCACATGTTATCATCACAATCCTTCTTAGGCTACTTAGGCAAAATTCACTTTTTAGTGGATTCTTCCCCTATATATATATATATATATATATGTAGGGTTAGGTTCTTTTCAGAACCTCATTTTTAGTGAGAACTTACAGAACCAATACAGACCATTCATTTTTTTTTCAAACCTAAAATTTTAAAATAAATAAAAAGGGTATAATGGTACTTTATCAATTAGTTTTTTTAATTAAAAAACTAACTAATTCAATTTCTCTCTCCTCCCTCCAATTTTACATATTTACACACTAGTCTATGTAATCAATCAATTTTTTTTCTAACTGACTGGGTCAAACTAAATAACTACTGTCTTATTATACATATGTAAATTTTCTATTTATGTGTTACTGTACTATTTACATATATGCAACTTTTGAAACTTATAATCAATTTATTTAAATACGAGCCTCTATTTAAAATGGTATTTGTCATCTATTTTCAAACTATCATCTATTTACATATATGTAAATCTTTATATTAATTATTTTTCAAGGCTATTTATATATATATGTAAATCTCTATACTGATTATCCAATTTTCAAACTAATTCTATATTCACATATATGTAAATCTTCATGTTGGTCGTCTTACTGGTCTATTAACTTATATGTAAATTTTCTACGTATGTGTAAATTTTCATAATGATCATCAATATATACTTAACCAATTCTAATTACATATATGTAAGTATACTATTTGCATATATGTAAATATTCAAACGAATTCTTCAGATGTCTTCGGTCCAAAACTATCCATTTGGCTAATTTTTTCTATGATCTTTTGATAAATAAATTATGAAACAACAAAAGCAAAAAATCTTAAAAGTTATTAAAATACTAACACTAGATAGAATTAAACTACTGACACTAGATAGAATCAAATTACAAAAACAACAATATTAATATCATCGAAATATTAACACGACCATGAGACAATATTTAGTGTTTCGAAATTTGTTTTAATTGTGTTTTGAAATATGCTATAAAATATCGATAATAAGTAAAAGTTATTTTATTGTAGTATTCCACACAATCATTTCTAACATAGCTTTGGTATACTGTTTTGAAAAAACTCAATACGCTTTCAAATAAACTATTAATGAAAACATGTATATCTAGTACTTACAGAGATGGACAAATATGCTTTCCATATATAAAAGTTAATGTACTTACAGAGAAGAAAAAATATCTAGTAGTTCATCTTGAAGATGAAGAAAGTATATTCTTAATCGTGAATTAAGTTGAATTTTAGGAGAGAGAATGAAATCAAAATGGTTTAAAGGAGAGATTATAGGGGATCTGGTTATGGAAAGAGTTGAGTGAAATTACTAAGTTACCCAATTTCTTTTAATTTAATCTCCTCAATGTTTTATTTATTTACATATTTGCCATTACTCTTTTAACCCATTGATCATCTGATTGAACGGTCTTGATTAGTTCTTCGAGTTCTGAAAATATATAGGGTTCTGAAATGATCCTAGCCCTTTATATATATATATATATATATATTTTGGGGTGAGGTGAGTGTAAGTGGACAATAATGGCAGTGGGGAAGAAGGCTAGTTGGATTGACATGAAAAAGTGAAAAAGACCGGAATCTGTTAGGGGGGGTAGGGGGGAAGAGGTATAAACAGCCCGAACCCATCGGCACGTACCTACAAACCCCCAAATTGGTTTTTCTTTTCTTTGCCCATTTTATTTTATATTTTTAAGTGTAAGAAATAAGAAAAAAGGGACCGCTCCCCACACCTATAATCAGACAAACGTCCTTCACCCACCCACCCCCAGCAGATCCGAGAAATGCGTTGATCAGTCCCTCCTCCCCCTAGCCCACCACCACCCTTTCCTCTCTGCGCGTTCATCCACGCTTCTTTTTCTTTCTTTAATCAAATTAATATTAAAGGCCATTTCTTTTTTCTTCTTTAAAAAAAAACTAGCTAAGGTTGCAACCTGAAAGTTAATTCAAGATGTAACATTGTTTAGAAATAGTAAGTAGTTGAAAACATAACACAATATTGCAAACGGTTGTTTATTGGGCATTCTAGAAAAATATGACAAGATGCAACGACAGTGAGAAATAAATAGAGTTATCTGGTAACATAACGTCTTATTTACCGTCTTATGTATCTGACTAGTATTTAGATGGTCGAAGTTATCTACTTAAACTTCAGTATATATTACCAATTAGGTGGTGGTCCCACAGACGACAGGAATAAAAGAAATTTGACGTTCAAAAAAAAAAAAATCAGTATATATTGAACAGCCATGTATATGTAAAAGGTATAACATGAAGTTGAAGATAAAAACAAATAGTGATATCGATATGGGTTTGTTTCGTCTTGTTACATCTTCCTTCCAAGAAATCGTTGTTGTTTGAGGTGTGATCACAAGCAATTAGAGTTTGTGGTATGTAATCCAAATGCTCCTTGATCGTAGTATACAAAATATCTTCATCTAAATTATTATACAAAAATGCGACCACGCTAACATCTATTTGAATATTTAGACATTCTCCCAAGTGTTTTTATGTATCGAAAGCTTCACGTGTGTTAGTTGGCCTCATCTTCATATTGAGAAGGGTCTACATATTTACACACCTTCATGCCTATTTTGACACCCTTCAGGACGCCTCGTATAGACCTATACGAGGCGTATAGGGTTACTTTTCCGACCATCTCTGCACCAAAGCACAATGTCAAATCAGTCACATCAGACGGGGAGTCTAGGTCTGTACGAGGGATGGATACGAGGCACTAAGACGCCTCGTATAGACCTATACGAGGCGTCTTCTACAGCTGACAAAAATATATACGAGGGGTCTAGAGCTATACGAGGCGTCTAAGGCTTATGAAAAAGTGCAACATACAGTGTATGGTTTGTCCCGAGCATCCAACATTTAAGACATGTATTATGTCTCTACGCTTGTTCTTGTTCTTCTTCTTCTTTCATTCTGCTACATCTTCTTCTTCTTTCATTCTGGGACGGCATTTAATTTGTGTTCTTATCATCCCGAAGTGTTGAAATGTCATCATACTGGGACGGCAACTATGTCTTCGGGCAGTATTATAGCGAGAACTGGGTGCCCGAAAGCGATCCGGTAACGGTACAGGTACTTAAATGTTTTAATTAGTTTTTGTTTTAGTTTATTATTTACTAATGATGATAGGGTTCTTTATTTTGGAGGAGTCTTGCGTTCCCGATTCTAATGAGCAAGAGGAGGTTGTGTCTAGTATACAAGGAGAACAAAACAAACCGTTTCTAGATTTGAACAATCATCCCCCTGTTGATGAAACAGCCCTTGTAGATGACTCATACCATGCTTGTCAACCAAGTTATCCGACGCAACAAGGGTATCCGGATTATAGATACGGGTGTGAATACGGAGGAGACGGTGGATACGGAGGAGACGGTGGATACGGAGGAGACGGTGGTTACAGGATGGTGGATACAGAGGAGATGGTGGATACAGTGGATACGGAGGAGACGGTGGTTATGGTGGATATGGTAGATATGGTGGTGAGACACCTCCCATCCAGGACAGTCCGTACTTAAAAAAGCAGGTATTAATTACTATTTTTGTATTATTTAATTATTATTATTAGTATTATTATTAGTATTATTATTAATATTATTATTATTATTATTTATTTATTTATTAAAATTATTTATTATTATTGTCGATGTTACAGGTTTTCAACTCTTTAGATGAACTAAAGAATCGGATACAAGAAATAGCAAACGCGGATGGTTTCGTTATTGTCACCCGTCGATCAAAGAAAACCGGTGGAAGAATCCGGAGGGTATGGCTTGAATGTGATCGTGCTGGTGAGCACCAGACTACAGCAACACTTAGAAAAGCCGGAAGCAAAAAAACCGGTTGCCCGTTTTACCTGCTGGCTGTGCGAAACCACCCGTATGAAACCTGGGAGATTAAAGACGGAAAAATTGAACATAACCAAGAACTTTGTGAGGACCTATCGGCCCACGCGTTTGTGCGAAGGTTTACTCCAAGCGAAATGAAACTGATCGAGCAGCTGACAGCTCAAAACATGGAGTCGCGCAAAATATTTCAAACGATAAGGAAGCAGGACCCCGACAGGTTTCATGTTCTGAAAGACGTTCAAAACGTTGTGGCGAAGATTAGAGCCGAACAAAGACAAGGATTGACTCCCATGCAGTCACTAGAAGACAAGCTGATAAACAACGACTTTATTTACGAGACACGGGAGGAACCCGGAACAGAGATCGTAACAGAGATCTTCTTTCTTCATCGGTACTCGAGAGACATGTGGCGTGCATTCCCCCACGTCATGCTGATCGATGCGACGTACAAGACAAACATATACAATATGCCCTTTATCCAGATTGTTGGTATGACGCCTACCAACAAATCGTTTATTATCGCGCATGCCGTTGTTAGTAAAGAACGGGGTGATAACTTTGTGTGGGTGCTTGAGAGGGTCAAGTCAATGTTGGATGAATGCATGGAGCCACGTGTGATTTTAACCGATAGAGACCTAGCCCTTATGGGCGCGTGTGCTAAAGTATTTCCAAACGCCTCCAGGCTTCTTTGCAGGTGGCACATACAACAGAATGTTATGGGTGCGAGTTCCACTTTCTTCCCGATACTAAGTCCTCCGGCTAATCAACAACCATTGTTCATAACGCTTACACATGTAAACGAGAACCACTTCATACATGTTAAGCTGGAAGGGGATTATCCAATGCCACCAGCACACGGGCTATGGTTGACCCACCGAACACCCCATACGAAACAATGGGAAGATATGTACTTGCCACGTCTAGAATGGTATACATCGATAATGAATCCTCCGCCAAGATCAAACCCCAGTCTTAATTACATCGATAGTGATACGGAAGAATGATTTTTGTAATTTGAATGTATTTTTTTTATTAATTCCTATAATTTTCTACAATTTCTATAATTTTTTTTTATAATTTGTATCATTTTTCAATAATTAAAACAGTTTAAAATCATTTTTAAAAAAAAATTAAAAATATACGACGCGTATAGAGCTATACGCGTCGTATAATTATGCCCAAAAGACCATTTTGCCCCTGGTATGCCCCCAATCAAGGCTTATTTCAAGGGCTAAAAGGTCATTTCCTAATCCACAGACGCCTCGTATAGATCTATACGAGACGTCTATTTGAGCGGGTTTTTGAAATTTTGAATTTTGAAAATTTGAAAATCAAAATTTGAATTTTTTGATTTAGGACGCTTCGTATAGATCTATACGAGTCGTCTACAGTGTCGGCAACAATTCTTTTAATTAAAATTTGAATTTTGAAAATATTTTATGTTAATTACCATTTTGCCCCTGAAAGTCCCCAGTATAGGCCTTTAACAGGGGCTTAAAGGTAATTTTGAAAAACCAGACGCCGCGTATAGAGCTATACGTGTCGTCTTGGAAGGCGGCAACTTTTTAAAGTTTTTGTTTTTTAATTTGGAAAAAAGGTTTATTAAATTACCATTTTGCCCCTGTAAAGCCCTCAGTATAGGGTTTAGTCAGGGGCAAAATGGTAATTAACCATTCCAGAAATATATTTTTGGAATGGTTAATTACCATTTTACCCCTGAATAAAGCCTATACTGGGGGCATACCAGGGGCTAAATGGTCATTTAATAAAAAGAGGGGACGACGCGTATAGACCTATACGAGGCGTCTATGCCTCGTATAAGGCTGGGGGGTCTATACGAGGCTGGTTGTAGCCCCCAAACAATAAACACACACACATACGGAGAATACACCTCTATACGCCTCGGATACGTATTTCGACCGGATTTTCGAAGATTTGAAGCATCACCGGTATGTATTTCGCCCCGTAGTTTAGTATTTTTGCCACGTTTTTGCCTTTAGACCGTAGGTTTGCCCTGAAATTTGATTTTTGTGGGGTTTGGGGGCTTGAGTTTAAGGTTGAAGATGAATGGGGAAGAACAGGACGCCGAGTATAGCCCTATACGAGGGCTATACGAGGCTCTGTAAATTTTTTTTTTCTTATTAATTATTATTATTAGTATTGTTATTATTATTAGTATTATTATTATTATTTATTAGTTATTATTATTATTAGTATTATTATTATTATTATAATTATTTATTAATTATTATTATTATTAGTATTATTTATTAATTATTTTTTTTCTTATTAATTATTATTATTAGTAGTATTATTATTATTATTTATTAGTTATTATTATTATTAGTAGTATTATTATTATTATTTATTAGTTATTATTATTAGTATTATTATTATTATTTATTAATTATTATTATTATTAGTATTATTTATTAATTATTATTAATTATTATTATTAGTATTATTTATTAATTATTAGTTATTATTATTATTAGTATTATTATTATTATTATTTATTAATTATTATTATTATTAGTATTATTTATTAATTATTTTTTTTTCTTAATATTTATTATTATTAGTATTATTATTATTATTCTGATTTATTTATTATTGTTTTTATACGTATACGTTATTTACCTGCAGATTGATTATGGAGGGCGACGACATTCAGATAGATCTTGATGCGGTACTGGCGGTTCAGCAGGTTCAGGAGGGTCCACGACGGAGACGGCGGCCGGATCTGGATACGCTGCAGGGTTGTCCGTACCTAGAGTTTCCCGACGGCACCGATGCCGCCCGCCATTGCCAGAAGCTTAGGAGGATGTACATTGGATCGCATGCATCGATCGACTGGGGTGCGATGGACTAGCTTGCTGAGACGGATAGAGTGCGTCGGTTTATACCTCTCGATTCGCCGTGGCATCGTCTTTTTGATTTGGCGCACACGCCGACCTACAGGGAGCTGCTTGTCGAGTTCATTTCGTCATTCACATTTCACCCTCCTGGGGTCCCAGTGGCGCTTCCGTACCCAGATGCTCCCCCTCCGCCTGAGATTTCTTTCAGGCTCGCTGGCGTTTTGCGTACGATGACGCTAGCAGACTTTGCGGTGCGTTCTGGTTTATACATGCAGGGGGAGATCGAGACTGAGATTTACACAGCGGGGCAAGTGGTGGTTGACAAACCCATTCTTCTAGGGTTTTGGCAGGTGATTGCGGGGCCAAATACTTGGGAGCACGACAAGTCGAAGGGGAGGGTGTCGTTTGTTAGGGACCCACTGTACAGGTACGTACATTTATTACGGCAATTATTGTGATTATGTGCATTGTTTATTAATCTCTGTTTCTGTATTTCGCTAACACTATCTGCAGGTATCTGCACCATTTGCTCGCTACTTCGATTTCAGCGCGCGGCTACAGCCGTGAGTGGTGTACGACTACAGATCTTTTTTTCCTTTATTGTTTGTTGTATAGGAGGCCGTGCGCGCTAGCACACGGTCTAGCCCAGTACTACGCCTCCGCCCATCACAAACAGGAGCGCGGATTTTTGTATGGCGGGGCGTACGTGACCGTCATTGCCCGTTCATTTGGCCTCGTACTGCACGAGGACCCACATCTACGGACGCCGCCAGTCATGCCGACGCGGATGGGCATGCAGTCGCTGTGGGGGATGAGGGTAATCAGGAGGTTCGCAGTTGGCCCGCGGTTTAAAAACCGCAACGGGGGCATATGGACAGAGGAGGCCCTACCAGAGCATTTCGAGCCCGTTTATCCTCCTGCAGATCCTGCTGATGTAGTGCCCGTGGAGGAGCCTCCGCAGGATGTAGACGGTGCAGCGATGCCACAGCCACCGCCACCTGCCGGGGCGCCTCAGTTTCCACGTCACGCTATTCCAGGTCATGCCCCAGGAGCTGCGCCGATACATCCGGAGGTACGAGCAGAGCTTGACAGGCTCAGCGATTTGATAGGTTGGGTGGTTCGGGAGCTGCAGGATAGACGCGAGAGAGATGGGTTACCCGCGATACCGCTCCCACCACCTCGAGCACCACATCAGCAGCAGCAGCCGCAGCAGCCAGATTCGGATTCGGATTCGGATGCATAGACCTGTTGTTGTTTTTATTTTTATTATGGATGTACAAACTTATCTTATATATTTTTGTTATGGATGTACAAAGTTATCTTATCTATGTCATATTTATGTTTGTTTTCAATTATTCGGTTACTTAATGATTGTTGTCTTAAATTGAAATAATACGGAAACAAAATATGTTTTGAATATTTGAACGAGATAAAATTTTAATCGGAAGAATAATATTTAAAAAAGTAAAATGTAAAAAACATTATAATATTTAATCGATATAATATATTTAAAGAGCCGATTTTTAAAATAGTTCATTTTTAAAAAACAAAAACTTTTTTATAGTGTAAAAAACAAAAAAAACATAACTTTTTTTAAAAACAAAAAAATTTTCAATAAAAAACACATCTTCAAAAACTATCCAAAAACCATACCAAAACCCACCAAAACACCCCTCATTTCAGCCAAAAAAAAAAACCCAATCTTAGACGCCTCGTATAGCTCTGTACGAGGCGTCTAGGGTTCCTTAAACTTTGTGCCTGACACCCTCGCAGACCCCCTTGAATTCAGTGCGTAGACGCCTCGTATAGACCTATACGAGGCGTCTAGGGCACCAAAGGTGTGAAAATAGGCGCGATGGGTGTCCAAATATCTCCAGCCATTGAGAATAAGAAGAGAATATGGGATCACGTAGCATTTTCTATTTGGATATCATTTACCAACAAAATTTTACCTGGTAAGATGGTAAAAAAAAAACTATAAGTAGATTGTAATTCACCGCCTTTAGTAAACTTATAATAAATAGTAGCATGAACTACATAAGGTTTCATTCGTGTGGTTTTGGGTTACCTTTCTAAGTTGGAAAATCACCTATATAAACGTTTTTAGAAAGATGTTATACTTTTATAGTAATATATGACACAAATATACTCTATACCAAAAAAAAATTGTGAATAGGGTTCATGAATTACTCTGTTTACCGTGCATGGGATTCGTCTAGAAATTTTTTTTTTTTTTTGTGCAAGATGATTTGAAATATATTCGACAAAATGCACTTTACATCAATATCGCAGGTAAGCGAGCAACAAGCTGCGCCGCTACCCTTTTCTGGATAGCAAACCCTAGCCTATTAAAAACAAACCCCTGCCCCCCTGTTGATGAGCCACTGCTGTGGACAACATGTTGGACCCTAGTCAGCAAACGGATAGCTTCTGGAGCCAGGGATCCAAAGGTGTCGAAGGCGAAGGGGACAAATGCATGTTGGTTATCAGCACATGCTTTAGCGTGTTTGTCCACCTTTTTAGATTCTGCTTTCTTTACCGCTTGTCCTGCTACAAACCCATTTTCCCTTAACCCAGCTAAGGGAGAGACTCCTGTGAGATCCACACAAGCATGTTTCCCTCCTGCCCAGCCAAAGACGAGCAGGTCCGCTGGTCTCAATGTAGATCTCCCTTCTATGGGGTCTGTAAGGAAATTCACAGGGGCCTCCTTCTTGGCAGAAATCCCCGCTCTCCTCAAGATGTCCCCCAAAACATCCCTCACCCAGTCATGCCGGTATTTGAAACCAGGGAGCTCCTTGCAATGAACAGGGAGCTCCCCGTATTTATCCATGCGGATTACGGCAGATTGGGCAGGTTTCGTCTTCTGGATACATAGGGATCATCAGCCGGTATTTGAGGATAGCCCTATACTCAACAGCCGACATGCATTGCCCCAGCCCCTCGATCGGGATAACAGTCAAAAAGTCTTGCGCATGGGGGCCTTTCAAGCACTCAATCACCGCCTTCTGGCGGGGAGACAGATCAAGTGTTTCTCCCAGATTCCGAGCGATTTTCTCCTAGAAATTACAAAAACTAAAACCTTTTTTCGTTCAGGATCTAGATAACAGTCTTCTTTAGATTTTGTTTGGAGATCACAAAAGAAGAAATTCTAACAATACTATAGGTGACCCACCTTTTAAAGAGCATTTTGATAAATCATAGTTTTTTAATTTAATGATTTTAAAAGTATATTTGTGTATATAGATATAACAAGAAAGGAACCAAAATATTCAAAGATTTTCGTCTGATTTTATCAATTTCGAAACCCTAGGCAATAGCCTCTGTAAACGCGTCGGTTCAGGACCCGGCGAAGCCTCGAACACTGCTCAATCTTCGGAGTAGAGATCTGACAGACGAATCGTGTCCTCGTAACAGTCACAAAATGCCTACTTCGTCCCGTGGAAGCTGTGGGGTCGGCTTTGATGGCGTTCTGTTTATTTGAACCGCAAGAGACATCGGTAGAATCATCTAGGTTTTGGGACGCAATGGAAGTGATGTCGGCGTTAATCGACGGCGGACTTCCCATCGGCGGTAATGGAGAGTGAATTCTAACAACAATTACACGATGTTGTTGTTGTTAGTACCCTGCAAACGCTCTGACTGTTTCACGGCCGTTATTTAAAGCCAAGCCTTAAAGAAACACAGGTAACGATGAACTAATCGAGACCTTTTTAGGGTTCCGGCGACTTCGCTTACTTCCGATTGATCTTCATCTATTTGGATTTCCATTTTGCCGACACACCAATGGTATTCCACCATGTCGCTATAACCCCCAAATCAAAGCATCATCTTGCCCTAAATATCATATGGGTGAAGGCAGAATAGAGCGGTGGAGGTGATGACCGGCAGATGTAGGTTAGACAAATTTGGGAACCGGAACTGTAGCTAAGAGCATACCCAAATTGTTATATAGTATAATAACTAGACTTAGTGATGTCCTCTTATAAAACTATTATGGGTTGTAATTAGTAAGTCATACACTCGCAACTATAGTTATAGGAGTCATAGCACGGGCTAAGGCTCAATCTCATATTCGTAGTGTTATTTTTTTTAATTTTATACAAAGAATGCCCCTAAAAGTACAATAATACCCCAAATCAAAAAATATGATACTTGATATTACTAAAATCCCATTTTTATAAGCCCAAACATCTTTTAAAACCCGAAAACTTGTAGAATAATTAAGCCCAAATGATAAAATAAACCCAAATTAACAATAATATGATTGATAGAAGGCTCAATTGGTAAATAACAAAGCTTAGCTCAATTGGTGATTGAATTGAAAGGAAACTATTTGGAAAACCAAACATCGAAGAAGTATCTGTGTTGAAGAGAAGCCATCAACTCTACTGGAATCATCCCTGGCCTTGTTGTTTGATCGTCCCTGTTGAAGCCTTATATCTGCACGAAATTGTCCCCGCTGAAGCCTGCTGGAATCATCCATGCTGAAGCCTGCAAGAATAGTCCCTGTTGTTAACTGTTTGATCGTCTCTGCTGTTTGACTAAAATCGACGCCGTTGACCGGCGTCGACCGATTGGGTTTGACATGATTTGTGTGTCTTCTTGCCCTTTGATATCTTGTTTAATGTTATTGTTTATGTAGAATTATACTTTGTATATATGTTAGGGTTTAAGAATACAAATCATAAATGTTTTATGTTTCGATAAGTTAAATTTTACTAAAAGTTATAGTTTCTAGTTTTCTTTATTATTGTTAAACTATGTACTTGAATTTTTTGAAGTTGAAGGTTGATTACTTGAATTCTTTTGTTATTGTGCGGTAGAAAAAGAAACTTTTGATAAAGTAAAAGACGAAGATGTGATAGAATGATTTTAAGCTATAAAAAAGAAGATGACAAATCTATTAAGTATATTTGTTTTACTTTATTTAATATCATGTTTTAATTATTATTACGGTAAAAAAATTCAGGATACCTCTAAGTTGATGGGCTAGCTCCGCCGTAAAAAATGTGCATGTTTATTGAAAATATGGGCTTGAGACATTTTCACTAAGGTATTAGTGTATTAAAAGTTATTTAATGACTTGTTTACGATTTTTTAAGAAGGTATTGATGTATTAAAAGTTATACTTTTTGGTAGTTTAAAAGTTATTTAATGACTTGTTTAGGATTTTTTTAAGAGAGTGTGCATTTTTTCGATTTTTTAAGAGAGTTTGATTTTTTTTTTTTGGTTTACTTTGTCCTTATTATTAATAGGATTGTATAAGCAGCCGTCTATGTGACGTCGTATCAACAACAACCCACGCCCTAGCAATCCGACAATCTCTGAGGCATTTACCCTCAATCCCATCAAACGTGTGATGCTTAAATTCACTGTAGAGTAACTTGTTAAAAGTCCCCTATGATATGATATGGTTGACATTACGAAAATATTATATTTTATTGTTTTTTTTTGAACGGTTTATATTTTATTGTATTTTATTTATTACAAATATTCCATTTTAATCTTTATAAAACTTTTAAAAACATAAGGGTGGAAGGTATCGTTCAATCACTTAGAGTTTTTAAGTTATTATCTAACCAATAATATCATACCATATCAAGTCCTCATTCCACTCTCCATCTTGCACTCAATCACTTGCAATGGTGTATATATATTTTCAAAGAAGAAAAAAATTAATTTAAAGTGTAGGATAAATTATGAGGTGTGTAGGATGAATTACGAGTTGTGTAGGATAAATTTCAGTATGTGTAAGATAAATTTAAAAAACGTGTAGGATAAATTTTGATGTGTCTAGGCAAAAATTTTAGTGTGTAGGATGATATTCTTTATGACTAATTAATTAGTCAAAAATAATAATAAATGAGATGAGAGAAAAACTATTTAATGTTTTACAATTGTACCCTTTATTCTTTTTCTTCTCAATTTAATTTTCTTTCTCAAATGAACCTCCCTATATATATATATAGGGAGAAGATCATGAGAAAACTAGATATACATGAGAAAACTAGAAAACAAACTAAAAACCACTAAAAATGAGGGGGGAGACTTTTAATAAAGGAGGGGACTTTTAATGAAGGAGGGGTAAAATTGGAAAAAAAATATCATTTTAAAACAAAAATGGCACCATAAGATCACAAATTTTTGTATCTTTCATTCAAGTATATTCGAGCATATTTTTTATGACATAAAAAAAGATTTATGGTGTCGTCTTGTTTTCAATACTATTATTACAGTAGTGTACGTGTGCAATATAACATGTACTACAATTGCATTACATGCTTAAAATTAGTTTTTTGAGTCTAGTTTAGCTTTTAGGGTTAGTTTTTTTGGAGGTTTAGGATTAGGATTAGGTTTTTGGGTGTGGGGGAGGGGGGTTTAGGTTTTTTTTTTGGGGGGGGGGGGTTTAGGTTTTTTTCGGGTTTATGTTTAGGGTTTAGTTTTAGGTTTTCGGGAGGGTGAGGGTGGGGGGTTTAAGTTTTTGGGGGGTGTCGGTGGGGGGTGGGTTAAGCTTTATGTATTAGTGCACATGTGCAGTACAACCAAAAAAATTTTTTTTTTGAAATTTTTTTTCCATACATAAAAAGTAGCGATTTTTCTAAAAAAAATTGTAAAAAAAAAAATCTTTTGGTATGTTTTTAGGTTTTTTTAGGCTTTTTTGGTTAGTTTTTTTGTTTTCTCATTTAAACTAGTTTTCTCATGATCCATCCTCTATATAGGGGATGGTTCAAATGAAAACCACTTTTATAGTGAAAACTCGAAAACTAACTAAAAAAAGCCTAAAAAACACACAAAAATTTTTTTTTTCAATTTTTTTTATAAAAATCGCTGGTTTTTATATATAAAAAAACTTAAAAAAAATAAAAAATTTTTGTAGTACACATGTGTAATAATACACGTGTAGTACACATACACATGTGCACTACACAATTTTTTTTTATGTTTTTTTTATATATAAAAAAACCTGCGAAAATTGGTTTGCAAAAAAAAAAAAAAATTAGTATGTTTTTTTGGCCTTTTTAATTAGTTTTCGAGTTTTCACAATAACTAGTGGTTTTCATTTGAACCTTCCCCTATATATATATATATATATATATATAGGGTAAGGATAGTGTAAAAAGGGTCTAAAGTGTGAGAAGTGTATTATAACACTATATATAATACTATATAACACCATATATACACCGTATAACAATATGTAACACCATATAATACCATATAACACTATGTAACACTATATATCATTATATAACAAATATAGCACTATACATCTATCATAGACATGCTATCAGACAACCTATAGTGTTATATTTGTTATATAATGATATATAGTGTTACAAATTGTTATATGGTATTATATGGTGTTACATATTGTTATACGGTATTTATATGGTGTTATATAGTATTATATATAGTGTTATAATACACTTCTCACACTTTGAGCACTTTTTACAGGATCCTCTACCTATATATATATAGGATTAGGTTTAAGAGTGAATACTAGTGTATTTTGCGAACTGAACGAACTAATCTTGGCCTTGCATGTGTGTAAATCAACAGCCATGATTTGATGATGAAATACACTAGTGTATTTTACGATTTGATGATAAAATCATAGCCATCCACGTGTGTAAATCAATGGCCAAGATTTGTTCACTTAGTTCGCAAATACACAAGTGTTCACTTTAGAACCCCACCATATATATATATATATATATATATATATTTTATTATATTATTATATATTAAAAATAGAAGCTAATGAATAGTACTTTTATTATTATAATAATATATAGTTTTTTTAACTATAACTTTAATCATTTTTTAATATCACACGTTGGGATAAGCTTAAGTGTCAATCGGTACCGAGCCAGTACTGGTATCGAAAATACTGGTACTGTCACACCCCAACCGATGGTGGAAACATCGGGGCATGGCACTGAGCGAAACAGATTGTCCAGAAGTTTTCATAACAATTATCATTTCCAATCAATTTAAAATAACATGTCCCATACCATGTCTCAAAAGGTAAACAAATTATTACAGACAAAATCTAGGCATATAGTTCTATTCCGACAACTCAGATTTAAATAGAGCAATTGTTTATCTGCTTCTAGAGACCCTTGATTCATTTAGTACAGACAACTATTTGTTAGCCTCTAGAGCCTTATTCTAGCCTCGATTTCCTAGCAGATGTGCATCCTAAGCACCTGTCACATACGTTAAAATAAAGTCAATACATATAATGTAAAGGTGAGCATACAAGTTTGATAATAGCATATAGAGTTCGAATCTCGTTTCCGCATAACCAGCACGTACACATAGCGAAATGAGGCACGTTAGTTATCGACATAGATCCATCGATACCAATGACTGCGGGTTGACTGCCTGAGGCAGTTCGCAATACATGATTACCACCGTAATCCATGCAAGTAATTGTCCTTAACAACCCCTACGAACAGGTGCTGAGTCCAAACTATAGTACTATCGTTGCTAAGGCAGGTAGACAGCATTCCATGTGTAAACATAACAAACAAGCATTCATAAGCCACGCATAACATGCATTAACGGTTAGCGTTCAAATAGTATTGAGTAGTGTGTTGATTGTGATTTGAATATTCGTAACATATGTAACACCCAAAAGTGCGTAAAGCAAAAAGGGATCGAGTATACTCACAGTGATGATGGATTGAAGGGAGCGCTTAGAGCGGAATTAGCCTGATCAGAACGATAGCATAACGATGAGTGACGCGTAAAACGATGCAAGGTGTAAGTGGCTCGGACAGTAAGTCGGTCGGATTGGTAATCCGATCGGACAGTCCAATCGTGCGGATTGACAATCCGTTTGGATGGCCATCCGGTCGGACAGGTGGTCCGGTCGGATGACTATTCGAGTGGATTGTTTCTTTCTTTGATGTGTTTGTGTATGATGGCTTGTCCTTTGAAGTTTTCGTTGTAGCATTTTGAAAACATGGAAGTATCTCAACCCTTCAAGCCGGTCGGTCGGACGGTCAGTGATGCCGACGACAATCCGATCGGATGACTTATCCGAACGGATAAGTCATCGGATGACTCAAGTGGAGAGGTTACTTGGTGAGAACAAGTCCACAGCAGGTTGTCACTCGGTCGGACAGGTTGTCCGGCCGGGTGGCATCCTTGGTGCTTTGAACATGTTGAAAATTGTTTAAGTCCAAGTATCTCATGATACGAAGAGTAATCCGGTCGGATTAGTAGTCCGATCGGATAGCAATTTGTTCAATACTCAAACTTCAGATAAAGTTGGTTAAGTGTGGGACCCAAAGTGCAAGCCGCTCGGATGACCTAGTCGCTCGGATGACTAATCCGTTCGGATATGTTGTCCGGTCGGATAGCACTTCGTGCTGGTCGTTCCGTTCGTCTTTCACTTGGCCGTTTTGATTGTTTGTTGCTTTTATCGAGACGTTTTGACAACGTGTTAACCAACAGAACTCCATCTTGACCCAAGTAACCCGATCGTCCAGGAATCACCCTAGTTCGACCAGTTAACCGGTTCGAGACGGTCGTTCTTGGTTAACCCGAAATCGGTGGTCTCGTGAGTAGAATCCGGATCTTGAACTAGTACAACACCGCGAATGAGTAGAAGACTAGAACAAGGTCCGATTCTATCGGTTTTGAGTGCATTGAGCGTAAAAGAGTTGAAAGAAAGTTAGAAACCATCTTTCAATCCTTTTTCACTATGTTTTATGTTTAGATCTATGCAAGATCTTTGTGCATTTGTGTGGAAATCTATTAGATCTAAGTTGTTCTTGGTGGATTGAGGCCAAAACATGAAGTTCATAAGAACACCATGATGACGTCATCCTAGAACACCTCAAATATAGAGATTTCACGGTTGAAAGTTAAGATTCAAAAGATAGAAAGGTGTAGGAGTGCGTGTAGATTAAGAAAGTACAAGATTTAGGGTGAGATCTTACCGGAATCGAGAGAAATCGGAGAAAAGGTGAAGAGAGCGTGCTGTTCGGACAGAGAGTTTCCAAAAGTAGAAAGAATGAAAGTGACATGGGTATTTATAGAGTTACCCAAAGAGGAAAGTGTGAGCCAGTCGGATGACATCTCGCCCGGATGACCTATCTGGTCAGATTGTCATCTCGGTCGGATGACACATGGCACCGGATCAAGTGGCAGCCCGGTCGGATTAGCAATCCGGTCGGATGGCACTTGGTTCGGATGTTTGGCGCGACGATTTTTGAGGTTTTGATTACGATTGCGATCGATGCGAATGCGATAGAGTTTCCTATTCAAATTACTTTTAATCCCAACCATTCATATCTCGCACTATCCCTTCTCCACTAATTATCATAGTTCAATTTCGATTGAGTTCGATTGCGTTTCGAGTTCGATTTGATTGCGTTTCGATTGATTCCCACATATACATAAATTAAACATGCACAAGTAACACACAAGGCACACACACACGTATAACAATAACCAAAAATTGGTATTTCGAGTTGCGAGTGCGATTACCATTCGATGTCGATTGATTAGCATAGTTTGATTATCGTTTAGCTAACTTTATCACATTGTTACTTCCTATAGTTCACAGTCGTAAATCGGTTGAATAGCGATTAACATACGTCGATTATTGTATTTATTGACACTTACTCCACATAATACAACTAAAATAAACACATAAAAGAAATTCACTACGAGTCAAGTCGCGCGAAAATCGGTCGTTGACTTTGACCTTGACTTTGACTTTGAAAACACGGGGTGTTACAGCCTCCCCTTGTTTTGGGAATTTCATCCCGAAATTAGGCTGAAGTCGTAACAAACAACTGCGGGTACTTCGCCTTCATGTCACTTTCGAGTTCCCAAGTGAACTTTGCGCCTCGTTTGCCTTCCCATCGGACTTTCACAATAGGAATGCGCGAGCGTCTGAGTTGCTTGGTTTGGCGATCCATGATCTCAACAGGCTTTTCCACGAAGTGTAATGTTTCGTTCACTTGAAGATCCTCTAATGGAACATGCAAGTCCTGGTCGGCCAGGCACTTTCTGAGGTTTGAGACGTGGAAAGTCGGGTGGACGTTACTAAGTTCCTCCGGTAGTTCGAGTCTGTAGGCGACTTTTCCGATCCTTTCCAGAATCTTAAAAGGTCCAACATATCGAGGCGCTAGTTTCCCTTTCTTGCCGAATCTGACCACACCCTTCCAAGGTGACACCTTTAGGAGTACGTAGTCGCCAACGTCAAATTCAAGGGGCTTGCGTCGTCTATCGGCATAACTTTTCTGTCGATTCCGAGCTTTCGTTAGGTTGTCTCGAATTTGGAAAATTTTGTCTGTTGTTTCTTGCAATAGCTCGGGACCAGTCAATTGCGAGTGACCGATCTCGTGCCATACAATAGGCGATCGACGTTTTCTTCCGTATAAAGCCTCGAATGGTGCCATTTGTATGGTGGAATGATAGCTGTTGTTATACGAGAATTCGACTAACGGCAGGTATTTATCCCAATTACCATCGAAATCTATGACACACGAACGAAGCATGTCTTCAAGAGTACGGATCGTTCTTTCAGTCTGATCGTCGGTTTGAGGGTGGAAAGCGGTACTTAGATTAAGCGATGTACCAAGTGCCTTTTGAAACGTTTCCCACAGTCGCGAGGTAAACCGAGCATCACGATCAGAGATGATGTCGCGAGGCGTCCCATGATTACAAATGATCTCATCGGTGTAGATTCGGGCTAATCGTTCTACCTTGTAGTCTTCCCGTATTGGCAAAAAGTGAGCTGATTTGGTCAAACGGTCGACAACAACCCAAATGCTGTCGTGACCTGATGACGCGTGCGGAAGTTTTGTTATGAAATCCATAGCTATACTCTCCCACTTCCACATAGGGATCTGCGGTTGTTAGAGTAAGCCAGAAGGTCTTTGGTGTTCAGCCTTGACTCTTGCACATGTCAGGCATTTTCCAACGTAGAGAGCAATATCCCTTTTCATGCCGGGCCACCAGTACTTGTAGCGAAGATCCTGGTACATTTTGTCGGCACCGGGATGAATAGAATACCGGGATTTGTGGGCTTCGTCCATCAGAATCTGTCACAAATCGGTCCGTTTAGGAATCCAAATTCGATCCAGAAAGTGGAATATCCCATTCAACTTGCTCACAAGCTGGGCTCCATCGTGGTAGATTCTTTCCTTCTTCAGAGTGCGTTCATTGAAACATGCATGCTGAGCTTCGCGGATGAGGGTTTCGAGGTCGTGTTGGGCTTGGATGTTACGTGTGCTAAGCAGATAGCTCCGTCTGCTGAGTGCGTCGGCAACATCATTTGCTTTGCCTGGGTGATAACGAATCTCACAGTCGTAATCGTTGAGAAGTTCTACCCATCGGCGTTGACGCATATTAAGTTCCTTCTGATTAAAGATATGTTGCAGGCTCCTATGATCGGTGAAGATCGTACACTTGGTACCATACAGGTAGTGTCGCCAAATCTTTAACGCAAAAACAACTGCGCCTAGCTCGAGATCATGGGTTGTATAGTTCTTTTCGTGGATTTTGGGCTGACGAGATGCATAGGCTATAACCTTGTCTCGTTGCATAAGGACACAACCAAGTCCAAGGTTGGAAGCATCACAGTAGACAATGAAATCGTCGTTTTCGTCGGGCAACGTGAGAATGGGAGCATTGCAAAGCATGTGCTTAAGGGTTCGGAAGGCAGACTCTTGTCCAGTTCCCCAAACAAAAGGCTTGTCTTTATGCGTGAGAGCGGTAAGTGGCACAGTGATCTTGGATTATCCTTCAATGAATCGTCGATAATAGCCCGCTAGTCCGAGAAAAGAACGAACTTCAGACGGGTTCTTAGGTGTAATCCAGCTCTTAACGGCTTCAATCTTCGCAGGATCGACGTGAATACCTTGACTATTTACGATGTGACCCAGAAACTGAACTTCCTCCAACCAGAATTCACACTTGGAGAACTTGGCATAGAGTTGATTCCCCTGGAGTAGCTCGAGAACCAAACGTAGATGTTGCGCGTGTTCGGTTTTCGATTTGGAATAGATCAAGACATCGTCGATAAATACGATGACGAAACGGTCGAGATATGGTTTACACACGCGATTCATCAGATCCATGAAACCGCGGGTGCGTTGGTTAAACCAAAGGGCATAACCACGAATTCGTAATGGCCGTATCGAGTATGAAACGCGGTTTTGGGTATATCCTCCTCTTGTATACCCAGTTGGTGATAACCTGAGCGTAGATCGATCTTCGAGAAACACGTGGCACCTTGTAACTGATCAAACTAATCGTCGATGCGAGGTAAGGGATAGCGGTTTTTGATAGTTAACTTATTCAATTCCCGATAGTCGATGCACATCCTGAACGACCCATCCTTCTTTTTGAAGAAAAGGACTGGCGCGCCCCAAGGAAAGGTGCTTGGGCGAATGAAGCGTTACTCAAGTAACTCCTGGAGTTGGTTCGAGAGTTCATGCATTTCGGACGGCGCGAGTCGATAAGGAGCTTTGGCAATAGGATTGGTTCCAGGAATGAGGTCGATACGAAAGTCGATATCACGACTTGGTGGTAGTCCGGGAAGATCCTCTGGAAAAACGTTAGGGAATTCTCGAACCACTAGGACATCGTTTACTTCCTTCTTCTCTTTCTTTTCCTTCTTCGCTACTACGATGTTAGCCAAGAAAGCTCTGTATTCCTTGCGGAGATACTTGCTAGCTTGGACACAAGACATAAGCTTGAGACCTTTCGAAGCAGTTTCACCGTAGACGCACAATAGATCACCATTCGCGAGCGAAAATCGAATCATCTTGTCGAAGCACACAACTTCAGCATGGTTTTCGCGAAGAAAGTCCATGCCTACTATGAGATCAAAACTTCCGAGTTGCATCGGAATAAGGTCGATTGGGAAAATGTGATTGTTGAGCTCAAGAGTACAATCACGAAGAACAGAATTAACGGCGATAGCTCTTCCGGTAGCGACTTCAACATCGAACGTCGAGGAGAGTTGGGAGCGTTTACGACTAAGGAGCTTCTCGAATTCGAACGACACAAAGCAATTATCGGCTCCAGTATCAAATAAACACGAAGCATAAATACCATTCACAAGGAACGTACCATTGACCACGTTGTTGTCGGCTTGGGCTTGGCGCACGTTGATGTTGAAAGTTCGTGCGCGTGCTGCTTGTTGCTGTTGCTGCTGAGGTTGCTGCTGCTGGGGCTTTTGCTTCACAATCATGTTTGGGCACATGTTGGCGAAATGGTTAGGATCGCCACATGCGAAGCAGGCTCTGGCGTTGACCGCGGGTGCCGGAGGAGCTTGTTGACCCTAAGGGGCGGTGAGTAGAGCTTGATGAGCAGGAGCTTGTCGAGCACAGCAGTTGGTGGTGAAATGGCCGTACATATTGCAATGAGCACAAAAAGGCAAGCGATAGCAGTCGGGTGGTGGTAGGTGCAAGTAGGGCGAAGCGGGTGTTGCCCAGTGTATGCACGCTTAGCAAGCGGTGCATTTGCCACAGGCGCGGCTACTTAACACTGTTGGGCTGGTACAGCTTGGATTGGTGCAGCAGTGATCGCACAGTTCTTGTTGCTGGAGCTGTTCTTTCTCTTGTTGTTCGGTGTGGTGGTGGTTTCAGCAGTTGGTGCGGCGGTGGTAGCTTGGTGCAGGTGCTTTGAAGTTTTATCCCAGACACCAGCCTTGACCCGCTTGTCGTTGATTTCAGCGGCCAGTAGGTAGGTTTCTTCGATCGTCTTAGTCTTAGCCGCTTGCACGAAATCTGCAACACAGTCAGGCAGGGCCCGGATGTACTTTTTGATTGCCATGTTTGGAGTCTTCACCTGGTCAGGGCAGATGATGCTGAGCTGTTTGAAGCGAGCAGTGAGGGCAGCATTTTCACCTTCCTTCTGCTTTATATGCCAGAATTCATCTTCTAACTTTTGGCGCTCATGAGGAGGGCATAATTCTTCCAGCATGACCTCCTTGAGTTCATCCCACGACAAACCGTAGGCTGCATCGTTTCCCCGCTTGTTTCTCTCAGCCGTCCACCAGTCTAATGCGCGGGAATGGAAGACGCCGGTAGCATTTAGAGTGCGTAGGTCGTCGGGGCAACCGCTCTGTCGCAGTGTGACCTCAATGGAATCAAACCATTGGAACAACGCTGTAGGGCCTTCCTCGCCAGTGAATTCCTTTGGCCCACAAGACTTGAATTGCTTAAAATTGAAGGGAGCTTTGGTAGTAGCTTTAGGAGCGTCGGTTCTTGACTCCTAAGATGATTTGCTGACGTTCTCCTAGACATCACTCACGGATTTTGCTACTTGCTTAGCGATGATGGTAGCAAGACGTTTGTCCCTCTTCTCTTGGCGAGAAAGTGGTGTGTGACGGGATGATGGTCCAGTTGACATTGTCTGCAACAGACATCGCCATAGGTCTCAGACACATCATAATCGAATCTCACCTCTCACGTCTAATACTTACTAAAGCTTAGGATCACAACGTAGCATGTATCACATAAACACATAGGCACATAATCACAGATCCACGTAATCACAGAAGCACATAAGCACGTATGCACGTAGAGCACAAAATTCACAAAAGCACATAAGCACGAAATCACAAGTTGCAGTCAGAATACATAAACCTATCATTCAAAGTTCGCGTGTGTTCGAATATAGCGGTCGCGTTTTAGTATATCGAGTAGCGTAGTATCAGCGTATAACGTAGCATAAAGTCGTGTAGGATCGTTTTCTGACCCGAATGAGTCGATCAGAAGAGTTTTTACTCGATACGAAAGGCGGAAACAGACGTATCAAGTTCAATTCAGCTAGATATACACTTTAAACTATCTTTAGATTGATTTGACAAAGATTTACAGCGAGTAGACACTTCGGCAGCACTTCGGCTCTCTAACCAGAATCACAGAAACTTCAAACGAAATCAGACAACACATATATATAGGCAGAGTAATTCCGCTTGAAACTGTCTCAAGCGAAATCACATTCAAACGGAATCAGTAATTTCGTTTGAACCTGACTTAGTGATTTCAAACGAAATTACAACTTCTAATTCTGTTTGAAGTTGCCTCTCACCCAATATTTGACATTTTTCTCGTACAACGTGCCCTGATCTATTTACAAATATACAAGACTCGATACAAGACGAAGTCGACAGACGGATGCACCAACAGACTCCCCTTCGGATGTTGACGAAGTCTTCGGTGTCGAGTCTTCAATTCTTCAGTCTTTATCAGTCTTCTCGACCTCTCTTCCGAAGTATCTCACAATGTAAGTATTCTCCATCTCTCTCTTCTCTTTATCAACTTATCTCCCCCTCGGATGTTGATCTAATCTTCAATTCCAGAATCACAATCTGGCTCTTGAGTCTTCTAATTCTCTTGATCAGATCTCTTGATTCCTTAAATTCATCAGCATCAACAATTCCAGGATCGTAGCCTGGCCTACTTGCACAAACTCTACCTCACAATAAATTTTACAATTTTAACATTTGACAAATTTAGAAATTACCACTTGCAGATATTAATCTCAAAAATGATTTAACATTTAAAACGTTTCTGATAACCACTTGTGGATAAGATATACAAAAAATGATTTTACAATGTTAATCTCTGATGAACCACTTGAAGAAATAACATTTTTCTTTTCAAAACACACTTTCCCAACCCAATTGTTATCATGTTTAGCACTTGGGATTTTGAAAATCAGCTCTCCAACATCAGTTGTCGAAAATCTTTTTGAATTTTTCAAAATTTATGCTAAAACACTCCGAAAATCTTTTTGGATTTTGAGCTAAATGAAAATGCGATAGAGAAATATTTACAAACAATATTTTTGTGAGTTTGTGTAAGAGGATCATATCAGTTTTTGAGACAAATCACCAACACCGTTAAGCTTTAAACATTTTAAGTTCTAAACGATTCACTAAGATTGTCAGTATACTGATCCACTTAAATTTTCACACAAAGTTCAACTGTTTCGAGATACGAGGTTAATGTTTTAGAAACTTAAACTTATTTGCGTGTCCCACCTCAGAATATACTCCCGTATCCAGATCCCAATATTCAGTCTTACAGGTGAGTATACCTAGATGATATCTGTAAAGGGGTTAAATGCGAGGGCAGTGAGAGCTCAGGCTATTGCTTCCGCAAAATAAGAGAGATGACAACTTCGACTTTTGGTGTGTTCCCTTTAGATAATTTTTTCTTCAATAGCACATGATTAACATTTTGCAATGTTTCATCATTTTTTATGCTGAGGGTGGGCTATATTTCAAGCAAGCGTAAAGTATTATACGGGGATTAGGCCATTGCTTCCGCAAAATCAGAAGTCCCGGGATAATACCCCAGATATCACTGAGCATAAAGACCTAGTATCTCAGAAAGAGGGACCTTTCAAACAAGATTTCGGGGGTTACCCATATATCCGAGAGATGTTCCCCACGAGATAAGCAAGTTTGAAATTTAGGTTTATATCTCGTCACAATCTACTAAATGTGTAAAAATCTACTGACACATCATCAGTGAGACCGTTTATCACTTTTTAACTTTCCAATTCTTTAGCATGCTGTGATCGTCCACTGATGTACTATCATTTCCTCTTTTTCACAACAAAACTCATTTTCATTTTTCAATGTTTTTGTTGTTTTTACCAGTAGGTTTTTATCATGTTTTAGAATTTTTCAAATTTTCTAATGTTTTTGGATTTTCTGAAAAATCTTACTCCCCCTAAAATTCAAAATCATTTAAAGAAAATTTGAAAACAAACTGTACAAATAAAGTGACAACTGTTGTGAATTGCTTCAAATCGCCATCCACTTGGCATAAACAATCAGAACTTCCCTTACAATAAACTATTTTCCCATTATGATTTCAAAACACTTAAGTTTGTTTTAATCAAATGGTTTTTCCGGAAAATAAGTTTTGTTGATTTCATAAAACCACTTGTAGTTAGGGGATCAATTCATCACTTTGTTCTTCACAATATCACTTGAAAAATTTAACAATTTTAGATTTTATCAACAAATACCACTTGTAGAAAATCAAGTACAACTTAATGTCCCTGATTTACCACTTATAAGTCGAAATATCACCAATGTGAATTTCTCAAGAAAGATGTCGATTCCTGCTCCACGATTACCAACTTGGGAGCTCCGGCAAGTCCAGATTTTTACTCATCATAATAGGTTCCATCCTAGTCACAAACCTGGGATGACCCACCTTTACCTGGTTTCTTTGTTTTCTTCTCATAAAATTCTTTTACCCCTTTGACCTTCCCGTCAACCATTTTTCCAAAAGTATTATGAACTGTGGGGTTAAAAACTTTTTCAACATCAAATTCTTTCTTTTCAGAAAAAAATTGATTTGAAATCTCAACTTTGCCAACTTTTTGTTTAAAATTTTCAGCCCTCAATGGTGGAAAATTGACATCATCCATTGGCGGTACTGATGTTTCCAATTTTAACTCAACTTGTGGCTCCTCTGACTTTGTGGAATCAGATTCATCGCCAGAACATAGATCCTCTGATTTTGATGAATCAGAATCATTGCTAGAACTATCCTCAGATTTCTTAACAACCCATTTTTGATTGTCAAGATTCACCCTTCTCTTGTAAAACCTGTTTGAACATTCACCAATCTCAAACGTTGAATTTTTGAAAATTTTGAATTGTTTGATTGGTGATTCATTCTCAACCATCTTTTCTTTCATTTTAAGAGAAACTCCCTGTTTTGTTTGATTTGCCTTCTGACAATTCTTGGCAATATGACCAACTGTTTTGCATTGAAAACAGGTTATCGTCTCTTTCTTTTGAGTAACTTCCTTCTTCATTTCCTCTTGCTTCTTAGCAAGGAATCCTTTGTTTGTTTGCTTTCTGAACAATTGCTCCTTTTCTTATTTAGATGATGTTCCTGAGACAAACACAGTTTTTGGTTTATAAGTTTTCTCATTTTTATAATTTTTCGGTGGAATAAATCCTAATCCCTTTCTTTTGAAATTACCGTTATGGTTTGGTTTATTTTGAAAACCAAAACCAGAACTGTAACCCTTTTTCTTGTTTAACCTTTGTTGAACTCTTGAGGTGTAAGGTTTAGGTTTTTCAAAAAGATTTATATATTTTATTTCAGAAATATTAATTTCTGTTAGTTTGAAAACCTTTTTAATCATTTCAGTTTTAACACCTCTTTTTGGAAATTCTTATCAGAATATAATTTGTCAGAATCATTCAAAGTATATGCCACTTTGAATGTCTCGTCATTCAAATTAGATTTTGATAACAAGAATTCTTTATTATAAACTCTTTTAACCGAAGATTTTGGACTGTTGTCAGTTGAACTCGAACTTTCAGACCCAGACTTTGACTCTGACTCTGACTTTGACTCCTCAGATTCATCTTTATCCAACTCCTGATCGACCACTTTCTTTATTAACTCGGACTCATGATCAGTGTCAGATGACGTAAAAATGACATCAATACTATCTGGCAAATTATCTGATGGCTCAGATTCCCATTGTAAGTTGGTTGCCTTTTTTACTCTTTCTGAATTTGGATTTCGCGGTGAATATCCATTTTCAAGCGGGGGTGGACACTGGTTGTAACTGAAACCTTGTTTCTTACTAGAATCATTCACTTCAGTATCCTTCTTCTTTTTAGAAATCTTTTCATAAGATTCTTCCTTTTATTCAAACGCCTTCATGCCTTCCACTGTTGGATAAATCCTATCAATAACATAAGAAGTACATGAGTAACTTTTTAACAAACGGTTTACTCTTTCTGTTTCAATTCTTTGAGTTTCCAATTTTTGCTCCAGAACAGCACACTTCTCAATGTAATTGTTGATGACTTTTTGCTTTGTCATGAAAGCTCCTTGAAGTGTTTTCATGGCCGTTGCTTGTTCACTGCTTGATTGATTGTATTGATTCATTGCTTTGTTCAGAACATCATATGATTCTTTCAATCTGTTCATGTTATGAATCAAAGTAGTGTTTTGCTTTTTCACTGCTTCACAATTTTCACATATCACTGGAATCTTCTGTGCATCAGCTTCTGCTTCAACTTTGAATTCTGGAATGTCTTTCACCTTTTTCCTTATCACACGAACTTCTTCGTCATCACTGCTGACTGGTTTGTTAACTTTCTTCTTTTTCTTTTTAGCTTTTTCATCATCACTGTCACTCTCTTCCATCATTTTAAGTGCTTTTCCATTCTTCTTGCATAATAATCATCATCATTATCACTATCTTCAGCAACTCGAGCAACAAAAGCTTTATGATTTGACTTCTTGTTAGGATCATAATTATCCAAACTGAAATTATTCCAATTAAACCCTTCTGGTAATTTTTCATCATCTTGGTTTATCAGACATGCTTTATTATCAGCTGAAATATATTTATCCCAACTGAAATCTTTTGTTGACTTTTTATCATCCTGATTCACCATACATGCTCTCTTTGATGATTCTTCAATCTCCTTCCTGGCATGAGTAGTTTGTGGTTGTTGTTGATGTGATTGTTGAGCCACTTGATGATAAATCGCTTTCCGATAATATTCATTGTTGTTGTTGAACGGATTTTGGGCTCCACTTGCTTCGTGATTCTTGCACTTCCTCTTGAAGTGTCCTTTTTCCCTGCAACGAAAACAAGTAACTTTAGATTTATCAAATCCTAAAGTAGAAACATTTGCATCACGGAAATCATCTCTTCCCGTAATTTGTTTAAACTTTTCGGCTCTCCTCAACACACTCGCCAAACACCACATTATATCCATTAATTCCATCTCCTCAGCATTAATCTGATCGTAATCCTCTTTTGTCAACATTGGATTCCCGATCCTTCCTGCGACTAAACTCCCATATGACTCCAACACTGTTCCTAACAAAGACATGTGACTTTTTGTAACTTCTTCCGAGAATTTTTCATCATTCTCAAGGTTTAAAACAATGTTGCATTGCAATCTTTTACCATTCTTGGTTGCAGAAAAGTTTTGCTGCTTGATCCTTTAGATGATCCTCCAGACGAACTCTTTGCATTGAAAGCAGTCTCAACCTTTGGTGACATCTTGGTCTTGTCACTAATCCCTCCTTTGTAATAAAGACCGATATCTTGTTCACCATCAAAATCTTTCATTCTCGAGATCTTCCTTTGTTCCATTTCCTGAGCTTCAAGTTTCTCAATGAACTTGCTTAATGTTAGATTGCTAAAATCTTTCTTATTTCTTAACATCATCAAATATGTGCCCCAAGTTTCATGTGGTAACGCATCAGCTAATTTCTCAATCAACTCTTCATTATCCTTTGTGATGCTCACCCTCTTCATGCTGACTAACAGATTGCAATATCTTTCGATGATCTGCTTAGTGCTCTCAGTTCTTGATGTGTGCAAAATGCAACATATAAATTACATCAATTGTGGCATAAAACTAACCCTTTTTTAGTACTAATTTTGGAAAAAGTGTGATTTTGTCTTCCTTTTGTATTTTTAGGATTAAATGAGCTCAAATTAACAAAAGAAGCAAAAAGACATCAAAATCTGACATAAATACAAGAAAAGGAACAAGACGTGACATGCCCGACCCCACGACAGCATCTTCCCAAGCAAAACAAGACAACAGAAGACTGAACACGCCCCGTGCTCAGCCAGCACGGGGGCGTGCCCAAGTGTCAGCAGAAAAGACAAAGTGGTAGAAGCTTCTATTGCCCACCACGGGGCCGTGCTCAGCGGACACGGGGCCGTGGTCAACTATAAGATTCGCACAATCCAGGCAAATCTTCATAGTACAAAGATTCTTCTGCACACGGGGTCGTGCTCAGCGGACACGGGGGCGTGGTCAACTAATAAGACAAAGCTGCATTAAATGAAGAAAGTGAGGATGTGGACACGGGGCCGTGCCCACTGGACACGGGGCCGTGCCCGAGCTTCTGTTCAGCCTATAAATAGGAGTGCTTGGCTCAAGCTCAAACCATCCCTTGGCACACCACCTCTCTCACACTTCACCCACCACCCACCACCACCATAACACCATCATCCACCACCATCATCCATTGTCCATCATAGAGTGTGTGAGTCGTCTCGGGATCCAAGATTGATCGTAAGAGTTCTTGACAATCAAGGCCATGTTTGCCTAAGTCTCTTACATCACTTGGTGAAGACAAAGTTTCTAGTGTAATACTTTTTATTTCTAATCTTTTCGCACTTTTTACTTGGTTTTGTATTAATGACTTTAATAACTAGTTGCTTATGTTGAAGGTGATCTTTCCTTATCGTTTGTCCGTGGTGTCTTGGCATTATTTTACTGTCTATATAAAATAAAAGATTTTCACCATTCATATCTCCACGGTCTATATGGAGGTATGTTGGCTACCTGGTCGGGGGTTAAGGGAACGGTTTGGTAAAGGTCTTGCCATTGTTCAGCGTTTAGAGGTCCTGCAATGGACCTGGGTCAAATTTAGTAGGACCTCCTTCAATACTTAACGGTATTGGATGGCGGGGGTCCAAACTCTTTGATCCCCTCATAAGTTAACTACTATTAATACTATAACCCGGCTATTTAGGACTGTATCCCTGCTGACTCAGACTACTTAGTCGAGGGTAACGTCACCTCCAAAAGAGGGGCCTACCATAATTTGCATTAATAACTTAATTAATTATCTTCCAATAATCCACCCTTTTAGGATTGTATCCTTGCTGACTCAAACTACTGGGGTGAGGGTAACGTCACCTTCAAAAGAGGGGCCTACTACAATAACTAAGATAATCTCTTAAATAAGTGCAAAAGTGCGGAAATAATCAAAGGTTACACTAGATACGAGTCGGAACCAAGTGATTCATCTTGTCTATCTGTTTTTCTTTTTTTTTTTATTTTTATTTTCAGCATTTTAGTTAGTTTTTATTTTTCTTAGCTTAAAACATTTTTCTAAACGTTTTATTTTGATTACACGTTGAGGATAAACCGGTACTAAAAGCTCTTGTGTCCTTGGACGACCTCGGTATCTTGCCAACACTATACTACGCTCACGATGGGTGCACTTGCCCATATGTGTGTTTAGTGTTAGTAAAATATCGTGTTTTATAAATTTAAAACTTGGCTAAAAATAAGTGTTAATGGGGCTTAAAATATACACCTAATATATATAACACTTCACACGCATCAAGTTTTTGGCGCCGCTGCCGGGGACACAAGGATTTTAAGAAAGCTTAAAATCGACGGCCTAATCAGTTTTTCAAAACCTTTTTAAAACGCGCGCATTTTTTTCTGCATTTTAGTTTAGTTTTGCATTTTACAGTAACCTGTACACGGGGCCGTGTTCACTGAACACGGGGCCGTGCTGCACATTTTCATAAAAACACCCAGTAACAGAGGCTTGAACACGAGCCGTGCTCACTGAACACGCCCCGTGCTCAACGAAATCAGTAAATTTAATTAAAACGCCCAGATACAGATCCTGAACACGGGGCCGTGCTCACTGAACACGGGGCCGTGTCCAGCCTCTGTTTCCGTTTTATTTCTGTTTTCTGATCTCGAGACTTGGTTGTGGTCTGCTGAGTGATTCTTATGGATCAATACTCAGGAGGTTACAACTACACCTATGAGGAGGATGATTATAGGAGTAATTATTGCACTAATTGTCGTAACACACACTCGGTTCAGAATAGTCACTCATATCAACCATCCAATTCATACACCTACTATGAGGAGCCCAGGTACGAGCCATCAACCTCATACACATCCAATGAAGACCAAAGGTACGAACCTCCTCCCTCATACTCATATTTTGATGAACCAAGGTATGAGCCTTCTTACTCATACTTTGAGGAACCAAGATATGAGCCACCACCTTCGTATGCTTATTATGAGGAACCATGGCATGAACAACCCACCTCATATGAGTATTACGAAGAATCAAATTACGACCCTTATCCATCATATGCTTACAATGAAGAACAATGGTGTGAACCATCTACTTCACATGGGTATTATGAGGAACAAAGGATCGAACAAGCGGATTCAAGCTTTGAAAATTCCGATTCTTTTTCTCTAACCGAAGTAACCGATAGGATATTAGAACACATTAGAGTTATCGATCGCTGTATAAAAGAATCTCGCGCAAGGGAAGAGGAGTCCCGCGCAAGAGAAGAATTAAAAAATGACGAGATAACTGAAAGTGTAAAAATGGAAGAACAAATAAGTGAAAAACCGACACATGAGTTAAACAACGAAATAGGTGAGTCCGACAAAGTTAAAATTCAAGAAGAGTCTAATTTTGAAGAAATTAATCTCTTGTCACCTTCTTTCGAAAATCATTGTTTAGTACCCACTCATGCTAAGTTTTTAAAAGAGTTAAACACTAACACTAAGATTGACGAAACGGTAAGTATTAAGTTAACTGATGATCAAACCTCACTAATAAAAGAAGACCCATTTGAAATTAACATTACACCGGTTCCATGTTTCTTTCAAAATTCGTTTATTAGTAATGTCACAATCGATAAAGATCTTTGTGTTAACATAATGCCTAACTACATTTTCGAAAAATTAAGTATTAGTGATTTTTCTCCACTTCAAATACCCATTTTTCTATCCAATCGGAAAGTGATAAAATCAATCGGTGTAGTGGAGGATGTATTGGTTCAAACAAATCAAATGGTAATACCGACCGACTTTGTCATCCTCGATGACGCTCCTCTAGTGTTGGGACGACCATTTGTTAAAACTCACGAAGCTTTGAAAAACCAGAGGTTCAACAATCTACCTCTTCAATTAGGGGCATTTAAAAGAAGTGTCGATCTTGAGCGGTAAATGAAATATGCTTTCGGCAATAATGACCCCCTAATTGAAGATGAAGATGAACCACCTGATACAAGTGAAGAGATTGACCACTTTGTTGAAGAAGAGGTCGCCATAGAACAAACTTTTAAAGTTCTTGATCGAAATGAGCAACCAAATAAGGAGTCTCCTAAAGACCCACCACCTGAGCTCAAAGAACTTCCAAAAGGTTTGGAATATGCTTTTCTAGACAAAGATGGTAATTTACCTGTAATTATTTCGTCTAAATTAGATAGCTTAGAAAAAGAAAAATTAATTAGTCTTTTGAAAAAACACAAAAACGCAATAGCTTGGAAACTTGTAGACATAAAAGGAATTAGTCCTTCCATGTGCACACACAAAATTTTGATGAATGATGACTACAAATCGGTAATACAACCACAACGTCGAGTAAATCTAAATGTTCAAGAAGTGGTTAAAAACGAGGTCATCAAATTACTTGACGCCGGACTTATCTATCCTATCTCTGATAGTCCTTGGGTAAGTCTCGTCCAAGTAGTTCCAAAGAAAGGAGGTATGACGGTAATAACTAACGAAAAGAATGAATTGATACCAACGAGAACCGTCACAGGATGGAGAGTATGTATAGATTATAGACGATTAAATGAAGCAACAAGAAAAGATCACTTTCCTTTACCCTTCATTGATCAAATGTTAGAAAGATTATCCGGTCATAAATTTTACTGTTTCTTGGATGGTTTTTCAGGTTACTTTCAAATCCCGATAGCACCCGAAGACCAAGAAAAGACAACTTTCACATGTCCCTATGGAACTTTTGCTTATCGACGCATGCCGTTTGGTCTATGTAATGCCCCCGCAACATTCCAACGTTGCATGGTAGCCATCTTCCATGATATGATAGAAAAGACAATGGAAGTCTTCATGGACGACTTTTCTATCTTTGGGGATTCATGCGATCAATGCCTCGATAACCTTGAACGAATGCTATCCCGGTGTGAGGAAACTAACCTCGCCCTTAATTGGGAAAAATGCCATTTCATGGTAACAGAGGGAATAGTACTTGGTCACAAGATCTTAAGCGAATGAATGGAGGTGGATCGAGCCAAAATAGATACCATTTCTAGATTACCACCTCCATCCTCCGTAAGAGCTATCAGAAGTTTCCTAGGGCATGCCGGATTTTATAGGCGGTTTATCAAAGACTTTTCTAAAATCTCAAGGCCTCTAACAAAATTACTTGAAAAAGATGCCCCTTTCATCTTTGACAAGGATTGCAATCAAGCATTTCTAACCTTAAAGGAAATGTTAGTCAATGCACCTATCATGATAGCACCTGATTGGAAATTTCCTTTCGAAATCATGTGTGATGCTAGTGACTTTGCAGTTGGAGCTGTCTTGGGACAAAGAAAAGAAAAGCATTTCCACCCAATTTATTATGCTAGTAAAACACTTAATGATGCACAGGAAAATTACACAACAACTGAAAAAGAATTACTAGCTGTGGTATTTGCTTTTGATAAATTTCGTTCTTATCTTGTTCTTTCTAAAACTATAGTCCATACAGATCATGCAGCCATCCGATATCTCTTCAAAAAGCAGGACGCAAAACCACGTTTGATTCGGTGGATTCTACTCCTCCAAGAATTTGACATTGAAATCAAAGACAAAAGAGGAGCAAAAAATACCGCAGCAGATCATCTTTCGCGCTTAGAAGACCCAGCTTTAGAAGCGACTAGGGACGAGCAAATCAACGAAAAATTCCCAACTGAGTCCCTGGAAATGGTGGAATACAAGGAAGAACCATGGTACGCCGACTATGCTAACTACTTAGCTAGCGGTATAGTCGCAAAAGGGTGGCCACATCATCAAAGAAAAAAATTCTTTGCCAATGTGAAACACTATTTTTGGGAAAATCCATATCTTTTCAAAATGTGTGCCGACCAACTCGTCCGACGATGCGTACATGGTAGCGAAGCACGAAGAATTCTCCGCCATTGTCATGAAGGTCCATACGGAGGGCATCATGGTGCCGCTAGTACCGCACGAAAGGTATTTGATTCAGGATTTTATTGGCCAACCATTTACAAAGACGCCCAAAGTCTTGTCAAGACATGTGATGCTTGCCAAAGAACAGGTAATATTTCTTCCAAAAACGAAATGCCACAAAATGGCATTCTTGTTTGTGAAATTTTTGATGTGTGGGGACTCGACTTTATGGGACCTTTCCCACTATCGAAAGGAAACAAATATATACTTGTGGCAGTAGACTACTTATCTAAATAGGCCGAGGCCGAGGCACTTCCAACAAATGATGGAAGAGTCGTGGTAAGATTTCTGAAAAAATTATTCTCTCGTTTTGGCACACCTAAAGCATTAATACGTGATAGAGGTACCCATTTTTGCAACCATCAACTTGAAATTTTTTTAACAAGATATGGTGTCTATCACCGGGTCTCAACAGCATATCACCCTCAAACAAACGGACAAGCCGAAGTGACTAATAGAGGTTTAAAACGAATACTTGAAAAAACCGTAGGGTTAAATAAAAAGGAATGGGCAGATAAATTAGACGATGCTTTATGGGCCTTTCGAACTGCTTATAAAACAACAATAGGTACAACCCCATATAAGCTAGTCTATGGAAAAAGTTGTCACATGCCAGTAGAAATTGCACACAAAGCCTACTGGGCAATAAAAAATGTAAACTTAGATTTAGAATTTGCTGGTAAAAATTGATTTTGTCAATTAAATGAATTAGACGAACTTAGGAATTATGCATACTCAAACTCCGAAATTTATAAGGAAAGAATGAAAAATCTACATGACAAACATATTAAACCTAATGAATTTCGAGTAGGAGATCTAGTTCTTTTGTTTAATTCACGTCTTCGATTATTTCCTGGTAAACTAAAGTCTAGGTGGTCAGGACCTTTTTCCGTCACCCATATTTTTCCACACGGTGCAGTAGAAATTAAATCTCGAAATGGGCCTCCATTCAAAGTCAATGGCCAACGGCTGAAACTCTATCAAGGATTCATTGAGGATGAAGAGGAAGAGATCTCGTTTCAAACGGTGGAAGAATGAAACCATCATCATACCTGGTAAGTTACGAACGATCAGGACGATGCCTAAAGCGGTAAGTTTTCTGACCAAAGCTTATGGGAAACAAAGGGCACTCACACGAGCACTGAAAAAAAAAAATTCGGCACGAGGCCGTGTTCGCGCTGCAGTCGGGATAAAACCCCTTTTCCAAAAAAGTTACTTCATTCCACACGCCCCGTTTCCCCGAAAAAGCTCTGGTTACAAGCGATTTTTCGCAGATTTTCAACGTATCCTATCACTCTAACAACATCAAGGTATGATTCTATCACTTTTAGTAGTTAGATTAGTTACTTGCATGTAGTTAAAACACCAAAAAATTGGGGAAAAATCTAGGGTTCTTGAAGTTCATCCGGATCGAACCTCAATTTTTTGTTTAGATTTGTTTGCATTTAGTTAGATTAGTGTTATGAGAAGTAAATACACTTGTATTGTTCATAGATTCACCCGATTTCTCACAAAAACCCAAAACCCTTGTTCTTGAACCGAAAAAGATAAAATTGATAGGGTAAACGGGTTATTTTGGGAAAAACGGCACTTAGGGTTTCATTTTTGGGGGAAACCGCACCTATTGGACCAAAAATTTTCAATTTTTCAAAACCGGGTCGAAAAATGGAATGTTTGAGTAACAGACGCCTGGACACGGGGCCGTGTCCGCTGAACACGGGGTCGTGTCCAGCCCACTGTTTGCAATTTTTCCGAAAATACTTCGGTTTCGTGCTAACTTTTGGTGTATTCTTTCAGATGGCTAGGAAGTTCACAAGATTTAACGCCAATGAGCTCGATGCTAGGGCTAGATACGAGATACTTCAAACAAGGCCGGAGGGATACCCGAGGCAAGCATGCACGGAACTGTTAACTATGGTGAATCAAATCGATCGTTTCAACAACATTGTCACGGGACCACTCAGAGCCGCTCTAACAACTCGACTCCGTTCCGTCCACAAATGCACTTTGGAATTTTATAGCACATTCACATTCAACTCGAGGTGCGACCCGTTCGATAATGATGGGGTAGCATTCCGATGTGGCGGAACGAGGTATTCGATCTCTATGGCACAATTTGGATCGATTTTCGGGTTGTATGCGGAAGAGGATGCGGGAAACGAGGAAAATACTGGGGGAATGCGAGAGATAGGTGAGTGTTGTGGCTCATTTTCTGAGTATGCATGCTGACTAATATCCTACTTTTTATTGTTTATCTGTGATCAGGATACTGGTCGAGGACATTGCTAATATCCTGGGTGATATCCTGGGGTATATCAATTAATCACGTGCAGGTTGAAGACTGGGACTTGCCAACGGTCAAGTGGACTCCATTTCCTCAAGACTTGGGCGTATTTGTTAAAGGAGAGACGTTGAGCCTGAAAGACCAGGTCTCCAACGTTCAACTAAGGAATATTCGTTGGATCCCGGTTATGTAGGATAGTTAGTTACATTAGTTTTACTATAAATAGATGGGGGCGGATCAGATTAAGTCACGCAATTTTACACACTTTCAAACACTTTCTCTCTAGTTCATCGCAAACACTACACACAACACTTGTACTCAAATTACATTGTAACACATAGTCGATCCGCACCACATCCTGCACTGTATCCTGATATTTGAAGCAATAGAAGAACAAGGCAGCTGCGATTGTCAGCTCCCGAGGTTTTATGCCGGCGATCTAGATTGATCAAGGGCTTTCCTCGTACATCACGTGTCCACCTTTACATTTTCGCTCATTGTTTGATCATAGATACAGCTCTATATCCTGAGCCGTATCCTGAAACTGTTTTCATATCTAATTTTGTTAACACATTTTTCATACATATTTCTAGCACACTACCTCACTTAACTAATTTGATCACTTAATTGCTTAGGTAATTTTTGACCAAAACAATTTGGCGCCCACCGTGGGGCAAGTGGTGCTACTTTTACTAAAAATCTTTGCAAAATCATTAATCGGTTTTCTATTTTCAAAACTTTTTGCCACATTGTTTACAATGGCCTCAAGATCAAACATGAGCTCTTCCACTATGTCTGCTACAACCTCTGCTACTACTGGTTCGGTGCTTCCACCACCTCCTCCAAGGATGCCGTTTTCTTCACAATCTCAAGATGTTATCCCTACTCGGAGTGTCCAGGGATCTGCTCCCATTTTAGCCTCTAACGATGAAATTTTGACTTTATTTGGAAGTGTGCAGGAACAAATGAGGCAGCAACAGGAGACTAACCAAATGCTATTAAGAGAAATACAACTCTTAAAAGCTAGCTCAAGTAGACCCGCTGAAGAAACTGTCACTCCTATACAGCCCAGGGCTTTGAACTTCAGTTCCGCAGTTTACACTGAGGATAATAGGGGGAATATCGTCCCAAGCCATTCTCAGAATCATACCCCTGAGATACCCTCTTCGGTCAGGATATCGAGTGTGAGAAGTTCAGGATATGCTTCAGGATATAGCCAAAATCCTCAGAATGGTAATGTGTCAAATAATAATACTCTTGCTACTAACAATAATGGCTCTTTGCAGGATGCAGGTATGACGTCAACATTTACCAGGGAGCTCCAGAAATTGAAGGACATGATATCCAGTGTACCTGGAGTGGTCCAGCCAATTCCGGAAGTATCCCAGGACAGCCACAGGATATCCCGCTTTGCATATCCCATCTGTGATGCTGAAATCCCAAAAAGATTTCAGACTCCCAACATGAAGCTGTATGATGGGACTACGGATCCTGAAGAGCATATTGCCCACTATAGGGAAAGAATGGAAATTAACCCTATCCCTCCGGAGCTTAAGGAAGCATGCTTATGCAAGGGATTTGGTTCTACTCTGACAGGATCAGCCTTAAAATGGCTGTTAAACGTTCCTCCTCACTCAATTACTTCGTTTGCTCATTTGGTTAATTTATTTAACAGTCAATTTTCTTGTAGTCGGAGTTTTGAGAAACTAACCAGTGAACTTTACAGGATAACTCAAGGGCCTCAGGAATCCTTGAGGGATTATGTGAACAAATTCAGTCGAGAATCCTTGGATATCCCGCATCTTGATGTTGCAACAGCTGTGCAAGCTTTTTAGATGGGATTACAAAAGGATTCTCAGTTTTACCAGGATCTTGTAATGAATCCCTGCAGGAATCTCGACGAAGCTCATAACAGGGCTTTGAGATATATCCGTCTGGAAGATGACAAGAAGATGCAGGAGAGGATGAATTCTACCTCAACCTATGAATCAACTAACAGGAAATCAGAAACCTCATATAAGCCATATCGCTCCAGGCCATATGGTAGAAATGATAACAAGAAAGTGAACGCTGTTGAAGACGAGGATCCTGAAGAATATCCTGATTTGTCTGAATACTGCTTTTCTGTTAATATACCTGAATTAATGTATGCTATGCAGGGCTTAGGGGACAAAGCTAGGTAGCCTCGAAAGAACCAGCAGAAAGCTGATTGGAAGGATAAATCCAAATGGTGTGCCTTCCATGAAGAGTTCGGACATATGACCGAGGATTGCATTGCTTTAAGGAAAGAGATAAGTTACCTGTTAAGCAAGGGGTATCTGAAGGACTTGCTGGGAAAAAAGAAGAATAAAGGGCAGGATCCCGAGAAGGATCCTGAACGAGCAGCATCACCCCCAGCAGATGCCAAGATAATTAACTTTATTTCAGGAGGATCCGACATTTGTGGGACTTCGTATTCGGCGGCCAAGAGACATGCAAAGGAAGCTAAGAGCGAGAGGGGAGACAGACCAGTCAGAATGACTACCCTCACAACTGATAAAGTGATCACTTTCGATAGTGATGACAGGGATACTGTACAGGATCCTCACCATGATGCTTTAGTAATAACATTATATGTGGCTAACCATTTTGTACGCAGGATACTGGTAGACAACGGTAGTTCTGTCAATATAATTCAGCTGGAAACATTGAAGAGGATGAATGTATCTCCGATGGATATCACTTCGAAGTCCACTGTGCTCGTTGGTTTCAATGGAGAAGCTAGGAATACCGTAGGGGAGATAAAGTTACCAGTATATGTTGAATGGGTCAACTCAATACAACGCTTCTGTGTGATGGACTCCTTATCCTGCTATAACATCATACTGGGAAGACCATGGATTCACGATATGAAGGCTGTGCCATCAACATATCACCAATGCATCAAGATCCCTACCCCTTGGGGGGTTGTCAAGGTGGAAAGTGATCAACAGGAAGCGAAAGAATGCTACTCATCCTCGATGAAATCCTCAACTAAGCCTAGTACAACATAGCAATTAAAGATGCGGGCCCAGGATATCGTGGAGGATTCGGAGCAGGATGTGAAGAAAATTATCCTGGATCAGGATAATCCTGATATCTCGGTGCTCGTAGGAACCAATATCCCTCAGGATATTGAAGAACAGTTAACTAACTTTTTAAAATGCAGGATGTCAACATTTGCATGGAAGCATGAGGATATGACAGGCATATCCAAAGACATTATCACTCACAAGCTTGGAATTGACAAATCATTCAAGCCTGTTCGGCAAAAAAAAAAGAAAATTCGCTCCTGAGCGGAATGCGATTATCCAAGACGAAGTTGAAAGATTGTTGAAGTCCAGGATGATCAGAGAAGTCAAGTTTCCAAGATGGCTAGCAAACGTAGTTGTGGTACAGAAGAAAAATGGGAAATGGAGAGTCTGTGTAGATTACACGGACTTGAACAAGGCTTGTCCTAAAGATCCATTTCCTCTCCCTCATATCGATGCAATGGTAGATGCTACTGCTGGACATGAAATGTTAACATTCATGGACGCATCCTCAGGATTTCAGCAGATTCAAATGGAGCCTTCGGATCAGGAGGATACTGCTTTCATGACACCAACAGGTATATATTGCTATACTGCTATGCCTTTCGGTTTGAAAAATGCAGGTGCAACATACCAGAGATTGGTAAACATGATGTTCAAAGATAAGCTGGGGGACACCATGGAGGTATATATTGACGATATGGTGGTAAAATCTAAAAGAGCTGAGGATCACCTCCAGGATATCAAGGGAGCATTTGATATCCTGGATCAATACAACATGAAGCTGAATCCTGCTAAGTGCCATTTCGGAGTGGGGGCAGGAAAATTTCTTGGATATATGGTGACAAAAAGGGGGATAGAAGCAAGCCCAGAGCAGATCAAAGCTATCCTGGATATAAAATCACCCTCAAATATGAAGGACGTACAAAGTTGACAGGCCGAGTAGCAGCTTTGAATAGATTTATTTCAAGATCCTCAGAAAAATGCAAGGAATTCTATGATATCCTCAAGAAGAATAAGAAATTTGAATGGGGAGCAAAGCATGAAGCGATATCTCTCAACCGCACCTCTATTGATGAAGCCTGAAAATGGTGAACCACTATCCCTATACCTCGCTGTATCAGGGAATGCTGTAAGTGCCGTTCTTATAAAAGACCATGAAGGTCAGCAATATCCTGTATATTATGTTAGTAAAAGTTTGTTAGATGCTGAAACTAGGTATTCTCATTTAGGAAAGTTGATATTAGCTCTAGTCATGGCATCGACAAAGCTTAGACATTATTTTGAGACACATAGGATCCATGTTAAAACGAATTATCCTGTCAAAAATGTGCTTTGAAAACCAGAGATGTCAGGCAGGATGGCCAAGTGGTCAGTAAAGTTAAGTGCTTATGATTTAGTATATGAACCTTGAAATGCCATAAAGTCTCAGGCTTTAGCTGACTTTGTGGCTGATTTCAGTAGTGATATTCAGGATGAGGTAGACCTAGAAGTTCAACAGTTAGGAGAATCTTCAGGATCCTGGATATTATATACTGACGGTGCATCCAATATAAGAGGTGTAGGTTTAGGTATACTACTAAAATCGCCACAGGGGGACATATTACCCCAGGCCATTAGGTGTGAATTTCCTGCAACTAATAATGAGGCAGAATATGAAGCTTTAATTGCAGGATTAGAATTGGCTAAGAGTATGAGTATCAAGAATTTGCGAGTATATGTTGACTCCTTGTTAATTACTAACCATTTTAGTGGATCCAATGCAGTTAAGGGTGAGAAATTAATCGAATACCTCGATATTCTCAAAAAATTAGCAGAATATTTCGATGTTTTTACACTTGAACAGGTACCAAGAGAGGATAACGCTGAAGCAGATGCCTTAGCAAATCTGGGATCATCGATCAGGATACCAGAAGGAACCCAAATACCAATAATACATGTCTTGTATCCTGCAACGAATCCTCGGGATAAAGAAGTAGCAGGTATTCAGGATCCTGGAGCAGAGTATCCTGAAGAGGATCCTGAATCTTGGACGGCTCCAATCATGAGATATCTCAAGGAAGGATACATCCCCGAAAATGAAAATCCTAAGGCATTTAGGATGAAGGTATCACGATTCACTATTATAAATAATGTTTTATACAAGAAATCTCTTGCAGGACCGTATTTGAGGTGCTTGGAGGATCCTGAAGCCAAAGAAGTACTTCAGGATATACATGAAGGGGATTGTGGTAACCATACTGGGGGCAGGTCATTATTCTCAAAAGTATTAAGTGTTTTGGTCAAAAAATCTGTTGAGGATATTGCAACCAAACTCTTTGTTTCGGGGAATGATGCTTAAAATGTGTAACAGCGATGAGGATCACTTCAATGTAAATTGCACAAACAACACAAGGATTTATACGGGGAAAAAGCCCTTGATCAAGAGTCGATCTCCGGTACAAAAAACCCCGGGTGATGGAAACTACCGATCACCAAGCTCAAATAAATCAATAAATGTTTACAACTTCGGATAGTAACGAGCTAGGTACAAGGATCACTATCGTGAAATGTGTAAATGTGAGTGAAAACGAACGTATGCTCGTCGAGAGCTTCAAGTGTGCGAGTATATGAGTGTGTGTAGCTGTCAAAATGACTAAGTGTTTTTCTACTAGCTCGTTACCCCTTTTAAAATAGAAATTTAACTACCAAACTAACTATCCGACTTTTGTGCCAAGCCCCCACGTTCTCCATAACGTCCATTTTTGGCTAAGCACGTGCAGAATAGTTTGGGAATATTCTCCAGGAATGTCGCCAAGACTTGGTCAAGCTTGTTATACCTGCGAGATAGTACAAAACATAAGTAAACAATCGTCAGTACGAGGATCCTTAAAGTGATCCATGATCCTGATCCTGAAGCTCTTCTGAGGATCACCACCTGTCACAGAAGTAAGGATCACTAATTAGGATAACGAATAAGGATCACTAATTGTTAGAAAATCCTCCCCTAACAATTGCCCCCAAAATATAAGGAGTAATTTGTAAAATTAGCGAGTTATGTTTTCTTGATCTTATCCGCAACTAACTAGCGGATATATAGCCGTTGATATCGAACTAGCCGTTGCGATCATGACGTCACAGAAGTGACAATCCTGCAGAATCATAATTATAAATAGAGATATAGATAGGATCAAATGCATTTAAATTTTCAGAGAGACTCCCTTTATAATCTGCATTCCGAAGACGATCAGGTATTCTCTCTCTCTATCTTCTTTCCTCTCTTGCTCTGTTTTTCTTTCTTTACCACCATCGCTCTAAGAATGATGCTCCGAAGTTCACCGGGCAAGGATCACAAGAAGGATAGCCCTTTGAAGAGTCAAAAGATCATCAAAGACTCATCGAATGAGAGGTGTTGTTTTAACGATGCACAAGTAGATAAAATCCGTCACTGTTTTCCGGCGAGTGCCTTCTTCAAACCCTTTGATCCCACTGTCCTTAGCGACTATGTTTCTGAAACATGGGTTGCCTTTCCAGCTACTCCATTCACTATAGGGTACACCTATCCTTTCCCAGAATTCACACAATCCTTCTTTTCCCTGACCGGCATATCTTACATCCAAGCCATGCCGATGATTTGGAGGGTTTTATACACCCTAGAGAGGATCATCGAGCAGGAAAGCGTTGATTTAGGAATGTCGGAATTGGCAGAACTGTATGATCTTACTACCTTTGGTTCCCATCGTTATTTGTTCAAGCGGAAACCCGGTGCAGAACATCCCCTTCTCAAAGTCACTAAGAACGACAAAGATTGGAAACGTCGCTTCTTCTTTGTCAGAAGGAATTCCATTCTAAACGGAGAGGATCTACCAAAAACATGGTCCACCAATGGTAGGCCGGAGGATCATGAGAAGGATCACCAGGTAGTCTCCTTCATGTGATAGGATCACTAACCCCTTTTGTCTTGTGTCATGCAGCTATCTCTGTTTCGCATCTCATCACAACATCCGCAACCAGGGAAAGGCTTGCTGCTTTCTGGAAACTCGATCCTGAAACTAGAACTTTCAAGACAACAACCCAAGACTCTCAGGAGGTATCCTCAGGCTCTGTCACAATGTCAAGTAAGTATCCTTGTTTAAAATTTAAATAAATAGTGAAATGTAAATTAAGAAAAGATACTTATCTTGTTTTGGTTGTGTAGGTGCTGGAAAATCTGCCAAAGCTGCTTCAAGGTTCAGTGTCACCGATCTCACCACCGTCAAATCCTCCAAAAGAAAGGTTCCTGCCAGCCCGATAGCCTCAATCCCCAAGGCACCCCTCAAAGGAAAGGGAATCAAGAGGAGAAAGGCCTCTGAGGCTGAGGATTTGCAGGGTCTGCCTCTAATCCGCCACCAATTCCTCGAGTACTTCAATGAGGTAAGGATCATTGTCTCTGCTCATATATCCTGTTGACATATCCTGCTGATTTGAGGATCACTTAATCCTGACCATATCCTTTATCTTTTTTGCAGAAATTCTCTGAGATCGAGGATTATGTTGGCCACGTTGAGGATCAGGATAAAAAGATTGCCGACCTCCAGCAGGTTGCCGTGCTCAAGGATCTTGCACTTGCTGATCTTCGAAAGGAACTCCATGATACCAAACAGGAGATGGCCAAGGTGCTGGTTAATTTTGACTATGAAAGGCAGGAGATCACAGATGATGCCAAAGTCTCTGCCGCCATAGCAATGTACAAAACCAAGCTGCAAATGGCCTTGGAAGCTCAGGATCCAGCCTTCGACAAAAGCAGTTGGGAAATTGAAGAATGGAAGGCAAGGCTGGCTGAATTGGGTGATGAAGAGGAGGCTGAAGAGATCCTGACAATTGAGGCTGGAAGCAAGGGTGAAGCTGGTGAAGCAAGTGGAGCCGGATGTGGTGATGCAGCAAAGATTTAGGCTGCTTGATTGGGCGATGAAGGACATTTCTAGACGTAGCCGGAGCCCATTTTTTTAAGTTTGATGGTATTTTTTTGTGGTTGTGATGTTTAAAACAATGATGGTCTGTACTGAACAATAGGTTTTAGGATTAAGGATCATGTATGATCCTTTGGACAATGGGCAGGATTGCAATTGGTGGAGGGATCCTCTGTTTGGGGGATGAAGCCATTGTGATCCTGCCGCCTTTATATTCCTGCACTACTTTTGAACTTATTATCATGGACACCCTTTACCTACCCCAGCGGACGGGCCACGTTTTGCTGGTAGATGCTCGGGTAGGTAATTTTGACAACCTTTTAAGGGTTAGTCTTTTGTTAATAAATAAAATCTTAACCTTTTGTCGCTTATCTTGTGTTGTTATCCTCTTTGATATTTTACTTTCCAATTGTTGTAATGTTCATTCTGTTTATACTTATCAAGCCTTAAAAAGATATCAAAAAGTTTTAGGATATGATCAAGGATCACGTATCCCATAACCGATAAGTTCTAAAAAGTGATATGGTTCAAGAATCACAAGTTCAGTTGTCAAGTATAAGGGTTATTCAAATAAATAATGAATAGAATTATTAATAGTTAAGGATCATACCTGAGGATCCAAGTTAGGATCCTAACCACAATAAGGATAAGTATAAGATAAACCTTAGAATAAAGTAAGGATCAAGGATCCCTAGTTGCCTATCTTCAAGAACCTGAAATAGAGCATAACTTGGGACTAAGCCAACATAAGAAAAGAGTTAGCAACTGGGGACAAGCCCAAGGATAACTGGGGACAAGCCCAAGGATAACTGGGGACAAGCCCAAGGATAACTGGGGACAAGCCCAAGGATCGTATGTAAACTGGAGTATGGCCCTAACTGGCGACTATCCAAACTTAGTGACATGAAAATGCCAAAACCTTAGCTAACGTGAAAACGTTAGAAACCTTAGCTAACGTGAAAACGTTAGAACCTTATGAATGGATGTATGGTACGTCTACCATTATACGTAGGATCCTAGGCATAGCCAGTACAATGGAATTATCAGCCCCTAAAACGAGTACTGGTCCCACTGCCTTGAACTATACCAGGATCATCGTGCGCTACTGGCGAAACTGGGGTCAAGCCCAAATAACTGGGGTTAAACCCAAGAAACGGATTGCTTCAGCGGATAACCAATGTTATGCTAAGGATACCTGAACTTTCAAAACTCAAATTGACGTGAGAGATGGATAAAGGATACATGATCCTTATCCTTATATGAGAAAATAAAGAAATGAAATAGTTTAAGTTTAGGATATTACCTAAGTAAGGATCACCGATACTTTGAGGATCCTTTAAGGATACCCCTATCCTGAGGATCATCTGTGCCATGAGGATCCTGCTCACATAAAATATTTCTTCAAGTGGACAGCATTCCAAGCTCTTGGTAGCAAATCACCTTCCATGGTTAGCAATCTATATGCCCCCTTTCCTGCTTCAGCTTCAATCAAATAAGGGCCTTCCCATTTTGGAGCCAATTTTCCATCAGCAGGATTGGTGGTATTCTGAAATGCTTTCCTTAATACCATATCTCCAACTTGAAACCTCCTGATCCTGACATTTTTGTTGTAAGCACCAGCCATTCTTTGTTGATAACTGGCATCCTTATCCTAGCGAGATCCCTGATTTCTTCAATAGTATCCAGGTCTTGAACCAAGTTCTCATCATTTTCCTTAGGATCACGGGTACTTGTTCTTGCAGTTGGAACCACCATTTCTGTTGGGATCACTGATTCTGCCCCAAATACCAAAGAGAATGGCGTTTGACCAGTAGCATTCTTAGGGGTTGTTCTATCAGCCCAAAGCACATAGGGTAGTTCTTCTGCCCATTTCCCTTTCTTGGATCCAAGCTTCTTCTTCAAATTGTTGATGATGATCTTGTTGGATGATTCTGCCTGACCATTAGCTTGTGGGTGGACTGGTGTTGATGTTATCATCTTAATCCCCCAGCTGTCACAAAAGTTAGTGGTTCTGCCCCCAATAAATTGGGAACCATTATCACATATAATCTCAGAAGGAATTCCAAATCTAGTTATAATATTTCTTTTAATGAAGGATATAACTTCCTTTTCTCTGACTTGGGCAAAAGCTTCAGCCTCTATCCACTTGGAGAAGTAATCAGTCATAGCAAGCATGAATACTTTTCCACCAGGTGCCTTAGGGAGCTTACCAACTATATCCATACCCCATCTCATAAATGGCCAAGAGGAGGATATATGATGCAATAATTCAGCTGGTTGATGAAGGATATTGCTGTGTCTCTGACAAGGATCACATCTTTTAGCATACTCCACAGCATCTCTCTTCATGGTTGGCCAGTAGTATCCTGTCCTCAGGATCCTTGAGAATAATGCCCTGCCCCCAGTGTGGTTTCCACAATCTCCTTCATGGAAGTCTTTTAAAACTTCTTGGACTTCAGGATCCTCAATGCATCTCAAGTATGGTCCTGCAAGAGATCGTCTATACAACATACTATTTATAATTGTGAATTGAGATACCTTAGATTTGAAAGCCCTAGGGTTTTCTCCTGTAGGAATCTCTCCATGTTGTAAGTATCTGATAATTGGTGAGATCCATGATCCTGATCCTGAATGGGATCGAGTATCCTCACTAGGGATTATTGCAGAATCATTTCCTATTTCCATAGCCACATGATCCTCAATAGCCGGGGTCAGGATATGGATAACAGGGATCTTGATATCCTCCGGGATCTTCAAGGATGATCCTATATTAGCCAATGCATCAGCTTCTGTATTTTCTTCCCTTGGTACCTGTGACAAACTAAAGGAAACAAAAGAGAGTGCCAAACTTTTGACTATCTCCAAATATTTGGTTAGCTTTTCACCTTTAACAGCATAGGATCCATTAAAGTGGTTTGTAATTAACAAAGAATCTACGTGTACCTCAAGATACCTGATTCCCATATGCTTAGCAATTTGCAAACCAGCAATTAAGGCTTCATATTCAGCCTCATTGTTAGTGGTTTGGAACTCACAACCTATAGAGTGGGGTATTATGTCCCCCTGTGGCGATTTTAGTAGTATTCCAAGCCCTGTGCCTTTGACATTTGAGGATCCATCAGTATAGAGTATCCATGGATCCTTGGTCTCCTCTAGCTGCTGGACTTCTAACTCAGCTTCTTCTTGTAAATCACTACTGAAATCAGCCACAAAGTCAGCTAATGCTTGGGATTTGATGGCTGTCCTAGGCTCATATCTTATGTCATATGCACTCAGCTTCACTGCCCACTTAGCCATCCTTCCTGACATCTCTGGTTTCCTGAGGACATTCTTAATTGGAAAATTAGTTTTAACAATGATAACATGAGTTTCAAAATAATGTCTTAACTTAGTAGATGCCATAATTAATGCAAGAATAAGCTTTTCAAGGTGTGAGTACCTGGATTCGGCATCAAGTAAACTTTTACTTACATAATAGACAGGATGTTGTGTACCTTGATGATCCTTAACAAGGACCGCACTTACTGCTTTTGAGGATACTGCAAGATACAAGGATAGCACATCGCCTTTTTCTGGTTTCATCAAAGCCGGGGCCGAGGATAGGTAATCTTTGAGGGCTCTTAAAGCATTTTCATGCTTCTCCGTCCACTCAAATTTCTTGTTCTTCCTTAGGATATCATAGAATTCTTTGCACTTCTCGGAGGATTTGGATATAAATCTGTTCAAGGCTGCTATCCTGCCTGTTAGCCTTTGAACATCCTTAGCATTTGCCGGAGATTTGATATTCACTATTGCTTTAATTTGTTCCGGGCTAGCTTCAATGCCTCTCTTTGTCACCATATATCCTAAGAATTTCCCTGCTTTAACACCAAAGTGACATTTTGAAGGATTAAGTTTCATGTTATATTTGTCAAGGATATCGAATGCTTCCTCCAAGTCTCTAAGGTGATCCTCAGCTTTTAAGGATTTTACCACCATATCATCTATGTAAACCTCCATAGTTTGTCCAATCTGATCCTTGAACATCATATTCACCAGCCTTTGATATGTTGCACCTGCATTTCTTAGTCCGAAGGGCATAGCAATATAGCAGTATATACCAGTTGGAGTCATGAAGGCTGTATCCTCTTGATCGGATGGTTCCATTTGGATTTGTTGGAATCCAGATGAAGCATCCATAAAAGTTAACAGTTCATGACCCGCAGTTGCATCCACCATGGAGTTAACAGTTCATGACCCGCAGTTGCATCCCTTGGAGGATACTTTGATTGCTATTGCTCCCTTGACTTCGAGGCTGGTTTCATCGATGAAGTGTAGCAATTCTTAGCCTCCTGCTGATCACTATCAATCTTCACTATTCCCCAAGGACTAGGGAGCTTCACACATTGATGGTATGTAGATGGGACTCCTTTCATATCGTGTATCCAGGGCCTGCCAAGGATAACATTACAACAAGATAAACAGTCAATAACACAAAATTTCTGATAAGAGTGTAAGCCTTCAATATATATTGGGAGTTTAATGTCCCCCAGGGTGTTCTTAGTTTCGCCACTAAATCCCACAAGCACGGAGGATCTTGGTATGATATCTGATTCAGGAATTCCCATCTTCTTCAGAACATCAAGCTGGATAATGTTCACTGAGCTTCCTCCGTCTATAAGGATCCTGCGGACAAAATGGTTAGAAATGAAAAGAGTAATAACTAAACCATCGTGATGAGGATCCTGGATATCAACTCGATCATCCTCATCGAAGGTTATGACTTTTCCTTCGGAGACACTTGATGTTCGAACATGTCTTTCTCCATTATCCATTTTAGTTTCCTTTGCATGCCTTTTAGCTGCTGAGAAGGATGTGCCGCAAATGTCTGATCCTCCAGAAATAAAGTTTATCACTTGTGCATCTGCTGGAGGGGCTGGAGCCTTCTCAGGGATCCTTTCGGGATCCTGAGTCCTTGACTTTTTCCTTCCCAACAATTCTTTTAGATGCCCCTTGCTCAACAAGTATCCAATTTCCTTTCTTAGTGCAATGCATTCTTCTGTGAGGTGCCCAAAATCTTCATGGTATGCACACCACTTTGATTTATCCTTAGTTGCAGCTGGCCTATCATTTTTTCTGGGCCATCTAGCTTTATCACCTAGACTCTACATCGCAAGGATTAGTTCATTGTTATCAACACTAAAACAATATTCAGAAATTGGAGGATAATCCTCATCATCCTCTTCTTGATCAATAGAATGCACGTTCTGGTTATCAGATCTGTTGTAGGATCTGAACTTGTTGTTCCTGAATGAGGATCCTTGCTTATCCTGCTTTGAGGATCCTGCTAACCTCTCCTGGATCCTCTTGTCATCTTCTAGTCGAATGAACCTAAGTGCTCGGGTTCTTACCTCATCTAAGTTCCTGCATGGTGTCATAACAAGATCATCATAGAAAGACGAATCCCTAAGCAATCCCATTTTAAAGGCCTCAACAGCCGTGGCTATATCTAAGTTGGGAATGTCTAAGGATTCTTTACTGAATTTGGTAATGTAATCCCTTAATGATTCATTATGACCCTGGGTTATCCTATATAGATCACTAGTTAATCGTTCAAATTTCCTACTACAAGAAAACTGATTATTAAACAAGTTAACTAGGTTAGCAAATGAGGTAATAGAATAGGGAGGAAGACTTAGCAGCCATTTGAGAGCTGATCCAGTAAGAGTGGATCCGAATCCCTTGCACAGGCATGCTTCCTTTAACCTTTCTGGAATTGGATTGATCTCCATCCTCTCCCTGTATTGTGCTATGTGTTCTTCAGGATCCGTCGAACCATCATACAGCTTCATTGTTGGCACATGGAATCTCTTGGGTATCTCTGCATCACAGATTGGTGGTGCAAAACGAGATATCTTGTGGCTCCCATCTGCAATCTCTGGGATAGGTTTGACCACTCCTGGAACACTTGATATCATATCCTTTAACTTTTGCAATTCTCTGGCCATGGCATGATTGATACCTGGATCCTGCATAAGACCATGGTTAGTAGTATAAGAATTGTTAAAAGCGTTACCTTCCATTGGATTCAGATTAGGAAGATTGGATGTTAATCCATATTGTTGAGGCTCTGGAATGATCGAGGGACCAGTAGAAGCATTGGTCTGCATTGGAATAAAATCTCCCTGATGGACATCTGAACTTCCTGTTTGCAAACTCCTCAAGGATCCTGGCATCTGGAAGGATCCCTGAAATTGGGACGATCCTGGAACAAAGGAGGATCCTTGAACCTGGGATGATCCTGGAACGAAGGAGGATCCTTGAACTTGGGATGATCCTGGAACGAATGAGGATCCTTGAACCTAGGATGATCCTGGAACGAAGGAGGATCCTTGAACCTGGGATGATCCTGGAACGAAGGAGGATCCTTGAACTTGCTGCATTCCTGAATATCCCCCTGAGCTCGTGAGGGATCCCATATGCTGAGGATAGGATCCCGCTGGCTGGAAATATGAACCTGATGCCTGGGTCACTGTTGTTGTTCCGTAGTGCACTCCTTTCGGTCCACCCACATATTGAACGTCTGGAGCCACTGATGGCTGAGAAGTAATCACCGGAGTATCAAAATTCAAGGATTTTGGCACCAGTGGGGAATGATCCTCTGCCGTTGTCTTTTGTTTCTTGAGATCTCCGATTTCTTTGAGAATTCTCTCATTGGTCTTATCCTGTTGCCGTATCTGATCCTTCATTTGCAAAATCAAAGTAAACATGTCACTAGTAGTGGGAGTGTAAGAAGCAGAAGAAGTTGGAGGTTTTGAAAAAATGGGAGTTGGTTTCTTCGCAGCATTCTCAGCATTCTTCTGGGATCCAGAAGGTGGTGGAGGCAAAGGGGGAACGCCTTGTGAAGAAGTGAATGCGGGCATCAAATTTGAAGTATTCTTCGCTGAGGAAGCCATTTGCTTGATTGTAGTGAACTGAAATACGCACAGAAATGCAAATTTTCCTAAGGACAAAGCACCAATTGCCCCACGGTGGGTGCCAAACTGTTTTGGTCAAAAAATCTGTTGAGGATATTGCAACCAAACTCTTTGTTTCGGGGAATGATGCTTAAAATGTGTAACAGCGATAAGGATCACTTCAATGTAAATTGCACAAACAACACAAGGATTTATACGGGGAAAAAGCCCTTGATCAAGAGTCGATCTCCGGCACAAAAAACCCCGGGTGATGGAAACTACCGATCACCAAGCTCAAATAAATCAATAAATGTTTACAACTTCGGATAGTAACGAGCTAGGTACAAGGATCACTATCGTGAAATGTGTAAATGTGAGTGAAAATGAATGTATGCTCGTCGAGAGCTTCAAGTGTGCGAGTATATGAGTGTGTGTAGCTGTCAAAATGACTAAGTGTTTTTCTACTAGCTCGTTACCCCTTTTAAAATAGAAATTTAACTACCAAACTAACTATCCGACTTTTGTGCCAAACCCCACGTTCTCCATAACGTCCATTTTTGGCTAAGCACGTGCAGAATAGTTTGGGAATATTCTCCAGGAATGTCGCCAAGACTTGGTCAAGCTTGTTATACCTGCGAGATAGTACAAAACATAAGTAAACAATCGTCAGTACGAGGATCCTTAAAGTGATCCATGATCCTGATCCTGAAGCTCTTCTGAGGATCACCACCTGTCACAGAAGTAAGGATCACTAATTAGGATAACGAATAAGGATCACTAATTGTTAGAAAATCCTCCCCTAACATTAAGGACAGGATATTATTGGCCGACAATGAGAAAAGATGCCGCATAATATGCTCGAAGATGTGACGCATGTCAAAGACATAGTAACATATTACATCAGCCTGTTGAACCGCTGTATCCTATTGTTTCCCCTTGGCCGTTTATGAAGTGGGGTATGGATATAGTGGGAAAGCTTCCAAAAGCTCCAGGAGGAAAGGTTTTCATGTTGGCAATGACGGATTATTTCTCCAAGTGGGTTGAAGCAGAAGCATTTGTTCAAGATCAAGAAGTAGTATCCTTCATAAAGAGAAATATCCTGACCAGATTCAGAGTACCAGCCGAGATAATCTGTGACAATGGTTCTCAGTTTATAAGCAAGAGAACTACTGACTTTTGCAAGAGTTGGGGAATCAAAATGATCACATCTACTCCGGTACATCCTCAAGCGAATGGACAAGCAGAATCCCAAACAAGATAATCGTCAATAACTTAAAGAAGAGACTTGGAGCCAAAAAAGGAAGATGGGCAGAAGAATTACCCTTTGTTTTGTGGGCTGATAGGAAAACAGTCAAGAATGCAACAGGACAAACCCCATTTTCCTTGGTATTTGGAGCAGAAGCAATGATTCCAACGGAAATGGCAATACCTACTGCAAGATCTATCCTACGGGATCCTGAACAGAATCCTGAAGCCTTGTGTCAGGATTTGGATACTATAGATGAAAAAAGGGATGCAGCAAGGCTAAGAATGGTAGCATATCAACAAAGAATATCCAGAGCATATAACAAGAATATTAGGACCAGAAGATTTAAGGTTGGAGATTGGGTGTTGAGAAAGGCTTTTCAGAATACTACTAATCCTGCCGATGGCAAGTTAGCTCCAAAATGGGAAGTGTTATGGGTGAAATTCTGAGCCCATATCCCGATAATATATCTTGATTTAATATTAGCTGTTTATGATCAGGATACCAGACTAGGATATTGGTAACATCCTGAGGCAGTATCGATCAGGATATCAGACTAGGATATTGGTAACATCCTGACGCAGTATCCTGGCAGTTACTAACGATTTTCTTTTGTAGCAAGGTACCAACGTTAAAGGACTTGATCTACCTGAAGATTCGCTCAAGGTGGTTGAAAAATGGACGTTGATGGTGGAAGAATGGGTCTTGTAACGGTCAGAATAGAAGAAAGGCATATTCCGCGAGAATATCGGATGCTGGTCAATGCTATTGAGGTTGTAACGGTCATATGAGCTGAAGACTCGGTTTTATAGTTAATAAGCACGTGGAAAACAAGTTAAAAGAGTCCCCCAACGTTCAGAATGGAATATTCCCAACATCCCGGAATAATAGGAGAGTTAGTTTGTTACTTGTAACTATAAATAGGAGGCCAGATCAATAGGAACACACACTTGACTCTCCACATTCGAACTCACACTTCTTTTTTCTTTCTATCACGCACAAACACTCAACACTTGTAATCGTTGTACCACTTAGCATTGATCTGCGCCATATCCTGCACTATATCCTGATATTTGAAGTAATAGAAGAACAAGGCAGCTGCGATTGTCAGCTCCCGAGGTTTTATGCCGGCGATCTAGATTGATCAAGGGCTTTCCTCGTACATCTCGTGTCACCCTTTACATTTTTGCTCATTGTTTAATCACAGATACAGCTCTATATCCTGAGCCGTATCCTGAAACTGTTTTTGCAAGTAATTTAATTAACATATTTTCGACACTTGTTTCTAGCACACTACCTCACTTAACTAATTTGATCACTTAATTGCTTCGGTAATTTTTGACCAAAACAATTTGGCGCCATCCGTGGGACAAGTGGTGCTCTCTTTACTAAAAATTTTTGTGAAATCGCTAATCGGCTTTCTATTTTCAAAACTTTTTGCCACATTGTCCATAATGGCCTCAAGATCAAACATGAGCTCCTCCACTGTGTCTGCTGTGACTTCTGCTACTACCAGTTCGGTGCTTCCACCACCTCCTCCAAGGATGCCAGCCTCTTCACGACCTCAGGATATTATCCCTACCCGCAGTGTTCAGGAATCTGCTCCTGTTTTAGCTTCTAACGATGAAATTTTAACCTTATTTGGAAGTGTGCAGGAACAAATGAGGCAGCAACAGGAAACAAACCAAATGCTTTTAAGGGAAATACAACTCCTGAAGTCTGGCTCGAGCAGATCTGCTAAGGATATTGTCACTCCATTACATCCCAGAACGTTGAACTTCCGTTCAGCTGTGTATACTGAGGATAACACGGGGAATATTGTGCCCAGCCTTCCTCAGAATCATACTCCTGAAATACCCTCCTCGGTCAGGATGTCAACCATGAGGAGCTCAGGATATGCTTCAGGATATGGGCAAAATCCTCCAACGGGTAACGTGTCAAATAATAATAATACTCATGCTACTAATAGTGGATCTTTGCAGGATACAGGTGTAACAACAGCACTTACTAGGGAACTTCAGAAGTTGAAGGACATGATATCTAGTGTACCTGGGGTGGTCCAGCCGATCCCGGAAGTGTCCCAAGACAGCCACAAGGCATCTCGTTTTGCATATCCTATCTGTGATGCTGAGATCCCAAAGAGATTCCAAACCCCCAACATGAAACTTTATGATGGGACTACGGATCCTGAGGAGCATATTGCTCAGTATAGGGAAAGAATGGAGATTAACCCTATCCCTCCGGAGCTCAAGGAAGCGTGCTTGTGCAAGGGATTTGGTTCTACTCTAACAGGATCAGCCTTAAAATGGCTGTTAAACGTTCCTCCTCACTCAATTACTTCGTTTGCACATTTGGTTAATTTATTTAACAGTCAATTTTCTTGTAGTCGGAGTTTTGAGAAACTAACCAGTGATCTTTACAGGATAACTCAAGGGCCTCAGGAATCCTTGAGGGATTATGTGAACAAATTCAGTCGAGAATCCTTGGATATCCCACATCTTGATGTTGCAACAGCTGTGCAAGCTTTTAAGATGGGATTACAAAAGGATTCTCAGTTTTATCAGGATCTTGTAATGAATCCCTGCAGAAATCTCGACGAAGCTCGTAACAGGGCTTTGAGATATATCCGTCTGGAAGATGACAGGAAGATGCAAGAAAGGATGAACTCATCTAACACTTATGAGTCAACTAACAGGAAGTCAGAATCCTCATTCAAGTCATATCGGCCTAAGCCATATGGTAGAAATGAAAACAAGAGAGTGAATGCTGTCGAAGATGAGGATCCTGAAGAGTATCCTGAGTTGTCTGAATATTGCTTTTCTGTTAACATTCCTGAATTGATGTATGCCATGCAGGGTCTAGGAGACAAGGCTAGGTGGCCTCGAAAGAATCAACAAAAGGCTGACTGGAAAGATAAGTCAAAATGGTGTGCTTTCCACGAAGATTTCGGACATGTAACTGAGGATTGCATTGCTCTAAGGAAAGAAATAAGCTATCTCCTAAGCAAGGGATATCTGAAAGATCTCTTAGGAAGAAAGAAGAATAAGGGTCAGGATACTGAGAAGGATCCTGAACGAGCAGCATCACCTCCCGCGGATGCCAAGATAATCAACTTCATTTCGGGAGGATCCGACATTTGTGGAACTTCGTATTCGGTAGCAAAGAGACATGCAAAGGAAGCTAAGGCCGAAAGGGGAGACAAACCTGTCAGGATGACTACCCTCACAACTGACAAAGTGATCACTTTTGATGCTGATGACAGGGATACTGTCCAGGATCCTCACCATGATGCTCTGGTAATAACGTTATATGTGGCTAACCATTTTATACGCAGGATATTGGTTGATAATGGCAGCTCCGTCAACATAATCCAACTAGAAACTCTGAAGAGAATGAATGTATCTCCAATGGATATCACTTCAAAGTCTACCGTGCTTGTTGGGTTCAGTGGAGAGGCTAGAAACACAGTGGGAGAGATAAAGTTGCCAGTATACGTTATACAACGTTTCTGTGTGATGGATTCTCTATCCTGCTATAACATCATACTGGGAAGACCGTGGATTCACGATATGAAGGCTGTGCCATCAACATATCACCAATGCATCAAGATACCTACCCCTTGGGGAGTTGTCAAAGTTGATAGTGATCAGCAGGAGGCGAAAGAATGCTACTCATCCTCGATGAAATCCTCAACCAAACCTAGTGCAGCATAGCAATTAAAGACGCGGGCCCAGGATATCGTGGAGGATCCGGAGCAGGATGTGAAGAAAATTATCCTGGACCAGGATAATGCCGATATTTCGGTGCTCGTAGGGACCAATATTCCTCAGGATATTGAAGAACAATTAATTAACTTTTTGAAATGCAGGATGTCAACGTTTGCATGGAAGCATGAGGATATGACAGGCATATCCAAAGATATTATCACTCACAAGCTTGGAATTGATAAATCATTCAAGCCTGTGCAGCAAAAAAGAAGGAAGTTTGCTCCTGAGCGGAACACGATTATCCAGGAGGAAGTTGAGAGATTATTAAAGTCCAGGATGATCAGAGAGGTTAAGTTCCCAAGGTGGCTAGCAAACGTGGTTGTAGTACAGAAGAAAAATGGGAAATGGAGAGTTTGTGTGGACTACACAGACTTGAACAAAGCTTGTCCTAAAGACCCATTTCCTCTTCCCCACATTGATGCAATGGTAGATGCCACTGCCGGGCATGAAATGCTGACCTTCATGGACGCATCCTCAGGATTTCAACAGATCCAAATGGAGCCTTCTGACCAGGAGGATACTGCCTTCATGACACCAACAGGTATTTATTGTTATACAGCTATGCCATTTGGTTTGAAAAATGCAGGTGCAACATACCAAAGATTGGTAAACATGATGTTCAAAGACAAACTGGGGGACACCATGGAGGTATATATCGATGATATGGTGGTGAAATCTAAAAAGGCTGAGGATCACCTCCAGGATATCAAGGGAGCATTTGATATCCTGGATCGATACAACATGAAGCTGAATCCTGCTAAATGCCATTTCGGAGTGGGGGCAGGAAAGTTTCTTGGATATATGGTGACAAAAAGGGGGATAGAAGCAAGCCCAGAGCAGATCAAAGCTATCTTGGATATAAAATCACCCTCAAATATGAAGGACGTACAAAGATTAACAGGCCGAGTAGCAGCTTTAAACAGGTTTATCTCGAGATCCTCAGAGAAGTGCAAAGATTTTTATGATATCCTGAAGAAAAACAAAAGATTCGAATGGGGGGAGAAGCATGAAGCAGCCTTGCAGGATTTGAAACGATATCTCTCAACCGCACCTTTATTGATGAAGCCTGAAAATGGTGAACCACTATCCCTATACCTTGCTGTATCAGGGAATGCTGTAAGTGCCGTTCTTATAAAAGACCATGAAGGTCAGCAATATCCTGTTTATTATGTTAGTAAAAGTTTGTTAGATGCTGAGACTAGGTATTCTCATTTAGAAAAATTAATATTAGCTCTAGTCATGGCATCGACAAAGCTTAGACATTATTTCGAGACACATAGGATACATGTTAAAACAAATTATCCTGTCAAAAATGTGCTTAGGAAACCAGAGATGTCAGGCAGAATGGCCAAGTGGTCAGTAAAGTTAAGTGCTTATGATCTAGTATATGAACCTAGAAATGCCATAAAGTCTCAGGCTTTAGCTGACTTTGTGGCTGATTTCAGTAGTGATATTCAGGATGAGGTAGACCTAGAAGTTCAACAGTTAGGAGAATCTTCAGGATCCTGGACATTATATACTGATGGTGCATCCAATATAAGAGGTGTAGGTTTAGGTATACTACTAAAATCGCCACAGGGGGGACATATTACCCCAGGCCATTAGATGTGAATTTCTTGCTACTAATAATGAGGCAGAATATGAAGCTTTAATTGCAGGATTAGAATTGGCTAAGAGTATGAGTATCAAGAATTTGCGAGTATATGTTGACTCCTTGTTAATTACTAACCATTTTAATGGGTCCTATGCAGTTAAGGGTGAGAAATTAATCGAATACCTCGATATTCTAAAAAAATTAGCAGAATATTTCGATGTTTTTACAGTTGAACAGGTACCAAGAGAGGATAACGCTGAAGCAGATGCCTTAGCAAATCTGGGATCATCGATCAGGATACCAGAAGGAACCCAAATACCAATAATACATGTCCTGTATCCTGCAACGAATCCTCGGGATAAAGAAGTAGCGGGTATTCAGGATCCTGGAGCAGAGTATCCTGAAGAGGATCCTGAATCTTGGACGGCTCCAATCATGAGATATCTCAAGGAAGGATACATCCCCAAAAATGAAAATCCTAAGGCATTTAGGATGAAGGTATCACGATTCACTATTATAAATAATGTTTTATACAAGAAATCTCTTGCAGGACCGTATTTGAGGTGTTTGGAGGATCCTGAAGCCAAAGAAGTACTTCAGGATATACATGAAGGGGATTGTGGTAACCATACTGGGGGCAGGTCATTATTCTCAAAAGTATTAAGGACAGGATATTATTGGCCGACAATGAGAAAAGACGCCGCAGAATATGCTCGAAGATGTGACGCATGTCAAAGACATAGTAACATATTACATCAGCCAGCTGAACCGCTGTATCATATTGTTTCCCCTTGGCCGTTTATGAAGTGGGGTATGGATATAGTGGGAAAGCTTCCAAAAGCTCCATGAGGAAAGGTTTTCATGTTGGCAATGACGGATTATTTCTCCAAGTGGGTTGAAGCAGAAGCATTTGTTCAAGTTAGGGATCAAGAAGTAGTATCCTTCATAAAGAGAAATATCCTGACCAGATTCGGAGTACCAGCCGAGATAATCTGTGACAATGGTTCTCAATTTATAAGCAAGAGAACTACTGACTTTTGCAAGAGTTGGGGAATCAAAATGATAACATCTACTCCGGTACATCCTCAAGCGAATGGACAAGCAGAATCCTCAAACAAGATAATTGTCAATAACTTGAAGAAGAGACTTGGAGCCAAAAAAGGAAGATGGGCAGAAGAATTACCCTTTGTTTTGTGGGCTGATAGGACAACGGTAAAGAATGCAACCGGCCAAACCCCGTTTTCCTTGGTATTTGGAGCAGAAGCAGTGATTCCAACAGAAATGACGATACCTACTGCAAGATCTATCCTACAGGATCCTGAATAGAATCCTGAAGCCTTATTTCAAGATTTGGATACTACAGACGAAAAAAGAGATGCAGCAAGGCTAAGGATGGCAGCATATCAACAAAGAATATCCAGAGCATATAACAAGAATATTAGGACCAGAAGATTTAAGGTTGGAGATTGGGTGTTGAGAAAGGCTTTTCAGAATACTACTAATCCTGCCGATGGCAAGTTAGCTCCAAAATGGGAAGGACCATATGAAGTTGAATCAGAAGCAGGGAAAGGAGCATATAGACTCAAGAATATGGAAGGGGATATGCTACCGAGATCTTGGAATGCTATACACCTTAAGCTTTATTTCAAGTGAGTTTAGAATTTAATTTCTAACTCAGGATGGTATGAATTCTATCTTTTTTAAATATGTTTTGGTTTAATTTATTCTTTGAAACCCAATACTAACTTAAGCATCGGATGGGTGTTAGCTAAGCTAACACCCACCTTAGTTTAAGGATGTTTTGCAGTATATGCTCTAGGATATAGCTCCAGGATGCTCACTCAAGATACTTCGGAAGATTAGAGGATTGGCCCCCTCTCTCACGTATAAGGGATCCTGATCCCTTCACAGGTTTAAAGGTATTCACCTTTCTTCCGAATTGGGTTTAGACACCCCGCCTGGAGCGCAAGTTATTCAGGGATAGTTCAAGGTGGCGGGACCAGTCCATGTAAAAGTGGCTGACAATTTCGTTACTGTTGGCTATATCCTGAATCCTAAAGGTATATGAGGATTGATCACCCTCTCTCACGAAAGGGTATTTTCATACTCTCTAAGGTTTAAAGGTTTTCACCTTTCTAAGTCTTGGAGTTTATACACTCCCGACTGTAGCGCATGAAAATTTGGGATTTTCCCCAGGATATAAGGAATTTATCTCCAAGACATTTTTGGGTTTTACCCTCGTGGCATGAAAAATTGCCTATACAATGGAAACTGATATTCAGAAGATTTCTAAGAAGACATTGTACACAGGGGACATTCCTATCAAGGCAATGGTGTAAAGCTAAAAGGATAAGGCTCGGAACAAATGCACTAAGTGTCTCAGACAGGGACATCTTCATTTGAAGAGTTGCAAAGGGATTGAAGTTTGGTAACAGGTTTATACCCTATTCCTGGTATGATCTTTCCTTTGTAAACATCGTTTAAGTTTTTAATAATACTATGTTTGGTAAAAGGTTAAATATCCTGATATATTCTCAAAATATGTTTTCAAAATACTTCTCAGAATATTTGATTAAAATATTTGAAGTTAATACTAGTTTGAAACGTTGACCATTTAGGTATTATCAGAACAGGTTTTGGTAAGATAGATTGTTTTTCACTCTTTAAAGAACTTTCTACAAAGTTGAACGAATGTTTGGAAGTCCTATCTAATAACAATTTTTGTAATATATTGCTGAGCATATTGATCAGGATATTTTCATAAGTTAACAATACAAAATTTTTACAAAAGAGTTACATTAAGTAGTGCAAGGCAATAACAAATAAGTCAAAAGATAGTTATATTATTAACAAGTCAAAAGTCGTGCTTTTGGTTTCACCTTAAACTAAGGCCCATCCACCAAAAGCACAATTATTTTCTACCATACTTGTGTAACGGTTGGAGTATCTATCTCAAAACAGGACCTGTCCACCTACAACCGTTACCACATTCAAAACAGGTTATACTAATCGATGACCAAGGGCTTCATCCTAAAACATAGGACCCATCCACCTTTAGTCATCATATTGTTCTAATGCAGGAAATATAAATTGTTCGAAGACAGGAAAAGTAAATTGTTTACATAACCACAACCACGAAATTTAAAAGTGGGCTCCGGCCTTGGCACGTATATCCATCATCGCCCACTTCGCCGCTTAAGAAGCGGCACCTTCTTGATCAACAGCCTCCTTCCCAGCATCTGCACCAGCATCGGCCTCAGGATTCTTCTCGGCATCACCATCATCAGCATTGGCCACTTCCTCTGCCGCCTTAGAAGGCTCTTCACCAGCATGCTTTGCAGGATGAGCAACGGGATGACCTCCGAGATCCTTTAGTTTCGCCTCCCAAGTCTTTATGTTCCAGGAGGGGCATTCGAAGCCCAAATCCCTGGCCTCATAAGCCATCCTTATCCTGGCTTGGAGAAGAGAGACGACCACGGATGCTTTGAGGCTATCCCGATATGAACTCATATTCTGCTGGTATTGGAGAAGGGCGGCATCTAGTTTGGCTTGGGCATCCTCGTTGGCTTTATGGAGGGTAGCTTGGTGTTCCTGCATCATGGCCTTGTATTTGTCCTCGTAATGCTGGGATTTGGCAGCCGCAATGGTTCCTTGATCAGCTATGGTGGCTTCAGCTTTCTCCAGCTTGATCTCCAACATCTTGTTAAGCCCGCAGGCGTCTTCATACAAGTGCATAAGACGATCCAAGCCCTATCGATAAGGACACAGGTATCGATGTAAAAATAAGCAGGATAAGGACTAACATACTTGTGCAGGATATCGAAAGGAAATTTTTACCTGTTTGAGGAATGAGGTGGCTTCGTTAAACCCATGATTCTCGAGAGAGAATGTTTCAGAAACAGCTGGAGAGTCCGTCTCCTTTCTCTTACGAGAACTTGATGCCCGGGTCCTAGATGCCGGAGGAGCTTTGGAAGCAGAAACGGTCCTTGAAGAGGTAGGCTTTGGTGTAGCAGATGACTTTGGCTTGGATTCTTGTTTGATGGGTGCAAGGCTGGAGTAGCAATCCAACTCGTCAAGTTGGAAACCTTCAAGGTTGACAACTGGTACTGCACAAGGGAAGATATTCTTAAACTCATCATACTTTTGAAAAATAATTGATTTAAAATATATGCTGAGAATGTGCTTACCAGACATTTCTGAGCTTGATTTCTGGCTTGAATCTGTGAGAGACAGGGAAAAAGTTCTTTCACTGGCAGGAAGTCGGTAGATTTCCTTGATCTTGGATTCGGATTCTGCACTGGGAGGCACTAAATCTCTGAAGTTCGCTGCATAAAAACATCAGGATATAAGTCTGGGATATAGTGTGAAGATATAATTGGGGATATTCCTAAAACCCTAAATCCTACCCTTGGTTAACCATTTAACCGGCATATCGAAACCCTTATCAATAGAGTCTCTTTTTACAAAAAAGAATTTTCGTCGCCATCGATCCTCGTTCTTGGTGGCCTTAAGAACCAAAGGGTTCTTGGAGGTAGAAAACAGAAGAAAACGGTGATCGCCGTGGGATCTCAACCGGTATGCTATAGGGAGGTCTTCAATAAACAGGTCAGGAAAATGATGAGACTTGATTTGATCCAGCACTATCAAAACTCGCCAGACCATTGGCATAGTCTGGGCATAGCTAAGGCCGGTGAGTTCAAAAAAGCGAGAGATGAAGGGTGGAAATGGGTACCGGAGTCCAAGAGAGAAAGGGTAGGCGAAGAAACAAACCCACTCGTCAGATGACGCGTCTGATCGGGCTTCCCGATCGAAAGGGCGAAAGACTGTTCCGGTGGGGAAGGCGCCGGAATCTTTAAGAGCAGCGATGTCGGCGTTGTTGAAGCAGCAGATTTCCTTTGCTGGATCACGAATGAAATTTTGACTTACGAGGGTTGAGGCCGGTCCGTCCGATCGAGATCTTGTTCGTGATGCCATGAAGGGTGTTGGGCAAACTAAAAGAAACTCAAGAAAGAAGGATAGATGATGGAGAGAAAAGTGATTACCTGAAAATCGCTTGAAGAATGATGATAATAAGCAGAAATGATTTGGCTAAATATAGGCTGAATATAGGGGGGTAAAGAGTAAATATTGCATTGAAAATGGCACAAAGTCATTTCAACCATCGTTTCATTTTAATTGCCTCGATCGACGAGATAAGGTTTTAAAATATATCCGTTGGATTGGTATACCAACCGATATGTTTGGGGACAATTGTTATGGCTCATTTTCTGAGTATGCATGCTGACTAATATCCTACTTTTCATTGTTTATCTGTGATCAGGATACTGGTCGAGGACATTGCTAATATCCTGGGTGATATCCTGGGGTATATCAATTAATCACGTGCAGGTTGAAGACTGGGACTTGCCAACGGTCAAGTGGACTCCATTTCCTCAAGACTCGGGCATATTTGTTAAAGGAGAGACGTTGAGCCCGAAAGACCAGGTCTCCAACGTTCAACTAAGGAATATTCGTTGGATCCCGGTTATGTAGGATAGTTAGTTACATTAGTTTTACTATAAATAGATGGGGGCGGATCAGATTAAGTCACGCAATTTTACACACTTTCAAACACTTTCTCTCTAGTTCATCGCAAACACTACACACAACACTTGTACTCAAATTACATTGTAACACATAGTCGATCCGCACCACATCCTGCACTGTATCCTGATATTTGAAGCAATAGAAGTACAAGGCAGCTGCGATTGTCAGCTCCCGAGGTTTTATGCCGGCGATCTAGATTGATCAAGGGCTTTCCTCGCACATCACGTGTCCACCTTTACATTTTCGCTCATTGTTTGATCATAGATACAGCTCTATATCCTGAGCCGTATCCTGAAACTGTTTTCATATCTAATTTTGTTAACACATTTTTCATACATATTTCTAGCACACTACCTCACTTAACTAATTTGATCACTTAATTGCTTAGGTAATTTTTGACCAAAACAGTGAGAACGAACGCCAAGCCATTTGGGCTCAGATTGGTGAAGGGTACTACAATCCGAGCAGCACTAAGAGTACAAAGCTGAGGGATCCGCTCTACAGATACATCCATAGGCTCCTCGGCTACTCTCTTAGCCAAAGGCATGATAGTAGTGGCGTCGTTGGGTTAAGAGATCTTGTTGTCCTCCACTGTATCCACACCCGCAGGCCGCTTGATGTTCCGTTCCTCATGCTCCGAAATATGCATCATAACCGCCTTGCTAGTGCACCAACTCCTATCTTCTTTGGGGGATGGGTGTACCGTCTCTTCAGGCACTTCGCCCACATACCTAGGTCATTTGAGAGGAGCCCATGGTCGGGTATGGTGGATATACACATATGCCGCTCAATGAACCTGATTTATGAGGCGGAAGACGGGACGGTAAGCTTTCAAATGATGCAAGGTCATGCATGGAACCCGCAAGAAGCACTTGTCCTTCAAGCTCCACAACATCATCAGTATCAGTATCAACCCCAAGGTGATCCGGGCCAATCCTCCTCCGGAGGCGGTTTTCCTAATTTCCAAAGTTTGCATGATTTGTTGCAGGAAAACCTTATGTGCACCAGGAATACCTACAACATGGCAAGCAACACCTATCACCGGGTTGGAGCTATCGAGAGAAACATATCCGATATCCAAGAAGATATTGGATATATTCGAGACCACATTGCGCGCCATGGAGGGAATGATGATGATGAGGACATGGATTAGGCGGGAGGAGCGGAGGAAGAGGCGGTTGTTTGATGGTTCCCCAGGTTAACCCTTTTCTACTCTTGAACAATGGATGGCCTGCGTGCCAAGTGTTGAACAATTTACTTTCCCTAACTTCTTTTATTTTCTGCAATTTTTTTTTAACTTTGACATGGATGTTGAATGTTGGTAAAAGTAGGATGTTTGCTATGGTATGGTATGGTGTTTATTGATTAAGCAGGTACATACAAGGCTTAGAGTACTAAGCATTAGTACTACTAAGGCCGGGACAGGAAAATCGAAGAGAAAAACCTGTTTTTCAAAATTGCAGACCGTCCACACGGGGCCGTGTCCAGCCGACACGCCCCCGTGCCCACTCCCCTGAACCTGCTGTTTGTATTTATTCTGTAGACCTTGACAGACACGGGGTCGTGTACAACCAACACGCCCACGTGTTCACCTTCTGTAAGTTTTCATTACTGGCACCTGAGCACGGGGACGTGTCCACTCAACACGGGGTCGTGCCCAGGTAACCAGTAACATAAATTTTTTGCTTTTTACACCTTTTTACACATTTAATCAACCTAAAAACTTATTTTTGGGACACATTGAGGACAATGTGTAATTTAAGTGTGGGGGGGGGGGGGATGCTAAAAGCTTGAATCTTGCAAGTCCTAAATACAAGCCTTACACAAAACTCTATTGGAACCGCTAATCACCCCAAATTTTTTCAAAAAATTTCAATTTTTTTTACTTGTCTAGGTTTAACTCGGGAAATTCAAGTTCTCAAAAAGGTTATATTTTTACGAATTTACAACCGATAGCGTCGTGATTAAAAGAACCAACATAAGAAAATTTTGAAAAGGCATGGCAAAGTTAGTTAAAATTTGATTATATATACTTGATCACATAAAAACCCATTCCCACAAAAGTGAGTTTTGAGCCTTTATTGAGCATTCAATTACATATCTTTAAACTAAATGCTCATTTTTCATTTCTTGTGTGAATAGCCGCTTGGTTCTTACGACTCTAGAACTTGCCATGACGATACATTCCCAGTCCTTACCAACTTAAACCCGAGTAAGTAAATGATGGAGGCATTAGGACTAACCCTTTTTATTTCTACACCATTTTTTTTACCACCTACCCAAAATCCCCCTAGTTAGCCCCTTTGAGCCTAAACCTTTTCATTTTATAACCCAAACCAAACACCCTTTTACCCACCAAAACCTTTTTATTTTTAACCCTTTGTTTTAGTAACAAGTTTGGTTTTTCGTATGACTTTTCAAAAAAAAAAAAAAAATTGTGTTGATGATGAAGCAAAAAGAAAATAAACAAACAAGTTCATCAAAAATAACTTTGTTTGAATAAAAGCTTCATCAAAATAAAAGTTACAAAAAAATAGAAAGTCTTACGAAAACCGACACTTGTTACGTTTTTCGCCCTTTTTCTACTAACCACTAACCCAACCACCTACCTTTAACCCAAGCCTAACCCTTCACCCACAAAGTCCTCTTGATATTTACAAAGGTTTATAAGTTAAAAAGGAGGAGGATTGATTGCTTGGCAAGCCTATGGTAGGAGTAAGTTCCATGCCGCTCTCGAGTGATCCACAAATACTTTTTCGGCCGAGTGTTGAGTGATCCCCGTGAGGTATGTGAACTTGTATATAAATAAAATTTTAAAGAGGCATGTTATGCCCTAATAAGTAATTTATCTTATGAAAAGTTTTAAATAAATCATGACGAATAGGATTGTAAATAAATAAAAATAAAACTAAATAAAGAATCTTGGAAATCCCGACACTCTATGACAAGCCAAAAAACCTTCTTTTCTACCCATTCCATTTGGGAGTGTAATAGCCAAATATTAAAGAGTTTTGCTTGAGGACAAGCAAAGATTCAAGTGTGGGGGTATTTGATGTGTGCAAAATGCAACATATAAATTACATCAATTGTGGCATAAAACTAACCCTTTTTTAGTACTAATGTTGGAAAAAGTGTGCTTTTGTCTTCCTTTTGTATTTTCAGGATTAAATGAGCTCAAATTAACAAAAGAAGCAAAAAGACATCAAAATCTGACATAAATACAAGAAATGGAACAAGACGTGACATGCCCGACCCCACGACAGCATCTTCCCAAGCAAAACAAGACAACAGAAGACTGAACACGCCCCGTGCTCAGCCAGCACGGGGGCGTGCCCAAGTGTCAGCAGAAAAGACAAAGTGGTAGAAGCTTCTATTGCCCACCACAGGGCCGTGCTCAGCGGACACGGGGCCGTGGTCAACTATAAGATTCGCACAATCCAGGCAAATCTTCATAGTACAAAGATTCTTCTGCACACGGGGTCGTGCTCAACGGACACGGGGGCGTGGTCAACTAATAAGACAAAGCTGCATTAAATGAAGAAAGAGAGGATGTGGACACGGGGCCGTGCCCACTGGACACGGGGCCGTGCCCGAGCTTCTGTTCAGCCTATAAATAGGAGTGCTTGGCTCAAGCTCAAACCATCCCTTGGCACACCACCTCTCTCACACTTCACCCACCACCCACCACCACCATAACACCATCATCCACCACCATCATCCATTGTCCATCATAGAGTGTGTGAGTCGTCTCGGGATCCAAGATTGATCGTAAGAGTTCTTGACAATCAAGGCCATGTTTGCCTAAGTCTCTTACATCACTTGGTGAAGACAAAGTGTCTAGTGTAATACTTTTTATTTCTAATCTTTTCGCACTTTTTACTTGGTTTTGTATTAATGACTTTAATAACTAGTTGCTTATGTTGAAAGTGATCTTTTCTTATCGTTTGTCCGTGGTATCTTGGCATTATTTTACTGTCTATATAAAATAAAAGATTTTCACCATTCATATCTCCACGGTCTATATGGAGGTATGTTGGCTACCTGGTCGGGGGTTAAGGGAACGGTTTGGTAAAGGTCTTGCCATTGTTCAGCGTTTAGAGGTCCTGCAATGGACCTGGGTCAAATTTAGTAGGACCTCCTTCAATACTTAACGGTATTGGATGGCGGGGGTCCAAACTCTTTGATCCCCTCATAAGTTAACTACTATTAATACTATAACCCGGCTATTTAGGACTGTATCCCTGCTGACTCAGACTACTTAGTCGAGGGTAACGTCACCTCCAAAAGAGGGGCCTACCATAATTTGCATTAATAACTTAATTAATTATCTTCCAATAATCCACCCTTTTAGGATTGTATCCTTGCTGACTCAAACTACTGGGGTGAGGGTAACGTCACCTTCAAAAGAGGGGCCTACTACAATAACTAAGATAATCTCTTAAATAAGTGCAAAAGTGCGGAAATAATCAAAGGTTACACTAGATACGAGTCGGAACCAAGTGATTCATCTTGTCTATCTGTTTTTTTATTTTTTTTATTATTTTTTTTTTTAGCATTTTAGTTAGTTTTTATTTTTCTTAGCTTAAAACATTTTTCTAAACTTTTTATTTTGATTACACGTTGAGGATAAACCGGTACTAAAAGCTCTTGTGTCCTTGGACGACATCGGTATCTTGCCAACACTATACTACGCTCACGATGGGTGCACTTGCCCATATGTGTGTTTAGTGTTAGTAAAATATCGTGTTTTATAAATTTAAAACTTGGCTAAAAATAAGTGTTAAAGGGGCTTAAAATATACACCTAATATATATAACACTTCACACGCATCAGTTCTCAACCCACGAAATAGATCGAATTCCTTTTTCAAAAGTGATTTCTTGTTCTTGATCATTTCTTTGCTTCCAACAAACTTAGATTTTAAAGCTCTCCAAATTGAATACGCAGTTCCATTATGTTGCAATAAAACCAAGATATCTTCCTTAACAGCTTGATGCAATAAACTCGTCATCATTTTCTCATCTTTGTATTTATTTCTATCTTCAGCACTAAGATCTTTTATTGCAATAATCGCCTCATCATCAGTCATCGGTCTAACATATTTCGTCTCAACACATTCCCAAGCATCCAAATAATTTGCTTGAACCCAATTCTCAAATCGTTCTTCCCAACCCTTATACTCCTCAATGTTCATAAGTTTTGGCGGTTTTTGCATAGTGCCCGTTTCATTTTCTAACATTGTGTTCTGTGCAAGAGTAATCGGGGTACTCGGAGTAGCAAATGTGTTGTAAAATTCCCCTTCCATGATTCGGTTTTGCAATTTCTCAAAAATCAGAATGTTCAAACGAAATCAATGTTTCAAGCGGAATAACCTCTTCACACGAAATCACACTTTCAAACTAACTTCCCTCTTCACACGGAAACACACTTTCAAACGAAATCCCTTTGGAGCGGAATCCCATTTCAAACGAAATACCTAATTCCGTGTGAACTAACACCCTTTCAAGCGGAATCACTAATTTCCTGTGAAATGTTCAAACGAAATCACAGTTTGGAGCGGAATAATTGATTTCAAACGGAATCACTCAAGCGAAATACCAGTTTCAAGCGAAATTAAGGTCTATTTCCGTGTGAAATGCCGCTAACATCATCATCTCGAGCTGTTTTTGTCAAAATTGATTAGGTTCTTGTCCAATTTTAGATCTAAAACTTTCAAGGCTTTGTTAAAACACTATTGCGCACATAATGTGAGAAAATTATCCGATTTTAACCCTGAAAAGTTGTAAATTTTGAAAAAGAAGGTGTAGAAATCAGAAATTGCAGCTGAATTGGTAAGAACTCTTCCTCCTGAGCTTTGATACCACTTGTAGGATCGTTTTCTGACCCAAATGAGTCGATCAGAAGAGTTTTTACTAGATACGAAAGGCGGAAGCAGATGTATCAAGTTCAATTCAGCTAGATATACACTTTAAACTGTCTTTAGATTGATTTGACAAAGATTTACAGCGAGTAGACACTTCGGCAGCACTTCGGCTTTCTAACCGGAATCACAGAACTACTTCAAACGAAATCAGACAACACATATATATAGGCAGGTTAATTCCGCTTGAAACTGTCTCAAGCGAAATCACATTCAAACGGAATCAGTAATTTCGTTTGAACTTGACTTAGTGATTTCAAACGAAATTACAACTTCTAATTCCGTTTGAAGTTGCCTCTCACCCAATATTTGACATTTTCTCGTACAACGTGCCCTGATCTATTTACAAACATACAAGACTCGATACAAGACGAAGTCGACAGACGGATGCACCAACAAGTCGTCCATAGCTTAGCGATTTGTTAGCGTATTGAGATAGAGGTGCAGTGCGAGTCGTGTGTTTCGATCGAAGTGAAGGCATAAATCGAGTAAATTTCCAAATTTAAACACATAACAGGTAAACACACATAAAATCGACGAATCATCAGAGTCAGCAGTTGCGGGCTCAGAATCGAAACACGTAAAAATCGGGAAATAGATTGTCTGCGGCTATTAGACTTCGACTACCTAAAGTGATTCGACTATTCACAAAGACTTGTTGTGCACATTTGACCTTTAGGACAGTGCCTTTCGCCTCGATTCTTGGGCATTTGGCACGCATCCCGTTAGTCATTTCGTGACTTCAGGTCGTTGGAGTCCGTCGAGACTTTGGTGAGAGTTTTGTAAAATGAGCGGATCAAGTCGTCAAGGTTAGGGTTTCACCCCTAGCTTAACAGCTTCGTTCCTGTTTTTAATAAAAATAGAGGAGATTATTCATCAAAATACGGATTTCACTCCTGATTTGTCATAATTCTACCCGTTTGTAGATAAAATGCGGGTTGATTAAGCAACTTTAGTCGAGAGTTTGCGGTTTTCACACCTAATCTCGACTTAATTGCTTGTTTATAGTTGAAAATTCGAGTGCAGTGATAGTGTAGCATAAGCGAGAATAGCGAGAATAAGCTCGTACATAATCCCTACTGGATATGCACAAGTCGGTCTGTTGGTTCCTAACTATAGACTAGGTCTCTGAGACACCGGCCCGGACTAGGTTGAGTCTTGCCTAATTCCCTATAGTTATGGCTCTGATTCCAATCTGTCACACCCCAACCGATGACGGAAACATCGGGGCATGGCACTGAGCGAAACAGATTGTCCAGAAGTTTCCATAACAATTATCATTACCAATCAATTTAAAATAACATGTCCTATACCATGTCTCAAAAGGTAAACAAATTATTACAGACAAAATCTAGGCAAATAGTTCTATTCCGACAACTCAGATTTAAATAGAGCAATTGTTTATCTGCTTCTAGAGACCCTTGATTCAATTAGTACATACAACTATTTGTTGGCCTCTAGAGCCTTATTCTAGCCTCGATTTCCTAGCAGATGTGCATCCTAAGCACTTGTCACATACGTTAAAATAAAGTCAATACATATAATGTAAAGGTGAGCATACAAGTTTGATAATAGCATATAGAGTTCGAATCTCGTTTACGCATAACCAGCACGTACACATAGCGAAATGAGGCACGTTAGTTATCGACATAGATCCATCGATACCAATGACTGCGGGTTGACTGCCTGAGGCAGTTCGCAATACATGATTACCACCGTAATCCATGCAAGTAATTGTCCTTAACAACCCCTGCGAACAGGTGCTAAGTCAAAACTATAGTACTATCGTTGCTAAGGCAGGTAGACAACATTCCATGTGTAAACATAACAAACAAGCATTCATAAGCCACGCATAACATGCATTAACGGTTAGCGTTCAAATAGTATTGAGTAGTGTGTTGATTGTGATTTGAATATTCGTAACGTATGTAACACCCAAAAGTGCGTAAAGCAAAAAGGGATCGAGTATACTCACAGCGATGATGGATTGAACGGAGCGCTTAGAGCGGAATTAGCCTGATCAGAACGATAGCATAACGATGAGTGACGCGTAAAACGATGCAAGGTGTAAGTGGTTCGGACAGTAACTCGGTCGGATTGGTAATCCGATCGGACAGTCCAATCGTGCGGATTGACAATCCGTTCGGATGGCCATCCGGTCGGAGAGGTGGTCCGGTCGGATGACTATTCGAGTGGATTGTTTATTTCTTTGATGTGTTTGTGTATGATGGCTTGTCCTTTGAAGTTTTCGTTGTAGCATTTTGAAAACATGGAAGTATCTCTACCCTTCAAGCCAGTCGGACGGTCAGTGGTGCCGACGACAATCCGATCGGATGACTTATCTGAATGGATAAGTCATTGGATGACTCAAGTGGAGAGGTTACTTGGTGAGAACAAGTCCACAGCAGGTTGTCACTCGGTCGGACAGGTTGTCCGGTCGGGTGGCATCCTTGGTGCTTTGAACATGTTGAAAATTGTTTAAGTCCAAGTATCTCATGATACGAAGAGTAATCCGGTCGGATTGGTAGTCCGATCGAATAGCAATTTGTTCAATACTCAAACTTCAGATAAAGTTGGTTAAGTGTGGGACCCAAAGTACAAGCTGCTCGGATGACCTAGTCGCTCGGATGACTTATCCGTTCGGATATGTTGTCCGGTCGGATAGCACTTCGTGCTGGTCGTTCCGTTCGTCTTTCACTTGGCCGTTTTGATTGTTTGTTGCTTTTATCGAGATGTTTTGACAACGTGTTAACCAACAGAACTCCATCTTGACCCAAGTAACCCGATCGTCCAGGAATCACCCTAGTTCGACCAGTTAACCGGTTCGAGACGATCGTTCTTGGTTAACCCGAAATCGGTGGTCTCGTGAGTAGAATCCGGATCTTGAACTAGTACAACACCGCGAATGAGTAGAAGACTAGAACAAGGTCCGATTCTATCAGTTTTGAGTGCATTGAGTGTAAAAGAGTTGAAAGAAAGTTAGAACCCATCTTTCAATCCTTTTTCACTATGTTTTATGTTTAGATCTATGCAAGATCTTTGTGCATTTGTGTGGAAATCTATTAGATCTAAGTTGTTCTTGGTGGATTGAGGCCAAAACATGAAGTTCATAAGAACACCATGATGACGTCATCCTAGAACACCTCAAATCTAGAGATTTCACGGTTAAAAGTTAAGATTCAAAAGATAGAAAGGTGTAGGAAGGCGTGTAGATTAAGAAAGTACAAGATTTAGGGTGTGATCTTACCGGAATCGAGAGAAATCGGAGAAAAGGTGAAGAGAGCGTGATGTTCGGACAGAGAGTTTCCAAAAGTAGAAAGAATGAAAGTGACATGGGTATTTATAGAGTTACCCAAAGAGGAAAGTGTGAGCCGGTCGGATGACATCTCGCCCGGATGACCTATCTGGTCAGATTGTCATCTCGGTCGGATGACACATGGCACCGGATCAAGTGGCAGCCCGGTCGGATTGGCAATCCGGCCGGATGGCACTTGGTTCGGATGTTTGGCACGACGATTTTTGAGGTTTCGATTACGATTGCGATCGATGCGAATAAGATAGAGTTTCCTATTCAAATTAATTTTAATCCCAACCATTCATATCTCGCATTATCCCTTCTCCACTAATTATCATAGTTCGATTTCGATTGTGTTCGATTGCGTTTCGAGTTCGATTTGATTGCGTTTCGATTGATTCCCACATATACATAAATTAAACATGCACAAGTAACACATAAGGCACACACACACGTATAACAATAACCAAAAATGCGTATTTTGAGTTGCGAGTCGATTACCATTCGATGTCGATTGATTAGCATAGTTTGATTATCGTTTAGCTAACTTTATCGCATTGTTACTTCCTATAGTTCACAGTCGTAAGTCGGTTGAATAGCGATTAACATACGTCGATTATTGTATTTATTGACACTTACTCCACATAATACATCTAAAATAAACACATAAAAGAAATTCACTACGAGTCAAGTCGCGCGAAAAACGGTCGTTGACTTTGACCTTGACTTTGACTTTGAAAACACGGGGTGTTACAGGTACGGTCCTGTTCGGTATCGGTACATGAAGGTAAAAACTGACACTAATACAGAAAACACCAAAAGTTTGTGCTGAATTGATATTGGAAATCTTTTGGTTCGGGAAATTCAGTGCTACTACCCGGTATTATTTGCTCATCCCTGATCATGGGTACCGTACGAACAACAACGGTATCGTACAATTTTTTTTTTTTTTAATTTCTTCAACTTATAATTTTTTTTAGTTTCAAGGGTAGGGATGAGCTCGGTGCCAACCGGTACAGAATTGGTACTGATACCGAAAATACCGGTTACGGTACCGGTATATGAAGGTAAAAACCGGTAGTGAACCGGTACCAGGAACGCCAAAAGTCGGTACCGAATTGGTACTTAATATCTTTTAGTTCGGCAAATTTGGTATCGGTATCCAGAACCATTTGCTCATCTCTGAGCATGGGTTTCATACGAACAACATCGTTACTATACAATTTTTTGGTTGATTTTCTTTCGTTTATCTTTTAGTGTTTTTTTTTTCTACATTTTCTTTTTATTCTTATCAGCAGTTCTGTTCGCAACGCGCTCGTAGTGATTTTAAAACACATGTAAACACAGACTAAATAACAAAAGAAATTCGCCGCAACACGGCGAATTTCTTTAAACCTAGTTTAATTTAAAAATTAAAATAACAACATTTTCTAATAGTTTTTCTTGAATTATATCAATCGGGAATTTCCTCCTTTTAGTTTAAGTATATTTTATTGCTATATTTAACAAAAACATTTTTAAATGATAGATACATTGCTAGTTCAGCCTTTACCAAGGGTGCGTCTAATCTTTATCGCAGTGGCGAAGCTTGACCATGAAAACGGGGGGTCGAAAACGTATATAATCAAAAAATTCTATAGAACCGGGGGGTCGAAAACGCATATACCCAAAAATTTCTATACGAAAACTACATATATAACACTACTGAGCGAAAAGTTCGGGGGGTCGGGCGCCCCTCCCGACCCCTCTTAAGCTACGCCCTTGCTTTAGCGTACATGTCGCGTCCAAACCATACAATAATGCATCTAAACTATGTATTTTTCACTATTTGAATGTTAGTTTTTGTTAGGCCTGTAGACGAACCATACATTCATAAACTATTCATGAACTTGTTCGGCGGGAAGTTCGTTTATTTAATAAACGAACGAACACGAACAAAAACTTTGTTCGTTTAACTAAATGAACAAACATGAACACATCTTGTGTTCGTTCATTTATGTTCGTGAACATTCGTTTATGCTCGTTTAAATAATATTAAATACATAAATAGTTATATTTATATAAATATTAGGTTTTCTAACTACTTATAGAGTAAACTTCCGTTTTGCTCACTGTGGTTTGGTCACTTTAACGGTTTTGTCCCAAACCTTTAAAAATAGTCATTTTCCTCCAATAGTTTGCTATGGTTTTTCCATTTTGCTCCCCGCCTCTAACTCCATCCAAATTGTCTGTTTTTCCATTTTGCTCCCCGCAGGAAGCAAAATGGAAAAACCATAGCAAACTATTGGAGGAAAATGTCTATTTTTAAAGGTTTGGGGTAAAACCATTAAAGTGACCAAAATTAACCACGGGGAGCAAAACGGAAGTTTACTCCTACTTATATAAACATAACTAATTAGTAGTTGAGTTTTCTAGTAATAGAAATGAAATTTTAAAATTTTTCTTAGATCGTAATTGATTACTTACTTAATATTTATATAAAAAACTACTAAATTTTAGTATCTATGAGCCTTAATTTAGATGTGTTTTCGAAGGAACTGTAATATATTAGAATTGTTTGTTTGTTTTCACTAATGTTAAATTGTGTTTGCTTATATATGTACAATTATGTTCATTTGTGTTCGTTTATGTTTGTTTAATAAATGTTAATTTACGTTTATTCATATGTTCAGTTAATTTTTTTTATGTTTATGTTCATTTGTGTTCGTTTATGTTCGTTTAAGGCTTTAAACGAATGAACATAAACGAACACGAACATGTCTGATTTCTTAATGAACGAAAACGAACAAAAAAATGTGTTTGATTATATGTTCGTGTTCGGTTAAAGTTAAATAAACGAACACGAACATGCTTGTTTTCGTTCAGTTCAGTTCGTTTACAGTCCTAGTTTTTGTCATAGACATCTACCCGTCACCCTACGATACATATGTCACATGTTTTATATTTAGAAATTTTATTATTTTGAAAATCTTACATACTTAAAAATTCTAAAAAACGTCACCAAGGTTACAAACTTAAATTTTGATAATTTTACAGCAAACACATCATTAATATATTGTTGAAATCACAATTCATAGGGTAACATAATCAAATCAAACAAGAAAATCAAAATAATCTTATTCTATTTTTAATTTAAACCTAAACTATATTAAAATCCTACAAAATCAAACATATAAAAAGAACTTAAATCATATCTTTGGACCATCTACTTTCGGTGATCAAACACCCACACTGCCACACACACACTGTCACACACACAGACACATGGGACTAGATCTCCAACAAGTTCATACACCATCAGAACAGAAAACGACGGAGAAGGAGAGTAAAAAAGCAAAAAACTTGAACAATCCATGGACACAAGATCTGAAAACCTATGACTTCAAACACACACACACAAATAAACCATCAAACCAGATCTAAAACCATTGGCGGAGCTTGACCAAAAGTTTCCGGGGACGGAAAGTCATGAGACCCAAATTATATGTATGTTTAGGCAAAATAATTGGGGGTGGGGATCCTTTATAATTTTAAAATTTTCAAACAAAGGATCGGAAATTTTACACTTCTAACCGAAACATTTGGGAGGCGGGTGCACCCCCGAGCTTCCACTAAGCTCCTCCTCTGTCTAAAACCAACATAAAATTAAAGAAAAACAAAACCCTAAAAAAAGTTAATGATGGAAACAAGTTGAAAGGGATAAGGGATTGTGCGAAAGTGTTGAAGTCGGTGTTTTGTTAATGTTATGTTATATATATGCTATTCATTAACAGCCGTCCGATCAGTTTCGTGCAAAATCTTAGCCCTAGATGATGATCAGTATAAAATTTCATCTCTTTCTGCATGAATTTAAAATGTAAGACAGACAGCCTGCATACTCACCACGGTGATGATGGTAAATAACAACACAACTACAATGCACCCTCAACTACCACAAGTACAAGAAACAAACAGAAAAAAAAAATTGAATTAATATATAGAAAGCAAAAACAGTATTTTTTATTTTATTTTATTTTATTTTAACTAACAACCACGAGCAGAAGGCAGTAAAATACAGCTTTATACAATGAAAGATTGCGAATCCAAACTAAGAAAATGATTACAAACCCAAAACTCCAAAAACTCAAAACAAACATACAAACAGAACTACAGAAGGCAGGATTACTACTTGAACCACCGGAGGGGCAATGCTCTAGTGGTACTCTGGTGATTTTTTTAGGGGAGGTCGCCATTTAGAATCTTGTTCGTGAAAAAATGTCATGCGCGAGCTAGGGGTTTTAGTACAGTAGGCCTTCGGGGGGGGGGGGGGGGGGGGTTTACCATGAGCATACCAGGATGATCTAACTTTGTTGGACGTTAAAAAAATACTGCTTGAAAATTAACTATGAATTGTTGGAAGTTATAGTGTGAATGGAAAGTCACAAGTGGTAAAACCTCTTTGTCCCACATCGGAGTAGGTACAAAAAGATAGGCTATTTATAAGGTGAAACCTTAATGAAGCCTTTGAAGTCTTATGACATGTTTTACCACAAGTCCTACCCGCGCGCGCAGAGGGGTGCAAAAAATGGAACCGGATTCCGGATTTAGTTGAGAACTCGTGTACGTCCTGCGGACACGAATGCAGCTCCGAAAACCCGGGCCCTTAAACAAAGCCATGCTCTTTGGCTCGTTTACTGTTTCTTCAGTTTTCTTATTTTCTGTCCAGATTATGTTCGGTTATTTTATACAGATTACTAACACAAGCCCTTAAACAAAGCCATGCTCTTTGGCTCGAACTTATGATATCATAGTTTTGTAACGACTTATTTCAACTAATGAACAAGCATGTTAAACCTGTTAGCGGATTCAAGAATTATTTTCAAAGGGTGTGAACGAGGGGTTTAACAAAAGTTTCAAGGGATGCAAGTATAATTTTAGCATATAAAATACAGAAAAAACTTGGGTCCGCCCCTGCCTGTTACTCAACAAGATCCGATCATCTTTCACTTCTATCAATAATAATCAAGAATACATACTTTAAACAACAAAAACTTAGTTATAAGTTGTGTGCATTGGGAACACGAGTTTTAGAGGTCAATATTCGTTAGGTAAAGTGTTGTGGAGTATGTTTTCATTGACCCTTCATGTTTATGTTGTCTTATTATGGAGTTAGATTCTCATGTATTATCTTCTAGCGTAGTTCACAACACCTTTCAACAATCTCTACATAGCCATCGGGTACCATAGTGTCATTTGGAAGTGCACGTGATTAGTGGCGGATCTAGAAAATCCGCCAAGCCGTAACGTTTTATAAAAAAACCGTAACGAAATTGTAAAAATGTCAATTTTTTTCAAAATTTACACTAATTTTACACTACCGTCGGAACGCCAAGCCGTAGCGGAGGTTGCCCCTTCTTATATGCTAGGTCCGCCCCTGCACGTGATTGCTTAAATGGTGATGAGTCATTCAAGTACATGAATAGACTTGATAGAGTAATTCTTTGATTGCTCAAATATGTGATTGTGGGTTGATAGAGTAATTCTTTGATTGCTCAAATATTGCTGATTGTTTTATGGATGTGGGCAATTGAACTTTTAATAGATTTGACAAAAAAAATATGACTAAGACATGCTACATGTTAAAAACAGGTTAACAAAACCGAGATTAAATGGTTAAACGGGATTCAAGTCAACATATGTAACTTTAAATCCATGTTAGAACAGGTCTTGTTGATGCAACAAATAAGAGACCAAGGATAGTAGCTATGCTGGTTAGGCAAAAGGGTTGAAGGGTTCAACTTTGCCTAACGCAGGTCGTGGGGTCCCCCCACGTTTGCAAGACGTGGAAGGAGGTTCACTAGTTTATTGTTGGTGTTTGCTGATGATCCTCCTCTGAAGTGTACTCAGATTTGGATGTGAGAGCAAACGGAATGTGTGTGTTGGATGTGAAAGTGAGTGACTTGCATAAAACAAATACTCAATGTGAATGACCAGAGTTTAAGGAAACAGGCCTAGTCGAGAATGTCCCAACTCAGTAAATGAAGTGTCACTTATATAGGAGAAGACATCTTCCCAAAGAGGCATTCATTTGACTAGTGTCCTTGCTTGCAGCGAGGGGCTTACCCTTTCGGGGCTTAAAGCCTTTTGACCCCTGGATAATAGTGTGTGCTCTTCAGACCTGCATTGCTTTTGCGGCTGTGGGTTGGTGAAGCAATCCCTGGATGTGACTGGCTACTGTTTCCGTATTGCTTTTCCCTTCCTCACAGCTTTTTAACCATTGAACAATTTAACCCTTTGAGCGTTTACGTATTTAGTCATTTTATTTAGTCTTGGGCTACCCCCGTCATCAGCCCCCCAAGTCAGAGGTTTTTGGGGAATGAGCTCAAAGACTTCTGACTTTTATACGTGTATTTTATTGCCTAAAGGTTTCAAGGGTTCGATGCTTGAAGGCTTGAAGGGTTGTGAGCAGTTAATTTTTGAATTTTAAATAACTGACAATTGATGTGATTGATGTATGGCGGTTCATAGGGTGGCGGTTACTGTTTGCCATTATTACCTCTATTGTAGGTTATTTTATATTTACATATCTCATTTATTTACACATTTTACTTTGAAGAAATATCACTTTGCTCCTTTTTTCTCTCTGGTATCCCCCTTCTTTTCAAAATCAGGTCAGTTCCAATTTGCTTGTTTTTTCTTTAATTGTTCATTGTGATGGGTGCTCGGAAGGATATGGCAAAATCCTTCTCTCGACTGACCCAAGAGGAAGTCGATTTATTTTGTGTGGAATGGGGAATAGGGACAAAGTATAAACCGGTTGCACCGGCTTGCGATAAATCTATCAATGCCTGTCCTTCTGGTATGATTGCCTTGTATTGTCGTCATTTTGAGTTTTCAAATCTTCGTTATCCGTTTTCAAACTTTGTCTTGAATGTATTGGAATATTATCGGGTGTCTTTTGGTCAAGTTCATCCCCTAGGCATGGCTAGGGTTTTGCATTTTGAAATTCTGTGTCGGGCCTGTGGGTATGATCCATCTTTGTTGTCCTTTCGTCGCTTTTTCCGGCTTGCTAAGAATGGTGATTGGTTCACTTTTGAAACCAGTCAAGTTGACACTTGTTTAATCTCGTCCATGGTTTCTACACTTGGGGTGTGGAAAGATCGGTTTTTCTGGGTGTCGGAGGAGATTGTCCCTTTCAAACCTGTTTGGAGACACCCGGATGCTGTTCTGAACGAGTCGGAGCCCTCTGATTCCGAGATAAACACTCGCTTTTTAGAAATTCTTAGGGAGTGCCCTTCTAGGCTTCGTCCCTTCCCTGAGCATTTATTGGTGTTGTTGGGTATAAGTAAATTGTGGGAAAAGGCTAACCGGGATCCGGTGCTTATTAGAGATGGGAAGGGTATGCATTTATTCTTTTCTTGCTTTTTTGTTCCTTTCTATTTATTTTCTTATGTGCTTTTGTATTTGTGTTGTAGCGATGTCTGCCCTTGATTTTATCAAAAGCGATGATACCTCTGACGTTGTTTTTGATGATGTTGCTGCTACCCCTGACGAGAATGCTGTTGTCAAGGGTTCTGATTACAGGTTTGAGGGTTCTGGTTATGTAAATGTTCCGAATGTTAAAGGCTTCACCAAGGTTACTATTTCCAAGGGTTCTACTCGTCGTTCCCAACGTCATCTGAAAAATGTTGACCAACCTTCTGGTTCAGAGCCTATTGATGTTAGTGATGATATTGAGGCGTCAGGGGATCAAGTTGTGGATGTTGGTAAGGGCAAGGAAAAGGAGTTGATTGTTTCAAGCAAGAAGAAGAAATTGGTTAAGAAGGGTACCATTTCTGCTATTCAAGGTTCGTCGGCCAAAAGTGTTGAAAGCTTCGAGGGTTCAGAGGACATTTACGTGCCTAATTGGGGGGTTAAGGTTGGTGACAATTTTAAGGATCCTGCTGTTTGTGCTGAAGCCTTGGCTCATTTTGCTCATCCCGTCATTTTGCTCATCCCGGTGTTCGAGATGCCATATCTAAGATGGAGGGTGATCATCTTATCTCTAGGATGATGCTCAGTTCCTGCAACCTTTCTGCCATTTTGGCTGAAGGTGTCACTCGCTTTGCTAAAGGGGTGCGGGAATATGAGGAGGCCTCCAAGAAGAAGGAGAAAATGAAAGCTTCAATTGTTGCCGTGAAGAAGGAAATCGATATCTTTTCTGAGAAAGAACTGGCTTGGACCAAGAAAGAGGAGGAGTTAACAAAGAGGCACGAAATTGAGATGGGTGACCTCAAGAAGAGCTTTGAAGCCAGCCTGTTGAAACTGAAAGCTGACCGGGAGACCTTGGCTGTGCAAAAGAAGGCGTTTGATAGGGAGAAGGAGGGTTTGAAGACTTTGGTTGCCCAGGCTACCGGGGATAACCAATGGCTCATTGAGCAGGGCTTTCACCAGGTGGTTACTTATCTCTTGCATTCTAAAGAATTCAACTCCGCTCTTGGTGATGTCTACACTAAAATGCTCAATCTGGGAAAACACCAAGGTCTTATTGCGGGTTATAAACTTCACGAGTCTGGTCATCCCTTGGAGATGTCTCCCTTGTACCGTCCCGAGGCTTCCGATGTCTTTAAGAGTTCCGTTGAGCAAATGGAGAGGATGTCATACCCATATGTGAGCCAGGTTGCTTCTTGCTATGGTAAGCCTCTCTCCGTTTTGCAGGGACTGAAGCCAGATGGTTTGAATGAAAAGTTGTGTGCTGAGATGCTTAGCTCCCTTTCAAGGAAATGTTCTTACTCGGGAGATAGTGAAGATACTTTTCCTGGGGAATCTGATGCTCCGAAAGCTAAAAAGGCTAAGAAGACTAAGAAGACCAAAGGTAGCAGTTCTGGGGCTTCGAAGCCTTCTACTGATGCATGAATTCGTAGCTTTCTTAGCACTCTTAAGACAATTTATGGTGTGTAACTTTTAAACAATGTTAGGTTTTCAGGAACCCTTAAGGTTCCTGTTGGTTGTGTTTAAGGCCTGTATGGCCACTTGAACAGTAGTTACTCTTGCAAGTTACTAGGACTTGCCCTAACTTGTGTTTGAAAGTCTTTTAGGGCTTTCTTTGATATGGTATGATGTTTAACTATTTTCCTGTGTGTTATGTTTTTACACTTGTGCCTATTTCGTTAAGGCAGTTTGTTTGGCTTTAACCTTTCAAGCCTTTTGGCTGTCTGTTAGTAAGTTGAAGCCTTTGACGTTTCGGGTTGTTACCCAGGTGGCTTGAAGCCTTGAAGGCTTCTTAGTTTTGTGATCTGACTTGGTTTGTATTTTTATAATTTTTTGTCTAAGTCATATTGTTCTTTTAGATTTTCTTTGTCTTTTTGTAACTTTGTCTTTGTCGAGTTTGTGCTGCCCTTATGTTTTTATACCTAAAAGGGTTCAGTGCTGCAGACACTTAGCCTTGGTATTTTTAACAAGAAGATATAGCACCTATCCTTTTTATCATTTCTTTGGTTTTCACTTGACTTTTTCAAGCCTGTTTGCGGATTATATTTTTAAGGCTTAGGGAACATTTGGTGTAGGCTGTTCACACCCGTCTATGAGACAATTTTATTTTTTCTTAACAAGTCTCATGGAGTTGTATTGATTTAGGAACTCACCCCTTATATAGGCTCATTCAACCCTTGAACCTATTGAGCGATGTGGCCTGGGAGCTCATCCCCTTACATGGCCCTTGCCATGGAGTTTTTTACTAGGTTCTCAACCTGATCTTAGGATAGAAAGATAAGTTTGATAAAACGACTTCATTCATTCAAGCAATACTTGCTTTTTACAAAAGGTATTTATAGTGTTGTTCGAGATACATTTTGATACAAACCAAACTTTCCTGTCTAAACATGGAACCTTTTCAGGGTTTTGCCATTCCAATGCCTTGGAAGCCTTTTCCCTTCTGAATCTGCTAGCTTGTAGGATCCCCCCTTGTGTGCTTCGAGGATGGTGTATGGACCCTCCCATTTTGGGCCAAGCTTTCCTTGATTTTCCTTTTTGCTAGCTTCATTGTTTCTGAGGACCAGGTCTCCTGGCTTGAAACGTTCGTTCTTGACTTTCTTGTTGTAATAGGCTTCCATTTGCTTCTTGTATTTGGCTTCTTGGATTGCAGCTTGATCTCGTGCTTCCTATAGGAGTTGTAAATTCAACATGGTCTCTTTTTGGTTTGTTTCGGGATCCATGTTGACAATTCGCTGGGTTACAACTCCTATCTCAGCGGGGATCACGACTTCCGACCCAAATACCAAACTATACGGTGTTTTCTTATGGCTTGTTTTTTCGGTTGTCCTAATTGCCCATAGGACACTAGGCAATTCTTCAAGCCAGTTGCTTTCGTATCTTCCCAATCTTGCTTTGATACCTTCCACTATGCTTCTATTCATCCTCTCAACCTGACCATTCGATTGCGGATAAGCCACTGAGCTAAAAACCTGATCGATTTTGTATTCCTGGCACCAAACGCTGAAAGGCTTCTCAGCAAATTGCCTTCCGTTATCAGTGACAAGTACTCCCGGCAATCCATAACGGCAAATGATGTTTTCCCAAACAAAGTCAATGACCTGTTTTCCCGTGATCTTAGCAAGTGGCTTGACCTCGGGCCACTTGGTGAAATAATCTACTGCCACCAGCAAGAATTTTACTCCCCCTTTGCTTGGGGGAAATGGACCAACAATGTCCATCCCCCATTTATGGAATGGCCATGCCGAGGTTATCGGGACTAAGTCATGCTTGGGACTTTTTGGGATTGGTGCATAGATCTGGCAAGCATCACATTTCTTCAATTCTTCAGCTGTATCGTGATGCATTGAGGGCCAGAAATATCCAAGGTTCATGAGCTTTGCAACCACCGACCTAGCTCCAAAGTGAGCTCCACATACACCTTCATGAATTTCTTTGATCAAATACTTACTTTGCTCAGGACCGACACATCTTAGCAAGGGAGCAAGGTAACCCTTTTTGTAAAGGGTTTCTCCTTGTAGTATGTATTGCCTTGCCTTGATTTCAACCCTCTTAGCTTCCACTTGATCATTGGGTAATTCACCATTTTTAAGGAACTTTTTTTATGGGAGTCATCCAGTTTGGTTCTTCTTCGGTAACTACATCTTGAACTTCCAATTCATCGATTGATGGAGCCTTTAACACTTCTACCAGCACTTTCTTGGTAAGGTGGGCAAAAGTGAGAGATGCGAGCTTACTTAAGGCATCAGCCTTTTTGTTTTGAGATCTGGGGATCTGTTTGATGTTGCAAGCTTGGAAGGTACTCATCAGTTCCTTGGATTTTTCTCTGTATTTTTTCATGTTGGGCTCTTTAGCTATGTAGCTATCATTCACTTGGCTTGAGACCAACAACGAATCTGTGAATACTTCAAGCTTTTCAACCTTCATCTCTTTAGCCAGCCTTAGGCCAGCTATTAGTGCCTCGTATTCAGCCTCGTTATTGGTGGTCTGAAAATCAAAACGGAGAGCATATGTGAATTCCAGCCCTTGTGGGTTGATCAAAATTAGCCCAGCCCCTGACCCTTCAATGCTTGAAACCCCGTCGGTAAAAAGCTTTCAGGCTTCAGGGTTGGAAGGTTCAGTGGCGGTGGTGTTTACTTCAGTGATCGCTTGGTTTGGGACTTCCATAATGAAATCAGTCAAGACTTGGGCCTTGATAGCTTTTCTTGGGACATAGGTGATGTTATGTTCACCTAGTTCTATGGCCCATTTGGCTAATCGCCCCGAATTTTCAGGTTTTTCAAGCACACTCCTAATAGGTTGGTCGGTGACCACTTGTATGGGGTGTGCTTGGAAATACCTTCGAAGCCTTCTAGCTGTTTGAACTAGGGCTAGGGCAAGTTTTTCAAGGGGAGGATATTTCGTTTCAGCTAATTTTAAAGTTTTGCTGAAAAAATAAACAGGTACCTGGGACTTGTCTCGCTCAATGGTGAGGACTGCACTGATGGCCTCGTCAGCAATTGAGAGGTACACCGATATTAACTCCCCAGTTTTAGGTGCCGCAATATCTGGTAGGGAAGCTAGATGTTGCTTCATCTGGTTGAAAGCTTCTTCAGCTTCTTCAGTCCAATTGAAATCCTTCTTATCTGAGCAGTTCTTGAGCGTTTTGTAGAAAGGTAGAGATCTTTCATCCAACTTGGAAGTAAAAGGCTTCAAGGCTGCAAGCTTCCCGTTTAAGCTTTCAACCTCCTTCTTGGTTTTTGGTGGTTTGGTTTCAAGAACCGCTTTTACCTTGTTTGGGTTGGCCTTGATGCTCTGCTTCCCAACAATGTGACCCAAGAACTTTCCTTCTTCAAACCCAAATGAGCATTTTTCCGGATTAAGCTTCATGCTGACCTTTCTGAGATTCTTGAAAGTCTCTTGGATGTCATCGAGCATTTGATATTGCGTCTTGCTTTTAATTACCAAGTCATCGACATATGCCTCCATGTTCTTGCCAATTTGGCTACCAAAGGCTTTGTCAACGAGACGTTGGTAGGTTGCTCCGGCATTTTTGAGGCCAAAAGGCATCTTTTGATAACAAAAGATCCCTTTGTCCGTGTGAAAGGCTGTTTTTTCCTCATCCTCTTCCTTCATGAGGATTTGGTGGTAACCTTTGTACGCGTCAAGGAAACATTTGAACGAGTAACCGGTGAGGGAGTCAACCTTGAGATCAATTTCCGGTAGTGGATAGCAATCCTTAGGACAAGCCTTGTTAAGATCTTTGAAATCTATGCACATCCTCCAAGAGTTGTCAGGTTTCGTGACCATAACTGGGTTTGAAATCTATGCACATCCTCCAAGAGCCTGTCTTCTTCACTGTTTGAGCTTTCACCCTCAACCATGTAAGTTTCTTGAGAGGGTTGAAGGGTTGCTATGCCCCTCTCGGTAGGAAATTTGGCTGTGCCATGGCCAACAGACACAGCCATGTAGAATGCACACTGTCCTGGTCTTCCGATGATCACGTCATAGCTTGAGGGGATGTTGATAACCACAAAGGTGAGTGGTTGGGTTCTTTCTTTCAAACCTTTGCTGAAACGGACATTAAGTGTCAGTTGCCCTAAAGGATTGTGGGGTATATCGGCGATACCTTTTATAGAGGTTCCAGAGGGTTGAAGCCTTGAACGTTCTTCATTACTCAAACGGTTGAAGAATTTCTCGAACATGATCTCAGTGGCTGCCCCAGTATCTATGTATGCCCTACATGTTTGCAACGTTCCCACGACAGCTTCTACCACAAGAGGGCTAGAGAGAGGGTCTTTCTCCGTTGGGGGGAAGCAGACACACTGAAGCTCCCAAGCTTCCAACCGCTGTCTTTTATGTGGAACCCTTCCATCGAAATCTACCATATTGACTTCCTTACCCTTTTCTTCAGCCATTTTGTCCCGGACTCCCTTTACCAAATGAGCGAGTTCTCCGGACTTAACAGCTTCTTCAATTCTTTTCTTGAGTTGGAAGCAATCATTGGTGTGGTGACCTTTTTCTTCGTGAAACTCACAGTATTGGGTGGAGTTCTCGTTTTTCCTGTTTTTTGGGAGAGGCCTAGGAGGCCGCAAGTTTTGCTTAACTTCTTCCGTTGCAAGGATTTCTTAAGGGGTCTTTGTGAGGGGAGTGAAACTTATGCCTTTCTCCCGGCTTGAAGGGTTCCGGCTTGAAGGGTTCCGGCCTTCAGACCTTCGAGGGTCTGAACCCTTTGACCGCCTGTCATGGGAGTTGAAGTTTCCCCTTTTTCTAGCTGGACTATTGTTTCGCCAGCGGGATCCCCTTTTTCTTTGCTCTTTAATGTCTACCGCCTCCTCCCCCCGGATGTTGGCTTCAGCCCTTTCGAGAGCTTCTTCCAAGGTCTTGGGCAAGGACTTGTTGAAATCTCTTGTGAGATATTTAGAGGTGATGGCATTCATGAAACCAGCCACTCTCATTTTCTCATCTGCCCCTACATAGGTCAGACCTTCCTTCTTGTATCGTTCAATGAACGCACGAAGACTTTCGTCATCACGCTGTTTTATCTGGAAGATTACTGTTCCGTCTTTAACATAACGCCTTTGTTGGGATAAATTGGCCAGAAAACCCTTGCTAAGGTCGTCAAAGCTTCGAACGCTTTGAGCAGGTAAGTCATTGAACCAGATTCTGGCTGATCCAACAAGGGTTTGCATGAACATTAGGCAACATTCAGCGTTTGACCATTTCTCTATTCTTGCTGCACCGGTGAAGATCTGAAGATGGTCCTCAGGATCTTCAGTTCCATCATACGTCCTGATGTGGGATGGCATCTTGATCTTTGCTTCGAAATCATAATCGGCTATTTGCTTTGAAAAGTATGAAAGGTTACTTGGCTTATATGGTTTAGCCAAGTCTTCTTCAGCCCTTGCATCCACATTATTGCCATTGCCGTTATTTCCCTGAGTGGCTAGCACTTGATTAATAAAGTGTTGCCACGGGAAGTTGGCCATCATCTGGGTCATCATATTGGGCATGAGGTTGAAGCCTTGAAGGCTTCCTGGGGCAACTGAGCAGCTTATTCCGAGGGGAGTGCTCATAACAGCACTTCGTGCCAAAGGGAGCACGGACAGAGCTTGCTCCCACGTGGTTGTTGTAGATGCTGGAAAGCTTGCTACTGGGGACTGTATGAGCTGGTCAAGGGTTAGCTCATGTCCCAAAGGAGCACCACTAGTAATCGGTTGGGAAGAGAAGATGGGATGCACAGTGGGATTCGTCATTGTGGACAGATATGGGTGAGGGTTTGAAGGGTTACTGGGACCAGCCTCATTTCTAGTTGTAAAAGGAAGGGGAGGTGGTCCAGGAGACAACGTTGGTTCTGGCTCGTCATAATCTAGGCGGATTCTCACCCTCGGGGGTAAGTTCAACACGTGCCGGGGTGTCAGAGACACCGACATTGGGGGAAGGAACTCCGGATCTAGACGGAGTTGGTGTGTTGAAGGTGAGGAACTCGGGTGTGCTCCCCGGAGTCGAGAAAGAAGTTGGTATAGCCACATGAGCTTGGCTACTACCCGGGGTAGAGGTGTTTGGAATCTGGTTTACTTCACCCAGGGATCCACTTTCAGACATGGTGATTTTAGGTGAAGAGAGCTACACTACTAGGTCTTTTTTGAGGAGAAATAGCGGCGTAGCCCCACGGTGGGCGCCAACTTGTTGATGCAACAAATAAGAGACCAAGGATAGTAGCTATGCTGGTTAGGCAAAAGGGTTGAAGGGTTCAACTTTGCCTAACGCAGGTCATGGGGTCCCCCCACGTTTGCAAGACGTGGAAGGAGGTTCACTAGTTTATTGTTGGTGTTTGCTGATGATCCTCCTCTGAAGTGTACTCAGATTTGGATGTGGGAGCAAACGGAATGTGTGTGTTGGATGTGAAAGTGAGTGACTTGCATAAAGCAAATACTCAATGTGAATGACCAGAGTTTAAGGAAACATGCCTGGTCGAGAATGTCCCAACTCAGTAAATGAAGTGTCACTTATATAGGAGAAGACATCTTCCCAAAGAGGCATTCATTTGACTAGTGTCCTTGCTTGCAGCGAGGGGCTTACCCTTTCGGGGCTTAAAGCCTTTTGACCCCTGGATAATAGCGTGTGCTCTGCAGACCTGCATTGCTTTTGCGGCTGTGGGTTGGTGAAGCAATCCCTGGATGTGACTGGCTACTGTTTCCGTATTGCTTTTCCCTTCCTCACAGCTTTTTAACCATTGAACCATTTAACCTTTTGAGCGTTTACGTATTTAGTCATTTTATTTAGTCTTGGGCTACCCCCGTCATCAGGTCTCATTGGTGAAGTGGCAACATTGGTTTTTATTTTTTGAACGGCAAATTTCTTTACTCCTGTCGTCTGTGTGACTTGAATTCATGACCTCCCCTCCTAAGGTGTTTAAAGGCATTGCCTTTGACAATGGACCACCACCCCATTGGTTAAGTGGCAACATTGTTAATCTAAATTTATAGAAGTTTTATTATTACACACGTTTCTCAAAAAAAAAAAAAAAAAAAAAACTTTCGTAATAAGATATGTTGTAACGTTTACCCATTTTCATATAAATATTTATAATGGTTAGATGGTGTTTAACGAAATCAACAATGCCTTGTTCATATATGTATAGTTACTAATAATAGTTACTTTTTAAAGTCCTGATACATCTTTGTGATAGACTACCTTGATTTATGATGTTCATCAAGAAGTGGCTATTTCACTCAGGGGCGTGAATTTTCGACACGACACGAAAACCCGACACGAACCTAACACGACTTTTTTGGGTTTGGGTTTACCCTAAACGGGTTCGGGTCAGTTTCAGGTCGAACCCGCGAACCCGTTTAGCTAAACAGGTCAGGTTCGGGTCAAACCCGTCGGGTTTTCGGGTTAACCCATTTAATATATATATATAAAAGTGTAGGGTTGGTTCTGCCAATATAAATAGTTGAGGGTTTGCTTTTAATTAAAAATTTATTGCAAAACATAAAGATCGCAAATATTGATTGGTCATTTAGGGCGGCCGGCCATAGATTTGCTTAATTCCAAGATCCGTCACTAGATTTGCTCGTTCCAAGATCGAAGATGAAACGATCCGTCATTGAGGCGCCAATCTCTGTTCTTAAATCGTGTAAACCCTTCACCAGAAGTCCAATACAGAAGAGTTATAATCGTTGTCTGGCACTTCGCGAATACAGAAGAGTTATAATCGTTGAGGTACTTTTAAGTATTTTGGAGAATGTATTTTGTGGTAATTTATAACTTTTAACATCCTATGTTTTGTTGGTTCAAAAGAACTTATTAAAGGATGTATTTTGTGATAAGTATTAATTTATGATGTTGGATTTTGTTTTAACTATGGTTATCAAATTTTAGAGCAAAAAATTAAATTTTCGGGTCAAGTGGGTCGTGTTCGGGTTAACCCGTGAAAAACCGAGTCGTGTTCGGGTTCGTATGTCTAGCAGATTTTTCGGGTTCGGGTCGTGTTCGGGTTCATGTATTTTTTTCGGGTCGGGTTGAACCACCAACCCGCGAACCCGACCTGTTAAGCACCCCTAATTTCACTTCACGCGTGTATACCATAGAAGGACCAAAGCCTGTGCTACGAAACGATTGTTGGTGTCCTAAACAAATCCATTAAGACAAACTTCAATTTCCCAAGTCAACAACGTATTTACACATACTTGATATGTATGTCGCATCAACTTAAAAAAAGGCTCAAACTATCTACACACCAAGTGTGCAAGTGTGTAGATAGCCAACCAAAAAAATGTGTTTTTTTGTCCTATATGCATACCCTGCAGTATCGAGCTGTGGCCAAAGCGCGGCGTTTTGGTCCGGTCAACCAGACAAAGACTGACGGGTCTGTTGACCGTACCAAAACGCCGAGCTTTGGCCGCGTTTTGGTCTTGTCAACCATACTGGGTGTCAGTCTTTTGTCTGGTTGACAGGACCAAAACGCGGCCAAAGCTCGGCGTTTTGGTCCGGTCAACAGGCCCGTCAGACACCCGTCAGTCTTTGTCTGGTTGACCGGACCAAAACGTCGCGCTTTGGCCACAACTCAACACTGCAGAGTGTGTATATATGACAAAAAACACATTTTTGATGTGCCAATAGGCAAATGGGTGTGCAAATAGGTACACCAAAAAAAATTGATGTTTGACTAAACCAAAACTGCTCTCTTGGCTTCACTGGATTCCGAAGAAGGTGAATTGTTTTATATGGCGGGTGGTTTTGGATCGTATCCCAACTAGGGAAGCGTTGAACGCTCGGGGGCTATCAATCCCGTACCTTGGCTGTGCAATCTGTAATGAAGATCGTGAAAACACGAACCATCTTCTCATCTCCTGTGATTTCGCACAAAGTGTTTGGACCGTAATTCTTCAATGGATTAAAATACCATTCCCCCGCTACTTAATCAGCATCGTGCAGTTGCTGGAACTAATTTCAGCTGAAAAGGTTCCAAAGGGCACAAAAAAAGCAATTGGGTTGGTTATCGCTGCAACTTGCTGGCACATCTGGAAGGCGAGAAACGATCGGATCTTCAACCACCGGCATCCGCAACTGACAAAAGTAATAGGTGACATAAAGGCGGACTCCTTTTTCTGGGTAAAATCGCGTGCAGGTCACACTGACCTCAGTTGGGAAAAATGGCGAGGCTTTAAATTCTCAGATTTTCCGGTGTAATTTTTACTTGGCTGGACAATATCTGTAATGCTTTTCTTTTGTTCATGTACTGTAATGCACAAAGCTTCTTGCTTGTGCTTTTCTATGAAAATTCGCCTTTTTCAAAAAAAAATATACAATCACTTAAAAATAAGTACAGTTTTATAAAATAAACCAAATCAAATTTTTATATAATTCAAGATAAAATAATCCAAATCAAAGTTTTATGTAATTCAAGATTAATAAAGGATATAACTGAGAAGGATATGACATAACAAACTAAGGTAAAAGTAACTAGTAGAACAAGGTTAACGTTTATTAACTCAGAAGTGTTTTGTAAATAAGATTTCTTAAAATAAAAACAAATCAAGTATGTTTAGAACATTAGAGTCAAGATTATGTACAAATAATTACGAAATGTCATCGTATTTTTTTTTTTTACTTTTTCACTTAATTCGTACGTTTTGTACGATTATAAAATTTATTAAAGTATTTAAAAGTGATTTCTTTATATAAATGCATGGTAATATTTAAAATTGCTATCGTGGATGTGCTATGGTGCCTCGAAAAGAATTTAAAGTTATTTTCTTCATTATATTTAATTAGACATTCTTCTAATATTTCAATCCATCATCTTTCACAATTAAACTCTGGGCTTTCAAGTCATTTCTAAGTGACTCTTTAAAAAGCATATTTCATATTACAAAGAGAGGTCAAAGACCATCTATAGAAAATTTGTTTTCGAGGCTTGTTGTTAAATCTATAATCACACATTTACGTCGGTTTGAGGGATGTGGCTCTACTAAGAATAAGGTCACTTTGTATGGGTGATAACCATCATCTTTAGTGAGAATATTGAGTGGTGGTCGTTATCATCTTAATAAGGAGTGAGGTGATTACAAAAATATGAGAGAGAATATTGAGTGGTGGTCATTATCCCTTTGTTTCCAGTCGATCATTCTTGCCCAATTTGTAGCAAGATTTGTTTGGATAAATGTGGGGAGTATGCGGTCCATTGTAAGAAGCTACCGGGTTTTAAGTCTTTATTTTCTTTGCCTTTGATACATTGGGTTCTCTTGTTCCTGAAGATATTAGTTTTTTGAACAGAGTGTAGAGGGTCGTGCACAACAATTTCTCGACGTCAAGGAATCAAAGTTTTATTTCCGGTAGAATTGGATTTGCTATTCAAAAGAAGGTTACGGCGCAGCTTGTTGCCCTTTTACCTGTCACTCTTATGTAACTTTTATATCGTTAATTTTAACTTATTTCTTCAAAAAAAAAAATACTACATTAATTGTTAGAAGCTTGAAAAGGTAATCACTATCTAGATTAGTGACAAGTTAGAAGGTGATTGCTAAAGGTTGTAAATGTGATTACTATCTTGTTTAGTGAGAAGTTGTTAGTTTGGATGGCGTGGGATAAAATTCTTAGGATTTAACTACTATTTACTTTTAATTGGTGTTTGTTTATGTTTATATGTGTTTACTGTGTTGGTTTTGAATATTAACGAATACATATGAACTAACAAGAACACCAGGGGCGGACCTACATAGTGGTCAGGGTGGTCGGCCGCAACCCTTGAAAAAAAAATTAGTGTATATTTAAGCCAAAAAACTCGACCGCACCCCTTGAAAATATGGTTGAACACCTCATCCGCACTCTCAACAAATAATTTCTGGGTCCGCCACTGAAGAAGACATTCATTTTTCATACAAATGAAGACAGACAAGAATATTCATTCGTTTAAAATGTTCGTATTCATTCGTATGTTCGATTAAAATTAAAACAAACAAACACAAATACCCCCTCCTTCCCTTATTCATTCGTTTATAAGTGTACCAACCCTTGTAGTTTCAGACTTTTGTTCATTGAGTTTGTTTCACAAACCGACAAAGAGATTTATTTGGAACACCAAAATCGGTGCGGTGCATGTGTATCTAACTTTTGTTCATTTGATTCGATATGTATGTCGATATTTTCTTTGAACCTCGATCACATTTGTTGCTACATAAAATCTTCCTATACAAATTTCGTTAACGTTTTAAAAGTGACTAGATGTATTTCTTCAATTTTGGGGTTATCATCTTAATAATAATAATAATAATAATAATAATAATAATAATAATAATAAGAGTTATTTACATAGTTAGTCCCTGTGGTTTGCACAAAATAACATAGTTAGGTACTAATAGTTTAAAATCACCTTTTAGGGTATTAACTTTTCATTTTGTAACGTTTGGAGATATTAACTTCTAGGGCATTAACATAGTTAGTCCATATGGTTTGCACAAAATAACATACTTAGGTACTAATAAAATGTGATTTTAAACCTACAAATAACGTTAATACCTTCAAACGTTACAAAATAAAAAGTTAATACCTTAAAATGTGATTTTAAACTATTAGTAACTAACTATGTTACTTTGTGCAAACCACAGGGACTAAATATGTAATTAACTCTAATAATAATAATAATAAGAATAATAAGAGTTAATTACACAGTTAGTCCTTGTGGTTTGCACAAAATAACATACTTTGGTATTAATAGTTTAAAATCAAATTCTAGGGTATTAACTTTTCATTTTGTAACGCTTGGAGGTATTAACTTCTAGGTATTAACATAGTTAGTCCCTGTGGTTTGCATAAAATAACATACTTAGGTACTAATAGAATGTGATTTTAAACCTACAAATAACGTTAATACCTCAAAACGTTACAAAATGAAAAGTTAATACCCTAGAATGTGGTTGTAAACTATTAGTACCTAAATATGTTACGTTGTGCAAACCACCGGGACTAACTATGTAATTACCTCTAATAATAATAATAATAAAAAATAATAAAATAATAATAATAATCATAATAATAATAATAATAATAATAATAAATAAGAAACATCTCTCCATTTACGTACATCTTTTTACCCATTCACCTATCTCATTTTCCTATCACCCAACCACTATTGATGGTGGTGATGATAAGTATATTAGGATTTTGCTTTCTCATAATAATAACTAGGTTATTTGAACGCGCATTACGGCGGTACATTACTGTGAGCATTGGATTGGTATCGATTTGGTTAGTTACAATACTGGTATGATACATGCACTTCGTATAGAAATCATTTGACTGAAAACGACAAAAATGAACACAGACACCGATGTTCAAAAGGTATTGATTAGTTCAGATCGTCACAATATTTATATCATATACATATATCGTCGCAGACAGAGTTGTATAAACTAAAAATGATCGAAATTGGAAACAATAAAAATGAATACAGGTATCGGTACCAATGTTGGTCATTTGGTTTGTTACGACATAATGACGATATGGTGCCAGTTTATGAAAAGTAAAAACAATGAAAATAAATAACGGTATAGATACAGATGGTGTTCAATTGATTCGGTACGTTTTGGTACATTAGCGACACATTGTCTATTTTCAAAAAAAAATCTTTATCACAATATTGGAAAAAATAAACACGTATTATTAGAAAAAAAATCAAAATAAGCGATGAATAATAATTTTAAAAAAATAAATAAATACTTTAAAATAATAATTACCATTCATTGTCGGTTTCGGTTCGGCTTGATACACGTGCAATACAGTATCCATTTTCAATAAAAAATATATTGTAGTGTTAAAAAAAACATTGTTGCGGATTTAATATTTTTTTTAAATTAACGAACACAATTTATTAAAAGAAAATTAAATTAAATGGTAAATAAAATATTATTTTAAAATAAATGAATGCTTGAAAATAGGATTAAAAAAATAAAACACTTCAAAATAAAATATTAAAACACTGTTCATCAGCAATTTCAATTAATATGTCAACAACAATAACAACAACAATAATAACAATAATAATGACAATAATAACAATAACAATAATAATAATAACAACAATAACAACAATAACAATAATACTAATACTAATAATCATGGTTGCAGAAATCGGCCTAGGCGGCCGATTAATCGGCGCCTAGGCGCTAGGCGGTCATCTACTGCCTAATTTTGAGCTAGGCGGTCAATTAATCGGTCATGGTAAAAAATCGGTCAAAATCGGTCCTAGGCGGTCAAAAATCGGATTAATCGGACAATATTAGTCGGTCAAAATCGATCAAAATCGGTCCTAGGCGGTTCTAGGCGGTCAAAATTGGTCAAAATCGGTCAAAATCGAACCATACTATCTATACTATCTGAAACTTGAAGTATTTATGTGAATTTTGAAGTATTGTTTTTATATTATTGGGTATATATATATAATTTTGAAAAAATACATATAAAAATCCCATTCCGATTAATCCCTAGGCTGTACATCACCGCCCGACTAGCGCCTAGCGCCTTCTACAACATTGCTAATAATAATAATAATAATAATAATAATCAATATTAAATAAGAGTATGTTAGTTTGAAATTTTGTAAAAAACGCAAATGTGACTTCTAAAATAACATAACATATCGACATTTACCTTTAAAATGGCCCAAAATGGCTTTTTAATAAGGATGGTTAAAGTTAAGGGATGAAATTGTAGTAGTCAAAATAGGTTAAATTACTATTAATCTAGGGTTCTAGCGGACGTAGTTAATCAAATAGCATCAATGGAGTTAGGGTGGTCGGAGTGGTCTCGAAAGAAAACCTTTCAGGCCGCAAAATCAAAGTTCCCGCATGTAGGGGCGGTGTTCCCGCACCCCCTTTCTTTCCTTCTTCTCTTTGGTCCGACGTGTTTCGCTTTGGTATGATGTGGACATCTTTCCCGAAGTAGCTTTCAGGGTGGACTCCGTCCACACTTAATATCGTAATCAGTCGTTTAAGTTTATTAGAACAAAGAAAAACCCTCTATGTTCTCTTGTATTAATGTACATATCCATTTGTTAAAAAAAATGAATTCGTATGTGTACTGTTATGTTGGTTCATTAATATACTATTAAAAATGATCGGTGGGTTACTTTATGGTGTTAAACGTGTTTATCATAGTGTTATTACGTGATTTATGTATGAAACATGTTTACTTTGTGTGTGTTTGCGATTTGCAGGTGTAGACACATGTATTGGAGGCATTTGGAAGAAAGTATGAGGCCTTGAAGTGTTAAAGCAGAAAACAACTGAGTTACAATCCCTTTAGAAATTCAAATGGGCACATATCAAGCTAGAAAATAAGTTACGGGAGCCATAATATATGAATTTGAGGTGTCTCAGCAAGCTAAAGTAGAAAATCAAGAGGAATTTAGTCTCGTTGTAATTTACGGTGGTGAGTCCGTAAATTACGGATTGCCCTAGTATGTGAAATTGTCCAAAAGTTGCACTGTTTAGGGAGGATTTGCTTCAATGAATCCCGATGAGGCCGTAAATTACGATCCCCTCGCCGTAATTTACTCACAGACGCGTGAAAATCTGGATTTTGTGGGATTTTGACCTATTTAATCCTACCAGTTAAGGGTTTCGAAAGTATCTTCTTTCTCGTTTATGTCTGTTCGTTTAATAAATGAATGAACACGAATAAGAAATTTCGTTCGTTAAGTTAAATGAACGAGCATGAACAGAGGTTGCGTTTGTTCATTTATGTTCGTGAACGTTCGATAATGTGTTTGTTTATATAAGGGTTTTATATGTTGTATTTAAAAAAAATGAAACCCTAACTATACCTCCCCTGAGGCCCTAACATCTCTCATTTGACCATTTCAATTTAGTTCCTCTTAAAGCTTGACAAACTTCTAAATTTTGTGTTAATCATGTTTCTAATAATTATGTGAACTGTGTTCAGGAAATTATTTTAAGTTGTTATTTATTTTTTGGTAGATTCCTCGTAATCTTTGTGATGGAAAATGCAGTTTTTTTTATAAAACGAATATATGTTCGAGTGTATTCATTTGTGTTCATAAATGTTGTTTGGGTTCATATTTTTTGTTAATGGACATTTGTTTGAGTTCATTTGCGTTTGGTAAGTGTTTGTTAATAGTTCATGAACACGTTCATGTTCTTAATGAACGAACACGAACAAGAAATCTTGATTGGTAAGCGTTTGTTTACAATTCATGAACAAGGTCTTGTTTGTGTTCTTCGGTTCGTTTACAACCCCTCCAACCGTTTTAGTGATCCAAAGGCAATTTTCATGCTTCTAATTGTAACATCCTCCATAAACAGATCCTAGAACCCGACCTGTTGTAACCCGAATTTGAACCGAAGTAAATGAAAGCACGAACTTCTTTATTGTTATTTGTGATTTTTTTTGTTTTCATTTAATTTTCTTGTTATTTATTGTCTTAATACATTGAAAATAATAATAAAATACCTTTATTACGAATGATCTCTAAATCAAGTGGTAGAGGGCTTGTATTTCTCTTGGGAGATGCAGGTTCAACTCTCACTTTGTGCATACTGAGGTACCGGTGGTCAATGATAGGAGACCCAGGGAAACCTAAGTTCGATCCTTGAGCCAAACGGGTTTTACCGATAATTTCACCGGCGTGCCTACGGGCGGGTGGGTTACCGGGTTTTTCACGGAATTGATGGTGGACTCGGATTACTCTCCGAATACTACGTTTGGTCTAATGGGTACCCCGAGAGTGCTAGGGATTGATTCCGTTGGTCGTTCAAAATAAAATAAAATACCTTTATTCCTCAACTTTATGGTAGGCTTTAATGTCCAAAGTAATGGGTTAATGACGGCATAAACTAAATGTCATTTACACCTAATTATTCCCCATTTTAAAGACTAAAACAATAGTATTTCTTGTCCTTTCTAATAACCCAAACATCCAAATTCTCTAAGCAAATTCTCTTGTTCTCCACCAAATCACTACCAAACATTTTCTCTCTAATCCACAAGTGGAAGCAAGGATCATCAAACATTTGGAATTCTTGAATCTTCATTATCTTGATACCTTCTTCATCAAAAGTAGCTTTAAAAATCTATTCTCCTTCCATTCCTAATATAAGAATTATGTTTCTTTAATTTTTTTTTTTGGAATTTACATTTCTTAGGGCACTTGAGATAGGTTGTTTTTTATTTAAAAATTTGGTTAAAAATTATTGCTTATGATCATATTAATATTATTGTGTCAACATCAGAAATCTTTAGATATCATAGATGGACTTCTTGAAACATTAGATCATATTGTATCATATTAGAAACCATATAAAATTGGTTTCTTAAAAATATAAAACTTATGGATTTAATTTCTAGATTTTTGATAAAATAAATAGATTATGGAATTTTTGTCAGATTTCATGATCTATGGAAAACCATATAAATTTATGGATTAAAACTAAACATATGAAAAAGTTGATTTTTATTTAAATATGTAAAAAAATAGAAGATGGATTATTTTTACTAAATTAATGGATTAGCTATTGCTATGAAAGAATATAAAATGTTTTTTTTATATATTTTTAAGTTCATATTAATAAATTACATATAAAAGTGGTGACTTTTGGATTTGATTATAAATGTTGATTTTAGACTTAGTATATATTTTTGTGACTAATGATATTAATATATATATATATATAGGGAGAAGATCATGCGAGAATCACCTCTTATTGCGAGAACCAATGTGAACACAACCAAAAATGCCTAAAAATAGCTAAAAATCACACAATTTTTTTTAATATTTTTTATAAAAAAATCGCTACTTTTCGAAGCCAAAAAAAAAAAGAAAATTTTTTTGGCTTCTAAAAGTAGCGATTTTAACATAAAAAATATTATAAAAAAAAAATTTAGATTTTTTTTTTATTTTTTTAGGTTTTTTGGGGGTTTAGTTTTTAGCATTTTAGCTTGGGGGGGGGGGGGGTTTAGGTTTTTGGGGGGTGGGGGAGGGGGGTTTAGGTTTTGGGGCGGGGGGGGTGGGGGTTAGGTTTTTTTGAGGTTTTTTTGGGGGTTTTACTTTTTAGCATTTAGCTTGGGGGGGGGGGGGGGGGTTAGGTTTTTTTAGCTATTTTTGGTTGTGTTCACATTGGTTCTCGCGGTTCTCACAATAATGGTGGTTCTCGCATGAGCTCCTCCCTATATATATATATATATAGTAGGAAGTTCAAATGAGAAGAAAAAAAGCTTAAGAAGAAAAAGAAGAAAAATTAACCAATAAGAGTGATTTATTTCATAAGGGTAATGAGGTAATTTTAACAATATAGTTAATGTAATAATTTCCTAGAATCTAGCTATTTAAATTACTCCATTTATGGTTTTCACTTTATAACTTAAAAATAAATCAAGATATATAAATTAATTAATTAATTTATTTATTTATTTAACCACACTACGTTCATAGGACCTATATAGTGGAGGGTTCAAATAAGAAGAAACTTTATGTAAGAAGAAAAATGAAGAAATTTCAACCAATAAGAATGTTTTATTTTACTTCATTTAATATAAGTATTTAATGTTACTATAAGGGTAATATGGTAAATTTACAAAGATCATTAATTAGTAGTATTCATCTTTAATAGCTAACTACATTAAAATTTGTAACTTATCTTTAAAATATATATTTTTTCAAAGAAATAAAATAAAATAATTTAGAGTGTAGGATAAATTACAATGTGTATATGATAAATTACGGGTTGTGTAGGATAAGATTCAACATGTGTAAGGTAAATTTCGAAAGGTGTAGGGTAACTTTTGATATGTGTAGTCAAAAAACATTAGTGTGAAGGATGATAGTTTTATGACTAATTAATTAGTCAAAGATGATAATAAATGAGATAAGTGAAAAAAGTATTTAATGTTTTACAATTATACCCTTTGTTCTTTTTCTTCTCAATTAAATTTTCTTCTCAAATGAACCTTCCCCTATATATATATATATATATATATATATAGGAGAAGGAGCCGTTAGGAACCACCCTTTATTGCGAGAACCGTGAGAACCAGTGTGAACACAAACAATAATACCTAAAAAAATGAAAAACACCAAAAAAAAAAAAATTTACTATGTTTTTTTTGGAATAATCGCTATATTTTGTTTATAAAAAAAATTTCAAAAAAAAAAATATAAATCGAGTAACAGTTATCCATGCACATGTGCATTTGTATCATTTCTTTGACAAATTCCGTATTTCATTACAAATATTAGACAATTGCACTTTCATTTACACTACCACGTGTAATACACTACTTTTTACGTTAACAATATTAGAAATGCACATGTGCATCTATATGTATCAACATGAAATAAGGTGTGTAGGTACAGTACTTTCTCTTTCATCTATCATTCCATCCATAATACACAAACATGCACATGTGCATTTTTGTCATTTCTTTGACAAATTCTGTAATTCATTACAAATATTAGACAATTGCAATTTCATTTACACTATCATATGTAATACACTACTTTTTACATTACAAATATTAGAAATGCGCATGTTCATCTATATGTATCAACATGAAATAAGGTGTTTTGGTACACTACTTTGAATACACTTTCCATTTCATCTATCATACCATCCATAATACACTACCATTACCTTCTACCATCCATAATACAATACCATTACCTCCTACCATCCATAATACAATACCATTACCAATATTTTCACTTTATTACATGTATATCAACACCATTTATACCATCCAATCAACATATTACATCGCAAATTGACAACTATAACCAAACAATCAACCACTAGATATAACTAACCAAAAAACATATATATTGGCCTACTTCTCCATTCAAAATCACAAACTTTTTGTACAAAAACACGTTATATCATGGTTATACATAATGATGCACATGTGCATTTTGAATATTGGTAATGTAAAAAGTACTCTATTACTGATGGTATTGTAAATTAAAGTGCAATTGTCTATTACTGATAACGTATTACGTAATTTGTCGAAGTAATGATACATATGCACATGTGCATGGATAATTGTTACTCGAAAAAAAAAGTTTTTTTTTCTTTTTTTATATTTTTTTTGCTAACTAAATATAGCGATTTTAAAAAAAAATATTAAAAAAAATTAGTGGTTTTTGATTTTTTTTTTTTTAGATTTTATTTTGTGTTCACATTTGTTCTTGCGGTTCTCGCAATAAGGGTGGTTCTCACATGAACCTTACCCTATACATATGGTTAATAGGATTTAGTGGAGAGTTCAAATGAGAAGAAATATTTTGTAAGAAGAAAAAAATAAGAAATTGCAACCAATAAGAATGCTTTATTGTACTTCATTTAATATAAGTATTTTATGTTACTATAAGGGTACATTGGTAATCTACATAGGTCATTAATTTGTAGTCTTTCTCTTTAATAGCTAAATATAATAATTTTTCTGTAACTTATCTTCAAAATATATATATTTTTTCAAAAAGATAAAATAAAATAATTTTAAGTGTGGGATAAATTACGAGCTATGTAGAATAAATTAGGAGTTATGTATGATAAACTTCAACGTGTAGGATGAATATATATATATATATATATATATAAATGAGATGGATTTGGGCCATGTGGAATGTAATGGTGGAGCTTTTTGATGATGTTGCATCTTATGGTGGAGGGGTATTGTGAGTTTGGGAGAGAATCATTCTAAATACACAAAAAATTTACATCCACGCGGGATCCGAATGTCTATGCGAATACCCAAACCCGTTTTCGACCCGAGTATATTAGCCACATAATAAACCCTAATTTGTGAGACTTCATTTTTTCCTTCCGTAAAATCTCTCAACCCTAACCAATCTCATCTCCGTCCGTCCCTGTTTCGTCATTTGTCTGAGTTCCATCATCAATATATTAATCCTTGTAAAGGTATGTTTCTTCATCAGAGTTCCATCATCGCCGACTATATAAGGGTTCTAAAATACCTAAATCCATCCTTTCATTCAACATCTATTTCTCTTCCTGCGTCTCGGTCACAAACCCTAATGGCGAACACCTCCATCAAAATTAGCTTTCTTCTTTGTCGTTTCACATCTGGTAAGTCAATATATGTATTCTTATTTTGCTATGATTTCTTATATCTTTCATCGATGATTTCGTTCGATTTCTTCTATCTTTTATCGATGATTTTCTCTGGGTTTGATTGTATGTAGATCATTTTCAAGTACATGCCTTATGAGGCTTGGTTTTTGCAGGTGTACGATGAGTTGCGGCAGCTAGGGTTCCGCTAGAACCCAATGACTTAGATGATTAGAGGTTATCTTTCTTTGTGCCGTGCTCTTTCTTGGTTCTTTGATTTTTCGCCTGGTTTGTTTCTCAATTTTGAGGTTTACTTATCTGATTTTGATTTTATTGCTAGGTTTCTATATGATTTTGAGTTTGATGGAATGCTTTTAGTGTAATGGAATTGTAATTTAGTCTCCAAACCCTAGGTAGTCTCCAGAATTCTAGCCGTCACTCTCATCGGGATTTCTCATCTCTCTGTCGGTTAAACTTTTGAATCAGGTTCGTAGATTTGCGGCCTATTTCACAAATTTCAGATTTTTTTGTTTCCAGTTTATAGCTTATTCGATATGTTCTATTGAATCGGTTACTGAAATTGTTTAATTAGTTTGTTGTTAAAGGATGGAATCTACATACAGAACAATGATTCACGCATATGTTTGGAAGACATAAGAACTTCAAGGTCCGTTTTGTTTTAACATATGATAGTGGGAAACAACCAATATTAAAATATTGTATATGACACATATAGTTATTAATATATATAAAAAAATAAATTTGATTTGAGTTGGAGTTATAATGTTCAGAGATGCAAGAAAAGGATTTAAATTATTCATACCACTTCAAATAATGAAAAGTCCGAAACCGATTAGATTAAAGTAACATAAGCCAACACGTTAATCATTGATTATTCTTGATGGATCTGGTTTTGATTTGGTTTCAATTTCGTTTTAGCAACATGATTTTCGATGCTTTCTTTTTGCTTTGTTTTGCATCGTTTTCTTATTATTTCAAGATATGATTCATTGGTGAATTATCAAAATTAACAGTCTGGTTGTTTTACCATCAAATATGTAATTTCTTGAATTTGCCAATGGGTTCGGATGGAAAACTTTTACCATACTGGCTCTATAACCTTGATGTTCTTGGTCAGTCATGAAACGAATAAGGTATGCATTCTAATGATCGTCTTTCATGAGTTTTGTATAGCGTTGAGTGATTATAAGACTAAATTGAACTTAATATAGGACGGTTGTAGTTTTTGTGTGAAGGGTTTGTAAAGTATCACAACGATTTAAAGTATAGATTTATGAAAAAATGTGTTGCAACTTAATATATGTGCTCTTAAAACGACAAGATAGTTTATTGTGTGTGATAGGCATAAAAAAACCTTGAACTCGACAACATCAACTAACCTATCACGTATCTCAGTTGTTTGTGACAGGATAGTCGATAGTGGGACAAAACTTGATGGATGTTAGCTCAAAAAAAAAAAAAGATTAAAGTCTAGAGTGCACCAAAGATCTTAAATACCTTCTCGAAATTTCATAGTTTTTATTTGATAGCTTTGGATTTTGATGCATTAGGAATGCAGCTACTGTATTCATGGATCAAAATTTGTATTTATAGGGTATGTTTGTTAAACATACTGACAAATCTTTACAATTTTTTTTAGGTTTCTTCACTTTCATCTCTTTCATTTCCATAAAGTTTTAAGAAGCTTTTTTATATTTATGAAGTCGAGATATTGTTTTGGTTGACTTTTTTCATTGCAATGAGGATATCATTTATTTACACTTTTTTTTAAGTTTTTTTTATTCTTCATGTTTACATTTTCAAAGTTTAGTATACATGTGAATATTAGAAAAATATGCACATCTTATTAGTGAATCTGTTTTTTTATACTTTTTGTGAACATATCTTTCACTGGGAGCTTTGTTACCTTGTGTTGTTATTTATTGTTTGTCTTTTAATTTGCAGATCTATTGTGATGATCGTAGCAAGAAATTCTAGATGGCTCTGAGAAAGAGTAATTGTTGTTTATCTGGAGACACCTCTGAGAAAGAGTAACTGTTGTTTATCTGGAGACACCTCTGAGAAAGAGTAACTGTTGTTTGTCTGGAAATATATTAATTGTTAATAAAAGTAAAACATACAATGTTTTATAATTCAATGCATTTTAACTATATTTTCACTTTGTTAATAAGTAATTTATGTAATGTGTCACTTTTGTATTTATATTATTTATACACTTTGTGATAATGTAGATTAAATTTTTCGACCCGCGAAGATCGCGGGTGATAACCTAGTTTCGAAATATGTAAGATAACTTTTGTTGTGTGTAGGGAAAAAAGTTAGTGTGGAGAATACTAGTCTTTATGACTAATTAATTAGTAAAAAATGATAATAAATGAGATAAATGAAAAAAACTATTTAATGTTTTACAAAATTGCCCTTTGTTCTTTTTCTTCTCAATTAAGTTTTCTTATCAAATGAACCTTCCTCATAGGATTTATGTCCCATATATTAATTAGTCACATATATTTATTTTAATAGTTAACTAGTCTAAGTACCCGTGTGTTACACGGGTGGCTAAACAGGAAAACTAAGTACTTTAAAATTGTGAAGTAAAAATTATAATTTTATATACGTTGAGATATTAACGAAAATGTTAGAGAGTACATGAAATAATTGAAATACATGAATAGAATAAAAAAATCGCAACTCATTGAAGATCTCTTTATAAATAACGTTAGTTGTTTTATTAGTAGGTTTAACCCTTGATAAAGAAATAAACAAAATTTTAACCGGCAATAATATCAAAACCATTTTCATATCGTTTTAAGAAAAGAATACCTTAAATCACCCCGGTGTGTTTAGAAACCATTATATAATATACATAAGTGTGTAAAATCACATATTTTACATTAAATAAGGAAAAAAAGTTAAAGTAAAATTATAACTCACAAACATATTTATATTCATAAATCTCAATGAACTTCTGATCTTCTACCTTCTTAATTGCATATTACATTAAAAAGAAATTGAAGTATGCGTCAAAGACGTGACCCAAGCAATGTGCACCTAAGATGGCATCTTGATTTTCACCTCTACTGGACTTCTGGTCTTCTACCTTCTATAATATATCATTTAGCATGATCCTATATGTAAAAAAGAAATAAAAAAATGTACAAGGTGTAAAAAAATATATAGTCTGGCTCCCAATTTAAGAGTATCATATTCAACCGATCACAGAAAATAGTTCTTGCTGTATCCACTGTGTTCCTAACCGTTATCATCACAATGGCTGCAGCCATGTTCTCATCACAATGGCTGCAGCCCTGGCATCTAACTCGAGGGTTGGCTCATCCATAAATAGTATAGACGGGTTAGCCACAAGCTCAACAGTTATGGTCAACATTTTTCTTTGATTAGTTGATAGCCCGTTGACACCTGGTAACCTGACTAATGCATCCTTTATCGGGATGAGTTCCATAAGGTCCATCACCTCATCAACAAACATCTGTAGATTTTTAAAACAATAATCACCATTCCTAAAACTGGAAAACAGGATTTTTTTTAAATAGGCTTATTAAGCACAGTAAGGACTCGTAAACTGTTACATGAGGTGAATGGATGTCGTTTTGCTCACAATAACTGAAAATTTGAGCAAATGTTTCTTTTTCCTTTGGATACCCAGAAATCTTAACATCACCTTCAATATACCCGCCTTTTTTTCAACCCGTTAACATCGCTCCAGCTAGGTTCCAGGTCCCTTCAAGATTCAAAGTAGGGATGACCCACACCATTATCCACTACTACTTTCTAAAACAATTAATTTTAATAATAACACTATAAGTATGAAAGACACAAAATCTAGGGTTGTCATGTCATATCAAAGTGATGGACAAAGTCTCGAAACATGAAAACGCTGAAAGAAAATAAGTAAATCTAAGTTACATAAACTATAAACATGTCCTATTAAAAGGCTTTAAAGTTCTGTTTAGGCACAAACTTAAACTGTACTAAGTACCCGTGTGTTACACGGGTGGCTAAACAGGAAAATTAAGCCCTTTAAAATTGTGAAGTAAAAAATATAATTTTATATACTTGAAATATTAACGAAAATGTTAGAGAGTACATGAAATAATTGAAATACATGAATAGGACAAAAAAATCACAACTTATTGAAGATCCCTTTATATATACCAAAAGCATCGAAATTGACAACGGCTTCATCAACATAGACCATCGGCGTCAAACAAACAGAGGAAATCCACATGGAAGAAAGATTCGGGCAACCGAGTAGTGTCTTACTGGTTAGAGGGAGTGCATCAGAGATTCTTCTTTTCGTCATTTGCTGAGCGGTGGTGGCTATGTTCTCTCTCTACGTGTGTACCAGATATATATTTATTAAGATGAAAGTTGAGCAGTAAAATTAAAAGCTACATGGCACAATTTAAAAGCAACTATAATAGCTACTGTACTCTTATGAGAAAGACTAAAGTGTATAATTTAAATATATTTATAATTTCATGAATAAAGGCTATTAAGGAGCATCAACCATACTATCTTTCGGTTTGTAAAGAAATGAAAATGTACTTGCACTGGATGTTCATCCAAAATGAAATCCGTAAAGGTTTGTAAGAGGTAAAAAATAGCTTTCATTATTACTTCACATTGTTGCTCCGAAGTTAAATTACCATTACCATTACCAACAGGTTTTAAGAAGCAAATGTCAAGAGGCATTAGATCCCATCACCAAAGCTTCCACAATTACTTCATCATACACTTTCGCTTCCCTATCTCAAATGAAAGTACAATATAACATATGACCTATAAAGCAAATAAAATTAGGCAACTATAACTCTAAAAGACTAAATTATTAGGCAACTATAACTCTAAAAGACTAAATTATTAGGCAACTAAATCTCTAAAGACTAAATTATGTGACTCGCACTTAAATATGATTTATTTCATTTCAAATATTTTTGTCTTGCTACCTAACCCGCTCATCTTACCACCTCTATTAAATTGAAATCATGAAGATATTTTAGTTAACAAATGAATCTTCCATATATTCACAAAATTATGAACAATATAAGCAAAATAAATCTTTCTAACAGTAAAAAAACATCCAAAACAAAATAAGCATTCAATTTGATAGTCAATTTGATGGTGTTCGACTGGTGGCTCATCTAGAGAGGTTTCAAGGAGTGGCCCGTTTTGACTTGTACAAACTGATTATAGCCAAACTAACCAATGCATCTCAAATAAACCCAAAAGTAATTGGAAAGTCAATGTGTTCATTTTTAACATAAATATAAATAACATGTCTTGATTTGAAAAAAACCTGGAACTTACCTATTGCTTGAAACAATAAGGGTTTGAAGTTAAGCACCAGATAGAAATGCTTAATGCTTCATGAGATAGCTAAGGGATGCCTAACATGTCCACAGAACAATATCAAGAAATTAAGTTTAAATTACAATATTTAAAATTAGAAATTTACATATTTTAATAATGTACCTTCCCCATAAGGTTTTAGCGAAATAGTCACCTGCTGAGAGACTTGTTATCATGGCTTTGCTTCCAGGGGAGCCAGCACGAACCACCTTCTTGTTGGAAATGAGTTGACTCGAATGAGTTGTGCCTCGATGGGGGGGGGGGCTCGGTGTAGGTAAACTCTACCCAAAAAACTTGTCATTCGGCTACGCCATGTTTTGATGGTTATAAGAAGGTGGGGGTCATACCCCATGCTTTTCAGGCGTCTTCATCAAACAGAGTTCTTTTTGGCGCGAAGGTGATTGTCAACAATACAACAGGTTGGTTAGTTTAATGTGTTAATTTCCAATTAAAATTATAATAACAACATTTTTAGGCATTCATAGAAGGATATATCTATAAATCTATAGGTGAAATTTTTTACTTGTAAGAGGATGTTTGGATCTTCCTGTTCATAAAATGTTTTCCTTTTTCGGTCATTATATCTATTTGTTTCTTAAATAATAATAAAAAATAAAGATATAACCTTAACAGATCAAAGCACTTGATAATCGATAGTTAAAACTTTAACCCAGAAGTAAACGCTATCTTATTTCGATGATACCGACTTTAACATCTACCTTTACCCAATAAAAACTGAGTTTAAGAAAGAACCGACACCGATGATCAATTGGAAAAAAAGCAAATAATAACCAAGACACAAAACCTAACGCCCGACAAAGAAAGTACGACTAAGGAGAATATCGCCCAACCATTCTTAAAAAACCTGAATTTGGGAATGCATGGAAGGTGTTCGACAAAATGCCAGCCAAAGAAAACTCATCCAAACTCAATCTGTAAGGAAGAAAAAAAAAACAGAAACAATAAACAAATGAGTAGGCATAGGCACAAAATAAAAAATTCAAAACATAATCATAATGACTAAAACAATGAAACCCTAGGAAAAGAATGAACAGACAATAACCTGGATGAAAGAAATCTTGCTTTCACGCGAAACGCTCACAAATTCCGCCACTGGCGGTCTCTGCAGCCTCTATACAACATTACAGCCGTAAGTTGATATTAAAGTAGTGTATAATAAAATACTAATCGAACGCAGATGTAAACTTTAGTTTAAATGACATGAAATTTAGATTTGATTGTCCACCAACTTCAATAATCAAGACCAAGACAAATATTATGTCAGTTAGAAATTGTCCTTGAATTATAATCAAATAAGTGGTTTACATATGAAACAATAAGCATTCAGACCGGTTTTTTTTTCAGCAAATAAACGTCGAAAATCGTTAGTTTTTTTGGCATCCGGTCCGGCCAAAAAGTGCAGGTTTTTTAAGCAAAACCCCAAAATCAGCATGTTTATTCAGCAAAAAAATAAAAAAAGTGCAGTTTTTTTCGGCATCCGGTTCGGAAAAAAACTGCAGGTTATTTAAATAAAAAACCGGCCTGTTTATTCAACAAAAAACGACGAAAAAGTGCAGTTATTTTTTGCATCCGGTTAGCCAAAAAACTACAGGTTTTTAAGCAAAAAAACCCCCAACAAACAGCATGTTTATTTAGCAAAAAAACGTCGATAAATTGCATGTTTTTTAGGCATCCGGTTCGGCAAAAAACTACATTTTTCAACCAAAAAATTGCACTTTTTTTCAAGCGAACACAACAAACGCAACCGATTATAGGAAAACCGGGTAACCGAAAAAATGGAAACGTTTATATTATAAAACATGTTTTTAAACCGGAAAAAAATGATTTATCTGACCTGTTTTTTTAGTGTAAAAAACGGGTAGGTTTTTTTTCATCATCTGGTTCGGAAAAAAACTGCAGGTTTTTTAGGCAAAAAACCCCAAAATCAGCCTGTTTATTCAGCAAAAAACGTCGAAATTTTTTTCGACATCCGGTTTAGGCAAAGAAAAAAGCTTTTTTCAGCAATGAAATGTCAAAAACGTATAGTTTTTCCGCATCCGATTCGGCCAAAAACTGCAGGTTATTCTAACGCTTTTGACTACCTAGCTTTAATCGTAGGAGTCCCAAACACCCTCTAAAGCCAACCTCTTGCAACCACTTTAATCTAAGTAAATTTAATGTTTACCTCGAAGTCTATAGGTAAGTTCCTTGTGAAGTGCTTTAAGGATATCTTCAATGTAACTTTGTGCATAAGTTTGTCGAATAAGCATTCGCCGTTCCGCGTTTCTATGAGAAAAAAACTCAATTATCAAACCTTCATTTGTTCGCCATCCTTCAATAGAACCAAAGTTTAAAATTCATCAAAAAACAATGGCATCTGATTCATACCCAACAAAAAAACCTACATCTATTTATAATATCCATATCCTTTATACAGTCTTTCAAGCATAAGTTACAATCAAAATAGAGGCATTATCACAAGCACATAGACAACCACAAAATGGCATCTGATTCATACCCAACAAAATGGTGTCAGTCCAGTTCGGTTTTTGGTTTATTTGTTTCTAACCGAATAACGAACACCCCTGCTTGCAACTGGATCTTTGTTTATGGATAGATGATAACCGAACCGGATAACTGAATAACCAATTCAGTTACAGTTATTAACCGAACAACAAATTAAACAAAAAAAAACTGACCTCTGCTTGAACGGAAGTTCCAACATCATAGCTAGACTTCTTTTATGCCCACTTTGCACTGGAAGTGTCTGTAGCCCTCTTCGAATATGATTTGCATCAACATAAAAGCAATAATTTAAGTAGTAAACGCAGTTGAAATCGAGTAATTTGGACCCATGAATTCAAGATCAACAGCGAGCAGAGCCAAACCCATGTTTGTTATGGCGTAAGTCAACATTACCTTTTCTTTCTGAAGTTCTTGTAGTTGATCATGGAACTCGTCCAACTTCTTCAAGGATAAATCAGACATGTCAACATTAACAGCTTGATTTCTCGCACTGCTCACTGCAATTTCTCCACATATTTTTCGTATATGTGCCTGCACATCCGATATCTCCTTTATCCGTTCATCTTTCTTCTTCCACAATTGTTCCAAAGCCAGTGCAATAGCAGCAAGTTGTTCTTCGATCGTTCCTGAAGTCTTCTCAGGCTGCATATCAAAACATAAGAAACAAATAAGCGCCCAAGTTCATTCAAAAACTCAACAAAACGGAAGTAGCACATTACTTACAATCCCAACAAACGTTTTCTCTCCAAGCGATGTAAGCAAAGTGGAGAGTTCAAGTTTAGCATCAGCCAGCGCCTGAAGAAGGTGTGCTCTTGACTTTGTCGCTTGGTCAACTTTCCACTTGTACACGTCTAAACATTCTTGCTCTATCTAAAGAAGCGTCTTATCTCTTTCCTCGTCACTTTCACCGACCTCATCCAAAATTTTCTGCAAAAGTACACACAATTTCGATAACTTCACTAACCCGACCACAAACTTAATCACACTTAATATATATTGGCTCTCCTTTGCAAATCTTCTTAAATCAAGAAAATCTTTTTAAATCAAGCATATGAATCGTTTTAAGCTATATATACATTATCATACCTAGTTGAGAGTGGTAGTGGTACACCATGTCCATATGAATGATTATGGCCTATAACTTGTCGACCTTCTCTTGAAGCCAAACATACAACCCTAATGAACAACCCATGTTGCTAATAAGTAGCATTTAAATTAAAATATCTAGAACTGAGTTATAAGATTTTTATTATCTTATCTATTGTTGTTTAAAAATTAATAACATAGAAAATATTATCAATAGTTATTTGTAGCAATTTTTTACTACCAAACGCCTCACCTATGTGACGCTATCGCCTCGCGCCTAGCGCTTCGCATCTCACCTTTCAGGGCCTAATCGCCTTGGAGCGCCTCATGATTTTTAAACCAGAATTATATTTAGGCTCACATGTCTTTGTCTTTGATGTTGCAAGATGCCAATGGCCCAAGCCATGATGTAGCACCGCAACCCGAAGCAAAAAAAAAGCTAAAAACTAATTAAACAGAGATGTTTCAGTATGGGTGGTAATGTACCCATTTACTAATGAATGGGACAGCTTGGGCGGGTTGTGTTCAGTTCTCTATCAGATTTTTATAAATTCAAAATGATAGTATGACTAAAGACTTGCAAATAAAACAACTGAACGACAAAATGCGATTTTAAGTCATGTACCTTTCTGTTTGATCAAGGTATTACTCACGCAATAGAGTGGGATCGATTATGTATTGCTTCTTCTCCTTGGTAACACTTTGTAACTTTACCCTTTCATGTTACAAACGTAAATGTCAAGCATATTACAAAGAAAAAGTAGAAAATTAACAACCGAATTGGCTGCGTTAAGTATGAATTAAGTACCTTATCACCAAAACTTAAAGTAAATGTATAGATAATAGCCAATGAACAAATCAACCGTTGGCCTATAACAACCGGAGCCCTAAATTTGGTATACAATCCTACTCACTTCGTAAATTCATCCGTTACTGAATTGATTTCAACCAACAACATGAAAACTTGCAATTATATGATCAAAACCTTAGACCGGATGATTGTAATAATTTAATACAATTTCCCGGCTTTTATTTTGATGTCAATATAGAGACACAAGTTCTCTTTTTTCTAACAACATATTTAACAAGCAGCTTAAATATAGCATCTATCTATCCATTCACTAAAACAAAATAATTTGATTTGTCCCAGCTTTTACGCGATGCGCTCGCATCGCACATCAGATTTTTGGACCAAACGCATCGGAGCGTATCACGCAATTTAAAACCAATGTAAGCATATGATAAAAAAATGTTAGAATACTTTTGACCCTTTTAACCTGGTTTAACTCATTTTCTTGTTTCATTCTTAGCTAATTTACTACATCAGACCCAATTGACCCGCTATTTTATTTATTAAAAGGTTTGCATATATAAGGGGTGAATGTACCTCTTCATCTTGCATACTGCCATATGAACTACCGCAAAATGTGATGCCTATATTGGACATGTCATTAAAGTCACTACCTCCATAAACTTTTTCATCTTCTGGATTCCAAATGTACCGACTCATAAAATAAATTGTTTCAAGTGCTTCAGCAGATGGTATGCATGTGGCCTGCATAATGACATAAAGAAAACCTCTTATCATAATAGTTTCCGGATATAAAAGAATTTATTATTTCATATAATAGTATAGGGAACTGAATGAAAGATGAAATCACCTTCTGCCTTGAAAGTGTTTCCAAGTGAATATTAGAATTAAAATGGGTGTGTCTTTTACCTGTTTATAGGATATAAAAGAACAAATAACGGATTTAACATCACCAGCAACATAAAAATTGAGACATTTGATCAAACACTTAGAGTGCATGGCTGAATATAAAAAAACACCCGTTATTATGCAATCGCTACCAAATCCAAAACGATAAACGAACAATAAAAGCTATAAGACCTCAACTCCAAGCAACATTACTTATTGAAATCATCGAAAATAAGAGACCATAAACAATAATACATTCTTCTTCAATTTAAGGACTAAATCAATATCCAAAACCCTAATAAAATTATTTAATCTAATACTCAAAACTATATCACATTGAAAGTTGAATAAGATTTACCTAAAAACTCCAATGTATATGTGAATTATTTTATGCTCTTTATTTAACTGTCCCCACAAAATGACACCGTGTCCACACAAAAAATAAAGAAAATAATAAATAAGGTATGATGATGAAAGAAATCTTCTAAACCATCTACCCACATCAATCTAAGCCGTTACCATACCATATGCAATCTAAGCCGTTACCATACCATATGCAATCTGATCCATTACAACATACTGACAAACTTCCATATATATGCTTATTATAAGATAAGGCGCTGAGACAAACAGGTCAATTTCGGTAGCCAAAACAATGTCAGCACTTCTTCGATATTGTGATATAGTATATACGACCTCGTCCGCATACTGAATCTTGAAAATTCTCAATAACATTCTAACCATACTCTGTCAATAAACATGATAAAATGAATACGTCGAAGGGGTTAGTATAACACTATAATTTATCAAAAGAAAGCATTCCAGTTTCACTATTGAACAAAACCCACCGATAAAACCATATCATGTACAATGAAAAATCTGTTAGAAATCGATCATAAGAAAATGTGTCGGACATGATATCATGTTCACCACAGAACATGCCAATACTTAATTGTGCTGGTTAAGAGAATAGCCGAAAACAGGGACCTGTAAACACAATTTTAAATCTCAAAAGATCTTAAAAACAGAAATCCATCATCATAGATGAGCTTTCAAACGATATAAAACGACTCTTAAGTAACGATTACCATGTTGGGCATTTCTTCATACATTATTATGCTGAAGAGGTAAATCCCCATCTGTAAAATATATGTATATATAATTAAAGGGATCTCATAAAGTTAGAACTTCTAGGTAATTGAAAGGGATTAATAAACTTACATACAATTAATAACAATCGGCACAACAACAAAGCAATATCAACACTGAGCATCTAACCTGATACAACCTACAAATTCCCACCTCTGGTTCAAAAGCTCTATATCCAAAAGCATAGCGTCGAGACCAAAAGAGTGTGTTTAGGCTACACTCTGAAATATAAAAAATAACCTTAGAGACTCACAGTTACTGTGTGCATCATCTCAGAATCAACAACCGATTATCCCATTATAAATTTAGGGTTATTCTACTTCGTTTAGATGGTGAAAAATAAATGCAAAATCGAAACAGCAACCAGATCTAAAATAAAACACAAATGAGAAATCAAATTAACCTAAAATTGAAATCAAACCTGAGAGTTTTAACGAAGCTGACACTCGGCTCCATTCACGGCTCATTGAACGTCATTTCTTGATTTGACTGGAATCAGGGATCCTCTTGTGTAGCCGCTATTGAAGGGATTGTTGGAGAGCACAGCGGCGTGGAATCAAAACAAACGATTATAGAAAATAAGAACAAAATATGTAAATAAGAAACTTACAAAGACATGAAACACAAATCAACATAAGAAACTTGCGTGAATTAGGTTACGGATTGAGAAAAAAAACTTACCAGGTGATGTGGCAAAGGGTTTTCAACATCTGTATTCATTCAGCCATATCATGTAATTGTAAAATCAATCAATCGATCACAACATCATGGTTCAATTCGAACATATTAGGGTTTCAAGGTAGAAGAATAACCCTTTTGACTAATTGCAAAAGATTGGAAACGCTTCCATATGATCTTCCGGTAATTGAAGAATTATTCAAGTTTCCATATATAATCCAAGGAGCGTGTGAAAGAAGAATGAAGGAATTGTGAGCGGTAAGGAGAATTCAATGAGAATAGAGAGAATAGAGAAATGGCGCTCAAAAAATGAATTCTCTGGCTAAAGAGATATGCCACATAATGATCAAATAGTCAACCATTATTTTGCTTTAGTATAATAGATAGATGTTAGTATAGCTTGGTAAATTATTATATATTATATTATTATATATATTAATAGAAAGTCATCATGAATAGTGTTTTAAAGTTGTTTTAATATTGTTTATTTTTAATAGGGAAAATGTCACAGAAATGTAATAAGTTTGCCCATTGTTCCAATTAAGTAATCCAAATTTATATTGTCTCTCTAAAATAACTAAACTTTAACTTACTATTCTAATAGTGTTTAATTACCAGGTCATCAGGTTACTATGTTTTCTCCTATTTCTTACTTTCCTTTTGTAATATTCAACTATTTCATATAACAATAAAATATAAGAAATAAAAATCAAACGAATTTTAATTTCAAATCTCCCACCTCGTATAATTCTCAATTGCCATCCTCGTTTCATGATCATTTGTATCGGAATAGTTATTCCGTTAAAAAAAATCATTACCTCCTTCTACGATCCAACGGAAGAGCTTGGTAACACGAAATTCGATCATCGGCCTTTATAAAAACCTTGTGACCTCATTCCTTATTGTCCTCTGTTCCGCTCAAACTTCGACGCCGCACACGAGTTCGTCGCCACCGCTATTTTCCTCACCATTCACCACACTCAATTCTTTGATTGGTGCGTTTAGCTTCGCCGTCACTGATATCTACTTCGATCCATGATGTGTGCAAAATGCAACATATAAATTACATCAATTGTGGCATAAAACTAACCCTTTTTTAGTACTAATGTTGGAAAAAGTGTGCTTTTGTCTTCCTTTTGTATTTTCAGGATTAAATGAGCTCAAATTAACAAAAGAAGCAAAAAGACATCAAAATCTAACATAAATACAAGAAAAGGAACAAAACGTGACATACCCGACCCCACGACAGCATCTTCCCAAGCAAAACAAGAAGACAGAAGACAGAACACGCCCCATGCTCAGCCAGCACGGGGGCGTGCCCAAGTGTCAGCAGAACAGACAAAGTAGTAGAAGCTTCTATTGCCCACCACGGGGCCGTGCTCAGCGGATACGGGGCCGTGGTCAACTATAAGATTCGCACAATCTAGGCAAATCTTCATAGTACAAAGATTCTTCTGCACACGGGGTCGTGCTCAGCGGACATGGGGGCGTGGTTAACTAATAAGACAAGCTGCATTAAATGAAGAAAGAGAAGGATGTGGACACGGGGCCGTGCCCGAGCTTCTGTTCAGCCTATAAATAGGAGTGCTTGGCTCAAGCTCAAACCATCCCTTGGCACACCACCTCTCTCACACTTCACCCACCACCACCATAACACCATCATCCACCACCATCATCCATTGTCCATCATAGAGTGTGTGAGTCGTCTCGGGATCCAAGATTGATCGTAAGAGTTCTTGACAATCAAGGCCATGTTTGCCTAAGTCTCTTACATCACTTGGTGAAGACAAGTGTCTAGTGTAATACTTTTTATTTCTAATCTTTTCGCACTTTTTACTTGGTTTTGTATTAATGACTTTAATAACTAGTTTCTTATGTTGAAGGTGATTCTTCCTTATCGTTTTTCCGTGGTGTCTTGACATTATTTTACTGTCTATATAAAATAAAAGATTTTCACCATTCATATCTCCACGGTCTATATGGAGGTATGTTGGCTACCTGGTCGGGGGTTAAGGGAACGGTTTGGTAAGAGTCTTGCCATTGTTCAGCGTTTAGAGGTCCTGCAATGGACCTGGGTCAAATTTAGTAGGATTTCCTTCAATACTTAACGGTATTGGATGGCGGGGGTCCAAACTCTTTGATCCCCTCATAAGTTAACTACTATTAATACTATAACCCGGCTATTTAGGACTGTATCCCTGCTGACTCAGACTACTTAGTCGAGGGTAACGTCACCTCCAAAAGAGGGGCCTACCATAATTTGCATTAATAACTTAATTCATTATCTTTCAATAATCCGACCCTTTAGGATTGTATCCTTGCTGACTCAAACTACTGGATTGAGGGTAACGTCACCTTCAAAAGAGGGGCCTACTACAATAACTAAGATAATCTCTTAAATAAGTGCAAAAGTGCGGAAATAATCAAAGGTTACACTATACACGAGTCGGAACCAAGTGATTCATCTTGTCTATCTGTTTTTCCTTTATTTTTATTTTCAGCATTTTAGTTAGTTTTTATTTTCTTAGTTTAAAACATTTTTCGAAACTTTTTGATTTGATTAGACGTTGAGGATAAACCGGTACTAAAAGCTCTTGTGTCATTGGACGACCTCGGTATCTTACCAACGCTATACTACGCTCACGATGGGTGCACTTGCCCATATGTGTGTCTAGTGTTAGTAAATATCGTGTTTTATAAATTTAAAACTTGGCTAAAAAGTGTTAAAGGACTTAAAAGATACACCTAAATATATATAACACTTCACATGCATCAAGTTTTTGGCGCCGTTGCCGGGGACACAAGGATTTTAAGAAAGTTAGGAATCAACGGCCTAATCGCTTTTTCTTATTTTTCATTTTTTTTAGGATTTTTTTTAGTTTTTCAGTTTCTGCAGAGCTTAGCACGGGCCGTGCCTGGTCGGACACGGGCCGTGCCCAGCACTATCACTGGCAGTTTTTTATTTTCCGAGTTACAGAGAGCTGAGCACGGGGCCGTGTCGGTGCAACACGGGGTCGTGTCCAACTCCCAGTAACAGGGATCCGGAGAACAATTACTGTAAATTTGACCACGGGCCGTGTTCACTGAGCACGGGGCCGTGGTGAACCTTCTGACCAACATTCTTTTCTGTTTTTATCGCAGGACTTGGAACCTTGGCGCCACATTTGAACTTCCTACGTAGTGCATGAGCTCCAGTTCTAGTAGAGACATAAAAGAACCTCTAGAAGAACCCGAACGCTTTCTCAGAAAAAGACTTAAAGCTAAATATCAAGAGAAAGTTTCGGGGGACCCACTTCCAATGGCGGACCAACGTACCCTCATGGATTACCTACGACCCACCGTAGGTAATCTAGGCGCCGCTATCAATGCACCGAATGTCGAAGCCATCAACTTCGAACTTCGGCCGCATTTGATACAAATGCTTCAAAACTCTGCAACCTTTCATGGGCTTGCGGACGAGGATCCCCATCTACATATTACTAATTTCTTGGAAATATGTGATGCCTTTCGGATCAATGGAGCATCAAACGACGCCATTCGCCTTCAAATGTTTCCATTTTCACTAAAAGACCGAGCTAAGGCTTGGCTTAACACCCTCCCAGTTGGCTCGGTAAACACCTGGGATGAACTAGCCCAAAAGTTTCTATATAAGTATTTCCCTCCTGCTAAAACGGCTAAATTAATGACTGAAATTAATACATATTCTCAAGAAGATGGGGAATCCTTATATGAAACTTGGGAAAGGTTCAAGGAGCTACTAAGAAAGTGTCCTCATCACGGTCTCGCGGTATTGCAACAAGTATCCACTTTCTACAATGGGTTGTTGCCACACACAAGACAAACACTTGATTCTAGCTCCGGGGGACTTTTAGGTAATCGTCGCCCAAATGAAATATATAATCAAATTGAGGAAATTGCTCAAACCAATTTTCAATGGCACACTCCCCGAGGTAATAAATCTATTGCCTCGGGCGCCCATAAGGTTGATGAAAGCACCTCTTTACAAGCCCAAATCGAGGCCCTCTCTTCGAAAATCAAAAAGCTAGAAATGACAAAAACGGCCTCGGTTATGGCTTGTGAAGGGTGTGGTGGGCCACATGAAAATTGGAGTTGTATGAAAGAATTAGATGAACAAACAGAAACGGTAAACTACATTGATAACAGACCTAGGCCGTAGGGTCCTCCAACGGGTACCTACAACCAAGGATGGCGTAACCACCCAAACCTTGGTTGGAGAGATCCCGGCAATAGTAGTAACCAACAAAACCAACGAACTAACTTTCTACAACCACAAAATTTTTCTCAACAACAAGGTGGAAGAGAAAGGCTTGAAGATACTGTGTCTCGCCTCATCTCTGACACCGAAAAGAAAAACTCGTATCGATTTCAACAATTGGAATCGAATTTAAGAAATCAACAAGCTAGCATTCAAATCATTGAAAAACAATTCAATCAAATAGCTCAAAATTTCTCCGAGAGACCACAAGGCGCGTTACCAAGTAATACCGAAACCAACCCAAAGGCGCAAGTACATCTCATCACATTGAGAAGCCGAACCGTGGGTCCCGAGGATGCCCCATTACCACCGGTTGAAGGAAGTCAACTCAGCCAAAACACGACTTCACCCACACCTCAACCAGAAAAGGCTTCTCCACCAAATCAAGAGCCCACCAAGACTCCTCCAGTTCCATACCCCAGTCGGTTAAATCGTCAAAAGACCGATGAGCAATTCGCAAAGTTCGAAAATTTACTAAAACAATTTCATGTTAATATTCCTTTTATTGAGGTCCTAACCCAAATGCCTAAATATACAAAATTCATGAGGGACTTCCTCACTCACAAAAGGAAAATTGAATCATTGCAATTAGTTAACTTAGGCGAAGAATGCTCCGCCTTAGTACTCAACAAACTCCCACAAAAGAAAATTGATCCCGGAAGCTTCACGATTCCTTGCTCGATCGGGGAATACCCCGTTCGTAATGCATTAGCCGATCTTGGGGCTAGCATTAACCTCATGCCCACATCAATGTTCAAACGACTCGGCCTAGGAACAACAAGCCCTACAAAGACGAGCATACAACTCGCCGACAGATCCGTCAAATTTCCACAAGGTGCCGCTGAAAATCTATTGGTCAAGGTTGACAACTTCGTTTTCCCAACCGACTTTGTCATCCTAGACATGGAGGAAGATACCGATGTCCCTCCCATCCTCGGGAGGCCATTTCTAGCCACCGCCCAAGCAGTGGTGGATATGAATGACGGAACGTTAACATTGAAGTTTGAATGTGGAAAGAGAGAAGAGGACGAAGACCCGGTCAACTACATGAAGGTCATAGACTCAAGCTTGGATTGCGCTCTCCGACGGTGTAACATGGGATGCAATATATCCCACTTGGGTAACATATGACCAGGCTTTGGGTCTAGCCAAGGACCCTTATAAACGTGGCGCACCACGTAGGCATTCCGCGGAACTATCATTAGTTTAGTTTAGATTAATTTTCATGTTTTCTAGTTAGTTTTAATTTTCAGGAATAAAACACACTTGAGATGACAAAGGATACAAGGGAAACTTGAACCAGCACCCCATGCAGGAAAACAGAGCCGTCCGACGATTTTCCTCATTTACAGTAAGCTCGGCACGGGCCGTGTCCGCCCAACACGGCCCCGTGCTACACAGTCTGCAAGAAAAGACCCAGTTCAGGTAACTGGACACGGGCCGTGTTCACCCAACACGCCCCCGTGTCCAGGCTTCTGTTTCTCTTGATTTAATTTTGTTACTGACACTTGAACACGGGGTCGTGCCCGGACAACATGGGGACGTGTCCAGCGCCCAGTAACACAAAATTTTTGCTTTTTCACACCTTTTACACATTCAATCAACCTAAAAACTTATTTTTGGGACACATTGAGGACAATGTGTAATTTAAGTGTGGGGGGGGGGGGGATGCTAAAACCTTGAATTTTGCAAGTCCTAAATACAAGCTTTACACAAAACTCTATTGGAACCGCTAATCACCCCAAATTTTTTTTCAAAAAAATTTTCATTTTTTTTACTTGTCTAGGTTTAACTTGGGAATTTCAAGTTCTAAAAAGGTTATATTTTTACGAATTTACAACCGATAGCGTCGAGATAAAAAGAACCAACATAAGAAAATTAAGAAAAGGCATGACAAGCTTAGTTAAAATTTGATTATATATACTTGATCACATAAAAAACCCATTCCCACAAAAGTGAGTCTTGAGCCTTTATTGAGCATACAATTACACATCATTAGATTAAATGCTCATTTTTCGTTTCTTGTGTGAATAGCCGCTTGGTTCTTACGACTCTAGAACTTGCCATGACGATACGTTCCCAGTCCTTACCAACTTAAACCCGAGTAAGTAAATGATAGAGGCATTAGGACTAACCCTTTTTATTTCTACACCATTATTTTTCTTTTTTTTACCACCTATCCAAAATCCCCCTAGTTAGCCCCTTTGAGCCTAAACCTTTTCATTTCATAACCCAAACCAAACACCCTTTTACCCACCAAAACCTTTTTCATTTTTTTAACCCTTTGTTTTAGTAACTAGCTCGGTTTTTCGTATGACTTTTCAAAAAAAAAAAGTGTGTTGATGATGAAGCAAAAGAAAATAAACAAACAAGTTCATCAAAAATAACTTTGTTTGAAATAATGACTTCATCAAAATAAAAAGTTGAAAAAGAGAAAGTCTTACGAAAACCGACGCTTGTTACGTTTTTCGTTTTTTTCTACTAACCACTAACCACTAACCCAACCACCTACCTTTAACCCAAGCCTAACCCTTCACCCAAAAAGTCCTCTTGATATTTACAAAGGTATATAAGTTAAAAAGGAGGAGGATTGATTGCTTGGCAAGCCTATGGTAGGAGTAAGTTCCATGCCGCTCTCGAGTGATCCACAAAAATACATTTTCGGCCGAGTGTTGAGTGATCCCCGTGAGTTATGTGAACTTGTATATAAATAGAATTTTAAAGAGGCATGTTATGCCCTAATAAGTAATTTCCCTTATGAAAAGTTTTAAATAAATCATGACGAATAAGATTGTAAATAAATAAAAATAAAACTAAATAAAGAATCTTGGAAATCCCAACACTCTATGACAAGCCCCAAAACCTTCTTCTCTACCCATTCCATTTGGGAGTGTAATAGCCACATATTAAAGAGTTTTGCTTGAGGACAAGCAAAGATTCAAGTGTGGGGGTATTTGATGTGTGCAAAATGCAACATATAAATTACATCAATTGTGGCATAAAACTAACCCTTTTTTAGTACTAATGTTTGAAAAAGCGTGCTTTTGTCTTCCTTTTGTATTTTCAGGATTAAATGAGCTCAAATTAACAAAAGAAGCAAAAAGACATCAAAATCTAACATAAATACTAGAAAAGGAACAAAACGTGACATGCCCGACCCCACGACAGCATCTTCCCAAGCAAAACAAGAAGACAGAAGACTGAACACGCCCCGTGCTCAGCCAGCACGGGGGCGTGCCCAAGTGTCAGCAGAAAAGACAAAGTGGTAGAAGCTTCTATTGTCCACCACGGGTCCGTGCTCAGCGGACACGGGGGCGTGGTCAACTAATAAGACAAGCTGCATTAAATGAAGAAAGAGAAGGATGTGGACACGGGGCCGTGCCCGAGCTTCTGTTCAGCCTATAAATAGTAGTGCTTGGCTCAAGCTCAAACCATCCCTTGGCACACCACCTCTCTCACACTTCACCCACCACCCACCCCCACCATAACACCATCATCCACCACCATCATCCATTGTCCATCATAGAGTGTGTGAGTCGTCTCGGGATCCAAGATTGATCGTAAGAGTTCTTGACAATCAAGGCCATGTTTGCCTAAGTCTCTTACATCACTTGGTGAAGACAAGTGTCTAGTGTAATACTTTTTATTTCTAATCTTTTCGCACTTTTTACTTGGTTTTGTATTAATGACTTTAATAACTAGTTTCTTATGTTGAAGGTGATTCTTTCTTATCGTTTGTCCGTGGTGTCTTGACATTATTTTACTGTCTATATAAAATAAAAGATTTTCACCATTCATATCTCCACGGTCTATATGGAGGTATGTTGGCTACCTAGTCGGGGGTTAAGGGAACGATTTTGTAAGAGTCTTGCCATTGTTCAGCGTTTAGAGGTCCTGCAATGAACCTGAGTCAAATTTAGTAGGATTTCCTTCAATACTTAACGGTATTGGATGGCGGGGGTCCAAACTCTTTGATCCCCTCATAAGTTAACTACTATTAATACTATAACCCAGCTATTTAGGACTGTATCCCTGCTGACTCAGACTACTTAGTCGAGGGTAACGTCACCTCCAAAAGAGGGGCCTACCATAATTTGCATTAATAACTTAATTCATTATCTTTCAATAATCCGACCGTTTAGGATTGTATCCTTGCTGACTCAAACTACTGGGTTGAGGGTAACGTCACCTTCAAAAGAGGGGCCTACTACAATAACTAAGATAATCTCTTAAATAAGTGCAAAAGTGCGGAAATAATCAAAGGTTACACTATACACGAGTCGGAACCAAGTGATTCATCTTGTCTATCTGTTTTTCTTTTATTTTTATTTTCAGCATTTTAGTTAGTTTTTATTTTCTTAGTTTAAGACATTTTTCTAAACTTTTTGATTTGATTAGACGTTGAGGATAAACCGGTACTAAAAGCTCTTGTGTCCTTGGACGACCTCGGTATCTTACCAACGCTATACTACGCTCACGATGGGTGCACTTGCCCATATGTGTGTCTAGTGTTAGTAAATATCGTGTTTTATAAATTTAAAACTTGGCTAAAAAGTGTTAAAGGGCTTAAAATATACACCTAAATATATATAACACTTCACACGCATCAATCCACGAACAGGCATGATGAACGAATCCTATTTACTGTTTAATCTTTTATATATTTTAAAATAAAAATCTGATTTTTAAATTAAAAAATACATTTCATTATTTATATTTTCCAAATCCTATAGATAATAAAAAAAATGAAACCTGACACATCATCATTGGTAACCTGGTAACTTGATAATTACATAGTAATAGAACAGTAAATGAAACTTTAGTTACTTTAGAGAGACATAAAAAGTTTCAGTGACTTAATTGAAACACTTGTCAAACTTGGTTACATTTTTATAAAGTTACCCCTATTTAATATTTAATTATTTTTTTAATATATTAATATAGGGAGCCGCTAAAATAGAAACCATCCCCAGTTGTAAGAATCGCGAGAACTACTCTCAACCAATCAGAAAAGGGGTAGTTTGGTCATTTACCCCAAATGTCAAATCTCACACTCTCTCTCTATCTTTATTTAAATCTACCAGACATGTCTCTCTCCTCATTTTTGTCTACTTTCATTTGCCACTCTCCTCATTTCTTCATAAACCAGAGCTTCATCTTCAAAAACCAAACTAGAGCTTCATCTTCTCCGATCCCCCTTCCCACCTAATCTGCAGCCGCACCCATTCCCCGTTGTACCCCCTCCTTCTCCGACTCCGGTGGTAGTCGCCGCCGCACAGGGGGTTTCACTCATGTGTGATCTTCATCTTCTCCGATCCCCTCTCCCACCTAATCTGCAGCCGCACCCACTCCCTGTTGTACCCCCTCCTTCTCCGTCTCCGGTGGTAGCCGCCGCCGCACAGGGGGGTTTCACTCATGTGTGAGCGGCGGTGGCTGATGGGTTGTTGTGGTGGGTTAGAGGTGGGTGAAGGGGGGTTGTTGTGCGGTTTGTTTGATCTGTTAGTACTTGTTTAATATTGGTGTTCTTCATGTGTTCATCTTCAGATTTTTTGCTTTGTATCGTTGCATACCGGTGGTTTTGACTTTCTTGATCTTTAGGTGTCTTTTTTGGAAGTTTGAACAGTGAACTATGTGGGTTTGATGTTTGGATTTGGACGGTGATGATGAAAAAAACGCATATTTTGATGACGATGGCGCGGCAAGGATGGTGGAGGGCAGGTTTTTGAACCTGCAACCCCACTTTGCAGCCTCTGATTATCGGAAAAATCGGAGCCAAACCCCGTTCTTTTCAAGAATCCAAACATTGTTTTGATTTCAGTTGTTGGTTTGTTATTTTTTTTCCCAGTCGATGACGATAACAATATATCTGAGACACCTACCGAGTTGCGATTTATGGGTTTGTTCGTTTTGTGTAAAAAAGTATTTGAAAAAAAAGGTTAAACCGTAAACTTTTTAACGTAAAACGTAACATTTTTAACGTAAAACGTAAAGTTTTTAACGTAAAAGTTAAAAGCGTAAACATTTTAACGTAAACCGTAAAATTTTACGTAAAACGTAATTTTTTAACGTAAAACGTAAAAAGTTTAACGTAAAACGTAAAAAGTTTAACGTAAAACGTAAAAAGTTTAACGTAAAACGTAAAAGGCTTTAAAAATCTGAATTTAATAAGCTTTTAATAAAAGAAAATTGTTTAAAAAATAGAAACTAATATAATAATACAAAAAAGTAATAAAAATAATAAATATAAAAAGACAAAAAAGAGTAATTTTACTAAACTACCCTTTTGCATTAAAATATTAAAAATATAATAAGACAAAAATTATTTAATATTATTTTTAATCTTGTCAATCCATCTTGTTGATCTATTGGCTAGAAAGTGGTTCTCTCGGTTCTTACAACTGGAGGTGGTTTTCATTTTAGCAGTCCCCTATTAATATATATATATATATATGACGCTAAAATGAAAACCACCCTAGTTGTAAGAACCGTGAGAACCACTCTCCACCAATCATATTCTGTCAACAAAAAGGGTAATTTGGTCATTTACCCCAATTGTCATATCCTACCTCTCCACCAATCATATTCTGCCAACAAAAATGATAATTTGGTCATTTGCCACATTAATTAACCACCAGCTTTTTTTTAAATGTCACATTGTATTTAAAACCCATCTTTTGTCTCTTTCTCTCTCCTCATTCTCATTTGAAACTCAAAATACCCTGATGAAGTTTTTGAAGACCTTCATCTTCATCCTCTACAAAAGCAAACATCCCTGCTCCCTCTCTCTCTCGATGACATCCAGCCCCGACCTCACACCCACCACCACATCACAACCACACCCCCCATCCCCCGTTACACGCTGAAGAACCACCACCACCACCGGCGACGAAGAGGAAACTGAGCAGGAACCCCCCTCCGGCGACGAGCTGGCCGGTGCCGGCTGTTCTTGTTCCGGCGAACCCACACACACCACACCTACCTAATCCTCCTCCCCCTCAACCACATGCACACCCATTTCATGCTCCCTTCTCTCTCGTTTTCAAGGCCAAGAAACACAGCCGGTCACCGGCTGTACACCGGCGACGGCTGCCGGTGGAGATGTTGAAGATGATGACGACTGCGGTGGTGGTGTGGAGGGTTTCGAGGGCGACCGTGGTGGTGGGGTTTGACGGCGACGGAGACGGTGGTGGTGTGGATGATTAACGGAGACGGTGGTGGCGGTGGTGGGTTTTTTACGGCGGCGGTGGTGGTGGTGGTGATTGACGGAGTCGGTGGTGGTAAGCTTTATGCAATGTTTTTGCTGGTGATTTTTGATGTTTTTGGTTCTGATCTTGTGTCCCTGTTTTTTGCTTGTGTCCCTGTTTTTGGTTCTAATCTTGTGTCCCTGTTGTTTGCCGGTGATTTTGATGTTTATGGCTGATGATGCAAGAAAAAAAAATTACAACTGGTCATTTTTTGCCGCTGATTTTGATGCGTTGCCGGTGATTTTTGATGTTTGCCGGTGATTTCGATAAGTGAACTATGTGGGTTTTGATCGGTTGGAGTTTTGGGGTGGCGATGATGAAAAAAATCCCGTAGATTTTGATGACGATGGCGCGGCAAGGACGGCGGAGGGTAGGTTTTTTGAACCTGCAACCCCACTTTTGCAGCCTTTTGATTATCGGATATTGTGAGCCAAACCCCGTTTTTTTTTCGAGATACACTTTGTTTCGATGTTGTTGGTTTTTATTTTTTTGCCCCCTAGTCGATGATGATAACAATATATCTGAGACACCTCCCGAGTTTGCGATTTCTGGGTGCGTTTGTTTTTGCGTGAAAAAGTTTTTGTAAAAAAAAATTAAACCGTAAACTTTTTAACGTAAACCGTAACTTTTTAACGTAAACCGTAAACTTTTTAACGTAAAAACATGAAACGTAAAAAGTTTTACGTAAAGTTTAAAACGTTTTACGTAAAACGTAAAAAGTTTTTACGTAAAACATAAAAAGTTTTACGTAAAACGTAAAAATTTTAACGTAAAACTTAAAACGTAAAAAGTCAAAAAAGTTTAACGTGAAACGTAAAAAGTGTAAAAGACGGTGCGTTAAAAAAACAACGCTAGAAAAAGACCGGCGTTAAAACGGCGCGTAAAAAAAGCGACGCTTGAAAAAGCCCGGCGTGCAAAAACCGGCGCGCAAAAAAATTTGTATTTGTTAAAAAAATCTGAATTTAAAAATTATTTTAATAAAAAAATTATGTTTAAAAATAAAAACTAATAAAAAACAATAAAGACAAAAAGGCAAAATAGAGCCATTTTACTAAATTACACTTTTGTATTAAAATATTAAAGACATAATAAGACAAAAAGTATTTAATATTATTTTTAGTTACTTTTAATCTTATCCATTGATCTTGAAGATCTAATGGTTAGGAACTGGTTCTCGCGGTTCTACAACTGGAGGTGGTTTTCATTTTAGCGATCCCATATATATATATATATAGGGTCGGGATTTAGAGAAAACGGTAGAAAGTGTGAGAACGGTGAGAACGCTTATGGATCGTCCGATCAAAACAATCTATGGACTAGATTGGCGCGGTTGCGTTTTCGTAAATAACATCAATTTTATTACGTGGACGCCATTACGGACCAAAACATCCCAGACATAAAAACACACCACCAGAAACCTGAAACGCCATATTTTCTACTATATACCATTCAAATTACAAATGCCAAAATCCCCAAAACATCAAACACAACTACTCAAAAAACGCCATATTTTCTACTATATACCATTCATCTTAGAAAACGCCAAAACACTCAAAGCATCAATAAGATTCCAAAAAATCGACGGTTCTTTCAGATACATATTTCCTCAGTAAAACACTAAAAATGCCAAATATCGTTTCTTGTATATTCAAATATTGTTCTACGCCAAAATTTCGGAGAATCCATTCTTCCCTGAGGTGCTGTGACTCAAATAACATTTTGCTGCATGAGATGGACAAATCATAAACAAAAAGATGCTGGTGTCAGACTTATGTCATTTTTTGTGTTTTGTTCTTGATGAATATTATAATGGCATGAAACGACGAATGACACTAGTGAGTTGTTTGAAGATATATATTCAAGCAAAAAACTCATGTCATTTTGTCTTTCCAAAGGCCACAAAAACACAAGCATGGCTAAGCCAAACCACCAGCGAACATGATTCAAAGAAGAAAGAGACTGATAACAGTGAAGATTTTGAAGATGAATTGTTTCTATTTTTATTTTTTTTATTTTCTTTTTCTGTTGTTTGTTATGTATTTTTCAACTTAGAATTAAAAAATACATTATATTAATAAAACGCCAACCAGTCATAATGCATGTGAAACACCATAATGCAGTAAAAACGCCAAAAACTCACAAACTATAATGAAAGTGGTTTGCAGAAGTATTAATAAAAGCTTAAAATGGAAAAAAAGACCAAAAACTACTTAAAGCCATTCAAAACGCCAAACTGGGAAGATGGAAAGTCTATGACCCTAAAAACTCATAAAAAGCTGAACAAAAATACAGTAAAAATACAGAATAACTGAAAAGACGACTACTTTATTAATATCATTTATTATAAAACAAAATCCTGCCTAAACTACGCGCCAAAAAACATCCTATAAGAGAGATGTCTTTGCACAATCAACTGATCACAAAACAAAAAACAAACGCCATGTTTCCTAGAAACCATTCACTTTAAAAACGCCAAAAAAATAGTTAAGAAAGCCACAGATGCAGAACCTCGATTCTTTTATATTGAGTATTGATCTGAATGAAGTTTCACTGAATGGATTCTTCTCTGAGTTGGGTATCTCTATAATCTTTTGTTGAATGAGATGGACAAATATTCAAGAAAAAGAGACTGATGACACTGATATGACATCATGTCACTTTGTTCTTGATTGATATATTGATGGCATGAAGGGATTAATACATTAGAGCAGGCGTTGGTCTTCAACATGTCATCAAACAAGTATATATCCACCCACCATAAAGGATGCCACAAAAAATAAGCATCTTCTAAAGACGGGCGTTTTGTAGGAAAATAAGGATCTACATAAGGTATTCAAAAACAGGTTCAAAACGCCAAAAAAGTTAAAGTAGAAGAGGCTGATGACAGTGAAGATTTGGATGAGAAATTAGATTATGATTTTTAATTTTTTTTTCATTTTCTATTGTTTGTTATCTAATTCTCTGTTGTTTATTATCTAATTCTCTACTAATTTAAATAAAACTGAGTATAAAATGCAAAAACTACAAACACCAAAACGCCTGATAGTGTGAAAAACTGTGAGAACGGATGCTAGCAAAGCACGATGTTGCTATATAAAACGCCAAAAAACGCAAACAAAGTATTACTGGAAAAATCAACACTAATTGAAAGATGAAAATTGAAAGAAACAGTAATTGCTAAAACAGTAAAATGAAGAGACGGTATCATTATTGTCAAACATTTATTTATATTAAAAGCCACTACATGGAAAATTAAAATTTATTTATCTTTTCAAAACACCATAATTGCCTGTCACATTATAGGCCTGTATCCTACATGGCAAAACACCTGATGTAATAAAATCAAGAAAAAATAAAGGCCTGCATCCTGATCTAAAAAACAATAAAAACGCCAAAACAATACTTAAAACGCAAAAATATTTACTATGATCCTGATCTAAAAACAATAAAAACGCCGGGTATCTATTAAACGCCAAAAAAAAATAGATAGATGAAGGGACACACGTTTAAAAAAAGAAATATGAAAGGATAAAAAAGCCCCTCCGCCCTTCTCTAAGCGGCGTGACATGTGTTGGGCCAGTATGCGTTCTCACCGTTCTCACACTTTTGAGCGTTTTCTCCCGAACCCGTTTCTATATATATATATATATCATTAATAGTGTTTAAAATTATTTTAATATTTCTTTGTTTTTAATATTTAATTATTTAATTACTTTATTGATATATTTTTAATTTAATTGATTTTACATGTTTTTTTTCCTTTTATAACTATTAAGATACGATATTTTATATAATTTTGAGTATATTGTTTCGACGTGTTCAGTGGCGAAGCTTGAGATTTCTGACGGGGTTCGAAAACGTATATACTCAAAAAGTTCTATATAACATGTGGGTCGAAAACGTATATACCCAAAAATTTCTATACGAAAGCTACACACATAACACTACTGAGTGAAAAAGTTTGGGGGGTCGGCGCCCCCTCCCCCTGGCCCCTTCTAACCTTCGCCCCTGGATGTGTCTAAAATTTTCTCTGTATTGATACATTTTTTTTCCCGAAACTGAGTTGTGAGTGGTAAAGCTTAAGTATACCTAACTCACATTTAGTTTTTTATATATAAATTGACATTACTTTTTTCTTTATTCTAATAATATAGTGTAGTACTTTATAAAGTTCTAAACATATGCGACATGTTTATTTTTGTCTTGCTTTCGCTAAAAGTTTTATTCAAAATCAAACGGATCAACACAATTGATCTTTATTTATTCTTTACCGTGGTCAACTGAACAGATACCATGCGAAACTTGGATAGCGGTTTACAGTATCTTTTTATATTATAAACTATAGCGAGTATGAATACCATACTGGTACCTTGACGAACCAAACTTATACCATCTATTCTTTACCATGACGAGTTGAACTAATATCGTGCGAAGAACTTCGATGGCTGTATAGAGTTTTTTTTTAATTATTATAAACTATAGTGAGTATTGGTACCACGTCAATTCCAACCGAATAATATCCGTACCCGTATTGGTACCATCAGAATGGAATGAATATTGATATTCATTTCGGAAGACATTGTTGATATTCGTTTTTATGCTTTTCGATTTATGTAAAATACGCGTTGATATCCTTTTGGCATATAATGACTTTATTTTTGGGTTTTTCCTTTTGATTGCTATAACGAGTGCCAGTATCGTACCTATATGTTGTTTAGTCGATTTCAATTTGATTTAGTACGATAGTGGCACCCGCCGCGAAGCGCGGGTAACCTCCCTAGTTATAATTAGACAAAAATCCCTAAGTATAGGATGTGTTGTTTTTATATAGTTTTGGTGTTGGTTATTTAGTATTTTGGAGTCGTATTTCTTTAGAGTGACTTTTATCTTTTGGATTCCTTTCTCGAACACTTGTGCGGTTTTTGCTTAAGGATTAACGGAATGCAAATTGTGAGTAGATCTAACTTTATCCCCCTTTTGCCACTTTAACTTTTTGGAGTGTATCATGTGTCTTTATAACTTTATGTTTCTTTGTTTCTTATTACCAACATCCAAATCAAAGTGTCCTTATGTGTTCATTACTTATATCTTATGTTTCGTAACTTGTTACTTATGCATGTACCTACTTGTTACTCGCTTTGTATCATGATGTTTTGTGTGGATCTACCTGGGTGACCGATTCCCCACGACTGTGGGTCAAACTTGGTATCGCCACCATTGTTTTGTAGATTTGCTCTTCAGGGCTTGAATCTCGTCATTGTTTCGTAGATTCGCTCTTCGGGGCTTGAATCTCATCATGTTTCTTGTTCATTGTTTCATTATGTCTTGTTTCATTATTGATCGTGATGGTGACGAATTGTTAGAAGTTGTGATAAATTGTTGGAAGTTTTGGTGATGTGTGGAGATGTTAAGTTGTTAGATTAATGTTGATGTCACATATACACTTAGAATTGCATGTTATTTATTTTTATAAAATTCATAAAACTATTTTATCTTATATTTCCTAAAATTAAGATATATTTATCAACTTTTTGTTTATCCGAAACCTTTTTACGCATAATACAGATACACAAGTTTGAGTATTTGAAGTGAAGACACATAGGATGTGCCTTTGTAATAAAATGAAATATTTCTTATAAATTATATCTTTTGGATTTTTGTTTGGAATTCTTATTGAATATTTATATGATTACGTGTGTCAAATTTAATATTGATGCTTTAAATATATTTATTTATAATAGTGTCATAAGCTGTTAACAATCAATCATGCCTCATACCAAATCCGTTGCGGGTCTGGTGTGATAGATTGGCATCAGAGTCGATGGCTATAGGGAATTAGGTCTAGGTTATTAGACCCTTAGATTTAGACTATAGTTTGTTAGGTGCTTATGTGCTTAATTGTTTTAACTTAAGAACATTTAAAGTACACATATGCATATTATCACTTTTTAATTATTACATGCTTAGTATCATGTGCATTACATGTTACTAGGTGTTATATTACTTATCTAAAGTTTAATATTATATGTTTTTATGACAACCCTCCTAAAATATTTCTGACATCCCTAAAATATTTAGAACATCCCTATACATCCTAAAATACACCCCGTATAAGAGATTTGACCATATATACGTTTAATTTTACAAAAATAAAATAAAAACAAAATTTCATCATCAGTCGCGAGCCACGACAGCTAAACCACCAGGCGGAGCCCTAGCGTGCCACGTGTCAGCATTGTGGCAAGTCTACCCGGTGATTGGTCAAAGCTAGGGCCTACTACCCCTATGTCGCGGGCCGGGAAGGCTTAGCCTTCGGCTTACGTAGGGCGCGACAAACTCGACGATCAGCCCTATAAAAGGAGGCCATCGGCCTTCACTCCCAACTCGTTCACAGTTTACTTTCTCTCTCAAATTTCTACATAGAAATTATTATACCCGGGCATTATACCCACTAAAATAACGAAGTTCTGCCTCGCTGTAAGTATTTTAACCCCCGGTTACGTATTAGATACGTTGTCCGATTGATCTAGTGCTCCGTAACAGCTGTCGAGGTTCTGCCCGATGTAGTCATTGGAGTTCTGTCTCGAGGAGGGTATGACTAATGTAAATATTGGGTTATTATACTAACGCGTGTGCATTGTTTAATTTATTAGATTATAACCAGGAAACCCCAGGAAAAAGTCTAAATTAGCAATGCGAGTAATCTCCTTTTTGTAAACCTTTTTGCAAACTGTTTTTACAAAACCTCAATTGTTTTACATGATAATTAACAGTGATTGAATATTTGTAATTCTACAATTATCGTCGGTATGTTGGGGTTTTGTATAACATGACCACAAGTCATGTTGACAGTACCGTGGGTGGTAATTAAGGTAGAATAATAAACAAATGTAATTGCTGATTGCCCTCTATACTGTACAAAGATAAAATCTGTTTGGATTAAATTGGGATTCACTCACCAGTATTTCCCACTGATAAATGTTTTTAAAATGCGTTTCAGGTAACAAAATGTGAAAGCCAAAATAGAAGCCAGCTGGAGAGCATTGAAGGCTTTGAAAATGTGGCTATAAAAGTTACCTAAATAAAGAAAGATGTTTTATTCAATAAATTAGGGTTTATCCCTATAAACCTGTTGTAATAAAAACTTGGGAATTTCCCATGTGTTTACTATTATGAAAATGTGGTGTTTTACTCTGATAAAAGATTTCCTAACTACGGTCCTGATGTAAATTCCGCTGCCAAATAATGAGAAACACCGATACCACTATCTCTGAGTAGGCCGCGGCCGCCCGCCTCCCGATGCAGGGGTCGGGGGTTGCGACAGAAGGTGGTATCAGAGCCACAGCCACTAATTTCAGCCAAAGAAGTGTTCTGCTGACATTAAAATTATCAATTTTGTTAGGAAATAATCAATGAGACTATGTGCATATGTGTAGATTGTTATTTTGTGTTATTTGACAATTTGTTAGTTTACTGTATGAGTGACCAAGGACCTTCGGACGCTTACCGTCAACTGTCCGGATCACCTAGGGGCGAAGGAACCTCTTCTCAGACTACCCCCTCGGGGTATTCGGTTGATACCGAATAACGGATTTTCGTTTTCAAAGCACAATCTGAGGAGCCATTCCCTCCTAAGAAGAGAGGATGGTTCAACAGAGGAGCTCATGAGTAGAAAAAGGATGAGAAAATTGCAACAATAGCGTGCCTTAGCAGCAGCCAATAGAGAAATGAATGCTCAAACCCAGGATATATTCAATAGGAGACTAGCTAATTTTCACATATTAGATACCACCGCTGCCGACCCTAATCTAGAACAACTTATAGCACCCCAGCCGTTACCACTATTTCCCACACAACCCATGGAAATCGAACTAAACCCAGTAGACCAGCCACAAATACCTGCTTTTGACCTAGCCGAGATTCCTAGAGTACCAGCAACCCATCCTCCAGACAATAACCCATGGTTTGACGACCATGGGGATTACCAATAACTTTACCCAATAAAGGAGCCCATGTAAAACCCAGTAGCACCCTATCCCGACTTGGATCCTCTAGACCCATATTTTGATATTGACCAATATATCAGGGAGATTCTAAAGAACCCATACCCTCAGGGGGAACCGATGCCACAATACCCTTACCCCATACCAGCACCCGCACCACCCATGAGCACTGAGAACATACAGGAACTCCGAACCTTTGGTGAGGAGATATTAAAAGGAAGTGAGAGAATGAGACAGATAGGGGAGAGACTCGTCTGGAAGTATGAAGAGCGTAACATGCAGTATTGGATGGATCCCCACTAAGTAATAATATATATATATATATATCTGTGTGTGTGTGTGTGACTTGAAAGTATATATATATATATATATATATTAATATAGATAATCTTATAGTTACTGATGCATACTAGTATTGTATTTTAAATTTCCAGTTGTGGTTTGTATTAGACGCATAAATATATAAAATAGAGTAAAGGTCGCAATGTACGACGATTTTGACCAATCTGTTTGTGTTGTGAGATTGTTTGCATTTAATATTGTTTTGCAATATTAATACTTGGTTAATGTTTATAATCCAGATGGCCAACGCAGCAAATCAGGAAAACCAGAATAATGATAATCAAATAAATAACAGTGAAATTCGACACATTGTAACCCAAGGAACTAGAGATGCTATGCCATATATCATCCAACATGCTAAAGAAGCGGAAAATAATAATAGTAATGGTGGAAGTAAGCGAACACATACTGGACTTAGTCAAAGCGTGAACAATGGACCATTTCTTCAAATGCAAATTCCAAAAAGAAGAAGAACCATGTCTTATGGTTGTTCTTACAAAGAATTCTGGTTCTGCAAACCAATAGAATTCTCTGGCAATGAAGGGACCATTGCAACTCTACACTGGATAGAAAAAACTAAGGCAGTCTTAAAAATAAGCAAGTGCGTAGAAGAAGATAAAATCATGTTTGGCTCCAATTTATTTAAGAATGCAGCTTTAGAATGGTGGAACACTATTCTCCAGTCTAGGGGAAGTGGCATGGTCTATAGTATGGAATGGAACGAGTTTAAGAACATGGTGGAAAGGAAATTCTGTCCTCCCAATGAGAAGGAACAGATAGCCAATAAATTCTTAAACCTTAGAATGACTGGCGTAGACAGCAAGGGTTACACTACTACATTCTTTGAATATGCTAGAATAGTGCCAACCCTAGCATCACAAGAACCAATATTAATCTCCCGTTACATCTGGGGATTAATCAGTGAAATTAGGCATGTAGTCAAAGGAGCCAGACCACAAACCATAGAAGAAGCTGTAGAACTAGCAAATACCTTGACTGATGAATTAGTGCGTACCCAAGAATAAAACCAAAGAAAGAACCTAGCTCAAAGCTTACCCAGGAATTTCGCTATGGTAATTCCAACCGTGAGAAATATATAGGTTCTACCTCTACACCTTACTGTAAAGCCTGTAAGAAGAAGCATTCCGGAAGATGCTCCACCTACTGCAAGATACCAGGACACAAAGAAGAAGATTGTAGGAAGAAACCCAGTAATGGAGTATGCTTTAACTGTGGAGAAAAAGGACATATCAACCCAAACTATCCGAAACTAGCTCCAGCCACGAACAACAAGACTACTAAGAATGCTAGAGCATTTGTTCTGACTACAGAAGAAGACAAAATGATTCTGGACGTGATTGCCGGTACGTTTTTAGTTAATGATGTTTTTGCTAAAGTATTATTTGACTCTAGTGCGAACCAAAGTTTTATTAATACTTCATTTTGCAAATTTCTCAACCAACCATTAACTAAACTCCAACAAGAATGTCTAGTAGAAACAGCCAATGGAAAATCCATTAAGATGAGTTCTTGGTTTTCACACCTAATCTCGACTACTGAAATCTTGCAGGGAGCAAGAACAGAATTTTTAAATCAAAAGTTTATTGCAAACCTTTACCCAATGAATCTGACAGGATTTGATATTGTATTAGGAATGGATTGGTTAATAGCCAATAAAGCCAGTATTTTATGTGATCAAAAGTCAATACAAGTAAATTCACAAAAGGTGAAAAGATCACAATTAAAGGAGATAAGCCAGCTAGACCCACGAAATTCATCTCTGTGATGAAAACAACAAGTTATGTTAGGAAAGGATCACTAGTGTATATGATTCCATAATCATTTACACTAAGGGAAAGGAATTAAAAGATATCCCTGTAGTATCTCAATTTTCAGATGTATTTCCAGAAGAACTACCAGGACTACCGCCGGACAGAGAAGTCGAATTCAGAATTCATCTGCTACCAGGAACATCACCAATTGCCAAGACACCTTACCGATTAGCACCAGCAGAGATGCAAGAACTAAAGAAACAACTAGACGAACTTTTGGAAAAAGGATTCATACAGCCAATTTTATCTCCTTGGGGAGCACCAATCTTATTCGTCAAAAAGAAAGACGGATCAATGCGTATGTGCACTGATTACCGAGAATTGAACAAAGTCACGATTAAAAATCGGTACCCATTACCGAGAATCGATGATTTGTTTGATCAGTTACAAGGAGCTCGATTCTTTTCTAAAATCGATTTACGTTCAGGATATCATCAATTAAAGGTACAGGAAGAGGACATTCCTAAGACCGCTTTCAGAACAAGGTATGACCATTATGAATTTACTGTCATGCCATTTGGTTTAACAAATGTCCCAACCGCATTTATGGACATGATGAACCGAATATGTAAGCTATATTTGGATAAATTCATAATTGTCTTTATAGATGATATTCTCATTTACTCTAAAAGTAAAGAGGAAAATGCAGCGCATCTGCGTGCACTCCTAAATTTGCTGAGAAAACAAAAGTTTTATGCTAAATTTTCGAAATGTGAATTCTGGTTAGAAGAAGTGCAATTTCTTGGATATTTAGTTAATCATGAAGGAATTCATGTGGATCCCACAAAGATTGAGGCGATTACTAAATGGAAAGTCCCTGAATCACCAACAGAGGTTAGAAGTTTTCTAGGACTAGCCGGTTATTATAGAAGATTTATCCGAGATTTTTCTAGAATAGCCATTCTGTCACACCCTGACTATTGCGGAAGCGTATGATGTGTGACTGGTTTAATATCATTGCATTCAATCGTAATAAACAACTACAAGATTAAAACGATGTTCATCCATTCATAAAATTTGAGTATTACAAACACTGGTTATTTAAGTTTTAAAACACAACCTTCGACTAGGTTACAAACCAAAAAAAGTGGATGACATCTAAACTTGAAGTCTACTTCTAGTTACAACACCCGCGCCCAAGATCCAACCTGTCACCTGAAATACATGTAATTTTGGAAAACATCAACAAAAGTTGAGCGAGTTCATGTGTTTTGTATGAGTACTGTAATCTTGTAAATCTTTGAGAGACTCCTTTGTAAACAGGTATGAAAAGCGTGTATGAACATAATTGTTTTACAAGGACTTTAAGGCATGTGAGGACATAGGGAGCACTCAAAATGAGTGGGCATACGCCCTTGTCGATTTTCCCTCGACTATGTCGATTTCCCTCGACTATGTCGAATTTCCCTTCGACTATGTCAATTTACCTTGACTATGTCAATTTCCCTTGACTATGTCGATTTCCCTCGACTGGGACACCGAAGCACTGCTTGGTACTAGTTGTGACCATGAGTGGGGCTCGGTCGTACCCGTTAGATCTAACCCTCGTCCCTAATTAAGTATTAATGGCATTTCAATATTAAGTCTATGCTCACATGATCTAGATACCGTTTAAGCATTCGTAACATGTATTTCACCCTCGAGAGTTATAAAACCAAAAACAGTTAAAGAAAAGGGGGAGCATGAACTCACTGTTTTGCGTCTTCAGTACTCGTAACTCAAATCTCATCAGCAAACACGACTACCTACAATGTGCTAGGGTCTATTAGACGAGCGGGCTGTGCCTTGCCTTAGTATTCATGTTTTGAGTTACGTTTCCTTTATGTCTCAAATATTATTTCAAGGTTTCGTGACAATACTTCTCAAGTATTTTATTTTCGTATTTCCTTCCCAAGGATGGGAGTATTTCATACATGCATTTTCGTATTCTTGTAATTGTAGTTTCCAGAATAATGTATTTCAAGAAAATATATATTTTTCCTAAAAATCATATATTTTCTAAATACACTAAGAAAATACATTTTAACTTCCCCAAAATAATATTTTCCCTTTTGTCAAAGTATGATATAACTTTGTAATATTTACAAAAATCATATTTTCCTTTCTTGTATCTAAAATAATATCTACCAAAGATATATTTGTGTCAGTATTGTTGTGGATAGTAAATTTCATGGTACTTTGTTAAGTTATATTATTTTACCCTAAAATAATATAACCATTTCACCAAGTATACAAATAATCTCACAAGTGTCTTAATATATATATATATATATTCTAAATGTATATGTTTACCCACTTTTATTTATAAAAACCATTCTCCAATACTTGTATTTTTGTAATAAATCTTATGGCAAAGTTTAGTTTGATAACCAAAGTTAAATACACTAGTAAATACTTGTTAGAAAATATTTTTCTAAATTTTTGTGTTTTTAGAAAATTTTGCCATAGTTTCCCCTAAAAATGGAGGTGTCCATGCTATTAAAGCATATCATTTTCTTTTCAAAAATCATCACAACAATCAATAATCAATCTACGCTTACCAAGTGCAAAAACTATACAATTTATATAACAACATGAACTTGATCGTTTCACAAAACTTGTAGTAACTTGGTAAAGTGTTTAGTGGGTTTAGTTACCATTTAAAGTGTTTTTATTCCTTTACAAATATCATTCTCGGAAAATTTGTGTGTTTACAACTTGTTAGATGATCCTTCAAAAATCATTCTTTTGAACTCTTTTGTAAATAAAGTGCTCTTACACTTATTTTATCACCAAAAATAGTGTACATTTAAACAAGCATCAAGATCTTCTAAAAATCACACTTTGGACTTGGTTCTTTTGGAAAACCACTCATGAATCTTAGATTCATAAGATTACTAGCTTACTTTATTTTTTTTTTTTCAAGAAATCATCTTATTTTCAAGTTCATGTTCATGCATGAGGATGATCTTCTTGTGTTAGCACATAATCATTCTCTAACTTGCTAGATCATGTGTTTAATCACAATCTGGCAAGCTCCTTATGACGACCAACATCATAATCTCAAGTAAACATCAACAAGTATCATACATATACTTAAACAATATTATCTCATCAAGATTTCATCATATGTAAGCTTCATGTTCATGATTCAAGATTATGTCTTTTAGGGTTCTTGTGATTCATAACAATATACATCTTTTTAACCAACAAAATGAGAAGTAAAAACTAGTAACAAAAAGCTTACAACTAGCTCAAGGCTAGGGAAGATCACAATAGATTGAAGATGACAAAGATGGATGATAAAAGCAAGTGATGAAGGTTCTTCAAGTTCTACAAGCACCAAGCTTCACAAGACACCTTCTTACAACCTTGAGAGTGTATGGAATGAGTGGATGGTGGTTGTATGGTGGTGGTGGTGGCGGCACTATGTTAGGCTGAGAGGAGAGGGAGAGAGTGAGGGAGTTGTGATGTTGTGAAGTGAGTGAATTATGAAGATCTTTAGAATCCATATGTCATACTTATAGTCATATCTTCTAATATTTTGTCCACAATATCTTAGAGAAGATCATGGGAAGATTGTGCAAAATCTTGGTGGATCAAAGGTGGGGCCATATGACCGTCCATTTATATATGGGGGGGGGGGTCTAAGTGTAACTTTCATCCAATTAGTACTCTACAAAATCTTTCATAATCTAGGCAAGATCATATGAGATATAGTGAAATCTCATGAAGATTATGGTGGATCATGCAAGATCATGGAAGATCACACAAAATCTAGGTGGGGCCACACCTTCATAACCGTGGACAGGGGGGTTATGTGTAACTTTGATAGTAAATGAGGTTAATTAGTTGGAGGTTAAGTGAAAAGTCTAGTGTTTTAAGTGTATGACACATTATATAGTGTGTTAGGGTGTTCGGGGATCATATCTAGCCAAGAAATAATAAAACAATGTTTCTAGCTATATTTTGGGGTTCCGGGTAATGTCCGGTTATTCGGTTAGATACCGGTTCGTTAAAGTGTCAAGCATTTCCGTTTAGTGTTCTTTATGTACCCCTTTGTGACACTTTTAATTCCTGACACTTAGGAAAGTATTCAGGACCATTTAGTCATATTTTTGCATGTAATAAACTTGTTAAAATGCTGAATTTTGCTGATTTATGCAGAATTCTGCACTTTGGGTGAGTTTTAGGCACTTCCCGGCACTTAAACTATCACTCAGGAATGCAGTTTTGTGGTCCTTACTTCCCTACACACTATACTAGTGTAATACGTAGTATCTGGCTCATACTGGGCTTCCAAACACTGTCTGTCTATGTACTGAACTTCGTCAGCATTTTTAGTTTGTCTGATAATGGTGCCAATTCTGCTCTGTGCATTATTAGAACTATATTGGGTTGCATGTAGCAACGATAAAAGTCTTGCAACATGAAATGCCATTGTATGTATATAACAGTAATCAGAAATTCATTTGTCTTGTAAACTAGATCATGCACAGTTATTAAAGCACATATTACTGTTCAATTAGTGTACGGAATGTACGGAAGAGTGACAGTTGTCACAGACTCCCCCCGTTAAAAGAATTTCGTCCCAAAATTCAAGCGATGCCATCGGTCGCAGGGGAGTTGTGAATCAAATGTGGTTACTTAGGTTTAAAATTTGTCTTCATGTTCCCATGTAACTCTGGGTCATGATATGAATTCTATTGTGCTCAAGTAAATCGATTACGTCTTTTCTGTGTTTTGTGGACTCTTGGTCCATAACCTTAACAGGTTCTATATTAATTTCGTTGACGTGAATCTTATTCGTGTGAACAACGACTGTTCCTTGAGTCAGACTCCTCTAAAGACTAGACACATGGAATGTGTCGCGATCACTACTGATATTTTTCTGGAAGTTTTGACTTGTGAGCAATGGTTCCGATCCCTACACCGGGGGTCCAACCTTTACGTTTTCCAAATCACACCACGCCTTCTCAAGGCGAGGCTCCCATTAAAGCCATACTTCTTATCTCAAATTCCTACGATTTCTGCCGCTCGTCGGCGCAATCTTTCTGTATTCCGCGGGCTGTCTTGATATGATCACATATCTGAACGACCTTGCCTCTAATTTTCCTGAACCAACTCGGGCCAGTAGATCGTTTATCTCCGGTCTCCGTTTAACACAACGGGGATCGACTTATTATGTTCCATCTAAAGCTTCACACGAAGCGGTTTAAACAGTGGTGTGATAAATACTGCTGTAGGAAAATTCCACCAAGGGCAAGTGGGTGTTCCAACTTTTCATCAAAGTTTATCACACAAGCACGTATCATGTCCATACAGTCTGCATCGTTCAGTAGCTTAGTCCATCTACGTTAATATTCCAGTTTTTACGATCAACGGTGTGCTGCAACCCTTGTGATTAGTGAAGGTCGTGCAACATTTTCTTACAGGTAATGACGTCAAATTTGCGGTGCGCAATTACTGTATCGAGATCAAGGTTTCTTCTCATGATCCGTAAATCAACGTGAGGCGCATGCAATGTCGTGGTCTCATTGCATCGACGCGCAATCGAGACTCTGTCGAGAAGCGTCACATAATTGCAACTCTAACTCCTTAGCTCTTGATTGCAGGGTTAGCATGAATCTTGTTCTTATCCACCATGTATCCTAAGGTTCTTACCTTGCGAATTCAAAATCCGTTTTTCGACATCTTAGCACATAACTGCTCTTTCTCCAAGAGTCGCAAGATAAATTGCAAATGTTGTTCACGACCTTCGTTGGTCGTTGGCCATATAAGAATGTAGTCAATAAATATAATCATGTTCTATCCAGGTATGGCTTACACGTTCGATTCATGAGGTCCATGAATACTGTCGATGCATGTGTTAAGCCAAACAATACGACAAGGGAAATCGTAACGCTCGAAGCGAGTCCTAAAGGTCATTTTAGGGATATTTCCTTCTTGTATTCACAGTTGAGGACATCCTATCCTTGAGTCGATCTTTGAGTGGTAACTAGAACCTGACGATTGGCTCGTTCATGTCATCAGTCCTTGGCAAAGGATTCCGATTCTCAATTCTCTGAAATTTATGCAAAGTGGAATCTGCCGACTTTCTTCTCATGTCCTTAACTAAGGGTATCATGTCCTTAATTCCTTCTGTCTAGCAGCTCATGCAATTATATCGGAGGCTCATGCTTCTCGGACGAAACTAGTTGGTAAGGCGTCATCTTGTCACCGGTGTTGTTTCTGGCACGAGGTTCATCTTAAACTTCTCTTGTCGTTGTGGGGGGGGGGTATTCCTAGCAAGTCTACAGGAAAGGCTTCTGGGAATTCCTCCACCACGGGGTTGTCTTCTAGCTCCAGCTCCTAGGTCTCCTTATCGGCAACATGAGCTAGGAAGGCTATGGCAACATGAGCTAGGAAGGCTATGCTGTCTACTTGGAGGCGCTTCTGTTGTCTCTTCGACCAATGTGAGATGTCGCAGACCCACGGTCTAGTACCCTTGCACCTAATGCAAGAAGGTTGCGTACTATAAGTGTTTCGTCATTCGCAAGAGAGATGCGACTGATCTCCCTTATAATGAACAACCTCAGCTCTATACTTGGATATCCAATCCATGCTGACTACTACAACATGACTCCCCAAGTCATTGGTAATAGAAGGCTCCGGCCTTCTGGGCTCCCAAAATATAATCCTTAATCGCTTCGTCTGCTTAAACTAATTTTCTATATGCCGATTCTAAAGAATACGGGATGTCTATTCTACTTGAAACTAGGCCAAGCAGTTTCTTAGGTTCTAAGCATGCAAGGTTAAAGTTGATGCCAGTATTAATAAAAAATAGATGCATAAGGTTGGTTAATAGGGAACATACCCGTAACCGAATCTGGATCCTGGCGTGCTTCACGAGCTTCTATCGTGAAAACCCTTCCTTGCTTGTTTCTTCCTAGGGCAATCTTTCCTAAAGTGCCCTGCTTCACCACATCTGTAGCAACCTGGTACTCTACCATTATCTCTTCCATCTGGATCCTTCGCCCAACAGGCATCCTTGCTGTTCCCTTCCTTTCCACACTTTCCACACTTAGGCCTCAGACATTGACCTTCATGGTAAAAATTGCATTCCTCACACCTTGGCTTAGTCCCCAAGTAAACCTTATCACCAGCCTTATTAGTGGCTCCATAAGCTTTCCTGCCATGCGGCGGGTTCACTTCCTTTCTTTTGTTTGCCTTAGAGCTTCCATAGCTGACTTGGGTGCTTGACTTTAGGTTTGAAGACTTCCTCTTTTTGTGGCCTGATGACTCCACATGAGTCTCTTTCTTGTTATCCTTAGATTCTGAGAATTTTCCCTTGCGTAGAGCTTCTTCAGTAAGAGTGACACTCAAATCGATAGCCTCTGCGATGGTTGAGGGCTTTGAGGTAGTAACCATGCTCCTAATTTGAGGTGGAAGTCCCCAAATGAATCGCTCAATCCTCTTGAATTCCGGTTTGACTAAGTAGGGGACGACCCTAGACAAGTCGTGAAATCGCTGGACGTACTCAGAAATCTTCGGCCCGTCCATTTTCAAATTCCAGAACTCCACCTCAAGTTTCTGGATTTCAGCCCTAGAACAATATTTCTTCTCCATCATTTCCTTGAGCTCGTCCCAGCTCAATGTATAAACAACATCTGCACCAAGGGTCTGAACCTGAAGGTTCCACCAGGAGAGTGCGTCATCCAAAAACAACCCTAAGATAAAGGTAACACTCTGCTAGGGTGAACAGTTACTCATTCTTATAACGGAGTCGGTCTTTTCTGCCCAACGGACAAATGCAACGGCACCTCCTGTGCCATCAAAGTTCAATGGCTTGCAGTCCAGGAATTGTTTATAAGTGCAGCCAGTTGGAGGGTTATTTCCGGAAGTGTCACCGCTGTGTTCGGAGCAGAGGGCCTCATGTCGTGCAATTGCCTGTGAGATGCGTTCTTGAAGCTCGGCTTCTGTCCTTGGTAACGTACTGGTGTTTGTGTCACGTCTGGGCGACATTCTCTTCTATCAAAAGGTATGAGGTAAGTTAGACAACATTCCATAATTGTCTATGAGGTACATTGTACCTTAAGCAATCATGTAATCACCCAATATCACATGCTTATATAATCAACAATGAATGAGCGAGGAAACAATTACTGAGCCTTCATAGGCTTGGCTACTTGGCTTATTGTTTGTAATGGGAAAAATGAACTCGAGGCTACATCGCCTTGGTCATACAAGTTTCAGTTATTTCCTGCTACATTGGTTTTCTTAGGTCTTTAGCTTTGCTGATGTGTATATTTTTTCCAGAGATGGGGTTGTTCATGTAGGGGTGATAGAGAGTGTAACGTTACTGAATCCTTTCGAATGTTATCCATCTTCACTTGCTTAAATACCGGTTCTCAAACGTCTTGTACACGGGTAGAAGTGTCAGACACGAAGTAGGGAAATGCAGGTTTCCTACTTTATAAAGTGCTAAAGCAATGGTCTATGTATTATTTTACCAAATGAAGGTGTGAACACCTATAGATTATTTTTGGAGGGATGGTGATCATCAACCTGACCCGCAGAGTCCACCAGGATTTCTATGCACTACAAGTTGTTATTACGTGGGCCCCCGTAATAATAAGTTGTCTTGCACAGTTACCCCAAATTTTCTCTCGTCCAAGCAGATGATCAACCAAAGAGGGGACACTACTGTCCTTATACCTCTGTCATGGAAAGGACCATTGAGGTGGTCCACGCGCTAACACTCGTTATCGTTACGCGCGAATAGACACGATGATTAAATGAAATAGGAATAAGGAGAATTCCTAGTAGTTGGAGGGGCACCTTCAAGATGAATACTTCATCTTCCTTTTCTGGTCAAGTATGTCGTCAATCTCGCTTCACAAAAGCCGCAGGGACCTCGTCCCGCTGATTAAGAAGTTGTCCAAGGTTGCCGCCTCTGCCTCGTCGTCACTACCGTAGTCAGGCACCTTCACGATCAAGAGGGAAGAGCAGCCATCTACTACGGAAGCAAGCTCAGAATCTTGTTTGGTAATCACTCTAGCCATGAGCTTTGCAATGAACGCGAGGTCGATAGCTTCATCGTGCAAGTAAGAATAATAATAGGATTCGGAGTCGAATGTATATTGTTCACGTCAATAATCATTCCGTACACTTATTCGTATGTATATATCAATAAACAAATATGTTACTTAGCATAAACAGGAAATTCGATGCATCATATCACGTATAACTCTCGTTTATCTTTTGGGGGGTCAATTTGTTGTCTAACTCGTGTAGACTATGCCTTAGTTGGCACCTTATTTTGGGGTATTCCCTACTAATGTCCTTGCCTTGTCTCTTCTTTGAAAATTGTTTGACTCATGGATCTTGACGCTTACGTGAATGCAATGAAAAACCTTTTTCTTTTGTAAAATGTTTTTGTGAGAGAACTCTGGTGAATGTAGTCTAGACTCGAGAAGGAATCCTAGTTCACTACAATCGAAGCTCTGATACCAAACTGTCACACCCTGACTATTGCGGAAGCTTATGATGTGTGACTGGTTTAATATCATTGCATTCAATCGTAATAAACAGCTACAAGATTAAAACGATGTTCATCCATTCATAAAATTTGAGTATTACAAACACTGGTTATTTAAGTTTTAAAACACAACCTTCGACTAGGTTACAAACCAACAAAAGTGGATGACATCTAAACTTGAAGTCTACTTCTAGTTACAACACCCGCGCCCAAGATCCAACCTGTCACCTGAAATACATGTAATTTTGGAAAACATCAACAAAAGTTGAGCGAGTTCATGCGTTTTGTTTAAGTACTGTAATGTTGTAAATCTTTGAGAGACTCCTTTGTAAACAGGTATGAAAAGCGTGTATGAACATAATTGTTTTACAAGGACTTTAAGGCATGTGAGGACATAGGGAGCACTCAAAATGAGTGGGCATATACCCTTGTCGATTTTCCCTCGACAATGTCGAATTTCCCTTCGACTGTGTCAATTTACCTTGACTATGTCAATTTCCCTTGACTATGTCGATTTCCCTCGACTGGGACACCGAAGCACTGCTTGGTACTAGTTGTGACAATGAGTGGGGCTCGGCCGTACCCGTTAGATCTAACCCTCGTCCCTAATTAAGTATTAATGGCATTTCAATATTAAGTCTATGCTCACATGATCCAGTATTTCATAGGCATTTCATACCGTTTAAGCATTCGTAACATGTATTTCACCCCCGAGAGTTATAAAACCAAAAACAGTTAAAGAAAAGGGGGAGCATGAACTCACTGTTTTGCGTCTTCAGTACTCGTAACTCAAATCTCATCAGCAAACACGACTACCTACAATGTGCTAGGGTCTATTAGACGAGCGGGCCGTGCCTTGCCTTGCCTTGCCTTAGTATTCATGTTTTGAGTTACGTTTCCTTTATGTCTCAAATATTATTTCAAGGTTTCGTGACAATACTTCTCAAGTATTTTATTTTCGTATTTCCTTCCCAAGGATGGGAGTATTTCATACATGCATTTTCGTATTCTTGTAATTGTAGTTTCCAGAATAATGTATTTCAAGAAAATATATATTTTTCCCAAAAATCATATATTTTCTAAATATACTAAGAAAATACATTTTAACTTCCCCAAAATAATATTTTCCCTTTTGTCAAAGTATGATATAACTTTGTAATATTTACAAAAATCATATTTTCCTTTCTTGTATCTAAAATAATATCTACCAAAGATATATTTGTGACAGTATTGTTTTGGATAGTAAATTTCATGGTACTTTGTTAAGTTATATTATTTTACCCTAAAATAATATAACCATTTCACCAAGTATACAAATAATCACACAAGTGTCTTAATATATATATATATATATATATATATATATATATATATATTCTAAATGTATATGTTTACCCATTTTTATTTATAAAAACCATCCTCCAATACTTGTATTTTTGTAATAAATCTTATGGCAAAGTTTAGTTTGATAACCAAAGTTAAATACACTTGTAAATACTTGTTAGAAAATATTTTTCTAAATGTTTGTGTTTTTAGAAAATTTTGCCATAGTTTCCCCTAAAAATGGAGGTGTCCATGCTATTAAAGCATATCATTTTCTTTTCAAAAATCATCACAACAATCAATAATCAATCTACGCTTACCAAGTGCAAAAACTATACAATTTATATAACAACATGAACTTGATCGTTTCACAAAACTTGTAGTAACTTGGTAAAGTGTTTAGTGGGTTTAGTTACCCTTTAAAGTGTTTTTATTCCTTTACAAATCTCATTCTCGAAAAATTTGTGTGTTTACAACTTGTTAGATGATCCTTCAAAAATCATTCTTTTGAACTCTTCTTGTAAATAAAGTGCTCTTACACTTATTTTATCACCAAAAATAGTGTACATTTAAACAAGCATCAAGATCTTCTAAAAATCACACCTTGGACTTGGTTCTTTTGGAAAACCACTCATGAATCTTAGATTCATAAGATTACTAGCTTATTTTATTTATTATTTTTCAAGAAATCATCTTATTTTCAAGTTCATGCATGAGGATGATCTTCTTGTGTTAGCACATAATCATCCTCTAACTTGCTAGATCATGTGTTTAATCACAATCTAGCAAGCTCCTTATGACGACCAACATCATAATCTCAAGTAAACATCAACAAGTATCATACATATACTTAAACAACATTATTTCATCAAGATTTCATCATGTGTAAGCTTCATGTTCATGATTCAAGATTATGTCTTTTAGGGTTCTTGTGATTCATAACAATATACATCTTTTTAACCAACAAAATGAGAAGTAAAAACTAGTAACAAAAAGCTTACAACTAGCTCAAGGCTAGGGAAGATCACAATAGATTGAAGATGACAAAGATGGATAATAAAAGCAAGTGATGAAGGTTCTTCAAGTTCTACAAGCACCAAGCTTCACAAGACACCTTCTTACAACCTTGAGAGTGTATGGAATGAGTGAATGGTGGTTGTATGGTGGTGGTGGTGGCGGCACTATGTTAGGCCGAGAGGAGAGGGAGAGAGTGAGGGAGTTGTGATGTTGTGAAGTGAGTGAATTATGAAGATCTTTAGAATCCATATGTCATACTTATAATCATATCTTCTAATATTTTGTCCACAATATCAAGCAATATCTTAGAGAAGATCATGGGAAGATTGTGCAAAATCTTGGTGGATCAAAGGTGGGGCCATATGACTGTCCATTTATATATGGGGGGGGGTCTAAGTGTAACTTTCATCCAATTAGTACTATACAAAATCTTTCATAATCTAGGCAAGATCATATGAGATATAGTGAAATCTCATGAAGATTATGGAGGATCATGCAAGATCACACAAAATCTAGGTGGGGCCACACCTTCATAACCGTGGACAGGGGGGGTTATGTGTAACTTTGATGGTAAATGAGGTTAATTAGTTGGAGGTTAAGTGAAAAGTCTAGTGTTTTAAGTGTATGACACATTATATAGTGTGTTAGGGTGTTCGTGGATCATATCTAGCCAAGAAATAATAAAACAATGTTTCTAGCAATATTTTGGGGTTCCGAGTAATGTTCGGTTGTTCGGTTAGATACCGGTTCGTTAAAGTGTCAAGCATTTCCGTTTAGTGTTGTTTATGTACCCCTTTGTGACACTTTTAATTCCCGACACTTAGAAAAGTATTCAGGACCATTTAGTCATATTTTTACATGTAATAAACTTGTTAAAATGCTGAATTTTGCTGATTTATGCAGAATTCTGCACTTTGGGTGAGTTTTAGGCACTTCCCGGCACTTAGACTATCACTCAGGAATGCAGTTTTGTGGTCCTTACTTCCCTACACACTATACTTGTGTAATATGTACTCTCTGGCTCATACTGGGCCTCCAAACACTATCTGTCTATGTACTAAACTTCGTCAGCATTTTTAGTTTGTCTGATAATGGTGCCAATTCTGCTCTGTGCATTATTAGAACTATATTGGGTTGCATGTAGCAACGATAAAAGTCTTGCAACATGAAATACCATTGTATGTATATAATAGTAATCAGAAATTCATTTGTCTTGTAAACTAGATCATGCACAATTATTAAAGCACAGATTACTGTTCAATTAGTGTACGGAATGTACGGAAGAGTGACAGTTGTCACACATTCCCTTTACAAAACTAACCTGTAAGTCTGTTAAGTTTGAATGGGGACCAAAACAAGAAGCCTTTAGAATCCTTAAGCAAAGATTAACCAACGCACCCATATTAGCATTATCAGAAGGAACTGAAGATTTTGTAGTTTATTGTGACGCTTCTAAGTTAAGTTATGGATGTGTGTTAATGCAACGTCAAAAAGTTATAGCCTATGCCTCTAGACAACTTAAGAATCATGAAGATAATTATACAACCCATGATTTAGAATTAGGAGCTATAATTTTTCCCTTAAAATGTGGAGACATTATCTTTACGGTAGTAAGTTTACCATTTTCACCGATCATAAGAGTTTAAGATATGTTTTCGGGCAAAAGGAATTGAATATGAGACAAAGACGCGGGATGGAAATTCTTACTGATTACGATTGTAGTATCCAGTATCATGCAGGAAAAGCTAACGTAGTAGACGATGCTAGAAGTCTAGAATATCACGAAAGCCAAAAAGAGTAGGTTCTCTTAAATTAAATCTGCAGATAGATTTAAACGAACAGATTAGAAAAGTACAAGAATCAGTAATCAAAGATGATACTGAGAAATTTAAAGGAATGATTAAGGAATTAGAACAAGAAACAGATGGAATTTGGAGATTCCATAAGAAAAGGATTTCGATGCCTAAACTAGGAAACATACGTCCCAGAATATTAGAAAAAGCCCATAAATCTAAGTATACGATACATTCTGGAAGTGATAAAATGTATCAAGACTTAAGAAAGAATTTCTGGTGGATAGGAATGAAAAAGGATATAGCAGCTTATGTAGCCAAGTGTCTAACTTGTTCACAGGTTAAAGCTGAATATCAGAAACCCTCAAGTTTGTTACAGCAATTGGAAATGCCTGTATGGAAATGGAACTTGATAACAATAGACTTTGTTACCAAATTACCCAAGACACGAAAAGGTAATGATACAATCTGGGTGATTGTAGACAGATTAACAAAATCTGCTCATTTCTTACCGATGAAGGAAACTTTCAGTATGGAACAGTTAGCCAAGTTATATGCAAATGAAATTGTTTCATTACATGGAATTCCTTTATCTATTGTATCTGATAGAGATAGCCGTTTTACTTCTCATTTTTGGACAAGTTTCCAAAAAGCAATGTGAACCAGGTTAAATCTAAGCACAACTTATCATCCTCAAACAGACGAACAAAGTGAAAGGACAATTCAAACAATGGAAGACATGCTTAGAGCCTATGTAATTGATTTCGGAGGAAATTTGGACGATCATCTACCATTAATAGAATTCTCATACAACAACAACTATCATACCAGTATCAATGTTGCACCATTCGAAGCACTTTATGGATGAAAGTGTCGAACCCCAGTCTGTTGGGCAGAAATTGGAGAAAAGAAATTATCTGGACCAGAAATAGTACAAGAGACAACAGACAAGATTATTCAAGTCAAGGAACGACTAAAAGCAGCACGCGATCGACAAAAGAGTTATGCTGATAACAGGCGAAAGCCATTGGAATTTCAAGTAGGAGACAAGGTATTATTAAAGGTTTCTCCATGGAAAGGAGTGCCGAGATTCATCAAAAGAGGAAAGTTAAGCCCCAGGTATGTTGGACCCTTTGAGATTATTAAAAGAATAGGACCAGCAGCTTATCAGCTACAACTGCCAGAAGAAATGGAAGGAATACATGATGTATTTCATGTATGTAATCTCAAAAAGTGTTTAGCCGATGAAACATTAGTGGTATCTCTTAAGGACATAGAGGTAAATGAGAAGCTCATGTTCGTAGAAAAGCCTCTACAAATTGAGGACAGGAAAGTCAAGAATCTCAAACACAAGAGATTAGTTCTAGTCAAAGTAAAGTAAAGTGGGATTCCAAAAGAGGACTAGAGTACACTTGGGAGCTTGAATCTGAGATGCAAAGGAAGTATCCACACCTATTCCAGTATACCTCGAGGACGAGTTCTAAAACAAGGTGGGGAGGATATAACAACCCTCCTAAAATATTTCCGACATCCCTAAAATATTTAGAACATCCCTATACGTCCTAAAATGCACCCTGTATACGAGATTTGACCCTATATACCTTTAATTTTACAAAAATAAAATAAAAACAAAATTTCATCATCACTCAGGGGCCGCGAAGACCTAGTCTTCGGCTTACGCGGGCCGCGACAGCTAAATTACCAGGCGGAGCCCTAGCGTACCACGTGTCAGCATGGTGGCAAGTCTACCCGGTGATTGGTCAAAGCTAGGGCCTACTACCCCTATGTCACGGGCCGCGAAGGCTTAGCCTTAGGCTTACGCGGGGCGCGACGAACTCGACGATCAGCCCTATAAAAGGAGGCCATCGGCCTTCAGTCCCAACTCGTTCACAGTTTACTTTCTCTCTCAAATTTCTACGTAGCAATTATTATACCCGGGAATTATACCCACTAAAATAACGAAGTTCTGCCTCGTTGTAAGTATTTTAACCCCCGGTTACATATTCGATACGCTGCCCGATTGATCTAGTGCTCCGTAATGGCTGTCGAGGTTCTGCCCGACGTAGTCGTTGGAGTTCTGTCTCGGGGAGGGTATGACTAATGTAAATATTGGGTTATTATACTAACGTGTGTGCATTGTTTAATGGGTTATTGGATTTTATCACCCCCAACTATCGGCCTTTGGCCATTGCCACCCCCAACTAACACTTTGACACCCGGCACCCCCAACTTGACTTTTAGTTTGTGTTGGCACCACTCAGTTAAATCTTTACTAACTGAGTTTGTTTCTTATCCTACATGGCACAACCTAGCTTACGTGGACAGGATGACATGGCGAATTTGTGGCACTTTATCAATTACGTGTACAGGATGACATAGTTTCATGATATCTTCTCTCTTTTAAGCTAATCTACACAAAACAAAACCTTCCATTCTTTCAGAAAAATAAATCGTCAGATCGGTGTATACTCAAATCAAATCAAATCTTGTCTCAAATCAAACGCAAATCAACCACCACCATCGGCGACCGTACCTAACAACCCCGTCGTCTGTTTCGAGTGCAAAAACGGATTAATTGAATTGATCTCAGATTCAGTTAGCAATGAAGAGACTCCGGCGTTCGGTAACGAGTTCATTGAATCGATCTCAGTTTCAGTTAGGTGTACTACAATGAAGATGATGATGATGACGTCATAACGAACGAACGGATCAAGAATTGAAACATAGAGCAGATCGATAATCAGATCTTCACAACGAGAGTAGATCGGTTCCAGTTAGGGTTTGCATCTCTGTTGTGGAAGAAGAGGCGGAGGGCGGCGCCGGCGGTGGTGGGGGAGGCGATTTGTTTGTTGGTGGTGGTGTCTTGCATTATTTGTTCAAATCTGGGGCATGATTTGTGGTAGAATTATGTGGAAAGCTGCTGAGAATGTGAAGGTTGTAAGATGAGTGAGATGCAGAGGAGTATAATGAGTGGTTTTATTAGCACCTGCACCTCCATGGATGAGCTTCGATGTGGGAGGAGTGAAAGCTTAGTGGTGTGGTGTGATGATAATGTATGGTGGCTGAAGAGGAGGGTTTTGGTTGTCTTTATAAAATGCAGCTTTTTATATATACATATAGTGCCACATAATCAAGATTCGCCATGTCATCATGTCCATCTCATCAAGTTTGTGCCACGTATGATAAGAAGAGTAAACTGCAATTTTACCCCCTGGGGTTTAATCCAATTGGCACTATGACTCCCTCCCTGTAAAATATTGCAATTTGCCCCCCCCCCCAACATTGTTGTTCTGTCGCAAAATTACCCCTGCCATTAAAGAACTTAACAATTCTGTTAATTGGTTTGTAAAATAACTAAATTACCCTTCCTTCTTACCCCCTCTGATCTGTTCTACTCTGCAATATTACCCCCTATGTAAAATGACTATATTACCCTTTCTTCTAACCCTCGATGGTTCTCTTTATTCTACAATATTACCCCCCAGTGTTATAGACTGTTCCAAACATTACCCCTGCAGGAAACAAATCCTTTTCAAAACCCTCTAACAATTAGGAAATGGACTTTGGTAAATTCCTAACCTGCTGCAAATTGTCATTTAACCATTAGAAAACCTCATTGGCAATAAAAATTCAGAAGAAACGAATAAAATAGAACTTCAATGTATGTTCCTTGTATTCTAATTATAAGCTGGTTTATAATGAAGAAACTATTCAAACTCATTTGAGGAGAGTTTATTAAGGACACAAAAAACACAAAAAATATATAAAAAGTATGTCAAACACATAGCAAACTCATCCTTGCAATCACAGGTTAACTTACCTTCGCTCTTTTTAATAATATTTGACACTAAATGGTATGTTGCTGGAACATTAATAACAATTTGAGGATTACGCATGGTCTGATCCCAAAACAGAGACACAACTTTCGCATAGATTAGTTCAATGATGAGGATGGCCACAACATATAATTATATTTCAAGCTTTTAGGACTATCTGGTTTTGACAAACACAATGTATCTTATTAGAATGTAAACCGTATGCATCCATACGAAAACCTAAGCGTGTTAAGAGAGAGAGAGAGAGAAGAAATGAACGAACTTGCGATTTTGAATAGTGCTGCAAATGTTTTCGATGAGCTGAACAACGGATCCTTTGAGAACGGTGTCGGTTTCGAGTCGATCATTAAGCCGAGTGGCGAGAATTGCTTGCTGAGTGGAAACAAAATCTGAGAGGAGTAAACGATAGCGTTCCTGTGAAGAGGCGATGAGTTTGATGTCTAATACATGTAGCAGCGGCTTCGAGTTCATGACACCGGAGAGAATCAGCGGAATCGCGTTAGATGTCAAATTTACAGGCATTTTCAGAAGCCAGAAATGTGTGTTGTAAGAAATCGGAGAAATAAGATTTGGAAATTTGAAGGAAAAAGGTTAGGGTTTCAAGATGAAGATCGCCGGAGATGAATATCACCGGAAAAGAAGATCGCCGGAGATGAAGATCGCCGGAGATGAAGATCGCCGGAGATGAAGATCGCCGGAGATCTGGAGGAGCGGTGTGGGAAGGTAGGGGGTAAGAGTGCTAGGAGTCTCAAATTTATAGGGGTTGTAATGTGTAAGATACAAAAGTATAGTGGAAATGAACTATATAACCTTTGGCCGTTACTTAATTATGTTGTCTTTTAACAAAAGTTGTTCACAGGGGGTAATCTTGCGACAGAACTACAATGTTGGGGGGCAACTTGCAATTTTTTTCAGGGAGGGGGTCAGAGTGCCAATTGCCTCTAACCCCAGGGGGTAAAATTACAGTTTACTCTGATAAGAAACATACTCAGTTAGTAAAGATTTAACAGAGTGGTGCCAGCACAAACTAAAAGTCAAGTTGGGGGTGTCGGGTGTCAAAGTGTTAGTTGGGGGTGGCAACGGCCAAAGGCCGATAGTAGGGGATGATAAAATCCAATAACCCTTGCTTAATTTATTAGATTATAACCAGGAAACCACAGGAAAAAGTCTAAATTAGCAATGTGAGTAATCTCTTTTTGTAAACCTTTTTTCAAACTGTTTTTACAAAACCTCAAGTGTTTTACATGATAATTAAAAGTGATTGAGTATTTGTAATTCTACAATTATCGTCGGTATGTTGGGGTTTTGTATAAAAAAATTTGTTACTACACTGTGAGAAGTAACATGACCACAAGTCGGGTTGACAGTGACGTCGGTGGTAATTAAGGTAGAATAATAAACAAATGTAATTGTTAATTGCCCTCAATACTGTACAAGGATAAAATCTGTTTAGATTAAATTAGGATTCACTCACCAGTATTTCCCACTGATAAATTGTAATACCCTAACTAGTATTTAACAAAAATCACAGCGGAAATTCGTGCCATAAAATTTCTTTCATTTCAAACGTCTTGACTTACTTGAAAGTCCGTTTTGAAAATAACTCTTTTACTAAACAAAAGCAAACTTCATGTTTGCTAGGGTACAAAATCGATCATTCCCGTACAATCTACCTTGTGACTCGGCCTTCGATCTCTATTCCTTGTGATAATCGCCCGTACTCTCGTACAACCTGCATTCACCACATACATTTATAACATTAGCATACGTTATACATATAAACAAGATTCATACATGTACACTTTCCATTCAGCTCTCTCTCTAATTTTAAGCATATCATTCGCATATCCATTTCCTGGTGAGCCTTCAATAATGTACCTGCATAAATCTTCGTTTTCCAGGCACACGATTAATCTCATTAATACTCAACGTATCAAAAATCATACTTACATATACACGTGCATACATCCATACCTCTCTACATACATGCATACACTCATAGGTATCTTCATATATTCATAAATACGATTCTACATACGTATCTTCATACATACATAAATACACATCTGCATATGTTCCTACGTCTTTACATACCTGCATACGATCACACGTACTTCATACCTCTCTACATACATGCATACACTCATACGTATCTTCATACATACATAAATACACATCCGCATACGTTCCTACGTCTTTACATACCTGCATACGATCACACGTACTTCCATACATACATCAATAACTACATACACACATACCTACTCACATACATACATACATACATACATACATACATACATACATACATACGTACATACATACATGCATACGAACATACATACATACATGCATACATACATAAGTATATACATACCTACCGATTCACATACATACATACATACTTGCATCCACATATATATATACGTTCATACCTACACACGTATGTACCTTCATATTAAATACATAATGCTCATGCTCATACATAACTACTTGCGTACACACATACACTGATACCTACATATATACATACATGCATACATAACTACATACTTACATGCATTCATAAAATGAATCATAACTACACACGTGCATACCTTTGCTCACACGTGCATATACTTACGTAATTTCCTAAATACATACATACATACTTAATAACTCGTACATACCACTTACTGATACGTGGTTGAAAATCGGAGCACCAGGATGCGTTACAAGTCAACCGGGAATGCATGACGCGAAAAATCGTGAAACCAAGTTAAATAAGCCGTCGGCGACGGGTATGAACCCGTCCCCGACGGGTTCGGGAAATACCCGTAAGCACATAAGCCCGTAGACAGGAATCTAAGGCGTCGGAAGAAATCATCACCATACAAACCCGTCGGCGACGGGCCTATACCCGTCGGCGACGGGCAGTGCAAAACAGCTGCTGACCAGTTGGTTTTTAAGTGGAGGAAATGATTACATTTTGCTTCCTTTTTTTGCCTTACCACCGGGAATGGCACTAGAGGTGGGGTTTTTACAAAATTCCTAGAGCCATTTTATATACATCAATCATCTCCATTCATCCATAAACAAGAAAACTCTATATGTATATTAAGAAGTGATTCGAAAGTCACTTACCTCGAGTGCCCGTTTCGTACGTGCTTCCTCCTATTCTTTCCGTTAGCCTTCCATGCCTTCCCATCTTGACATGATCCTATACTTTCATGTCATCATGGTTGCCACTTCGTTAGTATAAACTCACATATGGACATAGCATGTACTTAATGACTTCTCTAACATGACACTTGTGACAAAGCTTTGTTATGCTATTCATACACAGTTGACTTTCAGAAAGTCAACTGTCTATCTTATGAATTATCAACCTAATCCATATATTCGCATCATTATAGTCGATTATACTACGGACATCAAATACATTCCCTGCTCACATAGTAAAACACCATGCGACCACAAGATCATATATGCACACCACATAAACAATTCCTTCCATACTAGTCATCTCATAATTTCATGACTAAAAACATCATTCAAGATCAACTAATTTACATTATCCTTGAACCCGACATTAACCTTACTAGAAATCCACATACCATACAAAGACACCACTTTCACCCCTTGACCCCTACCACCAAATCAACTAAACGCATAGGGTGTACCGCATCTTCAAGTATAGAGTACAAACTCCTAATGCATGCTTCTACCATATCATAATAACCATTCAATTTTCCACATGAACTCCATCTAACACACACTTCACATATTAGTTAGCTAACAACTAATTCATTATCATTTTCTAAACTTATTTACTCACAACTTGCATATAATTCCACATTTAATTGTCACTTAAGCATTTCATCAAACACTTGGTGTGCATACAACGTTCTAAGCCTCATGTACAACCCATTCATGCTTTGTTACCCATTTCTTGTTTTCATTTATCAATTTCAACTAATTTCTCATAACTTTCCTTCTAAATCAGATTCATTTAGCAATAATCTACAACGTCAAACTTCATACATATCGAAACTACACTCTATCTAGCATAAGCAACATCATCATCTTCATGACATTGCTTCCATAAGTGGGTTTTTATTAAAACATCAAAATAATCAGAATTTCGAGCATGATTTATGTTTCATGAGATGATTCTACTTCGTTATCATTCTAATTTCACATAAATTCACGGATTGAACACAACCCATTTCATACAACTTCACCAAATTGGATTCTACAACTTACCTCATGTATAACAAGTCTAGATGAACATGGATTTGAGTTCATGCATAAGATTTGAGTTGAGTCTCCCTTTTGATTTGGTCAAATTGCATCAACATGAGCATTCTTCCTTCCTTCTCTCTTGTGGGTGTCGACACACACCACAAACACCCCCACATAATGCTGAATCTTCTAATTTAACTAAACTTGACTCAATTTTTCCAAGTTTAGCCCCTCTAGTTTGTCACACCATCACAATTGTCACCAAATTCATTCTTTACTTGTTTTGACTAAGTATTTTAACTAGGTTAATAACCTATTTTATTTTATTTCGTGTCATATCATATGTGGAAACATAGGGCGAATATATGCGTTCGAATTTTGGGGCGTTATAAGTCTACCTCCCTTAAAGAAGGTTTCGTCCCCGAAACCTTTCTCATTCTTAGTAGACCAATACTACTCATACTTTTTCATCTATCCATTCACGATGCTCAATACCACATGAATACATTCAGGATCTTTGCAAAAGTCTTATTCATGAATAAATATAATCGTACCATCACATTATCGTACTAGAACTAAAGTGTGCAACTAGAAGCAAACCCAAGGGTTTACTACCATGATTTTCATAAAAGCAAAATGAAATTCATATGAACTTGCTACCACATTCATCGTTAGTATTAGTTCTAATAATTTCGCCTTTACTTGGAGTTTTAGTTCTACCTTCTTACTCATACATGCACTGTCTACTACTTAAGCCAGATTTAAAACTCATTCTTAGCCTACTTCTAAAAGTCAACCCTTCCTTAACATATCACATCTTGCGTTACCACTGGTTCGTGCGGAAGTACTTTTTCAACTCATAACTTTATACTTAATTTCACATATTAAACAATTCACTAACCTTACTATTTTGGCATAATGTCGCGACCCGCGAAAGAAAACCGACCACTTCATTACAAATCCAAACCATCCCAGGATTGATCTCATTCATCCGTGTAATGAGCTTCCGCTCATGTGAATTCTTTCACTGATCTTGATAGGTTTATCACACTATGATATCTGACGGAAGTAGATTCCATTGATTCGTCATCCTTATCTTACGGTGATCATTCCTTTTCGATTGGTGACATTGCGTGTCCATTCATCAAGCTCACCTATGAGTACAAAACTTAACATATCAAAACATTAACTAACGAGTTCAAATGGCAATCGCCTTCTGACCCGTATGACCCATTTATCCTTTCGACCATTCTTGCATGCAACGCATTTGCATAAATATATTCATATATATATATATATATATATATATATATATATATACATGAAAGTTTAAGCATAATTTGAATCATATCACTTAAGAAATATTTACTTGTCTGGTCCGTAATTACTTACACATTCGAATATTTTCATTCCTATCATTCTTTTGTTCATTTGCTTTACATTTACTTATATGACTTGTTTGACGCATACATGGTCAAGCTATTGACTTCTTCTTATGTAGACTAGTTCCGTCTTTTATATCTTAAATCTATTTCGCGGATTCGAACACATTATTCATACCTTTCATACCTTCTATGTTTTGAATCCGTCTCGCGAATTCAAACATTGCATTCACATCTTTCATTCTTTGAATCCGTCTCTCGGATTCAAACATTGCATTTACGCCTTTCATCCCTTGAATCCGACTCGCGGATTCAAGCATTGCATTCATACATTGTTGATCCGTACTTTCTTACGGATTCAACATTCTTCATTCTTATCATTCGCACTTTTCACTCTTACGTAGTACTCTCAATCTCCTGATAGTCTTACTACCCATTTCACCCATACGCCCACCTGCTACCCAATTCTAACGGACACACCTGTAACAATTATCACAGGCTCACGAACGTCATATGTTTCTTGTGTACTGGCCAGGTACACAATCCACATACTAGTTTCGTGTCTTCGTGTAATTGTTACCTTATGTCCGAAGAATTAGGTTTCGGCACGTGTAACATTTCCAAAACTTCATTACCATTCTTATCATTATTTTTCATTTAAAATTTTCCTTTCATTGATAGGTTTTACCATCACATGTACTTACATATATTAAATATATGTACTTGGGTCAATATGTCATATTACATACCTTGGTGCCGGTGCTAGACCGCATCCACAAATCATTCTTTCCAAGCAACCATGCTTACCTTACACATAACATATTGTTAGTTATCTTCCAATACATACTTAAGCACATACTTACCTTGGCCTTTACCCTTAGATCTTGATCGAGTCTTGGATTGTACGGGTTCCTGGTCACGAGAGCACACGAGTTTGAGTTCAAGTATTTACCTCCTCATACTTGATTTCTCTCAAACCAGGGCTCTGATACCAACTTGTAATACCCTAACTAGTATTTAACAAAAATCGCAGTGGAAATTCGTGCCATAAAATTTCTTTCATTTCAAACGTTTTGACTTACTTGAAAGTCCGTTTTGAAAATAACTCTTTTACTAAACAAAAGCAAACTTCCTGTTTGCTAGGGTACACAATCGATCATTCCCGTACAATCTACCTTGTGACTCGGCCTTCGATCTCTATTCCTTGTGATAATCGCCCGTACTCTCGTACAACCTGCATTCACCACATACATTTATAACATTAGCATACGTTATACATATAAACAAGATTCATACATGTACACTTTCCATTCAGCTCTCTCTCTCATTTTAAGCATATCATTCGCATATCCATTTCCTGGTGAGCCTTCAATAATGTACCTGCATAAATCTTCGTTTTCCAGGCACACGATTAATCTCATTAATACTCAACGTATCAAAAATCATACTTACATATACACGTTCATACATCCATACCTCTCTACATACATGCATACACTCATACGTATCTTCAAATATTCATAAATACGATTCTACATACGTACCTGCATTCATACGTCTCTACATACATGCCTACACTCATATGTATCTTCATACATACATAAATACACATCTGCATATGTTCCTACGTCTTTACATACCTGCATACAATCACACGTACTTCATACCTCTCTACATACATGCATACACTCATACGTATCTTCATACATACATAAATACACATCTGCATACGTTCCTACGTCTTTACATACCTGCATACGATCACACGTACTTCCATACATACATCAATAACTACATACACACATACCTACTCACATACATACATACATACATACATACATACATACATACAAACATACATACATACATACATACATACGTACATACATACATGCATACGAACATACATACATGCATACATACATAAGTATATACATACCTACCGATTCACATACATACATACTTGCATCCACATATATATACGTTCATACCTACACACGTATGTACCTTCATATTAAATACATAATGCTCATGCTCATACATAATTACTTGCGTACATACATACATTGATACCTACATATATACATACATGCATACATAACTACATACTTACATGCATTCATAAAATGAATCATAACTACACACGTGCATACCTTCGCTCACACGTGCATATACTTACGTAATTTCCTAAATACATACATACATACTTACTAACTCGTACATACCACTTACTGACACGTGGTTGAAAACTGAAGCACCAGGATGCGTTACAGGTCAACCGGGAATGCATGACGCGAAAAATGGAGAAACCAAGTTAGACAAGCCGTCGACAACGGGTATGAACCCATCCCCGACGGGTTCGGGAAATACCCGTAAGCACACAAGCCCGTAGACAGGAATCTAAGGCGTCGGAAGAAATCATCACCATACAAACCCGTCGGCGACGGGCAGTGCAAAACAGCTGCGGACCAGTTGGTTTTTAAGTGGAGGAAATGATTACATTTTGCTTCCTTTTTTTGCCTTACCACCGGGAATGGCACTAGAGGTGGGGTTTTTACATAATTCCTAGAGCCATTTTATATACATCAATCATCTCCATTCATCCATAAACAAGAAAACTCTATATGTATACTAAGAAGTGATTCGAAAGTCACTTACCTCGAGTGCCCGTTTCGTACGTGCTTCCTCCTATTCTTTCCGTTAGCCTTCCATGCCTTCCCATCTTGACATGATCCTATACTTTCACGTCATCATGGTTGCCACTTCGTTAGTATAAACTCACATATGGACATAGCATGTACTTAATGACTTCTCTAACATGACACTTGTGACAAAGCTTTGTTATGCTATTCATACACAGTTGACTTTCAGAAAGTCAACTGTCTATCTTATGAATTATCAACCTAATCCATATATTCGCATCATTATAGTCGATTATACTACGGACATCAAATACATTCCCTACTCACATAGTAAAACACCATGCGACCACAAGATCATATATGCACACCACATAAACAATTCCTTCCATACTAGTCATCTCATAATTTCATGACTAAAAACATCATTCAAGATCAACTAATTTACATTATCCTTGAACCCGACATTAACCTTACTAGAAATCCACATACCATACAAAGACACCACTTTCACCCCTTGACCCCTACCACCAAATCAACTAAACGCATAGGGTGTACCGCATCTTCAAGCATAGAGTACAAACTCCTAATGCATGCTTCTACCATATCATAATAACCATTCAATTTTCCACATGAACTCCATCTAAAACACACTTCACATATTAGTTAGCTAACAACTAATTCATTATCACTTTCTAAACTTATTTACTCACAACTTGCATATAATTCCACATTTAATTGTCACTTAAGAATTTCATCAAACACTTGGTGTGCATACAACGTTCTAAGCCTCATGTACAACCCATTCATGCTTTGTTACCCATTTCTCGTTTTCATTTATCAATTTCAACTAATTTCTCATAACTTTCCTTCTAAATCAGATTCATTTAGCAATAATCTACAACATCAAACTTCATACATATCGAAACTACACTCTATCTAGCATAAGCAACATCATCATCTTCATGACATTACTTCCATAAGGGGGTTTTTATTAAAACATCAAAATAATCAGAATTTCGAGCATGATTTATGTTTCATGAGATGATTCTACTTCATTATCATTCTAATTTCACATAAATTCACGGATTGAACACAACCCATTTCATACAACTTCACCAAATTAGATTCTACAACTTACCTCATGTATAACAAGTCTAGATGAACATGGCTTTGAGTTGAATCTCCCTTTTGATTTGGTCAAATTGCATCAACATGAGCATTCTTCCTTCCTTCTCTCTTGTGGGTGTCGACACACACCACCAACACCCCCACATAATGCTGAATCTTCTAATTTAACTAAACTTGACTCAATTTTTCCAAGTTTAGTCCCTCTAGTTTGTCACACCATCACAATTGTCACCAAATTCATTCTTTACTTATTTTGACTAAGTATTTTAACTAGGTTAATAACCTATTTTATTTTATTTCGTGTCATATCATATGTGGAAACATAGGGCGAATATATGCGTTCGAATTTTGGGGCGTTACATAAATGTTTTTAAAACGCGTTTCAGGTAACAAAATGTGAAAGCCAAAATAGAAGCCAGTTGGAAAGCACTGAAGGCTTGGAAAATGTGGCTATAAAAGTTACCTAAATAAAGAAAGATGTTTTATTCAATAAATTAGGGTTTATCCCTATAAACATGTTATAATAAAAACTTGGGAATTTCCCATGTGTTTACTATTATGAAAGTGTGGTGTTTTTCTCTGATAAAAGAATTCCTTTATTTCATTTTTGAGATTCGAATTTGATTTAAGTTTCCTATCTTGTCAGAGTGGGTTTATGTGACAGACATGTAGTAACTGGAAGGGTTAGGTTCCGGTAATCGAGACGTCCTCTCTAGGATGGCATTCGTATAAATCCATTAAGGACCAGTTTGCTTACCTGGGGACTAACGATGAGAGTATTAATACCTATCAGGCCAAAGCGTGTCACACCAAACGTTACGTTAACAAACAACACTTTGATAAGTCAATGTATCCGTGTTAAGTCATGGATACCCTCCAACATTGTTTCAAATCACCCCAAATTTGAATCATTTATCGTTTAATGATTTCTTTTTGGGTTAAGTGTATGTCAATGGGTCGACATATGCGGCCAAATCAAAAGCTCGGTAATTGTGGGGGCCCACGTGATTACGAAAGTGACGCATGAAAAACATACTAAACTCTAAGACATGCCAAACCTACCAATTTAAAATATTCCATTTCAAAATATTGTTTTATCCTAAGTTTTATCTTGATTTCTTGGGTTTTATATTGGGATTTTGTTGGTTGCATTATGTGTCACATTTCTTATATTCATGTATGTTAAGTTTCAAATTTCTATGTGTCATAAGTTTCGTATCTATAATATCGTTTTACACTATGTGCCCACAAGTTTCTATTCACAAAAACTCACAAACTGTTTGCGTTGATTCCTTGGGCAACTAGTGCCAAAATCGCCATAAATCAATACTCCTTGTCAACAATGCACTAGCTATATCACAGAGCCGACCTGCTAGTGTATCAAACCTAGGCTAGCGCTTTGGGCCTCCATCAGGAATATATTTATATTTATATATTATATATAATAAGATGAAGTTTGACTGGCTTGCGGAATCTGATCCCTTTAGTGTAGGGGTAATCATTCCATATTGATCAAAGCTCAGTTTCGTGTTCGATTCCAAGCAACAACATTTAAACCTTACTTTTCAGGTTTTCTTTTTTAAATTGGAGAAGCCTTATTTGTCTGGTTTGTAACCAGTAGATTTATTAATTAATATATTTTAAAGGTTTAGGTTTATGTTAATGGAACTTCTGGGTTGTTCTGTGATTCTTTTTTCCTTTCATTGGAGTTTATGTCTGAGTAATGTTGGGTTGTTTTGTTATTATTAATTGTGAGTCAATGAATCAAAGTACTGTAGGTAGAAATCTATATTCGAATAGCTCCTCAAATCACTGACTCAATCAGGTATTTCTTGTTATATATTTTTATTTGATTTTATTTGTTAAGATTGTTATGTTAATGGGTTTTGTTAGCAAAGTCATCAATTTAATAATGGTGTTTTTTTTATCAAAGTTGATGAGTAAAGTTTATTATCCTTTTTGTCTGACTAGCGTTTTAACTCTTAGATGGCCCCAACAATTAAGCTATATTTGTTAATATTTTTTTTAGAAACATGGCAATTTGTCACACCTCAACCGATGGCGGAAACATCGGAGTAAGACGAAAACATGATTGCTCGAGACATCATAACTTGCTAAAATGTGACAATATATTTAAACAACAATTTTCATTTCATACTAACGGGAAATACATTGTCTTGAAGACATAAAGTACAACATACAACAATTAAACATAAAAACTTGAAACAAATACGTAAGTTTAAAGTTTAGGTGTGTTTCTAGTCCACCCTAAATATTGTTTCTTCAATCATCATCATCTAGTTTCCTGCAACGTGTATTAAAATAAAATCAACAAAAGTTGGCGTGTATACAAGTTTGAATACATAGCATAATAGTGTCTAAAATTTGTCTCATATCCGACATGGTAATTTGCATACATCATTATTTAACATACTAGCATGTGTTAACTATAAGTCAAACCAAAGTATAACACAATCGTGCGTATCATTGTCGTCGAAACGAAAAGGCCGTAAAATAGTTTATTTAATAATACCACAAGAATACGGACGGTGCGTTAATCCTATAGCGCTATAATTGTTAAGGTAGGCTTGCAAAGTTAATGAATATATTGAACACAAGTTTAAGCATGGCATGTAGTAACAAGAATGTAACAAGTATCATGTTTGTAACAGATAGAGTATTTGTATAAACAAGTTTAATCGTGAGTATGTGATTTATATATATCTGTGTACATGTTGCACCAAAAGTGTGTAAAACGGTAAATGAGATAGAGTATACTCACGGTTTGCGTAGTAATTCTCACGTACGTGAGTTTGACGAGTCTTGAACCTAGTAAATCAACAAGTGAGGTAGTGGAACATAGTCATGCAAGGAGGTATGATGATTAGCATCCATTAAACCTCGTTATATGATTCACCAAAGCACAAAATCATCAACTTTTCTGATGATTTCGGTTGGTCATGAAGGTGAAAATAAAACGACCTTAAACCTACTAAACATGCAAACAACCAAGTGAGCTAGCTAGAGGCGTGCATCCCAAACATGGAAAGTGTTTGGGGACGTGATGTAGTCTTGTCCCTTTGTTGGAAACTGTTTGAGTCTTAGTGGTATGAACATAGTAAATCAACAAGTGAGGTAGTGGAACATAGTTGGAAAGCCAAGGCTTCCATGGTTCACACTTTCACCAAAATACAAGTTTCACCATATTGAAGATGGTGAATTTGGATGGTCTCAACACTTGTAGGTTGTTTAAAACTTGTTAAAACAGAAAGTTTGGGAGGTGTTTAGACCTTTAAATTTATGAGAATCAACCATACTCAAGCCCCATAACCATAGGTTTTATTAGAAGCATGGTACGTGCAAGATCCTCACAAGATGAATGAGTTATTGAAAAGTTGGTGAAAGGTAACACCAAAACAGAAAGTTGGACCTCAAAATGGTGATGTTCCACCTTAGTATACTATGGTAAACTTGTGGAAAACATTCCTAGAGGTGTTCCAAACTTTCAAGAAGAAGAAAAGATGAAAAAACATGAAGAGAAATGAGGTTGAGGCTCACTTTTGAACTTAAGTAAAATATGCCCATACTTGTTATTTCAGCTTATTTGAGAGTGTTTGAGGGTTTGGAAAAGTGAAATAGAGGTGTAGGAGGCTTGGTTATATAGTGGTTGATTAGGGTTAAAGTTTAAATGAGGTAGGAAGGTGATTGAGGAAGAAAGGAGGTGAGAAAGGTGACCAACCCGTAGCCAAGAAACAACTTCCTGCGGATTAGACCTGCTCGCACCTTGCGGCGAGCAAGGGGTTACTTGCCCGCGGGGGTGGCGTGCTTTTTTCACCGCCAAGTTTGGGTTTTCACACTTTGGACCCTAAACTTCCATATGTTTATCATTTTATGCCCAAAGTTTATGTTTTAACATGTTTTCGAGTACGGGACGTTTTTGCAAGTATGTGGCGAGTATCGTGCGCTTATAAATGATAACTCAAGCATATAATAAGTCTTGGTTCACATGTAAATGTGTATCAAATAGTGATTGTGTATAAGCATAGGTGCAATAGGCATAAGTATAAAAGTGAATTGCCATTATGATCGAAGTATCAGATTACAAGTTTGGAAGTGAAATGCGAATACATTACGAATACAAGGTTCCAAAAATAGAAAAGTGAGTATAAATTTCTAAATAAGGAAAGTACAAAAATGTGAAGCGTTACACAATTAGTATCCTAACCACTCAACGCTGGTTAACTTTATTTTAACAAATTTTGATTTTGCTCCATTAACAAAGAGTCATGGATCCATGTTCATTAACATATTATAGACTCATTAAACGATTAATTAGTAATATTGTTAAGTTATCAATTACCATTAAGATGCTGAGTAAAATAAATATTTATTCAAAAGGGCCAAACTCAATTTTGGGATGTGAGAAAAATGTCGAGGACGACTTTTGGGAACGTTTTTCGGTAACATTAAATCATGGGTATTGTACGCGAATGGACGCGTTGGTTGTATGGTTTGGGACGGTTTTAAGCCGAGCTTGCAACCTTCTAATTCGAAGTAAATGGGTTGGGTATTGTGATTAAGGTGGTGGTTCAGGAACGATCGGTTACTTACCTGGCGCATGAGTCGAACTCGAAATTGACATTCCTATAAGTATAACGTATGTGAATGTCATGCATAAATGTGAAACACACGTGTGCGTATGTGTAACTAATGCAATGCATGTGTGAGTGCTAAGTAATTATACGTGTAGTGTATGCAATAAGACTAATGAACCTTACGCCTTGGAGCGGAGTGTTATCGTAGCTTTTCGAAAAAGAACGGTTATAGTATGGTTTTTTCAAAATGTAAACTGAGTTTACTTTAACCAATGGCTCTGATACCAATCTGCACACCCTCAGATTTCACATACGGGGTTTTACCGCGAGGCGCGTGGCATCCATGATCAAACAACTAATTATGTTGAACCAATTCAAATTTATTGTAAAATGTTCAACTACATTCAACATGAATAATGATAATAGTTTTAGATGTTTGAAAACGTAAGTTTAAGTTATCAGCATGAAAAAAAAAAGTTTAACCAAAAGCCATGACACTCTCCAAGCTGTTCGTTCCCATGTGCGTGTACCTCACGAGCTGCAAAGCATGCTAAGGTGTATCAATATAAAGTTGGCGAGTTCACAGTTTTAATTCAACGAAAAGTAAGTTCCAAATACAATGTTTTAAAGGCATGTCATGGGTAGCTAACCCATTATTAAGCAACTAAACGAGTAATACCGAAACTGGCGTAGTAAGTTTTTGTGCCCTCCGCCTCAATGTCTATACGCATTGATGCAATAGTTAAAGGTCAAAAGTTCACGCCCGGCTCTCAGCACAGTGTGAGGTTTTGTCAAACCTAATAGCGCTATCAACTAATACCCTGTTTGCTAACCCGACAACTAATTGGTATAAAGAGTAGGGACTTTCCAGATAGATGTTTTGTTTAGTCCACTATATACATGAAATTAAACTAGAGTATTTAAGTTCCATATTCCTGTCCAGGAATATAGGTGTGGTCCCAAACCAGGGATAGTGTTATTCTAAAACTAAGAGTTATGTAAATCCCAAACCAGAAATTGCATGCTTTTAGTAAAATTGTGAACTCATCTTAGATTTGTTCGGCTAGAATTTAGTGACTAAAGTTGAGTGTGGTCAACCACGTCCTGATATGGTTATCATTTTGGTATTAGTAATCCACATAAGTCGCATAAATTCTACACGTATATTACCACATAACATGCATACATGTTGATACTCAGTTGTTCGTTCGTGTAGGTATGTGCATGTGTTCATTCATCCCTTATCATGCAACACGTTAATGATACTTGTTTAGGTACCAACCAACAATCAACATCATGTAGTAGCATGCAAACACACTTTAGAAACACATACGTTAACTTTCTTCAGTTTCAGCTCAACCTCCAAAGTTGAATTGTTTTCGTGAATTCTGTTAAATTACTTAATATGCTTGAAAAATTATATATGGTGAAACGTGTCCTTAGGTCCGCGAAGGTTTGTGAATTTTTCCCAAAGCTTAACTGTTTATAGAAAAATCACTAAAAAATATTTAACACCTAAAAGACAATTTCGTCACATTCTGTTGACAGTTTACGGTTTATTTTTTTTAAAAATCTCTGTTGATCCGATTGACGAAATTCCAATTGGAGGATTTCTTGACCTCCTATAACTATCTACTATAAAAACTTTCACATGTTAACTCCAATCCTAGACCAAGTTATGATACCCATAATAGGCTGCAATTGCTGCAGAAAAACGCAGCCTCCACCGGTGTTTCCGTTTTAATCTTTTAAAATACCTAAACTTGTCGAAAAATTATGGTTCCAGTTGGGTTTGAAAGCTATTTAATTGAACAACATTTTAGACTCAAGAACCACACGATTTTGTTAAGTTTTGATCACGTTATAGCCGATACAAGACGGCTGTAAAAACATGGACGAAATCGGTTTATGATCAGCTCATGTTCAAAATGTGATTAGGGTTCTTTTATCATGTTTTTTCTGCTAGTACAACATATAAAACATCACATAAATCAGATTTATCACAAATAATCAATATCATGTTTCTAATCAAAACCCTAATCTTTAAATCATAAGAAACATCAAAATTGATTAGGACAACTTACTTGTAAGCGTTAAAGGGTATTGAAATCGATCAAGAAAGCCACCAATTGCAAGATCCAAGCAACAAATCAAAGTGGAATGGTTTTTGAAGGCACAAAGTCGCAATTATCACTAGTACACAAGTAACCATTAGACGGGGTTCAATTTTGTTTTTAGACGCGGTAATGCCCATAACCCCGTCTAAATATACACACACAATCTCATGACATCAGGATAGTAACGAAATATCCTTTAAACACTAATAAAATTCGTGTCTTTTGATACGAACCCCGACTTAAAATATGCCTACATAGCTTTAGACGGTGTTTTACAAACCCTGACTTAAAATATAATTTAACATTAATAAAATTCACGTGTTTTGATACGAACCCTGACTTAAAATATGCTTACAAAGCTTTAGACGGTGTTTACAAACCCCTGACTTAAAATATAATTAAAAAAATGATACGATTGAGATATATATTATTTGAATTTTTTAAGTATGATATGGATAGAGATAAAAGACCATGTTTTCTATTTTTTAAGTATGATATGGATAGAGATAAAAGGCCATGTTTCCTAGTTGGAGTAAGTTTGTAATTAATTAGGATAGTAGCTTAGGTTTATAAATATGCAAGGTTGAGTTTTGAATAAGAAAAAAAGTTTGTTTCCTTTTGGTGCTATAACGTTTATTTTCTTTGATCAATGGCTGTAAGCAAGAGTATTAATTGGAGTTGTGCGTTCTTGGTTCACTTGTGTAAACGACCTCAGGTTTAACAATCATCTCCATCAAGATTCTACATATTTCCCACAAAAAAAGTTATGTTATTTGTTATTTATCAATTTTAGAAAAATAGATAATTTTAAAAAATAAAATGATAAATTTGTCGGAAATTTGTAGCAAATTGACAGCAGTTGCTACAATTTTCCTACAAAAAAGCTATTATTCAATAAATAAAAAAGAATACATAATTTTAAAAAATAAAATATTAGATTTGTCGGAAATTTGTAGCAAATTGATACTAGTTGCTACATATTTCCTACAAAAAAAAGTTATGTTATTTGTTATTTATCAATTTTAGAAAAATAGATAATTTAAAAAAAAATAAAATGATAATTTTGTCGGAAATTTGTAGCAAATTGATAGTAGTTGCTACAAATTTCCTACAAAAAAGGCTATTATTCGCCACTATCACCACCTTCCGTTGACCGTCAACCACCAGTCACCACCTGCAAACCGTACCTCCACCATTATCACTGCCTTCCCCACCGTCAACCGTCGTTGTGGGTTAGGGAACCTTAATCCGAGTAACGAAAGATCGATCAACACTACCAGTCACCGTCGGTTGTTGTCGGATTGAATCAAATTTTCTTTCAAGTTTCCAACTGGATGTGAGTTGTATGAAGCATTAGGACCCACATTTTATAAGCAGAGTGATGACAGTTAACTCTTACCATAATGAGGACCGGTTAAAAAAGAATCTTACCAATTAAGTGTAGTAGATGTTCAGCACCGTATACGCTTGACGGAGAAACATCATTTTTAACTGATTCGCGATATTGTACACGTTCTTTATCGTATAAAAGTATAACAGGCAAGGCCCTGTCAAGGTAACACCTTAATCCCTTCAAAATCTCTCCAACTGAATCTGACATCCTGTAGTCAACGCATTATTATGGATCAAGCACCAACGATAAGACATGTATTATCTATTATTATCCACTAATCACTATGGTCTGATATGACACTCTACAACTCGATCTTACAATTTAACACTTAACACTGAACACAACATAATAATGCATACAAAGGAGTACAAGGAGTATAACGAGCGATTCATAAATATTGATTCCAAATAAGGCTTGTGAAGACATGTGTGGTCCAATATAACCTGTTACGCCATATTTTAGAGAATGTATATGTACTCGTACCTTATTTTTTATATACTATTAATTTTTACATATAATTTTTTAGAGTTAGTCGATGTTAGGGATGAGCTTGGTGTCGTACCCGTATCGAAAGTATTGATCCCGAAAATCATAAAAATGGATACCGGTATAGGTATGGTATGATACGGTACCGGTCAACCCTAGTCGATGTTTGTAAACCATTTTTTATGATGTAACTTCACTTTAAAAAAATATATATTTTTTGTTTTTAAATACCTAAACAATCTAACTCTTTCTCCAAATTTTTTTGATCACAATGGTCCTAACTCCTAATCCGTGTCAATGTTATAAAATCCATTCACAACCGTTTGATCACAATATCATCTAAGGGCTCTTGTTTTATTAACACTAAAAGGTTTCTCAAAACCTCAGGCGGGCGACTCTCACTTTTCCCTCCCAAATCACACCACTTCCTCCCCCAAACCCTAGAGAGACGCCGCACACCACGCCGGATCACCTCCTACGCGTCACCACATCACCTCGCCGAACCACCTCTTCGGCACCTTCGGACCACCAGGTATTCTTGTTTTGTTTGATTGTCCCTAATTTGTATTATCTTTACAAATTTCTAGAGTTAGCCGCCCACATTCGTTCCACAGCGACCCAGAATCGTACAGTTCCGGCTCCCAGTTCCGGTCATCGCTTTCACTTCCCCTGCTCAGGTTAGATTGTTTGTTTAATTTGTTCAATTTCTGCTGTTTCTGTTGATTGTTCAATTCGTCACTGGTAGATCGTTCAATTGCTGTTACATCATACATGATGTTTCTATAGATCGTCAATTCGTTCAATTTGTTTAATTTGTTCAATTTGTTCAAATGCTATCACTGGTAGATCGTCACTGGTATATCGGCACAGGAAGATAATTGCTCATCACTTGCCTCTATACATTAGCGACAAGTAAAGGGTCAAATATTATTTTCCAAGATAGGACTTCGTGGAGGCGTAGAATTAAGGTTAAGGACTCCTTGCAGCATTTTCATGATGTAGATTGGTTTCCTAATTATATTTTTATTTCAGATTTTGAATGGTACATCGGCCAACCTGGATGCTAGAAAATCCTGCTCGGGGGCTATGAAACTTCATAAAAAGTATTCGAAAAAGGTACATGTTATGCCATTGTGTCTAAACTCTATAGTGTCCTTTCTTGGTTTTTTGAGGTCCCAATGTGGGTGGGTTGTGTAATGAGACAAAACGGGTTGTGTTTTTAGTATAGATCTAAATAGACTTATTTGGGCCGGGTTGAACAAACACTTTTTTGTCACATTATTACATTTCAAGTATTTGATGTAAGACTACCTTACATATATAAGACCATTGTTTTCCATTTTAGACTCTTATTCAATAATTTATGTGATAATCAGTTTTTATAGGCGTTTGTGATTTTCTTATCAGATTATAAACCCGTATAATATCAAAAGTTGAGGTGAAATCTTTGAACCAGCCAAGAGTGTTAAAGAGCTTTGTCATTTTGGGTCATATTTTATTTACTGGTAAAATTTTGAGACCTAGGCTAAACGGGTCAGGTTGAATGTCATCCAAAGTGTTTCAGATGTTTAAAACTAGGGGTGCAAACGAGCCGAGTGGCTCGCAAGCTCCTCAAGATCGAATCGATAAAAAGCTCGAACGAGCCGAGCCTTATCGATCCCGAGCCCGAGCCCTAGCTTGAAATAACGATCAATTAGATACCGAGTCCGAGCTCGACCCTTGTATGTGTAGCTCATTTAGGCTGGTCGAGCCTTATCGAGTTTAGTATACTTTAGTGTTTAAACTATATTCTACATTTTGAATAGTCTAAATGTGTTTTTATTTGAGTTCCCAAACTATCGAGCCGAGTCGAGCCTCGGTTCATTAACAACCAAAAACGAACTCAAGCCGAGCTTTAGCTTGTTTAAACTCGCGCCATAGATACTTAGATCGAGCTCTCGAGCCGAGCTCGAGTTTTAAATTTTACTAGCGAGCCGAGCTCGAGCCCAAAATCCAAGGCTCGAATCGAGCCGAGCTCAAGATTTAGAAAGTCCCAACGAGCCGAGCTCGATTAAGGTAAGGCTTGGGCTCGGCTCGGCTCGTTTGCACCTCTACTTAATTTTACAATGTTAGAAAACAACTACAACTTCTAACAAAGAGATTAACTTGAGTTCGAATAATAATTTATCACCATATATTGCTTCCTTAACGCCTGGGTAATTTAAACAGACTACTTAAATGGGTGATGTGTGCTTCAATGAAATGCGTCAACTGGGTTCAATCAGTTAAAATGGTTAAAGTTCAAAACCACTCCTCATTTTCAGCAGAAGTGAAGAAATTCATATTTCATTTCCCAACTACACTTTCTCTCTTCATCAAGGACTCTCCAGCTAGCTAGATCTGAACATGTAAACCGGTTAAATGCTAACATTTTTGTTGTTTATTCCTGATCTGGTTCATCTTATCTTCAATATGTTCCGGCTCCAGCTACGCTTCTTGCTACTTCAAGACGCGATATCCTTGGTTTTAAAAAGCGAGAGGCGCACAAAAGCGACGAGGTCTAAAATTGAGGCGCGAAGCGCAAAGCGCAAAAGCGGTGGGCTTTTCGTACCCGAAGCGCAAGATGTTTATATAATTTTTTTTATATATCCCATACATATCCCATAGGTTTTTAGCTTCCTTTAATCAAAATATAGCTATAAGTAAGGCTTTTATACCATTTTATTTATTCAGTTAATCTAGGTATGGGAATGAAAGTCTCAAAAGGTGGGGTAAATACTTTGTCCCACATCGGTGTGGGGACAAAGTGAGTGGTTGTTTATAAGGTAAAGCCTTTACTACTCCATTGTAGCTTTATGACATGTTTTACCACAAGTCCTACCCGCGCGCAGGGGGGGTGCAAAAAATGATTTTCTCAGCTGGGATTTGCTTGAACTCGTGCCCGCCCGCACGTCCTGCGGACACGAATGCAGCTCCGAAAACCCAGGCCTGCGCCTTATGTCGCCTTGCGCCTAGGCGCGCTTTTTAAAACCAAGGCGATATCTGTGACCAAGGGCATTATGCAACCATATGTCCACTGTCTATAATCACTATAAACAGTGAGATGATTAAAAAATAAGTTTTTAATATATGTTATGCTAAGAATGAGCCTTTTTTTTTGGGTATAATTGTTTATGCCTTTTCAACATGTTGTGATAGTGGCCTTGTGCTTGCTTTTACTAATGGCAAAATTGAAATTGGCGTGACTTTTTTTACATTTAGATATATTACCATCTAATATTGGTATAAGAACTCAACTTACTATAATTATTTAATTACAGGACTGGACGTCATCATGTTAATGAACTTTTGACTTCAAAATCATTAGTCGTCTACATCAATAAACTATCATAATTGTCAAATTTAGTGAGTTTCAAAACTTGTTATGAACTTATTAATCATATATATTAAGTTTTTAATAATATGTGGTCTTGAATTCTTGATTTTCATGGTAATGCTTATTTAGACTTGGCTACCCAAGTTTAATCTGATAATTCCACAAAAAATAGAAAAAAAGATGATAAGTTTAATCTGATAATTCCAAAAAAATAGAAAAAAAAGGTGATTTTTGTTTTTAACCTTTTGGATATGGTACTAATGTTTGATGCAATAGGGAATATTTGTTACTTTTTAAACAATGAAGTCATTAATGTGTATATACACTTTGAATTGTATCATATAAACAATAGGGTTGTCGATGTGTATATTGTATATGTACTTCGAAATTGTTTCTTATAAATCTTTGCCGGTGTAAATTATGGATCCCGCCGCAACGCGCGGGTTCCCCACTAGTATAATTTAAACACATTACATTTTGTTGTGTATGTTTGTAGGTTTAGCATCAGAGTTTTTGAAACAGTTTTCCAAGGCTGCTTCTAAAAGTGACCAGGTACTCATGGCATTGACTAAAACCTTTCCGATTGATTATATAATTGATCTAAATTGAACTGTATTTTTTTATTTTTGTTATTGCAGTACCAATTTGCAGGCTTGCATCAGCCTTTGCTTTTATATGCCTCCTTGTAGTGATAGTTTGTTTCCCATTCCTTATGCTTTATTACCTCTTGTGGAAGGGCGCAAAGATACTAGCCGCACCACCTCACCTCCTCAGCGCCGCCGCACCACCTCGCCGGTCCACCTCCTCAGTGCCGCCGCACCACCAGGTAATCTTGTTGTCTTTGATTGTCTCTAATTAGTATTATCTTTACAAATTTCTTGAGTTAGAGTGGTATAGCAGGTTATTGTGCTGTTGTTGTGTCATTGTCAAGTAAGAAAGAGTTGAGTTAGAGCTTGATTGATGCATTTTTTTTTTATATATAGGTTTAGAGAGTAGTTGCAGGGATGGATACTTCAGAACTAATAATTATAATATTTTTTATTTTTTAGATGTGGAACGACAAGAAAGTGGCTACAGATGAAGATATAGAAAAGACGTTGAAGGAATTGATGCCAATTTTATTTGACGGGTTGGGTATTCCTTAGTTTAAATATAGTTTGTTTATGGTTTTGAATAGATTAAGTAGTGAATTGTTATTTTACCAATTAATATTGTAGACTTTCGGGTTGAATGTGTATTGGGTCACTTTTTACTTGTCCGGATTTGACTACGTTGAATATATAAAAGGATTGATTGGATTTGACATCTATGTTGGAGTGCAGATTATTTTTTTACTGCATATTATGTCATTTTTAAATATCTCTTTTTTACTACAGATTTTTGTTTGAAATTTGACAGCATAATTTGTCGTTCTTACAACATTGGTCATAAGTCGCGGTTCATCCAACACCGACTAAAACCTTTCTTAAAATTGTAAAACGACTTTAAGTCGCGGTTCATCCAACACTGACTAAAAACTTTTCCTAAAATTGTAAAACGATTTTAAGTCGCGGTTCATAATCCTGACTAAAAATATTTTTGTAAAAGTATGAACATCTTTTTAGTCGCGGTGGTTTATTTTAAGACAGGGTTCAGCAAACCGCGTCTTATAAACAACACATTTTTAGCCACGGCATTTTAAGTCAGGGTTTGAAACCGCGACTAAAAACTATTTTAACCGCGTCTAATGCTCACTTCTGTACTAGTGTATGGTGGAGGTGGGACTGCCATACGTAATGGGGGGTTTAGGGTTGGGTTATGTTTTTTTTTTTAACTAATTAAAACCCATGGGTGAACCTTTTGGTGGGCTTTTGTAACTTTTGGTGGCCATTTCTAGCTAACACAAGCCCATAAATCCATTTTCTACTAATTTTTAATAGTCCAAGTCTATAAAAATAAAGCCCACTAGTTTGTTTATAAAAAATATTTTTATAACGCAAGATCACACAAAAACGCACATTGTTCGTAATTACGAGAAACAACTAACAAGTAGTCCATGTAATCAAATAACATATAATTCCCCTAAATTATATTATTATTTCTATGTTTGCAATATTATATCAATGTTTCACCAACGTTCGGGGTCATACTTGTGTGCAGTTTGGTAATTCGGTTAATTCACCGAATTATTATTATGTGAGTGTTCGTGTACTAACTGACACACTTAACCAACCAATACGAAGTGAAATTCTATAATGAACGTTTTAAATCATGTTAAAAATAACAGAGTTAACCTGAAAAATCTCAGTTGTCACACGCACTATGAGCTGCACACCTTACTTGCGTACTCTAATGGAGCTGAACATCGTACTTGTATTTCAGTTTGCTTTTCCTTTTGGCGGACTTACGGGATGAAATTTTTGCTACCAATTCGAGTTTGGGTTGTCTTATGGGAATATGATCTAGTTTGGTTTGTGTTTTGAAAGGAAGTTGATGGTTCCAACGAGGAACGTGAAATTTGGCATATCCAATTAAGGCCGGTAATAAGTGGGATAATTTGGATTAAACCAATTGTTTGGATTCATAGTGGTGGTTCTAGATTGAAATCAGTGGCAGACCCAGGATTTTTTCCATGGGGGTGCGGAAGATTTTTAAAAATTTTAGGCCCCTAGGTACATAAGTAAAAAAATCGGTTGTATCGGGTCGGGTCGGGTAAGTCAAAAGAACATCAAACTAAATTTATATATTTGGCAAACACGTCAAACTTTGTAAAAAAATCGGTTGTATCGGGTCGGGTCGGATTCCGAAGGAAGAGTATCCAAATCAATTAGTTCGGAAGATGTATCCACTTTCTGCTTGAGAAATCGCGCCATAACGTCTCTACTCATGGTTCCTATCACAATCATATTGATCCATCATCCAAAACCATAAATTCATCGTTCCAAAAATCATCTAAAAATCACCCCTAAAAATCATCTAAATAACATAATCATCAAGCCCTAGAATTGTTTAATCACTCCTAAAAATCATCTAAATAACATAACCATCAAAAAAATCATCTAAGGCAATAAATCATCACGTAAAATCATCAAAAAAACCATCATAAAAATCATCTATGACAGTAAATCATCAAGTAAAATCATTAAAAAAAACCAAAAAACTAACCTTGATGATGTCGCTGCTGTGTTGCTGCTGCCTGGCCGGATTCCAGTCAGTTTCTGGCCGGAATTTTGACTGTCGCTGGCTGCTGTTGCTGCTGGCTTGGTGATGAAGTCGTTGGGCAGGATGTCGTGGAACAGAAACAGAAGGGCGGGAGGATATTGAAGGGGTTTTTGGGCAAATTGTTAATGTTTATTGTTGGGTATTGGGTAATTGACTAATGGACTATTGGGCTTTTGTTTATTGTTGGGTATTGGATAATGGATATGGACTAATGGACTAATGGGTTAAGCTTTGGTTTGGGTTTAAGTAGTATAATGGTAGTTTTTTTTTATAAAAAATCAGACTTTACTAAAAAAAATTATAATATAAATCCATAATATTTTTTTACCCAATGGGTGCGGATGAAAAATTCCAAGGGGTGCGGATGAAAAATTCCACAGGGTGCGGACGAAAAATTCCAAGGGGTGCGGACAGGATTTTCTTCGGAAAATTACACTAAATTTTTTTTTTCTCGGGGGTGCGCCCGCCCACCTTGGCTTGGTGGTGGGTCCGCCCCTGATTGAAATTAATACAAAACACTAAGAAAATGGAGATGCGGGAGAGTAATTGGTAAAAAGATTTATCAAATTACCTACTATTTATAAGGTTTTGTTTGCAAAAATTCCTTTTTCATTTAAAAAAATCTTATCCTTTCAATGTCTATAGCCTAAACGGCTCTCCCCCACTTCATGCCGTGAACACCCCTAGTAAAAGAGTTTCATACTCACACCACGCATGGGGCAAAACGGTGCGGCGTGACCATGAAACCTACGTTCACGCACCACTCTTTCAAGACCACAACACGATGCAAAACACACAGTGTAAGAGTTTAACTTTATCAATCTATACAACATCTATGCTTTAAAAATAAATTTTTTGTAAACTTGAAAGTATATTTACCATTTTATAACACCTTCTTACAAATAGAAATATCGTGGCAACAAAAGTATGAAAATTGTTTTGATTTACTTTTCACTAGAGAGTAAAAGGGTTTGAAACAACATTTTAATAATGCGAGTGAAAATATGAAATGACTAAACCAGCGCGTGCATGCCACCAAGTCCCCTCCTATCATCTGATACATGTATTGTCACTATCACCCCACACCCCACACCCCACCCCACCACCCCCCCTCCCATTTCAGCTTTTATATCTCCGATCCCTATTCCCACCACATTCCACCTCCATCCCCAATCAATTCACTATCCCCCACACACTCTCTCTCTCTCTACCTCCACCGGAGCTATGATTCCGAGATGAAGGAGCGTCAACGCTGGCAGCCTGAAGAAGACGCTCTCCTCCGCGACTACGTTAACCAGTACGGCCCCGGAGAATGGAACCTTATCTCTCAACGCATGTCCAAAACCCTAGATCGCGATCCCAAATCCTGCCTTGAACGCTGGAAGAATTATCTTAAACCTGGAATTAAGAAAGGCTCTCTCACTCCACAAGAGCAAGCACTCGTGATTTCTCTTCAGGCTAAGTACGGCAACAAGTGGAAGAAAATCGCTGCTGAAGTCCCCGGCCGCACCGCCAAGCGTTTAGGAAAGTGGTGGGAGGTTTTCAAAGAGAAACAGATTAAGCAGCAGATTCACAACAGTAAAAAATCCGGATCGTCCACGTCCAATCCCTTACCACCGCCACCGTCCGTCGCCGTCGTCTCCGCCTGCTGCACTTCGCCGGAAAAAGCCATCCAAGGTATTAGAGTATAGAATATATGTATTGTTACTATTATACAATTATCTTGTATTTTACATTCAATTGTTAATAATAAGTATATTCTATGCTCTCCTACAAGGTACCTACGATCATATACTGGAAACATTTGCCGAGAAGTACGTCCAACCGTACTTGAAGCCAACAATGCCAAATCTGAACTCGCCGATCCTTTCACTTGGCTCAACCTCTCGAGCCGAGCCGGAGCCGAGCTTAACACCGGTGGTACAACTACCACCATGGATGAACCAAAACCAGAACCAGAATCAGAACCAGAACAACAATGCAACGTCGTGTATGACGTCATCTTCTTCTTCAAAGTCGACTACACCGTCTCCTTCTGTTAGTCTGACACTCTCCCCATCCGAACCGGTGGTTCTGGACCCGGTCCACTCCGACCACCGGTTCTTCCCGGTTCAACAAGTCGGAACGTTGGTTCAGTACTGTAAGGAGGTAGAGGAAGCGAAGCAGAACTGGGTGCAACATAAGAAAGAGGCGACGTGGCGGTTGAGCCGGTTGGAACAGCAGCTGGAAGCGGAGAAGAACCGGAAGAGGAGAGAGAAGATGGAGGAGGTAGAGGCGAAGATACGGTGTCTCCGGGAGGAGGAGACGGCGGCGTTAGGGCGGATGGAGAGTGAGTATAGGGAACAATTGAATGCGTTGCAGAGAGACGCAGAAGGGAAAGAAGGGAAGCTGATGGAAGCATGGAGTAATAAGCAGATGAAGTTGAGTAAAGTTGTTGAACAGATTAATGGGGGGTTAATCCAGCAACATATGATTAGTGGTGCTAATCATCATCATGGGTTAACTTAAGAATAAGATTGACTTCCATTTGTTGAAGGAAATTTGAGTGTTCAATCAATGGAGTTTTTTTTTTAGTGTGTTTTTTATGAAATGTAATGAATGGATAATTATTAGCAAGTAATTTTTCAATTTTGTTAGTTTATGTTATTCATGATCATGTATGGCTATAATGTTTTTTTTTAATAAGTAGGTGTATGGTTAATGGTACATGAAGATTAAAGTTATAACAATAATGGCAAAAAAAGTATATTGGTTGGAAATGGAAAATTGGTGTTTGTGAGGTGTGACAAAAACGAAAAAAAAAAAGAAAAGAAAAAGAAAGTATATACATAATTTTATGATCACTATAATATTAAAATTTATTCATCAGTGTGTTCAAAGAATTTTCGGTACCGGGACTCAGACCGAAACCGGTTTGAAACCAATATACATAGAAACCAATTTGGAACCAATACAACATACAACTGACAGGTTTTTAACCGGTTTATAATCATTTGCCTTTGAACCGATTGTTCAACTAACCAAGAAAACCCGAACAAGTTTGAAACTCCACACAGTTTTGACCTTTACGTTGGCCAATTCAAACCAATTTAGCATTTGAACTTGATTTGTGCACATCTGCCTTTACCATCTATATGACTTTCGATGAATTACGCTTTCAGAATGACGAAAGTTGAAGCTATTATTCCCTAGTTGAGTGTAATATGTGACATAAATACGCCTCCTATGTCACATTGCTATAATGCGTCATCATGATAGTCGTTAACATTATATGCTCTGAAATGGCAATCTCCGTCCAGTTAGGGAATACGTTTTAGAATGAATTGTTCGATATCTTAAATTGTTTGTTTGAGACGCTGAATTATATGCTAGAAACACATATGATTGATTAATAATGCATATCTAATTATATGAATATTAAACATGCCTTTATATTGTTCTGATGATGATTAGTATTTTTTTCTATTTGAACTACAAGGAACAAAAGTAATACAAACCAATGATTTAAAGTTAAATTCATTCAAGCCGAACCATCTTAAATCGAAGAGTTTGAGTTTATCATTTTCTAATACCGTAGTTAATGATTCGGCTTAACATCTCCATTAAACCCAATCGAAATAGACAATAAACACCCAAAACCATGAAATGATGGAAGTATACACCCATAAGATGGTTACATGAGCTATTTTCACTATTATTTATTATGTTTATTTTTTTATATATTGGAGTTGTTATTAGGGTGAAGGGAGTGGGCGGCAAAAGGGTCGGCAAACTCCCTTTGCCGCGCGGTAACACCGCCCCCACCCCACTTTCACCGATCGGCAAAATTGATGTGCGGCATACCCACACCGATCGACAAACAAAAGTGATGTGTGTGTATATTGTTGACTTTAAAACATATATATATTTTTTTTAAATGAAAAAAAAAAGTTTACCACTTTCAAGTGTTTAACCAATGCCAACACTTTTCATCAAAGTTTAAACTCTTCACACCTGCTGACATGGCACACTCTGATTGGTCCATTTTAAAGTTTGTCACTTTCAAGTGTCTAACCACTCCCTTCACCCTTAAGTTAGAGCTATAGTTTTAGTGAGAGAGAGGAATGGGTTACATTGGAGTAAGTGTAAATGATGGTGTGCAGTGTGGTGTCAAAAACTGTTTGATCATTTTTGTGACAACAATAACACCTACCCTTTTTCTTTTAATTTTTTCCTCCTAAATTTTACTCCCTTTTGCTTTTCACTTTCTTCAGTTCTGCAGGGTAGGGCAAGTGTATAGCGATGGGCAGATGACTTGTTTTATTCATAGAATCATAGGTGGTGGGGTTGGGGGTATTTTGGACCTTTAGGCCGTGGGGTATGGGGCGGGGGTTTGGGCGTGGGTTGGGGTAAAACGCTCAAGGCACCACCCCGGGTGGGCTTGGGTTGGGGCGTGGCCCCTTGGGGCTTGGGTTTCAAGCCGGGCTTGGGGCGGGGGAGCAAGGTGACATGGCGGTTTGTGAATGGCCAAAAGAAAATAGCCGTTGGCCAACGGCTATATTAAAAAAAAAAATTATTCCATTTTTTCACTATAAAACTCACATTTTACTTCCATTTTTTACCACATTCAACCACATCTTCTATACATCTTCAATTCTCCTTCTACAAAACGAAAAAAATGCATCCTTACAACCGTCCTTTTGACCCGAGCAACCCGTATGGATTCCAAGAAAATAATCCTAGCCCACCACCCAATCGTCCAGTAGCTCGTCCATTTTTCATACACTCTCATATGCCCGACATGGCGGGTTATGCATCGTATATCGGGAATCGTGTATTTACTAATTTCCCAAACACCGAAGATTCAATACCTACCCCGGTTTCACAATCGCCCATCGACCTTTCACCAACCTCCATCGACCTTTCACAAAACGAATCCGTTCCCGAAACTCAACCACCCAAAGAGAGTCATACCGCATCGAAACCCATCAAAAAAAGAAGTCATAAGAAAAAAACCGAGGATAAAGTAGTTGAAACCGCCAAACGAAAACAACAAAAATGGGTCTATGCTGAAGAAGTTGCATTGGCGAGGGCTTGGTGTCAACAATCTCAACATTCAACTTTAGGTATTCTTAACCTTTGTTTTTATTAATGGAATGGTTATTTTTTATATAAGTTTGTAATATATTAATATTTTTTTATTAAAATAGGACATTCGCAACATCGAACCGCCCTGTGGGAATGGGTTAGTAAACTATTCCATGAAGAAATGGGTAGGGAGACTTATCGTGAAAACGATAGTTTATCCTCAAAGTGGAGCGAAATAAGCACCCACCTAACAAAATTTAGTGGGTTTTTAAATAAAGCAAAGCAAAACCCTAAAAGTGGTGAAACCGAAGCCGACATTTTGACAAATGCACTGGTCGCATTCAAATCAAATATGAAGACCGACTTCCATTTCATGCATTGTTGGGAGATTTGTAAATTCCATCCAAAGTGGTCGACTATCCCCATTGGTAGCGAAACTAACTCGTCTTCCAAAAGGTCAAGGGCGTCGTCCCAAGCCCAATCTGATGCACAAGATCAAGAGTTTGAGGACCTTTTGGATGATTCGCCAAGCCTAAACCGGCCTGAGCATGGAAGAAATGCCTCAAGAAGGCGTGCTAAAAAACAAACGGCATCGGCTTCAGCTGGGAGTTCTGAGTCGCGTAGGGGAATATACAGCGACCAGTTGGATGACATTTCATGCAAGATGGATACATTCAACGTATTCCAACAACAAAGGGCCGAAATACGAAGGAGCAAAGAAGCTAGAGATTCTGCTAGAGATGCCCTGAAACAAAGACGTGATGATTTGAAGATTCTATCCCAGCCGATTGATCACCTACAGGGTGACGAGTTAGAAATAGTCTTGGCGTTGAGAGAAGAGATAAAAAACAAATATAAAAATTAGGAATTTGTTTTTTTTTTTTTTGTAATTTTCTTTTCTTGTAATGATCTTTATTTAAAAATATTAAAAACTTAAATTTGTGTTTATTGGGTCAGCCCAGTGGGTCAGCCCACAAGCCCACCAAATCCACACCCCAAACCCCCGCCCCACCATACCGTGATCAATGTGGGTTTACCCATGGTCTGCCACCCCATTCCACGTGTCAACCAATGCCCAACCCACGCCCCAACCCCCGCCCCACCATACCCCATGGTCTTACCTATAACCCATTCAATTAATCTATTTAGTTTTCTAGATAGATACAGGATTAGGATCAAATACAAAGGATCCTAATTGTAAGAAGTGTAAGAAGGATTTATAGAGTGATAAGGGTATACGGGGCACCAGCGGGGAGTGCATTCGGTGACCCAATTCCCCTAGCGGGAACACCGCCGCCATCCCTGCGGTGACCCAATTCGGTGAATGGGATCTGTGGGAGGTTACCGCATGAAGGGAGAGAAGGAGAGGGTGGCCCACAAGCTTTTCAACCAATCAAAATTTTTTTTTCTTTTTGAATAAAAAAGCAAGTCCCCAAAGAGAGGAGTGCCGCCATCAATTTGAGGGTGTGAGGGGAGTTGACGTGGCATAACCTGATTGGGTATGTGTAAGAGAGGGGACTCCCCTACGAGGGGAGTGCCCCTCTCACCCTAAGTGTCCAATAACCTAAAAAAACCCACTACACAAAAAGCCCCACTACAAAAAAAAAACCCCTTAAACATCCACCACCACCAAAAACCTAAACCCCCATCCCAAAAAAAAAAAAAAAATTTGCCGAGGGGGTGGGGGTTTAGGTTTTTGGGTGGTGGTGGAGGTGGGTGTTTAGTTTTTTTAGGTTTTTGGGGGGTGGGGGGGCTAGGTTTTTTGGGGTTTTTTTGGTGAGGTATAGTTTTTTTTTATTGCGGGGGGGGGGGGGGGGTGTTTAGGTTTTTGGGTGGTGGTGGGGGTTTAGGTTTTTGGGTGGTGGTGGGGTGGGGTGGGGTGGGGGTGGGTGTTTAGGTTTTTGGTGGTGATGTAATGGGTTTAGTTTTAGGTTATTGGACACTTGTCACTCTATAAATCCTTCTTACACTTCTTACAATTAGAAGTCTTTGTAGAATAACTTGACCCTCTAGATACATATATGTATCTTAAACATATCCACATTTTCTTTTAACTATACTTAAATTAAATATAAATGAAACAATTATTGCAATTTTTAAAGTTAATTTTTTTTTGAACGGCAAAGATTCTATGATTATAGAATGAGGGCCAGCAAGCTGTAAAACCCAAAAGTACAAGAGACAAAACAAAACAAAACAAAACAAAAACAAAACAAAACAGTAACTTACAACCTCATTTGATAATATCTCTTAAATTGAAATCCTTCCATCTCTCCCATTCTAGACTTTTTAACTTCGACCTTTCTTTTATCCATAAGAACGACACTTCTTTTATTTCTTCAACCGTCCTTGTTACTGACCCATTCCGTCCGTTAAAAACAACTTCATTTCTGGATTTCCAAATTTGCCACATTGTTATCATGTAGACTGCCGTAATCACTTGTTTCCATTCCTTTGAGCCGTTCCGATCCTGTATAAATTGCAGCATTTCCTCACATGAATTGAACTCTTCGTTATTCGGTATTTTCAGCCAGATCTTTATATTCCACCACGTTGCTCGAGCCATCACACAGTTCATTAACAAATGTTCCGCTGTTTCTTCGTCTTTTCCACATCTTTTCCACATCAGATCCTCCATATTAATGGCTCTGCGGTTCAGCTCCGTTTTAACCGGAATCTTGTTTTTTGTAGCCCTCCATACGAATAAGTTCACCTTTGGCGGTATCCACCTATTCCAGAATTTCCACTCCGTGTCATTTGCTTCTAAAGAGGCCTTCGAAATTTCGTCTCTTAATATCGCCACTGTGATTTCTTCATTTGGTCTTGTGTTCCATTTCCAAGTATCTTCTTTTTCTTTTAGACTTAAATCTTTTAGCACTTCTGTCAATTCTGAATGTTGATTCCGTTCAGCGTCGTTCCTTATACCTCGTTTCCATGTCCAATCCCATATTTGAATTTCACCTATTCTTCTCACGCATTCGCTTACTTTGCAATTTTTGTTCTTTGCCAAGGCATATAGAGCTGGAAACCGCTCCTTTAAAGGAACGTTCCCCACCCATGTGTCTAACCAAAATTTTACTTTACATCTGTTCCCTATGTTTGCAACCAGCTGCTTTTTAATGGACATGCCCATCTTCTCAAACTCCTTTTCAATTCCCATAATGTCTTTCCAAGTTCCACTCAATTTGAATTTCATTGGCATGAGAGAAATTGAATTCCGTTTAGAGTGTATACTTTCAATCACTCTTGCCCATAAAGCCCGAGGATTGTCCTTAAATTTCCACCACCATTTTGCTAATAGTGCAAGGTTTGCACTACGGATATCCCCAACCCCTAACCCACCGTACCCTTTTGCCTTGACCACTTTTTTCCATGCAACCCACCTCATTTTACATTTCCCGTTCTTTTTTCCCCAAACAAAATCTCTTCTAATGGATTCCAATTCTTTTATCACTTTTTTTGGTGCAACAAACATAGATAAAAAATAGTTCGGGAGAGCTCCCAAAACTGCTTTGACTAATACCATTCTCCCCGCCATTGATAATACTTTCATCTTCCAAGACGAAAGCTTGGAATTGAATTTATCAACAATTGGTTTCCAATATTTCACCCTTTTCATATTTGCTCCAATCGGGATTCCCAAAAAATTAAATGGTAAACTCCCAATTTTACAATTTAGGTTTCTTGCCATACATTCAACTTCCTCCTTTTTAACCCCTACCCCAAAAAGATTGCACTTACCCAAGTTTATCTTCAAACCCGAACATAGGTAAAAGCATCTAAGAATTCTATTCAAATTTTTTATGTTATCTTCCGACCATTCTCCTAGAAAAATTGCGTCATCCGCATAGCATAAATGTGATTTCATAGGTCCATTTCTCGGTAACACTACACCTTTAAAAATTCCCACCTTTACCGCTCTTTTCATTATAACATCTAAGGCTTCAAGTGCTATAATGAATAAGAATGGTGATAACGGGTCCCCTTGTCTAAGACCACGAGACATACTAAATTCCATTGTTGGCGATCCGTTTACCAAAACCGAAGCTCTACTAGATGTTAAGCTTGCCCCAACCCATTTTCTCCATAACAGTGGGAAGTTCATCTCTTTTAAATTAGAAAGTAGGAATTTCCAATTTACTGAATCGTACGCCTTTTCAAAGTCTATTTTTAATATAAAAATCTGTTTTTGTTACCTTTCGTGTAACGCCCCAAAATCCAAATGTTATATATTTGATATATGTCCTTAGGCGTTATATTATGAAATAAATAACTAGAATGTTTAACCGAGTTAAACACTATCAAAAGGGGAAAGTAGTGCCAAATATGTGTTAGAAGTAAACTCGAGGGGTAAAAGTGGATAAGATGAAAGTTGATTTACTAATAAAAGAAATTAACACACAAATAAACACACACATCGTGTGTGTTCGAGAAGGAACCAGGAGCTCCATGAGAGCTCCACAAACCCTAATCATGAAGATCATCAAATCGGAAGGCAAGATGAAGCTTAAATCCATAACCGAGCATGGATTAATGATCACCAACACGAGGGGATCATAAGGTATGTCTTATATCTAAGATTGGTGATCATGGGTGAAGTGGGTTATGTTCAAATCCGTGAGTTAATATGAAATTAATCATGTACAAGGGTTAGAATCATCGTATAGAACACGGGGTATGTATGGTTTGTGTTAATTTGATGATTAGAGGTGAAACCCGTTAGTTAGGGTAAAGATAATGACTAGAATCACCACCTATGTCAAAGTTTTGTTTAAAGATTGATGTATTATGTGGGTATGATGAATTCTTGTTAGATGGATTAGGGGAAATATGATGATGATATGTTCGATGTTTAATTGTGAATGATACATGATGATTAGTAGTAGGTTTTGATGGGTTATGTATGAATTTAGAAGATGTATGTATGAATTAGTTGTACGTTATGCTTAAAAGGTGGTACACACATCAAGTGTGTGATAAAATGTATTTAGTGTCGTCCGTATAGTCGATTATGATGTTACGGGTATATGTTGATAAGTCGATAGTTACATATGGTTAATAGTTGACTTTTGAAAGTCAACTAAGCATAATAAACATGATTTGACTCGTTATCGTAAAGATAGGATTATAGGATGTTGTATGATACATGTTATGGCAATCCACGTTAAATGTAATGACATGATGAGTTACATGAATTTAAACGTATATGGATATTGTTATATGAGTTATGTTTGTTAGAAATGACTAATGAAAGTTAAGTGTGAAATGTGCGGTTAATATGATTGTTAACATGTACAAATGAGTGTGCTAATAAGAGCGTGATTTCGATGAAATGGAAGTATAGGAATCACGTCGAGACGGGCTCAAGCATGAGGTGTTAACGGGTCAAGAAGAGGCGAGGAATCGGATACGAGCACGGACGCATAAGGTAAGTGATTTCCGTAATCACTTCTTAGTTCGATTAAGTAATAAAGTGTTTTAATTAATTAAACATGATGTTTGAGGTCAAATATGTGTTAAAGTCCTTCGTCGTAAATGATGGGATTAAAGTTGACCAAAATGCCCTTGACGGGTATTTTGGGGAAAACGATCTTAAAAGTAGCTTAGAAACAAGTTACTCGATTAGTATAATGTTTTGGACAAGTATGGAAGTGGGGATTATGGTTTGGTTAGTCGTAGACCAATTAATGCGCGAATGCCCTTAACGGGCCAAAAAATAAGCATATGAACGATAAGGTGTTAAGAGGATGCAAGACATCCAAGAATTTAGTAATTTATGATAGACGTCACTGATATTATTATGTTTATAAGAGGTTATGGTAAAACGAACAAGTTATGTTGAAGTATGCATGAACGGGTTGAAATTTGGTAAAAGGGTAATAAGCCGAAGAGTTAAAAGTCTGAAATTTTATTAAGTCGGATGTTGGATTTTAGTTCCATTAGATGGAGAATTAAATTACGGACGCGTAGGAAAAAGAATCGGGTAAAACGGACCAATAACGAAGAAGTTATGACCGTTTCCGTGAAACGCGAACATGCTGGAAATATGCAGCAATCCAGCTGCACTTTCTGTCTTTTTAGGGGGGGTCGCGTCACGCGACGGCCCGTCGCGTCGCGAGACGGGTGCAGTTTCTCCGAAAATTGTTTTCTTGCCTTGTTTGGTACCGGGAACTCGTTTAAAGGCGTTTTAAGTTACGTACGACTAGTTTAACTTACGTTTTTATGAATTTAAGTGTATGCCCATACTTGATAGGTATGTATGTATGTTTATAAGTACGTAAGAAAGTATACGTGGATATATGAGGGTATGTTTGAGAGTAGGCGTGTATGAGTTCGGTATGTTGCAATTGGGGATTATGTATGTATATAGGTATAATATCATGGGTGTACGTAATGACGTAGGTATGTGTGGATGTAGATACGTATATAATGATAAAGATGTGGATATATGTAGGTATGCATGTGGGTTGGCAGGAATGTAAGTGTGTATGTATGCAAGTAGGTGTGTATGCGCGTGTGTATGTAAGTATGCATGGAAATAATATGTATGAAGTTTAGGCACGTATGTAAGATATTCAGTATGATTAAGTTTTACATTGTTATTCGTGTACCTGGAGTTTTAGGTGTAATGCAGGTACAGTATCGAAGACTCACCAGAGGTGAGGTACGCGGGAAGAAATGTTTAATGTAAAGGAAGAATGGGATGTAAATAATTCAAGGATAAGTATCGTTATTATTGCTAACATACTAATGACTTGTATGTGTTGGTGAGTGCAGGTTGTTCGAGCCAGATTATCTTATGAAGAAGGAGCGATCAAAGGTCGAGTCACAAGATAGATTGTACGGGAGTGTTAAGTACGTAACTGAGTGAAGCTAGGTTAAGTTTTCTTATTGTAAATGAGTATAATAAACGTATTTATTATGAAAGGATTAACCTTAGAAATGATTTTAAGTGCGTCAAGGTGTTTGTAACGAAAGAAATTTTTACGGTACGAATTTTCCGCTGCGATTTTAGTCAAATACGAATTAGGGTCTAACATTTCGCCCAAGAAATAATTTCATTTACAATCAACGGCCCTTCCAAAATATACCTTCCCTCTATAAATCTTGTCTGAGTATTGCTCACCAAATCTGGAATTACTGGTTTTATTCTTTGGGCCAATATTTTAGCAAAAGCCTTATATATTAGTCCTATTAAGGATATGGGCCGAAAATGTTTTACTAGAGTTGGGTCACGTACCTTTGGAATTAATGCAATGAACGATGCATTACATCCCACCGGCATATTTGGATTCGTATGGAGTTGTTTTAGCATCCTCATCACGCTCGGTTCAAAATGATTCCAATACTTCTTTAGGATTTTGAACGTCATCCCATCCGGTCCCGGAGCCTTGTCATCTCCACATGCCCAAATTGCTTGCTTTACTTCTTTGCTTGTGAATTCCTTTACCATTAGTTTTGCTTGTTCTTCCGTCAACTTGTTAAAACCTCTTTTATCCATCTCCGGTCTCTTTTTCATTGGCTCCTCAAACATCTTCATAAAGGCGTTCATAATTCATGTCTTCACTTCTTTTGGCTCACTCAACTCCTTACCATCAATTACAATTTTATTTATCCGATTTCTTGCTTTCCGACAGTTCACCATTTTATGGAAGAATCCCGAATTCTCATCCCCCAATTTTGCCCATTTGAATTTTGCCTTTTGCTTTAAGTCTGCTAACTTTCTTCTTTCGTGCTTCCGGATGGTTAGCCTTCCTCGCCTTCTTTCCTCTTTTTCTTCAATTTCCAATTCTCTATGTTCGGCCCTTTGTTCTAATCTTTCCACCAACTGTTTTGCTACCGTAATCTCCTTTTCCTCCTTTTCTTTTTCTTTTTTTCTCCACTCCTTAATTCTTATTTTTAGTCTTTTTAGTAAATCACCCATATCCTTTATACAGTTTTCTCCATAAACGTGTGACTTTATGGTTTCAACAATGACTTCATCGAACCCAGCTATAGACAACCATGAGTTATATAATCTGAAAGGAATCGGCCTGAAATCTCTTGAAAGACATGTTAACAATAATGGGTTATGATCCGATAATAATCTTGGCAAAGCCTCCAATTTTGCACAAGGCCATTTGTTCATAAAACCATCACATACTAACACACGGTCGATTTTACTCATACTTGACCCGTTTTCTGTCATAAACGTGAATCTTGAACCCAACATCTGATATTCCAATAAGCCCGCCTCTGCTATGAATTTGTTGAAAGCCATTGCGCTATTAGCATCAAATTTTGACCACATTCTATCTTCTTCCGATCTTACTTCATTATAATCTCCTGCCATTAACCACAACCCTTCCCCATAATTCCTAATCCTTAACAGATCTATCCAAACATTTCTTTTCTGTGTCATATCATTTGGTACATAGACGTTTACCCAATTTATTTTTTCTCCCAACCCTTCAATAAACCCTGATATAACCATAAAATATTCAGCTTTTATCAATTCTACTCTTTTGAAAATCTGAGGATCCCAGATTGTCACCACTCCCCCTGACCTTCCCTGTGCGTCTACCGCTTCAAATACCATCTCACTATTTTGCCAAAACTTTTTGATTAGTTCTTCTTTTATACCTATTATCTGAGTTTCTTGTAAAAATAAGCAATTGACCTCATGCTTCCTAACCAATTGTTTAATCCACCTAGCCTTTTCTTCACCCCCTGCCCCTCTTATGTTTACAGATATAAAATTCATGGCTTCATTGTCGTCTCCCTTTCTTCCTCCACTATCTTTCTAATCTGATTTTGATATTTACGTACCTTTATTTTTAAAATCTCTCCCACTGTAGTAGTTTGTTGTACTTCTTTCTCGTTCTCTTCTTCGTTGTGTAATCCTTTTAGGGCTTCTTGTTCTTTACTGTTATAGCTCTGTTCACTTCTTATCTCCGTAGCTTCTTGTTCTTTCGAGTTGCGTGTTTCATCGAGTGACTCCTGTTCCTTATATGCTTCTATATTTATGTCTGGTATCTGCTCCTTTCCAATCTTTTGTTTCTTTACCTCAGACAACGCCGTACCTCCAATCTTTCTCTTTTTCCCTTTTGATTGAATAGTAGTCGACCATATTAGGTCATCCAGACAAAAGGGATCCGTAGGATCTGGTATGCCCACATTCAAATCGGGTATCTTAACATTTTTCTCTTTAAGAACTTGGCCCAATATATCACATTCTTTGTTAACAGGTTTCCCCTTTTTCCTAGGCCCAACTTTACCTCCCTTATTTTTGTTTTGGGCTTTGAAAACTCCCCTGCTTATTGAGCCCTCTACCCACTTTTCTTTATTTACTCCACCCGTATTTGAATATTCTTTGTCATTATTACTACCGTTGACCTCGTTTATACCATCTTTAATTCCAAATATCTCCTCCCAATTATCACAAAAAAAATGTTCTTTTCTCTCACCTGTTCGTTCTCCTACTTCTCTTGACCCGTGTTGACGTTTTGGCTACCCGTCCCTTGCACTTCCTCATTTCCGGTATCTTCGTCTTCAACGTCTCCGGTAACATCTTCCACCGGATTTTTCTCATTCATCGGAGTATCAAGATTAATCGGAATGTCGAAATTTTCCGATGTACTTACTTCCACTGGGTTTATCAATAGGTATTTTCCGGGAATAAACTCCGGTTCCCACATTCCGGATAGCTCCGAAATCCAAACTATAAACTCTTGTCCTCTGTATTCTAGTTTAACTTCTTCACAAATCTCCTTACCACTGTTTACTAGGATCCCCAGCCTTGTTTCATTTAGATTCCCACTAGTCATAAAATTTCTTTCCATATACACTATTTTGCCCATTGTCTTCCCAATTATTTCTATTACTTCTTTATTCCATAACATGATTGGAACCCCAGTTAACTTTATCCAAGCTAACCTTTCATACTTTTCAGCTCCACCTTTCCATTCTTTTACATCACTGAATATTTCCTCCCAACTTTCTTTAAAGCTAACTCTGAAATCTTCCGCTTCAACTTCTGATCCAAACGTAATAAGGAACTTCAAACCTCCCAAATATCTTAATTCCATCGTATTAGGGAAAATAACCGGCAAAATTTCACCCACTATCTTCAGTTTTTTCCAGGTTTATACTTTCTGCTATAACTGATCTTTTCTTCCAAGACTTTGTGTTTTCTGTTTCCTTATTGTCAATATGAATTACCTTTTTGATTTCTTCATTCATCCTCTTTCCGGTCAGCATATCTTTATTCGATCTCTTTTCATTCATGTTTCTCCTTTCTTCATGGTTGTACACATTTGCCCTCGTCTCTTCATAGTTGTTCCCGTTTGTGACCCCATTACCTTGATACTGCCTGAAAGTCTTTTCTTGTCTGTATCTGTTTTCCCCTTGTTCCTTGTTTCTGTAATCTCCTGTGTCTCCTCGTCTTCCTCCTTTTTGCTCCGGTTTCTTTTCTTTCACAAATTTCGATACGTTTACTTTGATTTTCTTATCCCCTATCCATACGTTGTTTAATGTCTGCAACAATTTTTCTTGATCCTTGATTCTTTTGAACCTCACAAAACCGAATACCCTACCCGCATAATCTCTTCTTTTTGGTATTACCGCATCACATATACATCCGGACGGCTGACATTCAATCCACAGATCTCTCCCAGCGGTCCATTCTGGCAGGTTTGCTACAAAAAAGTTGTTGCTTTTTCTCCGTAGTTCTGCTGTGTATTCTTCCCGGGGACGTCTATCCATGGCCCTTCATTTTCCTCTTCATCCCTCATTCCATCTTTTACTCTCCAAACTTTCCTCTCCATATTGTTTTGTTTTTCTAATACCATTACAAATGACAGGTTCCGGTGAACCACCTTTAGCGAATGGAAGTATTAAGAATCGAATTAGAGAGACAGGTCAAGCCCAAGACTCAGGCGACCTCGCTTGCTAATCCAACCGTCACTACTTCGTCGAGCCTCCGGCCAGTTCAGTAGTCCGGTAACTGTACAGGTCTACAAAGACAACCTCCTTTGGCGAATGGAAGAATCAAGAGTCAAGTTAGAAAGAAAGGTCAAAGCCAAAGTCCGGCGACCTCGCTCGCTAACTTTCCAATCTCTTCTTTTTTAAAGTTAATTGTTTCAAAAAAATTAGAGCATTGGAAGGTCATTATGGCAATGGGTAATGCAACAAGTGACAATGTGACATCCAATTAATAGAGTGATGGTGTTGATGGAACACATGGTAACTCGATTAAAAGGATTTACATTATACTTAGCAACTCTTGGTCGCCAAGGATGGCCCGAACTCCTTAGAGGTTATGGTTAGTGATAGTCATCTAGTTACTTGAATCTCTATCGTGTAACATGGGGCATTTAGTGGGTTATATGCCCTGAAACTGAAGAATCTAATCGGGGTGCAAGACACATCATCATCAACATCAGTAAACCAATAGCAAAGCTAAGGTAGGGTCTGAGAAGAGTAAGATGTAGACAACCTTATTTCTACCCCGTAGGAATGGAGATACTGCTTCCAGTGAGACCCCAGGGTACAAGACACAAATGTCATGTAATCGATGGATACCTCTAATCATATAGATACAATGTTACGAGTCATATAAATTACATATACAATGTGTATGTAATAAATCATTCCCGATTTAATATTAACACGTATATTTTAAAAGACTTGCAAATTACATATATGTTGTCTATGTAATGATGATTTTATGGTTAAGGACTCTTCTCCAAGAAAATGAGTAATTTTCTACCAACAAGAAACCCTAAAGATGAGTTTGTGAGTTCATCATCTTCAATACGAAGATCATAACTACCATTATTTTTCATGTTTTAGGTTTTGATGTTGGAGATCAAGAGAAGATAATGAAGATATTGTTTTCAATACGTATATAGCATGGTAGAGATATATTGAATTTTTTTCTAGTCTCTTTCTTACATAAGAGTTTATCATATCAAGATCTATTACACAAAAGTTTGGCATGCAGGAGTTATATTCTGATCATTTTGCTCTATTAATATTATGATGATACCGACGGAACTGCAAAGAAGTGCAGGGTCCGTTAACTACGTGACTGACTAACTTCATATAAAAGGGGAGGTTCTATTTGGCAAAAGTACCTTTGTGAAAACATCTAGAGATGCATTGAAATTTATATTAGCTCAAGTTTATGGGAGTTTCCACTTTAATGCTATACATCAACCTTTTTAGACTTCTACATTTAGTTTGGCTGAGAAGATAAATTTGTTTTTATTGTTTATTTTGTTATGAACTAATTAAGTGTATAAATGACATATCAAAGGCACTATAATTAAGGAATCAAAATATGGGTATTGTTTTGGTCAAAAAATCTGATGAGGATATTGCAACCAAACTCTCTGTTATGGGGTATGATGCTTGAAATGTAGAACAATGACAAGGATCACTTCAATGTAAATTGCACAAATGATACAAGGATTTATATGGGGAAAAAGCCCTTGATCAAGAGTTGATCTCCGGCACAAAAAACCCCGGGTGATGGAAACTACCGATCACCAAGCTCAAATAAATCAATAAATGTTTACAACTTCGGATAGTAACGAGCTAGGTACAAGGATCACTATCGTGAAATGTGTAAAAGTGAGTGAAAATGAATGAATGTTCGTCGAGAGCTTCAAGTGTGCGAGTATCTGAGAGTGTGTGTAGCTGAAAAATGACTAAGTGTTCTAATTCTAGCTCGTTACTCCTTTTAAAATAGAAGTTAACTACAATAACTAACTATCCGACTTTTGTGCCAAGCTCCCACGTTCTCCACAACGTCCATTTTTGGTCAATCGTGTGCGAAATGCCCGTGGAATATTCCTTAGTACCGTTGCCAAGACCAAGTCAAGCTTGTTACTCCTGCGAAGTAATACAAAACACAAATAAACAATCGTCAGTACGAGGATCCTTAAAGTGATCCATTATCCTGATCCTGAAGCTTTTCTGAGGATCACTATCTGTCACAGAAATAAGGATCATTAATTAGGATAACGAATAAGGATCACTAATTGTTAGAAAATCCTCCCCTAACAATTGCCCCCAAAATATAAGGAGTGATATGTAAAATGAGCGAGTTATGTTTTCTTGATCTTATCCGCAACTAACTATCGTAAATATAGCCGTTATTGTTGAACTATCCGTTGCAATCGTGACGTCACAGAGGTGACAACCCTGCACGATCATGATTATAAATAGGAGATAGAGATAGGATCAAATGCATTTAAATTTTCAGAGAGACTCCCTTTTATAACTGCATTGCGAAGACAATCAGGTACTCTCTCTCTTCATCTTCTTCCCTCTCTTGCTCTGTTTTCATCTCTTTCCATCATTCCATCAAAGATGTTGCTCCGAAATTCCCCAGCCAAGGATCACCCGAAGAACAGCCCTCCGAAAAGCCAGGGGATCATTGAAGACTCCATTAAAGAACGCTGTTGTTTCAATGATGCTCAGATCGATAGGATCCGCCACTGCTTCCCGGCGAATACCGAGTTTAGGCCTTTTGACCCCAATGCCCTGAGTGATCATATCTCCGACAAGTGGGTTGCTTTCCCCGTCACTCCGTTCACCATAGGCTATACATATCCTTTTCCAGCCTTCACCCAATCTTTCTTTTCCCTAACCGGCATCTCTTATATTCAAGCCATGCCGATGATTTGGAGGGTTTTGTACACCCTTGAAAGGATCATCGAGCAGGAAGGGATAGACCTAGGAATGTCAGAGCTGGGAGAGCTGTACGATCTTACTACCTTTGGTTCCCATCGCTATTTGTTTAAACGTAAACCCGGTGAGGAACATCCGATCTTCAAAGCCACCAAGAACGATGCTAATTGGAAGCGGCGTTTCTTTTTTATCAAGAGAGATTCTATTGAGGATGGAAAGGATCTACCCAAGAAATGGGCTACCCATGGTAGGGTGGTGGATCCTGAGAAGGATCACCAAAAACTTTCTTTTGATGTAAGGATCACTTATATTTTTGCTTTCTTGTTATGCAACTATCACCGTCTCACACCTCAGATTGTCCCCTGCTGCTAAGGAGAGGCTCCTTACTTTCAAGAAACTTGATCCTGAGATAAGATCTTTCAAGACAACAACCCAAGATTCACAGGAGGTATCCTCAGGCTCTGTCACGATGTCAAGTAAGTATCCTTGTTTAGAATTTAAATAAATAGTAAAATATAAATTAAGAGAAGATACTTATCTTGTTTTGGTTGTGTAGGTGCTGGGAAATCCACCAAGTCTGCTTCTAAGTTCAATGTCACTGATCTCACTACTGTCAGATCCTCCAAGAGAAAAGCTCCTACCAGTCCGACAGCTTCGGTCCCCAAGGCACCCCTCAAAGGGAAGGCAATCAAGAAGAGAAAAGCCTCTGAAGCTGAGGATCTGCAGGGTCTGCCTCTGATCCGCCACCAATTCCTCGAGTACTTCAATGAGGTAAGGATCATTGTCTCTGCTCGTATATCCTGTTGACATATCCTGCTGATTTGAGGATCACTTAGTCCTGACCTTATCTTTTATCCTTTTTGCAGAAATTCTCTGAGATTGAGGATTATGTTGGCCACGTTGAGGATCAGGATAGGAAGATTGCCGACCTCCAGCAGGTTGCAGTGCTTAAGGACCTTGCAATTGCTGATCTTCAGAAGGAAGTCCGGGATGCCAAACAGGAGACGGCCAAGGTGCTGATCAATGTTGACTATGAGAAGCGTGAGATCACTGAAGACGCCAAAGTCTCTGCCGCCATAACAATGTACAAGACCAAGCTGCAAATGGCCTTGGAAGCTCAGGATCCTGCTTTTGACAAGAGCACCTGGGATGTTGCAGGCTGGAAGGCAAGGCTAGCCGAACTGGACGATGAAGAGGCTGAGGAGGTTGAAGAGATCCTGACGATTGAAGCTGGAGGCAAGGATGCAGGTGGTGAAACAAGTGGAGCTGGAGGTGGTAACGCAGCGAAGGTTTAGGCTGCATGATTGGGCGATGATGGACATTCTTAGACGCAGCCGGAGCCCAATTTTTAAATTTGGTAGTAGGTCTTTTGTGGTTGTGATGTCAAACAATTTGATGGTTTGTACTTTAACAACAGTTTTTAGGATTAAGGATCATGTATGATCCTTTGGACAATAGGCAGGATTGCAATTGGTGGAGGGATCCTCTGTTTGGGGGATGAAGCCATTGTGATCCTGCCGCCTTTATATTCCTGCACTACTTTTGAACTTATTATCATGGACACCCTTTACCTACCCCAGCGGACGGGCCACGTTTTGCTGGTAGATGCTCGGGTAGGTAATTTTGACAACCTTTTAAGGGTTAGTCTTTTGTTAATAAATAAAATCTTAACTTTTTGTCGCTTATCTTGTATTGTTATCCTTTTGTTTCTTTAACTCTCCTTTGTTTCGTTGCACATTTATTGAATAAACAATTTTGAACAAGTCAGATTGAAAATGTTTAGAGCATGATCCATAATCAAATATCCTATAGTTAGGGAATCCCAAAAAGCAAGATATTTTAAGGATCACAAGTCTAGTTGTCAAACTTTAAGGGTTATTCAAATAAATAATGAATAGAATTAAAAATAGTTAAGAATCATACCTGAGGATCCAAGTTAAGATCCTACCCATAGTAAGGATAACTGTAAGATAAACCTTAGAGAGAAGTAAGGATCAAGGATCCCTAATTGTTTATCTTCAAGGACCTGAAATAGATCATAACTTGGGACTAAGCCAATATAAGATAAGAGTTAGCAACTGGGGACAAGCCCAAGGATAACTGGGGACGAGCCCAAGGATAACTGGGGACGAGCCCAAGGATAACTGGGGACAAGCCCAAGGATCGTATGTAAACTGGAGTATGGCCCTAACTGGCGACTATCCAAACTTAGTGACATGAAAATGCCAAAACCTTAGCTAACGTGAAAACGTTAGAAACCTTAGCTAACGTGAAAACGTTAGAAACCTTATGAACGGATGTATGGTACGTCTACCATTATACGTAGGATCCTAGGCATAGCCAGTACAATGGAATTATCAGCCCCTAAAACGAGTACTGGTCCCACTGCCTTGAACTATACCAGGATCATCATGCGCTACAGGCGGAACTGGGGTCAAGCCCAAATAACTGGGGTTAATCCCAAGGAACGGATTGCTTCTGCGGATAACCAATGTTATGCTAGGGATACCTAAGTAAGGATCACTGATACTTTAAGGATCCTTTAAGGATACCCCTATCGTGAGGATCATCTGTGCCTTGAGGATCCTGGTCACATGAAATATTTCTTCAAGTGGACAGCATTCCAAGCTCTTGGTAGCAAATCACCTTCCATGGTTAGCAATCTATATGCCCCCTTTCCTGCTTCAGCTTCAATCAAATAAGGGCCTTCCCATTTTGGAGCCAATTTTCCATCAGCAGGATTGGTGGTATTCTGAAATGCTTTCCTTAATACCATATCTCCAACTTGAAACCTCCTGATCCTGACATTTTTGTTGTAAGCACCAGCCATTCTTTGTTGATAACTGGCCATCCTTATCCTAGCCATATCCCTGATTTCTTCAATAGTATCCAGGTCTTGAGCCAAGTTCTCATCATTCTCCTCAGGATCACGGGTACTTGTTCTAGCAGTTGGAACCACCATTTCTGTTGGGATCACTGATTCTGCCCCAAATACCAAAGAGAATGGCGTTTGACCTGTAGCATTCTTAGGGGTTGTCCTATCAGCACAAAGCACATAGGGTAGTTCTTCTGCCCATTTCCCTTTCTTGGATCCAAGCTTCTTCTTCAAATTGTTGATGATGATCTTGTTGGATGATTCTGCTTGACCATTAGCTTGTGGGTGGACTGGTGTTGATGTTATCATCTTAATCCCCCAGCTGTCACAAAAGTTAGTGGTTCTGCCCCCAATAAATTGGGAACCATTATCACATATAATCTCAGAAGGAATTCCAAATCTAGTTATAATATTTCTTTTAATGAAGGATATAACTTCCTTTTCTCTGACTTGGGCAAAAGCTTCAGCCTCTATCCACTTGGAGAAGTAATCAGTCATAGCTAGCATGAATACTTTTCCACCAGGTGCCTTAGGGAGCTTACCAACTATATCCATACCCCATCTCATAAATGGCCAAGAGGAGGATATAGGATGCAATAATTCAGCTGGTTGATGAAGGATATTGCTGTGCCTCTGACAAGGATCACATCTCTTAGCATACTCCACAGCATCTCTCTTCATGGTTGGCCAGTAGTATCCTGTCCTCAGGATCCTTGAGAATAATGCCCTGCCCCCAGTGTGATTTCCACAATCTCCTTCATGGAAGTCTTTTAAAACTTCTTGGATTTCAGGACCCTCAATGCATCTCAAGTATGGTCCTGCAAGAGATCGTCTATACAACATACTATTTAAAATTGTGAATTGAGATACCTTGGATTTGAAAGCCCTAGGGTTTTCTCCTGTAGGAATCTCTCCATGTTGTAAGTATCTCATGATTGGTGAGATCCATGATCCTGAATGAGATTGAGTATCCTCACTAGGGATAACTGCAGAATTATTTCCTATCTCCATAGCCACGTGATCCTCGATAGCCGGGGTCAGGAAATGGATAATTGGAATCTTGATATCCTCCGGGATCTTCAAGGATGATCCTAAGTTAGCCAATGCATCAGCTTCTGTATTCTCTTCCCTTGGTACCTGTGTCAAACTAAAGGAAACAAAAGAGAGTGCCAAACTTTTGACTATCTCTAAATATTTGGTTAGCTTTTCACCTTTAACAGCATAGGATCCATTAAAGTGGTTTGTAATTAACAATGAATCTACATGTACCTCAAGATACCTGATCCCCATATGCTTTGCGATTTGCAAACCAGCAATTAAGGCTTCATATTCAGCCTCATTGTTAGTGGTTTGGAACTCACAAGCTATAGAGTGGGGTATTATGTCCCCCTGTGGCGATTTTAGTAGTATTCCAAGCCCTGTGCCTTTGACATTTGAGGATCCATCAGTATAGAGTATCCAAGGATCCTTGGTCTCTTCTAGCTGCTGGACTTCTAACTCAGCTTCTTTTTGTAAATCACTACTGAAATCAGCCACAAAGTCAGCTAATGCTTGGGATTTGATGGCTGTCCTAGGCTCATATCTTATATCATATGCACTTAGCTTCACTGCCCACTTAGCCATCCTTCTTGACATCTCTGGTTTCCTGAGGACATTCTTAATTGGGAAATTAGTTTTAACAATGATAACATGAGTTTCAAAATAATGTCTTAACTTAGTAGATGCCATAATTAATGCAAGAATAAGCTTCTCAAGGTGTGAATACCTGGATTCGGCATCAAGTAAACTTTTACTTACATAATAGACAGGATGTTGTGTACCTTCATGATCCTTAACAAGGACCGCACTTACTGCTTTTGAGGATACTGCAAGATACAAGGATAGCACATCGCCTTTTTCTGGTTTCATCAAGGCTGGGGCTGAGGATAGGTAATCTTTGAGGGCTCTTAAAGCATTTTCATGCTTCTCAGTCCACTCAAATTTCTTGTTCTTCCTTAGGATATCATAGAATTCTTTGCACTTCTCTGAGGATTTGGATATAAATCTGTTCAAAGCTGCTATCCTGCCTGTTAGCCTTTGAACATCCTTAGCATTGGCCGGGGATTTGATGTTCACTATTGCTTTGATTTGTTCCGGGCTAGCTTTAATGCCTCTCTTTGTCACCATATATCCTAAGAATTTACCTGCTTTAACACCAAAGTGACATTTTGAAGGATTAAGTTTCATGTTATATTTGTCAAGGATATCGAATGCTTCCTCCAAGTCTCTTAGGTGATCCTCAGCTTTTAAGGATTTTACCACCATATCATCTATGTAAACCTCCATAGTTTGTCCAATCTGATCCTTGAACATCATATTCACCAGCCTTTGATATGTTGCACCTGCATTTCTTAATCCGAACGGCATAGCAATATAGCAGTATATACCAGTTGGAGTCATGAAGGTTGTATCCTCTTGGTCGGATGGTTCCATTTGGATTTGTTGAAATCCAGATGAAGCATCCATAAAAGTTAACAGTTCATGACCCGCAGTTGCATCCACCATGGAGTCAATGTGGGGTAATGGGAAAGGATCCTTGGGACATGCCTTATTTAAATCGGTAAAATCGACACATACCCTCCACTTTCCGTTTTTCTTTTGAACAACAACCACATTGGCCAACCATCTTGGATACTTGACCTCTCTAATCATACCTGCCCGGAGCAATTTCTCTACCTCTTCCTGGATAATGGCATTCCTTTCCGGTGCAAACTTTCTTCTCCTTTGATGGATTGGTTTGAAGGACCTGTCAATGCCGAGTTTGTGAGTGATTACATCTTTGGATATACCAGTCATGTCTTCGTGTTTCCATGCAAAGGTAGTCTTTCTCCTTTTGAGGAAGGATACGAGGTCTTCTTTCATTTCGCCAAGGATCCCTGATCCGATATAGATTTTGGATTCAGGATCATCGGGATCCATGAGGATTTCTACCACATCCTGCTCTCTTGCCTCCAAGACATCCCTTGGAGGATACCTTGATTGCTATTGCTCCCTTGACTTCGAGGCTGGTTTCATCGATGAAGTGTAGCAATTCTTAGCCTCCTGCTGATCACTATCAATCTTCACTATTCCCCAAGGACTAGGGAGCTTCACACATTGATGGTAGGTAGATGGGACTGCTTTCATATCGTGTATCCAGGGCCTGCCAAGGATAACATTGCAACAAGATAAACAGTCAATAACACAAAATTTTTGATAAGAGTGTAGGCCTTCGATATATATTGGGAGTTTAATGTCCCCCAGGGTATTCTTAGTTTCGCCACTAAATCCCACAAGCACGGAGGATCTTGGTATGATATCTGATTCAGGAATTCCCATCTTCTTTAGAACATCAAGCTGGATAATGTTCACTGAGCTTCCTCCGTCTATAAGGATCCTGCGGACAAAATGGTTAGAAATGAAAAGAGTAATAACTAAACCATCGTGATGAGGATCCTGGATATCAACACGATCATCCTCATCAAAGGTTATGACTTTTCCTTTGGAGACACTTGATGTTCGAACTGGTCTTTCTCCATTATCCATTTTAGTTTCCTTTGCATGCCTTTTAGCCGCTGAGAAGGATGTGCCACAAATGTCTGATCCTCCAGAAATAAAGTTTATCACTTGTGCATCTGCTGGAGGGGCTGGAGCCTTCTCAGGGATCCTTTCAGGATCCTGAGTCCTTGACTTTTTTCTTCCCAACAATTCTTTTAGATGCCCCTTGCTCAACAAGTATCCAATTTCCTTTCTTAGTGCAATGCATTCTTCTGTGAGGTGCCCAAAATCTTCATGGTATGCACACCACTTTGATTTATCCTTAGTTGCAGCTGGCCTATCATTTTTTCTGGGCCATCTAGCTTTATCACCTAGATTCTGCATTGCAAGGATTAGTTCATTGTTATCAACAGAAAAACAATATTCAGAAATTGGAGGATAATCCTCATCGTCCTCTTCTTGATCAACAGAATGCACGTTCTGGTTATCAGATCTGTTGTAGGATCTGAACTTGTTGTTCCTGAATAAGGATCCTTGCTTTTCCTGCTTTGAGGATCCTGCTAACCTCTCCTGGATCCTCTTGTCATCCTCTAGTCGAATGAACCTAAGTGCTCGGGTTCTTACCTCATCTAAGTTCCTGCATGGTGTCATAACAAGATCATCATAGAACGACGAATCCCTAAGCAATCACATTTTAAAGGCCTCAACAGCCGTGGCTATATCTAAGTTGGGAATGTCTAAGGATTCTTTACTGAATTTGGTAATGTAATCCCTTAATGATTCATTATGACCCTGGGTTATCCTGTATAGATCACTAGTTAATCGTTCAAATTTTCTACTACAAGAAAACTGATTATTAAACAGGTTAACTAGATTAGCAAATGAGGTAATAGAGTAGGGGGAGACTTAGCAGCCATTTGGGAGCTGATCCAGTAAGAGTGGATCCGAATCCCTTGCACAGGCATGCTTCCTTTAACCTTTCTGGGATTGGATTGATCTCCATCCTCTCCCTGTATTGTGCTATATGCTCTTCAGGATCCGTCGAACCATCATACAGCTTCATTGTTGGCACATGGAACCTCTTGGGTATCTCAGCATCACAGATTGGTGGTGCAAAACGAGATATCTTGTGGCTCCCATCTGCAATCTCTGGGATAGGTTTGACCACTCCTGGAACACTTGATATCATATCCTTTAGCTTTTGCAATTCTCTGGCCATGGCATGATTGATACCTGGATCCTGCATAAGACCATGGTTAGTAGTATAAGAATTATTAAAAGTGTTACCTCCCATCGGATTCAAATTGGGAAGAATGGATGTTAATCCGTATTGTTGGGGCTCTGGAATGATCGAGGGACCAGTAGAAGCATTGGTCTGCATTGGAATAAAATCTCCCTGATGGACATCTGAACTTCCTGTTTGCAAACTCCTCAAGGATCATGGCATCTGGAAGGATCCCTGAAATTGGGACGATCCTGGGACAAAGGAGGATCCTTGAACCTGGGATGATCCTGGAACAAAGGAGGATCCTTGAACCTGGGATGATCCTGGAACAAAGGAGGATCCTTGAACCTGGGATGATCCTGGAACAAAGGAGGATTATTGAACCTGGGATGATCCTGGAACAAAGGAGGATCCTTGAACCTGGGATGATCCTGGAACAAAGGAAGATCCTTGAATCTGCTGCATTCCTGAATATCCTCCTGAATTCGTGAGGGATCCCATATGCTGAGGATAGGATCCCGCTGGCTGGAAATATGAACCTGATGCCTGGGTCACTGTTGTTGTTCCGTAGTGCACTCCTTTCGGTCCACCCACATATTGAACGTCTGGAACCACTGATGGCTGAGAAGTAATCACCGGAGTATCAAAATTCAAGGATTTCGGCACCAGTGGGGAATGATCCTCTGCCGTTGTCTTTTGTTTCTTGAGATCTCCGATTTCTTTGAGAATCCTCTCATTGGTCTTATCCTGCTGCCGTATCTGATCCTTCATCTGCAAAATCAAAGTAAACATGTCACTAGTAGTGGGAGTGTAAGAAGCAGAAGAAGTTGGAGGTTTTGAGAAAATGGGAGTTGGTTTCTCCGCAGCATTCTCAGCATTCTTCTGGGATCCAGAAGGTGGTGGAGGCAAAGGGGGAACGCCTTGTGAATAAGTGAATGAGGGCATCAAATTTGAAGCATTCTTCGCTGAGGAAGCCATTTGCTTGGTTGTAGTGAACTGAAATGAGCACAGAAATGCGAATTTTTCTAAGGATGAAGCACCAATTGCCCCACGGTGGGCGCCAAACTGTTTTGGTTAAAAAATCTGATGAGGATATTGCAACCAAACTCTCTGTTACGGGGTATGATGCTTGAAATGTAGAACAATGACAAGGATCACTTCAATGTAAATTGCACAAATGACACAAGGATTTATACGGGGAAAAAGCCCTTGATCAAGAGTTGATCTCCGGCACAAAAAACCCCGGGTGATGGAAACTACCGATCACCAAGCTCAAATAAATCAATAAATGTTTACAACTTCGGATAGTAACGAGCTAGGTACAAGGATCACTATCGTGAAATGTGTAAAAGTGAGTGAAAATGAATGAATGTTCGTCGAGAGCTTCAAGTGTGCGAGTATCTGAGAGTGTGTGTAGCTGAAAAATGACTAAGTGTTCTAATTCTAGCTCGTTACTCCTTTTAAAATAGAAGTTAACTACAATAACTAACTATCCGACTTTTGTGCCAAGCTCCCACGTTCTCCACAACGTCCATTTTTGGTCAATCGTGTGCGAAATGCCCGTGGAATATTCCTTAGTACCCTTGCCAAGACCAAGTCAAGCTTGTTACTCCTGCGAAGTAATACAAAACACAAATAAACAATCGTCAGTACAAGGATCCTTAAAGTGATCCATTATCCTGATCCTGATCCTGAAGCTTTTCTGAGGATCACTATCTGTCACAGAAATAAGGATCATTAATTAGGATAACAAATAAGGATCACTAATTGTTAGAAAATCCTCCCCTAACAGGTATGTGATTGAAGATTTAAATAAATACAAGGATGATAGGTGGAAGGAGTTATGAATGAAGTCATTACGTACATTTCATACCATGTTTTGATCTTAAAATGAAATTCCTAAGTCCAAGCCGAGTTAGAATGAAAACTGAGGCCATATGGCATATCTACACCGTTCTTGAGTAGATCAAGCATTTTATTGTTGTTTATTCTAGTCACCAATGTTTAAAAATTAAAATATTATGTTTTATGTTAGTACAAGTACATTTTTTCACATGAGTTTAGGTTGTTGATCATCTTTTATAAGTGTTTCACTAAGTCAAATTTGAGGTTGCTTATGTCATTATGTGCATGGGGTGTTTTTATCCTAAATATTCATTTAAAATTTTGATTGTGAAGGTTATCACGGCTTGCTATGGTGTATGTCAATTAAGAATACAACTTAGACCAATACATCTCATGTATGAAAAGTAATATTTTTTTTCTACTCTTCATGATATTTAAGAACATACAAGAAAATTGTTTGAGTTGAAATCACATTATATATGGATTGGTATATCGTTCTTGCTTTGGTTTTAATCTTACATATAATAACTAGTGCTTCACAATTTGTTTCAACGAAAAAAAAATATTAAGACAAATTTACACAACAAGGAGTGATGTTTTTCTCATAAGTTATTTTGTGTGTAATATCATAAAAGATGTTTTTGTAATTGTAGGTAGGGGTGTGTACGAGTTCGTTTGGTTTTGTTTTACCATTAATCATAACCATAAGAGCTAGCTTCAATTATAGAATTTTTTAGCCATAACTATAATCGAACTTCGGTTACAGTGAATTGGTTATGAAGTCGGTTATTGTTCGGTTTTGGTTAATTTTGGTTGTTTAACCAATCAAGCTTTGAAATAAATAGGGGTGTGCATGGTTTGGACGTAACTTGGGTGTTTTTTTATACAATAAGCAAGACTACACTTTTTTGTTAAACTACCGATGATGGATTATCTTTAGTAAGGTAATTTTCAACAAAAAAAATTTACAACAATAACACTTCAGTTTTTCATCAATATAATGGGCATCCACATCAAACTTAACATTACAAGTTCGGTTCGCTTTCGGTTATATCGATTAACCAAAGCTTCATAACCGTAACCATAACCGATTGGTCGGTTAAACAAAGTTTCATAACCATAACCATCGGTTATGTCGGTTATCAGTTAATAGTTGCTCAGTTATGTCTGTTATCTTTTATGATGGTTAATTTGCTCACCCCTAATTGTAGAAAAGATATGTGATCTTAAAGGTTACAACTACCTCAATGGATAAGTAACTATTTTTTTTTTTGAACGGCTGCCTCACACACCTTCTAAACCAATTTATAAATTTATATCAACATTCTCTTGAAAAAGAACATCTTTATAACACACCTTGATAGCGTTGCTAGGCTAGAAGTCCTTAGTAAATAACTAATTAATATTTATATAGCAAATTATGAAAAAAAATTAGTTACGGCAATTATTATGATGTATGTAATCACTATTTAACTTTACGGTTAATACTTCTCAGTTTCAAGCTTTGTTTTGTGAAAACATCTTGGTAACCTAAAATGGAATGACATGAGATCGAAATAACTTACTACAAATGTGAACGAGCATCAAGAACGATTTCATACACCTCACTTCATATCAGAAATTGAAACATGTGTAGTCATTGTACATTTACTCCACAATAATTTATGACTTGTACGGATGGTAATGAATACAACCAAACTCTAGTAATTAGGTATGCATACGTAGTACAATAATACTTCTCCAATATCGTATGCTTTTGTAAGGGAATAAAATCATAAAATAGCAATAAGGATCTAATTGTGTTTCATCAAAAACACTCTTAAAAAAAAGTAAGAACAATGTTTTGGGAAATGCTAACTTGGATGATTCTCAATAGTGTTTTCAACTCGGACCAGGCAAGTTGATTAGACCGGGAACTTGACATGAAACCGGTTTGGTTAAACCTCTTTCAAGTTTGACCATTCCCTCATATAAACTAGCCAGTTATTGATTGGCTCCATTTTTTTAAATTCTTGTTCTTTCAAAATCTAATTTTTAGGGTGAAGGCTATGATTCAAACAATTTAGGGTGTTTGAGTTTTCTCTGTCCAATAATCTCATGCCATGTCAACTCCCCCCCCCCCCTCTCGCTCCCTATTTTCTACTCAAACACTAGGAATGATTTAAACACCCACTCAATAAATAAAAAACTGATTGGTTCTCTATCTCCGCTCTTCTCTCTCTCTCTCTCTTCTCTCTCTCCTCCATTTCTTCTTCTTCATCTTCGGTGAATACTCACCGATCACCCATCTTCTCTCCTACTCCCCACTCACCGATCTACCACCCGGAATCAATCCCCATTCGGCAACCCCACTCCTCGCATCCACTCCCCGATATCACTCCGTCCCCCTTAGTACTTAACAGACTTTATATTCTATTTATTCAAATCTTCATATTTTATTTTAATTTGCAAATGCACGTGCCAAAAATGTAAAGTATTTTTCGTATTTTTATTCGTATTAGATTAGATATATGTATATAATTTTAAATGCTATATCTATATATATAATAAAAGAAACTAAATGGGGGACACGTGTCATTCATTGGAGCCCTCTATTTTTTGTTTTCCCGCCTATCTCCAACTTATTATGGATATAATTTGTTTCAAATAAAGATAATTATTATATTATAGATTGTTTTTAAATAAATATAATTATTATATTATGGATTTTAATTAATAACAATATTACTCCTATCCATTTTATTAAACCTATTATTTTTGCTATCGTCTATTTTGGCAACAATTATAAGATAGGTTTATCGGCTTACGAAAGTATAGAAATCATTAACAATATCAAGTGTGTTTCAAAATTTAAAACTCTGCTTTTAGAAAAACATAAAGAGGATACTTAATAATACATTTTATATTAAAAATGGTATCTCTTCTTTAGTTTTGATTATAAATTGAACCCTACACGCATGTTGTGGCGTGTTAACTCGAAAAATTTATTACGAAACTTAAAACGAAAAACTTACGAAAGATAAAAAGTACGGGGGAACCAAAGTTGAAAATAAAAAAAGTGTTGGGGTTAAATTGCAAAAGATGAAAAGCTTTTTTATATTAAAAATGGTATCTCTTCTTTAGTTTTGATTATAAATTGAACCCTACACACATGTTGTGGCGTGTTAACTCGAAAACTTTATTACGAAACTTAAAACAAAAAACTTACGAAAGATAAAAAGTACGGGGGAACCAAAGTTGAAAATAAAAAAAAAGTGTTGGGGTTAAATTGCAAAAGATGAAAAGTTTTTTGTTAAAAGTAAAAAAAATCAAAGGAGTTAAATGCAAAAGATTAAAATCTTTAGGTTTAAAGTGAAAAATGCAAAAGTTTTTTTGAAAAACTCCCAATGCCTATGTTACAACAACATAAAGCATAAATTTGTTGATAATTTATAGTTTAGAAATAAGTAAATAACTAAAAGGTTGCCGGCAATTAAAAATGAAGTAAATAACTAGAAGGTTTGATTAGTCGAAATTTTGATATGTTATATGGATATTACACAAACACCAGCTTAGTTAGGGGACCCGGGGTGGAGGTGTTTTCCACCGCGGTGGGCTTGTATAACACGTTATACATGTTTTCACACCACCGCCACTCAATTTAATAACGCGTGGTATTTTTCACGCATGATGGGGTATTGGGTGGTGAGGGAAATTATTGGTTGTGAGGGAAATTGTTGAGTGTGGTGGTGAGTGATAACCATTTTCACTAAAAAAGGTTGTGAGTAATTGAATAATGGTTGATAACATGACGGAATTTGATTGGATGTTGTGAGTGATGAGTGATCACCACCCCTACCCCCTTTAAAAAGATAAGGTAAAACAATTGTTAATTTAAGATATTTTTAAATAAATCAAATTATTTATCACAAAAATCAAACTTTGTATTAATATAATTTTATTTTCGTTGCTAAAAAATTATTATATCAATTCTATTAATAATTCATAAATCAAATTGTTAGAATTGATACCTGCATTTTATCAGTTGCTAATTTGCTATAACTCATCGCGTATCCAGTATACCGTTAGTTTTTTTCAATCATATAACTTTTTTTACTATTTCGTATATAAAATTAGATTTATTCAACCGGGGTAATTCACGTGTCTTCTAAAGATATAACTTTTTTTTTAATTATTTACCATACAAAATTATATTTATTCAACTCATACAATACACGAGTTTTGAAAGATGTAATTTTGTTATTATTTAATGTGTAAAATTACATTTATTCAACCCATGCAATGCGTGTGGTTCTTAAATATATAACTTTTTTATTAGTTAATATATAAAATTACACTTATTCGACCCATACAACACACGTGGTTCTTAAAGATATAATTTTTTTTATTATTTAGTATATAAAATAACATTTATTCAACCCGGGTAATAAATGAGGTTATTAAAGATGTATATTGTTTTATTATTTAATACATAAAATTATATTTATTCAACCCGTGTAATACACGGGGTTCTAACCTAGTTATACATGAAGTAATCCGGGTAAAAGATATAAATTGGGATTTCTAAATACATTTTTTACTATTATAATTATTATATAATTTTATTTATGCAACAACTGTTATAAATTAAAATTTTCCATCATATACATATAAGTTTTATCATAAATTAATAATAACTTTATAATAGTTACACACTTATATGTATATACTTCACAACATACAAAATATAAATACTATCATCAAATACATATGCTAAAAGGAAATTTATTTTTTCACATTATAAACATACTAAAATAAATCATTAATAGATATGGGTTAATGGAAAATAAAAATATAAATATAAATTAAAAACTTCGGGTATATGATCGGGTATATAGTTCGGGTAAATTGGTATGTGGTTTCGGGTAATCGGGTTGGGTATCACTCAATCCCATACCCGACCCATATCCGTGAAATTTTTTAAAACTAATCCCATACCCGGCCCAATACCCATCGGGTATCGGGTATACCCGTCTCATTTGTCTCGGGTTTCGGGTATACTCGTCGGGCTCGGGTATTTTTGCCATCCCTAAATCCGGAGGTCATCTTTATTGAGTTAGATAAAGTGTACAAGTTTAGTCATTAAAAAAAGTATGATATAGTAAACCAATAAGATGACTGGTTCAGGAAATATTGAATGTCATCTTTATTAAAAGTTTGCAGCCATAGTCTTGAATTAAAATTCAGCAGATGTTGTTTGTTATTTTATTGAATGATAACAATGTTTTCGGGAAATGCAAGGTTAGAGGGATAACGAATCACAGACACACAAGTAAGTTGTTGAACCCAACCAAACCAATGCATAAAATAAGAACAAACCGCCGGAAAGAGAAAATATCCACGTGGATTCTTTAGATCTACCATAGATCTTGGTTATCAACCACCACCAAAGGGTCCCAAAAAAGTCAAATCACTTCCAAATTAAACGAGATATTCTCAAAATCAAACCCAATCAACTTCCTCATTAACCGATTTCAACTATCTCTTCACTTTGTATACATGATGATTTGAATATTCTAACTTTACATACGATGTCGTTTGCATATCTTCGGATCTGGAAGTCAATCAGAGCCCTCCTTTAACAACCGGATGAGACCACGTCGTTTTGTAGCCAATCAACCTAAGCTCTTGTCCCCTCAAGCCGCCCGTACCATGAAGTGAGTTTCGATTATTCCTATTTTAACTTGTTAGTTATGCTCTTTTTCTACCGTTGACTTCTTGTTGTATTGTAATAGTAGATTGAAATTATGGATTAGTTAGTTATAACTTGTTATGAAAATAACAGGACGCGAAGATTATTTGGGATTTCTGTTTCTCTGATTATTATTATTAATCTGGCCGCTATAATGGAGCGTGCAGATGAGAATCTGCTTCCATCTGTATACAAAGAAGTTAGTGAAGCATTTAATGCTGGGCCATCTGATCTGGGCTACTTAACATTTATTAGAAACTTTGTTCAAGGTCTGGCATCCCCAATGGCTGGAATATTGGTTTTAACGTATGACCGGCCCGCCGTTCTTGCAATGGGGACACTTTGTTGGGCGGTGTCCACGGGTGCTGTAGGCGCCAGCCATTATTTCGGTCAGGTGGGTTTTTGGCGGGCGATAAATGGGTTTGGGCTGGCCATTGTAATTCCTGCATTGCAGTCGTTTATTGCGGATACTTATAGTGATAATGTGCGAGGGACGGGGTTCGGGTTTTTGAGTTTAGTGGGAATGGTGGGTGGGATTGGTGGTGGTGTGGTGGCTACGCTTATGGCGGGTCATGAGTTTTGGGGGGTGCCTGGATGGCGGTGTGCATTTGTTTTGATGGCGGGGTTAAGTTGTTTGATTGCGTTTCTTGTGTTCTTGTTTGTGGTTGATCCTAGAAAGCTAACGGCGGTTGATCATGATGGCGGACAGAGTTACCTAGAAAGGTAACGAGAAAACTATCTTGGATTTTGTTTGTTATTTTGTAGATGTTTTAATTTTTTTTTCCATTCTAGGAGCGAGTTGTTGGATCGGGAACGTGATTCTGGTTCCATTTGGACCGAGTCATGGACCGCCATGAAAGGCGTGATGAAAGTCCAAACTTTTCAAATCATCGTCTTGCAGGGTCTTGTTGGTTCGCTACCATGGACCGCGATGGTGTTTTTCACCATGTGGTTTGAACTTATTGGTGAGCATGTATGCACTTGACATGCATCTAGCATGGTCCGGTTTCAACATTTTTCGGTTATAACATGTACTGTTTTTTTAAATTTTATTTCTAGGTTTTGATCATCAGAAGGCTGCAACCCTTTTGAGCCTTTTCGGGGCAGGGTGTTCTATCGGGTCACTATTAGGTGGGATCATAGCTGATCGCTTGTCTCGGAATTTCCCTCATACTGGACGAATCATGTGTGCACAATTTAGCGCGATCATGGGGATCCCATACACTTGGTTTCTCCTACGCATAATCCCACAATCAGTCGATAGCTACCATACTTATGCAGTCACACTTCTCTTAATGGGCCTTACAATAAGCTGGAACGGAACGGCATGTAACGCGCCAATGTTTGCTGAAGTGGTCCCCACCAAACATCGAACTATGATCTACGCGTTTGACCGCGCCTTTGAAGTATCATTTTCGTCTTTTGCTGCACCCATGGTTGGGATCCTGGCAGAGAAGATTTACGGGTACGACCCAAAATCCGTGGACCCAATTGCAGGGTCCCCTAGAGAAGCGTTAGCATTATCAAGAGGGCTTTTAGCGATGATGGCGATTCCTTTTGGTCTATGTTGCTTGTTCTACACCCCGTTATATTGGGTTTTCAGGCGTGACCGCGATAATGTGAGATTGGCTACTCTAAAGGAAGAAGAAATGATATGATTCACATTCTTGTTTTGATTACATTAGTGTAAATTAGTCATAGACGTCTGAGGATTGGATTTTGTGTTTTGTTTTAGGAAAAGTATATGAACTTTACTGTTTTTCAACATTATATGTATTCAAACAAAGAAATTTAGTCACAAGAAAATCATGATTCTTATTTTCTTATTATACTTTTTTTAAAACATTTTCATACCAATTATCCCTCTATAGCCATAAATGTATATCATCGTAAATGTATTGAAATATACAAATCTGACCCACTGTTCATAAAAATAACATAGATACACACGAAAAGAAGATATGCTATACGCAATAAGAATTTCAGCCTTTTAGTTATAAAAAAAAAATTAGAAACGAGACAAGTTTGTACATTACAAAGAGTTTTTGATAAGAAGACTCACTGCTATTTAATATTCATACAAACAATAGTTAATTAAATCATTTCTTCTTCTTTTTGAGTAGCCAATCGCACGCTATCACGATCGTGTTTAAAAAACCAATACAACGGACTGTAAAACAAACAACACAATCCAAACGGAATCCCCATCATTGAGAAAAGTGCTTTCGACAATGCTAACGCTTCTCTTGTAGACCCTGTGGTTGGGTGCACCGATTTCGGGTCATACCCGTAAACCTTTTCCGCCAGGATCCCAACAATCGGTGCAGCAAATGATGAAAACGACCCTTCCAACGCACGGTCGAAGGCATAGATCATGGTCCGGTGTTTGGTGGGGACCACTTCTGCAAACATTGGCGCATTGCATGCGGTTCCGTTCCAGCTTATTGTGAGGCCCATCAAGAGAAGTGTAACTGCATAAGTGTGGTAGCTATCGACTGTTGGAGGGATTATGCGTAGGAGAAACCAAGTGTATGGGATCCCCATGAACGCGCTAAATTGTGCGCATATTATTCGACCTGAACGCGGGTAGACCTGAGACATTCGGTCTGCTATGATCCCACCCAAGAGTGAACCAAATGAACACCCCGCGCCGAACAGGGTGAAAAGTATTGCAACCTTTTGGTGATCAAAACCTAGAAAAGAAACATAAGTTATGTTCATGTATAATTAAAGGTAACTGCTTCAACCCGTTTATATGAAACAAATCAATTCACGTTTTTTTATAGATAGTGGGCCAAACTAGCAAAAATCACCATATTAAACAAGTAAATGATTTGATAGTTTAGTTTTGAGTAAAGTATGGTTTTTCAAAATTTTGGATTTGGTCTCTAACTTTCTAAAAGTACACAGATGGTCCCTGTGGTTCGCACTTTGTAACGCATTTAGTCCCCAACTTTTGCCAAAAGTACATGGATGGTCCCTGTGGTTTGCACTTTGTAATGCATTTAGTCCATACCTTGGACGTACCGAAACCTTTAGATTTGTTGGCTGGGGACTATACAAAGTGCAAACCATAGGGACCATTCGTGTACTTTCGGAAAGCTAGGGACCAAATCCAAAATTTTAGAAAACCACAGGGACTATTTGTGTACTTTACTCTTTAGTTTTTGTTAGTCTTTTTAAGAAAATGATGACAGGTCAACGCAGTCTGTTCTGACCCGTTTGGCCCCTCTACTCATAACCTTCGGGTCATGAAAACTAAACCAGGGTTAACTGAAAGCCAAGACCACACATGCTCACCAATTAATTCAAACCACATAGTGAAAAACACCATGGCGGTCCATGGTAGTGAACCAACAAGACCTTGCAAGACGATGATCTGAAACGTTTTGACTTTCATCACGCCTTTCATTGCGGTCCATGACTCGGACCAAACTGAACTAGAATCACGCCCCCGATCCAACAATTCGTTCCTAAAATACATGAAAATAAAAATCAGAACACACTGAAAAACATAAAATCGAAATCCAACAAGATGTGTGTAACTGTGTGCCGTACCTTCTAGGATCTACAACAAACAAGAATACAAGAAGCCCAATTAGACAACTTAATGCAGAGATAATAACAAATGCACACCGCCATCCGGGCACCCCCCAAAACTCATGACCGGCCATAACTGTAGCCACCGCACCACCACCTATGCCGCCCACCTTCCCGACAAGATTCAATAACCCGAACCCCGTCCCCCTCACGCTATCACTGTATGAATCGGCTATAAATGATTGGAGTGAAGGAATCACGATGGCCAATCCTAATCCGTTTACAGCCTGCCAAAAAGCAACCTGACCGTAATAGAGACTGCCGCCCATAACACCTGTGGATAACGCCCAACAAAGCGTGCCCATTGCAAGTACGGTCGGGCGGTCATAGGTTAAAACCAAGACCCCGGCCATTGGAGATGCTAAACCTCGAAAAAAGTTTCTCATAAACATTAGGTAGCCTAAGTCAGATGGTCCGATGTTGAATGCTTCACTGACTTCCTTGTACACGGATGGAAGAAGGTTTTCATCGGCTCGTTCCACTATAGCCGCCAAATTGATGATAATGAGAGAAAGAGAAATCCCCAAAAAATTACGTGTCCTGTGATCATATAAGATGTACATGGAGTTTACGCATATAAACCATGTTATCAAAGTAAATTGTATGAAAAATTCAAAGTAACTGAAAATCAATAGCAAGTTGCTACTGGTCGGTATTAACCTAGTCTATTGGTAGTAACTAGAGATCTGTTACAGCTTAGTCCATAAGTGGGAAATGAGCTTAGCTATAAATGGGCTTCGATAGCAACAAAGTCACAACTCACAACCTACCGAAGGAGTTCCTTTTGGCAACAGAGTTGCTACAAATGTAACTGCATACCTTTTCACAAAAGGTTGTGACGTTTCACCCAATCAGTGTGAAGGTTTGTCCCATATAAAAATTAAAAAATCTGGTCTTTTCAACATATCAAATTACTTTGAATTCTCATAGAAAAGAACATCTTGTTCTTTGAAATACAGTTTCTGTCTTATCCGATTATTGATTTTGTGTACCCATGAAATACTTTTATCTGAAAGTGATTTACACGGTTCAAAAAGTATCTACAAAATTTAAAACCTACACACTGTATCTTAGCATTTCTACAAACCATTTGTCCTAGTGGTTACTAACTGAATCCCAGTTTCTCCGTTGGTTTTCCTAGCTTTTTATCTCTAATCAAGGACGGAAAAACGGAAATCACATAAGAAAGGTATCTGGTTGTTTGGCATACATTCCGGAAAAAAACTTCAAATCACACAGTCTTTACAAAGGTCCTTCCAAGAAATGTATTTAATAGATTAAGTTCCATGCTTGACGCCCCGCTTGCGGTATGCGCATATAATGTATATATGTGTGGGCGCTCGGGAGGCAAAAGTGAAAGTGCACTAATTTTAACGTTATTTTACTAATGTCGTGAAAATAACGTTAAAAGATTGAGATGGTTAATCATGCATCATGTGGTGGCGTTGATAGCCGAAAGACAAGGGGGGTACATGCACTATCGGCAGTTGTCTCAATTGCCGAGTGTTATGTGCCTTATGTCCAAGGGTTGATGCAAAACTACTATCGAGCCGGGGGTCTCACTGGAAGCAGCCTCTCTATTCCTACGGGGTAGAGGTAAGGCTGTCTACATCTTACCCTCCTCAGACCCCACCTTAGCTTTGCTATTGGTGGGATTTACTGAGTATGATGATGATGATGATGATTATGATACAACAACAACAACCATACCCAGTAAATCCCACAAATAGCAAAGCTACTTATAGGGTCTGGGGAGGGTGGGATGTAGACAGACCTTGCCTCTATCCCTAGGGATAGAGAGGCTGCTTCCAGAGAGACCCTCGGCTCCAAAACGAACAGCATACCAATACACCACGACAAAGAATAGAAAAAAGAAATCACCAAAACCAAGAAGATGAACAGTGTGACACAATATAATGTAGATCATGTATAATAGCATGTAACATCATTTGGGCATGAACACAAGAAGGCAATTACCGGTAAAGTCACTTGAAGGATAGGAAAACCTACGTCCCTAAAACACACCCAAGACCTTACTGTAAAATCCTCTAGAAGTCCTTAACCCTAATCCTACGCCTCAACGAAGTCCTATCTTGGACCATGTCCTCAGAAAGATGCAACTCTAGTAAATCATGCCTAATCTGCTCATCCCATGATGATGATTATGATGATGAGATTAAGTTCCATGCTTGGTTTTAAAAAGCGTGAGACGCTTCGAGGTGTTTAGGTCTCAAAAGTCAAAAGCCAAAACACGAGGCGTTGCTTTACGTACAACCAAAAGCTTCAAAGCGGCATATCTCTCATCTCTTTCAATCAAGTAAACCACTAAACCAGCCCTTTTATTTAACCAATTTTGACCCACATATACATGAACCCTCCCCTCAAGACCCTGAGGCATACTTCCGATTGCTTCGCACACTTTTTGAAACTAAGTTGGGCTTGATTAAAACATTCATGCCATAGTGATATACTACATTGGTGACCTTGATAATCCTATTTCTACTTAAACAGTTTTATTTAGGTAATAAAATAAATGGATGACAAACATGAGATAATTAAAGTAACCAATCAAGAAACTTGAACATATCATTAATTAAATTCTACATCCATTTCAAAGATTTAACTACAAAGTTGACTTTCCAATTTCACATATCATTAATCAAACAACTAATACCAGTCAACACAACAGTAATCATCCAAAATGGCTACAGATAAAACACAACAGAATAAAATTAAAAAAGGAAAATAGGAATAATCGAAACTCACTTCATGGTATGTAGATTCGAGTTAAGAAACAATAGCTAAATACGATGTAATCTCATCGACCGGCTAGGCTAAATCAGGCCTCCGAAAGCAGTATGTAATACCATCGTACTGTGGCTGAAAATCATCAAATGATCTCTACGAATCGGTGAAATATATGAAAATCGACAACCGAATTTCAAATTCGATATGGGAAAAGTGGTGGGATTTTGGTACAATTCAAGGTTTGGTTGGTACTTTTTACCGTAAAGGGTTGATAGCAAGTTATCGTATATCGAAGCGATCCACGTGAGTAATCTTTTGTTTATATTATATTTTTAATTTTAATTATCGTATATCGAAGCGATCCACATGAGTAATCTTTTGTTTATACATACTGGTTGCTAATCGAATCTATAGAAAAATCAATTGGTTTTAATCATTTAACTCTAGAATCAAAATGTTTAGCGCTATAACTTCATAGCCATTTATTTTATAATGTTTTAAGTCCATGTGATTTACTAATACTTTTAATCATTTGAGTCGAGAATCAAAAGTATGAGTGTTTAAAAGTTGAACTAAAAATGTTATAAAATGAGCGGTTAGTGGTTCGGGGCGTTAAACTTTTTTGATTTTGAACTCAATTTGTTAAAACTATTCAAACACACATACTCAAATAGTAATTTACTCAAAATACTATAAACTTATAAGCTTGTAGATTAAAGATCATGTACAAAGGGTCCAAAGTGTGAGAAGAGTAAGAAATATTGTGGAGATCACATGTGTCCTCAATCTAAATTAATTCAAAAGGGTTAATAAGTAATTTTTTCATTGATTCAATTAATTGATAACCTTTCATAACCGCCACCCTTTATTATAGAAATACGAATTTGTATTTTTTTTTTTAATTTCTGAAGATCGCAGAATGAAAGTTTTATAGAGTGTTATATAGTGATGGTTGTAAAATGAAGGTTTTATACAGTGTTATATAGTGTTATAGTGTTATAATAGTAGTAAGACCCGTGTGAACACACGGGTATGTTTAATAACGATCGAAATCAAATACTAAAAAACAGATTATAATACATCAGTTAAATTGTTTGCGTTTAGTTACATATCTTTATAAAACAATGTTAAAGACAGTATGTAGACCACTCCAGACTTTTGATGGCGGAAGTATGCGGCTACGCCCAAAATCACCGCTCCTGCAATCGCCGGCCAAACCTCCAAACTCTTCCTCTTCTTATCAGCCACTTTCTTCTCAAATAGAGTTGAAACTCAGGTCAATTTTTTTTAATTAGATAAACAAAGAAAATCGCCAAAATTCAACTCAATGTGAGAACAATTTACAATGAGATGTATTTAAATAATAACAAATAAAAAAAACTTAATTTAAGATATTAGCTAAAAAGGACACATACTGTACTCAAAATCAACTGTCTACAATCTTCTAAATTCGTATATTCTAAACTTTTTGATCCCATATTAATTATTTATGAATTATAAAGAAGTAGAAAAAGGAGTTGGTGAGTGTTAATATATAGCAATTTTTCTACCCATAACAGTATAAGTATGAAAACTAAACACAACAACATCACATACCTGAAGACGGGCTCACATAGTCACATGAACATGTGAAATGCTCGAGTATTCTGGTCTATCAGCATTGTTACCCGCCCAAAAAATGCTACGACATAAACATTATAAAACTATTCTATACATGTAGTCTAACCGAATAACCATCTCCGAGCTAAACTAACCTCCTTTGTGGGATACACAAGTCCATTGTCTTTACTTGATCAGACCTTACTTCTGACTCGCTCTCCAATTTTCCATAAACGCACGTTCTGAGCGCAACGATCTTTAGATCTTAAAGTACTTGTATCCGTCTTCAGGATTTTTCATTCCCTCTTCCTAATCACCTATTGACCGACCTCCAAAGACTACCTGTTGTATACCCAAATACCTTCCCAAGAACAACACAATAAACGAAAAAACAAAAAACGTGTATATTATATGATAGTAATATGAAGAAAGATGCTTACTCGGAACTTAGTACAGTGAGGCAATTAAGCAGCACATCAAGAGCAAAGTAATTAGAACTTAGTACCTTAGATTTAGGGTTTTGCAAGTTTACCTCTACTTCAATCATCGCTCGTTGGAAATCCAGAACTGAATCAATCAACTCAGCACCATAGATTCACATATCACTTGAGAAAAAGAAATGCATATACGTTGTGTCGGATAAGTAAATACCCAAAAATATATTTAAGAAAAAGGGAACGACAAGGCTCAAAATTAACTGGTTCCATATCTAAAAATATGTCGGATAAGTAAACTTGTATTTTATTCTAGCTATTGACCTGTTAGAATTCAAATACTAAAACCTCTTTTGAGACGTTATAAACCAATCTGATCTAGGGTAATTCAGGTTTTCATGAATGGCTAATTACAAATAAAAGTTAATTTCTTGCTGAAATAAGTGGAAACAGAACTTGAGAGTTCCAAAGAATCCAATAATATTAGGGATAGCGGCAATCATCAAAGACTGCAATTTTGACCACAGATATTCGACTGTTATTTATGCATATATAAATGTATCTTACATATATTATTGCAGATTAAGAAATGAAATGAAGAAACATACCCCTTTCCGGCCGATATACTCTGCAATTTGACCAATGGCTATTGCATCAACCATGGCACCCACATTTGATAAAGAACCAAACAAAGAGAACTAAAAACAATGTAAGACGTGAAATACGTAAATTATATACTAATTATATTACAATCTATTATTAACAAAAAAACACTGAAAATAAAAAATAGGAAATCTATCATAAGTGGATTCCAACTTCTTTTCTTGTGAAGAGGTTAAACTGACATTGAAGAAGTTATGAAAGTGAAACAAAAAAACTCAATTTAACCAAGAATCAGCAATGAAGAATCAAGAATCACAATAAACAATCAGGATAATGAGGAGGCAGGGAATTAAGTAAGAAACCCTAATCGCCAAAGAATCCAAAAATAAATAAATGTAATCAACAATATAGAATCTTAATAGATATAGAATGGATTCGTACCTTGGTAATGAAACATTTGATTATCAAGAAAGATGAATGATCGATGATGGAGAAACCCTAGATTGCGAAAGAAAACGGAATGAAAAGTTTCTGAAATCTAAATCGAATACGATAAAAAAGAAAATCAGTGATGAGATCAAATGTGCAAAAGAAAGAGAGAGACCTGTGCTGCCTCCAAGAGCTTCATGAACAGAAATCCGACCATAATCTCCCATGGCAATAGGCTTTCTGACGAATAGTTGAAAACGAATATATCAAAATCAAATGTCAAGAACTTCAAATCGGATACAGAAACTTACCATGAATACAATCTTTAGAGGCAACTTTTGGGTGGCGATGATCGAAGAAGAGTAGATTAGGACCGGGGGATGATTCTTTCGGAACGCACTAGCTTTAGTAAACGTTAGAAAATCAAATCAAAAACCGACTTTACTTCTGCTCCTTTTTCTTTGAGTCCAAGGCGGCTAACCCTATACCTAACCCAACCGATGCTTGACCTTGTTGTTCTGCTTTTGCCGCCTCCCCTGGGTTTGCAGGGGTATTGGTGTCTTCACTGGCAGCGTTTTCTGGTGTTATGCCAGAGCTTATCTTGTTGAAAAGTTGAGTGAGCAGCAGTACAACCTGAACAGGAACACCGTGTGGCCGGATTAACAGACCCCTGGCGGCAGCTTTTTTTCTTGCTTCCGCCACAGCACGGGCAGAACTCTCATCCACTCCCCTACCACCTCGAGCAAAGTTTTCACCACCAACCGCACTATTGCCGCCGCTACCTGAAGCTCCACCAGATGCCGCTTGGAATGCTTGTATCAAATCAGGGTGAGCCTGTAGAAACGAACACCATAGTTTAATAAAACAATATTCGAAAACTTGACTTTAAATTAAATGATCTCGATTTTAAACAGACCTTTAGAAGATCAATGGCTGCTTGAGCATAAACCGCATTTACAGCTTGTCCTTTCTGCTTTTGTGCATTCATCTATTGTCATAGTAGTATAGTACCACAAAACAAATTAAAAAAATAATAATAATTAATTAAAAAGTTAAATACACAAATAATAATTGATAATTAGTTACCTACGCTTCCCGCACTTTAAAAGTTTTCATCCAATTCTCCGAGTCTCGAGTCCTCGAACCATCCTCTCCGAGTTGCTTCACAAGTATGTCATACGTCTTCTTTTCATGCTGTTAATGTCACACCCCGAAATATCAGAGCATTGGCGTGACTGGACTGGTATCTTCATTGCACAGCGGAAGCAAATAAGCTAAAACTTCTAGAAATTGAACGCCCACTAAGTAATTGAATCTCCAATGGTTCTCCTATTCCAACCGTTCCATTGTTTAAAAAGTAACATGAGAAGGAAACATGCGAAAAATCAACATAAAGTTGAGCGAGTTCATAGTTTGTTTTGGGAAAGATTTAAAACAAATCTTTTTGATAACCGGTTTGTTAAATATTATTGAGAAAACGAATTTAAAAATCATTTTCTTGTCAAGTTATATGGAAACTTTGTATTTGTAACACATTATGTTCGTAGAACCATGTATTTGTAAACTCTTGTGTTTGTAAAGTTTGTATAACCGTCAATGTCCACCCTGACTTTGACTTCATGCCCGCATAATCCTATGCTTTGAATTTGTATAAAACATGATATGTAATTTGTAAAGACGTATCTAAACTGAGTTCTGTAAATGTAAGGAATACGAGATCGCTAATGGTTCGCGAGGCCACTAACATATGTAAAGACATAGGAAGCCACCAAACCTAGGCATTTTTGTCGAGTTCGACTGAGCATACCATGATCAAATGCGCTACTAGCAGGTAGGCAATACAAACATAAACCATATTACCTATAGTGTTGAGTCTTGCACATGGAGCGAAGCGTCGTTGTGGATCGTTGAGCACTGTACAGGTTATAGTCTGGTTTTATCAAAAAGTTTTTCCCCTTTTTAAAACCAAGTTCACTATAACCAATGGCTCTGATACCAATCTGTCACACCCCCAAAATCCACACGCGGAGTATCACCGCTTGGAGGCGTGACATGACCAGGATCAAGCCACCAATCATATTGAACAATATAGTAGAGTAATTAGAAGTTCAACCACACAATATAATTGGTGTTCACAACCAAGTTAACCAAGTTCAAATTAAACAGTGGAAGCATAAGACGTATAACCAAAACATAAATAAATTCATAAAGTTTAAATGTTTAGAACTGGACATAGCAGTCCATATCCCACAACGACCTCCTCCTCGTGCAAGCTCCATAAGCATCTAACGACCTGTAAGGCATGTAACAACGAGTTAACAATAAAGTTGAGCGAGTTCACAGTTGGGTGTTTGTTTTAAGTTGTTTTCGAAAACATGGTTTGTCTTTAGCTGGCTTACTTGCCGTGGGGGTTACCCCATAGTTGAAAATATGATTAACCAATTCCTTCTTTCCCAGACCATGACCCGTGGGGGCTTCCCCATGTGAACCACTAGACCGTTACCATATCGACTACTAACGAAAGTAAGTTGTGCCCTACGTCAATGTCTATCATCATTGACAGTTTGCCATAGTCCATTAGTACACGCCCGTCCGATTGGCACGGTGTGAGGTTTGTTAAACCTTATAGCGCTATTAACTAATGACCCGCTCGCCATTGGCCTCGGCGATTAAGTCGATATAAAATGAGGGACTTAATGATAGAGTTTTGTCTAGTGAGTTTTAAGGTTGTTGTCCTACCCAAGGAGGACGGACGTACGTACGTATTCTACCCAAGGAGAATACACAGGATTAATATTGGCATCCTACCCATGGAGGATGGCGGTACATATCCTACCCAAGGAGGATATGTAGGTTCCGTTTTAATTCTTTAACCCATTCCCAAACCACCGGGAATCCCATGCCTTGTAGAGGGTGTGAACTCACCTTGGTTTGCTCGGTTAGATTAGTTACTCTAATAATCAGAAATCAAGCACGTCCTAATAAGGTACATATAACAATCAGTGTCTCGTGCATGCATAACACGTATCTTACGTACGGTTTATCTACTCATTACTTCTATCACGTACCACACAATTCTAATGTCAAGGTACTTTGTTAAGTTATATTATTTTACCGTAAATAATATAACTATCTCACAAAATAAACAAGTATCCACACAAGTGTTCTAGTATAAAATATATGTTCTAAATATATATATTTAACCATTTTACTTGTAAAAATCAACCTCCGATACTTTGTATTTTTTGTAACAAAACTCATGGCGAAGTTTATTTTGAAAAACAAAGTTAAAACGTATTTGCGAACACTTGTTAGAAAAATAATTTCTAAGTGTTGGAATTTTTAGAAAATTTCGCCAGAGTTTCCTTTGTAAATGGAGGTGTCCATGCTAATAAGTATATTATTTTCTTTTCCAAAAATCATTCAACAATCAACACCAATTTACCAAGAGCAAACTATTCTATTTACAAACCAACATGAACTTGATGTTTCATAAAAACGCGTAGTAACTTGGTATGGCGTTTAGTGGGTTTAGTTACCCTCCAAAGTGTGTTTACTTTTGTTAAAATCTCATTTTCGGGATTTTTAGATGTTCACAACTTGTGAGCATATTTTGCAAAAATATTTGTTTACAACATTTTCTTGTTTCACTAGTATTCTGTTACTTATTTCTTTCCACAAATAGTGTAAGAATCATGATCTTTCAAAAGTCATCTTTTTAACTTAGTTTATTTAGGAAAAACCGTTTGTAAACCTCGGATCCATACGATCATCAACTTACTTTGTTTACTAATTTTTCAAGAAATCATCTTGTTATCAAGTTCATGTTTAAACATGGGGGTGATTCTTTTATGTAAATCACTAATCACCTCCTAACTTGTTAACTTAAGTTTTTAATCTTACTTTAACAAGTTCCACCAAGATGTTTAACATCATGTTACTAATAATCATCAAGCAAGTAACAAGTAATCAACTACATAACAAAACAACTCTATTTCATCAAGATTTCATCTTATTTCATCATAATGTTAGCTTTATGTTCAAGACTTTTGTTTATGATCTTTTAGTGTTCTTGAGATTTCATCATAATATAACCATTAACCACCATAAACATGAAGCAAATAAGGATCAAAGGAGCTTACTACTAGCTTTTAAGCTAGGGAAGAAACACTAGAGAAAATGAGTGGATAAAAGCACTCTAGAGAGGTCCTTGATGATCCGTGAGTTTCACCTTCCGTTATTCACCTTTGTGCACCTTGTAATGCACTTGAAATGGATGGAGCTTGAACAAAAATATGGTGGTGATGATGGGGGTGTTCGGCCGAGCTATGGAGAGGGGAGAGGAAGAAGTTGGGTGATGAAGATGAATGATGAAATTAGTGGTTTATAACCCTCCAAGATCTAATATCCAATGGGTAAGATGTCTCCCTAAGTACAAGCATGTCTAATACATTACATGTATTATGTAATGTGTTATAGTGTTCGGGGACCATAACTAGCTCAGAAGAATAAAAACAATGTTTCTTGCAATATTTTAGTGTTCCGGGTAATGTCTAGTTGTTCGGCTGGATAACGTTCCGTTAAAGTGCTAAGTTATTCCATATAGTGTCCTATATATATCTTTTTTGAATTCTTTTAATTCCCGACACTTAGGAAAGCATACAGGACTATTTAGTAAATTTTCTGCACAAGACTAGTATGTTAACAAGCACCTGTAAGTATGACACAGTAATCAGAAAGCAGTTAAGTAATTCAGCACAGTCATCAAGCACTTTAATTAACATTAATAAATCGTACGGATACATGTAATTATGAGGGTTGTCACAAAAGCACTCATTGGTAGAAGTAGGCCAAGAGTGGGGTTGCCTGAAACCCATTAGATCTAACCCTTCTGTTTCGCGGTCTAAATGTATGCGTTGACTAATGGTGCTTATGGTACCCTATTCGTCACGTGATCTATGTATCATTCCTTAGTTTAATGTACCTCTTCGTACTTGTATTTTCCCGTAGTTTAGAAAACTAGAATACATGTGTATGCACATTTCGAAAAAAAATACGCTTGTTTGAAAAACCGGTATAGAACATAAGCTTTTCGTAAACCATTTGTGTTTATTAAAATTTCACAACCATTTGTGATAGTTAAAGCTTGTCTGTGAAATGGTTTAGAAATACGTAGTTTATATTTATCAAAAATCTTGTATGCTTTTGCAAAAAGTGCATTTCTTTCCACTCCGAAAACATTTATAAAAATGTAAAACAGAAAAAAGGTGGGGTTATGAACTCACCTGAATATCCATGTGCAAAGCTAGCTTAATATGACTTTGTGGTGTCGTTTCCAAGACGTGATTCGCTAGAGTGCATTCTATAATATCCCTAATCATGGAATATCTTATAAGTTTCTAAACAACACGGTAACTAAACTACGTGTCACCGAGCACTACCGAATCGTTAACCGAACGATTTGACGGTACGTTGATAACTTAATAGAAACGATTAAGTTATACTCGTTAAGTTTCGTCTAATGTCGGTAATAGTTTTCTAAGTCGTTGAAAAACACTTAGTTCTTGTGAAACTTAAAATGTATAAATATTTATATAAAAATATATAAATATATCGGTAGAATCTCGTTAGTCGTCTTGAGAAGTCGTGTATGTAAGACTATTCGTTTGAAAGTAACATATAATAAACTTGTATTATATATAATGCGTCTTGTATATATTTGCCATAATATATGTGTATGCCGTTTCGGCGTTTGAAATAAATATAAAATTTATATTTATTTTATAAGAGAATTCGTGTGTTACGATATTTGAAATAAATATATAAACTATATTTATTTTATAAAGCGAATTCGTGTTGGTTGGTATTTTGAAATGAAGTCGTATTGCTTGATATTTGAAATAAATATATAATTATATTTATTTATATAAAAGAAATCCAAGTTAATTGATATTTGAAATAAATATACAATCTATATTTATTTTTATAAAAGAATCGTCGAAATTTCGAAGTTCAGAATAAATATAATAAGTATATTTATTGTCGTAAATAATTCCGAATCGTCGTTTTGTTTAAAACATTCGTGATAAGCACATTTGTTTCGTAGTTTAATTCAAATTCGTAAAGTTTGCTTTATTATATAAAATATGTTTTGTTTTCGGATTTTTCTCGAAAAACGGACAGAGTTTCCTCTGTTTTTGGACGCCCCAGACAACACAAGTTGTCGTTATTTTATCAAAGTTCAATCAAATTAGTCAACAATATTCTTGTATCATCAATTTATATAAACAAGTTAGTAAATAAATCCAAGAAATTTTAACTAATAATTCATCGATTTTTGTTCGGTTCGAGAGCTCGTTAGTCACGTGAGATTAAAACTAAAAATATATAACGTAAATATTAAATGCGCCGTTAGGAGATACAAACTTCTTTCCTGTGGAGGTAGGGCTCCATCAGGGGTCTGCGTTGAGCCCTTTTCTTTTTGCGGTTGTCTTGGATGAGTTGTCCAAGTTGATTCAGGAGACAGTTCCATGGTGCATGTTTTTTGCAGACGATATTGTGTTGATTGCAGAGACTAAACAGTGCCTGAACGCGAGGGTAGAGGAGTGGCGAGTAGCTTTAGAGAGCAAGGGCCTAAGGATTAGTCGATCTTAGACGGAGTATCTACACTGTGATTTCAGTGGTGTGGCCGATGACGATGACACCCAAATCACCATTGAGGATCAATTGGTCCCGCAGGTAACTAGATTTAAGTATCTGGGGTCGTTTGTACAGAGAGATGGTGACTGATGTGTATAAAATGCAACATATAAATTACATCAAATGAGGCATAAATTATATAAAATACTTTTGTTTTCGGATTTTTCTCGAAAAACGGACAGAGTTTCATCTGTTTTCGGACGCCCCGGACAACACAAGTTGTCGTTATTTTATCAAAGTTCAATCAAATTAGTCAACAATATTCTTGTATCATCAATATATATAAACAAGTTAGTAAATAAATCCAAGAAATTTTAACTAATAATTCAACGATTTTTTTTCGGTTCGAGAGATCGTTAGTCACGTGAGATTAAAACTAAAAATATATAACGTAAATATTAAATGCGCCGTTAATCTTTACCAAATCTTCGTATCGGAACGTCGAGCCGCTTGGCTGAGTTGACCGAGTCAACCGGGTTGACTGAGTTGACTCGCTTGACCGAGTCAACCGAAACCGAAACTGAATCTGACCAAAGCCACTTGACCCGAACATCGAACTGAGTTGACCCATCTTGACTGTGTTGACCCGAGTTGACTCGAGTATGACCGAGTTGAACCGACTGAGTTGTCCGAGTCAACCAGGTTAACGGAGTTAACCGAGTTAACTGAGTTAACCGGTTTGACCCGAGTTGACCCAAGCCGTATACGACAGAATCTGAACCCGAACCAATACACCCGAAACATCCAAAGTTCTGCTTGAGTCGACCCGTTTAAACCCGGAACCATCTTAGCCTAAAAATGGTACTTGAAATCATAACCACCACCTGTGCCGCCACTGATGTTGTCTGCCTTCGCCGTCAGTCGCCGTTGCCGGCGAGAGCCCCGTCACCACCATCTTCTGACATCCTCTTCATCGGAGATTCATCATCAATCAACATCATCATCTTCCTGGAACAGAAACGGAGAATCAAACGAAATCTCTTACCAGAAACCCGTCGGATAATGATACCGACCACCGGACTTTGACACCGACCGCCGGACTGTGACGCCGACCTCCGGTTCGAGACGCCGACCACCGTCTGCGGTGGTGCCGCCGCCGCTGGAGTTCATCGGAGGAAGGGGGTGTGTGTATCGTCGGAGGGGAAGGAGGGTGTTATCGGAGCTGGTTGTGGTCGCCGGCTGTAACACCGGAAGCCGACCGATAAGTCGATCGGACAGAAGGTCGAGGGAGAGGGGGGCTAGAGGGTGGAGATTAGATGGATTTATGTGTGTATTGGAAAGATTGGCTCTTGTATGTGTGTGGTTCATATGTGTGTTCCTGATTAGCAAAACAAACAAAGAACAGGAGAGGAATTTCAAGAATATGTGGCTGACAAATGAGGACAATTAGGGTCTCACTACACTTAAATAACTAGTGTCTAGTTAGTGGGCTTGGGCCCATGGCCCACATGCCCACTTCTCGTGTTATAAGTGGCCCGTTAAGTCTCTGAAGCCAGTTTTCAAAACCCGAACTCCATGAAACGTCGAAAATAAAATTTTTGGGTCACAGATACGTAAAATAGTATCGTATACCATTATTAGACGTGTATTTTGTCGGTTGCCCTATAACGCGTAAAATTCGTCATGGTTTGTTTTCAATCCGATTTTCGATCTGTTTTCGAATAAAGATATTAAAATTTAATTACGAATCTAAATATGTCGTAAAATTTTCGTATTTGTTGGCATTGTCAGTTTTGTACGACATCAGTTCGTCGTCACTTAATATTCAGCAGATTTCCCGTAAATCACCATATGCGCACTCTAAAGGTTAGATAAGCGTTCCTAGGCATTCCAATAGCCTAATTAAGTTAATTTGCATTTGCATTGTAACCACTATTTATTTTCGCGTTAATCGCTTGTTAATCAGATAATTAAGGGCGTAAACTACCGGTTGTCACAGTTAAAACGACAATTCATTAGCCGCATAATAATATAACAATTATATATCATTTATTTTTTAAAACCGTTAAAGAGATAACTAAAAGCACATTCCTGATGAGAGAGCTTGTAAGCACCGACACAGTTAAACGCAATAGCAAGTGCATGATAGCAGACAGCTGTTTGAATATGTTCTTCACCCAAAAGCCTCTCATTCTTTTTTAACGCTTCTTGTAAATAACGAAGAGTCGTATTCATCTTTCCAATATCTTGGTACATCATTGCAACGTTAATGTAAGTTGCAGCAACGTCGGGATGATCGGGGCCCGAAGATAAGCTTAACAGGAGCAGAGCACGGGACATGTGTCTTAACGCGAGCTCTGATTTGTTGAGCCCGTGATAAAACAGGGCCATGTTTCCGTAGCTGTAAAAAAGGGAAAGTAATATTGAAGTCACTTTACAAGCACATGCCTTTTGTATTAAAAAAGTGAAGGTTTATTTTTTTTAATAATATAATGATGAACCATACCTGTGAGCTGTGTCGGGGTGATCAAGACCGAGACACCGTTCGTTTATAATAAGTTCTTTGTGTTGTTGCATGATGGCTGCAGCCATGTCTCTAGCATGATAAAGAACCATAGCAAGGTAACTATTGAAAAATATAAATCATTAGTAATTTCATAAGATATCAACACAAGATTCATTATTACTAATTTAAATAACAGAACCATACCGACAACAGTTAGCGACTTCACGATGCATTGGAAATGCGCGTTTGACTTCCACCATTTTACCATTTAGTTCATGAAAAGTTTTCTGCAACGCTTTATCAACGGATTCCTCTGATTCATAAGTGATGAATCCGAATCCTCGAGGCCTTTGTGTGTTGTGATCGTACATAACCACAACATCAGTTATCATCCCAAATTGTTTGAAATAGTTTTTGAAATCGTTTTCGGTGACGAAGATCTTTTTTGTGCGAGTGGGACCCGGTGAGCCTTGCACGCTGCCACTGGTACGGTTAAGGATCTGCTGATCGTCCCTTGGAACAACCTTCTTTGCTTCTACTTGAAGATCAATATACGAGCCAAAGTTTCGGTCAGTTTCCTCTCACCTAAAATAAAAAATATATATACACTAATATTGTTTAAAAATATATATTCACTGCATGCACAAAGAAAATCAAAAGTATGACCTCATTTGCAAGTCTTTGCCTCAAGTCATTTTTCATCATCTCAAGCCTCTGAATAGCAAGCCTCCAAACAAACAAAATTCCTTTTATAAAATTAAATTCAGAAAAAAATACAATCCACTAAACCCTAAAGTGCATGATCTTACTCTTCTTCACCAGAAAAATCAAAAGATTCCACTGAAGGAGTCTTTCTAGCCTGTAGGAAAATAAAAACAATGATCAGAAGAAGACACAATGTTATAAAAGCGGCTGCTAAACGGGCCGTGTTCATGGGGTGGGGATCGATCCTGATCATATAAAGTTAAATAATTATATATTAGTAAATGACAGTTGAGAAACAAATAATTATCATTATATACTTAAAATACCAACTAACTTAAATAAGAAGCTTAAAACACATTCACAAGTTTATATCAACTTCATTATATTATATGATTCTCACAAAGGCATTTTATCGAGCAGGTGGTATGCATACTTTCAAAACAACGTATTCATCATGTCTGAGATAAATGTCGGAAATTCTTTAAACAAACCTAAAAGAATAATGTAATCTCTCTTGACTGAACAACCCTTTTACATAATCCTTCCATTCCCGAAACACAGTCCATATATTTCACCCAAGTGATCACTCAACTTTACAAAGCATTTCACTTGAACCGACTTGCATTCTTGCGAAAATAGAAACAGTCACTCAAGTACACTAACTTTAGCATAGAATTTCACAGTAATCAACATTCATTTGCAATGGAAATTCACAAGAAATATTTTAAAAAGTCAATCAACCTACTTGACTTTCTAATTTTCTACTGGTCCCTAAAGTAAACATCAATGATCCTAACAATATCAAGTCAAAATCACAAACATATGACCTAACCCTAGTCAACATCCTAACAAATCAAATGGGTGGACCATGGATGAATCGATATTGACCTAAAATCAAGATTCAACACCAATTACAAAAACATAATCAACATCAAAAAAGATATTTGTATTTTAAAAAATCGAAAAAACAAAAACCCCCAAAACCTAAAATCGAACTTGAAACATGAAACAGATTAACAATCTTTGTTCAAAATAAGTTACGAATTACGCAAATCCGATACAGAAACTTACAATCAATACAATCTTCAAATCATTATGCTGTTTAAACTGTACCCATGAAACAACTCTTTTCACAATATCTGATTTCGCCACTGCAAAACATATGACAAATAAAAAACTTAACTTCTTCAATACAAAATTCCAAAAAAAAATGATTGACTCTGCATACCTTTCTTCACTTGCCACCAACAGAATGGAGTACGTGACAGAGTTGGGGAGTAATTAATCGAAAACCCTAGATTTTATGAATACCTTCATTCAACCTAATATTCTCCGGCAACTCATCGTTCGCCTCAACAACCGAGCCTCATCAGGCATGCACTTGAAGATGACCTAAATATGACCAATCTCAGAGAAAAAACGCAGGTCATAAATCGTAGGAGATGAAATCGAAAAACCTATATCATAAGCAAGTTCGTTGTAAATATATACCGTATTGATAGAAATCCATCAACGAAATTGATGAAAAAGTTAAAATATCGATTCCTATCTTCCTCATGCTTCCAAATCTTTTGCCGCCCTTTAAGTTGGACCCCTACACTTCAAACATGGGATCTCAGATCAAAAGAAACCCTAGAATCGGCTGGAGTTTTGAAATAAGAAGAAAGTGTGAAGAAGAAAGAGATGGAGAGAGATGGAGATTAAAGATAGAAGAAGAAAGAGAGAGTTGAGAAATGATTACTTCTCATAGGTGCATTAAATGCCCATTTCTTCTCCCCATACAATTCAAAATTCCCTCCTAAAAAATCAATTTATCATAATATATATATTATTTAGATTAATATTTTTATATAAAAAGATACTATTACCCCCACAAATTTCAAGTCAGCCCAAATAATTAAAACACAATTTACATTTTGTTCCCTATTGATTCAACCATTAGATCAAAGATCGATCTAATGGTTTAAAACACTTCTTTAGGCCCTTTTTACACTATCCTTACCCTGCGTTTTATAACACAATAAAAAATAAATTTGTTTTATGCTTTTAATCCATTGTGTTTTACAACATAATATGAAAAAAAAACACATCTTTTTGTGTTTTTAGCTCATTGCGTTTTAGACCTGGAGTGTACTGTACTAAACTGACATGATCATGTTAAAACAGAAACATGATCATGTTGTGAAACCCAATCCATTCCGTTTTAGTCCTGCAGACCGAAAGAACATGATCATGTTTAACAGAAGTATGATCATGTTGAAACATGAAAAGGGAAGGTGAGGTACACTAAACTAACATGATCATGTTGTGAAAACCAACAATTCCGTTTTAGACCTGGAAGTAAGGTAACTAACATGATCATGTTAAAACGAAAACAAAAACATGATCATGTTGTGAAACCCAACATTGCGTTTTAGACCTGCAGTATATTTTAGAAACTGAAAGAACATGATCATGTTTAACAGAAGTATGATTATGTTCAAACATGAAACTGGAAGGTGAGGTAGACTAAACTAATATGATCATGTTAAAACAAAACATGATCATGTTAGTTGTGAAAGCCAACCATTACGTTTTAGACTTGAGGTAACTAACATGATCATGTTAAAACATAAACATAAACATGATCATGTTGCGAAACCTACTACATTTTAGAAACTGAAAGAACATGATCATGTTTAACAGAAGCATGATCATGTTGAAACATGAAAGCAACCACTGCGTTTTAGAGTTGAAACTAACGTGATCATGTTAAAACAGAAACATGATCCTGTTATGAAACCCAACATTGCGTTTTAGACCTCCAATACATTTTAGAAACTGAAAGAACATAACCATGTTTAACAGAAGTATGATCATGTTGAAACATAAAACATGATCATGTTAAAACAGAAACATGGTCATGTGAAACCCAATTGCGTTTTAGGCCTGGAAGATCATGCTAAAATAGATGATACATGATCATGTTGGAATAGAAACATGACCATGTTAAAACTCATGCAATTGACTATGTTAAATAGAAGTCAAAACCCATTACGTTTTAGACATGGAGAGTACGCTTTAGAGGTCCGGTGTGCCAAATGTTGGAACAAAAACATGACCATGTTAAAAACTCATTGCGTTTTAGAACCTGCAACTGGAAAATCTTTATTTTAGGTTTCATTGCGTTTTAAGTATCTGGGTTTTAAATTTTTTTTTCAAAAGTATAACAATAGTATACTCGTTTTAAAGATAAAAACGCTCGTTTTATGGTGCCATTTTTATAAAAAAAATAATGTCGTATGAAAAGAGTTATTAACGTTTAAAAAACGGGACGGGGAAGGAATTAGAGGAGAGATAAACTATTGCTTTGTATTGACTAGAATGTTTTTACACAAACTCACGCACCTCCTTTGTTTTGTTCAATTTCACTCGTTAAATCTTAACCCTTAATTACTAAATAGATGAACAAGATTATTTCTTATTCTTTCTACTAAAATAATCATGACCCTAATTATCTAAATCAAATTGAAATTTACCTATATATTAAAAACACAATGTATTGAACAATATTTTTAATATTTATTTTACTATAACAAATTATTAAATATAGTTTTTAAATAGTTTTATTATTTAAATAATATAATAATTGTTATTTTCTTTACTTTTTATGTTTGATAAGCTTGGTGTCAACCGGTATTTGTATCGAAAATACTGGTTCGTTATCGGTACATAAAGGTAACAACCAGCACCAGCCTGGTACATAAAACGCCAAAAGTCGGTACCAGATTGAGTTTGATAATCTTTTAGTTCGAGAAATTTGGTACTGCTACCCAGTACCATTTGCTCATCCCTGATCACGGGTACCGTACGAACAACAACGGTATCATACAACTTTTTTTTAGTTTTAGGTGTAGGGATGAACTCGGTGATACCATGTAACACCTCGAAAATTCACGTCCTATAATGTGTAGACACGTGCAAATGTTTAAACGTGTGAAAGAAATATTATAGAAGGACTAAAGTTGACAATTATGGAAAGTATGTGGATATACGTATTCTAAATGGCAACAGTGAATAAATATAATATACATTAACCTTACTTGGTGCTCATACCTTCAAACGAATAAATCATGGATCATACGAAGCTAAAAGTGAGAGATTACAAACTACAGGGGCTAAATGTGTCAACATGTTTAAGTTATACCTCTGAGAGACCTTTTGACAAACCCGAAGCTTTATAACGGTTAATTATGCTCACTAGAATGCACGATTAAAATTTCATAAAGTTTCGTTATCGTATGAGAAAGTTATGATCAAATTCGTGTACGAGGGGTTAAAGCGTAAACGTTGAAAGTTAGGACTTTTCGGGTAACAATTAAGTTAACCGGGGACTTAACAAAGTGGGTATATATTTTAAAGCCCTTATAGATCAAGTGTGAGGGTTCATAATGCAATAAACAAGTGCCTAATCGAGTCTTGAAGGGGCAAGGATCAAATCGCAAAATCTAAAAATATGGATTCTGATCAGGAGGGGCCTAGCGCGACGCGAGGGGGGCCTAGCGTCACGCTAGGGGTGCCCAGCTTCGATTTTTCTGTTTTCTTGGCTGCCCTTGCCTTTGTGCCCGATTCTAACTTGATTCTCCACATCCCTTGACCCCTAAAACACCCCCTAAGCATCTAGGACACATGTGAGAAGATTGTGGTGTGTGCTAGACTTTGTTGTCAACACATTGTGGTGTTTGAATTCACTATAAAAGGCCACACTTGTTCAACTCATTCCTCACACCTTCATTCTGCAATTGAGGAGCCTTCTGGAGCTTCAAAGCAGACCCAAGTCCTTCCTAATCAAGCTTAGGACTTCAGTAAGTGTTCTAATCCTTCTTTACTTGAGTTTAGCTTGGTTAATTAGCTAAAAGTCAAACCGTCGTAATTACGGTTTGACTTCGAGATTAGTCAATAATGGCTCAGTCATATCTCGAATTAAAAATGGTTATAAGTTGGTATTTATGTGGGTAATAAAACCTCAAAAGGGTTTCCCCTGATCACCACTCTAACCAGGTCAAAAGTCGGGTCAAACATATAATTAAAAAGTCAAAAGGATGCTTAAAATGTCATCTATGCATAATTAGCCATCTAGGACATATACAACCTGTTTAATCATTGTTATAACTTAGTAACTAGTGTAAGAACATGTCTAAACATGTTCAACCCGATTATTTCCTGTTTAGACCCGGTTCGGAACCGAAAGTCACATAGTTTGACTTTAACTTTGACTTTCAGTTCTGACCCGTTTAGGTATGTTTTAGAAATACCCCAGAGCTTTAATTGGATTAGGATACATGTTAGAACAACCCTCTGTGATTACACACCTTGGTTCACTAGTTATCCAATTAATATGCATATTTCCGCTAATTACTCATATGTTGACCGTTATGCCCTTATTACCTTAAAACATGATTTATAAAAATGTAAAAGTGTAGAAACCTTAGTTACTGATATATAAACTTGTATGCAAAGTTTGACATCAGTTTGACTTATAGATTAAGAGTTATGCTCAATATCGCAAAATTTAAGCTTTATGTTAATAAAACGGCGTAATTAGCGTATAGCCTAGTTAAGCCTACTTTTTGGTATCAAACTTAATACCCACTGATGTAATATATTATTTTGGGATTTTTAAAGATTTTTAATTAATTTTTAGATGAGCATAACTAGTAGTCGTAGGCTTAATCCGGTAATTGTCGGTTTTGCCCTTACGGGCCATAAAATGAGTTTTACTTATCTAAACAACTCCAAACCTTTTGCTACTGATCACATATGATAAATAAATTATTTTAAGCCTTCTGGAAATATAAAAATATCAGCTTTAAGTATCAAACCCGGAAATGGTCTTTAATCGCATTATTTAGCGTTTTTAACGCATAGTATGTCTTAAAATCATATTGGACATACCCGGGTTGATACCTACTGATATATGAGGCAAATTATGATATTTCAACAGTAAGCAAAGGTTGATAAACTCAGACTTCAGTTTTGAGCTTTTCGGCTTATGTGAAATTACCAAAATGCCCTTCGGTGCATAGTTTGGTTATAAATGATATATTTCACATATATGCTTTAGCCTACTGATATAACTTATCAAATTGAGTATGTTTGCTGTTTACATCAGATCTGTAACTCAGTTAAACATTTAAACTCTTTTGCAACCTTTAAAATGACCAAACTACCCCTACGGGGCATAGTTTGTGTCTAAATTCATTTCGGGCATAATGAAAGACATCCTACTGATGTCACAATATATTTGAAGCATATTAACTTAGGAAACCTGTATATAGCTCTTACGGATACCCGTTACGCTTAATTCGCGTTCGGTTTATGTAACAAGTTTACATAAATTAGCCGAAACGGGTCAAACCTTATCGGTTTTATCTCAAAATCCAGAATGTGAATAATAAACCCATATTAAACAAGTCTTCAAACTTGTCGGGTCTAAATCACATTCTATCCGGTCTTCGCTTGATCGTGCGTACGAACCGTATCTTTGAAACTAGCCGGTCTAAGCTTAAGCTAAATTAAAGACCCGTTAGGATTCTAATAGGTTATTAAAAACCTTCGTTCCAGATTAGGAGCCCAGTAAAAGCTATCTATACTTGCTGATTTGATATACGGCTGGGATTGAATTTATATTTAGCTCAGGTAAATACTTTTAACTTATTTTCCCTATACGGGCTTGGGTTACGGTACATAGCGTACCGCTTGATCGGGCATCAAATCTCCACGCTTAGTGGGTAGTTGAATAATTTGATCGGCTCGTTTTAAACAGATTTGTTTACTTTACAGCCTTTGGGGGGTTAATGACCATGTCCCGGATATCCCTGGCATCATCTTACGAGATGGCCACGACCTGAGCACGGGGTGTAGGCGTACTCCCGTGTATAACTCACTTAAAGTGGTGTGTCTATTGATCTTTAACCCGGATACGTTCCGGGCTACTGAACGCATAAGTAACATGTAATTCGTTCACAAGATTATAATATTAAATAATTCTCCCAAGTTAAAAAGATTAATTTTGCCTCTGTGCATTTTAATCAATGTGTCAAGATATTTTGTGCCGTTTGCACTCGAATCACTTTTCAAACTCTTTTTCCAAAATGAGTCAGTTGAATGTATTTACCAGTGTAAACTGACGTATTTTCCAAAAAGGCTAAATGCAGGTACTATACGAAATTGGCTGCATATGTCTCCTTAGCATCAATAGAAGTCTCGCAAGCTTAAGATGCCTAAAAGTCTGTTGAACTACTGTTTCTGTTTTATGTTCGATCCTTCTGTGGATAAACTTCCGAATATTGTGACATATGATATTACAATAATAAATTCGGTTGTATCACATTTAAAATTGCTTCCGCTGTGCATATTGATATTGTGTTGTTTGACTATTACGTTGCCAACCATGACGTCACGATACTCCCCACCGGGCCCACCGGTGACACGTGGAAATTGGGGTGTGACATACCGAATCGGTATTGGTACCGAAAATACTGGTTACGGTACATGTATATGAAGGAAAAAACCGGTAGCGAACCGGTACCAAGAACGCCAAAAGTTGGTACCGAACTGGTACTTAGGATCTTTCGGTTCAGGAAATTCGGTACCAGTACCCATTACTATTTGCTCATCTCTGACTATGAGTTTCTACCGAACAACATCATTACCATACAACTTTTTTAGTTGATTTTCTTTCGGTTATTTTTTAGTGGTTTTTTTTTTACATTTTCTTTTTATTCTTGTCAGCGGTTCCGTGTGCAATGCGCTTGTAGTGATTTGAAACACATATAAACATATACTAAATAACAAAAAAAAAGTTCGCCGCAACGCGGCGACGGTTTTTATAACTAGTTAAGTTAAATTAACTTAGAAAAACTTTTATTGAAAGTTTGGTATAGTATGAATTAACTTAAAAAAACTTTTATGTATGAAAGTTTGGTATCGTATAAAAGGAAAGTTTAAAATAATTGTATACAGATGATACTGAGTACAAATTATATAAATAAAATAAACTAAACATAAATAGGGTGGAGATATAATAGGAAGTTAATTTGGCTAGTAAGGCTAGGAAGTGATCTTGACCATCCATTAAGTTAATAAAGGGCTGAGATTAAATCAGGGAAATTGAAAGTAAGAAAAGAGGCGCGTGACTTATTTCAGGGGCATTCTAGTCAAGTAAGCCAATAGTTTCTCTCTCCTCCAATTCCCCCCCCCCCCCAATTTTTAAACGTTAATAACTCTTTCATACGACATTATTTTTTTTATAAAAATTGCACCAAAAAAACGAGCGTTTTTTTATCTTTAAAACGAGTATACTATTGCTATATTTTGAAAAAAAAAAAATTAAAACCCAGTTGCGTAAAACGCAATAGAAAAAACCCCAGTATTGTAAAACGCAATGAAAAAAAAACCTAAAAAATGACATTTTTCTAAAACGCAATGCACAAAAAACACAAAGAAATGACTTATTTGTAAAACGCAATGGCCAGAAAACACAAAGAAATGTTTTATTTCTAAAACGTAATAGCCTAAAAACTCAAAAGAAAATGTACTTTATAAAACGCAATGGACTAAAAACCCATAAAAATGTGTTTTACCTAAAACGCAATGCACCAAAAACACATAAAAATGTGTTTTACCTAAAACGCAATGCACAAAAAACACAAAGAAATGTCTTATTTGTAAAACGCAATGGCCAGAAAACACTTAAAAAATACTCATTCTAAAACGCAATGGACTGAAAACACCTAAAAATATGTTCTACCTAAAACGCAATGACTAAAAACACTTCAAAAATGTGTTTTACCTAAAACGCAATAATTAAAAACACTTAAAATGTGTTTTTTCTAAAACGCAATAGCTAGAAAACACATAAAACTCTCTTATTTCTAAAACGCAATGGACACATAAAACTGTCTGAGAAACTGTCTGTGAACTGTACGAATTACTGTCTTCGAAATGAGCCAATTTCTGGAAAATTAATATTTCTGATGCGTTTTTAGTACAGCTCAACCCCAGCCAGGGGCTCTGCCCCTTGGACCCCGCCAGGGGCTGCCGCCCCTGGAACCCCGCTACCGGGGGCTGCCGCCCCCGGACCCCCGCCAAGATCGTAAAACGCAATGACTAAATCAAAAACCCAGTTCGTAAAAATGAAATTAAAGAATTTGTTACCTGGATCGAAGTGATTTCTTCAACAATTGACGAATTTTGAATGATTAAAACACTTATCAGCTCTCGAATCGAACGAATCGAGTAATTATCTTCAAAATCACCGGAAAAATGAGATTTTATATGAATTTAAACTGGGTTTTCTTCAAAAAAGATGAAGAACACGTTGATCGGGTGTTTGAATCATTGATTGGTGATGAAAATCGCACTATAATGTGAGTGATTATTGAGATAGAAAGTGAAGAAATGGTTGAAGATGGTGGGTTTTGAAAATGGTGGGTTTTGAAGTTACTGGGTTTTGATAATGAAGAAGAAAGGGTTGGATTGACTAAAATACCCTTTTTCTTTATTTTAATAGTTGCCACATGTCATCCCCTTATTGCTTCCTATCCTTCTTAGGGAAATTAATCTTTCTATTTGATCTTTTCCTAACATAAATATACGTGATTTCAAAATTGCTTTACCAGGAGTAGGATATATAGAATCAACTTTGAAGTATAAAATAAAACTACATAGTCATTTCTATATAGAAAATTTTAGATGAATAAAAGTATCAAAGTTAAAAACACATATCTACAATTTTGGAGTTAGGATCAAATACAAAGGATAAAATAAATAAGAAGTGTAAGAAGGATTCTAGTCCATTGATCTTAGATTTGAAGGGGTGAGATTGGTTGTAGGGAAAAGAAGATAATAGAAGGGCATAAAAGGAATCTTATATTTATGAATTTTCTCTCTCCACATGCAAGGCACATGCCAATTCCCCAATCGATTTAAAACGTCCATAACTTTTTCATACGACATTTTTTTTCAAAAAAAATTTCACCATAATAACGAGCGTTTTTTTATCTTTAATATGAGTACCATATTATCATATAAAAATAAAATAAAAATTTTCATTTTTACTGGGTTTTTTTGGCATTGTGTTAAAGGTTCAGGTCATTGTGTCTTTTAACTGGGTTTTGGTCAGTAGAGTTTCTATACATTGTGTTATTATCAAAACCTATAACACAATGTTAATTTGAGTTCTATCCATTGCGTTTTTATAAAAACCTATAACACAATATATGACACAATGAAGATTTTGTTATATCTGGGTTTTCTATAAATTGTGTTATTAGTTCAGGTCATTGTGTTTAATATGTTATTCATTGTGTTTTAATATATTGTCCATTATGTTTTAATAATTTGTTCAATTTTTTATTATCTTGTTCATTGTGTTTTGGTTTGTTATGTATTGTGTTTTTAGTTTGTTTTTCATTGTGTCTTCATCTGCTCTCCATTGTGTCTTTTATCTGCTGTCATTAATTGTGTCTTTTTTCTGTTGTCATCAATTGTGTTTTTATTTAGTCTGATTCTTATTGTGTTATATGTTATCGCCATTGTGTAATACGTTATGGTCATTGTGTTTTAGTATGTTGTCTATTGTGTCTTTATCTGTTGTCATTGATTGTGTTTTTATTCTAATTTACATTGTGTTTTACATCATGTCCATTGTGTAATATGTTATTCATTGTATTTTAATATGTTGTCCATTGTGGTTTAATAATTTGTTCAATTTTTTTATTATCTTGTTCATTGTGTTTTAGTTTGTTATGTATTGTTTTTTTAGTTTGTTTTTCATTGTGTCTTCATCTGCTCTCCATTGTGTCTTTTATTTGCTGTCATTAATTGTGTCTTTTATCTGTTGTCATCAATTGTGTTTTTATTTAGTCTGATTCTTATTGTGTTATACGTTATGTTCATTGTGTTTTAGTATGTTGTCTATTGTGTCTTTATCTGTTGTCATTGATTGTGTTTTTAATCTAATTTACATTGTGTTTTACATCATGTCCATTGTGTAATATGTTATTCATTGTGTTTTAATATGTTGTCCATTGTGGTTTAATAATTTGTTCAATTTTTTTTATTATCTTGTTCATTGTGTTTTAGTTTGTTAAGTATTGTGTTTTTAGTTTGTTTTTCATTGTGTCTTCATCTGCTCTCCATTGTGTCTTTTATTTGCTGTCATTAATTGTGTCTTTTATCTGTTGTCATCAATTGTGTTTTTATTTAGTCTGATTCTTATTGTGTTATATGTTATCGTCATTGTGTTATACGTTATGTTCATTGTGTTTTAGTATGTTGTCAATTGTGTCTTTATCTGTTGTCATTGATTGTGCTTTTAATCTAATTTACATTGTGTTTTACATCACGTCCATTGTGTAATATGCAACTGGGTTTTTGAATTTTTTTTGAAAAATATAACAATATGGTACTCATATTAAAGATAAAAAAACGCTCGATTTTATGGTATAATTTTTTTTTAAAACAAATGATGTATAAAAAAGTTACGAACGTTTAAAAGTTAGGGGGGAAATAGCATGTGACTTGTATGTGCATATTCTCTTTCCTCTTGTAGACAAAATTACCCTTTCCATTTAATTACTCATAGGACACTTGTCACTCTCTGGTGCCTTCTTACCCTTCTTATTTTTAAATCTTTTGTATTATAACTCAACCCACAATTTTGTATGCACGTTTATTGCGATTAGATTTTTTTTATGAAAGGAATACTTAAGAAAAACCTTTATGTATAAATATAAATGGTTTTTATGTTAATATTTGCTCTTTTAATTAGAGTTAAAGGCCTAGTTGGTCCCTGTGGTTTACAGAAATTGCATACTTGGTCTCAAAGCTTTACTAATTAAAGAGTTGGTTCCAATGATTATAACTTTTGCACTCAGATGATCCTTATCATTAACCAATGTTATATTTCTCAGTTAAGTCAGTTAAGTCTTTTTAAATGATCAAAATACCCTTACTTATTAATAAAAACAAAAACAGAAAAAATAATTAACTAAAACAATAAATCTTTTATGGTCCCACCCCACCCTAGTTCTTCTACCTCAAACAGCCAAACCACCACACCCAGACAAATCTCTATCTTCAACAATACAAAAAACCGAACACACTTCTTCTCTTTCTCTCTTCACTAGACCGAACAAGTAAACACAACACCAAAATGAGATATCGATCTTCTTCTACCTTTTTTTTAATTTTATGAGGTGAGGTGATTAGCCTGTGGCAAATGGTGACGGGGGTGGGAGTGAAACAAAGAAGCAGTGATGTCGATGTGATGATGGGTTAGAGGGTGGTCGTGGATAGTGTAGATGATGAAGTATGAAGTGAAGGTGGGTTGTCGCAGGTGTTTAATGGTGTTTTATTTTATGGGGGAGATAGAGGCGGAAATCTAGGGGGTGATGATCGGTGGTTCGGTTATTTTTTAGCCTTCAGTGGTTGATTAACACTTCGCCGGATTAATCACCGCCACCAGCCACCATCCCCACCCCCACCCCCCCCCACATGTCACCACTGTGAATACCACCATCCGACCAAGATATGATTGTTACAGATCTGGTTCCGTCAACATCACCACCAAAACCACCTTTCCTATCACAACTAACCACCACTTCATTGCAAGGGAGGCGACGACGGTGTTTTTTGGGTATAAAAAGATGTGCGATTTATTTCAAGATTTCAAGAAAACCAACGATTTATTTGACCCGTATTAGATATAAATTTAATAAAGGGCTATTCAGTCAATTTACATATGAGTCAGTGATAAGGACCACCCAAATGCAAAAATTACAACCACTAGAACCAACTCTGTAATTAGTAAAGCTTTGGAATCAAGTATGTAATTTCTGCAAACCACATTGACCAACCAAGCATTCAACCCCTTTTAGTTACGTGGACCATGTAAAAAAGATCTCACAAAAAGTTGTACGCATAACACCCAAAAAAAAATTGACGATGCTTCTTGATTGCTTCCAACTTGGTGTTGTGTATGAAGACAAATATGTCTAAAAGTGGGTAATTTAATGGGAAGTGGAGGCTTTGGCAACAATAATGAAATTATAATATCAAATATATCTATTTGTTATATACTTTCCTAACTTGAATCAAGATATGGTAGTTTGAAGTTTATATAGAAAGAGAAAGATACATTGATGAGGGAAGAAATTTACACTTAAATATGTTTTTTTTTTTGAACGGCTACACTTAAATATGTCGATTGTCGAACTATGTCAAACTGAGTAATTACAAGATAAGTGATATTTTTAGAAGTCTCCACTTTTTTTTTAAAGGAGAACTTCATTAAAAACACGCCAACCCGAAGACCTGGCCAGCCAACAACAACAAGAAACTACATATTCACAAATCTACACCAATCAGTCCAATCTAACAACCCTTTCTTACGTCTATATTTAAACCAAACAAAACTAACCGAACGAACTTCGCAAAAAAGATCTTCCCCACTTTTTCTCTTGTTCGAGAACCGGACATCATTTCTGGCCTTCCAAAGTAACCAACACGCTGTGTAAATGACCCCTTAAATAGCTTTTTTCTCCGACTCCGAACTCGACCCGTGGTTACGAACTTCAGCCAGATCTCTAAAAGAAAAAATGAAAAATCTATTAACCCGACACCACATCGTGATCATCTCCCAAAGTTTCAGCGCGAACGAGCACGGCGTGAACAAGTGGGTGACCGAGTCCGCACCGGCATCACAGAAACAACAACCGGGATTAACCACCGAAATCCCCCTTCTAGAGTGAGCCTCCAGCGTGGGAATCCGATCTAATTCAGCCCGCCACATGAAAATATTGCATTTTAACGGGATCCAAGGGCACTACTCCAACACATAGCGGCTACTAAAATCCTTTGACACATCGATGATTTTCTTGACAGCAGCCACTGAAAATGATTCTGACCCAGCCCCCAACCAAGCCCACTTATCCGGCCCAGACGAGCAAGAGACCGAGCCCAGTGCTGAGGCTAAATCATTCCATTCCATTCCTTTTTCTCCGACTCCGCATCCAGATCATGTTTCCAAAGCCATAAACCATCCCCGCATATTCTGTCACTCACGCTGCAATTCTTAACCACTGACGGGTGGTCCGTAGGACAACCCTTAAATGAGCTAAATACGTGCATATCCCATCTTTTACACGGTTATGTATCGTGAATGTGATAACTACGGGTACTCATGGTTTTTCAGGTTATACGCTTAATTTGGTGAAGTTAACGTGATTAGAGATGATGCGGAACAGCCGGGGATAATAATCGAGTGAATTACATTAAACCGGGACTTGTTTGGGTCGAGAGATGGCTTGAATATACAAGAAACGTGAAGGTAACGAAGTCTAGGAGCTGTATGGTAATTAAGTGAAAGTTGTAACCAAGCCAAAAGATGGAACGGATATTTGTGACGTAAGCTACGTGTATAAGCCGTAGTCTACGGTATGGTGACAATCAAGAAACAGAAATTACAAACCGTAACCTACGGGTATAAGCCGTCGGCTACGGTAGACTTATTTGGAACCTCTCGCACATGTTGGGCTTGATTGGATGGCACATGGGCCGAACTCTAATGATATTAGCACATGATTGGATTTCTTTTGGAAGTATCATTATAACAAAGGCGGGAACATCACAGTGAAAGTGGGGGATTTTTGGAGAATTAACATCACATCATCCATCCTACATGTTCACGTGACTAGGTGGAGGAACAATTGATTTTCAACAAATATCCTCATCATTTTCGATGGCAGACAAGACAAACTGGGCTTTGTTTGTTTATAAATCAAAACATTATCATCAATTGGGCCGCATATTGGATCGGGCCACACATCCATGCAAACACTAGTGGCGGCACACCTAGGACTTAGGGCATGACATGTTGGCAGCTTTGGTGACTTTGAAAGGAATATTAGAAAGGGAGAGCATATGTAACTTATGACATTTAATGTTTTTTTTATGGAGTTTTAAGGGGTCTTATGAGGGGTGTCTCGGTTACAGAATTTTTGGTGAACGGATTGGGGAGCAACTTTTGGAGACTTGGTGGGGGATGGTTGTTCAAACCATGAATGGCTAAACTCTTTATGGTCATATTTAGTTGAAGGTTTGTAGAGACAATTGTGTTTGATTTCATATTTCTAGAATGGTAAATTGAATTTATGTTTTATTTATCATGGTGTGTTCTTATTTGTTTGTAAATTGTTGATGCTTATGATTATTCTATTTTGAAACCATACGTTCTTGGTGCCGTTGGCAATCGAGATATCATGGGTAGAACTAGGATCGGGTAAGGGTCAATTGGTCATCGGGTAACAACCTCACGTTCTAGGAATCTGAGTACTTAGTTCCCTTTTATCACAACAAGTAGTAACACATGAACCATGTCTATGTGGTTCTTTCTAGTTGAATATTAGCATGAATGTCAAAGCAAACCGGAAACTTAGGATGGTCATTTGTCTCTAAATTGTTTACGAAACCAAATTCTCATTTTGCAATTTAATTAGTTAATCTTAGTTTTAAAAATCAACCAATCAAACCCACTCTTGAATTTATTTTTATTGCATTTAGTTTAATTATAGTTAACTTAGATAAACATTTAGATAACACATATTCCACAAACTCCCTGTGTTCGATACCCACTTACCGCTATCTATTTAGTTGTAATTGGATTAAATTTGATTGTGACCACGACATCACGTCAGATTTTGGCGCCGTTGCCGGGGAGTAGTGCGCAATGCGTGTTACCTTGTGTATTAGTTAAAATTAAAAAAAAATAATAAAAAAATTTTAAAAATTTTAAAAAAAATCCCAAAAAGATTTTCTTTGATGTTCGTGATTTACACTTGGTAGTTGAGTGGTGTTGTGCAGGATGACAGTGCATTACACAGATTTCAGCTTCTCTACGTGTAGACTGTGCCGGGGTCCACGTCATCCGTGTATCGGTTGCCACGAGGCTCACTACAGGAGGGCGCATGGAAAACCGGTGTCTTATGTTTCACAGCTTCCACCTCCATCATACGTTGACGATTATGAATCAGAAATGGAGGATGACTATTATTCATATGGATACGATCGGGATGAGGAAGTTTATTATGAGGCAAGGATGGATGGTCTATGTTTTTGTTGCGGTCGCGATCACACTTATGATTATGATGTGTGCCCGGTGTATTCGGAAAACCCGAAGTATTGGGATAAAAAGATGATGGATGCACGCATCTATAGACCGTATCAGGGATATCAACAATATCATCCCGAAGAATATTCTGAGCCCAAGGGTGTTTATGTTTATGAGACCGAGGAGGAGAAAGAGCTTGCTGTATTGGAAGTAACTTTGTCCAAACTCGAGCAATATTTAGCAACACCCAACCTGTCCGATGAAGACCGAATCAGCTGCTTAGTTTCTAAGTGTCATACTTTAAAATTGAAGATAGAGATAGAAGAACGCCTCTCACCATTACCTGACGATATTAGAGATTATTCTCACATGAAGGAGGAGGTTGTGGAGGATAATACCACACCAATGAGTCCTTTATTTGATGAAGAGTCACTTGTAGATCAGATGATGTGTGCAGATTATGAGGTAGAGCAGGCTGATGAGATGGATATGTGTACCGAACCTCTTCCCATATCAATGATTCAAATTAACAAGTGTGGGGAAGAGGGTTCGAGGAATAAGATGAGAAGGGTGAAACTACCAGACATTAAGGTATATGTCATGAAGTGGACTAGCAAAGCCCGTAGGAGCAGCTTTAACATGCCAAATATACTGACAAATCTATGGAGATGGCATGTAAATTTCCGGGCATTTGTTGGAAATGCTGCGGGTAAGTGTGCATTAAGACCATCATAATGCATATCAGGTATGGTCTGGCTGAAGACCTTTAAACTTAGCGCTCTCGGGAGGCAGCCCAAGGATGTAGAGTATTGTATTTGTGTTTTGTTTTGCTTTGTTTGGTTTTGTTTTGGTGTTGTGTTTGTGTTTTGGCAGGTTATTACGTTTCAACCCTCGCGGATGCAATGATTCAAGTGTGGGGATGTTTGGCAACATCCCTGTTGAGATATCGGCGAATCTAAGAGATGTTTTTGAACCGGTCCGATTACCGCAACTGCATCACTATGAACACTGCTGATTTACTAATCAGGTCGTGTCTTGTTCTCATCTTGTGCACCTTTGTATATATTCATGTTTAAGTTTATGGTTGGGGGGTTGGGTGGTGTTTTGATGTGTTTAGTTTATGGGTTGTGAAGGATTGGTGGTGCTCCTAATAATTAAAAAAAAATACAAAAAGAAATTTGGGATTTGAGAGTATTAGCGAAAGTTAATGTTGTTGGTTAAAAGTGATCTTTCCCTCAAAACCATACATTGGGACAATGTATCTCAAGTGTGTGGATGAGGGGAATTTTTTGAGAATTTTAAAAATTTTTGTGAAGCCAAGCAAAAATTGTCAAAATTTGAAAACTTGATATTGTTCCACTTGACACATCGATACCCATTCCTAGTCATTTCTTGGTGAGTGTTTGAGCCACATATGATTATTATAGATATTTCTTTGTTTTGAGTGGTGGTGTGTGTATTGTGTTAATAGAACTTGTGTATGAATTCTTGTTAAATCCTAGAGTTAGCATGCTTTTGAAAATGATAGGGGATTTTTAGGTAGCCTCGTCTAGATGTGTGAGAGTGTGGGAATTAGGGGTTGGACCTCATACGTTACATATATGAGCTTGGTATTGTGAGGGGTGGGGGTTTGGTCTTTAGAAAGCCATGTTTGAGCCTTATACCATTCGGTTGTGACCCAAACCTACTTCCTACAAAATTTTATCTTTTGAGATGACCCGGTTTAGGAGATTTAGTATGTAGTATTGATGTTCTTGTATATATTGTTGAGTTTGATGTGTTATGAAAAAAAAATGAAGAAAATAATAAGAAAAAAATTGAAAAAAAGAAAGAAAGAGAAAAATATGAAAAAAAGGTATTTAGTTACAATAGTAGTTGAGAATGTTGAAGAAGTTGTGTATATAATTGATGTTTGCTTTGTTTTGTAGTAGAAATAAAAACCGGGTCAAATCAATTAGCTCTCGCATATATATTTTCCCATTTTCCTACCTTTGCACCTAGCCCCGTTACAACCCGTAAGTCCTTTTGATTCATAAGCATGCTAAATACTCAATAGGAGGAGACTTGATTTTTATACAAGCTTATTATCGCACAAATACACACACGCATTGAGTGGTTTAGCATTATGTGCTAATATTTCTTGTCACCAAGAGTTTTTGTGAGGGGTGTGTCTTGTGGTATGATTGAAAGTTAGTAAAAGGACGATACATTTTAGCTTGGTTTGCATGTTGATCGCTTGTGGTTTTGAAATAGTTTTTGAATCGGTTGTTTGGGACAAGCAACGGGTAAGTGTGGGGATGTGACGGGTGGTCCGTACGACAACCCTTAAATGAGCTAAATACGTGCATATCCCATCTTTTACACGGTTATGTATCGTGAATGTGATAACTACGGGTACTCATGGTTTTTCAGGTTATACGCTTAATTTGGTGAAGTTAACGTGATTAGAGATGATGCGGAACAGCCGGGGATAATAATCGAGTGAATTACATTAAACCGGGACTTGTTTGGGTTGAGAGATGGCTTGAATATACAAGAAACGTGAAGGTAACGAAGTCTAGGAGCTGTATGGTAATTAAATTGAAAGTTGTAACCAAGCCAAAAGATGGAACGGATATTTGTGACGTAAGCTACGTGTATAAGCCGTAGTCTACGGTATGGTGACAATCAAGAAACAGAAATTACAAACCGTAACCTACGGGTATAAGCCGTCGGCTACGGTAGACTTATTTGGAACCTCTCGCACATGTTGGGCTTGATTGGATGGCACATGGGCCGAACTCTAATGATATTAGCACATGATTTTTCTTTTGGAAGTATCATTATAACAAAGGCGGGAACATCACAGTGAAAGTGGGGGATTTTTGGAGAATTAACATCACATCATCCATCCTACATGTTCACGTGACTAGGTGGAGGAACAATTGATTTTCAACAAATATCCTCATCATTTTCGATGGCAGACAAGACAAACTGGGCTTTGTTTGTTTATAAATCAAAACATTATCATCAATTGGGCCGCATATTGGATCGGGCCACACATCCATGCAAACACTAGTGGCGGCACACCTAGGACTTGGGGCATGACATGTTGGCAGCTTTGGTGACTTTGAAAGGAATATTAGAAAGGGAGAGCATATGTAACTTATGACATTTAATGTTTTTTTTATGGAGTTTTAAGGGGTCTTATGAGGGGTGTCTCGGTTACAGAATTTTTGGTGAACGGATTGGGGAGCAACTTTTGGAGACTTGGTGGGGGATGGTTGTTCAAACCATGAATGGCTAAACTCTTTATGGTCATCTTTAGTTGAAGGTTTGTAGAGACAATTGTGTTTGATTTCATATTTCTAGAATGGTAAATTGAATTTATGTTTTATTTATCATGGTGTGTTCTTATTTGTTTGTAAATTGTTGATGCTTATGATTATTCTATTTTGAAACCATACGTTCTTGGTGCCGTTGGCAATCGAGATATCATGGGTAGAACTAGGATCGGGTAAGGGTCAATTGGTCATCGGGTAACAACCTCACGTTTTAGGAATCTGAGTACTTAGTTCCCTTTTATCACAACAAGTAGTAACACATGAACCATGTCTATGTGGTTCTTTCTAGTTGAATATTAGCATGAATGTCAAAGCAAACCGGAAACTTAGGATGGTCATTTGTCTCTAAATTGTTTACGAAACCAAATTCTCATTTTGCAATTTAATTAGTTAATCTTAGTTTTAAAAATCAACCAATCAAACCCACTCTCGAATTTATTTTTATTGCATTTAGTTTAATCATAGTTAACTTAGATAAACATTTAGATAACACATATTCCACAAACTCCCTGTGTTCGATACCCACTTACCGCTATCTATTTAGTTGTAATTGGATTAAATTTGATTGTGACAACGACATCACGTCAGATTTTGGCGCCAAAATTTGACGTGATGTCGTGGTCACGCAAATTTAATCCCAATAACAACTATAGATAGTGGTAAATGGGTAACGAACTCAGGGAGTATGTGGAAAGTGCGTTGATTTTATAGCTTTGCGATTAAACTACAATTAACCTAATTTGCAGAAAATAAAGATCAATGATTTGGATTGTTGTTTTAGAAAACTAAATTACTAACTAATTGCAAATCAAAATTGGTTGTTTAACAGATTAAGGAAGAATGACCATCTTAGGATTCAGTTTGTTTAAACTTTTGTGCAAAAATTCCAACTAGAAAGAGTTACATAGACATAACTCGTGTATAAACAATTGCCGAAATAATTCCTGAAATTTTTCTTTAAGCGGGATATCAAACAGCCACGGATCCAGCCAAAAGAGGATGTTCTCGCCCGAGTCCACAATTCCTCGAAAAAACTTCAGAATCGGAAAATTCTCCATTATCGGCTTCTTAAGCAATGAGGCAATATTACACCAACCCCCCCCCCCCCAAAGCTTTCCTGCACGGAAGAAAATCCCAAGCGGACCCACCGAAATGGATAGCACCAACCAGTTTAACCCATAAGTTCTCTTTTTCCGTTTTGAATCTCCAAACCCACTTTGCAAGAAGCGCCAAATTAACCTCCTTAAGTTTATGCAAACCCAACCCTCCGAAATTCTTAGGCAAAGCAACTCTGTCCCAAGCTACCCAATAGAGTTTTTTAACACCATTTGTGCCCCCCCCATAGAAATTTTCTGATAGTGCCTTCTAAATCCTCCAGAACTTTGACAGGAGCACGATAGAGAGATAAAAAAATAAGAAGGAAGACTTTCGAGCACTGACCGAATTAACGTCACTCTTCCCCCTATAGAAAGCATAGAAGCTTTCCACAAAGACAACCGCTTCTCGAAGATATCTTACACCGGCCTCCAGTTATTAATCCTGTTCATGTTAGCCCCGACCGTCAGCCCCAAATATTTAAAAGGAAATTTTTCTGCCTTACACCCGATCAAGCCCGCTATTTCCTCTACAGTGCCATCATCCATCCCAAGCCCAAAGATATTGGATTTCCCAAAATTAATGTGCAGCCCGGAACAAGCATGAAAACACCTCAGAATTCTCACCACATTCATAATATTTTCCTTATCCCACTCCCCTAGAATGATAGCGTCGTCAGCGAAAAACAAATGAGATAACGAAGGACCGTCATTAGGAAGGACCACACCCTTAACAATACCCAAGTCGCAAGCCCTTGAGAACAAGGACGACAACGCTTCCATGACAATAACAAACAAAAAAGGGGATATAGGGTCCCCTTGTCGCATCCCTTTGCAGCACTTAAATTCGAAAGTAGGAGCTCCGTTCACCAACACCAAAGCTCTAGCCGATGAGATAATACCTCTAACCCAAGCGCACCACCTACTCGAGAAACCCATATGCGACAAAATATCCACAACGAAGTTCCAGTTGAAGTTGTCGTAAGCTTTTTCGAAGTCTATTTTAAAGAAGAAAACCTTCTTCTTCGCCTTTTTAACCCAACTATGGACTCGTTGATGATTAGCGGGCCGTCTAGAATAAACCTTCCACCAATGAAAGCTGATTGGGACAGAGAGATAATCGAATCCAACACCTTTTTCAGCCTATTGGCCAAAAGTTTCGAAATGACTTTATTAATTATCCCAACTAGACTAATAGGGCGATAATCCTTTAGACCAAGAGGATCTTTAATTTTCGGGATCAGAGCTATAAACGATGAACCGCACCCCAAGTTAATCACCCCAGTCTCATAGAAATCAACCAAAATATTATAGAAGTAATCCTCTAGAATGGACCAGAAGTGCTTGACAAAATGAAAGTTGATCCCGTCAGGGCCAGGAGCCCTGTCATCCCCATAGTCGAAAACAGCAGCTTTAATTTCCTGTCTGGTGAAATGAGACTCCAATACCTGGGCTTCATCGACCGACAAACGTTTAATGCCAGGACAAACAAGGCGAGGGCGAATCTCCCAAGGCTCCACGAATTTATCCCTAAAAAATATAAAGACCTCCTTCTTTACCAACGACGGTTTAGACACCCAATTACCATCAACCTCCAACCCATGAATAACATTAGACGCCTTCCTGCAATTGATCATAGTGTGGAAATATTTCGAATTTTCATCGCCATCCTTGGCCCACCTAATCCGAGCCCTTTGCTTTAAGTCCCTGTTCTTTCTAACTTCCTCTTCTTTCAACTTCTTTTTGCATTCCAACATGATCCAATCCTCCTCCTCACTCAACTCTCTTGAGTCCATCACAAGTTCCAAATTTTCAAGATTTGATAAAGCCATAGTTACTTCTTCGGAATTTTTAGCCAACATATCGTCCCTCCATTGTTTTAACCTTTGTCTTAGGTTACCTAATTTCTTCATAAGAACCACGTCAGGAGGACCGCTAATAGCCTTACATCCCTTTATAGCCTCAACAACCACTTCCTCAAACCCAGCTATGCCAATCCAAGAATCGAACACCCGAAATGGCTTAGCACCAAAGTTGTTGTTTACCAAAGACAGAATTATGGGGTGGTGATCCGACAGAAAACTAGACACCGCTTCAACTCTCGCTTCAGGCCAGGCATTGAAAAAATCAGAATTAACCAAGAACCTATCCAGCTTGCTCATCTTCCTACCATCGGCCAAAGCATAAGTATATCTACTACCAATCATATTGTACTCCTGCAACCCAACCTCAAAAATAAAAGAATTAAAATTGTTGGCACAAGCGTTCTTAAAAGAGCAGTTCCATTTCTCCTCCCTAAAACGAACCGCATTAAAGTCTCCCGAGACAACCCATAAACCATCGAAACTCGAGATAAGCTGAACCAGAGAGTCCCACAGTGCTTTTTTCGCTAGGACCCCTTGGGGAGCATAGACGTTTAAAACATTAATCACAGTCCCTGAACCCAAAACTTTAACCCTAACCAGAAGAAAATACATATCTTTCATTCCACCGATATGACTGAACAACGACTTATCCCAGCAACAAGCCAAACCCCCCGACAAACCCACAGAGTCCACACTATCAAAACCAAATTTGTTGTTTCCCCACAACCTGACAAGATCCGAATCAGAAACCGAAACCCTCTTTGTCTCTTGAAGAGAGATAAAGGAAATGCCATAATTAGACTTGAGCTTCTTAACCCACCCCGCCTTCTCAGAACCCCTTAGGCCACGAATGTTGAAGGATAGAAAATTCATAGGTCCACAACATTAATACCTGGCTTCCCGAAGATATCCTGCATCAAATCTGAGCGGTCCTTAAGATCCACTCCTAGAAGAGCACCAATATTCACCGTTGCCTCTACCTCCTTTTGGATGGTCTCACCTGCTTCCGAGTGAATCATATTAGAACAACCCGGTGCCTGAACCTCCGATTCCAAGGAATCCTTAACCGATGTCTCGGACAACGAACCATCGCCCACAATACGATTCAAATCCAGAACAGGGGTTTGCATATTGGAAGCAACCGGATCCTGAGCATCCACTGGAGTGGTGGCCGGACACCGTGGAGGTGAATTAAAAGAGAATTCCTCATCCAACTGATGTCTGCATCTCTTTTTAGGCCTCAAAACCGTTGGCGATAAACACCGTCCCTTTTCTTTCCTGGACTGGGCCATAATATTGGGTTTCTTAAACCCAGTTCTCTTGATATCCCTATTACCCACTATAAAACCTGGTTTACTGGGCCCACCAGATTCCATACAACCGGCCCCTTTAGACTGGCCCAACTCTGAATAAGCAAACCTATTAAAGTCCGCCTTTTCCACCTTCTCGGGCCCCACCTCTTGTGTCGAATCATGATGTCTGCCCAAATTGTCGTGTAATGCGTCACCCTCCTTGAGGTCAAACCCGCCGCCAAATTCTCTATCCTCATGCATAGGATCAGAATCTGCATGGGATGAATCCACCTTAACACCTTTAGACTTTTCATCTTCCCCCCTTTCTACCTTCTCGAAAGTCTCCTCGTTACCCTTGACGGGTGGTCCGTTGGACAACCCTTAATCATGTTAAAAGATGAAATAATCCTTCACTTAATTGTGTAATTATCTTGAATTAGATAACTACTGTTTCCTATGTTTCAGGTGCGGCTTGGGAGCTTTAAGATGGATTAAATACAGCTTTAGAGGGTTTGGAGATGAACGGGTCGAGTGTGGAACAAGAGACAAAACAAAGAAGAAATATCAGCCTACCACCGTAAATTACGGTCCTACCATAATTTACGGTGGACCTGGAATTTGTCTGAAGCTCACCGTAAAGCAGTCTTTTATCACCGTAACATGTTGAAGTCCACCGTAAATTATGGTGGAGCCGTAATTTACGGTGGAGGCCGCGATCAGAATTGTAACTGCCCTCTTAAATCAGTTTTTATGATGTCTTTTCACATATTCTCATCATTGGTCGGTTTTGGAACTCACTAGGGGCGAATTTTGGCTGCCTTTCTTGGTTTGGAACAATTTCTAACATTCGGTTTGTGTTTATGATTCCTATGAACATTAGATTTGTTAGTATGATGATTCACCAAACTATGTCCTGCTAAACTTTTCGGTGATCATCTTAGGTGAAGGTTTCTATTGAACTTTTGTGTGTTTATTTCCGAATTTCTAGAATGATAACTTGCGTTGCTTGAATATCATGGTGTATGTTTAATTGCTTGTAACTTGTTAATTGATATTGCAATTTCTAGTCTCAATCGTACGTTCTTGGTGCCGTTGGCAATCGAGATATCACGGGAAGGGTTAGGGTTGGTTATTGATTAATTGGTCATCGGGAAACAACCTCGCGTTTATATAATCCGAGTACTTTGTTCCCTTTTATCACTTCGATTATGCATGCACGAGTTATGTCTATGTAACTCTTTCTAGTTGGAATTACACACAATTATTTAAAGAAACTGGAACCTAGGATGGTCATTGTTCTCTCCTAATTTGTTTTACAACCAACATTTGATTTGCAATTAGTTTTAATTTAGTTTTCTAAAACAACAATCCAAATTCATTGATCTTAATTTTCTGCAAATTAGGTTAATTGTAGTTTAATCGCAAAGCTATAAAATCAACACACTTTCCACATACTCCCTGAGTTCGATACCCACTTACCGCTATCTATATAGTTGTTTTTGGGATTAAATTTGCGTGACCCACGACAATCACGTCAAATTTTGGCGCCGTTGCCGGGGAGTAGTGCGCAACGTGTGTCAGTTTGTTAGTTTTGCATTGTTATTTTCGGGTTTACACTGGTGTGTTTAGTGTGCAGGTTCTACAGGTGCATGCATACTAGAGGCTCTCACAAAGCGTCACCATTGTCATTTGATCCGGAAATCGAAAGAACACTCAGGCAAAACCGAGTTTTACTACGCGAAAACAGAATCGTTGGTTCACCCACTTCACCCATTACACCAAGAAACATCATGGACGAAACACTAGTACCACCCACAACGGGTCAAACGACCTCAACATTTATTCCTACATCCACACAACCTTCACCAAACACCACTATACCAAACACCACTACAATTCCTACTCCAATCCATGATACTACACCATCCAACACTACACAACCGATTACTACCCAAGTCGAACCTACTCTCACCTATAGCCCTTCCGCAACAATTCCAACACTTTCACATTTCTTTCCTCCGACTACGGGTCAATCATCTTCTACTCACTCATTACCACAAAGCTCAACCGTTATCCATACTACCTCTACATATCGACCATCGAACCAACCCGGTATGCAATATTCGTCTTATCCTTATATGCAATCTTCGGGTATAGGAGGAGATGGGTATTTTGAAGGTTATGAAGAAGAGTTTGAGGGATACGAGGAAGAAGGATATGCTTATGGGGGTGATGGAGATCAAGGAGAGTTTGGGTATGTGCCGGGTCAATCTCAAGGGATGTCAAGTGTAGGTGGAGTAATACCGCAACAACAACTCATACCACAACACATTCGACCAAGACCACAAGGGCCACCAATGCAACGCCCTATTCCATTGCAACAAGTTCGGCCACAACATGTACAACCAAATGTGCAACAATTCCAAAGGCCAATTCAACGCCCACCAATGCCGCAACAGCAATTTCAACAACCAAATGCACCACAAGGGCAGGTACTAAGGCCAATGGGTCCTATTCGCCCAAGGGGTAGGTTTGGTGTACCAAGGAGACACCTTAGAGAAAATGTGAGGGGCATTGAAGCACATTTTCGGCCGGTAATCACTCAAAACCCTTCACCGGTAGTTATTCCTCACAATGATCAAGGGAGAACATTTGAAGTGAGGACCAACTCTTTGCAAAGTTTACCAAAATACAAAGGGTTGGCAACGGAGGAGCCTTACTTTCATTTAGAGGCTTATGACTCAATTTGCAACACTCTTGGGAGTCAAGGGTTCTCGGCTGATGACATCAAATTGATATTATTCCAATTTTCTTTGGAAGATAAGGCGAAGCAATGGTTCTACACGTTACCTTCGGCATCCATATATACATGGGGGGAGATGCAACAAACTTTCTTGGATGAGTTTTACACCGCCCAAAAGACCAACGATGCAAGAAAGGGGTTGAGAAGCTTCCAACAACAACATGGTGAGATGTTTCATGAGGCATTCGAGCATTTCAATATGATGATTAAAAATTGCCCTCACCATGGAATTGAATTGTGGGAGTTGATGAATGCCTTTCACGAGGGGTTGAGTGCCGAAGATGCACGTGACTTGATGTCTATTACCGGTGGGACTTTTGGAACAAATTATGAGAATGACGATTGGGAGTTTTTGGAAAGCATGGCAACTACATCAAAGAGGAAAGCTCAAGCCTCAAGAAGAGCTCGACCAGCCATTGCCCGATCACAAGTGCACGCCATAGATGATGGTAATGTTCAATCTACTAACCAAATTTATGATGTTTGTGCTTTGTGTAATGAAATAGGTCACGCGGCTGAAAATTGCCAAGGGATGGTGGAAGGGCAATACGAAGAGGTACATGCTATTCAAGGTCAAGGTCAAGGAGGGGGTGGTAGAAACTACAACAACATGAATTCAAATACATACCACCCCGGGTTGAGGAACCACCCAAATTTTCGATATGGGAACCCCTCAAATCAAGCTAACCCGAACTTCCAAGGTAGCCAAGGTAACTTTGGTTCACGCCAACCTTATAACAATCAAAGTGGATATCGAGGCGGGAACAACCAAGGCTATCAAAAGCAATATCAATCGGGTCAAGAACAAGGGGGTTCTTCGGGTGGAAACGAGATGATGGAGATGCTAAAGAGCATGCAAACGGAGATGCAAAAACGGAATCAACTTGATGAAGTCCGAATGCAAAAAGATGAAGTTCGTGACAAAAGCATACAATCATTAACAACCCAAATGGGTCAATTGGCAACCGATGTGGCTGAATTGAAGAAGAATAAGGGTCAACTTCCTAGTGACACCAAGGTAAATCCATCACACGGTTCGTCAAGAGGTAATGTTAATGTTCATCAGGTTAGTGTTTTGAGAAGTGGAAAAGAGTTTAAAGCCAATTTGTCACCCGAATTGGTTGAGGGGGTAGTTGAGGACATCACGGGTAATGATAGTGATGATGATGTTTCGCCGGTTAAACCAAAAGAATTAAATGTTAATAAACCGGGTTTGGGTGAAAATAAAGAAAGTGAAAAAGTTGAGGGTGAACCGAGTCAAGTCCCGTTTCCATCGGCTTTACTTGACCCGGGTAAGAAAAACTTTATTGCATCAAGAGGTCCCCAAAAAGAAGAATTGTGGGACATGTTCAAGCAAGTTAAAATTAACCTCCCACTCCTTGATGCAATAAAACAAGTTCCCACCTATGCAAAATTCCTAAAAGAATTGTGTACACAAAAGAGGCAAAACAAAAAGAAAATGCCTAAGCGGGTCGATTTAACCGGGCAAGTGAGTGCGGTTTTAAACGGGGAGCTTCCTCCTAAGCTCCAAGATCCGGGCACGCCATTGATTAACATACAAGTTGGTAATTTTCAAATGGCTAAGGCGTTGCTAGATCTTGGAGCCGGAGTTAGCATTTTACCGGGGGGCTTATATGACCAATACGATTTTGGTCCGTTAGCAAGGGTGGAGACAACGGTTGTTTTAGCCGATTTGTCTCATAAGTTACCCCGAGGTATGGTTCAAAATGTCATTGTTAAAATTGATGAATTTTATTACCCAGTTGACTTTTTAGTCTTGGACTACTCGTCGGCGGACCCAAAACAACAACAAAACGTAATTTTGGGTCGGCCATTTTTGAGCACCGCACATGCAGTCATCGATTGTAGATTTGGTACAGTTGATATGACTTTTGGAAATCGGAAAATGCGTTTGAATGTTTTTACTAACAATTCTAATGCTAATGGTGTTAATGAGTGTTTCATGGCAGATATAGTTGACGGATGCAACCCGCATGAGTATGAGGAGGATGGTTTGGATGTTTACCTGTTTGATTTTTCTGAACAGGTACATGCTTATGCACTCCGGGTTGAAGAGGAAAAGCAAGATGCGATGGCATTGAAAGAAGGTCGGCCACCATGGACCCACCAGTTTGAAGGCTTACCGGCGGAAATAGATTCGGGTACTAAACCATCGCTAGGGGAACCGCCAAAGTTGGAGCTCAAAGACTTGCCGAGCCATTTGAAGTATGTGTTTTTAGGGGATAATGACACTTTACCGGTCATTATTGCCTCTAATTTGGATTTGGCTCAAGAGCAAGCATTGTTGGAAGTCTTGAAGGAAAACAAGGGAGCTATCGGATGGACAATTGCCGATCTCAAAGGGATTAGTCCATCAATTGTCATGCACAAAATCATTACAACCGAAGATGCCAAACCGACACGAGAAGCTCAAAGGCGACTGAATCCGAACCTACGGGAGGTAGTTAAAAAGGAGGTAATTAAATGGTTGGATGTGGGAATCATCTATCCGATTTCGGATAGTGCTTGGGTGAGTCCCACCCAAGTGGTGCCTAAGAAGGCCGGCATTCAAGTAGTCAAGGATGAAAGTGGTGAACAAATTGCCACCCGACCGGTTACCGGGTGGCGTGTGTGTATTGACTACCGAAAATTGAATGCCGCCACTTCTAAGGACCATTTTCCGCTACCTTTCATTGACCAAATTATTGAAAAATTATCGGGTCAAAAATATTACTGCTTCTTAGATGGGTACTCGGGTTAATCAAATAGCAATACACCCGGATGACCAACACAAGACCACCTTCACTTGTCCATATGGCACATTTGCCTTTCGGCGGATGCCATTTGGCTTGTGCAATGCTCCGGCAACTTTCCAACGATGTATGATGAGTATATTCTCGGACATGGTTGGAGAGTCGCTTGAAGTATTTATGGATGACTTCTCCATTTTTGGCACTACTTTTGATGCTTGTCTCAACGAATTACAAAAGGTTTTAAAAAGGTGCGTTGAGAAAAATCTAGTGCTAAGTTGGGAGAAAAGTCATTTCATGGTGCAAGAGGGCATTGTGTTGGGTCATGTAATTTCTAAAAGGGGGATGGAGGTGGATAAGGCGAAAATAAGGGTAATAGCATCTTTGCCACCTCCGAAAAATGTTAAGGGTGTAAGGTCATTCTTGGGACATGCGGGTTTCTATAGACGTTTCATAAAGGGTTTTAGTGTTATCACCAAACCCTTATGCAACTTGTTATTGAAAGATGTCCCATTTGATTTTACTAATGAGTGTATGCAAGCTTTCACTGTTTTGAAGGAACATTTGGTCAAAGCTCCTATCTTGCAACCACCGGATTGGTCAAAGCCGTTCGAGATAATGTGTGATGCAAGCGACACCACTATTGGTGCAGTTTTGGGTCAACGGGTTGATAGAAAGCCGGTGGTGATTTACTATGCAAGCAAAACTTTATCCGAAGCGCAACTCAATTACACCACAACCGAAAAGGAGTTACTAGCGGTGGTGTATGCTTTGGATAAGTTTCGTGCTTATATTTGGGGGAGCAAAGTGGTGGTTTACTCGGATCATAGTGCGGTCCGATAGTTGATGGAGAAGAAAGACGCAAAGCCTCGGTTGATTCGGTGGGTATTATTGTTACAAGAATTTGATCTAGAAATCCGAGACAAAAAGGGAAGTGAGAACGTAGTGGCAGATCACTTGTCTCGGATTCCGGTGGAAGGGATCGATGATGTAAGTGAAATCAATGAAAGTTTTCCCGACGAGCAATTACTAGCCGTTTCCACCTTTGTTGCACCGTGGTATGCTCACTATGTCAACTATTTAGCCACGGGTGCCATCCCAAGTCATTGGACCAAGAAGCGTCGACAACAATTTATGGTCCAAGTGAAGCAATACATTTGGGATGAACCGGATCTTTTCAAGATTGGACCGGATCAAGTCATACGAAGGTGTGTGCCCGAGACAGAAGTGTTGGAAATTTTGACCCATGCTCATTCGTCCGCATGTGGGGGTCATTTTAGTGGGCACAAAACAGGCTACCGGGTACTTTCATGTGGGTTTTATTGGCCCACAATTTTCAAGGATGCTTGTGAATTTGCTAGAAACTGCATAAATTGTCAAAAGATGGAAAGTATATCGAAGAGGGATGAGATGCCACTACAACCAATCTTGGTTGTAGAGATATTTGATGTATGGGGTATAGACTTTATGGGTCCTTTTCCGAATTCGAATGGCTTTCTATACATTTTGGTGGCGGTGGATTATGTCTCGAAGTGGATTGAAGCTATTGCAACACGAACAAACGACCATTCGGTTGTTTGTAAATTTGTTCAATCCAACATCTTTTCTCGTTTCGGCATTCCGCAGGTCATTATAAGCGATGGTGGTTCGCATTTCAAGAACTTCAACTTTGGGAAATTATTGAAGAGGTATAGCGTGAATCACCGAATTGCCACACCTTACCATCCGCAAACGAGTGGACAAGTCGAAGTGTCCAACCGTCAAATCAAAGAAATTCTCATGAAGACGGTAAGAACGGATAGGAAGGATTGGTCGAGTAAATTGGACGATGGATTGTGGGCATATCGAACGGCCTACAAGACTCCAATTGGCACAACGCCTTACCGGATGGTGTATGGAAAGGGTTGTCATTTGCCAATGGAGTTAGCGCATCGGGCATATTGGGCAATTAAGACGGTTAATGCGGATTATGACGAGGCGGGGAAGTTGAGGAAGTTGCAACTAAGCGAGATCGAAGAGATTCGAGATGAGGCATATGAATGTGCATCGGCGTATAAAGATAAACTCAAGAAGGTGCATGATGCAAAATTACGAAAGAAAACATTCGAAGTGGGTCAAAAAGTTTGGTTGTATAACTCAAGGCTAAAGATGTTCGCGGGCAAGCTCAAAAGTAAATGGATGGGTCTGTATGTCATTCGGAGAGTTGGTAGATTTGGTGACGTAGACATCCAAGACGAGCAAACATTGAAGCAACAAACAGTGAACGGTCACCGGTTAAAGCCGTACTTGGATGGGAACGACATAAACACTTTGGAGCTTGACAAAGCGGGCTACATCTTACGCCCGATCGATGAGGAACAACCATGAGAGGCCCAGGTTTGGTAGTGTAAATAGTAGTGTTTCATTTTGTTTGTTTTGTATAGTTGCACAATTACCGTATTTCTTCGAAACCCGTGTTTGAAACAAGTGTGGGGATATTCGGGTCACGAATTACTCTAACATTGTGTTGAGGACAACACGAAATTTTTGAGGGGGTAGGGTGATTTTACACGTTTTTGAAAACATAATTAAAAAAAAAAGCAAAACTAAAAAATATAAAAAAGGAACCTTAAAAATTGCATTTTGCATGAATCAGGATCGCCCAATATCCACCGTAATTTACGGTGGTAAGGAAATGTGTTTGATCTTTACGTTGTAAATCTCCTGTATTACGGTAGAAATAGATTTTTAGGGTGTACCGTAATTTACGGTCTGACCGTAAATTACGGTGAGTGGAGAGAAAACTTGCGAGGTCTTTACGGTAAATCTCTACTGATTTACGGTGAGGGCTTATGTTCAGATCATACCGTAAATTATGGTATGACCGTAATTTACGGTACGCAGGTTATGTTAACATGTGGTCCGGTTCTTGTGTATATAAAAAAAAAAACAATATCTGATTTTGTAAATAACCCTAACCACACATATCCTTTTCACTTTCCATTCCATCTATCACCATCATCTTTCCCACAAGACCCACAAGCTTCCATAGTTCCTCAACCTTCAATCTTCCATAACCTTCTCAATTCTTGTCCAAACTAAGTGAAATAGGAGTCTATCTTGACTAATTTTTCACGTAGTTTCTGATTTTGGCAAGAGATTTACAAGAAATCACAGTTTTCGGGTCAGAAATTCGAACCCTAATTCGAAAAGTTTTGGGGGTTTTTGGAGCTTTTGTTTCACAAGCACTTTAGCATCTTCAAGTAAAGGTATGAAAGCTTATTTGTTGTATTTTGATGCTACATTGTGAAAAGTAAGGTTATTTAGGTTGCTTGCCCATACCCACTTGCTTGTTCTTAGATATGATTATGAAATTGATTACTTGAACATGGTTATGATTGTAGATGTAAGATTTGTGGTTAAAGTAGTGAACTTTTGGGGATCTCTACATTGTAGAGACACCATGCCCAATTTTTGGAAAATTTTTGATATACTTTTGGTTCACTAGCATCTACAACCATGATAACAAGCAAGTGTGGGGATGTTTTGGAAAAGGGGTTTAATTTTGTTCTTTGGTTGTGTTGTTTACTCTAATGTGTGTAGGGATGGCACGGACTAAAGAAAAGACGGGAGCTGGTTCGTCTTCGTCTTCAAAAGGAAAGGGTAAACAGCCGGAACAACAACCAAAGAAGAGACAATATTTGGGTAGAGTGGATGAAAGTGAAAGCGAAGAAGAGATGGAATTGGACCCGGCAGAGAAACCGAAATGGGACTCGGGTCCTTTGGATGAACAACCAGAGGCATGGCAGCCAACGTTGTATAATGATTGCATGAACAAGTTGAAGAATAAGGCAGCGGCCTTTATTTGTGAAAGGGATGTTCGAGAAGCGGAGTTTGGGCAGTTTGGGGTATTTGATAAGTTCCGGGCTCTAGGTTGGGAGTCGGCACTTAGTTGCTTTGACAAAGATAAAAGCAACTTGTTTATCACCGAAATCCAAGAATGGATGGCAACGCTTAAGGTCAACACGTATGATAGGCCATCGAATATGAAGCTGACGGGTGTTGTGAATGGAGTTCCCGTGGAAATGTCTTTTGATACCTTGAAGAAGCTCGGAAAATATGACAGTTTGCCAGCCCACGATTATATGATACCAACTTTGGATGATCTTCTTGTGAAGCCGGAGAAACATCAGCGATGGAATGATATGTTGGCAGCATTGTTCTTACCCGGTAGATACAGTGGTATCCTATACCGGAAGAATTTGAAAATTGAAGCTAAACTGTTGCATACAATCTGTCTTCTCAATGTTATTCCAAGAAGGGGAGATAAAGAACAGGTGAGGTTTCCTGAAGTACCTGTTCTTTATTCGTTGATGCACGGGGGTCCGCGTTTTCCGATACGTTACCTTATTATGAACCACTTATGGATCTGTCAGAACAAGTATGGAAGAGACATCGTCCCGTACTGTCGGATAATTACGGGGTTGATGAAACAGCAGAAGGCGATAACTTCCGAAGATCGCGGAGCAACGAAAAGGCATCAGCCTTTTACATTGGATAAGTTGGGGAATGTTTGGACGTATACTCAGTCGGAGCGGTATCACAAGTTGAAATTGGAAGGGCAACGGTGGAGGGCACTAAAGTTGGGTGCACGAGATTTGTTACCGGGAGAGCCGGATGAGCCAGAGAGCGATGAAGAGGTAGTTCCGAGCGGAGATGAAGACTATGCGGACGAGCCGCATGTTGGTGAAAATATAGTTCAAGGTGGTTATGGTCAGGGTCATGGTGGGATGTTTTATGATTATACGCAGCAATCGTATATGCCGGGATGGGCCTATGAAGGCACAATGCAAGAAGTAATTGCAAATCAACGCCCTCCGGCATCCGTGTTTGATACGTGGTCGGGCTCGAAGAGGACGCTTTTTGATCAAAACACGAGAAATAGTGCAAGTATGGAGCGGGCCTTGAAACATAGCTTGGATCGTCAAGAGTTATGGAATCGCACTCATGCGTATTCCTGGGAAGTGGAAATAAATAACAATTATTTTGATGATCAAGAGAGGAGATTGCATGCGGATTATCATGCCGGGCGGCCGGTGGTTGTGGATCCACAACATGTGGATTATGCGTCATTACCACCATATGATGGTAGTATGTCGTATCCAACCCCGCCGATCCACCACTCGCAATGGATTGACCCGAGGCAACGAGAGGGAGCGCAACAACAAGAAGGAGGAAGTAGTAGCGGTTCGTTCGCGTTCGGTGAATGGAATGACGTGATGTCTTCCGTTTTTGGACCTCCGGGACCGCGCTATTATTAGTAAGGTCGTGTTTCTCCTTTTGTATATTTTTGTGCATATTTGATAGTTTGTTTGTTTAAGGATTGGGAGGTTGGGTGGTGTTTTGATATGTTGTGTTTGGGTTGGTGCTATGTGGTGGTGTTTTATGTTAAAAAGAAGAAAAACATAAAAAAAAAATTTATAAAATGAAAAATCCAAAAAGAAATTTGGGGTTTGAGTGAAGAAGCGTTTTTGTTGATGTTGAAAAAAAAAATTTTAGTGGTCAAAGCCTCCCAAAACCATACATTGGGGTCAATGTATCCCAAGTGTGGGGATGGGGGGAATTTTTTTGAAGATTTTGAAAAATTTTGAGCCAAGTGAAACGATGTGAAAATTTGAACACCCTAGATTAACCCCAAGTTGGTGCACCGGCAACCCTTGATACCTTTTTCATTCTTGGTGAGATTTGTAGACACAATTGTACATAAATAATGATTTTCTTTGATGAGTGTGGCTACGGGTGGGGGTGCATTAGAACTTGTGCTTGAATGCGATTTGAGTCCTTAGTTAGATATAAATGCAAAAAGGATAAGGGCATTTAGGTAGCCTCGTCGTTGGTGTGAGCGAGTGTGGGATTTGGGGGGTTAGACCTCATAAGTTATATATATGAGCATGGTAGTGAGAGGGGCGGGGGGTTTGGACATTTAGTTGCCCATTTTGTGCCTTAAAAGCCTATCAATTGTTACCCCTAGCTACTTACTTAAAAATTTACCCAAATTTGACCCGGTCTTATAGTGTTGGTGATAGTATTAGTAGTTTTAGTAGTTTGAAGTAGATATGTTTGATGCATTATTGTATTTTTGTTTGCTTGAAAAAAAAAAGAAAAAAGAAAAAAAAAATCAGAAAAATTAGAAAAGAAAAAAAAGAGAAAAAGCAATGAAAAATGAAAAAAAAGAAGTGATGTTAGTTATCTTGAGTATAGTAGTTAAGTTTGATAGTTGTTTGTTTGTTTATTTGTGTAATAAAAGACCGGGTCAAGTTTTTGCTACTTCATATATATTCCATTTCCTACCCATACGCCTAGCCACGTTACAACCGTGAAAGTCCCTTTGATTTGCATTTATGTTTGACACATTTTAGGAGAATGATTGATTTAGGTACAAGCTTATGATTGTGCAACCACCCGTTTGCCTAGTGTGTGTCTAGCTCATCTTTGCTAGTTTTCACTTGTAACCGAGAGGAGAGATTTAGAGAGGGGTGCATTGGTTGGGTGTTAAAAAGGGGTTAGTAAAAAGATTGCATGTTTTGTTTGGTTTAATTTGATCACTTGTTTTGAAAGTAAATTGATGAGTTGCTTGGGACAAGCAATGGTTAAGTGTGGGGATGTGACGGGTGGTCCGTTGGACAACCCTTAATCATGTTAAAAGATGAAATAATCCTTCACTTAATTGTGTAATTATCTTGAATTAGATAACTACTGTTGCCTATGTTTCAGGTGCGGCTTGGGAGCTTTAAGATGGATTAAATACAGCTTTAGAGGGTTTGGAGATGAATGGGTCGAGTGTGGAACAAGAGACAAAACAAAGAAGAAATATCAGCCTACCACCGTAAATTACGGTCCTACCGTAATTTACGGTGGACCTGGAATTTGTCTGAAGCTCACCGTAAAGCAGTCTTTTATCACCGTAACATGTTGAAGTCCACCGTAAATTACGGTGGAGCCGTAATTTACGGTGGAGGCCGCGATCAGAATTGTAACTGCCCTCTTAAATCAGTTTTTATGATGTCTTTTCACATATCTCATCATTGGTCGGTTTTGGAACTCACTAGGGGCGAATTTTGGCTGCCTTGCTTGGTTTGGAACAATTTCTAACATTCGGTTTGTGTTTATGATTCCTATGAACATTAGATTTGTTAGTATGATGATTCACCAAACTATGTCCGGCTAAACTTTTCGGTGATCATCTTAGGTGAAGGTTTCTATTGAACTTTTGTGTGTTTATTTCCGAATTTCTAGAATGATAACTTGCGTCGCTTGAATATCATGGTGTATGTTTAATTGCTTGTAACTTGTTAATTGATATTGCAATATCTAGTCTCAATCGTACGTTCTTGGTGCTGTTGGCAATCGAGATATCACGGGAAGGGTTAGGGTTGGTTATTGATTAATTGGTCATCGGGAAACAACCTCGCGTTTATATAATCCGAGTACTTTGTTCCCTTTTATCACTTCGATTATGCATGCACGAGTTATGTCTATGTAACTCTTTCTAGTTGGAATTACACACAATTATTTAAAGAAACTGGAACCTAGGATGGTTATTGTTCTCTCCTAATTTGTTTTACAACCAACATTTGATTTGCAATTAGTTTTAATTTAGTTTTCTAAAACAACAATCCAAATTCATTGATCTTAATTTTCTGCAAATTAGGTTAATTGTAGTTTAATCGCAAAGCTATAAAATCAACACACTTTCCACATACTCCCTGAGTTCGATACCCACTTACCGCTATCTATATAGTTGTTTTTGGGATTAAATTTGCGTGACCCACGACAATCATGTCAACCCTCACTACCGAAACACTGCAGGTTCACTATCGGCTGGGACGTCTCCGACCTAGAATCAACAGACCCCGATGCATCCAGGCAATCTGGAACCCAGACTTCATGCTCCTCCTCAACCCAAATACGATAAGATTTCATGTTCCATCTCAGTGTTACCGAATCAAGGATCCTACCGGCTTCTCCAACTAAAACTCCTATACTACAAACCGAAACATCCAGATCTTCTTCAACAAATTTAGGAGCATGCAAAACTTTGCCAAACAGTTCACCGATTTGGACCATAACATCCGGCTTAAACAAGTGAAGCGGGATGCCACTCATTCTAAGCCAAGCGACCCTCTCAAGAGGGAGCGATTGCCCGTTCCAGGGGACCAACCTAGGGAACCAAGGGCCCCAAACAACCTTCAAATCCAAGAACTTATTAGCCGAATCTACGTCATGGAAAGAGATAAGCAAAGACAAACCCCCTAGGTATTGAATGCTCGCCACAGAAATTTTGGCAATGTTAAGAAGCTTATCAAAGTCCACCAATGTCTCTAAGTCCACGGTCCTCCCCACTAATGCTACTCCGACCAGACTTTTAAACGCACACTTTCTATCCGGCACCACAATGTATTTACCCAGCTCCTGATTAGCTTCCGGATTCTTCATCTCCTGGCCCCTGAAAGAACCATTCCCACCAAAAGAATTGCCCACCACATCACTATAGCTCCTGACATCCCTGAGAACAAACGGTCTTCCTCCTAAAGCTTCACAAGCGGCTTTGCTTTTACTTATCTTGACCTCTGACAGACCCGCCACACCAGAATTTTCCACCGCAAATCTAGCAACATTGATATTCAACCTGTTCTCGCCCAACTTCACCCCCGAGAGACTCTTCACAAATTCCTTCCTGTCTTTAATGTCTTTGAAACTAACAAAACCGAATCTGCTACCGTGTTTATCTCTCTTCTTTGCAATGTAAGTTCCAGAAATAACCCCAAACCTTTCCAAACCTTTCCTTAATTCCCAAGGACTGCACCCTTCAGGAAGGTTTGATACGAACAACTTAGTGATATTACTGACAGGAAGATCCATGAAACCTACCGACACCTCCAAACCAAGGACACAACTTCAAAGGAATGTTAATGGGATTCGAACCAGTCAAGCAGCGCTATACAGGATAGGAGCGACCGGTATCAGACCCACTAAGCCAACTCGAAGGAGATCCGGCAAGGAGATGAAAAGACGCCGCCGAAAATGAGAAAACAATCAAATACCCTTCCCGAGAAGCGAATGGAAGAACACTACGAAGGGTTAGGGAGAAAGGTCAAGCCGGAGAACGGCGACCTCACACTCTAACCCTAGCGTACTGCCGACGTCGAGCCTCCGGCGAAGCGGGAAACGAAACGGCGAAGCAACGAGAGAGAGAGAATATGCAAACATGTAATAATTTAATATTTTCATTATTTTAATAATTTAAAGTCATATTGCAAACGAAACGGCGAAGCAACGATTTGAATTTCCTAAAAACAAGCCCATAACCATAAACTCTGATTTAGCAAACATGTAATTTGGATTTGTATAAAAGGTTTAGTATTACATCACCATGTCATAATTTAATTTTAGTTTGGGATTGAACCCAAAACCTTCTTACTAAGAGAGTAACAGACAAAAGCCTCAATCAAGTGGGCTAGCCCCACATCGGTGAGACCATTTTTTATTAGTATCTCTTGAAAGTAAAAAAAGTTGAATAAATTTTGTTTATGTATATAAGTTACACATGTGTAAATCATATGTAGATTATATTTCCTGCTAATTTGATTTTTCTCGAAAGACTTTTGTTTGTTAACTTAAAAATACGAATTCGTTATGCTATTTTTCTTGACATTACAATGTGAATTTTGTTGAAAACGTAGTTATATTTGATGCAAATAATTTTTTTGGTGGTGTATCGGACCCATATCGACCAAACAACATCGATACAGTGGGTTTATTTTTATCTACGTCTTAATATAAAATTACTCAAAACAGGGTTATAAATATTAATATACAAGTGATTGGAGCACGAATGCACATGTCATCAAAGTTACTTCAAGGATTATTTTTTATATTAAGTTACATCGTTTACCTTTTTCATTATTTTAATAATTTAATATAACTTTTTATAGAAATTCAAATCACTATTGCAACGTATTTAATTTTATTTACGTTTCCAAATAAGGTTCTACTTGATCCATACTTCGTGTTGTATTGACCATGATGCTCTTAATATAACATGGTAAATCCCTCTTATTACTTTTTATACCTCCTTTCATAAAATCACATTAAAACTTGTAATATTTACCTCCTATACAAATTATCATTCTAAAAAATATTCTTTTTGTTACAAAACAAATTCAAAAGTGTAAATAATGATTACAGACGTTTAAAAAAAAGATTTGGTTTTTAATTTTTATTTAAAAACATATATTTTTTTAAAAGTTCTCGGGTATTGTTTTTAAAGAAACTTTCTCAAATAGTATTTTGATTATGCTTTTTTATTGAACATCTTTACAAATAAATAATAACATTTTTTATAAAAATAATAAAAAAAGTTTTGAACTCTCTTTTTATTAAAAGTCTAGATTATGTTTTCCCTAGTCTAGTTTATATTTTAAAGGTCTTACTTTTATAATTTTTAATACTTTAAATGTGTTTATAAGATAATTAACAATTTTTATTTATTAAAAAATATAAAAGTTTTTCTTTCAAAATAGTGTCTATAGCCCTAGCGCATATTAATCATTCAACCCATCTATGTAAGTGAACAAATAAACAATAGGTACTAAAATAATTTTGTCAAACTATAAATTAACAATTAATATATGTTAATAAGGAAACTGAATGAACAGTTAATGAGGGCATTTTGGTAAATGAGGGCATTTTGATGAGGTGGAAGGTGAGTGTGAAAGCAGAGGGGCGGCCATTTCTCCTAGAGACGCGTGTCTCCAGATTTACAACTTACTCCTCTTTATGGTTTCACTTCATATGAACTGGAAGAGGGAAAAAGGGAGAAAGAAGAGAAAGGTGCGGTGACCGGAGGGTCACCGCCGTCGCACCACCACCACGGTCTCCATCGCCGTCGCGCCACCACCACGGTCACCATCTCCATGTTGTGGCGTAAAACCCTATATTCCCACACTGTTTTACCAAATTGCAAACCTCTCTCTCTCTAAAATGTTTGGCCTCTCACCTCTCTTTTTCTCTCTAAATTGCTTGGCAACTATACATCGCTGCCCGATCCGTACGGCGCAGATCTGTTGTTATCAATGATAGAAAGGGGAATGTGTGGTGTTAGAGAGAGAAATGGGGTAATGGGTATTGCACCACCGTTGCAGGAGGTTCCGGCTTCAAGTCGGTGTTTTGGTTTTTAGTTTTCTTTGCATTATGTGGTTTAATGTTGGGTTAGTCTGTGGTTTTGTTGTTAGCGCCACTGGTATTGTTGTCGTTTCACCGCCGACGATGATCGTGGCCTGCCTATTGGCGACACTGAGCCGTCAAGACGATGACGATCTATTAGATCTGAGTCCATTGGTTTAGTTATTTCTATTTTTTATTGATGCTGGTGGTTGTTCTTCGTGGCAAGATGAAGGCGGTGATGATTATTTTTTTGTTGTCTGAGTAAATCGTTCAAAGTTGAGATTTGCCGCATCTTGGCGTGGCATTTTCTATTGGAAATTGAACGGATTTTTTTGGTTTCTGCCAAGAAGGATGCAGCCATGGCGGCTTAATTCCTCTTTGTTCTGATACATTTACTGATTTGAGCCTAATCTTTTAAATATTTTTTTTGAAAATGTTTATATATATATTGGCTTACATGTTTAGTTTTGAAGTTTGTAAAGTAGTATAGAAAGAGATTTGAAGTTGGTAAAGTAGTATAGAAAGAGAGAGATAATAGATTGGGAATTGATCCGTAAGTGTTTGGTGATGATGGCTTTTTTGTGGTGAGGACCATGTTGAGCAAATGAGTTAACCCGACCCCGGTTAAACCCGAACCGATCCAGACCTGAAACCATGAAAAAAAAACATAATCGAGAACCGGTTAAATGATTAACTTCGGATATTTTATGATACGGTTATTCGGGTTTGCAGATTAGAACCGAGACTCACAATTAGAGATGGCTTTAGCATGGAATTAAGACTATGGGGTGTGGAGGGGCTTGGGTTGGGGGCATTGCTCGACACGTGGCGAGGGTGGGATCCAGGAGGTAATACTAAAAAAGTAGGGGTGTGGCGTGGCTTAGCTTGGCGTAGCCAACCATGTGGATTTTTTTTGGTTTGGCAACGGTTACCCCCAACGGCTAGATCGAACCAGCCAACCAAAGCCAGCCATGTCATCCCCCCCGGTTCAATCTCCACGCCAAATGGCAACGCCATCCCCAACGCCAACCCGAGGTGAAGCAGCCGGCGTTGAACCCAAACTGCCGCCCCAACCCACGCCACACACACCACAGTCTAAGTTCAGATATCTTCAAATCTTCCATGTCCTCTTGACTTTTCACCTGTTATGGTGGGAATGACTTAAAATCAAATAGCATGAAAGAAGATGAAAAGGTTTTGAAATTCAAAGATGGTTTTGGTCTTTTGCATATCACCTTGAAACCACTATAGAAAAATGATTAAAATACAAGATAAACATCTAGGTAATTTGAACATGTGGACACTGAAGAGACTTGGGCGAAATATGATGAGATGTCATTGTGTTTCTCTCTTTTACAGTTTACTCCTCTACTGACACAAAATTAAAGTTGTGGGAAGTATAATTTTTTAAACAACGAAGTTTCTATATAAAGTTGTTTAGTATTGACAGCTTTGCTATCATGGGAATGCAAATGAAGGAAAATCAAAGTGAAATAAGGTTTGAGGTTTGGAAACGTGGTGATGTCACTTGGAATATTCAAATAGAGAGATAATTTAGAGAAAGATTTAAAAGTGAAACCAAATAAATATTTATTTGTTTGCAACTACACAATTGTTGATATAATGTTTAATGTTAATGTAAAAAATCCATTATTATAAGTTGAAGTAATGGCTAAAGTACGATTAACGAGTCTACACATATATCATGTGTGTAACAAATTCATACGTTAATGACATCATCGTAGTGTGTGACACGAAGTTACAAACGCTATGTCGTGGGTAAAAGCCTAGTATATATAATTTCAAATTTAATTAGTGTAAGGAGTATGTTATAAGCAAGTTAAAACCAGTTTAAGACTTTCGATCGAAGTGAACACATTAAAAAAAATATGTTTCTTTAAATTAATATAAAAACAAACAAAAATTTTGAAATAAAACGTATACAATATTTTTTTACATTTTTGAATTTGTTTTGTAACACAAAGAATACTTTAAAAAAATGATAACATGTATAGGGGGTAAATATGATAAGTTTAAATGTAATTTTATAGAAAAGGGGTATGAAAAGTAACAATAGAGAGTACATTTAGCAACCCCCTAAATAAACTACTAGTATGCACTACCCCACTTTTGTAGGATTTGCATTGTTTAACTGGTGATCGCTGAAACCCACGTTTCCATATTTGTAGGGTTAAGTGAGATTTGAACTGTGATAGTGGGATGTGATTTTTTAGGAACCGTTAAGATTTTTAGCAATTTAAGCCGGTGGGTGTGGCTTAACGCCACCTCGCCACCATAGCGCCCCCGGGGCGCCATCGTCCATACCGCCAGAGTTAAAGGGGGCGCCATCCTTCTCTCGTCAGCACGTTAACGAGGCCATTTTGAGTTGATCGATGGAGAATTTGTCAAAGATGACCGTTGCTGCAACGTTCAAATTTAAAATAAAAAAAAGTTTTTTTTAATTCAAATATATATATACAAACCTATCCCAAACTAAAACGCACACCAATCACAAACTAAAACACACATCAATCACAAAAACACAAAAATTCTTCCCAATCATTTTTAAGAATGTCATCTGATTCGTCGAGCTCTTCATCCGACGGTGTTCTTGACGATATGATTATCGCAATTGCGTAGGAGACAATTAATTAATTGCTAGAAGAAGTCCAATCCTCTACATCGCGTGCCAGACAACCGGCTATTGAACGAGATCAGTTAGGTGCTCATGAACGTTTAATGCAAGATTATTTTTGTGAAAATCCGTTGTACGGTGATATCCAGTTTAGGCGTAGGTTTTGTAAGAGCCGTCGTCTTTTCCTAAAAATTTCTAATGATCTTGCGGGCGAATTCCTTTTTTTCACACAAAGAGAAAGTACTAGTCGCAAACTTGGTTTCTCTGGAATACAAAAGTGTACTGCAGCAATTAGGCAACTTACGTACGACACAACGAGTGATGCGTGAGATGAATATTTAAGGATGTCGGGCAGAGTCTGTCGTGATTCTCTTGAAAATATATGTGAAGGTATTTTTTATTTATTGTTATTATTATTTATTTTAATTTACAATTTATTATTATAACATTCGAGCTGATCTGACCGAGCACCTATGATTTTATCGTGAACAAGGAGGAGCGACGAAGACGACAAGTGACTTTGTATTTTTTTTATTTAAATATATGACATTGTATTTTTTTATTTAAATTATGGCATTTTATTTTTATTATTATTATGAGTTATAATTTAATATATCAAAATTAAATAATGTTTAAATTTAAATAAAAAGAATAATTAGGTAATGATGATGGAGGCTTTATACTACACCCTACAAGTTAAAGGAATGGCTTTAAAGCCTCATGTGTGACGGGTCGTTGACGTGGCACTGAGTTGGCGTGATAAAGCCCCTAGGGGCTTTATACCACACCCTCCAGCCTTAGAAGAGATGGTCTGAACCGTCAATAACCGCCATTGCTACGGTTAATTTTTGGAGTTTACACGGCTATGATTTAATGTTGAAGGGATCTGACGGTACTTATTAATTTTGATAGCGGTTGGGTTTACGCCAACAATATAATATATAATTTGGCTTGCAAGACTACGTTTATTATACATTTATTTGCAAGACTATGTTTATTATACTTTTATTAAAGGGTTATTGGATTTTATCACCCTTAAATATTGGCTATTGGCCGCTTCCACCCCTAACTATCACTTTGACGCCCGCCACCTCCAACTCAACACTTAGGGGCTGTTTAGCAACATCTGAATGGTTAAGTGCTGAACCATTAAGTGTTGAACCAGTAAGAGGTTTGAACCATTAAGAGCCTTTATAATGCTTAACCATTTAGAGGCAAATGTCTGACCAATTCAGATTAGAGGTCTTAACCATTCAGACTCTGTATAAATCTTAGTCATTCAGAGGCAAATGTCTGAACTATTTAGACATCTGCTTGTGAAACAAACAGTCTTAACCATTAAGTGCTGAACCAATAAGAGGTCTGAACCATTAAGGGGCTGTTTGGTAGCCTCTGAATGGTCATTAAGAGGCTACCTCTTAATGGAACCATTAAGAATTTTACCAATGAGAAAGTAGAAGAGGTAAACAAACAACCCCTTAGTGTGTTCTGTCACCATGTCGTTAACTGATCACTAACTTTTGATCCTGTTACTATACTTTTGGGGTGTCCTAAGATCCCTGAAACCTTCCTAAGATCCCTATGACACCCCCAAAAGTATAGTAACAGGATTAAAAGTTAGTGATCAGTTAACGATGGGGTGACAGAACACACTAAGTGTTAAGTTGGGGGTGATGGGGGTCAAAGTAATAGTTGGGGGTGGTAGCGGCCAATAGCCAATAGTTGGGGGGGGGGTGATAAAATCCAATAATCCTTTATTAAACCACTCAGCGTGGTCTCGCGCCCATGCCACCTCACAATGTATTCCCCATATCACACCCCGACCACGTAAAACAACGAAACGTGGTGGAAACGTCGGGGAGTGTTGTAACAGAATTAATTGTTTCACAACCATGGTAATTAAAGTTACGTTTTATTTATCAATCAAGAGAGTTACATTTTCTTAAACAAGAAACAAAGAGTACATAACATAATTTAACTAGTTCTTGCTTCATTTTAAGTCACTAAGGCACAGGTCCACCTAAGTGTGCCTCGATCATCCTATGCAACAGCTCCTGAAAACACATGTGAAAATAGGTACGTCAGCATAAAAATGCCTGTGAGATACATAGGTTTTGTGGAAATAGGATTCATGACTTGCGTTTAGAGAAACTGTTTAATAAAAAGTAGCCATGAATCTTGTTGAATGTTTCCGTTCATAAATCATTTGAAAAGTGATAAATATTCCAAATGATATATATGTATAAAAGAATAATGTATGGTTAAGTGAATAACCATGTAAAATGAGTTTGTATAAGTTAAGTTATTTGTAAAACGATGTTTATGTGAAGATTGTATTGTATATGTAATAGGTCTAAACTGAAATGGTTTAAATAACTCTACGATATGTAATACCATAAAAGCACTTATATATAGGAAGTACCAGCGGCGTATCCACCATGTTTTTATCGTATTACACGTCGCCTCGTTACTTAAATAACTTACCCAAAAAATCACCAACATGTAATGTTTAACAATTGTAGAAATGTTTATGTATGGTCAAATACGGTTCACACGGTTCAACAGTTACAAACGGTTCATATAATCAAATGGTTACAACGGTTCACATAGTCAAATAGTTACAACGGGTCACATAGTCAAATAGTTACAAACGGTTCAAAATGTAATATAATGTGTTCATATGCTGGATGAGCATATGCAACAAAATGCAATGTAAAACAATGTGTCCATATGTTGAGTAAACATATGCAACTAATGTAATGTAAATCAATGTGCTAGCATGCTCAGTCAACATACATAGCAGAAATGTAAAGTAAAACAATGCACTAAGTATGCTAAGTAAACATACATAGCGAAACAATGTAATGTAAATCATGTACTATAAATGTACTAATGAACATAGCAAGTATATGACGTGAAAACAGGAAAGCACGAAAGTAACAAGTAGGCACATGTGTTTCACCCCAAAATGTTTGGAAAATAGTAAAAATAGGGGTCTATGTACTCACTTGAGATTGCTTAGAAGTTTTAGGATAACCACCAAGCAAGCTAGAAGATCACGAAATCAAACGTCACCTAATATAGGTAACTATGTTAATAAACCGGACCTACATCGGAGGATCGGATAGAATGAGGGTTCGTAAACCAAATGAGTGTGGGAACTCATGTAATATGGTTTAACAAAGCCTACATACTAAAATGAAACCTAATCTAAGTGCTTACGACCCGTTTAGGTAGCTTATGCTACTTTAACGCGTCGTTCACGTAAAACGCGTTCGGAATGCCTAACTAGCCCTATGATAAGTAAAATATGCCTTAACATGTCTAATATTGTTGCTAAATCAGTTTAGATATAAAAAATTATGTTACATAGGCTTAAAATGAATTTTGGCATAAAAAGGGCATTTTGGTAATTTACCTAAGGCATATAAACTACCTATCATGCGACTAATCAAACCTAAGTGACCATAAGGTATAACCTCGGAAGATTATTACCTACGCTACTATGGTCACTTAACATGTTTGGTCGGATCCTAATGATCGACCAAACGGGTCGTGTTCGAAAGTCTAAGCGGGTGTTTAGTCTGCTTGACTTTCGGCTCCACACAAGCACTAATCTAAAAAAAATGACGAGCTAAACATGCTAGAACATGTTTAGTAAAGTTAGAAAACAGGTTTTGATATCAAAACAAACGGTTTTGATATCCTAGAGTAGTTTGGTTACAAAATACGTGAGAAAAGGCATTTTGGCCGAAACTACGACTCGTCACTGAGCCTAGATAACGTGGTAATCAGTAGGTATAGTCACTAGGGACTATAACCATCGTGATTACGCTCATGTTATGAAGTTCAAACGAACTTCGCGTTGACCATAAACTGGTCAAAGCAGAAAGTCAAACGCAGTTTGACTTTAACGACAAAAACGAATGAAAAGAACGAAAGAATACTTACAGAAGGTCCCCGCAAGCTCTTGATCCGATTTACTCTCAGGTATGAAGCATAAACTTCAACTTAGAGAGCCAAAATCAGATTCAAGTGTGCTTTGGGAGGAAGTGAGGGTGGGTATTTATAGGAATTCAAGAACCGTTAAGATCGTTCATCGAAAACTGAGCTTTGATCTGGACCTTACATGTGTGCCCATGGTTTTCTAAAACCATGGGAGCCCCTTATATGGACTATGTTCATTGAATACCAGCCCATGGTTTTGCAAAACCATGGGTTAAAACCATCAACACTTCAAAATGGACTAGGTTCATTGAATCTGCCAGAAATTTCAAAAATGGTCCCTGCACTTGTAAAACTTGATTTTTTTTGTCACTTTTAATCCCCGTTAACCCCATTTCAAGGCTCTAAAATAAATTTAAAGTATAGGAAACTTAAAATATGCTCAAAAACATCTCGGATGTCGGTTCGTTTGGTCGTACAGTTGCGTTATTCGCTTAATTACGACGGAAGTCGTAACGAACGCAAAAACGATCCAAATTAAGAGACGAATGGAATTTTATCATGCCAAACACTAAAATAAAATATTTTAATGCATACATAAATTTTTGGATGTCCGGATGTATTCAGATTGTAAGTTATGCGCGAAAATGCAAACTTGTTCACTTTTTGACGCTTTTAGTCCCTGAATGACCCAAAAATTTATTTTAGCACACCGAACCCTTCAAAGCCTATTTCTAAGCTATGTAAAGGATATTTATGTTATGTTTAACTTATGGTCATGTTCCGGAATGTCTGTTCTAGTACGAATCGTCATACTTTCGCAGTTTGTTGAATTTAGTCCCTGTAAGCGATTAAACTTGATTTTGCCAAACCAAAGCCTTCAAAACTTATTTCTAAGTTATGTAGAGGTTATTTAAGGTATGTTAAGCATATGTTGATGTTCCGGAGTGTTTTTCGCATTAAACTGATTACGTTTACGCACCAGTTGGCGTATAACTCTCCAGAAAGCGATGTAGAGTTTGAAATTGAACAAAAATTGATATGTGCAAATGATACACATATTTTTACAGATCCCAAGTATGAAACACAATATCTCATTGGTTTGGTATTTGTTTGATGGTCGCAGTGACACAGGTGTCACACCCCATTTCCTAGGCGCAGTGGAGGGGAGGGGGGCACTCTATCTGTTTAGCGAGCGCCAAAGGATTATGCACGTGGGGTCCGTTCATTCCCACCAATCAGATTTTCCTCTTTTTGATTTCCTTTTTTTTATATTGTTTAAAAGGGGCGTTATCCACACCATGCAAGTTAACGATAATGCTTCTCACTTATGTGGCGCATACTTTATACCACACCACCAGCCTTATATATATATATATATATATTTTTTGAAACAACATTATACATTTATTTTATGAAAAAGAGATGTGGTTCAACAGGGCCGTCTTCGAAAATCACAAACAAAATTTTGGCCCTGTGCAATATAAAAAAAATTGGGCCCTATTCGAAAATTTCAATTTAATATATACTCATCAATCACTAAAATTTATGTGGATGCAATTTTTTTTTTTTACCCACTAATATATAAATTTCATTGCAATCATCAGGGCAAATTATGTGGATGCAATTTATATAATTATTTTTAGCTAAGTTTAGGAAGTAATTTATTAATTAAATGGAAAAATCTAGTTGACAAAATTAAACATTTAATGCCACTAACAATTAATGGGAAAAATCTAGTTGACAAAATTAAACATTTAATGCCACCCCATTCTCCGGTCGCCGAGTGGCTCGACGGAGAAGAGATTCTCTGGTTAGCGAACAAGGTCGCCCCCTTTGGCTGGACCTTCCTCTCTAACCCGGTTTCGACTCTCCCATTCGCCGGTCGGGACTTGGTCTCTTTTTGTGTTTTTTCTCTGCTTGTGGTTTCTATCGTCCGGTGGCTCGACGAAGGGAAGGTGACCGGCATAGAGTGCGAGGATCCCTGGCTCTCTGTGTTCACATCAGACCGTTTCATCCTCCCTCTCTATTCTAGTTTCCCGGATCTTCCATTCGCTGGTCGGAGATAGAAACTATACCCCTCTTTTTTGGCGGTTTTCATGGAGGGCGACGATGACGCTTGGGAGGTGCAGAACAGTAAGCATAGAGGTAAAGGTGCCAAAGCAAGTGTTAGGCAGGATATCTCGAAATTCTTTGTGACTAATATCCCTCAAGGCTGTCGACCGTGGGACTTGGCCAACGCCTTTAGAGCTTTTGGGGAGATAGCGGGGGCTTTCATTGCAAAGAAGAAAGATAAAGTCGGTAGAACGTTCGGCTTCGTGAGTTTCAAAACTGTCAGGGATTTGGAGGAATTAAAGAACTTGTTATCAAAGGTTAAGTTGGGAGGCAACAAGCTTGTAGTTAATGTGGCTCACTTTGCAAAAGAAAATGACTACCCTCGGGTTACTGAAAGGAAGGAGGGTAATGGAGGTCCGGGGAAGACGATGGGACCCGGTCAACCTGTTGGTAAGGTGGATGTTTCTCATAGGTCTGTCAAAAATGGGGTTTCTTTTCTGGATGTTCTTACCAATAAGACGCATGTAGAGAAGGAGGACGATGTGTTGGTATTGGATCCTGCTAGCTCTTCTCTAGCAAGTAATACCGGGAGAAGTGCTGTGGGAAGAGTTTTGGGCCTCCAAGAACTCAGGTCACTCAAAGTCTCGCTGTTGGAAGCAGGATTCGGGGGAACTACTGTACAATACATGGGAGGCCTGTATGTTTTAATCACGACGGATAACGAGGAGAGGTTATCTTCTTTGCTCAACAAGAAGGAATCTTGGAGTCGGTGGTTTTCCCTGTTTCAACCATGGCTCGGACAGGCGCTTCCGTATGAGAGACTAGCTTGGGTTAAAATTCACGGCGTGCCGCTGCATCTCGTTGCTAGAAGCGTTTTTGATCTGATCGGTAAGAGATACGGCAAGGTAGTTCAATCTTCTCAGTTTCGTGATTCGGATGGGGATTTGTCTTTTGACCGGTTGGGGATTCTGTTGGATTCGGGTAACAAGTTAATGGTTGTATCAATCTAAGCTGGCAAGACAAGAGATATAAAGTTTGGGTGATCGAAGATAACGACAATAGGTATCCGGAGTTTCTTCAAGATGAAGTGGAATCACCTGTTGCTTCATCGGAATTCGAGGACGTTCCGGAGACTCCGGTGATCGGAGGTGGTTCTGGTAAGGAAGACGAAGGGACCGTTGAACCTGTTAACGTGGAGAACGAAAAATCTATGGAGGATCGGGATGGGGATGGGGTGGCGCATGTTCCCATGCAGAAAGAGGCTAGGGGTGGTGGTGCGGATTCCGAGGTGATGGGAGTTAATACGCATGGGGCACACGAGCATGGGGTACAGGAGAAGTCCCATGATCGTAATAATCTTTTTAATAAAAAATTCGGTCATAGGGGAGGTGGGGACCAAGGCATTTCTTTCAATATTGGTATGCCTATGCGGAGAGAGAAGGATGGAGGTGGTACTTTATTAGATGTTGGTGGAGACAAGTCAGGTGGGAAAATAGGACAAGATTCTTTTTTTAATTCTATAGTGGGCACAAGCTTTAATCACGGAGTGGAGGTGAATGAAAGTGGAATTTTCAATTTTAATGTGGGGAAATCCAACTTGTGTAGGCCTAATAAAAACAAAAAGGTCTCCCCAAATGGAAAAAATAAGACTCTTGTAGGGCCTGTTAGTGACAAAGACGAATTAAGACCCAGAAAGCGGTCCAGAGCCGACTTGGAATTTCGAAGTGATACTGGTGTCCAGGTTAGATCAGATGGGTGTGAGGGAGATCGCTCAGATAAGGGTTTTGAAAATTTCTTTTTCGACTTAAATAATCATGCTGTTCCAGAGAATACCGGTGGTTATATTCCACCTGAGAATGGCGCTTGTAACTTGCCATCTATTCCTACTTTGCCGGTGGGTCTATATGAAGGGGAGGACGAAGGAGGAGGTGGTAGTAAAACTGGGGGTACAACCGATACTTCATTTGTCGAGAAGGAAATCACTCACACTGTCAATTTAGGCTCTAAGATTGGAGTCGATATATCTGGCCACTCGGATCTGATCAGGAACGCGATTTATAAAGGTATTAATGATGTTAAATTATGAATATGTTATCTCTAAATGTTAGGGGTATCGGGGGATCGAATAAAGCTAGATGGGTGAAAGGTATGGTTTTTGAGCATAGAATTTCTTTTCTGTCTATTCAAGAATCCAAGGCAGCCAGTGTGTCCCGTTCCGATTTTGCCAATTTTTGGGGAAATAATAACTTCGGGTTGGATTTTGTGGAGTCGGTTGGGCTTTCGGGGGGTTTGATTTGCGCGTGGGATGAAAAAAATTTTCGGCAGACAGGAGGCACGAAGAATAGAAATTTCTTACATATTAAAGGAACTATGGTTGGATGCGATTCTCTAGTTAATGTTCTAAATGTTTATGCCCCCCAAGGGGTGTCGGCCAAGAAGAGTCTGTGGGAGGAGTTGAAAATGATTATTGATGGTAATGAAGGGTTATGGGTCATCTCGGGAGATTTTAATGCGGTTCGGTTTAGAGAAGAGAGGAGGAATTGTTCTTTCAAACAAACTTGTGCCAACAATTTCAATGAATTTATTTTCGATACTGGTTTGATCGAGTATAGCATGAGAGGTCGGGTGTTTACGTTCTGTTCTGACAATGGAAATAAACTTAGCAAGCTAGATCGCTTTTTAGTAAATGCGGAGTTCTTTAACGCTTGGCCAGTTGCGTGTTGTCGGGTTTTACCACGGCTATGGTCTGATCATAATCCCATCCTTTTGGAGTGCCAATCTTTGAATTTCGGTCCGCGTCCGTTTCGGGTTTTTAATTCATGGTTTGGAAAACAAGGTTTTGACGACGTGGTTATTAAGGCTGCTTCCGAGTTTCATTCCTTCGATGGGATCACGGATGTTTTGTTTATTAAAAAGCTGGCCTTTATTAGGGAGAGACTAAAAATTTGGAAGAAAGAGATGTCTAGAAATGAAGGGGAGGTAGTTGAGGCCGCGAAGGAGGAAAACGATATTTTAGAAGCTACCCTCGATTCTAGAGAATTATCGGAGGAAGAGGAGTGGATTTTTTCTGAGAACAAAAAATAATCCAAGAAGCGGAAGAAACCACAGTTATGGATTTGAGGCAGAGATCTCGGGTTAAATGGGCTAAGGATGGTGACGAGAACTCGAAATTTTTTCATGCCATGATTAATAACAGGAAAGCTAGTAACACCATACACGGTATTGAAGTTAATGGAGTTTGGACGTCAAAACCTTCACTCGTGAAAAAAGAGATTTTCAGGTTCTTCAGAGATAAATTTGTGGAGGATTGTCATAACCGCCCCCGTCTGGAGTGCGCCCGGTTAAGCAAAATCTCCACTGCGGAGGCTGCCAATCTCGAAGTCAGGTTCACTAAGGAGGAGATAAGGGCTGCGGTGTTCGATTGTGGTAAAGACCGGGCCCCCGGCCCGGACGGATTCAATTTTAGATTTTTTACCCATTTCTGGGACCTTTTTGAGGACGATTTTGTTAAGGTTCTGGCTGGTTTTTTTGAGTCCGGTAAATTAAGCTCGGGGTGTGGATCGGCGTTCATTGCTCTTATTCCGAAGACTAGAGACCCGGTGGGTCTAAATGATTACCGTCCGATCAGTCTGGTTGGCGTCATTAACAAAATTGTATCTAAAGTTCTAGCTAATAGGCTAAAGCCGGTGCTTAACGAGGTGATTTCTAGTACTCAGTCTGCTTTCCTTAAAGGTAGATACATTCTAGATGGGCCGCTTATCATCAATGAGTTGTTGTCCTGGGCTAGAAAAAACAATAAAGAGGTTTTCTTTCTCAAAGTTGATTTCGAGAAGGCGTACGACAATGTGAATTGGGGTTTTGTATTGGATGTTTTAGAGCAAATGGGTTTTGGGCCGAAATGGAAAGGTTGGATCCATGGTATTTTGGCGTCGGCCAGGGCGTCTGTTTTAGTGAACGGATCCCCTACTTTCGAATTTGGGTGCAGTAAAGGTATGAGACAAGGGGATCCTTTATCTCCATTCCTCTTTGTGGTAGTCATGGAGGCGCTCTCGTGCTTGTTCAATAAGGCTACTGAGGTTGGGGTTTTTCAGGGAATTAATCTTCCCGATGATGATGTTCGAGTTTCTCATTTATTTTATGCAGACGATGCAATGATTATGGGGGAGTGGAATAAAGAAAATATTGCGAATGTTATCAGGATCCTGCGGTGTTTCCATGTTTGTTCGGGTCTTAAAATTAATCTTAGCAAGTCAAGTATCTTCGGTATTGGAGTCATTAGTGAGGAGGTTGAAGAGGTGGCAAACTGGATTGGGTGTAGGGTCGATTCTATTCCTTTTAAATATCTAGGATTGACAGTTGGAGCCAATATGAATCGTATCAACAATTGGAGGCCGCTGTATGATGTTTTCGAGACTAGACTTTCTCGTTGGAAGGCCGCATTATTATCTATAGGGGGGAGAGTTACTTTAATCAGGTCGGTGCTCGAAAGTTTGCCAGTGTACTTTATGTCTTTGTATAAAGCGCCTGTGAAAGTTGTTAAAGATCTGGAGAGCATTGTTAAAAAGTTCCTTTGGGGTGGCGCGTCCGAAGTTAGAAAAACTCATTGGGTGTCGTGGGATAGGGTGTCTCTTCCGAAGAAAGATGGAGGTTTAGGTCTGTGCAAATTGATGAATGCTAATTTGGCTTTGCTCAGTAAATGGGGATGGAGGTTTAAGAATGATTCGGGCAATCTATGGGTCAAAGTAGTCAAAGGCATCCATTCGGGTAGGGCAGGGTGGGATTTCTTACCTTGCAACAAATCGGTCAGGGGAGTGTGGGTAAACATTTGCAATATTTTGAACAAACCGTTAATTGATAGTAAACCGATTCGGAGTTTTTTTAGAGGAATTGTCGGCTCGGGTAGCGACATCTTGTTTTGGTTGGATCCTTGGATTACTGAGTCGCCATTGAAAGAGCTCTATCCGTGTCTTTTTCGGCTCGAAATTCTTAAAAACTGCTCAGTGAGAGATAGGCTGGATGGAGGCGGCTCATGGCTCTGGCGTCATGACCCGGACCAGGCCGAGGAAGTTCAGGAGCTAGATAGCCTTTCGGCTTTGATTGATTCGGTTTCGCTTGAGGCCGGTTCAGATAAGTGGAAGTGGCTGGCCGATACGGAGGGTCAATATTCGGTCAAATCGGTCAAAGAAGTGCTGACCCGGAACAGCCGAAACCTGGACTATTTTGTTCTAGATTGGTGCAGATGGGTGCCTTCGAAGTGCAACATTTTCGTTTGGAGGATGGAGCTAAATCGTATTCCCACGTTGGACGCATTATGTTCGAGGGGTATTGTTCAACAAGTTGGTACCTGCCCTCTTTGTGGCGATGAAGATGAATCAGTTAGTCACCTTTTCCTCTCATGCCATTATGCATCCATTATTTGGCAGAAGGTTAGTAGATGGTGCCGCATTCCGAATATTTTTGCTTTTTCTATTAAAGATCTGTTGGAGGTTCATAAGTTTAGTAGGTTGGGGTCGTCGGAAAAGAAGATTCTTCAAGGCATTATTATTATCGGGTGTTGGGTTATGTGGCTGGCCAGGAATAAAGCGATCTTTTCAGGTTATCGGGAGAAAGTGGAGGATATTTTTAGCAATCTCAGATCGACGGGTTTCTTTTGGTTTAAGTATAGGTCGTCTTTTCAGTCCATTACATGGAACGATTGGTGTAATTTTGTAATTATGTAGTTTTTTTTCGGTTTCTTGTTGGTCCGGCTCGGTTTTCGGGTTTGGCGGTTTGTTAATGAAAGTCTATTTTCAAAAAAAACTAACAAAAAAATAAGCTAAAATAAAGAATTTGGAGATGGTTAGATTAGAACTCGGGCCTCTTTATTGTTTAAGCAAAGCAATAACTACTAGTACAAGTGTTCATTTATGTTATCTTTTGATTCGGTGCATATGTATTATATCTTTTACAGCGTAAATTCTATATAAAATTAAAACATTTGGGTCCTCGGAGGGTTTGGATCTTGTGCCATCGCCCACCTCACACCCCCCTACGGTCCGGCCCGGTTCAAACTAAAAAGCATTACCGATCCGAGTTTAGGTTCATGCCAGCTCTTCCGGTCCCATCTTGACGCATTGCACAACCCTATTAGTAGAGGGTTTGCTATGCAGAACAACCGTTTCAACTGTCAAACCCGGTCCAAATCCAAACAGAACGCCCCAATCTAAACCTTCACCGGTCGTACTTTTTCCATCCTCCAAATATTTATTTCTCATCTCATTAATGATGAACAACACACAAGCACTAGTCATGTTTCCATATTCACTTAGAACATGTCTACTGGCCCTAAACTTCTGTTTGTCAAGGTTGAGTTTCAGCTCCACCTCGTCGAGTATGCGTCTACCACCAGGATGAACGATCCAAAACAACGAATTCCAGTCACTTAGACCGAGTGGACGAACCGCTTGCATTGATATATTCTCTATATTCTCAAAGATCATCTTGGGCACATCCTTGTCCAAATGTAGTTTGAGCCCATCCTCCCTCAAGTGCAAGTTTATCGCCGTCTCAGTGTCTGGTATAATAGTTTAACTTGTGGAAACAATCTCGAATATTGGATGCTCAACCGCCAAATCTGGATCCGAACCCACGATGATTGCAGTCGCTCCATCCCCAAAAAGTGCTTGGCCAACTAAAGAATCAATGTGGTTCTCACTAGGCCCATGAAAGATGGTAGCCATGATCTCTGAGCAGACAACAAGGACGCGTGAACCCTTGTTGTTTTCAACAATGTCCTTGGCTAGACGAAGGACCATGCCCCCACCCGAGCAGCCTTGTTGGTACATCATGAGCCGGTTGACCGAAAGAGAGAGGCCGGGTAGCTTGGTGAGCTGATAGTCAGCACTAGGCATGTCGATGCCCGAGGTGGTGCAAAATATGAGATGGGTGATCTTGGATTTTTGGAGTCCCCACTCCTCGATGGCTTTCGTAGCGGCTACCTTACCGAGCTTTGGGACTTGGGTGATCAACAAGTCTTGGCGAGTATTTAAAGAGGGACTCGTGTACTGGCACATGTTGGGGTTATCTTTCAGAAACTCTTCTGTGTGGAGCATGAATCGCTTCGTTATCATTGTGTTGTCACATGCAAAGTAAGTTCAACATTGTGTTATATCTATCATATATATGTGATGAAATTTATACAAATTAATACTTACATATGCACTTAAACTTGTTTTTAAGATTAACCATATGCTCACTATTTATAACGCGGAAATATAAATATGGATAATCTGCCTGCATAATATAATTGGAAGGATTTGCAGTGCCAATGGCAAGAATAGTGGCTAGACTAGGGATGAGCTCGGTACCGTATGAGGGATTAAATATATTATTGTTATAATATTTAATCTTGTAGCCATTATAATCATTTAAATTATATAGATCAAAATATATTAATAACCTATTAATAATTAGTTGGTAATTGTTGATGGACCATATTACCCTTATTAACTAATTGGGTTTCCTCTTGGGTGTATATATAAGGAGATTATTTAGAGAGTTTAAGGGTTACACAGTTAGACAATTTACACAACCCTCATAACATCATTCTCGGCTCTCTCTCTCCCAACCGAAACCATCCCTTGTTTCGGTTCATCACCATCATAACTTTACACCCTAAGGAGGAACCAGATCATCCTGACAAGTATGTCAAACTCAATGGCTGCATCTCTGACTGGATTCTCTGCTGGCCTGTCTGCTGTAACAGGTATGTTATTCATGTTTTCCATTATGTTTAAACAGAACTGATCAACATGTGGTATCAGAGCATATGTTGATAAATCAGTTATGTTTTCGTATCCATTATTCTGGGATCATATTAAGGAAAACAGAAAAATTTTTAAAAGCCTTAAAATCACGGCTGTTTTCGGGTTACATTGAGCCGAAATCAGTGTTTTGAGAAAAGGGGTGATTAATCATGTCACCCGAAACTAATATGGGTTAATTTTATGTCCGAGACCCTTTTGAAATCATTAAAATTCAGGTTTCGGATCCCAGAATTATGTTTTAATTTTCTAGGGTTCATCTTTTGTTCTAAGGAAAACTGGAAAATTCCTTAAGTTTTGGAATATAATTTGGATTAGTGGGTGTTTTTACTGATTTTGATCTGAATTTTATCTTTTAAAACTTTGAAAACTGTTAATAGATTTTCAGTTATTATTTTTGAAATCTTTTGATAAGTTTAGATCAGCAATAAAACAGGAAACACTATCCCACAATCTCTCAAATTTCGAGTTTTCAGTTATCATCACAAAAACAGCTGTTAACAGTGACTCGAGACCATCAGATCTCGACTCGAGACCATCAGATCTCGACTCGAGACCACAAGGTCTCTACTCGAAATCATAAGGGTCATCAAATGTTTACAACTCGAGACAAAGGTCTCGACTCGAGACCATAAAGTCACAACTCGAGACCACTGAGATTTCGACTAAGGGCTTCAATCTTCACAACTCGAGACCGTGGTTGCGACTCGAGACCTCATTATGAGTCGAGATCTCATAAAATGCAGTAGTCGAGACCATGGTTCCGACTCGAAACAACAAGATTGCGACTCGAGACCTCATAATGACTTGAGATCTCATAACTCAGTCGAGACCTGACTCGAAACCTCATTATCCGCGCTAACAGGTGGTTTGCTATTAAATACTTGGTTTTGTAAACAATTAATTAACTAATCAGAATCTGATAACTTTTACAAAACCAAAATAGCTTAACTTGAATGATCTTCTGATGTATCATTTTTGGCAAAAGCTAATTTAATATATCTATTTATTGTTCAAGTATTATAAAAGCTATGTTGAGTATGCATTACAAACGTGAAATGTCTTAATTCTGGCCAAAGCTGATTTAATTCATTTATGTTTAGCATGGTTGACAAGTGCATAACTAAAGTGATTGTCTCATTTCTGGCCAAAGCTGATTTGTCACGATTACTTTGCACACATACTTAAATGATTACACTTCTGGCCAAAGCTGATTTGTCTTCGTTTAAGTAGAATTTTACTAAGTCTATTATTTTGATGTTAGTAATAGACAATATCACAGCTTCATAATTAAAATGGTCATTATTTATGCATGCCTTAGTATAACATGCCCTTAGATCACATTAGGACTTCTTTCTTAGTATCATAACTTGCTCATCTTATTTCCACTATCAACACCCAATTGCGGGATTCCACCTTTGACTACTGATAACTTTGCTGAATGGAAGGATGCCCTCATGCTTACACTAGGATTGCTAGACTTCGATTATGCTTTAAGAGAGAATAAGCCAGCGGACCTTACTACTCAAAGTACTGCTGCTGAGCAGATAGTTCATGAAAAATGGACTAGGTGTAACCGCATGTCTCTCATGTTCATGAAGCAGTCCATTCATAATGCAATTAGAGGAGTTATTCCTGATTCTGAAGATGCTAAAACCTACCTGGCTTCTGTGGAGGCTCAATTCAAAGGAACATCAAAAGCACACGCTAGCACTCTTATCCTCAAGCTGGTGACGACTAAGTATGATGGGAGGAGCGGCATTTGCAAACACATCATGATGATGCATGACATGGCCAATAAGCTGAAAGGGCTAGAGATGGAAATCAGTGATGGTTTTCTTGTTCACTTCATCATCACTTCGCTTCCTTCGTCCTATGAAGCATTCAAGATCAATTACAACACTCAGAAGGACAAATGGATGATGAGTGAGCTGGTCGCTATGTGCGTACAGGAGGAAGAGCGCATGAAGATGGATCGCACTACTGATGTTGCTAACTTCACCACCTCCAACTCTAAGAAGAGGAAGAACAACTATCAGAGAAAGGATGCTTCCAAAGTCCAAAAGCCAAATCCTAATACAAGTACACCTTCCAGCTCTAAGAGCTCCTTAGGCAAACCCTATTGCAAGTTCTGTAAGAAAACAGGACATAAGCAAAAGGAATGCCCTGACTTCAAGGAGTGGCTGGCTAAGAAAGGTAACGATTTTTTCATGATACTTGAGTCCTTTAATTTAAATGTTCCTGCTAATTCTTGGTGGTTTGATTCTGGTTCTATGGTTCATGTAACTAACTCTACTCAGGGATTCCTTTCAATCCGGAAGTTGGGAAGAAACCAAAGAACACTTAAAGTTGGGGATGATCGAGAATTAGAAGTGAAGGCCATAGGAACATTACAATTATTTTTGAGAACTGGTTTATGTATTAAACTTTATGATACCTTATATGTTCCTGAGGTAACTCGGAACCTTGTATTAGGACCAAAGTTAGACATGGACGGTTTTATCGTTTCACATGGTCATCGCAAACTCTCTATTCTCTATGATTCCGTTGTTTATGGTACTGGCATTCTGGATGGTGGTCTCTATAGATTAGAACTAGTTGATAATTTTTCCAAATCTTTGTTGTCATATAATATTAATGAATCACTCATAAAGATGGAAAAGAAACGAGTCTTAGAGACCTCATCCATGTTGTGGCATCAACGTTTAGGCCACATCTCAAGAGAACGATTAAATCGTCTCGTAAAGGATGAAGTCTTACCTCCTCTCGATTTCACTGATTTTGGAACATGTGTCAAATGTCTTAAAGGCAAAATGACATCAGCGAATAAGAAAGGTGCCACTAGGAGTTCTAATTTATTAGAACTCATTCACACTGACATTAGTGGTCCTTACCAAATCGCTGGCATAACAGGACATACTTCATTTATCACTTTCATTGATAATTATTCTCGTTACATGTACTTGTATCTTATTAAGGAAAAGTCTGAATCTCTTACAACTTTTAAAGATTATAAAGCTGAAGTTGAAAAGCAATTAGATCGTCAGATTAAAGTTGTGAGATCAGATAGAGGCGGTGAATATTATGGAAGACATACTGATGTGGCTCAAGCTCCTGGTCCATTTTATGAGTTTTGTAAGGGCCAGGGGATTGTGAACCAATACACCATGCCTAGTACACCTCAGCAGAACAGTGTCACTGAATGAAGAAATCGTACCCTTATAAACATGGTGCGCAATATGTTAGCCAACACTAATTTACCATTATTCCTCTGGACTGAAGCGTTAAAAGCAGCTGTTCATATAATCAATAGAGTTCCTTCTAAGTCTGTCCTTAAAACTCCTTATGAACTTTGGACAGGAAGGAAACCGAGTCTTAAATATATGAAAGTATGGGGCTGCATTGCATTGCTGAAGCAGAACTCTATAATCCTTTCCTAAGGAAACTTGACCCTAAAATAGTTACCTGTTTCTTTATCGGGTATCCTGATCATTCAAAGGGTTATCGTTTCTATTGTCCTTCCCATGTCACCCGTATTGTTGAAACCAAGCGTGTTGCGTTCCTGGAGGATTTCAAGGTCAGTGGGAGCAGTACTAACCCTTACGAAGAATTGCAATAAGTACAAGACGCGGGGGGAGAGACTCGTCGCTTACCATTACTCCGTTTAATCCTCTTGTACCCCATGCAACAACTGCACTCGAAGCCACTGCACAAAGTCCATCTCCACAATCAGAACCCATTATACCTCATAACGAAGGCACATCAAACACTCAAAACCAAGACAACGCTGAACCCGATAATCAACTCAGGAGGTCATCTAGGCAAAGAAGGCCTACTAATTGGGATGATTATGTTACCTACCTGACTGAAATGGATGCTGGAAAGCTCAATGATCCTATATCTTATAATGAAGCCATTAGCAGTGATCAGTCTTCTGAATGGAATAAAGCAATGATTGATGAGCTTGAATCCATGAAGAAAAATGACGTTTGGGATTTAGTAGAAGTACCCAACGGTGTCAAACCTGTAGGTTGTAAATGGGTGTTCAAAACAAAACTGGATCTGAATGGGAACGTTGAACGCTACAAAGCGAGATTGGTTGCAAAGGGCTACACTCAGAAAGAGGGAATTGACTATCAAGAGACGTTTTCACCTGTCTCTCGTAAAGATTCATTAAGGATCGTTATGGCCCTAGTAGCTCATTTTGATTTAGAGCTGCATCAGATAGACGTCAAAACTGCTTTCCTTAACGGAGACTTAGATGAATATGTTTACATGAAACAACCTGAAGGCTTTAAACCTGAAGGTCAGGAGCATCTAGTCTGTAAGTTGAAGAAATCCATTTATGGGTTAAAACATGCATCACGTCAATGGTACCTTAAGTTTGATGAAGTCATGAGGAGACAAGGTTTTATGAAGAATCAAGTGGATCAATGCACCTACCTCAAGATGAGTGGGAGTAATTTTACTATACTTGTCCTTTAGGTAGATGATATTCTATTGGCAAGTAATAGTTTAGACATATTGCATGAGTCGAAGCGGTTACTGTAACGCCCCGCTTTTTCATACTTTCCATAATTAGAAAGCTCGCCTTGTAATGCTATTTTTGGAAACCTTGTATTCTTGTAATCATTCTTTCTTTGTAATCATTGTAAAACCGAGACTTGGATCATTAATAAAACTCGTATTTTGTTAATTACATGTTATACATACTTTATATATGCTCATACATCCAATTTCGTGGAACAATTTATGCTTATTCGTAATTCTTGGAAACTATGTGCTAAACTTGTAAATACATGAAACTTACGCGTAAAACATGTTTTGATCATAAACCACACTTACATACGATCCACTTACGCATAATTATACTTGGTTTATACTCCTCATACTTAAATTTATCTCAAATTAGGCTTTTGTGGCAAATATAGTCCTCAAATGCCCTAAAACACTAAAATAACAACTTTGGGGGCTGAATTGTAATAAATGAAACTTTAAATCCGGAACATTAAGTTCAGGCAGCCCGCGACAAGGACCCCTGATCCTTTACACGGCCCGCGTGGACCTCATATCTGCAGAAAACGTAATCAGCTGCAAATCTACGCGATTTTGCACGAAATCCCAAGTTCTAGCACTCCCCAATCACCTCTAATCCACCTCTAAACACCTCCAATCATCTCTAACCTCTTCCACTATAAATACACACCTCTTCCAAGCATTTTTACACTTTCACAACTCTCTACAACTCACAAATTCACTCTCAAATCAGTTACAAATCTGCATTTTCGGACAGATTCATACTCTTGCACTAAAGTGAGTATAACTTGCTCATTTCTCAACGAAATTACTTGATTCTTCTTCCTACTTGCTTGGATAATCATGGGGTTCGATTCCTTGACTTCTCCTTGGAGAAATCAGACCTGGAATTTCCCTGAAATGGACCAAAAACTTTCTGTTTTGTTTTAAGTTCTTCAAAAGCTTGTTTAACCTTATCCAACTTGTGTCTAACACATCTCACACCTATGTCCTAATGCTTACAACCTCTCTTATGGTTGGTTAAGCTTAAAAACAAGGTTGAGACACTTGAAATCAGAGGATTAAACCTCATAATTTTCTGTTTTGTTTAGGGTATTTCACCCACAAGTCATGTTCAAGCTTAGTTCTTGATGTAAAGTGATTATGGAACAAATTGGGTTGTCCAAACATAAAATCCTCACATGATTTGATGATTTCTCTTAGTTTAGATTATTTACATACTTGTATTAATCCTAGTTCTTGACCCTCCTTGTTTGTCCTTACAACAAGTGTAGTGGTGAACGCATACGAGGTGCCTAAATGGAAGCTTGCTCTTCCTACCTCCTACATGACTTCTATGACACTTTTTGAGGTACCTAAATGAAGATATAATCTTCTACCTCATGCTTGAAATACATGTACTAAGGACTTATTAATATATACTACCTAACCTAAATAATATCTATGTACATTCGAACCTTTGATGTTGAATTCATGTTCATTTATCAAAGTAGTAGGACATCATCTAAGACCTAAACCTTGTTATGATTCTTATGAGTGTTCAACTCATGAAAACATTATTATAACCCTCGTGGTTACCAAGTGTCATACAAGTGTTATGTGTTGAAGATGATTATGTTGATATAATACTTTCATGTTGTTTTATTCCGAATCTCGACTCTAAGCCTACTTGAACTTTAACCCTTATACATTCGGACTCTAAATCTCTGCTCGTCAACAATTGGATAATCGGAAAGCACATGCAATATTTTGAGTATACTTGCAACCCCCTTTTTTTTATGTTTACCACTTTTTGGGGTGTAACATGTTACCTTATTAAAACTACACTTGAACTTATTCTTTATGCAATGCACAAAACAATCCTTATACATGAATGCTATGTTATGATACTTGATGCTTATGTGGACCATACTTATGTGATATGTTTTAGTCATTAGCTTTCACGAGCCTCCATTTGACATGTATAGCGCTATAGGAGTAACGCACCGCCCCCTTTATACTTGGGTCATGTTGAATTAATTAAACTTTCTTGCGTAAACAGAGGGTTGGCTAGAAATATTGCATGCCATGTTAGATCTTGTATAAACAAAGTTGCCATGTGGATTCGTTTTAAACTTTTATACTTATACATATTCATAAACTTGTATACCCGCCTTTGCTTTTGTATTGAATTGTATTTTAAACATGTTACAGGTTGAGGATAATGAGGCTATGAAATGAAGTAGCATTGATGCCTAGATACACATATAGACGTTATGTTTAATCGTTGTATAAACCTTTGATTATGTTGTATTGTATTTCCCATGAACTTGATGTTATTTGATTTCTTTGTAATGTTGACAAGTAAATTATGAAATGAAATCGGTTTATTAAATATTGTCGCAAATAGCGTTATGATGTCTCTAGCAATCTTCACACTTCGTCTCATCCCGATGTTTCCGCCATTGGTTGGGGTGTGACAGATTGGTATCAGAGCCATAACTATTGGGAATTAGGTAGAATTGCCATGCTTTTTACCTAGTCTATAGTTCTAGAGCCTTATTCTTATGTTTTGCTTGAACCACTTGCATGATACATTATTTACTCCTTATTTATTTGCTTTTTGCCTTTTAAACATATATGTCACTTTTGTGTTAATACTTGCTTTGGTTGTTAATACTTGTTGCATTATTCCATCCTTTATGTGCTATCCTTGAAATGCCTTTTACGTATTATTTCTTGAAATACTTATTATGCTTATACTTGTTATTATTATTTTGAACATACGTCTTTTACTCGTTTATACTAAAATCAAAACCACTCATTATATACAAACGAGACGACTTCACCAAAATAGGCGTGAAACCCACAATTTGGTGAAAAAAAAACTCTCAATCTATCTACTTTTCTTTTTACATGAAATTCACCATCAAGTTAGGACTGAAATCCTCACCTTGATGGAGAAATTCAAATTTCAAATTCTAGTGGACCCTCGTCAAGTGTTGAAATTAAATTTTGACCCGACGAGTACCAACCACACTTAGGATACGAAATCGTCAAGTTAGGGGTGAAACCCGCACCTTGTCGACTAGTTCCATTCTTTGATTTTCATAAATCCCGCCAAGTCTCGAAATTTCAATTGATTTGGGGACATGTAGCAACCGGAAGGGTAAATACCGTTAACCGACTTGTCGGCGAGAGTATTCCACCTATTAGGCCAAAGCATACTCCCCAAATTTGAAAGACTTTTCGACCACTTTGGTTAGTCAACAGTTCCGTTTTGGAACCATCCAAGTTTAAATCAAACATGCGTTTCTATTATTTATTTTATACGATGAAATCTTTCAAATTCGAATTTACTTTCGATATTTTCTTCTCACACACACATCATATTAAATCTTTTTCATACACTTATACATATGCATGATTTCATATAATTTAAATCCATATTCCTTGTAACGATAAGTGGAGACATATTATCGAGATAGGAGTGATTTCCTTACCTTGACGATTAACTCCACTCCCCTTTTCTTAAAACGACCTCACCAACGAGTTCGGGGTGATTCCCTTACCTAGGTGATCATTACCAAAACGTCTCTTCAAAATATCTTATTATGCAAACTCGATCATGTTTTATACCTAAATTATTGATCATTATTCGAAATACATACGTGTACGATTTCAAAATATATTGCTTTATCAAGCGTATTTTCTATACTACAACCTATTTTCACCTAACTCATATACACGAGATTCTTAAACTTATCTTAAACGTTTTACTACACAAATTTCCAAACCTTACGAAATGCTACCTATCAACTTAATCGGTCCAAGGAATCTTTTGCCCATGAACTTCATATTCAACTTAATCACTAAAATATGCTCGCATTATATCGTCATTCTAGAGACTTCCATTCTTAATTGAAACCAAACCAACCTTTCTCAATTACATATAGGATCTTATAAATATTATAAGATCGTTTTAGCTAAGACTATTTTCAACAACAACAAATCATTTGATAAATTTTTAGGGTCGACGTTTTCACAAGAACCTCCAAAATTCAAAATTTCTTGTTTAGGTGCAAATGAAGCGAACTTATTATTTTCGAAAACTTTTCCACACCGCTTAAGTCGTCAATCAAATCTCAAAACACGTGGGCAAAAGAACTTCATGAAGACCGATAACCTTCAATATATGTAAACTCTTTTAAAACAAAAGTAGCATTTCCATTCATTACAAAATACATTATTCTTAACCAATGAGTACTTTATATCCTCTTACATATGAAAACTATATTCTACCTTTCAAACCAAACCCAATCTAATTTTGATTCGATGAACTCAATGTTTCATTTAAACAACTATACATGCATATCATCATACACGTTTTAGTCGTTGCATCGCGACACTTTCATTTATATCGTTCGTACTTACATACTCAACCTCTTGAGCACTTTTACTTGCTTAACTTTTGTTATGTTTCAATTAATACTATATACGCAATCATTATTATTCGTACTCACACTCACACTCACACTCATATTCATAACAATACATTTTATGCTTATACTTATAATCGTATTCATACTTATACTCATATGTTTCATGTTTTTACTTATACTCATACGTTGCATGCTTATACGTATACACGTACTACTCGTGCGTGTTATGTTGACACACATACTTGCGTGCTTATTCATACTTAAACTTATACTTATGCTCATACTTTCGTTCATACTCATGATCCATACATTCGTACCCGTACGCGAGCGGAATCCGAGTGGTTCGCTTACGTGGGTCATATACATACTTAAACATGGACTTGCTTACATACTTTATTCTTATACGCACACATTCTTATTTTTTGTGTACCTACCCAAATTCATACACAACTAGTACAAGCTATGCGGATCATGCGACGATCAATATAATCACGGGTGCACACGGGATTATAGTGATAGGCGTATGAGAACCATAGAGTGTACTACTGTGTATGGTAAGACACGGAACGTAACATGACACCGAATACGAAACGGACGTAATGCGGTCAAAACATGGTGGATACGCCGCTGGTACTTCCTATATATAAGTGTTTTCACCACATTACCAAACTTTCGTAAAACGTGTCATGAGAAATTCAGTGTTTTACAGACCTATTTAGACCTAATACAACTTTAGACAACTCACAAATGCATTATATCCGATTGTCCACGACGAGACTTCATCCTTAACACACTACATTCATCTATCCAACACTTATGCTATTCTTATACTTGCACTCTTTAAGAGTCATTCATTCATTCCTATACTCGTATTATACTCCTATATCCTTTCTCTCATATGAACCTCGTTCACAATCAAGCTTGTTAAAACATTTGAATCCTAACTTATCTTATTACCTTAGAACCGATTTCCTATTCTTTATTCTTGTGTAAATGTATTTAATAGGTCGTTAGTACTTTATCTTACCAAACCTCCTCGTCCCACTCGAGAAGCAATTTCTATGAATATGTGGTTTTATACTATCTTTAAAACTTCCTACGCAATCTATTTTATTGATTTCAAACCATTGTATGAAGACCTCCTTCGTAAATACAATAAATTTGTGAAACAACTCCAATTTTAGCCATTCAAAATCGTTTTACCTATACACGTTTACCCCTGCTTATGCCTCAAGACCATTTTTAGCTAGACAAATCATTTTACAAACTTATTTTATTCTCCCAAAATTTTGTACCTTCAAAACATTTCAAAATTTCGATTCTCAAGTTTTTGCCAAAACTCTTCAAGTCTACCTCTTGAATAAATTTCGGGACGAAATTTCCTAAAGGAGGGGAGACTATAACGCCCCGCTTTTTCATACTTTCAATAATTAGAAAGCTCGCCTTGTAATGCTATTTTTGGAAACCTTGTATTCTTGTAATCGTTCTTTCTTTGTAATCATTGTAAAACCGAGACTTGGATCATTAATAAAACTCGTATTTTGTTAATTACATGTTATACATACTTTATATATGCTCATACATCCAATTTCGTGGAACAATTTATGTTATTCGTAATTCTTGGAAACTATGTGCTACACTTGTAAATACATGAAACTTACACGTAAAACGTGTTTCGATCATAAACGACACTTACATACGATCCACGTACGCATAATTATACTTGGTTTATACTCCTCATACTTAAATTTATCTCAATTTAGGCTTTTGTGGCAAATATAGTCCTTAAATGCCCTAAAACACTAAAATAACAACTTTGGGGGCTGAATTGTAATAAATGAAACTTTAAATCTGGAACATTAAGTTCAGGCGGCCCGCGACAAGGACCCCTGATCCTTTACGCGGCCCGCGTGGACCTCATATCTACAGAAAACGTAATCAGCTGCAAATCTACGCGATTTTGCACGAAATCCCAAGTTCTAGCACTCCCCAATCACCTCTAATCCACCTCTAAACACCTCCAATCATCTCTAACCTCTTCCACTATAAAAAACACACCTCTTCCAAGCATTTTTACACTTTCACAACTCTCTACAACTCACAAATTCACTCTCAAATCCGTTGCAAATCTGCATTTTCGGACAGATTCATACTCTTGCACTAAAGTGAGTATAACTTGCTCGTTTCTCAACGAAATTACTTGATTCTTCTTCCTACTTGCTTGGATAATCATGGGGTTCGATTCCTTGACTTCTCCTTGGAGAAATCAGACCTGGAATTTCCCTGAAATGGTCCAAAAACTTTCTGTTTTGTTTTAAGTTCTTCAAAAGCTTGTTTAACCTTATCCAACTTGTGTCTAACACATCTCACACCTATGTCCTAATGCTTACAACCTCTCTTATGGTTGGTTAAGCTTAAAAACAAGGTTGAGACACTTGAAATCAGAGGATTAAACCTCATAATTTTCTGTTTTGTTTAGGGTATTTCACCCACAAGTCATGTTCAAGCTTAGTTCTTGATGTAGAGTGATTATGGAACAACTTGGGTTGTCCAAACATAAAATCCTCACATGATTTGATGATTTCTCTTAGTTTAGATTATTTACATACTTGTATTAATCCTAGTTCTTGACCCTCCTTGTTTGTCCTTACAACAAGTGTAGTGGTGAACGCATACGAGGTGCCTAAATGGAAGCTTGCTCTTCCTACCTCCTACATGACTTCTATGACACTTTTTGAGGTACCTAAATGAAGATATAATCTTCTACCTCATGCTTGAAATACATGTACTAAGGACTTATTAATATATACTACCTAACCTAAATAATATCTATGTACATTCGAACCTTTGATGTTGAATTCATGTTCATTTGTCAAAGTAGTAGGACATCATCTAAGACCTAAACCTTGTTATGATTCTTATAAGTGTTCAACTCATGAAAACATTATTATAACCGTCGTGGTTACCAAGTGTCATACAAGTGTTATGTGTTGAAGATGATTATGTTGATATAATACTTTCATGTTGTTTTATTCCGAATCTCGACTCTAAGGCTACTTGAACTTTAACCCTTATACATTCGGACTCTAAATCTCTACTCGTCAACAATTGGATAATCGGAAAGCACATGCAATATTGTGAGTATACTCGCAACCCCCTTTTTTTATGTTTACCACTTTTTGGGGTGTAACATGTTACCTTATTAAAACTACACTTGAACTTATTCTTTATGCAATGCACAAAACAATCCTTATACATGAATGCTATGTTATGATACTTGATGCTTATGTGGACCATACTTATGTGATATGTTTTAGTCATTAGCTTTCACGAGCCTCCATTTGATATGTATAGCGCTATAGGAGTAACGCACCGCCCCCTTTATACTTGGGTCATGTTGAATTAATTAAACTTTCTTGCGTACACAGAGGGTTGGCTAGAAATATTGCATGCCATGTTAGATCTTGTATAAACAAAGTTGCCATGTGGATTCGTTTTAAACTTTTATACTTATACATATTCATAAACTTGTATACTCGCCTTTGCTTTTGCATTGAATTGTATTTTAAACATGTTACAGGTTGAGGATAATGAGGCTATGAAATGAAGTAGCATTGATGCCTAGATACACATATAGACGTTAGGTTTAATCGTTGTATAAACCTTTGATTATGTTGCATTGTATTTCCCTTGAACTTGATGTTATTTGATTTCTTTGTAATGTTGACAAGTAAATTATGAAATGAAATCGGTTTATTAAATATTGTCGCAAATAGCGTTATGATGTCTCTAGCAATCTTCACACTTCGTCTCATCCCGATGTTTCCGCCATTGGTTGGGGTGTGACAGATTGGTATCAGAGCCATAACTATAGGGAATTAGGTAGAATTGCCATGCTTTTTACCTAGTCTATAGTTCTAGAGCCTTATTCTTATGTTTTGCTTGAACCACTTGCATGATACATTATTTACTCCTTATTTATTTGCTTTTTGCCTTTTAAACATATACGTCACTTTTGTGTTAATACTTGCTTTGGTTGTTAATACTTGTTGCATTATTCCATCCTTTATGTGCTATCCTTGAAAGCCTTTTACGTATTATTTCTTGAAATACTTATTATGCTTATACTTGTTATTATTATTTTGAACATACGTCTTTTACTCGTTTATACTAAAATCAAAACCACTCATTATATACAAACGAGACGACTTCACCAAAATAGGCGTGAAACCCACAATTTGGTGAAAAAAAAACTCTCAATCTATCTACTTTTCTTTTTACATGAAATTCACCATCAAGTTAGGAGTGAAATCCTCACCTTGATTGAGAAATTCAAATTTCAAATTCTAGTGGACCCTCGTCAAGTGTTGAAATTAAATTTTGACCCGACGAGTACCAACCACACTTAGGATACGAAATCGTCAAGTTAGGGGTGAAACCCGCACCTTGTCGACTAGTTCCATTCTTTGATTTTCATAAATCCCGCCAAGTCTCGAAATTTCAATTGATTTGGGGACATGTAGCAACCGGAAGGGTAAATACCGTTAACCGACTTGTCGGCGAGAGTATTCCACCTATTAGGCCAAAGCATACTCCCCAAATTTGAAAGACTTTTTGACCACTTTGGTTAGTCAAAAGTCCCATTTTGGAACCATCCAAGTTTAAATCAAACATGCGTTTCTATTATTTATTTTATACGATGAAATCTTTCAAATTCGAATTTACTTTCGATATTTTCTTCTCATACACACATCATACTAAATCTTTTTCATACACTTATACATATGCATGATTTCATATAATTTAAATCCATATTCCTTGTAACGATAAGTGGAGACATATTATCGAGATAGGAGTGATTTCCTTACCTTGACGATTAACTCCACTCCCCTTTTCTTAAAACGACCTCACCAACGAGTTCGGGGTGATTCCCTTACCTAGGTGATCGTTACCAAAACGTCTCTTCAAAATATCTTATTATGAAAACTCGATCATGTTTTATACCTAAATTATTGATCATTATTCGAAATACATACGTGTACGATTTCAAAATATATTGCTTTATCAAGCGTATTTTCTATACTACAACCTATTTTCACATGCAACAGTGAAAACAGTCCGTCGCTCCAGTAGTTAAGGGAGATGTTTTCGGTTCATTCCAGTGTCCGACAATAGAGGTTGAAAAGGAGCAAATGAGCCAGATACCTTATGCGTCAGTAGTCGGAAGCCTGATGTATGCTCAAGTCTGTACTCGCCCAGATATCGCTTATATTGCTGGAATGCTAGGCCGTTATCAGACTAATCCTGGCCTGGATCACTGGAAAGCAGCTAAGAAGGTCCTTAGATATCTGCAAGGGACGAAAGACTATAAACTGACTTATAGAAGAAGTGATCACTTAGAAGTGGTAGGTTATTCTGATTCTGACTTTGCCAAATGCAAAGATGACAAGAAATCCACTTCTGGCTACATCTTTATGTTAGCAGGCGGACCTATCTCATGGAAGAGTCATAAACAACAGTTAACTACAACTTCCACAATGATGGCAGAATACATTGCTGTTTACAACGCAACCTGTCATGGAATGTTGCTTAGAAATCTGATCACTGGACTCAAAATCGTTAATTCCATTTCTAGACCATTGGAGCTTTACTGTGATAACTCAGCTGCCGTTAGTTTCTCGAACAGTAACAGTTCGACTGGAGCTGGTTTTTATCTTGATACAAAATATTTGTTCGTACGTGAACGAGTTGAGGAAAATAATCTTTGTATTGAGTATATTAGTACTAAAGATATGCTTGCGGATCCGATGACTAAAGGTCTCCCACCTAAAGTTTTCGAAGAACATGTGTCGAATATGGGACTTACTAAAGACCTTATTTAATGGCATATTGTACTAGCTTATGTTTTAATTAATAAAATTTCCTCAGTTTGATTTTGTATGTCTCTAACATATGTTCTGCCGGTGTAATGACATATAGACAAATATAAATACAAATCAGACGCTAAAGGGCTTATGCGTATTTTGATCATAACTGCTAGGTTTTAAATTGAGGCTATAGTATGACTAATGGGGGTCCTGAGTCGAATGATGATTCAACGACTGTATTTCTCTGCTATGGTTCTTGGTTTAAGGCTAAAATGAGTGTTAACTCCTGGCCAGGCTCTTCTAATACTCATGATAAATGATTACTCGGCTAAGTGGGAGAATGTGAGATTAAATATATTATTGTTATAATATTTAATCTTGTAGCCATTATAATCATTTATATTATATAGATCAAAATATATTAATAACCTATTAATAATTAGTTGGTAATTGTTGATGGACCATATTACCCTTATTAACTAATTGGGTTTCCTCTTGGGTGTATATATAAGGAGATTATTTAGAGAGTTTAAGGGTTACACAGTTAGACAATTTACACAACCCTCATAACATCATTCTCGGCTCTCTCTCCCAACCGAAACCATCCCTTGTTTGGGTTGATCACCATCATAACTTTACACCCTAAGGAGGAACCAGATCTTCCTGACAAGTATGTCGAACTCAATGGCTGCATCTCTGACTGGATTCTCTGCTGGCCTGTCTGCTGTAACAGGTATGTTATTCATGTTTTCCATTATGTTTAAACAGAACTGATCAACACCATCCGGTACCGAAAATCCTCAAAAGTGGGTGCCGGTACCGGTACCGAATATACCCGGTTCGGTACGTTTCGGTACCGGTATTTGAGGGTAAAAACCGGTAAATACCGGTACCAAACCGGTACCAAAAATGCTAAAAGTCGGTACCGAATCGGTACCGAAAAAGTACCCAGTTTGGTAAATTCGGTACCGGTACCGGGAACGATTTGCTCATCCCTAGGCTTGACCTTGAGTCCGTTGGTTCTCTTGAATTGTTTCAACCTTTTGAAATAGATTTGTTTTTCTAAGTTTGATGTATATTCAATAATTGTTAGCTTTTACTCCTACCAATGAATTAGATCGATCTATAAATAGATAGTTAACTTTTTAAAGAGTAAGTTGACAAAATGGTATTTGAGGTTTAATCACTTTTGTTATTTTAGTCTAAAACTCAAACCTTTTTAATATGGGTTCCTCTGATTTCAATTGTTTTGTCATTTTCACCCAAAATCAAATTCTGCTCAATTTTTTCAGTTAACATACAGTTTTTTTTGTCTTTTTCCTCCATTCTAATGAAGGGTAAAATGGTCTTTTAACATTTTATTATAACAAAATTAAAAAAATCTGACCAATTTACCCTTCATTAAAAGGGACCCTTCATTAAAAGGGAGGAAAAAAAAAACAAAAAAACTGGATGTTAACTCAAAAATCTGACAAGATTTTGCTTTTGGATGAAAATGACAATAAAATTGAAACCATATGGACCTAGATTCAAAAAGTTTGAGTTTTGTACTAAAGTGGCAAAAGTGACCAAACTTAGGAACCATTTTGACAGTTTACTCTTTCTTAAAACTTGCTAGACTGATAGTATACAACTATTAAACACATACATTAATTAAACTGGTACATATGACTACGGGTATTACTTTCCCTGGAAAACAAAATGTGTATTTATTGGCTATGCAACTTTAAAGTAACTGTATATATTTTTACAGCATGTTACGTGACTATTTGAGTAACAATAACAACCGATGGGGGTGGTTGTCTATTAACAAATGTAAAACCTTTACACATTTTGCTTGAAATGTAGAGGTCTTAGGTTCAAGTCCTATAAATGACAAAAGTTAAAAGAAAATTTGTCGTTAAAAATGAGTAACAATAACGATAACCAGAGAAAATTTAACTTGTAAAAAATTTAAATTAATTTTATTTAAAGAATGCATCAGAACAATATTATTTAATTTAATCCTAACAAATATATGGCATCTAATATAATCTAGGGGTGTTTGTTTCTGTCAAAAAGGATGGCTAAAAAAACTGACAATATCTGTTATCTCTCTATCTCTCAATATATACATATATAGGGTCGGGATTTAGAGAAAACGATAGAAAGTGTGAGAACGGTGAGAACGCTTATGGATCGTCCGATTAAAACAATCTATGGACTAGATTGACGCGGTGGCTTTTTCGTAAATAACATCAATTTTATTACGTGGACGCGCCTCATTAAGGGTAAAAAGGTCTTTACACTTCTATACCAAAACGCCATACTAATGAATAAAACACCATTACGGACCAAAACATATCCCTTTATAAACAAAAACATCCCAGACACAAAAACACATCCCCCAGAACCTGAAACGCCATATTTTCTACTATATACCATTCATCTAACAAATGCCAAAATCCCCAAAACATCAAACATGTCACACCCTCAAATTCCACATGCGGAGTACCACCGCGAGGCGTGCGACTGACCAGGATCCAACCACTAATTATTTTGAACCGTTTGGCTATTATTATAAGTAATGGTATAATTAGCGACCAATTTAATTTTTTTTTCAAAACATAGTTTAAGTTTGCAGCGGAAAGGAAAAGAATACATATCGTAATTTAAAACCACAAGTTTATTAGCTATGAACTTACAAACCACGCACTCCAGCCGATTGCAATGTCCGTCCTAAACTGTATCGAGCAACCTGCAAAGCATGCAGTATGGTATCAACATAATGTTGGCGAGTTCACGAGTTGTCCAGTTTTAACTTTTCGAAAACGTAAGTTGTTTAGATAAAACATTTATAATCACGTCATGGGGAGCTACCCCATATGAAAGCTACTAAACTGGCGTTACCGAAACTATTGACGAGAAGATTTTGTGCCCCGAGTCAATGTCTATCGTTATTGACCAAGATGCAAGGTCTACTAGTTCACGCCCGATCTCCCCCGGTCACGGTGTGAGGTTGTCAAACCTAATAACGCTATCAACTAATAACCCGTTCGCCCCCGGCGATTAATCGGTACTGTAAGCAGGGACTTTATATGATATAGATTCGTTTAGTTTTGCTAGTTGTGATATATAAATAATATCCAAACGTATCTCCCCCGGAAATAGTAATTTAAAAGTACCCATTCGCATTTTCCCCCCAGAAATAGTAATTTAAAAGTATTCTTTAGTTTGTTCGTGTCCCTCCCTGGGACGCATGCTTTTAGTGTGTGAACTCACCTTTGCTTTGCTTTGCTCGGTAGACAATTTACTCATGTTACGTTGGTCAACGTTACCCTATTATAGTTATTAATATTCGTTAGGTTTGTATGCAAGTAGTGTCACGTATAGATTACACATATCTAACACATAGCACGGAAGTCATACTAGCATATACGGTATTGGGCCTATCCTAACATATGAACAGTCAAACAGTAACAATTAACACATAGCCCATATAACACACGAGCTTGCAGCCCATTAAACTAGTATGGCCCATAAAGCCCAACAGCAACATGGACCAGTCCAGTTGAAACCACTGATAAGTGGTCTCGAGTGTAAACCACTGTTAGGTGGTCTCGAGTCGAAACCACTGTTGAGCTATTAATGGAACCACTGTTTAGCGGTCTCGAGTCGAAACCACTGTTGTGGCCACTGATGATGGTCTCGAGTTGTGCACTTTTGAGTCGCAACCAAGCAGTGTTTCGACTCGCAACCACTGATGAAACCACTGACGAGTGGTCTCGAGTCGCAACACTGATGACCAACTGCTGAGTCGAAACCACCGATGAAACAGCTGATGGGTGGTTCCGAGTCGAGAACGCTGATGAAACCCCTGTTCTCGACTCGCAACCACTGTGGAATCTTTCTAGAACCTTATCCACTTGTACGAGCCAATCATAATTCTTTAACATGTTTTATTATACCGTACAACTGTCAAATCGGATCAAGACGCAGAAACTTCAAATATTCATAACATCTCTAAATAGTTTATTATTTAGGGTTTTCATCATTTCATCCAACAGATTTATCCTAAACAAAACATTACAATACTAGCACTGTTTTAATAAATCAAAGCAACATAATTCAGAATCATATGTTGTCAGAGACCCCAACTCAATTAAATCAACAATCACATGATCAGATCTTAAATAAACAGTTTGTTCTAGTAACATTAATAGAAACCCTATCCTTATTATGATCATCATATATGTGGAATGAAACTCATTCTATACATTATACATTTCATCTTCTTTTCCGATCTTTATTCAAAACAATATATGCTCAACATTATTCACATAACAACTTATGCACATATTCTTATTAAACCTCTATGATCACAAATGATACAATTAATAGTTATATACCAGTCAAGAATTACCAAAAATGCAGATTACCTACACATTCTACCCATTCCTTTATTCAAACAGTTCACCACTACCAAATTATACTAAAACAAATTGCAATTTATAACAACTCCCATTTATGGTCATCTTTATTTTTAAAACCTGCTTTAACAGTTTGTTATGGAACAGTAGCTAGCATCATTTATGTCCAAATTCCAAAATTAAGCAATTAAACCACACCAAAGTGCAGATGTATCCAAACAGCTAGTTCAACACACACTTAGCTAAAACAAAAACATAGAGATTTCAAGGAAGTCGGGATAGTTACGAACTGACCGAAATATTTCACGAGACCAAAGGGGTGAGTTGTGCTGCCATCGCTTCCTGTTCTGAGCCGATATCCGCACCACTACCTCCGCCGCTAGCCGGAGCCCCACCTGGGCTTAAAACGCCGCCACTGCCTGACACCGTTGCAGCGTCACTGCTCAGTTTCATCACCCTCTTCAATCATCTCAGAAGACGGCCGGAACAGGGTATCACGGGGCGGTCGCCGAAGAAGCAAACGACGTCGCTCTCTTCCTCTCTCGTCTCTCTCTCTCCATTCCCTCTCTGCTTGTTGTCACCGGTGATACAGGGGGTGTAGGGGGTGCGGCTGAATACAAAGAGGGTGTGTGGTATAGAAAGGTGAGGGTGTAAGCCGATACAAGGAGGGGATTTAGTGCGACGCCGGAATTCGGTCGGAGATCGTATCTCCGGTGATCGGAGTTTTTGAGGGGAGGGAGCTGAATGTTGATGTGCGACTGATTATGATAGAATAAGGTTTTAGGTTTGTGCAAAATGAGGGAGGTGGGGGTTTAAGTTTATATTTAAAGGGTAGGGTTTTTAGGTTAGTTGGGTTGGGCTTTGGGCTCGTGTGAAAGGATCCACATACTTATGCATCTAACTTAATCCAAATGCTCGGTTTAAATCGCGAATGATTATAGCGGTTCAACTCGTTTATCGTCGCGGGTTGATAATGATAATAATAATAATAATAATAAAAACAATAATAATAATCATAGGCTCGTTTCTCGACGATCAGGATCGAGGGTTCGAGTTGTCACATTCTCCCCATGTTACAGGAATTTCGTCCTCGAAATTTAAGCAAAGGTCATACGTTACGCTCTATATGTATACATAGACTCCATTACCATATGTAGATACAAGCAGTTTCACAAAAGTCCATAGAACGAACATGTAAGCCACATAGCACATACGGTCACATAGCACGAAAAAAAATCACGTTGCATAGGATTCACAGAGTTTGCACGTATCTCACACAGTACAAATTTTTACAAACTTAACTATAACATCCAAGAAACGTACAGGAAAAACCCGAAGTGTCACATTATTCCCAAGTTCAAGAAATTTCGTCCCGAAATTTAGCACGCAGCCACTGACAAGCTAGTGTGCTTAAACGTTTTCGTGGGGTGTCACATCACCCCCTGTTGGTTTGAAATTTCTTCCCGAAATTTAGTGGTAGCCTCAGTGCTGGAAGTAATGTTTGTAAACAACTAGGGATACATGTACATCATCTGGTTTTCCTGTTCCCAGGTAAGCTCTAGGCCACAGCGCGAGACCCAACGAACTCGGCCTGTTGGTTACACTATGTTCGTGGGTTTTGATTTCTTGATCCTTGATCTCAACCGGTTCCTCAATGAAGCGTAGTTTGTTGCTGATCACAAGTACCTAAAAAGGAACAACGAATATTTTATCTGACCGACACTTTTTCAGATTAGGCACGTGAAAGATGTTGTGTACCGCACTCAGCTCTTCAGACAGATTTAGTCTGCAAAGCTACCTTACCGATCCTTTTGGTAACTTCAAATGGTCCAACTTATCGTGGATTAAGCTTGCCCTGTTTTCCAAAACGTACCACCCCCTTCCAGGGTGAAACTTTTAGTAGAACCCAGTCTCCGACTAGGAATTCTGACGGTCACGAGCTGCCGCCATGCGTTTTCTGATATGGGCAATCTTATCCGTTGTGTCAAGTACAAGTCTCGGGCCGGAAATTTGGCTTCCACCAACTTCCGCCCAATACAGAGGTGTCCGACATTTGCATCTGTGCAATGCCCTAAATGGTGCTGCCTGAATGCTAGTGTGGTAACTGTTGCTGGAAGAGGTTTCTACAAAAGGGAAGTGTAACTCGTTTTCCATAGTCGATAACACATGCTCTCAGCATGCCTTTAAGGGTTTCGGAGAGTGCGTTCGGTCTAACCATCAGATTGCGGGTGATAAATGAGGCTCATGCCTAACTGTGAGCCAAAGGAATTATGCATAGCCTGCCACAACTTGGAAGTAAAATGCGGGTCTCGATCAAGGATTTCAGAGGTTGGCTCCCCGTGCCTAGTAATAGCGTCCCACAGGTAGGCTACTGCAAGCTTCGAAAACCTGCCATTTTCCTTGCTCCCAAGGAAGTGCGCAAACTTGGTTAAATGATTTATGATCCCCCAGATGGGCCTTGAGGTCGTGATACATCTTGTTAGAGTCGGGATGTACCATGTAGACTTGTGTGCTTCACCCAACTCAAGCTCTCAGAGATTCCCGCAATATGGAACCCATGTGCATTCCATAAAGTAGTGAGCGCAGTTTCCCTTGAGTTCGAGCGGCTTTTTCATGTCACGCACGGACTCAGCCAAAGAATTTTTCACTTTCAGAGTTTCTACTAGAGCGTTTCAATTTTGATCGGGAGGTTCGAAGGAATAGTAAATTGTAACACACTTACATGCTTAGGTTTAGTCTCTTGTTAGCCCAGTTCGGATGATGCCTAATCGCGCATTCGTGATCGTTTTGGGGTTCGACCCCGTCGGTGCTGTCGCGTGTTCAAAGACTGTGCTGGAGACTCTCATGATCGGTATAAATCGTGCAGTTAGTACCGTACGAGTAATGTCTCCATATTTTGAGTGCAAGGACTACAGATCCCATTCCTGAAACATGCATAGAGTAGCCCCCTTTTGGGAACCTTGAGTTGTCGAGAGGCGCAAGCGATCGAGAAAAGCGGGCCTTGCTACGTCAAAAGTCGTGCGTTGAAAACTTAGCGCAAAGCGGTTTGGGTCGTAGAAGTACCAGGGTAAAGCGGAGGAGTCGTTCGGACTACCTCGGGTTTTTCGGAGTAGGTTCAGATGTCGTCGAAAGGAACAAGCGTTGAATTTTGACAGGATGGAATAAATTCGAGTGTCGTAACTAGATGTTGATCGAATCGAGTCCAAGGGACAGTGGCTACGATACCTTTAACCTTCGGGCATCCTTGGCTCGTTGCTTCAACGAGTAACCGTTTGTAAAAAGTAATTCGTCCAACAGAGATTTGCAAAGAATAACATAAGATAAGGATCATAAGATTTGTGAAACGTAGCACCATGAACACGAAAATATGAAAGGGGAAATCGAAATCGAGGCGTTCACTTGAGACAAAACATAAAGGCTTTGGGATCGGCAACAGGGATTTATCTGATGTTGGTGAGGTAGCTGGTCATACACAAACTATGGGCGTTTAGAATAAAGAACGTTGCTTGCAGATAAGGGGTGTTACGTCGATGTGATTGGCGCGAAATGAAGTAGCTAGGGAGGGATGGTCGTTGTGCGGTTCTGTAGGTTTCAGGGTCTACTGAGGCGACTGGCAGGATGTGATTTCTCAGGTCGGTAGAAAATCAAGTTCGAGTGGGTTGTCGTGCGAATGAGTTTGAAGTAGCGTTTGCGTTGTCGAGGGATTTCGATGTGAAACTACGAAAACAGGTTTTCGAGGAACTACGATTGAAGTAACTCGTTGCTAAATTTCAAGGGCTAAAAAGTTTGTTGCCAAAGGTCGAGTTTGTTGAATTCACCAAACTAAAGAGAGATCTAGTCAAGGTTTCTATACGAGGAAACATGGATGTCGTGATAAAGAAGCAATAAACGTGGATTCGTACGAAAGCTAGCGAAAGGATTCTAGGAGTCAGAAAAGTCTTCAAAGAATTACGGCTCTGGCAAATGAAGGATAAGGTAAGCGTCTAGGTCACCGTGCTCGTCGGTGGGTTGCATGGTCCACATCTCCGTCATGTCATGCTTTTCAAATACACCGATTGGTAAGAAAGATATCGATTTGCTGGGTTTTAGAGTATGCTAAGGTATAAGGTCAGACTGGAATAGCGTTTTACCATGTAACGAGGAATTAGGGGAAATAACTTCGTGGTCGATGGAAAGGTGATACGATTGCTGGCACTACAATGAGAAACGTACACCACGCATGTTTTTCGTGTTCGAGACGTGCAAACAGAAACCCGAAAAGTGTAGACTTACTAGAACGCTTCAAGAATCCAGGTGATCGGTCGGATGAGGAAATGAGTCTCACCACTTAAGTCGGGAAAAGAAATACGTAAGTAAAAATGATGCGAATGACGTCGTCGTTCCTTCTAATATCCCATGATATAGGGGTGGCTCCCCTTCGTCGATTCGTTCTCGTAACTTCTCTATGTGCTTCGTAGCAGGCCTTTCCTGTAAGCATGTATATCGTGTGAACGTTTCCCGCGTCGATTCGTCATAGCCCAGGGATGACGTCAAGAAATATGTGGGCGAGGACTTGGAATAACTGGTTCCTCGCCCTAAGAGTGTCATGGTTTTGAATCAAGGTTAGGAGAATCCACCCCTGCTAGCGTACATCAGGTTTGCGTAGTTTTCGTATAATTCGCAGTGTTGAATACTAAATATACAGCTACATATTTATGCTCACATGCTACGTATATACATACATATTTACACATATACGTGTGCACAAGTAAATGCCGACGACCATAATTACCATGTGAGTACCTGAATCTGACGAACCTTGCAATCCGGAGTGTGATGTCGTTGTGGTTTTCATTAAAGAACGGTTATAGTCTGGTTTTCATATAAAAATATTTTTATTTCCAAAACCCAAATATTTTATATTTAAAACCTAGTTCACTATAACCAATGGCTGTGATACCAATCTGTCACACCCTCAAATTCCACATGCGGAGTACCACCATGAGGCGTGCGACTGACCAGGATCCAGCCACTAATTATTTTGAACCGTTTGGTTATTATTATAAGTAATGGTATAATTAGCGACCAATTTAATTTTTTTTCAAAACATAGTTTAAGTTTGCAGCGGAAAGGAAAAGAATACATATCGTAATTTAAAACCACAAGTTTATTAGCTATGAACTTACAAACCACGCACTCCAGCCGATTGCAATGTCCGTCCTAAACTGTATCGAGCAACCTGCAAAGCATGCAATAGGGCATCAACATAATGTTGGCGAGTTCACGAGTTGTCCAGTTTTAACTTTTCGAAAACGTAAGTTGTTTAGATAAAACATTTATAATCACGTCATGGGGAGCTACCCCATATGAAAGCTACTAAACTGGCGTTACCGAAACTATTGACGAGAAGATTTTGTGCCCCGAGTCAATGTCTATCGTCATTGACCAAGATGCAAGGTCTACTAGTTCACGCCCGATCTCCCCCGGTCACGGTGTGAGGTTGTCAAACCTAATAGCGCTATCAACTAATAACCCGTTCGCCCCCGGCGATTAATCGGTACTGTAAGCAGGGACATTATATGATAGAGATTCGTTTAGTTTTGCTAGTTGTGATATATAAATAATATCCAAACGTATCTCCCCTGGAAATAGTAATTTAAAAGTACCCATTCGCATTTTTCCCCCGGAAATAGTAATTTAAAAGTATTCTTTAGTTTGTTCGTGTCCCTCCCTGGGACGCATGCTTTTAGTGTGTGAACTCACCTTTGCTTTGCTCGGCAGACAATTTACTCATGTTACATTGGTCAACGTTACCCTATTATAGTTATTAATATTCGTTAGGTTCGTATGCAAGTAGTGTCACGTATAGATTACACATATCTAACACATAGCACGGAAGTCATACTAGCATATACGGTATTGGGCCTATCCTAACATATGAACAGTCAAACAGTAACAATTAACACATAGCCCATATAACACACGAGCTTGTAGCCCATTAAACTAGTATGGCCCATAAAGCCCAATAGCAACATGGACCAGTCCAGTCGAAACCACTGATAAGTGGTCTCGAGTGTAAACCACTGTTAGGTGGTCTCGAGTCGAAACCACTGTTGTGGCCACTGATGATGGTCTCGAGTTGTGCACTTTTGAGTCGCAACCAAGCAGTGTTTCGACTCGTAACCACTGGTGAAACCACTGACGAGTGGTCTCGAGTCGCAACACTGATGACCAACTGCTGAGTCGAAACCACCGATGAAACAGCTGATGGGTGGTTCCGAGTCGAGAACGCTGATGAAACCCCTGCTCTCGACTCGCAACCACTCTGGAATCTTTCTAGAACCTTATCCACTTGTACGAGCCAATCATAATTCTTTAACATGTTTTATTATACCGTACAACTGTCAAATCGGATCAAGACGCAGAAACTTCAAATATTCATAACATCTCTAAATAGTTTATCATTTAGGGTTTTCATCATTTCATCCAACATATTCATCCTAAACAAAACATTACAATACTAGCACTGTTTTAATAAATCAAAGCAACATAATTCAGAATCATATGTTGTCAGGGACCCCAACTCAATTAAATCAACAATCACATGATCAGATCTTAAATAAACAGTTTGTTCTAGTAACATTAATAGAAACCCTATCCTTATTATGAACATCGTATATGTGGAATGAAACTCATTCTATACATTATACATTTCATCTTCTTTTCCGATCTTTATTCAAAACAATATATGCTCAACATTATTCACATAACAGCTTATGCACATATTCTTATTAAACCTCAATCATCACAAATGATACAATTAATAGTTATATACCAGTCAAGAATTACCAAAAATGCAGATTACCTACACATTCTACCCATTCCTTTATTCAAATAGTTCACCACTACCAAATTATACTAAAATAAATTGCAATTTATAACAACTCCCATTTATGGTCATCTTTATTTTTAAAACCTGCTTTAACAGTTTGTTATGGAACAGTAGCTAGCATCATTTATGTCCAAATTCCAAAATCAAGCAATTAAATCACACCAAAGTGCAGATGTATCCAAACAGCTAGTTCAACACACAGTTAGCTAAAACAAAAACATAGAGATTTCAAGGAAGTCGGGATAGTTACGAACCGACCGAAAGATTTCACGAGACCAAAGGGGTGAGTTGTGCTGGCATCGCTTCCTGTTCTGAGCCGATATCCGCACCACTACCTCCGCCGCTAGCCGGAGCCCCACCTGGGCTTAAAACGCCGCCACTGCCCGACACCGTTGCACCGTCACTGCTCTGTTTCATCACCCTCTTCAATTATCTCAGAAGACGGCCGGAATAGGGTATCACGGGGCGGTCGCCATAGAAGCAAACGACGTCGCTCTCTTCCTCTCCCGTCTCTCTCTCTCCATTCCTTCTCTGCTTGTTGTCACCGGTGATACAGGGGGGTGTAGGGGGTGCGGCTGAATACAAAGAGGGTGTGTGGTATAGAAAGGTGAGGGTGTAAGCCGATACAAGGAGGGGATTTAGTGCGACGCTGGAATTCGGTCGGAGATCGTATCTCCGGTGATCGGAGTTTTTGAGGGGAGGGAGCTGAATGTTGATGTGCGGCTGATTATGATAGAATAGGGTTTTAGGTTTGTGCAAAATGAGGGAGGTGGGGGTTTAAGTTTATATTTAAAGGGTAGGGTTTTTAGGTTAGTTGGGTTGGGCTTTGGGCTCGTGTGAAAGGATCCACATACTTATGCATCTAACTTAATCCAAATGCTCGGTTTAAATCGCGAATGATTATAGCGGTTCAACTCGTTTATCGTCGCGGGTTGATAATGATAATAATAATAATAAAAACAATAATAATAATCATAGGCTCGTTTCTCGACGATCAGGATCGAGGGTTCGAGTTGTCACAAAACACACCTACTCAAAAACCCCATATTTTCTACTATATACCATTCATCTTAGAAAACGCCAAAACACTCAAACATCAAAGATCTCAAAAAATCGACGGTTCTTTCAGATACATTATTTCCTCAGTAAAACGCCAAACATGGCAAATATCATTTCTTGTATATTCAAATATTGTTCTACGCCAAAGTTTCGGAGAATGCATTTTTCCCTGAGTTGCTGTGACTCAAATAACATTTTGCTGCATGAGATGGACAAATCATAAACAAAAAGTTGTTGGTGTCAGACTTAAGTCATTTTTTGTGTTTTAGTATTGATGAATATTATAATGGCATGAAAAGACGAATGACACTCATGAGTTGTTTGAAGATACAAATTCAAACAAAGAACTCATGTCATTTTGTCTTTCCAAACGGCCACAAAAACACAAGCATGGCTAAGCCAAACCGCCAACGAACATGACTCAAAGAAGAAAAGAGACTGGTGACAGTGAAGATTTGGAAGATGAATTGTTTCTATTTTTATTTTTTTAATTTTCTTTATCTATTGTTTGTTATGTATTTTCAACTTAGAATAAAAAAAACATTATATTAATAAAACGCCAAACAGTCATAATGCATGTGAAATGCCATAATGCAGTAAAAACGCAAAAAACTCCCAAACTATAATGAAAGTAGTTTGCAGAAGTATTAATAAAAGCTAAAAATGAAAAAAAAAAACGTCAAAACCTACTTAAAGCCATTAAAAACGTCAAACTTGGGAGATGGAAAGTCTTTGACCCTAAAAACTCATAAAAAGCTGAACAAAAAACAGTAAAAATACACAGTAACTGAAAAGACGGCTACTTTATTAATATCATTTATTATAAATAAAATCCAGCCTAAACTGCGCGCCAAAAACATATTATAAGAGAGACGTCTCTGCATAATAAACTAATCAAAAACAAAAAACAAATGCCATATTCCCTAGAAACCATTCACTTTAAAACGCCAAAAATAATAGTTAAAAAAGCCACAGATGCAGAACCTCGATTCTTCTATATTGAGTATTGATCTGAATGAAGTTTCATTGAATGGATTCTTCTCTGAGATGGATATCTCTATAATCTTTTGCTGAATGAGATGGACAAATATTCAAGAAAAAGAGACTGATGTCATTGATATGACATCAGGTCACTTTGTTCTTCATGGATATATTGATGGCATGAAGGGATCAATACATTAGAGCAGGTGTTGGTCTTCAACATGTCATCAAACAAGTATATATCCACCCACAATAAAGGATGCCACAAAAAATAAGCATCTTCTAAAGACGGTCGTTATGTAGGAAAATAAGGATCTACATAAGGTATTCAAAAACAGGTTCAAAACGCCAAAAAAAGTTAAAGTAGAAGAGGCTGATCACAGTGAAGATTTGGATGAGAAATTAGATTATAATTTTTATTTTTTTTCATTTTCTATTGTTTGTTATCTAATTCTCTGTTGTTTATTATCTAATTCTCTGTTGTTTATTATCTAATTCTCTACTAATTTAAAAAAAATGAGTATAAAACGCCAAAAACTACAAATACCAAAACGCCTGATAGTGTGAAAAACTGTGAGAACGGATGCTAACGAAGCACGATGTTGCTATATAAAAATGCCAAAAAACACAAACAAAGTATTACTGGAAAAATCAACACTAATTGACAGATGAAAATTGAAATAAACAGTAATTGCTAAACCAGTAAAATGAAGAGACGAAATCATTATTGCGAAACATTTATTATAATAAAAGTCACTACATGGAAAACTGAATTTATTAGCTTTTCAAAACGCCATAATTGTCTGTCACATTATAGGTCTGTATCCTACATGCCACAACACTTGATATAATAAAATCAAGAAAATTACTAATGTTTTTACATTAAATGACTGCATCCTGATCTAAAAAACAATAAAAACGCCAAAACAATACTTAAAACGCCAAAAAAAAACCTAACCCCCCCCCCCCAAAAAAACCTAACCCCCCCAAGCTAAAATGCTAAAAACTAAACCCCCCAAAAACCTAAAAAATCTAAAAAAATCTAATTTTTTTTAATATTTTTTATGCTCAAATCGCTACTTTTAGTGGCCAAATTTTTTTTTAATTTTTTTTTGGCTTCGAAAAGTAGCGATTTTTATATAAAAAATATTAAAATTTTTTTTTGTGTGATTTGTAGCTATTTTTAGGCATTTTTGGTTGTGTTCACATTGGTTCTCGCGGTTCTCGCAATAAGAGGTGGTTCTCGCATGATCTTCTCCCTATATATATATATATATATATATATATATATGGTCAGGATTTAGAGAGAACGGTGAAAAGTGTGAGAACTGTGAGAACGATTTTGGTGGTGACATGTGGCATTGACGCTAAATTAACTAAGGGGAATATTGTCAAAAAAACCCACTCACGTGAACTGGATGTTCAAATGAAACGCCATAAAAACACCCAATTAAGGAAAACACCATGAAAATACCTAGTTAAAAACGTCATAAAACACCTGGTTTAGAAAAACGCCATGACAAAACTCAGTTGAAAACGCCATAAAACACTCGGTTCAGATAAACGCCATGAAAATACCTAGTTAAAACGACATAAAAACACCTAGTTTACAAAAACGTCATGAAAATACATAGTCTAAAACGCCATAAAACACACAGTTCAGAAATACCCCATAAAACCCAGTGAATTTTTTTCGAAATATATATCAATAGTATAAACGTTGGAAAGATAAAAAAACGCTGAGTTTTATGGTGTAATTTTTTTCGAAAAATAATCAAGTATAAAAAAGTTATTGTCGTTTAAACATGATGGGGAAAATGGCATGTGATTAGCATGTGCACCTTTGTTTGGATCTTCATATTTTACCCATTCTGGTAGTTCCAAGGCCCCTATTATTTACAAAAATGCCACCGCATCAATCTCAGCCACAAACCACTAAGATCTTGTGGCTGAGAATCGTTCTCACACTTTGAGGCGTTCTCTCCTGATCCTGTTCCTATATATGTATGTATATATGGAAATGGTAAAATGAGAACCACCTTGAATTGTGAGAATTATTAGAACTAGACCTTCCAAAAGATTTTTCTAAAAAAATCTCAAAAATCCTAAAAAAATCGCTTGTTTCAGTGGAAAAAATGTTGTATGCAAAACGTTTTGGAATGTTTAGTTCTCATGGTTCTTAGAACTAAATGTGATTCTCATTTTACTCTTTCTCTATATATACATAAGATAGAGTTAGGCTGCAAAGTGTGTTTTTTTTTTCTAAGAAGGGTAATTAAGAAGCATTATGCACAGGGCCGACCCTTAGAATTCGTGTATCCTGTTTGAGCTCGAAAAAACATGTCGTTAGGCTTTAACGAAATTAGGTATTGGGGCTCACTAGAGGTCTAAACCTAATGCCAATGGACTAATAACTAGTCTAAACGATAAGAATAGTTTTGTAAGTGGACCTATTATAACAACCCTTCTAAATTTTTCGACACCCTAAGAATATTTAATGTATCCCTATATGTCCTAAAATACACCTCGTATGCAAAAACGGGCCCCGAGTACATTTATTTTATTAGTCTGTGGCGGGCTGCGAAGACCTAGGCTTGGTCTTACGCGGGCCGCGAGCGATAGGACAAGAGGCGCAGCTCGGAGCTGCCACGTGTCGTAAGCGTGTCGAGCCTATAAGTGATGACTGGTCATAGCTAGGCCCTACAAACCTACGTCGCGGGCCGCGTAGCCCTTGGCTACATCCTTCGCGGGCCGCGAGAGACTCGAAGTCAGGCACTATAAATAGAGGGCATCGGCTGTTCATTCGAAATTGTTCAACAAACTTTCTCTCTTGAAATTCTGTATAGTAAACATAATTTCCGGGTATAATAGCCCCCTAAATAACGAAGTTCTGCCTCGTTGTAAGTATCATAACCCCGGTTACGTATTAGATACGCTGCCCAATTGATCCAGGGTTCCGAAACGGCCGTCGAGGTTCTGCCCGACGTAGTCGTTGGAATGCTGTCTCGGGGAGGGTATTACTAATGTAAATATTGGGTTATTATACTAACGCGTATGCATTTGTGTATTTAATAGATAATCACCAGAAAATCCTTAAAGAAAACCCTAAGACAACAAAGTGAGTAATCTCCTTTTTGCAAACTGTTTTTACAAAACCTCACATGATTACATTATATTAAACAGCGATTGAGTACTTTTATTCTACAATTATCGTCGGTATGTTGGGGTTTTGTATACAAAATTTGTTACTACATTGTGAGTAGTAACATGACCACAAGTCGGGTTGATACTACCGTGGGTGGTAATTAAAGTAGATGGAAACAAATGTAATTGCGCGACCGCCCTCAATACTGTACAATGGTTTTACTTAACTTGATTAAACTAAGTTTCCCTCACCAGTATTTCCCACTGAAAAAATGTTTTTAAACGCGTTTCAGGTAACAAAATGTGAAAGCCAAATAGAAGCCATCTGGACAGTACTGAAGGCTTGGAAAAGTGGCTATAAAGTTACCTAAAACAAAGAGATGTTTTTATTAAATAAAATAGGGTTTATCCCTATGAAAATGTGTGTACTTAAAACTTGGGATTTTCCCACGTGTTTAATATTATAAAAGTGTGGTATTTTACTCTGATAAAATATTTCCTAACTACTGTCCTGATGTAATTTCCGCTGCCAAAATGTTAAACACCGATACCACCGAAACTGGTCGCGGCCGCCCATTCCCAGGCAGATAGGGGACTAGGGTTGCGACAGAAGGTGGTATCAGAGCTAAGCCACTGATTCAGCCACAAAAGTGTTCTGCTGACACCAAGATACTATTCAAAATGTTAGGAAATTATCTACGGAACTATGTGCATATTTGTATATTATTATTGTGTGTTATTTGACTATTTGTTAGTTTACAGTATGAGCGACCAAGGAACTTCAGACGCTTACCGTCAGTTGTCCAGCTCACCTAGGAGCGAAGGCACCTCTTGACACTCTACCCTCTCAGGGTATTTAGCTGAAAATGAAGATGAGATATTCGTGTTTAAGGCTCAGTCTGAAGAGCCATCCCCTCCTAAGAAGAGAGGATGGTTCAGTAGAGGAGCTCATGAACGTAGGAAAAGGATGAAAAAAATACAATAGCAACGTGTTTTAGCAGCCGCTAAGAGAGAAATAGATGCTCATGCCCAGGATATGCTCAATAGGAGTCTAGCAAAATTTCATATATTGGCAACTACAGCCGCAGACCCTAACCTGGAGCAACTCATAGCACCCCAGCCCTTACCCATGTTTCCCACACAACCAATGGAGATTGAAGCCAACCCTGAAAACCAAATCCAAATGCATGATTTTGACCCAACGGAGATACCTAGAGTACCAGCACCCAATCCCTTAGACCCAAACTACGACCCGTGGTTTGACGACCATAGGGATTTCCAGCAACACTACCCAATACCCGAAGAACCTATGCCAACCTAGCAGCCTACCCAAACTTGGACCTTCTAGATCCCTATTATGATAATGACCAATTAATCAGGGAAATTTTAGAGAATCCTTACCCTTACCAAAAACCCATGCCCCAGTTCCCAAACACAGTGCCAGCACCTGCACCCCCAATGAGTGCAGAAAATGTGCAAGAACTCCGAACCTTTGGTGAGGAGATTCTAGAAGGTAGTGAAAGGATGAGGCAAATAGGGGAACGACTCGTCTGGAAATATGACGAGCGTAATATGGACTTTTGGATGAACCCCTACCCTTAATAATAATAGTAATAATATATATATATATATATAATATGTATGTATGTTTGAAAAAAATATCTAGACAATAGATATGGATGCCTAATAGTATTGTAATTTCAATTCCAGTTGTATTGTAATATATATGGATGCATACTATATAAGAAAGAGTAAGTCGCAATGTTCGACGATTTTGATCAATATGCGTGTTATGTGATTGTTAGCATTAAATATTATTTTGTGATATTAATAATTGGTAAATGTTTAAAATTCAGATGGACAACGAAGTGAACCAGGAAAACCAGAATAACGATAACCAGAATAACAACGATAACCCGAACAACAATAATAATGGAAACCAAGTGGATAATAGTGCCATCCAACACATAGTAGCACAAGGGATTATAGACGCAATGCCATATATTATTCAAATGGTTAAAGAAGCTGATAATAAAAGTAATAATGGCAGTAAGCGACCCACTAAACCAGAACACAGCGTGAACAATGGACCCATACTTCAAGTGCCCATTCCCAAAAGAAGAAGCACCATGTCTTATGGTTGTTCTTACAAGGAATTCTGGTCCTGCAAACCAATAGAATTCTCAGGAAATGAAGGACCCATTGCAACTCTACGCTGGATAGAAAAGACTCAGGCTGTCTTAAAAATAAGCAAATGTGCGGAAGAGGATAAGATAATGTTTGCTTCCAATCTGTTTAAGAACTCAACCTTAGAATGGTGGAACACTATGCTCCAGTCTAGGGGAAGTGACAGGGTTTACAATATGGAATGGGAGGAATTTAAGAATATGGTAGAAAGGAAATTCTGCCTTCCCAATGAAAAGGAACATATAGCAAATAAGTTCATAAACCTTAGAATGACTGGAGTAGATAGTAAGGGTTACACTACTACTTTCTTTGAATATGCTAGAATAGTGCCAACCCTTGCATCACCAGAACCAGTATTAATCTCCCGTTACATTTGGGAATTAATCGGTGAGATTAGGCATGTAGTCAAGGCAGCTAGACCCCAAACTATAGAAGAAGCTGTAGAACTAGCAAACACCTTGAGTGATGAATTAGTTTGTACATGAGAAGAGGACCAGAGGAGGAACCTAGCACAAAATCTTACCCAGGAATTCCGTTCTAGAAATTCCAACCGTGGGAAAAATGTAGGTTCTACCTCTGCACCTTACTGTAAGGCCTGCAAGAAAAAGCATTCAGGAAGATGCTCCACCTACTGCAATTTCTGCAAGATACCAGGAGATAAAGAAGAAGACTGTATGAAGAAACCTAATAATGGAATGTGCTTCAACTGTGGAGAAAAATGTCATATCAAGCTAAACTGTCCGAAACTAGCTCCAACCATTAACAACAAGACTACTAAAAATGCTAGAGCATTTGTGCCGACTGCAGAAGAATCAAAGATGATCCCGGACGTGATTGCCGGTACGTTTTTAGTTAATGATGTTTTTGCTAAAGTATTATTTGACTCTGGTGCAAACCAAAGTTTTATTAATACTTCATTTTGCAAATTTCTCAATCAACCATTAACTAAACTCCCACAAGAATGTCTAGTAGAGACAACAAATGGGGAAACCATTAAGATTTTTGAAATCTTGCAGGGAGCAAGAATAGAATTTTTAAATCAAAAGTTTATTGCAAAGCTTTACCCAATGAATCTGGCAGGATTTGATGTTGTATTAGCAATGGATTGGTTAATAGCCAATAAAGCCAGTATTTTATGTGATTAAAAGTCAATCCATGTAAATTCACCCAAGGGTGAAAAGATCACAATTAAAGGAGACAAACCATCTAGATCCATAAAATTCATCTCTGTAATGAAAACAACTAGTTATATAAGAAAGGGATCATTAATGTATTTGATTTCTATAATCACTAACACTAAAGGAAAAGAACTTAAGGATATTCTAGTGGTATCCCAGTTTCCAGAAGAATTACCAGGGTTACCGCCGGACAGAGAAGTTGAATTTCGAATTCATCTGCTACCAGGAACAACACCTATTGCCAAAGCACCATACCGTTTGGCACCAGCAGCAATGCAAGAGTTAAAGAAGAAATTAGACAAATTATTGGAGAAAGGATTCATACAGCCGAGTTCATCACCATGGGGAGCACCGATATTGTTCGTTAAAAATAAAGACGGGTCAATGCGAATGTGCATTGATTACCGTGAAATGAACAAAGTCACGATTAAGAATCGGTACCCATTACCAAGAATCAATAATTTGTTTGATCAACTGTAGGGAGCTCGATTTTTCTCGAAAATCGATTTATGATCAGGGTATCATCAATTAAAGGTACAGGAAGAGGACATTCCTAAGACCGTTTTCAGAAAAATGTATGGCCATTATGAATTTACTGTCATGCCATTTGGTCTAACCAATGCCCCAGTCGCATTTATGGACATGATGAACCGAATATGTAAGCCATATTTGGATAAATTCATAATTGTTTTCATAGATGATATTCTCATTTATTCTAAGAGTAAAGAGGAACACGCAAAGCATTTGCACACACTTCTAAGTTTATTGAGAAAGGAAAAGCTTTATGCAAAGTTTTTAAAGTGCGGGTTTTGGTTAGAACAAGTACAGTTTCTTGGACATTTAGTCAATCGTGAAGGAATTCATGTGGAACCCACCAAGATCGAGGCAATTACCAAATGGAAAACCCCTAGCTCTTTCATCACTTGTCATTCTGTACGAACAAACCAGTGTGAGCTCAGGCTGAGGGGGAGTTTGTAAACATGCATGCATTGTAATTGAAGTTTATAAGAAATATAATCATTCGATTTCATGTTAAACATGTGTGTTGAAAGCAAATCTTCCATTTGATTGTGTTGAAAGTTTATTCCATTTAATTCCGCTGCAAATTGTTTATCATTCATTCTCATTTTAGTTAAACAAACACAATCATAAGAAACTCAGATCCTAAAAATTGATATCAGAGCTAGGACAGTCAAATTTGATCTAATAATCATTTTGACGTAAAAGTTCAGCTCACAATCGTTGATACTTATAATTGTTCGTTTTGTTGAAAAACAGAGTAAGGTTTAATCACGAGCAAAGTTGATAAATCAGTACTTGTAAAACAACCAGGATGACGTCACAATCACAAGATGTTAATAATAGCATCGGTTCAATATCCAAACCACCCATGTTGAAGCGAAATGAGTACAACATCTGGCAGAGAAGGATGGGTCACATCCTTGCTCAACAGAATATCGGATGTTGGAAGTCGGTTATCTTTGGACCACATGTTCCAATGGTGCCGAGTGCTGAGGATCTAAAGGTTCTTGTTCCTAAGTAATTAGAGAACTACACAGATCAGGATTTTCAAAAACTTGAACTAGATGCCAAGGCATTTAGCATAGTTGCATCTGCTCTACCAAATGAGATCTATGCTGGACTGTTACATTGTAACAGTGCTGTAACACCCCGAAAACGAGTTTGGTAATCAAACTCCGTTAATACTGAAAGACGGGTGAAATACCGTTAGTGGTAAATTTAACCCGGTGAATATTAGGACTAAAATAAATAATCCTAATATTAACTAAAACGTGAATAAAAGCTTCTAATGAAATAAAATTTATAAGAGGCCGAGTAACGGGATTTAAAATAAACTTAGTCATAGATTCCTCGAGCCCACTAATTTAACTAGGAACGTTTAACCTAGTTAATAAGTGGGGAATAATGTTAGAAATAAGTAGGTTGTGGCCTACTTAATAACGAACCAAACACGAGGGGTTAAAATGGGATAACTTAACAAAGTTATTTAATAAAAGAAAATCAAAACAAAACACACACTTGAAGTGTGTGTTCTGGATCGACACCAAGGAGTTCCCATGGAGCAAAACCCTAGTTTCATCAAAAACTACCAAATTGAAGGTCAATCCAAGACCCAAATCGATGCATGAACGCGTAGAAACGATCACCAAGTCATGGGGATCACAAGGTATGTCACAAAACCTAGATTGGTTGAAGTTGAAATTCGAGACAAGTAGGTTACTTGCAAATAAATTGATGGATTATGATCCAAGGATGAAATTAGGAATGATTTTATGTCTAGGAGTAAACCCTAGTCATTTATTTGTTGAATTGAGGTTCACAATTTTGAATTTCATGATTATCCATTTATGTGTTAAATGGGTTTTGTAGAAGTAAGATGAACCCTAGAATTATGACTATTAAAATGGTGTTAACTGATTTCCATGAGATGAATCTGAGAATAGTATGCATGCTAGACATAATAGAATTGAAATTTTGTTTATGTTTAGTAGAAATAACTAGTTATGAACTAGTTGTAAAGTGTGTAAAAATTTATGCACATTAGGTGTTCGTTAAAATGCCTAAATGAGAACTAAAGTGTTGAAATTAGAGTGAAAATGTGTATTTGAATGATATAGCAATTACGCGTAATATGGAGTGATAAGGGTTCTAAATATTATGTTGATTTAGACTTAATGTTGTAACCCATGTGATCAAGAAGTAGTTAACTTTAGATAAGCTAAGTTAACTAATCATGAAGTCGAATAGTAGTTTCGGCATAGAAAATAAGTGAGGTGGAATAGTCGTGATTTTTATGACTAATTTAACCACCTTGTAAATGATTGAAAATAGTTTGACGCCTAACGAGCTAGGTAGAGGCTTGGGAAAGGAAGCGGGTCAAACAAATCAAGAATGGAGGAAAAGCGTAATTCGGATGCAAGGTAAGTATATCTTACACTAGTCTTATATTTTAGAATATTCATCGTCGTATTAATTACGGAAAAGACAAATACCTAATTGAGATATGGTGTTCCGGCGTGTAGCCGTATGGAACAAGATAATCAAATATGATAAGAAAACATAATGATGGCTAAAAATGAGTTAAATCGGTAATTCGATCATATTATGACGAATGAAACATGTACTTTTAATGTTTACCATATAAGGTAAATCATAATAACCAATAAGGGCAAAATGAATTTATAAGTAAAATGACCGCACGGTGTAAACCGGAGCGAGTCATATATACGAGGTGGTAATAAATGTCATCTCGCTAGTATAATCGGTCATTTAGACCAAACTGGTCAAAAGGTGAAATTATCACCCTTGACTATATCGACTAATGGGTTGTCGAGTTGTATGATTTTAGGAAATAAATAGCACATGGATGTTTACATCGTTATTACTTAGCAGCCTCTAAAGCAAGGTATTGAAACGGGTCAATATATTGACCCGAGCCAGGTATGTATAATGATACAACTCATCATGTAGAATTTGGAGTTCTATAACAGTTAGACAAGGTTAAAATAAGATATTCGGTTATCTTTTAGGTAAAGCGAATAAATTGAGTTATGATTATGGTGTTTTAGAAACATATTGGTTTCTAAACAAGAATATGGTTAAAAGGTCGGATTTTGGGTTCAAACAAGTACTAAAAGTCCTTCGTCGTAAAGGAATGACTAAAATTGACTAAAACGCCCTTGTAAGCGAAATTAAGCAAACGAACCATAAAGGTTGTTTGGAAATAAGTGATAGGATGAAATAAATACTTTGAATAAGTATGAAAAGCGAAAGATGTAAAATATTGGTCAAATGACTCTATAAAGAGTCTTTGCAGTAAAATAATAATTTGAAGGGTAAAATTTGGAATATATAAATCACCACATTGAATCCACCACAATTATAGTTGTGGTGGGAGGTCATTTGATAAGAAATGTGGACATATGTATTTAGAAACGAATGAAAGCGATTGGTGCTTAAAATATGCTTAAGTACCCTTAACGGGTCAAAATAAGCATATGAGTGAAAATGGGTTTAAGAAGGTATATGAACCTGTAATTGGAACCTAATATGTTAAACATCATTGAATTTAATAGGTTTATGAGAAATAAGGGTCAAACAAACTTGTTTGTTTGATAAAAATCGAACGGGTCAAAATTTGGTAAAAGGGTAATAAGCTGAAGACTTAAAAGTCTGAAATTTTGTTAAACTGAATGTTGGATTTTAACTCCATAAGGTGGAGAATCATATTACAATTACGTAGGAAGAAACGGTAGGTCAAACGGAGAAGCGGATTGAAAGATACGAAAGTTTTCGTGTCAAAAACGGCAAAAATGGAAAGGGCTGATACAGGGACCACCGTAACTTACGGTGCCCACCGTAAGTTACGGTGGGGCTGATATCATTACGGTAGTTACCTACTGAGTTACGGTGGAAGATTTAACATTCAGGGGCTACCGTAATTTACGGTAGCCACCGTAATTTACGGTAGACCTTGAAATAAAATATATTTTAATCAGTTTCGCTTCCCGGACTCGTTTAGACACGTTGTTAAGCCCATATGACTAAAGCATTTCCTGTTTATGAAATGTAGGTACTTTTGGATGCCGGAAGACGATCAAGCTCAACGAAGAACCGAACACGATAAAGATACATGCTTCCGCACTTTGCCTCGTTGTAAATTTTAAACGACGAATTCGATTACGTTATGTTGATTAACTTATGATTTGTAAAAATTTTTTAATAAACCCGTATTTTTATAGTATGTGTAGTCTTAACTACACATCTAATTGTGGTATTTATATGTAAAACCGTTAATTGGTAATTGGGGTCTTACAAGTTGGTATCAGAGCCTTGGTTTAAGAGATTCAAGTATGGTGGGGAAAACCATGCTTGGACTTAAACCTTATGCTTTTGACAAAGATTGGTGTTCGGTTCGAGGCTTGATCGCAAATCCGGTAAGTGCATGTATGTTAATGGTTTAGCGTATTAAGGTGTTGTAAACAACACATAGGGTTATCCTGTAATACACGTTACCCCAATTAAATGATAGATAAAACTAACAAAAATTATGTGCCTTTACACATATAGTAGAAAAGCCTTGTATTATGATGCGGGCGTTTAGTAAAGTTGACATTACTAACTTTTGTGAATGTCTTAATTTAAGGACACTTGCATTTAAGGATGACAAAGGTTAAACAAATTACGGATATGATAGAAGAACGGCCCGAAGTATGACAAGAGGAGCATGCTCACCAAGGACTAAATCGCGTAACGACCGCGAACAAGGTTAATGGCAAGAAACGCCCGTCGGGGAAAGCATTACCAGGTGCGTGCTTTTAAATATAATCGCACAAATAACAATATGCAACAAACATGTAGAGAATGATTGTTGCATATGTAAATTAGAAACTTGGGAAACCTGAATAGAATACCTGTCCAGGATACTATTTCCAAGAAAACTAAATAGAGGTGTTACTTACATAGGGCGTGATGTGAAAACTATAAAAAAGGTCATGTGTGTCATGTGTTAATCGCTTACTCTGGCCAAGTAAGTAGTGGCATATGATACCATGAACTTCTTATGACGGACACATCTACATCCGATGTAGTAAGGACGTGATGAATGGGACGAATCGAAAAGGTACCCAAAACGGATCAAATAAGTAAAATATTTAATAATAAACGTAAACGCAAGCCTGAAGACGGAAGCGTATTACGTTAGTATAATGAGCCCAATGGAAGGGACAATAATCAAGTAAATGAAAATACAAACCGTCCACTAAGAATGCTAAGGCATAGAGGATAAAGTTGACCATCAAAAGTGGTGAAACTCACACGAACAAGTTAAACATGTTAGATAAAACGTAATATTGGAAAGGATAATGAGCCCGGTAATGGGATGAGATTGAATACAAATATAGGCGCAAACCGAATAAAAGAAAGCGCGAGATATTAATGAACCCATGTAATGGGTCGGAATTAATTATGAAATGATTGCAGTCACGAATCACTGTCGGAGTGAACGAAATTTTGATGCGAAAACAAATGATTTTCGAACATAAAAAGGACGATCTACGAGATCATTATAACCTTCGGGTTATAAACAGTGTAAAGGTCTACGGGACTAAACTGACCCACGGGTCCTGAATAAAAAGGAAAAGGATCATAAAGGCAACGCCCTAAAGAGGTGAAAGCCTAAAGAAATAGCCTACGGGGCTGAGTGAAAGAATCTACGGGTTACTTAGACAAGCGAGGGAACCAGTAGAGAATTCCCGCATAAAACTAAGACTGTAAAAGAATAAATTATGGACTATCAATATCCTGGTACGGATAATTGACGAAAGATAAAGAGAAGATCCTAAATTAAAACTTCAGTTTTAGTAAGAAATAACGTTTTTACAAATATAAATTCTGATAGGAATTTAAATAGTAAGCATGAAAGATACAAGTCTTGACACTGATAGGCGCAAGACGATATATTCGAAAAGTGATATTTTCGAAAATGAAAGGTTGATATAAATTAAACATGATGTGACACGATCACGGTCAAGAAATGCAATGTGAAGTAGAATCACATTATAACTAAGCAAGCGGTAAAAAGTAACTGGACTAATAAGTCGAGTTAGTGAGACCGGTTAAGGTCATTTAAATAAATTTGGTTGCTTGTAAGCGGTGGATTCGGTGTAACTGAACCGAATAAATGAATTTGAACACAAAAGAAATAGTTGCTAAAAGTGAAAGATTTCACTAAAGACCTTTAAAACGGATCAAAGTAACGGATTCATAAAGAGATCGATAATATATAAAAGCGATGGATATCGCTAAGTTAACTAAACTAGTAGAGATAACGAAATTACGTTATTTCAAGTTGCATTATGTCGTATGAGGTACGTAGATGTTTTGTAACCAAAAAGATATGACCATATTTTTCTGGTAATACTAACAATTGGTTAAAGTATGAGTAATGCATAAAAGATTACTTAGGTCAAATGCATTGAGTTTAAAACTCGATGAACTATGTAAGAAAGGTTTCGAGGACGAAACCTCTTTAAGAGGGGTAGACTTGTAACACCCCGAAAACGGGTTTGGTAATCAAACTCCGTTAATACTGAAAGATGGGTGAAATAACGTTAGTGGTAAATTTAACCCGGTGAATCTTAGGACTTAAATAAATAATCCTAATATTAACTAAAATGTGAATAAAAGCTTCTAATGAAATAAAATTTATAAGAGGCCGAGTAACGGGATTTAAAATAAACTTAGTCATAGATTCCCCGAGCCCACTAATTTAACTAGGAACGTTTAACCTAGTTAATAAGTGGGGAATATTGTTAGAAATAAGTAGGTTGTGGCCTACTTAATAACGAACCAAACACGAGGGGTTAAAATGGGATAACTTAACAAAGTTATTTAATAAAAGAAAATCAAAACAAAACACACACTTGAAGTGTGTGTTCTGGATCGACACCAGGGAGCTCCCATGGAGCAAAACCCTAGTTTCATCAAAAACTACCAAATTGAAGGTCAATCCAAGACCCAAATCGATGCATGAACGCGTAGAAACGATCACCAAGTCATGGGGATCACAAGGTATGTCACAAAACCTAGATTGGTTGAAGTTGAAATTCGAGACAAGTAGGTTACTTGCAAATAAATTGATGGATTATGATCCAAGGATGAAATTAGGAATGATTTTATGTCTAGGAGTAAACCCTAGTCATTTACTTGTTGAATTGAGGTTCACAATTGTGAATTTCATGATTATCCATTTATGTGTTAAATGGGTTTTGTAGAAGTAAGATGAACCCTAGAATTATGACTATTAAAATGGTGTTAACTGATTTCCATGAGATGAATCTGAGAATAGTATGCATGCTAGACATAATAGAATTGAAATTTTGTTTATGTTTAGTAGAAATAACTAGTTATGAACTAGTTGTAAAGTGTGTAAAAATTTATGCACATTAGGTGTTCGTTAAAATGCCTAAATGAGAACTAAAGTGTTGAAATTAGAGTGAAAATGTGTATTTGAATGATATAGCAATTACGCGTAATATGGAGTGATAAGGGTTCTAAATATTATGTTGATTTAGACTTAATGTTGTAACCCATGTGATCAAGAAGTAGTTAACTTTAGATAAGCTAAGTTAACTAATCATGAAGTCGAATAGTAGTTTCGACATAGAAAATAAGTGAGGTGGAATAGTCGTGATTTTTATGACTAATTTAACCACCTTGTAAATGATTGAAAATAGTTTGACGCCTAACGAGCTAGGTGGAGGCTTGGGAAAGGAAGCGGGTCAAACAAATCAAGAATGGAGGAAAAGTGTAATTCGGATGCAAGGTAAGTATATCTTACACTAGTCTTATATTTTAGAATATTCATCGTCGTATTAATTACAAAAAAGACAAATACCTAATTGAGATATGGTGTTCCGGCGTGTAGCCGTATGGAACAAGATAATCAAATATGATAAGAAAACATAGTGATGGCTAAAAATGAGTTAAATCGGTAATTCGATCATATTATGACGAATGAAACATGTACTTTTAATGTTTACCATATAAGGTAAATCATAATAACCAATAAGGGCAAAATGAATTTATAAGTAAAATGACCGCACGGTGTAAACCGGAGCGAGTCATATATACGAGGTGGTAATAAATGTCATCTCACTAGTATAATCGGTCATTTAGACCAAACTGGTCAAAAGGTGAAATTATCACCCTTGACTATATCGACTAATGGGTTGTCGAGTTGTATGATTTTAGGAAATAAATAGCACATGGATGTTTACATCGCTATTACTTAGCAGCCTGTAAAGCAAGGTATTGAAACGGGTCAATATATTGACCCGAGCCAGGTATGTATAATGATACAACTCATCATGTAGAATTTGGAGTTCTATAACAGTTAGACAAGGTTAAAATAAGATATTCGGTTATCTTTTAGGTAAAGCGAATAAATTGAGTTATGATTATGGTGTTTTAGAAACATATTGGTTTCTAGACAAGAATATGGTTAAAAGGTCGGATTTTGGGTTCAAACAAGTACTAAAAGTCCTTCGTCGTAAAGGAATGACTAAAATTGAGTAAAACGCCCTTGTAAGCGAAATTAAGCAAACAAACCATAAAGGTTGTTTGGAAATAAGTGATAGGATGAAATAAATACTTTGAATAAGTATGAAAAGCGAAAGATGTAAAATATTGGTCAAATGACTCTATAAAGAGTCTTTGCCGTAAAATAATAATTTGAAGGGTAAAATTTGGAATATATAAATCACCACATTGAATCCACCACAATTATAGTTGTGGTGGGAGGTCATTTGATAAGAAATGTGGACATATGTATTTAGAAACGAATGAAAGCGATTGGTGCTTAAAATATGCTTAAATACCCTTAACGGGTCAAAATAAGCATATGAGTGAAAATGGGTTTAAGAAGGTATATGAACCTGTAATTGGAACCTAATATGTTAAACATCATTGAATTTAATAGGTTTATGAGAAATAAGGGTCAAACAAACTTGTTTGTTTGATAAAAATCGAACGGGTCAAAATTTGGTAAAAAGGGTAATAAGCCGAAGACTTAAAAGTCTGAAATTTTGTTAAACCGAATGTTGGATTTTAACTCCATAAGGTGGAGAATCATATTACAATTACGTAGGAAGAAACGGTAGGTCAAACGGAGAAGCGGATTGAAAGATACGAAAGTTTTCGTGTCAAAAACGGCAAAAATGGTGAAAGATACGAAAGGGCTGATACAGGGACCACCGTAACTTACGGTGCCCACCGTAAGTTACGGTGGGGCTGATATCATTACGGTAGTTACCTACTGAGTTACGGTGGAAGATTTAACATTCAGGGCTACCGTAAATTACTGTAGCCACCGTAATTTACGGTAGACCTTGAAATAAAATATATTTTAATCAGTTTCGCTTCTCGGACTCGTTGAGACACGTTGTTAACCCCATATGACTAAAGCATTTCATGTTTATGAAATGTAGGTACTTTTGGATGCCGGAAGACGATCAAGCTCAACGAAGAACCGACCACGATAAAGATACATGCTTCCGCACTTTGCCTCGTCGTAAATTTTAAATGACGAATTAGATTACTTTATGTTGATTAACTTATGATTTGTAAAAAAATTTAATAAACCCGTATTTTTATATTATGTGTAGTCTTAACTACACATCTAATTGTGGTATTTATATGTAAAACCGTTAATTGGTAATTGGGGTCTTACAAGTGCCAAAGAATTGTGGGATGCACTTAAGGAACAGTTTGGGGGGACTGAAGAAGTAATTGAAAACAACAGGGAAATTTTGAACCAACAGTATGAAACCTTTTGTCACATTAAGGGTGAAACATTAACACAATAGTTTGAGCGATTCAGTTGTCTCATTAGTGAGCTAAGACTTGTTAATGTTGAATTTGCCAATTCAACACAAAATAGCAGGTTTCTTAGATCACTGCCTGAAAAATGGGATACAATTGCTTTTGTAACCAGAAATTCTGTCGAGTTCAAAGATCTGACCCTGACCCAACTTCATGGTAGACTCCTGACCTATGAAAGGGAGTTAAACCAGAAAAAGAAATTGCAAGAGTCTGGCAAAGTTGCAGATGACTACTCATTTGGCAACACAGCTCTTCTGGGTCAGGAAGAGTCTGGCAGCAGTAAGGATCAGAGTTATGATCACTTTATTGACATAACTGCTGGTGGAAATTTCAACTCTGATCCTCACTCATCCAATTTTGCTTTTACAGTAAATGGAGAAAGCCAGAACTATGATAATCTATGCTTTGAACTCAATGACCTTCAGCATTTTGATCCAACTGACTTAGAGGAAATGGACATATTACACCAATTGGCTTTGCTGAGTGTAAGAACCAGCAAATTTTACAAAAGGACTAGGAGAAAATTCCCAGGGTTGCATGGGAATCTAAAGGTAGGGTTGGATAAGTCTAAAATCAAATGCTACAAGTGCAATAGGTTAGGTCACTTTGCTAGGGAATGTAGGAGTCAAACCAATGGACCTATTATCACTCACCCTAGTCCAAGACCACAAAATAACCAAGGCACTGTGCAGTATTCCCATTATACCTCTGCTGCCCATGTAAATACTGCTCATTATGCAAACCCTGAAACCCATGTTCCTGTGCAGTATGTCCAAACCACTATTCCTCAAATTCAGTATGTCCAAGCCCCTGTCCCTCAGGTTTAAGTGCAACCAGTTGCACCTCAACAAGCTACACCAGCAGTGGTTCAATCAGATCAGCAAAGCTTTTTCACCCAAGGCTTTGTTGACTGGAGTAGTTTACCTGATGAGCTAGGTGATGAAAATTTTGCACTCTATGCTACTAATGATGCTTCTAATAATGAATACTGTTTTATGGCATTAGAGTCAATACCAGAAGGGCTGGAAACTGAAGAAGGAAAGACAAATGCTAAAATAGTGGATGAAATTGCTAAAGCAGTGGTTACTGCTGTTGCTGGTGAAATACTGTTGGGAGAAAGTTCAGAACCCCTGGTATGAAGAAGAAGTGAAGAAACATGGTGAAAAGGAAGAGAGGGTGGCTGATGAAGAAGAGCGTGTTTGTGATTGTGCCATGATGGCTGCAGCTAAGGTATCATCTCAGGTTCTTAAAAATCTGTGTTCAGACAAATGCATCATAGCATTTGCTAACATCAAAGAGGTGAATGAAAACCTTAGGGATAGAGTGCTTAATGATGAAGTTCAATTTGAAAAGTCATTAAAAGAACTGAAAATCAAATTGGCTGAAAAAGATAATGAAATCTGCAGTCTTAAACATGAGCATAGCATAACCAAGGACCAACTCCAGACTATGATAGAAAAATATCAAGCCTGCAAAAAGGAGTTGGAAGCCACTCAAATCACTTGTGAAAAATGGGTGGAATACTTCAAAGGTTATGAAATTATGCTTGAAAAACAGCTTGAAAATAATGTAAAATTTGGCATAGGGTTTAGAAAAAATGACCAAGTTGAAAACACTGCTGCAAATCAAGTTGGTTCTGTTGAAATCATACCAACCAACAAGAATGGCCAAGAAGTTAAAATAACTGACAAACTTGGTAACAAAATCACTTTGGAAAGATCTGTGGGATCCTCAACTTTTGAGGAGATTGAGAAATACCAATTAAAACCCACATGGTCTGATGAGTGTGACATTCTTGAAAATTTGAAACCAATGGACTACACAACCGTTGATGGTGTAAAAGCTCCTAAGGCCAAGTTCATTCCTCTTAAGGACATCCCAACAGTGGTTCAAAACTCTGTTGCAAAGGAGTCTGAAAAAAGGAAGAAAAAAGAAAAGATTAAAAACTTGTTTTGTGACTTTTGTGAAAAGAAAAATCATTTGACCAAAGATTGTTTTCATTTAAAAGCATATGATCTAAACAAAACAAGTACTGCTGTGCCTTCAAAGAGCTGCCCCATCTGTGGAAAATCAAATCATTCCACTTAGTAGTGTGTGTACCTGAAATCCTTTGAGGTCAAAAAGGAAGAGTACATGTCAAAAACACCAATGAGTTCATCAAAATCACAAGTTAAACAACAACCACTGTTTGTGCTAGTTCAAACAGCTATTACAAAACAGCTGAACCAAACCTCTGTTAAAAGAGAAGTTCAGGTGACTGATGCACCCCCTGCTAACCAATACCTAAGAGGTAAAGGTCAACCACTATACCCTAGGGTCCTACATGTTTATGAGGCCTACAAAAGGCCTTCTAAACTAAGAGTGGAAAGGAATCCCTTTGGGTACCAGCAGCTGATAGGGCAGGACCCCCAGCAATGGTTAGAGAAAAACAGTTCCAAAACTGTCTAACCACTGTCCATCCACCTGAACTTAACACAGACACCGTTGAGACCCCTTCCCAAGCTTTATTGGCTTTGGAGACCCTAATGAACTAACCTTTTACTTAATGTGCATGGAGCTTCTGCATGCTTAGATAGTCTTTGGTATGTAGATAGTGGAGGCTCCAGGCACATGACTGGATGTAGAGCCCTTCTCAAAGATTTCAAAACTCATGGAGGGGGTGATATATCCTTTGGTAATAATAGTAAAGGGAAGGTTATGGGGTCTGGTACAGTTCAGTCTGGTAATGTTAAGTTTGAAAATGTCAATCTAATAGACAATCTAAAATTCAACCTCCTTAGTGTCTCACAAATGAGTGATAAGGGCTATGGCTCATTCTTCACTAAGGATTGTTGTAGGATTGTTGGACTAGAAATGGTTAAAAAGATTGAAGAAATAATAAAAAATGGAAAAACACAACTTGTTGCTTAAAAGAGTGGCAATGTCTATGTAGTTGATTAGTCAAAAGAGAGCCCCAGGACTGATGTTTGTCTGTTCTCAGCTGCCTCTAACAAAGAGACAGAATTATGGCACAGGAGATTGGGTGTCACACCCCCAAAATCCACACGCGGAGTATCACCGCTTGGAGGCGTGACTGACCAGGATCAAGCCACCAATCATATCAAACATAATAAGTACTAAATGTAATTTAAACCAAACGATATGAAAGGTGTTCAAACAAAACATGTTAAGTGTATAGCGGAAGCAAAAAAAATGTAAACCCAATGTAAGTAGTAAGTTCAAATGTTTAAATGTGTTATCATAAGTTCCACAATCCGTGCCCACAACGACCGCATCTCCCGTGCAAGCTCCAAATGTACCTATGGTCCTGCAAGGCATGTAATAGAGAGTCAACAACTAGTTGAGCGAGTTCACAGTTGGTTATTCAGTTATAGTGTTCGTATTGTAATTCGTAAGCTCGTTTAGTAATCATGTAATGTATGTAATGGTATCGCGGCCCTCCAGGCATGTTTGCGAAGTTTAGTGGGGGTTTCCCATGTTTTCTAGACTAGGTATATTTGTATCGCGGCCACCCGGCATGTTTACGAAGATTAAAGTATAGTTCGCGGCCATTCTAGGCATGTTTGCGAAGGTTGTTCTAGTATCGCGGCCAATCCCGGCGTGTTTGCGAAGAGAGAGTATATGTATCACTAGTCTAGCAGTATCTACTAATAACCTTCCCCTCCCGAGGAATAATTCCATTAATCATGTAAGTATAAGAATCATTCAACCCATTCCTAACCCCGGGAATCCCATGCCTTGGTAAGAGTGTGAACTCACCTTGGTTTGCTCGGTATGCTAAGTATGTGCTCAAAGTAAATCAATCACGTCCTAAAGCACGCACGTATACATAATCAGTTTGTATTCACGAAGTTCACGTATAAGCACATAGCGCGTATTAAAAATCATGCAAGTCATGCATAGCATCTAACAACAGTTAGTTAACTCAGTTAAGTCTTAACAGGATCAAATTACCAAACAGTTTAATCATCCGATTCAACATTCGGAGATATATATATCATTCAGTCGTGCCATCATCATCATTAAATAATCTGATACAATTCTATTGAATGCAATGGCATGATTGGGTCATCTAAAGGTCTGATTACATGCCCACAAAGTTAATGAAATTGATCCTTTTTAAATTCGATGCACACTGACAATCATATGATTACTTGAAAACTATTGGACCTCACCTATTACTACATACAAATCGGTTCAATCACATGCTCAAAATCATTGACAAGCTATGCAACCATCAATATTATCCATCATCACAATAACAGTAAACTACAACCCTAATCATATGAGTCACCAAATCACTAAATATTCAATGGCACATGACAAGTTGTCAGACCCTCATTATTATCATGCCAAACAAAAATATCAAAATTGAAAACAAATAAACAAACATATCCTTTCTGACTTTCACATGCAATATGAGTACATCTAGATCCTATCGACTACCCTTTTCAAGACATAAGCACATGCATATTAACTTCACATATCAATCAATATTAATCATTATATCACATCAAACCTAATACTCTAATAATATCCTGATTCGCATGAAAGGTTGATCATATGTAACACTTTCAAGAACATAACCAACAACACAGCCATATGTTTTAAAACTGAAATCAACTAAACATAAAATCCACTAACCGAACTAAGGATGATCGAATCAGGGAATCGACTTCGAATGGGATAAGGGCAGCCGTCGAGTTTAAAGCAAAACGAGAGAGAAAGAGAGATGGGAATGCGATTAGGGTTTGCTGAACTAACTCACGCGTAAAGGTTGAAGTAGATATTATAGTTAAAAGATCATCACTGGGCCCAAAAGCCCATCTTCGATTTCGGCAGCCTCAAGAAGACGAAAACCCTATTACACATTAGTGTTTTCGTGAGTGGTTGAGTTCACATAGGGGTTTTCGGCTAAGGAATTTTGTTGTTTATTAAAATTCACAAACCCAACACAATACACTATTATTTACACACATTAGCATACATGTTTCATACTGCACAACAATATGTTAAACACACTTATAATACACCACATATAACATATCAATCATAATAAAGCTTAACGTATTACAAACGTGTCCAGTCGTGTAAACAAACAACTAAACAATTAATCGTGCAGTTAATGCGAGAATGGAATCTTGGAAACTCGAGTTGTCACATTGGGGCACACAAATCTCAAGACAATCACTGCATTGTCAAAACAGGGGTTAGTAAGAGGCCTTCCTAAAAAACTATACACTTTTCATGAGCATTATGTTTCCTGCTTAAAAGGAAAGCAACATAAAAGCTCATTTAAGTCCATTGAAGAGTCCAAAACAACCAAGTTCTTGCAAATGCTGCACATGGATTTGTTTGGCCCAGTTAAAGTCATGAGTCTGAAAAAGAAAATATATTGTTTGGTTATTGTAGATGACTTTTCTAGGTTTACATGGACTTATTTCTTACATTCCAAAGATGAGACTGCAAGCATTCTACAATACTTTGTTAAACAAGTTGAAAAGCAGTTTGATTTGCCAGTAAAAGTCTTCAGGAGTGACAATGGCACAGAGTTTAGAAATAGGGAGTTGGATGAGTTTTGTGTGTCAAAAGGAATTATAAGGCAGTACAACATTCCTAGGTCACTAGAACAAAATGGGGTTGTTGAAAGAAAGAACAGGACATTGATTGAGGCTGCCAGAACCATCCTTGCAGATTCAGGTTTGCCATTAACTTTCTGGGCAGAGGCAGTAAACACTGCTTGCTATGTCCAAAACAGAGTTTTAATCAATCCCAGGCATCAAAAGACTGCCTATGAACTGCTGTATAAAATCAAACCACTGATCTCATACTTTAAAGTATTTGGCTGCCCATGCTTTATTTTGTATTTAAAAGACTCAATTTCAAAATTCGCAGCCAAAGTAGACAGTGGATATCATTTGGGATACTAAACCACTGCTAAGGCCTACAAAGTGTTCAACACAAGGACCAAAACAGTGGAAGAGATTTTGAATGTAAAGTTCAATGAACTTTATTCAATGAAAATCCCTGCAAATCCTGCAGAATTGTTTGATCTTGATAAATTTACTTTTGAAAATATTGTTGTCAAGACTAACAGTGCAGGTACATCAGAAACTCCTCCATCAGACAATGGGTATGAAGTGATTATTCCACAACAAACCTTCAAATCCATTGCCAGAGCAGCAAATGTTCAAAACAGTTGTCAAAGATCAACCACTGCTACCTCAACAATTGTTGACCAAAGTAGCCCATTAACCCCTGCTTCCACATCATCAAACACTGTTGATAAAATTCCTCAAACAGTGGATAAAAGTCAGCATGTTTTCACACCAATTCCACCTATTCCTCCACCTCCATTTCAAGACACTGTTGGATCATCAAAGTCACCAACAGTTGTTAGCTCAGATGATTCACATCTGCAGCCCTAACCATTAAATGCCATTGTTCCATACCAAGGAGATTTAATCTTCTTGAAGTCTCATCCACCTGACCAAATCATTGGCAACATCAATGAAGGGGTTCTCACAAGAAGTCAATCCCAAAACATTTTTCTTTTTACTGGTTTTCTATCTCTCCATCAGCCAGTCAAGTACCAAGAGGCACTGAAAGACAACAGCTGGGTAGAGGCCATGCAAGAGGAGCTCCAACAGTTTAGAAGACAACAAGTATGGGAGCTTGTACCACTGCCAAAGGATGTAAGTCCTATTGGCACAAAGTGGGTCTTAAAAAATAAAACTGATGAAAGGGGCATTGTTGTCAAGAATAAAACAAGGCTAGTGGTTCAAGGTTACAGACAGGAAGAGGGCATTGACTATGATGAAACTTTTGGCCCTGTAGCTACATTGGAAGCTATTAGACTGTTCTTGGCCTTTGCTGTCAACCGCAACATAAAGGTGTTTCAAATGGATATCAAATGTACATTCCTCTACGGTAAGATTCAAGAAGAGGTATATGTTTGTCAACCTCCTGGTTTTGAGGATCCATTTTATCCAGATCATGTCTACAAGCTAAATATAGCTTTGTAAGGCTTGAAACAAGCACCTAGAGCCTGGTATGAAACTTTTGCCACCTTTCTTCTTTCCATTGGCTTCACAAGAGGTAAAATAGACAAAACACTGTTTTTAAAATAGAGAGGGAAAGACTTGATGATTGTCCAGATTTATGTGGATGACATCATTTTTGGAAGCACATGTACTAAAATGTGTGAAGAGTTCAGACAACTCATGACAGCTGAGTTTGAGATGAGTGCAATGGGTGAACTACAGTGTTTCCTTGGTCTCCAAGTGAAACAATTGCAAAATGGAACATTCATTCATCAAAGCAAATATGCTAAAGAACTTTTAAACAAATTTGAGATGAATGATTGTAAACCATGTAGTACACCCATGGCAACCACAAAAATAGTCATGTATAATGAAAAGGATGATTTGGTCGATCAAACTCTTTATAGAAGCATGATTGGGTCTTTATTGTACCTAACTGCATCTAGGCCAGACATTATGTTTGCAACATGTGTTTGTGCAAGATCCCAATCAGCCCCTAGAAAGTCAAATCTTATTGCTATAAAAAGGATATTCAGATACCTAAAAGGTGCTCCCACACTTGGTATCTGGTATCCAGCTGATGGAAATATCAAGCTTTCAGGTTTCTCAGATAGTGACTTTGCTGGATGCAACACAACAAGGAAGTCCACTTCAGGAGGGTGCCAATTCCTAGGCAATTGCTTAGTGTCTTGGCAAAGCAAAAAGTAAGCAACTGTTTCAACATCCACTGCTGAGGCAGAGTATATAGCTGCTGCAAGCTGTACAACCCAACTGCTATGGCTTCAAAATCAATTGCTGGATTTTGGTATCACTGCCCTAAAGACACCTCTCATGTTGGACAGCCAGGCAGCATAAAATATCATTAAAAATCCAGTATCTCATTCAACCACCAAGCACATTGATATCATACATCACTTTGTGAATGATTGCTATGAAAAAGATTTGATTTCTCTGCATCATGTTCATACCAAGGATCAGCTGGCAGACGTGCTAACAAAAGCTTTAGACACATCCACCTTTGAAAGCTTGATCTCTAGGATTGGTATGCTAAACATGGAATAATAGGCAAAATCATGTTTTTCTATGAATAAAAGCATTAAAATGTTTTCAGAAAATCAAAAAATCCATCCTTAAAAATAGCTAAAAATGAAATTTTCATTAATCCTTAAAAGTCTGCCATAACCACTGTTTTTGGTTCAAACATCTGGTCTGTTAAAAGCTGTCCACTGCTGAAAGTCAACCCCTGTTCTCTCATTCCCTTGGTAATCACTGTTGATCAAACATCAGTGTTTTCAATCCACTGATAGGCTATCTACTGATAGTTTGAAAGTCACCCACTGTTTTCAATATAACCGTTGCAACCACTGATATTGCTTCATCAGTGGTTTCCACAAACAACTGTCTTCCACTTCTCATCAGGGGTTGGCACGTGGACAGTACATAGCGTTCAGATCTTTGTAACCACTGCCATGTCAGCATTCACTTTTTCACCTTATAAAACCCTGATCAAAACCCCACACAGGGTTTTCACTGTCGAATCGAATTCAAAATTCCTTTCTCAAAGCAGTTACCATCCATTTCTCTCAAATCCTTCATTGCCTTCTTCCTCTCGCAATCACTTTCAAATCACCATGACTCTTCCATTCAAAACTCCTCACAACTACTTGGGTCTACTTGAAAAACCCAGTCATACCGAAACCTTCAACTCCATCATTGATGCTTTGTCGTCTTCAAAGTACAGAACTTTGTTGACCTGTGATGCTCCGATCTTCCTGGATACCCAGCAAGAATTCTGGAAAAATGCTAAATTGGAAACTAAGGATAAAAAGCCCTTAGCCATCAATTCTTCTATAAAGGGTGTTCCAGTCAAAATTACACCTCAAACCATCTTCGAGGTATTTGAACTCGATGATCTTCAAGGTAAAACATATTTCCCTAAAACAGAGTATCAAACTAATTTTCTTGAGAGAGGGTATGAAGAGGAAATGAAAAAAGACACTTTATAAAAAGGCAGTTTTCCTCCTGCCATGAGGTTTTTGTTTCATACCCTTCTCATGTGTGTTTCAAATAAAACAACTGCCTTCAATGAGATCCCATTGAAGATTCAATACCTGGGCTATGCTATTTTACAAAAAGAAAATTTCAACTATTCCCAGGAGATCTTCAATTATCTTGTTACAAATGTTAATAAAAAGGCATTTTTGTTATTTCCAAGGTTTTTAAGTTACTATTTTAATAAGAAATTTTCCAAGGATAATGCTCATGTGTTAATCCAAGGAAATCCTTTTCAAATGAGCAGCCTAACTTCTGAAACCTTTACAAGGCTGTCAAAAATTTCAAAAACACAAACAGAGGTTCCTGAGCAGAATTTAGCAGCTACCAGCCTACCACTGCTCCTCAGGTATCTGCTGTTGAGCCCACTGCTCAAGGTGATCCCATCAACAAAACAACTGCTGTGAAACCCACACCTAAACCTACCAAAAGACCAAAACAGAAAAAATCTCAAAAGCCCCCCAAACCCAAAACAAAGGTAACTCTGGAAGATGAGATTCCAGAGATTATACCAGTGACAACACCAAAGTCACCAATAACCACTGCTGCTACTTCCTCACAACAGTTGGTTGAAAGATCTCAACCTGAGCCTCAAACTCCTCTTGCTTCTTCTAAAAAAGAACAGGTTGTAAGAACAGGGACACCAAATTATGATGCTCTGGAATCACTTGATTCCATCATCCATTGCCCATTGCCCGGGGCAAATTCTCTTTCCACCCCTATCATCACTTCACAAATTCCACCTACCATGTTACCTCTATTGGATGCAGTTGATCTGGCCCAGACACAAATCAGTTCTTCTTAATCACCTATTAATGAGAATATGCCATAGAAAGTGACCGAGTCTGGTGTTCCAATCACTGTTAGCCCACCAATAGTTGAGGAGGTTACACTGCAGGAAGTACAAGTACTTCCTGTCAGTAGTTCAAGTGGAGCAGCAACTACAAGTGTTGAACCCACTGGTTTACACTCGGGCAATAGTTTCATAAGTGAGACTCCCTTGAAGGCAATTTCTTCTTTTTGAACCAGGGTGTTTCCAGCTTTCACTGGTTCACTAAAACTGGTCACCCATACTGAAGAAAGAAGTCCCCAGTACCAAGAAAAAGGGGCATTAGTGGATGACTTTTGGGATACTTTCCCTAAGTCAACTGCTGATACAACCACTGCCAGTGGGAAATCAGATGATCCCATTAACTTTGGTGATGGTTTAATGTACAAGGAATTGACGGAGAGGGTTGAAAAATTGGACACATCTGTTGCAGACATCAAGTCAATGCTGCAACAGTTGTTATAAGCACAAAAGGCAACACCCACTGCTGCACCAGCTGCAACATCTGCTCTGTAACACCTGTGTCATTTCAACCATCAAACAAATTCCAAACCAATGAAATATTGTATTTCATACTTTGGACTTGTATAAATATGTGTATCTTTTGCACATATCAACTCTTGTTCGATTTCAAACTCTAAATCGCTTTCTGGAAGGTTATACGCGCACAAATGCGTAGATATAACCAGTTTAATGCAACGAACACTCCGTAATAGTGAAATAGGCTTAACATACCTTTAATAACCTTTACATAACTTAGATATAAGTTTTGGAAGGTTTGGTGTGGTGAAATCAAAGTTTATTTGCTTACAGGGACTAAACTTGACAAACTGCGAAAGTATGCCAATTTGAACTGTAACGAACATTCCGGAACATGACCATAAGTTAAACATACCATAAATATCCTTTACATAGCTTAGAAATAGGCCTTGAGGGGTTCGGTATGCTAAAACAATCTTTTGGGTCATTCAGGGACTAAAAGCGTCAAAAGTGCACAAGTTTGCATTTTCGCGCATAACTTACATTCTGAATACATCCAGACATCCAAAAATTTATGTAAGCACTATAATATTTTATTTTAGTGTTTGGCATAAGAAAAATCCATTCGTCATGCCATTTGGATCGTTTTTCGCGCTTATGCGCATTCCGTCGTAATTAAGCGAACATCGCGTTCGTACGACCAAACGAACTGACATCCGACATATTTTTGAGCATGTTTCATGTCCACAATGTTTAGACATCATTTTAGGGCCTTAAAGTTGGCTTTACGGGCCTTAGAAGTGTCGGAAATGGCATAAACACATAACAGGGACCAAAACTGTCATTTCTGAAAGATGTTTGCTTATACATCGAATCTAGTCCTTCCCACTTGTTGCACATGGTATTTAACAATACTATGGGCTGGTTTTGATGGCACATGGTATTACAATACCATGTGTGCTAAGTGTATGGCCAAGATCGCATCACGTTTTCCTAGAAACGATCCTAACGGCTAACCGAATACTATAAATACCCCACCCCCCATGCTTCAAAATTACAAGAACTTTGATTTGAGAAACTCTAAGTTGAAACTATTGTTTCATACCTGAGATTTTTGAATCGAGGTTAGCATTCGGGGACCCTTCGTAAGTATTCTTTCGTTCTTTTCCTTATTTTATTGCTTTTCGAGTCAGAAAGTCAAACTTTGTTTGACTTTCAGCGTTGACCAATAATGGTCAATGCGAAGTTCGTTTGAACTTCGCAACGTGAGTGTAATCACGTTGGTTATAGTCCCTTGGGACTATGCCTACTGATTACCACGTTGTCTAGGGTCGTAGGGTAAGCGATCTAATAAATCGCTTATACCTCGAACCCGACCCATTTGGTCGATCATTAGGATCCGACCAAATACATTAGGTGACCATAGTATAGGGCATAACCTTCCGAGGTTATACCTTATGGTCACATCGTTTAAGTAGTTATATGATAGGTAGTTTATATGCCTTAGGTAAATTACCAGAATACCCTTTTCATGTATAATTGGTAATTAAGCATATGTAACCTAAACCTTTGTCACATAACTGATTATGTAACATATTTAGGCATATTCTACTTGTCATAGGGCTAGTTAGGCGGTCCGAACGCGTTTCACGCGCACGACGCGTTAAAATAGCATAAGCTTCCTAAACGGTCGTAATGGGTCGTAAACAATTATGTTAGGTTTCATTTAGTATGTAGGCTTCGTTAAACCAAATGACACGAGTCTCTACACTCGTTTGGTTTACAAACCCTCATGCTACCCAATCTTCCGATTTAGGTCCGGTTTATTAACGTAGTTACCTATATTAGGTGCCGTTTGATTCCGAGATCTCTATCATTGTTTAGTTGTCACTCCAGAACTACTGAGCAATCTCAGGTGAGTACATAGACCCCTCTTTTACTGTTTTCCAAACTATTTTGGGGTGAAACACCTGTGCCTACTTGTTACTTTCAAGCTTTCCTGTTTTCACATCATATACATGCTATGTTCGTTAGTACATTATAGTACAAGTTTTACATTACATTTCATGCTAGGTGTGCCCATTGTGTGCATTACTTAGTACATCGTTTTATATTACATTACATGCTACGTATGTCTATTGTTGCATACTTAGTACAGGTTACATGCTACGTATGTCTATTATTGCATACTTAGTACAGGTCACATGCTACGTATGTCTATTGTTGCATACTTAGTACATTTGTTATTCATCACATGATTACATTTCGGATACATATTACATGATTTACATTAGACATGAACATTTTACATCTTGATGGTTTGGTTTGATTAAGTGATTAAGTAACGATGCGTGTGTAATATGATACAAGCATGGTGGATACGCCGTTGGTACTTCCTATATATAAGTGTTTGTATGGTATTACATGTCGTAGTGTTATTTGAATCATTTCAGTTTGATACATATAACATTTTATACAAATAACATACTTTTCACAATACATTGTTTTACAAGTAAGTTATCTTATACAAACTCAATTTACATGGTTATTCACTTAACCATACATTATTCACTTATTTATACTTATCATCTGAACTCATTGTTTTTCAAATGATTTACAAGACAAAGCAAATTACAAGGTTCATGACTAAACATTTTCTCAAACATAAGTCATGAAACCTATTTTTCACAAAACCTATGTATCTCACATGCATTTTTATGCTGACGTACCTATTTTCACATGTGTTTTTCAGGAGCTGTTGCATAAGATGACCAAGATACACATAGGCAGATTTGGGCTTTAGGGACAATAAAAGATGCAAGACTAGTTAATTATGTTGTATTTATTTGTTTGTTAAGACATTGTAACACATTTAATCAATAAAACGAAACTTCAATTGCCATGGATTTGAAACAATTAATTCTGTTACAACACTCCCCGACATTTCCGCCACGTTTTGTATGTTCTACGTGGTCGGGGTGTGACAGAAAAGATGGTATCAGAGCCAATGGTTATAGGGAATTAGGTTATTAGTAATGCTTTGACCTAGTCTATAACCTTCTTAGGACCCTAACGCGAGTTTACTTGCGTTTAGTCATAAAACAATACCGTCACCTATCCTTAGGCGACGACCACAACAAGAACATAAATTTCAAAACCGCTTTGAAAACTAATCATCTGTTCTAGGATGATTGATTACAAGGTTTTGAACCCTCTATTGTAAGGTTTTGAACCCTTTGTTACATAGTTTTGAACCCTTTGAGTTTTCAAAACTTCGTCAAGGTTTTGGGTTTTAACTAATGTGAACACGTGCAAACTGGAAGGGTGAATGCCTGTATTCTGGGTTTTCTGTCTAGGCAAGCACTTCGTATATATCTCATCAGACGCGAGACCAGTTGTGCTTACCTGGGAATTCTTGGGATGAGTGTTCACTTATAGGCGAGCATGTCTTCGCGATACATTATTTTTGACCTATTTACTTTGATAGATCACCGAGGTCGTTTGTTGCTTTGTAGTAACAAACAAATGACCACTATCCTTGCTTTCATCAGATTTGTTTCATCTCATTCTTTTCGTCTAAATCTCTCACTCGTTTCCTTTCATGTTTCCTCTTTTAGAATGCCTCCTCGACGCGACAATCAGATGGCAAATGCCGAACTGGCGGAAATCATCGCGCAGCAAATGGTTGTTGCCTTCCCAAATCTTTATGCTCAAATGATGCAAGCCATCAACAACAACAATGCTCCATGCAACTTCAAGAGTTTCAACTCGGCTAAACCGCTCAAGTTTAGTGGTTCTGAGGGAGCAACTGGGCTTCTTCAATGGTTCGAGAGCATTGAGAATACGTTCCGTCACGTTCAGTGTCCTGAAAATCGCAAGGTCGAGTTTTCTTCGAGCGTGTTTCAGAAGAGGGCTCTTACGTGGTGGAACGGGATTATGAGAGACCGGGGTGCTAAAATTGCACTAGCCCAGACTTGGGCCGAGCTTAGAGCTCTTATGATGAGGGAGTTCTGTCCTCGTCATGAACTGCGAGCTTTAGAGAGGGAGTTTGATGATTTGAAGCAAGACAGTGGTGAACATCGAGCCTATACTGACCGTTTTGAAGAATTGAGCCTGTTGTGTCCTGCTATGGTTACTCCTGTGGATAAGGCGATCGAGAAATATACTGATGGTCTTCCTGACCTAGTTCAGGATATTGTTACTGGCAGCAACCCTACTACTGTCAGACAAGCCATTGAATTGTCTGCTACTCTAACTGAATCCCACATCAGAAAGAAAAAGCTTTTTCGAAAAGGCGACCCAAGACCATCCGACAAGACTGCTCAAGTGGAACCAAAGGAAGAACATGCTGAGGTGTCCCAGAATAAGAAGCGTAAGGCTTCGCAGAATTTTGCGATTGCTGCTCAACCCAACCAAAACATCCGCCACCAACCAGCTCAGCCTCCTGCAAGGAAACCTTATGCCGGTACTGCACCGATATGCGACAAATGTAATGCACACCACTTAGCTCACCTACAGTGTCGTTTGTGTGCATCATGTGGACGACTCGGTCACCTGGCAAATGCTTGTCGTTTTACCCCGAACCAAGCTGGTCCAAACCAACCTCAAGTAAATCCTGCTCAAGCTCGTCTTCCACGAGGTCCTTGCTTCAACTGTGGCGAGATGAGCCATTTCCGAAGAAATTGCCCAAAGATTGCTAATGCGAATCCAGCGCAGGGATGAGCATCGGACCAACTAGAAGACAATGTTGTTTAGAAATAATCAAGCCTTATGTATTATTTTCTTTTGTTGTCAAGGTCCATGAAACAGTTGTTATTGTGGTTGTTTATAAATAAATCTTTTTATTTTGCATTGCAATGTACAAATAAGATGGCATGTATAAACAACGTATCCCCTACAATACCGACAATCAAGGAATCGTATTCCTTGAAGAACAGACTACCCCGTAATTTCTTCCATTTAATTATCTCTTGCGTTTTCCACGGAAATCCTTAGTATCCGTCTCTTGCAAAGAAACGAAGTACAAGGCGCAAGTTACAACTCTGTATGAATACCCAACGTACCACTATAAATTCTTAATAGGGTACCTACGGGTATTTCCGTATATTCAAAAATTATTGTACCTTAATTCGAATATTGCGTTTTCTTGAAAACGAAATCGAATTTTTGGAAGATCTTTCTATCTTCATAGTTAGATTCTTGTTAATGTTTAAAGTGCCGAATGAAATCCATGAAATGGATTCCTAGTGTGCTTTAAATGCATGTACATAATTAACAAAACAAAACTTACAAATTAAAGATCTAGATAAACAATTTTGTGGTTATGTGACTATGTGTTTATGCATTTTTGTGTTTTTGTATACTCTGGATATTCATTATCCAAATCCTCATAGAATCTTTCTTACCTCCATATGAAGGATTCGTAGTAGGATATTCAAAAAGGTACTATCTTAAATCCTTAATGGACTTCTACTTTGTAGTTAAGTTCCTTGGATTATAAAGTACTATTCCAAAGTTTAAGGACAACATGTGTTGATAAAGTTAAATACATCCTACGTCGATGTAGTTAAATTTTCCCCATAGGTAGTTTAGTTAAAGAGATCCTACGTCGATCTAAGTTAAATAGATTGGTCCGACAATCTAGTTAAATACATTCTACGTCGATGTAGTTAAATATTCCCTGTAGGTAATTTAGTTAAAGAGATCCTACGTCGATCTAAGTTAAATAGATTGGTCTGACAATCTAGTTAAATACATCCTACGTCGATGTAGTTAAATATTCCCCGTAGGTAGTTAGTTAAAGAGATCCTACGTTGATCTAAGTTAAATAGATTGGTTCGACAATCTAATTAAATATATCATGTGTTTATGTAGTTAAATAGGCCCTCGGGTGGTCTAAATCAAGAGATTGTTATGAAACGAACTGTGCGGACTGTGCAAGGAACTACGTAATTATGGAGGCCTACATAATTATGGATTTCAGTGCATAGAAACCACAGGAAGTTTTGTCATGTGTTAAGACCAAAAGTGGAAAGAGTAATGATACGGGAGAAGTCTTGGACTTCGACCAATGTCATTTATTCTCACACTCCCCAATTCTGATCTCAATCACACACACAGTTTCCTATGATAAGTCTTCATAAGAAATGTTCTTCTGTCCGTAGTTCAAAACTCCATGTTTTGTTACTACAATGACTTCACTTTGAGGGTTGACATCTTTGCTAAGAATCCTAACATGGCCCAGAGTTTTACTTAAGGGCTCAATGGATTTGTCTGAAGGCAAAACCGTCACAGCTGTCTCCACAAGTTTCCTCTAAAAATAAATTTCGGGACGAAATTTCCTAAAGTAGGGGAGACTGTAACACCTGTGTCATTTCAACCATCAAACAAATTCCAAACCAATGAAATATTGTATTTCATACTTTGGACTTGTATAAATATGTGTATCTTTTGCACATATCAACTCTTGTTCGATTTCAAACTCTAAATCGCTTTCTGGAAGGTTATACGCGCACAAATGCGTAGATATAACCAGTTTAATGCAACGAACACTCCGTAATAGTGAAATAGGCTTAACATACCTTTAATAACCTTTACATAACTTAGATATAAGTTTTGGAAGGTTTGGTGTGGTGAAATCAAAGTTTATTTGCTTACAGGGACTAAACTTGACAAACTGCGAAAGTATGCCAATTTGAACTGTAACGAACATTCCGGAACATGACCATAAGTTAAACATACCATAAATATCCTTTACATAGCTTAGAAATAGGCCTTGAGGGGTTCGGTATGCTAAAACAATCTTTTGGGTCATTCAGGGACTAAAAGCGTCAAAAGTGCACAAGTTTGCATTTTCGCGCATAACTTACATTCTGAATACATCCAGACATCCAAAAATTTATGTAAGCACTATAATATTTTATTTTAGTGTTTGGCATAAGAAAAATCCATTCGTCATGCCATTTGGATCGTTTTTCGCGCTTATGCGCATTCCGTCGTAATTAAGCGAACATCGCGTTCGTACGACCAAACGAACTGACATCCGACATATTTTTGAGCATGTTTCATGTCCACAATGTTTAGACATCATTTTAGGGCCTTAAAGTTGGCTTTACGGGCCTTAGAAGTGTCGGAAATGGCATAAACACATAACAGGGACCAAAACTGTCATTTCTGAAAGATGTTTGCTTATACATCGAATCTAGTCCTTCCCACTTGTTGCACATGGTATTTAACAATACTATGGGCTGGTTTTGATGGCACATGGTATTACAATACCATGTGTGCTAAGTGTATGGCCAAGATCGCATCACGTTTTCCTAGAAACGATCCTAACGGCTAACCGAATACTATAAATACCCCACCCCCCATGCTTCAAAATTACAAGAACTTTGATTTGAGAAACTCTAAGTTGAAACTATTGTTTCATACCTGAGATTTTTGAATCGAGGTTAGCATTCGGGGACCCTTCGTAAGTATTCTTTCGTTCTTTTCCTTATTTTATTGCTTTTCGAGTCAGAAAGTCAAACTTTGTTTGACTTTCAGCGTTGACCAATAATGGTCAATGCGAAGTTCGTTTGAACTTCGCAACGTGAGTGTAATCACGTTGGTTATAGTCCCTTGGGACTATGCCTACTGATTACCACGTTGTCTAGGGTCGTAGGGTAAGCGATCTAATAAATCGCTTATACCTCGAACCCGACCCATTTGGTCGATCATTAGGATCCGACCAAATACATTAGGTGACCATAGTATAGGGCATAACCTTCCGAGGTTATACCTTATGGTCACATCGTTTAAGTAGTTATATGATAGGTAGTTTATATGCCTTAGGTAAATTACCAGAATACCCTTTTCATGTATAATTGGTAATTAAGCATATGTAACCTAAACCTTTGTCACATAACTGATTATGTAACATATTTAGGCATATTCTACTTGTCATAGGGCTAGTTAGGCGGTCCGAACGCGTTTCACGCGCACGACGCGTTAAAATAGCATAAGCTTCCTAAACGGGTCGTAATGGGTCGTAAACAATTATGTTAGGTTTCATTTAGTATGTAGGCTTCGTTAAACCAAATGACACGAGTCTCTACACTCGTTTGGTTTACAAACCCTCATGCTACCCAATCTTCCGATTTAGGTCCGGTTTATTAACGTAGTTACCTATATTAGGTGCCGTTTGATTCCGAGATCTCTATCATTGTTTAGTTGTCACTCCAGAACTACTGAGCAATCTCAGGTGAGTACATAGACCCCTCTTTTACTGTTTTCCAAACTATTTTGGGGTGAAACACATGTGCCTACTTGTTACTTTCAAGCTTTCCTGTTTTCACATCATATACATGCTATGTTCGTTAGTACATTATAGTACAAGTTTTACATTACATTTCATGCTAGGTGTGCCCATTGTGTGCATTACTTAGTACATCGTTTTATATTACATTACATGCTACGTATGTCTATTGTTGCATACTTAGTACAGGTTACATGCTACGTATGTCTATTATTGCATACTTAGTACAGGTCACATGCTACGTATGTCTATTGTTGCATACTTAGTACATTTGTTATTCATCACATGATTACATTTCGGATACATATTACATGATTTACATTAGACATAATATTTGTTGATAATCCTCCACCCAATGATGCCAAAAAGGGGGAGAAAATGAGGCAGTTAAAGAAAAAGGGATATGAAGATGGTCTGTACATTGCACCAGATAATTCCAGTACGCTTACAGACATCCCTAAGCCAGATGGTTCCAAAAAGGTTGACGTAACCTTAAATGCTATTGCTGATGCAAAAAGCAAATGTGAAAAAGGATATGGAGGCAAAGGGTAAATCAAAGTTTGAGCAGGAGAAGAAAGTTTATATGGAGATGGAAGTCCAGGGTGTTTCTGAGCCCAAGGATGAGGAAAGTCCTAAGCCCAAAAGAAAACAGCCCACTAGAAAAGTGAGGCAACCCAAATCCATACCTTCCAGACTCGCAAAACACACTCCCTAAACTCCTAAAAACTCCTCACATCAAACCTCCAAACCAACAGCTGTTAGCGAAACAACTGCCACCACTACTTCAACACACACTCAATCCACTGCCATACCTAAAATCACAACATCACCAAAAACATCTTCATTACCACCAACACCTCCTGCCAAAAAGCAGAAGACATCAGGTGACACATCATCTCTTGTAATGACAATAGTGGTTGAAACACCAGTTGTTTCAACAGCTGTTAGTCAGCCACCAACCACTCAAATCACCACCTCTCAATCCACCAAAACACCACCAACCTCTCCTAAACCCAAAAGGAGAAGGGTAATATTCAATGATGACTCTTCACCACCTCCAACATCTTCACAACCACTGACACTTGTTACCATTCCAAACCATGTTCCACTCTCTTCAGCACAAGCCTTTAATCCAAACACTGCCATTACTCCTACAGGTGTCCAGTATCCATTAAAGCTTATAGCAGTCAGAGAGGAAATCAAATCCTTCTACTCTGAAGATGACCCTGCTAAAAGGAGTTTGCCATCTCTTCAAGGATATCCCAGGCCTAACAACATAGAAGAATATTTGAAGCTAAAGGCTCAACAAGCAGATGATATCTCTAAAAGAAATTCACAGGGAAAATCTGACAAGGATATTATCAATACCTGCTCACTCAAGTCAGCACTTTGGAAAGGTTCTCAAAAGATCTTTGTCAGAAATTATCAGAAAGAGATGATGAAAGCCTGAGAAAAGATTACATTGAACACATTATGGCATTCAAGAAATACAAGGCAGATAAGGCTCAATATAAAGAATGGGCCCTTGGTGAGCTCAAAGAGGAGTTAGAAAGAGTTGAAAAAATGAACAAAGACAAAGTAAAACACATTCCTCCTGTTTGGTCAAAGTACAAGAAAAATGTACCAGATAAGGTGTTAAAGCTGAAGAGGATGAAGGAAGAACTCATTACTGCTGATTTTGGGTCAAGGAATCAGGTGACAAGGTGGAAAGAAGAAAAAGTCATGGCCGGTTACAAAAAAGTTGGAAGAATTGAGAAAGAAAAATACAAATGTTCCTCAAAAGCCTGACTATCCTAAAGCAGTGGTTCCAGTTAAACCACAAAAGCTACAAATCCACTGCTCCACCTACTGCCATCCTTTATCAAATAAGGAAACAAAAGCAGATGGATGAAGAAACAGAAGCAGACAAAGCACAAAGTGATTACATTATAAAAATGGTCCTTCAGCAGATGATGATAGAAAATTCTGATTTGGCAACAGCCACAAACACTGCTCAGCCAGTCATCACAAGGCCACAATCTCCAAACTCATCTGCAATAAAAGCTCTCCTAAGAAACCCACTGGATTCAAATATACTAAAGTTGAAATCTGACAAACAGACCCACGTATTGACTTTGCTCAAATTCAGTGGTGAAGTGAAGAACATATCAAGGGAACAAGCACTGGGCCTAAGTGTTGAAGATCTGCAAGATCTCCTTGATCTTACACTGTGCAGGGATGAGGATGATACAAATTCCATGAACTTTGAATTACAATTCAAAGGGCAAGTCAGGGAACTGTTGATGAGGCAATAAAAATCCACAATAATGAAGGGTTTTGGCATCATCTGTTCCAGGGGGAGATTGTTGGGATTGAACCCTACCAAAGGAACAATTGATAAAGCCAAAACTGGATCAGATCAGTGGATTCAGAATAAGCAGATGTTTGTATTAAATCTTTCCTCTTGGAATAACTGATGACCTCCAGCCATTGATCCTCTACAACAACTGCTCTTCTTCAACAACTGCTTAAGACTGATAAAGACTGTTGAAGGCAATCACTGATGCTCAATCTACTGTCATGTTTCAAGTACTGCTGATGAAGACAAAGCACTGCTAGGAGTATAACAGTGGAATGGGAAGTAGTATTTTAGTCTATCCTTTGTTTGTATTGTAATCAGTAGTTTGTAATAGCAGTAGCTGTATTAGATCATTAGTTACAGGTTGTTAGGAGGTTAGATGTCACTTTCATGATGACGTCAGCAAAGATGTGTAACACCATAGTTATTAATTTGAAGGTTATCTTATAAATATCGATAACAACCATATAATTACTATTAAGTAATCTTAGAAAATACGAGTAATTTAAAAATTTTACAAAAGTTATCCGAATAGTTTAATGTAAACAACTTCGCCATTTAAAAGTGGCGATATAATCATGTGCGGAAGCTTGTGTTTTGAGCGTGTTTGGTTCCTCATCGAGCTTGATCTTCATCCGGGCACTCTTGGCAATCACCTATGATCAAAACCAACTTAAAAGTTAGTTTTGATAGTCAAATATGAAGTTCAAACAAGTATGGGGGTTAAATATGACAAAAATAACAAATTTTCCGAGTTTGGGGCGTCGCGCGACGCGACGGGGGCTCGCACTATGCGAGGCCCCTGTTTTCACAGAATGTCTTGTTGCTGGTGCTGCAGATTCCCAGCACGTCCTGATTTCACGGAAACGGCCATAACTTCTTCGTTATTGGTCCGTTTTACCCGATTCTTTTTCCTACGCGTCCGTAATTTAATTCTACATCTTATGGAGTTAAAATCCAACATCTTTCATAATAAAATTTCAGAGTTTAACTCTTCGGCTTATTACCCTTTTTACCATCTTTTGACCCGTTTGTGATTTCATCTAACAAACTTGCTTGTAGCCCTTGCTTCTTTTGTAAACGTATTGTTATGATTACTTCTTATTATATAAGATTCAAATCACGGATTATTACACATTTTTAACCCGTTTCGCTAATAATTCTATTTTTGACCCGTTAAGGGTATTTGAGCGCTTTCGAGCCTAAAATCGCTTTCGATTACTTCTAGCATTTCATCACCACATTTCTTATCCTATAATCTCCCACCACAACTGTATTTATGGTGGGCTTAATGTGGTGATCTATATAAACCAAATTTTACCTCTCGAATCATTATTTTACGGCAAAACTCAAAAAGTGCCATTTGACTAATATAATACATCTTTCAGTTTCTATACTTATTCTAAGTATTTGCTTAATCATAAAACTTGTTTCCAAACAATCTTTAAAGGTTGTTTGTTCGAATTAGCTAACAAGGGCGTTTTGGTCACAATTAATCCTTCATTTTTACGATAAAGGACTTCCATTAATATTTGACCAAATTGCACTTCTTACTACAACTTATTTGTGCGTACCTGGCTCGGATCAACGTATAGACCCGTTTATACCTCGCATTTATTAACCAATATTCTATAGCGTCGCAATTATCCCAGAATTGCTAATCGTTCCTGTTTACATATGACTTGACAACCAAGATTAGTCATTATTGTCAAATGGTGTCATCATCACCATTTGACCCGTTTGGCTCATATGACCAAACATTTATATATGTAGTAAAACGAGGTTTTAAATTTCAAATTTACACATCCGGCCCATGTCGGATGTTACCACTTGACCCCTCCTTTTCTCTTTAACTCATTTCTTACAAATTTGACCCGTTCGGCTTACGCCATGGGTGCCCTTTTTATTGTCAATTTACATTAGTCGACACTTGACTAAATTTCCATTTTTACCCCTTTTTTTCAATATTAGATTACACTACGTGGTAATCTTATCAAAACTCATAATCTCTTAGTCATTACATGACCGATTTACCGATTTATCATATTTACCATAAACCATGGTTTTTATCATCTTTATATGTTCCGACTCGTACCAATCGCGTCGGAAACCATATTTTCATTATTATCGTTATCGCATTTATTACTTGTAAAGTAAACAAGTATTCTACAAAATGTGTAAGTTTCACTTACTTTTCATCCGAATTACGCTTTCCTTTTCATTCTTGATTCGTTCGACCCGCTTTCTCCTCAAGCTTCACCTAGCTTGTTAAGTGCCAACTATCATTCATTATTCACAAGGTTGTTAGATTAGTCATTCCAAATCATGACTTTCACACCTTATGATTCTTTGACTACTTTTCTTATTAAACTCAATCATAAATCATTGAGTTTAATTCTTGTATCAAGACTCACTTCTAAACAATTATGAACTCTTAACAAAATCCTTATTTTGTTCAAGTAGTTCATTCATACGAGTTACTACGGTGTTTATAAACATCCATACAACATTAATTTCATCAAATCAACTAAACCCATTTCATGGCAATTATGATCATATACTCAAACTTACAATTTGTTCAAGTATTTTGCTTCTACTATCAACTATGATGATTTTAAACATGTGTATATCATCATATTCACTATATAATAAAAACCCACTTGTCTAAAAGTGGTAAATCACCAAATTACTCAAATCCTAGCAATTTTACTTCAAATTTCTACTTAGGGTTTGTTCTTAAGCAATCATACTTCATTAATTTGGCCATAGCCTCTATGATTCTTGCATAAATCGCATCATGCAAATTTAACAAATTTTCACAACTTCATGAATGTTAGAAATTCGACATACCTTACGATCCCCACGACTAAGTGATCGTTTCTATGTATTAAATTCCGAATTTGGCCTTCATTTGATCTTCCAATTTGAAGATTTTGTTGAAGACCTAGGGTTTGCTCCATGGAGCTCCCTCCTGGCTTCTCACGCACGCACACACACATATGTGTGTGTGTTTGTTTTATTTTTAAGTTTATAAAACCATTTGTAAGTTACCCGGCTTTGGTCCCTCGTGTTTGGTTAGTTATTAATTAGGTCACAACCTAATTATTTTCAACAATACTCTCACTTATTAACTAGGTTTAATATTCCTAGTTAACTTAGCGGGTTCGGGAATATTTATGACTAAGTTTATTTTAGGTCCCGTTAACTCGGGCCTTTTGTCCATTTTATTTCTTTAAAGCTTTTATTCATTTTTATTTATTATTAGGATTAATTATTTAAATCCTAATATTCCACCGGGTAAATTTACCACTAACGGTACTTTACCCGTCTTTTAGTATTAACGGGGGTTTAATTACCAAACCCGTTTTCGGGGTGTTAAAAGTCTACCCACCTTAAAGAGGTTTCGTCCTCGAAACCTTTTCTTACATAATTCATTGAGTTTAAACTCAATGTATTTGAGCCGAGAGGTCTTTTAAACATTACCTATACTTCTTAACCAATCGTTAGTATTACCCGAAAAGTACGGTAACATCTTTTTGGTTACTAATTGTCTTCATATCTCATACGACATAGTGTAACTTCGAAATAACATAATTCCGTTATTTCTACTAGTTTAGTTAACTTAGCGATTTCCATCGCTTTTATATATTATTGAATTCTTTATGAATCCGTTACTTTGACCCGTTTAAAGGTCTTTAGTGAAATATTTCACTTTTAGCAACAACTTCTTTTGTTTTCAGATTTATTTATTCAGTTCATTTATACCGAATCCACCGCTTACAAGCAAACCAATTTTTATGGATTTGAATTACTGGCATTAACCGGTCTCACTAACTAGACTTATTAGTCCCGTTACTTTTCATCGCTCGCTTAGTTATAACGTGATTTTACTTCACATTACTTTTCCTAACCCTACGGGGTAGAGGTAAGGCTGTCTACATCTTACCCTCCTCAGACCCTACCTTTGCTTTGCTATTGGTGGGATTTACTGAGTATGATGATGATGATGATGATGATTACTTTTCCTAACCGTGATCGTGTCACATCGTGTTTAGTTTGTATCACCCATTTATTTTCGAAAATATCACTTTTCGAATATATCGTCTTGCTTCTAACAGTGTCAAGACTTGTATCTTTCATGCTTACTATATAAATTCCTATCAGAATTTATGTTTGTAAAAATGTTATCTCTTACTAAAACCGAAGTTTTAGTTGTAGGATCTTTTCTTTAACTTTTGTCAATTATCTATACCATGATATTGACAATCCATAATTTATTCTTTTACAGTCTTAGTTTTATGCGGGGATTCTCAACCGATTCCCTCGCTTTATTTAATTAACCCGTAGGTTCCTTCACTTAACCTCGTAGGCTATTTCCATAAGCTTTTGCCTCTTTAAGCCGAGGCCCTTATGATCCCTTTGCTTCAATTCATGACCCGTGGGTCATTCAGGCCTCGTAGACCTTTACACTAATTGATATCCCGTAGGTTATGATGATCCCGTAGATCATCTTTTATTCGAGTCTTTATTCAATTGTGTATATGTTTATATATACGCATATGGCGTTAAGACACCCCTTTTTATGTTTAGAATCATTCACCTTTACTTTTTGGATTTCGTTCGACCTTGACCGTAGTCTAAGGCTACATCGTTTTCTTTCGAACAATTCTCCGACTTTATGACTTCTCACGTCATTTATGCATCGGTTTATCTTATGCTCACCATTATCTAGTTTACATACATTCGTATTTGATTATGTCCCATTACCGGGCTCATTATCCTTTTGCTTTTTTTTACGCTACTAGTATCCCGCTTGCGTTTACTCATGTTGTCCGGCATGATATTACATTCGACCCGTTTAACTTTAAAATAGTTGAACACTATTTTTTTTTTAAATTTCTATTTACATTATCTTGTTGTCTTTTAGTTATGACTCAAAACCCGAGTCTTTTAACTTTTCATCCGAGTTCCCGTTTCTCGGTTTACGCATGTGTTTAATCCATGCCCGTCAACCGGGTGTTTTACCGAAGTCATTATTATTGCAACCCTCCCGGTATGCATTAAGACTTCGCTTCACTTTTATATTCCTACTTTACCCTTAAGTTTGACGTTTTACCAAAAACGACCCGTTAAGGGACATATTTGCATTTTCCGGGTTCGAGTGTAAGTACACTCCCTCCCAATACTTGTCTATATCATTTTTCATGCTTGCGTTTTCTGGGTTCGAGTGTAGGTACACCCCCTCCCAATACTCGTCTATATCATTTTTCATGCTTGCGTTTTCTGGGTTCGAGTGTAAGTACACTCCCTCCCAATACTTGTCTATATCATTTTTCATGCTTGCGTTTTCTGGGTTCGAGTGTAAGTACACTCCCTCCCAATACTTGTCTATATCATTTTTCATGCTTCTTTGTCCCTTCACTCGGGCTCATTATCCTAATGTAATACGCTTCCGTCACTCGGTTGTGCGTTTACATTATTATCAAATATTTTGCTTATCTGATTCATTTGGGTACTTTTTAATTAGTCCCATTCACCCTGCCCTTACTACATCGGATGTAAACGTGTCCGCCATAAGAAGTTCATGGTATCATATGCCACTACTTACTTGGCCAGAGTAAGCGGTTAACACATGACACACATGACCTTTTTATAGTTTTCACATCACGCCCTATGTAAGTAACGCCTCTATTTGTTTCTCTTGGAAACAATATCCCGAATAAATTTTCTATTCGGGGTTTTCCAAGTTTTTAATCTACATATGCAACTTTCAATTTCTACTTATTGGTTGCATATTACTATTCGTGCGATTATTTAAAATGTGCACCTGGTAATGTTTGCCCCGACGGGCGTTCCTTGCCATTAACCTTGTTCGCGCTCGTTACGCGATTTAGTCCTCGGTGAGCATGCTCCTCTTGTCATGCTTCGGACCGTTCCATCATCGTATCCACAATTCCTTTGACTCTCGTCGTCTTCAAACGCGAGTGTCCTTCAATTAAGACATTCACAAAAGTTAGTAACGTCAACCTCAATAATCGCCCGTATTATAATACAAGGCTTTTTCTACTATACGCGTCAACGCGCGTATTTTCGTCAACTATTTCAATCATTTTAATTGGGGTAACGTGTATCACACGATAGCCCTATGTGTTGTTTACAACACTTTAGCATGCTAAACTATTAACATACATGTACTTACCGGATTTGCGATCAAGCCTCGAACCGAACACCAATCTTTATTAAGAGCATAAGGTTTAAGTCCAAGCATAGTTTTCCCACCATACTTGAATCTCTTAAACCAAGGCTCTGATACCAACTTGTAACACCATAGTTATTAATTTGAAGGTTATCTTATAAATATCGATAACAACCATATAATTACTATTAAGTAATCTTAGAAAATACGAGTAATTTAAAATTTTTACAAAAGTTATCCGAATAGTTTAATGTAAACAACTTCGCCATTTAAAAGTGGCGATATAATCATGTGCGGAAGCTTGTGTTTTGAGCGTGTTCGGTTCCTCATCGAGCTTGATCTTCATCCGGGCACTCTTGGCAATCACCTATGATCAAAACTAACTTAAAAGTTAGTTTTGATAGTCAAATATGAAGTTCAAACAAGTATGGGGTTAAATATGACAAAAATAACAAATTTTCCGAGTTTGGGGCGTCGCGCGACGCGACGGGGGCTCGCACTATGCGAGGCCCCTGTTTTCACAGAATGTCTTGTTGCTGGTGCTGCAGATTCCCAGCACGTCCTGATTTCACGGAAACGGCCATAACTTCTTCGTTATTGGTCCGTTTTACCCGATTCTTTTTCCTACGCGTCCGTAATTTAATTCTACATCTTATGGTGTTAAAATCCAACATCTTTCATAATAAAATTTCAGAGTTTAACTCTTCGGCTTATTACCCTTTTTACCATCTTTTGACCCGTTTGTGATTTCATCTAACAAACTTGCTTGTAGCCCTTGCTTCTTTTGTAAACGTATTGTTATGATTACTTCTTATTATATAAGATTCAAATCATGGATTATTACACATTTTTAACCCGTTTCGCTAATAATTCTATTTTTGACCCGTTAAGGGTATTTGAGCGCTTTCGAGCCTAAAATCGCTTTCGATTACTTCTAGCATTTCATCACCACATTTCTTATCCTATAATCTCCCACCACAACTGTATTTATGGTGGGCTTAATGTGGTGATCTATATAAACCAAATTTTACCTCTCGAATCATTATTTTACGACAAAACTCAAAAAGTGCCATTTGACTAATATAATACATCTTTCAGTTTCTATACTTATTCTAAGTATTTGCTTAATCATAAAACTTGTTTCCAAACAATCTTTAAAGGTTGTTTGTTCGAATTAGCTAACAAGGGCGTTTTGGTCACAATTAATCCTTCATTTTTACGATAAAGGACTTCCATTAATATTTGACCAAATTGCACTTCTTACTACAACTTATTTGTGCGTACCTGGCTCGGATCAACGTATAGACCCGTTTATACCTCGCATTTATTAACCAATATTCTATAGCGTCGCAATTATCCCAGAATTGCTAATCGTTCCTGTTTACATATGACTTGACAACCAAGATTAGTCATTATTGTCAAATGGTGTCATCATCACCATTTGACCCGTTTGGCTCATATGACCAAACATTTATATATGTAGTAAAACGAGGTTTTAAATTTCAAATTTACACATCCGGCCCATGTCGGATGTTACCACTTGACCCCTCCTTTTCTCTTTAACTCATTTCTTACAAATTTGACCCGTTCGGCTTACGCCATGGGTGCCCTTTTTATTGTCAATTTACATTAGTCGACACTTGACTAAATTTCCATTTTTACCCCTTTTTTTCAATATTAGATTACACTACATGGTAATCTTATCAAAACTCATAATCTCTTAGTCATTACATGACCGATTTACCGATTTATCATATTTACCATAAACCATGGTTTTTATCATCTTTATATGTTCCGACTCGTACCAATCGCGTCGGAAACCATATTTTCATTATTATCGTTATCGCATTTATTACTTGTAAAGTAAACAAGTATTCTACAAAATGTGTAAGTTTCACTTACTTTTCATCCGAATTACGCTTTCCTTTTCATTCTTGATTCGTTCGACCCGCTTTCTCCTCAAGCTTCACCTAGCTTGTTAAGTGCCAACTATCATTCATTATTCACAAGGTTGTTAGACTAGTCATTCCAAATCATGACTTTCACACCTTATGATTCTTTGACTACTTTTCTTATTAAACTCAATCATAAATCATTGAGTTTAATTCTTGTATCAAGACTCACTTCTAAACAATTATGAACTCTTAACAAAATCCTTATTTTGTTCAAGTAGTTCATTCGTACGAGTTACTACGGTGTTTATAAACATCCATACAACATTAATTTCATCAAATCAACTAAACCCATTTCATGGCAATTATGATCATATACTCAAACTTACAATTTGTTCAAGTATTTTGCTTCTACTATCAACTATGATGATTTTAAACATGTGTATATCATCATCTTCACTATATAATAAAAACCCACTTGTCTAAAAGTGGTAAATCACCAAATTACTCAAATCCTAGCAATTTTACTTCAAATTTCTACTTAGGGTTTGTTCCTAAGCAATCATACTTCATTAATTTGGCCATAGCCTCTATGATTCTTGCATAAATCGCATCATGCAAATTTAACAAATTTTCACAACTTCATGAATGTTAGATATTCGACATACCTTACGATCCCCACGACTAGGTGATCGTTTCTATGTATTAAATTCCGAATTTGGCCTTCATTTGATCTTCCAATTTGAAGATTTTGTTGAAGAACTAGGGTTTGCTCCATGGAGCTCCCTCCTGGCTTCTCACGCACGCACACACACATATGTGTGTGTGTTTGTTTTATTTTTAAGTTTATAAAACCATTTGTAAGTTACCCGGCTTTGGTCCCTCGTGTTTGGTTAGTTATTAATTAGGTCACAACCTAATTATTTTCAACAATACTCTCACTTATTAACTAGGTTTAATATTCCTAGTTAACTTAGCGGGTTCGGGAATATTTATGACTAAGTTTATTTTAGGTCCCGTTAACTCGGGCCTTTTGTCCATTTTATTTCTTTAAAGCTTTTATTCATTTTTATTTATTATTAGGATTAATTATTTAAATCCTAATATTCCACCGGGTAAATTTACCACTAACGGTACTTTACCCGTCTTTTAGTATTAACGGGGGTTTAATTACCAAACCCGTTTTCGGGGTGTTACAAGATGCCACAGTGGTTTGCTTCGTACTATAAATAGAACAGTACCCTGTACTGTTCTATTAGCTCTTTCATCACTTGTCATTCTGTACGAACAAACCAGTGTGAGCTCAGGCTGAGGGGGAGTTTGTAATACATGCATGCATTGTAATTGAAGTTTATAAGAAATATAATCATTTGATTTCATGTTAAACATGTGTGTTGAAAACAAATCTTCCATTTGATTGTGTTGAAAGTTTATTCCATTTAATTCCGCTGCAAATTGTTTATCATTCATTCTCATTTTAGTTAAACAAACACAATCATAAGAAACTCAGATCCTAACAAAGCTAACCTGTAAATCTGTTAAGTTTGAATGGGGACAAAAACAAGAAGAAGCCTTTAGAATTCTTAAGCAAAGACTAACCCATGCACCCATACTAGCGTTACCAGAAGGAATTGAAGACTTTGTAGTCTATTGTGACGCTTCTAAGTTAGGTTATGGATGTGTGTTAATGCAACATCAAAAGGTTATAGCCTATGCGTCTAGACAACTTAAGAATCATGAAGAGAATTATTCAACCCATGATTTGGAACTAGGAGCCATAATTTTTGCCCTTAAGATTTGGAGACATTACCTTTACGATAGTAAGTTTACCATTTTCACCGATCATAAAAGTTTAAGGTATGTTTTCGGGAAAAAGGAGTTGAATATGAGACAAAGGCGTTGGATGGAAATTCTTAGTGATTATGATTGCAATATTCAGTATCATGCAGGAAAGGCTAATGTCGTAGCAGATGCGATAAGTCGAAAGTAACATGAAAAGACAAAAAGAGTACGTTATCTTAAATTAAATCTACAAGTAGATTTAAATGCACAGATTAAAGAAGCACAAGAATCAGTAATCAAGGATGATACTGAAAAGTTAAAAGGAATGATTAAGGAATTAGAGCAAGGAACATATGGAATTTGGAGATTCCATAAGAAAAGAATGTGGATACCTAAATTAGGAAACCTACGTCACCGTATATTAGAAGAAGCCCATAAGTCTAAGTATACGATGCATCCTGGAAGTGATAAGATGTATCAGGATTTAAGAAAGAAATTTTGGTGGATAGGAATGAAAAAGGATATAGCAGCTTATGTTTCCAAGTGTTTAACATGTTCGTAAGTCAAAGCTGAACATCAGAAACCCTCAGGTTTGTTGCAGCAATTAGAAATGCCAATTTGGAAATGGGAATTGAAAACAATGGATTTTGTTACCAAATTACCTAAGACAAGAAAAGGTAATGATACCATCTGGGTGATTGTAGATAGGCTAACTGTGACAACTGTGTTCTGTAATCGATGTATAATGTAAAACAATGATGATTATTAATAAAATAATGTGCTTTAGTGTTATTATATGTGTATTTGTGTTTGGTGATTTTACGATTTGATTCGATTCCGATTTCAAGCTTTAAATCGCTTTCTGGAAGGTTATATGCAAACTGATGCGTAAAAGTAATTAGTTTAATGCGACAAACACTCCGGAATAGTGACATAGGCTTAACATACCTTAAATAACCTCCACGTAACTTAGAAATAAGTTTTGGATGGTTTGGTGTGTTGAAATCAAGTTTGTTCGATCGAAGAGACTATTTGTGTCAAATTGGGAAACTATACCGATTTGTATAGTAACGAACATTCCGGAACTTGATCATAAGTTAAACATACCCTAATTATCCTTTATATAGCTTATAAATAGGCTTAGAAGGGTTCGGTATGCTAAAATAAACTTTATTGATCAATAGGGACTAAAAGCGTTAAAAAGTGCATAAGTTTGCATTTTCGCGCATATCTTACGTTCTGAATATATCCGGACATCCAAAAATTTATGTAATCATTAAAATATTTTATTTTAGTGATTGGCATGATAAAATTCCATTCGTCGCGTAATTTGAATCGTTTTTGCGTTCGTTACGACTTCCGTCGTAATTAACCGAATAACGCAACCGTACGACCAAACGAACCGACATCTGAGATGTTTTTGAGCATTTTTTGAGTTCCCTATACTTTAACATCATTTTAGAGCCTTGAAATGAGGTTAACGGGGCTTAAACGTGTCAAAAATGCATCAAAATGCAAGATTCTCAAGTGCAAGGACCATTTTTGAAATTTATGGCAGATACATTGAACTTGGTCCATTTTTGAGGATTTGATGGTTTTAACCCAAGGTTTTGCACTCTATAGGCTGGAATTTTATGGTTTTAAGTATTCCCATTGTTTTGAAAACCATGTGCCCACATGTAAGGTCTAGATCAAGGCACGTTTTGCGAGGAACGATCCTAACGGTTCTCCAAAATCTATAAATACCCACGCTTTCATTCACTTCAACTCACACTTGATTCATTTTGCTCTAAGTTGAGGTTTAAATACTTCACACCTGAGCAAAATTGGATCAAACTTCCTAGCGTTGACCCTTTTTAAGTATTCTTTCGTGTTTTTATGCGTTTTTAGCACGAGAGTCAAACAGTGTTTGACTTTCTGCTTTGACCACGAGTTGGTCAACACGAAGTTCGTTGAACTTCACAACGTGAGCATAATCACGATGGTTATAGTCCCGTGTGACTATACCTACTGATTACCACGTTGACTAGGCGTAGTGACGAGTCGTAGTTTCGGCCAAAATGCGTATTCATGCGTATTTTGCAACCAAACTACTCTTGGGTATCAAAACACTTTGTTTTGATATCAAAACCTGTTTTCTAACATAACTAAACATGTTTTAACATGTTTAGCTTGTCACTTTTAGTTTAGTGCTTGTGTAGAGTCGTAAGTCAAGCGGTCTAAACAACCGCTTAGACTTTCGAACTAGACCCATTTGGTCGATCATTAGGATCCGACCAAGCATGTTTAGTGACCATAGTTGTATAGGGAATAACCTTCCAAGGTTATACCTTATGGTCACTTAGTTTAAGTAGTTATATGATAGGTAGTTTATATGCCTTAGGTAAAATGACCAAAACGCCCTTTTCATGCATAATTGAATTTTAAGCATATGTAACATAAAATTTGGTCACTTAATTGATTATGCAACATGTTTAGGCATATAATACTTGTCATAGGACTAGTTAGACGTCTCGAACGCATGTTTGCGCGAACGACGCGTTAAAGTAGCGTAAGCTACCTTAATGGGTCGTAACGGGTCGTAAGCACTTAGGTTAGGTTCCGATTTAGAATGTAGGTTTTGTTAAACCATAACACATGAGTTCCAACACTCATTTGGTTTACAAGACCTCATTGTGTCCGATCTTCCGATTTAGGTGTAGATTATTTATCTAGTGATTCGATTACTAGGTGCTGCTTGATTTCTCTGGTTTGCTTGAGTTTGTTGAAGTTCTTTTGATTGAGGATACTTTGCACTTCATGTGAGTACATAGTTCCCCTATTTTACTGTTTTTGATTGTTTTGGGGTGATTCATATGTGTTAAATGTTTTCGATGTTTTAACGATGTTTTCAAAAACGATTAAAATGGTTTAAGTTAAATTAATAATGATTTCGATAAAGTGAACAAACTTGTTGGTTGTAATTACATAATGAATGACATTCATTAACATTGATCAAGCCGACCAGTATTAGGTTATGGTACCATAGGATCTGACAAATCCCGTTATCAGACTGCACCCATGGTTATGTGTCGGGGTTGTGAGTAACGACTGAATCTGATGATTGTTAACTTACCCTTTGGTGGTTTGTTAATGCGAGAAGTGAGATAGTCGAGTCACGAAGGTTTGGATGTTATTAGCGAGACGACCAAAAAGTAGTTTCACAATTAAAACGAGTTAATCGATTTTGGGGCGAGTTAAACGATTTGAAACGACTTAAACGAGATAAACGATTTGATTAAACAATTAGTTTTGGGTTGTGATTAGATAATGGGACGGGTGTAGCATGATAAAAGCATGGTAGATATGCCGCTGGTACATCTTATATATAAGTGCTCTTATCATATTACATTTTGTGTCATTATTTAGTTCACTGGGGAAACGATTTTAAAACGAAGTCACACAACGAGGTTTTCGAAATAATATAAACCATACGAGTTTTATTAACGAGTTTTTACGAGATGTTTTACAATTTGATTTAATCAAATAAATGTTTTGGGGTTAAGAATCATGGCTACGAGATTTTGCAAATTATAACCAATTTGATTTGAGTTGGTTAATTATGTCGCAATACTATACTTTTCAAAACAAGGTTTTTAATTAAGTATTGCTACATGTAAACTAGCCACGAATCCGACACTCTCATAAACCTATGTGCCCGTCATCATTTGTTTGCTGACTTTGTTTTTACATATGTTTCAGGTGATGTTGCTTGATGTTGACTGCTAGGATGTATGAGTCACATAGGATCTGGACGAGGCCTTAGTGACATAATAACAATGATAGACGATATGTAACATGTTTGTTTTGTGTTAAGACAATGTAAATTACCTAATGAATCAATAAAACGAAGCTTTTTGTATCCATGGTTGCGAAACAATAATTCTGCCACGACACTCCCCGACGTTTCCGCCGCGGTTTTGTTGTTTTAACGCGGTCGGGGTGTGACAGAAGAATTGGTATCAGAGCCAATGGTTACAATGAATTAGGTTATTAGTAATGCTTGGACCTAGACTATAACTTTCTAGGATCCTAACGCGAGTTTCTTGCGTTTAGATTTTTAAAACAATACCGTCGCCTATCCTTAGGTGATAACCACAACGTGAACACAAATTTCGAATCCGCTTTGAAAACTAATCACTTCTTCATAAATGATTTGTTATAAGGTTTTGAACCCTCTAAGTTTTCAAAATCTCGTCAAAGTTTGGGTCTAAATAGTGTGAACACGTGCAAACTTGAAGGGTGAATGCCTATACCCTGAGTTTTCTGTCTAAGGCTATAGTATTCGTACAAATCCACATAATCGGACCAGTCACTCTTACCTGGGAACTCTTGGGGTGAGTGTTCACTTATAGGCGAGCATGTCTTCGCGATGCATTATTTTGACCCATTTACTTTGATTAGTCACTGCGTGTCATTTGTTTGTTCGAGGTAACAAACGAATGATCGCCTTCCTTGTTTTTTGTCGATGTTTTCAATACCTCTTGTGTTTTTCTAATTATTGACCTCACTCGTTTCTCATGTCTCTTTGTCCTTTTTAGACAATGCCTCCTCGACGTGATGCACAACCTGTAACCAATGAAGAAGTCGCAGCCCTTGTTGCTCAACAAATGGCTGCAGTGCTTCCAGGCGTAGTAACCCAGATCCATGAGTTATACAACAATAATAACAACAATAATGCTCAATGTAGTTTCAAGAATTTTAATTCTGCTAAGCCGTTGAAGTTTTCTGGGTCTCAAGGAGCAACTGCGCTCCTGCAGTGGTTCGAGAGTATCGAGAGCACATTCAGACATGTGCAATGTCCGAATGAGCGTAAGGTTGAGTTTGCATCAAGTATATTCGAGAAGCGTGCTCTTACGTGGTGGAACGAAGTGATGCGTTATAGGGGTGCCGATGTGGCATTGGCACAAACATGGGAAGAGCTTCGAGCTCTCATGATGAAAGAGTTTTGTCCCTGTCACGAGATTCTAGCATTGGAACGAGAATTCGATGATCTGAAACAAGATGGGGGAGAACACCGTGCGTATACGGATCGTTATGAAGAGTTGAGTTTGTTGTGTCCCACTATGGTTACCCCATTGGAGAAGGCAATTGAGAGGTATATTGATGGTTTACCCGATTCTGTGTAAGACATTGTGACTGGCAGTAATCCTACTATTGTTCGTCAAGCGATCGAGTTGTCTGCTACTCTGACTGAGTCTCAAGTCAGGAAGGGTAAACTTACCTGCAAGGGGGACAAGAAGAAGTCGGCCGATTCTTTTAAATATAAGGGTAAGGGTAAGAAGAAGGGTGAGTCTTCGAAGAAGTCGAGGAAGCGCAAGGCTTCCCAGAACTTTGAAGTTACTACTCAGAACCCGCCAGCACTACCTCCTGCAAAGAAGCAATATGCTGGTACCGCACCTCACTGCACTCGATGTAATGGTCATCATGCTACCCAATAGGCATGTAAGAAGTGTACTACGTGTGGTAAACTTGGGCATCTGGCCAACATCTGTCGTTTGGGTCAGAATCAAGCTGCTCAGGTTCAAGCTCCAGTTCAGGGGAATGCTGCTAGATTCCCACCGGGTTCGTGTTACAATTGCGGAGAGTTTGGTCACTTCCACAACAACTGTCCAAGGTTGGTGAACGCGAATGCGAATGCAAACGCGAATGTGAATCCCGCTCATGGACGAGCATATAATCTGAATGCTAACGAAGTGAGGGCTGACAACGAGGTTGTCAATGGTATGTTCCTTGTTAACAATCGACCTGCATCTGTTCTTTTTTATTCTGGTACCGATAGAAGTTTTGTTTCGTTATCATTTGAGCCTTTTCTTGCGATACCTAGAACTAAACTGAGGAAACCCTTATCTGTCGAAGTTGCTACTGGTAAACCTCTTGTTCTCGATTCTGTTATTCGTGATTGTCAGTTGAACCTTGATAACCATCTTTTTCCTATTGACCTCACGCCGATGCAACTTTGGAGTTTCGACATTATCGTGGGGATGGATTGGTTGACCAAACACCATGTTGAGGTGGTTTGTTTCGATAAGATTGTTCGTATTCCTCTTTCGTCTGGCGATATTCTGGAAGTTCGTGGCGAGAAACCGTCTGGTGGATTGAAACTTATGTCGTGTACGAAAGCCCGAAATTGTTTATGAAAAGGATATGTTGCTTTTCTAGCACATGTCACCGAGGAGAAAAGCAAGAGCAAGAGTATTCAGGATATCCCGATTGTTCGGGGTTATCTAGAGGTGTTTCCTGATGAACTGCCTGGTTTGCCTCCAGTTCATCAAGTCGAGTTTCATATTGATCTTGTACCCAATGCCAACCCGATTGCGAAAGCACCTTATCATCTTGCACCGTCTGAGATGCAAGAGTTATCAAAACAACTTCAAGAGTTATCAGATAAAGGATTCATCCGACCGAGCTTTTCGCCCTGGGGGAGCTCCTGTCCTCTTTGTGAAGAAGAAAGATGGATCTTTTCGAATGTGTATCGATTATCATGAGCTTAACAAGCTTACCATCAAGAATTGATATCCCCTACCTCGAATCGATGATCTCTTTGATCAGCTACAAGGTGCTACCTGTTTTTCCAAGATCGATCTGCGTTCTGGGTATCATCAACTTCGTGTTCTCGAAGAAGATATTCCCAAAACTGCTTTCCGCACAAGATATGGGCACTATGAGTTCACAATCATGCCTTTTGGTTTGACGAATGCCCCAGCTATCTTCATGGACTTAATGAATAGGGTCTGTAAACCTTATTTAGACAAGTTCAGCATTGTGTTCATCGATGATATTCTTGTTTATTCAAAGTCTCGAGCCGATCACGAGCAACACCTTCGTTTGACATTGGAACTCCTGAAGAAAGAACAACTTTTTGCTAAATTCTCCAAGTGTGAATTTTGGCTTAAAGAAATTCTATTTTTGGGTCATATAGTCAACGAACAGGGTATTCATGTGGATCCCTCTAAAATTGCAGTAATTAAGGATTGGAATACACCAACGACGCCTACAGAAATCCGATCTTTTCTCAGTCTCGCTGGTTATTATCGACGGTTTATTTCGAACTTCTCGAAGATTGCGGTTCCACTCACTGCTTTAACTCAGAAGAATAAGCCTTTTGAGTGGGGACCTAAGCAAGAACAAGCGTTCCAAAAGCTGAAACAGAAGCTCTGTGATGCTCCTGTTCTATCTTTGCCCGAGGGAAACGATGATTTCGTTGTCTATTGTGATGCGTCGAATCTTGGCCTTGGTTGTGTTCTTATGCAACGAGGTAAAGTGATAGCTTATGCGTCTAGACAACTGAAAGTTCACGAGAAAAACTACACAACTCACGATCTTGAGTTAGGTGCTGTGGTTTTTGCTCTTAAAATCTGGAGACATTACCTTTATGGAACAAAGTGTGTGGTTTTCACAGACCACAAAAGTCTCCAGCATATTCTTAATCAAAAGGAGCTGAACATGAGGCAACGACGTTGGGTTGAGCTCCTAAGTGATTACGATTGTGAGATTCGCTACCATCCTGGTAAGGCGAATATCGTAGCTAATGCGCTTAGTTGAAAGGAGCGAGTCAAGCTTCATTATGTTCGAACTCTAACTGATCTTAAAACTCGTGTTTTTCAAGCTCAGCAATTTTGTGTTTCACAAAATTTGATGGGTAAGGAATTACCACATCAGCTTGAGCTTAAGCTCGAAGCAAAAGACGATGGTTTGCTCTATTTCAAGGATCGTTTGTGGATTCCGAAACAAGACGATCTTCGCACCTTGGTAATGGACGAATCTCACAAGTCTCGATATTCTATCCATCCTGGTGCTGACAAAATGTACAAGGATCTTCGTACTCAGTATTGGTGGCCTGGTATGAAGAAGGATATTGCCTTGTATGTATCAAAATTCCTAACTTGTCTCAAATTCAAGGCTGAACATCAAAGACCATCTGGTTTGCTTGTAAACCAGAGATACCAGTTTGGAAGTGGGAGAACATTGCTATGGATCTCATCACTAAATTACCGCATACACCTAAAGGTCACGATGCTATATAGGTTGTTATAGATCGATTAACGAAGTCAGCTCATTTTATTCCGATTCGCGAGGATCTATCTGCTGATAAACTTGCAAAGATTTATGTTGATGAGATCGTATCTCGACATGGTGTTCCTTTGGATATCATTTCTGATCGTGATGCTCGATTTTCATCTCATTTTTGGAAGACCTTGCAATCTACTATGGGAACCCAACTGAATCTAAGCACTGCTTATCATCCCCAAACAGATGGACAATCTGAGAGTATGATTCAAACTTTGGAGGATATGCTTAGAGCATACGTGATAGACTTTGGTGGTAATTGGGATTCTCATCTTCCATTGAACGAGTTCTCTTACAACAATAGTTATCATGCTAGTATTAATATGGCACTGAAAGACCGTGTCGTCCCGATCAGTCAAAAACCCAATTAAACCTAGGTAGCTAGGGTAAGTCGGGTATCGAATCCACGAAGAGCATGTGGTCAGTATCGCATGACCTGTTCGACTAGTTAGACTATTTACAAAAATATACAAATTGATTATGAAGCTTGCTAATTTTTCTTTGTTTATTTGATTTGAAAAGAAATCGGGTGAACCGATAAATGACTATTATTTAAAACTACTGTCAATTAACTAAGATAGCAAACTAAATTACTAAAAGATTGAAACAAGAAATTAGAAACAAGTTCCACACACGGTTTCGGTAATTGCCAACCTAGGGTTTCTACAAATTTTAGATTCAACTCAATTGCATACGATTAGCGGATTTAGTGTACCGGGACTTAGGTGCCAATAACTATCAACGTTTTGAAAAACGGACAAGAATGCACTTTGTAATCAACACAAGTAAAACCTAACCACGACAATGCATAACTACACATAACCATTTTGTAAAGTCATAACTTTTAACATCGTTCGACAATTTACGAATACGAAACAAATGTAAACTATTGTCAATGGTTTCAAAAATCAAACACAATTTGTCACAAAGTTGAAGCAAGAAACAATTCGAAACCCTAAATTAAACAACTACCTATACCGGGGTGAAATCGAGGAGACTAGCCGTTCATAGTCGAAGAAGCACGATCATCGGAAGATGAACACGAACCCCGAACCATAATCTTCAAGTCTTGAGGAGAGGTGGAAGTTAGGGTTTGAAGATGAAGGTGGAAGAGGATGATGGTGATGATGGAATGATGGAGATGGTGATTTGATTAGGGTTAGGATGAAGATGGTGTTAGTGGTTGTGTTAGGATTGATTAGGGATGAATTGGATGATCAAGAATGGTTCCAAGGAGGTGTTTTTACCTCCCAAGGTTCGTAACCCCCGAAAAATGGTCAAACAAAACGTTATAACTCGTCTAAGATCAACAGGAAACAAGATTTCGCGACTCAGCAAACGGAGGCCTGTCGCCGACGACCATAGGGGCGTCCCCGACGGCCTCTGGTTTTGCTGGTTTTGTCCGAAACTGTTTTCTTCATAACTTCTTCGTTATAGCTCCGTTTTACTCACCGTTTTCGCCCACGTTCTCGTAATTCAGCCCTCTATCATGCCATCTTCCAATATATTCATTTTAAATCCATTACATTCCACAAAACACATCCAATCTTCGTGATTAACCCGGTTTAGTTCATTTCACATCCCCGGTGCTTTGTTTAGCTCCCGATTAGCTCCTTAAACTCTTTTAGACCTGTAAAACACAAATCCCATTAAAAGTAGGCTATTCAAGATTAAAATCTATGTAAAAACATCAACTTAAGCACAAACGATCACCGATTTTCGACCACGTATCACATCCCCACACTTGTCTTTTGCTTGCCCTCAAGCAAATCTGTTTTTCACTTTCACGTGGGTCGAACGAGAAACACACATCCCATCCTCGAGACTAAAGTTAAGGTTTAAAGTCATACCCGGTTCAAACTTTTTACAATTTACGAAATATCTAACGGTAAAGTGAATAATCACATATAAAATGGTTATCGAAGATTAACCCGCCTTTGAAACTAATAAATCATGCACACCCCTCACAATGTTCTCTCCACTCGGTTTAAAATTTGGCTAATAGATAATGAATTAGCACTTTTCAAGTAATCACTCAAAACCGATTAGAACACGTACCCGCATAGGCTTGCAACTCAATCGTTCTCCACCACCGAACACGAATACTAAGTACAAGTCATAAGGTCTTTGGAGGGTTGTAATGGGGTTAGGCGAAGGGTAGGAAATAGGATATTTAAAGTGGCTAAGGTGATGAAAATTTGATTTTTATTACAAAACAACTATTCTAAACATAACTAACTATAAACATCAAACTACAAGGCAACAACTTTAGCCTTTTATTCAACAACTACTAACTCATATTTTTGTACTTTTTTTTTCAATGATTTTCTATTCTTTTTCGCAACATTTTCTGAATTTTCGTTTTTTTTACAAATATAAATCACAACTATACAAACACATAATCCTATAATTGAATTTTCATCACACGGGTTTAAAAGAAAAAAAAAGGTTTAACGGTTGTGGGTTAAATGGGTTGTCAAACGAAAGGTTTAGGCTCAAAGTAGGCGACTAGGGGATTTATTTGGGTAAGGATAGATAAATGGTTTTAAAAGAAAAGGTTCACCTAATGCCTTAATCATTCTCGTGCTTGTATTCGGTCTATGGTCTCAAACGTATCAAAAGTCGCAAGTTCTACAATACGTGACTAATGGTCCACTCAAACAAAGAAACATAAATATGTAATTCTATGATGTAAAAGTGGCTCAAAACCTCACGTATAAGGGTATGGTATGTGATATACATAATGTACTAGTTTCTTAGGTGGATTATTCCCAAATAAATACCCGCCATGCTAATTGTTTGATCTTGACCATGACAATAGACCAAATGGGTTGTGTCATCCCTCGTTGACTTAGTTACTTGTGCTTTTTAGATCGCTTCAAACAAAGACATTTTTTAAAAATTTTTGAAATTTTTCCCCCGTCCCCACACTTGAGGTAAACATTGTCCTCAATGTGTAGTGTTTAAATGAAGGGGTCAAAAATCGAAAACTTTTACTAACTCCCCCATCCCCACACTTGAGGCAAACATTGTCCTCAATGTGTGAGAACTAGAGTTTTTAAATCGTACAAAGGATGTGACACGGCTAACCTCCCCAAAATTTCACCCCGGAAAATAAAATACAATTTACAATCCACTTATTTGCTAACTAAAAATCAAAAGTAAAAAGGGAACGTATGCACCTGATTTTTGGAGCTCATTCCTCGTGTGCTCTTCATCTCTTCAACAAAGCGGTCGTCTCACGAACATAATGTATCTACAAATCTTAACCCTTGTGTAGAAGCATGCTTCTCACAACCATTAAAATTTATTAGCTACCTAGTTCTACCACTTTTATGAAAATATTACCAAGTCATACATTAATTTACTTTGATTTATGTGGAAAAATAATTTACAACAATAACAAGCCTAACTCACTTTCGTAGGAATCACGGTTGCATTTAGCTTATGCAACAAGCCCTTTTAAACCCCCCAATAGCTTGGGAGGACAAGAGGTCTCATGAGGGTTATATAGGGAACACACCCACAACGTTCATTTATCTAAGAAAATAAAAATAAGACGAAAATAATACAAACTCTACAACAATTATACCTGACTTACCTCTCATGGCGGTCGAAGTGCACATTTGCCTACCGAGTTTCCAACATACGCTCGGTAATTAGCATGCCGAATCCATACTCTTTTTATTATACTCGGCATGCATATTGTACAACTTTGGGGTCGCTTCTTACTAAACTAGCCAATGTCTTGCAACGCCACCCTTTGAATCATTATACCCGAACCCGCATCCCCAACTTTTTTGGTTGGAGTGATAAGTATGGGAGAAGGATGGATATGAACGTGGGCATCTTTCGGATCCGACTCGTCTTGCAGTGTGATGTCTTCTGCTCGGTTCAAACATTCATTTTCTTACTCGGGTAGATCGATAACCTCTTCCACCACCTCACCATCTACTATTGTACCATTAGCCCAAACCTCTTGGTCTCGCCTAAGTTGGGCCATCTCCTCGGTTAGTTGACCAACCAGAATAACCAAAGCCTCAAATGATCTGTCTCTCAACTCGTCTTTCTTTTTCATTTCTAGCATCATGTCCATGATCGTGTCGAGCTTAGAGTGTAATGAATCTTGAGGCTCCTCGTATGTCGGTTGAGGGGAGTCATGATAATAGTCATCATACTCCTCTTGATAACTTGAGAAATGTGGCAAGTCGGGTTCATAGTTGTTGTAACCCCGTTCTTGCTCATAATGGTAACCCATCTTTGCATAGTAGTATTCTTGATAATTTGGGGGTGGTGGTGGATTTTCGTATGGATAATATGAGGATGGATCATTGAAATCTTCATAATCCGCCCTCCTATATTCATACAATCCGCTGAGGTAGTCTTCCCGATCCTTGTTGGCTTGAACTTTTTCGTAGAAGACAGAGCAATCCTCTAAATAATGCTCTCCGCTTCCGCAACACTCACATGGATCATCATCTACCCAATTCATATTGAAAGATGGTACCTGCAAAACATGTACCTGCAGAAACAAACTCGACCACCCAAAGTAAAATCACAAGTATACAAGAAAAAAGGAAAGACAATAAACTAAACTAAAATCGAACAAGCAATGAAATACTAAGCGCACTAGCTCCCCGGCAACGGCGCCATTTTGAAAGACCGTGTCGTCCTGATCAGTCAAAAACCCAATTAAACCTTGGTAGCTAGGGTAAGTCGGGTATCGAATCCATGAAGAGCATCTGGTCAATATCGCATGACCTGTTCGACTAGTTAGACTATTTACAAAAATGTACAAATTGATTATGAAGCTTGCTAATTTTTCTTTGTTTATTTGATTTGAAAAGAAACCGGGTGAACTGATAAATGACTATTATTTAAAACTACTGTCAATTAACTAAGATAGTAAACTAAATTACTAAATGATTGAAACAAGAAACTAGAAACAAGTTCCACACACGGTTTCGGTAATTGCCAACCTAGGGTTTCTACAAATTTTAGATTCAACTCAATTGCATACGATTAGCGGATTTAGTGTACCGTGACTTAGGTGCCAATAACTATCAACGTTTTGAAAAACGGACAAGAATGCACTTTGTAATCAACACAAGTAAAACCTAACCACGACAATGCATAACTACACATAACCATTTCGTAAAGTCATAACTTTTAACATCGTTCGACAATTTACGAATACGAAACAAATGTAAACTATTGTCAATGGTTTCAAAAATCAAACACAATTTGTCACAAAGTTGAAGCAAGAAACAATTCGAAACCCTAAATTAAACAACTACCTATACCGGGGTGAAACCGAGGAGACTAGCCATTCATAGTCGAAGAAGCACGATCACCGGAAGATGAACACGAACCCCGAACCATATTCTTCAAGTCTTGAGGATAGGTGGAAGTTAGGGTTTGAAGATGAAGGTGGAAGAGGATGATGGTGATGATGGAATGATGGAGATGGTGATTTGATTAGGGTTAGGATGAAGATGGTGTTAGTGGTTGTGTTAGGATTGATTAGGGATGAATTGGATGATCAAGAATGGTTCCAAGGAGGTGTTTTTACCTCCCAAGGTTCGTAACCCCCGAAAAATGGTCAAACAAAATGTTATAACTCATCAAAGATCAACAAGAAACAAGATTTTGTGACTTAGCAAACGGAGGCCCGTCGCCGACGGCCTTGGTTTTGCCGTTTTGTCCGAAACTGTTTTCTTCATAACTTCTTCGTTATAGCTCCATTTTACTCACCGTTTTCTCCCACGTTCTCGTAATTCAGCCCTCTATCATGACATCTTCCAATATATTCATTTTAAATCCATTAACATTCCACAAAACACATCCAATCTTCGTGATTAACCCGGTTTTGTTCATTTCACATCCCCGGTGCTCCGTTTAGCTCCTGATTAGCTCCTTAAACTCTTTTAGACCTGTAAAACACAAATCCCATTAAAAGTAGGCTATTCAAGATTAAAAGCTATGTAAAAACATCAACTTAAGCACAAACGATCACCGGTTTTCGACCACGTATCAGGCACCATTCGAAGCTCTCTACGGTCGAAAATGTCGTTCACATGTCTGTTGGAATGAGATCGGTGAAGCTCAGCTTACTGGACCAGAGCTCATTCTAGAAACAACAGACAAAATCAAGAAAATTCACGATAATCTTTTGACAGCTAGAAGCCGTCAAAAGAGTTATGTGGATATGCGACGCAAGCCCTTAGAATTTCAAGTCGGAGACCGTGTCCTACTCAAGGTGTCACCTTGGAAGGGAGTGGTGAGATTTGGAAAGAAAGGAAAACTTACACCTCGATATGTTGGACCATTTAAGATTGTGGAAAGAATTGGAAAGGTTGCCTATCAACTAGAGCTACCTCCAGAGCTTGGAAATATTCATCTGACTTTTCACGTGTCCAATTTGCGAAAGTGTTTAGCTGATGCTGATCTTCACATTCCACTCGACGAGATTCAAGTTGATGAAACGATGCACTTTGTCGAGAAACCTGTGGAAATAATGGACCGTGCAGTCAAACAGTTGAAGAACAAACGGATTCAATTGGTCAAAATTCGCTAGGAATCCAAACGTGGCCCAGAGTTTACTTGGGAACGTGAGGACCAAATGAAGGTGAAATATCCACAATTTTTCTCACAAGTTCCCTCTAGTTAAAATTTCGGGACGAAATTTCCTAAAGTAGGGGAGACTGTGACAACTGTTTTCTGTAATCGATGTATAATGTAAAAGAATGATGATTATTAATAAAACAATGTGCTTTAGTGTTATTATGTGTGTATTTGTTTTTGGTGATTTTACGATTTGATTCGATTCCGATTCCAAGCTTTAAATCGCTTTCTGGAAGGTTATACGCAAACTGATGCGTAAACATAATCAGTTTAATGCGACAAACACTCCGGAATAGTGACATAGTCTTAACATACCTTAAATAACCTCCACATAACTTAGAAATAAGTTTTGGATGGTTTGGTGTGTTGAAATCAAGTTTGTTCGATCGTAGGGACTATTTGTGTCAAATTGCGAAACTATACCGATTTGTATAGTAAGGAACATTCTGGAACTTGATCATAAGTTAAACATACCCTAAATATCCTTTACATAGCATAGAAATAGGCTTCAAAAAGTGCATAAGTTTGCATTTTCGCGCATATAAACTTTATTGATCAATAGGGACTAAAAGCGTCAAAAAGTGCATAAGTTTGCATTTTCGCGCATATCTTACGTTCTGAATATATCCGGAGATCCAAAAATTTATGTAATCATTAAAATATTTTATTTTAGTGATTGGCATGATAAAATTCCATTCGTCGCGTAATTTGGATCGTTTTTGCGTTCGTTACGACTTCCGTCGTAATTAACCGAATAACGCAACCGTACGACCAAACGAACCGACATCCGAGATGTTTTTGAGCATGTTTTGAGTTCCCTATACTTTAACATCATTTTAGAGCCTTGAAATGAGGTTAACGGGGCTTAAACATGTCAAAAATGCATCAAAATGCAAGATTCTCAAGTGCAAGGACCATTTTTGAAATTTCTGGCAGATACATTGAACTTGGTCCATTTTTGAGGATTTGATGGTTTTAACCCAAGGTTTTGCACTCTATGGGCTGGAATTTTATGGTTTTAAGTATTCCCATGGTTTTGAAAACCATGTGCCCACATGTAAGGTCTAGATCAAGGCACGTTTTGCGAGGAACGATCCTAACGGTTCTCCAAAATCTATAAATACCCATGCTTTCATTCGCTTCAACTCACACTTGATTCATTTTGCTCTGAGTTGAGGTTTAAACACTTCATACCTGAGCAAAATTGGATCAAACTTCATAGCGTGGACCCTTTGTAAGTATTCTTTCGTGTTTTTATGCGTTTTTAGCACGAAAGTCAAACAGTGTTTGACTTTCTGCTTTGACCACGAGTTGGTCAACACTAAGTTCATTGAACTTCACAACGTGAGTGTAATCACGATGGTTATAGTCCCGTGTGACTATACCTACTGATTACCACGTTGACTAGGCGTAGTGACGAGTCGTAGTTTCGGCCAAAATACGTATTCATGCGTATTTTGTAACCAAACTACTCTTGGGTATCAAAACACTTTGTTTTGATATCAAAACCTGTTTTCTAACTTAACTAAACATGTTTTAAGATGTTTAGCTCGTCACTTTTAGTTTAGTGCTTGTGTAGAGTCGTAAGTCAAGCGGTCTAAACAACCGCTTAGACTTTCGAACTAGACCCATTTGGTCGATCATTAGGATCCGACCAAGCATGTTTAGTGACCATAGTTGTATTGGGAATAACCTTCCGAGGTTATACCTTATGGTCACTTAATTTAAGTAGTTATATGATAGGTAGTTTATATGCCTTAGGTAAAATGACCAAAACGCCCTTTTCATGCATAATTGAATTTTAAGCATATGTAACATAAACTTTTGTCACTTAATTGATTATGCAACATGATTAGGAATATAATACTTGTCATAGGACTAGTTAGACGTCTCGAACGCGCGTTTGCCCGAACGACGCGTTAAAGTAGCGTAAGCTACCTTAATGGGTCGTAACGAGTCGAAAGCACTTAGGTTAGGTTTCGATTTAGAATGTAGGCTATGTTAAACCATACACATGAGTTCCAACACTCATTTGGTTTACAAGACCTCATTCTGTCCGATCTTCTGATTTAGGTGTCGATTATTTATCTAGTGATTCGATTACTAGGTGCTGCTTGATTTCTCTGGTTTGCTTGAGTTTGTTGAAGTTCTTTTGATTGAGGATACTTTGCACTTCATGTGAGTACATAGTTCCCCTATTTCACTGTTTTCGATTGTTTTGGGGTGATTCATATGTGTTAAATGTTTTCGATGTTTTAACGATGTTTTCAAAAATGATTAAAATGGTTTATGTTAAATTAATAATGATTTTGATAAAGTGAACAAACTTGTTGGTTGTAATTACATAACGAATGACATTCATTAACATTGATCAAGCCGACCAGTATTAGGTTATGGTACCATAGGATCTGACAAATCCCGTTATCAGACTGCACCCATGGTTATGTGTGGGGGTTGTGGGTAACGACTGAATCTGATGATTGTTAACTTACCCTTTGGTGGTTTGTTAATGAGAGAAGTGAGATAGTCGAGTCACGAAGGTTTGGATGTTATTAGCGAGACGACCAAAAAGTAGTTTCACAATTAAAACGAGTTAATCGATTTTGGGGCGAGTTAAACGATTTGAAACGACTTAAACGAGGTAAACGATTTGATTAAATGATTAGTTTTGGGTTGTGATTAGATAATGGGACGGGTGTAGCATGATAAAAGCATGGTAGATACGCCGCTGGTACATCTTATATATAAGTGCTCTTATCATATTACATTTTGTGTCATTATTTAGTTCACTAGGGAAACGATTTTAAAACGAAGTCACACAACGAGGTTTTCGAAATAATATAAACCATACGAGTTTTATTAACGAGTTTTTATGAGATGTTTTACAATTTGATTTAATCAAATAAATGTTTTGGGGTTAAGAATCATGGCAACGAGATTTTGCAAATTATAACCAATTTGATTTGAGTTGGTTAATTATGTCGCAATACTATACTTTTTAAAACAAGGTTTTTAATTAAGTATTGCTACATGTAAACTAGCCATGAATCCAACACTCTCATAAACCTATGTGCTCGCCAGCATTTCTTTGCTGACTTTGTTTTTACAGATGTTTCAAGTGATGTTGCTTGATGTTGACTGCTAGGATGTATGAGTCACATAGGATCTGGACGAGGCCTTAGTGACATAATAACAATGATAGACAATATGTAACATGTTTGTTTTGTATTAAGACAATGTAAATTACCTAATGAATCAATAAAACGAAACTTTTTATATCCATGGTTGCGAAACAATAATTCTGCCACGACACTCCCCGACGTTTCCGCCACGGTTTTGTTGTTTTAACGCGGTCGGGGTGTGACACTAACTAAGTCAACTCATTTCCTACCAATGAAGGAAACTTTTAGTATGGAACAGTTAGCTAAATTGTATGTAAATGAAATAGTTTCATTACATGGAATTCCCTTATCAATTGTTTCTGATATAGATAGCCGTTTTATCTCTCATTTTTGGGTAAGTTTCCAAAAGGCAATGGGAACCAAGTTGAATCTAAGCACCGCTTATCATCCTCAAACGGGCGGGCAAAGCGAAAGGACAATTCAGAAAATGGAGGATATGCTTAGAGCTTGTGTAATTGATTTCGGAGGTAATTGTGATGATCACTTACGACTAATAGAATTTTCTTACAATATGTCACACCCCGACTTTCCACGTGTCACCGGTGGGCCCGGTGGGGAGTATCGTGACGTGGTTGGCAACATAATAGTCAAACAACACAATATATATGAATGCACAGCGGAAGCAAAAGATAAATTATATATTACAAATCCGAATTTAAAGTAATATCCAGTATTACAACGGAAAGTAAAGGATTCACAGGCGGATCTTAAAACATATCATTTGTTCAACAGACTTTAGACGCCTAGAACTTGCAAGATTCCTTATTAGCGCCCTGAGCTTCCAGCCAATTATGTTCGGTACCTGTCACTTAACCCTTTTGGAAAATACGTCAGTTTTCACTGGTAAATACACTCAACCGACTCATTTGAAAAGAGTTTTAAGAAAATTGATTTGGATGCACGTGGCACAAAATATCTTTCATAATTTGATTAAAATGTACAGAGGCAAAATTAACCTTTTTAACTTGGAACAATTATATTTATAACCTTGTATACAGATTTAAATGTTCGTTGTACGTTCAGGGCCCGATGTAGAAACCGAGTCAAGATTAACAGACACGCCACAAGTATAAGCCCACAAGAGAGTGAGATACCGTTTCCCTTTAAGCAACTTTCAGTGTATGCCTACACCCCGTGCTTAAGGCGTGGCCATTTTATAATACAATGATGTCAAGGATATCCGGGACATGGTCATTAACCCCTAAAGGCTTTTATTTCAAACAATACAGATTAAACCGGGTTACCTCAATAATTTAATCACAATCCGATTAAACATTCAATACCCGACCAAGCGGTATCATTATACCGTATTCCAAGCCCGTATAGGGAAAATAAGTTAAGAGTATTTACCTGAGCTAGCTCCTGTCTTAATTAGCAAGAATCTAATAACTCAGCCGTATTCACTTAAGTAAGCGTAGGTACCATTTACCGAAATGCTCTAGTCTGGAATGATGGTATAAATAATCAATTAGAATGCTAACGGGTCTTTAATTTAGCTTAAGCTTAGACCGGTTAGTCTTAAGGGAATATACGGTTTGTACGCACAATTAAGCGAAGACCGGAATAGAATGTGATTTAAACCCGACATGTTCAGAGACTTGTCTTATATGGGTATTTCATACACATTCTGGATTTTGGGATAAAACCGTTAAGGTTTGACCCATTTCGTATAATTTATGTAAACTTGTTACATAAACCGAACCGTACGGGTAAGAAGCGTGACGGGTATTCATGAGAGCTATATACAGGTTTCCTAAGTTAATTTATGCCTCAAATATGTTGTGACATCAGGAAGATGTCTTTCATTATGCCCGAAACAAGTTTAAACACAAACTATGCCCCGTAGGGGTAGTTTGGTCATTTTAAAGTTTGTAAAAGAGTTTAGATGTTTAACTGAGTTACAGGTCTGATGTAAAAAGCAAACATATTCAATTTGATAAGTTATATCAGTAGGCTAAAGCATATATGTGAAATTTATCATTTAAGATATGCCCCGTAGGGGTATTTTGGTAATTTCACATAAGCCGAAAAGCTCAAAAACGAAGTCTGAGTTAATCGACCTTTGCTTACTGTTAAAATATCATAATTTTCCTCATATATCAGTAGGTATCAACCCGGGTATGTCCAATATGATTTTAAGACATACTATGCGTTAAAAACGCTAATTATGGCGATTAAAGGCCATTTCCGGGTTCGATACTTAAATCTGATATTTTTATATTTCCAGAAGGCTTAAAATAATTTATTTATCATATGTGATCAGTAGCAAAAGGTTTGGAGTCGTTTAGATAAGTAAAACTCATTTTATGGCCCGTAAGGGCAAAACCGACAATTACCGGATTATGCCTACGACTACTAGTTATGCTCAGCCTAAAATTAATTAAAAATCTTTAAAAATCCCAAAATAATATATTACATCAGTGGGTATTAAGTTTGATACCAAAAAGTAGGCTTAACTAGGCTATATGCTAATTACGCCGTTTTATTAACATAAAGCTTTAAATTTGCGATATTGAGCATAACTCTTAATCTACAAGTCAAACTGATGTCAAACTTTGCATACAAGTTTATATATCAGTAACTAAGGTTTTTACACTTTTACATTTTCATAAATCACGTTTTAAGGTAATAAGGGCATAATGGTCAACATATGAGTAATTAACGGAATCATGCGTATTAATCGGATAACTAAGGAACCGAGGTGTATAAACACAGAGGGTTTTACTAGCATATAACCTGGTCCAAATGAAGCTCTAAGGTATTTCTAAAACATACCTAAACGGGTCAGAACTGAAAGTCAAAGTGGAAGTCAAACTATGTGACTTTCGATTCCGAACCGGGTCTAAACAGGAAATAGTCGGGTTGAACATGTTTAGACATGTTCTTACGCTAATTACTAAGTTATAACAATGATCAAACAGGTTGTAAATGTTCTAGATAGCTAATTATGCATAAATGACATTTTAAGCATCCTGTTGACTTTTTAATTATAAGTTTGACCCGACTTTTGACCTGGTTAGAGTGGTGATCAGGGGAAACCCTTTTGGGGTTTTATTACCCTCATAAATACCAACTCATAACTACTTTTAATTCGAGATATGACTGAGCCATTATTGACTAATCTCGAAGTCAAACCGTAATTACGACGGTTTGACTTTTAGCTAATTAAACAAGCTAAACTCAACTAAAGAAGGACAAGAACACTTACTGAAGTCCTATGCACGACTTAAGATCAAATGGACCGGCTTGAGAGCTCCAGGAATGATCAGATTGCAAGGAAATTGGTGTGATGAACTTGTGTGCACAATGGAGCCTTTTATAATGTATTCACTCACCATAATTGGTTGACAACCAAGTCTATGATCAACCACAACCATCCAACACTTGTTACTAGTGCCTAAGGAAGTCTAAGGGTCGTCCACTTGTGAGAAAAACCGGCCAAATGGGTCAAAATCGCGTAAAACAGGCAACATCAAGTTTTTTCTGCATCTGGTGCTCCCACGCGGCCCGCCTGAAGTTCACCATACCCATACGCGGGCCGCCTGGCCCATAAAATCTGATTTTAAATTTTCTTTTGTTTTGCAGGTTGACCTTTGGCTTCACGAAGGGGCAACTAGGGTTATTTCTTGCATTTTGACCCCCTTATGTTTACCCACAAGGGCCTTAGGACTTATACCCACTTTCCCAAGTCCCCGAACACTTCTGGTTAACCCGAAAAGTCTTAACTTTCAATGTTTGCACTTTAACCCCTCGCACACGAATGTGGTCATAACTTTCTCATACGATAACGAAACTTTATGAAATTTTAATCGTGCATTCTAGTGAGCATAATTAACATTTACAACACTTCAGGCTTATCAAAAGGTCACTCAGAGGTATATCTTTAAACATGTTGACACATTTAACCCCTGTAGTTTGTAATCTCTCACTTTTAGCTTCGTATGATCCATGATTTATTCGTTTGATGTTATAAACATCATGTAGGGTTATTATGAAGTATATTTATTCACAGTTGACACTTAGAATACGTATACTCACATACTTTCCATGTTTGTCAACTTTAGTCCTTTCATAACATTCTTTCACACGTTCAAAATTTATGACACGTGTCAACACCTTATAGGACGTGAATTTTCGAGGTGTTACATCCTCACCCCCTTAAAATAAATCTCGACCCGAGATTTACTGAAATAAGTAAGGGTACTTTTCTTTCATCGTGGATTCAACCTCCCACGTGAATTCGGGGCCTCTACGGCATCCCATATGACCTTTACAATAGGTACATGCTTCCTTCGAAGCTTCTTTACCTATCGATCGTCAATCGACAAAGGTTTTTCCCACAAATTTCAAGCTCTCGTCTATATGCATATCTGTATGCGGTATAGACAGTGATTCATCAGTGAAGCACTTCTTCAGATTGCAGATGTGGAACACATTGTGAATTCCACTGAGCTTATCCGGTAAGTTTAACTTATAGGCAACTGAACCTACACGTTCGATAACCTCGAAAGGTCCTATGTATCTCGGGCTTAGCTTGCCTTTCTTACCAAATCGTATCACTCCTTTCCAGGGTGATATCTATTGTTGAACCTTATTCCTTAACAAGAATTTAGGAGGTTTGCTATTTTCATAATCCTTAATTTTCTGCCGTATACTGGCATCTTACTGATGATTATGAATTTGCGTGATCTTATTGATTGTCTATAATGCAACTTTCAGATCTTAATGTTTGGACTTACCAAACTATTGTCCTATCAATGGACGTTTAACATGCCATTTATACAAGGTCTCCACAGGGTAGCCTTGATACTTATTTAACCGCTATTTATAGAAAAGCTTATCTTAAGGGGAGATGGTTATTCCAACCATTGCTCAAAATTTATATTTAAGAAATAGCTAATCTTTACAGTTAGTCGAGCAATCGACGATCCTGGGTAGTTGATGGCGATTCTTAATCGTTGTTTAAATAGGGCTGCGGTAAACAATGCCTTAGCAAAATGAACCGTCTTTCATAATTTACTATACCGAATTCTCAGGATATTGAGTTTGGATTTATGAATCTAAGTCTTAAAACTTACTTAACCAGGGTTTTCGATTCTGCCAATAATGGTACTAGTTGTCTTGGAGATTTCATAAAAATGCAGCCCCAAATGGGATTTTTAACTTAACTCTACCTGTCTCCCCGAAGTAAACAGGGTAATCTTAGGAGGAGATAATCAAGGTACAAGGAGGTTACAGAGATTTCCATATCTCAGGCTCCAGTTTACTCATCATTGCTTGTGTCAAATAAGTGACATATTTATGTTACTAGTCCACGAATTCCTAATCTAGAATATTTCCTGGACAATTTTTTTTTTCATTCTGGATATCTTCTTTGAACACTAGCAGTTGACTTTAGTACCGTATGATTATTGAGATATCTTTGTGGTTCCATACATTAAACCTCCATACTGATCAGGCATGGAAGCAATCTAGGGAACTTATTCAGATACACCAATCCTCATATAGTGCTTTTGTCATACCATTGGTATTCGAAATCGATAGAGATTAAAGAGATATCAACTACATGTGTTTATATTTAATCAGAATGGAAATTTTCACAAACTAGGCACCTAGCTCAGTTGGCTAGGCGCGCGAAAGGGTGCGGCCCAGACCCAGGTTCGATTCCGGGGACGGCCGATTCCACCATTTTTTTTACAGGAACAGAAAAATAGTCCTTATTTCTAAACGAATCATCTTCTTGATTGCTATCAGACAACTGCTATTCATCATCCTCATGGCTTTATACTAACCGTGGTTTCATTAAACCATACAGGCCAATAAGGCACTAACATTCTTAATGAACGTCATTTTAAAAATTATATTAATATCACTTAGCCTAGGTCACAAAAGACCATCAATGGCATTTAAGGGTTGGACCTAGTCCATCACCTTTTTGATAGGGGATCAAAAGTCACATATGTCTTTATTATACTGATGAATTTGGATAGCTTGAAAGCTTGCCATAAGGATATCAGAAAAAGTGATTCATAATAGTTATAAAATATCAATTTAAGATTTGTTGGAGCATTTTCTAAAGTATCATCTCTTAGGCGTCCATCTGATTCCTGGGGCAGTTGGTCTTGATATGCCCCTTCTCGTTGCAACCATAACAGGTTGCATCCTTTATCTTCTTGCAATCCAGGGTTTTATGTTCCTTTGACTTGCAAATTCCACACGGTAGAGGCTGAGACTCAAATCTGCATTTCCCCAGATGGTATTTCCTACAAGTTTCGCACCTGGTCTTCTCTCTCGACTGCTGGTTGTCTCTCTTGAACCCGGAACTCTTCTTATCTTCATAATTCCTCTTCCTCTCGGAGCGATGATAATTCTCGTCCTCCCTTTTACGCTTTCCATCTTCAGAGACTTTGGCAGCCTTGTTTCTGACCACATCGAGTGTGAGAGATAGTGACAGATCTGCCGTTGACCTGAATGTAGTAGGTCTTGAAGCCTTAACACTGGCTTTGATTTCTGGGGCTAAACCCCCGATGAAGCGAGCAATTCGCTTGGGCTCTGGTGTTACAAGGTAAGGAACCAGTCTGGACAGGGTATTGAAACTGGTGAGGTAAGCTTGACAATCTAAGTTTGTCATCACCAATGATAAGAAATCAGATTCAATTCTTTCGACTTCGTGTTGAGGGCAGTAGTTCTCCATAATGAGAGCAACAAACTGTTCCCATGACATGTTGTAAAGTGGGATCTTCCCAGCAGCTTGAATGAGAGCCTTCCACCACGCTAGCGCCTCTCCCTTGAATGATTGGGATACATACTTCACTACATCCCTCTCAGCGCATCCCCTGATATCCACAATAGTATCCATCTCGTCCAGCCATGTCATACAGTCAATGGCTCCTTTCTCCCCTGTAAAATCCCGGGGTTTACATGACACAAAGTACTTGTAGGAGCAACCCTTATCACGGGGTCCTTTATTCAGTATGATTTGTTGAGACGGATCACTGTGATGGTTCGAGGAGCGACGATCGTCATCTCCATTCTTGGGATCATCTTTCTTGGGAGGTGGCTTGCTGTGAGCTTCAGAGTGTGTTTTAGGCTTTGAAGGCTGTGTAGATAGGGTCCTACTATACTCTTCATACTGCCTTTCCAAAGCCTGTGTAACAGCGCCGTCTAGGATCGCTTTCAATTCCGCACCCGTTAGATTTATTTGGGCGTCATTATTAACCTCCGCTGGATGACTATTACCCTCGTCTGAGTTAGCCATTACAATTTAACTGTTGCAGAAAACAAGGGCAATAGTTTATTTGGGAGTTTATTATGGAATTGCCCCTTAGGGTAATTCGTTAACCATGGTAAACGGAGACCACATTTGGTTAATTTATTTATCATATTTATTTAGGATTTGTATAATAATTTATCCTAATTATAAAACAATAACAGTTTTATTTGTGGCACAAAAGGCCTAGTCTCGTGGACATTTTTATTTAACCTATGATTTCAAGGAATCAAAACATCAAGGTATACTGGCACAATAGGCCTGGTCACAAGGACATTTATAAATTATGCGCTATGATTTCAGAGAATCAAAGCATTAAGGTTTGAACCTAGTTCATTACCTTTATCTGACAGGGAGTCATTGCTACCACTGTCTTTAGTCTCAGAGGGCATTCACTATAGCTCGTAGGCATTTCCCTTCTAAGGGATGTTTATTATATGATCATCTTCATTTGATGATAGTAGTCAGGATCGCATTGATCATACAGACTAATAGGCTTGAGCGTAGCTCACCACCATAGACAAGGAATCATAAATATCAAATGTCAATGTCTCAAATGGACAATACATTATAGCCCGTAGGCATTATTTTACCAATATATGGTCAAAGTATGATCATCTTAATTGATGATCCAAACCCATGATTCAGAGATCATTAAGTTGGGTTAGGGATCTTTTTAAAGAATCCATATATATATAAATGACGTGTGTGATTTTAACGAATCACGCCTGCCAGGAGTGTTAACATATTTACAGATGTTAACAACAACAACAACAACAACAACAACCATACCCAGTATATCCCACAAATAGCAGAACTATTCGTAGGGTCTGGGGGAGGTGGGATGTAGGCAAACCTTTCCTCTATCCTACGAATAGAGAGGCTGCTTCCTGAGAGACCCCCGGCTCCAAAACAACCAACAGGAAGATATATGAAAGATAGATAAGTAAATAGCGTAGCAGTAGTCAGATAGATCATTAGCATGCACACATAGGCATAGATACAAGAAAATCATCATATGTCATCCTACCTAAAGTGTAAAAGAAAAGTAACCCCCCTTCCCAAAGCAAAGCTAGGGCACGTCTATACTCTCACCTATAAGTCCTTAACCTTAATCCTACGTCTCCACGAACTCCTATCCTGAACCATGTCCTCAGAGAGGTGCAACTCTACCAAATCCTTCCTAAGTCTTTCATCCCAAGTCAACTTGGGCTTGCCTCTACACCTTCTTCCTTCCACTGTTATGGTTTCCACTGCTCTAACTGGTTCTGTTAACTGCCTCCTCTTCACATGCCCAAACCATCTCAATCTCCCCTCTTTTAACTTGTCTGATATACTAGCTACTCCTAACCAATCCCTATAAACCTCACTTCTTATTCGGTCTAACCTCGTGTGGCCACACATCCACCTCAACATTCTCATCTCCGCTACCTCCATCTTGCGCGCTTGAGTTTTCTTGATGGCCCAACACTCTGTCCCGTATAACATAGCCGGTCGAACTGCTATCCTATAGAATTTTCCCTTCAATTTTGTCGGGAACCTCCTGTCGCACAATATCCCAGTGGCTGCTCTCCACTTACACCAACCAACCTGGATGCGGTGAGATACATCACTATCTATCTCCCCGTCCCTTTGCACCAACGATCCTAAGTACTTGAACTTAGTCGTTTGTGGGACCACTTGACCTTCAATGATAACCTGAGTGTCCTCGTTGTCACCTGCACCGCTGAAATTACAATAAAGGTATTCAGTCTTAGACCGACTAATCCTTAAACCATTGTCTTCTAACGCTATTCTCCAATCCTCTAACCTCGCATTTAGGGTTTGTCTAGTTTCAGCAACTAGCACTATATCGTCCGCAAAAAGCATTATTTACAGATGTTAACAGGGATTCGAATCTTTTAAACATGTCTTACCATCATAGCCCGACCTTAAAATGACCCGAAGGCTAGGTTTCACTCTTAAGATTCTTATTAATATTTATCGCAGGACAATCCTAAATTGAGGTGTTAAATATGGATCTGAATCTAATGATGGAACTACCATCTTGGCCCGTTCTTAAAATGACACGTGACTAGGTCTTGTCCTTTTTAGATTTTGCCATTTTGTTATAATGGTAGATCTTATAATATAGGAATGATAATTTAAACATAATCATTCCTTTAAAATTTAAACAAGTATATTGTTGCCCTAAACGGGACTTCTAATAAAAATTGATTTACCCATGCAAGAGCTTAATCAGAAAAATAACCAAGGACAAAAAAAAACAAGTTAGAATTTGTCCTATGTTCTCGTCTAGACTCAAGAATGTGCAATTGTGTAACTGAGATTAAACGCAAAAGGCTAGCATTTAATTCACTCAGTGCTGGCTCTGATACCAACCTGTCACACCCCGACTTTCCACGTGTCACCGGTGGGCCCGGTGGGGAGTATCGTGACGTGGTTGGCAACATAATAGTCAAACAACACAATATATATGAATGCACAGCGGAAGCAAAAGATAAATTATATATTACAAATCCGAATTTAAAGTAATATCCAGTATTACAACGGAAAGTAAAGGATTCACATGCGGATCTTAAAACATATCATTTGTTCAACAGACTTTAGACGCCTAGAACTTGCAAGATTCCTTATTAGCGCCCTGAGCTTCCAGCCAATTACGTTCAGTACCTGTCACTTAACCCTTTTGGAAAATACGTCAGTTTTCACTGGTAAATACACTCAACCGACTCATTTGAAAAGATTTTTAAGAAAATTGATTTGGATGCACGTGGCACAAAATATCTTTCATAATTTGATTAAAATGCAAAGAGGCAAAATTAACCTTTTTAACTTGGAACAATTATATTTATAACCTTGTATACAGATTTACATGTTCGTTGTACGTTCAGGGCCCGATGTAGAAACCGAGTCAAGATTAACAGACACGCCACAAGTATAAGCCCACAAGAGAGTGAGATACCGTTTCCCTTTAAGCAACTTTCAGTGTATGCCTACACCCCGTGCTTAAGGCGTGGCCATTTTATAATACAATGATGTCAAGGATATCTGGGACATGGTCATTAACCCCTAAAGGCTTTTATTTCAAACAATACAGATTAAACCGGGTTACCTCAATAATTTAATCACAATCCGATTAAACATTCAATACCCGACCAAGCGGTATCATTATACCGTATTCCAAGCCCGTATAGGGAAAATAAGTTAAGAGTATTTACCTGAGCTAGCTCCTGTCTTAATTAGCAAGAATCTAATAACTCAGCCGTATTCACTTAAGTAAGCGTAGGTACCATTTACCAAAATGATCTAGTCTGGAATGATGGTATAAATAATCAATTAGAATGCTAACGGGTCTTTAATTTAGCTTAAGCTTAGACCGGTTAGTCTTAAGGGAATATACGGTTTGTACGCACAATTAAGCGAAGACCGGAATAGAATGTGATTTAAACCCGACATGTTCAGAGACTTGTCTTATATGGGTATTTCATACACATTCTGGATTTTGGGATAAAACCGTTAAGATTTGACCCATTTCGGCTAATTTATGTAAACTTGTTACATAAACCGAACCGTACGCGTAAGAAGCGTGACGGGTATTCATGAGAGCTATATACAGGTTTCCTAAGTTAATTTATGCCTCAAATATGTTGTGACATCAGGAAGATGTCTTTCATTATGCCCGAAACAAGTTTAAACACAAACTATGCCCCGTAGGGGTAGTTTGGTCATTTTAAAGTTTGTAAAAGAGTTTAGATGTTTAACTGAGTTACAGGTCTGATGTAAACAGCAAACATACTCAATTTGATAAGTTATATCAGTAGGCTAAAGCATATATGTGAAATTTATCATTTTTAACCAAGCTATGCCCCGTAGGGGTATTTTGGTAATTTCACATAAGCCGAAAAGCTCAAAAACGAAGTCTGAGTTAATCGACCTTTGCTTACTGTTAAAATATCATAATTTGCCTCATATATCAGTAGGTATCAACCCGGGTATGTCCAATATGATTTTAAGACATACTATGCGTTAAAAACACTAATTATGGCGATTAATGGCCATTTCCGGGTTCGATATTTAAATCTGATATTTTTATATTTCCAGAAGGCTTAAAATAATTTATTTATCATATGTGATCAGTAGCAAAAGGTTTGGAGTCGTTTAGATAAGTAAAACTCATTTTATGGCCCGTAAGGGCAAAACCGACAATTACCGGATTAAGCCTACGACTACTAGTTATGCTCAGCCTAAAATTAATTAAAAATCTTTAAAAATCCCAAAATAATATATTACATCAGTGGGTATTAAGTTTGATACCAAAAAGTAGGCTTAACTAGGCTATATGCTAATTACGCCGTTTTATTAACAAAAAGCTTTAAATTTGCGATATTGAGCATAACTCTTAATCTACTAGTCAAACTGATGTCAAACTTTGCATACAAGTTTATATATCAGTAACTAAGGTTTTTACACTTTTACATTTTCATAAATCACGTTTTAAGGTAATAAGGGCATAATGGTCAACATATGAGTAATTAACGGAATCATGCGTATTAATCGGATAACTCAGAAACCGAGGTGTATAATCACATAGGGTTATACTAGCATGTAACCTGGTCCAAATGAAGCTCTAAGGTATTTCTAAAACATACCTAAACGGGTCAGAACTGAAAGTCAAAGTGGAAGTCAAACTATGTGACTTTCGATTCCGAACCGGGTCTAAACAGGAAATAGTCGGGTTGAACATGTTTAGACATGTTCTTACGCTAATTACTAATTTATAACAATGATCAAACAGGTTGTAAATGTTCTAGATAGCTAATTATGCATAAATGACATTTTAAGCATCCTGTTGACTTTTTAATTATAAGTTTGACCCGACTTTTGACCTGGTTAGAGTGGTGATCAAGGGAAACCCTTTTGGGGTTTTATTACCCTCATAAATACCAACTCATAACTACTTTTAATTCGAGATATGACTGAGCCATTATTGACTAATCTCGAAGTCAAACCGTAATTACGACGGTTTGACTTTTAGCTAATTAAACAAGCTAAACTCAACTAAAGAAGGACAAGAACATTTACTGAAGTCCTATGCACGACTTAAGATCAAATGGACCTGCTTGAGAGCTCCAGGAATGATCAGATTGCAAGGAAATTGATGTGAGGAACTTGTGTGCACAAGGGAGCCTTTTATAATGTATTCACTCACCATAATTGGTTGACAACCAAGTCTATGATCAACCACAACCATCCAACACTTGTTACTAGTGCCTAAGGAAGTCTAAGGGTCGTCCACTTGTGAGAAAAACCGGCCAAATGGGTCAAAATCGCGTAAAAAAAGAAACAACAAGTTTTTTCTGCATCTGGTGCTCCCACGCGGCCCGCCTGAAGTTCACCATACCCATACGCGGGCCGCCTAGCCCATAAAATCTGATTTTAAATTTTCTTTTGTTTTGCAGGTTGACCTTTGGCTTCACGAAGGGGCAACTAGGGTTATTTCTTGCATTTTGACCCCCTTATGTTTACCCACAAGGGCCTTAGGACTTATACCCACTTTCCCAAGTCCCCGAACACTTCTGGTTAACCCGAAAAGTCTAAACTTTCAATGTTTGCACTTTAACCCCTCGCACACGAATGTGGTCATAACTTTCTCATACGATAACGAAACTTTATGAAATTTTAATCGTGCATTCTAGTGAGCATAATTAACATTTACAACACTTCGGGTTTATCAAAAGGTCACTCAGAGGTATATCTTTAAACATGTTGACACATTTAACCCCTGTAGTTTGTAATCTCTCACTTTTAGCTTCGTATGATCCATGATTTATTCGTTTGATGTTATAAACATCATGTAGGGTTATTATGAAGTATATTTATTCACAGTTGACACTTAGAATACGTATACTCACATACTTTCCATGTTTGTCAACTTTAGTCCTTTCATAACATTCTTTCACACGTTCAAAATTTATGACACGTGTCAACACCTTATAGGACGTGAATTTTCGAGGTGTTACACAATAACAGCTATCACACAAGTATCAATCATGCACCATTCAAAGCACTTGATGGAGGAAAGTGCCGAACGCCAGTCTGTTGGGCAGAAATTGGAGAAAAGCAACTATCCGGACCTGAAATAGTACAAGAAACAACCGACAAAATCATTCAAGTTAAAGAATGACTGAAAGCAGCACGTGATCGACAAAAGAGTTATGCTGATAACAGTCGAAAACCGTTGGAATTTTAGGTAGGTGACAAAGTGTTATTGAAAGTCTCTCCTTGGAAAGGAGTGGTGTCACGACCCTTAGCCCCGGTTTGACCAGGTCCAGAGTCGCGAGGCAGGAAATCCGATGGTATCTAATTTAGTGACAACGGAAGTCTTTTTAAACAGGATCGATTAATAATAAAACTGCTCGTTTATATATAATATAGGGATAAATCCCATAATTTACAAATAAGTGATTTCACTGGGAAATCTTTATTTCTTAAAACATGTTTCTTTATTTATTTACATTGAGCCACTTTCTAAGCTTGTAGTGCTCCACGGCACTTTTCCTGTGCTCACAACAGATCACCTGAAACATGTTTGAAAAAGGTTTTGTCAGCAGGGAAATACTGAGTGAATCATTCTATTTATTAAAACATCCTGTTTGTTATAATGTACAGTATTAAGAGCGATTACAATTGCCTCATCTTTTAAATTAACTGATCCAGTTGTCACTTTACCGGATTGTGACTGTGGACATATCACTTGTAGGGTCCTTTCACCCCAAGTGATAAATAATTAGTAGCTATGTGCACATCCCCCCACATACTGGCAGTAATTTTAGATAACAACGACTTAATCCCTGTAACTATAACTTTGATAAAAACATGCTTTTGAAAGTAATTTGATAAAAAGAGAATGACTCACATTGTAGATTTAACGAGCAGAATATAAGCCTATTGATTAGCCGTGATTAACCTAATTTAAATAACAATGCACACACAAACCAGTTAGTAACTAATACAGCAGTTACGACAATTCACGAGATTAAACCCTCACAACGATTTATTAGTGCAATACTTAACAATTCAGCGGATTCACAACGAATGACAGAGTATAGTCCGAATTCGAGCAGTACTCAAACATTCAAGTCGAAATAACGATGAATTAACAAAGTATAATCTCAATTTGAGCGGCACTTAAACAATCATTGGATAGTTAGAATCGATCGGACGTTGAATCGTAATAGCGATCGAGTTATTACCCTGATTGCGGTGTCGATTAGTGCACTGTGTGTGTTAATTGTAGTATACAGAACGTATTTCAGTCTACGAAACGAATTTCTTCGTCGAACATATGCCAAATTTCAAGTACCAATGTCTGCTATTTATACCCGAAATTTACCACCCCTTACGGACCGTAACAAATAACCCTTACGGTCCGTAAGGGTTGCCTATTTTTCATAGAGTAGCCACGGTTGGGACTAGCTATGCTGACTTGACAGTTTCTTAATTTAATATTTTGACAGCGAGTAATTCAGATAATCGTTAACTTAGGGTCTACCCCCTTGAGTTTTAGGGGCCCTGATCCTGATTCCGATTGTTCTGAAAATTTTAGGGTTTGTTCAGAATCACTTGGGTTTCTCAATTAGGGTTTCCTATTGGTCAAATTAAAATAATAATTAGGACTTTTGATGAGAATTGTTACATTCTCCCTACCTTAATAAAAATCTCGTCCTCGAGATTTACTGGAATAAATGAGGATACTTTCTCTTCATTTCTGATTCCAGCTCCCAAGTGTATTCAGCTCCTCTTTTTGAATCCCATCTGACTTTGACTAAAACTAGTCGTTTATGTTTGAGAAACTTAATCTTTCGATCCTCAATTTGAAGAGGTTTCTCAACAAATTTTAGCTTTTCGTTTACCTCTATATCTTGAAGAGGTACTACCAGTGATTCATCTGATAAGCATTTCTTGAGATTGGATACATGAAATACATCATGTACTCCAGCTAATTCTTCTGGTAGTTGTAACCGATAAGCAACTGGTCCTATACGTTGGATCACTGAAAATGGTCCTACGTACCTGGGACTTAGCTTTCCTTTCTTACCGAATCGAACAATTCCTTTCCAAGGAGAAACTTTTACTAGTACTTTATCTCCGACCTGAAATTCTAACGGTTTGCGGCGATTATCTGCATAGCTCTTCTGACGATCTCGAGCTGTTTTCAGTCTTTCCTTGATTTGAGTTATCTTGTCAGTAGCTTCTTGCACAATTTCTGGACCTGATAATTGACTTTCTCCTATTTCTGCCCAACAAACTGGAGTTCTGCACTTACGTCCATATAGTGCTTCAAATGGAGCAGTTTCAATGCTTGAATGGTAACTATTATTGTAGGAGAATTCAATTAATGGTAAATGATCATCCCAGATTCCACCAAAATCTATTACACATGCTCGTAGCATGTCTTTGAGAGTTTGGATCGTCCTTTCACTTTGTCCGTCTGTTTGTGGATGATATGCTGTGCTTAGATTTAGTCGAGTTCCCATAGCTTGCTGGAAACTTTTCCAGAAATGAGAAGTAAAACGACTATCCCTATCCGAAACAATGGAGAGTGGGACTCCATGTAACGATACCACTTCGTCTACGTACAACTTGGCTAGCCTTTCCATGCTAAAAGTTTCCTTCATTGGTAGAAAATGAGCTGATTTGGTTAACCGATCCACAATTACCCAAATCGCATAATTACCTTTTCTGGTTTTGGGTAACTTAGTAACAAAATCCATTGTTATAAGTTCCCATTTCCATACAGGCATTTCCAATTGTTGTAGTAGTCCTAAAGGTTTCTGATGTTCAGCCTTTACTTGTGAACAAGTAAGACATTTAGAAACATATCTTGCTATATCTTTCTTCATGCCTATCCACCAAAAATTCTTTCTTAAATCTTGGTACATCTTATTGTTTCCAGGGTGCATAGTATACCTAGATTTATGGGATTCTTCTAAAATCTTATTTCTTAATTCTCCTTGTTTAGGTACCCAAATTCGTTTCTTGTGGAATCTCCAAATTCCATCATTTCCTTGCTCTAGTTCCTTTATATAACCTTTCATTCCTTCAGCAGCGTCCTTGATTGCTGTTTCCTGAACTTTCTTTAATTGTTCCATTAAATCTACTTGTAGATTTAATCTAAGAGCACGGACTCGTCGTTGCTTTTCATGATACTTACGACTTAAGGCATCTGCAACTACGTTTGCCTTTCCTTCGTGATATTGGATATCACAGTCGTAATCGCTTAAAACTTCCATCCATCTTCTTTGCCTCATATTTAACTCTTTCTGCCCAAATATATACTTTAAACTTTTATGATCTGTATAAACAGTAAACTTACTTCCATACAGATAATGTCTCCAAATTTTCAAGGCAAAAATTACGGCTCCTAATTCTAAGTCATGAGTCGTATAATTCTCCTCGTGCTTTCTCAACTGTCGGGAGGCATACGCAATTACCTTTTTGCGTTGCATCAATACACATCCGAATCCTAATTTTGAAGCATCACAATATACTTCAAAATCTTCTGTTCCTTCGGGTAATGCTAAAATTGGAGCATTCGTCAATCGGTGTTTTAAAATCTTAAAAGCTTCTTCTTGCTTATGTCCCCATTCAAACTTAGTGGCTTTACAGGTTAACTTAGTTAATGGTACGGCTATCTTGGAAAAATCCTTAATAAACCGTCTATAATACCCAGCTAAACCTATAAAACTTCTAATTTCCATAGCTGTTTGTGGGTCCTTCCATTTAGTAATTGCTTCTATTTTAGCAGGGTCTACGTGAATGCCTTCGTGATTCACCATATGTCCTAGGAATTGCACTTCCTTTAACCAGAATTCACACTTTGAGAATTTGGCATAAAGCTTTTCTTTTCTTAACAAGGTTAAGAGTGCATGCAAGTGTTCACAATGTTCTTCCTGAATTTTGGAATAAATAAGTATATCGTCGATGAATACGATTACAAATTTATCCAAATATGGTTTACAGATCCGATTCATCATGTCCATGAATGCTGCTGGGGCATTTGTTAGTCCAAAGGGCATGACTGTAAACTCATAATGGCCATACCTAGTTCTGAAAGCAGGTTTAGGTATGTCTTCTTCTTGTACCTTCAATTGATGATATCCGGAGCGTAAATCTATCTTAGAAAAATATCTAGCCCCCTGAAGTTGATCAAATAGATCATCAATCCTAGGTAATGGGTATCGATTCTTAATTGTAACCTTATTCAATTCTCTATAATCGATACACATTCTCATTGAACCATCCTTTTTCTTTACAAACAACACTGGCGCTCCCCAAGGGGATGAGCTAGGTTGTATGAAACCTTTACTTAATAATTCATCTAATTGCTTTTTCAATTCTAACATTTCTGTGGGTGCTAACCGATAAGGTGCCTTGGCTATCGGTGTAGTTCCTGGAATTAGATGAATTCTAAACTCTACTTCTCTATCAGGTGGTAACCGAGGTAATTCTTCTGGAAAGATGTCTGGGTATTCTGAAACTACAGGAATTTCCTTAAGTTCTTTATCCTTAGTGCTAATGATTACTGAAATCATATATACTATTCCTTGTTTTCGTTCATAATTAGCAACTTTCATTACTGATATGAACTTCATAGGCTTACGTGGTTTATCTCCTGTAATCACAATTACTTCTCCGGTGGGTGCCTGAATTTCTATAGAGTTCTTATCACATAAAATTCGAGCATGGTTGGCTACTAACTAATCCATTCCTAACACAACATCGAATTCAGCTAACTTCATAGGTAATAGTTTTGCAGAAAACTTATGGCCTAACAGTTCTATCTTTCCTTCTTGCAAAACCTTATTTATGTTAACAGAATTTCCGTCTGCCGTTTCGACTATAAAAATTTGCCTAAGGGTGGTTAAAGGTAAGTTAAGAGCTTAGCAAAATGAAGTATTGATAAAACTTTGGTTTGCACCAGAGTCAAATAATACTTTTGCATAAACGTCGTGGACCAAGAACGTACCAGCTATGACGTCAGGGATTAGTTCAGCTTCTTGGGTGGTTAGCTGGAATGCTCGGGCATTCTTCTTTGTTGTTCCTTCAGCTGGTTTGCCTTTATTGTCTGTGGTTTTAATCAATTTAGGACATTCTGTTCGAAAATGTCCCATTTCTCCACAGTTGTAGCAGATTAGGGATTTCTTCCTGCAATTCTCCTCTTGATGCCCCGGAATTTTGCAAAAATTGCAATATCCCTTGCATCTTCCAAAATGCTTCTTTTTGCAATTTCTACAGTACTGAGGAATTGAGGATTGCCCGGTTCCTCTTTTCTTGAACCGATTATTATCATTACCCACACGAAATCCTTGGGTAATCTTTTGAGCCAATTCCTTATTTCGATCTTCTTCTCTTGTGCGCACTAGTTCGTCGGTTAGGGTATTAGCTAGTTCCACAGCATCGTCAATAGTGCGAGGTCTCGCAGCTTTAACGATGTTACGGATTTCACTAATTAATCCCCAAATGTAACGAGAAATGAGTACCGGTTCTGGCGAAGCCAGTGTTGGTACCACTCTAGCATATTCAAAGAATGTCGAAGTATAACCGCGACACTCTACGCCTACCATACGATGGTTTAGGAACTTATTTGCCATCTGTTCCTTTTCATATTCAGGACAGTATTTTCTTTCTACAAGAATTTTAAATTCTTCCCAGTTCATAGCATAAGCTATCCTTCTTCCTTTTGCTTGTAGCACCGTGTTCCACCATTCTAGTGCCCCTTCTTTGAAAAGATTTGATGCATACATGACCTGATCTTCTTCAGAACACTTACTTATTGCAATTACTGCTTCAGTTTTCTCTAACCAACGCAGTACTGCAGTTGCTCCTTCATTGCCTGCAAATTCAGCAGGTTTGCAAGCAAGAAATTCTTTGAAAGTGCAACCAGGTGTTGCGGCTTTCATTTTCTTAGGAGGTGGAGCCTGTCGTGGATTATTATCGTCATGATTGCCACCTCCATTTATACTATGACTAAAATTATCTTCCTGAGTACGTTTACTAGGAACGATTTGTTGTGGTTCAACAGGTTTCTTTATAGCAGCAATGAATACTAGAATAGCATTAGCTATCCCTTGAGCAACAATATTTTCAATATCTTGTCTAGTCATGTACTGGTTTTCCTGATTTTGTTCAGATTGATTCCCTTCATTAACTGGTTCATTACTAGCGTTTTCCATCTAATAATTATTATAAATATAACTATTAGTATCAAATGATTATAAATAAAATAATTACACAGAAGCACATAAAATCTTACAACACAGATATATATCCAAAATTGTCGATGTTTCGACTTCTATTTTGCTTTATATATTATATAGGCATCCATACACACCGTTTATCTTACAATGTTTTATTTCCCATTTTACAGAGTTATATTTAACTATTATTATTAATATACAGACATTCTTCCCAACCCCACTATTCTTTGGTCAACTGACAGTTTAGTAGCGACGTTCCCTTTCGCCGTACTTCCAAGTAACCCTTTCTCCAATATCCCTAATCCTATTTCCTGTATCAATTAACTCCTCACCCCAAAGACGAAGTTCGGCTAAGTTTTCATTGCTCATTGGAGGATTGGGGATAGGTTCTGGATCAAACTGTGGAAGAAAAGAATAAGGACTGTTGATGATATTCTCGAATTGCCAGTCATTTGTCCACCATTCTTCCATTTGGCCTAAAGGTCGAGTGTGGATTAGTGGGTCTGGAATGGCTGGTTCCAGATTCACAGGAAGTTGGGTTTCTAGGTAAGGATATAGATTATTATGGATAGGACTAATGACATCACAATTTGCCAGTAGACGGTCTATTTCTTCTTGAAATGTGAGTTCTTCCGTTTGTCTGGAGCTCTCTCCAATTTCTATTCCTTTTTGTTTAGAATCTTTCCTGATTTCTATCTCTGTTGGATTAGAACTCTCTCCGATTTCTATTCCTTTTCCTTTGTCTATAGGGTTTTCTATTTTAGGGAGTTTCCTAGTAACTGGCTTTCTCCTGCGCACTTTCCTCCATCCTACATATCTTCTTTTCTTTTTAAGTTTTGCTTTTTCCAGCGGTGGAGCTTGGAATTCCAGAGGTTCCTCTATATCAGCAATATAACCAGTAAAGTCGTGGGAGACTTCAATTGGTAGTGGGTAGAGGTTGAGATTCTGAAATGCTTCCGATATCTCACTCATGCTGGATAGCATATATGCAAAATGCACAAAAATGCTAAGTTAAAACTTTGAAACAAAGTTTTACAATAAACATTAAAGTTTTATTGCATACGGATTTGTACAAAAAGACTACAGGAAAGAGAACACACTATACTTTATTTATTTACTGGAGATTAATTTTCTACTAGACCAGGCTTATTAATATTTTTAGAGGTTTGCATTTTCGGCTACAGTAGCTAGCATATAAAGGTTTGCCCATTTTTCATCTAATGTATCTTCCCAAGGTGACCTATTGCCTAATTCCTGGATTTCTGAATTAAACCTCACTTTCTAGACTTGGGGTTTCTCTAATTTCTCCTTTCCTTTTCTAAGAATCAAATTTCTTTTATCTTGGGTAAGAGGATTTTCATAATTTGCTTTACGGACAAAAATCCCTTCTTCCAGATCTGCTGGGTGTTTGGAGGAAGAAGTTCCTTTTTCTGTGGGTGCAGTATCTAATTTGTGGTAGATAGCAGAAATCTTTTGTTTACCCATACTGTAACTCAACAATTAATCAGTTAATAAAGCATATTTTCACAGAATAGCAATTAAATTTCTTAATTATTTTAATAGGCTAAAATCAATAGTAAGCTTAAATTAGTGGCTCTGATACCACCTTTTCCTGTCACGGCCCTTAGCCCCGGTTTGACCCGGTCCAGAGTCGCGAGGCAGGAAATCCGATGGTATCTAATTTAGTGACAGCGGAAGTCTTTTTAAACAGGATCGATTAATAATAAAACTGCTCGTTTATATATAATATAGGGATAAATCCCATAATTTACAAATAAGTGATTTCACTGGGAAATCTTTATTTCTTAAAACATGTTTCTTTATTTATTTACATTGAGCCACTTTCTAAGCTTGTAGTGCTCCACGGCACTTTTCCTGTGCTCACAACAGATCACCTGAAACATGTTTGAAAAATGTTTTGTCAGCAGGGAAATACTGAGTGAATCATTCTATTTATTAAAACATCCTGTTTGTTATAATGTACAGTATTAAGAGCGATTACAATTGCCTCATCTTTTAAATTAACTGATCCAGTTGTCACTTTACCGGACTGTGACTGTGGACATATCACTTGTAGGGTCCTTTCACCCCAAGTGATAAATAATTAGTAGCTATGTGCACATCCCCCCACATACTGGCAGTAATTTCAGATAACAAAGACTTAATCCCTGTAACTATAACTTTGATAAAAACATGCTTTTGAAAGTAATTTGATAAAAAGAGAATGACTCACATTGTAGATTTAACGAGCAGAATATAAGCCTATTGATTAGCCGTGATTAACCTAATTTAAATAACAATGCACACACAAACCAGTTAGTAACTAATACAGCAGTTACGACAATTCACGAGATTAAACCCTCACAACGATTTATTAGTGCAATACTTAACAATTCAGCGGATTCACAATGAATGACAGAGTATAGTCCGAATTCGAGCAGTACTCAAACATTCAAGTCGAAATCACGATGAATTAACAAAGTATAATCTCAATTTGAGCGGCACTTAAACAATCGTTGGATAGTTAGAATCGATCGGACGTTGAATCGTAATTGCGATCGAGTTATTACCCTGATTGCGGTGTCGATTAGTGCACTGTGTGTGTTAATTGTAGTATACAGAACCTATTTCAGTCTACGAAATGAATTTCTTCGTCGAACATATGCCAAATTTCAAGTACCAATGTCTGCTATTTATACCCGAAATTTACCACCCCTTACGGTCCGTAAGGGTTGCCTATTTTTCATAGAGTAGCCACGGTTGGGACTAGCTCTGCTGACTTGACAGTTTCTTAATTTAATATTTTGACAGCGAGTAATTCAGATAATCGTTAACTTAGGGTTTACCCCCCTTGAGTTTTAGGGGCCCTGATCCTGATTCCGATTGTTCTGAAAATTTTAGGGTTTGTTCAGAATCACTTGGGTTTCTCAATTAGGGTTTCCTATTGGTCAAATTAAAATAATAATTAGGACTTTTGATGAGAATTGTTACAAGTGGTAAGATTCATCAAAAGGGGAAAGCTAAGCCCTAGGTATGTTGGACCTTTTGAGATTATTAGATGAATAGGACCTGTAGCCTATCAGCTACAACTGCCAAAGGAAATGGCAGGAATACATGATGTATTTCATGTATCTAATCTCAAGAAATGCTTAGCTGATGAATCACTGGTAGTACCTCTTAAGGATATAGAGGTAAATGAAAAGCTTAAGTTTGTAGAAAGGCCTCTACATATTGAAGACAGAAAAGTCAAGAACCTCAAGCACAAGAGATTAATTATAGTAAAAGTGAAATGGGATTCCAAAAGAGTACCAGAATATACATGGGAGCTTGAATCGGAAATGCAAAGGAAATATCCACACATGTTCCAGTAGATCTCGAGGACAAGCTCTAAAACAAGGTGGGGAGGATATAACAACCCTCCTAAATTTTTCGACACCCTAAGAATATTTAAAGTATCCCTATATGTTCTAAAATACACCCCGTATGCAAAAACGGGCCCCGAGTACCTTTATTTTTATTAAAATTTATTAAAAACGATTTTTATTAGTCTGTGGCAGGCCGCGAAGACCTAGGCTTGGTCTTACGCGGGCCGCAAGCGATAGGACAAGAGGCGCAGCCCGGAGCTGCCACGTGTCGCAAGCGTGTCGAGCCTATAAGTGATGACCGGTCATAGCTTGTAAATCCCGTAACCGGATCTTTCAATGATATCAAACAACATATTGATTGTGCGGAATCCAATCAATAGGTGATTCAAGAAATAAGATGAAAACAAATAAGAACACCGAAATAACTTTTAACTCACACACGTTTCGATTACTTGAACAAGCAAAAACGTCTGGTATGAGTACACCACTACAAATCGCCTCCCCTTCTCTGATTCTCTAGAATTGTGTAACTAGGAGGTTCAAACCTAAAAACAAGTTAGAAACCTTGTTTATATACTAACTCAAGCCCACTTCCCTACATGGGCTCCCCTTGGGCCTTCTTGGCCCACATGGCCTAAAGCTTAGCCCAAGTGACCTATATTGGTCCAAAACCTAATATAAACTAACCCAGTAAATCCCAGTTCGTAACCATAACCCGTTGTGTAAATTTGATGCGCCAGTCTCACACTTTAGGGCCTAACAATCTCCCCCTAGACTGATGCCATCAAATTGTCTTCATAACATGAATTCAGCAACGTCTTCAACGAAGTCTATGGTTGTTGCTATGCTGCAGATGTTGTGGAAGTTCTTGACTTCTGAACTCTCAGCACTGGGTCTCTTTCTTCAACTCTTGTGGTTAGCTTCATATCAGGATCTCGATCAGCTTTGCTTGAAAATCTTGTTAAAAAGAATGTGAGAGGAGGATTCTCAACAGCACTTTTCTTCTTCAGTCTTTATCTTTCAAGCAGGTTCACGGTACTTCTTCAAATGCACTATCACTGTCAGACGGCAATTCGTATTCGATTCTTCTGACTCAGGTACATCTTGTTGTTGTGCTGCTTCAGGCTTCTTCAGCAACTAACAACATCTCAGTCTTCATCAACCCTTGTTCTTGATTGAAATCAAGTTCTGCACATGCTCACAAACTCATAAGCAAACATTTCTTATGCAACAGGGAAAGTACCATATGAACACTAGGTACATCCAAGTACTTGTACTCGGATTTTACAATTTAAATTCTTTCAATTTTTGATGATCAGTCAAATCTTCAAGAACGGTTACATTTTTTAATTTTAAGAAAAACAAATAAACACTCTATTTTTAGATTTTTGGTTTTATAGAAAAACAAGACAGTATTTTTGTATATATATATATATATTTTTTGAATTTTTGAATTTTTTTAATTTCTTTAATTTTAAGAACTAGAAACAAATAAAAACTCAAAATATAAACAACTACCATAATATACAATTACAATTGCAATGGGATCAAAATTCGTTCTCGGGCAGACTAAGGAACACTTTTCAGTACGAGCCTAATCAAACTGGTCTATGCGATTGCCAATATGTTTGTCCACTTAAACTTTAACGCTCAACTTTCAATTTTTCAATTTCGTGATATGCTTAAGGTAATATTATACTATTATACCCGTGTGTCCCATTCCAAGGCATACCCCCGCGATCAAGGTAAGCACAACGATTCATCGTAGCAGGTGAGTATACTGATGTCATCATTTTTTATTTACAACGTTAGACCATTGGTGACAGGTCAGTACTTTCGTATAGCAGAGCGACCAATGGTTGTGTCCAACGAGCGCGAGGCAAATACCATTTTGGTACGAATTCGGCTCTTTGAGCATTGGGAATTTTCTCATTTTGAGATTTGATTCCTTAGGGTTTTTGTCCTCTTGGGATCTTTTAAGATATCCTGACTGTGTCTAGGTCTGCATATAATCTAGATGCAACAGAAGGACAACCAAGATATCCCCAGATGATTCAACAATATAAAGACCCGAAACCTCAGATGTTGCCTATCTATCAACGCAAGATTTAAGACCACAAAATCATACGCCGTTGGTATGTTACCCACATGGTACATAGTTCGTTATGTTTATATCAGTTGGTATCCTTTATCATTTTGAGTGTCAAGCCTATCGACATATCACATTCAGCTATGGCACCTTACATGTGTTAGTCAAACCCTTTAACATGAACATTTATTTCACTTCCCATGTCATGCAATTTATCTTTTTGGCTTTTTCATTTTTCAAATGTTTTTGTATTTTTCTCATTTTCTCCCCCTAAAACTATGCATATATATACAGCAAACTCTTTTTGTATTTTTTCTTTTCTGAGTTTTCTCCCCCTAAACTCTATATCTATCTATTTGTCCCTCCCCCCCTAAATTTGTGCATAAATCTTATACGCAAATTTACCATTTACTAGAGAAATGACACTTTATATACAAAGTAATGAACTAAGAAAGAGAAAAAAAAATTTTTTGCTTAACCGTTCTGTCATCAGATTGAAGACTAATCAAATTCAAATCAAAGTACTGAATTTAAACGGTACCTTTTGCGTTGATCATTTCTTACTTCTCTTATCTCCTCCAAAGGAAACATATCATCTGTAAAAAAAAGTTTGAACTTTTTGCAACAATGATATGTTACCCGTTTTTATCTCTGGAACAACCGCTATCAACATTCCAGAGATTGTCAACAGCTCCTCCTTGGTTGTTCTTGAAAAGTAAGGATATTAGTAAGACATTGGTACCCAGGCCATCGTGGTCCTGGGATTTCCTGAAGCATCAAAGTAAGACACTTCTTTCAAACACAAGTCCCCTTTCGTTTCAAGGATTGGAGACGTTGCTGCTTTGGATTTGGGTTTCCAAATCTGTTTCGGTCTAGCAAACGCGTTTGTTGCCTTCGGTTGAGTAACTTTAGCTGTTTTAGGTTTGTTAGTTTTAGAAACACATTTTTGTTCCTGAACAGCCTTGCGTTTGTTTTTAGCAGTATTCCAATCCCCATCAGAAGGTTTAACCTTGGGATTCACATTCTTCATTGCCTTAGGTGAAGATACCTTCATTGGCTTGGAATGATAGTTATCCTTAGGTGTAACCCTCCAATTTTGCATATAATATGGTACGTAGGGACGATGTGTGCAGTTTCTTGCAATATAACCCGTAATGCCACAATTGTAGCAGGTTTGTCTTTTCATCAGAAAGACATTTTGAGCAGCTTGATTTGCTCTAGCAGGTCCTGAAGGACAAACTGGTCCTCTTCGTGTTGGATGCGCCTGCATATAACTTTCAGACGAAGACGAATTTAGGTGCTTGTATTTGCTGTTTGCAGAACTCTTGTTGCTATGAGCACCATTCTTCGTCTTTTCTCCCTGATTGAATCTTTCATTCATCTTGTCACGAGCCTTATGAGGATTATTGCTGCCTTGTCTTTGATGAGCAGACTTCTTATACCCTCGATTTTGATCTGCTCGTTTTGGCTCCTTTTGCGTGTTGGGAACCGGCTCACAAACATCAGCACAAGAGTGAATATTAGCATTTTGTTGCACGTTTGGGCGATGAACACAATTTCTTGCAATGTGTCCAGGAATTCCATAGTTGAAACATGTATGTTGTTTCAATGTATGGAGATTCTGAGAGCTAGCAGCATTAGCTGATCTGATTGGTCTAGATGACCGAACTTGATTAGGTTGCTTTGCTTGTGTTCCATGTGCCTTTTCTGATTTCTTCTGTACCTGTTGATCAGAACTTGCACATGTATGAGATTTTGACTTTTGATGATCATCTTCTTTCATATCATTATCTAATTTATCTTTTGAAGAAGATTCATCTTTGACATCTGATTTAGAAAAATCATTTTGTGTCTCTTTTTCCTCTGTAACCACCTTTTCCTTTTCAAATTCAGATTCAGGTTTAGATTCACGTGATTCAGCTGTTTTCAAAACTGGTTCACTTGTAACTTCATTTTTCAAAGATATTTCCTGATCATCTTGTGAAGATGTTTCAGAGGTCCCACAAGATACATCATCAGGGACATTTGCAGAAACAGTTTCAGAAGAATGATCAGAATAGTTTTGATCAACACTTTCACTTTCATTTGTTTGTTCAACTTCAGTTGCTTTTGAACAAGAAACGTCACAATTATTATCAACTGAAAGAGAATCAAATATAAACTTAAAAAAGTTTGGTCCAAAAACAGGTTCAGAAGCTGTTTCATTTATTGAGTTTTCTGAAAAATCAGACTTTGAATCTGGTTCATCCCCAAGAATATCTCCAAACTTTACTTCATTTACTTCATCTGCACGTGAAGACGAAGCATTAGGATCAATTTTACCTTCAGAAACAAAATTGATTTGAGTAATCACCTGTTTTTCAACAGGTCTGTTGTTAATTGATGACTTATTGTTTTTAGGACCATAAGTCATCTTGCTTTCATTCATCAGTTCCTCCTCAGTCATAGGTAAATATGTATAATTATCATTATAAGGAGGAGGAGCTTGATTGAAACCCAACCTACACCCTTTCTTTTTCTTGTATGCAAGTTGTTGATCACACAAATTTTTAACCAGTTTGTTGGAAGACTAATACTTCTTAATGTTAAGTTCATTAATTTATATCTATCTCTGATATCTTCCAGTTCTTTAATTAAAATGCATATTTTCTCTTGAGCTTCCAAGAAATGAGTTGTTTTTACACTTACATCATCCTTAAGAAACACTTACATCATCCTTAAGTTTGATGATGTCTTTTCGCTGAGCTTCAATTTTCTCTTTATAAAGTTTTTCATTTTTTTGGTAAAGTAAAGTTTTTATTTTTTATATCTTGATAATCTTGTATTAGCTCAGCGTTGTGTATTCTATAAGCCTCAACCCTTTCTCTACACTCAGGAGTGCAAAAGACAGAAATTATCTCTTCAACAGTTATTTCTTGAGCCACGGGTTTGTGAAATATGAATGCCATAATTTCAGTGGGTGGTTGACACTTTTGTTCTCTCCTCAAAAAACAAAACAAACCAAACGAGAACACGTGTACTCGCTAACTTAAACCTTTGTAGGCGAATGAACCCACTTTCTAAACCGCACCTCAAAAACCTGTCAAAACTTGTCACAAACAAACTCCTTTTTTTTAAATAAACCTTTTTTTATTTAATTAGAATATAAATCTTTTTTTAAGGAATACTTATTATTAATATTATTATAAAAACCAATGATTAAGTAATTATAAACTAATGATTAATAATAGGGTTATTGGATTTTATCACCCCCAACTATCGGCCTTTGGCCGTTGCCACCCGCAACTAACACTTTGACACCCGGCACCCCCAACTTGATGTTTTCTTTGCAATGGCACCACCCAGTTAAATCTCCACTAACTGGGTCTGTTTTTTGTCCGACGTGTCACAGTTTTGCTGAGTTGGAGATGATTACGTGGCGATGATGTGTATAATAATACAATATGTGTATGTATATGACCAGATACCCCTCCCTCTCTACTTCTCTCCCTCTCTCTCACATCTGACCAACCTCCACAAACTGCCACCCACCCCTCTCTACCACCGCCCCACCTGCAACCAACCACCACATATAACTGGAATAGGCTTAATCGTGAGGGTTTGAATGGGTTTACCGTATACTAGGCGAATCTGCACCTGTTCCTGTTCAAACCCCAACCCTAGCCTCCGCCCTGTCTTCGTCTACAACGGTGGCGCCACCGTAGCATTGCCTCACGCGCCGCCATAGGTCTTTAAATTGGGACCAGTTTCCGTAAGTTTGAAGATCTACCAAACTGAAGGTGTCTCTGCCTTGTTTCCCTAACAAATGGACCGATAAAGCCACCGGAGTGTTTCCGTTAACTCAAAAAATCACCGCCGGATTGTGAGCCGAAGGCATCGGCGCCGCCGTGGGGAATCCGGCGGATGTGGCGATGGTGAGAGTGCAATTAGGGTTCTGACGGTGGTGGTGGTTTTTTGTTGCGGTGGTAGCAGGTGGTAAGGGTGGTGGTTGGTGTTGGGGATGGTATGAATATATGATAAGATATCATAATTCTATGGCTTACGTATATTGTTTGAATTTTTCTTTTATTTTTTTCTTTGTGGGGGTTTAATAAGGGAGGAAGATTTTGTAGATTCTTTCTTGTTCATTGCTGCTTCTTTAGATTCTTTCATTGAGCTCCTCTGCCATGGTGGGTTTGTCTTTTTTAGTTTTCTTGTTCTTGAATTTTGTGATAAGATATGTGCGGTGGTAGGAGACGATGAGTGTTCTGTGAGGGTGTGGCGGTAGGAGGTGCTGGGAGTGATGGTGGCAGGTGGTTGGTGGAAGTGATGGCGGGATGATGGTTTGTTGGGTGGAGGCCTTGAATTAAATATAGGTCTTTAAAAGGTAACTGGCCATCTCATCATGACATTCCATCAAAAACAAGCCACGTAATCATCTCCAACTCAGCAAACCTATGCCACGTCGGACAAAAAACAAACCCATTTAGTGAAGATTTAACTGGATGGTGCCATTGCAAATAAAAAGTCAAGTTGAAGGTGCCGGGTGTCAAAGTGTTAGTTACGGGTGGCAACGGCCAATGACCAATAGTTGAGGGTGATAAAATCCAATAACCCTTAATAGGATGGAACCAAAACCCTAATATAACTTTCAGACGCCACCACCGGTGTTTGAACGGTGATGAGGATGGTGGCGGTTTGGTCGAAGAAGGACGGCGGTCGACGATGATGAACGTCGGAGGTGGAGATGTAGGAGATGAATAGAAGATCGGTGATAACGGTGGTTGGAGTTGGTGATAACGGTGGACGTCAATGGCGTAAGGTGGTAGCGATTCGAAACCGGTGGCAACTTGAAACCGTGGTTGCGACTCGAGAAGAATGACTCGAGACCTTTGATGATTGCGACTCAGAATGGTGAACACGGAAACGGTTCAGTGACTCGAAACCTCTGACTCGAGAACAGGTGAAGATCAATGGAGGTTTCGAGTGATTTTCAAAGCTGATGTATGAAGGTGTAATGTTGATGTGAGTCGAGACCTCCTTGACTCGAGAACGTGGTTGCGACTCGAAGCCGTATCAACGATGAGTCGAGACCACTCAGAAACAGTGAAGATTTGATGGGACTCGAGACCTGTGAAGATGATGAGTGAAACTTGTAATTTTGAGTCGAGACCTTGTGAAAGATATTGAAGAGTCGAGACCGTCGGGAAGTTGTGTTGTGGAGATGAAGTCGAGACCAGTGATCAAGAGATTGAAGATGATGACAGGTTGCAACTCTGTGACTCGAGACCGTAGGAGATCACTCGAAACTTCTTGTTGAGACCGAATCTTCTGTCAAATCCTTTTTTGTCAACTTTTCTCGAAATCAATTTTTTTTAATTAAACAATTTTAAAAGTAAAAGGATTTTCTTTCCTTGTTTCTCCAAAACAGATTTCCAAAACAAATTAGCTAACTTTCCTAAAAAGTTGGGATTTTTCTAAAACATAGAATTTTTCAAATCTTTTAAATAATCCCTTTAACAGTTTCAAACAGATCGAATGAGCAAAATATGATGATTCTTATAAAATTTTGATGAATACTACGAAGAACACCAAACCAAAAATTACGAAAATCTTGAATCTTTGATATCACACCGACTAGAAATAGGTTCTAATGGCTCTGATACCACTTGTAAATCTCGAAACCGGATCTTTCAATGATATCAAACAACCTATTGATTGTGCGGAATCCAATCAATAGGTGATTCAAGAAATAAGATGAAAACAAATAAGAACACTGAAATAACTTTTAACTCACACACGTTTCGATTACTTGAACAAGCAAAAACGTCTGGTACGAGTACACCACTACAAATCGCCTCCCCTTCCATGATTCTCTAGAATTGTGTAACTAGGAGGTTCAAACCTAAAAACAAGTTAGAAACTTGTTTATATACTAACCAAGCCCACTTCCCTACATGGGCTCCCCTTGGGCCTTCTTGGCCTACATGGCCTAAATCTTAGCCCAAGTGACCTATAAAGATCCAAAACCTAATATAAACTAACCCGGTAAATCCCAGTTCGTAACCATAGCCCATTGTGTAAATTTGATGCATCAGTCTCACACTTTAGGACCTAACATAGCTAGGCCATACAGCCTACGTCGCGGGCCGCGTAGCCCATGGCTACATCCTTCGCGGGCCGCGAGAGACTCGAAGTCAGGCACTATAAATAGAGGGCACCGGCTGTTCATTCGAAATTGTTCACACAAACTTTCTCTCTCGAAATTCTGCATAGTAAACATAATTTCCGGGTATAATACCTCCCTAAATAACGAAGTTCTGCCTCGTTGTAAGTATCATAACCCCGGTTTCGTATTAGATACGCTGCCCGATTGATCCAGGGTACCTTAACGGCTGTCGAGGTTCTGCCCGACGTAGTCGTTGGAATGCCGTCTCGGGGAGGGTATTACTAATGTAAATATTGGGTTATTATACTAACGCGTGTTCATTTGTGTATTTAATAGATAATCACCAAGAAATCCTTAAAGAAAAACCTAAGACAGCAAAGTGAGTAATTGATGTGTGCTAAATAGACTATAAAAATTAACTATATTAGACTCTCTAAGCTAGACACTAAAAAGCTTTAATTCTAGACTCGACCTAAAACCACACAATCGGCAAGTGTACCGATCAATGTAGTATAACCTAGGAAGTCCGGATATCGAACCACGAGACTCTATGTATTACGTAAACTAGACTCTGACAGACACGACTAAAACTTGTTTAATTGTTTTGGCGGGGGGGGGGGGGGGGGGTTACTGAAAACTAAGGAAATCTATATTAGACTACTAAATTAAACTAGAGCTAGACTAAAGACGAATGAAGACTGTGGACTTTACTTATATGAGAACGGGACCACCTAGACAAGAATCCTGAATCGTTTTTAAGAGATTGCCGATTAAGTTAAATGCATGAATTATGGAACCGGGATCTTAAAATACTAAACCTATTAAGAACCAACGAGGCCCCTCGACCCTTCTCAAGGAGAAACCTGTGGAACTACCTAGGCCGGTAATCCTACCGGTTATTAGACGCCTTCCCAGTTGTCTAATTATTGTGTAAGTACCCTAATGTTGACCTATTCTTTACCAATCCTAGATCTAGGGTAGTTTGAAGTAATTAATTTGACTTGATAGACTAATAAAACCGACAGGTAAACCAAGACATAACCTTTCCCAAGGCCTATCTAAAGCAATTCGCCGGGTAAGATCTACCAATAGCCACTCACCTCCCAGGTATTAGGACTAGTAGAACACTAAGACTTAGCAAATTATTACCAATTACTTCTAGGGGTTATTGGCCAATTCTCCCTAAAGAGTTAAGGTTTTCTTATGTGATATAGACACTCACCGAAATCCTAAACCCTAATATGACTCTATGTTGTGATATAGACCGTCACTAAGAATCATATGAAGCAAATGATAACAATAAACCAATTCAAAGTACGCATACACATCAAACCATTAAATCAAACCGCTTACTAAACACAATCAACCCATAAACATCATGCAAATAACGAAAACGGTAAAAACTTTATATTAATCCATTCATCAAGTCTAGGTGGTTTATAAATTTAGCCAAGCATACTAAAACGTGAAAACAAATCAAAGATGTCTAAACATGAATTCATCATAACAAGTTTCGTAAGAAAAATCAAGAATAAAGAACTACAAAACCCGATTAGATCTTCAAGTCTTCTTCCTCGAACTTGTACCGATGATTCCTATGCTTCAAGATCTCCGAAAGTGCTCCAAGAATGCTCAACAAGTCACCCAAGAAGTCCAAAATCGAATTAGGGTTTTTTCAAGTATAAAATTGTATTTATATGACACGATATAAGAATGTATTTTGCAATACATCAAACATCCCCACACTTACTCTTTTTTCATCCTCGAAAAAGAATTATGCAACGGAATCAGAGACGAATCATCACTCGGGTCAAAAGCATAGGTATATTTAATTAAAACCAAGACTTACGTTAGCCGCGATTGCAAATATACTTGTCCACTTTAAACCCAAATCCAATCCTAAGCCCTTATCATGTGATTTTAATTTAAGTGCGGTCAATCCACCTAGGGTCTCACACCAGAATTTACGGTCCACCTACTCCCACCTCAAGCTTATAGGACTAAAGGAACGATCATTTGACCAATTCCCAACCGTCTTATATCAAAACCAAAAGAGTTAACAATCAAATTTTTTTTCTTTTTTCCATTTTTTTTTCTATTTTTGCTTTGCTTCTTGCTCTCTTTTTTTTCTCGTGAGTCTAGACGATGCTTTCCCTAACCAAGAGGTATTCCGGCTGTAGAGTCGCTATCCCCAACCACAGATTACTTAGGTTTCGGTACTTTTAATCGGCTATTCGATTTCACACATCCCAGAGGCATTCCAGCTGTAGAGTCGCTATCCCCAACTCGGATTACATAGACCTGTGTTACTTTCATTTAGTTTCTAGCTCACTTTTTATTCTATTTCTTTTTTCGCATGACCACAAACTCTAACGGTTTTAACTTATAACGGTGCCCCTTATACTCTTATTGGCAGTTTTGATTTCCCATATTTCATAGGTGAAAACCCACTAGCAGACCGACAATTAAGGTATATTAGCTCAAAGGACTTACAACCAAACCCGGGCCTATTCACATATCCCTAACTAGACGCAAGCTCGATTTATTTTATAATCTCATATTATTATTATTCCAACCCGAGCAAAAATTCATCTTTTCTATCATTTTCCGTTTTAATTTGCAAACTTCTTTTTTATTCGAAAGACATTTTCTGATTTTTCAATTTTTTGGATTTTTTCAAAATTTTCTAATTTTTTTTGTATTTTTAATTTTTTAATTTTTTTTCATATTAAAGACTCGATTATTTACAAGTATCCCATCCCCACACTTAGAGATTGCATTGTCCCTAATGCAAGAATGAAAATACGACACAACACTACCTAAGAAATAAAAACTGCAAACGAAATAAATAAAAATATACAACAACAAAAAGGGAAACGACTTAGCTGAGTATGTGAGACTGTCAAAGTGCCAGTCGTTTCCACATAAGCCCTCCAATTCGATACGCGCTCAACAAACAACTCTAACCTCGGACACGCGAACGAAAGTGGCTACAAATATCAACCTAATCAAGCAAACACCAAACACTAGCAAAAGATAATATATAAGCTACTAAGTGTTAGTGCAAACATCCAACAACCAAACGTCAACCATCCCCAAAATCCCAACCAACCTGTTTAACGTATTTAAGTACAAACCAATAGACGAGGATTAAAAACAGCATAAAGATAAAAATAAACAAAAGATATAAGCTGTCATCCTCCGCATCACCCAACACCTCATCACCCGCCTGTGTCCCACTGGCCCCTGGATGATCCTGCACCTGACATTCTGCAAAACAATTCAAGTATAACAAGACAAAGAAAAGCAGAATATTAGTCACAAACTATTTTTGGTATTTTTGAATTTTTTAATTTTTTTGTATTTTTTTTTTCATTTTTTTTATTTTTTTATTTTTTTATTTTTTTTAATGAAAAATATTATATACAAAAACAACGGCCGTATAACATTTCGTTCGCGGCCGTAGTTTAAAAACAAAGTGATGTTAGAGCGACTTTTTGCAAATCCCTTTTTAAGCATAACCGAACCTCGCCCAAATGGAGATTGAGTACGGGCGAGTGGTTTCAATAATAAAGTAAGCAAAAGACGCAATAAGACACTAAGACGACTCACATACAACTAAAACGACACTAAAGACCCTAAACTAACAATTAAACTAAACTCGATCGAACTTAGACGCAAAGTACACAAATTACAAACTATACCTCCTCCCGGCACTTTACTTGTCCACAAGTAAACCCAAGTGCCGAAACAATCAATAAAAACCCACTGTGGAAGCAACAGAAACGGTGCGCGTGGATTTGGTGAAAAAGTAGGTATTTATGTCAAAAGACGCAACCGTATCCCCACACTTGAATTTTACGACACCCGCACAAAATCATCCGCAATATTCAAAATAATTCAATTCAAACCAACCCCGACGCCCATTAACCCGTATGACGCGGCTACAATTGATTTTCGAGTAAAATAAAACAACCAACCCCCCATACCTATCACTAACGCCTCTAAAAAACAATCAATGTGCTTGTTATACCAATCTGCAACATTATGACCAACCCGAACCACCCGCACCCTCGCAACAACTAAAAACAGACCTGCACTTGATAAACTTGACTGAAAAACAGACCTGTCCATTTGATGTGCACGTTACAATCAACTCGGCAATGACACTAAGACACCACGAACACAATCAGAAATTGACCTAAACACAAAGACCTACTGCCTCGACGAACTCGACACGAAAACACAGATTTACTAGAGACCTAAACAGGCTCCAAAACAGGCTCCACCATTATAAGCATCCAAACAGACTTGCAATGTTCAAATGACTCGAACCTGAATTGAAACAACTATCTACGGACTCGAAGCAGAAATCATCGACCTGACTCGAGACACAGACTTGACTCGACCCGACATCACCGACCAAACACATACCTAAACGGACACAAAGACCTGACCCGACTCGACATCACAAGACTCGACCACTAAAACTATTAAAATCGGACTCAATGTACAGAGAAGGTGCAAGATACATACCTGAGATTTGTGAGAAACAAAAGAAAATAGAAGAATTTTCGGTTCTAGTGTTGAATCCCCAAAGTGAAATCCGAATGATGGTGAAGTGGTGAGGTGAGGGTGGTGGTCGGCGTGGATGGTGTAGGTTAGGTGAGTGGCGGTGGGTAACACAGGGAAGTTTTTTCGGTGCTGTAGTGGTGATAAGATTTGAAGGTTATAGGTGACAATTGGGAGTAATGAGTGAGGAATGGTGGGTGAAGGGGTTTACGGTAGTGGAGGGGGAAAGGAAATAGGTTAGAAGTGGAAGATTTGGGGTTTTAATTTAAATGGGTTGCAGATAGGGCCTCTGGCGGCCCGCTAGATAGTGACGAGGTGGGTGGCGGCCCGCCACCTCGTTACCTATTTCCGAAAAATTGCAATACGTGCTGGCGGGAGCGAGAGGGTTGTGTATAAGTGGGTGGCGTGGTGCCAGAGGCGCTTTTTAACAGAAAGTGTCCAATTATTTTTCTTTCAATGCCTTAGAAAATTTTTTATGTTTTTCCCAAACCTTTCAAGAACCAACCAAATTTTTTTTCTAACACTTAAAACTTACTTGGAACCTTATTTTCTTCGCAACTTCCTGCAAATCCTCAGTGATGCATTCCTGCAAACGACTCAAGACACAAAAAAAGAACCGAAAAACTAACAAAAAACGACCGTTAGCTACTAAAAATTACGAAAAATAAACGAAGATACAAACGGTACAAACTCTACAACTGAGTAACAACTTCTCACATACTTATGGGGGATCATAGAGATGCAGCTCACCTCCAAACACACACTCACGGGCTGTAGCACCATTATACTTATTGCCCGAATCAACCCAAACACCCTTATCTCTCTCATAACCTCTCAACTCCTCATTTGGCGGTTTGAATCTAGACTCGTCATATCGAAATCTATCCCCAAACTGAGCTTTGCTCCGTATCTCTAGCTTAGATTCTAAACGCACCATTCTCGCTTCTAATTCCTCCACTCTCCTATCAGGTGGGTCCCCACACTTGAGTCCTATTACTTTTTCTAAACTCGGACCACTCACCACCTTCTCCTCATCTCTCTCGTTCTTCTCACACTCACCCACTAACGAAACCTCCTGCACTCTATCACTAGGCCCTTTCGAATTCATAACCTTAAAAACTACCGATTCCTCACCCGCTCTAAGTGTGATGGTGCTTAAAAAGACATCTATGAGAGCTTTAGCGGTGTTCAAGAACGGACGTCCTAAAATTAACGGTACGTTTTCATCGGCTTCCATGTCAAGAATGACGAAATCGGCCGGAAAAACGAACTTGTCAACCTTAATAAGCAAATTCTCAACTATGCCCCTCGGGTGTTTCACGGACCTATCAGCTAAGGATAATGTCATTCGGGTAGGTGAAAGCTCGCCTAAGTCTAGCTTCTCGTAAAGAGAAAAGGGCATCAAATTGATGCTAGCTCCTAGGTCAGCTAAGGCTTTAGTATTGGTATTACTACCGAATAGACAAGGAATAGTGAACACACCGGGATCGGTAAGCTTTTCGGGAAGCTTATTTGAGACAATGGCCGAACACCCTCCATGCAATGGGACATCCGACAACTCCCCTAACTTCTCCTTATTCCTAAGAAGGTCCTTTAAAAATTTCGCATATTTAGGCATGGACTGGAGTGCCTCAATAAAAGGAAGATTAATCTTCAATTGCTTGAAGATATCTAAGAATTGCCCGTATTCCCTTGAGTATTTTTGGTTCTTAAGACGTGAGGGAAACGGGACATACGCATGGTTCACGTAGGGTGAAGGTCTAACATCTATTGGGGTTTTCTCAACTTTCTTCTCACTTTGAGACTCACCGGGCTGTGCGGTACTTGCTGGGCTTAGCCTCTTTTGCACTTTGCCGGGAGCCTCCATCTCTATCTCCTCGTCTATAATATCCCCATCCTCATCAACTACTCTCTCCTCTACTCTCGGGTTTCCTACGGTTTTGCCACTACGAGTGGTAATGGCCTTTACATGAGCATTAGGGTTCGGTTGGGTGTGACCCGCAAACTGACCGGGTAATCTCTCCTCTAACTTCCTAGACATATCACCTACAACCCTTTGAAGGTCTTGGAAAGCAGCTTGGTGATTCTTAAAAATAAGGTCATGTTCGCTAAGTTTCTTTTGGGTGGTTTGATCCCTAACAACTAGCTGGCTCATCATAGCCTCCATTCTTTCTATGTTGCCCCCTAAATCAAAACTTGAACCCTGACCTGTTTGAACCTGACTACTTGACCCCCCATCTTTGACTTGCCCATTTGAACCCCCACCAAAAAGTGAACCTAGACCCCTATTTGGATTTTGAGCTATTTGAAAACCAGGGGGTCCATTTGAGCGAAAATTGTTGTTATTAGCAAAATTATTATTATCATCATTACGCCAACCCCCACCAAAATTATTATTATTATTACCAAACCCACTGGATTGACCTCTACCGAAACCTCCTCCTACGAAGTCAACTTGCTCCTCACCAACAAGTAATGGACACGCACTCGTGTCGTGACCCCCTCGGCAAAACTCACACTTATCTACCTTAGCTCTAATCTCCTTGAGCTCTCGAGTTATGTTTTCCAACACAGCGGCCAAACTAGGGTCCATGGTGACATGGTTCACCCCACGGGCGGGTGCACTAGTAGTGGTATTTGAATTACCACTTTGATACCGCTGATCGGCTCGCGATTGAGATTGAGATTGGGCAAATGCCTCAAAACGTTCTAAACACTCAGCAATAGTAAGAATACCCATCATATGCCCCCCCCCCACATTAGTATCGAACCTATCACGAGTCTCTTGGGTGAGACCGTTATAAAATTTCTCACATAAAGCCCAATCAGAAAGACCATGCTGGGAGCAACGAGCACAAAGGTTTTGGAAACGCTCCCAAGCAAGGTAGTAAGGCTCGTCGGGCTCCATGCGGAAGGAGTGGATTTGGTCTCTAAGACGTGAGGCTTTTGCGGGCGGGAAATATTTGTTCAAAAAGGCTTGACGAAGCCCCGCCCATGTGGTGAAGGTGCCGGTTGGTTGAGAGTCCAACCAAGTAGCCGCACGGCCGGCTAATGAGAATGGGAAAAGTTGTAGGTAGGTGGCATTATTGGGTGCACCGTGAAGGTTAAAGGTGGCTAGGATGCGGGAGAAACGGTTAATGTGGGCCGGGGCGTCCTCATCGTCTCGGCCATGGAATTGGATGGTATTGGTTATAGCCTGCATGGCATAAGACGGAATCTGCCATGAATTCTCACTAACAATGGGTGGAACGGTGATGGGTGAAGCAAGGCCGGTGAAATCCTGAGTGGCCTGCTGATGGACAGTTTGCCTATTGTTGGCCATTGGTTCTACGTTTTCTGGATTGCTAGAGCTACTAGAAGTAGGGCTATCGGGTGGGGAAACCTTAGGTGAGGTTTTAGGTGAATGGTTAGGCGAAGGTGGTGGTGTAGGAGGTGGGGTGGGTAATGGGGTGGAATCAAAGTTGGGGAAACGAGAAGAGGATGTAGAAGTAACCTGTGGGCCTTGGCCCAATTGAGATGATGACTGCTTGACTGGTGGTGGTGGTCCGTGCGAGCGCAGATGTGGCATCCACTACAAGCAAAAACCTGAACACAAGAAAAGCAAACAATAGTTACTACGACTCAAGATGAAAATAAAAGACGCAAAACAAAGTAAACACGTAGCACGTATTTGTCAAGTAAATCTATCAAAGCTAATGAACGCAATTACCAAGAGTCCCCGGCAACGGCGCCAAAAAACTTGATGTGTGCTAAATAGACTATAAAAATTAACTATATTAGACTCTCTAAGCTAGACACTAAAAAGCTTTAATTCTAGACTCGACCTAAAACCACACAATCGGCAAGTGTACCGATCAATGTAGTATAACCTAGGAAGTCCGGATATCGAACCACGAGACTCTATGTATTACGTAAACTAGACTCTGACAAACACTGACAGACACGACTAAAACTTGTTTAATTGTTTTGGGGGGGGGGGTTACTGAAAACTAAGGAAATCTATATTAGACTACTAAATTAAACTAGAGCTAGACTAAAGACGAATGAAGACTATGGACTTTACTTATATGAGAACGGGACCACCTAGACAAGAATCCTGAATCGTTTTTAAGAGATTACCGATTAAGTTAAATGCATGAATTATGGAACCGGGATCTTAAAATACTAAACCTATTAAGAACCAACGAGGCCCCTCGACCCTTCCCAAGGAGAAACCTGTGGAACTACCTAGGCCGTTAATCCTACCGGTTATTAGACGCCTTCCCAGTTGTCTAATTATTGTGTAAGTACCCTAATGTTGACCTATTCTTTCCCAATCCTAGATCTAGGGTAGTTTGAAGTAATTAATTTGACTTGGTAGACTAATAAAACCGACAGGTAAACCAAGAGATAACCTTTCCCAACGCCTATCTAAAGCAATTCCCCGGGTAAGATCTACCAATAGCCCCTCACCTCCCAGGTATTAGGACTAGTAGAACACTAAGACTTAGCAAATTATTACCAATTACTTCTAGGGGTTATTGGCCAATTCTCCCTAAAGAGTTAAGGTTTTCTTATGTGATATAGACACTCACCGAAATCCTAAACCCTAATATGACTCTATGTTGTGATATAGACCGTCACTAAGAATCATATGAAGCAAATAATAACAATAAACCAATTCAAAGTACGCATACACATCAAACCATTAAATCAAACCGCTTACTAAACACAATCAACCCATAAACATCATGCAAATAACGAAAACGGAAAAAACTTTATATTAATCCATTCATCAAGTCTAGGTGGTTTATAAATTTAGCCAAGCATACTAAAACGTGAAAACAAATCAAAGATGTCTAAACACGAATTCATCATAACAAGTTTTGTAAGAAAAATCAAGAATAAAGAACTAGAAAACCCGATTAGATCTTCAAGTCTTCTTCCTCGAACTGGTACCGATGATTCCTATGCTTCAAGATCTCCGAAAGTGCTCCAAGAATGCTCAACAAGTCGCCCAAGAAGTCCAAAATCGAATTAGGGTTTTTTCAAGTATAAAATTGTATTTATATGACTTTCCATAACAAAAATCGCCAGCTACAGGCTTCTGGCTGGGCGCTACAGGATCAGGGAACGGGTGGTGGGGTGCCACCTTGTTTTTCAGCTCATGTACTACCTTCAGACTCTCGCCGGGTGCCAGAAACTTCTCACGGGGTGCCAGAGAGTGATTTTTCAGCTCTTTAACTCTATTTCAACTCCTCGACCTTTCCAACATGCTCCAAGACTTGACTTTCCAATATTTTAACTCGTTTTACTCGGTTTTCCGCATATTTAAGCATCAAGACCCGCGAAACACGATTTGATCAATAGCATGCACATTCTAACGAAAAACAAAACTAAATTTAATGAAAATTATACAAACTGTACACGATATAAGAATGTATTTTGCAATACATCAAACATCCCCACACTTACTCTTTTTTCGTCCTCGAAAAAGAATTATGCAACGGAATCAGAGACGAATCATCACTCGGGTCAAAATCATAGGTATATTTAATTAAAACCAAGACTTACGTTAGCCGCGATTGCGAATATACTTGTCCACTTTAAACCCAAATCCAATCCTAAACCCTTATCATGTGATTTTAATTTAAGTGCGGTCAATCCACCTAGGGTCTCACACCAGAATTTACGGTCCACCTACTCCCACCTCAAGCTTATAGGACTAAAGGAACGATCATTTGACCAATTCCCAACCGTCTTATATCAAAACCAAAAGAGTTTACAATCAAATTTTTTTTCTTTTTTCCATTTTTTTTTCTATTTTTCCTTTGCTTCTTGCTCTCTTTTTTTTTTTTCTCGTGAGTCTAGACGATGCTTTCCCTAACCAAGAGGTATTCCGGCTGTAGAGTCGCTATCCCCAACCACAGATTACTTAGGTTTCGGTACTTTTAATCGGCAATTTGATTTCACACATCCCAGAGGCATTCCGGCTGCAGAGTCGCTATCCCCAACTCGGATTACATAGACCTGTGTTACTTTCATTTAGTTTCTAGCTCACTTTTTATTCTATTTTTTTTCGAATGACCACAAACTCTAACGGTTTTAACTTATAACGGTGCCCCTTATACTCTTATTGGCAGTTTTGATTTCCCATATTTCCTAGGTGAAAACCCACTAGCAGACCGACAATTAAGGTATATTAGCTCAAAGGACTTAAAACCAAACCCGGGCCTATTCACATATCCCTAACTAGACGCAAGCTCGATTTATTTTATAATCTCATATTATTATTATTCCAACCCGAGCAAAAATTCATCTTTTCTATCATTTTCCGTTTTAATTTGCAAACTTCTTTTTTATTCGAAAGACATTTTCTGATTTTTCAATTTTTTTGGATTTTTTCAAAATTTTCTAATTTTTTTTGTATTTTTAATTTTTTAATTTTTTTTCATATTAAAGACTCGATTATTTACAAGTATCCCATCCCCACACTTAGAGATTGCATTGTCCCTAATGCAAGAATGAAAATACGACACAACACTACCTAAGAAATAAAAACTGCAAACGAAATAAATAAAAATATACAACAACAAAAAGGGAAACGACTTAGCTGAGTATGTGAGACTGTCAAAGTGCCAGTCGTTTCCACATAAGCCCTCCAATTCGATACGCGCTCAGCAAACAACTCAAACCTCGGACACGCGAACGAAAGCGGCTACAAATATCAACCTAATCAAGCAAACACCAAACACTAGCAAAAGATAATATATAAGCTACTAAGTGTTAGTGCAAATATCCAACAACCAAACGTCAACCATCCCCAAAATCCCAACCAACCTGTTTAACGTATTTAAGTACAAACCAATAGACGAGGATTAAAAACAGCATAAAGATAAAAATAAACAAAAGATATAAGCTATCATCCTCCGCATCACTCAACACCTCATCACCCGCCTGTGTCCCACTGGCCCCTGGATGATCCTGCACCTGACATTCTGCAAAACAATTCAAGTATAACAAGACAAAGAAAAGCAGAATATTAGTCACAAACTATTTTTGGTATTTTTGAATTTTTTCATTTTTTTGTATTTTTATTTTTTCATTTTTTTTATTTTTTTATTTTTTTATTTTTTTTAATGAAAAATAATATATACAAAAACAACGGTCGTATAGCATTTCGTTCGCGGCCGTAGTTTAAAAACAAAGTGATGTTAGAGCGACTTTTTGCAAATCCCTTTTTAAGCATAACCGAACCTCGCCCAAATGGAGATTGAGCCACTGATTCAGCCACAGAAGTGTTCTGCTGATACCAAGATATTATTCAAAATGTTAGGAAATTATCTACGGAACTATGTGCATATTTGTATATTATTATTGTGTGTTATTTGACTATTTGTTAGTTTACAGTATGAGCGACCAAGGACCTTCAGACGCTTACCGTCAGTTGTCCAGCTCACCTAGGAGCGAAGGCACCTCTTCACAGCCTACCCTCTCAGGGTATTTAGCTGAAAATGAAGATGTGATATTCGTGTTTAAGGCTCAGTCTGAAGAGCAATTCCCTCCTAAGAAGAGAGGATGGTTAAGTAGAGGAGCGCATGAACGTAGGAAAAGGATGAAAAAATTACAACAGATGCTCATGCCCAGGATATGCTCTATAGGAATCTAGCAAACTTTCATATATTAACAACTACAGCCGCAGACCCTAACCTGGAGCAACTCATAGCACCCCAGCCCTTACCCTTGTTTTCCACACAACCAATGGAGATTGAAGCCAACCCAGTAAACCAAATCCAAATGCATGATTTTGACCCAGCAGAGATACCTAGAGTACCAACACCCAATCCCTTAGACCCAAACTATGACCCGTGGTTTGATGACCATAGTGATTTCCAGCAACACTACCCAATACCCGAAGAACCTATGCCAAACCTAGCAGACTACCCAAACTTGGACCCTCTAGATCCCTATTATGATAATGACCAATTCATCAGGGAAATTTTAGAGAATCCTTACCCTTACCAAGAACCCATGCCCCAGTTCCCAAACCCAGTGCCAGCACCTGCACCCACAATGAGTGCAGAAAACGTGTAAGAACTCCGAACCTTTGGTGAGGAGATTCTAGAAGGTAGTGAAAGGATGAGGCAAATAGGGGAACGACTCGTCTGGAAATATGACGAGCGTAATATGGACTTTTAGATGAACCCCTACCCTTAATAATAATAGTAATAATATATATATATATATAATACGTGTGTATGTTTGAAAAAAAATATCTAGACAATAGATATGGATGCCTAATAGTATTGTAATTTCAATTCCAGTTGTATTGTAATATATATGGATGCATACTATATAAGAAAGAGTAAGTCGCAATGTTCGACGATTTTGATCAATATGCGTGTTATGTGATTGTTAGCATTAAATATTATTTTGTGTTATTAATAATTGGTAATGTTTAAAATTCAGATGGACAACGATGTGAACCAGTAAAACCAGAATAACGATAACCAGAAAAACACCGATACCAATGAAACTGGCCGCGGCCGCCCGTTCCCAGGAAGATAGGGGACGGGGGTTGCGACACCTATGTTGTGTTTGTATGGATATACCCTATTAAAAATATTTTTTTTACATATACATATCGGGTTTTTTTTTAAATAACGTGCCCTCCAAAATATCGGGACCTAGCCAGTAGTCCTCCCCACCCACCCTTAGAGCCGCCCATGATTATGCACCATTAGATTGTTACTTTAGATGGATGAGATTAATTAGTGGTATTTTTTTGTAAGTTATGTTTTATTTTTAATCTTTTATTTGATAGTACGGGGGTACAAATGTAATTTTGGCGTGTCTTAAATTCAAAACTCACATGCACGTCCACCCCCTCCCTACCCCAAGTCTTTTTTTTAATGCTATTAACTTTAACTTTTATATACATTTTTAAACCAAAAATTACACCATGACAACACGCGTTTTTTTTTCTAAGTTTGATGTATATTCAACAATTTTTAGCTTTTACTCCAACCAACGAATTAGATCGATCTATAAATAGATAGTTAATTTCTTAAAGAGTAAACTGACAGAATGGTCCATGAGGTTTAATCACTTTTGTCATTTTAGTCCAAAACTCAAACCTTTTTAATCTGTGTCCCTGTGATTTCAATTTTGTTGCCATTTTTAGCAGCAACGTGTTTTAGCATCCGCTAAGAGAGAAACAGATGCTCATGCCCAGGGTATGCTCAATAGGAGTCTAGCAAACTTTCATATACTAGCAATTACAGCCGCAGACCCTAACCTGGAGCAACTCATAGCACCCCAGCCCTTACCCTTGTTTCCCACACAACCAATGGAGATTGAAGCCAACCCAGAAAATCAAATTCAAATGCATGATTTTGACCCAGCAGAGATACCTAGAGTACCAGCACCCAATCCCTTAGACCCAAACTACGACCCGTGGTTTAACGACCATAGGGATTTCCAGCAACGCTACCCAATACCCGAAGAACCTATGCGAAACCTAGCAGCCTACCCAAACTTGGACCCTCTAGATCCCTATTATGATAATGACCAATTCATCAGGGAAATTTTACAGAATCCTTACCCTTACCAAGAACCCATGCCCCAGTTCCCAAACCCAGTGCCAGCACCTGCATCCCCAATGAGTGCAGAAAACGTGCAAGAACTCCGAACCTTTGGTGAGGAGATTCTAGAAAGTAGTGAAAGGATGAGGCAAATAGGGGAATGACTCGTCTGGAAATATGACGAGCGTAATATGGACTTTTGGATGAACCCATACCCTTAATAATATATATATATATATATATATATAAAATATGTGTGTATGTTTGAAAAAAATATCTAGACAATATATATGGATGCCTAATAGTATTGGAATTTCAATTCCAGTTGTATGGTAATATATATGGATGTATACTATATAAGAAACAGTAAGTCGCAATGTTCGACGATTTTGATCAATATGCGTGTTATGTGATTGTTAGCATTAAATATTATTTTGTGATATTAATAATTGGTAAATGTTTAAAATTTAGATGGACAACGAAGTGAACCAGTAAAACCAGAATAACGATAACCAGAAAAACACTGATACCACTGAAACTGGTCGCGGTCGCCCGTTCCCAGGCAGATAGGGGACGGGGGTTGCGACACCTATGTTGTGTTTGTATGGGTATACCCTATTAAAAATATTTTTTTACCTATACATATCGGGTTTTTTTTTTAAATAACGTGCCCTCCAAAATATCGGGACCTAGCCAGTAGTCCTCCCCACCCACCCTCAGAGCCGCCCATGATTATGCACCATTAGATTGTAACTTTAAATGGATGAGATTAATTAGTGGTATTTTTTTTGTAAGTTATGTTTTATTTTTAATCTTTTATTTGATAGTACGGGGTACAAATGTAATTTTGGCGTGTCTTAAATTCAAAACTCACATGCATGTCCTCCCCCTCCCTACCCCAAGTCTTTTTTTTAATGCTATTAACTTTAACATTTATACACATTTTTTAAACCATAAATTACACCATGACAACACGCGTTTTTTTTCTAAGTTTGATGTATATTCAACAATTGTTAGCTTTTACTCCAACCAACGAATTAGATCGATCTATAAATAGATAGTTAATTTCTTAAAGAGTAAACTGACAAAATGGTCCATGAGGTTTAATCACTTTTGTCATTTTAGTCCAAAACTCAAACCTTTTGAATCTGTGTCCCTGTGATTTCAATTTTGTTGCCATTTTTAGTAGCAACGTGTTTTAGCAGCCGCTAAGAGAGAAACAGATGCTCATACCCAGGATATGCTCAATAGGAGTCTAGCAAACTTTCATATATTAGCAACTACAGCCGCAGACCCTAACCTGGAGCAACTCATAGCACCCCAGCCCTTACCCTTGTTTCCCACACAACCAATGGAGATTGAAGCCAACCCAGAAAACCAAATCCAAATGCATCATTTTGACCCATCAGAGATACCTAGAGTACCAACACCCAATCCCTTAGACCCAAACTACGACCCGTTGTTTGACGACCATAGGGATTTCCAGCAACACTACCCAATACACGAAGAACCTATGCCAAACCTAGCAGCCTACCCAAACTTGGACCCTCTAGATCCCTATTATGATAATAACCAATTCATCAGGGAAATTTTAGAGAATCCTTACCCTTACCAAGAACCCATGCCCCAGTTCCCAAACCTAGTGCCAGCACCTGCACCCCCAATGAGTGCAGAAAATGTGCAAGAACTCCGAACCTTTGGTGAGGAGATTCTAGAAGGTAGTGAAAGGATGAGGCAAATAGGGGAACGACTCGTCTGGAAATATGACGAGCGTAATATGGACTTTTGGATGAACCCCTACCCTTAATAATAATAGTAATATATATATATATATATATATAGGGAGGAGTTCATGCGAGAACCACCCTTATTGCGAGAACCGCGAGAACCAATGTGAACACAACCTAAAATAGCTAAAAAAAAACCTAAAAAAACCCAACCCCCACCCCAAGCTAACCCCCCCCCCCCCAACCTAAATGCTAAAAACTAAAACCCCAAAAAAACTTAAAAAAACCTAACCCCCCCCCCCCACAAGCTAAAATGCTAAAAACTAAACCCCCCAAAAAACTAAAAAATCTAAAAAAATAAAAAAAAAATATTTTTTATGCTCAAATCGCTACTTTTAGTGGCCAAAATTTTTTTTTTTTTTAAATTTTAATTTTTTTTTTTTGCTTCGAAAAGTAGTGATTTTTATATAAAAAATATTAAAAAAAATTGTGTGACTTTTAGCTATTTTTAGGCATTTTTTGTTGTGTTCACATTGGTTCTCGCGGTTCTCGCAATAAGAGGTGGTTCTCGCATGATCTTCTCCCTATATATATATATATATATACATATATATATATATATATACATATATATATATATACATATATATATATATATATAATATGTGTGTATGTTTGAAAAAAAAAATCTAGACAATAGATATGGATGCCTAATAGGATTATAATTTCAATTCCTGTTGTATTGTAATATATATGGATGCATACTATATAAGAAAGAGTAAGTCGCAATGTTCGACGATTTTGATCAATATGCGTGTTATGTGATTGTTAGCATTAAATATTATTTTGTGATATTAATAATTGGTAAGTGTTTAAAATTCAGATGGACAACGAAGTGAACCAGTAAAACCAGAATAACGATAACCAGAAAAACATCGATACCACTGAAACTGGCCGCGGCCGCCCGTTCCCAGGCAGATAGGGGACGGGGGTTGCGACACCTATGTTGTGTTTGTATATGTATACCCTATTAAAAATATTTTTTTACATATACATATCGGTTTTTTTTTAAATAACGTGCCCTCCAAAATATCGGGACCTAGCCAGTAGTCCTCCCCACCCAGCCTCAGAGCCGCCCATGATTATGCACCATTAGATTGTAACTTTTGATGGATGAGATTAATTCGTGGTATTTTTTTGTAAGTTATGTTTTATTTTTAATCTTTTATTTGATAGTACAGGGGTACAAATGTAATTTTGGTGTGTCTAAAATTCAAAACTCACATGCACGTCCTCCCCCTCCCTACCCCAAGTCTTTTTTTTAATGCTATTAACTTTAACATTTATATACATTTTTAAACCAAAAATTACACCATGACAACACGCGTTTTTTTTTCTAAGTTTGATGTATATTCAACAATTGTTAGCTTTTACTCCAACCAACGAATTAGATCGATCTATAAATAGATAGTTAATTTCTTAAAGAGTAAACTGACAAAATGGTCCATGAGGTTTAATCACTTTTGTAATTTTAGTCCAAAACTCAAACCTTTTGAATCTGTGTCCCTGTGATTTCAATTTTGTTGCCATTTTTAGCAGCAACGTGTTTTAGCAGCCGCTAAGAGAGAAACAGATGTTCATGCCCATGGTATGCTCAATAGGAGTCTAGGAAACTTTCATATATTAGCAACAACAGCCGCAGACCCTAACCTTGAGCAACTCATAGCACCCCAGCCCTTACCCTTGTTTCCCACACAACCAATGGAGATTGAAGCCAACCCAGAAAACCAAATCCAAATGCATCATTTTGACCCATCAGAGCTACCTAGAGTACCAGCACCCAATCCCTTAGACCCAAACTACGAATCGTGGTTTGACGACCATAGGGATTTCCAGCAACACTACCCAATACCCGAAGAACCTATGCCAAACCTAGCAGCCTACCCAAACTTGGACCCTCTAGATCACTATTATGATAATGACCAATTCATCAGGGAAATTTTAGAGAATCCTTACCCTTACCAAGAACCCATGCCCCAGTTCCCAAACCTAGTGCCAGCACCTGCACCCCCAATGAGTGCAGAAAACGTGCAAGAACTCCGAACCTTTGGTGAGGAGATTCTAGAAGGTAGTGAAAGGATGAGGCAAATAGGGGAACGACTCGTCTGGAAATATGACGAGCGTAATATGGACTTTTAGATGAACCCTTACCCTTAATAATAATAGTAATATATATATATATATATATATATTTATATATGTATATATATATATATATAATATGTGTCTATGTTTGAAAAAAAATATCTAGACAATAGATATGGATGCCTAATAGTATTGTAATTTAAATTCCAGTTGTATTGTAATATATATGGATGCATACTATATAAGAAAGAGTAAGTCGCAATGTTCGACGATTTTGATCAATATGCGTGTTATGTGATTGTTAGCATTAAATATTATTTTGTGATATTAATAATTGGTAAATGTTTAAAATTCCGATAGACAACGAAGTGAACCAGTAAAACCAGAATAACGATAACCAGAAAAACACCGATACCACTGAAACTGGCCGCCACTGCCCGTTCCCAGGCAGATAGGGGACGGGGGTTGCGACACCTATGTTGTGTTTGTATGGGTATACACTATTAAAAATATTTTTTTTAAATATACATATCGGGTCGATTTTTTTAAATAGCGTGCCCTCCAAAATATCGGGACCTAGCCAGTAGTCCTCCCCACCCAGCCTCAGAGCCGCCCATGATTATGCACCATTATATTGTAACTTTAGATGGATGAGATTAATTAGTGGTATTTTTTTTAAGTTATGTTTTATTTTTAATCTTTTATTTGATAGTACGGGGGTACAAATGTAATTTTGGCGTGTCTTAAACTCAAAACTCACATGCACGTCCTCCCCCTCACTACCCCAAGTCTTTTTTTTTAATACTAACAAATTTAACTTTTATATACATTTTTTAAACCAAAAATTACACCATGACAACACGCGTTTTTTTTTCTAAGTTTGATGCATATTCAACAACTAGGTTTTTACCCGGGATTGCTTCCCGGGCTCGGGAAAGTTATTTAGATTAATTAATTACCATTGGTTATTAATACGACCGCATTACATCAACCATCTTATACTGTTATTAATACGACCAAAAGTCAATCAGATGTTGTTGTTTTTAGTTCACAACTCCACATTGTTTCCGTTAGACATGGAGCTAATAATTTACATGTACATATATAGTTTTAGAATCACAACTTCAAAACTAAACAAACAAGTCTAGTATCAGTTTCGAAAAGCAAACAACTACAACCCGAAAATTTAGTTCAATGTATGCTTCTGCATTTGCCTTCTTCAAACCACAAACATTCATCCGAACATAAAAAACTTTTTACCTTTCACAAAGTTAAGTGTAAATGCTTGACCTGAAACCTTGCCTTTATCTCTCACAAACTTTCTCATTCCTTGCAGATAATATCTTGGTTGACCTCGAGATGAACCTATAGCAGCTTGAATATTCCAAACATCACCTGCCACGTCCACAATCTTCAAACCCATCTTACGATTCAGTCCATGATCTTCAGCCTGTTTTTTAAAAAGGTGCTATAACAAACAACGAACAATTCAATAAACAAAGAATTAACACATCTTTAAAATCTGACTAAAGTATTATATATTAGTAAACTCATCATCACAAACTTACAAAATGACCGTCCACACGGAAAGAAAGAGGTACGATCTGATCATCTTCATTCCCAACAACCATACCACTATTATTGACATCAACGACGTCCTGTACAGCTTCACTATCTGAACTCAACACAATCTCTTCTATCACCTTTTGTTTAACAACAGCACAAACCTCAGGTGGAAGCACTAAATCACAGGTAGCACAATTGAAAACCGTGATATGAAAAGTCTGAAGATCTATCATCTCAAAGACAATGAGATGATCAACAGTTAATGACAAGTCATTCTTTATCTCCTTCCATCCGGTAATTATGTAAAGTTCATTGTTGATATCTTCCACCCCTACAGACCAGTTCTTGTTTTCAGATCCTTTAATAACGACCGGATATGAAGGAATAGTGTTTAACATCTTGTGATGAACAAAAGAACGATTAATACTCTACAATCAGAATAAAACACATTATATAGTACATTAGTAAAAATATATCAGAAAATTAAGTAAAAAAATAAAACACAACAAATAAACAATTGTATCTCCAATAAAATTACATGATGAATAATATTCGAAGTTACATACCACAAAATCTTCGTTACTAGATGGTTTGTAGTAAAACTCTTCACAAGGAGAAAGAGCAATGTCTTGATAAAAATACAATATTCTGAAACTTTGTAAAGCTTCTTCAAAATGAAATATCAACCATGAATCTGAAGGTATTTTCAAACTGTCTACCAATTGACACCAACCATTATAAAAATAATATCTGCCATTGCTTAGGGGATAGATCTTGACTTTAAAAACATTTCCAGCTGTGGTTCGGATATTTGTATTTCCAATTGGATAATTAAACTATTGAATCCAATTTTGATACTGTTTTGGCAAAATCTAAGCATAAATAAAAGAAACACTTTTATTGCTAATTATCATACCAAAAAATTAAAATTAAGTGTTAAACTAAGATCGGATAAAACTACTAACCAAACATTTCCTTTTACTGCTTTGAAGGTAACACGGAAATCCATAAATCATTCTCACATAAAACTGTAACAGTATCAATCATATATAATCAAAATCAATAACATTAAGAAACAAATGAATACAATGCATTAAGGTATGCAATATATCTAAATAAAAGATGATACAACTAATATATATCAAAATAATAATAGACAACATCAAAAAGGTGAGAATACATGTAATTTCTTATCATATCGAAATATATATATATATATATATATATATATATATATATATATATATATATATATATATTTACATCAAATCATATAATTAAAACTTAAAACCTACTTTTCCGATTAAGTATCACAAATATACAAGAACGATCAACAGCTGTATAAATTGTATAGAAAAACAGGATAGTGACTTGTGTCTATTCAAAAGAAAAACTTAAAAACAGTATACCAAGTACTAATCAAAATAAATTCAACTTTTTTAAATACACATGAGAATACATCAGATGGTATATCATAAATTAGAATAAGATAAATATATGAGCAAAGTGAAATCCAATAAAATCAACAATAGATAACACAAATGGTAGATACAGGAAATGCAGATCACTTTTTTTAGAAACATATATGTCTATCATAACATGCATAATAACTACATATTAATCGGATATTCAAAAAAATTAGGACTATCAAAAATTGTTCAAGTATAAGCCGCAACAATAAACGCAATCATAACCAACAATGGATTGGAAAAAAAAACAGGGACATACATGAATACACTACCGTCGACTACAACTTCTTCATTTAAATAACAAGAACCATAATCGCCCAAAGAATTCATAACTAAAAGAATAAACATAAAAAATACAAAACAAATCAGATTATTTAACAATACCTTTATTATTATACAAGATGATATTGATGAAGATCGGAAGAAATCGAAGAAGATGACAGATTTTGTTGGAGAAAGTGTAGAAAGAAACGTGGAGAGAGAAATGAACCGAGATTTTCTGAGGATCTTTAAAATGTTAGAAGTTTAAAAATATCCCATGTAACCGGGTCGGATAATCCCATTTTTTCGTCAACATCTGTTTGACTTTTGGTCAACCGCTGTTTGAGTTTTGGTCAACATCTCATTTAGTATTCAACAGAAATTTGGATAAGTCAATCAGTGGTTTGAAAATCTGTTTGACTTTTAGTCAACAGATGCATGGAAACCCATGTTAGATTAAACAGTGTTTTGAACAAATATTTAAAGATCTGTTTAGACCTAAACAGATGTTGGGGCTTAAACAAATGTTTGGCGTTCTATATCAGTTGTTTGGACTTAAACAGATGTTTGGATTTAAACAGATGTTTGGCCATAAACAGAATTTGCCAATAAAGATATGTTTGGCCTTATACAAATGTTTGAAGTTAAACAGATGTTTGCTCATAAATAGATATTTGGCCACAAACCAAACATCTGCTTGAGGTCAACATCTGTTTCACTATTCGCCAACATCTGTTCGACTTTTGGTCAACATCTGTTAAAATATAAACACTGTTAACATAAATTACAAATAATTAGCTAATAGACGGCACACAATTAGCAACTTAAATCATCAAGACCCTTAACAATTTGACCATATGATTTAATCATGTGTTTTATATTATATGGGTCAACTGAAAAAGAAAATTCACTAAAAGGATAACAAATTAAACAGCTCAAAAAAAAGCTCAAAGAGTATTTTTACTACAAAACAGGATTAACAAACAATGCCAATAGTGAAGTCAACCATGTTTCTTTCACCTTTGACTTTCAAAGTCAATTCAGTTACTTACCAAATTCACAAATACATAAAATTTCTTATATAACCGCAAACATTACCACACCTAGTAATCTTAACTCTGCTATAAACTGTAAAACACAAACCCAAATATCACATTTCCATTGTGAATCTTTATTGCCTCATCAAAAATTCCCTGACTTGCCCTTTGAATTGTAATTCAAAGTCCAACGAATCTGTATTAGGATCTCCTGATTTGTAGCTTTTTTGGCATAGCTGGAACCACTGCTTCAGGGTAAACAGGCTTTTGGGGAACATTAGGATCTTTCTTTCTTAATTCTTCCAGCTTTTTGTAAGAGAAAAACACTTTATCCTCTTTCCACCTTGACACTTGGTTCTTTGACCCAAAATTAGCTGTTATTAACTCTTCTTTCATTCTCTTCAGCTGCAGAGACCTATCTGGTACATTTTTCTTAAACTTTGCCCAGATAGGAGGAGTCTGCTTCACCTTCTTTTTGATCATATCTTGAATTCCGGCTGTTTCACTTTCTAGCTCACTGATGGTCCATTCTTTGTACTTGTACTTTTCTCCCTTGTATGTTTTGTAAGCCATGATATAGCCAATATAATCTTTCCTCAAAGTTTCATCAGCTCTTTCTGATAAATTTTGACAGAGATCTTTTGAAAACTGCTCCAAAATTTTCACTTGGGTTAGCAAATGTTGGTAAAATGTTTGAATCTCTCTGTCAGATTTTCCTTGTGTATTTCTTTTGGAGATATCCTCTGCTTGTTGAGCCTTTAACTTCAAGTATTCATTAATGTTATTAGGCCTTGGATATCCTTGAACAGATGGCAAGTTCCTTTTAGCAGGGTCATCTTCAGAGTAGAAGGATATGATCTCCTCTCTAACTGCTTCCAGTTCTAATGGATACAGGACTCCTGCAGGAAGAATGGCAGTGTTTGAATTTGAAACTTGTGCTGAAGAGAATGGGACAGCATTGGGAATGGTAACAAGGGAAAATGGTTGGGTGGATGTTTGCGGTGTTGAAGGATCAACATTCAGAATTATCCTTCTCCTTTTATGTTTTGGAGAGGTTGGTGGTGTTTTGGTGCGTTGAGTGGTAGTGATTTGAGTGGTAGATGGTTGACTAACAGTTGTTGAAACAACTGGTGTTTCAACCACTGTTACCATTACAACAGATGATGTGTCACCTGAAGTATTTTCCTTTTTGGTAGGTGGTGTTGGTAGTAATGAGGATGTTTTTGATGGTAATGGGATTTGTGGTAAGGCAGTGGATTGAATTTGTGTTGAAGTGGTGCAAATTGTTGTGTAACATATGTTGAAACAACTGAAGTATCTACAACTGTCGATACAACAGATGTTTTAACATCTGCTCGTTTTGTGGTTTGATGTGTGGAGCTTTTGGGAGGTGTGGATTTGGGTTCCTTCACTTTTCTAGTGGGCTGTTTTCTTTTAGGCTCAGGATTTTCTTCATTCTTGGCCTCAGAAACACCCTGCTCATCCTTCTCCATACAAACTCTTTTCTCCTGTTCCCACCTTGCTTTATCCTTTGCCTCCATATCCCTTTTTACCGTTCCTTTTGCATCAGAAATGGCATTTGTGGTTACATCAACCTTTTTAGTACCATCTGGCTTAGGTATCTCTGCAAGCATAGTGGATTTGTCTGGTGCAATGTACAAACCATCTTCATATCCCTTTTTCTTTAGCTGCTTCATTTTCTCCCACTTTTTGGCATCAGCTGGTGGTGGGTTGTCCACAAAGATGATAGTAGGAGGAGCAGAACCAGTGGTTTTCAGCGAGTGGGCCTTCAATGCCTTTATGTCTGCTTGTGTATCCATAAACCTAGCTTCCATCATATTTCTGATCTTTTGAATCTGTATTTCATGTTGATGATCAGAATATGCCCTTTGTTGGTGAAGCACAAGTTGAAATAAACTCCAAAGCTCAATGGGAGTAGGAGCAGATGATGGAGCAGATGTTGTATCTGGTGCTGCAGTGGGTGTTGCCTTTTGGGCTTGTAACAACTGTTGGAGCATTGACTTAATATCTGCAACAGAAGTTTCCAATTTCTTAACCCTCTCCCTCAATTCCTTGTACATTAAACCATCACCCAAGTTAATGGGATCATCTGATTTCCCACTGGCAGTGGTTGTATCAACAGTTGACTTAGGGAAAGTTTCCCAAAAGTCATCCACAGATGCCCCTTTTTCTTGGTACTGGGGACTTCTTTCCTCAGCAATTGGGATCCTTTTAATAGAACCAGGGGTTGAAACAAAGACAGCAGCGGATATCACAGTTGCTGGAGAGGAAATTGCCTTCAGAGGAGTCTTATTGATGAAACAACTGGCCAGGTGTAGATCAGTGGATCCAACACCTGTAGTTGCTGCTCCAATTGAACTACTGACAGGAAGTACTTGTATTTCCTGCAGTGTAACCTCCTCAGTTGTTGGTGGGTTAGCAATGATTGAGACACCAGACCCAATCACTTGTTGAGGTATATCCTCATTAACAGGTGTTTGAGAAGAACTGGTTTGTGTCCGGGCTAAATCAACTGCATCCAACAAAAGTTTTGTTTCTGGGGGGATTTGAGAAGTGAGGATAGGTGTAGAAAGCGAATTTGCCCCGGGCAGTGGGCTGTGGATGATGGAATCAAGTGATTCCAGAGCATCATAATTTGGTGTCCCTATTATTACAACCTGCTCTTTTTTAGAAGAAGCAGGAGGAGTTTGAGGCTCAGGTTGAGATCTTTCTTCCAACTGCTGTGAGGTAGTAGCAGCAGTGGTTATTGGTGACTTTTGTGTTGTCACTGGTAGTTGCTCTAGGATTTCATCTTCCAGAGTTACCTTTGTTTTGGGTTTGGGGGGCTTTTGTGATTTTTTCTGTTTTGGTCTTTTGGTGGTTTTAGGTGGCGGTTTAACAGCAGTTGTTTTATTGCTATCATCACCTTGAGCAGTGGGCTCAACAGCAGGTGCCTGAGGAGCAGTGGTAGCTGCTGAAGTCTGCTCAGGAACCTCTACTTGTGTTTTGGAAAGTTTTGACATCCTTGTAAAGGTTTCAGTAGTGAGGCTCTTAATTGAAAAAGGATTACCCTGGATAAGCACATGGGCATTATCTTCTGAAAATTTCTTTTTAAAATAGTAACTTAAAAACCTTGGAAAGAGCAAAAACGCCTTTTTATTAACATTTCTAACAAGATAATTGAAGATTACCTGGGAATAGTTAAAATTTTCACCATGTAATATAGCATAAACTAGATATTGAATCTTCAATGGGATTTCATTGAAAGCAATGGTCTTGTTTGAGACACACATCAGTAGGGTATGAAACAAAAACCTTGTGGCAGGAGGAAAACTGCCTTTTTCTAAAGTGTCTTTTTTGATTTCCTCTTCATAACCCATTTGAATGAAAAACGTTTGATACTCTTCTTTAGGGAAAGATGTTTTACCTTTAAGATCATCGAGTTCAAAAACTTCCGAAATGGTTTGAGGTGTTATTGTGACTGGAACGTCCTTTATAGAAGAATTGATGGCTAAGGGCTTTTTATCCTTAGTTTCCAACTTAGCATTTTTCCAGAATTCTTGCTGGGTATCCATGTAGATCGGAGCATCACAAGTCAACAAAGTTTTGTACTTTGAAGAAGACAGAACATCAATGATGGAATTGAAGGTTTTGGTGTGACTGGGTTTTTCAAGTAGACCTAAGTAGTTATGTGTGGATTTGCGTGGGAGAGACATCGTGATTTGATTATGATTGCGAGAGGAAGAAGACGATGAAGAGGATGAGTGATTTTGAGAGAAATGGATGATAACTGCTTTGAGAAAAGAATTTAGAATTCGTTTCGACAGTAAAAACACTGTTTGGGGGTTTTGATCAGGGTTTTTTTTTTGGTGAAATAGTGAATGCTGACGTGGCATCGGTTACTAATAGATCTTACCGCTATGTACTGTCCACGTGCCAACCTCTGATGATAATGGAGGACAGTTGGTAGGAAACCACTGATGGAACAATAACAGTGGTTTGCAACAGTCACAAATGAGAACAGTGAGTAAGTTTTTGCTAGCAGTGGATAGCCATCAGTGTGTTAAAACACTGATTTTATACAACAGTTTTTTTTATTTTTTATTTTAACTTTAATTTTTATCACCAAAACAATATTCGAGGAACTCTTATCTCTTTGGAATGTAACGATTAGATAATATAGTTAACCTATCATTGTAATTCTAGTATTCAGTTAATAATATCATTCTATAGGGTGGGAGTTGGCTACAAAGTCCATTTTTCCTACAAAGTGTACAAAGTCATAAAACACCATAATATCAACCATGAAACACACTCAAAACCCACAAATAACATAGTGGAGGTTACTAAAACTCCATATTTGTGGGTTTTATGTTGTGTTTTGAATGATAAGGATTTGATTATCGAATTACTAACAATAGCGTGTTTTATGTTGGTTATCATATTTTGTTTTATATTCATAGTTGTACGATGGTGTGTTTGAAGTTTTTAAGGAATGTTAGGGTTTGGATATTGTGTTTTAGTGATCTTCACTATGTTATTTGTGGGTTTTAAGTGTGTTTTATGGCTGAAATTGTGGTGTTTTAAGACTTTGTACACTTTGTAGGAAAAATAGACTTTGTAGCGGAACCCCACCCTCATTCTATAATTAATTAACCACATCAACAATAAAAATGTGAGCAGTGGATTATTTTAAAAAAAAACAATGATTGTAAATTTCAGTGCATGTCAACAATAAAAGGGGAGCAGTGACTATTTTTTAACTATCCGTGGATACCCAACAAAATGTAACACAGATGTTTGGTCAGTCAGTGGTCAACAGTTGTTTCTGAAGAAACAGAGGATGGCCTTCAGCAGTGGATAACATTTAACAATCACATGTTTGCGCTTAAACAAATGTTTGACATTAAAAACTGTTTGCAAGAAAAGACCAATTTGAAGAATACTATACCCAAACAATCAAAATGAGGAGCTTAATAATCATCCAAGTGTACTTCACTTTTATTCAGTGGATGTCAACCTCCAAAATGTGAGCAGTAGTTGTTTTTTATCTAACAGTGGATAGATATTGATTTAATTTGCAACAAATAGTCATCAAGAATATTTTTTATTTTGTAATTTAACTTGCCATTTTATCATTAAAACAATGTTTTAAATTAAATACTGTTAAACATCTAATCTGGACATAAACAAAATTTTGAAATTAAATAAATATTCGACCTGAAACATCTGTTTGAACATAAACAGATGTTTGAAATTAAATAAATACTGTTAACATAAACAGAGATATAATATTAATAGTTTGGACATATAAATACTGTTAACAAAAACAAAGATAAAATATCTATTGTTGATGATGAACCACTTTTGTTGTTGGGCAATGGTTAATCTTTGAGTTTGTATAGGTTTGTCTCGAGAGATAAAGTATAGAGAACCAATGTTTGTCCTAAACACTGTTACATAAGAAAAACTGATACATAAATACTAAAGTTGAATCCGCTGTAGAAGCTGTTATAACTACACCATAAGTGCTAGTCTTTAACAGGACTTTGCCTTCAACAATGCATAGCCCTCATGAGACAATAAGCCCATCAGTCTTTATATGGAGTAGGAATTAATTATAACAGTCCTTAGCATGATCAGCTGTTATAACCACACCACCCTTTCAGAGTTGGACCATTAAACAAATCCTTGACACTATTAATCCTCTGTTGACTTACCAAACAGATCTTAAGACACAATTCAACATCAACATAATCTAAATATTACTGAAACAATAAATAATAAGTAAAAATAAAACACAACAAAGATTCATAAAATTATATTTAATCATTTATTCAGGACCTTAAAACTAAAAGTCCAACAATTACATGACATACTGAACAATATTCAAGTTCAAATCTAAGAATAACAGCAAGAACTAATAAACTTTAGTTTCCACTACATCTATTGTTGAACCTCTTGATGTATGTCCTTCAGCATCGCCATAAACTGCACGTCTCTATCACAACACTCCATATTACTGACAACACAAATAAGAATAATAAACTAATCTAAAATTCAAACGTGTCTTTTTCATTTTTATTGCACATCTGAGTTTTCACGAGCTTTGGACGAATGTATACTTTCTTTAAAAGAAGAAAATCTTCCTGGAGCAAGAAAACGTGACTTTGGATTTAACGGAAATCAAAAAAAAATGGCACATGTAACTTTAAAGTTGCATCTCTGCCATCAAAAAAGGTAACACATGCAACTTTTCACGATGTTGCAACAATTATACTGCAGCATCGATGTTGAAAGGTTGATGTGGGATGCGAATTTACATTGAAACAACGATGTTGGAACAATGATACAGGAACGATAACATGTAAACATTATCAACAAACATTCGAACAAAGAAGTGTAATGGGAAATTAGCTGCTAAATCACAAGAAAGATGCATTTGAGAGAGAAAGATACGGTCACATATATGAGCGAGCGAGATTTGAATGTGAAACCAGATAATTGTATCTTATTTATAGAATAATAAAAATATATATGGTTTGAAATTTGAATTTCAAAATTACTAATATTAATTAGTAATTACTGATTTGATTTGAAAGCAATTGTTATGATGTTTTTTGGGAACTGAAATATGCAAAGTAGGAAAAAAAAGAGAACGTCAATTTTAAATTACCTTTTACATATTTTTTATTTCAAAATTTCAAAATTACTGAGAGATAATAACCGTCAGTTTGAAATTCTAGTTTTGCATATTTTAAAAGTCCAAAGCTCAAGAAATTACAATTAATTATTATTTATTAGATTTGCAACAAATAGTCAAAAAGTATTTTTTTATTTTTTAATTTAACATTAAGGATAAAAATATATATGGTTTGAATTTTGAATTTCAAAATTACTGATATTATTAGTAATTACTGATTTGATTTGACCGCAATTGTGATGATGTTTATTGGGAACTGATGTTTATTGGGAACTGAAAGGTAAGTAGTGTATATCTTTATATCCCTCCTTATTAAAGTAAATAAATATTAGTAATCATATGCAAAGTAGGGGAAAAAAAGAGAGAACGTCAATTCTAAATTACCATCTTGCATAAATTTAATTTCAAAATTTCAAAATTACTGATATTATCAGTGATCTGATTTGAAAGCAATTGTGATGTTGACTTTTCTAATATTTATTTTAACTTTAATTAAGAGATAATAACCGTCAGTTTGAAATTCATATTTTGCATATTTTAAAAGTCCAAAGCTGAAGAAATTACCATTAATTAGTGTTGGGATTGAACCCTACCAGAGGAACAGATAATGTAAAGCCAAAACCAGGTCACAACAGAGGATTCACAATAAGCAGCAGTTTACACTTTGCTCTCCCTTTGAAAGTGATTTATAACAACTGATGGTCTTTATCCGCTGTTCAGATACAACTACTGCTGGTCCTTCAACTGCTGATCAAAACCCTGAAATATCCAACACTGCTGGTCCTATCTACTGATGATAAAGCACTGCCCAGTCAAGGACTGATCAACCTTGAGTAAAGCACTGACATAAAGGAAGAGCAGCTGTTTAGTGAATTGTTTGTTTTATGTATAGTCAGTGGTTAGGTTAGCAGTGTTTGTGTAAGGACAGTAGATACAGGTTGTTAGGCTGTTAGACGTCGCTTTCATGGTGACGTCAGCTGAGATACCTCAGTGGTTTGGTTTGCCTATAAATGTAACAGTACCCTGTACTGTTACATTTGATTGACTGAGCGGGTTCTTCTCCTCATGTCTAATCCTTTCATCTTGTGTGCAACCAACCTTGGGGCATCAGGCTGAGGGGGAGTTTAGTTTGTAAGCATATCTGTAATCTTTTGCTTTGATTTGTAAATCTTTCGACTCTATGAGAAGCAATTGTTTATCAAACTATTTTCTCCTTTGATTATGTTTACAAAGTTTGTTTTTATTTCCGCTGCACTTTACATGTTTTCATATTCACAAATTGTTCAAAACATACAAACAAACATAATCATGTGAGCCTCCGATCCTAACAATTGGTATCAGAGCCTGGACAGTCAAATTCGATCTAACAATCAATTTGACATAACAGTTCAGCTAAAAATTTATTGATACTAAGGTTGGTTGTATTTAGTTGAAAAACAGAGTATCGAGTATATCATGATCAAAATGGTTATTCAACAACTCTGTATATCAACCAAGATGTCATATGACACACAAAATTTCACACAACAAGTGAATTTATGCACAAAACACTCATGGTTTCTAGATCTGAAATAAATATCTGTTAAACTATGAGATTATTTCTTATTTTCTAAATTAATTTCAATTGTTGATGTGTAATTTGTGATGTTTTCCATAAATACTAAAGTCTGAACCTCAGATTAACAAAACATATGTTCATGAAAACATTGATGTTTTGCTAACACAAAAAGAGGGAAATTATAACTTTAGTCATTCAGATCTTATGTGTTGAAAACAGGTTGAGATCTTCAAAAGGAACAAATCAACTCTGTTAATAATACATTAAGAAAATCAAGGGTCAACAGAGTCCTTATCATATGTAGTGTGAGATTGGTTGAAAAAGTTATGAAAACATGACCAAGTCTCTCAAAACATTACTGCAAAGTGATTTTGGACTAATATTCACAAAAAAAAAAAAACTCTGAAGTGTGTTTATCTAAAAAACTTTTGAATTCAAAAGAGAAGAGTATAAACTTAAAACATTTAAGAGTCAAAAGCTTGGGGTAATAATGGTCATTAAGCAACTGTTTGTGCTCATCGGTTCAAGAAAGTTCAGGTGACCTCAGTGTTCCCAGTGATTGAACTTACAAAAGGACTAGACAAATTTTCAAAATCATCACATAGTAACTAGATCTACAACAGGATCTTCAAAACTCATGTGTCCTTGTGTCCTCATGTTTGTAATCAACTGACAAAGAAAATGGTACCAAGTAGTGGTCAAAATGTTTTTAAAGTATTCTACCACTACAGTCAAAACATTGACCATTTTCAATAACTTGAGAATGATGTGAATATGTGCTTTTTGAAATTATACCAAATCCTTTTGATACTGTTCTCACAAAATCCTTTAACCATTTTTTTTTTCTCAAAGGATTTTCTCGAATAACCAGGATATATCATTTTTTTAAGGATATATTTGGAACTTTTGCTTGTTTTTGTTGGCAATAGTTTCAGCTCCTGTCAGGATGTAATACCTTATTTTTGATGGTGTTAGTGTCCTCATAAATGGGTCAAAAGGAAATGGTACATCTGTCATGATCATGTCATACTCAGGTTTGCTCCTAAATTTTCATCAAAAATTGATTGCAAACCATGCTTGAATTACTAAGGTACTCATGTTTTAATTGAATATTAAACGAAAATGAGTTGCCTTAGCAAAAAGTTTTTGTCATCTGGGGTACTAAACCACTGTCTTTCAAAATTGACATGTGGCAAAACCTTGAATGAAAATATTCAAAACTATTGCTGAAACACCTGTCCTTCAAGATCTGTACCATTTACCCTAACCACTGTTTTGTTCCAATGTCTGATCTCTAAACACTGTCCACTGCTGAAAGTTAACCACTGGTCCCTTATTTTCTTGACAAGTATTGATGTTCAAAATCAGTGTTCTATCCACTAATATGCTATCCACTGATAGTGTAAATCATCCACTGTCCACAATTTTTACCATTGTAACCACTGATGCTTGATACGTCAGTGGTCCTTAAAACAACTGTTCTCCATAATTCATCCATTTCATCAGTGTTTGACACGTGGTCAGTTTTTAGCCCTCAGATCAAAATAACCGCTGCCACATCAGCGATCATTTTTTTCCCTTAAATAAAACCCTGCCCTAAACCCCAAACAGGGTTTTACACTGTCGAATTGAATTCCAAAATTCTCTTCAGAAAGCAGTTTCCAACCCTTATTCTCAAAAACTTCAAAATCATTCTTCGTTCTTCTCTGCAAAAATGACAAAATCAAAGTCAAAATCAAAATCACAACCAAAACCAAAATCACCACCATCTTCAAAAGAGGTCGCTCAAACGGCCGAAGAACCCATCGAAATACCCTACAAACAATCTCACAACTATCTGAGTTTACTCACAAAACCTACTGATAATCACACCTTTGACACCATCATTGATACATTATCTGCATCAAAGTACAAAACTTTGTTAACAGTAAATGCTCCCATCTATCTGCAAACCCAGAGAGAGTTTTGGAAAAAGGCGACGCTTGAAAAACAAGACGATAAAGTCATTGCCATTAACTCCTCGATACAGGGTAAAGTGATTCAAATCACACCAAAATCAATCTCCGAAGTCTTTAATCTTGACGATCAGGAAGGTAAAATCTCTTTTAATAAAGCCGAGATGAAAACTGATTTCGTAAAAAGGGGATATGCAGAAGAATCAAAGGTAGATACCTTACAAAAAGGTTATTTTCCATCTGCACCTAGGTTTTTATTTCACACACTTCTGATGTGTGCTTCGAATAAAACAACATCTTTTAACGAAATACCATTGAAAATTCAATGCCTGGGTTACGCTATTTTGAATAATAAGGACTACAACTACTCCCAGGAGATTTTCAATGACATGGTGAAAAACGTTGAAAGTAAAGCATTTTTACTTTTTCCAAGATTTTTGAGTTACTATTTTGAACAAAAATCTGAAAAGGAAAATGTAAATTTGCTAAAACAAGGTGTTCATTGTCAAATAAAAGGCTTAACAAAAGAAACATTTTCCAAAATGATGGCACCAATAAAACCAAAAGCAGGGGTACCTGAGCAGATCTTAGCGGTTACAACTGCTCCTCAGGTATCAGCTGCTGAGCCCACTGCTCCAGGTGATCAAAGCAACACAACCATTGCTTTGAAACCCACACCTGCCACCACGAAAAAGACCAAAAAGAAAACATCCAGAAAACCCACCAAACCCAAAACAAAGGCAACTCTGGAAGATGAGATCCCAGAGGAAATGCCTGTGACAACACAAAAGTCACCACAAACCACTGCTGCTACTTCCTCACAGCAGTTGGAAGAAAGATCTCAACCCATGCCTAAAACTCCTTCTGCATCCTCACAAAAGGATCAGGTTGTAATCACAGGGGCACCACAATATGAAGCTCTGAATCCACTCGGATCCATCTTCCTCAGTCCTGATCCCAAGGACATGTCACTTTCAACTCCCATCCCCTCACCAATCATAATGCCACAATCCATGCTACCTTTGTTGCATGCAGCTGCTATAGCTCAGACACAAACCAGTTCCTCTCTATCACCTGTCACTGAGAGTATACCCCCACAGGTGACTGGGTCTGATGCTACTACTCTTGCTATCCCAGCAACAATTGAGTAGGTTACACCCCCTGAGTTACAAGTAACTCTCGGTGGTAGTTCAAGTGGAGCAACAACTACAACTGGTGGATCAACAGGTCTCCATTTGGCCAGTTGTTTCATAAATCAGACTCCCTTGAAGGCAATTTCTTCCATGGCAGCTTCGATAACCACCAGTGAGTTGGATCTAACCACTGGCACCATCAAAGGTTTATCAAGTGCTGAAGAAAGAAGTCCCCAGTACCAAGAACAAGGGGCATCAATGGGTGATTTTTGGGACTCTGTTCCTAAGTCACACATTGATATAACCACTGCTGGTGGGGATTCAGATGATCCCAGTAAAATGGGTGATGATTCAAGATATCAGGAATTGACGGGCAGAGTTGAAAAACTTGAAGAATCAGTTTCTGAAATAAAGGAGATGGTGCAAGAGATTTTAAAAGCTCAGAAAACACAATCCAATGTTGTTCCTGCTCAAGCACCTGCTCCACAACAAGCACCTACTGCAAATGAGCTTTGGAATATTTTCCAACCCATGCTTGAAAAACAGCAACAAATGGCTGATCAAAAGCATGCTATTCAAGTACAAATGTTGTCCAACATGATGGAATCAAGGTTCAAGGATACTCAAGCAGATATCAAGGCTATTAAGGCCAGTATCCAAATTGCCACTGGCAAGGCTCCTTCAACTTTACTATTCTTTGATGACCCCCTTGCAGATAATGCCAAAAAGGGGGAGATAATGAAGCAAATGAAGAAGAAGGGAATAGAACATGGCCTTCATATTGAGCCTGAAAAAGAAAAAGAAAAAGAAAAGCAGGTCTCAAAACCTGTTAGTCAAACAGCTGATACACCAGTAGTTTCAAAAACTGCTGTCAGTAGCCAAACAGCTGCCATGTCATCAATACACACACTTTCAACACACACCACCACAACTACTGTTCTACCACCATCATCTACAATCACACCATCATCACTGCCTCCTGCCATAAAGCAGAAGACAGCAGATGTTACAACATCTGCTATAATGACAACAGTGATTGAAACACCAGTTGTTTCAACCACTGTCAGTCAATCACTGTCACAAACCATTGCTATCCAATCTACCATCACTGATCCACCCAAAACATCATCTGACCCTTCTTCATTAAAAAGGAGAAGGAATCTCATATCAGATGTTGATTCACCACCACCATCACCACTTCCATCCCCTGCTCAAAAGCAGAAGACAACTGCTGACATATCAGCAGTTGTAATGACAACAGATGTTGAGACACCAGTTGTCTCAACAGCTGTTAGTCAGTCATCCACCACTGCTCTCACCTCTCCTACTTCACAGCCAAAGCACTTCAACAGAAAAAGAAAGCCAATACCTGCCGACGAGGGTATACATGATCCTAATGCTGCACAACATCCACTGGAGCTTGAAGCTATCAAAAATGAGATGAGGCAATTCTATACAGAAGAAGATCCTTCAAAAAGAAGATTCTCCTCACTCATAGGCTACATGCCACTAGATGATATGGATGACTACCTCAAAATCAAGGCAAGGCAAGCTAAACTAAGAGCTAAATTTGAAAGTGAACGTGACCATTTAAGCGAAGATGGCATTGCTAAAAGACTGGAGTTCTACTTCACAAAAGTAAAGCAGATAGAAGAGTTTGCACAAGACCTAAACAAAGAAAAGGCTGATAAAAAAAAAAGAGTTAAGAAAACAATATCTAGCCTACATCATGAAAGAGAAATTCTATCCTGCTGAAGAACAACAGTTCAAAGAATGGCCAGTAGTAGCTCTTAAGCGTGAGGCAGAAAGGATTGAAAAGATTAAGAATGATCCTACGAAGAAGAGGAATGCTCCTAACTGGAAGAAATATGAAAAGCTCATTGCTGACTTAACTGCTGAATATAAGAGAAAGAAAAGAGAGCTGGTGGATGCGAAAATGGATACTGCTGAAGCCATATCAAAATGGTCAAAACAGCAGACAGATGAAGCCTATGAAAGGCTAAAGAAAAGAAAGATAACTGTTTCAAGCACCTCAAAGAAGTGAGAACATATGATGAAGCTTGAACAGAAAATTGAAAACCTCATGACAATGTTAAAATCAGCAGACAGTTCTACTCTTGTGTTAAACCAAGATGAAGGCAAACAGCTGACTGAAGAAGAGGTAATAGAAAATGAAGCAGAGTATCTCAAGGGAGCCATCTTAAAAATAGGTCTGAATGAAGACAGCTCATCAAAGCTTCAAAACCTTTTTAAGAAGGTTTTAAACAAACCTGCGTCTCTAAACACTGCAAAAGACAAGACAGAAGTTGAAAGACAAGAACTTATTGAACAAGAAACTGCAGAAGATATAGCTGCAGCAGACAAAGTCATTGAAGAAGCTTTCAAAAGAATGTCTGAAAGTCTGCAGGTGTTTTCAAGGCCAACATCCCTCAACTCATCTTCAAATAAATCTCTCCCAAGAAATCCATTGGGTTTGAAAGTACTAAAGTGGATGTCTGACCAAAAGACCCATGTATTGACTATTGTCAGATCCAATGGAAATGTGAAGTACATATCAAGGAAAGAAGCACTAGGCCTTAGTGTTCAAGATTTGCAGGATCTCCTTGAACTCTCACTGTGTAGGGATGAGGATGACCAGAGTGCAAAGGAATTTGAAGCTGAATTCAAAGAACAAGCTAAGGCACTCTTGATGAGTAATAAAGGTCCTGAATAATGAAGGGTTTTGGCATTATCTGTTCCAGGGGGAGATTGTTGGGATTGAACCCTACCAGAGGAACAGATAATGTAAAGCCAAAACCAGGTCACAACAGAGGATTCACAATAAGCAGCAGTTTACACTTTGCTCTCCCTTTGAAAGTGATTTATAACAACTGATGGTCTTTATCCGCTGTTCAGATACAACTACTGCTGGTCCTTCAACTGCTGATCAAAACCCTGAAATATCCAACACCGCTGGTCCTATCTACTGATGATAAAGCACTGCCCAGTCAAGGACTGATCAACCTTGAGTAAAGCACTGACATAAAGGAAGAGCAGCTGTTTAGTGAATTGTTTGTTTTATGTATAGTCAGTGGTTAGGTTAGCAGTGTTTGTGTAAGGACAGTAGATACAGGTTGTTAGGCTATTAGACGTCGTTTTCATGGTGACGTCAGCTGAGATACCTCAGTGGTTTGGTTTGCCTATAAATGTAACAGTACCCTGTACTGTTACATTTGATTGACTGAGCGGGTTCTTCTCCTCATGTCTAATCCTTTCATCTTGTGTGCAACCAACCTTGGGGCATCAGGCTGAGGGGGAGTTTAGTTTGTAAGCATATCTGTAATCTTTTGCTTTGATTTGTAAATCTTTCGACTCTATGAGAAGCAATTATTTATCAAACTATTTTCTCCTTTGATTATGTTTACAAAGTTTGTTTTCATTTCCGCTGCACTTTACATGTTTTCATATTCACAAATTGTTCAAAACATACAAACAAACATAATCATGTGAGCCTCCGATCCTAACAATTAGTGATTTGATTTGCAACAAATACCCATCAAGTATTTTTTTTTTAATTTAACATTAAATTTCATCAGGAAAACAATATTGGAGGAACTCTTATCTCATTGCAATGTAACGATTAGGTAAAATGGTAATTTCATTTTAATTGTAGTTTTTATTTGATAATTTCAATATATCACTAATTAACACCATGGATGGTAAATATCAATGGATGTCAAGAATAAAAAAGTGACCAGTGGCTATTTTTTCCTATCAGTAGATACCGAACGTCAATTGTCATTATGACTTTTCTGTAATTACTGATATTATCAGTAATTACTGATGATGATTTGAAAGCAACTGTCATTGTCATGATGACTTTTCTAATTTTTAAACCGTGAGTTTGAAATTCACATTTTGCATGTTTTAAATGTCCAAAGCTCAAGAAATTAGCATTAATTACTGATTTGATTTCCAACAAATAGTTATAAAGAATTTTTTAAATTGTATGATCAAAACAATGTTGGAGGAAATCTTACCTCATTGGTATGTAAAGACTTCCTAAAATGGTAATTTCATTGTAATTTTAGTTTTTATCTGATAATTTCAATCTATCACTAATTAACACCATCAATAACAAAAAAGTGAGCAGTGGCTGTTTTTTAGGAAAACAACTGATGGTCAATAGCAATAGATGCCAACAATAAAAAAGTGAGCAGTGGCTATTTTTCCTATCAGTGGATACCCAACAGTTTTTTAAACACTGATGTTTGGTCAGTCAATGGTCAACAGATTTTGAAGAAACATATTATTCGCCTTAAACAGAAGTTTGCCCATAAACAGAAGTTTGACCATAAACAGGTGTTTGCACATAAAGAGTTGTTTATCTGGTGGTTTAAAACCACTGTTGGGTCAAACAAATTTCACAACAGGACCAATACTCAAATAGATGTTGACCTTAAACAGATGTTTGGTTTAGAGCCGAACATCTGTTAAACCCCAAACATCTGTTTAACCCTGAACAGATGTTTAAGTTAATAACATCTACTGTTCAACCTAACAGGGGTTTCCATTAACTATTGACCAAATTGCAAACAGATGTTAAAACCACTGTTTGTTATTGTACTTCTTTACAAAATTACATAGAATTCAAGAAAACGAAACAAACACTTAAAGAACTATAATTTAACACATAATCTAATCGGGCAAAGCAATCTATTATCTAAGAATTCACTGATTGTTACAACATGAAACAAACTCATAATGAAATACTAAAGTTACATAAGAACCACTAATAATTAAATACTAAATTTGAATCCGTTGTAGATGCTGAACCACTGCTGATACTAAACAGTCGTTTTCCTTTGATTAATCAAACTCTAGGTACATAAAGTGCAAACAGTCGTTTTCCTGAACAGATGTTTAAGTTAATAACATCTACTGTTCAACCTAACAGGGGTTTCCATTAACTATTGACCAAATTGCAAACAGATGTTAAAACCACTGTTTGTTATTGTACTTCTTTATAAAATTACATAGAATTCAAGAAAACGAAACAATCACTTAAAGAACTATAATTTAACACATAATCTAATCCGGCAAAGCAATCTATTATCTAAGAATTCACTGATTCTTACAACATGAAACAAACTCATAATGAAATACTAAAGTTACATAAGAACCACTGATAATTAAATACTAAATTTGAATCCGTTGTAGATGCTGAACCACTGCTGATACTAAACAGTCGTTTTCCTTTAATTAATCAAACTCTAGGTACATAAAGTGCAAACAGTCGTTTTCCTGAACAGATGTTTAAGTTAATAACATCTACTGTTCAACCTAACAGGGGTTTCCATTAACTATTGACCAAATTGCAAACATATGTTAAAACCACTGTTTGTTATTGTACTTCTTTACAAAATTACATAGAATTCAAGAAAACGAAACAATCACTTAAAAAACTATAATTTAACACATAATCTAATCTGGCAAAGCAATCTATTATCTGAGAATTCACTGATTCTTACAACATGAAACAAACTCATAATGAAATACTAAAGTTACATAAGAACCACTGATAATTAAATACTAAATTTGAATCCGTTGTAGATGCTGAACCACTGCTGATACTAAACAGTCGTTTTCCTTTGATTAATCAAACTCTAGGTACATAAAGTGCTTGTCTTTAACAGGACCTTGTCTTCAACAGTGGATAGGCCTCATCAGTCTTTGTTCATAAAGAGCTCCTTTAAAACAAACTTTATGCTTCTTTTAATACAAAAAAGGTGGGAAACACCATTACTCTAGACTCTCTAGTAACATAAAATCTTATCTTACAACAATAGCAGATCCTTTCTTGTGTTTAGTAGGAACTACTGTGGGTTCTACATCATCATCTTCTGCACAAGTCAATTATAATCATAATCATCAATTAGACATAAGCAAAAATTATTTTAACTATAAATTTAATAATCTTTCTTTGTGTTTAATTAAACTTTATGCTTCTTTGAATACAAACCTATAATAACCCGCAGCAGATTGTATGAATTTCAAACAACTGTGATTAGACTGAAATTTAAACCGAGAATTAGAGTATATCACTTCAAAATAAAAAACTCAAAATTGAAAATCAGAGTAGCAAAAAACACATACTTTAAACGATGTTGGAACAATAATACTGGAAACAACCGTGGAACAATCATCATCATTATATGAGAATACCCTTAATTTATGGAACCTGTAGAATGAAATGCTCCACTGTTGGGTTATTAACTTTCAACCTCACTTTCCCTAAATTTATCAATTCTAATTTTCAACAGGATGTAATACAATTATTACCTTAATTAAGATATCTTCAACTGCAAACAACAATAGCAAACAACATCAAACAACAATAGCAAACAACATCAGTCAATAATAGCAAACAACATCAAACAATAATAGCAAACACCTGATGTTGAATCCACTGTAGATGCTGAACCACTGCTGTTACAAACAGATAATACCAATGAAACTCTAATTTCAGAAAGAATAATGGCTGAACATACTCAAACATCAATAATCAACAGATGTTATACTCATATCATCACCATCTAGAAAAAAACGCTAATTTCAAAACATATTCAAACATACCAGCTTATGGCAGTTCTCTTATCCGCAGCTAAGCGGATTTCAACTTTGATGACAACAACCCTGGAACCATATGATTAGATTACGAGTAGAAATTAGGATTAGTGTAAATAAGAGGAAATCATGAAAGTATTTCAACTAAAAAAAAACAAACCTTTTGATGAAGTAATCGATGAACAAAAGAAGATTTTATGGTGGCGTCTGAAGAAGATTAAGGTTTGGATGGAAAGAATTATCTCAATAATTTGCAGGGTTTGTGAAATTTGAATTTGAATCGCCTGAATATAGAGAGAGAAAGAACCCTAGGCGTTTGTAAACAAAGATCAGAAGTGAGAAGAGAGGTTATATAAGGAAAAGGGGATGGCACTGTTGGACGGGAAAAGAGAACTGAGGATGCCCTAATCAAGTGACACGTGGCCCAAATAACTTTCATTTATTATATATAATAGATTGTTAGCTTTTACTCCAACCAATGAATTAGATCGATCTATAAATACACAGTCAATTTCTTAAAGAGTAAACTGACAAAATGAGCCATGAGGTTTAATCACTTTTGTCATTTTAGTCCAAAACTCAAAGCTTTTGAATCTGTGTCCCTGTGATTTCAATTTTGTTGCCATTTTCGTCCAAAATCAAATTATGCTCAAAATTTTCAGATAACATCCATTTTTTTGTCTTTTTCCTCCATTTTAATGAAGGGTGAAATGGTTTTTTAACGTTTTATTATAGCAAAATTAAAAAATCTGATAATTTTGCCCTTAATTAAAAGGGCCCTTAATTAAAAGGGACCATTCATTAAAAGGGAGGAAAAAAACAAAAAAAAATGGATGTACTAGTCGCAAACTTAGTTTCTCTGGAATACAAAAGTGTACTGCAGCAATTAGGCAACTAGCGTACGGCACAACGAGTGATGCGTGAGATGAATATTTAAGGATGTCAGCGAGAGTCTGTTGTGATTCTCTTGAAAATTTATGTGAATGTATTTTTTATTTATTGTTTTTATTATTTTTTTAATTTACAGTTTATTATTATAACCTTCGAACTGATCTGACCGAGCACCTATGGTTTTATCGTGAACAATGAGGAGACGACGAAGACGACAAGTGACTTTGTATTTTTTTATTTAAATATATGACATTGTATTCTTTTTATTTAAATTATGACATTTTATTTTTATTATTATGAGTTATAATTTAATATATCAAAATTAAATAAAAAAATAATTAGGTAATGATGATGGGGGCTTTATACTACACCTTGCAAGTTAAAGGAATGGCTTTAAAGCCTCCTGTGTGACGTGTCGTTGACGTGGCGCTGAGGTGGTGTGATAAAGCCCCTAGGGGCTTTATACCACACCATCCAGCCTTAGAAGAGAGGGTCTGAACCGTCAATAACCGCCATTTCTATGGTTATTTTTTGGAGTTTACACAGCTATGATTTAATGTTGAAGAGATCTGACGGTACTTATTAATTTTGATAGCGGTTGGGCTTACGCCAACAATATGATATATAATTTGGTTTGCAAGACTACGTTTATTATACATTTAATTTGCAAGACTATGTTTATTATACTTTTATTAAAAGGTTATTGGATTTTATCACCCCTAAATATTGGCTATTGGCCGCTTCCACCCTTAACTATCACTTTGACGTCATTCACCTCCAACTTAACACTTAGGGCTGTTTGGCAACATCTAAATGGTTAAGGGATAAACCATTAAGTGTTGAACCAGTAAGAGGTCTGAACCATTAAGAGCATGTATGATGCTTAACCATTTAGAGGAAAATGTCTGACCAATTCAGATTGGAGGTTTTAACCATTCAGACTCTGTATAAATCTTAACCATTCAGAGGCAAATGTCTGAACTATTCAGACATCTACTTATGAAACAAACAGTCTGAACCATTAAGTGTTGAACCAGTAAGAGGTCTGAACCATTAAGAGCCTCATTAAGAGGTAAACAAATAGCCCCTTAGTGTGTTCTGTCACCATGTTGTTAAGTGATCACTAACTTTTGATCATGTTACTATACTTTTGGGGTGTCCTAAGATCCCTGAAACCTTCCTAAGATCCACATGACACCCCCAAAAGTAGTAACGAGATTAAAAGTTAGTGATCAGTTAACGATGTGGTGACAGAACACACCAAGCGTTAAGTTGGGGGTGAATGGCGTCAAAGTAATAGTTGGGGGTGGTAGCGGCCAATAGCCAATAGTTGGGGGTGACAAAATCCAATAATCCTTTATTAAAACATTTGGTGTGGTCTCGCGCCCATGCCACCTCACAATGTATTCCCCATTTCCTAGGCGTCGGGGAGGGGGGCACTCTATCTGTTTAGCGAGCGCCAAAGGATTATGCACGTGTGATCCGTTCATTCCCACCAATCAGATTTTCCACTTTTTGATTTCCTTTTTTTATATTGTTTAAAAGGGTGTTATCCTACACCATGCAAGTTAACGATAATGCTTCTCACTTATGTGGCGCATACTTTATACCACACCACCAGCCTTATATATATATATATATATATATATATATATATATATATATATATATATATATATATTGAAACGACACTATACATTTATTTTATGAATACGAGATGTGGTTTAACAAGGCCGTCTCTGAAAATCACAAACAAAATTTTGGCCCTGTGCGAGATAAAAAAAAATTGGGCCCTATTCGAAAATCTCAATTTAATATATACTCATCAATCACTAAAATTTATGTGGATGTAATTTATATAATTATTTTTAGCTAAGTTTAGGAAATAATTTATTAATTAAAGGGAAAAATCTAGTTGACAAAATTAAACATTAAATGCCACTAAAAATTAAAGGGAAAATCTAGTTGACAAAATTAAACATTAAATGCAACTAACCAATAAAAAAACAAAAAAAAAATAAGCTAAAATAAAGAATTTGGAGATGGCTAGATTAGAACTCGGGCCTCTTTATTGTTTAAGCAAAGCAATAACCACTAGTACAAGTGTTCATTTATGTTATTTTTTGATTCAGTGCATATGTATTATATCTTTTAGAGCGTAAATTCTATATAAAATTAAAACATTTAGGTCCTCGGAGGGTTTGGATCTTGTGCCGTCGCCCACCTCACACCCCTACGGTCCGGCCCGGTTCAAACTAAAAAGCGTTACCTATTCGAGCTTAGGTTCATGCCAGCTCTTCCGGTCCCGTCTTGACGCATTGCACAACCCTATTAGTAGAGGGTCAGGGTTTGCTATGCAGAACAACCGTTTCAACTGTCAAACCCGGTCCAAATCCAAACAGAACGCCCCAATCTAAACCTTCACCGGTCGTACTTTTTCCATCCTCCAAAGATTTATTTCTCATCTCATTAATGATGAACAACACACAAGCACTAGTCATGTTTCCATATTCACTTAGAACATGTCTACTGGCCCTCAACTTATGTTTGTCAAGGTTGAGTTTCAGCTCCACCTCGTCGAGTATGCGTCTACCACCAGGATGAACGATCCAAAACAGCGAATTCCAGTCACTTAGACCGAGTGGACGAACCGTTTGCATTAATATATTCTCTATATTCTCAAAGATCATCTTGGGCACATCCTTGTCCAAGTGTAGTTTGAGCCCATCCTCCCTCAAGTGCAAGTTTATCGCCGTCTCAGTGTCTGGTATAATAGTTTGACTTGCGGAAACAATCTCGAATAGTGGATGCTCAACCGCCAAATCTGGATCCGAACCCACGATGATTGCAGCCGCTCCATCCCCAAAAAGTGCTTGGCCAACTAAAGAATCAATGTGGTTCTCACTAGGCCCATGAAAGATAGTAGCCATGATCTCAGAGCAGACAACAAGGACGCGTGAACCCTTGTTGTTTTCAACAATGTCCTTGGCTAGACGAAGGACCATGCCTCCACCCGAGCAGCCTTGTTGGTACATCATGAGTCGGTTGACCGAAGGGGAGAGACCAAGTAACTTGGTGAGCTGATAGTCAGCACCAGGCATGTCGATGCCCGAGGTGGTGCAAAAGATGAGATGGGTGATCTTGGATTTCGGGAGTCCCCACTCCTCGATGGCTTTCGTAGCGGCTACCTTACCGAGCTTTGGGACTTGGGTGATCAACAAGTCTTGGCGAGTATTTAAAGAGGGACTCGTGTACTGGCACATGTTGGGGTTATCTTTCAGAAACTCTTCTGTGAGGAGCATGAATCGCTTCGTTATCATTGTGTTGTCACCTGCAAATTAAGTTCAACATTGTGTTATATGAATATATATCATACACATGTGATGTTATTTATACAAGTCCATACTTACATATGCGCTTAAACTTGTTTTTAAGATTAACCATATGCTCACTATTTGTAACACCGAAATAGAAATCAGGATAATCTGCCTGCATAATATAATTAGAAGGATTTGCAGTGCCAATGGCAAGAATAGTGGCTAGACCTTGTGCCCGTTGATTCTCTCGAATTGTTTCAACCTTTTGAAATAGATTCATTTTTTCTAAGTTTGATGTATATTCAACAATTGCTAGCTTTTACTCCTACCAATGAATTAGATCGATCTATAAATAGATAGTTAATTTCTTAACCTGACAAAATGGTCCCTGAGATTTAATCACTTTTGTCATTTTAGTCCAAAACTTAAACCTTTTGAATTTGGGTCCCTGTGATTTCAATTTTGTTGTCATTTTCATCCAAAATCAAATTCTGCTCAAATTTTCGAGTTAACGTCCAGCTTTTTTGTTTTTTTCCTCCATTTTAATGAAGGGTAAAATGGTCTTTTAACGTTTTATTATAACAAAATTAAAAAATCCGACCATTTTGCCCTTCATTAAAAGGGAGGAAAAAAACAAAAAAACGTGATGTTAACTGAAAAATCCGACAAGATTTTGCTTTTGGATAAAAATGGTAATAAAATTGAAACCATAGAGACCCATATTCAAAAAGTTTGAGATTTGTACTAAAATAACAAAAGTGACCAAACCTTAGGGACAATTTGAACTTGGTGTAATCGTTGTACATTTGGTTTGTAGCATCTTGCTACCATGAATAAAATCTTTTGTCGGCCGTTCAAAAAAAAAAAAAAAAAAAAACTCTTTCTTAAAACTTGTTAGACTGATAGTATACAACTATTAAACAAATACATTAATTAAACTGGTACATATGACTACGGGTATTAGTTTCCCTGGAAGCGATGATCATATATGTTTAATGTTTTGATTTGACTCAAGGGTTTAGGGTTTTTTATTTTAATTTTTATAAATATGTTTAAATATGGATGATGTTGATATCATATATTTCATGTCAATTTGGCAAAAGTAGGCACGTGATTAGCTCAATTGCCAATTAAAGTAACTTGTGGAGGAAATTAGGGGAATTCTTCTGTGGGATTTTGTTTTCTATAAGTACCATTCAAATAATCAACTCAAAAAAAAAAAAAAAAAATCTAGCTTTGTTCCTCTGTTTTTTCTAGGTATTTTGAGTTTGTTTTAATTTTGCTTTCAAGTTGTAATTTTGGTCATTTAAAGTATCAATCCTTCATGGTTATTTTTTTTAATGGCAAAAGGTTACATTACTCCTACTTCTAAACTACACCAATAAATACTAAACTACAACTCATGTCAGGATTTGAACCCTGATCTTTTTCTCCAAAAGGCAAGAGCCTCTACCACCCAGCTATAGCTGGAATGGCTTCATGGTTATTTAAAGTATCAATCACGGCTTCAAACAGTCATTGGTCTTAATATCCCATAGCTTACTGTCTTGTCCATTGAAGATGAAAGCAAGAGCTGCTATAAACATAAAATGTGAACTTTTGGTGGTAAAAAGCTAAGTTTATAAGTACTAAAAACTTTATAGATTTAAATTGACCTGAGATTTTAACCTGGAAAATAAAATGTGTATTTATTGGGTATGCAACATTGAAGTTATTGTATATATTTAATATTTTTACAGCACGTTACATGACTATTTGAGTAACAATAACAACCGATGGGGTGATGGTCTATTGACAAATATAAAACCTTTAAACATCTAGCGTAGGATGAAGAGGTCTTGGGTTCAAGTCCTATAAATGACAAAAATTAAAAGAAAATTTCTCGTTAAAAATGAGAACCAGAGAACAATATTATTTAATTTAATCCTAAGAAATATATGGCATCTAATATAATCTAGGGGTGTTTGTTTATGTCAAAAAGGATGGCTGAAAAAATTGTCAATATATATTATCTGTATCTCTCTCTATATATATATGAAATGGGTAAAATGAGAACCACCTTGAGTTGTAAGAAAAATTAGAACTAGACCTTCCAAAAGGTTTTTTCAAAAAAAAATCTCAAAAATCTTTAAAAAATGGCGTTTCTATTGCATTTTAGTGTTGTCAAAAAGTGCAGTTTTAGCCGCATTTAATTGCTATTAGAAGAGCATCTTTGTTGCAAAATAATATTGTCGGAAAGTGTATATTTTGCTGCATTTCAATTTTGTAAAATATGTGGTTTCTTTTTATAGATCATGTTTATGGTGTAACGGGTCAAACGGGTAAACTGATAACTATGTTGACCATGACCTATCCTTGACGATCCTTGGATTAAAAAGGACTAAGCAGAGGAAGACATAACATAGAAAGTGTGATATTAGTTAATCTAACCTAAACAAACACAATAGGTAATGCGTGAATGCGGAGATCAGCGAGTCAACTTTTTTGGTGGTTTTGGCTGCTATAATGCAACCCTATTTAACTATGTTTGGCTGCATTTTTGTAGTGGTTTTGCTACTTTAACACAACCAAAGGATGTGTGGCTACATTGTAGTTGTTTTGGTGTTGTAATGCAGCCCTATTTAAAGAAGTTTGGTCGCATTTTTCTATTGTTGTGTTGTTGCTGTATTGCAGCTTTCATATTATTCGTTGAATGTACTAATCCGCTTTCTTTTTAAATGAGGATTTCTTTTATTTTAAAAAAATTACCTGTTAGATTTTTATGATTTTAGAATGTTCTTAGACACATGTTCTTTAAATATTTTAGAATTAGTTACCATAGCTCTACTAAAGTCGATGACTCTTTGTTCGCATTTAGTTATTTTTGTAGTACGCTAATAAAGGTCCTTATTTTGAAAATTATCTTTATAAGTTCACTCTTAAATTGTCTTTTACAACGCACGGGAACGTCAAAAGGACTTTGAACATAGACGAATTGGGCTGCTTTGTTTCTGGCTATTATTGTCCATAGTTGAGGGTATTGTTCTTATTCATACCTTTATAAAATTTGGTAATATATTTTAGAGTAAAATGCACGGATAGTCCCTGTGGTTTGGTGAAATTTCACCTTTAGTCCCCAACTTTTCAAAATTACACTCTTAGTCCCTGTGGTTTGACATGTTGTTACACGGATAGTCCCCAAAGCGATGAAGGTTAGTTTTTATGGTTAAGTGGGTGTGAAATGACAAGGACTATCTGAGTAACAACTTGTCAAACCACAGGGACTATCCGGGTAATAACTTGCAAACCACAGGGACTATCCGAGTAACCTTCATCCGCTTTGGGGACTATCCGAGTAACAACATGTCAAACCACAGGGACTAAGAGTGTAATTTTGGAAAGTTGGGGACTAAAGGTGAAATTTCACCAAACCACAGGGACTATCCGTGCATTTTACTCTATATTTTAACAATTTCTACTGATCCTATTGATAGTATACTGTCGTCTTTAAGCCCGACATAGTATATTGTCATCTTTGAGCCCGACAGATAACTCCAGCAGTGGCAAGCAACTAAAGGTTGACCAAGCCTACATACATGTTTATATTCACAAATTCAACTTAAACAACAAAACATCACTAAAGGATGTTGGGATATGTTAAGCCTTTTTTTTCTAATCACTGTTTAGCCCGTCAAGTAAACCGAATCAACTCTTTAACCTTTATCATTCTCACCTTTTCTCACCTTTGATTCTTGCTTCTTGTTTCTCACCTTTTCTCTTGCATTTTTCAGTTGAACTTCCATAGATTTCTCTTGCATTTTTCAGTTGAACTTCGATTTCAGATCCGAATTTCATCTATTTCTTCATCTTTTTCATTTTTATCACGTTTTTCACTGAAAATCGTCAAATTGAACGGGTTTTTACGGTCGAAAATTCATGTTTCTCACCTGATCTATAACCCTACCAAGTTTCAGATCCTAATTCCTAGCCGTTTAGGAGAAATCTGAGTTTTTAGGTCCGATTTCGCGTCAACAGCCTGATTCCGCTTGAAAAAAAAACCGTTTAATTTCGCTTGAAAAAGCATATTCCGCTTGAACTAGTGTGTAATTTCAAGCGAAATCAGCTTGAAATCGGATTCCGTTTGAAAGTGCCTTATTTCGCTTGAAATACACCTTATTCCGCTTGAAAAATTATTGCTTGATTTCGCTTGAGCAAGTATTCCGCTTGAAAAGGCATATTCTCATTTGAAAGTATCTAGTCAGTTCACGTGATTAAAAAGTGCAGCCCAATCAGATTTCATGCACATTTGAAAATGTCGGTTTAGTGGATTTGACGGCCCAATCAGCGTTTGAACATTTAAAGTTGTTGAGTGTTTCAATTGAATACATAATAACGGTCCAATTAAAAGCAATTATTAAAAGTTGTTGTCGGCCCTTGATTGAAATATTGTATTGGGTTTATAAATAATTGCATGTGACTTAAAGAGTGGCGGCCCAATCAAAGTTCAAAATACATAGAAGTTGTCGGCTATTAATTGGGATATGCTGTATATGGCACACTCATGACGTAGCTCTTTCTTGGTGGGGTGTCTGGGAGGGTGAGCAATTGTAGGTTGCTTCCCTCTCCTTCATTTATTGGGTGGGTTGATACCTGGCCTCCTCCTCACCTCGAGGCGAAGGACTTGTTATCACTTCTCGGTTTTGATTGGTTGTTTCCAATGGGCTCTGCCAAGGGTAGAAGCATGGTATCCAGTGCCTCTGAAGGGGATGTTGGCCCCACCTCGTCCAATGGAGTGTGGCTATGCCCCTTTAGGAACTTCCACGAGTGTAAAGACGGTAAGCCTGAGTCTTGTGGGTATAACAGATTGATCGCGCATTTTCAGCAATTTCATTTTAAAGATGATCGTAAAGAATCCCTTCAAGATGCACTGTCTAAGGATTTAGAATTGTTTTCAAATGTTGGGGAAACCTTGCGAGTTTTTGGATATTGGTTTTGTGGGAGGTGCATGAAGACACACGCACTTAGTAGGGGGTGTCATCATCCTGATGGTGTTTTCACGTTCTCTAGAAAATCCGGGTCTGATGAGGATTTTGTCGTGGGGATACCAAGGCCCCAAGATCCTGTGATGGTTGAGCTTAGGACCTCGCAGGGAGTGACGGGAGATGTTGCTCTCCTTGAACGTGTTTTCTCCCTTCCGGTTCGAACTATTAAGAGCATCCCCCCAAGTTTCCGTTTGGCATTTGCGCAAGCTTTGACAGGTGCCATCCATAAAGTAGTAGTGTAACACCTTGAAAATTCACGTCCTATAATGTGTTGACACGTGTCATATGGCTGCACGTGTGAAAGAATGTTCTGAAAGGACTAAAGTTGACAATCATGGAAAGTATGTGAATATACGAGTTCTAAATGTCAACAGTGAATAAATATATTGTACATTAACCCTACATGATGTTTATAGCGTCAAACGAATAAATCATGGATCATGCGAAGCTAAAAGTGAGAGATTACAAACTACAGGGGTTAAATGTGTCAACATGTTTAAGTTATACCTCTGAGTGACCTTCTGACAAACCCTAAGCTTTGTAACAGTTAATTATGCTCACTAGAATGCACGATATAAATTTCATAAAGTTTCGTTATCATATGAGAAAGTTATGATCAAATTCGTATGCGAGGGGTTAAAGCGTTAACGTTGAAAATTATGACTTTTCGGGTTAACCAGAAGTGACCAGGGACTTGGTAAAGTGGGTACAAGTCTTAAGGCCCTTGTAGATAAATATAGAGGGCTCAAAGTGCAAAAATTAACTTAGTTGCCCTTTCGAAAGGCCAAGGGACAATATGCAAAAACTTGAAAATGTGAAAGCTGACAACAGGTCTCAAGCAGGCCGCGTAAAGGTTAACAAGACTTTATGCGGGCCGCGTCAATCGCCCAGATGCAGAAAAACTAGACAGCAGCTTGTTATCGCGCTAAACCGATCTTTAACAGATATTTTCACATTGTGGGCGACCCCTAAACAGTCCTAGACACTTAGGGACACTTGTGGATGAGTTGTGGTCAGTTGTAGACTTGTGTGTCAACAATCTATGGTGATTTGATCACTATAAAAGGCCATGAGTTGCAACCAAGTTCTTCACACCTTCCATCTGCACTTTGGATCACTTCTGGAGCTCAAGACTTCTCTCAAGTGATCTCTGGTCGTTCATAGGACTCTTGTAAGTTTGCTTATCCTTTCTTAGTTAAGTTTTTACTTAGTTTAGCTTAAAAGTCAAACCGTCATAATTAACGGTTGACTTCAAGATTAATCACTAATGGTCCAGTGATTAGTCGAATTGAAAGTAGTTATAAGTTGGTAATTATGTGGGTAATAAACCCTTAAAAGGGTTCCCCCTGATTCCCACTCTAACTAGGTCAAATGTCGGGTCAAACTTGTTAATAAAAAGTCAACAGGATACTTAAATTCTAAATTATGCATGATTAGCAATGTAGAACACATACAACCTGTTTGATCATTAATATAACTTGGTAATTAGTGTAAGGAAATGTCTAAACATGTTCAAAATGACAATTTACTGTTTAGACCCGGTTCGGAACCGAAAGTCGCAAAACTTTGACTTTTGCTTTGACTTCAGTTCTGACCCGTTATGGTATGTTTTAGAAATACCTTAGAGCTCTATTTGGACCAGGTTACATGCTAGTATAACCCTCTGTGATTATACACCATGGTTCATTAGTTAACCAATTAATATGCATGATTCCGTTAATTGCTCATATGTTGACCATTATGCCCTTTTCACCTTAAAACGTGATTTTTGAAAATATAAAAGAGTAGAAACCTTAGTCACTGATATATAAACTTGTATGCAAAGTTTGACATCAGTTTGAGGTGTAGATTGAGAGTTATGCTCATTAGCGTAATTAAGAAGCTTTATATTAATTAAACGGCGTAATTAGCGTATAACCTAGTTAAGCCTACTTTTTGATATCAAACTTCTTACCCACTGATGTAATATATTATTTTGGGATTTCTGAAGATTTTTAATTCATTTTAGGCTGAGCATAACTTATAGTCGTAAGCTTAATCCGGTAATTGTCGGTTTTGCCCTTACGGGCTATAAAATGAGTTTTACATATCTAATTGACTCCAAACCTTTTGCTACTGATCACATATGATAAATAAATTATTTTAAGCCTTCTGGAATAATAAAAATATTAGCTTTATGTATCAAACCCGGAAATGGCTTTTAATCGCCTTATTAAGCGTTTTTAACGCATAGTATGTACTAAAACTATTTTAAACATACAAGGGTTGATACCTACTGATATTTTAGGTATATTATAATATTTTAACAGTAAGCAAAAGTTGTTTAACTCAGACTTCAGTTTTGAGCTTTACGGCTTATGTGAAATTACCAAAATGCCCCTACGGTGCATAGTTTGGTTATAATTGATAAATTTCACATATATACTTTACCCTACTGTTATAACTTAGTAAACAAAGTATTTTTGCTGATTATATCAGACCTGTAACTCAGGTTAATACTTAGACCCTTTATAACCTTGAAAATGACCAAACTACCCCTACGAGGCATAGTTTGTGTTTAATTTCGTTTCGGGCATAATAAAAGACATCTTATTGATGTCACAACATATTTGAAGCATATTAACTTAGGAAACATGTATATGGCTCTTACGTTCACCCGTTACGCTTATTACGCGTTCGGTTCGGTTTATGTAACTAGTTTGCATAAATTAGCCGAAACGGGTCAAACCTTATCGGTTTTATCTCAAAATCCAGAATGTGTATGAAATACCCATATTAAGCAAGTCTCTGAACTTGTCGGGTCTAAATCACATTCTATCCGGTCTTCGCTTAATCGTGCGTACGAACCGTATCTTTGAAACTAACCGGTCTAAGCTTAAGCTTGATTAAAGACCCGTTAGGATTCTAATAGGTTATTATAAACCTTCGTTCCAGATTAGGAGGACCAGTAAAAGCTACTTGCATTTTGCTTATTGTGATTATTACATTGCTCAGGTAAATACTTTTAACTTATTTTCCCTATACGGGCTTGGGTTACGGTATATAAAATACCGCTTGGTCGGGCATCAAATCCTCCATCGTTTGGTGGTTAATTGAATAAATTGATCGGCCCGTTTAAATCGTCTTGTTTACTTAAAGCCTTTGGGGGGTTAATGACCATGTCCCGGATATCCTTGGCATCATTTTACGAAATGGCCACGACTTAAGCGCGGGGTGTAGGCGTACACCCGTCAGTGCACAAAAGAATAATGTGGTGTGTCTATTGATCTTTAACCCGGACTCGATCCGGGCTACTAAACGCATAAGGAACATGTAATTCATTCACAAGATTATATATTTAAATAATTCTCCCAAGTTATAAAATGTTTACGCCATGTGCATCCAAATCAATTTTTAATCATTTTCCAAAATGAGTCAGTTGATTGTATTTACCAGTGTAAACTGACGTATTTTCCCAAAAAGATTAAATGCAGGTACTAAGCGTAATTGGCTGGGATTTCTCCTTAGCATCAATAGAAGTCTCGCAAGCTTAAGATGCCTAAAGTCTGTTGAACTATTGTTTCCATTTTATTTTCAATCCGTCTGTGGATAAATAATCGACAGTTGTGATATTTGATATTACAATATTATATTCGGTTGAATTATATCTTTCAATTGCTTCCGCTGTGCATGTTAAATATTGTGTTGTTTGACTATTATGTTGCCAACTACGTCATGATACTCCCCACCAGGCCCACCGGTGACACGTGGAAATCGGGGTGTGACAAGTAGCTTCCCCGGGGTCTGTTGAAAGCTGGGTCAAACTCTTGCTCTTACCCCGTTGTACCCTTAAGGTGGTTAAACCGTCTTCCAGGCAAGAGAGAAGGTCGGGTAATCGAAATTCCTTGCATTGTGATAGTATTTTGCGGGCCTTAGCTTTGTGGAAGGAGGGCTCTGGTTTTGAGATTTTGGTCAATTCCCTCCTTGCCGATAGTGGAGAAGAGGTCGTGCGTGGGGGGGGGGGGGGGAGGCACAACGGGAGATAGCTGAGGAGGTTAGCCCTAACATTAAGCAATGTCTCAGGAAAGTGAGTGATGGTCACTTCACTGCCGCAGTTAAGGTGTTGTGTTCCAGTGGGGTTGCTCCCCAGGGGGAATCTACCATGAAAGCTCTTATCGACAAACATCCCTTCGCGCCACCCCCGAGCCTCCCTTCAACCCCTCTGTCCCAACCTGCGTTATCCGTGGATAAAGACTGCGTCCACATGTGTGTGAAATCTTTTCCGAAAGGGACATCTTGTGGGAGAGATGGCCTCCGAGCCCAACACCTGTTGGACGCTCTTAGCGGTGAAGGGTCGGCGACTGCCTCGGGACTACTTACTGCCATCGCTGAAGTGGTAAACCTTTGGCTAGGGGGGTTATGTCCTAAGGTGCTCGCGGATTTTGTTGCTTCGGCGCCCCTAACCCATTTGTTGAAGCCTGATAATGGTATTCGCCCCATTGCTGTGGGGGCAATTTGGAGAAGATTGGTCTCCAAAGTAGCCATGAAGAAAGTTGGGAAAGAAGCTGTTAAATACTTGGGGGACTACCAATTTGGGGTGGGGGTCCCCAATGGGGCGGAGGCGGTGCTGCACAGCGCTAACAGGTTTCTTAATTCTTTTGATTCAGATGGCTCGCTGGCCATGCTTACGGTTGATTTTTCCAACGCTTTCAACTTAGTTGACCGTTCAGTTTTGCTTCGCGAGGTCCATAGCCACTGCCCCTCCATATTCCCGTGGGTTCAGTTTCTGTATGCTCAGCCTGCTAGGCTATACGTGGGGAATGACCGCATTGGGGCATTCACAGGGGTGCAGCAAGGGGATCCTTTGGGACCTTTGCTTTTTGCCCTAGCCTTACACCCCTTAGTGCTTCAGGTGCAAGAAAACTATAAACTCCCCTTCCATGCTTGGTACTTGGATGACGGGACGATTATCGGGGACGCTGTTCAGGTTGCTAAAGCTCTCGACATCATCGGTTCGGAGGGTCCAGCCTTGGGGCTACGGCTTAATATTAGAAAAACTGAATTATTTTGGCCGACATGTAACGGGGTGAAGGTCCGGCCAGGGCTTTTCCCCAGTGAGATTGGGAGGCCGGAGAAAGGTGTCAAACTGCTAGGAGGGGCAGTCAGCCGTGATTTTGGTTTTATTAGTGGTCTAGCGACTAAGAGTGCAACGCGCGCTGTTGGCATTATGGGGCACCTTCCCTTGTTGTGGGATCCTCAAAGCGAACTTCTTTTGCTTAGATCTTGTATGGGGGTTGCAAAGTTGCTTTTCGGTTTGCGAACTTGCCAGTCCCCCTTTGTGGATGATGTTGTTTCATGTTTTGATAAAGGTCTTCGGGAGGCAATAGAAGACATTGTCGTATGTGGGGGTCCCTTTTTTGGTGAACTACAGTGGCGGATCGCGACCTTGCCAATGCGGCTTGGTGGGTTGGGCCTTCTCTCGGCCAGGGATGTGGCAGCCTATGCCTTTGTGGCTTCCAGATCTCAATCTTGTGAGTTGCAGGACCACATATTACGTAACAGCGGGGTTGCTAACATTGATCCGGATTATGCCAGCGCCTTAGAATGCTTGCATGAATCTCTACCTGACTTTGATCTCGGCGGTTTCTCTAACAAGGACACCGCCCCCAAAAAGCCACAGAAAACTTTGGCGAATGCCCTTTGTTGTCGAATCGCACAAATTTTGGGAGAAGATTTTCATTTGTCCCCCCGCCAGAAAGCCGTCATTGATTGCCTACAGAGGCCTCACGCTCAAGATTTCTTAACTGTTATTCCTATTGAAGGTTTGGGTCAACGTATGTCAGCGGTGGAGTACCGGTCAATCCTTAATTACCGTTTGATGATCCCCATGTTCCCGAATGATGAAACTTGCCCAGTCTGCCGTAAAGCATGCTTGGATAAATACGGGGAGCATGCGTTACACTGTAGAGAGTTGCCGGGGTTTAAGTATCGCCATGACTTTGTTCGAGACGCGTTAATGGATATTCTCAGACGAGCAGGGATCTCGGCAAAGAAAGAGGCACCGATGAATTTTCTTACAGACCCGTCGGAGGGGAGATCCACTCTACGCCCGGCTGATGTGCTAGTTTTTGGTTGGGAGGGCGGGGAAACATGCTTGTGTCGATCTCACAGGTGTATCCCCCCTAGCCGGGTTTCGGGAAAATGGGTTTGTGGCGGGGCAAGCGGTACTGAAAGCAGAGTTAAAGAATGTGGAAAAGCATGCGAAAGCTTGTGAGGATAATCATCATGCCTTTGTCCCCCTAGCGTTTGACACATTTGGCTCTTTGGCGCCAGAGGCAGTTCGTTTCTTGTCCAGAGTTCAGCGTGTAGTCCACAGCAACTTTTCGACTCCTCAGGGGCGAGGCTTTGTTTTTAGTAGATTAGGGTTTTCTATTCAGAAAGAGATGGCGGCGCAGTTTGTTGCTCGTCTACCTGCTATTCTGATGTAATTTGCCCTGATGATTGGAATGATACATGTTTAACTTAAAAAAAAGAGTAAATTGCCATTTTAGTCCCTGAGTTTTGACCAAAATTGCCACTTTAGTCCAAATAGTTTTTTTCTTGCCATTTTAGTCCAAATAGTTTTGTTTTCTTGCCATTTTAGTCCAAATAGTTTTGTTTTCTGCCATTTTAGTCCCTGAGTTTTGTCATTTGTTGCCATTTTCATCCAACCCACTAACTCCATTCAAAAAAAATTATTTAACTTAGGTGAATTTTGGTCGAACCACATTTTTCTTTCTTTTTTTGCAGGTGCGATGGTATGGGGATGGTGTTGTGCCAGTTTACAGTGAAGATGATGGCGGTGGTTGTTGGTTTTACGATGATGACGGTGATGTTGGTTAATGACGTGGGTGGCGTAAAAGTGCCCGGTGGTGGTGGAAATGGTGGGTGGTGATGGTGGTGGGGTGGGTGGGTGGTGACGGTGCAGGGACTAACCTTCTATCATCGCCACCACCTGCCTGCACCGTCACCACCCACCCACCCACCCCACCACCATCACCACCTACCAGGGACTAAAATGGCAGAAAACAAAACTATTTGGACTAAAATGGCAAGAAAACAAAACTATTTGGAATAAATGGCAAGAAAAAAAACTATTTGGACTAAAGTAGCAATTTTGGTCAAAACTCAGGGACTAAAATGGCAATTTACTCTAAAAAAAATCATAAATTCGGGAATTTGACATATTTCCCGAATTTGTGAATATAAACATTTATGTAAGCTTGGTCAACCTTTAGTTGTTTGCCACTATCAGAGTTATCTATATGGGTCGGTTACAAAAATAATTATTACAAATTCTTTTTTTGAAACTTCAACCCAAACCTTTACTTTGAGGACACATCGAACCAACTGTTTTGATTAACATAAATTATTCATGTCCGTGTTTTTGAGGAAAGAATGGATGTGCTTTGGTGTAACAACTCTCATCAAAAGTCCTAATTATTATTTTAATTTGGCCAATAAGAAACCCTAATTGAGAAACCCAAGTGATTTTGCATAATCCCTAAAATTTTCAAGACATTTGGAATCAGGATTAGGGCCCCTAAAACTCAAAGGGGGTAAACCCTAACTAATGATTATCTTTAAAAATGTGCTGTCAACAACGAAAATTAACGAACTGTCAATTCATCAAGCCTATACTAGTGACAAGGCTACTCTAGGCTAGGTCGACATCCCAGGCGAGTCGCGACAGGAGTCGCGACACCTTCCGCGACACGCGGGGGGGGAACAAACTTCACGTATAAATACAGGGCATTGGGACTTGAATTCTGTCTTTGGAACGACGTAAATTCGAGTTACGTAGACTGAGTTATCACAGAAACAGTCCACTAAACACACACAATCACTAATTGCTGCCACAATCAGGGTAATAACTAGATCGCTATTACGATTCAACGTCCGATCGATTATAACTATCCAACGATTGTTTAAGTGCCGCTCAAATTGAGTTTATACTTTGTTAATTCATCGTGATTTCGACTTGAATGTTTGAGTACTGCTCGAATTCGGACTATACTCTGTCATTCGTTGTGAATCCACGGAATTGATAAGTATTGCACTTGTCAATCGTTGTGAGGGTTTAATCTCGTGAATTGTCGTAACTGTTGTATTAGTTACTAACCGGTTTGTGTTTGCATTGTTAATTAAATTAGGTTAATCAAGGCTAATCAGTAGGCTTATACTCTGCTCGTTAAATCTACAATGTGAGTCATTCTCTTTTTATCAAATTGCTTTAAAAATTCTTAAAATATTTTCAAAGTTATAATTACAGGGATTAAGTTTATGTAATCACCAAATTACAGTCGGTATGTTGGGTATTGTGCACAGTATTGCAGTTTTATCACTTTAGGTGGGCGAACCTAAATTTAGTGATAACCGTCATTCATTGGGGCAGCCAATGGTGATATGACCACAGTCACAGAAATGAGTCGAGTGACAAATATTGTGGGTAGTTGGTTTGATATCAGAAACATTGTAATCTCTTAATACTGTGAATTATAACAAACGAGTCGTTTTAGAAAAAAATAAATGATTCACTCCGTATTTCCCTGCTGACAAAACCTTTTTCAAACATGTTTCAGGTGATCTGTTGTGAGCACAGGAAAAGTGCCATGGAGCACTACAAGCTTAGAAAAGTGGCTCAATGTAAATAAATAAAGAAACATGTTTTAAAAAATAAAGATTTCCTAGTGAAATCACTTTATTGTAAATTATGGGATTTATCCCTATATTATATATAAACGAGCAGTTTTAATATTAATCGATCCTGTTTAAAAAGACTTTCGCTGTCATTTAATTAGATACCATCGGATTTCCTGCCTCACGGCTCTGGACCGGGTCAAACTGGGGCCAAGGGCCGTGACAGGAAAAGGTGGTATCAGAGCCACTGATTTAAGCTTACTATTGATTTTAGCGTATAAGAGATACTTAGGAAATTTAATTGCCATTCTGTGAAAATATGTTTTAATAACTGATTAATTGTTGAGTTACAGTATGGGTAAAAACAAGCTTTCTGCTATCTACCACAAATTAGATACTGCAACCACAGAAAAAGGAACCTCTTCCTCCAAACACCCAGCTGATCTGGAAGAAGGGATTTTTGTCCGTAAAGCAAATTATGAAAATCCTCTTACCCAAGATAAAAGAAATTTGATTCTTAGAAAGGGAAAGGAGAAAATAAAGAAACCCCAAGTCAAGAAAGTGAGGTTTAATTCAGAAATCCAGGAATTAGGCAATAGGTCACCTTGGGAAGACACATTAGATGAAAAATGGGCAAACCTTTATATGCTAGCTACCGTAGCAGAGAATGCAAACCTTTAAAATAACAATAAGCCTGATCTAGTAGAAAATTAATCTCCAGTAAATAAATAAAGAATAGTGTGTTCTCTTTCCTGTAGTCTTTTTGTACAAATCAGTATGCAATAAACTTTAATGTTTATTTGTAAAACTTTGTTCCAAAGTTTTAACTTGGCATTTTTGTGCATTTTGCATATATGCTATCCAGCATGAGTGAGATATCGGAAGCATTTCAGAATCTCAACCTCTACCCAGTACCAATTGAAGTCTCCCACGACTTTACTGGTTATATTGCTGACATAGAGGAACCCCTGGAATTCCAAGCTCCACCGCTGGAAAAAGCAAAACTTAAAAAGAAAAGAAGATATGTAGGATGGAGGAAAGTGCGCAGGAGAAAGCCAGCTACTAGGAAACTCCCTAAAATAGAAAACCCTATAGACAAAGGAAAAGGAATAGAAATCTGAGAGAGTTCTAATCCAGCAGAGATAGAAATCAGGAAAGATCCTATACAAAAAGGAATAGAAATTGGAGAGAGCTCCAGACAAACTGAAGAAATCACATTCCAAGAAGAAATAGACCGTCAACTGGCAAATTGTGATGTCATTAGCCCTATCCATAATAATCTATATCCTTACCTAGAAACCCAACTTCCTGTAAATTGGGAACCAGCTATTCCAGACCCACTAATCCACACTCGACCTTTAGGCCAAATGGAAGAATGGTGGACAAATGACTGGCAATTCGAAAATATCGTCAACAGTCCTTATTCTTTCCTTCCACAGCTTGATCTAGAACCTATCCCCAATCCTCCAATGAGCAACGAAAACTTAGCCGAACTCCGTCTGTTCGGTGAAGAGCTGATAGGAACAGGGAATAGGATCCGGGAAATGGGGGAACGAATTTCCTGGAAATACGACGAAAGGGAGCGTCGATACTAAACTGCCAGTTGCCTAAAGAATAGTGGGGTTGGGAAAAATGTCTGTATAATAATAATAATAATTAAATATAAATCTGTAAAATGGGAAATAAAACATTGTAAGATAAACAGTGTGTATGGATGCCTATATAATATATAAACCAAAATAGAAATCGAAATATCGACAATTTTGGATATATATCTGTGTTGTAAGATTTATGTGCTTCTGTGTAATTGTTTTATTTACAATTATTTGATACTAATAGTTATAATTATAATAATTATCAGATGGAAAATGCTAGTAATGAACCAGTTAATGAAGGGAATCAATCTGAACAAAATCAGGAAAACCAGTATATGACTAGACAAGATATTGAGAACATCATCACTCAAGGGATAGCTAATGCTATTCCAGCAATCGTAGCTGCTGCTCAGAAACCTGTTGAACCGCAACAAATCATTCCTAGTAAACGTACTCAGGAAGATAATTTTAGTCATAGTGTAAATGGAGGCGGCAATCATGACGATAATAATCCACGACAGGCTCCACCTCCTAAGAAAATGAAAGCCGCAACACCTGGTTGCACTTTCAAATAATTTCTTGCTTGTAAACCTGCTGAATTTGCAGGCAACGAAGGAGCAACTGCAGTACTGCGTTGGTTAGAGAAAACCGAAGCAGTAATTGCAATAAGTAAGTGTTCTGAAGAAGATCAGGTCATGTATGCGTCAAACCTTTTCAAAGAAGGGGCACTAGAATGGTGGAACACCGTATTACAAGAAAAAGGAAGAAGGATGGCTTATGCTTTAAAATGGGAAGAATTTAAAATTCTTGTAGAAAGAAAATATTGTCCTGAATATGAAAAGGAACAAATGGCAAATAAGTTCCTAAACCATCGTATCGTTGGCGTAGAGTGTCGCGGTTATACTTCGACATTCTTTGAGTATGCTAGAGTAGTACCAACACTGGCTTCGCCAGAACCGGTACTCATTTCCCGTTACATTTGGGGATTAATTAGTGAAATTCGTAACATCGTTAAAGCTGCGAGACCTCGCACTATTGACGATGCTGTGGAACTAGCTAATACCCTAACTGATGAACTGGTGCGCACAAGAGAAGAAGATCGAAAGAAGGAATTGGCTCAAAAGATTACCCAAGGATTTCGTGTGGGTAATGATAATAGGTTCAAGAAAAGAGGAAGGAGACAATCTGCACAACCGCCTTTTTGCAGCAATTGCAAAAAGAATCATTTTGGAAGATGCAATGTAAATTGCAACTTCTGCAAAATGGCAGGACATCGTGAAGAAAATTGCAAAAAGAAAACCATAGTCTGCTATAACTGTGGAGAAACTGGACATTACAAAATAGAATGTCCTAAATTAATTAAAACCGCAGACAACAAAGGCAAACCTGCTAATGGAACAAGAAAGAAGAATGCCCGAGCATTTCAGCTAACCACTCAGGAAGCTGACCTAATCCCTGACGTTATAGCTGGTACGTTCTTGGTCCACGACGTTTATGCAAAAGTATTATTTGACTCTGGTGCAAACCAAAGTTTTATCAATACTTCATTTTGCCAACCCCTTAACTTACCCTTAACCACCCTTAGGCAAATTTTTACAGTCGAAACGGCAGACGGGAATTCTGTTAACATAAATAAGGTTTTGCAAGAAGGAAAGATAGAACTGTTAGGTCATAAGTTTTCTGCAAACCTGTTACCTATGAAATTAGCCGAATTCGATATTGTGTTAGGAATGGATTGGTTAGTAGCCAACCATGCTCGAATTCTCTGTGATAAGAATTCCATAGAAATTCAGGCACCCACCGGAGAAGTAATTGTGATTACAGGAGATAAACCACGTAAGCCTATGAAGTTCATATCAGTAATGAAAGTTGCTAATTATGAACGAAAACAAGGAATAGTATATATGATTTCAGTAATCATAAGTACTAAGGGTAAAGAACTTAAGGAAATTCCTGTAGTCTCAGGGTATCCAGATGTATTCCCAGAAGAATTACCAGGATTACCACCAGATAGGGAGGTAGAATTTAGGATTCATCTAATTCCGGGTACTACACCAATAGCTAAGGCACCTTATCGGTTAGCACCTACAGAAATGTTAGAACTGAAAAAGCAATTAGATGAATTACTAAGTAAAGGATTCATACAACCTAGTTCATCCCCTTGGGGAGCGCTAGTGTTGTTTGTAAAGAAGAAGGATGGATCAATGAGAATGTGTATCGATTATAGAGAACTAAATAAGGTTACAATTAAGAATCGATACCCATTACCTAGGATTGATGATCTATTTGATCAACTTCAAGGTGCTAGGTATTTTTCTAAGATAGATCTAAGATCCGGATATCACCAGTTGAAAGTACAAGAAGAAGACATACCTAAAACTGCTTTCAGAACTAGGTATGGCCATTATGAGTTTACAGTCATGCCCTTTGGACTAACAAATGCCCCAGCAGCATTTATGGACATGATGAATCGGATTTGTAAACCATACTTGGATAAATTTGTAATCGTATTTATCGACGATATACTTATTTATTCAAAGAGTCAGGAAGAACATTGCAAGCACTTGCATGCACTCTTAACTTTGTTAAAAAAAGAAAAGCTTTATGCCAAATTCTCAAAGTGTGAATTTTGGTTAAAGGAAGTGCAATTCCTAGGACACATGGTGAATCACGAAGGTATTCACGTAGACCCTGCTAAAATAGAAGCAATCACCAAATGGAAGGACCCACAAACAGCTATGGAAATTAGAAGTTTTCTAGGCTTAGCCGGATACTACAGACGATTTATTAAGGAATTCTCTAAGATAGCTGTACCTTTGACTAAGTTAACCTGTAAAGCCACTAAGTTTGAATGGGGACATAGGCAAGAAGAAGCTTTTAAGATTTTAAAGCACCGATTGATGAATGCTCCAATTTTAGCATTGCCCGAAGGAACAGAAGATTTTGAAGTATATTGTGATGCTTCAAAATTAGGATTCGGATGTGTATTGATGCAACGCAAAAAGGTAATTGCGTATGCCTCTCGGCAGTTGAGAAAGCACGAGGAGAATTATACGACTCATGACTTAGAATTAGGAGCCATAATTTTTGCCTTGAAAATTTGGAGACATTATCTGTATGGAAGTAAGTTTACTGTTTATACAGATCATAAAAGTTTAAAATATATATTTGGGCAGAAAGAGTTGAATATGAGGCAAAGAAGATGGATGGAAGTTCTAAGCGATTACGACTGTGATATTCAATATCACGAAGGAAAGGCAAACGTAGTTGCAGATGCCTTAAGTCGTAAGTATCAGGAAAAACAAAAGCAAGTCCGTGCTCTTAGATTAAATCTACAAATAGATTTAATGGAACAATTAAAGAAAGTTCAGGAAACAACAATCAAGGACGATGCTGAAGGAATGAAAGGTTATGTAATGGAACTAGAACAAGGAAATGATGGAATTTGGAAATTCCACAAGAAAAGAATTTGGGTACCTAAGCAAGGAGAATTAAGAAATAAGATTTTAGAAGAATCCCACAAATCTAGGTATACTATGCACCCTGGAAACAATAAGATGTACCAAGATTTAAGAAAGAATTTTTGGTGGATAGGCATGAAGAAAGATATAGCTAGATATGGTTCTAAGTGTCTTACTTGTTCACAAGTAAAGGCCGAACACCAGAAACCTTCAGGACTACTACAACAATTGGAAATGCCTGTATGGAAATGGGAACTTATAACAATGGATTTTGTTACTAAGTTACCTAAAACAAGAAAAGGTAATGATGCGATTTGGGTAATTGTGGATCGATTAACCAAATCAGCTCATTTTCTACCAATGAAAGAAACTTTTAGCATGGAAAGGCTAGCCAAGTTGTACGTAGACGAAGTGGTATCGTTACATGGAGTCCCACTCTCCATTGTATCAGATAGAGATAGTCGTTTCACTTCTCATTTCTGGAAAATTTTCCAGCAAGCTATGGGAACTCGACTAAATTTGAGTACAGCATATCATCCTCAAACAGATGGACAAAGTGAAAGAACCATCCAAACTCTAGAAGACATGCTCCGAGCATGTGTAATAGATTTTGGTGGAAACTGGGATGATCATATACCATTAATTGAATTCTCCTATAACAATAGTTATCATTCAAGCATAGAAACTGCTCCATTTGAAGCACTATATGGACGTAAGTGCAGAACTCCAGTTTGTTGGGCAGAAATAGGAGAAAGTCAATTATCAGGTCCAGAAATTGTGCAAGAGACAACTGACAAGATAACTCAGATCAACGAAAGACTGAAAACAGCTAGAGATCGTCAGAAGAGTCATGCAGATAATCGCCGTAAGCCGTTAGAATTTCAAGTCGGAGATAAAGTACTATTAAAAGTTTCTCCTTGGAAAGGAGTTGTTCGATTCGGTAAGAAAGGAAAGCTAAGTCCCAGGTACGTAGGACCATTTTCAGTGATCCAACGTATAGGACCAGTTGCTTATCGTTTACAACTACCAGAAGAATTAGCTGGAATACATGATGTATTTCATGTATCCAATCTCAAGAAATGCTTATCAGATGAATCACTGGTAGTACCTCTTCAAGATATAGAGGTAAACGAAAAGCTAAAATTTGTTGAGAAACCTCTTCAAATTGAGGATCGAAAGATCAAGTTTCTCAAACACAAACGACTAGTTTTAGTCAAAGTCAGATGGAATTCAAAGAGAGGAGCTGAATACACTTGGGAGCTGGAATCCGAAATGAAGCGAAAATATCCTCATTTATTCCAATAAATCTCGAGGACGAGATTTTTCTTAAGGTGGGTAGGATGTAACAACTCTCATCAAAAGTCCTAATTATTATTTTAATTTGGCCAATAAGAAACCCTAATTGAGAAACCCAAGTGATTTTGCATAATCCCTAAAATTTTCAAGACATTTGGAATCAGGATTAGGGCCCCTAAAACTCAAAGGGGGTAAACCCTAACTAATGATTATCTTTAAAAATGTGCTGTCAACAACGAAAATTAACGAACTGTCAATTCATCAAGCCTATACTAGTGACAAGGCTACTCTAGGCTAGGTCGACATCCCAGGCGAGTCGCGACAGGAGTTGCGACACCTTCCGCGATACGCGGGGGGAACAAACTTCACGTATAAATACAGGGCATTGGGACTTGAATTCTGTCTTTGGAACGACGTAAATTCGAGTTACGTAGACTGAGTTATCATAGAAACAGTCCACTAAACACACACAATGCTGCCACAATCAGGGTAATAACTCGATCGCTATTACGATTCAACGTCCGATCGATTATTACTATCCAACGATTGTTTAAGTGCCGCTCAAATTGAGTTTATACTTTGTTAATTCATCGTGATTTCGACTTGAATGTTTGAGTACTGCTCGAATTCGGACTATACTCTGTCATTCGTTGTGAATCCACTGAATTGATAAGTATTGCACTTGTCAATCGTTGTGAGGGTTTAATCTCATGAATTGTCGTAACTGCTGTATTAGTTACTAACCGGTTTGTATGTGCATTGTTAATTAAATTAGGTTAATCAAGGCTAATCAGTAGGCTTATACTCTGCTTGTTAAATCTACAATGTGAGTCATTCTCTTTTTATCAAATTGCTTTATAAATTCTTAAAATATTTTCAAAGTTATAATTACATGGATTAAGTTTATGTAATCACCAAATTACAGCCGGTATGTGGGGTATTGTGCACAGTATTGCAGTTTTATCACTTTAGGTGGGCGAACCTAAATTTAGTGATAACCGTCATTCATTGGGGCAGCCAATGGTGATATGACCACAGTCACAGAAATGAGTCGAGTGACAAATACTGTGGGTAGTTGGTTTGATATCAGAAACATTGTAATCTCTTAATACTGTGAATTATAACAAACGAGTCGTTTTAGAAAAAAATGAATGATTCACTCAGTATTTCCCTGCTGACAAAACCTTTTTCAAACATGTTTCAGGTGATCTGTTGTGAGCACAGGAAAAGTGCCGTGGAGCACTACAAGCTTAGAAAAGTGGCTCAATGTAAATAAATAAAGAAACATGTTTTAAGAAATAAAGATTTCCCAGTGAAATCACTTTATTGTAAATTATGGGATTTATCCCTATATTATATATAAACGAGCAGTTTTAATATTAATCGATCCTGTTTAAAAAGACTTCCGCTGTCATTTAATTAGATACCATCGGATTTCCTGCCTCGCGGCTCTGGACCGGGTCAAACTGGGGCCAAGGGCCGTGACATTTGGGTTGCTATTGTAGGAGCATCAGGGACTCCATAGTCCATTTTATGATGGGCATTTCTTCTTCCACATTTTCCTTCGTCCAGAATATCCTCCTGACTCCCGAGCCACTGGTAAGTTCTTCAAAATTTAACATCTTACTTTAACTATTATCACTAATTACAACTTAGGGGGTGTTTTGATGGATGGTATACAAGCAATTATTTGATTATTAATAGTTATTGTTTGTTGTATTAACATAAGAATCGTACACTTGACCAATAAATCATTTACTTAAATTATTAACCGTGATAATTGTTTGTGACACTTGTGGAACAACGACACTAACAAACCTGAACTTACCCGATATTATAATATAGGATACAACAAAAGTATACGAATTATAACGCTTCGCATTTCTGTACTTTCCTTATTTAGGAAGTATTGTTGTAAATTCTATTTTTGGAAACTTGTACATGTATTGTATTCTATTTCGTTTCACTTTGTAATCCAAGACTATTGATAATAATGAAATTCAAGCATTTTATTCACGTTTATATTATATACTTGTCTACATGTTCACACTCAAAATCAATGTTTTAAACACCATTATGCAAGTTTTATGCTTGTACGATACACATTTAGACTTATTACACGTAAAACCGGCTAAAACGCGCAAATTAATCAAACTTGGACCTTCGAGAGGAAGGGAAGTACCCTTCGCACGAAAGGACCTCCCTTCGTGCGATTTTGTTTTCTTGTGTGGGATTTTGTTTTCTATAAGTACCATTCAAATAATCAACCCAAAAAAGAATAAAAAATCTAGCTTTATTCCTCTGTTTTTTCTAGGTATTTTGAGTTTGTTTTAATTTTGCTTTCAAGTTGTAATTTTAGTTATTTAAAGTATCAATCAATCATGGTTATTTAAAGTATCAATCACGGCTTCAAACAGTCCTTGGTCTTAATATCCCATATCCTTACTCTCTTGTCCATTGAAGATGAAAGCAAGAGCTACTATAAACATAAAATGTGAATTTTTGGTAGTAAAAAGCTAAGTTTATAAGAACTAAAAAATTTATAGATTTAAATTGACCTGATATTTTGACCTGGAAAATAAAATGTGTATTTATTGGGTCTAATTCGGATATCAGAATACCATAACCCTTACACCACACTGCCCCTCGTCTTCAAGCATGCAACATTGAAGTTGTTAGGGCATGGATTTTATGCTGAGGATCATCTATCCTGAGATTGAACCTGAATCACGGATCCTTAACGGATAACGCATGGAATCTGAGGATCAAGGATCCTTATTGATGTCTATGTTTTTTAACAATTGTTCCTTTTGTATTTAGTTTATGTTTGCAGGTATTATTTGATGTGAACTGAGTTAACACGGGAATATCGGAGGAATATGCTAATTATAGCACGTGCAAGGAGTTATGACCGTTAAGGGATAACGTGTGAAGCTTGCATGGATTGCGGATAGTTTGTTAACTAGATATATCTAATTTTATAAGGGGATAATAAGCTCATAATAGAAACACAGCTAGTAACCGAACACTCTGATACTCAATCACGAAACACACACACTTTAGCAAATCATTGTATCGAGCTTGTTATCTTCCGGAGTTGTACTAGAATTATTCCTATTTTTTGCTATACATTTGGTGATCGGTAGTTTCCATCACCCGATGTTTTTTATGCCAGAGATCATTCATTGATCAACGGGCTTTTTCCTCATATAAATCTCTGTGTTCATCATTGATTACATTTCATATTCGTTCATACATTCATTCATCACACTAAGCACTCAACCTCACAAAACACATATCTACAACTGAAAGAAATACTTAAGAGAAAACCCTATGGATTTCTGAAATATAAATGGTTTTTATGTTAATATTTTATCTTTAAATATGTTGACGATCTAAAAAAGATCTCATAAAAAGTTATATGCATAACACCCAAAAAATTGACGATGCTTCTCGATTGCTTCCAACTTGGTGTTGCGTGTGAAAGTGGGTAATTTAATGGGAAGTGGAGGATTTGGCAACTAAGCATGAAGAAGTGTAGTCTAGGTTGTTTCCTTTTTACTTAAGAGTTAAATGCTTGGTTGGTCCCTGTGGTTTGCAAATATTGCAGACTTGGTCCTAGTGGTTTAATAATTACATACTTGGTCCCAGTGGTTGTAAAATTGTAACACGGGTGAGCCCAATTATAACAACCCTTAAAATCACCCTAAACCGCTCCGTAATCGCCAAACCGGACCTGTGTAACGTTATTTTTATTAAAAATTAAATAAAATAAGTTTTTAATGCCGTGGCGGCCCGCGACGGGCACGGCTTATGTGTGTCGCGCAGCGCGGCGGGGTATTACTTGTTGGACACCCCTTGTGCCGCGTGTCGTACACATGTCGAAGCTACACTCATGAATAACCAAGTCTAAACCTTAGCTATAAGGGGGTAGCGGCCCGCGACGGGCAACCCCTATGGGTGTCGCGGGGCGCGACGGACTCCGGTAACAACTATAAATGTCGCCACCCCCGACCCCTTGTCCCGGGAGCGGTGTCGCGAGATCCAGATTTAGTGGTATCGGAGTTTATTTAATTTGGCAGCGGAAATTTACATCAGAACCGTAGTTAGGAAATATTTTATCAGAGTAAAACACCTCATTTTATAAATAATAAATACATGTTTAAAACCCAAGTTTCCATTTAATATGTTTATAGGGATAAACCCTAATTTATTGAAATAAAACGTCTTTCTTGTTTTTTCCAAGCCTTCAGTGCTCTCCAGCTGGCTTCCATTTGGCTTTCACATTTTGTTACCTAAAACGCGTTTTAAAACATTTTGTCAGTGGGAAATACTGGTGAGTGCATCCCAATTTAATCAAAACAATTTTATATCTTTACAATATTGAGGGCATCCGCAATTACATTTGTTTACATCTACCAAATTACCACCCACGGTACTGTCAATCCTGACTTGTGGTCATGTTACTATTCTCAGTATTAGTAACAAGTAATGTATACAAAACCCCAACATACCGACAGTAATTGTAGAATTACAAATACTCAATCACTGTTAATTATACTTTAAAATAGTTGAGATTTTGTAAAAACAGTTTACAAAAATGAATGTACTCACATTGTTGTTTTAGATAACCCTACTGCTTTCTGGTAACTTCCTGGTTATAATCTAGCAAATTAAACAATGCACACGTGTTAGTAAAATAACCCAATTTTACATTAGCTATACCCCCTCCCTAGACAGAACTCCAACGACTGAGTCGGGCAGAGCCTTGACATGCGTTACGGAGCACGAGATCAATCGGGCAGAGTAACTAATACGTAACCGGGGGTTATAATACTTACAAAGAGGCAGAGCTTCACTAATTAGTGGGTATTATGCCAGAGAATTATTTCTACTATAAAGAAATTGAGAGAGAGAATTGTGATTTTGAACGAGTAACAACTGAAGCCGATAGCCCCTATTTATAGTGCTGATCGCCCACCCTGTCGCGCCTCGCGACAGCCTCCAGGCTTGTCCGTTGCGGGCTGCGAGGCCCTAGACTAGACCTGTAGGCTTGGCGAATCAGCGTATAGGTTCGATACGAGGGGGACACGTGGCATCACAGGGTTACGCCTGGTGTTCAGCTTGTCGCGCCCCACGACAGGCTTAAGCTTCCTCCATCGCAGGCCGCGAGGCCCTATAATTATTTGTTTTATTTGATTTCTAATAAAATAAAGGTATTTTAGGCTTGTTTTTCCGTATACGGGGTGTATTTTAGGACGTATAGGACATGTTTAAGGGTTTCGGGAGAGTCGTTATATCCTCCCCACCTTGTTTTAGATCTCGTGCTCGAGGTCTACTGGAACAGGTGTGGATATTTCCTCTGCGTTTCTGATTCAAGCTCCCAAGTGTACCCTGGTCCTCTCTTGGAATCCCATTTCACTTTGACCAGAACTAATCTCTTGTGTTTGAGATTCTTGATCTTCCTATCTTCAATCTGTAGCGGTTTCTCTACAAACTTTAGTTTCTCATTTACCTCTATGTCCTTAAGAGGTACCTGATATGTGCAAAATGCAACATATAAATTACATCAATTGTGGCATAAAACTAACCCTTTTTTAGTACTAATGTTGGGAAAAGTGTGCTTTTGTCTTCCTTTTGTATTTTCAGGATTAAATGAGCTCAAATTAACAAAAGAAGCAAAAAGACAGCAAAATCTAACATAAATACAAGAAAAGGAACAAACGTGACATGCCCGACTCCACGACAACATCTTCCCAAGCAAAACAAGAAGACAGAAGACTGAACACGCCCTGTGCTCAGCCAGCACTGGGGCGTGCCCAAGTGTCAGCAGAAAAGACAAAGTGGTAGAAGCTTCTATTGCCCACCACGGGGCCGTGCTCAGCGGGCATGGGGCCGTGGTCAACTATAAGATTCGCAGAATCTAGGCAAATCTTCATAGTACAGATATGCTTCTGCACACGGGGTCGTGCTCAGCGGACACGGGGGCGTGGTCAACTAATAAAGACAAGCTGCAATAAATGAAGAAAGAGAAGGATGTGGACACGGGGCCGTGCCCGAGCTTCTGTTCAGCCTATAAATAGGAGTGCTTGGCTTAAGCTCAAACCATCCCTTGGCACACCACCTCTCTCACACTTCACCCACCACCCACCACCACCATAACACCATCATCCACCACCATCATCCATTGTCCATCATAGAGTGTGTGAGTCGTCTCGGGATCCAAGATTGATCGTAAGAGTTCTTGACAATCAAGGCCATGTTTGCCTAAGTCTCTTACATCACTTGGTGAAGACAAAGTGTCTAGTGTAATACTTTTTATTTTTAATCTTTTCGCACTTTTTAATTGGTTATGTATTAATGACTTTAATAACTAGTTTCTTATGTTGAAGGTGATTCTTCCTTATCGTTTGTCCGTGGTGTCTTGGCATTATTTTACTGTCTATATAAAATAAAAGATTTTCACCATTCATATCTCCACGGTCTATATGGATGTATGTTGGCTACCTGGTCGGGGGTTAAGGGAACAGTTTGGTAAGAGTCTTGCCGTTGTTCAGCGTTTAGAGATCCTGCAAGGGACCTGGGTCAAATTACGTAGGACCTCCTTCAATAGTTAACGGTATTGGATGGCGGGGGTCCAAACTCTTTGATCCCCTCATAAGTTAACTACTATTAATACTATAACCCGGCTACTTAGGACTGTATCCTTGCTGACTCAGACTACTTAGTCGAGGGTAACGTCACCTTCAAAAGAGGGGCCTACCATAATTTGCATTAATAACTTAATTAATTATCTTTCAATAATCCGACCCTTTAGGATTGTATCCTTGCTGACTCAAACTACTGGGATGAGGGTAACGTCACCTCCAAAAGAGGGGCCTACTACAATAACTAAGATAATCTCTTAAATAAGTGCAAAAGTGCGGAATAATCAAAGGTTACACTAAACACGAGTCGGAACCAAGTGATTCATCTTGTCTATCTGTTTTTTCTTTTATTTTTATTTTTCAGCATTTTAGTTAATTTTCTTAGTTTAAAACATTTTTCTAAACTTTTGATTTGATTAGACGCTGAGGATAAACCGGTACTAAAAGCTCTTGTGTCCTTGGACGACCTCGGTATCTTACCAACACTATACTACGCTCACGATGGGTGCACTTGCCCATATGTGTGTTTAGTGTTAGTAAATATCGTGTTTTATAAATTTAAAACTTGACTAAAAAGCGTAAAAAGGGCTTAAAATATATTTAAACTTATATATACACTTCACACGCATCAGTACCACTAATGATTCATCTGCTAAGCACTTCTTGAGATTACATACATGAAATACATCATGTATTCCTGCCATTTCCTCTGGCAGTTGTAGCTGGTAAGCTACTGGTCCTATTCTTCTAATAATCTCAAAAGGTCCAACATACCTGGGGCTTAGCTTCCCCCTCTTGATAAATCTGACTACTCCTTTCCAAGGAGAAACTTTTAATAATACCTTGTCTCCTACCTGAAATTCCAACGGTTTTTGCCTGTTATCAGCATAACTCTTCTGACGATCGCGTGTTGTTTTCAGTCTTTCCTTGACTCGAATAATCTTGCCCGTTGTATCTTGTACTATTTCTGGTGTAGACAGTTGTTTCTCTCCAATCTCTGCCCAACAGACTGGAGTTCGGCACTTTCGTCCATAGAGTGCTTCAAATGGTGCAGCATTGATGCTGGTATGATAGTTGTTATTATAGGAAAATTCTATTAATGGTAAATGATCGTCCCAACTTCCTCCGAAATCAATTACACAAGCTCTAAGCATTTCCTCCATTGTTTGGATTGTCATTTCGCTTTGTCCGTCCGTTTGAGGATGATAAGCAGTGCTTAGTTTTAACTTGGTTCCCAGTGCTTTTTGGAAGCTTGTCCAAAAATGAGAAGTAAAACGGCTATCTATATCAGAAACAATAGACAAAGGAATTCCATGTAATGAAACTATTTCATTTACATATAATTTGGCTAATTGTTCCATACTAAAAGTTTCCTTCATAGGTAAGAAATGAGCAGACGTGGTTAATCTGTCTACAATCACCCAGATTGTATCATTACCTTTTCGTGTCTTGGGTAACTTAGTAACAAAGTCTATTGTTAGCAATTCCCATTTCCATATTGGTATTTCCAACTGCTGCAGTAAACCTGAGGGTTTCTGATGTTCAGCTTTAACCTGTGAACATGTTAGACATTTAGCAACATAGGCTGCTATATCCTTTTTCATTCCTATGGGCTTCTTCTAAAATTTTGTGGCATAGGTTTCCTTGTTTGGGTATCCACATTCTTTTCTTATGGAATCTTCAAATTCTATCTGTTCCTTGCTCTAATTCTTAATCATTCCTTTTAATTTTTCAGTATGGTCCTTGATAACTGATTCCTGTACTTCTCTAATTTGCTCATTTAAATCTATCTGTAGATTTAATTTAAGAGAACATACTCTTCTTGGCTTTTCATGATACTTTCAACTTAAAGCATCAGCTACTACATTAGCTTTTCCTGCATGATACTGTATATTACAATCATAATCACTAAGAATCTCCATCCAGCGTCTCTGTCTCATATTTAACTCTTTTGGCCCAAAAATGTACCTTAAACTCTTATGATCTGTGAAGACTACAAATTTATTTCCATATAAACAATGTCTCCAAATCTTAAGGGCAAAAATTATAGCTCCTAACTCTAGATCATGGGTCGTATAATTCTCTTCATGATTCTTAAGTTGTTTAGAGGCATAGGCTATAACCTTTTGAAACTGCATCAACACACATCCATAACCTAACTTAGAAGCATCATAATAGACTATCAAGTCTTCAGTTCCTTCTGGTAACACTAGTATGGGTGCATTGGTTAATTTTTTTTTCAGAATTCTAAAAGCTTTCTCCTGTTTTGGTCCCCATTCAAACTTAATTGATTTGCAGGTCAATTTCGTTAAGGGAATGGCTATCCTAGAAAAATCTTGAATAAAACATCTATAATAGCCTGCTAGTCCAAGAAAACTTCTCACCTCTGTTGGTGATTCAGGGACTTTCCACTTAGTAATTGCCTCGATCTTTATGGGATCCACATGAATTCCTTCATGATTAACCAGATGTCCAAGGAATTGCACTTCCTTTAACCAAAATTTGCATTTTGAAAATTTAGCGTAAAGCTTTTCTTTTCTCAACAAATTTAAAAGTATATGCAGATGCTCTGCATGATCTTCTTTACTCTTAGAGTAAATGAGAATATCATCTATAAAGACAATTATGAATTTATCCAGATACTGTTTACATATTCTGTTCATCATGTCCATAAATGCGGTTGGGGCATTGATTAAACCAAATGGCATGGCTGTAAATTCATAATGACCATACCTTGTTCTGAAAGCAGTCTTAGGAATGTCCTCTTCCTGTACTTTCAATGGATGATATCCTGAGCGTAAATCGATCTTAGAAAAGAATCGAGCTCCTTGGAGTTGATCGAACAGATCATCGATTCTCGGTAATGGGTACCGATTTTTAATCGTAACCTTGTTCAATTCACGGTAATCAATGCACATACGCATCGATCCATCCTTCTTCTTGACAAACAAGATTGGTGCTCCCCATGGCGATGAACTAGGCTGTATGAAACCTTTTTCCAGAAGTTCGTCCAACTGTTTCTTCAGTTGCTGCATCTCTGCTGGTGCTAAACGATAAGGTGCTTTGGCAATCGGTGTTGTCCCTGGCAATAGGTGAATTCTGAATTCAACCTCTCTATCTGGCGGTAGTCCAGGTAATTCTTCTGGAAAAACATCTGAGAATTTAGATACTACGGGAATATCTTTTAATTCTTTTCCTTTAGTGTTAATGATTATAGAAATTATATACACTAGTGATCCTTTCCTTGCATAACTTGCTGTTTTCATCACAGAGATGAATTTTGTAGATCTAGTTGGCTTATCTCCTTTAATTGTGATCTTTTCACCATTTGGCAAATTTATTTGCACTGACTTTTGATCACATAGAATGCTAGCATGATTGGCTACCAACCAATCCATTCATAATACTATATCAAATCCATCCAGATTCATTGGACAAAGGTTAGCAATAAATTTATGATTTAAAATTTCTATTCTTGCTCCTCGCAAGATTTCAGTAATCTTAATGGATTCTCCATTTGCTGTTTCTACCAGACATTCTTGTTGAAGTTTAGTTAATGGTTGATTGAGAATTTTGCAAAACAAAGTACTAATAAAACTTTGGTTTGCACCAGAGTCAAATAATACTTTAGCAAAAATATCATTAACTAAAAACGTACCGTCAATAACATCCGAAATCAGCTTGGCTTCTTCAGCTGTCAGAACAAATGCTCTGGCATTCTTAGTAGTCTTATTGTTCATGGCTAGAGCTAGTTTCGAATAATTCGGCTTGGTATGCCCCGTCTCTCCACAGTTGAAGCATAGCTTGTTGTTGGGTTTCCTCCTGCAATCTTCTTCTTTGTGTCCAGACCTTTTGCAGAAGTCGCAGTATATCGAGCATTTTCCTGAATGCTTCTTTTTGCAGGACTTACAGTAAGGTGCAGAGGTAGAACCTAATTTTTTTACCACGGTAGTTATTTCCATAACGAAATTCTTGGGTAAGTTTCTGGGCTAGGTTCTTTCTCTGGTTCTCTTCTTGCGTACGCACTAATTCATCAATCAAGGTATTGGCTAATTCTACAGCTTCTTCTATGGTTTGTGGCCTAGCTGCCTTGACTACGTGTTTGATCTCACTAATTAATCCCCAGAGGTAACGGGAGATTAATACGGGTTCTGGTGAAGCTAAGGTTGGCACTATTCTAGCATATTCGAAGAATATGGTAGTGTAATCCTTGCAGTCTATTCCAATCATTCTAAGGTTTAAGAACTTACTAGCAATTTGTTCTTTTTCATTAGGAGGACAGAATTTTCTTTCAACCATTTCCTTAAAGTTGATCCATTCCATATTATAAGCTTTGTCATTTCCTTTAGACTGGAGAATAGTATTCCACCATTCTAAGGTTGTATTCTTAAAAAAGATTAGAAGCAAACATAATCTTATCTTCATCTGCATATTTGCTTATTTTTAAGACTGCCTCCGGCTTTTCTATCCAACGTAAAGCTGCAATGGCTCCTTCATTGCCTGAGAATTCTATTGATTTGCAAGTCCAGAATTCTTTGTAAGAATAACCATATGACATGGTTCTTCTTCTTTTTGGAATTGGTAATTGGAGTAGCGATCCATTATTCACGCTGTGACTTGGTTCACTAGGTGTTCGTTTACTTCCACTTTTATTATTTTCTGCTTCTTTAACAGTCTTAATAATATATGGCATAGCATCTCTAATTTCTTGTGCTATTATGTGTTGGATGGCACTGTTATTTATTTGGTTATCATTATTCTGATTTTCCTGATTTTATTCATTGTCCATCTGGATTTACAAACAATTATCAGGTATTAATATCATATAATATGATTTAATGCAACAACCAAACAAACAAGTTGATCAAAATCGTTGAGCATTGCGACATCTACTCTTATATATATATATATATATATATATATATCTTACAATCTAAAACTAAAATGTAAAGACACTACTAGTTATGCGTCAATAGGTATTAGGCTATCTATTTTAGTTGATTTTTTTTCAACTACACACATTTATATATAGTATTATTACTACGGGTTGAACTGCATCTCCCGCTCGTCGTATTTCCACATGAGATTCTCTCCTATTTCCCTCATTCTTTCCCCTCCTTCTATCAATTCCTCACCGTACATGCGGAGTTCCTACACATTCTCGTCACTCATGGGTGGTCGTGGTGCGGGTACTGGGTCAGGGTACATAGGCAACGGTTCTCCATATGGGTACGGGTTGTTTAGGATTTCCTGAACATACTGATCGGCGTTCCAATATGGATCTAAAGGATTGAGGTTGGTGTATTGTGCTATGGGGTTTGGAATTGGTTCTTCCTGTGGATAAAGTTCCCTATAATCCCTATGGTCATCGTTCCATGGATCATATGCTATAGGATTGGGTGATGGGACGCTAGGTATCTCATCCGGGTCAAAAGCTGGTATGGGAAACTCAGTTCCTAGGTTCAGTTCTATCACCATTGGTTGGGTTGGAAATAGTGGCAATGGCTGTGGTGCGATAATTTGGTCAAGGTTTGGGTCGGCTGCAGTGGTGGCTAGTATATGGAAGTTGGCCAAACGTCTATTAACTAAGTCTTGTGTCTAGGCATTGACTTCCCTATTAGCTGCTGCTAAAGCCCTTTGTTGTTGTAACTTTCTCATTCGCTTTCTCCTCTCGTGTGATCCCCGACTGAACCATCCTCTCGTTTTCGAAGGGAATGGTTCTTCGGATTGCGCTTTCAATATAAAAATCCCCTCTTCTGTATCAGCAGAATACCCCGAAGGAGTAGGCTGTGACGAGGTTCCTTCACTTTTGGGAGAACTATCTAGATGACGGTAGGCGTCAGACGTACCTTGCTCACTCATCCTGTAAACTAACAGATTGTCAAATAACACAAAACAATAATATACATGTATGCACATAGTCACATAAATTATTTCCTAACAGAATTGACAAATTTCGATGTCAGCAGAACACTTCTGTGGCTCAAATCAGTGGCTATAGCTCTGATACCACTCTCTGTCGCAACCCTCGACCCCTTTTCCCGGGAGCGGTGTCACGAGATCCAGATTTAGTGGTATCGCTGTTTATTTAATTTGGCAGCGGAAATTTACATCAGAACCGTAGTCAGGAAATATTTTATCAGAGTAAAACACCTCATTTTATAAATAATAAACACATGGGAAAAACCCAAGTTTCCATTTATAATATGTTTATAGGGATAAACCCTAATTTATTGAAATAAAACATCTTTCTTGTTTAGGTAACTTTTATAGCCACTTTTCCAAACCTTCAGTGCTCTCCAACTGGCTTCCATTTGGGTTTCACATTTTGTTACCTGAAACACGTTTTAAAACATTTTGTCAGTGGGAAATACTGGTGAGTGCATCCCAATTTAATCAAAACAATTTTATATCTTTACAGTATTGAGGGCATCCGCAATTACATTTGTTTAAATCTACCAAATTACCACCCACGGTACTGTCAATCCTGACTTGTGGTATGTTACTATTCTCAGTATTAGTAACAAGTAATATGTACAAAACCCTAACATACCGACAGTAACTGTAGAATTACAAATACTCAATCACTGTTAATTATACTTTAAAATAGTTGAGATTTTGTAAAAACAGTTTACAAAAATGAATGTACTCACATTACTGTTTTAGATTACCCTACAGCTTTCTAGTAACTTCCTGGTTATAATCTAGTAAATTAAACAATGCACACGTGTTAGTAAAATAACCCAATTTTACATTAGCTATACCCCCTCCTGTCACACCCCAACCGATGGCGGAAACATCGGGGCATGGCACTGAGCGAAACAGATTGTCCAGAAGTTTCCATAACAGCTATATTTACCAAATATTTAAAGCAACATGTCCCATACCACGTCATATAAGATAATACAGTTATTACAGAAAAGATCTAGTCAAATTGTTCTGTTCCGACAACTCAGATTCTTATTACGGACAATCGTTTATTGTTAACTTAGGTCTTTCCTAGCCTCGATTTCACACCACAGAAAGCAAATAAGCATCCTAAGCACCTGTCACATACGTTAAAGTAAAAGTGAATACACATAGTGTAAAGGTGAGCATACAAGTTTGATAATAGCATATAGAGTTCGAAAGCGTTATGCATAACCAGCACGTACACAGTGTAAAATGAGGCATGTTAGTTATCGACATGAACCTGTCGATACCAATGACTGCGGGTTAACTGCCCAAGGTAGTTCGCGATACATTCTCACCACTGTGAGCCATGTAGGTAATTGTCCTTAACAACCCCCGAGTGAACGGGTGCTGAGTCCAAACTAATAGTACTATCGATGCTAAGGCAGGTAGACAGCATTCCATGTGTAAACATAACAAACAAGCATTCATTAAGTCACGTATAACATGCGGTAACGGTTAGCGTTTAAAGTATTGCGTAGTGTGTTCGATGTGATTTTGTATAAGTAACGTATGTAACACCCAAAAGTGCGTAAAGCAAAAAGGGATCGAGTATACTCACAGCAGTTGATGGATTGAAGGGAGCGCTAGAGAGTAGGGTTAGCCTGAACAGATGGATAGTATAACGATAAGCGACGCGTAAAATGGTGCAAAGTACAAGTGGTTCGGACAGTAGTTCGATCGGATGGTAGTCCGATCGGACAGCCAGTCGTGCGAGTGGTAGTCCGTTCGGACGGTCGTCTGGTCGGATGAGTGTTCGAGTGGATTGTTTCTTCCTTTGAGAAGGTTGTGTTTGTGTATGATGGCTTGTCTTTTGAAGTTTTCGTTGTAGCATTTTGAAAACATTGAAGTATCTCTACCTTTCAGGTCGGTCGATCGGACGGTCGGTCGATCGGATGGCAACCCGTTCGTTTGGGCACTTCAGTGAGAACAAGTTCACAGCAGGTTGTCACTCAATCGGACGGTTGTTCGATCGGGTGGCATCCTTTATGCATTGAACATGTTGAAAATTGTTTAAGTGTTGAAGTTTAAATGTCTCATGATTCGATTGGCAGTTCGATCGGATGGTAGTCTGATCGGACATCAATTCGTTTAACATTCAGACTTCAAGTGTTGGCAAAAATGGTTAAGTGTGGGACCAAGGTGCAAGTCATACGGGTGGCCGGTTGTCCGGGTGGTTGTCCGTTCGGACGGCACTCCGTTTTAGTTGACCTATTCGTCTTACACTTGGTTGTTTTGATAGTTTGTCATTTTATCGAGATGCGTTAATATCGTGCTAACCAACAGAACCCCATCCTAAGCCCTAGTGACCCGATTGAACAGGAATCACCCAAGTTCAGTCAGTCCACCGGTTCAAGACGATTGTTCTTGGTTAACCCGAAATCGATAATCTCGTGGACATAATACGGATCTTGAACCAACAAAACCTCAATAATGAGTAGTAAGTCGGCACAAGCTCCGATTCTATCGGTTTTGAGTGCATTGAGTGTAAAAGAGTTGAAAGAAAGTTGAAAAACCATCTTTCAATCCTTTTTTCTTGTGAATATGTTTAGATCTATGAAAGATCTTTGCTTGTTAATGTGGAAATCGGTTAGATCTAAGTTGTCCTTGGTGGATTGAGGCCAAAACATGAAGTTCTTCAAGAACACATGATGACGTCATCCTAGAACACCTTGAATCTAGATGATTTCATGGTTAAAAGTTAAGATTCAAAAGATAGAAGGGTGTAGGAGTGCGTGTAGATTAAGGAAGTACAAGATTAGGACGAGATCTTACCAGGATTGCGAGAAATCGAAGGAAAAGCGAGCAAGAGCACGGGTCGGACGTCAGTTGCCAAAAGTAGAAAGTATGAAAGTGACAAGGGGTATTTATAGGGTTACCCAAAGTGGAAAGGAGTGGGGAGGGGCTGGTCGATCGGTTAGGCAGTCCGTTCAGACAGCTGTCTGATCGGACGGCAGTCCGATTGGTCGGCTGGTCGCCTGGTCGATCAGTCACCTCGTTCGAGTGTTCGGCGCGATGAGTTTTGATGTTTCGATTACGATTGCGAGTGATGCGATGCGTTAGAGTTTCCTAATCAAATTACTTTTAATCCCAACTACTATATCAACATACAAGTATCCTTATTTCGTATTCGTTTAGCGTTTGTGATTCGATTGCGATTGAGTTCGATTGAGTTTCGATTGATTACCACACATAACATAAATAAACATGCACAAGTAACACATAAGGCACACACACACGTATAACAATAGCCAAAATGCATAATTCGAGTTGCGAGTGCGATTGCGATTGCGATAACGATAAAGCGATTAAACATGCGATAAATAGCGATTACCATGCGATTATTAATAGATACTCCACATAATACAACTAAAGAGAAAAATAAAATAGACTAATTACAAGTCAAAGAAGTCAAAACAGGAATTGAGCAAGGAGAGACAGATCGCAATTAGCAATCTTTTCTTCCTTTGACTTCAATCTTGACTTTGACTTTGACTTCAGAAACACGGGGTGTTACACCTCCCAAGACAGAACTCCAACGACTGAGTCAGGTAGAGCCTCGACATGCGTTACGGAGCACTAGATCAATCGGGCAGAGTAACTAATACGTAACCGGGGGTTATAATACTTACAACGAGGCAGAGCTTCTCTAATTAGTGAGTATTATGCCCGGGAATTATTTCTACTATAAAGATTTTGAGAGAGAGAATTGTGATTTTGAACGAGTAACAACTGAAGCCAATAGCCCCTATTTATAGTGCTGTTCGCCCACCCTGTCGCACCCCGCGACAGCCTCAAGGCCTGTCCGTCGCGGGCCGCGAGGCCCTAGACTAGACCTGTAGGCTTGGCGAATCAGCGTATAGGTTCGACACGAAGGGGTCACGTGGCATCACAGGGTTACGCCTGGTGTTCAACTTGTCGCGCCCCGCGACAGGCTTAAGCTTCCTTCGTCGCGGGCCACGAGGCCCTAAAATTATTTGTTTTATTTGATTTTTAATAAAATAAAGGTATTTTAGGCCTGTTTTTCGTATACGGGGTGTATTTTAGGACGTATAGGACATCTTTAAGGGTTTCGGGAGAGTTGTTATAATAAATAGAGCTTATCAGCCCAGTCCTATCTCGCTCACTCTTTCTTTCTCTCTATAACTTTTTGAATGAAATTATCAGTTAAGATTCCCCCTAAATCACGAAGCTCTGCCCCATGGAAAGTATTTTAACCCCCGATCACTAATTCGTTACCCTACCTGATTGATCTAGGACCCATCAATGCATGTCTAGGCTTTGCCTGACTAAGTACGTTGGGGTTCTGTCTCGTGATGTATGGCTAAAGTGATTTGGGTTATTTTACTAACACACGTGCATTGTATATTTTTAATAGAAACTCAAGACAATCAGGAAATATCACTAGGAAGCCCGTAGAAAAACATAAGTTTACAATGTGAGTCATTTCTCTTTTTCTCACGGTTGTGAGTCATTCTCTTTTTCTCACCGTTTGTGAGCCATTATTTTAAATATTTTACAAAACCCTTAATGTTTATCAGTTGTATTTACAGTGATTAAGTTTTTGTAATTCTACAATTATCATCAGTATGTGGGGTTTTGTATACATTACTTGACACTCGTTAATATTGGACAAAAGGTTAGCCAATATTAGCATGACCGCAAGCACGGGGGACAATGGTGCCCCAATAGCAATACTGTGTTGAAAAATTGGTAGATATAAACAAATGTAAAAACTCTTGATGCTGTAAATTATAACAATGTACCATTTTATAAAATGGAATGTACTCGCCAGTATTTCTTGCTGATAAAATATTTTTAAAACGCGTTTCAGGTAACTTGATATGAAGATATTAAAAGCCAGCTATGGAGCACTGAAGGCTTAAAGAAAGTGGCTATAAAGTTAAATAAAAAGTTCATGTTTTCAGCAGCTGGGGTTTATCCCTATTAAAATATTATAAATGAAATCTGGGTTTTATCCCATTTGTTTAATATAAAAGTTTGGTGTTTGCAAACTCTGAAATTATTTCCTAACTACGATCCTAATGTCTCATTTCCGCTGCCAAATTAATAAACACCGATACCACTTGACTGGTTCGCGACTCCCGCTCCCGGGGTAGGGTCGAGGGTTACGACGGAAGGTGGTATCAGAGCCACTGATTTAAGCCATTTAAGTGTTGTTTTAATACCTAAAATTTTACATTTATGTTAGGAAATTTATATAAATAACTTCTGTGTTATTCTATGTAAATATGTATATTATTATTTTATGTTATTTTGACAATTTTCTTAGTTTACAGTATGAGTAATCAGGGTACTTCTGACGCTTATCTTCACCCACCTCATTCTCCAATGGATGAAGGAACATCCCAGCCAACCTTCGGATATGCAGCCGATTCTGAGCAAATCTTTGTTTTTAAAGCCAAATCCGAAGAACCTTTTCCCCCTAAAAAAGAGGGTGGTTTAGTAGAGCAAAAGTAAAAAGGAAAAAAAGAATGAGAAAAATCCAACAACAAGCAATAATGTATAAAGCTGAGAGAAATACCCAAAATCCAAAAGCGAGACCTGTATGGGAAGAGGAATTGGATAAGAGACTAGCAAATTTTCATATGTTTAGAGCTGCAGAAGTAGAACTTGATCTCAACCAAGTAGCAATACAAGAACCACAATTACTACCATTATACCCTGACCAACCCATGAACCTAGAACAAAACTAGGAAAACCCACTTCCAATCCCAACTTTCGATCCAAATGAAATGCCTAGGTTACCAGCCCCAAATCCTTTAGAACAATGGTGGAACAACGAATGGGCTTTTCAAAACCTAGTGAATGACCCATATATGCCATATGGAGAACCAGTACCAGCTTACCCTAAACCTATACCAGCCCCAATGCCACCAATGAACCAGGAAAACATAGAAGAAATTCGCCAGTACGGTGAAGAGTTAATTGAGGAAGGAAACCGGATACGCCAAATCGGGGAAAATCTCGTCTGGAAGTACGACGAGAGAGAGAGATGCAATACTAGAGAGAGATGTATATGTGTAATTTATGTTACTAAGAAAAAAATCAACTAAAAATACATAAGATAGATATAAATTAATATATATATATATATATATATATATATATCAATGCATAATTACTAACATTTAAATTCTAGTTATAGTTTGTAATAGATGCATATATATATATATATATAAAGAGTAAATGTCGCAATGATCGACGCTTTTGGTTCAAATGTGTTTGAGTGTTTGTTTGTTTAAATTGTTCCATGATATTAATACCTGATAATGCTTACACTTCATATGTCAAAAGAAGTAAATCAGGAAATCCAGAATAACAATAATAACGGGAACCAAGTGGATAAAAGTGCTATCAAACACATAGTAGCTCAAGGAATCATAGATGCCATGCCATATATTATCGACATGATTAATAAAATGGCAGAAAATAATAATTCAATAATCGGAAGTAAACGTACGCCCAATGAGCCAAGTCACAACGTGAATGAAAATCACGGGCCACTTATCCAAGCTCCAATTCAAAAAAGAAGGAGAACCATCTCATATGGTTGTTCTTATAAAGAATTCTTATTATGCAAACCGATAGAATTCTCAGGCAATGAAGGAGCCATTCCAGCCTTACGCTGGATAGAAAAGACAAAAGCAGTTTTAAAAATAAGTAAGTGTGCAGATGAGGATAAGATCATGTATGCTTCTAATCTCTTTAAGAATGCAGCATTAGAGTGGTGGAATACCATTCTACAGTCTAGAGGAAGTGACAGGGTTTACAGTATGGAATGGAACAACTTTAAGGAAATAGTGGAAAGGAAATTATGTCCTACTCATGAAAAGGAACAGATTGCTAATAAACTCTTTAATCATAGAATGATTGGAGTAGATTGCAGGGAATATACTACCATATTCTTTGAATATGCAAGAATAGTACCAACCCTAGCCTCACTAGAAACAGCATTAATCTCTCGTTACATCTGGGGATTAATCAGTGAGATTAGAAATATAGTTAAGGCAGCTAGACCACAAACCATAGAAGAAGCAGTAGAACTTGCCAACACCTTGACAGATGAATTGGTACGCACGCAAGAGGAAAATCAGAAAAAGAATCTACCTCAGAAGATTACTCAGGAATTACGTGGGAAAGGAACAGGTTCATCTTCTTCACCTTTCTGTAAGATATGTAAGAATAAGCATTTGGGAAAAATGCTCAAGATATTGTAATGTCTGCAAGAAGCCCGGGCATAAAGAAGAAGAATGTAGAACGAAAATTAACGCCCGAGTATGCTACAATTGTGGAAAAGCTGATCATATCAAACCGAACTGTCCGAAACTAGCTCTAGCGACAACCAACAAAGCAAAGGCAACAGAAGGACCCAAGAAGAATGCCAGAGCATTTGTTCTGACAGTCGAAGAAGCCAAGATGACCCCTGACGTGATTGCCGGTACGTTTTTAGTTAATGATGTTTATGCTAAAGTATTTTTTGACTCTGGTGCAAACTAAAGTTTTATAAATACTTCTTTCTGCAAACTTCTCAATCAACCATTAACTAAAGTTCACCAAATCTGTCTGGTGGAGACGACAATTGGAGATTTTATCGAAATAAGCGAAATCCTTTAGGAAGGGAAGATAGAAATTCTAAATCACAGATTTACTGCTAACCTTTTTCCAATGGATCTAGCCGGATTCGATGTCGTATTAGGAATGGATTGGTTGGTAGCCAATTAGGCGTGAATTTTATGTGATCAAAAGTATGTAGAAGTATGTACGACAACTGGTGAAAGGATCAAAATTAAGGGAGACAAGCCGACAAGAACAACAAATTTATCTTTGTGATGAAAGTTGCATTGTAACACCCTGTGTTTCGAAAGTCAAAGTCAAAGTCAAGATTGAAGTCAAAGGAAGAAAAGATTGCTAATAGCGATCTGTCACTCCTTGCTCAATTACTATTTTGACTTCTTTGACTTGTAATCGAGTCTATTTATTTAATCGCTTTAGTTGTATTATGTGGAGTATCTATTAATAATCGAGGTTTAATCGCTATTTAATCGCATGTTTAATCGATTTATCGCTTATCGCTATCGCTATCGCAACTCGAATTATGTGTTCTGGATATTGTTTTACGTCTGTGTGCTATTTATGTGTTACTTGTGCATGTTATGTTTATGTTGAGGTGTTAATCGCAATCGCAATTCTATCGCATCGCAATCGAATCGAGAACGCTAAATGCAAGTTAATTATAGTGATTGTATGTTAGATATAGTAGTTATGTTCTTTGGGTAATACTATCGCATCGCTCTCTCGAATCACATCGCAATGCCCAATACTCGAATCGAAACGACAAAACTCATCGCGCCTGACAAGTGGATCGAGTGGCCATTCGATTGGATTGCCACCCGATGAAGCTGCCACCCGATCGACCAGCCACTTTCCCCACTTTCCTTTTTGGGAAACCTTATAAATACCCACCTGTCACATCATTGTGATGTGACAGCTCCGTTGTTCGACCAGCCAACCTTCAGCCCTCATTTCTCTCGATTCTTGTAAGTTTTCAACCTAAATCTTGTACTTCTATGATCTACACGCACTTCTACATCATTTTCACCTTTAAATCTTAACTTTTAACCGTGAAATCACCGGATTTGAGGTGTTCTAGGATGATGTCATCATGGAGTTCTTATGAACTTTAATGTTTGGCTTCATTCCACCAAGAACAACTTAGATCTGAAGGATTTCCATAACATTAATCAATGTTTTCACTTAGATCCGCACGAATCCATGCTTAAAAGGATTGAGAGAAGGTTTTCCAACTTTCTTTCAACTCTTTTACACTCAATGCCTTCAAACCCGATAGAATCGGAGCTTGTTCTAATCTTCTACTCATTCTTAGTGATGTATTAGTTCCAGATCTGAATTCTATCCGAGAGATATTGATTTCGGGTTTGAACATGAACCACCGTCTCGAACCGTGAACCGGTCGCACTAGGGTGATTCATGTTCGATTGGGTCACTTAGGTCAAGATGGGGTTTCAATTGTTTAAACAAGTTATCATCACGTCTCGTTCAAAACTACAAAACTTCAAAAGAAATCAAGTGTCAAGACGATTTGACCGTTGGGACGGATTGCCGTCTGATTGGGTTGCATTTGGTTCCATACTTAAACTTTATTCCAATATTTCAAGGATCTGAACGTTGAACAGATTACCGCCCGATCGGATAGCCATCCGATCGAGCGACCATCCAATCGTGTGACGTTTAGGACTTGATACTTAAACAATTTTCAACATGTTCAGTACATACGGATTGCCACCCGATCGGATAGCTATCCGATCGACTGACCGTCCTGCTGTGAACTTGTTCTCAAACAGAGAAGCCTCGCCAATCGGGTTGCTGCCCGATCGAACGACCGTTCGATCGACCGACCTGAAGGGTAGAGATACTTCTCTATTTTTAAAATGCTACAACGAAAACTTCAAAGTACAAACCATCATACACAAACACACCCTCACCAAACGAGGTGACAATCCAATCGAATGGCCATCCGATCGGATGACCATCCGAACGGACTGCCACCCGATCGACTGGCCATCCGATTGGATTGCCATCCGATCGGATTACCGTCCGACCCTTGGTACACTTGCATCATTTTACGCGCCGCTTATCGTTATGCTATCATTAACTGTTCAGGCTAATCTCTCTCAGCGCTCCCTTCAATCCAAGATAGTGTTTATTTGTTAAACACAATCTGTGAGTATACTCGATCCCTTTTTGCTTTATGCACTTTTGGGTGTTACATACGTTACTTATTCTAAATCACATCGAACACACAACACAACACTATTTATACACTGACCTCTAATGCATGTTATACATGACTCGATGAATGCCTGTTTGTTATGTTAACACATTGATTGTTGTCTACCTGCCTTAGAAACGATAGTACTATAGTTTGGACTCAGCACCTGTTTACTCAGGGGTTGTTAAGGACAATTACTTCACGTGTTCACAGTGGTGAACATGTGTTGCGCACTCGCTACTCGAAGTCAACTCGCAGTCATTGGTATTGATAGGATCTTTGTCGATAACTTACATGCTTCACATTATACGTTGTACATGCTGGTTATGCGTAAACGCTCTCGAAATCTATATGCTATTACCAAACTTGTATGCTCACCTTTGCACTATGTGTATTGACCTCTATTTTAACGTATGTGATAGGTGTTTGAATGCTTAGGATGTGCTTGCCTGCTTTTGTGGAATCAAGTAGGATCGAGAGTCTAGAAACAAAGACAATTTATGTTTTATTTGAAATCTGAGTTGTCGAAACAATATTATTTGTTTGGAGATATTATGTCTCTAATAACTTGCTTGCTTAATGGGTTACGGTATGGGACGTAATGTTTAACTATTCGGTAAAGTAGTTGTTATGGAATTTCTCTCGAACAATCTGTTTTGCTCAGTGCCATGCCCCGATGTTTCCGTCATCGGTTGGGGTGTGACAGATTGGTATCAGAGCCATAACTATAGGGAATTAGGCAAGACTCGACCTAGTCTGGGTTGATGTCTTAGAACGACCCAGTCTATAGTCTAAGTGCCAACAGACTGACTTGTGCATACCCAGTAGGGGTTTGTATGAGCTTACTCGTTATTTCTCGCTCGAACTCAATATACACTACACACTTGCGCGAACATTGCATACTACAGTTCCGCGCAAGATCGGCCTTTCCTAAGACCGATTACACACACAAACAAATGATCTGATTAAGATTAGGTGTGAAAACCGCAAACTCTCGACCAGATTACTCATTCGAATTGCTATTTTTACTATAAAACAAGAGAATTTGCGTTGAATCAGGAGTGAAATCCATTCTTCGAAGCAAATCTCCTTATCTATCTCGTGATTTTATCACACAAGCAGGAACGTAGTTGCCAAGTTAGGGGTGAAACCCGAACCTTGATAACTCGTTCTACTCTCTAATGTGGTTTTACAACACTCTCACCAAAGTCTCGACGGACTCCAACGACTTGAAGTCACACTATAACTGGAAGGATGTGTGCCGATCGCTCGAATCGAAGCGAGAGCATAGTTCCGAAGGCCAAAGTGTGCACTTACAGTCTATCAAACGCTTCTTGCTCCGCTTATCACACAACACACTACACAATCGCTAACAAATTGCTGGTCATTATTCGCAATCGCTGGTCGATACTCGCAATCGCTGTATTTAGTCGCTATACGCACTGTGAAGGATATGGAATACGTGCAACATATAGTTAGGTTTCTGTATTCTGACTGCCTCTTGTGCTTCTGTGCCTTACGTGTCTATGAGATTCTGTGCTCTACGTGATTATGTGCTTATGTGTTTATGTGCCTATGTGATTATGTGTTTGTGTGCCTATGTGATTCTGTGTTTATGGTGATACGTGTTCCTGAGCTTTATGGTAAATCGCTAGACTATACTAGGGATAATCGAAATTTGTGTTGAGTCGTGTGACGATGTCTGTTGCAGACAATATCGTCATCTGGATCTCGCTCTACTCAAGCTGCTCACCGAAAGCAGGCAGATAAACGTCTCGCCTCTATGATTACTGAGTAAATGGCGAAGGTTATCCCTCAGATCGTGAGTGAACTACACGAGAATGCAAGTAAATCTTCTGAAGAGTCCCGAACTGATTCACCAAAGGCTTCTTTTAGCTTCAAGCAGTTCAAAGCATGCGGGCCGAAAGAGTTTACTGGTGAAGATGGTCCTACGGCCATGTTTCAATGGTTTGATTCTATCGAGGTCACCCTGCGTCAGAGTGGCTGTCCTGACAATCTCCGTACTCTCAACGCAACTGGTGTCTTCCAGTCCCGCGCTTTAGACTAGTGGACGGCCGAGAGGAACAAACGCGGAAATGATGCAGCTTACGGGCTATCACGGGAGAGTTCTGCCCTCCCCATGAGCGCCAAAAGTTGAAGGACGAATTCTGGCATATTAAGCAGAAGGAAGGTGACAACGCTGGTTTGACTGCGCGCTTCAAGCAGTTGAGCATAATCTGTCCGGATCAAGTCAAGACGCCCGATATCGCCATCAAAAAGTACATCCGTGCTCTTCCGGATTTCATGGCTGACTTAGTTCAAGCAGCGAAGACGACAACGATTGAAGAAACCTACTTGCTCGTTGCTGAGATCAACGACAAGCGAGTCAAGTCTGGTGTCTGGGATAAAGCTCCCAAGAATCTGCATCAAGCTACTACTGCTTCAACCGCTGAAACCGCCACCTCTTCTCAGTCATCCAAGCTCGCAAGACGCAAGAGAAAGAACAACAGCAGTTCCAGCAACAAGAACTGTGTTGTGACCAATGCTGCCCCACTTCAAGCTGTTCCAGCTCCTTAGCAACATCAACACCGCCAAGTAGAGGCCCTGGTTACCAATGCACCGCCGGCAAAGCATGCGTATACTGGTCCCCACCCGGCATGCCCTACTTGTACTTATCATCATCCAGTGGGAATCGCCTGCAGATACTGCGCTCATTGCAACATGTATGGCCACTTCACCGCCAACTGCCGTACAGGTCCACGTCAAAACCCTACTCCTACTCAAGGTCAAGCTCCTGCTCATCAAGCTCTCCTTGCTGCTCCTCAAGGCCATCAAGCAGCTCAGGCACCCGCAGTCAATGCTAGAGCTTTCTATGCGTGTGGTGATCCCAACCACTTTGCCAACATGTGCCCGAACAGAGTGGTCAAGACAGAGCCACAACAGCAGCAGCAGCCTCAGCAACAACAGCAACAAGCAGCAGCATGTGGACGTGCGTTCAACGTTAACGCCCGCCAAGCTCAAGTCGATAACAATGTGGTCAATGGTACGTTCCTCGTCAATGGTATATATGCTACGTGTTTATTTGATACTGGAGCGGATAACTGTTTTGTATCGTTTGAATTCGAAAAGCTCCTCAATCATAAGCGCGCTCATCTCCCCTCGACGTTCGATGTTGAAGTTGCCACCGGAAGAACCGTCGCTGTCAATTATGTTCTTCGTGATTGTACTCTCGAGCTCAACAATCACATTTTTTCTATCGACCTTATTCCGATGCAACTCGGAAGTTTTGACGTCAAAGTAGGCATGGACTTTCTTCGTGGAAACCATGCTGAAGTTGTTTGCTTCGATAAGATGATTCGATTCTCGCTCGCTAATGGTGATTAGTTATGTGTTTACGGTGAAGTCGCATCGAAGAAACTCCAACTCATGTCATGTGTTCAGGCTAGCAAGTATCTTCGCAAGGAATACTAAGCTTTCTTGGCATATATTGTAGTAGCGGAGAAAAAGGAAGTTAAAGAGGTAAAAGACGTCCCCGTTGTTCGTGAATTTCCTAACATTTTCCCCGATGATTTACCGAGATTACCTCCCGCTTGTGATATCGATTTCCGAATCGACCTCATTCCTGGAGCCAACCCTGTTGCGAAAGCGCCTTATCGTCTCGTTCCTTCTGAAATGCGCGAACTCTCAAGTCAGCTCTAGGAACTTCTTGATAAAGGCTTTATTTGCCCTAGCACCTCTCCATGGGGCGCGCCTATCCTTTTCATCAAAAAGAAGGATGGTTCATTCAGGATGTGTATCGATTATAGGGAATTGAATAAGATGACAATCAAGAATCGCTATCCCTTGCCTCAAATCGATGATTTATTTGATCAAAAACCGCTTTTCGAACCCGCTATGGTCATTTCGAGTTCGTTGTCATGCCTTTTGGTTTGACCAACGCTCCTGCTATCTTCATGGACTTGATGAATCGAGTGTGCAAACCCTTCCTTGATTGCTTCGTGATCATATTCATCGACGATATCCTGATCTTTTCAAAATCAAAAGCCGAACACTCGCAGCATCTATGTTTGGTTCTTGAGTTACTCCAGGGAAACCGTCTCTACGCCAAATTCTCTATGTGTGAATTTTGGCTAGAGGAGGTCCAATTCTTGGGTCACATTGTCAATAGTCAAGGTATCCACGTTGACCCTGCGAAGATCGAAGCTGTTAAGAGTTGGGTTACACCCAAGAATCCGTCTGAAGTCCGTTCTTTTCTAGGACTGACAGGCTATTATCACCGTTTTATTGAAGGTTTCTCTAAAATCGCTGTGCCGTTAACCTCTCTTACGCATAAGGATAAACCTTTTGTTTGGGGAACTAAACAGGAGGAAGCCTTTCAAACCCTCAAGACTATGCTTTGCAATGCTCCCGTGCTTTCATTGCCCGACGGAAACGACAACTTCGTAGTTTACTGCGATGCCTCGAACCTTGGTCTCGGTTGTGTTCTCATGCAACGAGATAGGGTTATCACGTACGCTTCTCGCAACTCAAGATCCACGAGAAGAACTACACCACACATAACCTCGAGCTTAGCGAAGTTGTTTTTGCGTTAAATATTTGGCGACACTACCTTTATGGTACTAAGTGTACGATCTTCACCGATCATAGGATCCTACAACACATCTTTGACCAAAGAGAACTGAATATGCGTCAACACCGGTGGGTAGAACTGCTCAACGATTACAACTGTGAGATTCGTTACCATCCAGGCAAAGCAAACATCGTTGCCGATGCCCTCAATCGACGAAGCTACTTGCTTAGCGTTCGTACCACCCAAGCCCAGTTTAACCTCGAAGCCCTTATCCGTGACGCGCAGCATGCTTGTTTTACTGAGCAAACTTTGAAGAAGGAAAGGATTCTAAACGATGGCGCCCAATTCGAGAATAAGTCGAATGGTATCTTTTATTACCTGGATCGAATCTGGATTCCCAAGCGTACGAACTTGCGACAACTTCTGATGGACGAAGCCCACAAATCTCGATATTCTATTCATCCCGGTGCTGACAAGATGTACCAGGACATGCGTTACAAGTACTGGTGGCCGTGCATGAAAAGGATATTGCAATCTATGTTTCGAAATGCCTGACCTGCTCCAAGGTCAAGGCTGAGCATCAAAGACCCTCTGGCTTACTCGTTCAACCCGAGATCCCGATGTGGAAATGGGAAAGTATAGCCATGGACTTTATAACGAAGCTTCCGCGTACTCAATCTGGTCATGATAGCATTTGGGTGGTGGTTGACCGTTTGACTAAGTCAGCTCACTTCCTACCGATACGAGAAGACTACAAGGTAGAAAGATTAGCCTGAATCTACACCAACGAGATCATTAGTCAACATGGGACGCCTCGCGACATCATCTCTGACCGTGACGGTCGGTTTACTTCGCATTTTTGGGATTCATTTCAATCTGCTCTCGGTACTACTCTTAATCTAAGTACCGCTTTCCATTCCCAAACCGACGGTCAGACTGAAAGAACGATTCGCACCCTTGAAGACATGCTCCGTTCGTGTGTCATAGATTTCAGTGGTAATTGGGACACGTACTTACCTTTGGTCGAATTCTCGTACAATAACAGTTATCATTCTAGCATACAAATGGCACCATTTGAGGCTCTATACAGAAGAAGATGTCGATCGCCTATTGTATGGCACAAGATCAGAGACGCGCAAATTACCGGTCCTGAGCTATTGCAAGAAACGACAAACAAAATTCTCCAAATTCGAGACAATCTGTTGAAAGGCAGGAGCCGACAGAAAAGTTACGCTGATAGACGACGCAAGCCCCTTGAATTTGATGTTGGCGATCACGTACTCCTAAAGGTTGCACCTTGGAAGGGGGTGATCAGATTCGGCAAGAAAGGAAAGCTCGCGCCTCGATATGTTGGACCCTTTAAGATTCTGGAAAGGATTGGAAAGGTAGCCTACAGACTTGAACTACCAGAGGAACTGAGTAACGTCCACCCGACTTTCCATGTTTCGAACCTCAGAAAGTGCTTAGCCGACCAAGAATTACATGTCCCTCTTGAGGACTTGCAAGTGGACGAAACATTACACTTCGTGGAAAAGCCTGTCCAGATCGTGGGATGAGAAACTAAGGTACTCAGGCGCCCAAGCATTCCCATTATGAAGGTTCGCTGGGAAGGCAAACGAGGCGCAGAGTTCACCTGGGAACTCGAAAGCGACATGAAGGCGAAGTACCCGCAGTTGTTTGTTATGGCTGAAGCCTAATTTCGGGACGAAATTCCCTTAAGTAGGGGAGGCTGTAACACCCCGTGTTTCGAAAGTCAAAGTCAAGATTGAAGTCAAAGGAAGAAAAGATTGCTAATAGCGATCTGTCACTCCTTGCTCAGTTACTGTTTTGACTTCTTTAACTTGTAATCGAGTCTATTTATTTAATCGCTTTAGTTGTATTATGTAGAGTATCTATTAATAATCGAGGTTTAATCGCTATTTAATCGCATATTTAATTGATTTATCGCTTATCGCTATCGCTACTCGAATTATGTGTTCTAGATATTGTTTTACGCGTGTGTGATATTTATGTGTTACTTGTGCATGTTATGTTTATGTTGAGGTGTTAATCACAATCGCAATTCTATCGCATCGCAATCGAATCGAGAACGCTAAACGCAAGTTAATTATAGTGATTGTATGTTAGATATAGTAGTTATGTTCTTTGGGTAATACTATCGCATCACTCTCTCGAATCGCATCGCAATGCCCAATACTCGAATCGAAACTACAAAACTCATCGCGTCGGACAAGTGGATCGAGTGGTCAACCGATCGCGTGGCCAACCAATCGAGTGGCCATCCGATCGGATTGCCATCCGATCGAGTTGCCACCCGATCGGGCTGCCATCCGATCGAGTTGCCACCCGATCGGGCTGCCACCCGTTCGAGTTGCCACCCGATCGGGCTGCCACCCGATCGACCAGCCACTTTCCCTACTTTCCTTTTTAGGAAACCTTATAAATACCCACTTGTCACATCATTGTGATGTGACAGCCCCCTTGTTCGACCAGCCAACCTTCAGCCCCTATATCTCTCGATTCTTGTAAGTTTTCAACCTAAATCTTGTACTTCTATGATCTACACGCACTTCTACATCATTTTCACCTTTAAATCTTAACTTTTAACAATGAAATCACCGGATTTGAGGTGTTCTAGGATGATGTTGTCACACCCCGACCGCGTAAAACAACAAATCGCGGCGGAATCATCGGGGAGTATTGTAACTGAATCATTGTTTCAAAACACACAGAAATTTGAAGTTTCGTTTTATTAAACATTAAACGTTTACATCATCTTGAAATCTAAACAAACAAGTTAAACATAGTCTATCATTGTTATTAAGTCACTAAGGCCTCGTCCAGTCCTATGTGAGCATGCATCCTAGCAATCAACATCATTCAACAACACCTGAAACATATGTAAAAACAAAGTCAGCAAAGAAATGCTGGCGAGCACATAGGTTTATGAGAGTGTCGGAATCATGGCTAGTTTACATGTTGCAATACTTAATTAAAAACCTTGTTTTGAAAAGTATAGTATTGCGACATAATTAACCAACTCAAATCAAGTTGGTTATAATTTATAAAATATCGTAGCCATGATTCTTAACCCAAAACATTTATTTAATTAAATCAAATTGTAAAACATCTTGTAAAAACTCGTTAATAAAACTCGTATGGTTTATATTATTCAGAAAACATCATTGTGTGACATCGTTTCAGAATCGTTTACCCAAGTGAACTAAATAACGCCACGGTATGTAATATGATGAAAACACTTATATATAAGAAGTACCAGCGGCGTATCTACCATGTTTTCATCACATTACACCCGTCCTGTTATCTAAACACTACCCAAAAACCAATCGTTTACCCAAATCGTTTAACTCGTTAAAAATCTCATCAGTCGTTTAAATCATTCTCGTTTTAAATTGTGAAATCTACTTTTGGTCGTCTCACTAATAACATTTAAACCTTCGTGACTCGACTATCTCGCTTCTCGCATTAACAAACCACCAAAGGGTAAGTCAACTATCATCAGATTCAGTCGTTACCCACAACCCCCACACATAACCATGGGTGCAGTCTGATAACGGGATTTGTCAGATCCTTTGGTACCATAACCTAATACTGGTCGGTTCGGCCAAAACAAATGAATGTTATTCATTATGTAATTACAACCAACAAGTTTATCCACATTATCGAAATCATTATTAATTTAATATAAACCATTTTAATCATTTTCGAAACCATCGTTAAAAACATCGAAATCATTTAACACATATGAATCACCCCAAAAACAATCGAAAACAGTAAAATAGGGGAACTATGTACTCGCATGAAGTGCAAAGTATCCTGAATTAAAAGAACTTCAACAAACTCAAGCAAACCAGAGAAATCAAGCAGCACCTAGTAATCGAATCACTAGATAAATAATCGACACCTAAATCGGAAGATCGGACAGAATGAGGTCTTGTAAACCAAATGAGTGTTGGAACTCATGTGATATGGTTTAACAAAGCCTACATTCTAAATCGGAACCTAACCTAAGTGCTTCCGACCCATTACGACCCATTAAGGTAGCTTACGCTACTTTAACGCGTCGTTCGCACAAATGCGCATTCGGGACGTCTAACTAGTCCTATGACAAGTATTATATGCCTAAACATGTTTAAATATGTTGCATAATCAGTTATGTGACAAAATTTTAGGTTACATATGCTTAAAGTTCAATTATGCATGAAAAGGTCATTTTCGTCATTTTACCTAAGGCATATACACTACCTATCATATAACAACTTAAACAAAGTGACCATAAGGTATAACCTCGGAAGGTTATTCCTTATACAACTATGGTCACTAAACATGCTTGGTCGGATCCTAATGATAAACCAAACGGGACTAGTTCGAAAGTCTAAGCGGTTGCCAAGACCGCTTGACTTACGACTCTGCACAAGCACTAAACTAAAAGTGACGAGCTAAACATGTTAAAACATGTTTAGTTAAGTTATAAAACAGGTTTTGATATCAAAACAAAGTGTTTTGATACCCAAGAGTAGTTTGGTTACAAAATACGCATGAATACGCATTTTGGACGAAACTACGACTCGTCACTACGCCTAGTCAACGTGGTAATCAATAGGTATAGTCACACGGGACTATAACCATCGTGATTACGCTCATGTTGCAAAGTTCAACGAACTTCGTGTTGACTAACTCGTGGTCAAAGCAGAAAGTCAAACACTGTTTGACTTTCGTGCTAAAAACGCATAAAAACACGAAAGAATACTTACAAAGGGTCCACGCTAGGAAGTTTGATCCAAGTTTGCTCAGGTATGAAGTGTTTAAACCTCAACTTAGAGCAAAATGAATCAAGTGTGAGTTGAAGTGAATGAAAGCATGGGTATTTATAGATTTTGGAGAACCGTTATGATCGTTCCGCAAAACGTGCCTTGATCTAGACCTTACATGTGGGCACGTGGTTTTCAAAACCATGGGAATACTTAAAACCATCAAATTTCAGCCCATAGAGTGCAAAACCTTGGGTTAAAACCATCAAATCCTCAAAATGGACCAAGTTTAATGTATCTGCCAGAAATTTCAAAAATGGACTCTACACTTGTAAAACTTGATTTTTTTGGCACTTTTAATCCCCGTTAACCCCATTTCAAGGCTCTAAAATAAAGTTAAAGTATCAGGAACTTGAAATGTGCTCAAAAATATCTCGGATGTCGGTTCGTTTGGTCGTACGGTTGCGTTGTTCGGTTAATTACGACGGAAATTGTAACAAACGCAAAAACGATCCAAATTACGCGACGAATGGAATTTTATCTTGCCAATCACTAAAATAAAATATTTTAATGATTACATAAATTTTTGGATGGCCGGATATATTCAGAACGTAAGATATTCTCGAAAATGCAAACTTATGCACTTTTTAACGCTTTTAGTCCCTATTGATCAATAAAAAAACACTGGTTAGGGTTCTGAACTTCTAGTAACTTTAATAACATTATGCTTGCAATGTAAGAGGGACACTTATATACAAGTATATGAAGCGCCATTTGGTGCGTCCACCGTACCTCCATTACATTGTTCACGTTTCGTTATTGTTGCCACTATAGGTTCTTACACATGATAAATCTTACTGGGGTTCCTGTGCACCGAATCTCATAATTATGTATGCGTCCATAATTATTTAATTCCTTGCATAGTCCGCACAGTGCATTTTATAATGTGTAGGGGAAAACTAAATGAACAAACCTGTGATGAGTGTGACTAGACCATCCTAGGGTCTTTTTTAATTAAATCAATAAATGATCTTTTTAAATAGACCACCAAGGAGTCTTTCTAGCTATAACATCACATGCCATTCTTAACCAGATTCTGAATCAATCTTTTTAACCAGACCACTCAAGGGGTCTCTTTCAAATCTTGGAATGGTACAATATAACCCAAGGGTCTTAACTACCACGTAGAAGCCCATTAAGGATTTAAGGTAGTACCTTTGGATATCCTACTATGAATCCCTCATGGAAGATTCTACGGGGATTTGGATAACGAAAAATCGGATCACACAAAAATATAAAAGAAAACACATATTCACATAATCACATAATCGTTTAACTTGATCTTTAATTTGTTATCTTTGGACACGGTGTTTAAAGCACACCAGGAATCCAATCCGTGGATTTCATTTGGCACTTTAAACATTTTCAAGAATCTAACTATGAAGATAGGAAGATCTTAATAGGAATTCGGCTTGTCTTTATTGAATTGTAATGTACGTATTAGGGCGTACAAGGAATCCAATCAAGGGCTCCGATTTGAGCGATAAAATTCCATAAGGATCTAATTGTGAAGATAAGAAGATCCCATATGGATTTTGTAATTTGAAGAGCGGGAGACGCTTCGAAACCTTGCACTAGACGTGCTTAAGTCGATACACAACGTAGAATGTTTATGAAGCAGAATTTGAAGGTTGGGTAATATGAGCAGAATGCTTTTCAAAAACTATGCATGGGGTTCTTTTTAGAAATGTGTTTAATGTTTTTGAAATCCTACATAATACTTTTGAAATCATGAAGTAGGTGTATGTTTATAAAATATTTTAAAATAATGCGAGATAAATTTTGAAATTATAAGGTTTTTGAAAACATGAATAATGCTTTTTCGAAATCAAGCACTTGATATATTAAGTAAATATATTGTGTTAAAAATCGTTTTCAAACTATATGAAATATTTTGAAATCATGAAGGTTGTTTTGAAAACTTATACTATGTATATTGTTATGAAAAACCAGAATGAAATGATATGAGATTGAAGAAAGGTATCCTAAGTTATCTAACCAAGGATTTAAAGTGATTACTCAAGATATCACTTATTTTATGTACTTCGTTTCTTAGAATGAAACGAGCACTTAGAATTTTCGAGGAGATCATGAGCGATCATATGAACGAGAGAATTACAAATTTGGTTCTTTGGTGTAGGTATATCAGGGGTATGCCATACACATATGCAACTACATTTGTACATCAGAATTGCAAACAAAGATTTATTTATAAACAAAATCGATTGTTTCAGAGTTCAAAGGAAAACACTAGAAACATAAACATAAGATTCAGATTATTCAAAGCTGCAGCTTCTTCTAATCGGCCAAATGCTCATCCGTGGGTCAGATTTGCATTGAAAATCTCTAGGTATTTGCCCCTGACATAACCCGTTTCGCCACAGGTGTAACAAGTACCAGGAGGAAAATGAGCTTGTGCTGGATCTGCTTGTGCAGCAGTAGGATCTGCAACAGTTTTGCTTTGGATAGCAAAGCGGCACACATTAACCAGATGTCCCCATCGTCCACAGTTGAAACATCTTTGACATCTGACACTGGCATAGTGGTGGAGGTTACACTGATTGCACCAAGGAGCAGTTCCCAAGTACGGCTTCTTGGCTGTTGGGGCTGCCACCTTGCTAGGTTCTGCTTGATTTGGTGCAACGGCTACAGGATCCTTTGAAGCTTTACGCTTCTTTGACCTTTTCGAAGGCTCGGCTTCTTCTTCCTTTGATGTTTCTTGGGTGGCTTCCTTGTTGAGACGAGACATGGCGACACCTAAATCAACAGACTTTAGGATTACTTCGCCTATTCGCTGGGCAAATTTGGCGGTTTGCTCGAACATTTGAGTGTCGCTGCGACGAAGAGACATTCTGGAGAAAATGAAAGACATAGGAGGAAACAAGTGAAATGTTATCGGAAAATCAAACCAGAATGACAACGCATAGAAATTGTGTTCATTTGTTTGTTACCTAAGGCAAACAAATGAGACGGTGACTAATCAAAGTAAATGGGTCAATACAATGTATCACTGAAGACATGCTCTCCTATAAGTGAACACTCACCCCAACAAGTCCCAGGTAAGAGTGATTGGTCCGATACTGCGGATTTGTACGAACACTCTAGCCTTAGACAGAAAATTCAGGGTACAGGCATTCACCCTTCTAGTTTGCATGTGTTCACATTATAAGACCCAAACTTTGATGAGATTTTGAAAACTTAGAGGGTTCAAAACCTAGTAATCAATCATCCTAGAACAGATGATTGTTTTTCAAGGCAGATTTGAAATTTGTGTTCTTGTTGTGGTTGTCACCTAAGGATAAGTGACGGTATTGTTTTAAGATCTAAACACAAGAATCTTGTGTTAGGGTCCTAGGAAGGTTATAGACTAGGTCAAAGCATTACTAATATCCTAATTCCCTATAACCATGAGCTCTGATACCAACTTTTCTGTCACACCCCGACCGCGTAAAACCACAAATCGCGGCGGAATCAACGGGGAGTGTTGTAACAGAATCATTGTTTCAAAACACACGGAAAATTGAAGTTTCGTTTTATTAAACATTAAACATTTACATCATCTTGAAATCTAAACAAACAAGTTAAACGTAGTCTATCATTGTTATTAAGTCACTAAGGCCTCGTCCAGTCCTATGTGAGCATGCATCCTAGCAATCCACATCATTCAACAACACCTGAAACATATGTAAAAACAAAGTCAGCAAAGAAATGCTGGCGAGCACATAGGTTTATGAGAGTGTCGGAATCATGGCTAGTTTACATGTTGCAATACTTTATTAAAAACCTTGTTTTGAAAAGTATAGTATTGCGACATAATTAACCAACTCAAATCAAGTTGGTTATAATTTATAAAATCTCGTAGCCATGATTCTTAACCCAAAACATTTATTTAATTAAATCAAATTGTAAAACATCTTGTAAAAACTCGTTAATAAAACTCGTATGGTTTATATTATTCAGAAAACATCATTGTGTGACATCGTTTCAGAATCGTTTACCCAAGTGAACTAAATAACGCCACGGTATGTAATATGATGAAAACACTTATATATAAGAAGTACCAGCGGCGTATCTACCATGTTTTCATTACATTACACCCGTCCTGTTATCTAAACACTACCCAAAAACCAATCGTTTACCCAAATCGTTTAACTCGTTAAAAATCGCATCAGTCGTTTAAATCATTCTCGTTTTAAATTGTGAAATCTACTTTTGGTCGTCTCGCTAATAACATTTAAACTTTCGTGACTCGACTATCTCGCTTCTCGCATTAACAATCCACCAAAGGATAAGTCAACTATCATCAAATTCAGTCGTTACCCACAACCCCCACACATAACCATGGGTGCAGTCTGATAACGGGATTTGTCAGATCCTATGGTACCATAACCTAATACTGGTCGGTTCGGCCAAAACTAATGAATGTTATTCGTTATGTAATTACAACTAACAAGTTTATCCACATTATCAAAATCGTTATTAATTTAATATAAACCATTTTAATCATTTTCGAAACCATCGTTAAAAACATCAAAATCATTTAACACATATGAATCACCCCAAAAACAATCGAAAACAGTAAAATAGGGGAACTATGTACTCGCATGAAGTGCAAAGTATCCTTAATTAAAAGAACTTCAACAAACTCAAGCAAACCAGAGAAATCAAGCAGCACCTAGTAATCGAATCACTAGATAAATAATCGACACCTAAATCAGAGGATCGGTCAAAATGAGGTCTTGTAAACCAAATGAGTGTTGGAACTCATGTGATATGGTTTAACAAAGCCTACATTCTAAATCGGAACCTAACCTAAGTGCTTTCGACCCATTACGACCCATTAAGGTAGCTTACGCTACTTTAACGCGCCGTTCGCACAAATGCGCGTTCTAACTAGTCCTATGACAAGTATTATATGCCTAAACATGTTTAAATATGTTGCATAATCAGTTATGTGACAAAATTTTAGGTTACATATGCTTAAAGTTCAATTATGCATGAAAAGGTCGTTTTGGTCATTTTACCTAAGGCATATAAACTACCTATCATATAACAACTTAAACAAAGTGACCATAAGGTATAACCTCGGAAGGTTATTCCTTATACAACTATGGTCACTAAACATGCTTGGTCGGATCCTAATGATAGACCAAACGGGTCTAGTTCGAAAGTCTAAGCGGTTGCCAAGACCGCTTGACTTACGACTCTGCACAAGCACTAAACTAAAAGTGACGAGCTAAACATGTTAAAACATGTTTAGTTAAGTTATAAAACAGGTTTTGATATCAAAACAAAGTGTTTTGATACCCAAGAGTAGTTTGGTTACAAAATACGCATGAATACGCATTTTGGCCGAAACTACGACTCGTCACTACGCCTAGTCAACGTGGTAATCAATAGGTATAGTCACACGGGACTATAACCATCGTGATTACGCTCATGTTGCAAAGTTCAACGAACTTCGTGTTGACTAACTCGTGGTCAAAGCAGAAAGTCAAACACTGTTTGACTTTCGTGCTAAAAACGCATAAAAACACGAAAGAATACTTACAAAGGGTCCACGCTAGGAAGTTTGATCCAAGTTTGCTCAGGTATGAAGTGTTTAAACCTCAACTTAGAGCAAAATGAATCAAGTGTGAGTTGAAGTGAATGAAAGCATGGGTATTTATAGATTTTGGAGAACCGTTATGATCGTTCCGCAAAACGTGCCTTGATCTAGACCTTACATGTGGGCACGTGGTTTTCAAAACCATGGGAATACTTAAAACCATCAAATTCCAGCCCATAGAGTGCAAAACCTTGGGTTAAAACCATCAAATCCTCAAAAATGGACCAAGTTCAATGTATCTGCCAGAAATTTCAAAAATGGTCCATGCACTTGTAAACCTTGATTGTTTGGCACTTTTAATCCCCGTTAACCCCATTTCAAGGCTCTAAAATAATGTTAAAGTATAGGGAACTTGAAATGTGCTCAAAAATATCTCGGATGTAGGTTCGTTTGGTCGTACGGTTGCGTTGTTCGGTTAATTGCGACGGAAATCGTAAAAAACGCAAAAACGATCCAAATTACGCGACGAATGGAATTTTATCATGTCAATCTCTAAAATAAAATATTTTAATGATTAAATAAATTTTTGGATGTCCGGATATATTCAGAACGTAAGATATGCGCGAAAATGCAAACTTATGCACTTTTTGACGCCCTGTTGATCAGTAAAGTTTATTTTAGCATACCGAACCCCTCAAAGCCTATTTCTAAGCTATGTAAAGGATATTTAGGGTATGTTTAACTTATGATCAAGTTCCGGAATGTCCGTTACTATACAAATCGGTATAGTTTCGCAGTTTGACACATATAGTCCCTGCGATTGAACAAACTTGATTTCAACACACCAAACCATCCAAAACTTATTTCTAAGTTATGTGGAGGTTATTTAAGGTATGTTAAGCCTATGTCACTGTTCCGGAGTGTTTGTCGCATTAAACTGATTACTTTTATGCACCAGTTCGCGTATAACTTTCAAGAAAGCGATTTAGAGCTCAAAATTGAACGAGAATTGATATGTGTAAAGGATACACATATTTATACAAATCCCAAGTATGAAGCACAATATTTCATTGGTTTGGTATTTGTTTGATGGCCGTGGATGCACAGATGTCACAGTCTCCCCTACTTCAGGAAATTTCATCCTGAAATTTATTTAGAGGAAACTTGTGAGAGCTCGAAACATGAAGTCGAAAAGATAAAAAAACACTGGTTAGGGTTCTGAACTTCTAGTAACTTTAATAACATTATGCTTGCAATGTAAGAGGGACACTTATATACAAGTATATGAAGCGCCATTTGGTGCGTCCACCGTACCTCCATTACATTGTTCACGTTTCGTTATTGTTGCCACTATAGGTTCTTACACATGATAAATCTTACTAGGGTTCCTGTGCACTGAATCTCATAATTATGTACGCGTCCATAATTACGTAATTCCTTGCATAGTCCGCACAGTGCATTTTATAATGTGTAGGGGAAAACCAAATGAACAAACCTGTGATGAGTGTGACTAGACCATCCTAGGGTCTTTTTTAATTAAATCAATAAATGATCTTTTTAAATAGACCACCAAGGACTCTTTCCAGCTATATCATCACATGCCATTCTTAACCAGATTCTGAATCAATCTTTTTAACCAGACCACTCAAGGGGTCTCTTTTTAATCTTGGAATGGTACTATATAACCCAATGGTCTTAACTACCACGTAGAAGCCCATTAAGGATTTAAGGTAGTACCTTTCGATATCCTACTATGAATCCCTCATGGAAGATTCTACGAGTATTTGGATAACGAAAAATCGGATCACACAAAAACATAAAAGAAAACACATATTCACATAATCACATAATCGTTTAACTTGATCTTTAATTTGTTATCTTTGGACACGGTGTTTAAAGCACACCAGGAATCCAATCCGTGGATTTTATTTGGCACTTTAAACATTTTCAAGAATCTAACTATGAAGATAGGAAGATCTTAATAGGAATTCGGCTTGCCTTTATTGAATTGTAATGTACGTATTAGGGCGTACAAGGAATCCAATCAAGGGCTCTGATTTGAGTGATAAAATTCCACAAGGATCTAATTGTGAAGATAAGAAGATCCCATATGGATTTTGGAATTTGAAGAGCGGGAGACGCTTCGAAACCTTGCACTAGACATGATTAAGTCGACACACGAGGTAGAATGCTTATGAAGTTGAGGTGCTAGATATGCCAAGGCGACATATGAAGCAGAATTTGAAGGTTGGGTAATATGAGCAGAATGCTTTTTGAAAACTATGCATGGGGTTCTTTTTAGAAATGTGTTTAATGTTTTTGAAATCCTACATAATACTTTTGAAATCATGAAGTAGGTGTATGTTTATAAAATATTTTAAAATCATGCGAGATAAATTTTGAAATTATAAGGGTTTTGAAAACATGAATAATGCTTTTTCGAAATCATGCACTTGATATATTAAGTAAATATACTGTGTTAAAAATCGTTTTCAAACTATATGAAATATTTTGAAATCATTAAGGTTGTTTTGAAAACTTATACTATGTATATTGTTATGAAAAACCAGAATGAAATGATATGAGATTGAAGAAAGGTATCCTAAGTTATCTAACCAGGGATTTAAAGTGATTACTCAAGATATCACTTATTTTATGTACTTCGTTTCTTAGAATGAAACGAGCACTTAAAATTTTCGAGGAGATCATGAGCGATCATATGAACGAGAGAATTACAAATATGGTTCTTTGGTGTAGATATCGTAGGGGTATGCCATACACATATGCAACTACATTTGTACATCAGAATTACAAACAAAGATTTATTTATAAACAAAATCTATTGTTTCAGAGTTCAAAGGAAAACACTAGAAACATAAACATAAGATTCAGATTATTCAAAGCAGCAGCTTCTTCTATTCGGCCAAATGCTCATCCGTGGGTCAGATTTGCATTGAAAATCTCTAGATATTTGCCCCTGACATAACCCGTTTCGCCATAGGTGTAACAAGTACCAGGAGGAAAATGAGCTTGTGCTGGATCTGCTTGTGCAGCAGTAGGATCTGCAACAGTTTTGCTTTGGATAGCAAATCGACACACATTAACCAGATGTCCCCATCATCCACAGTTGAAACATTTTCGACATCTGACACTGGCATAGTGGTGGATGTTACACTGATTGTACCAAGGAGCAGTTCCCAAGTACGGCTTCTTGGCTGGTGGTGCTGCCACCTGGCTAGGTTCTGCTTGATTTGGTGCAACGACTACGGGATCCTTTGAAGCTTTATGCTTCTTTGACCTTTTCAAAGGCTCGGCTTCTGCTTCCTCTGATGTTTCTTGGGTGGCTTCCTTGTTGAGACGAGACATGGCGACACCTAAATCAACAGACTTTAGGATTACTTCGCCTATTTGCTGGGCAAAATTGGCGGTTTGCTCGGACATTTGAGTTTTGCTGCGACGAAGAGACATTCTGATGAAAATGAAAGACATAGGAGGAAACAAGTGAAATGTTATCGGAAAATCAAAACAGAATGACAATGCATAGAAATTACGATCATTTGTTTGTTACCTAAGGCAAACAAATGAGACGGTGACTAATCAAAGTAAATGGGTCAATACAATGTATTATTGAAGACATGCTCGCCTATAAGTGAACACTCACCCCAAGAATTCCCAGGTAAGAGTGACTGGTCTGATACTGCGGATTTGTACGAACACTCTAGCCTTAGACAGAAAAATCAGGGTACATGCATTCGCCCTTCCCGTTTGCATGTGTTCACATTATAAGACCCAAACTTTGATGAGATTTTGAAAACTTAGAGGGTTCAAAACCTAGTAATCAATCATCCTAGAACAGATGATTGTTTTTCAAGGCAGATTTGAAATTTGTGTTCTTGTTGTGGTTGTCACCTAAGGATAAGTGACAGTATTGTTTTAAGATCTAAACACAAGAATCTTGTGTTAGGGTCCTAGGAAGGTTATAGACTAGGTCAAAGCATTACTAATAACCTAATTCCCTATAACCATGAGCTCTGATACCAACTTTTATGTCACACCCCGACCGCGTAAAACAACAAATCGCGGCGGAATCGTCGGGGAGTGTTGTAACAGAATCATTGTTTCAAAACACACGGAAATTTGAAGTTTCGTTTTATTAAACATTAAACGTTTACATCATCTTGAAATCTAAACAAACAAGTTAAACATAGTCTATCATTGTTATTAAGTCACTAAGGCCTCGTCCAGTCCTATCTGAGCATGCATCCTAGCAATCAACATCATTCAACAACACCTAAAACATATGTAAAAACAAAGTCAGCAAAGAAATGCTGGCGAGCACATAGGTTTATGAGAGTGTCGGAATCATGGCTAGTTTACATGTTGCAATACTTAATTAAAAACCTTGTTTTGAAAAGTATAGTATTGCGACATAATTAACCAACTCAAATCAAGTTGGTTATAATTTATAAAATCTCGTAGCCATGATTCTTAACCCAAAACATTTATTTAATTAAATCAAATTGTAAAACATCTTGTAAAAACTCATTAACAAAACTCGTATGGTTTATATTATTCAGAAAACATCATTGTGTGACATCGTTTCAGAATCGTTTACCCAAGTGAACTAAATAACGCCACGGAATGTAATATGATGAAAACACTTATATATAAGAAGTACTAGCGGGGTATCTACAATGTTTTCATCACATTACACCCGTCCTGTTATCTAAACACTACCCAAAAACCAATCGTTTACCCAAATCGTTTAACTCGTTAAAAATCGCATCAGTCGTTTAAATCATTCTCGTTTTAAATTGTGAAATCTACTTTTGGTCATCTCGCTAATAACATTCAAACATTTGTGACTCGACTATCTCGCTTCTCGCATTAACAAACCACCAAAGGGTAAGTTAACTATCATCAGATTCAGTCGTTACCCACAATCCCCACACATAACCATAGGTGCAGTCTGATAACGGGATTTGTCAGATCCTGTTGGTGCATGCGTCTGTCGATTTCGTCTTGTATCGAGTCTAGGACTAAAAATGTTAGATATGTTATACGTTTTAGAATGTGTTTAAGATAATTTAGCTTGAAAGTGGTGATTTACCTTGAAAATGTTATTTGACATTTTCAAGCTAAATCAAGATTTCCCTTGAAAATGTTCACTTGAAAGTTTCAAGCTAAATCAAGATTTACCTTGAAAATGGCATGTTATTTCAAGCTAAATCTCCTCTCTATAAATACCCATTCAAGCTAAATCATTTGTAACTTTCAGAGATTTCTTCCGGTTTGCAACGAAGTGCTGCCGAAGTGTTGTCAGGTTGTAATTGTCATCGAATCAATAGAAACAACAGTTTAAAGTGTAAATCTTGCTGAATTGAACTTGGTTTGTTCGTTTCCGCCGCTCAAACTGAGATAAACTCTTCTGAACGACTCGTTCGGGTCAAGACACGATCCTACAAGTGGTATCAGAGCTCAGGAGGAAGAGATTTCGCCAAAACAGCTCGTTTTCGTCACTTTTTCTGATTTTCTACACCTTCTTTCAAAATCGAACAAATTTTTACGGTTAAAATCGGTTCATATTCTCACATAATGTGCGTAAACATGTTTTAACAAACCCTTGAGAGTTTCAGATCTAAAATCGGCTTAAATCTTGTTCAATCGGACCAAAATCAGATCGTTATTTGCTGACATCATGTTGGATTTCGCTTGAAAAAAAGTGAGAGTTTGAAGCGAAATTGAGGATTTCGCTTGAAAACCGCAGTTTGTTTGAAATACGTGTGGATTTCGCTTGAAATAAGTTGACTGTGTACGTCGAGTTGTGTGAAACATATATCGAGATTGTCAGTATCATGTGATTGCTTTGTTCGAGAAATTATATGTGATATGCGTGTTTTGATTTGATATTAATTATTGTCGGCAAATTTAAAAAAAAAATCCAGTTTGCATGTGAAAAGGTCAATTGGTTTTGTTCGAGATGAGCATGTGATATAATCATTTCGTTTTTGAGGTTGTCAGCTTGCATGTGAAAGAAATCAGAATCATTTGAGTTTGCAAGAGGTGATCAGAACTATTTGGTGTGCATGTGAAATAAGATAAAGTGTCAGCTATTTGTGTTGGAATTGTCCTCATGTTGTGTTAGCTTATGTCAGCTTATATGTGAAGTCCATTAATTCGGTTTGGCATGTGAAGCAATAATAGGTGTTGTCGGCAAGAATTAAATGTTCATATTCCATGTGATAACAAAACGGTCCAATCATATTTCATTAAGAATGGAGATTGTCGGTTCTTTAAATTCAAAGGATTGCATTGTCATCGGCACATGTGTTTTACTGACTAGTGAATTGTGTGGTTAAATCAGTGGTCGGATAAGTGTTTTTTTAAGGCAATTAGTTATCGGAATTAGTGGATTAAAGGCCCAATCATAGTCTTTGAATTAAAATTGAGGTCCAATGAAAAATTGTTGACTTTAATTGACAGCCCACATGACTCTCATTTGTGGCCCAATCATAGTTGTCAAAGTTGTCGATTATTATAAATATGCATGTGTTTGTCGACTGCAAGTTGTCAATCGTTGTTGATCATTGTATTTGAGGTCAAATCAGTGTTGACGGCAAATCAGTTCACAAGAGAGGTGTTTCAGTCCATTTTGAATTCAAACTCATTTCAGGTTGTGTGGTTTAGCAAGGTCATTGGAAAGGGTCATTTGAATTTGTTCCGGGTCAAATCAATTCGCACAGTGTGTCAATCTTCAATCCGCACAAAATATTCATCAGTTCGAGTATTAGTTTGATTCAGTTAATTGATAAGTCCGTTTAAACTGATCGTTTGTTTGTTTTTACGTCAGGTTTTTCCTGAAATATCTTCTGGTTACTGAAGCATGGAAGAGGAATTCTACAACGCGTTTGCCACACCAGTCGCTCCGGTTACTGCTGCTGAAAATTTATACAGTGAGAATGAAACGGGAACGCATCAGAAGCCGCCAAAGCTCATGTATATTGAAGATTTTCAGGGTTGGAAAAACCGTTTTGAGAATTGGGTTCAGGCTTACAGACTCGATGCTTGGTGTTCTTTACTGAAGGATTACGAGAAACCAAAGAATGAACGTGGTTTGGAAAAGGGTTTCAATGATTTTACTGAAGCTGATAAGTTGAAGTACACTAGTGAAAAGATGATGATCAGCATTTTACAGCAAGCAGTTAAAGAAGACATCTTTGTCTTACTTCAACATAATGGAACTGCTAGATCAATCTGGGAAGCTTTACTTCAGAAATTTCGAGGGAGTGCTGATATGATCAAAAACAAAAAGGCCTTATTGAAGAAGTCGTTTGACATATTTACTGCATTTGATCATGAAACTACAAAGGAAATGATAGATAGATACTGTCATCTGGTTCTAGAAATGAAAAGATTGGATATTCAGAAAGATGATGATGAGTGGGTTGATAAGTTAGCAGAGGCATTACCCCAACAGAAGTGGGGAACTTATCTGATGATTGTGAAACTCATGAGGAAGACTGAGAGTATGAACTTGGCACAGTTTATCCAGAAGATTGAGGAACAAGAGCTGGATATTCAAAAGACTGCTATAATGACGAATCCAAATGCAAAACAAGATGTCAGTTTGTATTACAGAGGGAACAAGTTTGAGGCTACCCCCAGCCCTAGCCCAAAGATTCAAACTGGTTTTAGTGCTGACAGTTCATCTGGAACAAAGAGTAGTAATGTGACTCAAAGTGGTGGATCTTCATCATTCTCAAGCTTTGATCCAAACAGCACAACATCAAGTTCTCAACGACAAAACTCAACAAACTTTCAGTGCAATGTTACCTTAAACATTCAAAATGGTCAGGATTTGTCTCCAGAAGTTGCCAAGCAGCATATGGCATCACTGGTTACTATGTTAGAATCTTAGGAAAGTTTGATCGATGGGAAGATTGGCATTCCGATGCTTACCAAAGAAGATTACGACCAAATTGATGCTGAAGAACTTGAAGTGATGGATATCAAATGGTGCTTAGCAAGTGCTTGGAGGAGAGCTGAAAAGTTTCAAGAGATTACTGGTAGGGATGAATTTCGAGGAATGGCTACCTCTCCATTGGGATTTGATAAATCAAAGGTTACCTGTTTCCGTTGTAAAGGAAAAGGTCATTTTAAACGAGAGTGCAAAAGTAAAGAAGCTACTGGGAATCAAGATAGAAACAATTATTATCAGAAATCAATTTTCCATCAGACTACTCAACAACCTCAAATTACACATGCTCATGCTACTAATGATGGAAAGAAGAAAGCTTTACTGATTCATCAAGATGATGAAAAAGTTGCAGAGGGATTTAGTTGGGACAAATACATTCCATCTGATTCAGGCTTTGTTGCTAGAATACTAGATGAAGAGGCTAGTGAGAAAAGAATCCTGATATTTCCTGATCTTGGAAGCGATGTGGATACCGATGATGAGGAAGAACATCTCAACAAAGCTAGAAAAGGCATTGATCTAACTAGTTTTAATTTGTTTTTTTGCAGATAAAATGGAGATGTTGTACCAGAAGAAGATGGCAAGATTGAAGAAAGAGCTGGAAGCAGCAAAAATGCAAGCTGCTGAAAAGACAGAAGCAGGAGAAGAAATTGTCGAAGTAGAGAAAGTTGTTGATAAGATTGTTGAGGTCGAAAAGATTGTTGAAATTGAAAAACTTGTCGAAGTTGAAAAGATTGTCGAGATTGAGAAGATCGTTGAAGTTGAAAAATTAGTTGAAAAACTTGTTGAAGTCGAAAAGATTGTTGAAATAGAAAAGATTGTTGAGGTCGAGAAACTTGTTGAAGTTGAAAAGACTGTCGAAGTCGAAAAGATAGTTGAAAAGGTGGTTGAAGTTACTAAACCTTGTGAGAAATGTTCAGAGTCTTGCAAAGTTTGTGAAGAAAAGATAAAAAGATTGCTGAGTTAGAGAAGATAAAAGAAGATTTACTGTGTGATGTGAAGTATGTCAAGGAGTCCTATGATGTGCTGAACAACACAGTTGATCGTCTGAAAAAGACAAATTCAGAAATCGAAAAGGCGATGGATAAAATGAGTGCAACATTAATGACAAAGCAAAGCGTTATCAATGATTATATTGAAGACTGTGCTAAGTTGAAGAAAGATGTGGAACTTGAGAAAATTGAGAGTGAAAGGATTAAACGATTACTATTAAGTTACACTACTTGTGATTATTTGATTGATCGTGTTTATCCTACTGTTGCAGGTTTGGAGGCATTCAAGGAGAAAAAGACTGAAGATACTGATACTGGTAAGAAACCAAGTGTCAAGTATAACAGATGTCCGCCCCCGATCCATGAAACTTATTCTCGAAGGAATCCTAACGAGGAGCGTCTAAAAAAGGCAGTCAACATCAAGTTAAAGTCTGAAATCATTGATGAATTACCAGACAATAATGATGTTACATTCACAGTGTCTGACACTGATCATGAGTCTGAGTTATTAAAGAAAGTGGTCGATCAGGTGTTAGATATGGATGAAGAGTCAAAACCGGAGTCTAAGTCTGAAAGTTCGAGTTCATCAGAAAAGAGTCCGAGTTCACCGGTTAACAAGGTTTATAATAGAGAATTTCTATTATCAAAATCTAATTTGAATGACGGGTCAATCAAAGTGGTTTATACTTTGTTTGATTCAGACAAATTATATTCTGATGAGGAATTTCCAATAAGAAGTGTTAAAACTGAAATGATGAAACAGGTTTTCAAATTAACAGAAATTAATATTTCTGAAATAAAAGATTTAAATCTTTATGAAAAACCTAAAAAGTACACTTCAAGAGTTCAACAGAGATTGAACAAGAAAAAGGGTTACGGTTCTGGTTATGGTTTTCAAAAGAAATCAAACCATAATGGTAATCTCAAAAAGAAAGGTCTTGGATTCAATTTTTCAGAAAATTATAAAAATCAGAAAACTTATACACCAAAAACAAAATTTGTTTTAGGAGGAAGTTCAGAGGATGAACAGAAGAAACCGTTCTGGAAACAATCGAATCAAGAGTTTCTTGCTGAAGTGAAGAAGAATGTGAGAAGGTTTGCTGAAAGAGTTGACAGAAGAACCTGTTTCAAATGCCAAGAAGTTGGACATATAGCTTGGAATTGCCCCAAGACCAACTACCAAAAACAGGAAGTTTCTTCTAACTCTGTTTTGAGAAAGACTTGTGTTGATAAGAAAGAACAACCTGTGAAAAATGTTAAAAAGTTTGAAAATTCTACTTCTGAGGAATGAGAAAGTTCAAAAAGGTTTTATAAAAGAAGAGGTGATTTGAGTAAACAAAAGTGGGTGGTTAAATCTGATGGTAATTCTGACAATGAATCTGATTCCATAAAATCAGAGGAGTCTTTGGTTGATAAAAAGGTTGATAATTCCGTTCCTGAGATGAACGAGGAAAACTTTCCATCATTGTCAAAGGAAAATTTGATGAAGAAAGTGGGAAAGGTAGAGATCTCAAATCAATTCTTCGCTGATAAGGGAGATTTTGATGTTGAGAAAGTTTTTAATGGAAATGCTAAACATATTTTTGGAAAGATGGTTGACAGGAAAGTGAAGGATGCTAAAGAGTTTTACAAATCAAAATGTTGGTGGGACAGATGTTTGCAACCAAAATCACCCAAGGCTGGTCAGGCTTGGGTGACAGCATTTTCACCATAAATTCCTGACTTGCCGGAGCTCCCAGGTTGGTAAGAGTGGAGCAGGTATCGGCATCTTTCTTAGCAAATGATCCTACATGTGGTACAGTTGGTAAAGTACAGGTGGTATATTTAAATTGTTATATTTTGATTTACAAGTGATTATGGTTGGTGAAATGAACCTGTAAGTGGTTGAAAGAGGTTTTCATTGACAAGTGGTTAATCAAGGTTATTAAGTTGAACTTGATTGGACCATGCTTACAAGTGATATTTTGAAAGACAATGTGATGAGCCACACCCCTAACCTACAATTGGTAAAATCAAACTTATTTTCTGGAAAAACCATTTGATTAAAACAAACTTAAGTGTTTTGAAATCACAATGGGAAAATAGTTTGTTGTAAGGGGGAGTTCTGATTGTTTATGCCAAGTGGATGGCGAATTGAAGCGATTTGATATCGGTTGTCATTTTATTGTACAGTTTATTTTCAAATTTCCTAAAATGTGTTTGCATTTTAGGGGGAGTAAAATTTTCAGAAAATCCAAAAACATTTGAAAATTTGAAAAAGAAAAAAACATGATAAATTCAAAAAAGAGTTTTGTTGTGCAAAAAGAGGAAATGATAGTACATCAGTGGACTATCACAACATGCTAAAGAATTGGAAAGTCAAATGTGATAAACGATCTCACTGTGGATGTGTGAGTAGGTTTTTGCACATTTAGTAGATTGTGACGAGATATAAACCTAAATTTCAAACTTGCTTAATTCATGGGTAACATCTCTCGGATATATGGGTAACCCCCGAAATCTTGTTTGAAAGGTCTCATAATCTGATATACTAGGTCTTTATACTCAATGATGTCTGGGGTATTATTCCGGGACTTCTGTTGAACGGTAGTTCTGACCTAGTCCTCGAATAATACTTTCCGCAAATGCTTGAAACATACCTAGTCCTCGAATAATACTTTCCGCAAATGCTTGAAACATAGCATAAACCCTCAGCATGCTGATGAAACAATAAAATTGATAGTCGCTGCTGTTGTAGCTAAAAGATCCTCTAAAGGGGACATTCCTTAAAGTCGAAGTTGATATCTCTCTGCGTATACGGAAGTATCGACCTGAGATCCCTCGGCCCTCGCATTACCTAATTTATATACAGATATCATTGGTGTCATAATTACCTATAAGACTGATTATTGGGATCTGGATACGGGAGTATAATCTGAGGTGGGACACGCGAATAAGTTTAAGTATCTAAGACATTAATCTCGTATCTCGAAGCAGTTGAACTTTGTGTGAAAATTTAAGTGGATCAGTATACTGACAATCTAAGTGAATCATTTAGAACTTAAAATGTTTAAAGCTTAACGGTGTTGGTGATTTGTCTCAAAAACTGATATGATCCTCTTACACAAACTCACAAGAATATTGTTTGTAAATATTTCTTTGCTGCATTTCTTTTCGGTTATTTTAAAAAATCCAAAAAGAGTTTCGGTGTGTTTTAGCATAAACTTTGAAAAATTCAAAAAGATTTTAGACGACTGATGTTGAAAAGCTGATTTTCAAAATTCCGAGTGCTAAACGTGACGAACAGGTTTGGAAAATTGTGTTTGAAGTTGTGATAAATGGAAATGATAATCATTCAAGTGATTTATCAGAAATTGACATGATAAATCTTTATATTCAGGATTGTGTCTTCAAGAGTTTAGTGAAGTTTCTAAATTTGTTATATCTTATCTTTTATGAAACTTACTTTTGGGTAGAGAATATGCAGGTGAATCAGGTTACGATACCTGAACCTGTGAAAGCCAGACTACGATCCCAGCACAAGTTGAGGGGGAGTCTGTTAGAGAAAGAGAGTCTGAAGATGCAAGAGCTAGGAGCCAGAGATTCTGAAAGAGAATTGGAGAAAGGATAGATCCAGATAGAGATCCTGAAGGGAGCACAAAGACTGATAAAGACTGAAGATTGAGAAGACTCGACACTTAAGACTCGTCAACATTCGAGGGGGAGTCTGTTGGTGCATGCGTCTGTCGATTTCGTCTTGTATCGAGTCTAGGACTAAAAATGTTAGATATGTTATACGTTTTAGAATGTGTTTAAGATAATTTAGCTTGAAAGTGGTGATTTACCTTGAAAATATTATTTGACATTTTCAAGCTAAATCAAGATTTCCCTTGAAAATGTTCACTTGAAAGTTTCAAGCTAAATCAAGATTTACCTTGAAAATGGCATGTCATTTCAAGCTAAATCTCCTCTATATAAATACCCATTCAAGCTAAATCATTTGTAACTTTCAGAGATTTCTTCCGGTTTGCAACGAAGTGCTGCCGAAGTGTTGTCAGGTTGTAATTGTCATCGAATCAATAGAAACAACAGTTTAAAGTGTAAATCTTGCTGAATTGAACTCGGTTTGTTCGTTTCCGCCGCTCAAACTGAGATAAACTCTTCTGAACGACTCGTTCGGGTCAAGACACGATCCTACAAACCATAACCTAATACTGGTCAGTTTGGCCAAAACTAATGAATGTTATTCGTTATATAATTACAACCAACAAGTTTATCCACATTATCGAAATCGTTATTAATTTAATATAAACCATTTTAATCATTTTCGAAACCATCGTTAAAAATATCGAAATCATTTAACACATATGAATCACCTAAAAAACAATCGAAAACAATAAAATAGGGGAACTATGTACTCACATGAAGTGCAAAGTATCCTTAATTAAAAGAACTTCAATAAACTCAAGCAAACCAGAGAAATCAAGCAGCACCTAGTAATCGAATCACTAGATAAATAATCGACACCTAAATCAGAAGATCAGACAGAATGAGGTCTTGTAAACCAAATGAGTGCTGGAACTCATGTGATATGGTTTAACAAAGCCTACATTCTAAATCGGAACCTAACCTAAGTGCTTTCGACCCATTACGACCCATTAAGGTAGCTTACGCTACTTTAACGCGTCGTTCGCGTAAATGCTCGTTCGAGACGTCTAACTAGTCCTATGACAAGTATTATATTCCTAAACATATTTAAATATGTTGCATAATCAGTTATGTGACAAAAGTTTAGGTTACATATGCTTAAAGTTCAATTATGCATGAAAAGGGCGTTTTGGTCATTTTACCCAAGGCATATAAACTACCTATCATATAACTACTTAAACTATGTGACCATAAGGTATAACCTCGTAAGGTTATTCCCTATACAACTATGGTCACTAAACATGCTTGGTCGGATCCTAATGATCGACCAAACGGGTCTAGTTCGAAAGTCTAAGCGGTTGCCAAGACCGCTTGACTTACGACTCTGCACAAGCACTAAACTAAAAGTGACGAGCTAAACATGTTAAAACATGTTTAGTTAAGTTAGAAAACAGGTTTTGATATCAAAACAAAGTGTTTTGATACCCAAGAGTAGTTTGGTTATAAAATACGCATGAATACGCATTTTAGCCGAAACTACGTCTCGTCACTACGCCTAGTCAACGTGGTAATCAGTAGGTATAGTCACACGGGACTATAACCATCGTGATTATGCTCACGTTTCGAAGTTCAACGAACTTCGTGTTGACCAACTCGTGGTCAAAGCAGAAAGTCAAACACTGTTTGACTTTCGTGCTACAACGCATAAAAACACGAAAGAATACTTACAAAGGGTCCACGCTAGGAAGTTTGATCCAAGTTTGCTCAGGTATGAAGTGTTTAAACCTCAACTTAGAGCAAAATGAATCAAGTGTGAGTTGAAGTGAATGAAAGCGTGGGTATTTATAGATTTTGGAGAACCGTTAGGATCGTTCCTCGCAAAACGTGCCTTGATCTAGACCTTACATGTGGGCACGTGGCTTTCAAAACCATGGGAATACTTAAAACCATCAAATTTCAGCCCATAGAGTACAAAACCTTGGGTTAAAACCATCAAATCCTCAAAAATAGACCAAGTTCAATGTATCTGCCAGAAATTTCAAAAATGGACTCTGCACTTGTAAAACTTGATTTTTTTGGCACTTTTAATCCCCGTTAACCCCATTTCAAGGCTCTAAAATAAAGTTAAAGTATAGGGAACTTGAAATGTGCTCAAAAATATCTCGGATGTCGGTTCGTTTGTTGGACCGTGTGCGTGACCCTAAACAATCAGCAAAGGAAGTTCATCATTGATTACTAAGGCGGAATCAAAGTAAACAACGTCAAAACAGCTTGTATCCTTTTAACTTTCTTTCTATTGCTGATTGCGAGTCTTTACAATGAATTCTGACTAAATTTTGACAGCACCTCGACTCTTACACCATGACCTAGTTCCGCTCCAACTGTTACAAATGAAATCAGCTATCAGCTATTTATAGCCTCCTGATTCCGCTCGAAACAACTCAAGTGGAACCCCTATGAACACTCGAGACGAATCACCAACTAGCTATTTGGAGCGGAATCACAAAGTTAAGTCACTTTTTCAATTTCAAACTCCAATCTAACCTATCTAGACCTAAGACTCAATTAAGACGTAGTCAGCAGACATTCAGTGCACCAACGGACTCCCCCTTGGATGTTGACAAAGTCTTCGACGTCAAGTCTTCAGTCTTGGTCTTTTTCCAAACTTGTCTTCACTTGTAAAAACTCTTTCTTCACAGAATCAGCTCAATCTAGCTTCGTCTTCAATCTCCCCTTTGACTGTTGATCTAGAATTCTGACTCCCCCTTTCACAGACTCCCCCTCTCGATCAGCTAGGGCTTTAATTCTGGTTCAAACTTTTGACTTTTTCATTTCCATGGGGATTCCTGCATAATCTCTACCCAAATATAAGATAATGACAAGAACAGTATCAATCCATACTTACCATTCAACCACAATTGATAGTCTAACCAGTGTTTAGAAATCCACTTAAGTATTTAGGTCCAAATTAATGACCCTAATTACTCCATTTATCTACCAAGTCCAACTTAATGACCTTGGTTGATCAGAGACAAATCACACTGACATTTGAAAACAAATAAGTTCAAACATTTCTGAAAATTACAAGTTTCAAATTAATGAACTTGCTTTAACTTTCCAACTTTCTCAAACTTATCATGTTTAGCTCCAAACTCATCTTCCAGCCCAGAAACTTCCTGCATCTGCTTCAAATTGTGAATTTGAAGATCAACTCTCCACTTTGGTTTGTCGAAAAATAAAGCAGAAGTGTAAAATCTTTTTGAATTTTTTTTTAATAAAGTTTCTAAACTAGAAAAGAAATACAGAACTAAAATGCAGTAAACGTAAACTATTTACAAACATATTTTTGGTTGAGCGAGTTAGGGAATCATATCAGCTATTTGACAAGTCACAAGTAGCATTAAGCTTTAATTTCATACTTAGAATTAAACAATTCGCTTAGATTGTCGATATACTGATCCACTTTAAATTTTCACACACATTTCAATCTGTCTAGGATACGGATTTAGTGTTTTAGAAATTTAAACTTATACATGTGTCCCACCTCTTGAATATACTCCCGTATCCAGATCCCAATATTCAGTCTTACCGGTGAGTATACCACAGATGATATCTGTAAGGGAAATAAATTATATAATAGTATGAAAACGTGAGAGCTCAGGTCAGAACTACCGTTCAGCAGAGAGATCACGAATCGACTTGGGTGTGTCCCCTTTAGAGGATCTTTTTTACAACAGCATTGATTAGCAATTTTATTGTCTTATCATTTATGCTGAGGGTGATGCAATGTTTCAAGCATTGCAGAAAGTATTATTCGGGGACTAGGTCAGAACTTCCATTCAGCAGAAGTCCCGGAATAATACCCCAGATATCACTGAGTATAAAAACCTAGTATATCAGAAAGAGGAATCTTTCAAACAAGATTTCAGGGGTTACCTATATATCCAAGTAGTGTTCCCCACGAAATAAGTAAGTAAAGATTTAGGTTTATATCCCGAGCAAACCTACTAAATGAGTAAAAACCTATCGGCACATCATCAGCGAGACTGTTTAACGCAATTAAACATTCCATTTCTTTAGCATACTGTAACTGTCAAGCCGATGTACTATCATTTTCCCTTTTTACACAAGCTCTTTTCTGGTTTTCTATTATTTTTGGATTTTGAAAATATCTCATGTTTTTGTATTTTTGCAATTTTTTATTGTTTTTGTATTTTCTGAAAATATTACCCTATACCTCCCCCTAAATACCAAAACAGGTAAAAAATCGACAAACCATTGCAGATTGCTTCTCAACATCATCTACAATGTCTCCTTCATCAACGCCAATAATCTCCTCCAACACCGATAAAAGCTTCATACCATTCAGTTTTAGCAAATACTGAAAACATGTTTTATCAAATGCTTTGGTATGTAAATCAGCTTTTTGTTCGTTAGTGTGGATTTTCTCAATTCGTATCAACTTCTTCTCGAAACAATCTCGAATGAAGTGATGACGAATTTCAATGTGTTTCGTTTTAGCGTGATGAACTGGATTTTTAGTAATGTTAATCCCTGCCTCATTATCAACAAAGATAGGAGTGTTTAGAAATTGCAAACCGTAGTCGCGCATCTGTTGCTGGATCCACAAGATCTGTGAGCAGCAACTGCTAGCAGATACATACTCCGCTTCACATGTGGATAAAGCCACAGAGGTTTGCTTTTTGCATTGCCAGGTGACCAATCGTGATCCGAAAAACTGGCACCCTGCTATTGTTGATTTAGCATTAACTTTGCAGCATCCGAAATCAGAATCGGAATACCCTTCGAGCGTGAAATCGCCTTCTTTTGGATACCACAACCCCAATGATGGAGTTCCTTTCAGGTAGCGTAATATCCTTTTCACAATCACCATATGCGAAGCTCTCGGGTTAGATTGAAATCTTGCTGCGAGGCAGGTTGGGTACATGATATCGGGTCTTGAAGCTGTCAAATACATCAGCGATCCGATCATGGAACGATACATCATTTCATCTACCTTCTCTCCGGTGAGATCAGGGTTTATCCCATGATTCGTTGCTAATGGGGTGGAAGCTGGAGTAGAACCTGACATCCCGAATTTCTCCAAGATATCATGAACGTACTTCGTTTGATGTATGAAAATTCCTTTGGGTAGTTGATCAACCTGCAGTCCCAAAAAGAATTTCATCTCACCCATCGATGACATTTCGAATTTCTGCTTCATAACTCGTTCAAAATCTTTGCATAGATTCGCATTTGTTGACCCAAATATGATGTCGTCCACGTAAATTTGAACTATCAGAAGATGTCCGTCGACCTCTTTGGTGAAGAGAGTGGCATCCACTTTTCCACGAATGAATCTGTTGGCTAGCAGGTGTTGAGACAATGTCTCGTACCAAGCTCTCGGGGCCTGGTGTAAACCATACAGCGCTTTTTCTAGCAAGTAGACCTTGTCTTTGAGGATTGGATTGGTGAAGCCCGGTGGCTGACCAACATATACCTCCTCTTTTACCTTCCCATAGAGAAACGCCGATTTCACATCTAACTGATATACTTTGAAATTTTTCCAAGACTCAAATGCTAGGAAGATTCTGATCGCTTCTAGTCGAGCAACCGGAGCATATACTTCAGTAAAATCTATACCCTCCTACTGACTGAAACCCTGGACTACGAGTCGAGCTTTGTTGCGAACTACAATTCCTCTATCGTCTCTCTTACACTTGAACACCCACTTGGTGTTTATCTTCCTCTGACCATCAGGCAAGTCTACTAACTTCCACACACCTAACTTCTCGAATTGGCTCAGTTCCTCCTGCATTGCATTGACCCAAGAATCTTCAGTAAGCGCCTCTTTATAAGTCCTTGGTTCAACCTGCGAGATAAAACAACTTAGTGAAAAGTCAGTTTGTAAAGTAGCAACTTTTGAATAAAAACATGTAAGCCCTTGATCAAGCTGTCTTCTAGTGCGGATGCCTGTTTGCAATTCTCCAATGATCAATTCCTCTGGATGATATGAAAGAGTTTGTGGCATCACTTCGCCTGGAACATCTACATCGCCTTCCAGATTAGTTACATTCTGATTTGCACCTTGTTCACTGACTGGGTTTGTTTGGCTTAAAATCTGAATTTGCTCCCCCTCAGAATCTGAATCACCACGATCAAATACTGGCATGTTATCAGATTCTTGATTATCATTCTGTGCCGTCTGATTATCTTGAGCAACTTCATTTTGTTGGACATCATCATGTTCACCAGCATTGCTTGGACCTGCTTCATCATCATTTGAAGCTCGTTGCGGTCGTCTTGAATACTCAGTTGGGAACCTTTCTTGCGATTCTTCATACTCTCTTAGAATATCCAACTCGTCAAAGAAATCTTCTTCTTCATCCTTTTCTTCTTCCATGTCAAACGAATCCCACAATTTATCATAATTAAAACGCCATGAGTCACCGGGATTCTGAGGCGGCATAGTATATCCCTGACACTCAACATGTTGTGCTTCGATGATCTGCTTCCAACTTGGAATAAAGACCCGTCTTTGTGGACTTGAGTAACCCACAAATATTCCTTCAATACTCTTTGGACCAAACTTACCAAAAGGCTCTAGAACAGTACAAGGAGACCCAAACGGTTCAAGATACTTCAGATTTGGTTTGCGATTATTGATCAACTCAAAGCATGTTTTGTTGAATTTCTTGACAGTGAGAACTCTGTTGAGCGTATAGCATGCGGCGGAAACAGCTTCTGCCCAAAAATTTATCGGAAGCTTTGAATCTGCAAGCATTGTTCTAGCCTTTTCGATTAGTGTCTGGTTTTTGCGTTCTGCGACTCCATTCTGCTGCGGAGTGTACGGAGCACTAAACTCATGCAATATACCTCTTTCATCACAATATTCTTCCATCTTGTTGTTCTTGAACTCAGTACCATTATCACTTCTGATTCTTTTGATACGACTTTGGTACAGAATTTCAATCTTTCTGAATAACGCCATCAAACTTTCAAACGTTTCATCTTTCGTCTTCAAGAATGATACCCATGAAAATCTGGAATAATCATCAGTAACCACAAGACAGTAGAGATCCTCTGTAATACTTTTGGCGTTTACTGGACCAAACAGATCCATATGAAGTCTCTCTAAAGGTCTGGAAACTGAATTGACTTGCTTTTTAGGGTGTGACTTTTTCTTCTGCTTGCCTTTGATGCAACTAATGCACTCCCCTTCCAGATGAAAACCTTTAATATTAACACCCAGAACTAAATCATTATGCACCAGATGATTCATTTTTCTCAAGTGTATATGGCCCATCTTGCGGTGCCACAACTTCGATTCTTTCTTTGTTGCTTTAGATACAAAACAATGAGCCTGACCCGTGGTTGTAGTAGCTACGCTCATGTCCAAAACATACAGATCATTCACTCTAGGTGCCCTCATGATAATCCATTCTTCAGGGATAACAAATCCTGGTTTCAAGATCAAACATTCTTTGTCTGTGAAGTGAGTAGTATACATCCTGTCACATATCTGCGAGATACTTAGCAGATTATTCTCCAGCTTAGCAATGTAGTTAACTCTTTCAAACGTAACGATCCCATTGGATAACGTTCCTTCACCAATAATTCTACCACCTTGGTTTCCTACGAATCCCACATAACCACCATTGAAATTTCTAACATCGTACAACAATGCAGTCTTCCCTGTCATATGTCGAGACGCTCCACTATCCATAATCCATCGTGAAACAGCTCTCGAAAGTTCCTGCACATATCACAAATTGATTTTAAAAACACATTTCAATAAAGATGCTGATTCATGCTTCACAATTACCAACTAGGAAGCACCGGCAATTCCAAAACTTTTTAGTGAGATTTTGATGCCACCCAAGCCACTTTTGACTCGGGTAACTTTACTTTAATGTGAGATTTTGTAGTGTAAAGTGGCGGAAAATTTTTATCATTCATCTTTAAACTTTCCTCAGATCCAACCTCAACCTTTTTGTATAAGAAAAACTCATATATCTTAAGTTGACCAATTGGTTGATTTTTCTTTTGAACATTCTTTTTCTCTGTTGGAGTAGAATATTGTTTCTTCAATTTTTCATAATAATCCAAAGGAACATCCAACTTTATCAGAGTGGTAGAAGACGATTGTTTTTCTTTCTCTGAAACCTTTGGTTTAGATGAACTTTCTTTCTTGTCAACCACTTTTGGCTTCCATGTTTGTTGAGATGAAGCAACCCGTTTATAAAATTTGTCATTTTTAGTTACCACATTCTTAACAGGTTCAATTTTGATTTTTGTTTTCTCATTTTTAAAAAATTTCTCAACAACCATTGGAGCTTTGCCTTTTGCATCAACCTTCTTCTTTTGATTCTCAACAACTTCAGTCTTAGGCTTGAAGTTGGTGCAATTTCTTGCAATGTGACCAACTTTGTTGCATCTAAAGCATGTACGAGTATCAACTACCCGAATCGTGCCTTCAGACTGAGGTTGTGAAGCCCTCTTCTCAAAAAATTCTTCATTTGATTTTGAAAAAAATTCAGACTCTTCATCAGATGGTGAACTCGAACCGTTCACAAACACTTTCTTCTCAACAAACTTTTTGTTTTGAAAATTCTTTCTTTGATAATTCTTACCACCCTGATATCCTCCCAACCAATTGTTTCGATTGTTGTTATAAAAACGTGGTGGAACAACAGGTTTCTTGTAGTAAACTTTATCTTTTTCAAAATTCATTTGCATTTTTCAAACTTTCAACTTCTGATACATCAATCTCAACCAACTTGAAAACATTTTTCAATTTGTTCACATTAACATTCTCTAATGGAAAATCACAATCCGAATACAACTTATCAGATCCAGCCATCTTGTACATCACAAGACCCAGTTCATCACCTAAGTTGTTTTTGGATTTTGATTTTGGAATGTATTTGTCCAAGAAACATTCATCTTCCTCATTAGTGTCACTTTCAGATTTTAGAACATTTTCAACCACACTTTTTACCACTTCAATTTGGACACTATCGTCATTGGAAGATGAAGTGAATGTGATATCAATTGTGTCTGGAAGTTTCAATTCTTTGTCATCGTCAAGATTAACCAATCCAGATTGCTTTTTCGAATAATTGTCTAGAACTGGCGGTGGAACCTGATGAAACCCGACCCCAGTTCCATCACAGTATACATCTTCGCCTGCTTTGTTTTTACCGATGGGTTTGGGAACAATGTGTTGCAAAACAAAGCTTGCAGAGCTGTAATTGTTCAATTTCAAATTGATACGCTCATTCTCAATCTTAGCTTCTTCAAAACTGAAGCTTCAATTTAGCAATCTCATCCAATTGTTTGTTGATTAATTCTTCTTTAACCCTCAAAACACTTTGCAAATGACAATTTTCTTTGTATGTTTTACCATTTCTATCATCATTATCTTTAACCGTGCTTTTAAGCTTCTCAAATTTTTCAGTAATCTGACAATTTTCAAGAACTAACCTCTCATTTTCTTTCCTAACCTTTTCCTGGTCAATTTTATCATTTTCAATTTTGTTAGTTAATTATTTTACTCTGTCGTTCGAAGCTTTCAACATTTTATCATGGTTAAGGATCTGATCCTCAACACTTCGGACTCTAGCAGTCAGATTATCAATCTTCTTTCCTTTGAGATAAGTGTTTGTACTACAAACTTTGCATTCTTTGATGCAATTTTTGCAGTCAACATCACCACTGACTTTCTTACCTGACTCAGTTGTTGATGCGTTTGAACTGGCCTGGCTTTTAGACTCAGAGACGGATTTAGAGTCTACCTCAAGTGCCTTAGCAGCCAACACCTTGTCAGCCATCTTTCCCATGTTTTCAGCATTCAACTCTTGAGTCGTGTCAATGATTCCAGTATCAACCTTCTTTGACTTCTCTTTTTCTTCTTTCTCCTTCTCTTCTTTCTCTTCTCCATTTCCCCACCATTTTCTTTGCCAATAATCATCTTCTTCTTTCATTTCTTTAATTATGGTTTCCAAATCAAGAGTGTTATGGTCAATAGCAATGTTTCCATCGGGGTCAAGATAACATTCTCTGCCTGGATCCCATCTCCTCGCTCTTTTTGCTTCAAGATAGATACCAGATATTCTGATCATTCTTTGCTGAGCTATCATCTTTCTGTAACCATACTTCTGTTCTTCAGTTCTGTTGCCTTTCCAAGGACCAGGTTCAGTAGATTTTGCCATGAAAGCATATCCAACCGCATCCTCCTCAGGTAACAACTCGCTCCAGTAGAAACCTTCATCGTTGTGAATTACAGCAAGAGCTCTAGATTTCTCTTTGTTATCTTCAAGCTGCTTCATTCTTGGCGGCTCCGATTTACTTTGATGATAAATCGCTTTCTTGTAGTAATCTTCTCTGAACGGGTTTTCAGACTCATCAGCATAAGCATTCCGGCATTCACGCTTAAAGTGACCTTTCTGTTTACACTTGAAGCATGTCACTTTAGACTTGTCAAAGCCCAACTTGGTAGATGGTCCACCAATAGACTTTCTTCTAGTTATCTCCATGAAACGTTGTGCTCGACGAACTGCACTTGCCATGCACCACCTTATGTCAATCAATTCCATCTCCTCAGGATCTATCTGATCGTAATCTTCTTTTGTCGGGTTGGTGTTGCCAATCTTCCCTGCCACTAGACTTTCATACGATTCTAGCACAGAAGCTAGGAAAACCATCTGTTGCTTTGCCGACTCCTCGCTGAAGTTTTGAGCGTTCTTTAAGTCTACAGCGATGTTGCATTGAAATAAGTTCTTTGCATCAGACTGGCTTGAATGTGACGAAGAACCACTGTGAAATCCACTGCTTTGACTTTCTTTGCTTGATGTGTAGGAATTTTCAGCAGAAAATGCAGTCTTGGGAGATGTATTCTTTGGCATCATGCTCTTTGGATAATACAAATCCAAGTTCTGTTGATAAGACGAGTGATTGAATTTGTGCGTTTTCTTTATCTCCAGCTCGTGACTCTCTAGTCTTTCAATCAACAGATCGATAGTAAGAACTTCAGGCTTAATCGTATTCTTCAACATTAAAGCATAATATTGCCAATCCATCTCATCTGGCAATGAATCAAACAATTTGTCGATTAGCTCTTCTTGAGAATAGAAAATTGCATGTCTCGCCAGCTCCAGCTCCAGCTTCAGGTGCCCAAACCTCTCAATCATTTTGCAAACTGATTCATTCTTTAAACACCCAAACAAATCAAACTCTTTTCTTAGTAGTTTCTTTTTGTTTTTCACTATTTCTGCACTTCCTAAACATTTAACTTTCAACTTTTGCCAGAGATCTTTAGCATTAGTGTATTCGATCAAAGATATTATATCTTCTCGGACAGACTGAAATAGAGTGCGATGCATTTTTGCTCAGCAACAAACGTTTCTATTTCTTCAGAAGATGTCAAGCTTTCACCAGTTTTGCCTCCATCATTATATCCATTCTTTAGACTCTTCCAACTAGTATACGCAAAGGTCTTCAACCATTCGTCAAACTTCTTGGCCACCGACTGTACTCTTCGATAGCCATCAACTTCGGGGGTTTGTTATAAGTTCCGAAAGCACTTTTCACACTCAGAGCATCCGATAAACTTTTCTTCGTATTCGGCGTATTCTCATTGGTGTTACTAGGCGAAGTATCATCTCCAGAATTTCCCGCAAAGGCATACATATCGCTAAACGGATTCATGAATAGATCATCCATCTTGCATGTACCTGAAAATTCAGCAAACACTTAGAAAATTTTTTGAAATTTTGAAAAAATCAGAAATTTCAAGCGAAATCAGTTTGAAGCGAAATCAACTTCAAATGGAATCACATGAAATTTCAAGCGGAATCACACAGTGAATTTCAAGCGGAATCAGACTTCACTTTCAAGCTGAATAAGAACTATTCTGATTTCGAGTGGAATCAGAAATGTATTTCAAGCGGAATCTACTTTTTAAAGGGGTTTCGCTTGAAAATTTTCAAACTGAATCAAGTGACATCAGCATTCTCGAACAACTTTTCAAGCGGAAGGTCAGGTTTTTGTATGATTTTGTTCGATTTAATGTCCAATTCTCTCAGGGATTAGTTATCACAATGATTCGCTTGTTATATGTCAAATTCAGGTCATTTTCATCGCTGAAATATGTTCAAATCAGAAAAGTATGAGTAGAAGAGAGTAGAAATGAGAAAATCCGGTAGAATCAAGCTGTAATGGTATGAACTCCTCGTCCTGAGCTCTGATACCACTTGTTGGACCGTGTGCGTGACCCTAAACAGTCAGTAAAGGCAGTTCATCATTGATTACTAAGGCGGAATCAAAGTAAACAACGTCAAAACAGCTTGTATCCTTTTAACTTTCTTTCTATTACTGATTGCGAGTCTTTACAATGAATTCTGACTAAATTTTGACAGCACCTCGACTCTTACACCATGACCTAGTTCCGCTCCAACTGTTACAAATGAAATCAGCTATCACCTATTTATAGCCTCCTGATTCCGCTCGAAACAACTCAAGCGGAACCCCTATGAACACTCGAGCGGAATCACCAACTAGCTATTTGGAGCGGAATCACAAAGTTAAATCACTTTTTCAATTTCAAACTCCAATCTAACCTATCTTGACCTAAGACTCAATTAAGACGTAGTCAGCAGACATTCAGTGCACCAACACGTTTGGTCGTACGGTTGCGTTGTTCGGTTAATTACGACGGAAATCGTAACGAACGCAAAAACGATCCAAATTACACGACGAATGGAATTTTATCATGCAAATCACTAAAATAAAATATTTTAATGATTACATAAATTTTTGGATGTCCGGATATATTCAGAACGTATGATATGCGCGAAAATGCAAACTTATGCACTTTTTGACACTTTTAGTCCTTATTGGTCAATAAAGTTTATTTTAGCATAACGAACCCCTCAAAGCCTATTTCTAAGCTATGTAAAGGATATTTAGGGTATTTTTAACTTATGATCAAGTTCTGGAATGTTCGTTACTATACAAATCGGTATAGTTTCGCAGTTTGACACAAATAGTCCCAGCGATCGAACAAACTTGATTTCAATACACCAAACCATCCAAAACTTATTTCTAAGTTATGTGGAGGTTATTTAAGGTATGTTAAGCCTATGTCACTATTCCAGAGTGTTTGTCGCATTAAACTGATTACGTTTACGCACCAGTTCGCGTATAACTTTCAAGAAAGCGATTTAGAGCTCGAAATTGAACGAGAATTGATATGTGTAAAGGATACACATATTTATACAAATCCCAAGTATGAAACACAATATTTCATTGGTTTGGTATTTGTTTGATGGCCGTGGAGGCACAGATGTCACATATGTCATCATGGAGTTCTTATGAACTTCAATGTTTGGCTTCATTCCACCAAGAACAACTTAGATCTGAAGGATTTCCACAACATTAATCAATGTTTTCACTTAGATCCACACGAATCCATTGTTAAAAGGATTGAGAGAAGGTTTTCCAACTTTCTTTCAACTCTTTTACACTCAATGCCTTCAAAACCGATAGAATCGGAGCTTGTTCTGATCTTCTACTCATTCTTAGTGATGTATTATTTCCAGATCTAAATTCTATCCGAGAGATATTGATTTCGGGTTTGAACATGAACCACCGTCTCGAACCGTGAACCGGTCGGACTAGGGTGATTCCTGTTCGATCGGGTCACTTAGGTCGAGATGGGGTTTCAGTTGTTTAAACAAGTTATCATCACGTCTCGTATAAAACTACAAAACTTCAAAAGAAATCAAGTGTCAAGACGATCTGACCGTTGGGACGGATTGCCGTCCGATCGGATTGCCATCCGATCGACCGGTCATCCGATTGGGTTGCACTTGGTTCCATACTTAAACTTTATTCCAATATTTCAAGGATCTGAACGTTGAACGGATTACCGCCCGATCGGATAGCCATCCGATCGAGCGACCGTCCGATTGTGTGACGTTTAGGACTTGATACTTAAACAATTTTCAACATGTTCAGTACGTACGGATTGCCACCCGATCGGATAGCCATCCGATCGAGTGACCGTCCTGCTGTGAACTTGTTCTCAAACAGAGAAGCCTTGCCAATAGGATTGCCGCCCGATCGAACGACCGTTCAATCAACCGACCTGAAGGGTAGAGATATGTCTCTATTTTTAAAATGCTACAATGAAAACTTCAAAGTACAAACCATCATACATAAACACATCCTCACCAAACGAGGTGATAATCCAATCGAATGGCCATCCGATCGGATGACCATCCGAACGGATTGCCACCCGATCGACTGGCCATCCGATCAGATTGCCATCCTATCGGATTACCGTCCGACCCTTGGTACACTTGCATCATTTTGCGCGCCGCTTATCGTTATGCTATCATTAACTGTTCAGGCTAATCTCTCTCAGCGCTCCCTTCAATCCAAGATAGTGTTTACTTGTTAAACACAATCTGTGAGTATACTCGATCCCTTTTTGCTTTATGCACTTTTGGTTGTTACATACGTTACTTATTCTAAATCACATCGAACACACAACGCAACACTATTTATACGCTGACCTCTAATGCATGTTATACGTGACTCGATGAATGCCTGTTTGTTATGTTAACACATTGATTGTTGTCTACCTGCCTTAGCAACGATAGTACTATAGTTTGGACTCAGCACCTATTTACTCAGGGGTTGTTAAGGATACTTACTTCACGTGTTCACAGTGGTGAACATGTGTTGCGCACTCGCTACTCGCAGTCAACTCGCAGTCATTGGTATTGATAGGATATTTGTCGATAACTTACGTGCTTCACATTATACGTTGTACATGCTGGTTATGCGTAAACGCTTTCGAAATCTATATGCTATTACCAAACTTGTATGCTCACCTTTACACTATGTGTATTGACCTCTATTTTAACGTATGTGACAGGTGTTTGAATGCTTAGGATGTGCTTGCCTGCTTTTGTGGAATCAAGTAGGATCGAGAGTCTAGAAACAAAGACAATTTATATTTTATTTGAAATCTGAGTTATCAAAACAGTATTATTTGTTTGGAGATATTATGTCTGTAATAACTTGCTTGCTTAATGGATTACGGTATGGGACGTAATGTTTAACTATTCGGTAAAGTAGTTGTTATGGAATTTCTCTCGAACAATCTATTTTGCTCAGTGCCATGCCCCGATGTTTCCGTTATCGGTTGGGGTATGACATGCAAGTTACGCACGGAAATGAGAAATGGTGTATATGATTTCAGTAATCATTAACACTAAAGGAAAAGAGTTAAAAGATATTCCCGTAATATCTAAATTCTTAGATGTTTTTCCAGAAGAGTTACCTGGATTACCGCAAGATCGAGAGGTTGAATTTAGAATTCACCTAATACCAGGAACGGCACCGATCGCCAAAGCACCCTATCACCTAGCGCCAATGGAGATGCAGGAATTGAAGAAACAGCTTGACGAATTACTAGAGAAAGGTTTCATACAACCTAGTTCATCGCCATGGGAAGCACCGATGTTATTTGTCAAGAAAAAGGATGGATCGATACGTATGTGCATTGATTACCGAGAATTGAATAAGGTTACGATTAAAAATCGGTACCCACAATCGAGAATCGATGATCTATTCGATCAGCTTCAAGAAGCTCAATTCTTTTCTATGATCGACTTACGCTTAGGATATCATCAATTGAAAGTACAGGAAGAGGACATTCCTAAAATTGCTTTCAGAACAAGGTACGGTCATTATGAATTCATAGTGATGCCATTTGGTTTAACCAATGCCCCAGCTGCATTTATGGACATGATGAACAGGATATGTAAACCATACCTGGATAAATTCATAATTGTCTTTTTAGATGATATTCTAATTTACTCTAAGAGTAAGGATGAACATGCGGAGCATTTGCATATACTCCTGACATTGTTGAGAAAAGAAAAGCTTTATGCTAAATTCTCAAAGAGTGAATTTTGGTTGCAAGAAGTGCAATTCCTTGGACATCTAGTTAATTATGAAGGAATTTATGTGGATCCCACAAAGATCGAAGCAATTACCAAATGGAAAGTCCCTGAGTCACCTACAGAAGTGAGAAGTTTTCTTGGATTGGCAGGATATTATAGACGTTTTATTCAAGATTTCTCTAGAATAGCCATTCCATTAACCAAACTGACTTGCAAGGTAGTTAAGTTTGAATGGGGACCAAAACAAGAAGAAGCATTCAGGATTTTGAAGCAAAGATTAACCAGTGCACCGATACTTGCTTTACCAGAAGGAACAGAAGACTTCATAGTCTACTGTGATGCCTCCAAGTTAAGATTTGGATGTGTGTTGATGCAACGTCAAAAGGTAATTGCTTATGCCTCTAGACAACTTAAGAAGCATGAAGAGAATTATACAACCCATGATCTAGAGTTAGGAGCGATAATTTTTGCCCTTAAGATTTGGAGACACTATCTCTACGGTAGTAAGTTTGTTGTCTTCACAGATCATAAGAGTTTAAGATATGTCTTCGGACAAAAGGAATTAAACATGAGACAGAGACGTTGGATGGAAATTTTTAGTGATTATGATTGTGATATCTAGTATAATACATGAAAAGCTAACGTAGTAGCTGATGCTTTAAGTCGAAAGTATAATGAAAAGCCAAAATAGAGTACGCGTTCTCAGACTAAACCTGCAAGTAGATTTAAATGAGCAAATTAAAAAGATACAGGAAAAAACAATCAAGGATGATGTTGAAGGTTTAAAAGGAATGATTAAGGAATTAGAACAAGGAACAAATGGAATTTGGAGATTCCATAAAGAAAGAATTTGGATACATATCCAAGGAAACCTATGAAACCGAATTCAAGAAGAAGCTCATAAATCCAAGTATACGATGCATCCTGGAAGTGACAAGATGTATCAAGACTTAAGAAAGAAATTTTGGTGGATAGGAATGAAAAAGGATATAGCAAATTATGTTGCTAAATGTTTAACCTGCTCACAAGTTAAAGTTGAACATCAGAAACCTTCAGGATTAGGAAATGCCAATTTGGAAATGGGAATTGATAACAATGGACTTTGTTACTAAACTACCCAAAACAGGAAAATGTAATGATACAATTTGGGTGATTGTAGATAGATTAACCAAATCTTCCTATTTCTTACCAATGAAAGAAACTTTCAGTATGGAACAGTTAGCTAAGTTGTATGTGAATGAAATAGTTTCATTACATGGGATTCCTTTATCTATTGTGTCTGACAGAGACAGTCATTTTACTTCTCATTTTTGAACAAGTTTCTAAAAAGCAATGGGAACAAAATTAAATCTAAGTACAACTTATCATCCTCAAATAAATGGTCAAAGTGAAAGGACAATCTAAACTATGGAAGATATGCTTAGAGCTTGTGTGATTGATTTTGGAAGAAATTGGGATGAACATTTATCTCTAATAGAATTTTCCTATTACAATAGCTATCATACCAGCATCAATGATGCACCATTTGAAGAACTCTATGGACGAAAATGCCGAACACTAGTATGTTGGGCAGAAATTGGAGAAAAGCAAATGTTAGGTCCTGAGATTGTGCAAGAAACAACGGACAAAATTATTCAAGTCAAAGAAAGACTGAAAGCAGAACGAGATCGTCAAAAGAGTTATGCAGATAACAGACGCAAACCACTAGAATTTCAAGTTGGAGACAAGGTATTGTTAAACGTTTCTCCATGGAAAGGAGTTGTCAGATTCGGTAAAAGAGGGAAGTTAAGCCCAAGGTATGTTGTACCTTTTGAAATTATCAAACAAATAGGGCCAGTAGCTTATCAGCTACAATTACCAAAAGAAATGGCAGGAATACACGATGTATTTCATGTATGTAACCTCAAAAAGTGCATAGCAGACAAATCATTAGTGATACCTCTTCAAGACATAAGGTAAATGAAAAACTCAAGTTTATAAAGAAGCCAATACAGATTGAAGATAGAAAGATCAAGAATCTCAAGCACAAGAGATTAGTTCTGGTTAAAGTGAAATTGGATTCGAAAAGAGGACCATAATACACATGGGAGCTCAAGTCAGAAATGCAAAGGAAATATCCACATTAATTCCAGTGAATCTCGAGGACGAGATTTAAAACAAGGTGGGGAGGATATAACAACAATTAAAATCACCCTAAACCGCTCCGTAATCGCTAAACCGGACCTGCGTAACGTTATTTTTATTAAAAATTAAATAAAATAAGTTTTTAATGTCGTGGCGGCCCGCGACGGGCACGGCTTATGTGTGTCGCGGGACACGCCGGGGTATTACTTTCCGGACACCCCTTGTGCCACGTGTCGTACGATGTCGAAGCTACACTCGTGACTAACCAAGTCTAAACCCTAGCTATAAGGGAGCGGAAGCCCGCGACGGGCAACCCCTATGGGTGTCGCAGGGCGCGACGGACTCCGAGAACAGCTATAAATAGAGTTGATCAGCCCCAGTCCCATCTCGCTCACTCTTTCTTTCTCTCTATAACTTTCTGAACGAAATTATAAGTTAAAATACACCCTAAATCACGAAGCTCTACCCCATGGTAAGTATTTTAACCCCTGATCACTAATTTGTTACCCTACCCGATTGATATAGGACCCAGCAATGCATGTCTAGGCTTTGCCTGGCTAAGTACGTTGGGGTTTTGTCTCGTGATGTATGGCTAAAGTGATTTGGGTTATTTTACTAACACACGTGCATTGTATGTTTTTAATAGAAACTCAAGAAAATAATCAGGAAATATTACCAGGAAGCCCGTAGAAAAACATAAGTTTACAATGTGAGTCATTTCTTTTTTTCTCACGGTTATGAGTCATTCTCTTTTTCTCACCATTTGCGAGACATTATTTCAAATGTTTTACAAAATCCTAAATGTTTATCAGTTGTATTTACAGTGATTGAGTTATTGTAATTCTACAATTATCATAAGTATGTGGGTTTTGTATACATTACTTGACACTCGTTAATATTGGACAAAGGGTTAGCCAATATTAGCATGACCATAAGCACGGGGGATAATGGTGCCCTAGTAGCAATACTATGTTAAGAAATTGGTAGATATAAACAAATGTAAAAAATCTTGATGTTGTAAATTATAACAATGTGTCATTTTATAAAATGGAATGTACTCGCCAGTATTTCTTGCTGATAAAATATTTTTAAAACCCATTTCAGGTAACTTGATGTGAAGATATTAAAAAGCCAACTATGGAGCACTGAAGGCTTAAAGAAAGTGGCTATAAAGTTACCTAAATAAAAATTTATGTTTTCAGCAACTGGCGGTTATCCCTATTAAAATATTATAAATGAAATCTGGGTTTTATCCCATTTGTTTAATATAAAAGTTTGGTGTTTGCAAAATCTAAAATTATTTCCTAACTACGATCCTGATGTCTCATTTTCGTTGCCAAATTAATAAACACTGATACCACTTGACTGGTTCGCGACTCTATCTCTCGGGGTAGGGTCAAGGGTTGCGACACTAATGGTTGCTTTTTCATAACATGAATGGTCCTTACCAGCTAACATAGTTAAATACTCCAGTTAATTTCATATCAAATTACCAAACTACCCTTAGTTATATATTACCAAAAAACTAAATTATATATTTAATATTCATGGGCCACACCCCACTTCTACTTCAAACTCTGATCTCCACCCTACTTCTTCTTGAACCTCTGATCCACCACCCTTGGTTCCACCACCTCCTCCGCTACTTTAGAAGATTAATAGATCGAGAAAACCGATTCTAAAACTCTAGATGAAATGGCAAATTGCTTTTAGGAGATGAAATTAGAACAGATCTGTTGAGTATGTCGATGTGTAATTGTGTGTGGTTGGGTTATTAATAGAGAGAGGAGGAAGAAGATGGGGTCTGAGCCATCCTCGTTTCTTCACCGGCACCAAACTGCCTTTCTTCTCCGACTAAGGTCAGCGGCACCACCCCTATCGAAATTTCAGTCAACATCTGAGCTTAACCCAGAAAGAAGGAATATATCCACAACATAATATAACAACTTAAGAAGTAACGTTCACGGGAGCTTTGTGAATTAATCTATGAGGAGTTAGAAAGTATATACAGATCTTAGAGAATGAACAACGACATAAGAGCACAGATAACAAAGCAAGCTCGGGAAACATAACAACGAGGAGGAGTCATTCCGGAAGCAATTCCACAGCTTTGAACCGGTTCAAAGTATTCTCTTGAACCGACAAATACAACCGCAGCTAAATCCATGGAGTTTTCCGGAAAATTCGGTGGTGGAGGTGTGGTGGTGGTTGGTGTTATGTGGTGGTGGTGCTTATTTGAGAAGAGAGAGGTACATGTGGTGGTGGTGGTGGTGGTAGGAGTTTTTGGTGGTGGTACAGAGAGAGATATATTGGGGGTGGCAGTGATGATGGTGATTGGGGGAAGAAGAAATGGGGGTGAGACCCATATAGATATTTGTTTTAATTAAACTATTTTCTATTTATTGTTTTTTAATAAGTAAGGGTAATTTGGTAATTTAATACAAACTTAACTTAGGTTAGTGATAAGGACCACATGAGTGCAAAAATTACAAACACTGGGACCAAGTGTGTAATTATTAAACCACTAGGACCAAATCTGCAATATTTTCAAACCACAGGGACCAACCAGTCATTTAACTCTTTACTTAACTTTGGAATCCAATTTGGTACCAATAATCAAATTATAATATCAAATATATTATCAAATATATTTATTTATTATATGCCGTTCAAAAATATTAGTTATTATATAGAGTAAACTTCCGTTTTGCACCCTGTGGTTTGGTCACTTTAATGGTTTTGCCCTAAACCTTTAAAAATAGCCATTTTACTCCTTGATCTATTTAACTTATCTCCATTTCACTCCCCGTCCCTAACTCTGTCTAAAATGTTTGTTAAAGATAAGGGTATTATGGTAATTCTATAAATATGAATTTAATTATAAGTTGAAAAAGTAATAACAACTGGAAAAGGTAATAATTTTGCTCTGTTCGATGCCCAAGATTCTAGTCCCAATATATGATCAGAATTTCAAAACCCTCCCCTCTCTCCACCACCGCCTCGCCACCACAACCACTACCACCGCCGCCACCGTCTCACCTCCACCCTCTCCTCCACCCACCACCACTCCCACACCTCCACCACCAGTCAACCCATCACACCTCCTCCGCGTCTCCACCGTCCTCTACCAACAACAACACTCACCCAAATCAAGACTCCACACCTCCTTCTCCCACTTCGATTTCCACCTCAACCATGAATCCTTCCTCCAAATCTGCAACAAATTCCCATATTCCTTTGAAACCCAGTTACAAATTTCACACCTTTTCCCAAACCCAACACTTCAATCACACTCCAACCACTCTAAACAAGATGCTTGACATCATCGGAAAATAAAAAAAACGTAGATCTGTTATGGGACTTTGTTCAAGAAACCGATAATCGTACTTTGGTTATAGATAAAACATACATAATAGTGGTTAAAACTTTGGCTTCTGCAAGGGAGATGAAGAAATGTGTTGACTTTTTTCATAATGGGTTTGGATATGGGTATGATTTGGGGACTTTGAATAAGGTTATTGAGAGTTTATGTGGGTGTAAGCTTGTTGAAGAAGCTAACTGTTAGGAAACTTTATTGTAAGTATTGAAGAAAATCACAATCAACTGGATCTATGAAGAGATCACAGTCCTGAAGATCACAAACAAGAACAAGAAGATCAGATGGGACAATTGAAATGCACAGCATCTACTTCAAGGAATCACAAGTTGATCAAGAGCTGAATTGGATTATCAGAGAAGGTCATTTCTGATGGATCTGATGAAATTTCTGATGAAATATCATCAGTTTCTGACGATATTTCTGATGAAATATCATCAGTTTCTGACGATTCTGATCATCAGGACTTTTCTGATGATTTGTTCATCAGAATTTCTGATGGAGTGGTTTATCAGAATTCTGATAAAGTACCCCACTTGTCTGAAATTGGCTCTATCCTGCCACAATTACCGATGCAAGTTGACATTATTGGATATCATGATGAAAAAGGCAACTTGAACGTTGGATTCAATGAATATGTCAATTGGCCACTTTTTGCAGGACTTATTGCATGAATAAACTATTGTTTATTCATGCACCCAGCCTTCTATAAATAGAAGGCTCAACCAGGAGAAGCAAAGTGAGTTTGAAGCTTATCATTCATACATACATCAAAACTCCATTACCCTCTCACCCACAGAATTCAAGATTCATTTGTACTAGATAATAATCTTACAAACACCTTGTAAACCATTTTGTTTCAAAGTGATATAAACTTGATAATTTTGTAGGTCTTGTTTCTTGAAAGTCTGATTTCCATTTCCGCACATCTTTTTCACATCTACTGAAATCACTTGCCATATTACGTGAAAAGAAGTTGTTTTAAGGCCATACTGGGTCCAACAATTGGTATCAGAGCAGATTGAATAAACTATTTTCAAACGATCAATCGCTCATCTTCTTTTCTCTAAATATGGCCAGCTTTCAATCCTGGAATAATGCTTTTAACATTGGTTCTATGTCCAAACCTCCGACTCTGGTCAGAGAGGAATACCCCCAATGGAAAATCAGGATGGTCAATTTCCTTAATGGTCATGACCGAGCTCTGTTTCAATCCATTGAAAGGGGTCCACATATACCAATGACTGTAATACCAGCTATTCCAGCAACTGACCAATCACCTGCTATCCCTGCCTCCCAAGCTCCCAAACGTGAAATACTTTGGAGTCAAGAAGACAAGGAAAAGGTGGCTGGGGATGAAAGGGAAAAGTCACTTTTAATAATGGCCATCCCCAATGACATATTTTCACAAGTTGATGCATGTGCATCAGCTAAGGAAATATGGGATCAGTTGGAAAATCTTTGTGAAGGGGGAGAAAGGATGAGAAGAAACAAGAGAACAAACAATGTCTCATCTTATGAAAGGTTTAAAAGTTTTCCAAATGAAAGGTTAAATGACACATATCAAAGATTTACAAAACTTTTAAACGAGCTAAAGAAATTTGGAATAACAAAGTCAAATGATGAAAGAAACATAAAATTTCTAGATGCCCTTCCTAGAGAATGGAGAAGTCTAACCATGACTTTATCATCAACCTTAGAACTAGGAAACATGAGTCTTCATGACTTATACAGCATCTTGGTCCCAGAGAGGAAGAAATATTTGAAGAAACCATTCAAAGAGGGGGATCTTTAGCTCTTATCTCAAACTCACAAAGAACAATACCCACCAATGATCCACAACCATCAAGCAGCCAAAGTTTTGAAGTTTCTGATACTTCATCAGATTTTTCAGCTTTTGTTGAGGCAATAGCACTGCTCACCAAAACATTTGAGCAGAGGTTGAGGGGAGGTAGCCAGAGATACCAGAGGAGTGACAGAGGAAGGATGGATGGAAGATTTAAAGAAGAGGTTAGATCTAAGGATAAAGGGAAGGCTGAAGTTGTGTGTTACAAGTGCAAGCAGAGAGGCCATTATGCATCAGAATGCAAGACCAAAAAGCTGAAGGATGTTGCCTATTATGAGAAAAAGCTTGAAGAAGCAAAGAAGCAGCAACAAGTAAGCTTAATTGCTGGAACAGATACATGGTTATCGGATGATTCTTCTGATGATGAAGAAGAAGAATTGGCAAATTTCTGCCTCATGGCACTTTCTGAAGGTCTACCAGAAACTTCAGAACAAAAGGTAAATGTAACACCCTTGCTTGTTTAATACAATATTTTATATAAGATTCGTAAAAATGCATGTTTATATGATTACACGTAAGTATGTCAATACGAGTTTACTAAAACTTTTACAATTTAAAAGTTTAGAACAACTTAATGTAATTGAATTCGTCGTTTAAAAGATACGACGAAACGCCGAGCGGAAGCTTTTAACTTTATCGTGTTCGGTTCTTCTTCGAGCTTGATCTCATCCGGGCACTCTTGGCAATCACCTATGATCAAAACCAACTTAAAAGTTAGTTTTGATAGTTAAATAACAAGTTTAAACAAGTTATATGGGTCAAACAAACAAAATTAAACATTTTTCAAGTTCAGGGGGGGCTAGGCGTCACGCCTAGGGGCTAGACGCCCCACCTAGCCCCCTTTTTGGCAGATTGTTGTTATTAAGTTGCTGTACATACCCAGCATGACTCGATTTCAAGGAAACGAGCATAACTCTCTCGTTTTTAATCCGTTTTACCAGATTCTTTTTCCTACGCGTCCGTAATTTAATTCTCCATCATATGGAGTTAAAATCCTACACCCAACATAAGAAATTTTTGAGACTTCTAAGCCCTCGACTCATTACCTTTTTGCCGAATTTTAACCCGTTCATTATTTTATCACACCAACATGTTTGTTTGATCTTTAAACTCATGAAATTCATTATTTCAATATCTCCTATAATATTAATCTCAATTCACGGTTTTCTTACATAATAAATTCCCGTTTACGCTTAAATGTTTATTTTGACCCGTTAAGGGTATTTACGCATTTTAGTCTAGAACTTGTGCTTTTCTTTTAACGCTACAAAATTTCCATGTCTAATTAACTACAACTATTCCACCACAACTATTTTGTGGTGGATTTAACATATGAACCCCTTTTTCCCAATTTTACCCATCAGTTGGTCATTTTTTTCGCAATTGACTATTTCTAGGCGTTCGACCCACAAATGTTTTTGCCTAGAACTTTTATACACATCTAAGGGTTACAAACTCATAATATAAGTTTCTAAACAACCTCTAAGGGTCGTTTACACTGTTTACCTATTAAGGGCTCTTTGGTCATATTTAATCCTTCATTTTTGAAATGAAGGATTTCGGCTAGATATTTGACCTTCTTTGCACTTTTAACTATAAGTCCACATATGCGTACCTGGCTCGGGTCATAGCATTGACCCGTTTACATACTTCTTGCTTTAAATTTTCTAATTAAAGCAACGCAACACATGTTATTTCCTGTAATCACAAAACCCAACAAGTAATCGTCAATTATTAATGTCAAATGGTATTAACACACCATTTGACCCGTTTAGTCGACATGGCCATTTATCAACGTATGATGGTATATTAATTTCATCATGCTCCTTGAACCAATTCCATTTCGCGCCGTGACTTTTACTACATAAATATATTTTAACTAAGCTTGTCTGTATAAATGTAACGAGACGACAAGTCACGTACCTTTAAAGCGTTCCCTTCAAGCGCATGTCCACTCCGGTTTGTCCGCTTGAAAACTCGACTCCTTTGTCTATAGAGTTCAATCAACGATGTGTTTAGAACTCCTTTTAATCACATATCGCATAATAGTCAAAACATCACAATTAGGTGTTTTAACTTCAAAATTCCAGTTTCGAGCCTTCTTTGAGGCATTTCAACAAACACTTTAAAGGCATAATTTTACATGATTATATAGCAAATCCCTAGCTTATCATCTAGCCCAAATTTCACATCAATCAACCCATTTTACACAATTGTTAGCTTCTAAAATTCTGAAGTCACTTCACAATTATCAAATTACACTAGAACAACACCCAATTTCCTAGTGTTTATCAAGTTCTACATAACCCACTAATCACCTACAGTGGTGTTCATGGATTTTACTAAAATCTCACATGATTTAAACTTGTATTTGTCTAGGGTTTGTCCCTAGACACTATATTGTTCCTAATTCAACATAAAACAAACATGCAACCATAAATTTCAGATTTTCCCGATTTCATGAGAATTTCGAGTTGAGAGTTTTCATCAAATTTTACATACCTTGTAATCCTCTTGTGATGAGGATCAGTAATCTATGCTCGATTTTAGATTCTAACTTGATTTGAGCCCTCAATTTTGTGAATTATGTGATGAACTAGGGCTTAGTGAGGAATCCTGGTCACCCCTGGCTTCTGGTCGAGTTCAGACACTCACAATTGTGAGTGTTTGAGTTTTTTTTTATTGATATTAGTTTCAAGTTAAACACTTTTGGTCCCTCTAGTTTCTTTTGATCAAATGAAGCTATATCTCACCATTAGTCACTTAATCACATGCTACTAACTAGGTTAATTACTCCTAGTTACTTTAACGGGTTCGGGAAATTATAACCCGTTATGTTTGAAGCCTCGTTAATTTGGCCTTTTTATATACTTTGTTTTCTCAAAGTATTTATTCCCCTTTTCAATTAATATTAGGTTTATTTATTTGAGTCCTAATATTTATCGGGTTAATTTTTACCACTAACGGTATTTTACCCGTCTTTACTATTAACGTGGTTTGATTACCAAACCCGCTTTTTTTTTGGGATGTTACAAGTCTACCCCCCTTAAAGAGGTTTCGTCCCCGAAACCTTATTTACGTAGTTCATTGGTTTAATCAAACGAACCTAGTTTCGTTTTCAAGGCTCCCGTTTCCTTTGGTCAAAAGTTTTCATGTGTACTGACGCGTACGTCTTTCATGTGTAAGGCCTCGCGGGCCGTTACTTACAGCTTATAACCCTTTATCTTTATTGACTGAGTTGTCACTTGACCACTTAATCTCGTTAGTCTTTTAATAGGTCTATCCCGCGCTTGTGTTATATTAACAAGCGCTTGTATTTGTTATGACGCTTTCTTAACTTTGAATAGTTTTTCCGGCTAGACTAATTAGTCGTCGTCACTTCATACCCCGTAACTCACGTTACAACGTGATCATTTTCTATATTTCTTTTCTTGTCCGTGAGCGTGTCACGTCACGTTTAAGTTTAATTTAACGTTTCTTTTTCATACTTCTTTTCGAATGTATCGTCTCGCACTTATCGATGTTAAAACCCATACTCTTTGATATTTGTTATTTCCGAATTTGCCTTATAGTATTCATATTTGTTAAAACGTTATTTCTTACTAAAACTGAGTTTTTAGTTTAACGTTTTTTTCTCTTTAACTATGTCAATTACTCATATCAAGGAAATTGACAACCCATAATTTATTGTTTTCCGTTCTCGTTTTACGCGGGGATTCGTAACAAGTTCCCTCGCCTTACACTATTGACCCGTAGGTTCCTTCACTTAACCTCGTAGGCTATTTCCTTAAGCTTTCACCTCTTTAAGGCGAGGCTCTTATGATCCCTTTCCTTCAATTCATGACCCGTGGGTCATTTTGGCCCCGTAGACTGTAGGTCCCCTATTCGTATGGATCTTTCACAGAATTGTCTTTCCAATCAAGAGTGCGGAATCCTCTTGATCAGAATATCACTGAAACAAGTAGAAAACAGAAACAGCAAATCACTTTCAAACCGGGTTTCTATTGATTATCCAAACAAACGTTTTACAATCAATCAAACCCTAACCAACTATCAAATTCGTCCAAGACTAAGTCTCTCACGAATTCTCTCTCTAAACTGTTTTGGCTGATTTACTGATTAACCTAAACCCTAAAGCCTAACCTTGTTTATATAACACAAGGTTGCAACATTAGACTTGGGTTTCTACATGGGCTTGGCCCATTTCGTCCCCCATCACCCAATGTGGGTTTTGTTTAGCCCAAACTCTATTAACTCACTAATACAAAGCTAAACCTGCTAACTGTTTATCGTTTATCTAATTACAAGATATCCAAAGACCAAATCTAAGCTGTTGTCACAAACATGCACCAACAAACTCCCCCTTGACAATAGCTTCATAAAATAACTTTGTTGTCTTCAGTCATCTTGCAATCTTCATGTATTCTTGCACTGTCTTTGGTCTTTGGATAGCTTCAGCTTCAACAGCTTCTGTCAGCAACAGACTCCCCCTAAGCTGATGCATCCAATCACCAAATCTTCAAAAACTTTAGCGTTTGAGTAAAACTCCAGTTCAGCATATGTATAGCAATCTTCAAACTCTTCAATCTTGTCTGCAATGTAGAAAGGAGGTTCTACCATGCATCCAATCAAACTCTCATTTTCACAGCAACTTCGCACTTTAACTTCTCAGCAACATAGCAACTTCTCAGCAACATACTGCTTCAATTTGTTTACTATAAAACAAACATCTCGAGAAAGCATAAAAAATTTTCAACAAAGTTAAACAAATTATTATTTTTCAAGAGATTATATCACAGATTAAGCATTTCCAATTTCATCACCAACACGCAAAACTTTTTAATCACACCCTATAACCCGCATGATTTAAAATTTTGAACTCACTTTCTAACACCGTCTCCCCCTATCAGTAACAATTCCTCCAAGAATAACAGTTTTCCGTACGTTAAGAATTTTAAACAGAAAAAGACACTATTTTTGGATTTTTATATTTTTCAGAAAGCAAGTAAATAACAAAAACAATAAACACTCTATTTTTGTGAGAATCACTGGTAAGAAGATCATATCAGCACAATCAAACTGTTTCACACTTGTAGTTAATTCTTTATTTAATTTTTCATGAAAAGCAGTTCAAGACGATTACCAGTATGTTTGTCCTCTTAAACAAAATGCATGAACATTTCAAGTACCATTACCATATGATACGTTAAGGTAATTTTATTACTGATATACTAGTGTGTCCCACTTCAGGATATACCCCCACGATCTAGGTACGCACAAAGATTCATCGTAGTAAGTGAGTATACTGATGTCATCCTTTAAGATATCCTGACAGTGACTAGGTCTGCATATAATCTGTTTTATCATGTTTTGATTACTTAACAATGAACACCCAAATAAATACTAATCAAATCCTGGAAATATAAACAACACACTCTATCATGCAAGTATCTTCCCTACCACATATTTCACAAGTCCAATCCAGATTTCTGAAATCTTAACTGGGAATAGGTTGAGAAGAGAACAGAATAGATCTTTAGGAGAGATGGTATAATATACAGATCAAATGAGTTTTTCTCAGTTTGATATAGGTTTATTGGGTTTCATTTGGGCACTTGAGGGCCTCTTTCGGGTGTATTAGATCTATAGCGCGACAACGTACAGCTAGGTCAGCATGTATCTGGATGCAGCAGAAGCTGTCGTTGCCTAGCACCTCCAGGTCAGCATATATCTGGATGCAGCAGAGGAGGTACACGACTTTTTTCAGAGAAGATTTCAGAATCAGATCAAAATTGTGTGTATCGGGACAACATACAGGCATTCAAATAGAAATGTGCTAATTCCAAGTGACATTCTTTCCTGGGGTCATGTACAATTTTAGTTCTGAACAGAATGACAGTCAAGATATCCCCAGATGAAATAACAGTATAAAGACCCAAAACTTCAGATTTTGGCAATCTATCAACGCAAGATTTAAGGTCATTAACCATACACCACTAATGTGTTCCCCACTCATACACAGTGCATTTATGTTTATATCACTTTGGTAAGTTGATTATTTTATGCTTTTTGCCTACTGGTACATCATATAATGAAGCTGCTATCACACTTAAGCATTTTAATTTCAGTTTCAGTGTGACAGTCTAACTTGCTGATGTACTATCATTTCTTCTTTTCCACACAGTGATAACTCATTTTTGATTTTCTATTTTTTTATTTTTCAATTTTTTTTAATGTTTTTGTATTTTTGATTTTTAAGAAAAGCAGTAAACTATTTACAAAAAATTCTTATGAAAAACCAGTTATTCAGGATTCCTCATCCCGTTGAGTTCGACTAAGTGTTCAAAGCGAGCCCTGTCAAATGCTTTAGTATAAAGATCTGCCAGGTTATCTAGTGTGTCAACTCAGCACTTTGAACTTCAATTTAAATCAAACAATATAAATATATCAACAATCTCACATCCCCCTTCATATGCCTAGAGCAGCCATTATCAACATAAGTTGATAATCCTCCTTAGCAGCTCCTGCACACACCAACTAAGAAATTAGTTAGATTGGGGGACCCAAGCCTTAATGGTCTTGGGTCGTCCAAATTCACCAACTATTGGAACATCCATCCAATATCCATTACTCCTAACTGGAGTCTTAGATCTCAGACCTGTTGATGAAATTTGATTTTGATTTCCATAAAGTCTCTGGTCCTGAGGGTTCCTATATACATTTGGACTATTTGACCTTTGGAAATTTTGATTCTGATATCTCGAATTTTAATTCCAAGAAGCTTGATTGTTATAATTTCTAAAGCCATTGTTATAAAAATTTCGACAACCATTATTTTGGTATCGATTTTGATATTGACCTTGACTTCTGAAATTATTTAAATTTCCATTAAAATTGCTTCTAGGTCTCTCGTATCTGCCTGGTGGAGATCTAGGCCGAAATCTTTGTTGATTTCTTTGAAAACGTGGAACTTGTGGAGTTCCTTTTTCAGCCTTATCTACACCAACAGCAACATTCTCTGGTTGCTTAGGAGCAGATTTCTTTTGAGGATTTGAACCTTTCTCCTCACTATCACCTTCCTTCACTGGTAATTTCCCTCTCTGTTTTTCACTAAGTTTTGCTTCACTCTTTTTGTTAGGACAGCAGCTAGCTACATGTCCTTTGGTGTGACATTTGAAGCACGATTTCCTTTTTGAAGACTTCTTAGCTGGAGTCTCTGAGGTAGATCCCTTATCAGATGGTGATGATCCCTTAGATGAACCTTGTTCAGTTTGCTTTATTTCAGATTTTTCTATGCTCTTATTTTTAGCAAACTCTACATTTGATTCATTTTCAATAACAGTTGTTTCATTTTTCATATCACTACCTTGAACAAAATTAATCTTTTTAACAAAAACTTGATTTTTATTCTTAGGCGGTGAATTTTTCTTTTTAAAAGGTTCCCTGTTATTGTTATTCTTAGCCTCATCACTCTCAGATCCACCACCTTTACTTGATGTGGATGCGAAACTACTTGGTGTAGATGCCATAAAGTCTGCTAGCTCATTTTCACTAGGCAGGAATGAATAGTCATGACTAAGAGGAGGTGGAACTTCATTAAAGCCTTGGAAGCCCACACTTGTCTTGTCATTACTCTTCTTTAACCCACCCATCATGTGTTTCATTACAAAAGACGAATCTCTGAATTGACTCAATTTCTTTTCAAGTTCAACAATTTTGAGTTGTGCATCTGACAGCTCTTTGCATTTATCAGAAATCTCTTTTGTTTTCTCAGCCATCATGTCATGAGCTAAGTCTATGACTTGAAGTTTTTCATTTAGTTTGCAAGTTAAAGCTTCAATTTCAGCTTCACAACCTTTTATTTTCTTCAAGTATGACGATTCATTTCTTTTAACAAAAAAGTTTGCTTCTTTTATGTTAGACATCTCACTTACCAGACTTTGGTTTTGTGTTGTCAACCTGGCAACCTCACCCTGTAGTTCACGACATCTCAAACATACTGAATTAGATTGTACCTCTTTCTCATGAACTTCTGAGGTTTCATCAGCAACAACCTGTTCAGCTTCACTCTCTTTCTCCACTTCAGCATCCACTTTTGCTTCAGCATTCTCCACTTGAGCTTCAGCATTCTTCACTTCAGATTCAGCATCACTCACACTAGTTTCAGCCTCATCAACTGGCACTATCTCTGCCATAAATGCCTGAGTGGCACTCTCATTTCCCTGATATCGCTTTTGTAATGCATCCCACATATCCTTAGAATTATTGTACTTTGAGAAGGTATGCTTGATGCTATCAGGTAAAGACATCTTTATCGCAGTCAAGGCTCTCTTTTCAGCATCAACCACCTGTCTCTCAGATTCATCCATCTTGTCATAAGACAGCACTAAAACCCTTCCTCCAATAATACGCGTAGGAGCAACATAGCCATCTATCATACAGTACCACATTCTGGTATCTTCACTCTTCACAAATGCCTTAAACTCCTCTTTCCATTCAGCATATTCTTTGACATTTTTCAGCTTTGGCCAATGTTTAACACTCTCACTAACCTTGTCCATTCTGACCATCTTTAAACACGTCTTTATCGTAACCGTACTGATAAAACCGTACACAATTTCTCCGAAAACAGTGGTTACCAAATTACACCTTTAGAATCGTCTCGAAAAGACAAATCCGATGATATATAATGTCGAAAACCGTATTCGGGATTTTCCAGAGTATTTTTTTTTTTTTACCCTAAAAATCCAAGGAATCTAACGGTTCAAACGGTTCTGTCTAACGAGCTACGGATCAATTTCTATTTGCAAAACACTGAAATTTTATCGACGCTTGCCAAGAAATTTTCCACCTCTTAATTTCGCTGGTTTTTAAATTTGCTGAGTTAAATTCGCTGGTCACCTGGTTAATTTCGCTGATCTGTTATTTTCGCTGGTGAATCAGTTTATTTCGCTGGTCAAGTTCGCTGCTTAATTTCGCTATAACGACGACTGTAAATTCGCAGAAAACCGTGATAATTTCGCTGTGGAAAATTATACGGTTACCAAAGTCGCCTTTGGATTTTAGGTTCGGCGGATCAAACAATTTCGCTAAGTTCGCTGATCAGTCAATTTCGCCAGCTTAATCAATTTCGCCAACCAGTAAATATGGAAATTCAATCTTTTCGAAAATTTTGATGATTTTCCAGATCTCCTAACACCTTCTTCAGAATCGAAACAGCAAAATCAGCAACCTTTTCACCCAAATTCGATGAACTTGATGAAGAAACCAAGAACAATCTTCGAATTTCAGCCAAACCTGCAAATCAGCAAACAAACAAAGCAGAATATCAAAACAGCCAATAAATCTCGAAAATTTTTATCAAAACAGCCAAGAATTTCGAAAATTTTTATCAAACAAACAGAAAAATTTCGAAAATTTCAAAACCCTAGTTTTCAAAAATTCGAAAAACTCCCTGTTTCTGCAGACACAATTCTGAACCGAGCCTTCAAGAGCCTAATGCTATGATACCAATTGTAGGTCCCCTATTCGTATGGATCTTTCACAGAATTGTCTTTCCAATCAAGAGTGAGGAATCCTCTTGATCAGAATATCACAGAAACAAGTAGAAGAACAGAAACAGCAAGACACTTTCAATCAGGGTTTAGATTGATTGTAATTCAGTTTGATTGATAATCAATAGTAAACCCGGTTTGAAAGTGATTTGCTGTTTCTGTTTTCTACTTGTTTCAGTGATATTCTGATCAAGAGGATTCCGCACTCTTGATTGGAAAGACAATTCTGTGAAAGATCCATACGAATAGGGGACCTACAAATTTGTAGGTCCCCTATTCGTATGGATCTTTCACAGAATTGTCTTTCCAATCAAGAGTGCGGAATCCTCTTGATCAGAATATCACTGAAACAAGTAGAAAACAGAAACAGCAAATCACTTTCAAACCGGGTTTCTATTGATTATCCAAACAAACGTTTTACAATCAATCAAACCCTTACCAACTATCAAATTCGTCCAAGACTAAGTCTCTCACGAATTCTCTCTCTAAATTGTTTTGGCTGATTTACTGATTAACCTAAACCCTAAAGCCTAACCTTGTTTATATAACACAAGGTTGCAACATTAGACTTGGGTTTCTACATGGGCTTGGCCCATTTCGTCCCCCATCACCCAATGTGGGTTTTGTTTAGCCCAAACTCTATTAACTCACTAATACAAAGCTAAACCCGCTAACTGTTTATCGTTTATCTAATTACAAGATATCCAAAGACCAAATCTAAGCTGTTGTCACAAACATGCACCAACATAGACCGTTACACTAATTAATATCCCGTAGGTTATGATGATCCCGTAGATCATCTTTTATTCGAGTCTTTATTCAAATGTATATACGTTTATATACGCATATGGCGTTAAGGCACCCCTTTTTATGTTTAGAATTATTCACCTTTACTTTTTAGATTTCATTTGACCTTGACCGTAGTCTAAGGCTACATTGTTTTCTTTCGAATTATCTTTCCAACTTCTTGACTTCTAACGTCAATTACACGTCAGTTTGCCCTACACTTACCGTTACCCGGTTCTTACCTATACTTCTTTACGTCCCATTACTCGGGTTCTTTTATTTTAATGTTTTTAACGCCTATAACTCCTTTACATAGGTTTATTAATATTTCACACTTTTATTTATTCGATTCGCGCTTACTTACTTTAGCAAGTGTCATTCTTTATTAAATTTGTTTGACTTGTTCGTGTGAAAATTCATCACTTATGAATGTCAAACTTCAGTCTTTGTTCGAACCATTCAGCTTTGAAATAGTTGAACGTAATTTATCAAAATTTCTATTTGCAGTATCTTATCGTCCTTTAGTCATGACCCAAAACCCGTGTCTTTTGACTTTCCATACGCGTTCCTGTTTCTTAGTCTACGCATGCGTTTAATTCCTTACCCATCAACCGGGTGTTTTACCGAAATCGTTATCATTGCACCCCTTCCGGTATGCATTAAGACTTCATTTCGATTTACTTGGTCATCTTAGCGAAATCCGTCGCTTTTATTCGACCATGTCTTTTATTCTTTACGTGACCACCATTGGCGGCCTTATTAATTATGAGTGACGATTATCATCGTTATCCTTGCTTTACTACGACTAGAGTTAACAACCTTGATTATCTTTTTCGTGTGGGCAACACCTTTGTTTTTATGACCTGGTGGTCATTTATACTTTGGTTTTACTTGCCCGTTTTGTTCACCATGGCCCTTTCGTCCAAGATGACTTATTTTCGTGAATTTTCTTTTGATCATTCATTTATATCATCATTTACATTAATCCTTGTCCCTTCTATCGGGCTCATTATCCTAATGTAATACGCTTCCGTCACCCGGCTGTGCGTTTACATTATTTTCAACTATTTTGTTCATTTGTTTCATTTGGGTACTTTTGTTGGTGCATGGAATGTCTGTTGACTTCGTCTGCATTAAGTCTTAGGTTAAGATAGGTCAACATAGGGTTTAGTATGTCAAAATCATGTATTATGTTGATAGGTCCGCTTATGTGTACATGTAGGTCCGCTTATATGTCAGGTCCGCTTTTATGTCAGTCCGTATAAGCGAACCTCCTCACACTATATATACCTGATGTGTTCATTAGTTGAGGTAACTTGGAGCGGACCTGGATCATTGCTTGTGGAACGAAACTCTGTCAAATTGTAATCAGAAAGCAATAAAAGAGAAGAAATTGAAAGGAATAGCTGTTGTAACTTTGCGTGCATTGATTCCGCCTTTACACGTAAAGATGAACTACCTTGACTGACTTTTCGAGGTCAAAGAACGGTCCAACAAGTGGTATCAGAGCTCAGGACGAGGAGTTCATACTACTACAGCTGAATCGACATCATTTTCTCTCTTCTATTCACTTTCTCTCATACTTTTTCAATTTACACTAGTTCCTACGGTTGAAATTGCCGGATTTTTAAGCATTACGTGCGGATCATTCTATTAACAAACCCTAGAAAGTTTCAGGTTAAAACTCGGCTTAAAAATGTTTAAAATTGGGTAAAATCAATAGGTCCGCTTTTACGGACATCAATAGGTCCGCTCGTAAATCACATCCGATCAGTTTGAAGTTACTTGTTAGGTCCGCTTATCCGGACAATCTGGTAGGTCCGTTTCTAGAGGTCCGCTCATTCGGACATCATTAGGTTCGTTTTTGTGGTCCGCTTATCCGGACATTGACCTGGTCCGTTTATCTGGACATTTATCAGGTCCGCTTATACGAATTTTGTAGATCCGCTTATCTGAACATTATCTGGTCCGCTTATCCGAACATTTCCTGGTTCACTTATTTGAACATCACATCTGGTTCATACTTGTGATTTAGGTTGATAAAGTCGGCAACTGTGAATCAAATATAATGTGGTCCAATGAAATTATGTTGTTGATAATGTTGTCGGATTAGTGGAAGTGAAGGCCCAATCGAAATTGAAGTATATTAAACATTGTTGGCAACAATTAATGCACCGATCCATGTAATATCTAGTTTGCATATGTTAGAAATACATGTGAATCAAATGAATTGAATTGAGAGATGAAAGATTGTCAGACATTTACATGAAAAGTTCAAGAGGAGCAATCAGATTTCATGAACTTTAGAAAGTGTTGTGAATAATTGTTGTTGACCATGGATGTTGTCAAGATAGTGGGTATTGAGTGTCATAGTGGTCAAATTAAAATTTGAGGTTAAAAAGCTGATTCATACGGTTTGTGTCAGGCAATTTATAAAATCAAATTTGCATGTGATTGACATTGAGTTAGTGAGGAGGTCCAATAAAAAGGATTGTTTAATTTCGATTGTCAAGCCATTTAATTGAATAACCATTTTGTCAACCCACTAAAGTGAACGGCTCAATCAGTTTCATATAAAAAAAAATTGTCAGTCATTTTGTCAGCCCAAGATATCACGTGTACTTTAATATGAAGGCCTAATCAGATGTAATATCTAGATTGCATCACAATTGAAACATTTAATATCTAGTTGATAATGTTGTCGGGTTAGTGGGAGTGAAGGGCCCAATCACAATTGAAGTGCTTTAAACATTGTCGATAACAATTAATACACCAACTCATGTAATATCTAGATTGCACCGGATTGCATGTGATTGTATTTGTTTGCTTGTGGAATCAATTTGTGATAATTGATCTGATCATTACGGATTATATTTTGTTTATGGGCATGTGATTGTTTGAGTAAAAAAGGTGTTCATTCATTTATTCATTCAGTGATTTCACCCGAACTACATTGAACGAATCTGCAAATCTTTGACAACGAGTCTTAGATTGATTTCATCAAACACACTGTTACATATTCAATTTGTTTGAACTGATAGCTTGTTTGTTTTGTTTGTAGGTGATTTCGAGGTTATTCAAGGACATAAAAAGATGGCAAATTCCGAACCTATTCCGTGGAAAGACGATCGAACTGAAGAGCAGAAGTATAGATACAGAAAAATGATTGCTGAAAACAAAATCATTAGAATCTCTCGTATCTATCTGGAAGCAAGGAGAGCAAATAGATGGGATCCGAACAGAGAGTGTTATCTTGATGAGTATGGAAATATTGCGATCGATGATAGTACGCTTGATATCGAAGCCATAATCCAGCAGTACAAAGAAGAGGATGATTATTGGCAAAAGAAATGGTGGGGAGATGAAGAAGAGAAAAAGAAAAAGAAAGAGTTACTAGATGAAATTGAAAGAAACTCAGAAAATATGAGTTTGAATGAATTTCTTGAATTAATCAAAAAGATTAAAGAAGGAATGACAAAGAATGAAGAATCAAAGAAGGATGAAATTTCAAAAGTTGAAGTTGTGTGCTTAAAATGCAAAAAATCCGAAGCAGAAAATTTCAATCTCTTGAAAGATGTGGAGAATTTGACAGTGGAAATCAAAAGCTTGAAGGATGAGAAAGAATCTGATAATAAACAGATTCTTGAAATGAGAGAAAATTGTGAGAAATTGACGTCTGAAAATGACAAACTGTTGAGTAGTTTGGACAGTTTGACATTGGAAATTAATGACTTGAAAGAAAAAGAAAAAGATTTTGGAAAAATCAAAATTGAAAATGAAAACGTTTTTTGGATAAAATTGGAAAATGAAACGTTAAAAGAAAAAGAAAAAGATTTTCAAAATCAAATCAAGATTTTAGAAGATGAGAGAGATATTTTTGGTAAAGATAATCTTGAAAAACAAATTGAAATCAATTCTCATCTTGCTAAAATCATTCAGCTTGAAAAAGAAGCTGAAAAAGCTCGGATGAAAATCAAAGAGCTTGAAGTGAAATTGAAAGGTTTTGTGACTTCGGCACCATATGAGTGTCCAAAACCGATCAATTCTGTTCCAATAAGTGACAATGTCACAAATTTTGACAAAGTCAAAATTGAAGATTGTGATGAAATATCTGATGATGAAAAAGAAAAGAAAAATATTTTTAGATTTACAAGAAAAATTTAAAAATACTGTTTTGCAATCTACTGAAACAGGTGAATGTTCTAAACAAAAACCTGTTAAGAAGAATGTAGAACAGAAACAAAAAGTTAAAAATTTGAAAAATTTTAAAAATGAAAATAAAAGCTCATCAGATAAGTCATCCAATCATTATCAAAAATCACAAAAATTTTAAAATGAAAACTCACAAAATGTTGGTAATAAGTGGTGCAGGTTTGACCACAGTGCTTCAAAGACAAATCCAGTTTTCAAGAAGAATGATGATTACCACAAGGCAAATCAATGTTTTGATCTAAGTGTGTGGTATGAAGAAGGTGTTTGGTATGAAAGTAATAAGAGGTATGATAACAGAGTGTGTTACACTTGTGGATTTCAAGGACACATTGTTGTTAACTGCCAAAGTCAGAGATTCGAAACGAGAAGGTGCTATGAATGCCAAATCAGAGGACACATTGCCAGAAATTGCCCAATGAGATCAAAGGCACGATCGAGGGCTGATTCTCAAAGAATGGCAAGGAAATCAGTCAGTGTCAAGCCCAAAGTGTTAGGCCCTAAAGTGTAAGACTGACGCATCAAATTAATACAACGAGCTATGGTTATGAACTGCGTCTTACCGGGTTAGTTTATGTTAGGTTGTGGACCTTTATAGGTCACTTGGGCCAAGCTTTAGGCCATGTGGGCCAAGCAGGCCCAAGGGAAGCCCATGTAGGGAAGTGGGCTTGTCCATGTATATAAACAAGTTTTCAACTTGTTTTTAGGTTTTGAACTCCTAGTTACAGAAATTCTAGAGTTACAGAGAGAGAGGCGATTTGGTTGAGAGCTTGTACCAGACGATTTTGCTAGTTCATAGTAATAGAATCGTGTGCAAGTTTAAAAGTGATTCGGTGTGTTTTTCATATTCGGTTCATATTTTCATATTTCTTCGGTTTATTCTTGAATCACATCAAGTTTGGATTCCGCACAAACTTGGTGTTGTTTGATATCATTGAAAGATCCGGTTAAACGGGACTTACAAGTGGTATCAGAGCCGTTAGAACCTGTTTCTAGGCTCGGTGTGATATCAAGGATTCAAGATTTTCGCTATTTTTGGGTTGATGTTCTTCGAGTTCTTCGTGATATTCATCGGTTTTTATTAAAAATCGTCCTATTCTGCTTATTCGATTTCTGTTTAAAGTGTTTAAGGGATAAAGTTGAATTTAAAAAAAATCGTATTATGCAATATCTTCAATTTTAGAAAGTTCCCCAAATTTCGAAAATTCTGGTTGGCATATTTTTTTTTAATTCTAGTTTCCAAATAAAGATAAAGATTTGGTTGACCAGATCCTTGTTTCAAAATTCAGTGGTCTCGAGTCCCAAATTTTCACCTCTGAGTCGCAACCATCTCCCAGTCGCAATCACAAAAGGAGGTCTCGACTCACATCAACATTCCACCGTCTCGAGTAGCAATCATCTCCAGTCGAAACCACGATCTCGAATCATCGTGTTCTTAGATTCTGAGTCGCAACCATCAGTTCTGGTTGCGAGTTACATCACAAAGGATCACGAGTCCACAACATCGTTCACTGTCAATCAAAATCTTGACTGGTTTGGATCATATTCATCATCATCGGAAAACCGATCACCGGCAACCTGCAACTTTGGTTATCTTCTCCGGTCTAACTTCTCCAAATCACCATTGTTAGTCATTGATCATCACAGTCGCAACCAACATCACCTCTCCACGGTCTCGAGTCATCACTTTTGTTGTCTCGACTCGCAACCTCGGTTCCGACTCGCAACCGTCTTCACTGTCTCAGGTGGATTTGTCGCAATCAAGGTCTCGACTTGTATGTTTTTGAGTCGCAACCTCCATCATCATCCCGGTTTCGAGTCGCAACCTCCATCTCGACTTGTATGTTTTTGAGTCGCAACCTCCATCTGATCTCGAGTCACTAAAGCAGGTCTCGAGTCACTAAAATCACAGTCTCGAGTTATCACCATCATTCTCGCAAACGTCGTTCCGACTCGCCACTTCCATCACCTCCACCGGTTTCGAGTAACACCAATACACCATCACTGCTGGTTTCGACTTCACAACATCACATAACCACTCTCCGTTCACTGTTAACTTTCCGGTCACCAAGTCACGGATCTTTGAGTCGCCGGAAACCTGCAACTCCTTCGCTTCGAATCATCATCACTGCTTGATAATCTCCATTCTTCACTGGTCATCTTCTCATCTGTTATCACCGCCACATCCATCATCACCTGCAAACATCGTCGTATTGTCCGACACCATCTTCCGTTGATCTGCTCCGTGCATCTCCTCGGTTCATACTTATCATCTCCGTCACCACCGCAAATTCCGATCACCACTTTCATACGTCATCACCATCGCCGGAGCACCACTTCGTGTTCCGACAACCACCTTCGATCACTGATCTCCGTACACCGCTCCTCTGCTGTTCCACTTCGTTGCGGTTGTCGTTGTGACTGCGACTAATTGAAATTAGGTTTCGAGGCTGTGTAGTGAAGAAGAAGACAGACATCGTGTATATTGTCATTTAGGTTTAAATTTATAATAATAATAATAATTAGATAATCATTTTATCATCATTACATAATCATTGTAATTTAATAACAGTAATAATAATTATAATAATCATAACATAATCATTAACTTATTATTAATTATTAATATACTAATAACAATAATAATTTAATGAGTTTATGATATAAAAAAAAAATTTAAGATAAATAAAAAAAGGGTTTGTTTGTTTGTTTTGGGTGATAAATTTTGACAGGTTTTTGAGGCACGGTCCAGAAAACGGGTTCATTCACGGGCAAAAGGGGGGTCACATCTTAAAAATGTCTTCTAAGAGAGAGGTGCTTGAGCAAGAACTCGAAGGATTCAGATACTTATATGGTGAATCTATAGAAGCACTTACAGGTCGGTTTGCTAAACTGCTCTCTGAAATGGAGAAGGCAGAGATGGTGGTGTCTACTCACATGAGCAACAGAAAGCTTCTGGATGTTATAAAAGGGATTCCAGATCAGGCGAACTGTAGTTGGTTTACCAATGTTAATCAGATAATATTGACAACCGGTTGTTACAAAATGAAGCCGGATGAGCTGATCTCAATCATCAAATCGTATGACAATGCTGACAAACAGTCTACTCAAGGCAACACATCTGCTGCAGTTTGCTCATCCACACAAAATTCAGCATTTATGTTTAACAAACCCCTGGCTCAAGGAATTACTAAAGAACGTGAAGAGATACTTTCTGTCTTTTGCACTCCTGAATGTAGAGAAAGGGTTGAGGCATATCATTTACACAACGCTGAGCTAATTCAAAATTACAAAGAAATAAAAAATAAAAATTTTACTTTATCGAAAAATGAAAAACTTTATAAAGAAAAGATTGAAGCTCAGCGAAAAGACATCGTCAAACTCAAGGATGATGTAAGTGTGAAATCATCTCAACTCTTATATGTTCAGGAGAAACTGTGCGCTGTGACTAAGGAATTGGAAGACATCCGAGATAGATATCAAATTAATGAGCTTAATATTAAGAAATTTGATTCTTCCAGTAAATTAGTCAAAAACTTGTGTAATCAACAGCTCGCGTACAAGGAAAACAAAGGGAGTGGTTTGGGTTTTAATCAAGTTCCTCCTCCATATAATGACAACTACACATATTTACCCATGACTGGGGAGGAATTGATGAATGAGAACAAGATGGCTTACGGTCCTAAAACTGATAAGTCATCAATCAACAGCAGACCTGTTGATAAAGGAGCGACTCCTTCGGTAAATCTTGTTTCAAAGGGTACTTTTGATCCTAATGCTTCGTCTTCCCCTGCAGATGAAGTTAAAGTTGAAGGTGTCGTTGAAGATGAACAAGCGTCAAGTTCTCATGTGTGACATTTTTGGCTCATTTTTACAATCTATGATGAAGAATGTCAGGCCTGATGGTTTGGGCGAAAACGTTGATGCTTGTGTAAGAGAGACTGAACCGGCAAATGAAACGAATGAGCCGGCTGAACCATCTGATTCCAAACGCGAATCGCCTGAAGCAGCTGATTCTGAGAAATTGGAATCAGTTGATTCTAGTGAATTCAGCTCAAGGATGTCATGTGCAGAACCGTCTTGTGCTGAAAATTCGTCAAATGTTTCAGCTGAAGTTTCTGCTAAAGTTTCTGGTATTTCATCCAACAAACCAGAATTCTCCGATTCTGTCAAAGCTGACGACATGAAGGAAGAAGTGAAGACTAACGTGAACAAGGCTCCTAGTACACAAGCTAAAAAATCTGAACCTTCTGTTAGTGATGAAAAGGTTCAGATCAAGCAACAAGAGCCGAAGCGAGCAGGTAAAGGACGCGAAAAGAAGAAGCCTAAACATCAAAGACAAGCAGGCTCTCCACAGTCCTCAACGGGCAGCAATAGTCCTCAAAAGGCCCGTGATGTGAAAAATACCTTTGTTAAGCCAGTCAGTAATGGGAAATGTGAAAAATATGCATTTGACTATGCTAACAAAGCTTTCGGAAAGACTGGTGAGATTTCTGAACAAGACTTGCAGTCTAAACAAATCAAGAAGAATCAAAAGAAATCTTCACCACAGAAGGCCCCAGCAAACGACAAGTACAGACATCCAAATTCATCCTCATTTGCAAGAAATGTGCAAGGAAAACAAGCACAAAAAGGACCAGTTCATCCTTCAGGGCTTGCAAGAGCTACACAAGATTATCAGAATGCCTTCTACGTGAAGAGACAGACATGCTTCAATTGCGGCATTGCTGGTCACATTGCTCGAAACTGCACAAATCATCCCCATGAACCGTATTATGCTCAAAATCAGAGGGTTACACCTAAGGATAACTACCATTCTAAGCCAATGCAGGTTTCATCACCCAAGGAAATGAAGAATGTGAATCCCAAGGTTAAACCTTCTGATGGGGATTGGAATGCTGCTAAAAACAAACGCAAGGCTGTTCAAGAACAAAAATGTTTTTCTAAAACTCACAAGCCTGAATCAGCCAAAGTTGCTCAACCGAAGGCAACAAACACGTTTGTTAAACCGAAACAGATTTGGAAACCCAAATCCAAAGCAGCAAAGTCTCCAATCCTTGAAACTAAAGGGGACTTATGTTTAAAGGAAGTGTCTTATTTTGATGCTTCAGGAAATCCCATGACCACGATGGCCTGGGTACCTATGTCTTACTAATCTCCTTACCTTTCAGGAACAACCAAGGAGGAGTTGTTGACAATCTCTGGAATGTTGATAGCGGTTGTTCCAGAGATAAAAACGGGTAACATTTCACTGTTGCAAAAAGTTCAAATTTTTTTTACAGATGATATGTTTCCTTTGGAGGAGATAAAAGAAGTAAGAAATGATCAGCAAAAGGTACCGTTTAAATTCAGTACTTTGATTTGAATTTTGATTAGTCTTCAATCTGATGACAGAACGGTTAAAAAAAAATTCTTTCTTTTTCTTAGTTTATACTTTGTATATAAATTGTCCTTTCTCTAGTAAATGGTAAATTTGCGCAAAAATACAAGATTTATGCACAAATTTAGGGGGGAGAGGAACATATAGATAGATATAGAGTTTAGGAGGAGAAAACTCAGAAAATACAAAAAGAGTTTGCTGTAAATATGTATTGTTTTAGGGGGAGAAAATGAGAAAAATACAAAAACATTAGAAAATAAAAAAGCCAAAAAGAAAGATTGCATGATATGGGAAGTGAAATAAATGTTTGTGTTAAAGGGTTTGACTAACACATGTAAGGTGCCATAGCTGAAAAGACTAGGATCTACTGCGATATGTCGATAGGCTTGACGCTCAACATGATAAAAGATACTAAGTGATATAAACATAACGAACTATGTACCAAGTGGGTAACATACCAACGGCGTATGATTTTATGGTCTTAAATCTTGCGTTGATAGATAGCCAACATCTGAGGTTTCGGGTCTTTATATTGTTGAATCATCCGGGGATATCTTGGTTGTCCTTCTGTTCAGAATTAAAATTGTACATGACCCCAGGAAAGAAAGTCACTTGGAATTAGCTCATTTCTATTTGAATGTCTGTATGTTGTCCCGATACACACAATTTTGATCTGATTCTGAAATCTTCTCTGAAAAACTCGTGTACCTCCTCTGCTGCATCCAGATATATGCTGACCTGGAGGTGCTAGGCAACGACAGCTTCTGCTGCATCCAGATACATGCTGACCTAGCTGTACGTTGTCGCACTATAGATCTAATACACCCGAAAGAGGCCCTCTAGTGCCCAAAAGAAACCCGTGAAACCTATATCAAATTGAGAAAAACTCATTTGATCTGTATATTATACCATCTCTGCTTAAGATCTATTCTGTTCTTTTCTCAATCTATTCCCAGTTAAGATTTCAGAAATCTGGATTGGACTTGTGAAATATGTGGTAGGGAAGATACTTGCATGATAGAGTGTGCTGTTTATATTTCAGGATTTGATTAGTATTTATTTGGGTGTTCATTGTTAAGAAATCAAAAGATGATAAAACAGATTTTATGCAGACCTAGACACAGTCAGGATATCTTAAAGGATGACATCAGTATACTCACCTGCTACGATGAATCGTTGTGCTTACCTTGATCGCGGGGGTATGCCTTGAAATGGGACACACGAGTATAATAGTATAATATTACCTAAAGCATATCACAAAGTTAAAAAATTGAAAGTTGAGCGTTAAAGTTTAAGTGGACAAACATATTGGCAATCGCATAGACCAGTTTGATTAGGCTCGTACTGAAAAGTGTTCCTTAGTTTGCCTGAGAACGAATTTTGATCCTATTGCAATTGTAATTGTATATTATGGTAGTTGTTTATATTTTGAGTTTTTATTTGCTTTTAGTTTAAAAAAAAAACTATAAAATCAAAAATCCAAAAATAGAGTGCTTATTTGTTTTTCTTAAAATTAAAAAATATAACCGTTCTTGAAGATTTGACTGATCATCAAAAGTTGAAAGAATGTAAATTGTGAAATCCAAGTACAAATACTTGGATGTACCTAGTGTTCATGTGGTACGTTCCTCTGTTGCATAAGAAATGTTTGCTTATGAGTTTGTGAGCATGTGCAGAACTTGATTTCAATCAAGAACAGGGGTTGATGAAGACTGAGATGCTGTTAGTTGCTGAAGAAGCCTGAAGCAGCACAATAACAAGATGTACCTGAGTCAGGAGAATCGGATACGAAACGCCGTCTGACAGTGAAAGTACATTTGAAGAAGTACCGTGAACTTGCTTGAAAGAAAAAGACTGAAGAAGAAAAGAGCTGTTGAGAATCCTCCTCTCACATTCTTTTTGACAAGACTTCAAGCAAAGCTGATCAAGATCCTGATGTGAAGCTAACCACAAGAGCTGAAGAAAGAGACCCAGTGCTGAGAGTTCAGAAGTCAAGAACTTCCACAACATCTGCAGCATAGTGACAACCATAGACTTTGTTGAAGACGTTGCTGATTTCATGTTATGAAGACAATTTGATGGCATCAGTCTAGGGGGAGATTGTTAGGCCCTAAAGTGTAAGACTGACGCATCAAATTAATACAACGAGCTATGGTTATGAACTGCGTCTTACCGGGTTAGTTTATGTTAGGTTGTGGACCTTTATAGGTCACTTGGGCCAAGCTTTAGGCCATGTGGGCCAAGCAGGCCCAAGGGAAGCCCATGTAGGGAAGTGGGCTTGTCCATGTATATAAACAAGTTTTCAACTTGTTTTTAGGTTTTGAACTCCTAGTTACAGAAATTCTAGAGTTACAGAGAGAGAGGCGATTTGTTTGAGAGCTTATACCAGACGATTTTGCTAGTTCATAGTAATAGAATCGTGTGCAAGTTTAAAAGTGATTCGGTGTGTTTTTCATATTCGGTTCATATTTTCATATTTCTTCGGTTTATTCTTGAATCACATCAAGTTTGGATTCCGCACAAACTTGGTGTTGTTTGATATCATTGAAAGATCCGGTTAAACGGGACTTACACAAAGAACAGAAAGTTCAAGAACCAAAAGTTCAAGAAAAGAAAGTGAAGCTTTCTCAAGGGCAGAAAGACAGACTGAGGAAGAAGAGAAAGAAAGCAAGAGAATACTTGGAGAAAATTTTGTCCTCGGATAAAACTGGTAATCCGAGAAAAAGTTCTGATGAATTACTTTCCCCAACTGCAAAGGCAAGCAAAACAATTTCATCAGATACACATCTGAGGACAAATGGGAAAGCAAAAAGGGAGTTAAAGAAAGAAAAATTAACTAATCAAAATGATAACCAATCAAAGAAAGTTAATTTTTCTGACAAAATCTTGATCAAGGTTTTTGAATATAAAAGAGATTGTGAAAGTTTATTCATTTCACAGCCTAATAAAAAGGGAAAACCTAGATCTAGTAAGAATTGGATACCAATGAAGGTTGGCGATGAATTTGTTTCTTCAAAAACAAAGGAGCCACCATCAGGCGATGAATCTGACGTCTCAAAGTCAGACAAGTCACCATTAGGCAATGAAACTGACTTGTCAAAGTCAGAAGAGCCATGTGTTGGTAATGATTCTGGTTCGTCAAAACCAGAAGAGCCATCTGTTGAGATAAAAACTGTCACACCCAAGGCTGGCCAGGCTTGGGTGAATCTTTTCAAATAGAAAAACCTGACTTGCCGGAGCTTCCTGGTTGGTAAGTGTGAAGCAGGTATCGGCATCATTCTTGAGAAATTCACAGGATGGTAACTGTGATATTTCGATTTACAAGTGGTAAATCAGGGACATTAAATTGTACTTGATTTTCTACTAGTATTTGTTGTTGACAAGGGTCTTAATTGTTAAATCTTTCAAAATGGTTAAAGAAGAACAATGTGATGAAACCCCGAATTTGTGAAATGACACATAAAACTAATTTTCCGGAAAAACCATTTGATTAAAACAAACTTAAGTGTTTTGAAATCATAATGGGAAAATAGTTTGTTGACAGGGGGAGTTCTGATTGTTTATGCCAAGTGGATGGAGAATTGAAGCAATTCGATATCGGTTGTCAGTTTGTTTTCAAATTTTCCTTGAAAATCAAAATTGAAACATATTTTGATTTTAGGGGGAGAAAATTTTTTAAAAAAATTAGAAAATTTGAAAATGCCAAAAAAATTGAAAAAGCAAAAATGAGTTTTGTTGTGAAAAAGAGGAAATGATAGTAAATCAGTGAACTATCACAGCATGCTAAAGATATGGAAAGTTAAAAAGTGATAAACGGTCTCACTGATGATGTGTCAGTAGGTTTTTGCACATTTAGTAGATTGTGACGAGATATAAACCTAAATTTCAAACTTGCTTATATCGTGGGTAACATCTCTTGGATATATGGGTAACCCCCGAAATCTTGTTTGAAAGGTCTCGTATTCTGATATACTAGGTTTTTATACTCAATGATGTCTGGGGTATTATTTCGGGACTTCTGCTGAACGGTAGTTCTGACCTAGTCCTCGAATAATACTTTCTGCAAATGCTTGAAACATAGCATCACCCTCAGCATCAATGATAAGACAATAAAATTGCTTAGCAATGCTGTTGTAAAAAAGATCCTCTAAAGGGGACACACCCAAAAGTTGAGTCATGATCTCTCTGCTGAACGGTAGTTCTGACCTGAGCTCTCATGATTCTTCATAATTTATTAACCCCTTACAGATATCATTTGTGTTATAATTCCCTGTAAGACTGAATATTGGGATCTGGATACGGGAGTATATTCTGAGGTGGGACACGTGATTAAGTCTAAGTATCTAAGACATTAAACTCGTATCTCGAAGCAGTTGAAATGTGTGTGAAAATTTAAGTGGATTAGTATACTGACAATCTAAGTGAATCGTTTAGAACTTAACATGTTTAAAGCTTAACGGTGCTAGTGATTTGTCTCATAAACTGATATGATCCTCTTACACAAACTCACAAAAATATTGTTTGTACATATTTGTTTACTGCATTTCTTTAAACTCAAAATTCAAAAAGATTTTCGACAACTGATGTTGAAGAGCTGATATTCAAAATTCCAAGTGCTAAACTTGATAAACTAGAGGGTTGAGAGAATATGTTGAAAACTTTGAATGTTATATCAAAATTTTTTGAAAGATTGTGTGGTTAGTTAATCAAGGTCATTCATTTGAACTTGATGTAACCAGTATGTTTGTTGAATTAATGTTGTCTACCAGTAAGTTTATTAAATTCAATTGTTATAAATTTGTGAAACTTATGTTGAGGTAGAGGATGTGCAGGGTAACAGGTTTTGGATTTCATTATTCCCATGGAAGCTAATTGTCAAAGCTTGAACCAGATATCTCAGATTCTAGCATATCGAGAGGGGGAGTCTATGAAAGGGGGAGTCTGGATCAACAGTCAAAGGGAAGATGGAAGTTAGAATCAGGTTGTGATTCTAGACCTGTGAAGAATGCTTATGATGTGAAGACAGAGAGTTGAAGAAAAGACCAAGACTGAAGACTCAGGAGCTGAAGACTTCGTCAACATCCAAGGGGGAGTCTGTTGGTGCATGGAATGTCTGTTGACTTCGTCTGCATTAAGTCTTAGGTTAAGATAGGTCAACATAGGGTTTAGTATGTCAAAATCATGTATTATGTTGATAGGTCCGCTTATGTGTACATGTAGGTCCGCTTATATGTCAGGTCCGCTTATGTGTACATGTAGGTCCGCTTATATGTCAGGTCCGCTTTTATGTCAGTCCGTATAAGCGAACCTCCTCACACTATATATACCTGATGTGTTCATTAGTTGAGGTAACTTGGAGCGGACCTGGATCATTGCTTGTGGAACGAAACTCTGTCAAATTGTAATCAGAAAGCAATAAAAGAGAAGAAATTGAAAGGAATAGCTGTTGTAACTTTGCGTGCATTGATTCCGCCTTTACACGTAAAGATGAACTACCTTGACTGACTTTTCGAGGTCAAAGAACGGTCCAACAACTTTTTAATTTGTCCCATTCACCCTGTCCTTACTACATCGGATGTAAATGTGTCCGCTATAAGAAGTTCATGGTATCATATGCCACTACTTACTTGGCCAGAGTAAGCGATTAACACATGACACGCATGACCTTTTTATAGTTTTCACATCACGCCCTATGTAAGTAATGCCTCTATTTGTTTCTCTTGGAAACAATATCCCGAATACATTTTCTATTCGGGTTTTTCCAAGTTTTTAATCTACATATGCAACTTTCAATTTCTACATATTTGTTGCATATTACTATTTGTGCAATTATATTTAAAATGTGCACCTGGTAATGCTTGCCCCGACGGGCGTTCCTTGCCATTAACCTTGTTCGCGGTCGTTACGCGATTTAGTCCTTGGTGAGCATGCTTCTCTTGTCATACTTCGGACCGTTCCTCTGTCATATCCGCAATTCGTTCAACTCTCGTCATCTTCAGGCGCGAGTTTCCTTAAATTAACACATTAACAAAAGTTAAGAGTGTCACCTTCAATAATCGCCCGTATTATAATACTAGGCTTTTTCTACTATACGCGTCAACGCGCGAAATTTCGTCAACTGCATCAATCGTTTGATTGGGGTAACGTGTATTACACGATAACCCTATGTGTTGTTTACAACACCTTAACACGCTAAACCATTAACATACATGTACTTACCGGATTTGCGATCAAGCCTCGAACCGAACACTTTACCCTACAACCTTGGGCTCTGATTACCAACTTGTAACACCCTTGCTTGTTTAATACAATATTTTATATAAGATTCGTAAAAATGCATGTTTATATGATTACACGTAAGTATGTCAATACGAGTTTACTAAAACTTTTACAATTTAAAAGTTTAGAACAACTTAATGTAATTGAATTTGTCGTTTAAAAGATACGACAAAACGCCGAGCGGAAGCTTTTAACTTTATCGTGTTCGGTTCTTCTTCGACCTTGATCTTCATCCGGGCACTCTTGGCAATCACCTATGATCAAAACCAACTTAAAAGTTAGTTTTGATAGTTAAATAACAAGTTTAAACAAGTTATATGGGTCAAACAAACAAAATTAAACATTTTTCAAGTTCAGGGGGGGCTAGGCATCACGCCTAGGGGCTAGACGCCCCACCTAGCCCCCTTTTTGGCAGATTGTTGTTATTAAGTTGTTGTACATACCCAGCATGACTCGATTTCACGGAAACGAGCATAACTCTCTCGTTTTTAATCCGTTTTACCCGATTCTTTTTCCTACGCGTCTGTAATTTAATTCTCCATCATATGGAGTTAAAATCCTACACCCAACATAAGAAATTTTTTAGACTTCTAAGCCCTCGACTCATTACCTTTTTGCCGAATTTAACCCGTTCATTATTTTATCACACCAACATGTTTGTTTGATCTTTAAACTCATGAAGTTCATTATTTCAATATCTCCTATCGTATTAATCTCAATTCACGGTTTTCTTACATAATAAATTCCCGTTTACGCTTAAATGTTTATTTTGACCCGTTAAGGGTATTTACGCATTTTAGTCTAGAACTTGTGCTTTTCTTTTGACGCTACAAAATTTCCATGTCTAATTAATTACAACTATTCCACCACAACTATTTTGTGGTGGATTTAACATATGAACCCCTTTTTCCCAATTTTACCCATCGGTTGGTCATTTTTTTCGCAATTGACTATTTCTAGGCGTTCGACCCACAAATGTTTTTACCTAGAACTTTTATACACATCTAAGGGTTACAAACTCATAATATAAGTTTCTAAACAACCTCTAAGGGTCGTTTACACTGTTTACCTATTAAGGGCTCTTTGGTCATATTTAATCCTTCATTTTTGAAATGAAGGATTTCGGCTAGATATTTGACCTTCTTTGCACTTTTAACTATAAGTCCACATATGCGTACGTGGCTCGGGTCATAGCATTGACCCGTTTACATACCTCTTGCTTTAAATTTTCTAATTAAAGCAACGCAACACATGTTATTTCCTGTAATCACAAAACTCAACAAGTAATCGTCAATTATTAATGTCAAATGGTATTAACACACCATTTGACCCGTTTAGTCGACATGACCATTTATCAACGTATGATGGTATATTAATTTCACCATGCTCCTTGAACCAATTCTGGTTCGCGCCGTGAGTTTTACTACATAAAAGACATTTTCTTAATGTGTCCGACCCGTTATAACTTTCACCAAAAGGTGTCTTTATTTTTTTTGTTATCACTATTATTTTAACTATTAATTTGACCCATTTGGTTGTCGAGTGAATTCCATCACCTCATTGACATACCAACTCAACTATTTTCGCTATATCAACTTTAAACATATTTTAACTAAGCTTGTCTGTATAAATGTAACGAGAAGACAAGTCACGTACCTTTAAAGCGTTCCCTTCAAGCGCATGTCCACTCCGGTTTCTCCGCTTGAAAACTCGACTCCTTTGTCTATAGAGTTCAATCAACGATGTGTTTAGAACTCCTTTTAATCACATATCGCATAATAGTCAAAACATCACAATTAGGTGTTTTAACTTCAAAATTCCAGTTTCGAGCCTTCTTTGAGGCATTTCAACAAACACTTTAAAGGCATAATTTTACATGATTATATAGAAAATCCCTAGCTTATCATCTAGCCCAAATTTCACATCAATCAACCCATTTTACACAATTGTTAGCTTCTAAAATTCTGAAGTCACTTCACAATTTTCAAATTACACTAGAACAACACCCAATTTCCTAGTGTTTATCAAGTTCTACATAACCCACTAATCACCTACAATGGTGTTCATGGATTTTACTAAAATCTCACATGATTTAAACTTGTATTTGTCTAGGGTTTGTCCCTAGACACTATATTGTTCCTAATTCATCATAAAACAAACATGCAACCATAAATTTCAGATTTTCCCAATTTCATGAGAATTTCGAGTTGAGAGTTTTCATCAAATTTTACATACCTTGTAATCCTCTTGTGATGAGGATCAGTAATCTATGCTCGATTTTCGATTCTAACTTGATTTGAGCCCTCAATTTTGTGAATTATGTGATGAACTAGGGCTTAGTGAGGAATCCTGGTCGCCCCTGGCTTCTGGTCGAGTTCAGACACTCACAATTGTGAGTGTTTGAGTTTTTTTTTTATTGATATTAGTTTCAATTTAAACACTTTTGGTCCCTCTAGTTTCTTTTGATCAAATGAAGCTATATCTCACCATTAGTCACTTAATCACATGCTACTAACTAGGTTAATTACTCCTAGTTACTTTAACGGGTTCGGGAAATTATAACCCGTTATGTTTTAAGTCCCGTTAATTTGGCATTTTTATATACTTTGTTTTCTCAAAGTATTTATTCCCCTTTTCAATTAATATTAGGTTTATTTATTTGAGTCCTAATATTTATCGGGTTAATTTTTACCATTAACGGTATTTTACCCGTCTTTACTATTAACGTGGTTTGATTGCCAAACCCGTTTTTTGGGATGTTACAGTAAATTTAGACAATCTTGATCTTGAACACAAGCTAAACAAGCTCATGTCACATTTTCTAAATCTGCAAGAAAAACATCAATCAGATATTAGAAAATCTGATGAGTTGCAAAGGACTTTGAATAAAATCATTCTTGAAAACCAACTTCTTATAGAGAATAGTTTAGATCAAAGAGCTAAAATTGAGTTTTATGAAAATGAAAGAAAAGATCTTTACAAGAAAATCAATGACAAAGAAATCAATGTAAGAGGTTTTCAACAGGCCAAAGAGTTCATAAATTTTATTGAGTCCACACCTAAGAACAAAGGAGAGGGTTTAGGTTATACAAGATCAAATGGAAATAAACCCATTGTCTTTGTAAAAGCAACTCATCAGAATTCTGATAAATTTTCATCTGAATCTGAATCTTGCAAAACAACCTGTTCTGAATACTCTTTTGAAAAACCAAACTTCAAAACAAACAAAAGTGAATGCAGTCAAGAATCTGTAAAGACTCCAGAAGCAGTTCACTCATCTTTTCAAAATTATCCACTCATTCCATCACAAGAAGAAATATCAGAAAATTCTGATAACTCTTGTATGTGTGTTGACATACTGAAGCTTCTTCAACACCATCTTCAAAAGAAAAATGTAAAATCTGTTAATGGCTCAGCATATAACAGAGTTTCTGATGCAAAACCAAGAAGAAGAAATAAAATTATTAGGATTCCATCAGAAACAGTACCCAAGCATGCCTGGGTACCAAAAACCCTCTAATCATTTCATTTCAGGACCATCATGTGCAGCAGATCTGGTACTGTGACTCAGGAAGCTCCAAGCACATGACTAGGGACAGGAGCTTACTCAACAACTTTGTTTCAAGGCTGGGTAGAATGGTAAATTTTGGAAATGGAGTGAAAGGGAGGATCATGGGATATGGATACATAAGGTATGGATGTTTGACCATAGAGAGAGTAGCCTATGTTGAAGGCTTAACAAATAATCTGCTTTGTTATGGTCAGTTCAATGATAAAAATTACTCAGATAATTTTATCCCCGGAAAAATGCTTGATAAATTGTTTTAGTGATAATCAAAATCATATATCTGATAAATCACTAGAAAATATGGCAACTTATCATAAATTCTGATGAAGTCATCAGAAAATCTGATACAACATCAGAACACCTGATAAATCATCAGAATTCTGGTGAATCATCAGAAAACATGCTGGATAATCAGAATTATCGTAGTTCATTAAAACAAATTGTTGCATGTCATCATCCTTATTCATATCTCTTGACAGTATTCTCATAAATTGTACATTGGCAAATTTTTTTAAAATATATATATATATATATATAGGGTAGGGATCCTAAGAGAAGTCCACCCTATTTGAGAAACTTGAGAAGCAATCTGGACCACACATTTTCCCTAAGCAAAAAATGCAAAAAAAGGTGAAAAAAATGCAAAAATTTTTTTTTTTTTTTTTTTTTGAAAAATCGCTGCTTTTTCTTTAAGGATTAAATTTTTTTTTTAAATTTTTTTTGGATTTATACACATGTGTATATTGTTAATCTTTTAACTATACATATATGTATATTGTCAATTATACATATATGTATATACATGTTTAAAATTGAAAAAATGTGTATATTGTTAATCTTAAACCATAAACCCTAAAGCTAAACCCTAAACTCTAAACCCTAAAGCTAAACCCTAAAGCTAAACCCTAATGCTAAACCCTAAAGCTAAACCCTAATTCTAAACCCTAAAGCTAAACCCTAATGCTAAACCCAAAAGCTAAAACTAAACACTAAAGCTAAACCCTTAATGCTAAACCCTAATACAAACCCTAAAGATAAAGCTAAACCCAAAAGTTAAAGCTAAACCCAAAAGCTAAACCCTAATGCTAAACCCAAAAGCTAAACCCTAAATACTATTGCTAAACCCTAATACTAAACCCTAATGTTAAACCCTAAAGCTAAACCCTAAACCATAAAGCTAAACTCTAAACCCTAATGCTAAACCCTAAATACTAATGCTAAACCCTAAATAACACTAATTTTTCAATTTTAAACATGTATATACATATATGTATAATTGACAATATACATATATGTATAGGTAAAAGATTAACAATATACACATGTGTATAAATCCAAAAAAAAAAAAAATTTAATCCTTAAAGAAAAAGCAGCGATTTTTCAAAAAAAAAAAAAGATTTTGCATTTTTTCACCTTTTTTTTTTTGCATTTTTTTGCTTAGGGAAAATGTGTGGTCCAGAATGCTTCTCAAGTTTCTCATTTAGCCTACTACTTCTCACATGATCCTTATCCTATATATATATATATAAAGGAGGTTTTTGATTCTTGTTAGTGCTGATAACGTCATTCAACAGAAAATTTCTGGGAACTCGTTAATATGGAACTTTCTCTCTCCTTCATTTATTACACCCCATCATGTATTAAGAAGGTTGAAGTGACATATTGGTAGGCTACAATGATACATTACCAGAAATTGGCCGCCTAAATCATTTAATGCAAGTGTAGTGGAGAAGAAACTTATCTCTGTTATTTTTTTCTGTCCTCTAGTAATCATTAAAATAACAGAGATTGCGGTGAAGAAAATCTACAAGTTGGTAGCTTTCATTTATGGAAAATATTAAATTTACTATAAATAATCACCACTTTGAGTTAAAATCTGTCATCTTCACTCCTCTTCTTCACCTCATATCCACACACACTCACAAGATGAACACCATCAAAGATGACTGCTTCCCACTTGTTCTATATCCATATCATAACCTTAGATTGAGGACCAATCTGGAAGGTCCTCAATGGGAAGGGTGTTAAGTTGTGCTTAAGATGCTCATGAGTAGCAACTTGAGCTATGCCCTCACTGCTCATATAACTGTTCATACAGAGATTCTTCAAATCTTCTGGAAAAATGCAACATTATCTGAGTATCAGAACAGGGGACAGATGGCCATCAAGAGTGAGGTGCTAAATCAAGAAATTCTGTTAAATGAAGCCACCATCAGGACAGCTCTTCAACTTGATGATGATAATGACGTCCTGATGTTCACAAGGGCTCAGAAGGATGATGTCTTGAGGCAAATGGGTTACCACACACAAACCCAACAACGAGCAATCAACAAACATGGCTTCATCAAGCCATGGAAAATTCTGGTCACACAGATGGGTGCATGATTTTCAAAGAAGGTCATCAATCATCATGAAGTATCTCTTAGATTGATGGAGCCTATACTGGCACTTGTACTCAAAGTACCTTACAACTTCTCTCATTATCTAATGAGTGATTTTGCAAGTAATATGTGGGTTGGCAAGCCATTCTTGATGTATCCTCGTTTTCTAACAAAGATAATCACGAGCCAGCTAGACTTTGCAGGCATTCCTGCAAGTTATCCAAGAGCTGATATGAGACTTCAAGAAAACATGGGTCTCAGCATGCTTGTACCCACCAACCACAACTTTGGGTTGATAACTGATCTGTTGTTGCTCCGGGAAATGGAACATGATAAAGGCATAGATATTGATTAGGTTTTGTTTGCTTTGCTTGTACAAGATTTTCTCTGTTAATATGTTAATATTTTGTGCTTGCTTGTTATCTGCTTTATGGTTCATATTTTTGGGGAAAGAGTAAATATGAAATGATCATCAGAAATCAAAATTCTGACTCAAAACTCAAAGTTTCTGATGACAGGAGACACAATCTGGTAATTCAAAAATGAATCTAAAATTTTTCTGATAAAACTTCAAGATGATAAAATGTTTCAGAAAAAGCCAAGAGACATGGATGCCACCAGAAAAACAAATGTGAGTCTTCTGATCTTATCTTATTCCCTCTCATCTCAAAAAAAATATGTCAAAAAGAAAACTTCAAAATCTATTGAAGAGGATCACAAGTTTAGGGGGAAAATTCAACCAAGAAATTCTGTTGAAAATTATGTTGACTTTTGTTGACCACATCTAAAAGGTCAACAGAAGTCAGAACAAAAGGCAATACATATGTTCAACAGAATTTATGTTAAATTTCTGATGACATCATCAGAATGGGACTGTTGACTTACAAAGAAAAGAGGATGCAGATGAAGGAAGGTAATTGGACCTCCTATCTAATGGGATCCACAAAGATGAAAAGGTGTCATAGAACCGATAGTTTTCTCCAATCAAAATCAGTTCAATACTTTCGTGAAGAAATGATTGAAGAAACTACAAATTGAAGGGACAAGTTGAAAAGGCATAACCACGATTACATGATAAACCATCTCATTAATGTCTTGATACCCACGATCCAACGGTTACTTTCCGAACCAATAACTCACGTTACACGATCTAACGGTTATAAAGACATTTAATGAGATCTTAACCACCATTACATGCCACGTTCTAAACCCCCCCAACTCCATACACCAACAATGCTCTGCTAAAACACTCCTATATAACTCACACTTAGCAGAAATTCAAAAATCACTCACCTTCCTCACAAAAACTTCAACTTTGAAAATCCCATGTTTCTCACTTACAATTCAAAAATCCCTAAATTTCAAACCCTAACTCACAAAGATCAAAAATGGCAGAAGTAAACCTCAACATCCCAATTGTTCAACATGAAGTTCCTTTTGTTGAAGATACATAATTTCTACCAATGAAGGATAACAATCTGCTGATGAATACAGAGCACTCGGAGTATGACATAAGATGTCAACTTCTGGTGGAATATCTCACAAAATGTCCAATCTTAGGAGCACTAACAAAAGGAAGAGAGGTACCAGAAAGGCTACTACAGCAATTTGTTCGCACTTTTAATGAAGTTGAAGAAAATCAGGCATCTGCTCATGTATGTGGAAGTGTTTTTGTAACATTAACTCCTGCAAGAGTAAGAGAATGGCTTGAACTGCCTATTCTTGATAGTTATGTTGAACCTCCAAGCAAAGAAGAATTAATAAGCTTCATCATTGGTCTTGGCTACAAGAAAAAGGATATCAACAAAATTGGAGCAATTAGAAGAAGTGAATTGCCAGCAATCTGGCAAGTGATGATGGAAGTGCTAAACAAATGTCTCACCTCAAAGATAGGAGGAACTGATCAAATCAGTCAAGCTATTCTGACAATCATGTATGGACTCATAACTGGGTTCAAAATTGATTATGGTCAGAAATTTTCAACCTACTCAAAAGGTCAATCATCACCAGAAATGGAAGAATAATCTCACATCTGCCATATCCAAGATTAATCTCTATTTTCATCTCTGAAACATTTGCTACAAGAAACATGTAAATTCCAATTTTGGAAGATGTTTGGAGGTCAAACACCATGAAGACCTGGAGTTCCAATCATGGATGGGAATCAGACAAAGATATCCCTGTGTTACCAGAAAGCATGATATGCCTCATTGCACCAGACTCACAATACAGAATACAACATGAAGAACTTCTGACCAAATCTGATTCTCCAACAGAAGAGCCCAACAGAGAAGTTGTGAACTGTTCTTCATCAACAAAAAAAGGAGATGATGAGAAGTCCTTGCCATCAGAAAAGGAGGGTGCAGAAGGAAGAAGAATTCTGGAGATAGCCAACTCACCAGAAAACAAAGAAGAACATGCTGAAAGTCAACAGATTCATGAAGCAGGAACTCATCATGAATTTGAAATTCATCAAGAACATTATGCAGAATCACATATTGCTGGAGAAACTCATACTGCTGAAATTGAAGCCACTGAAGTCATACATTATGAGGAATCTCACATAGCTGGTACATCTCTTTTAAACATTGTTTTAGTTGAATCTCACAGAGAAGAAACAAAATCAGAAAGCTCAGTTAATGTATCCTACAAGATAGAATACAGAACAACTAAGGTTGATGAGGAGGTTACTAGTTCCATAAATCTCAACTCTGAATCAGAAAATGAGGAAGAGGATGAGATTCCAACAGATAGAGATCATGAAACTGATCAAGGAAATCTGGCTAAAGGTAATTTGTTTACCTCAAAAACTTGTGGAGAACCATATGTTGATATGGTTCAAGGACATGAGGAAATCCAGGATGAAAATGAGTTTTTCATCACTGGTGGAGATGATTATGGTAAACTTAAAGCTGCACCAAAATCTGGTAAAGCCAAAAGTGACCCTATCATTTCTAAAACAGCAGCCAATGTGTTTGCAGCTGGAATGTTACAAGGAACATCTGTTGTTCCCAATATCCCTGAAACACCCATGAACCAAGAAAATTTAGAAACAGTGCTGGAAAATGTTTACAAAGTCTGCAAAAGAAATCCAGTTGAAGAAAAAGTTGATATGTTGTTGTCAGAAATACAAGGTCAAAGGGCTGATATGAAGACTTTGTCAGAATCAGTGGAGGCAATAAAGAAACAAACTAAAGAAAACACTGAAGCACTAAAGTCTCTTCAAAAGATGAAAGAAAAGGCACCAGAATCCAACATCTCTGCATCAGAAATCCAGAAGATTCTCACTGAAATAGAAAAGATCAAGGCACAAGTTGCAAATGCGGTAGAATCAAGGCAATCAAGCAGTTCAAACAGAGTTTTGGAGGAAGTTACCATGCTGAGGGCAAGCAATAACAGTATCACAGATGCCCTTGAGAAGCTGTCAAAAGAATGGGCTGTAATTCAGACGAAAGCTCAAACTAAATTCACCAATGTTCAGAAAAACATAACCAACAACTCAAAACAGGTAAAAGAAGTGCAACAACTAATAGAGAAGATGCAATTCAACATTTCAAGATTGGCCAAAGTGGATCCCCAAGAACTCATGAAAGAAATTCCTGCTGAAAGCTTACATCAAGAAGCTCCAAAGTCAACTCCTCAACAATCATCAACCACGCCAATCACCAGAGATGGAACCACAATGATGGGACCACCTCCAAATGTCCCAAGAGATGAAATGCTGAAAAGGTTAGCAACTGCAAAACCTCAAGCTATTACAAATTTGAAATTGCTAGCATCTGTCCCAAATCCAATAGTGTCTGATGGCTCAGCCATAAGTAAATATATGAATATACAAACAATGAATGAATGGGAACAAGAAGGTGATTCATCAACAAAATCAAAGATTGTTAAGAGAAAAATCTCTGAAACCAAGTCTGTCATGGTTAAAGAGATTGCCAGGGATGTGATGATATTCCCTGAGTACAATCTGGTGAGTTATTATTTAACAAAAGAAGATGAACAACCTAGATCACTGCCTCCTACCAGACTGGCTTTGAGAGAAGAAAGGATAAAAAGAAGGGCAGGCAGCATTCACAAACAGAATGAGAATCCGTCAGGTTTGCTACAACAGCCTGAACTTCCCACGTGGAAGTGGGAAATGGTGACGATGGATTTCATCACCAAGTTACCAAAGACAAAGAAAGGAAATGATACAATATGGGTGATAGTAGATAGACTGACTAAGTCAGCACATTTCCTACCCATTAAGGAGACCTATAGCTCCGACATGTTAGCCCAATTGTACGTGGATAAGATTGTATCTCTACATGGCGTACCAGTGTCTATTATCTCCGACAGGGATACTAGATACACATCTCATTTTTGGAAAAGTTTCCAACAATATTTGGGCACGCGCTTAATTTTCAGTACGGCTTACCATCCTCAGACGGACAGACAGAGTGAGCGTACAATCCAAACGTTGGAAGACATGCTTCGTGCATGTGTGATCAACTTAGGTGGTAGTTGGGATAACCACCTGCCATTAATCGAGTTCTCATATAACAATAGCTACCATACCAGCAGGTTAAGAAGCTTCGAAGGAAACATGTACCGATCGTAAAGGTTAAATGGGATGCCCATAGAGGTCCCGAGTACACTTGGGAGGTAGAGTCTACCATGAAAGAAAGTACCCTCATTTATTTCAGTAAATCTCGAGGTCGAGATTTCTTTTAAGGGGTGAGGATGTAACACCTCGAAATTTTGTGTTAAATAAAATAACGGCACATGTCATGTAAGACAAAAGTGTTATACACCCGGATCTAGTTAAAGATGTAAGGCAAGATTTAAATGTGTCGTCATGTTAATTTATACCTCTGAACGACCTCATTATGAATCCCAAGACCCTAACATATATTATAAACATCCGATATACTCAAATCCGGTAAATGCTAGCAATGATTGATTCGTAATTGCAAGAGTGGAATCCTACAAAGAAATGCACGACAAACCTTCGTTTATAGCTTTTGTTAAAGTCCAAGGCAACTTTAGAACATTTCATAGTGGTCTTAACTGTTTAGGACCTGTTCAAGAGGCCCCTACTAAAAATAGTGGCCCAATTTCGTATTACATGGTTTCCTGTTCGGAGCTTGAATGGCCAACAATTTTTTGCCTTCTGGAACAAGCTTACGGACCGTAAAGATCAAGCCTTACGGTCCGTAAGGCATGCACAGCGAACAGAATCGTGACAGTTTCCTGTTATAAGCATGTAACCGACTTAAAAAGATATTTTCACTTCCATGGGCGACCCCTAATAGTCCATAGGCACTAGGAACACTTGTTGATGATCAGGGAACAATAGTAGAGTTGCTTGGCATGATCTAATGAGATCAAATTCACTATAAAAGGCCCCTCATGTTGCAACATTTTGATCACACCTTCCATCTGCATTTGTGGAGCTTCCTAGAGCATAAGATCAGTCCCCAAGCATCTCTAATCAAGCATTAGACCTTGGTAAGTAACCTTGATCTTCCTTAGTTGAGTTTTGCTTAGTTATTAGCTTAAAAGTCAAACCGTCATAATTAACGTTTGACTTAGCGATTAATCATTAATGGTCCAGTGATTAGTCGAATTGAAAGTTGTTATAAGTTGGTAATTATGTGGGCAATAAACCCTTAAAAGGGCACCCTCTGATTCCCACTCTAACTAGATCAAATGTCGGGTTAAAGTTGTTTATAAAAAGTCAACAGAAGCTTAATTTGTGAATTAACATGTAATTAGCAATGTAGAAGGCATGTAACCTATTTTATCACTCATATAACTTGGTAATAAGTATAAGAACTGGTCTAAGCTTGTTTGATCCGACAACTTTCTGTTTAGACCCGGTTCGGAACCGAAAGTCGCAAAACTTTGACTTTTGCTTTGACTTCAGTTCTGACCCGATTTAGTATGATTTGGTAATGCCTTAGAGCTTCCTTAGGACCAGGTTACATGATAGTATAACCCTCTGTGGTTGATTCGTTGTTTGACCGATTCGTTTACACGTTTCCGTTAATTGCTTAATGTTGACCATAATGCCCTTTTGATCATAAAACGAGAATTTTAGAAATGTGAAAGGACAATAATCTTTATTACTGATTTATAAACATGTCCCTAAATTTTCACATCAGTTGGAGGTCAAGATTTGGAGTTATGCTCAATGACGTAATTAGAACGCTTTTTAGTAATTAAACGGCGTCATTAGCATAAAGCCTATCTAAACCCAATTTTGACACCAAACATTTTACCCACTGATGTAATATAATATTTTGGGATTTTTGAAGATTTTTAATTATTTCTAACCTGCTCATAACCTAAGGTTATGGCGTTGATTCGGTAAATACCGATTATACCCTTTTTGTGTATAAAATGAGTTTAACAAAGTATTTTGACACCAATCCAATTGCTACTGATTTGATATAATAAATAAAGTATTTTGAACTTTATAACCTGATCAGAAAACTCGGATTTCATGTATAACCCGGAAATCGCTTAAAATTGCTTTTTAAGCGTATTAAACGCATAGTTTGGGTTTAAAACCATTTTGTCATATAAGACTTATCACCAACTGATATGACCTGATAAATTAAGTTATTTTACTGATGTATTCAGACCCGAATCTCAGAATTTCATTTAATCTCTTTATAATCTTTAAAATGACCAAAATACCCCTACGGGGCTTAAATTAAGGTTAAACTCGTTTTGGGCATAACGGAAGGTATCCTACTGATATCACAACCTATTTAAGGCATATTAACTTAGGAAACCTGTAAATGACTCTCATAGGTACCCATCACGCCTCTTGCGTGTTCAGTTCGGTTTATGTAACTAGTTTGCATAAATTAGCCGTAACGGGTAAACCTTATCGTTTTTATCTCAAAATCCAGAATGTGTTTAGATTACCCATATTATACAAGTCTTCAAACTTGTTGGGGCTAAATCACATCCTATTCCGGTCTTCGCCTAATCATGCGTTCAAACCGTATCTTTCATTGAAACTAACCGGTCTAAGTTTAGGCTTAATTAAAGACCCGTTAGGATTCTAATAGGTTATTATACACCTTCGTTCCAGAATAGGAGACCCGGTAAAAGCTACACGCACTTGCTATTTGTGATTGATACTTGCAAAGGTAAATACTTTTAACTTGTTTTCCCTTATACGGGCTTGGGGTACGGTATATAAAATACCGCTTGGTCCGGCATTGAATCTTTAATTGAATAGAGGTTAAATCATTGATATGCTCTGTTTTGAAATGTTTTGTTTGCTTAAAGCCTTTGGGGGGTTAATGACCATGTCCCGGATATCCTTGGCATCATTTTATAAAATGGCCACGACCTAAGCACGGGGTGTAGGCGTACACCCGTCAGTGCCTAACCAAATAATGTGGTGTGTCTATTGATCTTTAACCCGGTCTACGGATCGGGCTACTGAACGCATAAGGAACATGTAATTCTTTTACAAGCATTATATTCAAATAATTATCCCAAGTTATAAAAAGTTTGTGCCACATGCATTCAAATCAATTTTATTAAACCTTTTCTAAATGAGTCAGTTAATTGTATTTACCAGTGTAAACTGACGTATTTTCCCAAAAAGGTTAAGTGCAGGTACTACGCGAACTAGGCTGGCTTTCTCCTAGCATCCACAATAAGACTCGCAAGCTTGGATGTCAAAACTGTTGAACAATGTTTTCTAATTATTTGATCCACCTATGGATTATTTCCAACTGTTTGTGATACTTGATATTATAATTATATTCGGTTGAAATATATCTATCTTTTGCTTCCGCTGTGCATTTAAATATTGTGTTGTTTGACTGTAATGTTACCAACTACGTCACAATACTCCCCACCGGGCCCACCGGTGATACGTGGAAATATCGGGGTGTGACAGGTTGGTATCAGAGCCAACATTGAGTGAATTAAACACTAGCCTTTTGTGTTTAATCTCAATGACACAATCGCACATTCCTAAATTTTCGAGTATAGACAAATAACATAGGACAAATTCTGTTTTGTTTTATTTTGTCTTTTATTTTATATATATTCTTGTTGTTATCTTTGTTTATATTGACAGGTTTAACAATGCCGCCAAGATTCAGAAGAGGAGGAAGAGGCAAGGGGCCAATCACCGCCCCCAACGATCATGAAGCCGGGCCTTCGCACCGGCGAGCTCCTTCTACTACTGCGAGTGCCGATCCGCAAGGAGCCTGGAGGACCTATACAGAGCCCGCTAGACGGTCTGTCTCGCACAGCTCAACACCTCCCTATCGTCATTCCTTTGGGGCCGCATTCGGAAAACGACCCCGATAACCCACAGCCTTCATATATACCTCTCCAGCGATCCCTTTCGCACAATTCCTTTGGCAACCCCACTCCTGTCTTTCAGGGCCGGTTCAACCCGGCAAACTATATTCAAGAACCAGTGGGTTTTAACCCATTGGGACCAGAGGACCACTTCTCAGAAGACAATGCAATGGACATGGACGAGGACACGGATCCCGTCGAACCTGCAAGTGGTACCCCTAACCATCCCATCGAGATCTCTGATGGATCTTCTTTCCACGGATCACCCTACGGTGGTCCAGACAGTTATCAAGCGAGGTTTAACCAACATGAATGGTACTTCACACCTTCTCACCATTCATCACCTCACCAGCAGCAGCAGGATCCCTCTGGGGATTCACGTTTCGTGGCAGTCACGCCACCGCCTCCACCGCCGCCAGTTCATCAAGGACCTCCAAAACCACCAAGGCGTAGGAGAACGGGTGCACGTATGTCTGCGCGAGCAGGGGATTTTCACTTCAGCACCCCCCATCACTCAAGTGGCAGTCACTACCCGCCACTGCAAGAAGACCCACAGATGGGTGGGCCCTCAAACCCAATTCCAGAGGTGAGTTCTGCACCAGTTGCACCTCAGCCACCACCAATGGGTTTTGGTAACCCGATTCCTACGTACGCTGGGTCAACAGCGTACAACCCGTTTGAGCAGCCGGCTCACACAAACTATAACTATGCTGAAGACCCTTACCAAGTGGCATCAAACTACCTCGCCCTTCATCCTGAAGGACCATATGGAACCCCTTGGGGAATGGGATATCCAACTCATGGGTATCAAGTACCTGCATGACCACCGATTCGGAAACAGTCGCAGCCACCACGATTTTCCCCACCAGAACAGGAGGAAATCCTCCAAAGACTAAGTCGGGTGGAGCACGAGTTCTAAGAAGAACGCAGGAACAACAGGGGGTTTCCTCAAAGGCCTGGCAAGCTTGCTAAAGGGGAAGAAGAAGAGGGATCATTAAATCCCTATATGTATTGTTGTATTTCCTATTTCAATCAAGTCCCTGTGTGGACATTTATCTGTGTATTTAGTCCCTATGTGGACATCTGTTTAAGTAATTGGTCCCTTCGTGGACTTGTATTTTAGTTTGGCCCCTGCGTGGGTGAATTGTTCTGTTAAAAGTCCCGTTTAGGGCGATGTGTACCCTTTTAATATTAATGGAATGTTAAGATTTTAAATTTCATTTTTGTCACTATATGCATAAATATATTATACATGAAATAAATAGATCAAAATCATTCCTTTTAAAATAATCTGCCTATTATATATTAAATAAGAATCTCAAAGGTATAACCTAGCTTACATGTCATTATAAGACTTGGCCAAGATGGTAAGACCTGTTTAAAATATTCGAATCTCTGTTAACATCTGAAAACATGTTAACGCTCCTGGCAGACGTGATTCGTTAAAATCACACACGTCATTCTTATATAAGGATTCTTCAAAAGATTCATAACCTAACTTAATGATCTATAAATCATGGGTTTAAATCATCAATTAAGATGATCATATTTTGACCATACATTGGTAATATAGTGCCTACGGGCCATACTAATTATCATATAAGACAAAAGATAGTAGTAGTAGTCTACGACTCCCTGTCAGAGAAAGGTAATGAACTATGTTCAAACTTTAATGCCTTGATTCTCCGAAATCATGGCTTATGATTTAAAAATGTCCCAGCGACTAGGCCTTTTGTGCTAATAATACTGTTATTGTTTTATAATTAGGATAGGTTATAGTAAAATCCTAAATAAATGTGAGTAACAAATTAACCAAATGTGGTCTATGTTTACCATGGTTAATGAACTGCCCTAAAAGGCAATTCCATAACAAACTCCCAAATAAATTATTGTTGATATCTTATGTAACAGTTCAAGATACAATGGCGGACTCAGACGAAATCAATAGTCGGCCAAGGGAGAATAATGACACCACCAGGTTCAATGTGTCTAGTGCTGAACTCCAGGCATTAATCGACAATGCTGTTACAAAAGCCTTGGATAGGCAGTATAGTGAAACAAGTGGTACTCGAAGCAGAGCATAATCAGTACCCCATTCCAAGCCTAAGACTCATTCTGAGGCTCATAGCAAGCCACCCTCCAAGAAGGAAGAACCAAAGAAAGACGATGACGATCGTCACTCTTCAAATCAGCAAAGTGTCCCATCTCAAAGGATCGTGCTGAATCAAGGACCCCGTGACAAGGGTTGCTCCTACAAATACTTTGTGTCATGCAAACCCAGGGATTTCACTGGGGAAAAAGGGGCTATAGACTGCATGACATGGTTGGATGAGATGGACACAGTGGTTGATATCAGCGGGTGCGCTGATAGAGATGTGGTAAAGTTTGTGTCTCAATCGTTCAAAGGTGAGGCCTTAGCCTGGTGGAGATCGTTGATTCAAGCTACTAGGAAGATTCCACTGTACAATATGACATGGGAACAATTTGTTACCCTCATCAGGGAGAACTACTGTCCTCAGCATGAGGTAGAAAAGATTGAATCTGATTTCTTATCCTTGGTTATGAAGAATCTGGATTGCCAAGCTTACCTTACGAGCTTTAATACGATGTCAAGGTTGGTTCCTTATCTGGTGACCCCGGAACCCAAAAGAATAGCTCGTTTTATTGGGGTTTTAGCCCCAGAGATAAAGGCAAGTGTAAAAGCCTCTCGGCCAGCTACTTTCAGATCTGTAGCTGATATATCCTTGTCCCTCACACTGGACGCGGTCAGGCAAAGATCGCTGAGGAACACGGATGCCGAGAAAAGGAAGCGTGAAGATGACAATTCACGAAGGTCAGATAAGAAGCACAGGGGAAACAATGACCATAAGAAGGGGTCTGGTTCTAAGAAGGATGGGCATCAATCTGGATATAAGCCCAAGTGTAAGATTTGTCAGAAGCACCACTTTGGGAGGTGCAGACTTGAGTCAAAATCCCAGTCTCAGCCGAGGCCATGTGGGATTTGCAAATCTTCGGAACATAAGACCCTAGAGTGCAAGAAGCTGAAGGACGCAACGTGCTACAGTTGCAACGAAAAAGGGCACATTAAGACAAATTGCCCAAAATATGCAAAGAAAGCTGATGAAGGAAAGAAGACCAATGCTAGGGTCTTCAGGATGGATGCAAAGGAAGTTGTGCAGGACGACAATGTGATCACAGGTACCTTCCTTATAAATGATGTTTATGCGAGAGTGTTATTTGATTCAGGAGCTGATAAATCATTTGTAGATAATAAGTTTTGTGAGTTGTTGAAATTGCCAGTAAAAACCTTAAGTGTGAAGTATGAGGTGGAATTAGCTGATGGAACCATAGAAACCGTCTCAACTGTGTTAGATGGATGTGTTATATCCATTAAGAACCCCTCTTTTCGTTTGTCCCTACTTCCTTTGAAGTTAGCCGGTTTCGACATAGTTTTAGGCATGGACTGGTTATCTCATAACCAGGCCCAGATTGTCTGCAATAAGAAGCAAGTGGTGATCAAGACTCCGTCTGGTGAACCACTTACCATTCAGGGAGATACCCAGTATGGATTACCTGAGCAAGTGTCTATGCTCAAGGCTTCTAAGTGTTTAAAGAAGGGTTGTGTCATCCACATGGCACAAGTGACTATTGATGAGCCGAAGCCTAAGATTGAGGATATCCCTGTCATTTCTGAATACCCTGAAGTTTTTCCTGAAGAACTACCTGGTTTACCACCAGATAGGCAAGTGGAATTCAGAATTGACATCATCCCTGGAGCAGCACCTGTTGCTAGAGCACCTTATAGGTTGGCACCAACAGAGATGAAGGAATTGAGAACACAACTAGATGAATTGCTAGCCAAAGGTTTCATTAGACCTAGTTCGCCTCCTTGGGGAGCACCAATCTTATTTGTCAAGAAGAAAGATGGATCAATGCGTCTGTGCATCGATTACCGCGAGCTTAATAAGGTCACTATCAAGAATTGGTACCCGTTGCCCAGGATCGACGATCTGTTCGATCAACTTCAAGGGGCAAGTTACTTCTCTAAGATCGATCTGAGGTCAGGCTATCATCAATTGAAGGTTAAAGATGAAGATGTACACAAGACTGCATTTAGGACTCGTTATGGACATTACGAGTTCCTAGTGATGCCTTTTGGGCTCACTAATGCACCTGCCGCATTCATGGATCTCATGAATCGCGTCTACAAGCCCTACTTGGATAAATTTGTCATCGTCTTCATTGAAGACATTCTGATTTATTCAAAGAATCAGGCCGACCATGAGAAGCATCTTCGATGTATTCTTTCACTACTTCAACAGGAGAAGCTTTACGCCAAATTTTCGAAGTGTGAATTCTGGCTTCGAGAAGTCCAATTCCTTGGACATGTGGTTAGTGAGCGGGGTATCCAAGTGGATCCCGCTAAGGTTGAAGCTGTCATGAATTGGCAAGAGCCGAAGACGCCCACAGAAATTCGCAGTTTCTTGGGATTGGCAGGATATTATAGGCGATTCATTGAAAATTTTTCAAGGATTGCTGCACCCCTAAATTCTTTGACTAGGAAGAAAATAAAGTTCGATTGGGGCCCTAAGCAGCAAGAATCCTTTGACATCCTTAAACAGAAGCTAAGAATTGCACCTGTGTTGACATTGCCTGATGGGATAGAAGAGTTTGTGGTATATTGTGATGCATCACACACCGGGATGGGATGTGTGCTTATGCAGAAAGGCAAAGTTATTGCCTATGCATCAAGTCAGTTAAAGGTGCATGAAAAGAATTACACCACCCATGACTTGGAGTTGGGTGCCGTTGTATTTGCATTGAAGCTATGGAGGCACTATTTATATGGTATCAAGTGTGTGATCTATTCTGATCACAAGAGCCTCCAGCACCTGTTTAACCAAAAGGATTTGAACATGAGGCAACGACGTTGGATGGAAACTTTGAATGATTATGATTTTGAGATAAGATACCATCCTGGCAAGGAGAATGTAGTCGCCGATGCCTTGAGTCGAAAGGAAAGGGTGAAACCCATCCGAATCAATGCCAAGAGCATTGAGATAAAGAATGGTTTGAACGAAAGGTTGTTAGCTGCACAGAAGGAAGCTATGTTAGAAGCTAACTATCCTAACGAAAAGCTAGGGGTAACTGAAGAACAGTTATCCTATGGCAAGGACGGAATTTTGAGGTTAAATGGACGAATATGGGTTCCAATTTATGGGGGACTTCGAGATGTTATCCTCCAAGAAGCCCATAGTTCTAAATATTATGTTCATCCTGGAGCTGATAAGATGTACCAGGATCTAAAGGCAAATTATTGGTGGATAGGCTTGAAGAAGTCTGTAGCTGCCTATGTAGCTAAATGCTTGACGTGTGCGCAAGTTAAAGCAGAAAATCAAAGGCCATCAGGTTTGCTACAACAGCCTGAACTTCCCACGTGGAAGTGGGAAATGGTGACGATGGATTTCATCACCAAGTTACCAAAGACAAAGAAAGGAAATGATACGATATGGGTGATAGTAGATAGACTGACTAAGTCAGCACATTTCCTACCCATTTAGGAGACCTATAGCTCCGACATGTTAGCCCAATTGTACGTGGATAAGATCGTATCTCTACATGGCGTACCAGTGTCTATTATCTCCTACAGGGATACTAGATACACATCTCATTTTTGGAAAAGTTTCCAACAATCTTTGGGCACGCGCTTAAATTTCAGTACGGCTTACCACAGACGGACGGACAGAGTGAGCGTACAATCCAAACGTTGGAAGACATGCTTCGTGCATGTGTGATCGACTTAGGTGGTAGTTGGGATAACCACCTGCCATTAATCGAGTTCTCATATAACAATAGCTACCATACCAGCATCAAGGCTGCGCCTTTCGAGGCCTTGTACGGTAGAAAGTGCAGAACGCCCGTTTGTTGGGCGGAAGTTGGAGATGTCCAACTGTCAGGACCGGAAATAGTCTTTGAAACGACGGACAAGATTGTCCAGATTCGTGACCGCCTGAAAGCTGCCAGGGATAGGCAGAAAAGCTATGCAGATCTAAAGCGTAAACCTCTGAAATTCGAGGTAGGTGATAAAGTGTTGCTTAAAGTATCACCCTGGAAGGGAGTGATGCGATTTGGTAAGAAAGGTAAGTTAAGCCCGAGATACATAGGACCATTCGAGGTTATCGAATGTGTCGGATCGGTTGCTTATAAGTTAAAATTACCTGAAGAGCTCAGTGGTATTCACAATGTATTCCACATCTGTAATCTGAAGAAGTGTTTCGCTGATGAATCACTAGTCATACCACATACAGATGTGCACATAGAAGAGAGCTTGAAGTTTGTTGAAAAACTTGTGTCGATCGAGGATCGACAGGTTAAGAAGCTTCGAAGGAAACATGTACTGATCGTAAAGGTTAAATGGGATGCCCATAGAGGTCCCGAGTACACTTGGGAGGTAGAGTCTACCATGAAAGAAAGTACCCTCATTTATTTCAGTAAATCTCGAGGTCGAGATTTCTTTTAAGGGGTGAGGATGTAACACCTCGAAATTTTGTGTTAAATAAAATAACGGCACATGTCATGTAAGACAAAAGTGTTATACACCCGGATCTAGTTAAAGATGTAAGGCAAGATTTAAATGTGTCGTCATGTTAATTTATACCTCTGAACGACCTCATTATGAATCCCAAGACCCTAACATATATTATAAACATCCGATATACTCAAATCCGGTAAATGCTAGCAATGATTGATTCGTAATTGCAAGAGTGGAATCCTACAAAGAAATGCACGACAAACCTTCGTTTATGGCTTTCGTTAAAGTCCAAGGCAACTTTAGAACATTTCATAGTGGTCTTAACTGTTTAGGACCTGTTCAAGAGGCCCCTACTGAAAATAGTGGCCCAATTTCGTATTACATGGTTTCCTGTTCGGAGCTTGAATGGCCAACAAATTTTTGCCTTCTAGAACAAGCTTACGGACCGTAAAGATCAAGCCTTACGGTCCGTAAGGCATGCACAGCGAACAGAATCATGACAGTTTCCTGTTATAAGCATGTAACCGACTTAAAAAGATATTTTCACTTCCATGGACGACCCCTAATAGTCCATAGGCACTAGGAACACTTGTTGATGATCAGGGAACAATAGTAGAGTTGCTTGGCATGATCTAATGAGATCAAATTCACTATAAAAGGCCCCTCATGTTGCAACATTTTGATCACACCTTCCATCTGCATTTGTGGAGCTTCCTGGAGCATAAGATCAGTCCCCAAGCATCTCTAATCGTGCATTAGACCTTGGTAAGTAACCTTGATCTTCCTTAGTTGAGTTTTGCTTAGTTATTAGCTTAAAAGTCAAACCGTCGTAATTAACGTTTGACTTAGCGATTAATCATTAATGGTCCAATGATTAGTCAAATTGAAAGTTGTTATAAGTTGGTAATTATGTGGGAAATAAACCCTTAAAAGGGCACCATCTGATTCCCACTCTAACTAGATCAAATGTCGGGTCAAAGTTGTTTATAAAAAGTCAACAGAAGCTTAATTTGCGAATTAACATGTAATTAGCAATGTAGAAGGCATGTAACCTATTTTATCACTCATATAACTTGGTAATAAGTATAAGAACTGGTCTAAGCTTGTTTGATCCGACAATTTTCTGTTTAGACCCGGTTCGGAACCGAAAGTCGCAAAACTTTGACTTTTGCTTTGACTTCAGTTCTGACCCGATTTAGTATGATTTGGTAATGCCTTAGAGCATCCTTAGGACCAGGTTACATGATAGTATAACCCTATGTGGTTGATTCGTTGTTTGACCGATTCGTTTACATGTTTCCGTTAATTGCTTAATGTTGACCATAATGCCCTTTTGATCATAAAACGAGAATTTTAGAAATGTGAAAGGACAATAATCTTTATTACTGATTTATAAACATGTCCCTAAATTTTCACATCAGTTGGAGGTCTAGATTAGGAGTTATGCTCAATGACGTAATTAGAACGCTTTTTAGTAATTAAACGGCGTCATTAGCATAAAGCCTATATAAACCCAATTTTGACACCAAACCTTTTACCCACTGATGTAATATAATATTTTGGGATTTTTGAAGATTTTTAATTATTTCTAACCTGCTCATAACCTAAGGTTATGGCGTTGATTCGGTAAATACCGATTATACCCTTTTTGTGTATAAAATGAGTTTTACAAAGTATTTTGACACCAATCCAATTGCTACTGATTTGACATAATAAATAAAGTATTTTGAACTTTATAACCTGATCAGAAAACTCGGATTTCATGTATAACTCAGAAATCGCTTAAAATGGCTTTTTAAGCGTATTAAACGCATAGTTTGGGTTTAAAACCATTTTGTCATATAAGACTTATCACCAATTGATATGACCTGATAAATTAAGTTATTTTACTGATGTATTCAGACCCAAATCTTAGAATTTCATTTAATCTCTTTATAATCTTTAAAATGACCAAAATACCCCTACGGGGCTTAAATTAAGGTTAAACTCTTTTTGGGCATAATGGAAGGTATCCTACTAATATCACAACCTATTTAAGGCATATTAACTTAGGAAACCTATAAATGACTCTCATAGGTACCCATCACGCCTCTTGCGCATTCGGTTCGGTTTATGTAACTAGTTTGCATAAATTAGCCGAAACGGGTCAAACCTTATCGTTTTTATCTCAAAATCCAGAATGTGTTTAGATTACCCATATTATATAAGTCTTCAAACTTGTCGGGTCTAAATCACATCCTATTCCGGTCTTTGCCTAATCATGCGTTCAAACCGTATCTTTCATTAAAACTAACCGGTCTAAGTTTAGGCTTAATTAAAGACCCGTTAGGATTCTAATAGGTTAGAGTAAACTGCCATTTTGGTCCCTATGGTTTGGGCATTTTTGCCATTTTGGTCCAAATCTCAAACTTTTTAAATCTGGGTCCCTGTGGTTTTATCTTTATTGTCATTTTAGTCCAAAATTCAAAATCCCCCTTTTTTGACTGTTCCAAAAAGTTTGAGATTTGGACTAAAATGGCAATAAAAGTGAAACCACAGTGACCAAAATGGCAGTTTACTCTTAATTTTGGACTAAAATGGCAATAAAAGTGAAACCACAGGGATCCAGCTTTAAAAAGTTTGAGATTTGGACTAAAATGGCAAAAGTGCTCAAACCACAGGGACCAAAATGGCAGTTTACTCAATAGGTTATTATAAACCTTCGTTCCAGAATAGGAGACCCGGTAAAAGCTACACGCACTTGCTATTTGTGATTGATACTTGCAAAGGTTTTAACTTATTTTCCCTTATACGAGCTTGGGGTACGGTATATAAAATACCGCTTGGTCCGGCATTGAATCTTTAATCGAATAGAGGTTAAATCATTGATATGCTCCGTTTTGAAATGTCTTGTTTTCTTAAAGCCTTTGGGGGGTTAATGACCATGTCCTGGATATCCTTGGCATCATTTTACGAAATGGCCACGACCTAAGCACGGGGTGTAGGCGTACACCCGTCAGTGCCTAACCAAATAATGTGGTGTGTCTATTGATCTTTAACCCGGTCTACGGATCGGGCTACTGAACGCATAAGGAACATTTAATTCTTTTACAATCATTATATTCAAATAATTATCCCAAGTTATAAAAAGTTTGTGCCACGTGCATTCAAATCAATTTTATTAAACCTTTTCTAAATGAGTCAGTTAATTGTATTTACCAGTGTAAACTGACGTATTTTCCCAAAAAGGTTAAGTGCAGGTACTACGCGAACTAGGATGGCTTTCTCCTAGCATCCACAATAAGACTCGCAAGCTTGGATGTCAAAACTGTTGAACAATGTTTTCTAATTATTTGATCCACCTGTGGATTATTTCCAACGGTTTGTGATACTTGATATTACAATTATATTCGGTTGAAATATATCTATCTTTTGATTCCGCTGTGCATTTAAATATTGTGTTGTTTGACTGTAATGTTACCAACTACGTCACGATACTCCCCACCGGGCCCACCGGTAATACGTGGAAATATCGGGGTGTGACAAAAACAGATACACACTTCAGAGAGAAAATGGGGAAGAACAAAAGGTGACTGATAAAGAAATAACTGTCCAATTGCATCCTTTAGACATTCTGCTTATGAAGGATCAATATGAAAAGGAAAAGAGAAATAACCAAGAGGTCAGAAGGGCATTATATAGCATATCAAAGGCTGGAATATTACTATTTGAAAGAATAGCTTTTACAGACTTTGATCTATGCATCAATTATGAGCATGTACACAATAAAAAGGTGTATGTCAGATCACCAAAGACAAAAGTTCCCTCAGAAATATTGGAAGATGCAAGATCTGGAGACATCATTATGCTGACAAGTAAAAACGAAGAACATAACTATGGCGTAATCTTCAGAGATATTGATAATAACAAAGCTCTGTTCAGAAGTGTTGATATCTGCAAGTACTCAAATCAAACTCTGAAGTATATCCTGAAAACCATGAACAGGAGACAAGAACATCTTCAGAAGATAGGAAAGAACTTGGAGGGATACAGGAAAGAGATTGAGCAAATGATTGAAGAATGGGTCCGAGCAAGAGAATGGTACAAAGACATGTATATCAGCTGCAACAAATATATCTCCTACAAAAAGAAGTTAAAGGAAGGAGATGTGCACAAGAGAATGAAGCTGAATTGAAGAACCTGTTTATTTGATTTTTCATCTTTTATGTAATTTGTTTTTCAAAAACATCAGTAACTAGTTTAAATTTGCAAGTATTTTATTTCCACTGTTTGGAAATTTTTTGTTCATAGGATAGTTCATTTTCTTACAATACTTAGGGGGAAACTGTTAGGAAACTTTATTTGTAAGTATTGAAGAAAATCACAATCAACTGGATCTATGAAGAGATCACAGTCCTGAAGATCACAAACAAGAACAAGAAGATCAGATGGGACAATTGAAATGCACAGCATCTGCTTCAAGGAATCACAAGTTGATCAAGAGCTGAATTGGATTATCAGAGAAGGTCATTTCTGATGGATCTGATGATATTTCTGATGAAATATCATCAGTTTCTGACGATTCTGATCATCAGGACTTTTCTGATGATTTGTTCATCAGAATTTCTGATGGAATGGTTTATCAGAATTCTGATGAAGTACCCCACTTGTCTGAAATTGGCTCTATCCTGCCACAATTACCGATGCAAGTTGACATTATTGGATATCATGATGAAAAAGGCAACTTGAACGTTGGATTCAATGAATATGTCAATTGGCCACTTTTTGCAGGACTTATTGCATGAATAAACTATTGTTTATTCATGCACCCAACCTTCTATAAATAGAAGGCTCAACCAAGAGAAGCAAAGTGAGTTTGAAGCTTATCATTCATACATACATCAAAACTCCATTGCCCTCTCACCCACAGAATTCAAGATTCATTTGTACTAGATAATAATCTTACAATCACCTTGTAAACCATTTTGTAGGGCAAGGATAAATTGAAAACCCACTTGAGTTGAAGAAACCCTGAAAACTCTAATATCTACCATTGATTTAATTCATCAACGATTGTGATCATTTAGGGTGTGAGGCTGATGTTACTTTTGCTTTAATAATTAGGGAAAGTACTTGCAAGGGTATTTTTGGCATGCATGTAAAATTTTGGTGTCTTGAAATAAATGTAAGTGTATGTACGGTGACATCCATCAAGATAAAAAAAAAGACTATGCTCCCTACTGTACCACCCCACTCATTATCCCTACATGACCCCCCTATAACCCTACCCTACGCTACACTGGACAATATATCAAAACCAAAAAGCAAAATCTTTTCTCATCTTTTCCATTGTTTATCAGAAAAACACACACAAAAAGTTCCATTTTCCCCGCCTTCAACTGATCTTGGATAGGAAGTTCAAAGACTTAATCTGCATATTCCTCCACAAGGAAACACACAAAGCTTTACCAACGACCTTCTTGGTGATTAATCTAGAATTTCTGGTGCGTCAACTTAAGTAGTTTTTGTTTTGTAGTTTTTGTAGATTTTTGGGCTTTTAATTGTACCATCCAAAATTCCGTTTTGATTTCTTTATTTACACCACTAAGTGATGATATCGCTTTTGGTTGTATCGAACAACATAAAACGTTTAAAAATGATGATAATGTTTTTATTTTCTTTCTTTTTTTTCTGATGTCAGTTTTGTTCATAAGTTGTTACAAAACCGTTTTTAGTGTTGTTTTTTAAAAGGTTGTAACAAATGTTCTATTGGAGAAAATGTTACTTTCTAAGACGTACATATTTTAAAAATTGTGTAGTGAAAAAGTACATTCAAAGGGGAAAATTGTAAACAAAAAAGTTTTGTTTTGGGGGTAAAAATGTGTTTTTTCTTGACAAATTTACGAGCTTTTTTTTCTGTATAATTTGGGGTTTCATCTAGGGTTTTTGGTTGTTATTTTCATACACATTTGGGTTTTTTTCTTTTTAAAAAAAGTGATTTATGTACTTTATGTGATGTTCGTTCCTTGTTTTTTGATCTGTATGTTCATAAAAAGTGGTTTCATGTTTTTTAAAGTTGTTACAAAAATTGTTCTATTGGGAAGAAAAGATTACATTTATGTTTGACAATTAATTTGAAATAAAACAACAGTCATATTTTTTTTTGTTCTTTTGGTTATTTTATAAGTTGAACTCCTTTTTCACAAACAAAAGCGGGTGTCTAAAAAAATAAAAAAGAAACTAATTGGTATGTAACATTAAATTGTTAGATGGTTTGTTACATTTATGTTTGACAATTTATTTTGTAACAATGTTGGAAGGCAGTGAATCAGACACACCAGCAAAGGATTTGAAAGAAAAGAAAAAAGTATTTTTGTAACTTAAGTATTTTGTTTTTTAGGGAACAAGTGTGTTGTATGAGTTGTTAGGTTATATAATAATGTTGCACCTTAACATTTATGGGGGCAAAATTTTGTAACTTAAGTATTTTCCTCATAAAGTTGTTTTACTGTTAGTGCATTCATCTGTCGTCTTCGTCTTATGTCGAGTCTCGAGCTCGTTGCGGATTTGAACGTGTCTGATAGCTTGAACGTGCCTGGTAGCTTGAACATGTGTGTGTCATTTCAAGCTAACAAGCATGTAGTATATATAGGTCATGTGTTGTCATTTGAAGCTACCAAGGAAGAAAGTCTTGTAATCAATACCGAGGTGCTGCCGGTGTGAAGACTGATTGTAATCGATAGTAAATCAATATAATCAGTGTTTAAAGTGATACGCAAGCTGTTTCAAAGTCCGTTTCTTATTTTCCGCATCTGAAACGGATTAAATCTCTTCTGAACGACTCGTTTGGGTCACAAACCGCTCCTACAAGTGGTATCAGAGCTCAGGAGGAAGAGATCTTGCCTAAACAACTTGTTTTTGTCACTTTTTCTGATTTCTACACCAATTTTTTTCAAAATTAAATTTTTTTTTACGGTTAAAAACGGTTTAAATTCACATATCTTGTTCGTAATCATGTATTAATGAATCCTGGAAAGTTTCAGCTTTAAAATCGACTTAAATCTGGTTTAAATCGGTCTGCTAGCTTGAAATTGGTTCGAAATTGTTGACGTCATCAACATTTCAAGCGAACATAACATTGTGTGTTAGCTTGAAACTGCTGCTCGCTTGAGTATTCACCGTGGTCGCTTGAAATTGACCTTGGTAGCTTGAAAATACACCGTGTTAGCTTGAAATTGGCTGGTCGCTTGAACATAACATCGTCTGACAGCTTGAATACTTTGACAGCTTGAAACCGTCTTGAAATTTGTCTGACCGCTTGAAAATACATTGAGTTGTGTGAACCGCTTAAAAAGTGTCTCGATTCTCTTAAATTGGAAAAGTAATCATATATTTTTGTCAGTTTAGTGGATATATCAGCTTTTGTCAGTGACTTGCATGTGATTTTCGATCACATAAAAACAACAGAAATTGTCGACTACATCTTGTGATTTCATGAATTCATTTGATGCATTATAGATAGGTCCAATCAGATTTGGAGTTAGTGGACTTTGAGGCCCAATCTTTATTCAACAACAAAAGAAGTTGTTATCACTGGTTTGCTTGTGAACAAAAGTCAGGCCCGTCACGTGATTAAAAGATTGCGGCCCAATCATTTTGGTGGATAATTTTTGTTTTGTCGGCTACATTTGTTTCAAGTCAAAACAAAAGCACCGTTTCTTGAATAGATTAATTGGTCAAATCATAACAGTTGTGGGATTTAAAATTCTCGGCATAATCAGATTTAAGTGATTGGTATCTTGTTTAAACAGATTGTTTTGAAAAAATGGAAGCGTTTTTTGATGAAAAAGAAAACCATGATCTTGAAAGGATAAATAACTGGTATCGAGGGTATTTCAGTAGTCATTATCAAGGTTTGTCCAAGAATGTTTGGATTAACCGGTTCGATTGTTTTCTGTGTAAGAAAGATGAAAAATTAGATGATCTGGAGAAGCGATTTGATTGTTTGATTGACCATTTGAAAGAAAACAAGATAATGATATCAGAAGCTGAAATAATATCAAAGTTTGCTAATAGATTACCAGCTGAATGGAATGATTTTTTGGAAAATCTAAGAAAGAATTCTAGTTTTTCAAAATTATCTTTAAGTAAATTCATCAGTAAACTTACAACACATATGAATGATAATGAAGAGAAAAAGAGAGGGTTGTTGAATAGGATAGAAAATAATTTGAAAAAATTAAATTTGGATGTGGTTGTAGAACTGAACAAAAGAGTCTGTGTGTGTCTTAGTGCAAAAGATGTTATGAAATATGATATGAAGAGGGGTTGTTATATTGATGAGAATATGAATCCTCTTGACTTCGTTAAAATCTTTTGTGCAGGAACATACAAGATGGAGACAGAACAAGTTCAAAAGAATGAAGAATATGTGAAGATTGAATCCTCAAGTTCTGACTCAGGTTGCTCGAAATGTGATAAACTTGAGGCTGACAATGGCAAACTATTGAAGAATGTGGAAAGATTGACATTGGAAATCAAGAAGTTGAAAGATGAGAAGCAATTTGATGATAAACAGATTCTTGTTTTGCAGGAAAATTTTGAGAAGTTGAAATCTGAAAATGTCAAACTGTTGAGTGATTTGGACAGTTTCACATTAGAAAACAAGAAATTGAAAGAAAAAGCAAAAGTTTTTGAAGAGAAAATTAAAAGTTTTGAAAATGAAAAATCAAAGATTGAAAAAGATTTTCAAAGTCAAATAAAAGTTTTAGAAGATGAGAGAGATTTGTTTGGTAAAAACAATCTTGAAAAACAAATTGCAATCAATTCTCATCTTGAAAAGATTATTCGACTTGAGAAAGAGGCAGAATGTGCTCAAAAGAAAATCAATGAATGGGAAGAAAAGTTGAAGGTGTTTGTGAATACTTCAACTATTCCTTGTCCAAAACCTTTAAATTCAGTTCCAATAAGTGACAATGTCACAAACTTTGAAAATGTCAAAGTTGAAGAATGTGATGAGAAATCTGATGATGAAAAAGATAAAAGTGAAAAACAAAAATTATTTTTGAAATTAAAAGAAAAGTTTCAAGAAATTGTTCCACAATCAACTGAAAAGGGAGAATGCTCTAAGCAAAAACCTTTGAAGAAGAAAGTGGAACAAAAACAAAAAGAGAAAATTTTGAAAAATGTTCAAAAAGATAAAAAAAGCTCATCAGATCGATCATCCAATCGCAATGAAAAATTACAAAAATCAAAAAATGAAAACTCTAAAATTGTTGGCAATAAGTGGTGCAGGTTTGACCATAGTGCTCAAAAGTTAAATCCAGCATACAAGAGGAGCAAGGATTATCACCAAGCCAAACAGTGCTTTGATCTAAATGTTTGGACTGAAAATGGTGATTGGTACAATAACAGAGTGTGTTACAGATGCGGCTATCAAGGACACATTGCTGTTAACTGCCAAAGTTGGAATTATGAGACGAGAAGATGCTTTAACTGCAACATCAGAGGTCACATTGCTAGAGATTGCTCAATGAGATCAATGAGAAGATCGAGGGCTGAATCTCATAAGCAGATGAAGAAACCAGTCAATGTCAAGCCCAAGGAACGAAAAGTTCAAGAACCTAAAGTTCAAGAACAGAAAGTTCTAAAACCGAAAGTGAAGCTTTCGCAGGGGCAAAAAGACAGACTGAGGAAAAAGAGGAAGAAAGCAAGAGAGTATCTCGAGAAGATCTTATCCTCGGGTTCATCTGTTGGTAAAAATAAGAGTTCTGATGAATCGACTTCCTTGATGGCAAAGTCAAGCAAGACGAATTCATCGGATACAAATTTGAGGACGAAAGAAGAAAAGAAGAAGAAGAAAATGGTCGGTGATGAATCTGATGTGTCAAAGTCAGACAAGCCACCATCAGGCAATGAATCTGACAGGTCAAAGTCAGACAAGCCATATGCAGGCAATGATTCTGGTTCGTCAAAGCCAGAAGAGCCTATTGTTGAGGTAAAATTTGAGAATTCAGGTTTAACAATGGATGATGAAAATTTTCCACCATTGTTGAACAAGAATTCAAAATCACCCAAGGACAGTCAGGCTTGGGTGAAACTGTTTAAATGAAAAACCTGACTTGCCGGAGATCCCGAGTTGGTAATCGTGGATCATGAATCGGCATCATTCTTTATCATGTTAAATGTGTTTTTGAAAAGCAGGACTTGCCGGAACTCCCAGGTTTGTAAGCGAGGAGTAGGAATCGGCACCTTGAGAATTCAACCAACAGATGGTAAATTGGTTGAAAAACAGGTTTAAGTTGTATGTTTGTGATTTTTACAAGTGGTTCAGAATTTGGATCAGTTTGATCTTACAAGTGGTAAATCAGGGACATTAAGTTGTATCTGATTTTCTACAAGTGATTGAAAAACAAAATGATGAGTTTATCCCCTAACCTACAAATGGTTAAAATCAATCAACAAAACTTATTTTCCAGAAAAACCATTTTGATTAAAACAAACTTAAGTGTTTTGAGATCACAATGGGAAAATAGTTTGTTGTGAGGGGGAGTTCTGATTGTTCAAGCCAAGTGAATGGAGAATTGAAGTGATTCTCATCATGTTGTCACGTTTCTTGTACAGCTTGTTTTCAAAATTGAGACATATTTTGATTTTAGGGGGAGTAAAAATTTTTAAAAAATTAAAAAATTTGAAAATGTCAAAAACATTGAAAAATTTAAAAATGAGTTTTGTTGTCAAAAAGAGGAAATGATAGTAGATCAGTTGGACTGTCACAGCATGCTAAAGATATGTAAAGTCAAATGTGATAAACGATCTCACTAAAGATGTGACGATAGGCTCAGCTAGACTAGTAGATTTGCGACAACGATACAAACTTAAATGATAAAGCCTAGTTCTAGTAGGAAACATGGTCAAAAGCATAGTACTTAGTTTTGTCCTTCTTGATTGTGTGCCTACTCAGTAATCACTGAATGCAAAGAGCATGAAAACTGGTTAAGTTTGTGAACTTTCACAACTTTGCTGAAAAGTCTCTGTGATTGTGCATTTCATTTTGTAAAGATTTAAACTTGTTTTATTTCTTTATTTTGTTTAAGCATCGGACATCCTCTGCGTATACGTGAGTATCGATCTGGATGTTATTGCCTAAACGTTCTGCTTTATTTTCTTTTGTGTTTCGTTTAAGCTTTGGATCACCTCTGCGTATACGGGAGTATCGACCTGGTGGTTAAAGCCTAAACAACTTCAACTTGTTTTATTTTTCTTATTTTGTTTAAACATTGGACTTTCTCTGTGTATACGGAAGTATCGACCTGATTGTTAATGTTTAAACATTCTGCTTTGTTTTCGCACAAATCACAGTTGATAAAAGTTTAAAGGCATTACTTGAGTTAGTGTATTGCATGATGAGGGGATATGCTGAGATCGTGGGGTCCATAAGAATTTAGTGTTATCTTAATATACTTTAATGTATCGGTAAGCATTTCGAAAGTTTTTAGATTGAGTTTAGGTGGATAACAATATCGTCAATCTACGTGAATCGTTTAGAACTTAAAATGTTTAAAGCTTAACGGTGTTGGTGATTGGTCTTAAAAACTGATATGATCCTCTTACACAAACTCACAAAAAATATTGTCTGTAAATATTTCTTTACTGCATTTCATTACATTCAAAAATCCAAAAAGATTTAGTGTGTTTTAGCATAAATTTTGAAAAATTCAAAAAGATTTTCGACAACTGATGTTGAAGAGCTGATTTTCAAAATTTCAAGTGCTGAACTTGACAAACAGGGTTGGGAGTGTGTGTTTAACAGAAGAATTTGTTTTGAGAAATGTTGGTGCACTACATCTGTCAACTTCGTCTTGTATCGAGTCTTAGATTAGATAGAATAAGATCAGGGCTCGTAGAACGAGAAAATGTAATAGAGTTAGTGAGATTCCGCTTGAACATAGTTTAAGTTGAAGGTTTCGCTTGAAGCAGCTCAAGCGAAATCAACATGTTTAGATTTCGCTTGAGATCATTCCAAGCGAAATCCTGATGTCTATATATAGGAGGTCATGGTCAAGCGAAATCAGAAGTATCATTTGTGTAATTCCATACCGAGGTGCTGCCGGTGTGAGAACTGATTGTAATTGCTTTCATATCAATACAAATCAGTGTTAAATTGAAGATTCAGCTGTTTATAGATCAAATACTTGTTTTCCGCACCTGTATTTGATGGAATTCCTCTGAACCGACTCAGTTAGGTCGCGAACCCGGTCCTTACAATTGGTATCAGAGCTCAGGAGGAGGAGTTCTGCAAAATTCAGCCGAAATCAATCAATATCTCTTATTTCTACACATTCTTTCATCAGTTCAGAAATTTTTCACGGTCAAAAACTGTTCAATTTCTCACAGATTGTTTAAAAATACAAGATAACAAACCCTTGAAAGTTTCACAGCAAAATTCGACCTAAAAGTGATCAAAATCGACTTTCTAATGGATTTCGCTTGAAGAACAAAGCTTCATTGGACGATTTCGCTTGAAATTTCAAGCGAAACTTTACATTTCGCTTCAAACAGATTCAAGGATTTCGCTTCAAGTCTTTCGCTTCAGAAAAGTAGTTTCAGAACATTTTCGCTTGAACGATTTCGCTTCAAGGTTTTCGCTTCAGGATTTTGCTTCAGAAAGTTGTCACTTGAAAGTTCCGCTTGAACCATTTCGCTTCAAGGATTTTGCTTCAACCAGTTTGACAATTTCGCTTCAAAGACTGTTCACTTGACCAGTTCGCTTGAAAGAATCTGTTATTGAGTAACGTGTTAAGTCAGTATGGATTCCGGGTTCTATAATGCGTTTGCAACACCGTCATCACCAGCTGCGATTGCTCAAGCCATGAATCTTGAAAACGAGACGGGAACCACTCAGAAACCCCCGAAACTGATGAGTATTGAAGAATACTACGGGTGGAAAGATCGCTTTGAAAACTGGGTTCAGGCAAATCATCTCAGATCGTGGGAATGCATATTGAAGAAGTACACATTGCCTCGAACAGATTTGCAAGTCATCAAAGAAATATCCGAGTTCACTGATCAAGAACGAGCAATGTATAGAGCTGAGAAAATGATGATTAGTTTGTTGCAGCAGGCGATAAAAGAAGATATATTCATTCTGTTACAGCACGACAAAACTACTAAGTCAATTTGGGATGCACTAAAGGTCAAGTTCGAGGGAAGCGAAAACATGATCAAAAGCAAGAAAGCGTTACTAAAGAAAGAATTTGATTTGTTTTGTAGTTTGCCAGGAGAGGATACTAAAAAGCTAATCGAGAGATACTGTCATTTGGTGCGATCTTTATCTATGTTGGGTGTTGAAAAAGGTCGTGAGGAGTGGGTGGATAAATTGGCGGACGCGTTACCTCAAAAGGAGTGGGGAACGTATTTGATGATCTTGAAGAATACCGGTGTGTATGATGGATTAACAATCTCACAGTTTATAGAGAAAATTGAAAGTCAAGATCTGGAGCAACAGAAAATAGCTAGGATGAATAGTCCGAGTGGTCAACAGGATATTAAAATGTACTACAAAGGTAGTATTCCAGTTTCAGAATCTGAGAGAAGTCCGAAAATTCAAACTGCTTTCAGTGTTGGTGATTCATCTGAGAAAACTGATCAGGGTTTGAACAAGAATAGCAGCGGGTTTTCATCATTTCCGAGCGTGAATCCGAAAGAGACTAACACGAGTTTTCAGTCTCAGAGTACAAAAACAGGAAATGGATACATGATTCAATGCAACATAGCTCTCAATCTTCCAGAAGGTCAAAGTTTTTCTGAAGACACTGCTAAAGACCATATGGCACTTCTGGGTTCAGTTCTGTTATCCTACGAAGGTCTTGTTGCTGGTCGGATCGGAAATCCTATGCTTACCAAAGAGGATTACGATCAGATAGACGCTGAAGAGATGGAACTTATGGATATAAAATGGTGTCTCGCAAGTGTTCTTCGACGAGCTGAGAAATTCAAAACAATTACCGGGAGAAATGACTTTCTTGATGCTTGTGTATCTACTTTAGGTTTTGATAAATCTAAAGTTACTTGTTTCAGATGCAGGGAAAAAGGCCATTTCAAGCGGGAGTGCAAGAACAGGGAAGCTAGTGGAGCTCAGAATCCATTTGGAAAAGATGATTACTATCGGAAAGCTATTTATCAGCAAGTTGGTCAATTACAAGATTCACAGACAGTTCATGGTAGAAAGATTGAGGATTCCAAGAGAGCGTGTACAGTAGATTTTAACTGGAGCAACTTTATATCTTCTGATAGCAAAGCATGCATAGTTGATCAAGATGATGAGAAACTACCAGAAGGTTTCAGTTGGGATATGTTTGTGGATGAAAAGGGAGAGTTCAAAGCGTTCATTGCCAAGATCATCCGAGAGCCAGATTTGTTTGCTACTTGGATGAGATCTATTGGAGAGAATGTGAAAAGTGAAGATGAAAAGTCTGTGTCAACAGATGAAGAGTCAGATAGTACTGATAAACTTTCAGAAAGATCTGGAGAAATTTTAGAAAATGCGGATGAAAGTCTACAAAGTTCTGATGAGAGTGTTCAAAATGTTACTATTTCAGAAAAAGAAGTTGTATTTGATCAAACTTCGTCTGATTCTGGTGTATCAGATGCTGATTCTGGAAAATCTGTAGAGTTTGATCAAACATTAGTTGATAGCAGCAGTGATGATGAGGAAGAAAAATATGTTGATGTTGCCAAATCTAATCTTTCTCCTGAAAGTTTTCATTTCTATTTTGCAGATCGAGTAGAGAAACTAAAGGAGAAAAGAGCTGCTAAAGAACAACAAACTGAATCTGATGGTGATGTTCAGAATGTGGAAAGTGTTGATAAGAAGATTACTGAGGTTGAAAAAGAAGAAGAAAAGGTGATTGAAGTAGAAAAAGTGATTGAGGTAGTTAAAACAATCGAAGTTGAGAAGATTGTTGAAGTTGTAAAGCCTTGCGAGAAGTGTTTGGAAGCATGCAAGGAATGTGCAGCAAAAGACGAGAAAATTGCTGAATATGAGAAGAAGAAGGAGTTGTTGCTGTTCAATCTTAACTATGTGAAAGAATCTTATAATGTCTTGAACAAAACAGTAACTGGTCTCCAAAAGACAAATTCAGAAAGAGAACAAGCTCTTACGATGATGAATGCTGTGATGATGACAAAGCAGAAAGCAATTAATTTTTACATCGAAGAAAGTGCTAAATGGAAGCAAGAGTTGGAGACAGAAAAAATTGAGAATGAGAGAATTAGACGTTTATTACAAAGTTATTCTAGTTCTGATTATCTCATTGATCGTATTTACCCAACTGTTGCAGGTATGGAAGCTTTTCAAGATGATAAGCCAAAGAAGGAAAAGAAAGATAGTGGTAAGAAACCGACTGTTAGCTATAACAAGTGTCCGCCTCCAATTTGGGAAGGGTATTCTCCTAGAAAACCGAACGAGGAGCAACTTGAAAAAGCAGTCAATATAAAGCTAAAAACCGATACAACTGACGTTTTACCAGATAACATTGATGTCACATTTACCTCATCCGATACTGATCATGAGTCTGAATTAATCAAAAAGGTGGTCGATCAGGTGTTAGACACTGAGGAGGAGTCAGAGTCAAAGTCTGAGTCTGGGTGTTCAAGTTCGTCTGTCAAAAGTTCGAGTTCGTCGGTCAACAGTTCACAGTCGTCGGTTAAACGGTCTTATAGTAAAGAATTTTTGTTATCAAAAGCAAATTTGGATGATGAAACATTTGAAGTTGCATACACTTTAAATGATTCGGACAAATTATACTCTGACAAAGAGTTTCCAATAAAAAGTGTTCGTTTTGACATGATCAAAAAGGTTTTCAAAATGACAGAAATTAATATTTCTAAAATAAAAGATTTAAATCTTACTGAAAAACCTAAAAAGTACACTTCAAGAGTTCAACAACGTCTAAACAAGAAAAAGGGTTACAATTTGGGTTCTGGTTTTCAAAAGAAACCTAACCAAAATCGTAGCTACAAAAAGAAAGGTCTTGGTTTTATTCTACCAGAAAATTATAAAAATTTGAAAAATTCTAAAACAAAAACAGAATTTGTGTCAGGTGGAAGTGCCGAAGAGGAACAGAAGAAACCATTCTGGAGACAATCAAATCAAGAGTTTCTTGCTGAAAAGAAGAAGAATGGAACTGAATTGTTTTATCAAAGAGAGACTCGTACCTGTTACAAGTGCAATGAAACTGGTCACATTGCATGGAATTGCCAGAAAAATGCCAAAACAAAACAGGGAGTTTCTCAGAAATTGAAAGAAAAGGTTGTTGATGTTGAACCACCAACCGACAGACTTAAAATTTTTGAAAATTCAACTTATGAGGTTGGTGAGTGTTCTAAAAAGAATTTTTATAAAAAGAAAGAGAATGACAACCAAGTGTGGGTCGTTAAGAAAATTGATGCGAATGATGGCAATGAATCTGGTTCCACAAAACCAGAAGAGCAACAGGTTGAGGTGAAAATTTCAGTGAATGATGATGAGTTTCCATCACTGAAATTTGAAGAAGTTAAACAGAAAGTTGGTAAGGTTGATATCTCAAATCAGTTTTACACAGAGAAAACTAAGTTTGATGTCGAGAAAACATTCAATGGAAGTGTTAAGAAAATTTTTGGGAAAATGTTGAATGGGAAAGTTAAGGGGGTTAAAGAATTTTATGCAAATAAAAAGGCAACTTACAACCCTACTGTGCAAGAACTGAAAGCCATCAAGTCTGAGAAGACTTGGATGGAAGTATGTTTTCCATGATAGTCTAAGGACCATGCCGGAGATCCCAAGTTTATATCGTGGATCAGGAATCGGCATCTTTCAAATATTTGAAGATTTTTGTGAAAAGTTTTTGATAATGTTTGGATGTTTACAGGATGTATGACTACGCCGGAGCTTCCAGATTGGTAAGTGCGAAGCAGGAATCGGCATTTTGATTGGTAAAATGGTGATGTAGACGTAATATTCCTACAAGTGGTATTGTGTTCTACATGTGGTAATTCTTACATTTGGTATAGTAGGTGCATACATGAAAAAGGTTAATCAAGGTCATTAAGTTGAACTTGATTGGACCATACTTACAATTGGTATTTCAAATAGACAATGTGATGAACCACACTCCGAATCTTCAAATGATTATATCATAAAAACTTATTTTCCGGAAAAATCATTTTGATTAAAACAAACTTAAGTGTTTTGAAATCTAAATGAGAAAATAGTTTTGTGATACGGGGAGTTCTGATTGTTTATGCCAAGTGAATGGAGATTTGATGCAATTCGATATTAGTTGTCATTTTTTTGTACAGTTTATTTTCAAATTTCCTAAAATGTGTTTGCATTTTAGGGGGAGTAAAAATTTCAGAAAATCCAAAAACATTTGAAAATTTTGAAAAAGACAAAAACATGATAAAATTCAAAAATGAGTTTTTGTTGCATAAAAGAGGAAATGATAGTACATCAGTGGACTATCACAACATGCTAAAGAATTGGAAAGTAAAAATGTGATAAACAATCTTACTGTGGATATGTCAGTAGGTTTTTGCACTTTTAGTAGATTGTGACGAGATATAAACCTAAATTTCAAACTTGCTTGTTATGTGGGTTAACACAAACTTGAATATATAGGTAACCCCTGAAATCTTGTTTGAAAGGTCCCTTATTCTGAGATACTAGGTCTTTATGCTCAGTGATATCTGGGGTATTATCCCGGGACTTCTGCTGAAAGAAATTTCTGACCTAGTCCCCGGATAATGCTTTCTGCTTGCTTGAAATATAGCTCACCCTCAGCTAAAAAATGATGAAACATTGAAAAATGCTAATCATGGCTGTTGAAACAAAAGATCCTCTAAAGGGGACACACCAAAAGTCGAAGCCGTCATCTCTCTGCGTATCGAAAGATCGACCTGAGCTCTCACGGCCCTCGTACTATAATTTATTCCCCTGGCAGATATCATCTGTGGTATACTCACCTGTAAGACTGAATATTGGGATCTGGATACGAGAGTATATTCAAGTAGTGGGACACACGGATAAGTTTAAGTTGCTTAAAACATTAATATCGTATCTCGGATCAATTGAACTTTGTGTGAAAATTTAAGTGGACAAACATACTGACAATCTAGGTAAATTGTTTAGAACTTAAAATGAAATGAAGCTTAACGGTGTTAGTGATCTGTCTCAGAAACTGATATGATCCTCTTCCACAAACTCACAAAAAATATTGTTTGTAAATATTTCTTTATTGCATTCCTTTACAATCAAAAATTACAAAAATATTTTTAGTGTGTTTTAGCATAAAATTTTGAAAAATTCAAAAAGATTTTCGACAACTGATATTGAAAAGCTGATTGTCAAAATTTCAAGTGCTAAACATGATGACTTGGTTGTGAGGGGGAGTGAATCTTAAAATGCCAAAAGGTTTGTTAAAATTCTACAATTGATATTTTTTAAAAAAAACCTACATTTGGTTCATCATTAGTTTGTGATATGAGAAAGAATTATCTGATTATATCAGATTGTTGGTGCATTTAAATTGTTAAATTTAGAAAATTTATTTCTGGGTTAAGAATGTGCAGGAAGTGCTAGGTTTCAGATTCTGAAGACAAAGAAAGCCAGACTAAGATCCTAAAACAGATGTTGCTGAAGATCAAATGAATGCCAGCAAATTGTGAGGGGGAGTCTGATAGAGCTAGTGATTCTGGAGAAGTTGATAGAGAGAGAAAAGCCCAGAGACTGATCAAGACTGAAGATATGAAGACACAGCATTGGTGTGACTCGATAGTCGACTCGTCAACATCTGAGGGGGAGTCTGTTGGTGCACTACATCTGTCAACTTCGTCTTGTATCGAGTCTTAGATTAGATAGAATAAGATCAGGGCTCGTAGAACGAGAAAATGTAATAGAGTTAGTGAGATTTCGCTTGAACATAGTTTAAGTTGAAGGTTTCGCTTGAAGCAGCTCAAGCGAAATCAACATGTTTAGATTTCGCTTGAGATCATTCCAAGCGAAATCCTGATGTCTATATATAGGAGGTCATGGTCAAGCGAAATCAAAAGTATCATTTGTGTAATTCCATACCGAGGTGCTGCCGGTGTGAGAACTGATTGTAATTGCTTTCATATCAATACAAATCAGTGTTAAATTGAAGATTCAGCTGTTTATAGATCAAATACTTGTTTTCCGCACCTGTATTTGATGGAATTCCTCTGAACCGACTCAGTTAGGTCGCGAACCCGGTCCTTACAAGAAAGAAATGTTTGATTAGTTAATCGAGATCATTAATTTGAACTTGATGTAACTATTTCCAGTAAGTTTTTCTTATTGTTTTAAGTAAAAACTTATGTGGTGGTGAGAAAATTTGTGCAGGAAATGAGCTTAAACAGAGATAAAGTCGGGGATTGATCTCAATGTGATAGCTAATTCCAGACGGCGATCCCATCATGATGAGAGGGGGAGTCTGACGAGGTTAGAGCCAAAGAGAAGATCCTGGTATATGCTAAGAAAGAAAAGAGACTGATAAAGACTGAAGATGCGAAGACTCGACACTTAAGACTCGTCAACATCTGAGGGGGAGTCTGTTAGTGCATTCATCTGTCGTCTTCGTCTTATGTCGAGTCTCGAGCTCGTTGCGGATTTGAACATGTCTGATAGCTTGAGATGTCTGGTAGCTTGAACATGTCTGATAGCTTGAGATGTCTGGTAGCTTGAATGTGTATGTGTCATTTCAAGCTATCAAGCTAGCACTATATATAGGATTGTAATTTGTCATTTGAAGGTAGCAAGGTAGAGAGACTAGATTCCATACCGAGGTGCTGCCGGTGTGAAGACTGATTGTAATCGATAGTAAATCAATATAATCAGTGTTTAAAGTGATACGCAAGTTGTTTCAAAGTCCGTTTCTTATTTTCCGCATCTGAAACGGATTAAATCTCTTCTGAACGACTCGTTTGGGTCACAAACCGCTCCTACATTTACGATACTTTTTTTTTAATTTATCGGTGTTGGGGCCACCGGTGTTGTATATAACAAATAAATGTAAAAGCATTAGGTGAAAAACTGGATATACACGTTGAATAAGGTTACATTATATGTTACTTTATATGTACCATCTTATTAAGGTTACATTCTGCAAATGAGCAATAAATATTACATTATATGTAACATTTTACAAAAAAAAAAAATTGTAACCAATGAGGAAAAAATGTTACTTTATATGTACCATCTTATTAAGGTTACATTCTATAAAATAAGCAATAAGTATTACATTATATGTAACATTTTACAAGAAAAAAGTACAAAAAATAACGTTACATTTTCTGTATAATTTCAAAAAATGTAAACACCCAGTAAACAAGAAAAATGCTTATTTTTTTACCATTTAAAGGATATCCACATACATAAGAGTGTAAGGCGTTTTCTTTTCTTTCTCCACCGACACAAAGTGTTATATTACATCACATTGTTACAAAAGTCGTCTTCCTACAAAAATATGTTACATGTTGGTACGTACACTACAAAAAAAGATGTTACATATATTATACATATATATGAAGTTACACCACGTGTAAACATACATTTTCTGTATAATTTCAAAAAAATGTAAGCACCCAGTAAACAAAAAAAAATGAGCAAGAAGTATTACATTATGTGTAACATTTTACAAAAAAAAAAGTACAAAAAATAACGTTACGTTTTCTGTACAATTTCAAAAAATGTAAACACCCAGTAAACAAGAAAAAATGCTTGTTTTTTACCATTTAAATGATATCCACATACATAAAAGTGTAACGCGTTTTCTTTTCTTTCTCCTCCGATACAAAGTGTTATATTACATCACATTGTTACAAAAGTCGTCTTCCTACAAAAAGATGTTACATGTTGGTACGCACACTACAAAAAAACATGTTACATATATTATACATATATTCATGGTTGACTGATCCAGGGTATAAGTTTTACGCTTAATCTGTGGTTTTGAATATTTAGTACACCTTATGTACTGGTGAGTAACAAACCTCTTCCATCTCTTGGTTTGCCCCTTACGAATAGAAAACCCACAATACACGGCATACTCCTTGTACATACTAAACACATCCTTCCACGTTTCGTATACACAACCAACAATAGGCCTTAAACCAGTAGGAACATTAGGACACCACATTCTAGTGCCATTGGGTGTGTGGTGAACATAAAATTCCTCGTCCGCCTGAATACCTACATAAAAAATAGTTATAACGAGGTTGCGCTTGCATATCATAACTTTAAAAAAACATTTTTTGACCTACATGTACGTTTGTTTCTGCGATCATAACTTTAAAAAAGGTCACAAGTCTTTTACAAAACATTGCATTCTTACTAAATTTTGACACGAAACCTAACATGCTGGTGCATTTTTTAAATGACACAAAAAAGTGTAACCTCGAAAATTTTTACCTTCCAAAAAATATAAAAAGTTATTTCATAAAAAAAACTTTTTGAGACAGAGTAAAAAACACGATATTGTTAATACAAGTTTAACTTTTGCTACAAAGAACCCTAATATGCTGGTGCATTTTTTAAATATGGCCAAAAAGTGTAACCTCGAATATATTTACCTTCCAAAAAATCTAAAAACTTATTTCATAAAAAAAAAGTTTGTGTCAGAATACCAAAAATGGTATTGTAAATGCAAGTGTAACCTCACATATTTTTACCTTCTAAAAAGTATAAAAACTTATTTCATAAAAAAAATTGGGCTAGAATAAAAAAAATGATTATTTTATTATTATTAAGTATTTCATATTAACTGATAAAAAACCGAATACAGATTTTTCTATTTTAAAATCAGTTAAGATGAAAATAAAAAAAAACAATGTAACACAATTAATAAATATGTTTCAGTGTTTTAAAGAAAAACAAAAATAAAACCACAATGTAACACAATTAATAAATATTTCCTTAAACCTAAAAACATACTTGATCTAGATGGTTGTTGTCCGCTTTCGAATCTTGGTCGCTGAACCGCAACAATTTTTTTTTCAGATCTTGGATGTTCGGTTTAGATATTGGTTGTTGTTTCGGATCTTTTGGTGATTGATTCACACTTTTCTTTAACCAAAACATCGCATCATCGAAGCCCTCAAACACACATGCAAAACCCCCCCACAACTTCACAAAACACAAAAAGATAAAATATTCAGTCACTAAAAAATTTAGATCTACACAACACAAAAAGATAAAACACACTCTTATAACTATGTTTTAAAAATATGAACAATACGAATGATTAACTACCTTATTTGTTTACCACCGTATTTGTTTTCCACCACCATATCTTTAAACCAGTACCAGATCTTTTAAATTGTTGGATCTTGACTCACGCACGCATCAGATCTTTTAACATTTTTTATCATCACAAGATCTGATTAAATAAAAACAATGGATTTGCTATTCATCTCTGATTACTTTTGTAAATTTTGCTTTTCAAAAGATTGAGAAAAATTAGGAAAGAGATATGAGTGATGTGTTAAAGAAGATATATATATATATATATATATATATATATATATATATATATATATATATATATATATATATATGAATGGGATGTTAAAGTTGAAAGATGTATGTCAGTACTCTGTATAAAGTGAAATTAGAGTGAAGTTCCAGAAATGCCCTTAGAGACATTTGTTACATAATCAACGTGGCAAAACAAGAGCCATTTAATGGGTTTCTTCAGTTTTCTTAACTGGGATATGTTTTCTCATTATATATATATATATATATAGGTAAAGAGTACGGTACAAATCTCCTTATCGTACATTATGTACGCGCTACCCGCAGCCATACACGTGTCCTGATTCAATTTAATTAAATAAGGGTATATCAGACATTCCATTCGAACATCTGAGGGGAATTCCGACAATTAGGAAGCAGTTCTGGATTTCATAACCGTCCCATTTAATTATTGTTTGTATCAATTCGATTTTTAGGGTTTTTGATTGATTTCTGATCGAACCTGGATTCGTCATTTAGGATTCGTCAATAGTTTTATTAGGTTTTTGTTTTGGGTTTTATTTGATCTGAAGCTTTTTTTCATTTTTATTAGATTGTAACGAGGGTTGAAGATAAGTTGTTTATGGTGTTATTTGTTGGGTTACTATATCGCATGTGTTGTTTTATATATCGCATGTGTTGTTTTAACATAATACAGGTAGTTAATAATGGATCTTTTGTATAATTTCGCATGTTTTAAATTAGACATTTCGCACACAATGAATTTTAATATTTAATTTCGTATGTTTAAGTCTATGATTTCGCAAACTATTATTTTTATCAATTATAGATTTTAATTTCGCAAGTTTTAATAATAATTATTTTTTATTTTCGCATAGTGTGTTTCATAATTCAGTTCAATAATTGAAATCATATAATTCAGTTCAATAATTGAGTTCAATAATTCATATCAATAATTTTTCTTTTATTATATGTTTTATATTTCTATCACTCTTTCAAACATCCTATTAAAAATGGCAGATCTACCAACATCCTCTTCTTCTGAACCATGTATCAAGCAGGATTTGAGGAAAAGGATTGAGCAACAAATTCAAGAGGATCGATCATGTCAAGAGATGTTGGAGGCCAACATTTCTTGTGTAACAGAAAACATGAAGAGAAGACAAGAAATTCTGAACTTGCTATCTTAGATGCAAGTGAGTATTCTTAAAGAAATTGTTGTTATTGTTTTGGTCAAAAATTACCGAAGCAATTTAGTGATCAAATTAGTAAAGTGAGGTAGTGTGCTAGAAAGTGTACTTGAAAATGTGCTTGTTGAGTTAATTAGGAAATCAGTATTCAGGATACGGCTCAGGATATCGAGCGGTATCTATGATCAAACAATGAGCAAAAGTAAAGTAAACGACACGAGATGTACGAGGAAAGCCCTTGATCAATCTAGATCGCCGGCATAAAACCTCGGGAGCTGACAATCGCAGCTGCCTTGTTCTTCTATTGCTTCAAAAATCAGGATACAGTGCAGGATGTGGTACGGATCGACTAAGTGTTACAACGAAACTTGAATACAAGTGTGGTGTTTGCAATGAGCTAGAGAGTGATAGTGTATGAGAGTGTTAGTGAAAAGTTGTGTGTTCTAAGCTGATCCGCCCCCATCTATTTATAGTAAAGATAAAATAACAAACTACCCTAAACTTGCGGGATCCACCGAATATTCCTTCTTCGAACGTTGTAGACCTGGTCTTTCGGGCTCAACGTCTCTCCCTCAACAAATTCGTCCGAGTCTTGAGGAGAAGAAGTCCTCTTGACCGTTAGCAAGTCTCAACCTTTAACCTGCACGTGGTTAATTCAATAAGCCTCAGGATATCGCCCAAGATGTTAGCAATATCCTCTTCCAGCATCCTGATCACAAATAAACAAACAAAGGCAGGATATTGGTCAGGATACGTATGTTAAGAAAATGACCCCTAACAATTGTCCCCAAATATATCAGTTGGTATACCAATCCAACGGATATATTTCAAAAACCTTATCCCATAACTCAAGGCATTTAAAACGAAGCGACGGTCAAGATCACATCGCAACTTCCAACGCGTTTTTTACTCAATGGAGATCCACGATGCCCCTATATCTTCTCTTTTCTTGTTTGAAAAGCAGATATCTTCAACAGAACCTTCAGGTAATTCTCCATTTCTGATTTTCTTCCTGTCAATTTACTTCATCTTTCTTGCAATGGACGCCGAGACCTTCACCCAGCAGAATCTTCTTAAAAATCCCGAAAAGGAGATCTGCGCTTTTGACAACGCAGACATTGCAGCTTTAAGAGCCTCCGGCGCTTTCCCCGACAGTACGGTCTTTAGGCCATTCGATCGGTCAATCCGATCGGATGTTTCTTCTACCGAATGGATCTGTTTTCCAGCATATCCTTTTTCATTAGGTCTTCGATACCCTTTTCCTGAATTCATGATGCAATTTTTTCGTATTACTGGCATCTCTTTTGCTCAAACCATGCCCATGGTTTGGAGAGTACTAATTGTACTCAACCAAATCAAAAACCTCCATTGCTCTGACCTCTGCATCGAGGATTTACCTATTGCTTACCGCCTCCGATCCCATGGCTCTAGCCGGTTCTTGCTCTTCTCGACCTCCAGCAAACCCCTGATTCTCAAAGCCACCAAAAACGAAGACGGATGGCAACGCAAATTCTTCTTTGTCAAACGAGATTCCATTGCTGAGGGTGCCAACCTTCCGGTGGAGTGGTTAACCACCGGTAGGATCATAAATATCCTCATAGACGATTTGATTGTTATCCTTTATTAATATTCTTGTTTTTGATCTTTATGCAGTGAACTTCAAGGAAGTTGCTCCCCCTACCGCTGAGTCAGAAGAGAGAATCAATACCGTCTACCGGTTACCTGCAATAGACAGGACTTTCACCACATACGTCCCGAGTTCAAGTCAATACTCATCATCCGAGATGTCTGGTAAGAATTTCTTTCAAAATAATTAGACAAAACAATATAATGATAAAATAAAGAGTAAAACTTTTCCCTTTATGCAGCACCAGCTAAGATCCCCGAAGTCTTCGACCTTGACGAATTGGATAGCTATTCTGACCAGATCCAGGTTAAGAAAGAACCTAGCCCCAAGACCACTGCTACATCCAAACCCAGTAGCTCCAAAGCCATCATCATTCCTAAACCTTCACCGGCTACCAAGCCCCGGAGTTCAAGTTCCCGCAAGAGGAAAGAACCCGATTCCCCTGTCATTTCTGACACCTTTCCTTATGAGAAACACGGGTTCATTGAAGCCAGCGGGTTTATGACTTCTTTTCTTAACCAGGTTAGTATCCTCACACCATATCCTGCAACTTAGATAGGTTAAGAAAGAACCTAGCCCCAAGACCACTGCTACATCCAAACCCAGTAGCTCCAAAGCCATCATCATTCATAAACCTTCACCGGCTACCAAGCCCCGGAGTTCAAGTTCCCGCAAGAGGAAAGAACCCGATTCCCCTGTCATTTCTGACACCTTTCCTTATGAGAAACACGGGTTCATTGAAGCCAGCGGGTTTATGACTTCTTTTCTTAACCAGGTTAGTATCCTCACACCATATCCTGCAACTTAGATTATTTTCAAAGATTTAATAACGTTAACCCCTGTCCTCTTACTTTTGTAGGGTCTTGAGCGTTTAGTTCATTTATACCAAGAATCCTGCAAGCTTAACAAAACACTTGAATCTAAGTTAAAGGAAGCAGAAATCACAATCTCTGACCAAGGTATGATCGCGGCCGCTAAATCTAATCATTACGAGGAGAAATACAAAGTTATGACCCAAGAACATCAAGTTGCTCTCAACAAAGCCACTCTTCAAGCCCAGGCCGATCTGGAAGCTGCCCATGTGCAGTACGAACGGGATATGGTCAGTTATCGAGAAAGCCTCAAAAGTTCCGTCGTCATTTCCCTTCTCCAGGCTAGGTTGAAGATGGCTCATGAAGCCAAAACATTAGGCTTCGAATGCCCTTCTTGGGACGTTGGTGCTTGGGAGACCAAACTGAAGAATCTTGGCGGTACCTCTTCCAAATCAACTGTCGATGAACCTTCTAAAGCAGCCGAAAAGGCAACCGATGCTGAGAAGGATGCTGAGGCGGATCCCAAGATGGATGTTGCTGAAACCGCTATGGACCAAGAAGGCACTACCCCCTAGAGCTTATTTTCTTTAAGTCATTCGAACAATTTTATGTTTTTATGAACAATTTTTATTTCTGTATCTAAACAATTTGAGAGCCGAAGGCGGATGGGTCCTGGGTTTCAGGATGAAACCTTCGGTTATCAACCAGTATTGATTGCATCAAGAATAACTTCATCTTTTTTAAGTATAAATCTTAGCTTTGCAAAGAATTTCATATTGTTATCTTATAAAATATCCTGATCAGTATGCTCAGCGGTACACTGTAAAAGCCTCTTATTAGATAAAACTTCCAAACGTTCCTTCAACTTTGTAAAAATTTCTTTAGAAAGTGAAAAATAGTCTATCTTTTCAAAACCAAGTTTTGATAATATTTAAATGATCAGAGTTCCAAACTAATACTGGTTTCAAACATCCTAATCAGATATCCTGAAAAGGACTTTGAGAATATATCAGGATACCTAAAATAATGTTACAAAAAATTTAGACGACATTTAAAAAGGAAAGATCATACCAGAAATAGGGTATAAACCTATTCCCAAACTTTAGTCCCTTTGCAACTCGTCCAATGAAGATGTCCCCTGTGCAAGATACTTAGTGCATAAGTTCTGAGCCTCATCCTTTTAATTTTACATCACCATCTTGTCAGGAATGTCCCATGTGTACAATGCCTTTTAACACTTTAGAAATCTATTGAACGTCAGTTTCCATTGCACAGGCAATTTTTAAGTCCCAAGGGTAAAACCCAAGGATGTACTGGAGATAAATCCCTTGTATCCTGGGGAAAATCCCAAATTTTCATGCGCTACAGGCGGGAGTGTATAAACTCCAAGACTTAGAAAGGTGAAAACCCTTAAACCTTAGAGAGTATGAAAATACCCTTTCGTGAGAGAGGGTGATCAATCCTCATATACCGTTAGGATTCAGGATATAGCCAACAGTAACGAAATTGTCAGCCACTTTTACATGGACTGGTCCCGCCACCTTGAACTATCCCTGAATAACTTGCGCTCCAGGCGGGGTGTTTAAACCCAATTCGGAAGAAATGTGAATACCTTTAAACCTGTGAAGGGATCAGTATCCCTTAAACGTGAGAGAGGGGGCCAATCCTCTAATCTTTCGAGTTATCCTGAGTACATATCCTGGAGCTATATCCTGAAACATATCTTGCAAAACAATTGTAAACTAAGGTGGGTGTTAGCTTAGCTAACACCCCTCCGATGCTTAAGTCAGTATTGGGTTACAAAGAACAAATTAAACCAAACATATTTAAAAAAGGTAGAATTCATACCATCCTGAGTTAGAAATTAAATTCTAAACTCACTTGAAATAGAGCTTAAGGTGTATAGCATTCCAAGATCTCGGTAGCATATCCCCCTCCATATTCTTGAGTCTGTATGCTCCTTTCCCTGCTTCTGATTCAACTTCATATGGTCCTTCCCATTTTGGAGCTAACTTGCCATCGGCAGGATTAGTAGTATTCTGAAAAGCCTTTCTTAACACCCAATCTCCAATCTTGAATCTTCTGGTTCTAATATTCTTGTTATATGCCCTAGATATTCTCTGTTGATATGCTGCCATCCTTAGCCTTGCCGCATCTCTCTTCTCATCTATAGTGTCTAAATCCTGAGTCAAGGCTTCAGGATTCTGCTCAGGATCACTTAGGGTAGATCTTGCAGTAGGTATTGTCATTTCCGTTAGAATCATTGCTTCTGCTCCAAATACCAACGAAAATGGGGTTTGGCCTGTTGCATTCTTTACCGTTGTCCTATCAGCCCATAAAACAAAGGGTAATTCTTCTGCCCATCTTCCTTTTTTGGCTCCTAGTCTCCTCTTTAAGTTATTGACGATTATCTTGTTTGGGGATTCTGCTTGTCCATTTGCTTGAGGATGTACCGGAGTAGACGTAATCATTTTGATTCCCCAACTTTTGCAAAAGTCAGTAGTCCTCTTACTTATGAACTGAGAACCATTGTCACAGATTATCTCGGCTGGTACTCCAAACCTGGTCAGGATATTCCTCTTTATGAAGGATACTACTTCTTGATCCCTAACTTGAACAAATGCTTCAGCTTCAACCCACTTAGAGAAATAATCCGTCATTGCTAGCATAAAGACTTTTCCTCCCGGAGCTTTTGGTAGCTTTCCCACTATATCCATACCCCACTTCATAAATGGACAAGGGGAAACAATAGGATATAATGGTTCAGCAGGTTGATGCAGTATGTTACTATGTCTTTGGCATGCGTCACATCTTCGAGCATATTCTGCTGCATCCTTTCTCATTGTTGGCCAATAATATCCTGTTCTTAATACTTTTGAGAATAACGACCTGCCCCCAGCATGGTTACCACAATCCCCTTCATGTATATCCTGAAGTACTTCTTTGGCTTCGGGATCCTCCAAGCATCTCAAATACGGTCCTGCAAGAGATTTCTTGTATAAAATATTATTTATAATAGTGAATCGTGATACCTTCATCCTAAATGCCTTAGGATTTTCATTTCCAGGGATGTGTCCTTCTTTGAGATATCTCATGATCGGAGCCGTCCAGGATTTAGGATCCTTCTCAGGATGTTCTGCTCCCGGATCCTGAATACCCGCTACTTCTTTATCCTGAGGATTCGTTGCAGGATATAAGACATGTAATATTGGTATTTGGGTCCCTTCAGGTATCCTGATCGATGATCCTAAATTTGCTAAGGCATCCGCTTCAGCATTATCCTCCCTCGGTACCTGTTCAAGTATAAAAACATCGAAATATCCTGCTAATTTTTTTAGAATATCGAGATATTCGATTAACTTCTCACCCTTAACTGCATAGGATCCATTAAAATGGTTAGTAATTAACAAAGAGTCAACATATACTTGCAATTTTTTGACACTCATGCTCTTAGCCAATTCTAATCCTGCAATTAAAGCCTCATACTCTGCTTCATTATTAGTAGCAGGAAATTCACACCTAATAGCCTGGGGTAATATGTCCCCCTGTGGCGATTTTAGTAGTATTCCTAATCCTACTCCTCTTACATTAGATGCACCATCAGTATATAATGTCCAGGATCCTGAAGATTCTCCTAACTGTTGAACTTCTAGGTCTACCTCGTCCTGAATGTCACTACTAAAGTCAGCCACAAAGTCAGCTAAAGCCTGAGATTTTATGGCATTTCTTGGTTCATATACTAAATCATAAGCACTTAACTTTACTGACCATTTGGCCATCCTGCCTGACATCTCTGGTTTCCTAAGCACATTTTTGACAGGAAAATTTGTCTTAACATGTATCCTATGTGTCTCGAAATAATGTCTAAGCTTCGTTGATGCCATGACTAATGCTAGTATTAATTTTTCTAAGTGAGAATACCTAGTTTCGGCATCTAACAAACTTTTACTAACATAATAAACAGGATATTGCTGACCTTCATGGTCTTTTATAAGAACGGCACTTACAGCATTCCCTGATACAGCGAGGTACAGGGATAGTGGTTCACCATTTTCAGGCTTCATCAATAGAGGTGCGGTTGAGAGATATCGTTTCAAATCCTGCAGGGCTGCTTCATGCTTTTCCCCCCATTCGAATCTTTTGTTCTTCTTCAGGATATCATAGAAGTCTTTGCATTTCTCTGAGGATCTTGAGATAAACCTGTTTAGAGCTGCTACTCGGCCTGTCAATCTTTGTATATCCTTCATATTTGAGGGTGATTTTATGTCCAGGATAGCTTTGATCTGCTCTGGGCTTGCTTCTATCCCCCTTTTTGTCACCATATATCCAAGAAACTTTCCTGCCCCCACTCCGAAATGGCATTTAGCAGGATTCAGCTTCATGTTGTATTGATCCAGGATATCAAATGCTCCCTTGATATCCTGGAGATGATCCTCAGCCTTTTTAGATTTCACCACCATGTCATCGATATATACCTCCATGGTGTCCCCCAGTTTGTCTTTGAACATCATGTTCACCAATCTTTGGTATGTTGCACCTGCATTTTTCAAACCAAAAGGCATAGCTGTATAACAATAAATACTTGTTGGTGTCATGAAGGCGGTATCCTCCTGGTCAGAAGGCTCCATTTGGATCTGTTGAAATCCTGAAGATGCGTCCATGAAGGTCAGCATTTCATGCCCGGCAGTGGCATCTACCATTGCATCAATGTGGGGAAGAGGAAATGGGTCTTTAGGACAAGCTTTGTTCAAGTCTGTGTAGTCTACACAAACTCTCCATTTCCCATTCTTCTTCTGTACTACAACCACGTTTGCTAGCCACCTTGGGAACTTAACCTCTCTGATCATTCTGGACTTTAATAATCTTTCAACTTCCTCCTGGATAATCGTGTTCCGCTCAGGAGCAAACTTCCTTCTTTTTTGTTGCACAGGCTTGAATGACTTATCAATTCCAAGCTTGTGAGTGATAATATCTTTGGATATGCCTGTCATATCCTCATGCTTCCATGCAAACGTCGACATCCTGCATTTTAAAAGGTTAATTAACTGCTCTTCAATATCCTGAGGGATATTGGTTCCTACGAGGACCGAAATATCGGGATTATCCTGGTCTAGGATAATTTTCTTCACATCCTGCTCCGGATCCTCCGCGATATCCTGGGCCCTCGTCTTTAATTGCTATGCTGCACTAGGTTTAGTCGAGGATTTCATCGAGGATGAGTAGCATTCTTTCGCCTCCTGCTGATCACTATCAACCTTGACAACTCCCCAAGGGGTAGGTATCTTGATGCATTGGTGATATGTTGATGGCACGGCCTTCATATCGTGAATCCACGGTCTTCCCAGTATGATGTTATAGCAGGATAGAGAATCCATCACACAGAAACGTTGTATCGAGTTGACTCCTTCAACGTATACTGGCAACTTTATCTCTCCCACTGTATTTCTAGCCTCTCCACTGAATCCAACAAGCACGGTAGACTTTGAAGTGATATCCATTGGAGACACATTCATTCTCTTCGGAGTTTCTAGTTGGATTATGTTGACGGAGCTGCCATTATCAACCAGTATCCTGCGTACAAAATGGTTAGCCACATATAACGTTATTACCAGAGCATCATGGTGAGGATCCTGGACAGTATCCCTGTCATCTGCGTCAAAAGTGATCATTTTGTCAATTGTGAGGGTAGTCATCCTGACAGGTTTCTCTCCCCTTTCGGCCTTAGCTTCCTTTGCATGTCTCTTTGCTGCCGAATACGAGGTCCCACAAATGTCGGATCCTCCTGAAATGAAGTTGATTATCTTGGCATCCGCAGGAGGTGATGCTGCTCGTTCAGGATCCTTCTCAGTATCCTGACCCTTATTCTTCTTTCTTCCTAAGAGATCTTTCAGATATCCCTTGCTTAGAAGATAGCTTATTTCTTTCCTTAGAGCAATACAATCCTCAGTTACATGTCTGAAATCTTCGTGGAAAGCGCACCATTTTGACTTATCTTTCCAGTCAGCCTTTTGTTGATTCTTTCGAGGCCACCTAGCCTTGTCTCCTAGACCCTGCATGGCATACATCAATTCAGGAATGTTAACAGAAAAGCAATATTCAGACAACTCAGGATACTCTTCAGGATCCTCATCTTCGACAGCATTCACTCTCTTGTTTTCATTTCTACCATATGGCTTAGGCCGATATGACTTAAATGAGGATTCTGACTTCCTGTTAGTTGACTCATAAGTGTTAGATGAGTTCATCCTTTCTTGCATCTTCCTGTCATCTTCCAGACGGATATATCTCAAAGCCCTGTTACGAGCTTCGTTGAGATTCCTGCAGGGATTCATTACAAGATCCTGATAAAACTGGGAATCCTTTTGTAATCCCATCTTAAAAGCTTGCACAGCTGTTGCAACATCAAGATGTGGGATATCCAAAGATTCCCGACTGAATTTGTTTACATAATCCCTCAAGGATTCTGAGGCCCTTGGGTTATCCTGTAAAGATCACTGGTTAGTTTCTCAAAACTCCGACTACAAGAAAATTGACTGTTGAATAAATTAACCAAATGAGCAAACGAAGTAATTGAGTGTGGAGGAACATTTAACAGCCATTTTAAGGCTGATCCTGTTAAGGTAGAACCAAATCCCTTGCACAAGCACGCTTCCTTAAGCTCTGGAGGGATAGGATTAATCTCCATTCTTTCCCTATACTGAGCAATATGCTCCTCAGGATCCGTAGTTCCGTCGTAAAGCTTCATGTTGGGGGTTTGAAATCTCTTTGGGATCTCAGCATCACAGATAGGATATGCAAAACGAGATATCTTGTGGCTGTCCTGGGACACTTCCGGGATTGGCTGGACCACCCCAGGTACACTAGATATCATGTCTTTCAACTTCTGAAGTTCCCTAGTAAGTGCTGATGTTACACCTGTATCCTGCAAAGATCCACCGTTGTTAGCAGCATGAGTATTATTATTATTTGACACGTTACCCGTTGGAGGATTTTGCCCATATCCTGAAGCATATCCTGAGCTCCTTATGGTCGACATCCTGACCGAGGAGGGTATTTCAGGAGTATGATTCTGAGGAAGGCTGGGCACAATATTCCCCCTGTTATCCTCAGTATACACGGCTGAACTGAAGTTTAACGTTCTGGGATGTAATGGAGTGACAATATCCTCAGCAGATCTGCTCGAGCCAGACTTCAGGAGTTGTATTTCCCTCAAAAGCATTTGGTTTGTTTCCTGTTGCTGCCTCATTTGTTCATGCACACTTCCAAATAAAGTTAAAATTTCATCATTAGAAGCTAAAACAGGAGCAGATCCCTGGACACTCCGAGTAGGGATAACATCTTGAGGTTGTGTAGAGGCTGGCATCCTTGGAGGAGGTGGTGGAAGCACCGAACCGGTAGTAGCAGAAGTCATAGCAGACACAGTGGAGGAACTCACGTTTGATCTTGAAGCCATTATGGACAATGTGGTAAAAAGTTTTGAAAATAGAAAACCAATTAGCGGTTTGACAAAAATTTTTAGTAAAGAGAGCACCACTTGCCCCACGGTGGGCGCCAAATTGTTTTGGTCAAAAATTACCGAAGCAATTTAGTGATCAAATTAGTAAAGTGAGGTAGTGTGCTAGAAAGTGTACTTGAAAATGTGCTTGTTGAGTTAATTAGGAAATCAGTATTCAGGATACGGCTCAGGATATCGAGCTGTATCTATGATCAAACAATGAGCAAAAGTAAAGTAAACGACACGAGATGTACGAGGAAAGCCCTTGATCAATCTAGATCACCGGCATAAAACCTCGGGAGCTGACAATCGCAGCTGCCTTGTTCTTCTATTGCTTCAAAAATCAGGATACAGTGCAGGATGTGGTACGGAACGACTAAGTGTTACAACGAAACTTGAATACAAGTGTGGTGTTTGCAATGAGCTAGAGAGTGATAGTGTATGAGAGTGTTAGTGAAAAGTTGTGTGTTCTAAGCTAATCCGTCCCCATCTATTTATAGTAAAGATAAAATAACAAACTACCCTAAACTTGCGGGATCCACCGAATATTCCTTCTTCGAACGTTGTAGACCTGGTCTTTCGGGCTCAACGTCTCTCCCTCAACAAATTCGTCCGAGTCTTGAGGAGAAGAAGTCCTCTTGACCGTTAGCAAGTCTCAACCTTTAACCTGCACGTGGTTAATTCAATAAGCCTCAGGATATCGCCCAAGATGTTAGCAATATCCTCTTCCAGCATCCTGATCACAAATAAACAAACAAAGGCAGGATATTGGTCAGGATACGTATGTTAAGAAAATGACCCCTAACAGTTATGTTTATGGTGGATCTGGGTGAGAGGGATGAGAAACAGTTGAAAGAGTTGGTTGATGCAATAACTGTCTTAAGATGCACGATGAAGATGAAAATGGAGTTTCTTTCATCTTTTGAATGAACTTTTGTTTATTTTGTGCATGTTTAAATAAATTCGTATGTTTTGTTTATATATGGACTTGTATTTTGCATGTTCATAGTCACATATCTACTTCAAATTTCAATAATTCATTGTCAAATGCGAAATTAAAAACACTAATATATGCGAAATTAAAAAACACTAAAAAGTTTAAATATTTAACATAAATCCATCATCAAAGAAGTTTACTTTGGTGCCTTTCCAAAATACACACTCATCCTTTCTGGGATTATCTTATCCAAATCTTTCATATACCTTTCTTTGTCTGGCCTTTTATCGAAAACATTTGCCTTTTTAATTATTTTTTGACGATGCATATTGTGTTCGGATAGAATGATTTTACTGAGATATCTGTGCCTTAGGAGATGAAGTTGTGATTGTTGTCTGTTGTTTACTTCATCTTCTTTCACAAATCCAGTCACCCATGGTATTGTGTCTCCTTTGTACGTTTCCATGTGACGCATTGTAAACACTCCACAGTCTACGCCGTTATTCTTCGTCCTCCAATCCATCTATTTTCTTTCTATAACTGAGGTTGTAAGTTCTTCTATAGCCGGTGTTGGTTTTAAAGCCTTTTGTAGGTATAAAACCAATACCCTTCTCTGTAACATAGCAACATTTGTGTTAGTAGCTTTTACATAATATATAACATTTATATGAAAAAGTTTTTGTATTACCAGTGTGTCTGGAAGCCCCTTGTATCTTTCCTTAAATTCTTGTTTAGCTGTTGAATTGTCAATGAGCTCAATTTTACCGGATTTCAAGTTGAAGCACAAGACATAGAAGTGTTCACCTTGAAGTACCGGAATAAACACTAGGTCAACTGAATCAAGTTTTTTTACCTCATATCTCAGTAATATGTCTTCAAAATTTGAGGCAAATATTTTTAGTCGTTGGTTGTCTGTGTATTTCTCCTCGTCGTAAAAGATATCCGGCTGTATGTTATGTAATTAGAATCAAAGTTATTCAAACAATGGATTTTTTTCACATGCGAATAGTGTATATAAAACTTGCGAAATTACAACAGTATAAGAAATGCAAACAATGGATATTTTTTCACATGCGAATAGTATATAAAACACATGCGAAATTACAACAGTATGAGAAATGTTTCACAGGAAAATTTTCTTATATAATACATGCGATTTAGATATAATTAGTGTGCGAAATCATTTAATATGCATTTACTCTTAGAATTTCAAATGACAAAATGTATATGAAAACATACCATCATTATGCTAAACAAGAAGAGTCTGTATGGTGATGATTTTCTATCTCTCTTCTTCTCTTCAAGGTTTAGAATATCTACAAATGCATCTATTCCGTTCGATGCTATGTATTGTTCCCTGTAGAAGCTTTCAAATACAGCTTTGAATGTTGCAACCTCAGTTTTTGATCGGTAAAATTCTTCTCTGCCAGTCATAAAATAAATAATTAGTATTTGTTGTGTGTATATATTTTAGAATGTTTGTTATTTGATATAACTATTTTACTTACTGTAAGCCTTCTAATGTAGCAAATGTATACCGAATCACACTCAATTCTTGAGTCAATAGTGCTTCGTGCATGTTTACTACTCTGTTGCAGTAAGGGGAACAAAATTTGTTTCCAAGCTCTTTACATCTTTTCTCAGCTCGAATTTTGGCTTGTTCTATTGTCTTATAAAGCAGTTCGTTTAACCATTTTGGTATGACTTGTTTTGGAACTGGCTTTGGGTTTGTGTTTTTTCTCCCCTTAGTTGTTTTTTTTTTTTTGTTTGTTTTCTTCCATGGTGGGTCCCATGCTCAAAAGCAACTCAACTGAATTCAATTCCTCAGCTGTTACCTGAGGGTATTCAACTTCCGGTTCCTTCTCAACTTCGATTCCCATATCGGGTTGTGGAGGGTCTTTTTGTGTTGTTTCTTTTAAAGAAACTGCTTCCAGTCTAAAAGCTTAATAAACAAACAAATTCGCATTTGACATTAAAGTCCTGTATATTTCAATTTATAAAATCGTAAATGTCAATCGACACCTGGATTCATCTTCTTCGCTTGTGGTCTGTCGTTGTTTGCTTTGCTTCGTTTCTCAAAACTCATGTTAGTTGAATCGCAACGGGAAGAGTAGCAGTATGAATCTTAGGTTTTTGCTTTGCTTTGCTTCGTTGATTTTGGGTTTATGATATGTTTGGGGGAGTTATTGTGCTGATTATCAGGGATTTTGATTTCGCATTGGACGATTTTAACCTTGGCGGTTTCTTTTTATTAATTTTAATTTGATTAATTTAATACTTAAACACGCGGTTTAAATGAGATGATCCGACGGCCTAGAATGTAGCGTACATAATGTATGATTAGGGTATTTGTATGATAACCGACCTCTATATATATATATATATATATGTATGTATGTATATTTAAACGACATTACACATTTATTTTATGAAAACGAGATGTGGTTCAAACTAAAAAGCATTACCGATTCGAGTTTGGCCAATGTAGAACCTATTATAAAACTAATACAAATCATTCAAATTTTTCTACATTCTTGATTGAGGCATTTCATCAAACACCTAATGTGCATTACAAACCTTAAATGAATGAATCATATTGTTGTTGTACTATCGTGTTTCTATTACTTAAATTTCATCATAATTGAATCATTTACAACATTCTAGTCATACCAAATGTGATTTACACTACAATTGACCAAAAGCCCCAAATTGCTAAGTTAGATCGAAACTGAAAGGCCCCAAATTCGGCACCTTACAGCTGGACATCATCACACGAAATAGCTTAAAAGATTGTACGCTTCTCAAATTAACATAGCGAAAAACTTAAATAAAATAACTTAAATGTTATTGTAGACTAGACAACATCAAACATAACAATAATCAAATTGGAAATGGCATAAGTCACGATCCACGAGTAGTTCCACCTGCTAGCCAAGAGTCCCTCGATCTCATCTACGTACCTATAGTTAATTTAATATACATGCAAAAGTCAGCTACACTGAGTGAGTTCTAACAATTAAGTTTAACATGATTAAACTTGTGTTAAATCATTTTAATTACAAACACAAGAACTCAGTTTAGGTAAAAACTTGTAACCACTTTAACCCAGCACAGCCTAACCGACAACTGCCCGCAAACACGAGTCCACCAAGATTGACCTATTGTCTGTAACCTCAAACGTCTAGACCATGATTCACTTCTAAAACCCCATATCAGCCCATAAACCAACACAAACTACTACGTAGCTAAGATCGATACTCTACACCGCATAAGTATTCTAATACATCACATTGATCAGAGCACAAGATCAATGACATCAAAGTTTACACATAATTCCAACGGTTCATCTATATGAATGCAAACAAGTCAGATAATGGTGGAAACCTAATACATTTGTAAGCACATTGTCACCTCAATGCAATAATTTTGTCTTTGGATAAGTGGCCACCTCAATGCAACGACTGTCCACATCATCTTACATTGGTTCCTAACATCGAAAAAATGCCACATCTCTCAAACATCTTAAAGATGTTAACTTGTCATTGCCCCCATGGACGATGAATATTAACATTGTTACATAGTTTATTAACATGAACGTGCAACGACACCATCATTACATCGCTATGATGCTACTCTTCACACATAATCACATACACACACTCACACACGCACAATGTCTAAGGCCTCATCATCATCATCATCATCATACTATATCGTGAAATAATCCTCGCACCTCTTACAAAGATCTATAACTCGTCCCTTCACTACTTAGGACACAACTATTTGTTTGCATCCGCGTTTCTACTAATGTAGTGCACCCAATACTCACCTCGTATTTTATTACCCTTAGGTAAAAACTTGATACATCTACATTTCTAAACTTTGATATTTTAGGCCCGTAACAACCACTTGACTCTTATAATCAAGGCTCTACATAACTCTTATCATGCGATAAACATCAACCCATATGATACCACGTACTACCCATTAATCCCATTACCACTTGTTAGGCCTAAAATTGTGCGACTGATGTATCCAATATAATTTATGGGTTATGGTTTTACTAGTTGTAATTAATTGGGTTAGTTAGTATTAGGAACTAGGCCTTAAACAGTGATTTGGGCCATGCCTAAGGCCATGTGGGTCAGACAGCCCATGGAGGCCCATATGGGGAAAGGGTTATCTAAAGTATTTAAAGTTGTTTTCAACTCATTTGTGAGGTTAGCCAGTTTAGAGAGAGCTATTCCAGAACAACATATAGAGAGAAAGTTAGACATAGAAAACTCCTTGTATCAGACAAATTGTTTTGTTAATATAATCGTATGCAAGGTTGAAAAGGATTTCTTCATGTTCTTAAACAATCAATAGTTAGATTCTACCAGTTGTTGGGTTTCCTTGATATCGGTTATTTTGTGACTTACACCACTCATCTAAGCAACCACACAACTCCAATCAACACGATTCTCATCAATATCAATCTAGCATCTCTACCTATCCTCACAACTGTTTTAAAATCATAAACTCATCTGTAAATGTTTGATAAACAATATGTTTGTAAAGCTTGTCATTTAGTAAAACGATGTAGCCTAACCAAGCCTTATCTCCGATATTAGTGGGGAATGACAATCACACTAACGTCCATATATGTATTAAGGTGTTCCCACATGCATGCCTAACCGCTAAGGCCCATCCTAATACAGTCCTTCTAAATGTATGTATCGTTCTAATTCCCCATTGTCCTTTCTTGGCTAGTGTGCTTCGAAAGCAGAAATGTAAACGTTAACGTATACCTTAAAACATGCAAAAAGAGGGGGGGTTAGAAATCACCATAGCCTCAACTACAGTGTTTGTTCTGCCCAACACGCTCATACAACCGTTAAACATCCACTGGAGACCATCCCGCATCCTACAGATCACCGCAGAACAATCCCATCATTGATCATCTCACTATCATCAATTCAACTTCCCAAGCCCGAAAACAACAATCTTGGTTCAAACCCCAATATCCAATACAATACATCCAAACACGTAAAAAAGCCAAAAATAATGTTACCGGAAATGTCATACCCTCAATTTCCACATGCAGAGTTTTACTGTGTGGCGCATGACAAATCAAGATTATTGCCATTAGTTATATTAAACGACCTCTAAATGATGCTTTAGAAAAACGTCATTGCTTAACTAAATGAGAAAACACTTGTTTTGAATGTTCAAGTAAAATGCGGAAGCGTAAGGTAAAAGTAACGTTTAACCAAATGCGCAAAGCAAACGCGCCCCAAAAAAGTAATGCAATAAAGTAATAAAAAAATAAGTTCAAAGGTTTAACGATGCAACTCCATGAATGTCCCTAATCGCATGCAATGCCTAACGACCTGCGAAAGTATGCTAACAAGTGTCAGCACTGGGTTGGTGTGTTCATAAAATGTAATTGTAATAAATAGAGTTGTAGGATATAGTAAATTCCAATTATATCTTAGGTAGCTAGCTTGTTACAAGTTTCTACACATATTAAACTGAAGTTAACTGAATGAGTTTGTGTTTTCCACCACATCATATCAAACTGTCACACCCCAACTGATGTCGGAAACATCGGTGTGAGACGAACGAGATTGCTCGAGACTTCATAACACTATTTGCGACAACAATTATAACAGAACTAATTTCATTTCATTCCAAATTGTCAAGTTACAATACATCGACATTCAAATTACAACAATGTTTCAAAATACAACAATAAGACAATAATCAAAATACAACATTGTTTCAAAATGATACAACAAATACAACATCCTAATCTAGTATAACAAGGCGTGTATCTAAAGTATCCCTACTAAGTTTCATCATCTCAATATCATCAACCTGCAATATGTTTAAAAGTACTAGGTTCAATACAAAAGTATTAGCAAGTATACAAGTTTGTTACATAGCATAAGTATAAAAATATTTAAACGAATCTACATGGCAAACTTTAGTTATCAAGGTTAACGTAAAACTGGCATGCACATATTCAAGTCAATCGTCTGATTACCGCAAGTATTAAATTTAACATGACCACAAGACTACGGACGGTGCGTTACTCCTATAGCGCTATACATGTTAAAGGGATGCTCGTACAAAGTTAATGACAAGTTTATCACATAAGAATAACCCAGATAGACGAATCAAGTATAACAAATTAGAATGCATGTATTGGATTGTTTATGCGTTTGTATAAAAGTCTAAGTGTAACTGTGTAGGTTTAATATTATACATATTGCACCCAAAGTGTGAAAAGTAAAAAGGGCGTTCTAGTATACTCACAGTTTTGCTAAATCTTCTTTAGTAAAGTCCGCGAGAGTTGAGTTGACGAGCACTGGAACACCAAGGTTACCCTACAGGGGGCAAACGGAGGCGTGAGTTGTTGAAGTTGAACAGGAGATTTGGATTCGGAATTAAAGTACGTAGTATGTAGCATAAAAGTATAATAAAAAACAGAAAATATATCCTGTCATGGCACTTGTCATGACACTGTGTTTCTGTGATTTTACGGGTCCTGGTTTGCCCGTAAGAATCAGTAATAAGGAACGCGAAAACAGAATAAACGGAGACTGAAACGACAAAAATTGTTCGGGCGAAAGGACAGTTCGCAAGACAGTAAGCCTTTCGCGCGAAAGGGATCACCCTTTCGTGCGACAGGGACCTGTTTGGTGAACTGAACTTCGTTTGAACGTTTTAACCATTATTCAATTATGTTTATGTGTTCAGTTAAGTTATTTGTTATAGTATATAGTATAATATAGTCCAGAATGTTCATATAATTCATAGAAGTCATGCACGGAGGTATAAACCTCGTTATAGTTCACCAAAGCACAAATTAGTTAACAAGGTTAACTAACCGGTTGGTCATGAATAACAGAAATGGAAATAACAGAATTTAAATAGCCAATCAACCGAATAAGAACAACCTGGGTGTGCCGTCTCAACATGGAAAGAATTAACTAAGGGTGTGTTTGTTTTTTTAAAGAAGCTCTTCCTGATCACTTCTGTCTGCGCCAAGAAGACCAAGGGCAGACATAGAGGTCTGAAGTGCGTTTGTTTTTCGGAAGACATTTTACTAAAAAATGTATGTGCGTCCTCTTCTTGGAGAAGACATGGACTAGGCTCTTCAAACCTCTTCTCAAAACCTCTGCACATTTTTATCATTCATCTTCATTCTCAAAACCTAGCCACAAGATCAAACATAACACAAACAAACCTCAACTCTTTTTCCCTCCCTCACCCTCTCTCTCTCTCTCGACGATTGACCGGCGCCGGAGCCGGTAATCCGGCCGGCGGATGGCTTCCGGTGAGACACCCTCAACACCCCTTAACTTCATCCCTCTCTTGTACCACGTTATACACATACCCTGCTACAGAGAAAGAGATATCTGCAGAGAAAATCGGAAGAGAGAGAGAGACCTGGAGAAAGAGACGCGGAGAGAGAAAGACGCAGAGAGAGAGAGATCGAGAGAAGAAGACGACGACGACTGTAGCCACCGGAGACGACGGCGGCGACAGTAGAGGTTCAGGCGGCAGCAATGGCTTCTTTCCGACCGTGCTCCTCCAACGATCAGGTTCAGGTGGGGCTCGGGTCCGAGAAACAGTGAGCAGCAGCGGCAATGGTGGATGACGGGGGATGGGGCAGTGGCTGAAGCAATTACCGACATCAGCAGGCGTGACGACGGTGGTGTGTTTTCCGGTTAGTTCATACCCATCTGTAAACTATCTGATTGGTATTTATATTTTGTAAAAATTGATAAGTTGCCTTTGTGAGTTGTCTGATCGTTCGAATGTGTGTGTGATGGTGGGTGTTGGTGGATTGTGGTGGGTCACGGTGGTTATGGTGGGTGTTGGTGGATTGTGGTAGGTTGTGGTGGGTCACGGTGGTTTTGGTGGGTGATGGTTATGGTGGGTTGTGGTTGGTTATGGTTAGGTTACGCTTCAGACATTAACAAATAAACAGTCTTCTTCTTGCAGACTGCAGACCTTTGGTCCACCTCTTCTCCTGTAGATGTGGTTCGCAGACCGGAGACCTTTTACCTCTTCAAAAATCTAACTCTAGGATATTATTTGAATGTTCGTTTTACAAGTTGAGGTGGGGTCTGGAATAATACATAAGGAAGGAAGGAGGTGTCATGACTCATCATGAAGGTTTGTTGCCTCGTCATGCCTATCCAGTCTCTCTTTGACAGCTGGATCCCTCTCAACCTTCACGTGTCGTCTCTCTAACCCTACCCTACCCATCCCAACCCAACCACCGCACCGCCTTTCTCTCACGGCGGCCCCAATTTTCGACTGTAAACTTACCCAAACCACCATTTCATCTCCTCAGTCTCCGTCAATCTCTCACATATCCTCCACAATTTTACCGGATTTCATCCGTACGTCTAGGATTACAGTCTTCCGGCTCCAATTTCCGTTTTTAGCGCCACCAGAACAGGTCGGACTCTCTCTCTCTCTCTCTCTATACACACACACACTACACACGTATATATATTAAGCTAGTTGAAACACACACACACACACAAGTCAGAACGCTATAATTATGCAGATAAGTTAGAAGAAATAGAAAGATGCTCGCCTGCATGTGAAGCTATTTTTGTTGAATTACTGATTTAATAGGACCTGAATCTGATTGTCATGTTTTTTTCACTTAATCTGTCGAGTTAATTTCGATAAAAGGATTTTGAATTTTGGTTCAGATTTGATTTTTATGATACGTCAATTGTGGCTATAGTAGGCGTTTTTAGGTTGAGGCAGCGAATATAAGTAGGCTGGGGTTTTTTAGGGCTAGAATTTCATTTATGCGGTTATATAATTCATAGAGGAAAATGAGCTAATTTGATTAGGATAACTTGTTTGGAACTAGTCGCTTCATCAGCTAAGATTGATGAATTTAAGATGAAAATTATTAAAACAATGTAGAGATCCAGTTGATATGCTATTTAAAGCCAAAATGCTAGTTAGATCTAGGACAGAGGGAGTCTGAGTTTAGGATTCTATATACAACAACAACAACAACCATACCCAGTAAATCCCACAAATAGCAAAGCTACTCATAGGGTCTGAGGAGGGTGGGATGTAGACAGACCTTGCCTCTATCCCAGGGATAGAGAGGCTGCTTCCAGAACCAAAACGAACAGTAAACCAACACATCAAGTCCAAGAATATATAAAAATAGAAAAATAGACTATAGAAAAAAAGAAGTCACCTATACGAAGCAAGTGATCAGAGTGGCACAGTATAATGTAAATCATGTATAATAGCATACAACATCATTTGGGCATATACACAAGAAGTCAATCGTCAGTAAAGTCACTTAAAAGAATAAGAAAACCTACTTCCCTAAAATACACCTAAGACCTTACTGAAGTATCCTCTAGAAGTCCTTAACCCTAATCCTACGCCTCCATGAAGTCCTATATGTGTTTTCTTTTCTTCTTTATTTTGATGTTTTATTGGAACATATCTTTCAAGATATAGAGCCAAAAAACTGTCTTTTGAGGGGGATTTTTTAATATGGAATACTTATTAACTTCATAGAAGTAATATAGGATGATTATTTTAGCTGAGCAGAATTATATAAATGATAGGGAAAAAGTTTTTAGCCCATTTATATGGATTACAGAAATAAAGGTTTTCATATCATTTGGATTACGGAAATACTCACAGTTGTACCATTGTAATCCAAATGAACGGAAAAAAGAATGAAAGATTGTGGACGATACAAATATGTGGCATCTGTATGTTCACGTGATCCAGAATTCAACTTTTTTACATCGAAAACTGTGTAGCTTTTTATAATCAGACCTTATCATTACCTCAAAACTATCAGTTTGTGATCTTCGTAGAATTCATTACGAAGTTTAGTTCTACCGAAGTCTTTGTAAGAAGTGTTGGTTTGAGGATTGAGTTTTGTCGTGTGCAGAAATATTGGTTGACTTTGTTGGTTTCAACACGCTATGCTGTAAAGATATTTTTCAAAGCGATTAATTTTGGCCTTAAGCATACCGACTACATATCTGGCTTTTGCTAAATTTGTCATTTGCTGTTTTCTTGGTTAGTTATTGATGTTCCTTTCTAGTTGACGAGAGACATCTTCTTTAAGATAGTATTAAGACATCTTTTGTTTGGATGTAGAATGATTAGGAATATAAATCAAAATTGACGAAATATTGTTTTTTTTTTTTTTGCAATATTTGCCCGTATCTGCAAAGTGACATCTAATGAGTATATGGGAAACTATAATACAAAGTTGCCAGCACTATACGGCGTATACGCACATGGCACGTAGAGAAGAGTTGTTTAGTCTGATAAAAACAGAACTTACATAATCTTTGTATCTAAAGGTAATGTCAAGTGTAAGTGTACTTGAGTGAAGTTTGGGGACTGCATGCACATTTAAGTGTTGTTTGGGCTCGACATTTGATTTGCGTGCTATAGTTATAGAAGTAAATTATGTAAGATGCATATCTAAAAATGGCATACTTTCACACACACAGTTCAGGGGATTTTTTTTACTAGTTGTCAAACACCTTAAATATCCTTTATAACAACAAACTTGGGGCGAGAGAGATCTCATGGACCAAAACAATAGCAGTGAAATTGGCTGGAAAGGTAATTTCAATATAAACAGGTGATAAAAAAGTAAATACTTCAATTTACGTGGGAGGCCTTAAATTGGAAATTATTGCAAATTTGTATAATGGTTGGATGATTAAAGAAAGAACAATGTATTCTTGAATCATACATGTTCGTAAACATGAAATTTTTTCTTTAAAATAAGTAATTTAACTTTGCAAATTGCTATGCTTTTTGTAGTAATCTCCATTTTGAGATGAATTGTTAATAGATAATGGCTTTTGACCAAATGTAGTAGGAGTCTAGGAGATTATCTGTTTAAAAGTTGTATTAATTTAAAATTTCTATAGTTTGTTAACTTATTCAAGTTTTTTAAAGAAAGTTTAACTGTGTGATGTTTAAAGACGTTTTGATCTTTTTATATATAAATTCAATAACTTTTAGCTTTTTTTCAAACGGCAACAAAAGTTTCATAAAGTAAGTAACTAACAAGAAGCTAGAATTACAAAGCACCAAAACAAAGGACCAAACACGAAACACCTAATTCAAAGTAACTAGCACCGAACAAATCCGTTCTCAACAAACACCAGACCTGGATAGTTTTCTAAATAAAACATCGCCAACACTTTAAACAAAAGCACTCAAAAGACACCACAAAACCACTTAAAAGAAGCCAAAGAAGACCTCTAAAAAGCCTGGGGTCTAGAATTATTTGATAGAGAAACAAATCGCCTACGCAAGAACACTCTTGATTCAGCAGTATTAAGACCAATTTGTGGAAAACAAATCAATGCTCCTGAACAAAAAGAGTAACTAATTCTAACATGAGTTGTTGATGGATATATACAAATCTGTATTATCTTGAACTTTGAATTTGAACAAGATCAAGAAACTAAAGAAAATCAATGAATCGACGTTGTATATGATCCTACTACCTTGGTTTAAAAAAGCGTGAATCGCATAAAAGCGACGAGGTCCAAAACCGAGGCGCAAGGCAATTATATAATTTTTTTATATATTCTATAGGTTTCTGGGTCATTTACCCAATATTTAGACACAAATAAGCTTTATATATGTTTTAATATTGAGAATACATACATGTACAGCCTGAAAAGCATGATGTACAACAATCTGTTGCACAAAAATGTGGCATATACATGAGGCGCGCGCCTCAGAGGGGGTTTTGCACCAAAAAAGTGCACCTCAGGTGCGCTTTATGTACATAGTGCGCCTCAGCCTACATAAAGGATTGGGCTTAATAATTAGACTATTTGAGCGATTTGAAATTAAAGTTGACGCTTATACGGATTCTGTATTCGTCTATCTTTTGTACTCTAGATACTATATCTTTATGGCCCAAATAATATTCGCAGGCTTATTTCGCAGTCACCTGGAATTAGAAGAAGCTTCTGTGCATCTTTTGTGCTTCAGATTAACAAGTGTATTCGTCATCTAATCAACGTGTATTCATGTAATCTTTGGGTGTCAAAACTCATAATCTTGTTGTTTTTCTGTGCTTGTAACATTGTGTAACAAAACAGATCAAAATGTTAAATACTAAAAGCACAAAATGTTTCTCATCTGCGGGGTTTACTAATTTAAAGTGTGCAGTGTGCTTGTCGAGAAATCATAAAATCGTTTGCATCATTATCAATAGACTCTGTGTATTTCATCTGGCTTTGATATTTACATAAACACATTTTTTTCATCATTCATACTGAATTAAAAATTTCAATTTTGGTACATATTGTCATTATTCAGCTGGTAATCTCTTTATCTTGTTTGTTTAACTTATAAGATGCCATCTTCACTCAATCTGTTGGTCTTGGATATCACATATCAGTACATTCATCTTGAATAATCATATACAGCAATTAAGTTCCAGCCATGGTTTTAACAAATGCTTGAGGCGCCTCAAGGCGAAACCGCCAAAAAACGAGTCTGAGGCGCGCCTCATGGGGTTTTTATTGTATATGCGCCTCAGAGGGGCTGAGGCGCTAAGAAAGGCTGCGCTTCAAGGGATTTTGATAGTTGTTTTTGACTTTTTGTGTCAATTTCAAGCATTTCATGTCTTCTTATGTGTGTTTTTGATAATTTTGATGAATCTAATGATGAAATTAGTTAGTATTATTATTTTTATAATATGTATAATTTTTATATTTATTTGTTAATACCGCCTCGGCCTTAAGCCTTGTTTCGCCTCGAGGATTATGCCTCGTGAAGTGAAGGGAAAATGCCTCGAAACTCGTTTCCGTTCTTTTAAACCTTGGTTCCAGCAACTACTCTGATCTATTGTGCTTATTGGAGATGCTTCATTATGAGCAATATCTATTCATAAAGCATCTTCTACGAACACCATTAAACATCTAGACATATAAGATCTCTTACTGTCTGTTTGTTGAAAATATTTTTGGTTATCTTTCATGTAATTTTGTAGACTTGATTTTAGCAACGATTGATTGTCATTCATCACTAAATGTGATTTCTGCAGGTGCTTCTTGGTTAAATTTCTAAGATTTAAATAGCTCCTTAAGTTGCTGAGAATTGTTGACTGCACGTTTATATTCCAACCTGTAGTTTCATGGGGACTGGAGAAGAGAGCTCACCTGCCAAAAATTCCAAATCTACTTCAAATCAGGTTTCCTCACTCTTTCTTCTGTAAATTAGTCTTTTGCGTGTAATTACACAGTTATCTTACCCTCTTTGACTACAGGAAACACCTCCACCTTCATATCCTGATTGGTCAAGCTCTATGCAGGTGCATGTTATAAAACCTTAACTTTTTTTGTCAATAGATTCATTAAAACAAGTGTCACATGATGAGATGAATCGAACCGAGAAAGTGATTGTATATAGATTGCGTGTATAGGGGCTCTATATATAGAGTATAACATGAATACTTTGTAGACTAATATAAGACGGATTTTTTGTAATATTTAGTGACCTTTGTGTTCAGGCTTATTATGGCTCTGGGGTTGCTCCACCTTTCTTTGCGTCAACTGTTGCTTCTCCAACTCCTCATCCATATGCATGGGGTGGTCAGGTAATTATACATGTAAAAAGTTATTGAGATGCAGATGTAGTTAAGTAATTGACATTATGTTTAATAATCCATTGTATTTCTAACTGTTTCAGCATCCTATGATGGCACCTTATGGGACTCCGGTTCCATATGCTGCTATGTATCCGCCAGCAGGAGTTTATGGTCATCCCGGTATGCCTATGGTAAGAATCAGTCTTCCTTAACAAAGTTTTCTTTTAGATTGCATCTTCTACAGCATGTAAACTGTAAAGTGCATAATGCGTATTGCTGTATGGTTCTTATTCTTTTAATGATTATCCTTGTAGACTCCTGGCACTGTGCAGCCGACCACAGAAATGGAATCGAAGGCCCCCAATGGGAAGGACAAGGTCAACAAAAAGTCAAAGGGGTCTTCTGGAAATGTCAATGCCAGCGGTGCTAAGACTGGAGAGAGTGGGATGGCGGCTTCAAGTTCAGGGAATGACGGCGGCACCCAAAGGTCTTCATACTTGAATATTGATTCATAGAATTAGTTAGATCTCAGTCGATATGGTGTGTTTTGTAATAGATTATACCATGTTGATCTTAACTTTTGAACGTTAACAGTGCTGAAAGTGGAAATAATGGTTCATCCGATGCAAGCGATGAGGATAACCAGCAGGTGTGTGTTTTCACATTAGTAGTCAGATTTTCAGTTATTTTCTATTTTTGTTATATAGGGGTGTTTGGGATTGCTTATTTTAGTGACTTATTAGCGTATTGACTTTTTGAAAAGTTAAAAGGTGACTTTGGGATGAGATTATTATGTGAGAGGAAAAGTCAATAAGTCGCTCCATTGTGACTTATTAACTTTTCCAAAAAGTCGTAAGTTGTTTTGAAAAGCTAAGCCAAACATGGCCATAATACATATTGACATCAAATCTGTACCTGTAGGATTATTCTGGAGGCAAAAAGGGAAGCTTCCATCAGATGCTTGCAGATGGTGACTCTACACACCTTTTCTTTAGTTTTACGTCCATGTTTGAAAATTTATCATAAATTAATTAATGCAGCGAATGCACGAAACAACAATTCTGGACCAAATGTTCAGATGCCAGTGCCTGGAAATCCTGTAGTTTCTATGCCTGCTACCAATCTTAATATGGGGATGGACCTGTGGAACCCGTCTGCTGGATCCGGGTCTATGAAAATGCAACCAAATCACTCTGGTGTCTCGCAACCAGGGGTTCCACCACCAATAATGGCTGATCAGTGGGGTCAGGTACACAAATTCTTATCTTCTGAATAATTATTTGTCCTTTTTAAGGTTGCATTAGTTTGTTTTTAAATTATGAGTACACATGCTACTTTATTGACAACAGGATGAGAGAGAATTGAAGAGGCAGAAAAGGAAGCAATCCAATAGAGAGTCAGCTAGAAGATCAAGGCTACGCAAGCAGGTAATGTATACCTTGTCGCTGTCGGGTCAAGCAGTTGGTGAAATTGATTCTTACTATCTAGAGATATATTAACTCTTACAATATGATTGTCTTTTATAATAATGACTGAAATAATAAAAAAAAGAAAGTTTTACCAAATTTATATATGTATTCTATTTGGCAGTATTTTGATAACATACCTTGTTTTATCCAGGCTGAGTGTGAAGAGCTACAGGCAAGAGTAGAGACGCTAAACAACGAGAATCACTCACTCAGAGATGAACTGCAGAGGCTTTCTGAGGAATGTGGGAAGCTTACAGCTGAAAATGATTCAATAAAGGTTTATGCCACTCTCCATATACGATTTTTTTTAAGTATAGTAGCATTGGATCAAGTTATACCGCATGTATGCTATTTATGATTTATGTTGGTTGGACAGGATGAATTAACCAGGTTTTTTGGACCTGAAGCTGTTTCGAAACTCGATGCACATCTTCAATCTCGAACGAATGAAGATGAAAGTTGACATCATGACAACAAGTTACTTGTTAAGCTTATACAATTAGGTCAACAACCATTTCCGAGTTATCAAAAGGAATCGACTTTAGGATCTGATTAAGGAAGTGCAGCACTTATACACTCCATAACCAAGGTAATTGTGACATTGTAAGATGTTTAATATATAGAATTTCGGGTCTTGATACTTGCTGTTGTAGTAGTAAAGGTTGTATTTGAAAGTCTAGGAATTACATGAGAATTATGTGTTCTCACTTTAACTTTTTTGTTTAAAACATTTTTATGAGTTATCATATCCGGAATGTTTATTATTTTTAAGACTAACATGCAGTTATGTACCGCATCTTACAATATCACACGCTTACAACGTTGGTTTGTTAAAATCACGTGCTTTCCACGTCTCTCTTTTTTTTACTTCTTTCCACGTGCAACTCACACACTTCACCTAATCAGACCAAAACAGTCTTTCCCCTTAAAATATTATTTTCCGAACAATTAATTCAAAAGGCAGATTGATACTGTCAGCTAGCTCCCATGCGGAATCATCTTGATCACCACCATTAGACCATTGCAGCAACCATGCACAACGCAATTATGAAGCTTTCTCAGTTTTTGGTCCAATACTTTTACATGTATAGAAATTAAAACAACCTATGATTCACTGAGGCAAAGATCCTGGTTGCAAAGGTTGACCTTTACAAGGCTGTGCTGTAAAATATGCGGGCGGTGTCTGCTGTGGTTCTGCCGACTGCAGGCGAGGCAAGTACAGGCGCACATAGGTTCAAAATAGTGATCGAGGAAAGCGCCAAAGATAGGAGGCGCGAGCAAGCAAGCGAGGACTTCTAACTCTTTCAAAGGCACGAGGCGGTGTCTTGCTTGCATGCATGTGTACTTCTAATGCGCATGGACCAGATCTATGTTCTATCAACCCCTTTGCTAGTAAAGAAGCACCGACCATCCGTTCTATCACACCCCATTGACTAATGACGATCAAATTTCCTTCTTCCCCCTTAGCATATAAGGCTCATCCCAGTGGCTCACCTTGTGTAAGGTGATCATCTCTGCATTGGTTCTGAAGTTAAGTTTATTAGAACCAAATTGTCAGCTACTTGTGAAGGACAGACATGCCTTATATTACAACCCTACTTAGCTAATTGTTGGTGCCAAGCTAAAACATTGACAACTTAGTATCGTCATAAAACTAACATGTAACTGATTTGAATTATTTTGTGAACTGGACACTGTCGGGCAGTACATTCTTCATTGATGGAATCACTGATCGTGTCAATAGAATTATGAACGGATAAATGACTTGTCAAGCAGCCAGAGGTAGATCAATTCTTCCAGGAACGGGTCAAGCAACTCGTAGTTTCTTTTTTATGCTGTCTAAGAGGGTGTTTGGTGTTGCGTTTTCAAAATAGATTATGCGTTTTTAAAATAGATTGTGTTTTCGAATCTGCTTTTGAAAAAACATGTAGGTACATGCTTCTCCAAAACTGCGTTTTGGAGGCAGATAATCACTTTTTCATCCAAACACTTTTTTAGATTATTTATGTGAAGATGTATGGTCCCAATTCCATGCACGCATGGCAGGGACCACACCACTTTCTTCGTCCTACATGGCGCTTACATCAGCAAACAAATCCAGAAGCTTCTGAAAGACGTCAAGGTGGCACCGAAGATGCTCCTCCAGACAAAAAGGATGACACGTGTCACCATTAATCAGGCGCCATGTAGACCTGCAACAAATCTGGGGGCAGACCGACAGCAGCTGCACGATTTCTCCAACATGGACAAATATTGGTGCGCCACGTGGACGGACCACTATCCTGACCATAGCAGAGGAGACCAAGAGGATATTCCCCTTGGTCGGACAGCTGGCGCCCAACAACAGCTGGCGAGGTCGCTCCTCCCTCCTTCACCCTCCGGCTATAAATAGAACCCTTCATCGTTCAGGTTACCCATTTTGTTCACCTTGCATTTCACCTCTAACACACACTCTTTATTCCTCAGAACAGTACTTATTCTCACGCCGGAGCCCGGTTAAGAGGGAAACCCCCATATTCCCCTCTTAACGAGCTAACGGTTTGCTGTTTTGCAGGATTCCGGTCACAAGTGAGTGGAGAAGGAGATTGAACCCACGTAAGAGACAATCCAGCTAGTTAACCATCGGTGTTAACTAGTGTTTCATCATTGGCGCCCACCGCATTTTTTGCAAACCACTTTCATCTCCTTTTTCTTCAAAAAGCTTTCTAAATGACTGAACCAAACCCTTCACCTCACGTGGACGGAGAAATCTCTTCCTTTGAACTGATTTCGGACACCGCTCACGTCCAAAGGTTTCAAGGGAACGAGACTATCTGAGAAGGGCAAGTAAACAATGAGATACCCAATATCTTTGGGATCACTTCCAGAGTTATCCATCAAAGAACAAACGGAGCTACTTTTCAACCTCCACTCGGGGTAGTTAACCAAACACCTCCAGAAGTTTCCACTCCAAACCATGGGGCTGGTCCTTCAGCACCATCGGGTCAAATGCAGTTGAACTTCTCAGCACTCTTAGGGCTACCTGAAGGAGAAACTCTGGCCTCCTGGTATGCCAAGCAGACATCATCTCTGAACCTTGTCTATGCGCAGTTAAGCGCACCGCAAGCTCTGCTCCAAGCACAAGCAACTCAGTCCGCTTTTGTTACTCCACCACAAAGAGCACCAAACGCTCATATTCCTCAACAGATGCATGTGCGGAACCAACAACCTGATAAAACACCCAACATCAGAAGGCAAAGTGTGAACGACACACGTGACACGTACGGCGAAACCGAAAGCAATTATGTGCAACACACCCACCAGCAAAGGAAGGCAGTGCACAGTCGTTTAGGCTCGCGCAACATAAACGACGAATGGGTTAGCTACAACGAAGAAGATGACACAACGTACAAGAGAGAAAGCACGGTATTTAGCAGACTACCACCATAACACGGGGCGTATAAACCCCACAAGCACGCGGGGTACAATCCAAATGAAGAACATGACTACTCGTTGAGCTATCGCCCAGAAGGCATAGCTGAAAAGTCTAAATTCATCAGAGAGATCGCAACAACCGATATCGATAAGACAAAACTGCCACACAATGTGGGCAAATACAATGGTTTAACAGATCCTGACGACCACCTCCAAGTCTTCAATGGCGCAGGGCTAACAGGTGGTTGGACATTACCAACTTGGTGTCAACTTTTCGCACAAACCTTTGTCGACGCAGCGCGCGTCTGGTTTGACAGTCTGCCAGCAGGAAGAATTAAATCATGGATCGATTTTCGAGACAAGTTCCTCGCGCACTTCTCCCAACAGCGCAGGCACACTAGAGATCCAGCTGATTGCTTAAATATATGGAGGAAAGATCATGAAAGCATAGAAGATTTCATTACCAGATATAACAAGGAATGTCTAGAAATCGGAGATGTAGGCGAGAAGATGATGCGTGCACACTTCATGAGGGCAGTAAAGTGCGATGACCTGATCAAACAATTGAAAGGAAGAGATGGAGGCCCCAAAGATTGGGACACCTTCATTGAAGCAGCAAAGACAATTGCGCGCACTGATAAACAAATGACCGACGATGACAGCCGTCAATACAATTACAGTCAAAATGATCGGCGCAACAAGAAAGGCAAAGGCCATTCATGGAAGACATCTGGCTACAAAGAAAGAAGTCCGATAAGAGAAGATACGCGTGCTACGATCAATCAGATCAGCCATCTCAAAGAGGTTAAGAGAGAAAACAGGGAAAAGCAGTGGACACCCTTGACAAAAACCCCTTCCGAGGTCCTGTGAACCGAGAACCACCAGTTCAAACCTCCCTTACAGATGCGAAACAAAAGGGGCCAAGACCCAAATCTTTTTTGCGAGTTCCACAAAAATACAGGTCACTTGACCGATGACTGCTTTAGCCTAAAGCAGGAGATAAAAAGAGCTTTGAAATATGGAAAGCTCACCCATCTGGTAAAAGGAGGAAAGCGCGATAACCGCCAAATTCAGAGAAGGGAAGAAGGCCCAGACAACAAAAAGCTTCGAAAGTTAGAAACTCATATGATCCAAGGGGGTCCACGAAGATCACGAAAGAACTATAACAAACGCGCCCAAGACGATTCTTGGCGCGAAAAACAAGTTGTTTTCCCCGTGGTACGAGGGGGCCCAAGAGAGAGAAGACCTATAGTCATTTCTGGCGTGATCGGTCATTACCAGACTGACTACATTTTCATTGATCCAGGGAGCACCGTAAATATCATCTACGAACAATGCTTTAATCAATTCGACCAGGAGGACAAAGCGCGCCTAGAACCAGTAGATTACCCCACTAACTGGTTTCTGCAACGAAGCCGTTTTTCCTCTCGGCCAGATATCGTTCCCGGTGCTGCAATCGGATGGAAGGAACTCAAGAACAGAAGAAGTTACATTCATGGTGTTTCCAGCAAGCTCAAGACATGATATCCTTTTGGGAAGAGAGTCCCAAGGAGATTTTAGTATGATCTGTTCAGGGCCACATTTAGTTATTGGGTTCCCAACAGAGACAGGGATAACAATAATTTACGCAAGCAAAGAGGTCCTCGCAACTGATGAAATCAGACCGACAAAAGCGAGCAAATCCGCACCGCGCGCAGAAGCCGAAAAGTGGATACTGAACAACAAATATCCAGAACAAACTGTCACTTTGGGCCCAGCAATGTCAGATCTCACGCGCGCGGCGCTAAAAAAAGTTGTTATTTGAGAATATGGACGTGTCCGCCTGGACACCGGCCGATATGGTCGGCGTTCCACGGCACATAGCAGAACACAGGCTGAATGTTTCTGAGAACGCTAAACCTGTGGTACACACGAAACGTCATCTGGGAGACATAAAGCACGATGCCATGCAAGAGCAGATCACCAAATTACTAAACGCTGGTATCATCAGAGAAGTCCGTTACCAAACCTGGGTAGCCAGCCTAGTGATGGTCCCTAAAGGAAATGGTGGTTGGCGAATGTGCGTGGATTATAAAGATTTAAACAAAGCATGCCCACACGACTGTTACGATTTACCGGAAATTGATGAGAAAATCGATTCATTGGCGTCGTTCAGATGGAAATGCTTCCTTGATTGTTATAAAGGATACCATCAGGTGCAGATGGCCATCCAAGATGAAGATAAGACTGCATTCCGCACGCCAACAGGGTTGTATTGCTATACGAAAATGCCCTTTGGACTAAAGAATGCAGGAGCAACTTATCAGAGATTAATGAATGAAACATTCAGCGATGCAATCGGCAAATACATCGAGGTATACATGGATGACCTGGTCATCATGAGCAAGGAAGAGAGTATGATGTTGGTGAACATCCAAAAAACGTTCGACACGTTGCGCGGAGTGAACATTAAACTGAACCCAGCGAAATGTTCCTTCAGAATGGAAGAAGGAAAGTTCTTAGGCTTCATCATCACAAAGGACGGGTTCAAGGTTAATCCGGAGAAAGTTCAAGCGATAGAACGGATGTCTTCACCGTCAACGATAAAGGAAATGCAGAAGTTGGCCGGACAGTTAGCAGCCCTCAACCGTTTACTCGCCAATCATGCAGCGAAATCTTTCCCATTTATCAAAACACTCAGCAACTGTGTGAAGAAGAAACAGTTCCAATGGACGCCTAAAGCCGAGCACACATTACGAGAAATGAAAGACTGCCTCATACGGTTACCAACGCTGACTGCACCAATGAAAGGCGAACCGCTGGTCATGTACCTACAAGTATCAGAAAAAGCAGTAGGAGCAGTTCTACTCGTGGATTGACAAGGCATACAAACGCCGGTTTACTACGTGTCCCGCACCCCGAATGACCCAGAAACGAGGTATGCCATAATGGAGAAGCTGGTCCTAGCATTGATTCACACGTCAAGATGATTGCGCAAGTACTTTGCCAACCACGTCATTCATGTCTTAACGAATTACAACATCGGCAACATCCTTGCAAGGCCTAAGATATCCGAGAGATTGGCAAAATGGGCCATAGAACTGGGAGGCCACAATGTGGTTTTTAAGCCAAGACCAACAATCAAGGGTCAAGTATTGGCAGACTTCCTAACAGAGGTGCCATATGACAAAGACAGAGAGTGCAAGGCAATGGAGAGAACTGAAAGGAAACATTCGGAAGAACCATGGCTACTGTATACAGATGGCGCGTCTAACGAAGATGGCGCAGGCGCAGGGCTTAGATTGGTAAGTCCAGAAAAGCATGAGTTCACATACGCCATCCGGTTAGACTTCAAGAGCACAAATAATGAAAACGAATATGAAGCTTTTCTTGCTGGTCTGAGGTTAGCAATCAAGATGGGAGTCAAACACATAGAGGCACATGTAGACTCCATGCTAGTAGCAGGGTAGATCAATGGCTAGTATGACGCCAAATGAGATGTGATGGCACTATACCTAGACCAAGCAAAAACATTGCTACAAAACTTCAATTCCTACCAGGTGCACCACATTAACAGGAGCGAGAATAAACAAGCAGATGCACTGAGCAAACTCGCGTCCACCAGCTTCCAGCACCTGGCCAAGGACGTGCGCATTGAAGTTCTAAGCAATCCATCAGTACCGCTAAGGCAAGTGAGCGTCATCCAACTGGGAGCAACGTCCTGGATGACTCCGATTATCATGTTTCTCCAGTCTGGAATACTACCCGAAAGCAAAGCCGAAGCGCGAAAAATACAATACAAGTCCGAACATTACCAAATGGTTGATGGCATTTTATACAGGAAATCATACCTCGAACCATTGCTAAGATGTGTAGACCCAGAAGACGCAAATTACTTGATCCGCGAAGTACATGAGGGTATTTGTGGCATTCATGCCGGCCCAAGAATGGTGGTAGCAAAAGTAATGAACGCGTGATACTACTGGCCAGGGATGCACCTGGATGCAGTCAAAGTCCTGAGAAAATGCAGTGGTTGTCAGAGGCATGCCCCGAAAACAATGCGCCCAAAAAACGAGCTGGTCCCCGTAACAACGGCCTGGCCTTTCCTGCAATGGGGTATAGACATGGTTGGTCCTTTTCCAGAAGCTCCAGGAGCAGTGAAGTTCATCATAGTCGCAGTAGACTACTTCACAAAATGGGTAGAAGAAAAGGCGATAGCATCAACCACGTCTACTGTGGTGCGAAGGTTTATCTGGGAACAAATAATTTGTCGATTCGGATTGCCTCTGAGAATCATAACCGATAACGGAAGAAATTTCGATGCGGAAGATCTCCAAAATTGGTTTAAGGAGCTGAACATAGAACACACCTTCTCCTCGGTGGCACACCCCCAAGGAAACGGTCAGGTCGAAGCAGTGAACAAAAGTATCGTGGACGGTATCAAGGCCCAGTTGGGAACGCAACGAAGAGGATGGGTAGATGAGTTGCCCAACATACTGTGGGCCCATAGGACCATGCCAAAGACAAGTAACGGGGAAACACCGTTCAGCCTAGTCTATGGGTTAGAAGCCGTGATACCGGCAAAGATTGGCCTGCCATCTCCAAGGATGCTCTCCATGAATATGATTAACAATGAAGAAGAAAGAAGGTTGGACTTAGACCTTCTAGAAGAAATAAGAGAAATGGCAGTAATCAACGAGGCAAAATATAAAACCAAGCTGGAAAAATACTATAATAGTAAGGTCAGAATTTGCACTTTCAACCCCGGCGACTACGTCTTGAGAGACAACGAGGCGTCCAACGCCGAAAGACAGGGAAAACTAGCTCCCAAGTGGGAGGGACCTTATGTCATCGATGAAGTCCTCGGGAAAGGAGCGTACAAGCTGCGAACACTCGGAAACAAAGAAGTCCCCAGGACTTGGAATGCCCAGCAACTCAGGAAATGTTATATGTAGACGGTTATAAGTCTTATTTTCTCTTGTAATGAATGGCCGTCGGCCCAACACAGTTAACTCTAATACAAGAAGTGTTGGCTATCTTATCTTGTGTGAATTTCTGTTACAACTACGTATATTACTTCGGGCATACACGAAAACACCAATGGCTCAGACATAGGAAACGTTGTAGACCTCCAAGGCTCTTCACAACTAAGTGCATAGCCGGGTAAAAAACACAACCAAAGCCTATCACGCCAAATACCACTTTGTGCCCATTTACACACGAAAGCATCGTAAACACGGTAAAACGAACATTGTAAGACCCCCAAAGCTGAGCACAGTCGGGTCAACACAATAGCCTGTAAAACGATCACTTCGTATACACGAATCAAACTGCGCGCTTACGACAGAACAAACGTTGTAGAGTTTTTCCTAGCACAGCACAATACAGTGCAAAGCTGGGATAACTAAAACAATCTAACCTGTCTCAGCCATCATTCATTCGTAATACCTAATCAAAGTAATTACACATGCACATATTGTAACGATAAAAAATCCACAACGAATAAAGACCAAAAAGCCACAATTAGTATAAAACATGTCAAGTGTACCAAATATACCAACAGACATAGCAACAGAAAGTAAAATTGTTTACAAAGCGTAAGGTAAATTGTTCAAAGGAATTGTTGGACGATTACAAGGCTATCAAGCCTATACGCGGCACGCAGGCCGGAAACCTTCAATCATGACGGCTAGTACCAGCACCCCCGGCTTCGCGATCTTCATCACCAAGAGCTTTCTTCAGCTACGCAATTTCGTCAGGTTTTCGGGATAATTTTCCAGCAGCCTTGACGATAGCAAATTCAAGAGATTCGAACTCCTGCCGCTTCTCCGTGTAACGAGCCTTGCAGTCGGTTTTATATAAGTCAAAACTCTTCAAGGCTTCCTTCGCCTCAGCAGCTGATCTTCCTTCAGCATAACCCTCTTTACGGCCATGATCATACGCAGCTTCACCAAGTTCATACATATACTTGGCTAGCTCCTCAGACCCTGCGATACGTTCAGAAATCTGCAGAAAGTAATAGAAACGTAAGAGAAGCAACAACGCCCAACTAAACGCAAGCAAACACAAAGGAAATTACTAGAGGCACTGCACGCGCAAGCAGCCACTTGCAATCAGCGGTAATCTCCTCAACCAAACTTCTCCAACTTGGCTATGCGTTGGACGTATTCCTGTTCTCTCTTCCGATACGCGGCGCGCTCCTGCTCAACCTCATCACTTATTTTTGTCTTCTCTCCCGACAACCTAACAATGGTATCGCGCTGGGTTTGCATCTCCTTGTTTGTTCGCTCACAATCAGTTTCCCAGTCTTTCAGCTTGTTAGCGTTCAACTGTTTTTCCTTGGCAAGCTTCTCTTCTGCATCAGCAACCCTCCATGCCAAACCCTTCTTCTCAGCATTAAATTTTTCTCTCTTCAGCAAACGCCTTCTTGGCAGTCTCAAATTCCAACGTGTCCTCCCCCATTAACTGCCATTCCCGCGCAATTTCCTGGGAGGTAGCAAAAAAAGTTGACCCCAACATGGATGTGATCGTCCAAGAGATCCATCCGATTGCGTTTCTTTTGGAACAATCTTTCAGCAGGGGGGAGGGACAGAGAAAAGAACTCTCGGCAGTTGTTCAGGTCAGTCATCCGAGACCCTTGAGTCAGGTTCCAGCGAGGGGCGTGGGGGAGATCAGCACATGCCGGATTATGGGTATCCCAGGACCCACCTTGAACTTGTTCATATTCAGGACTCCGGCGAACTCCTGATGTGCCACCACCTCCAGAGCCCGGTGGACGCTTGGTGTAAATGGTGTGATGTGGAGTAGCCTCACTTGACTCCTCCTCAACATCACCATCTCCACCACGACCACCATCTCCATCACGACCACCATCGCCACCATCACCTGCATCAGCACCATCACCACCACCTTCCCCAACCTGCTCAACCTCCACGTCACCTTCTTTCCTCTTTCCCGGATCAGCACAAGGAGGAGATAGACCAAAGACTCTGGAAGGTGGAGAGATAGGATGGGTAATCTTGGAAATATCGACCTTGGAAGTGCTCCTACCAGATTTAACACCTGCTACGAGACAAGCACGATAGTCAAACGCAAGAAAGAAAGGAAAAAAAAGAAGACAAAGACAAACATAAAAGCCGTACCTCGAGAACCAGAAGCCGCGTATATCTTCTCCAGAAGGTTCTCATGTTTCGCACCAAAAACACCCAGGTCAATCTCCGACTCTGAGAGTGCGGGAGGGGCCTCCTTCTGAGAGTGCAGCGACAGCCTGTTCATCGAGTTTCTTTTTCTTGTCTTCAAAAGCTTTTTTCTTCTTCATCATCTTGGTCAAAGTAGCATCATCATCAGGATCATGCTCAGTACGCTTATCTCCTTGTAACACCTCGAAAATTCACGTCCTATAAAGTGTGGACACGTGTCATATGTTTGAACGTGTGAAAGAATGTTCTGAAAGGACTAAAGTTGACAAACATGAAAAGTATATAAAAATACGAGTTCTAAATGTCAACAGTGAATAAATATATTGTACATTAACCCTACATGATGCTCATACCATCAAACGAATAAATCATGGATCATACGAAGTTAAAAGTGAGAGATTACAAACTACAGGGGTTAAATGTGTCAACATGTTTAAGTAATATCTCTGAGTGACCTTTTGATAAACCCGAAGCTTTGTAACGGTTAATTATACTCACTAGAATGCACGATATAAATTTCATAAAGTTTCGTTATCGTATGAGAAAGTTATGATCAAATTCGTATGTGAGGGGTTAAAAGCGTCAACGTTGAAGTTTAGGACTTTTCGGGTGACAATAAAGTTAACCGAGGACTAAACAAAATGGGTAAGTGTCTTGAAGCCCTTAAACATCAATTAGGAGGGTTCATAATGCAAGAAATGAAGTTGTAGCAAAGTTTTGAAGAGCCAAGGATCAAAACATCAAAATCTAAAAATTCAGATTTGTTCACCAAGGGCGTCGCGCCACGCGAGGGTCTATCTGATCCGAATTCTTTGGGTTTTTGCCTGCTAAGTGCTTTCTACTCGACTTTTATCCGATTTTCCACATAATGGGCGGCCCCTAAGTGACTCCTAGACATTTAGGGACACTTGTTAGTGATCAAACATCAGTTGTAGCATTGTGTGTCAATGATCCATGTGTTCTTGATCACTATAAAAGGCCATGAAGTTGCAACTCATTCTTCACACCTTTCTCTTGCCTTTCTGATCATTTCTGGAGCACAAGACTTCTCTCAAGTGATCTCTGGTCGTTCATAGGACTCTTGTAAGTTTGCTTAACCTTTCTTAGTTAAGTTTTTTACTTAGTTTTAGCTTAAAAGTCAAACCGTCGTTATTAACGGTTGACTTAACGATTAATCACTAATGGTTCAGTGATTAGTCGAATTGAAAGTAGTTATAAGTTGGTAATTATGTGGGTAATAAACCCTTAAAAGGGTTCCCCCTGATTCCCACTCTAACTAGGTCAAATGTCGGGTCAAACTTACTAATAAAAGGTCAACAGGATACTTAAATTCTAATTTATGCATAATTAGCAATGTAGAACACATACAACCTGTTTGATCATTAATATAACTTGGCAATTAGTGTAAGAACATGTCTAAACATGTTCAACCCGACAATTTACTGTTTAGACCCGGTTCGGAACCGAAAGTCGCAAAGCTTTGACTTTTGCTTTGACTTCAGTTCTGACCCGTTATGGTATGTTTTAGAAATACCTTAGAGCTTCATTTGGACCAGGTTACATGCTAGTAAAATCCTCTGTGATTATACACCATGGTTCATTAGTTAACCAATTAATACGCATGATTTCGTTAATTGCTCATATGTTGACCATTATGCCCTTTTCACCTTAAAACGTGATTTATGCAAATGTAAAAGAGTAGAAACTTTAATTACTGATATATAAACTTGCACCCAAAATGTGATATCAGTTTGAGGTGTAGATTGAGAGTTATGCTCATTAGCGTAATTAAGAAGCTTTATGTTAATTAAACGGCGTAATTAGCATATAGCCTAGTTAAGCCTACTTTTTTATATCAAACTTATTACCCACTGATGTAATATATTATTTTGGGATTTTTGAAGATTTTTAATGAATTTTAGGCTGAGCATAACTTATAGTCGTAGGCTTAATCCAGTAATTGTCGGTTTTGCCCTTACGGGCTATAAAATGAGTTTTACATATCTAATCGACTCCAAACCTTTTGCTACCAATTACATATGATAAATAAATTATTTTAAGCCTTCTGGAATGATAAAAATATCAGCTTTATATATAGAACCCGGAAACGGCTTCTAATCGCCTTTTTAAGCTTTTTTAACGCATAGTATGTACTAGAACTATTTTAAACATACAAGGGTTGATACCTACTGATATTTTAGGTAAATTATAATATTTTAATAGTAAGCAAAGGTTGTTAAACTCATACTTCAGTTTTGAGCTTTTCGGCTTATGTGAAATTACCAAAATGCCCCTACGGTGCATAGTTTGGTTATATTTGATAAATTTCACATATCTACTTTACCCTACCGTTATAACTTATCGAACTAAGTATTTTTGCTGATTATATCAGACCTGTAACTCAGGTTAATACCTAAACTCTTTTATAACCTTATAAATGACCAAACTACCCCTACGATGCATAGTTTGTGTTTAAATTCATTTCGGGCATAATAAATGATATCTTACTGATGTCACAACATATCTGAGGCATATTAACTTAGGAAACCTGTATATGGCTCTCATGATTACCCGTTACGCCTCTTACGCGTTCGGTTCGGCTTATGTAACTAGTTTACATAAAATAGCCGAAACGGGCCAAACCTTATCGTTTCACCCAAAAATTCAGAATGTGCCTAGATTACCCATATTAAACAAGCATACAAGCTTGCCGGGTCAAAACCACATTCTAAAACGGTCTCCGCCCTATCGTGCGTTTGAACCGTATCTTTCTTCAAAACTAACCAGTCTAAGCTTAGGCATAATTAAAAGACCCGTTAGCATTCTAATTGGTTATTTAATACCATTATTCCAGACTAGAGCCTTCCGGTAAATTGTACCTACGCTTACTTAAGTGATTACGGCTGAGTTATTATAATTCTTGCTATTTGAGACAGGAGCTAGCTCAGGTAAATACTCTTAACTTATTTTCCCTATTACGGGCTTGGGATACGGTAATATAAATACCGCATGGTCAGGTATGGGATTCAAAGACCAATAAGTCGGAAATCCAAATAACCTGTTTTTAATTCGTATTGCTTGACTGAAACATTGGGGATTAATGCGACCGTGTCCTTGATATCCTTGACTCATTAAATGCAATTGCCACGACCTAAGCACGGGGTGTAGGCATACACCTGACAGATGCCATATGTTTATTAATTAACTATACCCAATAAGGGATTCCCAATAAGGGAATAGTGGTGTGTCGGTTAAATCTTGAACCGGCATAGAACCGGGCCCCGTATGTAGAGCAAGTCATGTAAAACTGATAACATGAAATATAGTTTGTCCCAAGTATAAAAGATTAATTTTGCCTTGTGCATTTTAATCAAAGTGTCGAAATATTTTCGTGCCTTGTGCACCTAAACCAATTTTCTTAAACTCTTTTCAAATGAGTCGGTTGAGTGTATTTACCAGTGAAAACTGACGTATTTTCAAAAGTCTAAGTGACAGGTACAAGTACGTAATAGGCTGGAAGCTGCTCAGGACGTTAATAAGGAATCTTGCAAGTTCTAGGCGTCTAAAGTCTGTTGAACAATATTTATGTTTTAAGATCTGCCTGTGGATCCTTTACTTTTCGTTGTAATACTTGATATTACTTTATATTCGGATTGTAATATATTTATCTTTTGCTTCCGCTGTGCATTTATATATTGTGTTGATTGACTATGATGTTACCAACTACGTCACGATACTCCCCACCGGGCCCACCGGTGACACGTGGAATTCGGGGTGTGACACTCCTGCGCCTAAACCAGAGAGCGTGTCAGACACGACAACATAACTCAGGAAAGAGGAAGTAGAAGGACGCTTACGAGGTGCCTTAACCGCTGTTTCCTTAGCCTTCTTCCCCTCAGACTCTTCTTCCTTCTTCCTCTTCTTCCTGACCTCCAATTGTTCACCGGCATCAACAGCAGTCTCAATGTCATCATCAGCAACAGGATCATTCACTGGCTCAGTTACAGTCCCTTGTGGCGGACCTGCACGAGTGGGATGAGAGGTTAGACCTTCATGTGATCCGTCGGAACCCCCACTCGAAAGGATGATAACCTCCTCTTAGGTGGGGTCAGTAATATCATCAAGATCATCTCCACCATCTTCACCTAGGATAGCATTGGCATAAGCAGCGAAGCTGTCATTGGTAGGGTGCAAAAAACGGTCCCGTATCTGATCCAGCCACACAGGCTTTCCCTCAGGTAATATCGCTTCAACCATGGCACCAGCAGCCTTAGGATCGAAGACGTTCATCAAACTATACCCAACTGTAAAATACAACAACATGAGGAAGCGCATGACGAAATTAAGGAAGAACGCAAACACAAATTAACAACACTAATACCTTTCCCTTGATAGCCATAAACAGGGATACCCCTAGGGTTCTCAGGGGCCCACAACATGCTCATACCAACCCCCACCAGCGCCATCTCCTCGAGTTGGGTGATAGAAGTAACCTTCTGGGTCAACACCTTGTACCACTCCTATTCAGCATAATCTACAGCCACGTTCACATGAGGAATCCCTTTTTCATGATAGTGCATGTCAATAGGAATAACTCCACGGCGGATGTAGAAGAACTTCTGTGTCCAGTCGTGCAGACTCTTGGGAGGGTTAGTGCTGCAAGGATTAACTCCACCTGACCGAGAGTTGAAAGAATAGAAACCACCAGTATAACTCACAAAATAAAACACGTTGAACATCTCGAAAGTCAGTTCGATACGGTTGGCTCTGAATATAAACTCAAAATGAGTAATCCGCGGCAACCCAAAAGCGTTTATTTGTGAAATATGAAGCCCGTAGTTGGTTAGCACTTCTCCGGTGAACTTCGTCATGGGAAGACGAAAGTTACCCTCACGGAAGTAGGCATCATACAGAGTTATATACCCAGGAGGAGCATCCAATGCAGTTGAGTTCTGAGTCGGAAACTGGGCACCCCACTCCGACCGGAAACCCATATCTCTAACAAGATTTTGGAACTCCTCTTCTTTCCAGTTTATCTCCGCACAATCCGGACCAGGAGGATTACGAGGCTTGTGTTTCCTCTTCCTCGAAGGATTGCCATTGGTAGACATAATTTTAAGAAGCAGGCGATAGTAAAGAACGAGAAAGGAGAGATACGGAGAAGATGAGAGGAAAAAGGGGAGTTTGAATTTCGAAAAGTGAAGAAAGTGGATGAATCGCCGACTATTTATACCCATCGCATTTAATGCGATGGGTAGTGGACCGTCAGGAAGACAGACGGACAGCCAATAAGGAGAGGACACGTCCGAGGAGTGAGAAACCATCGCCTCGATTCCAGGGCGCGTAGCCGCCACACACCTGACACATGGAGAAAAAGTAACTGACGGTTCTGAAAAAGGAGACTGATCACCTCCGAAAAGACAGCGACATCAGGCGACACTCCAGTCATGTCAGTTGTCCTCATCTCAACAAAGGAAGCTTCCCTTAGAAGAAACCGCCAATACAACAAAGGTTTCCACCATGCGCCGTGCGACCTTTTGGCTCAACTTTGCAAGGTTAACATCATGCGCCGTGCGGCCTTTTGGCTCAACTTTGCAAGGTTTCCACCATGCGCCGTGCAACCTTTTGGCTCAACTTTGCAAGGTTACCATCATGCGCCGTGCGACCTCTCGGCCCAACTTTGCAAGAGTACCATCATGCGCCACGTTCCATTTTGGCTCAACTATGCAAGGTTGCCACCATGCGCCGTACGTCATTTTGGCTCAACTTTGCAAAATTGCCACCATGCGCCGTGCGCCATTCTGGCTCAACTCTGCAAGGTTTCCACCATGCGCCGTGCGTCCTTCTGGCTCAACTCTGCAAGGTTGCCACCATGCGCCGTGCGTCCTTTTGGCTCAACTATGCAAGCTTGCCATCATGTGTCGTGCGCCCTTATAGCTCAACTTCATATGGCTATCGTCATGCGCCTTACAAAGGCAAACAACAAAAACCACTACCCTTATAAGTCCAGAATCCCTCCTAGATGATCAACTCAACTAGAAGGCACACTGGACTGGGGGGACTTGAAGAGGAACGGTCCCAATTCCATGCACGCATGGCAGGGACCACACCACTTGCTTCGTCCTACATGGCCCTTACATCAGCAAACAAATCCAGAAGCTTCTGGAAGAAGTCAAGGTGGCACCGAAGATGCTCCTCCAGACAAAAAGGACGACACGTGTCACCATTAATCAGGCGCCATGTAGACCTGCAACAAATCTGGGGGCAGACCTACAACAACTGCACGATTTCTCCAGCATGGAAAAATGTTGGTGCGCCACATGGACGGACCACTATCCTGACCACAGCAGAGGAGACCAAGAGGATATTCCCCTTGGTCGGACAGTTGGCGCCCAACAACAGCTGGCGAGGTCGCTCTTCCCTCCTTCACCCTCCGGCTATAAATAGAACCCTTCATCGTTCAGGTTACTCATTCTATTCACCTTGCATTTCACCTCTAACACACACTCTTTATTCCTCAGAACAATACTTATTCTCACGCCGGAGCCCGGTTAAGAGGGAAACCCCCATATTCCCCTCTTAACGAGCTAACGGTTTGCTGTTTTGCAGGATTCCAGTCACAAGTTAGTAGAGAAGGAGATTGAACCCACGTAAGAGACAATCCAGCTAGTTAACCATCGGTGTTAACCAGTGTTTCATCATTATGTTTTACAAACGCAATAATCAAATAATCACTTCAAAACGTAATCCCAAACACCCTCTAAGATCAATCGACTCCAATTACCACTTACAAATAATTTGCGTGATCTTTTTAACGAATGATGTGGTTGGAGTAGTTAAGCCTGTCAAGCCTTATACAAGGCTACAAGTGATTGGATTATAATTCCTTTCCTGGTAGGAGATCTATGCACAATGACATCCTACGCCAAGTTTATTAATATCTCCCTACTCAGGTTTGCCTACTATCCCTTCTATGTTGTAGGCTAATTTCCTTAAGCCACGAGTCGGTGGTGAAGTAGGAAATAGATTAGAATTACACAAGTGGTTTTAATTCCCCCCATGTTTTTTCCTTACTAGTGTAAATTTTACTGAAAATTTTATAAGTATTGACTCCCTCTTCCCTTCTGATTTTTCTGAAAACTAAGCTCAAGATCCGCCAATGCATGCAAATTGAATGGCTTTTAAATGTTTAACCTCATAAATACCGTGTCATGGTACCACTGTAATCAGTTTTTGGTGTTTTTATAGATCCATACAAATCGTGACTCATATTTACAAATAAGTTGTTCTTGTTTTACTGAAACTAGACTCGAGTTTTCATTCTCTAGTTTTTTCTTTCGTATAATTTAGTGACTAATAATGGAAACTTTAAATTAAGGAATAATGGATTTTAGTTTTATTTTTTTTTAAATTAATTTCATTAACCACAAACGCCTCCGACCTAAAAGGGCAAAAAGCATTATAGCAGTCCCAACTACAAGATAACCACTGATGGTCCCATCTTTTAATCTATTGTCCACCAACATACATTTTTCTAACTAAGGTTTAACCCAGTTAGTTTTTCGATTACGTGGTAAAAATCTTTGTTCTTTGATGAGGTGGCTGCTTATGTAGCACTCTCATCATCTCCTCACCTCCCCTCACAAATAACAAAGATTTATGCCACGTCATCGTCCACATCACCAGAAAACTAATTGGGTTAGACCTCAGTTAGAAAAGGTTCATTGGTGGACAACAGGTTTAAAGGTAGGATCATCAGTGGTTATTTTTGTTGTTGGATTAGTTAGGATTATTATAATTCATTGTTCGTTAAATTAATGATGTGTGGAAAGAATTGCAAAAAATATTTTCATATAATGTAAGCAAAAAATTAATGGCTCTTGTTAGTTCTACAATAAATCATGGAATAAATCGCAAAAACAGCATTACCAAATTAATGATCTGTCATTTACATAATGATATTTTCTACCCACATTGTAAGCTTGAAACGAATTAGATTGTAAAGAGTAGGGAGAATGTTTTTTTTTTTGTTAAGAGTGAAAGAATAAATGATCATGTATATGCTTGAGTTATAAATTTTGTTTGTTATTTTCCCGATAAATGATTTTGAAAATAATTTAAACTAGTCTTAAGCCTCCCGCGTTGTGGGGCGGGGAGCGTAAAATCGTGCAACGGGCTTAAAATCATGTGAAGTAGCAACCAAGCAACAATCAAAACCGGGAAAAAGCGTAAAACAAAAACACGATTTTATAACACCAAGTGACTCACGTGACATAATAAGCAGACGGAGTCGAATATATACTGATACATATTAGAAAGTCGAGGAGGTATAAAAACCCAAGAGACCAAATGTAACCACCAAATACCGTAGTACGTAGCAACCAAACCACAACAAATCTAGAAAAAAAAAGTAAAATAAAAACCACAACAAATCAAGAAAAAGAAAACGTAAAATAAAAACTAATAAAAGAACTAAATTTGTTTAACTTTGGTGGCAACTTTATAAAAAAATTAGAAAAAATTTATAAAAATTTAAAATTTTATTACAAAATTTAAATAACCATAAAGTTACTATTGAAAAAGAAAAAAAAACAAACCAATAAAAGACAAAAAAAAAGTTACTATTCACTAGCATGTGGAATTAATATAGAGAAAGTTACTGTTGAAAAAGAAAAAAAAAACAAAACCAATAAAAGACAAAAAAAAAAAAAGTTACAATTCACTGGCATGTTAGGAAATAATATATAGAGAGAATATTCACTAGCATGTTAGGAATTAATATATACAGAGAATTGTATGAGATATGTTTATTTTGAATAGCAAATTGAAATCTTATTCATCACCAGAATTTGTTCGAACAATATATATGGTTAATAAGCTACTAAGCCAACCACGTAATACATACACATCCTCACCATTACAAACTAAAAAAATAAAATAAAGACATACATAACTTTTAGATCGCCATTGTCCACCCCCGCCCCCTATCTGTCCCGGGAACGGGCAACCGCGATATTCAGTATCAGTGGTATCGGTGTTTACCAATTTGGCAGCGAAAATTACATCAGGACCGTAGTTAGGAAATATTTTATCAGAGTAAAACATCACATTTTATATAAATAAGCATATTGGGATAAAACCCAAGTTTTCATTACAAACTGATTTATAGGGATAAACCCCATTTTATCGAGATAAAACATCTTCTTTATTTAGGTAACTTTTATAGTCACTTTTCCAAGCCTTCAGTGCTGTCCAGCTGGCTTCTAGTTGGCTTTCACATTTTGTTACCTGAAACACGTTTAAAAACACTTTGTCAGTGGGAAATACTGGTGAGTGAATCCCAGTTTAATCAAGAAGATTTTTATCATTTAACAGTATTGAGAGCGATTATAATGTTTACATCTACACAATTACTCATTCAGTACTGTCAATCCTGACTGTTGAGTCATATTACACATTGGCTAACTCTTTGTCCAATGGTAACGTGTCTCACATTTTGTATACAAAACCCCAACATACCGGCAGTAATTGAAGAATTACAAAGACTCAATCACTGTTTAATCACATTGTAAAATATTTAAGGTTTTATAAAAACAATTTACAAAAAGGAGATTGCTCACTTTGCTGTCTTAGGTTTTCCTTTAGGGTTTCCTAGTGATTATCTATAAATTACACAAACGCACACGCGTTAATATAATAACCTAATATTTACATTAGCAATACCCTCCCCGAGACGATATTCCAACGACTACGTCGGGCAGAACCACGACAGCCGTTACGGAACCCTGGATCAATCGGGCAGCGTATCTAATACGTAACCGGGGTTATGATACTTACAACGGGGCAAAACTTCGTTAATTAGGGGGTATACTACCTGGGAATAGCTTCTATTATAAAGAAATTCGAGAGAAAAAAGTTTTGGTGCGAGTTCGACTGAACAGCCGATGCCTCCTATTTATAGGGCCTGATTTGCAGTTCCTCGCAGCCCGCGAAGACATACATGTCTTCTTACGCGGCCCGCGACATACGGGTAGTAGGGCCTAGCTGATCCGGGTCATCGCACTAGGTCCAACACGTTGCTGCCACGTGGCAGCTCAGGGTGTCGCCCTGGTGACTGACTGTCGCGCCCCGCGTAGGAGGTAGCCAAGGCCTATGCGCCCCGCGACGGCCCTTTAAATTTTGTTTTTATTTTTATTTTATTATATTAAAGGTATTCAGGGCCTGTTTTTGCATACGGGGTGTATCTTAGGACATATTGGGACATTCTAATTATTTTTAGGGTGTCGAAAAAATTTTGAGGGTTGTTATATCCTCCCCACCTTGTTTTAGAGCTCGTCCTCGAGATCTGCTGGAACAAGTGTGGATATTTCCTTTGCATTTCTGATTCAAGCTCCCAAGTGTACTCTGGTCCTCTTTTGGAGTCCCATTTTACTTTGACAAGAACTAATCTCTTGTGCTTGAGGTTCTTAATTTTCCTGTCTTCAATCTGTAGAGGCCTTTCTACAAATTTTAATTGTTCATTTACTTCTATATCCTTGAGAGGTACCATCAGCGATTCATCAGCTAAGCATTTCTTGAGATTCGATACATGAAATACATCATGTATCCCTGCCATTTCCTTTGGTAGTTGTAGCTGATAGGCTACAAGTCATCTTCTTTTAATTATCTTAAAAGGTCCAACATACATGGGGCTTAACTTTCCTCTTTTGATGAATATTACCACTCCTTTCCAAGGAGAGACTTTCAATAATACCTTGTCACCTACTTGAAATTCCAACGGCTTTCGCCTGTTATCTGCATAACTCTTTTGACGGTCACGTGCTGCTTTCAGTCGTTCCTTGACTTGAATGATTATATCGGCTGTTTCTTGTACTATTTCTGGTCCAGATAATTGCTTTTCTCCAATTTCTGCCCAACAGACCTGGGTTCGGCACTTTCGTCCATAAAGTGCTTCGAATGGTGCAGTATTGATACTTGTGTGATAGCTGTTATTGTAAGAAAATTCTATTAATGGTAAGTGATCGTCCCAATTACCTCCGAAATCAATTACACAAGCTCTAAGCATGTCCTCCATTGTCTGAATTGTCCTTTCGCTTTGTCCGTCCGTTTGAGGATGATAAGTTGTGCTTAGATTCAACTTAGTTCCCATTGCTTTTTGGAAACTTCTCAAAAAATGAGAGGTAAAACGGCTATCCCTATCAGAAACAATTGATAAAGGAATTCCATGTAATGAAACTATTTCATTTACATATAATTTAGCTAATTGTTCCATACTGAAAGTTTCCTTCATTGGTAGAAAATGAGCCGACTTAGTTAGCCTGTCTACAGTCACCCAGATTGTATCCTTACCTTTTCTTGTTTTGGGTAATTTGGTAACAAAATCCATTGTTATCAATTCCCATTTCCATACGGGCATTTCTAACCGTTGCAACAATCCTGAGGGTTTCTGATGTTCAGCATTAACTTGTGAACAGGTTAAACACTTAGAAACATAAGCTGCTATATCCTTCTTCATTCCTATCCACCAGAAATTTTTCCTTAAATCCTGATACATTTTATCATTTCCAGGATGCATCGTATACTTAGACTTATGGGCTTCTTCTAATATATGGTGGCCTAAGTTTCCTAATTTAGGTATCCACATTCTTTTCTTATGGAATCTTCAAATTCCATCTGTTCATTGTTCTAATTCCTTGATCATTCCTTTTAATTTTTCAGTATCATCATTGATTACTGATTCTTGTGCTTTTCTAATCTGCTCATTTAAATATATCTGTAGATTTAGTTTAAGAGAACGTACTATTTTTGGTTTTTCGTGATACTTTCGACTTAAAGCATCAGCTACTAAATTTGCCTTTCTTGCATGATACTGGATATTACAATCATAATCACTAAGAATTTCCATCTAGCGTCTTTGTCTCATATTCAATTCCTTTTACCCAAAAACATACCTTAAACTCTTTTGGTCGGTGAAAATGGTAAACTTACTACCGTAAAGGTAATGTCTCCAAATTTTAAGGGCAAAAATTATAGCTCCTAATTCCAAATCTTGCGTTGAATAATTCTCTTCATGATTCTTAACTTGTCTAGATGCATAGGCTATAACCTTTTGACGTTGCATCAAGACACATCCATAACCTAACTTAGAAGCGTCACAATAGACTGCAAAGTCTTCAGTTCCTTCTGGTAACGCTAGTATGGGTGCATTGGTTAGTCTTTGCTTAAGAATTCTAAAGGCTTCTTCCTGTTTTGGTCCCAATGCAAACTTAACAGATTTACAGGTTAGCTTAGTTAAGGGAATGGCTATTCTAGAGAAATCTCGAATAAATCTTCTATAATAACCGGCCAATCCTAAGAAACTTCTAACCTCGGTTGGTGACTCATGGGTTTTTTATTTGGTAATTGCCTCGATCTTGGTGGGATCCACATGAATTCCTTCATGATTGACTAAATGTCCAAGAAACTGTACCTGTTCTAACCAAAACTCGCACTTTGAAAACTTAGCATAAAGATTTTCTTTCCTTAATAAACTTAGAAGTGCGTGCAAATGCTTTGCATGTTCTTCTTTATTCTTAGAGTAAATAAGAATATCATCTATAAAGACAATTATGAATTTATCCAAATATGGCTTACATATTCGTTTCATCATGTCCATAAATGCAGCTGGGGCATTGGTTAAACCAAATGGCATGACAGTAAATTCATAATGGCCATACCTTGTTCTAAAAGCGGTCTTAGGAATGTCCTCTTCCTATACCTGTAATGGTGATATCCTGACCGTAAATCGATTTTAGAGAAAAATCGAGCTCCTTGTAATTGATCGAACAGATCATCGATCCTTGGTAATGGATTCCGATTTTTAATCGTGACCTTGTTTAATTCACGGTAATCAATGCACATACGCATAGATCAGTCTTTCTTCTTAACGAATAAAATTGGTGCTCCCCATGGCGATGAACTTGGCTGTATGAATCCTTTCTCCAACAATTCGTCTAACTGTTTCTTCAGTTCTTGCATTTCTGCGGGTGCCAAACGATAAGGTGCTTTGGTGATTGGTGCTGTCCCTGGTAGCATGTGAATTCTGAATTCAACTTCCCTGTCTGGAGGTAGTCTTGGCAATTCTTCTGGAAATACATCTGAAAACTGAGATACTACTGGAATATCTTTCAGTTCTTTTCCTTTAGTGTTAGTGATTATGGAAATCAAATACACTATAGATCCTTTTCTTATACAACTAGCTGTTTTCATCACAGAGATGAATTTTGTAGATCTAGGTGGCTTATCTCCTTTAATTGTGATTTTTTCACCCCTTAGAGAATTTACTTGGATTTACTTTTGATCACATAAAATACTAGCTTTATAGGTTATTAACCAATCCATTCCTAGTACAACATCAAACACTGCCAGATTCATTGGGTAAAGGTTTGCAATAAATTTTTGATTTAAAAACTCTATTCTTGCTCCCTGCCAGATTTCAGAAATCTTAATGGTTTCTCCATTTGCTGTCTCTACGAGACATTCTTGTGGGAGTTTAGTTAATGGTTGATTGAGAAGTCTGCAAAATGAAGTATTAATAAAACTTTGGTTTGCACCAGAGTCAAATAATACTTTAGCAAAAACATCATTAACTAAAAACGTACCGGCTATCACATCCGGGATCATCTTGGCTTCTTCTGTAGTTAGAACAAATGCTCTAGCATTTTTAGTATTCTTTTTGTTTGTAGCTGGAGCTAGTTTTGGACAGTTTGGCTTGAGGTGGCCTTGTTCTCCACAGTTGTAGCATATCTTGTTGTTAGGCTTTTTCCTGCAGTCTTCCTCCTTCTGTCCAGATATTTTGCAGAAGTTACAGTATATGGAGCATCTTCCATAATGCTTCCTTTTGCAATACTTGCAGTAGGGTGCAGAAGTAGAACCTACATTTTTCCATCGGTTGGAATTTCCAGAACGAAATTCTTGGGTAAGTTTCTGGGCTAGGTTCCTCCTCTGGTCCACTTCTCGTGTACGCACTAATTCATCAGTCAAGGTGTTTGCTAGCTCTACATCTTCTTCTATGGTTTGAGGTCTAGCTGCCTTGACTACATGTCTAATCTCACCATTTAATCCCCAGATGTAACGGGAGATTAAACTGGTTCAGGTGATGCAAGGGTTGGCACTATTCTAGCATATTCAAAGAATAATGTAGTGTACCCCTTACTATCCACTCCAGTCATTCTAAGGTTTAAGAACTTATTTGCTATCTGTTCTTTTTCATTGGGAGGGCAGGATTTTCTTTCCACCATGTTCTTTAATTCATCCCATTCCATATTGTAAATTCTATCACTTCCCCTAGACTGGAGGATAGTGTTCCACCATTCTAAGGCTGAGTTCTTAAACAGATTGGAAGCAAACATTATCTTATCATCTTCCGCGCACTTGCTTATTTTTAAGACAACCTCAGTCTTTTCTATCCAGCGTAGAGCTGCAACGACCCCTTCATTGCCCGAGAATTCCATTGGTTTACAAGACCAGAATTCTTTATAAGAACAACCATAAGACATGGTTCTTCTTCTTTTGGGAATGGGCGCTTGAAGTATGGGTCCATTGTTTACGCTGTGTTTAGGTTCAGTGGGTCGTTTACTATCACGGTTACTTTTATTATCTGCTTCCTTAACCGTTTTGATAATATATGGCATCGCATCTATTATCCCTTGTGCCACTATGTGTTGGATGGCACTGTTATCCACTTGGTTTCCATTATTGTTGTTGTTCGGGTTATCGTTATTGTTACTCTGGTTTTCATTATTCTGGTTTTCCTGGTTCACTTCGTTATCCATCTGAATTTTAAACATTTGCCAATTATTAATATCACAAGATAATATTTAAGGCAAACAATCACACAACATACATATTGGTCAAAATCATCGAACATTGCGACTTACTCCTTCTTATAGTATGCATCTAATACAAACTGGAACTGGAATATAAAATTACAATACTAATATGCATCACTAACCACAAAGTGGTCTATACTACGATAGATATATTATCGTTATATATATAGATTTTTTTTCAACATACACACATAGTATATATATTATTATATTATTATCACTACCACCACCATCGCTGATATGGGTTCATCCAGAACTCCATATTACGCTCGTCATACTTCCAGACGAGTCGTTCTCCAACCTGCCTCATCCTCTCGCTACTTTCTAAAATCTCTTCTCCGAAAGTTCGGAGTTCTTGCACATTTTCTGCACTCATTGGGGGTGCAGGTGCTGGGACTGGGTTTGGAAACTGGGGCATGGGTTCCTGGTATGGGTATGGATTCTCTAAAATTTCCCTGATGTATTGATCGCTATCATAAAAGGGATCTAGAGGGTCCAAACCTGGGTAGACTGCTAGATTCGGCATGGGTTCATCCTCTGGTATTGGGTAGCGTTGCTGGTAATCCCTATGCTCATCTAACCACGGGTCGTAGTCTGGATCTAATGGATTGGGTGTTGGAATTCTAGGTATCTCTTCTGGGTTAAAAGCATGCATTTGGATTTGATTTTCTGGGTTGTTTTCTATTTCCATTGGCTGAGTGGGAAACAAGGGTAATGGTTGAGGGGCTATGAGTTGCTCTAGGTTTGGGTCAGCAGCTGTGGTTGCTAAGATGTGGAAGTTTGCTAAGCTCCTATTAAGCATATCTTGGGTATGGGCATCTGTTTCTCTCTTAGCGGTTGCTAAAATACGTTGCTGCTGTAACTTTTTCATTCTTTTCCTACGTTCATGTGCTCCCTTACTGAACCATCCTCTCTTTTTAGGACGGAATGGTTCTTCAGACTGAGCCTTAAACACGAATATCCCATCTTCATTGTCAGCTGAATACCCTGAAAGGGCAGGCTATGAAGAGGTGCCTTCGCTCCTAGGTGAGCTGGAAAACCGACGATAGGCGTCGGAGGGTCCTTGGTCGCTCATACTATAAACTAACAAATAGTCAAATAACACATAACAATAAAATTACAGATATGCACGTATTTCCGTAGATACTTTCCTAACATATTGAATAATATATTGGTGTCAGCAGAACACTTTTGTGGCTGAATTAGTGGCTTAGCTCTGATTCCACCTTCTGTCACCACCCCGCCCCCTATCTGTCCCGGGAACGGGCGGCCGCGAGATTCAGTATCGGTGGTATCGGTGTTTATCACTTTGGCAGCAGAAATTACATCAGGACCGTAGTTAGGAAATATTTATCAGAGTAAAACACCACATTTTATATAAATAAGCATATTGGGATAAAACCCAAGTTTTCATTACAAACTGATTTATAGGGATAAACCCCATTCTATTGACATAACACATCTTCTTTATTTAGGTAACTTTTATAGCCACTTTTCCAAGCCTTCAGTGCTGTCCAGCTGGCTTCTAGTTGGCTTTCACATTTTGTAACCTGAAACGCGTTTAAAAACATTTTGTCAGTGGGAAATACTGGTGAGTGAATCCCAGTTTAATCAAGAAGAATTTTATCATTTAACAGTATTGAGAGCGATTACAATGTTTACATCTACACAATTACTCATTCAGTACTATCAATCCTGACTGTTGAGTCATATTACACATTGGCTAACTCTTTGTCCAATGGTAACGTGTCTCACATTTTGTATACAAAACCCCAACATACCGGCAGTAATTGAAGAATTACAAAGACTCAATCACTGCTTAATCACATGGTAAAATATTTAAGGTTTTATAAAAATAATTTACAAAAAGGAGATTACTCACTTTGCTGTCTTAGGTTTTCCTTTAGGGTTTCCTGGTGATTATCTATAAATTACACAAACGCACACGCGTTAATATAATAACCTAATATTTACATTAGCAATACCCTCCCCGAGACGTTACGGAACCCTGGATCAATCGGGCAGCGTATCTAATACGTAACCGGGGTTATGATACTTACAACGGGGCAGAACTTCGTTAATTAGGGGGTATAGTACCCGGGAATAGCTTCTATTATAAAGAAATTCGAGAGAGAAAAGTTTTGGTGCGAGTTCGACTGAACAGCCGATGCCTCCTATTTATAGGGCCTGATTTGCAGTTCCTCGCGGCCCGCGAAGACATACATGTCTTCTTACGCGGCCCGCGACATAGGGGTAGTAGGGCCTAGCTGATCAGGGTCATCGCACTAGGTCCAACACGTTGCTGCCACGTGGCAGCTCAGGGTGTCGCCCTGGTGACTGACTGTCGCGCCCCGCGTAGGAGGTAGCCAAGGGCTACGCGCCCCGCGACGGCCCTATAAATTTTGTTTTTATTTTTATTTTATTAAATTAAAGGTATTCAGCGCCCGTTTTTGCTTACGGGGTGTATCTTAGGACATATTAGGACATTCTAATTATTTTTAGGGTGTCGAAAATTTTTTGAGGGTTGTTATAGCCATGTTAAACTACACCCACTTATTCCATTCCATATTCCCCCACTTCGCTCTACCCTTGATCCTTAAGAACGTAGTTGCTTGCATCTCCCCAAAAATCGCATCTACATTTATTCTTTTTCTACCGAATATACTTTCATTCCTTGCTTTCCATACACCCCAATACGTTGCCAAGACAATAAGTTGTATGTATCTCCTTTCTGGGTCTTCAATCGACGCTTTTTTGTGAAATTACAATAGATCTTTCATTGAAAATGCGAAAATTTGTTGAATTCTACACCACATCACAACCTGAAAAGAGATAATTTTATTATTAGTATATAGCACACCCCAATAAATGATTTTGCAAGTAATTTAAACTGTATGAAGCATGTTTTAGGGTAAATTACTTTTTGAGTCCCTGTGTTTTAGAGGTTTTAACCACTTGAGTCCAAAATCAAAATGTTTAACGCCCTGAGTCCATATAGCCACTTTTCTTAACCATTTGAGTCAAAATTTCTAACTCCATCCACCAAGTCTGTTAACTATGAGGGTAATTTGGTCATTTACACACAAAGTACAAGTCTTATATGCACATAAGTACAAAGAACAAGTCTTTAATGCATAAAATTTTAATATATAATATATATATAAATAATTACATATATATCTGTTCCCCCACCATTTCCACTCACCCCTTCTTCTCTTCCACCCCATCTGCAACCATGAAGCTCATTCTCGGCTCCTCACCACTGCTGCATTAGTTGCAGAGAGAGAAAGAAATTTGTGGGTTTCTTTTTATTTTGGTTTTTACTATGAATAAAGATAAACCACCCCTCACTTCTTTTAAATCTCAATTTCTTCTTCAGCTTTTTTTTAAACTCATGAAATTAAGAAAAAAAAAACTACAACGACCTCTGTATTTTGCATTAATGGCGATTCATATCAAATGGCTGAAAACAGGCGAGAGATGTGAAACACTATGCCCTCAGTAATTGCTACACATTTTCTCAACTACATTCTTATATAAATCTCACTGCTATTTCCCCTCTTTTTTGCTCATCATCCCCCACCTTCTCTCTCTACAATTCTTCGTTTTCTTCTTTCTACAATCATCACTATTCTTTCTTTTGTTTGTAGTAGTTGCATTTCATTTGCTGTCTTTCATCATAATCTGTTGATTATAATGTCGGTTGAATCCGGCATTATTATTATTAGCATTATTTGCAGATCTGACGAATGAAGAGTACCGTATGACGTATACGGGTATTAAGACGATTGATGATGAAAAGTTGTGAAGACGAAGAGTGATCGGTATGCTTACCGATCAGGTGATGCGTTGCCGGAGTGGTGGTGTTGATGGAGGTGCAGTGGTGATGGTGGTGACGGTGGAGGTGTAGCGGTGGTGACGGTGTAGTGGTGGTGGTGACAGTGGAGGTGCAGTCGCGACGGTGGTGTTGATGGAGGAGGTGTGGTGGGGGATGGAGGTGGTTTTAGGTTTATAGAGAGAGAATGAAAGATGAGAGAGAAATGTAGATCTGTTGTGTTTAGAGAGAAAGATAAATGAAAGAGAAGAAAGAAAGAGAAAAGTAAAAATAAATTAGTTTTTATTTATTTTTTAATTATAGGGATAATTTGGTCATTTAACAAAATAATTCTAACAATGTTAGAAAATTGGACTCAAATTGTTAAGAAAAGTGGTTATAGGGATCCAGGGCGTTAAACATTTTGATAAACACAGGGACTCAAAAAGTAATTTACCCCATGTTTTATTATTAGTTTATAGCACACGGAGTTTTTGATATATCTATTATATATAATAAATGAAAGTGATTTGGGCCACGTGTCACTTGATTAGGGCATCCTCAATTCCATTTTCCCGCCCAACAGTACCACTCCCCTTTTTCCTTTTATCTCATTTTTCCACAAAACCTAGATACAAAATGTCATCCACTGCTTCATTCTTCTCCTTCACGCACGCTTGAAGGATTCAGGGTTCAATAATCTGGTATAATTATTTGTTTATATGTTGATTTTATTTTTTGATTTCACTGCAATCTTCTCTCACACTGTACCATCCGCTTTTCTTATATTGAAGAAACCCTTTCTCTGTGATGATGAATCTTTCTCCAGGCGATTCTAGGGTTTCTTTCCCAGTCGCTTCAAGATGTATGCTTTCTCAGTGATGAATCTCAGTAGATCCGTCACCAGCTAGATTGGAATGACCGCTCGGTACTTTTCTTTTTACCATCTCTGTTATATGTTATTTGAATCGGATATGGGTTGTGATTTTCCAGACTTGGTGGAAGATGTGGGTTTCTTCTTTGTGACAAGATGATGTTCAACTACACACGGTTGCAGAACGCCGAATTGTTTGGAATAATGACTGTTAGGAATAATGATTGTGTTTTGATGCTAAATATTGTGTTTTTAACTAAACCCATTCTAGGGTTTCTAAATCTTGCAGCTTTTTTACATTTTCAGACAACAATATGCAGATAGCCTAGGTGAGTTATTTTCAAGTTTCTTGGCTTATGTTGTGTGTGTACGTGTGTGTTCTTGATTCTTGTAAGCATCTTTTTGGGTTCTAAGATTTGGTTGTATATTCTGTTTGTATGCAATGAAGATGGGATTTGGTTATTATTACAGTGTATTAAGGTCAAAGTAACCAAATTTGGTGATAATTTGTTTGAAAAAGCACATCCAAACACCCTTTAACTTGAAGAAAAGATGCATTTGAGAGACATTTAATGCCTTTATAAGGTTTAGAAAAAGCACATCCAAACACCCTTTAACTTGAAGAAAAGATGCATTTGGGGGTCATGGTTTTTATATAAAAATTATGGTTTTTTACCTTTGTAATTGGAGATTTAGCCTATCTCGAATCAGGCAGTTTATCATAAATCTAAGCTTTTGGTTTCCAGTATCTATCAGATTGTCCCCAAGAAAGCAGCCCCTGTTGTCGCAACCCCCGCCCCCTATCTGTCCCGGAAACGGGCGGCCACGAGACCAGTTTTGGTGGTATCATTTTATTTATCATTTTGGTAGCGGAAATTTCATCAGGACCGTAGTTAGGAAATGTTTATCAGAGTAAATACCACACTTTTATAATATTAAACATATTGGGATAAAACCTAAGTTTTCATTACAAACATTTTCATAGGGAAAAATCCCTATTTTATTGAATAAAACATCTTCTTTTATTTAGGTAACTTTTATAGCCACATTTCCAAGCCTTCGGTGCTGCCCAGCTGGCTTCTAGTTGGCTTTCATATTTTGTTACCTGAAACGCGTTTAAAAACATTTTGTCAGTGGGAAATACTGGTGAGTGAATCCCAGTTTAATCAAGAAGAGTTTTATTCTTTAGCAGTATTGAGAGCTATCACATTGTTTATTTCTACACAATTACTCATTCAGTATTGTCAATCCTGACTGGTGGATCATGTTACACATTGGCTAACTCGTTGTCCAATGGTAATGTGTTCCACATTTTGTATACAAAACCCCAACATACCGGCAGTAATTGAAGAACTACAAAGACTCAATCACTGCTTAATCGCATTGTAAAATATTTAAGGTTTTGTTAAAACAAGTTACAAAGAGGAGATTACTCACATTGCTGCCTTAGGTTTCTTCTAAGGTTTCTTGGTGATTATCTATAATTTACACAATGCGCACGCGTTAGTATAATAACCCTTTATATTTACATTAGTAATACCCTCCCCGAGACGGCATTCCAACGACTACGTCGGGTAGAACCACGACAGCTGTTACGGAACCCTGGATCAATCAGGCAGCGTATCTAATATGTAACCGGGGTTATGATACTTACATCGGTGCAGAACTTCGTTAATTAGGGGGTATTATACCCGAGATTATGCCTACAATTCAGAAATTTAGAGAAAGAAAGAGTTTCGGTGCGATTTGAAACTAAAGGCCGATGCCTCCTATTTATAGGTGACCCTTCACCTTCTCTCGCGGCCCGCGTAAGAGAAAGGAAGGGCCTTTGCGGCCCGCGTAATTGGGGGTAGACCTTAGCTTTGACCGGTCACCACTCATAGCTTTGACACGATCGGGACACGTGGCGGCCTCGGAGCTCGCCTGGTGTTTTGGCGGTCGCGGCCCGCGTAGGCAGTTGCCTAAGGCCACGCACCCCGCGAGAGCCTCAATTTTTATGTTTTTATTTAATTTTCTCAAAAATAAAGGTATTCGGGGTCCGTTTTCGCATATGGGGTGTATTTTAAGACATATAGGGATATTTTAATATATATTAGGGTGTCAGAAAAATTTAGGAGGGTTGTTATATCCTCCCTACCTTGTTTTAGAGCTCGTCCTCGAGGTCTACTGGAACAGGTGTGGGAATTTCCTTTGTATTTCTGATTCAAGCTCCCATGTGTATTCGGGTCCTCTTTTGGAGTCCCATTTCACTTTGACCAGAACTAATCTATTATGCTTGAGGTTCTTAACTTTCATGTCTTCAATCTGTAGAGGTCTTTCTACAAACTTTAACTGTTCATTTACCTCTATATCCTTAAGAGGTACTACGAGTGATTCATCAGTTAAGCATTTCTTGAGATTAGATACATGAAATACATTATGTATTCCTGCCATTGCTTCTGGCAGTTGTAGCTGATAGGCTACAGGTCCTATTCTTTTAGTAATCTCAAAAGGTCCAACATATCTGGGGCTTAGCTTTCCTCTTTTGGTGAATCTTACCACTCCTTTCCAGGGAGAGACTTTCAATAATACTTTATCTCCTACTTGAAATTCCAATGGCTTTCGTCTATTATTAGCATAACTCTTTTGTCGATCACGTGCTGCTTTTAGTCGTTCCTTGACTTGAATGATTTTGTCTGTTGTTTCTTGTACTATCTCAGGTCCAGATAGTTGCTTTTCTCCAATTTCTGCCCAACAGACTGGCGTTCGGCACTTTCGTCCATAAAGAGCTTCGAATAGTGCAGCATTGATACTTGTGTGATAACTGTTATTATAAGAAAATTCTATCAATGGTAAATGATCGTCCCAATTACCCCCGAAATCAATTACACAAGCTCTAAGCATGTCTTCCATTGTCTGAATTATCCTTTCGCTTTGTCCGTCCGTTTGTGGATGATAAGCGGTGCTTAGATTCAACTTGGTTCCCATTGCTTTTTGGAAACTTGTCCAAAAATGAGAGGTAAAACAACTATCTCTTTCAGAAACAATTGATAGAGGAATTCCATGTAATGAAACTATTTCATTTACATATAATTTAGCTAACTGTTCCATACTGAAGGTTTCTTTCATTGGTAAGAAATGAGCTGACTTAGTTAGCCTGTCTACAATCACCCAGATTGTATCATTACCTTTTCTTGTTTTGGGTAATTTAGTAACAAAATTCATTATTATCAATTCCCATTTCCATAAAGACATTTTTAACTGTTGCAATAAACCGGAGGGTTTCTGATGTTCAGCTTTGACTTGTGAACAGGTTAAACACCTTGCAACATATGCTGCTATATCCATTTTCATGCCTATCCACCAAAAATTCTTTCTTAAATCCTGATACATCTTATCACTTCCAGGATGCATCGTATACTTAGACTTATGAGCTTATTCTAATATACGATGATGTAGGTTTCCTAATTTAGGTATCCACATTCTTTTCTTATAGAATCTCCAAATTCCATCTGTTCCTTGTTCTAATTCCTTAATCATTCCTTTTAACTTTTCAGTATCATCCTTGATTATTGATTCTTGTGCTTTTTTAATCTGTTCATTTAAATCTATTTGCAGATTTAACTTAAGAGAACGTACTCTTTTTGGCTTTTCGTGATACTTTCAACTTAAAGCATCAGCTACTACGTTTGCCTTTCCTGCGTGATATTGGATATTACAATCAAAATCGCTAAGTATCTCCATCCAGCGTCTTTGTCTCATATTCAACTCCTTTTGCCCAAAAACATACCTTAAACTCTTATGGTCGGTGAATATGGTAAACTTACTACCATATAGGTAATGTCTCCAAATTTTAAGGGCAAAAATTATAGCTCATAATTCTAGATCATTGGTTGAATAATTTTCTTCATGATTCTTAAGTTGTCTAGAAGCATAAGCTATAACCTTTTGACGTTGCATTAATACACATCCATAACCTAACTTAGAAGCGTCATAATAGATTACAAAATCTTAAATTCCTTCTAGTAACGCTAGTATGAGTGCATTGGTTAGTCTTTGCTTAAGAATTTTAAAGGCTTCTTCTTGTTTTGGTCCCCATTTAAATTTAACGGATTTACAAGTTAACTTAGTTAAACGAATGACTATTCTAGAAAAATCTCGAATAAATCTTCTATAATAACTGGCCAATCCTAAGAAACTTCTAACCTCTGTTGGTAACTCAGGGGTTTTCCACTTGGTAATTGCCTCAATCTTGGTGGGATCTACATGCATTCCTTCATGATTAACTAGATGTCCAAGAAATTGTACTGTTCTAACCAAAACTCACACTTCGAAAATTTAGCATAAAGCATTTCTTTTCTCAATAAACTAAGAAGTGCGTGCAGATGCGCTGCATGTTCCTCTTTGCTTTTGGAATAAATAAGAATATCATATATAAAGACAATTATGAATTTATCCAAATATGGCTTACATATTCGGTTCATCATGTCCATAAATGCAGCTGGGGCATTGGTTAAACCAAATGGCATGACATTAAATTCATAATGGCCATACCTTATTCTGAAAGCGGTCTTAAGAATGTCCTCTTCCTGTACCTTTAATTGATGATATCCTGACCTTAAATCGATTTTAGAGAAAAATCGTGCTCCTTGCAATTGATCAAACAGATCATCTATTCTTGGTAATGGATACCGATTCTTAATCGTGACCTTGTTTAATTCACGGTAATCAATGTACATACGCATTGATCCGTCCTTCTTTTTAACGAATAAAATCGGTGCTCCCCATGGCGATGAGCTTAGCTGTATGAATCCTTTCTTCAACAATTCGTCTAGTTGTTTCTTCAGATCTGCATTTCTGCGGGTGCCAAACGGTTAGGTGCTTTGGCAATTGGTACGGTTCCTGGTATCAAATGGATTCTGAATTCAACTTCCCTGTCTAGAGGTTGCCCTGGTAGCTCTTCTGGAAATACATCTGAAAACTGGGATACTACTGGAATATCCTTTAATTCTTTTTCTTTAGTGTTAGTGAATATAGAAATCAAATACACTAATGATCCTTTCCTTATATAACTTGTTGTTTTCATCACAGAGATGAATTTTGTAGACAGAGGTTTTATTTCCTTTAATTGTGATCTTTTAACCCCTTGGTGAATTTACTTGAATTGACTTTTGATCATATAAAATACTAGCTTTATTGGCTATTAACCAATCCATTCCTAACACAACATCAAATCCTGCTAGATTCATTGGGTAAAGATTTGCAATAAATTTCTGATTTAAAATTTCTATTCTTGCTCCCTGCAAGATTTCAGAAATCTTAATGGTTTCCCCGTTTGCTGTCTCTACTAGACATTCTTGTGGAAGTTTAGTTAATGATTGATTAAGAAGTTTGCAAAATGAAGTATTAATAAAACTTTGGTTCGCACCAGAGTCAAATAATACTTTAGCAAAAAATCATTAACTAAAAATGTACCAGTGATCACATCCGGGATCATCTTTGCTTCTTCTGCAGTCAGAACAAATGCTCTAGCTTTTTTAGTATTCTTGGTATTTGCAGCTGGAGCTAACTTTGGATAGTTAGGCTTGATATGACCTTGTTCTCCGCAGTTGTAGCATATCCTGTTGTTAGGCTTTTTCCTGCAATATTCCTCCTTGTGTCCAGATATTTTGCAAAAGTTACAGTATATGGAGCATCTTCTGGAATGCTTCCTTTTGCAATACTTACAGTAGGGTGCAGAGGTAGAGCCTATATTTCTCCCACGGTTAGAATTTCCAGAACGAAATTCTTGGGTAAGCTTCTGGGTTAGGTTCCTCCTCTGATCCTCTTCTCGTGTACGGACTAATTCATCTCTCAAGGTGTTGGCTAGTTCTACTGCTTCTACTATGGTTTGAGGTCTAGCTGCCTTGACTACATGTCTAATCTCTCCAATTAATCCCCAGATGTAACGGGAGATTAAAACTGGTTCAGGTGAAGCAAGGGTTGGTACTATTCTAGCATATTCAAAGAATAATGTAGTATGACCCTTACTATCTACCCCAATCATCCTAAGGTTTAGGAATTTGTTTGCTATATGTTCCTTTTCATTAGGAGGACAAAATTTCCTTTCTACCACGTTTTTAAATTCCTCCCATTCCATATTGTAAGTTCTATCACTTCCCCTAGACTGGAGGATAGTGTTCCACCATTCTAGTGCTGAATTTTTAAACATATTGGAAGCAAACATTATCTTATCCTCTTCCGCACATTTACTTATTCTTAAGACTGCCTCAGTTTTTTCTATCCAGCGTAGAGATACAACGGCCTCTTCATTGCCCGAGAATTCCATTGGTTTACAAGACCAGAATTCTTTATAAGAACAACCGTAAGACACGGTTTTTCTTCTTTTGGGAATGGGCACTTGAAGTACGGGTCCATTGTTTATTTTGTTTTCAGGTTCAGAAGGTCGTTTACTATCATGTTTACTTTTATTTTCGGCTTCCCTAACCGTTTTGATAATATATGGCATCGCATTTATTATCCCTTGTGCCACTATATGTTGCATGGCACTGTTATCCACTTGGTTTCCGTTATTGTTGTTGTTCGGGTTCTCATTATCCAAGTTATTGTTACTCTGGTTATCATTATTCTGGTTTTCCTGGTTTACTTCGTCGTCTATCTGAATTTTAAACATTTACTAATTATTAATATCACAAAATAATTAATAATTTAGGTAACAATCACACAATACACATATTGGCCAAAAGCGTCGAGCATTGCGACTTTACTCTTTTCTATTTTCTATTATAGTATGCTTCTAATACAAACCTATACTAGAAATTAAAAATTACAATACAATACTACTATGCATCACTAACCACGAAGTGGTCTATACTATAACGTATATTATATATATATATATATATATATATATTATATTATTATTATTATTATTACCAACTCCCCCATCACCTTTATTGATCTGGATTCATCCAGTAATCCATATTGCGCTCGTCGTACTTCCAGACGAGTCGCTCTCCTACCTGCCTCATCCTCTCACTGCTCTCTAAAATCTCTTCTCCGAAAGTTCGGAGCTCGTGCACATTTTCTTCACTCATTGGGGGTGCAGGTGCTGGTATTGGGTCCGGGTACTGGGGCATGGGGTTCTCCCGAGGGTACGGATTCTCTAAAATCTCCCTAATGTATTCATCATTATCGTAGTAGGGATCTAGAGGGTCCAGACCTGGATAGGCTGTTAAATTCGGCATGGGTTCGTCATTTAGGTGGTAGCGTGGCACATAATCCCTATGATCATCGAACCATGGATCATAATCCGGGTCTAAAGGATTAGGGGCTGGTATCCTAGGTATCTCCTCAGGGTTGAAATCATGCATTTGGACTTGGTTTTCGGGGTTATCTTCTATCTCCATCGGCTGAGTGGGGAACAAAGGTAAGGGTTGTGGGGCTACTAGTTGTTCCAGGTTTGGGTCGGCAGCTGTTATTGCTAGGATATGAAAATTGGCTAGGCTTCTATTAAGCATATCCCATGTATGGGCATCTGACTCTCGCTTAGCGGCTGCTAGGATTCTCTGCTGTTGCAACTTTCGCATTCTTTTCCTATGCTCGAATGCTCCTTTACTGAACCATCCTCTCTTTTTCTGAGAAAATGGCTCTTCAGACTGAGCCTTAAAGACAAACAACCCTTCTTAATTATCAGCGGCATACCCAGAGAGGGCAGGCTGTGAAGAGGTACCTTCACTCCTAGGTGAATCAGACAATTGACGATACGCGTCTGAGGGTCCTTGATCACTCATACTGTAAACTAACAAATAGTCAAATAACACACAACAATAAAATACAATTATGCACGTATTTCCATAATAAATTTCCTAACAATTTGAGTAATATATTGATGTCAGCAGAACACTTCTGTAGCTGAATCAGTGGCTTAGCTCTGATACCATCTTCTGTCGCAACCCTCGCCCCCTATCTGTCTCGGGAACGGGCGACCGCGAGACCAGTTTTGGTGGTATCATTTTATTTATCATTTTGGCAGCGGAAATTTCACCAGGACCGTAGTTAGGAAATGTTTATCAGAGTAAATACCACACTTTTATAATATTAAACATATTGGGATAAAACCTAAGTTTTCATTACAAACATTTTCATAGGGAAAAATCCCTATTTTATTGAATAAAACATCTTCTTTTATTTAGGTAACTTTTATAGCCACATTTCCAAGCCTTCGGTGCTGCCCAGCTGGCTTCTAGTTGGCTTTCATATTTTGTTACCTGAAACGCGTTTAAAAACATTTTGTCAGTGGGAAATACTGGTGAGTGAATCCCAGTTTAATCAAGAAGAGTTTTATTCTTTAGCAGTATTGAGAGCTATCACATTGTTTATTTCTACACAATTACTCATTCAGTATTGTCAATCCTGACTGGTGGATCATGTTACACATTGGCTAACTCGTTGTCCAATGGTAATGTGTTCCACATTTTGTATACAAAACTCCAACATACCGGCAGTAATTGAAGAACTACAAAGACTCAATCACTGCTTAATCGCATTGTAAAATATTTAAGGTTTTGTTAAAACAAGTTACAAAGAGGAGATTACTCACATTGCTGCCTTAGGTTTCTTGGTGATTATCTATAATTTACACAATGCACATGCGTTAGTATAATAACTCTTTATATTTACATTAGTAATACCCTCCCCGAGACGACATTCCAACGACTACGTCGGGCAGAACCACGACAGCCGTTAAGGAACCCTGGATCAATCGGGCAGCGTATCTAATATGTAACCGGGGTTATGATGCTTACATCGGGGCAGAACTTCGTTAATTAGGGGGGTATTATACCCGAGATTATGCCTACAATTCAGAAATTTAGAGAAAGAAAGAGTTTCGGTGCGATTTGAAACTGAAGGCCGATGCCTCCTATTTATAGGTGACCCTTCACCTTCTCTCGCGGGCCGCGTAAGAGAAAGGAAGGGCCTTTGCGGCCCGCGTAATAGGGGGTAGACCTTAGCTTTAACCGGTCACCACCCATAGCTTTGACACGATCGGGACACGTGGCGGCCTCGGAGCTTGCCTGGTGTTTTGGCGGTCGCGGCCCGCGTAGGCAGTAGCCTAAGGCCACGCGCCCCGCGAGAGCCTCAATTTTCTTATTTTTATTTAATTTTCTCAAAATAAAGGTATTCGGGGTCCGTTTTCGCATATGGGGTGTATTTTAAGACATATAGGGATATTTTAATATATATAAGGGTGTCAGAAAAATTTAGGAGGGTTGTTATACCTATTAAAAAGCCAGTCAAGGAGTCAAGCAACAATGATGATGATTCTTCTGATGAGTAAGTGATGATCATTTAATTAGTCTTTTATGCTATAAAAATCCTATTTTTTTTGCTTATATTTAAAGTTCTTTCTACACCCATTTTTAACTTGTTTAGGATGAACAAAAAAGTCAGCCGTCGCGCCCAAGAATGGCGTTGTTGTAGCTAAAAAGAAAGAAAAATCAAGTGATGAGTCTTCTTCTGACGAATTAAGTGATGATCATTTGATAATTTTCTAATCTGTTATCTATAATCTATGGTAGATATTGTCTACAAAGAAATGAAAGATAGGCAACAAGGAAAGAAGATTATATCTTGGAGGTATTATAATTACATTTTGAAACAAATGATCATATTTGATTCTCATAACTTCATTTCGTATATATTGTCTATCATGGTTTCCAGAAGATTGTTTTCCATTGATGGACTTGGGATTAAAGACCACAAGGCCCCTTTTCTGACTTATTATCCAACTCCATCCTTTTTTCAACAATCTTTATATTTTCCAGTAGTTTTCAACAAAAAGAACTGACATCAGTCTTTTTACATTTTTATCAAAAACTTAATAAATCTGCAGATGTGTCGTTTTAAAACAGTCCTTTTATATCAGTGCTCAGCGCTCGTGCATGATGCCTTCCCATTTGAGGAAATGAATTCAGCCAAGATACATTGTCATTAGGGTGATGTTTTAAAACAGTCCTTTTATCATTTTCTAAAGGTGATGAGTTGGGCGGGTTGGGTAACGGACTAACGGGTCGAAAAGGGTTTTCTACTGAATCACACTAATTGATAAGTATTGAGTCTTGAAGATGCCATAAAAGATTATCATTTTTCAATGAATACGGGTTGGGTAACGTGTCAAACATATTTTAGAGCAGATTAGGTTTAACCACCAATATTTTTTTTGTTATTTTTTTATTTTTACGAAGAAGTTATTAAAAAGGTACACTTAATTTGGAAAAGTCGATACAACTATCTTTTATTGGCGAAGTGCAAGTCCAAACGACTTAATTTTTTATTTTTGTGGTGACGTGTTGGATGATTTGTAAAAGTCGAAATTACTTAATCTTTTCCTGGTAAAAGAGTAGCGGCTGAAAGCATATTCGTTGAAGTCCAAGCAACTTCTTTTTTTGTAGGCGTTTGAAGACGTCTTATGAGGGTTCCGGTTGGATTATGGCCGGGAGTTTGAAGAAAATTTAGCTAAATTTTGAATAGTCATCAGTAGAGAGAAGATGAAGGTTAGTATATTCTTTCGAATGTTTAATATATATATTGTCTTTTTAAACTCAACCTTATAAGTTTGTATGCAATAGCGTAGAAAGTTTAAAAAAATTGTGTCTTTACCATCTTACTTTATTAGCATCAATATCATTATAACCACTCAAACATGTTCCAATTCACTACCAAATTTAGGGGTGTTCACAGTCCAGTTCGACCAGTTTTGACGTTATTTATGGGCTTATTTGGTAACTATAGTTTAGGGGAACGACAAACCTATCTAAACGGGTTGGGTGAGTTTGCAGTTTTACTGGTTTGGCATATTAAGGGCTCGGTTTTGGTGGTTTGAACTTATTTTTTAATTCTTTTTCACAACATTAGTTTGTATAGAGAATTTTTAAAAGATGGTTCATGATGATAATACATATATATAAGTATACATTCCGAAAATGAAAAAAAATAATTTAAGTAAAAAATAGAAGATTAACGTCCAATACTGAGTTCCAAAGTGAATTGTTAAACTTGAAATCTGAACTGTTTGGATCTCTAAGCGGCCAAAACAGCTAACTATTTCTGTCAATTTCAAATACTTTATAAACAAAAAAAATCACTGGAACTTCAAGCAGTTATATTGTATCAAAGTAAGTTGTCCAAAATCAAGTAAGTTATGTTCATTGTTCTTAAAGCAGGTCATGATAGCATGGGAACCAATATTCGAGTCTCTAATGAGTGTACATGTTTTTACAGGAAGCTTCATCAACTAATGTTTGGTAACGTATATTATGAACAAGAAGCAATAAAAGAGACATCAACCAGATGTTGTTTGCAAACATACGCCCAAGGTTTTATCAGCCGTTTAAACTGCATCAGGATATAACCCGTCGCCAACGGAAGTCGCCCTTAGATCCAAGAAGTAGAACAACATCAATTTGTCGTTTGCTGATTCCGATTCAATGATTCGGGTGATATGCAGTGAGTTTTTGCTACTTTGTGATTTCCCGATTTCAAGAAGTCACCTCGTAAGTTGCAACCATTCTTCTTTTGATGAATTTATTTTAAAACCTTTCGTTGTAATATTGACTGTTTTGTGTGATTTGATGAATCATTAAAAGCTATTTCGATCATGTTTTGTAAAACCCTAGATATGGCATTCGTTTTCCTTCTCATCAGGTATGATCTGACTTAAACAGAGAAAGAGAGGTTTAAGGTGATTCTTCTTCAACATACCTTTTATTATTATAGTCATTTTGTTTTTAATAACTCAACTCTGTTTGAAATATATTTATCAGAAACCTACTGGAAAACAATGGCTACTACAAAATAAGATTACTATCTAGCATTTTTAAATGGATAGTAAAACTCTTTTTTATTCTATTATCCTTATATATAATTTTTTATTTTTTTATTACAGGCGAGACATGATGGATGTATGAAGCAAATGTTGATGGTGTGGATTTGCCGTTTAGTTGCTATTTATACTCCGGTAAGAGAAGGCAACTTTGAGGGTCATCCAGTTTGTGCTTCAACTGAACCAATAACTATTGGTATGCCAATTTCCCCCAAACTATATTTTTTTCAAATATAATTTCTTTGTTAAGTTGTCTTTCAATATATTTAAGCATCTATTTAATGTCTGATTAGTTCGTCTCACAACTCAGTACATCTATTCGCAGATCCTGATGTTCAAACAGTGTTTTAATCCGAGAAAAAGTGAAACCACTGTTTTGGGTTAAAACAGTGTTTTGAAACCACTTTTCAGTTAAAACAGTGTTTGAAACCACTGTTGGGTTAAAACAGTGTTGTTAAAACAGTGTTTTGAAACCACTTTTGGGTTAACAGTGTTTGAAACCATTGTTGGTTTAAAACAGTGTTTGAAACCACTGTTTTAACCCAAAAGTGGTTTCAAAACAATGTTTTAACCCAACAGTGGTTTCAAAACACAGTTTTAACCCAAAAGTGTTTTAACAACAGTTGTTTAACTTTGGTCAAACAGTGGTTTGACTTTGGTCAAATAGACTTTTGAACCACAAAGAATCATATTTTTGCAATCAAATAGTGGTTTAAGAGCTACTATTTCATGGTGAGTCACAACTTTAATGCACCAGCTAGAGCAAGTAAGCTACCAAAACTTTTAACGAGTCTTTATCTCTCGCCTAAATGCTAAATTCTTTTATCTTATTTGTTGTTTTTCTAACCTCATTAATATGTTTTTTTGAACCCTGATAGCCACACTGGAAATTGATCGACGTCGACCTGGGATTTTGGGACTTAAACTCCAAGCTACCGACAACCAGCTGTTTGGCTTCGGCTAAGTACAGGTATAAATTACCAATTAAGAAGAGTTAATATTTCTATATATGTCGCAACCCCCGATCCCTTATCTATCCCGGGAACGGGCGGACGCGAGCTCAGAGTTTTGGTGGTATCAGGTTTCGTTAATTTGGCAGCGGAAATTACATCAGGACCGTAGTTAGGAAATGTTTATCAGAGTAAAACCACCTCATTTGATATTAATAATCACATGGGCAAAACCCAAGTTTCTTATTACAATACATTTATAGGGACAAACCCTATTTTATTGAATTTAAAACATCGTTTATTAGGTAACTTTTATAGCCACATTTTCCCAAGCCTTCAGTGTTCTCCAGCTGGCTTTTTACTAATTAGTTGTCACATTTTGTTACCTGAAACGCGTTTTAAAAACATTTGTCAGTCGGAAATACTAGTGAGTAAATCCCAGTTTAATAAAGAAACAGTTTATCAATTAAAACAGTATTGAGAGCGATCACATTGTTTATTTCTACACAATTACTCCATTTAGTACTGTCAATCCTGACTTGTGGGTCATATTACACATTGGCTAACTCATTGTCCAATGGTAACGTACTGTCATCCCCGACTTACTACTCACAGTGTAGTAAATTTTGTATACAAAACCCCAACATACCGGCAGTAATTGAAGAACTACAAAGACTCAATCACCGCTTAATCGCATTGTAAAATAATTAAGGTTTTTTAAAACATCACAAAAAGGTTAACAAAAAGAGGATAAACTCACATTGCTATCTTAAACTTCTTGTGAGGGTTTCCTGGATATAATCTATAATTGATACAAATGTACATAGGTTAGTATCATAACCCTTTGAAAATATTAATGATACCCTCCCCGAGACGGCATTCCAACAACTACGTCGGGCAGAACCACGACAGTTGTTACGGAACTGTAAATCAATCGGGCAGCGTAACTATTACGAAACTGGGGTTATAATACTTACAACGGAGCAGAACCTCGCTAATTAGGGGTATAATACCCGTGTATTATAACTCTTCTATAGAAATTGAGATTGAGAATCGAATTGTGAACGACGGAAAGTGAAACCCGATGGCCCTCTTATATAGTGCTGAAATCTCGTCCTCTCGCGGCCCGCGTAAAGGTAAGTGAAGGCTTACGCGGCCCGCGTGGCTTAGGGGTCTAGGCGTAGCTGATCTGGGTCAGCATGTAGGTCCGCTACGATGTCGACACGTGTCGGCTTCTGGTGTCTCCGCGTTCGATGATCTTACACGACCCGCGTAAACTAACGGGAACTCTTACGCGGCCCGTCTTAACTTAAAGTTTCACCGGAATCAGATCTACACCTTCATACCGCCCGCGTAAAGTTGGGGTGGGGTCCTACGCGACCCGCCTCAACTTAATATTTATTGTTTTTAATTTATTTTATATACTATAACGTATTTCGGGCTCGGTTATCACATACGGGGTGTATTTAAAGACATATTTGGACATTTTAAAATATACTAGAGTGTCGGAAATATTATGAGGGTGTCGGTTTTACCGAGGGTTGTTACATCCTCCCCACCTTATTTTAGAGCTCGTCCTCGAGATCTACTGGAATAAGTGCGGATATTTCTTTTGCATCTCAGATTCAAGCTCCCATGTGTACTCAGGTCCTCTTTTGGAGTCCCACTTCACTTTGACCAGAACTAGTCTTTTGTGTTTGAGATTCTTGACTTTCCTGTCTGTCACGGCCCAGCCCCGGTTTGACCCGGTCAGGAGCCGCGGGACAGGAACCCGTGGAATCAATAATGCGACAGCAGAAGATTCTTAACAGGATCTTTTAAAACTCGAAAATGCCCAATTATTTTTATTCCATAAATTGAGATAAACCCCGTAAATTACAATAGAGGAATTTAACTAGGAAATTCCCTGATTTATTAAAACATGTTTATTTATTTTAACTGAGCCACCTCTTCAAGCTTGGTAGTGCTCCTTAGCACGTTTCCTTGATTTACAGCAGGTCGCCTGAAACATGTTTTAAAAATATTTTATCAGCGGGGAAATGCTGGCGAGTCACTCTAATTTGATAAAATGACACATAGTTATAAATTACAGCATAAGAGCGATTACAATGGCTTTTATCTTATTGTTATCTGGCGCCGTGTCACATTGCGTGACGATGGTCATACCACTATTGGGTCCTGTCACCCAAGTAGTGACGATCACTGTTAGGATTTATTAGCCTAACCAGTGAGAAATTAGTAATGTGCACAATATCCCACTAGCCAGTGATTAAGATTACCACGACTTACTCCCTGTAATTATAACATTTGAAAATGGAGTATTGTAAAATGCTTTTGATAAAAAGAGAATGACTCACATTGCAGATTTACACGGGCAGAGTTTAGCCTACTGATTAGCCTTTTAACCTAAATTTAAACAACATGCACACGAACTAGGTCAGTAACTAATACAACATTTACGATAACTCACGAGATTAAACCCTCACAACGAATGACAAAGTGCGATACTTAAACATCCATCGAATTTACGACGAATGACAAAGCATAACCCTAATGTGGGCAGCACTTAAACATCCATTGGATAGTTTCAATCGATCGGACATTGAATCGTAGCAGCGATCGAGTTAATATCCCGTATCGGAGCAGCACCTAACTATCTTGAAAGTAAATTCGACTTTTGAGTAGTCTAATTTCTTTTTTCTAAAGTGATTTCGACACCAGAGGACTGCCCATGACCCGTACTATTTATAGGTGAAATTTAGGGTTCACGCGGCCCGCGTGAACCTTGGCTTGATATTTACGCGGCCCGCAAGGGCACCTATTTCGTAGATTAGGGCTACGGTGTCATCACTAGACTTGCCACGTGTGTGACACGTGGATTCAGACGCTTATCCGGTCAAACCCAGAGTTGACGCGGCCCGCGTAAGGTTAAGCTAACCCTTACGCGGCCCGCCTGAAACCATAAAATCTTGATTTCTTAGTTTTTCATGTACAGTAAGGTTTCAGGGATCCGGGATTTTACTTACGGGTCATATTAGGACATTTTTGAGAGTCCTTACACTGTCTTCAATCTGTAGAGGCCTTTCTACAAACTTGAGTTATTCATTTACCTCTATATCCCTAAGAGGTATCATTAATGATTCATCAGCTAAACACTTTTTGAGATTAGATACATGAAACACATCATGTATTCCTGCCATTTCCTCTGGCAGTTGTAGTTGATAGGCTACAGGTCCTATTCTTCTAATAATCTCAAAAGGTCCAATATATCTGGGACTTAGTTTTCCCTGTTTGATGAATCTTACTACTCCTTTCCAAGGAGAGACTTTCAACAATACTTTATCTCCTAGTTGAAACTCCAAGGGTTTGCGTCGGTTATCAGCATAACTCTTTTGTCGATCACGTGCTGCTTTCAGTCGTTCCTTGACTTGAATATATTTGTCGGTTGTTTCTTGTACTATTTCAGGTCCAGATAGTTGCTTTTCCCCAATTTCTGCCCAACAGACTGGGGTTCGACACTTTCGTCCATAAAGTGCTTCGAATGGTGCAGCATTGATACTTGTGTGATAACTATTATTATAAGAAAATTTTATTAAAGGTAAGTGATCATCCCAATTACCTCCGAAATCAATTACACAAGCTCTAAGCATGTCTTCCATTGTCTGAATTGTCCTTTCGCTTTGTCCATCCGTTTGAGGATGATAAGCTGTGCTCAACTTTAACTTGGTTCCCATTGCCTTTTGGAAACTTGACCAAAAATGAGAGGTAAATCGACTATCTCTATCAGAAACAATTGATAAAGGAATTCCATGTAAAGAAACAATTTCATTTACATATAGTTTAGCTAATTGTTCCGTACTGAAAGTTTCTTTCATTGGTAGGAAATGAGCTGACTTGGTTAGTCTATCTACAATCACCCAGATTGTATCATTTCCTTTCTTTGTTTTGGGTAATTTAGTAACAAAATTCATTGTTATCAATTCCCACTTCCACACTGACAATTCTAATTGCTGTAAGAAACCTGAGGGTTTCTGGTGTTCAGCTTTAACTTGTGAACAAGTTAAACATTTAAAAACATAGGCTGCTATGTCCTTTTTCATTCCTATCCACCAGAAATTTTTCCTTAAATCCTGGTACATTTTATCACTCCCTGGATGCATCGTATATTTAGACTTATGGGCTTCTTCTAGTATACGATGATGTAAGTTTCCTAATTTAGGTATCCACATTCTCTTTTTACGGAATCTCCAAATTCCATCTGTTCCTTGTTCCAATTCTTTTAGCATACCTTTTAGCTTTTCAGTATCTTCCTTGATTAATAACTCTTGTGCTTCTCTTATTTGATCATTTAAATCTACTTGCAGATTTAATTTAAGAGAACGTACCCTTTTTGGCTTTTCATGATATTTTCGGCTTAAAGCATCTGCCACTACATTTGCATTTCCTTCATGATACTGGATATCACAATCCTAATCACTAAGCATCTCCATCCAGCGTCTTTGTCTCATATTCAATTCCTTTTGTTTGAAAATATACCTTAAGCTCTTATGATTTGTGAATATGGTAAACTTATTACCATAAAGGTAATGTCTCCAAATCTTAAGAGCAAAAATTATAGCTCCTAATTCTAGATCATGGGTTGAGTAATTCTCTTCATGATTCTTAAGTTGTCTAGATGCGTAGGCTATAACCTTTTGTCGTTGCATCAATACACATCCATAACCTAATTTAGAAGCATCACAATAGACTACAAAGTCTTCAGCTCCTTCTGGTAATGCTAGTATGGGTGTATGGGTTAATCTTTGCTTAAGAATTCTAAAGGCTTCTTCTTGTCTTAATCCCCATTCAAACTTAACAGATTTACAGGTTAACTTGGTTAAGGGAATGGCTATTCTAGAAAAATCTTGAATAAATCTTCTATAATAACCGGCCAATCCTAAGAAACTTCTAACCTCGGTTGGTGACTTAGGGGTTTTCCATTTAGTAATCGCCTCGATTTTTGTGGGATCCACGTGAATTCCTTCATGATTAACTAAATGTCCAAGGAATTGTACCTGTTCTAACCAAAATTCGCACTTTGAAAATTTAGCATAAAGCTTTTCCTTTCTTAATAAACTTAAAAGTGCGTGCAAATGCTTTGCATGGTCTTCTTTATTCTTAGAATAAATTAGAATATCATCTATGAAAACAATTATGAATTTATCCAAATATGGCTTACATATTCGGTTCATCATGTCCATAAATGCAGCTGGGGCATTGGTTAAACCAAATGGCATGACAGTAAATTCATAATGGCCATACCTTGTTCTGAATGCGGTCTTAGGAATGTCCTCTTCCTGTACCTTTAATTGATGATATCCTGACCTTAAATCGATTTTAGAGAAAAATCGAGCTCCTTGTAGTTGATCAAACAGATCATCGATTCTCAGTAATGGATACCGATTCTTAATCGTAACCTTGTTTAATTCACGTAGTCAATGCACATATGCATTGATCCGTCTTTCTTTTTAACAAACAGTATTGGCGCTCCCCATGGCGACGAACTTGGCTGTATAAATCCTTTCTCCAATAATTCATCTAATTGTTTCTTTAATTCTTGCATTTCTGCAGGTGCCAAACGGTAAGGTGCTTTGGCAATCGGTGCTGTTCCTGGTATTAGATGAATTCTGAATTCAACTTCTCTATCTGGAGGTTGCCCTGGTAATTCTTCTGGAAATACATCTGAAAACTGAGATACTTCTGGAATATCTTTTAAATCCTTTCCTTTAGTGTTAGTGATTATGGAAATCAAATACACTATAGAACCTTTTCTTATATAACTTGCAGTTTTCATCACAGAGATAAATTTAGTGGACCTAGAAAGTTTATCTCCTTTAATTGTGATCGTTTTACCTTTTTGTGAATTTACTTGAATTGACTTTTGATCACATAAAATGCTGGCTTTATTGGCTATTAACCAATCCATTCCTAAAACAACATCAAATCCTGCCAGATTCATGGGATAAAGATTTGCAATAAACTTCGGATTTAAAATTTCTATGCTTGCTCCCTGCAAGATTTCAGAAATCCTAACGGATTCTCCATTGGTTGTCTCTACTAAGCATTCTTGTGGTAGTTTAGTTAATGACTGATTTAGAAATTTGCAAAATGATGTATTAATAAAACTTTGGTTTGCACCAGAGTCAAATAATACTTTAGCAAAGACATCATTAACTAAAAACGTACCAGCTATAACATCTGGAATCATTTTGGCTTCATCTGCAGTCAGAACAAATGCTCTAGCATTTTTAGTATTCTTGTTGTTTGTAGCTGGAGCTAATTTCGGACAGTTTGGCCTGATATGACATTTTTCTCCACAGTTGTAGCATAATCCATTACTGGATTTCTTCCTGCAATTTTCTTCCTTGTGTCCTGGCATCTTGCAATAATTGCAGAGAGTGGAGCATTTTCCTGAATGCCTTTTCTTGCAGACCTTGCAGTATGGTGCAGAGGTAGAACCCATATTCCTACGATTGTAATTTCCAGAACGAAATTCTTGGGTGAGCTTCTGGGTTAGGTTCCTTCTTTGATCCTCTTCTCGGGTACGGACTAATTCGTCTGTCAATGTATTTGCTAGTTCTACAGCTTCTTCTATGGTTTGAGGTCTAGCTGCCTTGACTACGTGTCTAATCTCTCCAATTAATCCCCAGATATAACGGGAGATTAACACTGGTTCTGGTGAAGCAAGGTTTGGCACTATTCTAGCATATTCGAAGAATATTTTAGTATATCCCTTACTATCCACACCAGTCATCCTAAGGTTTAGGAATTTGTTTGCTATTTGTTCCTTTTCATTAGGAGGGCAGAATTTCCTTTCTACCATATTCCTAAATTCTTCCCAATCCATACTATAAACCTTATCACTTCCTCTAGGCTGAAGGATAGTGTTCCACCATTCTAAGGCTGAATTCTTAAATAGATTGGAAGCAAACATTATCTTGTCCTCTTCCGCACACTTGCTTATCCTTAAGACTGCCTCAGTTTTCTCTATCCAGCGTAAGGTTGCAATGGCCCTTTCATTGCCCGAGAATTCCATTGGTTTACAATACCAGAATTCTTTATAAGAACAACCGTAAGACACAGTTCTTCTTCTTTGGGAATAGGCAATTGAAGTAAAGGTCCATTGTTCACGCTGTGTTCCGGTTCAATTGGTCATTTACTGCTATGTTTACTCTTATTATTCGCTTCTTGAACCGTTTGAAGAATAAATGGCATTGCATCTATAATTCCTTGTGCCACTATGTGTTGGATAGCACTATTATCCACTTGGTTTCCATTGTTATTGATGCTTGGATTCTCATTAACCACGTTAATGTTACTCTGGTTATCGTTATTCAGATTTCCTTGATTTCCTTCGTCAGCCATCTGAATTTTAAACATTTACCCCATATTAATATTACAAGATAATATTTAATATAGTTAATCACATGACACGCAATCTAGCCAAAAGCGTCGATCATTGCGACTTTTACTCTATTCATATACTATTATGCATCTATTACATACTAGTACTGAAATAAAATTACAATACCAACAGAAATAGAATCATACTAATAGTAATATGCATCTGTACACACATATTTTATTTTATTTTTAGAGTAAACTGCCATTTTGGTCCCTGTGGTTTGGGCATTTTTGCCATTTTAGTCCAAATCTCAAACTTTTTAAATCTGGGTCCCTGTGGTTTCATCTTTATTGCCATTTTAGTCCAAAATTCAAAATCCCCCTTTTTTTTACTGTTCCAAAAAGTTTGAGATTTGGACTAAAATGGCAATAAAAGTGAAACCACAGGGACCAAAATGGCAGTTTACTCTTAATTTTGGACTAAAATGGCAATAAAAGTGAAACCACAGGGACCCAGATTTAAAAAGTTTGAGATTTGGACTAAAATGGCAAAAGTGCCTAAACCACAAGGACCAAAATGGCAGTTTACTCTTATTTTTATTATATTATATTATTATTACCAACTTTACCATCTCTTCCATCACATCACGGGTATGGATTTATCCAAAAATCCATATTGCGTTCATCGTATTTCCATACGAGACGCTCTCCGACCTGTCGCATTCTCTCACTGCTTTCTACAATTTCCTCCCCAAAAGTCCTAAGTTCTTGGACGTTTTCTGCACTCATTGGGGGTGCAAGTTCTAGGACTGGGTTTGGAATCTGGGGTGCGGATTCCTGATATGGGGGTGAAAGTGTCTGAAATCGGTAAGGATCTTCTAATATTTCCCTAATATATTCATCATGGTAATAGGGATCTAAAGGGTCCATACCTGGGTAAGTTCCTATGTTCTGTATGGGTGTATCCTCATGGATAGGGTAACGTTGCACAAAGTCCCTATTATCGTCCCACCAGGGGTCGTAATTTGGGTCTAGGGGGTTTGGAGCAGGTACCCTAGGGATTTCCTCTGGGTTGAAGTCATGCATCTCCACTTGGTTTTCAAGGTTTTCTATCTCCATGGGTTGATCTGGGATTGGTGATTGTGGTTGTGGTGCTACTAATTGTTCCAGACTTGGGTCAGCAACAGTTGTAGCTAGGATATGGAAATTAGCTAGGCTTCTATTAAGCATATCCTGTGTATGGGCATCTGTTTTTCGCTTAGCAGCTGCTAGAACTCTTTGCTGTTGCAACTTTCGCATTCTCTTCCTACGAGCAAAGGCTTCCTTACTGAACCATCCTCGTTTCTTGTGAGGGAATGGCTCTTCTGACTGAGCTCTAAAAGCAAACACTCCTTCTTCCTGATCAGCAGAATACCCAGAAAGGGCAGGCTGTGAAGAAGTACCTTCACTCTTAGGTGAATCAGACAACTGACGACTCAGTCGGAAATACTGGTGAGTAAATCCCAGTTTAATAAAGAAACAGTTTATCAATTAAAACAGTATTGAGAGCGATCACATTGTTTATTTCTACACAATTACTCCATTTAGTACTGTCAATCCTGACTTGTGGGTCATATTACACATTGGCTAACTCATTGTCCAATGGTAACGTACTGTCATCCCCGACTTACTACTCACAGTGTAGTAAATTTTGTATACAAAACCCCAACATACCGGCAGTAATTGAAGAACTACAAAGACTCAATCACCGCTTAATCGCGTTGTAAAATAATTAAGGTTTTGTAAAACATCACAAAAAGGTTAACAAAAAGAGGATAAACTTACATTGCTATCTTAAACTTCTTGTGAGGGTTTCCTGGATATAATCTATAATTTATACAAATGTACATAGGTTAGTATCATAACCTTTTGAAAATATTAATGATACCCTCCCCGTGACGGCATTCCAACAACTACGTCGGGCAGAACCACGACAGTTGTTACGGAACCCTAAATCAATCGGGCAGCGTAACTATTATGAAACTGGGGTTATAATACTTACAACGGAGCAGAACCTCGCTAATTAGGGGTATAATACCCGTGTATTATAACTCTTCTTTAGAAATTGAGATTGAGAATCGAATTGTGAACGACGGAAAGTGAAACCCGATGGCCTTCTTATATAGTGCTGAAATCTCTTCCTCTCGCGGCCCGCGTAAAGGTAAGTGAAGGCTTACGCGGCCCGCGTAAAGGTAAGTGAAGGCTTACGCGGCCCGCGTGGCTTAGGGGTCTAGGCGTAGCTGATCCGGGTCAGCATGTAGGTTCGCCACGATGTCGACACGTGTCGGCTTCTGGTGTCTCCGCGTTTGATGATCTTACACGGCCCGCGTAAACTAACGGGAACTCTTACGCGGCCCGTCTTAACTTAAAGTTTCACCGGAATCAAATCTACACCTTCATACCGCCCGCGTAAAGTTGGGGTGGGGTCCTACGCGGCCCGCCTCAACTTAATATTTATTGTTTTTAATTTATTTTATATACTATAACGTATTTCGGGCTCGGTTATCACATACGGGGTGTATTTAAAGACATATTGGGACATTTTAAAATATACTAGAGTGTCGGAAATATTATGAGGGTGTCGGTTTTACCGAGGGTTGTTACAATATATTAGTAGGTTAATTTTTTTTAAACGGGTTAAACATATTATGTTCTAAATGATTTAACTAAAGAGAATGGGTTGAATGAATCTAACTGATTAGATGAGTGAAGCTTGGTCAAACGATTTGAAACTTAGTGGAAGTGTATGTAAATACACCAAAACCTAAAATGAGTCCTCATAAATGGTTAGAATACATTGTAATAATATAGATTTTGTATAACCAAAAATGGTAAATGATGTGTTTGTGGCCCAGTTGGCCAACCCATTTCAACCACAAGGAATGTGGTTCAATATTATGCACCGACTAGCTGGGGAGTTCGATATGGTACGCAACGGCTAGCTGGAGAGTTTGAATGGCTTTTACCCTATGTTCAGGAACTGCTTGATCATGTCCTGTTCAAGGTTCTAGTTTTCACCTTTTAAAATTTTTTTTGATTGATCAACTGAATTTTATATAAGTTTGTTGATTGAAAGTTTTATTTTCCCATGTTTGATGTGTACCTGGGTCCTTCTAGAATCAAGATTCAAGAGGTGATCTCCATCTAAGGTCTATTTTATAAATGAATATATAAAAGAAGTTTCCTTTTTATGCATAGAGGTTTTAGTGCATTGATAGATGTGGCAGGACATGCTGGGAAGTTCGATGCTTCATTTGGAATTCTATAAGAAGCCAGGAATAACAAAGGAATATCGGGGATCATATCATATAGCTCATTGATGGGAGCATTTAGCAATGTAAGTTTTAATCATACAACAACAACTTTACCCGCTATAATCTAGGGATGAGCTCGGACCAACAGGTACCGAAAATTCCAAAAATGGGTACTGATACCAGTGCCGAAAATACCTGGTACGGTATGGTTCATTATCTGTACAGGTTCGGTACCAATACAGACAAGTATTTAAAGGTAAAAACCGATAAATACCAGTACCGAACAAGTGCCACTTAATTTAATTGTTTTCTCATTAACAAGACCATATCAAGTTGGACAAATTATACGCATGTTCTGGGTCTAGCGTGTTTAGAAGTAAAGAAAGCACATAATTCTATACTTTATGGTAGCTTTTATTGAACATTTAGATTTTATCCCCAACACTGGGTAGTTTTTTATTTGGTTATTATATTGGTGCTACCAAGGTACATACATAGTCAATCTTGCATACAACATTTAATTTTTTGTACATAAAAATTAAATGGTCTGTATACTCTAATTCATGTCAAAGTGCCACCTGGCTGTTATTTACTTTTCTAATGTCAAAATTTTTTAAAACAAAAGAAAATGATACAAATGTAATATTTATTCGTATGTAAATATAAATTTAAAGGATTTAGATTACTCATTTTGTTCTCGCGACAACTTACCTTAGTAGTTATTTTTTGAAAATGATGATGGTGGTTTTTAATTACCTTAGTAATTTTTTTTGAAGATGACGATGGTGATTTTTAATAGGAGCTCTACAAGCTTGGATGTCGAACAATGGTGGTTTCAGGGTTGCCACCAATGGAGTGTTTACCGATTCAAATGGCGTCAAGATTCACAAGATCAAAGTAACAAAATTTTGATGCAAGAATTTTCAGTCAGAAACTCTATGAAGTTACCGCGAATTCAATCTTCTTTTGCAGTAAGCCGGATTATGTATGCTGATATATACATTCCGATGATGGAGATTTGGTAAAATACAACCTTTTGTGGTCTAATCTGGATGAGGAGCGATGGGTATCTATCAAATACATTGATCAATAATTTGTATCGATTCAACTCTGACATGTATCTTTTTTTAGTTGTTTATGTTGAGTAGGTTTCAATATTTAGCATAAAAGAGATTGACCCTAGATAGCCTTTATAGGCATTTTGCAACTTTTTAAATTTGAGCATGAATTCAAGTACTTCAAAAATACTTTGGATGGTTAAATTGCTGTTTAGTGACGTTATAGTCTATCAAAATCCATTATTATTTTCCTTATGTTTCAAAATAATCAATAATAAAATATTGAAGACAGTAAGTTTATAGCCAACAGATTAATATGTCAATTTGTTTCTTGAGCCCGGGAAGCAATCCCGGGTAATAACCTAGTGATGTACATAAGTGTTTTTTTTCCCGATGCATGTGGTGTATTTTTATATTTTGTTGTTACTTGTTAGTTTAGTACTTGGTTGTTAAGTGTTAACTTGTTAGGTGCTAATTAATGGCAAAATTTAGGCAAACACTAGGGGTGCTCCACTTTTCATCACTCACCACACCCAATCATGTTTCGCCACGTCATCGAACTTGGTTTCATCACTAGTGATGGATTTTAGTGGGGGTGCCCATCACTCATCACACCCAATCAAACCCAACAATTTCCCTCATTCCAACGGTAACATTTGAAACATTCACGCGTGGTCACCACCACGCGTGGTCACCATAAGTGGCGGCGGTGTTCCACGCGTGGTCATCCAACCATCACAAAGCATCACGTAGCGCCTCCACCTCCCTTAGGGATCCAAATAGGAATCCTTATAAAGTTATAAACCAAATCATAAACCTTAGATCCATACACAAAAACCCAAAGCATTATTTGACTGACTTCGTTTTAAAGAAAATTCGATAACCCCACTCAATCTAATAAAAGAATACAATAACACGACCCGACAATAAATTTCTATCGATACACACAAATAAAAAACCGATTGAAAACCTTTTTTTTGGTCCACCACTTGAAGGCAACAATAATTGCTTAACTTTGGCTATAAGAAAAGTTCTTGTCCATGGCTCCATCGTCAGATTCCTTGTTTTAATCATAGATCACATTACACATAGCCTCATAATTGATAACATAAATTTTCTAAGCAAATTCTTAAAAGCAATTGTTCCATATACAAGGTGACTGAGTCAAAGAGTCAACTTCAACTTGGATTTGGGTTCTAACTTAAATAAGTCACGTCTTTGTTTATTTTTAAGGAGTTGAAATTTAAGCTCGAACTTGACTTTTAAAAACTTGAGCCAACTTGTTTATTTTTTCAAATTTTAACTAATAGTAATATTTTTATGTACGCATGTAATCTATAAACAGACTCAGTGCATATAATAATATGTATTTGTATAATTTTCTAGACAAATAAGTACAGAAATTAAATTCATGAACAAAAGAATAAACTCCAATTGCTCAAAACACGTATATAACACAACGGAAAGAATGCCCGATTAGTCGATTCTGCGGACATCAATTATAAGAAGCAACGAAGCAAGTGATTCTATGGATAGCAAAGTAAGAAGTTCGAACGATGAAAATGAAATTACGCATCTAAAAGTTTGAACAATGAAAATGAGATTTGGCATCAAATCACCAATATTTTGATATGAACCATGCTTGATAGACGCAAAGACAAAGTAGACAATTGGAATACCGAGCCACTATTTGATATAAAACTTAGGTTTAGAATGATTGAGAATTGACTACTATTGGGTTATTCGGTTGCTAACTGATTTCAAACAAACCTTTTCAGAATTCTTTTAGCGAGTTTTGCGTCACGAGTTCTTTTAACAACAACCCTACTTTCAAAAGTATTTGATGAAACAATTTAGTGACTTTCTTAGAAATGAAACGTCATTGATGAATAGTTTAGAATTAACAATCGTAAATCAGTCATCATTGGTTCATAGTTAATAAATACTAATACTATACTCTCAACCTGCATCTACAACATCAATCTTCCCCACTAATCACAAGTATTATTCCCACCCTTCAAACCCTTGCTAAATCCAAATCACACAAACACTAATTATCAATTAACAAGTCATCCTTGTCATCAAGCTAACGTCGTTAAAAATGACCCTTTAGGAGAGACATCGAGCTAACGCCGTTAAAAAAACTAACAAGTCCATGCCGACGTGGCAACAAGTGGCCTATCATGCCAGCAAAGCACCATCTCCGCTTGTTGCTTCACCACATGAAACCCTCTAACCTGCAACGGCCTCACCAAACACTCCGCCTGAATCTCAACAAACTGACTCATCCCCACCGCCTTCATCCCCGCCCTAACCAACGCCTCCCTCCACGGCGTCACACAACGCCCGCCGTACTCCACCGTCGCCATTATCTTCGGCAACAACACGAACATCTCAATACTCCTCATCCAGTCACCTCCACCTACATTAACCGCTTCCAATGACTCCAACACCGTCGTGTACAGTTTCAAACCGTCAATCACCGTCTGCCGGAACACCGTCGTCGCTCCGAATCCGTTCAATTCCGCGTCAACGCACACTGTAATCTCCGGCGAAACTCGCCGGAGATCGGTTACAAAATCAGATCCGATACGTTGGAAAATGTTTGGTGAGAGAACAACCGCTGTTTTCTCTCCGTTTATTAACCTAATCGATTTAAACATTAGGTATTCGAACACTCGAATCGATACGAATTCAATTTCAAAACGTAATTTCAGATCTGTAGAGAATTGATGTAGATTATCCCTAATTAATCTCGATTCCGGTTCGTACTCTTCAGGAACTACGGCGGTGATCCTCACCGCCGGTGGATTAACCTTCCGAGCCTCCGCCTTCTCCGCCACCGTTTTCAGAAACGACGACCATTGACCGCCGAGGCCGATGTCGAAATCGATGACGTGGACATTCATCGCACCGTCCGTTGCATCAAGGATCGCTTGATTGGCGGTGAAGCTGGAGAACATTGGGATCGGTGAGACGGTTGAGAACATCTTGTACGCTTTAATCACTTGTACGATTTCGTAAGATGTACAAGTGTTAAAGCCACGAGTTGACCCGGTGAGTAGACTCTGAATCGCTTCTTTGAAATAAAACGCAACTCTTTGAATCGGTTTTCCTACAGGTGAACGGAGCCGCTGATTAAGCCGAGCTAATATCACTTGAGCCAGCTGAAACGACTGCGTTTCGAAGCACTCGGCTAGTAGGATCAAGTCATCGGCAAAATCGAACTCGTTTACGTCATCATGCTGGGTTATCAAATCAAAAAGGTTTTGGTTGGAATATTGATTTAGTGTTTGGAAATCGGAGGGAAAAAAGGGCGGGAGTTCGGGTAAATCGAGATCGTAAGGACCTAATTCTCTCATTAGAGAATTAGAATCCCAATTTTCAAAATGAGTGATCATTGTATGTTCATTTTCCAGTTCCACCGGAAACTTTTCTTCTGATGATAATAACAAAGTGTTGTTATAATCAAAAGAGTTGAAATCCGGTGAATAACCGATGACTGGACTGGGTGGACTACGACGGATGTCAAGAACTGATTTGGGTTCGTAGGGAAGTTTCATCCCTCAAATTCTGAAATGTAATGCAGTTGAATTGCAATCTTTTGTATGGTTGGATTTTTGTGGGTGTTGTTGAGGGGAAGTGAAGATGATTGCACACTTTTTAAGCGCTTGAATGATAGAAAAGCGATGGTGGTGGGGACAGACAAAGTGGACAAGACGGCTGCAAAAATCAACTACGAAGATTTTACTAAACAAACTTTAATATATACATAGTATATGTTTAAAGTCATCAACTATAAACTTTTCTAGGTTATTATAAATCATAAAGCTATATAAAAATATAATGTTAAAGATATTATGAAAAATGTGAAATTAAATTTTGTTTGAAGCCATGGAGATAGGTTGAGCTATGAGCTATCTGTGTCTCACTTTTATATTTACAACATTTTGTTTATTGGCCTTTAATTAAGTATATACTTTAATACTTCATCCTTAGCCATTCTTTTAACATAGACAATCATACAAGGATAAAGCCAAGCGTTGCAAGTAATGTTTATCTGGTGCCATGTTGATTCTTATATGATTAAATTTCTGTTATATATCACTAAGCCTAGATCATTACTATAGAGTGGGTTGGGGGGAGTATTCCACGGTCCTCCCAACCGCTGGAGTGATCACACTCCACAAGCTAGCTTAGCCCCATAGCTGTCTGGGGGTGAATACCCAACCGAGAGCGAAGAGCTTGGCCGTGGGATGCGGACACCAAGATTCGAACCCGGGACCTCTAGGGAGAGGGTGGGTGGGGCTGGCCAACTGGGCTACCCCAGAAGGTTACTATAGAGTGTCTATAGACTGTAGTGTTTTATTTCATCAAATAACTTACTGATCATTTTATATATCCTATAACTTTTAAGATCATTACTAAGCCTAGAACTTTTTTTTATTAATCCAAACAAAATTAATGAAAAAATATTCTTAGAAATTTTCTAAATAATCATATATCACACATACACACATATATATTATATACATACCTTTTTAATATAGTATATATTCAAACCAAATTTAACATATCATGTATCTAACCCTTCTCTTAAATTTTAAATATCATATTTAAGTTTATATTGTTAAAAACAATTCATAAAATCACCATTTGACTAATTTTCTTAGCTTTAAATTTTTATGTTTACTTACTTTTTTTTTTCAAATTTAAACTTTTATAAATATACAAAATTTGCAATATCATCCAAGCTTCCGCCTTCTCAGTTCTCACAAGCATGAATATCCAAAAGAACCATCTGTAAAATTAAATTTTTAATAAACGAATATTTGCTGTTTCTGAAAGAAAATGGATAAAAAGTTTTTTTTTTTTTTACTTAAAAGACTGTTTTTCTTTTCTTTTTTTGGTGTTAAAGTCACTTTGATCACCCCATAGTGTCCGCTCCAAACTTTCTCTCGACCCTCACTCCCTTATCTTTTGACAACCACTTTTAACTTTTTTTGCCGAAGTCCATTCACTCCACCGACACTCTATGGTTGCACCACTGACCACTCTACTTCCATCGTCACACTGCCTTTCAAATCTTTATATTTACTTTTTTTTTTTTTTTTCATATTTTGTCATGTCTAGTATTGTCCTTCAGCTGTTCGTTATGCTGGACATTTCATCAGTTTTAGGCGTGTGGTCGTGGCTGGTTTGGTGGTTCTTACATCTTAGTGGTGGCAAATGGTGGTTTTTGGTGATTGTAAATGGTGGTAGATGAAGACTTGAAAATCCTTTTGGGTGATAAACAACATATATATTCAACATTTTCTTTTTAAATTTTGACCACCTCCTTTACTTGGAAAAAGAACAAACACCACATATATGTTTAACACTAACAGTTAAATTATACGCCCTGCTTATGGTATGCGCATATAATGTATATATGTGTGGACGCTCAGGGAGCAAAAGTGAAAGTACACTAATTTTAATATTATTTTACATTTTTTTGTGAAAATAACGTTAAAAGAGGGGATGGTTAATCATGCATGCATGTGGTGACGTTCATAGCTGAAAACAATGGGATACGTGCACTAATTGGCCTTTGTCTCAATTGCCAAGTGTTATGTGTCTTATGTCCAAGGCTTGATGCAAAACAACTATCGAGCCAGTGGTCTCACTGGAAGCAGCATCTCTATTCCTACGAGGTAGAGGTAAGGCGGTCTACATCTTACCCTCCTGAGACTCTACCTTAACTTTGTTATTAGTGGAATTTACTAAGTATGATTGAAGATACATGACTGGGGGCGGACCTCCGTCATGAGGGCCGTACCGAATCATAAGGGACGCATATCCCAAAGCTCCGTCCCCCAATTACCGACAGACAGACCACCAATAGGTGCGTCCTGCCGGATGACGTTATCACAGTTGACTAATATAAATACCCCCACCAACTACAAACCAAATACGATTTTCTGAATCTTCGTCCTACTTTCTCTCTCTACTTTCTCTCTCTATCAAATATTTATCCTCACGCCGGAGGGTTGTCGCAGAGGGGGCCTCCTATCTCTGCGGCGAACCTAACAGTTTGTTCATCTTGCAGGTTTAGATCTTCGAGTATTAACAAGATCTAATCAAGGTTGCAGTCTTCGGCCTTGATCTTTGGATCTTCAATGATGATTACTAATTGTTAAATTATAATGCGTTACACACATTTGGATACATGAAAGAAGTTTAATAAATATATTATTTTTCTGTAGTTAAATTGAAGGTATGCTTGTATAAAATCTCCAAAAAGAACAAATGTGGTTCTGCAAATTTGATCGAAATCGAATGAAAACATACCTAAAAACATATAACAAACTGATTCAGAATCGATTTAGAATCCGCATATCATATTCATTTGTGAATATATTAAATAAGAATCTTGACATGTGTGTCTTCACTAATGAATGCGCTTAAGTTATCATAACATAGGAGTAGTATATGCATCATGGAATGTACAAAAACAAGCTCATAAATCAAAAGATCCTACTTTATACGATTCAAGAAGATGTGTTTAGAATCTACCTACGTATAGTAATATATAAGATCCAAAAAGTAAGTGTATTCATTGATGAATACTCCAAAGTTATTAATTAGAATCTATGGGTAGTAAGTACACTAAAATTATGTGCTCATGGTTTCGTTTGAAACCTTGAAACCGTCCAAATTAATCATTAGTTTACTTTATGGTCAATAAGAAAATAATCGGCCGCTTTGTTTATAAATTTTCAAACTGTACCGAATGGTTTGGTTTAAAACAATAATTTACAAGTTACTAAGCATATTGGTATGGAGGCATGGGTTCTCTGGTGGAGACCCAAATTCAATCCTCACTTGTATCACTTTGGTGGATTAGCCAATAATGAATAGACCCTGCCTCCTTGCAGAGGTGCCAGATTCTATTCTGAGCCCACCTGGGTTTTCGTCCAACCGTGTGTTAGGCCAGAGAGTGTTCATCTCTTGTGGCAGTTGTCGGTATAGTTTCCGGGGGGAACGCCCAAACTAAACTCTGAAGACAACGTGGGCCGGTTAAGACAATATAGTCTGGCCAGAGTAAGATAACACAGCTCTCCAATTTGAGGAGTGCGATAGCATACCAACTCTTAACTTGTTTGAATAGTCTCATTTTTAGCTTCATTTGTTAATTTTAACAAAATAAACTTGTATTGCGACTTTAGTGGAGTAGACAACGATGAAGACATTCAGATCACCATTGACAGTCAAGCGGTCCCGCAGGTGACTAAGTTCAAGTATCTAGGATCGTTTGTCCAGAGAGATGGGGAGATAGATAGTGACGTTGCTCACCGCATCCAGGTCGGATGGTGTAGGTGGAGAGCTGCCACTGGGGTATTGTGCGATAGGAGGTTCCCAACAAAATTGAAAGGGAAATTTTATAGGGTTGCAATTAGACCTGCTATGTTATATGGAACCGAATGTTGGGCCATTAAGGAAGTACAGGCACGCAAGATGGAGGTAGCAGAGATGAGAATGCTAAGATGGATGTGTGGCCACACAAGGTTAGACCGGATAAGAAATGATGTTTTTAGGGAAAGGTTAGAAGTAGCTAGTATATCAGATAAGATAAAGGAGGGAAGATTGAGATGGTTTGGGCATGTGAAGAGGAGGCAGACGGTAGAACCAGTTAGAGTGGTTGAAACCCTCGAGGTGGAGGGGAGGAGGAGTAGAGGCAGACCCAAAATTACTTGGGATGAGCGGATTAGGCAGGATTTGCAAAAATTGCACCTCTCTGAGAACATGGTCCATGATAGGAGCTCGTGGAGACGTAGGATTAAGGTTAAGGATTTCTAGGAAAGGGTACAATTGTGTTTTTAGGTGTAGTGTATGGTCGTACATATCTATGTGTATAGGATGTTTTGTTCAGTTGTGTTTCTAGGTGTAGTGTATGGTCGTAGATATGTAACTATGTGTATAGACTGTTTTGTGTTGTCATATTTGTTTTGTTCTACCATGCACTTTTTCGCAACTCATACTACATTGGTAGCTTCATACACATACACACACACCTCATGCTTAATTTATTTCTTTCCTGGGTGTTTTGGAGCCGAGGGTCTCTCTGGAAGCAGCCTCTCTATCCCTAAGGGTAGAGGTAAGGTGTGCCTACATCCCACCCTCCACAGACCCTACAAATAGCTTTGCTATTTGTGGGATTTTACTGGGTATGATTGATTGATTGATATTATCCAACCAAAATCAGGTGTAACACATGGACACTTAACGAACATGGATCCCCTTTGGCGCTTTGTGTGCCTACAGGAAAAGAAGAAAAGGAGAAAACAAAAGTAGTCCACAAGCTTATAAAAGTTAATGGACGAATATATTCTTCCGTCACGGCCAAGTAAATAAGTTTATTTTATTTTTCAAATTTATTGACACATAATTAATTAATTAATAACACATGTAATCTAATTTAAGTTTCATTTCGTTTTATTTTATCCACTTTTTTTCTCCCACTAGTTATTTATTTCGTTTAGATTAAAACTCAATAAAACGAGCCATCAACAAACGCTAGAGCTTATAGCTTAAATAAATAAAGTTGAAGTGTTTAACTCGGTATAAAAAGGATGTGTTTAAAAAGTAAATCTTTTATATGAATCAAGTTAACACGTTTTTTCTCTGAGTTTATACTTGCTTGTAATGAATCAAGTTAACACGTTTTTTTCTCTGAGTTTATACTTACATCGTTTTGATTAAAACTCAATAAAACTAGCCATCAACAAACGCTAAGTTGAAGTGTTTAACTCGGTATAAAAACGACGTGTTTAAAAAGTAAATCTTTTATATGAATCAAGTTAACACGTTTTTTTTTCTCTGAGTTTATACTTGCGTGTAGTAGTGATAAATATGCTGGAAAGGCTTTCTAGTATGCTATAAGTGTTATCGTAATAACTATTTTTTAATGAATCAAAATGCATCCACTTTGACACCAATCTCGTAATTATGTTTCATGAATAGAAAACGTTTCTTTCTAACGTAATGAACATGGAGAAACCCTTATTAGTTATTACATGCATTTGGGATCTTACAATAGCAAATTTATGTGTTAAGCTGGATACATTTTAGTGCGGTTCTTTATACGACGATACATAATTTTTCTAACTTTGTTAAATTAAAAATATATTTAAGATCCGTACACGTTATCATGAATAATGTGAAAGATGGATATACATTTAGGTTAGGTTCATTTGTAAACAACCCCTTTAATTGTGAACACTAGTGAACTAATTCTAGCTATTGATTATCAATACATAAGTGTAAATCAATGGTCATGATTTGATTATGAAAATACACTAGTGTATTTTTACGATTTGATGATGTAAATCAATGTCAATAATTTGTTCACTCAGATCACAAATACACTAGTATTCACTCTAAGACCACACCCTACACATCTATACTATATATAATGCATAAGACAAATGTATTTTAAGATACCCAAAAGTTGGAAACTTCTTTTGATTTAATGCCTAAGATAAAATGAGAGTAATTAATCTTTCAAACAATAGTTACACTTTAGCTCTCCTATCTAAGTTTTTTTTTGAATGGTGACTTTCAATATGTACATGGACCATTGGTCACCGGGTCCCCGTCAAGGACGGTTACCCGTCAGCCCAACATTCTCAGACGCGATGTTCTATCGGGCCCCGACTGCCGCTCTAACTGACCTTCGCCCGGAAACCATACTGCCCCCACACGAGAGACTCGCTGGGGTAACAGCTGGGTAAAACCTTTAATTTCTTCATCGTTAATAAAATTATAGATAATTAGTTAATAGTTACAGTTTATCCCCTTATAAAAAAACTAATTACCCCATGTTTTTAAGCAATCATAACTTTTTTGTAAGTTCATATATTTTTTTTAAATTATACCATACAAACGAGTATTTCATTCTCTTTAATTTGAGTATGGTATTGCTATAGTATTTTTTTTAATTAAAAAATTGAGATCTTGCGTGATTAACAGTTTCTAAGGGTGAACATTAATCAAATTGTTATCCGAAACCAAAATGAAAACAGGCGAAACCAAACCGGAATCAACCAAAAACTTAATTAACTGAAAATCGATTTATTGAAACCCGAATTAACCAAAACCAGTTATCGATTTTTTTGTACCCTCGTTTAACCAAAGTTAACCGAACCGAACATTCATATTTTTATATATTTCTAGCTTTTATATCTTATTTCATATTTTACACCTTCATTTTATATATTTATACTTTCATTTCATGTATTTATACATATATTTCATGTATTTATACCTTAATTTCATGTATTTATAAGTAAAAGTTTTAGCCAAAGTTTTGTTTTGGCTATTAACCTAAATTAAACAAATCAAACCAATAACTGTCAATCTAACCAAATAAACGGAACCAATTAACCGAATTCCGATTGCTTGATAAAATAGACTAACTGATGACTTCGGTTTCGGCTGAAGATGATAACTGAACCAGACGAACAATACACACTCTGACAGTACTTGTGTTTCCTGTCGCATCACACGGCACACTTTTACTAATTATAAATATAAATGAAGTAAAGTTAAATATATGTTTACACACAACCCAACAAATTACGATAAAGGGTTATAAATAATGAAATGATGGTTTATAAAACTAAAAGCTTTGTTGTAACCTTTTTGCTTTTGGTTTTGTTATCTTTTTTAGTCTTTTTTTTTTTACAACGGAGGGCTAAAAAGCAAAAGTGATCACACTTTATAAAGATGTTTTTGAGGACATTAATTGGGATTTACAAATAAAAATAATATATAAACTCTTGTATTTCTATGCACATTGCCTGTCTGTCAAATTTGTGAAAGGAACATCTTTATAAACGTTGGCAGTATAGATTTTAAACTACAACGCTAACTTACCTAACATAATAATACAATACAAAGGAGTCAAAACTTTACATCATTTTAACATACCTTCAATATTATATAGTATATTATTGAAGAGAATGCAGTTTTAAGTTTACAAGATTTTACTTGGATCATTTGATGTGCTTTTTTGTTTTACTACAAGTTCTCTCTCTCTCTCTCTCTTTCTCTCTTTTTTTTTTTGTGTGTGTGTGTGTATTGCTATTGTTCATGTGTGCTTGATTGATTGATTTTTTTAACAAAACCATCTTGATTGATGTTTATTATAGATTCTCTTAATACTATACTTAAGGCTAAGAGTAGTGACTTGTGTTGTCAAAAGGTTTGCATTAATATTTTTAGTTAAAGATTTTCTTAGAATTTAATACTATACTTAGGGCTAAGGTAGTAATATTAAGTAGTATATAAAAAAGTAAAGGAAGTTGATTATAAAATTCAGTAATTTTTTGTTTTTGACATTTTGACAATTGGATGCAAAACTTTTGTGGTTTTGGTGTAAACTTTTTTTTTAATGTTGGTCTTAGGATATTCAGTCGATGACGTCACAAACTTAGCAATTAAGGTTCGAAAATATACAAAGAAGATGGGCCAAACGTAGATGCTTGTGGATTACAAAAGATTTACATAAAAGTCGTATTAAACATATTCCCCGGCCATTTCCCTTTTAATCATTCATCCACTAATTATATATGCAAGTATTTTTTGTGTATGCATCATGTATCACATAAGTACCATGGATATTCAATTTATCTTTATTACACTTGAATTTGATTATTTACCTTAGATATTAAAATAATTACTAGGATTTGAGCCTATAAGATGTCTTTACAAATAGACTATTATTTTTTTTTAACGGCAAATTTGGATCACCGACGGATCATTAGAGTATTATCGTGCCACCAGCGGAACCACCCAATCATATCATTCTACTCAAGGATATGAATTGCTTTAAAAAAAGGTACCGAAATCAAGTTAGGCAAATTTCATTAGATTTGTTGTGATGACGTCATCTTCGCCGTCAATGAACTCCAATAAATATGATTAATTTTCTTCTTTCTGAAATGAATATGCCTATTTTGTTAATGTTACTGTTTTTCATCTCAAATTGTTTACGAGTTCTAATATCATCTTAAATATTAGTACAAGATTTTGCATACATGAAGATAAAGCTTATACATGCATGGTTTCCACTTTTTATTCATACTTTTGTTCTATTTTCATCATTATACACAAGTCTACACTACTATATACTAATCTTTTTGTGATTTTTTTTACTAAAAGCCACTTTTTATTTTAAAGATATAATAATATGTAAAGAGAAAGAGGCAAAAGGGTAGAAAAGGGTATCTTTTATCTTCTATGGGGATGCATTTGTAATGGTCCTTTGGGTTGTTTTATTCAAAATAATATCTTTGGATGATTCATTTGGTTTCTCAACAAATATTCGGACCCCATTAGTTTCGTGAACTTTGTATTCGATAATGAGTGTTGGTTAAGAAGCTTCACATCAATGATTTTAGAAAGAACGCTAACAATAAACGAATCGTAATTAACCACATCCAACCATCATATTTATCGATTGATAAGAGTGACAATGTTGGTTACTTGACATAAAGCTCCCAATTCAGTAAGAAACCGCCTCGAGATGGCAACGTTCATGACAAGCGTTAGTTTTCATCGTCATAAAGCCAAGGGAAGTGATGCATCAAGCGATGATTAGCAATTTAAGGTTTAGCCATCTATGACAAATCAGATATCATTACAGCAACCAACCATACAAATGAACGAGTTGATGAAGGTTAACACCATATGATCAATATTTGAAGTGTGCCGTCTAATTTGTCCCCAATTCAATTCCTAAGATTAGAAGTGGTAGTAATATTAGACCCTCCATCAATCTTGTAAATACACTTAGGTGGGGCTAACCTGCCGGAACCCGATAATCACCAAATCATCAATTAACAACTCACCAACCCTATTTGAACCCCTATGAACCCACATCTGTTGGTGTCCCGTGAACCTGTCCCCTGCCCCTTCTTCCAACCTAAACACACAACTCTCTCTCTCTCACACACACACACATTTTTCAACGGGTACTGATCACCAATTCTCTTACCTGCTTGAAGTAACCGAAGGGCCAGTGGTGATGTGGCCGCAATACCCGCGATACTTGTATAGGGGTACCAGAGGATGCCTCGTGTACCCTTAAAGAAACATCTAAGACGTCGTGTCTTTGCTATCTAGGTCTGGCCCAAATATTAAAGATCAGCATAGTATTACATAACAACGGTTGTATAGTATTCAAAATTTTATTTTCATGCATTATGTATGTATTTAAAAATTAAGGGATACCGACTCACTCACTAAATAGTTTTATACTAACTGTGTTCAGGGGCGGACCCAAGCCCACCCTAAGGTGGGCGGGCGCACCCCCGGGGAAAAAAAATTAGGGCTAAATTCCGTCGAAAATCCCGTCCGCACCCCTTGTAATTTTTCGTCCGCACCCCTTGGAATTTTTGACCGCACCCTTTGAAATTTTTCGTCCGCACCCCTTAGGTAAAAAGTGTTATCAATTTATATTTTAAATTTTTTTAGTAAACTCTTATTTTTTTTTAAAATATACTACCTAAATTATATAACTTTTAATACCTAACCAACTAAACCTAAATACCCATACCTTTACCCACTTATAATTCCTAACTAGCTAGCCCACTATGTAACACCCCGTGTTTTCACGAGTGAAAGTCAAAGTCAAGGTCAAAGTCAACGAACGATTTCGCGCAACTTGACTCGTAGAAATGTTTCTATTTCATTTATATTATGTGGAGTAAGTGTCGTTCATTCCAATAATCGAACCATATTAACCGTATTTCAATCGACCTACGACTGTGAATGATAGGAAGTAACAATGCGATAAAGTTAATCAAGCTATGCTAATCAAATCTACATCGAACCGTAACTCGAACTACGTACGATACTTGTCTTTTATACGTGTGTGTGTGCCTTACGTGTTACCTGTGCATGTTTATTTTATTTTATGTTATGTTGTGACAATCAAGCGAACTCAATCGAACTCGAAGTCTAACTCGAATGTAAACGAACCCGAACCCGAATTCCGAGTCAAACCATATAAGAAGTAGTTGGGACTGAAAGTAATTTGACTAGGAAACCCTATCGAATCGCTCGCAAATCGAAACCGAAGCAACATCGCACCGAACGCACCAAAGCAGGCGGCATCCGCACGGATGGCCAATCCGCGCGGATGGCCTAAATCCGCGCGGATGGCCTAAATCCGCGCGGATGGCCTATCCGGGTACGTGCCATGCGCACGGTTCACCCCTTTCCCTTTTTGGCATCCTATAAATACACGGGTCACTCTCCAACTTTTCCACTTTTGGCAAGTGACGTCCGCACCACACGCATTCTTCACTTTTTCTCAGATTTCTCTCAATCCAGGTAAGATCTTGCACTAATTCTTGTACATTCTTGATCACTACACAATTCTACACCTTTCCATCTTTCAAATCTTCACTTTTAACCATGAAATCATCCGGATTTGAGGTATTCTCGGGTGACGTCATCATGAAGTTCTTATGAACTTCAAGCTTGACCTCATTCCACCAAGAATAACTCAGATCTAAACGATTTCTACAAGTTTTCACAAGAACTTCACCTAAATCTAAACTTTTCTAAGGATAAAAGAGTTGAAAGAAATAAACCTAAGTTCTCTCCTTCTTTTACCCTTAAAATCGGTACGAATCTGATCGGTTCTAGTGTTCTACTCGTCAATAGTGATGCACTAGTCCTAGATCTGGATTTTACACATCAGACACCTGATTTCGGGGTCAACCGGAACGACCGTTCTGAGTCGCCGACGGGCTAAGTTAGGGTGGTTCCTGACCAGTCTAGTCGTGCGGGTGAGAATACAACTCCAAATGGTTGCCACGTAATCAGAACGTCTCGATAAACGACAACAGAAACCAAGAGTAGACGAACGGAACAATCAGACCAGAGGCTGTCCGCACGTACAAGCTGTCAGCACGGACTAGCTGTCCGCACGCACAGGTTATCCGGACGGATTGTCACCCGGACGAGCTACCCTTGGGACCCACTTTCCAAACAAGGTTTGAGTATCGACGAATGAGCAATCCGTACGGACGGCCTCTGAATGGATTACTCTTCGGATCATGAGATACTAAGGCCTTAAAACAAATTCAAACAGTGTTCATCCGCACGGTCAAGTCGTCCGCACGGACAGGCTATCCGGACGGATTGCCTCTGCCCGCGCGCACAGACTGCCCGCACGGATCACCGCTGTTCGCACGGACTACCATACGCACGGATTGTCGTCCGCGCGACCGGCTTGAAAGGTAGAAACACTTATGTGTTTTCTAAATGCTACAACGAAAACTCCAAAGCACAAGCCATCATACACAAACACATCTCACACTTAGGAAGAAACAATCCACTTGAACGTTTATCTGCACAGACAACTTGTCCGCACGGATAAGCCATCCGCACGCACAACTAATCCGCACGGATTACCATCCGCACGGACAGCCCGTACGCACGGATAGCTTATCCGGATGGATCACCATCCGCACGCATCACCATCCGCACGGATAGGTCATGCGCACGGATGACTTCCTCTCACGGATAACTGATCCGCACGATCAGTTATCCCACCCACTCTCACTTTGTACTGTTTTACGCGCCACTTAACGTTACGTTATCGAATCTATTCACGCTAACCGTACTCGCTGTAAAGCGCTCCCTTCAATCCACAATCGCAGTGAGTATACTCGAACCCTTTTTGCTTTAGCACTTTTGGGTGTTACATACGTTACGAATATTCAAACTACAACTATCACACTACTCAAGCTATTTTAACGCTAAACCGTTTATGCATGTTATACGTGGCTTATGAATGCTTGTTTGTTATGTTTACACATGGAATGATGTCTACCTGCCTTAGCAACGATAGTACTATAGTTTGGACTCAGCACCCGTTCACACGGGGGTTGTTAAGGATCTTTTACTTGCATGGATTACGGTGGTAATCGTGTATTGCGAACTGCCTCGGGCAGTCAACCCGCAGTCATTGGTATCGATGGATCTATGTCGATAACTAACGTGCTTCATTTCACTATGTGTACGTGCTGGTTATGCGTAAACGAATTCGAACTCTATTATGCTACTACCAAACTTGTATGCTCACCTTTACATTTTATGTATTGACTTTATTTTAACGTATGTGACAGGTGCCTAGGTTGTTTATATGCTTCTCGGGCTGTGATGAACTTGAAGCTAGGAACTGGAGTCTAGAAACCAACGAATAAACTAGTTATGTTAAATCTGAGTTGTCGGAACAGAATATTTGTTTTGATGTTATCTGTAATAACTTGTTTGACTATTTAAGATACGGTATGGGACGTATTGCTTTAATTAAATGGTAATGAAAGTTGTTATGGAAACTTCTGGACAATCTGTTTCGCTCAGTGCCGCGCCCCGATGATTCCGCCATCGGTTGGGGTGTGACAGATTGGTATCAGAGCCATAACTATAGGGAATTAGGCAAGACTCGACCTAGTCCGGGTCGAAGTCTTAGAGACCTAGTCTATAGTTAAGAACCAACAGACCAACTCACGCGTATGCGTAAACTCGCCACTATCACTCACTCTTTTCTATCACTGCACTCGAATTTTCAAGTTGTGAACAGGAAATGAGGCCGAGAATAGGTGTGAAAACCGCAAACTCTCGACTAAAGTTGCCTAATCAGCTTGCGTTTTAGCTACAAACGAGGAGAATCATACCAAATTAGGAGTGAAATCCATATTTTGATGAATAATCTCCTCAATTTTTACACAAAAAAAAAAGGACGGAAGTTGCAAGATAGGGGTGAAACCCTAACCTTGACGACTCGTCCTACTTTTATACAAAACTCTCACCAAGGTTTCGATGGACTCCAACGATCTAAAGACACAATATAACCAATGGGAATTGCGCCAACGCCCAAGAATCGAGGCAAAGGTATAGTCCTGGAGGTAATTGTGCACACAGGATCCTTGCGAATAGTCGAGCCACTTTGGTTAGTCGAAGTCTATTAGCCGCAGACAATCTACCTTTGATTAACCGATCTTTATGAAGATTTTATGTGTTTTCTGTTTATTTGTTAACATTTTTGAGGTACTATTGTTTTCAACACTATTGCTTCTGCTAAAACACAAAAACTCACACGACACATCATTAACAAATCGCTCGCACTACGCTACTTTCGAACACTCGCAAACTCTGAACACTAGGTTTCTGTTTTTCTGACTGCCTTTGTGATTAAGTTATGTGTTCTTGCTATTGTGCTTACGTGTTTAGGAGTGTTGTGATTATGTGCTCTACTTGTTATGTGATTTTGTGCAATTCTGTGATTTTGTGACTATATATATGTTTCACATGGTACGTGTTACTGAGCTTTAGTAGTAGTAGACGTGTGAGGTGAGATTCGAATACATGTGTTGAGTTCCGTGGCGATGTCTATTGCAGACAATGTCGTCTGGATCTCGTCATACGCTCTCTCGTCAGGAAAAGAGGGACCGACGTCTTGCCTCAATCATCGCGAAAAGTGTGGCAAAAGCTGTGAGCGATGTCTATGAGAACGCCAGCAAATCATCCGAGGAGTCGAGGACTGAAGGTCCCAAAGCTGTCACGAGACCTTTCAGTTTCAAACAATTCAAGTCATGTGGGCCGAAAGAATTCACAGGCGAAGGAGGTCCTACTGCACTATTTCACTGGTTTGACTCTATCGAGGTTACTCTGCGACAAAGTGGTTGCCCTGATGACCTTCGAACTCTGAACGCTACCGGCGTCTTTCAGTCCCGTGCTTTGGACTGGTGGACGGCCGAGAGGAACAAGAGAGGGAATGATGCAGCTTACAGTTTGTCGTGGGATGAGCTCAAGGAGGTCATGCTAGAGGAATTATGCCCTCCTCACGAGCGTCAAAAGGTTGAAGATGAATTTTGGCACATACATCAGAAGGATGGAGACAATGCTGGTCTTACTGCTCGCTTCAAACAGCTCAGCATTATCTGTCCCGACCAGGTCAAGACTCCTGATATGACCATCAAGAAGTGCATCCGAGCTTTGCCCGACTGCGTTGCTGATTTCGTGCAAGCGGCTAAGACTACCACGATCGAGGAAACCTATCTGCTGGCCGCTGAAATCAATGACAAAAGGGTTAAGGCTGGGGTGTGGGATAAGACCTCCAAGCATCTGCATCAAGCCACTACTGCTGCACCAACTGCTGAAACCACCTCGTCAAGCAACAAGAGAAAGAACAGCTCCACCAACAAGAACTGTGCGATTACTGCTGCACCGATCCAAGCTGTACCTGCCCAACAGCGTCAAGTAGCGGCGCATGTGGCCAATGCACCGCCTGCAAAGCGTGCATATACTGGGCCACACCCGCTCTGCCCTACTTGCACCTATCATCACCCGACAGCTATTCAATGCCGCTTCTGTGCTCATTGCAATGTGTACGGCCACTTTACTGCCAACTGCCGTATTCGTCAAGCTCCTGCCAATCAAGCTCTACTCGCTGCCCCACAGGGTCAACAAGCTCCTCCGGCACCCGCAGTCAAAGCCAGAGCATGCTTCACGTGTGGCGACCCGAATCATTTCGCCAACATGTGCCCAAACAGGGTAGTGAAACAAGAACCGCAACAACAGCCGCCGCAGCAGCAGCAACAGCAACAACAGGCAGCACGCGCCAGAACTTTCAATCTCAATGTGCGTCAAGCCCAGGCCGACAACAACGTGGTCAATGGTACGTTCCTTGTGAATGGTATTTATGCTTCATGTTTGTTTGATACTGGAGCCGATAATTGCTTTGTGTCGCTCGAATTTGAGAAACTCCTTAGTCGTAAACGTTCTCGACTCTCCTCTGCATTCGATGTTGAAGTCGCTACCGGAAGAACCGTCGCTGTAAACTCTGTCATTCGTGATTGCACGCTCGAGCTCAACAATCACATCTTCTCAATTGATCTTATTTCGATGCAACTCGGAAGCTTTGACGTCATAGTAGGCATGGACTTTCTTCGCGAAAACCATGCCGAAGTTGTGTGCTTCGATAAGATGATTCGCTTTTCGCTCGCAAACGGTGATTCGTTGTGTGTTTATGGAGATACTACTTCGAAGGGTCTTAAGCTTATGTCATGTCTCCAAGCTAGCAAGTATCTCCACAAGGAATACAGAGCTTTCTTGGCTAACATTGTAGCAGCGGAGAAGGAAAAGAAAGAGAAGAAGGAAGTGAAAGACGTTCCTGTGGTTCGAGAATTTCCTCGAGTTTTTCCAGAGGATCTTCCCGGACTACCTCCCAAGCGCGATATTGATTTTCGCATTGATCTCATTCCTGGAGCTAATCCTATCGCCAGAGCTCCTTATCGACTCGCGCCGTCCGAAATGCGCGAACTCTCAACCCAACTCCAGGAATTGCTTGAAAAAGGCTTTATTCGCCCGAGCACCTCTCCTTGGGGCGCACCAGTCCTTTTCGTCAAAAAGAAGGACGGGTCGTTCCGGATGTGCATCGACTACCGGGAATTGAATAAGTTGACTATCAAGAACCGCTATCCTCTGCCTCGAATCGACGATTTGTTTGACCAACTACAAGGCGCTACGTGTTTCTCGAAGATCGATCTACGTTCAGGATATCATCAGCTGCGTATACAGGAGGAGGATATACCCAAAACCGCGTTTCGTACTCGTTACGGCCATTACGAATTCGTTGTCATGCCTTTTGGCCTCACCAACACACCAGCAGTATTCATGGATCTGATGAATCGGGTGTGTAAACCATATCTCGACCGTTTCGATCCTTTTCAAACTATGGGCACATTATAGAATCAAAAAAAATTTATAATGTAATTACATTCTGATACATAATCACGTGACATCACACTTGTTACATATGGTACCTGATTATAGATGTAGGGTCACATTGAGCATTTGTTACTGATTACATATATGATACGTAATTACCATGGTCGGTCCGGAGGGGGTGCGGGTGGGCGACAACTCAGGGCCCAAGTCCTCTAGGGGCCCAAAAATTTATTTTTTTAAATAAAGCTACACTGTAAAACTTAGAATATATAAGTATTGAATTGGAAAATGACATGATGAGGCGCATGGTTAGGTTGTTCCATGTCACTTTATTAGCAAACAGACATTGGGTTCTAATCCTGGTAACTTCATTTTTAGTTGTTTTTATATATGTTTATTACCACTACATTAAATGCAAATGACATTAATTGACTAATTTTGTGTTACATTAAATCAAAATGGGAATCATAGTTACTTCTCAAATCCAATTTAAAATAATTATTTATGTTAATTTCTTAAAATATTTTTCAATCTATAATTAGTTTTGCGTGTTTCATTTGTTTATGAAAAAAGTCTTATTTTGTTTTTTTTTTCTCTTTCACTATGTGTATTTTCTAAATAAATTTGGATAGATTACGATGGTTTTACATGATCGTAATTAACGAGTTCTAAAGTTACGACGTAACTATTCCGTATTTTCTTATTACTCTTACGTGTTTTCTTTCTACGTTTCGTTGTCCAAATGTGCGTGTGATGTGCTTTTTAAATTTCCACATAAAAAAACATCCCGACGCAACATGCGGGTGATTCCACAAAATTTTAATTCATTTTCATATATTTAAAACGTTTTTAATATTCTTTTTAAAAAGCTTATATTTTAGGAGCCCGTATTTTATCTTCGCACAGGGCCCAAATATTTTCGAAGATTTTCGGAGACGGCCCGGGTAATTACGCACTCGAACATAATCATGCAACTTTATAGCTTATAAAATAAAATAATTTAAAATTTAAGAAAACTATACCAATGGTCTACTAAAATTAAAGAGAATGAACTGTTCATTAATACGCTGTAAAAAAAATTTATAACTATTATCGTATGAAAAAAGCTATAGGCGTTTGAAAATTAGGGGTGAAGTAGGTTACGTGAGAAAAGACCATAATACCCTTTCTCTTAAAATTAAAAAGGACATATGTCACCCTAAGGTTGGTTGTATGCTACACTTCACACGCTAATTCCATCTTGCAAGTGATCCACCCTGTAGCAACATTACAACCCGTATCAATGTGATGTTGAAAATCAATGTCGTGATGTTGAACTATCCAACACCAACACCGCCACCGAGCGGTTCACGTAGGTAACTTTGGTGTTGGTAAATTATGTATACGATGGTCCAGGAGTAAACAAACCATTTTGACTGTCGTGAATTCCAAAGTTGGCCCCCATTGCGTGCGATGTTGATACGTTAACATGCATGTTAAGGAGGGATTGGGTATTATGATTGTCCTAAACTAGACTTTACTTCTTCAAGAAACCCGATTGTTTCTTAACTTTTATTAAATGGTTTTACTTCCTGTGCAAGAAACCCACAAAATACTTTTGAACCGAACTACTGCTTCCTTCAAGTCTTTAACTGTTGCTACTGAATATCAAATGTTCTGCTACTAACCTGCTGATCGGAATTTGTTGGCGACTAAAACTGATCGACTGCTGATTTGTTCATATCAAGCCTGTTGAGCATGATAGAATCAACCAGAAAACAACAGCCTCAAAATTGTTGTTAATAGCCTTAACGTAAGGCTAGCCTATACTTTTGGCGGGCAGTCAGCAGTTGGACTATCTCTACTGATAGTTAAGAATGAATGATTAGAAAGAGAAAAAGAAACAAAAGCAAGATACATAGCACAGGTTCTAACCAAATATCCAAAACAGATATCACACACCTATATGTTCTAACATAATAAAAAGAAACCGCTATGTTATAACATATTAAAAAGAGGAAGACTATTATTACGATAGTAATACAAGCAAAGACTAGAGATGCTTGGTTATCCATCATACTCTCCTTGATTGAATTTATTCTCCGGGTAAAAACTCGCCACCACTTGATTCCCGCCAAACTTCCTTCCATTCAATCCTGCCCGAGCTTTCGTTGAACTTTCTGTGTCTGCATACTCCAAGAAAACCTACACGGAAAGAAATAACCAACCGCTAACCGTGAGTTTGTTCAATGGTAATTAACAGTAATAAAAAAGACTAGACTGAACCAACCTTGCCAACTCCTGCAACAGGTTCACCATTAGGATTTGGGCGTGGGATCACCACGTTGAATAAACTACCTGCAAATTAGTTTGAGATTTGAGATCATGAATTATTATTCTTCATAAATATATAACATATATTAACATAAAAGGTACAAGAAAACCATCTTACCGAATTTTCCACATTCTATTTTCATGTCTTCCAAGATGTCTTCATAATCCTCATCGTTTATCAGCTCTTCTTCAGTTACCACTTGTGTCAAAGATAGAACCTTGGTAGGAGGTGTGCCAATTGCCCCAGGTTGCAACATCATTCTCTGCAAATGAAATGATGTTTTAAATCACAAAACAACAACAATAATAAAAGTATAAATAATAGTAATAGGAAAAAAAAGTAAAAAATCTAACCTGCAATGCGATTTGTTGTTGTGCATGTAAGAGTACGCTTTCTTGTTCAGGCTTGGGTTGAATTTGACCTTGGTTAGCCCGTCTAACCGTGAGGGTTTTGTCACCCATTTTGATACCATTAAGAGCTGCACAAGCAATATCGGTGACAGATAAATCTTGATATACACAAAAGGCATAACCTTTTGAGTTGCCCGTTTCTCTGTCTTTGACGAGATCAAATCCTCGAAGAGCCCCAAAAGACTCCAGTAGCTCCCTAACCTGAGCCTCAGTGAAATAGTAAGGAAGCCCACCGACAAAGATGCGGTCAGGGCCCTCGAGCCCACCAGCTGAACCAGGGTTTAGCCCAACAGCACCCAGATTCAGGTTAGGATTAGGTTGACTTGGACCAAGAGTAGCAGCTAGTGAGGGATTGTAATCACTTGGTCTCCTAACCTTCACAGGCGCACCCTAAAAATTGAGAATATACATGACATCAGAATAACAAAATAATCACGCACATCATGTAAAAAGATCATTAATTAGTAAAAAATACCTCAAATATAATGCCATCCAAAGCCATTGCATTACTGGCCTCCTCAACGGATCTCATCTCCACAAAAGCAAACTTCTTTTCATGATTAATATATACATTGACAACAGCATCACCTGACCATATTTTTAAAAACAATCTTTAGAATGCAAAGCTAAAAAAGCTGAGCTGAGTTGCTGCTTTATTTTAAACCAACATGTAATGAATGCACTGACCTGGACCCGCAGTATTTCCACCAATTGCAGACATAACATGGCTGAAAAAGGTTGCCACAGTCTGCATACGAGACAATGAATTACAATTATTTATGTACAATAAAACTTGGATACAATTAAAAAACATGAAAGTTCACCTGTTCATTAGCAGTTGGTGAAAGTCCACCAACATAAACCCGCCTTGCATGTCTCGTGGCCTGAATTGCAGTATTTGTAAGTATTTCACTCAAAAAAAAAGTAAAAAAGACATTTAGTGTGAAAAATAACTGTCATACAACCTGCTGAGTCATTGCTTGAACTGGCATAACAGGAAGACCTCCAAACTGCAAATAACCATGAGGATAAAAATGTAACAAAACAAAAGAACAAGTTACGTCTGTGAATAATCTTATGTTATAGATGATAGATTAATAGATTAATACATTACCTGGCCACTCGCCAACGGAAACATGTTCTGAAACATTCCAGGAATGGCTGGGGTGGGCCCAGGAACCTGACCTGTAACAACCCACAAAATTACACCTCCAGCAAAGTATAACATTTAAAACTTCTCTAACTAACCATAATAACAATAATAAACAACCACCACCGGGCTTTAAAAAAACCACTAGTTTAAGAAAATTTCTGGAATCTTGCATTTATCAAGAAATGGAAATTTTATTAAATCTACATTATTGAGCAGATGTAAAAATCTGTAAAGCTACCAAAACAAGCAATTCCCAGTTGAAAACGAACAAGACCCGTCATACCATTGCACTGATTCTTCCTTGTACAAATAAGCGGCTCACACCCATTCTCAGCACAGTGGGGCTAGTAGCCCAACATTGCCTTCTTAGACATAAAACAAAACATACAACAAACAAAAAACACCAAAACACAAAACAAAACCAAAAGCTCTCTCAGTTCAAGATTATGTGACTAAGTAAACAATAATAATTTCTGAAATATCCAATATTTTAGGGATGATGACACTGGAACTCTGTGGGTATGAGTAAAAGTAACTAAATTTGCTTACCAAAATAACACCATGCATTTTGGTACGACCTTTCCACACTATATCAAAAAAAATAAAAGTTATCAAAATATTTAACTTAGTTACAAATGGTTAGACATGTACCTGCGGTAACAGCAGCAGCACCAGCCAAGATTGCAGAAGCTGGAGGGGCCATATCAAAGCCACTAACTCTTTTGCTGCTACCAACAACAAATAGTAAGTAAGAAGTTCATAAGCATAGATATGTGCATATTACAGGACTACAGGTTTCAGTAAACAGAATAACACATTCAATATAGATGGTCAATAACGACTCAAGGTGTATGTATCCATCTAGGTTTAGCAATTTAAGCAGTGCACAAACAACCTTTGTTTCTATAAATATATTACTCATTACTCAAGATTCAATAAACATATTGGAATTATTGAAGCTTTTCAGAAAGTAGAGAACAAGTTTGGATTGTAAAAGATGTTTCTTGCAATATTATAAACACTGGTTAACAACAGTTAACACAAAGGCACACTGCATATCTTAAAAGTTAAAACTATAGCTCGACCAGATGATACAAAAAAAAAGAATAATTCAACATAGATGATTGGTAAATAGACAAGAGGCCTTTGGCCCAATGGCATTGCTAAATTCCCCTCAACCAAATGGTGAGGGTTCAAGCCCATTGTTAGTATTTAGGTGGATTTTAGATGGTGTAGAATTAGGGAGCATGTGTGTCGTCATTATAAGAATTGATTAAAAATACCTTTTGGAGCGTGAACGAGACCGCGACCTTGATCTATGTTCAGATTTAGCTCTTGAGCGAGAACGGGATCTATGTCTACTACGTCTATCATCTCTATCTCTCCGCCTGCAAGCAAATTACAAAATCAAAACAAATTTGACCTAATAAATAAAAATCTTCACAACGAGATAAGAGTATCGAAAGCATAACTTGATGAAATCCATCAGAAATAAACATGTAAGCATCAAAATAGAAGGATAAAAGAGGTTACTGTAATCATTATGATGAACTTTTCAAGATTAACGAACTAGAAAAGCAAAAAGAAAATGAGACCATGTCAAACAACAAACATTTCCACTGCATTACCTGTCATAATCTCGACTCCTGTGATAGTCATCGTCATCTCTATCTCCTCCCCTTTCCCTTCTCTCACTCCGTTCCCTGTGACGGTCCCTATGTCGATCACGATCTCTTTCCCTGTCCCGGTCTCGGCTTTTTTCCCTGTCCCGGTCTCTACTTCTTTCCCTATCTCTGCCTCTGCTTCTTTCCCTGTCTTTGTCTCTGTCCCTCTCTCTATCCCTATCCCTATCACTGTCCTTATCACGCCCTCTCTCCCTGTCCTTTGACCTGCTTTTTGAGGACTCTCTTTCATAGTCACGAGAACCACGCTGCAAACAGCAAAAAAAAAAATATTAATATCCACACATAATATCAGAAAATAATACAAAAAAGTATGCTCCCAACTTCTAAAGCAGTTTTAGAAAACACTATGACACATCAGTCCTAAGAGATATTTGTTGAACTTCTATGTTCTATCACCGTAGAGGCGTAGAATATTCAAGCATACCATATTGGTACATAAAATTACATAAATTCTTCCATGTAAAAATTCTAGATCTTACTAAGCAAAAAAAGAGACGAACTACAATTTCACCGTCATCATAGAAATTATTATCGGCAAATTAAATATATATCCAAAGAACTTGCACAAATGCCTTTTTAACTTTTTAGAAAAAAACTCTTCAAAGAAACCAAACATCATATAATCTCCAAACATATCAAACATCCAATACAAACAGCAGTTCATCTTGTGCTCAAACAAATTACTGCATCTTCCATGCCAAAACTAAGAACACAGTTTAACCTTCAGCAAGTTATTCCAAAACCCTAACTTATGTATCAATCATTCATGACACATCAATATAAATCCAATAAAATACCGTTATATACATACAACACCACGGTTAACAATTCCACATTAACCTAATTCAAACACGTATTACAATTTTAAAATCATCATAAAACCTAGTGTCGGCAATTTATTCATGAACGTTTATCTACAATCCTAAAACACGATCTGCTAATAACCTAGCGGTAATTGAGAAAAAAATAAACAAAATTAGAGATACCTGTGACTTGGAATCACTGAATTCTTCGGTGGCGCCGCCGCCGTTAGCAGCGGTCGGTGGTGAAGAATCTCCAGCGGCGAAGGTTTGAACATCTTCTCCGTTACCTTCGTATGCTTCTTCGTAATCCGTCATGGTTCTCAGATCGCCTTGTGTCCCCACAATTATCTGCAAATGGATGAATGTATATTTTTAGGGCTTGCAGTTTGAGTTTTTAAACGCACGATGTTGATGCCTATATTTATACCCTGGGCCGATGCGTATTTTGATTTATTAATTTGCGATAATCGGCTCGGAAGGCTTCTAATTTCATTTATTATATTTTTTTTTAAGAAAGTGAAGACACCTAACCTTACACATAAAATCAATCAAAAATTCAAAACTACCTTGTTTTGTTTTTTTAAGAAAGTGAATACGGGGTGTTATTAGACACCTAACCTTACACATAAAATCAATCAAAACTACCTTTTTTTTAAAAAAATCCTATAATCTATTAAAAATCACTTTCATATTTCATCAAAACCATCTTAAAGTCAAACAACTGGTTCATAAGTTTGCTTTATCTTATCCTGTTAATGAAAAATTACTCTAAAAATATCAATTTTTTATGAACATCATAAAATTTCTTTTCCTGTTAAATATCAATTTTAAACCTTAATAAACTATTTTATAGGATTAGGATCACAATAAAAGACTTTGAATTGAGTCGTAGATATAATTTTACTTGTTATGTACTATAAAAGAAACGATGAGGATGGAATTGGCCGAAGGAATAAGTGTGCAAATTGGAAAAATAGAGGATTTTTATTGGAACTGAAAAAAGATGAGTCATTGAATCAATGGTTGTGATTTATGGAATTGATTTCAATTGGATTAGAGTATTTTTAATCAAAACGACGTAGTTTTGATTGGTTAGACATGTAAGGTTAGACGTCTAAGAGCACCGTATTCACTTTCCCCTTTAACTATTTATCTTATTAATTTAAAGTTTTTCAGAAAAATCCTCCACATCTGCTTTTTTATATTTATTATTAAATTAAATAGTTTTTAATCAATTTTTACTATTTCTTTCCTCTTTTTCACTAAAAAGATAATAAATAATTAAATAATGAATAGTAAATTGGTAAATATAAAATATCATTATTCAAGTCATATATGTAATCCTTATGAAACAGTCGGTTTTGTAGACAAAATAAAAATATATAAAATTATGGTTTAATGCGGATTTAAGTTAAACCTTTCCATAACCAATAAAATCAAGGACTAACTTTGTGACGTGATAAAAGACCACAACAAGAACACTTCATGCTTGGGTATCGTGGGTACAACATACAACATTGATGTGTTCCAAGCATAGCGACCAAGCAATAGCGGCGACATGTCGCCGCTAATACCTTTAGCAGTGCAGATCAAACCCTTTAGCGGTGACATTTGTCGCCACCATTACCATGTTTTCTTGTAGTGGAAGTTGATGTATGTATATTAAGTATAGTAAACTGCAATTTCATCCATGAGGTTTGGTTTAGTTCAAGTTTAGGATACATCAATAAAATTCCTATGCTATTTAAAAAAACAAAAAAAAGACTATCATCTTAGAGCTTAGGCATACCTTTATCATACAAAGGGCATAGGTAGGCCAACACCAACTCACATATTCGACCAAACGTAAGTATACGTCGCTAAGGCGTACAAGTATGTTGGACAATGAAAAAGTGGTTATAAATAGGTTTTCTCATGGAGTTCAAAGGATAAAAGTGGGGAGTTACGAGTTATATATCATATGCATAGCCATATGAAAGAGAAAATTTTAGAGACAGACTCTTCATCTTGAATCCAACCTTTCTCCTTTCCAACACCAATTCTCATCATTCAATAAGGCTAAATGTCGCATTATCACAACCAAGTGTAGGGGTCGATTTGAGTAGTTGTATGACATACTGTGTGTATGTGTATTTGTCATACATTTGAATGTGCTTAATCATTTGAGCATTTCGTTAAATTTAACTAGGAAGGTTATTGGTGGCATCATTTTTTAACTATTTCTTGTATGTGGGAACTCAGAAGCCACAAGCCTCTGTTATATGCCCCCAAATTCTCTGAGACAGTCTTGAGTGTGTAAGTACTTGTTTCGTTTCTACATAAAACTATAAGATAAGATCACCTAGTGAATTTGACACCCTAGCTAGTCTAAGGTAATAAAGTTTATATAAAACTATAAGATAGGATCACTGCTTCCACACTGATCAAAAGCATACTGTCCGATACATGTTTATGAGATCATACATGTGTCGTAAGCAATGTTTTCAGAACCGGACCGGACGTCGAACCGATCTTCTTACCGGTTCAATGGTCCGACCGGACGTAAGAACCGGAAGGTATCGTAAATATTAGGCTAAATTGCACTTTTCGTCCTTTATGTTTCAGGGTTTTTGCAGGCGCTGTCCTTTAAGTTTAAAAATTACACTCTATGTCCTTTATGTTTGCAACCTATAACAGGCGGTGTCCTTTCTCATAAACCCAGTTAACTTTTTTATGTTAAAACCCCTCACCTTAACAGCAGGGACCATATGTGTAACTTTGTAAACATGAGGGACCTTTAATGTTAAAACCGGCCATCTTCTCCGGCCTTTAATTCTTTTCACAGCAGATAACTATCATCTTTCTACTCTCAATGAACATTAAACAAAAACAATCAGTACGATCATACGAATCTCAGTTCTGATCTAAATCTTAACTATTAACACTTGTTCGAAATTGAAAACAAATATCCAATATGATTGAAACTTCAATCGAATCAAACTGTAATATGTCCGAAAACACAAACAACACTCCTATTCTTCAATTCGATTCAAATTCAGATCTGAAAAAAAGATTCAGTCAAACATCGATTCATATTTACTGTTACAGCGTCATTTTCATATCCTTCTTTTTCATTTTTAATCAAAGATTCATTAACTTTTCTATTTCATATTTAAAACACTTCAGACTTAAAACTCAGATGCAATCAGATTCAAATTATCAGTCGTAAATCAGATCTTTACTATCAATTACAGATCCAGCTGCAAACACAATGAAGAAAACCTGCAACTAAGATCTACACATATGAATAACCTGATTCAAGATGATTTATCATCTATCAACTCAATACAGATTCAGATCTATGATTCGATCGTATCGAAACCAGAACAACATAACAATTTCTGATTCGATCTAACTACAACAAATCACCAATTCTGATTCGTTTCAAACAATGATAACAACACTTCTTCGTAGCTTATTATTGCAATAACAACACCTCAGATCTGTGACTTAGATTCAACATTCAATAGAATGAATTTTATGCGTGAAAATGACGATTTATGATGTCGGTTTTGTTTTGGTATTTTATGAAGAGAGAAGGAGAAGGGGTAAGCGGTACGGAAACGCGAAGTGCAGTGGATTGATTCATGTGAAATGTTGAATTGGGTTTTGTTTAGATTGAATTTGGGTATTGTTTAGATATGGCCCCTTTTCGTTTTGTAATTGGTAATCCTCACAATCTAGAATTAATGGCCGGAGAAGATGGCCGGTTTTAACATTAAAGGTCCCTCATGTTTACAAAGTTACACATATGGTCTCTGCTGTTAAGGTGAGGGGTTTTAACATAAAAAAGTTAACTGGGTTTATGAGAAAGGACACCGCCTGTTATAGGTTGCAAACATAAAGGACATAGAGTGTAATTTTTAAACTTAAAGGACAGTGCCTGCAAAAACCCTGAAACATAAAGGACGAAAAGTGCAATTTAGCCTAAATATTATACAAATTAATAGGGTTAAATCTGAAAAAATATATAAAAAAAACCGGTCCAACCCTTCCAAAAACCGTTCCGACCAGCCGGTTTCCCGGTCCAACCGCCGGGTCGCCGATTAAACTCCAGTTCAATGCATTTCCGACCCGATACCATGACCCGGATCGGCTCAACCTCCGGTTCCCGGTTCGACCGGTCCGGCTGGCAGATCCAGGTCTAAAAACACTGGTCGTAAGATGTTCAATGGGTCATATAGTGATTCATTTGATTACGGGAAGTGATTGACCGTGTCAAGGGATACCATATAGGGTTTTATTGTTATAAAAAAAAATAGATACAATATTAAAAGGAAAAGGTATTCTAAATGATAAGGCCTTGTTCCCGTCTATTTACTTATCTTCAAACTAGGTTAGTTCCCCGTGTGTTACACGGGTTGAACAATTTAAACTATATAATAAATATTTCCTGCAAAACAAAGACAGAGACATTTATATATCAAATTGACATAAATGAGTTAATATAGGTGTAATGTTATATGATTAATAATAAAAGAATAATGTTTTAAAAAATATATGCATTACACGGTTGAATAATAATTGAATAAAGTATAATGCAATTTGTTAACATATAGAATTGTCAAAATATGTATTTAACAAAATGAACATTAACGTGATAATTATGAATTTTGTTAAGTTTATTTTTTAAACATTTACCACCAATTTTTTTAATACTATTACTAATAATCAAGGTAAAAATAACCTAAAAAATATTCTTTTAATACTATTAGTGCTATACGGTAGATTTGCTTCCAGTTAAATGAAAGGTCACAAGAGGTCAAGACTCTTCTTCAAATATTTTGAAGTCATTAGCTTCCTCCTCCAAGCTCATAACCAAAAGCGAGTTAGAGTCGTTCCAGCTTGGCAAAAAAATTCTCGTATCGGTTCTTTACTCAAAGATACAAACAAAAGTGGCTAAACGTTGACAAGTAATAAAAATTGTCATTGAGGTGGGTTAAACGTACCCCTTGTTACTTGTTATACCCTCACCCTAAAATTATTATTGATCATGTATTCAACTTAATATATATATATATATATATATAGATGTTTTTAACTAACTTATTAATTGACTTTAATTAGTTAAGAGTTTCTGTATTTTTTATAATTAATAATAATATCGGTTCTAAATTTAATAGTCAAATTATTATTGATCGTGTATTCAACTTGACAAACATACATAAACATATAATAACAAATTCAATAAATCAAAAACTATAAATGTCTTAACCATCTTAAAGTAATTAACCAATAAAAAAAGGTATCAAACTCCAATGAATCCAATTTATAAAATAACATAATTTGTATGATTTTGAAGTTGTTTAGACTTTTAATATGAGTTCTATGTGGATATTGGTGGCTAATCCTGGTAAACAAATTTTAAACTTCTTATCCTTTGAGATCATAGTTATCCATTTGGAATTTAAATTTGGATATAGATTAGTGACTTTTATAAGCAACCGATATTTTCCTGAATTTAAAATTAAATTAATTATTAATTATCAACAATTAAAGAGGGTCTAGAATAATGACAAGTGTCCCCTAAATGGTTTCTTTTATTATATAGTATAGATTTCAAAGTAGAGCTATAACTATATTTAACACCTAAACCACCAAAATTATATATATGACAAATACATTGCGAAGCAATACCAACCGAACGTCTATCGAAACCGGTATTTTGTTTCTTTTCAAATATAATTTTATTGTAAAATTCCAAATATACCGTTACGACATGTTTTTTATCTACCTTTTAATATATGTTTTATCTAAAACCGAGCGCATTGAAATAACCCATCAGTTGTTATACGTACATAAGTATACTCATAGTCTGTGATCACATCATATACCTAAACGCATAAACAGAGAGTAAAAAACATAACCCATTAGTTATCATACATACATAAGTACACTGATAGTCTGTCATCCGTGATCACATATAGCTAAATGCATAAATAGGTAATAGAAAACATACTTTTAACTCCCTCAACAATATATGTTCATAATATAACCAAGCGCTTGTAATTAACATCAAATTAGATTGCCAATAATGTTGAACTATAGATGAAAACAATAATGCTTAGAACCCATTAAAAATCACATGGATCAATAGCGAAACATTAAAACAGAAGCAAAACTACTAAAGGTTGCTTGCCAACATAACTGCAATAAAACTTTACTCCTGTTGACATCCTAAACACACAAAAATGTGTTAAAAGCCATACCATAAAGTGCGATGTTATCACCTCATCCTCTTACAAGTTGAGACCATTTCGATTTAGAGCTTAAGTGTACCCAAAACAAGAATAACAGGCCATCGAAAGAAAATACTATCAACCGGTCAACCACACATTCGGGCAATCAAACATGTAAATGAAAAGCAACAAGCTGAGTATAAGAAAGCATGAACAATGGAATTGTTTTTGTTATTTTTCCTAAAACGAGTAACCTTGACAGAAGGAGTTAATATCTACCAACAGAATGTACTAAAAAGATGAAACACGCTGTTGTTACTAGCTCTATGGTGGCAAGTTCGATAAACCATATTTACTCATTTCCCAATAAATCCAAAAATAACTCATAAATCCTGTAATAGATAACTCAATGCACCAGCGACAACTTGCTCAAATGGATGCAGTCCCGCCAACTGGAAACACAGAAAAGAAACAATGTTTTGGGATGTGATGCCAGATTTAGTCCCCTTGAAGATTGATTTGTGGTAATGTCGTTACAATATTTTAGTCTTAAATAACCTTACACATGATTTGTACCTTTCAAGACGGGAAGCATAGACATTTATGTTGGACTATCCCCACTCTTCAAAACCCATCCAGTACTTTGTGAAACGCACAGTTCACTCAAAACCTGAAATTTAAAAACACAAGAAGCAAAGAACAAAGCGTTTCCATCATCAATAGCTTAACATCAACTCAAATAAGCCAAGCAAAAAAATAAAAAAATAAAAAAAATCCCACGAAAAAATATCACCTTTTGATACTCATTAGTAGTCATATCTCTTTTCAGCTGCTCCTTGACAGCAGCAGAAATTTTGGCCTTCTTGAGCTTCCCTCCAGGCCCTTCAGCTAAAAAAAGGTCTATGACAATTTTCCTAGTATAGAGAAAAAATATAAGAAAATTTGATCACACCTAATCATGACAAAACCGAATAATGTTTATTGACGGAAGTTAGAATGGGAAAAAAAACCTCAATTCATCGTATTGAGGATGATCGGGTGATGATTTTAGAACAAAAGATCCATGTATGTTAACAGCAATTTGAGTTAAGATTCTTTGAAGCTCTTCCAGAGGTGCATCTGCTGCAGCAACTGCATCTTTGACTTCTCGGGGGCTCTTCCGTGTCTCTTGAGAAACTGCTGTTGCCATGTCACGCAATCGTTGGCGTATTTGGTTGATGCTGACATCAATAAAAACAATCCGGCAAAATAAAAGTTTCATACGAATGACTTCTATAGTTGTAATATCAAAGAAAATGAACCATTTTCTTATACTTGCATACTAAAGTAAATGATGCTCACAAACACATTCTCACAAACACTTGGTAGTAATAGCTCCGTCACATCGGAGCTACAGTCTCTTTTTTTTTCTTTTTTTCTTTGTTGGTTTAGTCTTTTTTTACTTTGAACCCTTAACTTTCAGTTTTTACAGTTACACCCCCTTAACTTTTTAAAAACTTCATAAAACGTCATTTTGACCCCCTCGAGTTTTAAGTGCTTATTTGTATATATGCACGTGTGTATAAATTCAAGTTGGTTTACATTTCGACGTAAATTTTGTCATGTCAAATATAATACGTTTTCACGCACATTTTTATGTACGTTTTCAGTTGGTCTAAGTTTTGACGTAAATGCCGTTTGGAAACGAGTTGGTGAAATATAATATGTTTCCAATGGATGGTATAAATTCAAGTTACTTTTAGTTTCGACGTCCCCGCAACACGGTACCATCCTTTAACTTAAAAAACACTATTTTCTTACGTTTCAACGTAGTTCTTTTAGGAAGTAAGTCGGGTCAAATATAAAACATTTTCGAGCTTATTTTTATGTACGTTTTCAGTTGATCTACGTTTTGACGTAAATTTTGTTTGGAAACGAGTCAGATCAAATATAGTATGTTTTCATTAGACAATATAAATTCGCATTACTTTACGTTTTGACGCCGCATCAATGCGCGGTTGAAATTTACTAGTTAATACATTAAATATTAAATTGCGATGAAAACACACCTGCAAACCTTGTAAGCGTGGAAAAGTTTCTGAAGGGCCTTGGGTAATACTTCTCGAGTTTCATCTTGAATTACAGGTTTAGAAGGTGGTACAGTTGCGGTTTTTGGTGCAACAGCGTTAGTACTATTTGACGCTAAAGGACGCCTATCACCGATATTAGTTTTCAGGTTCTTTGGATATAAACGTGCCATTATCTCTGGCTCCACACGATCCCAATTTTCCTTCTGATCCTTAACAATGTCGGGATAATTTTTAATAAACGACTCATCGGGACACTCTCTAAACTTCCAATCCCTGAAGGACTCTCGTCTTGCAGCATACTCATCCAATACGACTTTCACAAGTTCGCTGAGTCCGGTTTGTCTCGGTAGCTTCCCTTCTTGAAAAATAGGATTTATGCTTAACTGAAGCAATGCATAATTTCTGAGTAAAAGATCCTTTCCACCGGCAGTCGAAAACTTCAATTTAGGTTTTGCAACCCACCATCCTTGAACCAAAACGGCATGCTCCTTCAGGACTTTGAAAATATCTTCATCACTAGCATCTGGAGCTATGTGTTTAAGAGCAGTATATCGATTTAATGTAGGCCCCTGTTGAAAAATCATAAGGTAAATCAAACAATAAATGTTAATGTTCACTTCTAAAATAATTAGTCACTAGGGTCGTAGTCACCCGCGCGTTGCACCGGGACGCTATTGGAATTTGCTGCCAACGTATCGCACACCAAGATAACCGATGAATAAATTCATAAAATCAAACAAAAATGATATCTAAATGTGTTGATGCTATTTGCGTCGTAGCTCTTCTCTAAACATCAAAATAATAATAAAAAGATAAAACAATAAGGTAAATAACAAAGGTAAACGTAAAAGAAAACGATAGGAACTTGGTCGGTTTCGGTGCACTCTTTATAGCAAACGGAAAAAAAAGTTAAAAAACATGTCTAAAAGGGTATCTGCGCGTGTTCAGTTCGTTTTAAATTTTTCGGAAGTTAAAAGTGTTTTTTCGTAATGCTATTGGTTTAGTTCTTTAAATAAATAGGCACAAGTTAGCAAAGCACTAAACACACCAAAAAAACCTCAAGTTAGCAAAGCCTCCCACTAAACTTAAAAAAAAGAGGCTCAAGTTAGCAAAGCCCCTAAGGCTCATGTTAGCATATTGACACTATTCAACTTCTCTTCTTTTATATAGAGATAATGTTTCACAGTCTGCCCTCAATTGTCTCCTACCATCAAACTGCAGTATATGTATATTTCTAAAACTATTTGTATTGTAAGGGTAAAACTGGAAGCTAACTATTTAACAAAAACTTTGGCGAAATGCATATCCGGAAACAGACATAATTTACACTAACCTCAACAAGGCGTCTCTTAAAACGCTCTTCAAGTGGAAGTTTGAGCAATGCGCTGAAACAACATCAACCAAGATGGCAATAACTATAATGGGTGTATGTGTGCGTTACGTACCGGCGGTACTGTAATGACAGCAATAACAAGCATAACAATATAAGGAACAAAATATACACCTTAGAGATGACCCTTTAGGTCTGGGTTTGCCACTTGTTGCAGGACACAAGGAGTCAATATAATCAGACCTGCAACCAACATAACAAAGAGCAAACCGTAAGTGATACACGCATTCTTAAAGGATGGAAATTGACTAAATTCAATACGGTGACATACTGATTCATGGAAAATTGTATGTGACAATCTTGTCGTGCAACCATATTTTCCATGTATCGATATGACAACGGACTCGTTTCTCCATGGTACTTGAGAGGAATCCACTGCTGAAAAAGATAAGACACCAACATGAAGTAAAATTATATTTAAACTATTGAGGCTAAACAAACAACATGAAAGGTCTAATACCTCTTCAGGTGTAGCATCGGTGTTTTGCTCAGTTACAGCTACTGGTGGCTTACCCTGAATAAGTAAAACATCATATAAACCAGAAACTCACTCGGTTTTTTGGTTAAAGATAGAGCTTTACATTAACACATTTAGTCTGTTATTCTTTCATTTGAAAAAATAATAACATATACCTTTGTAAATGGTATATCTATCTTAGGTACATATCATATGATTTGGGTTTGCAATCATCATATCTTAGGTACAGTGTGTTGTAAAAAGTTAAAATAGAAAAAGGCAACGGAATGAGACTTTCAACAAAAAAAGGGTACTATTCAACATACTATCATATGATGTCATAATTATAGCTATAATATAACAGAGGGGACCTCAATTTGTCGATAATTGACTAGCATTAATGATTTACCTCTGCTCCTTGATTATAAAACACACCGACAACACAAGAAACAACACATTGCATAATCCTAAAAAATCAAGGTGATACTAAACCTGTTTCTTGACTTGCTTTACAGATTTTTCTTTCTTGACAACCTCCTCATCCATAGCTGTGGCCCGATGCTTAAGATGTTGCATTGAAGGCCGTAGCTGCACAACTGCATCAACGGGTTTGAGGTATAACTGCAAAAGAATTGTTAAACAGCAACTCCATCATTACAGAAATATACAACTTTCATTAAACGGCTAAACTACTTACGTGCATAATTCTTCTATTTTCTAATCTTGTCATAAAAAGGTAAACGTGATCGGAAAACGCAAAACACACACCTCATTACGAATCAAAATCCCTACAGCGTAACCATTTGCTACCGGCGGCCTCCACGCAGTCGACAATACCTAAATATATAAGAAAACATCATATTACAAAAAGAAGTTACAGAACTATAAAGACACAAAAAAAAAAGATCCACCAAACAAAAACAGACCTGCTTCCGCATTACTTTGTCAAGATCAACATCAGTATCAAAATTCTCCGAATCCGCTTGGACAGACATATCAAGCTCCATCTCAGCAGTCTTCGTTTTCACTCTAACCTACAAAAATTAAATTATTCAACATCTTTTAACCTACAAATACAATAAGCATCAAACAAATACCTCCGAACACCTGTCATCTAGCTCGTAAGGGCGCCAATGCGGTCTCAACGGATACTGCAAAACATATAGCTGCAAAACACAATAAATCACACCAATTAATGCCTCTTATCATAACAAATGTAAACTGAAACCCTAACTACTTAATTTGCAAATTCTAATAGTTACAGTAATAGAAATAATAAAACTGTGGATATTAACCTTAGAATTAGCATGATTAGAAGTAAAGAAAACATCAATTTCTCGAACAACTTTATCTTCTTCTTCTTCTTGATTATCATCTAGTTCCATATCATCAGTATCGTTTTTCACACTACCGTTGGTTTCATTACCGTTAGTTTCATTATGAACAGGCGGATCAATTTCAGGCTTTGAGGGCGGCATGGGCGTGTCATCATCAAGCTCCACTTTAGGAACGGTTATGGGTGTGATTTCGGGTGGTTCGGGTTCGGTTTTGGGTTTAGCGATGGGTTTAAACTTGGAGTTTTTAGGGGCGAACTTCCCCGCTTTTGGAGCCGGAGCCTTGGATGGAGCATCGAGGTCGCCGAAATCGATATCCATCGGTGGCGAAATATGATGAGATGGTGTTGTACTGATGATGATGATGATGAAGATGGTGGTTTTAACGGGACCTACTTTGCTCCGCACTTGCCGGAAGGGAGCCTAGGGTTTTTTAGGGGGTGTTTGGCCTAGCTTTTTTTTTTTTTTTTTTTTTTTTTTTTTTTTTTTTTTTTTTTTTTTTTGGCTTATGCTTATATTTTAAAGTAGCTTATGCTTATTTTCTTTCATTTGATAAGCTATTTTTAAGTGTTTGGATTAGCTTATATTCTACTAGGTTAGAACCCCGTGTATTACACGGGTTGATACACGTAATTTTATATAGTAAGTATAATAAAAGGTTATATCTTTAAAAAACCCGTGTATTGCACGGATTGAATAAATACGTGTATTACACATTTTGAATATAATGTAATCGCATAACACATACAATCGTTAAGATATGTTTTTAAAAAATGAACTTCACTGTACCATTTACATATTATAACATTCTACTTTATTTTTTTTGTTTATTATTAGGTTAGACACTTGTGTATTACACGTGATATAACATTTTATTATGTCTGTTTTTAATTAGAGTTAATTACATAGTTAGTCCCCGTGGTTTGCATAAAGTAACATACTTAGGTACTAATAGTTTAAAATAACATTCTAGGGTATTAACTTTTCATTTTGTAACGTTTGGGGGGTATTAAGCTTATTTGTAGGCTTAAAATCACATTCTGTTAGTACCTAAGTATGTTATTTTGTGCAAACCACAGGGACTACCTATGTTATTACCTTAGAAGTTAATACCTCCAAACGTTACAAAATGAAAAGTTAATACTGTAGAAGGTGATTTTAAACTATTAGTACATAAGTATGTTATTTTGTGCAAACCACAGGGACTAACTATGTAATTAACTCTTTTTAATTATTAGGTTATATAAGCTTGTGTATTACATGTGGTTAAATCAAAGTTGGAAACATAAGAGATAAGTGGAAAAATAAAATAAAAGGCTATTAATTAATGGAAAAAATAAAAGAAATGATTAAGAAAAAAATATTAAATAAATAAAAGATAAACTGAAAATTATGATTTAATAATATATTAAATCATAAAAGAAAGAAGCGGGATAATTATAATTTAATATTATTTTGAAAACAACACAAATATTATAATAATCTAATATTTATTAATTATAGAAAAATAGATTATCTGATATATTATGTATAAAAAACGTTAAAGTACTTAGATATTACTATTTTATCTATGCATTCCATTAATTATTGTGATACATACTTTCTAATAAAAGCTAACAGATTATTCGATATAATCAAATTTGAAAAAAAATAAGTAGGGATAAACGAAGAGAAATAATATTAATTTATTATTTTATTAATATAAGATAAGTATTAAAAAAGGCGAAAAAATAAAAAATTAGATGACTCAAATGAATGACACGTGTCCCACATTGGTTTCTTTTATTATATGTATAGATAAGTTGATAATTAATAATTAATCTTTAGTTGTTTGTTAAGTTATTTTGTATTATGGGAAGAGGTATAATATCATTGTGTGTAATGAGTAAAAAACTATCTTTTTCAAATAAGCTTATTCAAATAAGCTAAAAAACCATGTTCCCATAAGCTTCTTAAAATTAGCTTATATAAGCTAATAAGCATAAGCTTAAAAAGCTAAATCAAACACCCATTCGTGCTTATTTTATAAAAATAAGCTAAAAAAGCTATAAGCTTTGATAAAAAAGCTAGGCCAAACACCCCCTTAGTTTGTATACCTGCTGCTGGGTTCATACATCACACAATAATATTTTCATTTGTTTTTCTAGAATATATTTTTTAACAAAATTTTAGAATATATATTTTCATTTATTTTTTAGAATATATGTTTTGATTTGATTTAACAAAATTTTAGAATATATTTTTGTTTATTTTTAGAATATATGTTTTGATCGTTTATTTATTTATTTATTTATTTTTTTTTTTTAATATATGTTTTGAGTTGATTTGATTTAACAAAGAGTGTATTAATTGATCCTTTGATTAATTAATCCTTTTAGTTGTGTTTTAACTAAAAGTTTAAAAATAAATGAATCATCACCATCATCATACTCATACTCAGGAAATTCCACCAATAGCAAAACTAAGAGATGTTTTAAGAAAACTAAGATGTAGACAACCTTACCTATACCCTATAAAATGAATGAATATTGAATTTTAATAATCTTAATTATTCATCGTTGACTGACAACAGTCTCAACATAAGAAATATTAACATATCGGTCTCAAATGGACCATGACTAACAGAACCCTAACGACGTTAGTCTTTGATTGCCGGAAAAAACGTTTTTGGCCGGAAAATTCTTTTTTTACCGGAAAACTCAATCTTTTCGTCCCAAATCTCTTTGTAACCTTATTACGGACCTTTAGAAACCTTTTTCTAGTAAAAGACCCAGTTTTTTAGGTCGTCGGAAAACTCCTTTTCACCGGAATACTTCTTTTTGGCTGGAAAACTGAACTTTTGGCCGGAAAACTCAATATTTTGGTCCCAAACTTCTATTTAACCTTAAATCGGACCTTTAGGAACCTTTTTCTGCCGAAAAAAAAAAACGTTTTTTATGCGACCGAAGACTAATTGTGTTAGGGTTCTGTTAGTCAGGGTCCATTGGAGGCCAATCTGTTAATAGTTGGGATTGTTAGTGGTTATTTTTTAAGTGTGGATTGTTAGCGGCCAACGACGAATAGTTGAGATTATTAAAATCCAATATTCCAAAAAACAAAAAAGAGTGCCATTGGTTGATTTGGGTGGATTATGGACATGATACGAGCCCAAAGCCTCTGTTGGGTCGAACTGGGTCAAGTCACTGCCGGGTAAAACTCAACACATGTAGAGTGGAGGGAATGAGTGGAAGGAAAAAGACTTAGATGTTTTCATTTATGCTCGGGGTTAAAAGTAAACTTGGTAAAATCAAACTTACTTGGAGTGTGGGTGGGTGAGATAGAAGTGGAGAGCATGGCGTATAACATAAATAGTAATGTCGGGAACTACCATTGTCGTTTCTTGGGATACCAGTTGGGGCAAATATGAAACTTGTGAAACATTGGAAACCTATTGTGGACCGTTTTAACGCTAAGCTATCCTCTTGGAAGGCCCGATGTCTATACTTTGCAGGTAGAATAGTATTAGCAAAAGCGGTGTTGGGTGCATTGTCGAATTATTATTATTTGTCTTTGTTCTTGGCGCCAAAAAGGTAATCTATAATCTTGAGGCAGTAAGGAGAGACTTCGTATGGGGTAAGAAAGGTGGGAGAAGCAAAATACGATTGATAGCATGGCGAAGGATGACGGCTCTAAAGAAAGCATGCTGATTTGGGGTTGGGGATATTTGGAATGCAAATTTGACACTTTTAGCAAAGTGGTGGTGGAAATTTAATGAAAACCTAACCCCCCCCCACCCCCCCGGCAAAAAAAACTATACCTCACCAAAAAAAAACCCCAAAAAACCTAACCCCCCCCCACCCCCTCCGCGGCAAAGAAAAACAAAAAAAAACTATACCTCACCAAAAAAAATCCCCAAAAACCTAACCCCCCACCCCTCAAAAACCTAAAAAAACCTAACCACCCCCCCACCACCACCCAAAAACCATAAAAAAAATCTAAAAAAAAACTAAACACCCACCCCCACCCCCACCACCACCCAAAAACCTAAACCCCCACCCCCTTGGCAAAAAAAAAGAAATTTTTTTTTTGGGGGGGTGGGGGGGGGGGGGGGGTTTAGGTTTTTGGTGGTGGTGGATGTTTAAGGTTTTTTTTTTTTTTTTTTGTAGTGGGTATTTTTAGGTTATTGGACACTTGTCACTTTATAAATCCTTCGTACACTTCTTACAATTAGGATCCTTTGTATTTGATCCTAATCCATAACATACCAGTTAAGGACGGTGAAAGAGATTAAAGCAACTTTGTTTTTATGGATAAAAGGGAGAACAAGATTAAAGAATTTAGAATAGGAGAGATGGTGTGAGTTCAAGAGATGTGATCATGTAATGCTTTTGTCTTTGTTTTATTTTTGTTTTTGTTTTCATTGTTGTTCCCTTTTGTATGTTTGGGTTTTACAACTTTGCTAGCCCTGTTCTATAATCGTAGAATCTTTAATTAGTAAGTGGGGAGTAAAATTGGAAATTAGGAAGTGGAGGAGTGGGGTAGAAAACCACTTAATATTAAGTGGGTAAATCGGTTAATTCGGGTTAATCGAATTACACGAATAAGATTAATGGGCAACCCGATAATCAAATATTAAATCAATTAGGTTACAAACCGAATTGAATAAACAAAATCTTATTCAATCCGGGTTTCGATTTATTCGGTTACAATTATAATTGAATAATGAACACCGTCCCCAAGACACTTTGATTAACGCACCAGAACATGTTGAGGTGCCGGAAAACCCCCGATTCACTCACTGAAAAACCCATTGAGATATTATTTTGATGAGGATTTAGATGAGCATTGGTTTACAATCCATTCTAAGACAACCCCATCATAAGAAAATGCTCGCTGAAATCCTTAATCTTTAGTTATGTAAATTTAAGTCTATTTAATTTATATTAAAATAGTTAATATATTAGTGCTAAAAAGACATTACTCTTGTTATTATTATTATTAGGGGAAATGGATTTTATCACCCCAAACTAATCAAAATTGGTCGTTGCCACCCCCAACTTTCACTTTGGCTCCCACCACCCCCAACTGGACACTTGGGTTGCTGTGTCACCCCGTCGTTAATCAGACACTAACTAGGTTAGTTTTTTTTGCTGACATGGTTAATATATGTGATGTGGCAATGTGAAGTGACTTTTTTTTAATCTAATTTAAAAACATAATCAGATTATAAAGCTCCCCCTATCTCTCTCTAAAATCACTCTTTCCCTCTCTCTGCCTCTCTTCTCTCTCTTACACCCTTCACTGATACGAAATGAAGATCTAACCAATGAACTGCTGCAATTCTTGATGAATATCCAAACTACAAAAAACCCCTAAAATTCAATAGATCTGGGGTTAAACGCCTTCAAATCTGAGCCCTGACAAAATTCGGTGGTGTTTATGTGTGCAGAGGAATCGGAAACTGAAGCTCCGACGGTTAAACGCCTTCAATGGCCTTCAAATATGAGCCCTAACAAGATCAGGGGGTTAAGCGCCTTCAAACGAATAGGAAACTGAAGCTCCGGCGGTGTTTTGTGTGTGGAGGAATAAAAAAAACACCAGAACAGTCTGGTTCTTCTTTATCGTCGAATGAGAACTAATTTTGCAAATGTTTGGGCTAGGGTTCGTCTTATTCATGTGGTGGTGGAGGTGCTGTGGTGGAGGGGTGTTTGTGGTGGTCGTGGTGGTAGGGTTTGTGCAACGGAGATGTGATGGTAGTTGAAGTCGGATTTCAGGTGTGAGTTGTGAGAGTGGCGGGTGTGTACTGCTGAGATATGGTAGTGGTTGGTGGAGGTGATGGTAGGGTGGTGGTTGGTGGAGGTGGCAGGTTGTTGGTGGAGGCTACAGTGGTGGAAAGAATGAGGAGGTGGTGGAGTTGATTATGGCGGTGGTGTAAGAGAGAGAACTAGATGATTCCGGACAGATGATCCGGTGAAGTAATGAATCAGCATCCCTATAATCTCATTATGGCGGTAATCCTTTCAGCATTTGTATGATCGATCATCAACAAAATTTCATCAGTCGTTGCCTTCTCATTTCCCAGGTGAGAGTTAATATGATGATCTGATTCAAAGTGTTATGGGCACATAAAAAGCCACAGTTAGTTTCTTTGACTATATTGTGTTTTATAAAGGGTGAGTCCACGTAGATTAGAAAAAAAAACCACGTCACCTTGCCACATCACATAAAAAGCCATGTAGGATAAAAAAACTAACTGAGTTAGTATTTGGTTAACTCCGGGGTGACACAACCACCTAAATGTTAAGTAGAGGGTGGTGGGAGCCAAAATGAAAGTTGGGGGTGGTATTGGCCAATTTTGCTTAGTTTTGGGTGATAAAATCCATTTCCCCTTGTTATTATTATTATTATTATATTTTTTTGAATCTCGGGATGGTCGGTAAAAGACACAACCTCTATATTGTTTTTTTGGGTGCCAAGAGCACAAGGTGGCGTTCACTAGTTCATGAGTCAAGCCGAGCTAAGCAAGGGCAAACTCGGGCTCGGCTCGATTTAAACCGAGTTGGCTCGGCTCGGTTTAGATTTGAAACCGAGCTGGAAATCTAAGTTCGGGTTTGGCTTGCTTTTAAACCGAGTTGGCTCAGCCCGGCTTGGCTCGGTTTTAAAAAGAAAAATTAATACATAGCTCTTAAAATTTAATAGTCTAAAATATTATTAAATAGTTCAAAAGAACACATCCAAAATAAGTTTAACCTAATTCATTCCAAGTGAAAATCAAGTTCAACGACATAAAATAAGTTTTAAATTTCATCGAAATACAATATTAGTTAATTAGCATGGTAATAACCTTCAAATATGCCATAGGTATCAACTCCATTGGCATTCCTCCAAGATCTTTTAACCCCCTAGGTTATGATATCAAATACAACTGATCTACGACTGATTTCCTTCTCCTTATGCCCGTAAATCCATCAGCTGGTGGGGAAATCCCACCACAAATCCCTCCAGTCCCTCCGATTCCACCTGATCCTGTGCCATTCTCAAGCCCTAATCCATTGATCTCCACCCAATCGCTAGTTTCTGAGGCGATTATCCAGGGTGCAGTGTGCGCCGCCCCACCCCAACCTGCAGATCCCCTTATTAGCGGTCCATTGGAGTGCAAATCTCCCCCATCTGCTTCGAGTAAGGACTTAATCGGTCAAAAAAGTCGGAAGAAATCTTTGCATCAGAACCCTAGGCATGCGAATTCCTCTGGTGATGAAGAACTTGACAGAATTCGAGCAGAAAATGTTGCTCATGACCACATGCTCATGCGTGAAGCAGGACATCCCCCAGGTGGGTACCGATCTGCTAACTCAAAGCAAGGAGGTGTCAAAATCAAGGGATTCAGGAATACGAGAAGGGCAAAGCCGGCTGTCAAGTATGGACCCCTTCTTTCTGAGCTGCGTATCAAGGGTTTTGTTGAAGAAACTCAGAGAATCACTGAAAAGTCGAGGAAAGGTAAAACGAACTGGAATGTCGTTTTGGCTGAAAAATCAAACTCTTTGATAATTGATGAACAGGTTGAAGAAATTGATGGTCAACATGCCTCAAACCCTGCTGATAGATCCCGTATGGATGTGGATATTATGGGCAAAGAACAAGGTGTGAATGATTCTGCTGCTCAAAATATGGCTACTACCCCGATTGTTGCTGATTCCAACCAAGCTATGCCTGCAGCAGGTGTGCTCGGGGATATGAATAGTAAGTCTCGGGATACAGAGGATGAAAACAGGAAAAAAGATAATGTTTGGCTGAAACAGGATGAGAAGGGCCTATCTTTTGCTGAACGGGTCAGAAATAATAGTGCTGCTGGCAAGGTTCGGTTGGAATACATACCTCCGGTTATTACTCCTGAGGGTAAGTGTCGTGTTGTTTTATCAAATGATGACTTAATTCAGTCTGCAAAAATCTATCCGCTATATCTTTATGGCTATTTTTTGGGTACATCGATGGACTTCAATGTTGTAAACCGGACCCTTAGACGTTTATGGAATGCCTATGATATAGCTGATATAACTAAAAGCAGTTCCGGGTATTATTATTTCAAGTTTTTTAGTGAGAAAGGGTTGAATGAAGTGCTTGAGAATGGGCCTTGGTTAGTAAACAACATACCTATCTGTATTAACAAGTGGGTGCCTGGGCTGTGTTTAGAGAAGGTCGAACCGAAAGCCATCCACATTTGGGTTACAGTTCATAATGTCCCGCTTGAATTATGGACGGATGTAGGTATGAGTAAAATTTTCAGTGGTATTGGACGTCCACTCCTGTTGGACAAAGTTACCCACTCACGTGTAACAGAGCAAACTGGGAAACTTGGTTTTGCCAGGATGTTAGTTGAAGCGATGGCATCCGCTAATCTTCCTAACGAGGTTGAGGTGGAATTTCCTGCAAACCAGCACAGGGAAGCTCGTGTGGGTGTTTTGCAGGTAACTTATCAGTGGAAACCTCCAGTGTGCTCTCATTGCCAAGTGTTTGGTCATTCTCTTTTTGCTTGCAAAATTCGCCCCAGAACTGAAGCTGACTCCCAGCATGGTCCTGCAAATAATGCTTCTTCCTCTAAATCTCCTAGTGAACCTTCGAGCAAGGTCATGGACATGAATAATACTGAAGCACAACTTCCACAGGTCACGAGACAGCTGAAACAAAATTCTAATGCTCCAAATGGGAAAAGTGGCTCAAACAACCAGCAGGGTAAATCGAGTGGTGCTAAAAAAGGTGGTTCGGGGTTTAACTTTGGACGTGCGGTTCAGGGTTTGAGCGCTCAAAAGATGGCAGCCAAACAGCCCCAAAAACCTGCTGTCAAACAGGCCCAGTTCGCTGTCAAACAGCCTCAAAATGCTGCTGCAAAACAGGTCCCAAACGCCCCTCCAGGGCCTAAAAAAGCTGCTGCAAACTTATCGCCCTCGGCAGGTTCAAAGAATGCTGGAAAACAGCCGATTTGCCAAACGTCTAATAGATTTGCTGCACTGGACGTTGATAACATAGAGTCTAATGGGTTCTCGGAGATGGACTTTGAAGCGAGCCTAAAAACTAATACTTTGGTGGGAACCCCTATAGATCTTGACCCACAAGAGAGTTATGGCAACGAAAGACGTACTACAAATCAGCAACCTTCGATTGATCTGGGTCGGGTCCTTCCAAACTGGAGCCAGTTCAGTCCTCAGGACTCGTTGAACAGGATCCTGGACAAGGACTATGGTATTACGGATGCGCAGAAAAAACGCATCCTTGATGCACTCCGTAGTGACTCTAAAGCGGTCAGAGCAGAAGACCAGGAAGAATGGGTAGATGGGGAATGGGAATTTTTCTACGACAAATGTTTGGAGCTTGACTTAGACCCGGACTTTTGTGTGGAAGACGTTTATGAGGATGAGAGTGAAACGGCTCAGTTCATGTCAAAACTCGCGAAAACGGGTAAGTATTTTGATCCCGTAGTCGCGAAACCCCTAAAAAATAAGTAATTTATGTGTTTTCCGTTCCTATTCGAAGGAGTTGGGTGCTGGTTTTTGGTTTTGTGTTTTTGTTATTTTCGTTTGGTTCTCGGGTGTTTTCGGAAGCTCCTCCTGTTTGGTACTTTTTGCTTGCTTCTATTTGGGCGATGGGTCCTATTTTTGTGCAGCCATATCATGAACAGGGAGCTGGGAAAATGCTACTTTGGTTCAGATGTTAGGAGAGGCCCATTGTGGCGCTATTATGGCTGGCCAGTTTTGCAAGGCCCATAAATGGGCTGGTGAATAGAGGTGCTCAAACCGGTTTTTTTCATAACCTAAACCGGTTAACCGGTTGTAGGAGTTATTGGGCCAAAAAAAAAAACCGGTTACGGTTAATAACCGACCGGTTAATAACCGGTTTTCAAACTGAAAAATATTAACCGATAATAACCGGCCGGTTAAAATAAACCGGTTAACCTATGAATCGGTTAAAAAAAACCGGTTTTTTTCGGTTATTTTAAACAAAACCTGCAGAATTTCTATAAAACCTGCAAAATTATTAAAACACATGCAGAATTAACAAAATAGGTGCAGAAATATAAAAAAAACCCTGCAGAACTATAAAAAAACTGCAGAAATATAAAAATATCTGCATAATTATAAAAAAAACCTGCAGAATTATAAAAAAACTGCAGAAAAATAAAAAAAGCTGCAGAAATATTAAAACAAGCTGCAGAAATAAAAAAATAGCTGCAGAAATAAAAAAATAGCTGCAAAAATTAAAAAAAAGGCTGGAAAAATTAAAAAACTTGTTTAAACGCACAAACGGACAAAAAAAATACGTTTTTTTTTTTATTTTAATAGTTTTTCAAGTAAACATTACATTAGAAGACATGAAAATATCCAATACATTTTTCTTAACTAGTCTAGAATGAAAGTTGTCGTCGTGTCGTTTCTTCATTTCTTCGTTTAGTCGCTTCGGGGGCTAGTAGAGCGTACGGATTCATCGTACATGAGTTCGTCATCGGAAAGTGGTTGCGCCCGTCCTTGATATACTTCAACTTCATGTAATTGTTCTTCCACGTCAAGCTCGCCTTCATGTAATTGTTCTTCCACGGATTCACGAACGGCAACGATTCTTGAATAACAAATTGAGCCATCCTTAGACGAACTCCCTCCGGGTCGAAATTCCAAACACCCATACCCCGTGATATTTGCGCTTGATCATTAGCGGGATTTGTTTTTAACGACTTGCAATGCGACGTCACATGTGCTCTCAAAGTAGAGTTCGATGACGGCGCAAGAAAGGTCCCGCAATTTTTGCACCTCGCCTTTTCTTTTCCATTCGACATCTCGCATAAATCAAAATTGACCCATAGTGTCGGGTCCCTATTCGTGCTCAAGATCTTCTTCACAAACAACTCACTAGAAGAACCAACATCGGCCGTAGCATGACCACTCGAACTCGCCATTTGAAACGTATTAAACTTATGTTCGTATTTGTAACTTGTAAGTGTGTTTTTGAGCTAGAATTGAAGTGGGACTAAACATATGCATCCAAGTCTTATTTATAGATGTTTTGTGGGTTAAAAACACAATGATTCACGTCCAAAACGGTAATAAAACGGTAATATTACCGTTTTTTTCAGCCCCCAACGATCACAAAACAGGTCTGCAGCCTTCTGGTTGTGTTTTCCCAAAATCAAACCGGTTAACCGGTTATTATCTTGTTAAAAAAACCGGTTATTAATAACCGGTTATAAATCGGTTACTACGAAATGATCAAAAACCGGTTACGAACCGGCGGTTATTCAAAAACCCAAACCGGTTATTGAGATACCGGTTAAAAACCGGTTTCGGTTCCGGTTAAAAACCGGTTTCGGTTAAAAAACCGGTTATTTTGAACACCTCTACTGGTGAATTGGTGGCTGCTGGGCTCAGTCAAGTAAAAGGCCCATCTCTTTGGACCCTTGGAGATGTCATGCGTTGTGAAGGCCCAATCTATTTTGGGTTTTTTTTGGTTTAGTTTATTTATGTGTATTGTAGCAGTTTTAATTTTATGTTCTAGCGGTGTCGGGTTAGAAAAGGATATTATTCCTACTAGGATCTACCTTAGTAGGCATAGTATGGTTTTCGGTTTTGTTGGTACCCGAAGCATGTTTCTGGTGTCCAAGTGGTATGGGGGGGAATGCCCCTCCAAAAAATACATGTAAAATCTCTTCTATTTATACAAGTTTGCCGGGCGAAAGCTCATTTACCCAAAAAAAAAAAATATGCCATAGGTACATGTAAATAATAATCTGTCTATCGTAAGTTATGCAATAAATGTTAAACTTTTACAACAGCAAACATGTACATATAGGACATTTTGCATACAAATTTCCAGACAGTTCCATTATAATACAAAGAAAGGTTCCTTTTTTTTTTGCTTTCAGAAAATAAATTCACCATAAAATTAGAAAAAAAAGGCCTTAACATACATACTCATACCTGAAGATATACAAAATTGTTTGACATGTCATGTAAAACACATAAAAAAGGGCTATGATTTCTTAGAGAACTACACTCGCAGGAAATTAACGTACAGATTTGAGTTTTGACCTATACAAAAAATGGCATGCTCTTCTTTGGTTTGATCCTCGTGTTATAGCTTACTTCCATGTGACATGAACACCTTGTTCTGCTGTATTTCTCTCAAACTAAGTTCGTGTAAATTCTGTTGCAACGATAAAATCAGGATCTTGTACGACCCGGATAGAGAATACAAGCAAATTCAAAATAATATATTATATATATATATATATATATATATAAAATACAAAAGGATGATAATGAACAAGATTTATAAAAGAAAAATTGCATATAAACATACATTAACAAGTGTATGATGAAATAAAATCACGATAGGGTCCGCGTGCGACTACTAACAGTTGAAGCCTTGAAGGCTCTAGCAAACTACCAAAAGCTTGAAATGAGCTATGATACATGAAAGGTGTACACAGAAATACTCACATACACATGTGGATTTAATTTTATTTCAAGATAGTGAGATCACCCTACATGGCTAAAGCATTGGCCCTTAATTTGGTTATACATAGAAACTAATATATCAAAGAGCTTAAAGCGCATGTGTGATGACACGAGTCCCGAATTAGGTTTAAAATCTGATGCTAGAAACTAGGCTAAGAAGAGGTTGACCCAATGAGCGTAATCCGGTTCACGTCCACTCGGATAATGCCATCTCTTCTCACTGCTTCCTCTATGCAATTGTTCCCTACTTTTTATACATGTTTATATACTTCACATCAATACCTAATGAATAAGTAACTAGTTGCACATGTGTCACAGTTTTGTGAGCCTAAGATTCTTTTTCCCGCTTCTCTTATTTCACCCCTTCGTATTCTATTTCTTATACCGTTATACGTAATTTCAATCATACTCTTAAATCTCCATTACTAACTATTTAATATTTCCATTATTCAACCAAGTACCTACTGCATCGATCTTGTTACATATTACTGACTTGATCGTTGAAGGATCCGTGCTTAGGAATGCTCACCACCTTTCAGCCTGACAACAGCCTGCCAGATTCTTTGCAGCAGCATGTACCACTAAATCTCTCCTAAAGTAAGGAAACTAAATACGATAATCAACCTAAAAGCCCTCAACAGAAACATCCTAAAGTATTAAATAAAATACCAAATGTACTAATGTTCTTGAGGTTACACATTTATACAACACATAACAAGACACATTAAAACCGTAATGTATAGCAAAATTAACAAACCGTTGATTGTGGAGGCGGTAGATCAAGATCAATAAACCGAAAAGACATCTTAGCAATCTCCGTTATAGCAGCTTCTCTCACTTCAACTACATCACTAGTCAAATCCTCATAAGCAGCCACAAACGCATCCTGCCAGAACCGTTGCAAATTGATCCGACGGCTATTAACATACACATCCCACATATGCTCAACAACCTTCACCCTCTCCTCAATCTCCTACTCAAAACCATCAATTAACTCAATCAATCAATCAAATTAACACCAAAATCACTCACATAAACAGTATAAACAGTAAAAAAAAAAAAAAAAAACTCACAAGTATGTCGAAATCGTTGCGGATCGGTGATCCGGCGGCGATATCGTCGGAGAAACGGTTGAGATTGTCGGCGGAGAAGCGGAGAGTGACGGTTCCGGTGAGCATTGACCAGAATGCGAGGAGTAGGATGGCTGTTAAGGCCCAAAATTTGTAACGGCCTTTACCGAATATTCTGGAATCTAGGGTTTCTTTTTTAGTGTAGGTTAATAGAGTTGCTGCTGAATGTGTGGATTTTGGAAGTTGATCATTGTTATTACTCATTTTGATTGAACGTTTAGAGATGATATGAAATGGTATTTGAATAGGGTTTGGATAGTGGGAGTGTGAGGAAAAGGTTATATGATTGAAGCAGAAGAAGACGTGGATGAGAGTACAGTTGGTTTATTTGCTAGCTGGTTGAGGCCGCCATGTCTTCTATTTCATTAGATTTTGATTGTGGATTTCAAGAATCAAAGATTGTGTTTTGCATTAGATTTTTTCCTTTCCAAAACCTAGAGAAACAAAAATTAATATTTCATTTTCATTCGTATCTACGATATATATTTTTCTTTTTTTAAAACTAGAGCTTCACACGGCAGTTTATGACTGTTCTATTTTGGCCAAATTTTGTTAGATCTCAGTTAAATTTCGACTAAACCTTGTAAATTTCTGCCAATTACTTAAAAAAATGAGTTAATGATGGGTTAAAACGTGTCTACTTTAAAAAAAACTACATATGAAAATGTGTGTAAAATTTCAATCCGATTAATCCCTATTAATATCGATTAATCGCTAGTTGGTACTCCACCGCCCGAGTAACGCATAGCGATTGTTACAACATTTATAACACACCACGCTAAACATATAAAATCTTATTGATTGCTATTAACAATTATGACAAAATTTACAATCAACAATTACTAAAAGATACAACACCTAAATATATTAACCATTCTTTCTTACGGATCCTTGACATCCATTCAGTTAGCTCTGGTAATCTTTCGTTTATCTTACCGTCCGACTTGACTACTTGTTCGAGAATGCATCCAAGTTGTTCGAAAAAACTATGCTCTTCGTTTGAGTTTGTCATTTGTTACCTATAAATTGATGTATAAGTTAGAACGTAATTTAATTTTTTAGACATGTTAAAACAAAATAATATAAAGTTATTATTTATTAGGTTTAACGATATAAAGGAGACACAATAAAACGCACAATAAAAGCTTGACACGACCATAAACGTGTTTAGTTTTATCATATAATCATATTTATTAATTAGGCTCAGAAAATTTTACTTATGATTTGCACTACCAAACGGGTTTGAGCCAAACCGGTTTCAATCTGACCCATACCGCCAATTTGTTTACATGTTCCCTCTCTCGTCATCTAGATAATTTTCAACCCGAACCGGTTTAACCCGACCAAAAAAATAACTTTTGGGTAAACCAATTTAAGACCCAAGCCAGATTCAACCCGACCTAGACGATTTGATTAGGGTTCAAATAATTTTCACCCAAACTGGTTTATGACACAAACCGGGTCCTCCTCAATCCGGTTTTGACCAAACGGATTCGGTTTACAACCCTAACCGGTTTAATTAAAAAAAAAAAGAGAAAAATGCTCGGATAGTCCCTGTGGTTTCGCCTTTTTTCACCTTTAGTCCCTAACTTTATAAAATTACCTCAATAGTCCCCAACTTTTCATTTTTTGTTCCCGGATAGTCCCTGGGTCTAACTTCAGTTTGTTTTCTCTGTTAAGTGGGTGTGAAATGACCAATTTACCCTTTCGAACCACCCTGCCACCTCCACCGCAAATACCTCTGGTCACTGTTCAACCACCTTCACCGTTGAACACCGTCATTCAGGTCTCCGGTCTTCCTCTCCGATCACCACCTTTACACCACGTCTCCGGTTCTCCGGTCATCTGCTCCGGTCACTACCGCCACCGTTCACCATCACTGCAACTACATCACCATAATCATCACTTCCAACTTCATCATTTATCAACCTGCAACTCCGGCCAGAACCTGCAACAACCTCCACCTTCTTCGTTTGATATCTCCGGTCATCATCTCAGCATCTCTGTTGTTCTCCGTCCGTTCCGTCACCGTCTGTTCACCGGTCATCTTCATCGCCGACCACCGCCATTTTCGATCGCCTTTTCACCTAGGTCGTTCATTATCTCCGTTCCATCGTTCATCATTGACTTCCTTCTCACTTTTTTTACGGCGGCTGGTAGTAATTTTAGGGTTTCGGAAACTTATTCACGAAGAAGATTGATACGACTTTTGAATTTGTCGTTTAAGGTTTTATTACATCTGTAACAAATACAGAAACAGAGAGTGTCACAGAAGTGCAAAATACGAAGCAGGAGTCAAGGAATTTGGCGACGGAGGAGGAGTTCCGGTGAGATGCCGGTGCCGGAGAGTAGCTAGCGGTGGTGATGGAAGAGATGCGACGGTGAGTGTGAGGTGTGCGGAGAGAGAAGGTTCTAGAGAGAGAAAGTAGAGTGGAGTTAGTTGAAGGAAGGTGGAGAGTTTGAGAAGAAGATGTGTTTGAGGAAATGGTAAATTGGTCATTTCACACCCACTTAACATAGAAAACAAACTGAAGTTAGACCCAGGGACTATCCGGGAACAAAAAATGAAAAGTTGGGGACTATTAAGGTAATTTTAGAAAGTTAGGGACTAAAGGTGAAAAAAGGCGAAAACACATGGACTTAACAAAAAACCGGTTTGTAGTTTATACGCGGTGAAAGGCCTCCAACACAAGTGAATCTTTTAGTTTTTTTTTCCACATTTCAGAACTGTGAATCCTTTGGTTTTCTTTTCAGACTATATGGCGAAAGTAACAACGACTGGGTTAGAAATAGAAAACATTGGCGGGTTAGCGTTTGAAATAATCGTATCGAAACTTGAGCCTTGTGAAGTAGCAGCGGTGGCATGCGTCAACAAACGCTTCAAGGATTGGGCTTCCGATGAATCTATCTGGTCGCTTTTCTGTTCTAAAGACCTCGCCCTCTCATCCCCTCTTGATCCTCTCGGCTATCCATGCTCCTCCTTTAAGGTCCTTTAATTCATCTCTTCACATTTTCTTATTAATGTTGTTGTTTACATATGCCGTTAGGGTACCAAAAACTGCTGGATTGTGTTGAATTTGAGGTTTTAATTTGATTAATTATTACCCTGTACATCTAGAACCCTAGCTTTGAGATTCAAAGGGAAAACCCCAAGTGATTATTATTGTTTTTTTATATGATTGAAGTTTAGCTGAATGATCAGCTTTCTCAGTGCTCTTCCAAATCGTAATGTTTTGATCCTGAATAATCAGAAATTTGGAATTATTATCAAACTTCAAAACTGATTTTCATGATATGGTATCTAATGATCCCCTCATCCAATGTTGGATTTAATCGGGTTTGTTCACATATGTGTCACGGGTAAATGTTTGGGTCGGTTTAGATTTCTTGATTAAGTTTTGGGTTTACTATAAATAGGGGTATTAGGGTTTATTGTAAAGTGTTTTCTGAATAACAATAAGAGTCTAGCGAGTTCGTTTAGTCTCGTGTTTTGGTGTTTCTGTTCGGGCCTTTAATTGGTATTAGAGCAAGGAAGCGGTTTTGAGAGTCGATATTTGATCAAGGGATAGGAAACTAAATAAAGATACTTATACCCCTGACTCTTTTCTCATGTGAACAATACGATTATTTCCAACATGGTGACATCCAAATGCTCCTTTTGTCAACGCCAGCACTCCTTTTCAACTTGTGTATGTTTGGTTCTTTCATATGAAAGTTCATAAATTGATGTAATGATGCATATGATACGGTCATTAAGGTTATTTTCTCGCTCTGTTTCCACATTCAAGGCAGCTTATGGAGCATGGAGGGAAGCTTATGGTATGTATCCATGGTCTTTAGTTAGACGAGTGAAAAATGTTTGGGACAGAATTCGAATCTGGTTGACGGGTAATTTCCCTGAGGTTTTACCCACTCTTTGTAAAGGTGCATCAGAGGTTGAACTAAACGAGTTAGAAAAGTCTTTGAAAGTCAAACTACCTCTTCCTACTCGAGTCCTCTATCGGTTTTGTGATGGTCAAAAAGTGTGCACTAATGTATCAAGTGAAAGAGTAAAAAATCTTTGTGGGTTGATTGGAGGTTACTCGTACTACAACTATCTTGTGAACGTTTTCTTGTTGCCACTAAATGTTATAATCAAAGAGACGAGAGATGTAACACGTCTACTTGAATTTACCAAACCAAAGTATATTGTAACGGCGGTTTCTGCTTACAATGAGAAGATGTTTTTTCTAGACTGTGAGGTTGGTCAACTTTACGTTGGCACCAAGAATCTTTTATCAAGAGGAGAAATGATGCCATGTGTACCAAATGGATTGATAACTTCGGTGCATGATTCAAGAAGCGGGTCCCAGCAAGATGCCATGTTGTTATGGTTAGAAGAACATGCCCGACGCCTTGAAAACAGGATTATTAAATTACGTGAGGAAGGAAATATTCGAAACATCAGTTTATTCCCCGAACAATCACCAACGTGTTCCTTGGCTACAACATACGGTGTTCAGGTGTAGTTAAATCATAAATGGTTATTAGTCTGTCAAAGTCAAACCACTTATGTTGGTTCGTTATCTTGGCTTATACAATTTCTGGTTCTGATATTGTAACGTTAAGAACTTAAGATATAATCATTCTCTTATATTGTTACAGGTTCGTGCTTCTGCTGTATTTATACCTGAATTCAGTGACCTTACTGAAGAAGCTCAGGAATATATGTTTGGTTACTCGATTCGTATGTTGCTTAAACCCGGAGGATGTTTTGTCCATGGTATGTCCTTTGATTTGTGCCAGCTGTACCGGAGACATTGGATTATCAAATCTAATGATAATGTTGTGGGAGACTTCAATGGTGAAGCTGTGATGGGCCAGGTATACCATATAACGGCGTATATTATTCTATATCAATTCGGTGGGCAAATAAATAATCTTGATAAAGCGTTACAATTTTCAACAAAATAAAGTTAGGTTATGCAACTGGAAGCCACTTACAGATTGTTTCTTTGTTTGTTTATCTACAGTTTCCCTTGTTACGATCGGGGGAGAAAGAGTTTGTTTACGAATGCTGCATAACTTCTACAGCTTCACCTGGATCGATAGAGGGTTCTTACACGTTTATCCCGGGCAGGTGTGTTGTGCTATGTTAATCATATCTTTTTTTAGCATTTGTATTAGATAAATTTGTAAATTGTTTGTGTAATCTGTTTGCAGATTGGCGGATCCACAAGGAAGCTCCTTTGAGGTTGAGGTTGCTAGATTTCCTTTGGTTTTGCCAGAGTACATATTCTGATGCAACTATTCTGTTCTCCATGGTCACTATCTTGGCTTAAAGCCGTTTGTTTAATTTCTGTCTGTCTCGAGATGTTATCAAAGATGATATATATATCGTGTAATGACAGACATCTCCTGTTGCTTGTCAGCTTGTGTGCTAAGACCATCTTCAATCCAGAATCTTAAAACTTAAAACACTCACAAATGCGATCAGTCAGCCACCACATCCGAATTTTTATTCGTCTTTCGAAAACACTTATTTTTTCTTTAACCATACATACACCCTTGCATTTCTCGGTTATCACTGTTTCTTTTATTTATTTTTCATATTAAAATTGTTTTATATAATAGATCAAATTATTTATATAGATTTAGAGGGTGTTTGGGTTTAAGAAATAAATACAATTGATTTTGTAACTTTTTTGTTTTTACCACAAGGTTTTATGTTTTTGAATTTGACCACCAAAGTCTGTTAGCCACACTAGTTTTTTTTTTAGCTGATATTACCCGTCATCTTTAGGTTTGTTATTTTTTTTTCCTTTTTCTTTAACTGATTTACATTAAAACCTCTAAACTTTAACTTTAATGATTTTTTTGTTACGTGAGTTTCTTTTATCTACGTTTCGACGAGAGTTTTTGTAAAGTTTTTAAACCAACTGGTTGTTTTAAACATTATTTAAACCGTTTGGCTTTTTATACCGGCCGATGCTCATCTCTAAATACACCATTGCAAAGTGTTTTTTTGTTTACATTTTAACCGACGCGCTGTAATGCGCGACCGTCGTGTTTATCTTTATATATGTTCTGGTGTAAATTTTGTTTGGCTAACATGGTTTTCATATATAGCAACGTAACTTTTCTATGACTTTCGCATATACCGTCACCAAATGGTTTTTGTATCGTCACGTTTGGATTTGCTTATTTTTATGTTATCTATGTTTTGAACCTGCCGTGGAGCGCGGGTGATAACCCTAGTTAGTTTAAAAGAAAAAAAAGTTAGGGTGAGAGGGGCACTCCCCTAAGACCTTGCGTAGTGGGGCGCGAATTGCCCACATAGCGCCGCTATGGCGCCGGCTACACCAAAACGAGGGGCGCTATGCCCAAAAAAAAATTAATGGCGCTATGGCTATCGCGGCGTTATGTATGTTTGGTTCCTTCATTTGGCCAATCAAAAAATAGAATAGAGTTTATAATTAATTAATAAAACTGAAAATTATTAAATAGGTAATGATGGGTAGGGGCTTTATGACTACGGGCTCTAGTGATATAACGCCCCATAAAGCCCCCGTGTGACGTGGCACGACACGTGTCGCATAACGCCCCACAAGGGGCTTTATGACTACGGATGGCCTAAGAGGGGAGTCCCCTCTCTTACGCACACCCAATCAGGTTATGCCACGTCAACTCCCCTCTTAAACTCCCCTCACACCCCAATTTGATGGCGCCACTCCCCTCTTAGGGGAATTGCTTTTTTTATTCAAAAAAAAAAAGAAAAAAAGAAAAACAATTGATTGGTTGGAAATTAGATTGGCCCCACCATCTCTCTCCTTCTTCATGCGGTGAACTCCCACCGAGCTTGGTCCCCGATTTGCCTCACCGCACCAACGGCGGCGGTGTTCCCGCTAGGTGACTTGGGTCACTGAAAGGGGTTACCGCTGGTGCCCCGGACACCCTTAGAAAAGTGTTTGGCATTGACAAAAGTGCTTTTCTTTGGTTTGTTGAGAAGGGGTAAAAAACTGTTTTACAAAAGCCACAAAAAACTAGCATTTTAAATGACTTTTGGTTTTTTTAACATAAAATTACAAATCTAAAATCACCCTTTAAAATAGTAACTAAACATAGAAACTTACCATATCCCTTTTGGTCATTTTATTATTTCTCACCACAAAAACTAATTTAAACAGTATTTTAAAAACTTAAATAATATGTCGATAAGTGCTTTTGACAAAAAACACTTATAAATTTAAATAAGTATTATGATCATAATAAACTAATAGCAAAATAGTTTATGTAAGAGAAATAAAAATTGCTTAAAAAATATAAAAACTAGTATTTGAGACCCCCGCGTTGCAGCGGGGGCATAAAACAGTGAAAAGAATAACGTCAAACGTTTTAGCGAACTTGTATGATGAAAAGGTCGTTGAGAGCATACGTAACTTTATTCGCAACTTTATATAAAAACGAAACCGTCACAAACCCATATGTTATGACAAGGCCGTTGATAACATTTGAAACCTCATAAAAAAGAACCAAACCTTTAGAAAAATCATGCCGGTATATCGATAAAATAAACATTTTGAAATGAAAAAATACATAGATAAAACTAGTTTGTTAAGTAAAGTTTGTAAATATTGATGAGTTTTTAAGCGTGTGTTGCACAATATGCAAAGGAAATGTGTAAAGAAAGATGAGAGAAATAATAAGAGAAACAAAGAGTAGAGAATGAAAAAGGTCACCAAAGGAAATTGAATAGTGTTTTAGTGAGTAGGAGAGAATTTGTAAATTAATATCCAGGAAATTAATATATTTAAAAGTAAAATGTTGGATATTTTTATTTTTCTTTCTGATTACTACATTTAAAACAATTTAAAATTATAAATAGGTATGGTGTACAAGTTTTTTCAATGCATATGGTATTAGCTTGCATAAAGATGGTATGAGCTTGCATCAACGGTATTTTTTTTACAAAAGCCCGGTCAGCTCCTATCATTTGTGTTTAACATTGTTGTCTATTGCCCACAAGCCTCTCCCTCCAACCCTTACTAATACCATGCGTAGTGGAAGACACCTCACTCTTGGACGTTTTGCGTCATGTGGTAGTTCAGTCTGCAATGAGGCATTATGAGGCGTTTTCTAAAATGAGTGTAGTGGAGATGTGGGCATTATGGGACATCATGTTAAAAGGATGTAAAGAATTAAATATAAAAAAAACCAACAAAAAAGCTATTGGACAAAAAAAAGAAGATTAAATGTGATTGGCTGACAAATTGAACAAGAGGCGTGGATTTAAGAACGACTGAGACTTTTTTTTTTGAACAAGGGGGTGGTTTGGGGGCGTGGAGGGGCGTGGTTTCGACATAAAACGCCCAAATTTTCCCCCACTACAAGTGGTCTAAAAGGATCATTTCATCCACCTACAAACGCCTCACGCATTCGCTTCAACTAAGATTTTATGGTTCCAAAGACCATGGGCACACACAATCACTTGCTCTCTCATGGCCCGCCCTAGCATTACGATGCTTGCTTTTCTGAAATGATATGAATTTAAATCATTGTAATCAAACCACTAGTCGATATTTAGGTGGAAAAACAGCTCTTTAAAAAACTATATATACCAATAGGGTGGTGGTTCATTAGCAAAGGCAAAGCCTTGGGTTCAAATCCAACAGGCGACATGAGATTAAAGAAATTAGCCGTTAAAAAAAAAAACTATATATACTTTCCTGAAGAAAGAAAAAACCCACAAGGAAACAGTCAATGAGTCGCACCTAACCAGCATGAAGTGTCCATACTGCGGAGCCTCACAAGGTCGGTCCACCACCACATCCGCCGGCAGACACATAACCGAATGCATCTCCTGCGGCCGAGTCGTCTCCGAACGCCAAACCCAACCGCACCACCTCTTCCACATCCGCGCCCAAGACTCCCCTCTCTGCGTCGTCACCTCCGACCTCCCCACCCTCCCCCACTCAACCACCTCCGAGCAACAAGAAGACCCCTTCGAACCCACCGGTTTCATTACCGCTTTTTCCACCTGGTCCCTCGAACCCTACCCGGTTTTTGCCCAATCTTCTCTCTCTTTCGCCGGCCACTTGGCCGAACTTGAACGAGTGCTTGAAACGACGTCGTCTTCCTCTCCTTCTGGCCCCTCTGTTGTTGTCGATAACCTTAGGGCTTATTTGCAGATAATTGATGTGGCTTCTATTTTAGGGCTGGATTGTGATATTTCGGATCATGCCTTTCAGTTGTTTAGGGATTGTTCTTCGGCTACTTGTTTGAGGAATCGGAGCGTGGAGGCACTCGCCACTGCTGCGCTTGTGCAAGCTATTCGTGAGGCTCAAGAGCCTAGAACACTACAGGTATATTCTTTACTCATGGTTCTACTTTGTATTATTTCTGTTCAATTGAAATGTAGTATTAGGTTAGCAATTTATGACTAATTGAAGTATAATAAACAGTTAAAGTGAAATTGGTGTGGAATCGAAGTCGATTTTCCAGCGAATGAAATAGTTGCTAGGACTTATAGTTATCGATCATATTGACCGAATGACCGGTAACTTGTGAAACAGGAAATCTCGATTGCAGCGAATTTACCTCAGAAAGAGATTGGAAAGTACATCAAGATTCTTGGTGAAGCTTTGCAGTTAAGCCAGCCGTTAAACAGCAATTCGATCTCGGTGCATATGCCTAGGTTCTGCACTCTTCTTCAGCTTAACAAGTCTGCGCAGGTACTATTCCGTTTGATTGGGATGTGGCAATATGTGGTTTTAATCTTTTGTTTCTTTTTGAAGTGGTTGTGTGTTTGTGGTTTTGTTTACTAATTTGAATCGAAAGGACTGGAAGAGAGTGGTGAAATTGTTTGTGGTTCACAAGTTTCTCAATATATTTTTGTTAAATAGGCATTTTTAGATATTGGATGGGTAGTAAAAAGTTTTATTCTGAGACAAATGTAGCATTGTTTGGATGGAGTATGAAGTTCTGTAGAATTTGAACTTTTTTAACTTCGCAAACCTTAAACCTCTTGTACTGCATAGATTAGGGTGTTCTAAGATGAGTATCATTTGATTACCTGTAAGCTTGGTTTCAAGAAGCGAGAACGTAGATTAGGGTGTTCTAAGATGAGTATAATTTGATTACCCGTAGCCCGTAGGAAACCATACCGTCCAGTACAAGTACCTATAACATGTTTTTCTTTTCCTTATACACGTGTTGACCATTATTATCGTACCTTCAGTTTGTAGAACTTGTGGCATTTTCAACCATTTACTTGTAAATTGGTTGATTTTAGTTACATTTTATCTCTAACAGGTCAAATTGCTAAAATCTAAATATAAAGCTTAAAAGGAAATGGTTACACCGTTTTCGAAGGCATACAACCTCCAAAATCTTTGTATTAAAAGAATTTTGTATTAAAAAATTGATTATTTTGTACAAATATAGTTTTGTAATCATGTGAAACCCATCACTTATAGAACTTTTCTAAAGCGGGCAACTTGACCCAAAGCATACTAAAATATCTATCTTGACCTGAACCTGCTCAACTTAGTACCTCTATTTTGCAGCCTTGAATCTCGCGAATCCTGTAAAAACTATAATTACACATTCTTTTTTTTTTTTTTTAACCAGGAGCTTGCAACTCATATTGGTGAAGTCGTGATCAACAAGTGTTTCTGTACACGTAGGAACCCGATCAGCATCTCTGCAGCCGCCATATATTTAGCCTCACAACTTGAAGATAAACGCAAAACACAAGCAGAGATTTGTAAGGTCACCGGGCTTACAGAAGTCACTCTTCGTAAAGTCTACAAGGAGCTTTTAGAAAACTGGGACGACCTTCTTCCCTCAAATTACACACCTGCCATACCTCCCGAAAAAGCTTTTCCGTCTGCTACAATCCCTTCAGGGCGTTCTGCTTCAACACCTAGAATCAATGATGGCGGAGAAACTGAAATCAAACTTGTAGACAACACTAATATTGAACCATGGAAGTTTCACAGTCAAAGCGTCACAAGTACACTAGAAATGGATGTAGACAGTGGTGGTGGTAATACACGCGGGTGGCCACCTACTCCACTGTCGGTTTCTTCATCCCATGGTAATGCTAGATCTATCTTAAACCCGGAGGTGGTTTCAGGTATTGGAGATCTTAACAGACATGGGAATGATAATCGGAGCTGATGTTTCTTTCTTTGTTCATGCAAATGTAGTTGTAAATTATGTTTATTGTCAGTTGTTTTTTCCTGATGTTTAGGTTGGATTTCTGTGGCTCTGTTTTTTTTTATTGTCAATGTATGTAGTCTTTATCTTCAGTTCAGACCTTGCACCAGGTGCTATTGGTTACTTTGTTTATGTGTTGACATATGGGCTGGCTATTTTTTTTTTAATTTTTATTTAGAGACATCCATGTGTGGTTAGTTGCGTGAGCCTTGTTGTAATGAACGAGCGTCTGGCCTTGGTGGGACCGAACCTCCAGTGGGGAGGTGTGATGAGTCGATGTAGATAATTTGCAGTTAAAAAAAAGTTAGCAGACACCAAACTGCTTTTGGAGTTTTTATGGATACTGACGCGTACATATTGGATGGTAAATGAATTCGTTTTATTGTGTTGAGAGCAATTTTTCCCGTTTAAATTTGATTCCTCTCATATACATGATTCAACACAACCACCAAAACTTGAAAAAATGCATCCAGAATCAAACATAAATCTGTCTGAAAATCCTATATGCAATTTCGTTCACGTAGGAGGGTATGTGCTCATTGGATTTCATGACATACATAGTTTGACGAAATCAAAGTAACAGGAGTTAAATGCCATTTTAGTCTCTATGGTTTGGGCCATTTTGCCAGTTTAGTCTAAAGGTTTCATTTTTCGCATGTGAGTCAAAAAAGGTTTTACCGTTGCCATTTTAGTCCACTGGGTTAGATTCATCTATTTTTCTGTTAACGAGAAGGGCAATTCAGTCATTTTATATGGCCGAATTGTCCTTCTAGTTAACATAATTGCATATAAAATGACCGATTGCCTTTCTCGTTAACAAAAAAAAAATGGATGAAGTTAACCCAGTGCACTAAAATGGCAACAGTGAAACCTTTTAGACCAACAGGAGAAAAATGAAACCTTTGAACTAAGCTCGTAAAATGGCCCAAACCACATGGACTAAAATCACATTTAACTCTTTTATAAGTTTAGGAAGTTAAAATGCAAATTTTAAAAATCATAAAATTCATGAGGCGATGACTAATAATTTATGAGGTACCAAACTGTAATTTACTTCCATAAGCTTTTTCATCAAACAAAATCAAAGTCCCATGGAAGTTGACCTATAAAAAGGACTCATAAGCGGGTCTACCAAGAACTAAAGGGCACAGCTGCAGTTCGCTTCCATGAGAGGTATGCTTCTTCAACACGATCTTTTAATTTTAATCCCCAATCATCCTCTTTACTTTCGATCACCACAATTTTCTTATCTAATGTCACATCAGATATGATCGTACGTAGGGTTTTTATTTTTTCGAAATCGCTATGATCGTAGGGGTTTTCTTCTAATCGAATCATTGGCGATTTTGATTTTCATTTAGTTTGATTATTTTTTGATGTTGATTCTGTTTTCTAACATTCCTCATTAGTTATTGTTTTACACCTTAATTTTCACTCGTGTAGGTTCTGAATTTGGGGACAACTTATGGCGAATAATTTGTTTTTTGTAGAACGGTGTGTGTTAGTTAGTTAACCTAGGTGATGGTATTGTGATTTCAGAGTTCAATTTTTTTAAAATTTACTAATGTTAATGAGATAGGTTATCTTGAATGTGGTAGTTTGAAGATGATAGATAGTGTTAACCAGGAACTTTGAAATATATTGTTTAGGCTATGTTTAATGGTGTAATCCGTTTTCACTGTCACGTCAAAAAGTCAGTGCCAAATCACTTTCACTACTCATTAGCAAACCCCACCGTCTATTAAAATAATAATAATAATAATCATCATCATACTCAGTAAATCCCACCAATAGCCTTACCTCTACCCTGTAGAAATAGAGAGGCTGCTTCGAGTGAGACCCCCGGCTCGATAGTAGTTTTGCATCAAGCCTTAGACATAAGGCACATACAATTGAGACAACTGCGGATTAGTGCATGTACCCCTTGTCTTTCGGCTATCAACGCCACCACATGATGCATGATTAACCATCCCCCTCTTTTAACGTTATTTTCACGAAATTAGTAAAATAACGTTAAAATTAGTGCACTTTCACTTTTGCCCCCCAAGCGCCCAATTCAGAACCTACACGAGTGAAAATTGAGGTGTAATGACAAACATAACATGATTATGTAAAACAATAACTAATGAGGAATGTTAGAAAACAGAATCAACATCAAAAAATAATCAAACTAAATGAAAATCAAAATCGCCAATGATTCGATTAGAAGAAAAACCCTACGATCATAGCGATTTCGAAAAAACAAAAACCCTACGTACGATCATATCTAATGTGACATTAGATAAGAAAATTGTGGCGATCGAAAGTAAAGAGGATGATTAGTGCACTTTCACTTTTGCCCCCCAAGCGCCCACACATTTTTTAATGAAATAATTTAAAAAATAAATAAGAAAAGAAGAATAAAGCTAGATTGGTTGGTGGCATAGGGCGCACTCTTTCTTCTCCCTTTCACAGCCTCTTCCCCCCCCCCCCCCCCCCCCCCCCAATCACGGCGTCGTTTTCCAGATCACGAGGGTCGAGGGGCGTTGCTCCACTACACATAGGCTTATGTATGTTTTTGTGTCTGTTCTCGTTTGGGTGAAAAGGAAAGGTTAATAACTTTCTTTTGGGTGTTATCGAGTTTGATAGAAAGTATTGTCTTAACTATAGTCTATAGTTTGCTTACTAAATGATTACTGGGAGGATATATGCTTTGGGGAATGGCAAACACGAGAAATTTGTTGTTTTATATTGTATGGGACTCGTACTTTTGTAACGTTTTGCTTTAGCGAAGTAGATTCTTATTGTGGAGCATGTGTTGGGAATTTATACGGACCTGTAGGTATACTGATTTGCCTTGCATTTTTAAGGAAATTATGTCATATTAGTTGGTAATGTAGGTATTTAGTTCGGATGAAATGACTTTAGTTTCACCTATGGTGAAAAGTGATGGATGCTTAACATTTGCTACTCTGTTCATATGGAACAAATTCTATGCTTCGGTATTACTGCCAATGCTATTTGATCATGTCTTAACTTTGATTTGTATGAAATTGTTTTACTTCTTTGTTTCATGGAAACTACTTCTTTTTTTAATTTTCTTGACTTGGGTTTATTCTTGAAACATGCTTGCAGTTTGAGTAGCTAAAAAAATTCATTTCAAGACAATGGATTGCGGTGGTAAAAACAAGAGCAAGTTTCTTGCAGCAAGAAACAACAAGATCTACATGGACCTGAAGCTCATAATACGCGAGCACGCACTTCAATTTCTTCCCGCAAAATCACTTTTTAAATTCCGGGGAGTTTGCAGAGACTGGCGCCTGATGATCTCAACACCTTTCTTTGCCCACAACCAATCCCTTTCATACTCATCGGTATCGGGCATGTTCTTCCAAAGCCATGGAGACCCACCGACATTCATATCTACTGACCCTGAATCCTGTGGGGTCCCCGACCCCGCCTTGAGCTTCCTTCCAAGCCCTATCGACATCGTGGCATCATCCAACGGATTACTCTGTTGCCAGGCGAAAACCGGCGATCGGGCTTACTATATTTGTAATCCCGTCACAAAGCAGTGGAAAAAACTCCCGAAACCGAGCATGGAACATGGTCCTGAACCAGCTGCTGTTCTCATTTTCAAACCTTCGCTACTGAATTTCGTAGCCGAGTATAAACTCATATGTGGCTTTCGCTCCAATGATTTTGATGATGCTACAGAATTCGAAATCTATTCTTCGAAAGACGATGCATGGAAAGTATCCGGGGAGATAAACTTTTCTGCCAAGAAACTGATTCCTAAATCGGGTGTGTGTGTGAATGATGTTGTGTATTGGCAGTCATCTCATGGAAGTATTTTGGTTTATGATATGACAAAAGATCGGTCTCAGGTCATACATGGGTGTTACAATGGTCACGGGACTTTAGGAGAGTTTAACGGGAAACTGTGTTCGGCTTCTGTAAACGGACGCACGTTAACAGTTAATGTCATTTCAAACATATACTCCAACACTATGCATATGGGCAGCCGTGCCCAGTTATGGACAGACAAGATAAGAATCCCTTTAATCGCTGAAATGTTCAATGTCAGTTCATATGATCTTTTTCCTGTTTTATATGCTGGGAGTGAAATCGCGTTGGTTTTAAGTGGGCGGAGTATTTACCGTTGTGATTTGAAGACTAACGAAGTCAGGTTTCTTGTTGCGTTACCTCGGCCTGAGCAAAAGGGGATACCTTACGTTAACAGCCTTGTTGCTCTATGAGATCGTTTCAGGTATGTTCGCATGTCGTCTATTGTTTATAAATCTTGGATGCTCTAGAAACTTGTTTGAATTTTCTTTTTAATATTTTACAAGTATTCAGAAACCTCCTTAACTGCTTTTGTGTTTGGCGAATCTCTTGACCCTTTATATGGATTTCTGATATTCATCCTTTTGACTTGATATCTTCTTTATTTTAGTTGATTATGGAGCATTGTATATGTTCATGTTAAAGTTCAAAATCACTAAATAGTTGTGGTTGATCTTTTGACTTTGTGATTCAACTCTGTTAGTAGGAAGGAGTTAAATTGTGACAACATACGGACATAAATGATAAATTATGTGATTTTTTTACTTTAAGGACGCCTCTTGCAACTGGGCATATATCTAACGAATGGAAACTATAGATTATTTATTAATATTTTTTAGTTCTTTTTACCGTTTAACATAAAAGCAATTGATACATTTAAATATAAAATATTTTAAGAGTTATCATTATAGTATAACATAAAAATTGTAAAACAATTTCTTATGAGTTATGTACCATGTAACTTGGTTACGTTAGCCATTTTTGGTTTTCACAATTAACGGTGAATAAATTAAGTGGGTGGTTTACTTTTATCACTTGTCACCAGACAACCAATTTTGAAAACATTATATGGTTTTAAGTGGCATTTGTTTGCACTTTGAAATACTTTTTTTTTTCTTTTTCTATAAGACCGTGGGTTTGGTGGGGCTTGGGTTGGGGGCATGAGTTAACACGTGGAGTTCGAGTCCTCCACCGCCGAGTGACGTGTCCGTGGGGTATGGCGGGGCGTGGGTGCATCGCGTGGGTTGGCAGGTTGTAAAAAAAAAATACAGAAAATTTAAAAAATACAAAAAAAAGCCTAAAATTTTATTAATAAAAAAAAGCCTAAAATTACATAATTCCTAAAAATTACATAATTCCTAAAAATTACAAAATAAAAAAAACCTAGAGCGTTAGGTAAATTTCAAAAAGCGCGAGCATGTCGAACGCCTTTCGCTCCTTGCCTCGAAATTCAATGTTCGCCACCGCCACCCCGGTCCTCGTGGCTTAACTCATCGCTCAGAACGACTTCGTAATAGGCCTTGAAACGATCAAGCTTCGGCCGTAGCTCGCGCCATTTATGTTGGCACGCGTTTAAGTTGTGCCGGTCGTGTCCGACGTTATGTCGGTAACTTGCAAAGGCTTCCGGCCAATATCGTGTTTGACCGGGTTGTCGCCCCTTCATTGCGTCAACGACGCTTGTGACGAGAGCTAACTCTTCTTCGTGGGTCCAAGAGGCCATCTTCTTCGGGTTGGGGTAGCGGGTTCGTGGGATCAAGTGGGTTTTGGTTGGGGTAGCGGTGGACAGCGATGGTTTGGGTTGGGGTAGCCGGTGGGGTTGGGGTTGTATTTATAGGGGATGTTGACTGTTGGGGGTTGGGGTGACCGCTTGGCTTGGCCAAACGGTTACAATTTAAAATTCAAACTTAAACACCCCGCTATGACATGGCCAACAAAGCGAATAGGAGGCCGCCACATCGGATCGCCAGCCCGCCCCACGCCCGGCTTCAAACTCAAGTCCCAAGGGCCACTCCCCAACCCAAGCCCACCCGGGGTGGTGGCTTGGGCATTTTCGGCCAACCCACGCCCCAACCCAAGCCCCATACCCCACAGTCTAAATGTCTTGGTAACAATATTATTCGCGCAACAACCAAAATCTTCAAGTAAATCAATACAAGAGGTTCGGGTTTACCTGTCGGGTTCGAGCTTGTTCGCCTCCCTACCCATCACGATGATCCCTCACCACACAAAGATGGTTTGAGTGAAGCCTAAGGGGGTGTTTGGCCTAGCTTTTATGTTTTGGCTTATGCTTATATTTTAAAGTAGCTTATAGCTTATTTTCTTTCATTTGATAAGCTTTTTTTAAGTGTTTGGATTAGCTTATAGCTTATTTTCTATCATTCTTCAAATAAGCTAAAAAACCATCTTCAAATAAGCTTCTTCAAATTAGCTTATATAAGCTAATAAGCATAAGCTTAAAAAGCTAAACCAAACGCCAAATTAAGCTTATTTTGTAAAAAAAAGCTATAAGCTTTGTTAAAAAAGCTAGGCCAAACACCCCCTAAGGGTGAGAGGGGCACTCCTCTCTTAGGGGAGTGACCTCTCTTACACACACCCAATCAGCACGCGCCACGTCAATTCCCCTCTTAAGTCCTCATTTTGCACTCAAACGTTGGCATCACTCCACTCACACAATTAGTTTTTTTATAAAAAAAGAAGAAAAAAATATGATTGGTGGAAAAAGGGTGGACTCACATTAACAACTAATCACCCCCTCTCTCTCTCCCCTCTCTCAAGCGGTGACTACTTACCGAGCCAAACACAAACCGCGCGGTAAACCTTTGTTGGTGGCGGTGTACCCGCACGGATAAAGGAGTCCCCGCATGCGGTCACCGAAGGTGCCCCGCTTACCCTAAGTATGTGAAACACCTCTCCTCTCACGTGCAAGTCCGACCAAACCCATGATGCAATAAATAGTATAAGCAGTGACGCATGACGTGATTACCTCATCTTCAAAACGATTTTTATAATTAACTTTTGGTCAATAAAAAAATATAATTTACTCAAAAGAACTCGTCTATTTTGGCTTCTTAAGAGAAATAATATTATTTCAAAAGTTTGTTCTTATCCATCGATTTAACCATATGGTAATCAAAAGATAATATAAATAGTTGGACTTACCAATTCTTTAAAAAGGACTTCAACATCACTACGTAGGTGAAACCAATGAGACAAAACGAAGCAGTTAAGATCAACCAATGACATTAATATATATACGTATAGGGCTCCAATGCAAGATCCTTGTGAATCTACGATGACTCCATTCGAAACAGTGGCATCAATAGCGGTCATACTGTTAATGTTACTGTTCTCGATTGATTGGACGGATGTAGATAAGCAACCAGAACCGGTTGGTTATGGCTACTCTCTTCGATCTATTGCTTTCGGCACAAACTTATTGGTAGCTGATCTTCAACTCAACAACAAGTCTTCGGTGTTTGGACCAGACATCGATCAACTTCGGCTCTTCGCTAGGTATGTGGATCCCAAGTTTCCACTTGTCTGGAGATTTGATATACATTTCTTGCTTATGTCTCAATATTTGTGTCGTAGAGTTGTAATCTAAAACATAACACCATTTTATTAAAACTAGCTAAGCTCAACCAGGAACCAAATAGGCGATAGTTTAGTATCGACATATTATAAGAGTGGACCATGTTTGAACTAGCTCCCATTAACGACTTCCTTTCACTTTATATAAGAGGGAAGTGGAAGCTTGGAAATGTCTGGGAAATCTCAACACTCCAATACTCCATTCGGGAAAAAAGTATGATGGGACTAAAAGTGTTAACTTTTCAAACTTAGGGATGAAAGCGGAATTTTAGCATATCACAACATATCACATGTATGATGGTTAGGGGAGTGGGGGTGGTGCGTGATGGCCACCCCATCACGCGTGGAACTCGATCGTACACCGCCGCCGCCCATATTTTTAACGCGTTGAATTTGTAACGCGTTGTTTATATCATGCGTTGAAAACAAATTAGCCACAAAGATTGTTTTGTCGTTTTATGAAATTGAATTAATAGCAACTTTGATGAAAAGTGCAAATTAGCCCCTCAACTTTTGTTAGCTATTTTTAAATAGCTTTCCTTTAATTGCAATTCAGGTCCCTCATCTTTATATAAATTTTAATTGCCCATCTCGACGAACCTTTCAAGTCGGTTGTAATTCAACAAAAGCGCGAGATTTGCAAAAGGTGGGGTTGAGAGATGCCACCCGTTTAATTTATGTTTTTTTTTCCAATGTTTAGTTGTTTTTTATTTTGCTATGTAATTTATTTTTTAATTTTAATGAAATTTATAATTTAGTGTTTTAAAATAAAAATTAAAAAAAATTGCGAGTGATAGAATTCTATCACTAGTGACCACCGCCACCACAAAATGCTTGTGAGTGATATAATAGTGCTGATGACATGTCAGGAGTTGATTGAATGCTTGTGAGTGATGAAATTCTATCACCAGTGACCACCCTCACCCCCTTACAAAGAAATGATACTTTTTACATTTTACCAAGTAATCTCACAAGGGTTAAATGTTCTAATTTGCATTAATATTATATTAAAGTATTAAACATATATGACTGAAAAACAATTATACTATTCAAAATTTATACACAAATAGTTTGTAACAAAACTTAGAGAAAAAATTATCCGGTTTTAAAAAACCACTTTCATGTCTACTTTGGTTTCAAAACATAATGTAAAAGCATATATTATGGGTTAAACAATTTAATATATTGTCTGTCTTCAAATATACTTAAGTCTTCATTAAAAATGTCAAAAAGTTGATTTTTATGAAAATATTTAATCAATAATTAAATATTTTGTAAAAGTATATATAAACAATAATTAGTATATTGTTTGTCTTCAAATATTCTTGTCCATTCCCGTGTTATTCGTGGGAGCCCGGATGACTCTTTCCGCGCCTAATCCAACTTTGGAGTGATGTATGTGTACCCATCCTTTGTCGTGCTAAGGTCGTCGTTGGTCATTAATGACCGTGGCACAATACTTTGCACTAAGTTGCTTGCAATGTGTGCCATGTGAGGGGTCACATCATCGTAGGGGTCTTCATCCTTACATGGTGTTTAGGGGTTTGTTTGGGTAATTGGGTCTATTATTCCTGGATATGATGATCTTCAGTCGGCTGACTTGCGTCCTGGAATCCTTTGATCTACCAACCCTTGGTGGATGTCATTCAGTTTGATGAGCTTCGGTAGGATGACCATCGGCGTGTCATGGTAGACCAGAGTAAAGCAGTATCAAATTGTGAAGAAAAGGTGTTCAGCTCCATGAGGTTGAAAAGTCAACCCTTTAATGAACAAATGTATAAATTTAAGAGTAGGATTAGAAAAGTGTGTGAGTTGGCTGAAAAAAATTTATACCACAAAATCTTTGTGAACATTTGACCTATAAGTAATTGTTGAACTAAAACAAGGTAGATAGGTAGTAAAGTGGTTAACCTTGTATTTTTGTTTATTTATTTATTCATTTATATTTTATTATAATTAAGGGGGCTCAAAACCCACTTGGAGCTCTTTTTTTTAGTCTATTTTTTTCTTTTATGTACGTCTTAGGTCACCAGTTGATAGATAGTGGAGTGTTAACTTTTTTTTATTTGTGTTATTTTACTAGTTCGAACTTCAAACCTTTTTTTCTTTCTCCTCTTTTAAGTACAAGCCTTTTTTATTATAAGGTGTGAAAGGGTATGAAGCGTCATGTGTCAGCCATGTCAGCGTCTATTAGAAAGGTGACGTGTTGTCAAAAATCGCGGATGGGACGGGACGTGAAATGGTGGCGTGACGTGCACGTGACATGCTTTTGTATTTATATTATATTTAAAAAATAAAACAAATCTATTTAATTAAAAATAACATTAATATCAATAAGAGAACTAATATAAATAAAAAAATATTACATAAACTTAAAAAAAAACATTACAAAATCTTTAGAAAAACCCGAAACTAATAAACATAAAAAATAACCAAACTAAGGATGGCATTTTACCTTGATTTTTCTTTATATTTCTCATACATTTCTTTTTCTTCGTCGCAAAGGTGATTGGTTTTCATGACGAGGATTTTCATGTCCGCTCGCCGTTATTTCGCCAAATCCTTCTTATTTTTCAAATTTACTTTTCGTTCAAAGAGTTCAATAACCTTTTCTTTTTGAGTGTTCCTTTGTTGTTGGATGCTATTGAACGTACTAATTTGTTCATTTAGGTCGGCTACACCTTTGGTGTATTCCCCACCCGAAATACGTGATTTTTTGCGCCCTCCTTTTTGATTTATATCTACTAAGTGGGCGTTCTGTTTCAACCTCGTTATCGCTCAAGTTTATCTAAAACTCGGTACGATCATTCAAGCGATTAGTAGAGGAACTTGTTTTCTTCTTTTTAGAGGACGATTGTCCCACTAGAGGTACCCTTGCCCATTTTAAAGTGCATCACCACATCCCAACAATGAATAAATTTGAACGTCGATCCTTTCTTTTTATCTGAATAAAGACTAAACGCCTGTGTCAACATATCAGCGTCGGTTCCACCCTCTTTGGGTTGTTCTTTATGTTGTTGTGGTGATCGTTGAAGGCGGTCATTATGGTATTTATTTCACGTCACTTTGACGAGCGACTATCATTTTTCTATAGAACTCTCCTTGCATCATTTTGAGATAAAGATCGTTTATTCGATCCCAAAACTCATCACCGTGTTGATTTTTACCTATATTTTAAAAAGTAAACTATTAATACCAAGATAAAAAAAATACATAATTTTTTAACCATATCTATTTTTTTAACAATATATATAAAATAAAATATACCTAATACCAAGTTCTCCAAAATAGAAAGTCAAGATTTGGTTAACACCATTTCTTCCTCCTTTGTCCATGGATGAACAACTCGGTCCGCGAGGGCTTTTTCTTCTCCGCCTCGGTTTTCTTCCTATGTTTTTTTATCGTGTGAAGGGTTCAAAGATATTTTGTGGTTGCGTCTCGGGTACGGATTCTGGTGTAGGGGGCGTTTGGGATATAGGAACAAGTTGTTTTTGTTGAGGGAGGTTAGGCATTTGTGGCGGGAAAAAAGCATGTTATAGTTCGCAAGAAGATGAGCATCAGCCGATATGTCGGGCAAGTTACCCGAAACTTGAAGAGGGGGCGGTTTTGATGCGAAGTAGTATTTGGTATTTCGTCTCGGCCGTACGGATTGTTTGGATCAAAAGAACGGTTGTGTGGATGTTTAATACAAGTTGAGAAATTTTATAAAGTTTGGATTGAGGTAGAAGAGTTTCTGAAAAAAATGGTGGAATGGATTGGATGTAAATAAAAGTTAATTTATTTTTAATTTTTTTATAAGTTATCGTTGGGGTCCCAACATATATATCCCCATCCAATAATGAGCCGCCACGTCATCATCACTAATACCTCCACGCCACGCAAATTAGTGCCTCCCCTCCCCCACGCCGTGCAAAGGGTGGTGTGCAGCGTGGTTGAGGCCTCCAGGTCTCTTCTACGCTGCCCACACCATGTACTCTTAAATTATTAGATTTTTTTCATGTTTGTTTATTATTGTTATCTAATACTAACTAGGGTTAAGACCCGCCCGCGTTGCGGCGCGGGTATATCGTAAACATTGAATGGATTAGTCCAAACGTTATATGATGCATTAACCATATGAAAGCACACATTTCGACGTATCCACTTGAATTCAATGTAACATGTATAAGCATTGTGATTGGATCAAACGTAAAGTAAAACAAATTCATATCAAACAATCACAACGTATTATATGTGACCCAACTCATACATGAAAAACGTAACGGTATGAAGAAAAATATGCACATGTAATCGAAATGGATTAATTAGAGCTTTCAAAAAAAAGGAAGAAAAAGAAACCATAATTTGACTCCACTCGGTTCGAAACAAACTTTACGAAACATACATAAAATAAGCACGAAAACATATTATATTTGACGTGAATCATTTCCCAAAAAAGTTTACGTCGAAACATAGAACAACTTGAATTTATACCAAAACGTACATAAAAATATGCATATAAAAATGGTTTCTTTAAACGAAAACGTATTATATTTAACTTGACTCGTCTAAAAAAAGTTTACGTTAGAATGCGACCCGTCGCAATGCGGCGGGGATTCTTTAGCTATAACTAAGTCGATCTAGGACCCGCACGTTATGTTAAACCTGTCAAACGGGAAAAAATAGACGATGTAAAGACGTTCACCCACACACGCACGTTGCGTCGTGTTAACTCGCAAAATTTAGAATGAAACGTAAAAACGTTAAACCAAAGACGCACTTTGCGATGTGTTAAGTCACAAAATTTAGAACCAAGCATAAAGCGAAAAATTTACGGAAAATGAAAACTATAAAGGACCAAAGTTGAAAGTAAAAAAAGTTGTGAGGATAGATTGCAAAAGATAAAAAGTTCTAGGTTAAAAGTAAAAAACAAATAGTTTTGGGTTAAAAGTAATTTATGAAATACTTTTGGGTGAAAAGTAAAAAAAATCTATTTTCTTTGGAAAACCCCCAAAGCCAAGGCTACGACAACCATATGCATAACCATTTTTTCTTTGAAAACCCCCCAAAGCACACCCCGCGTTGCGGCGTGGCGTAAAACGGTGTCAAATAGTACTAATGTCACACAACCGTCATCGACCACCAACACTGACTCGACCTAGGATCTGCGTGTTGCGACGAATCTGTCAAACATGAAAAAATAGAGGTAAAAACGTTGAACCACACATGCACGTTGCGCCGTGTTAACTTGCAAATTTCGAAACAAAACATAAAAAAATTGAAGCACATTCGTACGTTGCGTCGTATTAACTCGAAAAATTTAGAACTATACGTAAAACAAAAATTTACGAAAGATGAAAACTATACGTGACAAAAGTTGTGAAGTTAAATTGAAAATAATGAAAAGTTTTGGGTTAAAGTTAAAAAAACAAATTATATAGGGTTAAAATTGCAAAAGGTAAAATCCTTTGGATTAAAAGTAAAAAATCAAGTTTTTTTTTTGAAAATTGTCCAAAGCACAAGTTACAAGTTCTTATGCACAAAAAACTTACTAAGTTATATATTGAATAATAAAAGATTCCATCTAATGTCATATGTCATTCTCTAATTTAATTTAATTATATAACTAGGTTTAACACCCGCCGCGTTGCGGCCGGGATTTCTTAGCGAACATGTTTCAAAACGCGGCCGGGATTTCTTAGCGAACATGTTTCAACCTATATGTTACAACGGAGCCGTGATGATAATATTATTTTATACCGGACATTTTCAACACAAATACTTTTTAAGTTGTATAATAATAAAATCCATTCTATAACAACAAACGTTGTCATCTTACAACTCCCATGACATTTTTTATAACTTGCAACACACTACTCCAGTTGCATCAAACTTTGCCAACACCATCATAATCTTTCTTTCCTTTCTTCTTGGTCACGACACAACACCACCTTTATTCCATTTTTTTGAAATTCCCACCATGTTTTTTGAAGTTATAAAAACAAAATAAATAAATAAAAATCCTTTCCCCTGATCTGTGTTCCTAAATGCTAAACCTATGAGGACACTGGGCTTCAGCTAGTAAACCTATGAGCAATGCTTTATACACATAACTTCCATACAACCATTCAAATGAGGCAATGAGTTGATTTAGGCCTTTTTGTCTCTCAAAATGAATCGTCCTGCACTATCAACTTCAGATGATCAATACATCAAGTATTTACATTTCTAGATCATTTCGTCCAGCTAGGGTTTGATAGAATCAAACTCAATGACAAACAAACAACAAATTCAGCTACATAATAACTTTTTTTCACATGCAAGCTTTCATTTCAAATAGCAGGATTAAAAACACAAATTACCTGCAGATGATAGGGCAAAATCATTCAGCAAAGAAGGAGAATGAAGTTACTTAACGATTTGAAGAACTTTGATTAGCTATTTGTACTTTAAATCGGTATTATTAATTGATCAGAATCGACAAATATAAAGCAAAGATTGCAACGAATCAAACTATCAAAGTACAAAACTCCTTACCTTTAGAAATAATCAAGCTTCGGTTTCATATCAACAACAACGCACGCTTGACTTTTACAAGAAATTTAACAACAAACCAAAAATGTAAGTAACATATCATTTTGTAATCGAGCTAATAAACTTACTCGAGGGTAATTTTACTTCAGAATTACACCACAAAAATTCGTTGTCGCTGCTGGTTGAGTCACAGCCGCCGCAAGATCCACTCCAAGAATTCCCAAATCGCCGCCGATTCCACCATCTCCGCCAACACGTGTGGCGGAACCCCGAATACTCACCATCAACCACCGTTGTTGCCGTCGCGTACTCCCTCTAATTCTCGTCTCCGACCTCTCTATCTCTCTTTGCGCACCCTTTCTCTCTCTTAGTCTCTCTCTATTCCTTACTAATGACGTGTTGTTGGACGAACAGAGAGAAAAGAAAGGGGTTGTGGTGGCAGTGGAAAGATGTCGTCTTCATTGGAAGCCTAAACTTTGTTTCAGATCCTTTTTAATCGACTTCCATATCTCCCCCTCTCTCATACGACAGATCTGCTTTGTGTAGCAAGGGTAGGTGAAAGCTTTTCTCTCTCTATTGTGCGTGGAAGGAGTTGAGAAGGAAGACAGGTGGAAGACACATTAACCATTTAACATCACTTACAACATCTAACAACACAACATACTCTTCAAGCATAATGTACAAGACCACATAGCAGAAACTTCAAGGTTTTTTTTTGAAACACTCCCCAAGCACAAGTTACAACCCACCAATGCATAACCATGTTGCTTCTTTATATAGGGTTAAATGTCACGTGGCATTCTCTCATTTAATTTATTTATATATGAAATTAATACTATTTTAATATAGTAGATTAATATCTAATATGATTAATTATTGATATATCTAATAATATATAAATATATATAATTGTTATACATTATGCAATTTATCTTTGCGTTAATTTCTTAAACTTTATTTTTTAAAGATTGCATGGGTTTTTTCTTTATTTTCTTTTTATTTATTAAAATATTATTATATATATCAATTGACAACACCACTTTTCTACAGTGGTGTTGTCAATTTTTTTTTCTTTTTTTTTGTTTTTTTTCTTTCTTTTCTTTTTGTGTTTTTTTTTCTATTTTACTTTTACCCTTTAATTTTTAGCATTAACTCTTACAACCCCTTAACTTTCTAAATACTTTTTAATCGAGTTTTACGTCGTTATTTTTATTTACGTGTCGATATAAACTTAAGTTGATTTACATTTCGACATGATTTTCTGTGTTTATTTATGATTTTGTCCCCAGTATAAAATTCGTTTTAATATTTATTTTTACAAGACTATGGTAGTATTTTGTTTTAATTGGTTGGCTAGATTTAATTTTATTCGTCATGCCAAGCGGTAGTTTTTCCATCGTTTTAGTTTTTTAGCAAAAGTATGGTAGTATTTTGTTTTACTTTGTTTACTCAATGTAATTTTTTTTAGATCGTGTTATGAGTAGTATGTACAAGTAACTAAAACACAAACGTACATGCTATGAGAAAGAAATATTCGGCTTAATGCCCCGCAACGCGGGCGGGCAAAACCTAGTTTAAATTATAAACTGATAAATAATTAAATGAGTATTTAAATTAAATTGATAAATAATTAAATGAGTATTTAAATTAAATTTTATATAATCCTTAACTTATATTTCAATTGATGATAAAAAATAATTAAATTATTTCTAATTATTGTAGTGGATATTTATTTAGCATCTTTAGTTTACATTTGATCAGTGGGATAAACTAACTGACATATTTGATTTGTTTAGTTATTAACAACAACAAATATATAATTTAAGATAATCATTACTGAAATCCGCTGTGCGATTCTACGGGAATTCAATTTCGATCGATATAGGTTTCGTTCATTACGGTAATGACACTCTGTATAACAACCGAAAAAAACCCAAAGAAATAAAGGCGTTAAACTTCAGAGTATAAAAATTTTGTGGTCATTTTAGAAAATGTTTAAACTTTAATATTCTTGTTACAAACACAAAAGAAAAGAAACCAAAACATTATATCAAAGTGAAAATCCTTAACGAAATCTATGCTCAAGTTGATGTTTAACATTTAGAAGTACTAACATATTATTCATGTTAATGTTCCATTTCAAATTATTTATAATTCAAGTTGTTTAAATTGTAATGTTTAACTTATATATATAATTATTATTAGCAATAATTATCTGTTATATATTGGCCTCTTAATATGTCTTATTTTATTTCAAAATTATTATATTTTTCTTTAAATTTCAAAGAAAGAACTTTGATATTTTCTTCATCATGAGTGGTTTAATTTAAGCAATTTTTGTATGATATTAATCATCATTAACTTACGTAAGATATTTTATTTATTCAACACATGTAATACATGGGTCTGTAACCTATTTTTTCTAAATATAAGCCAACGAAGCACAATTCACTTATATAATAAAACCTAAAGTTATGTTTCTATCTGGTACTAAATATTTCGATGATCCAACCTGCTAACAAATCCAGACCGAAAAAACTAGTGAAAATTTTCCTAGGCACGTTATGGGTGGGATGAGCTTCATCTTAACGTTCTTCGACTTGGCTCCCTTCGGTTGGGTGTCCATCTTGACGACCTCTACTAAGCGACCCATGGTCTTTGGTGGAGTGAGGTTCACCCATTGTTGGGATTTAAAGGTTTTAATCACACATAGAAAACTCACGTACAAAGAATGTGTTTGCTCTAAAAAAAACCCTATTTCTCATTCTAAATAAAACGTACAATATATAGGAATAAACAAACACCCACTAACTAAAAATTAGGGCCACTAACCCATTAACCCACTAACTTAATCTTGCTTAACACTTCAACATTAAAAAACACATGACTAGTTAAACATACTTGACCCATTATAAACATACTGCTACCGAACCGACTTGACCCGTCAAGATTAATCCAACATTCACCCCCTTAATCTTGACCTCAGTTCTTGCTTCTTTCTTGCTTGTTGTTGTCGTTCTTGCTCTTCTTGCTTCTAATCAACATGCTCTTATTGACCGATTTCTTGCTGACTTGCTTTCGAAACTTGCATTCTAAGTCTTACTGATCTTGTGTCTTACTTGCTGACCTTGCTAATCTTGCTACGTTCTTGCTTGATTCGAACTCATTCTTGCTTGCTGACTTGCTCCAATAAATCGCAGGCTACTTGCTACCTGCTTTGTTTTCTTGCTTCCGAATCACAAAGATTCGACCATTCTCTTTCTTTACGAACAAACGTGTCCGTGTCTTTCTTTCTTTCTTTCTTTCGGTTGTCGGGTTTTCTTTCTTCTTTCTCATCAACACCCGTTCTTCCTTTCTTGTGGCTTGCTACTTTCTTACGTTCTTGAAACACCACCAGTCTCTTTCTTTCTTACGAGACCATCTTTCTTTCTCATGAAGCGACGCCGGCCTCTTTTTTTTTTCTTCTTTCTTGTAGCGCCTCTTCTATCTTTCTTGCTTGCTTAATCCAGATTGGATTTCCTTTCTACATGAACCATAAAGGTTCAAACTTGCTAATGTGTTTAAACTTTTTGCTTAATCTTGCTTGCTATCACTTGTGAAAAAAATAACTTTGCTACTTGCTTTAGGAACCAACTTACTCTCTTGCTAACTTGCTTGCCCTTAAAGACCATACATTTGCAACTCTTTGTTGTGATCACTTATGTCATGTTCGTACTGCTGCCTTAGAATCGTCGCTGCTATTAATCAAGACCGATGTCGGGCTAAATTGTTTTTCGCTACGCCATTAAATTACAAACTTGTTGCCTTGCTTCTTCTTTCTTGTTATCAGCTGCTATACTAAAGAAGCACCACACAACAACAAATATGCCTTGAACAGACCGTGATTTTGCTGCTTGTTGTGGCTTTGTTTTATTTGTTAAAAAAAAAACCTGTTGTTTGAATTCCCCAAAAACAAAACAAACAAAAAAACCCATGTGCTTGCTTGCTTAAAAATATAATACTTGCTTGGCTGATTCCTTCGATAATCTCAGTCGCCACCCAATTAATTGTTTTTTTTTTCTTTGTCGTGACCAGCTCTCCTTTTCTTCATGTTATTTGATCACAAATAACCTACTTTCTTGCCGTCGACTCACCTCTATTTTTTGACTCTCTCTTACCAGCTTACTTGCTAACACTGTCGATATCTTTTTCTTAATCAATCAAAATGGCTCATCCCCCTTGCTGCTTTCCTTTTTCCTCTAGATGGTACTCACCGCCACAAAACACTTTGATGTCTTCTGCACACCCTTCTGCGAACCCTTTCATTCTCAGCCCCACAGCCACAGGGGCTGCTCCCCCATCTTCAAAAACGACTCAAACCTGCTAATCCCACGATACGAGCCTTAGGGCTCTGATACCAATTGTTGGGATTTAAAGGCTTTAATCACACACAGAAAACTCACGTACAAAGAATGTGTTTGCTGCAAAAAAAAAAACCCCCCTACTTCTCATTCTAAAGAAATCATACAATATCTTCCTATACTAATAAACAAAATTTTTTTTGGACACATGTCACTTTCTGATGCTTTCTCATCTTATTTTTCTATTTATCTCTTATATTAAATAATAATAATAATTTTAACAGAAATTTTTTTTGGACAGGTGTCACTTTCTTATGCTTTCTCACCTTATTTTTCTATTTACATTTAATATTAAATAATAATAATTTTACCAGAAAATTAGATAAAAATAAATAATAATTTTAAACAGAAAATTAGATAAGAATAAATATTTGTTTTTCAATAAATAAACTTAAACAAAAATTTAGATAAGAATAAACGTTTGTTTTTTTATATAATCATAAAATTATATAGGGTTATTGGATTTTATCACCCTTAACTAACGGTCATTGGCCGCTACCACCCCCAACTATCACTTTGACGCCCGCCACCTCCAACTTAACACTTCGTGTGTTCTGTCACCAGATCACTAACTTTTGATCATATTACTATACTTTTGGGGTGTCCTAAGATCCCTAAAACCTTCCCAAGATCCCTATGACACCCCAAAAAGTGTAGTAACAGGATCAAAAGTTAGTGATCAGTTAACGACGTGGTGACAGAACACACTAAGTATTAAGTTGGGGGTGATGGGCGTCAAAGTGATAGTTGGGGGTGACAGCGGCCAATAGCTAATAGTTGGGAGTGATAAAATCTAATAACCCAATTATATATACTTTGGAGTTCGGTGATTTAAATTATGGTAAATTAGGAATCAAACGTTCCCATGTGATATATACTTAATAATTGTAATGTTGTTTTTATTTAAAGATGTATTTTCTTATTATTTAGTATATAAATTATTTATGCAACCCGTGTGATATGCGTGGTTTTAACCTAGTATAGGAATAAACAAACACCCACTAACCCACTAACTAATAATTAGGGCCACTAACCCATTAACCCACTAACTTAGGGGCTGTTTGGCTAAGCTTATTTTAGTGACTTATTTACTTATTGACTTTTTGAAAAGTTAAAAGGTGTTTGGGTTAGCTTATTTATGTGAGAGGAATAAGTAAATAAGTCACTCCATTATGATTTATTTACTTTTCCAAAAAGTCAATAAGTAAATAAGTAAATAAGTCACTAAAATAAGCTTAGCCAAACAACCCCTTAATCTTGCTTAACACTTCAACCTTAAAAAAGATATGACTAATTAAACATACTTGACCCATTAAAAACATACTGCTACCGACTCGACTCGACTCGAGATTAATCCAACACACCTATCCATGCATGTACTTACGTCTAGTCGCTTCATCATGGGCGTACAGTTACGAGTGAAATTTAAACAATCTCCAATATTGTTTCAAATAAAATGATATATCTAGTTTTCAATTATAGAATAAGATTTCCACAAAAGCATATGGCCGACAATTTATGTAATTGAATTTAGATTTTACTTCCACAAAAGCATATGGCCGACAAATTAAGATTTCAAATAATTGAATTGAATTTAGATTTTAAAGGGTGACAAAATCGAAGTGTTTAGAGATAAGGTCCTCTTAATGACATCGCCTAGAGTAGATGGGGACGCAAACCAAATGTGGGAGGACATGGCAAACACCATTACTAATGTGGCGAAGGAAACGCTAGGGGTTGTAAAAGGAAAGAGGTGTGGCCATAAGGAGTCATGGTGGTGGAATGAGGATGTGCATACTAAAATAAGGATTAAACAAGGGTGCTTTAGGGATCTTTTGAGGTGTACAGTCGAGGAGGAGCAAGCGATTTTAAGGGATAGATATAAAGAGGCTAAGAGAGAGGCGAAGAAGGCAGTGTCAGAGGCGAAGAGCGCAGCTTACAAGCAGATGTATGATCGACTGGAAACAAAGGAGGGGGAGCATGACATGTTCAAGATTGCAAAGGCTAGAGAGCGTAGAAGGCAAGACTTAGGAGCAGTGAAGTTTTTAAAGGGAGAGGACGGATGCGTTTTGGTCAAAGAACACGACATTAAGATGAGATGGCAAGTGTACTTCTACAATCTTTTCAATGGCAGGAGGGATTACCAACAAGAAATTGGAGAAATTGAAGAAAATGATGATTCACCTACGCAAAGGCGACTACGGAATAACGGCTACTGTCGACGTATCACACGGGAGGAGGTGAGAACAAACCTTAGAAAGATGGGAAGAGCTAAGGCAGTTGGGCCAGATAACATACCGATTGAGGTATGGAAATGCTTGGGAGAAGAAGGAGTACATTGGCTAACTATTTTATTCAATCTTATTTTCAAATCTGGGAAAATGCCAGATCAATGGAGGAATAGTGTAGTAGTTCCTGTGTATAAGAACAAAGGGGACGCCCAATGTTGTGGGAATTATAGAGGGATTAAGTTGCTAGGACACACTATGAAATTATGGGAGAGAATAATTGAGACGAGAATCCGAAGAGAAACTCAAGTCACGGTAAACCAATTTGGTTTTATGCCAGGGCGATCGACTACGGAGGCAATACATATTCTAAGGAGATTGATGGAGAAGTATAGGGAGAAGAAACGGGACCTACACATGGTGTTCATTGATCTTGAAAAGGCCTATGACAGTGTGCCACGTAGACTGATTTGGGATAGTTTGGAGAGTAGAGGGGTTTCTGGGAAGTATATAGACTTAATTAGGGATATGTATGTTAGGACTGAGACTAGGGTCCGAGCGCCTGTAGGGGATACTGATTCTTTCCCGGTGGATGTAGGACTCCACCAAGGGTCCGCTTTGAGCCCTTTTCTATTTGCAGTTATCCTAGATGAGTTGACAAAGTTAATTCAGGGGGCTCTTCCGTGGTGCCTGCTTTTTGCAGATGATATTGTATTAGTTGCTGATAGTAAACAAAGCCTGAATGCGAGGTTAGAAGAGTGGCGAGCAGCTTTAGAGGGAAGAGGTTTAAAGATTAGTCGACCTAAGACTGAGTACTTGTATTGCGACTTTAGTGGAGTAGACAACGATGAGGACATTCAGATCACCATTGACAGTCAAGCGGTCCCGCAGGTGACTAAGTTCAAGTATCTAGGATCGTTTGTCCAGAGGGATGGGGAGATAGATAGTGACGTTGCCCACCGCATCCAGGTCGGATGGTGTAGGTGGAGAGCTGCCACTGGGGTATTGTGCGATAGGAGGTTCCCAACAAAATTGAAAGGGAAATTTTATAGGGTTGCAATTAGACCGGCTTTGTTATATGGAACCGAATGTTGGGCCATTAAGGAAGTACAGGCACGCAAGATGGAGGTAGCAGAGATGAGAATGCTAAGATGGATGTGTGGCCACACAAGGTTAGACCGGATAAGAAATAATGTTTTTAGGGAAAGGTTACAAGTAGCTAGTATATCAGATAAGATAAAGGAGGGAAGATTGAGATGGTTTGGGCATGTGAAGAGGAGGCAGACGATAGAACCAGTTAGAGTGGTTGAAACCCTCGAGGTGGAGGGGAGGAGGAGTAGAGGCAGACCCAAAATTACTTGGGATGAGCGGATTAGGCAGGATTTGCAAAAATTGCACCTCTCTGAGAACATGGTCCATGATAGGAGCTCGTGGAGACGTAGGATTAAGGTTAAGGATTTCTAGGAAAGGGTACAATTGTGTTTTTAGGTGTAGTGGAGTGTATGGTCGTACATAAGTAACTATGTGTATAGGATGTTTTGTACAGTTGTGTTTCTAGGTGTAGTGTATGGTCGTAAATATGTAACTATGGGTATAGACTGTTTGTGTTGTCATATTTGTTCTGTTCTACCATGCACTATTTTGCAACTCATACTACATTGGTAGCTTCATACACATATACACATATACACACACACCCCATGCTCTATTTATTTCTTTCCTGGGTGTTTTGGAGCCGAGGGTCTCTCTGGAAGCAGCCTCTCTATCCCTAGGGGTAGAGGTAAGGTGTGCCTACATCCCACCCTCCCCAGACCCTACAAATAGCTTTGCTCTTTGTGGGATTTTACTGGGTATGATTGATTGATTGATTGAATTTAGATTTTACTTCATGCATCTTCATCTATACAAAAGAAAACAAATAACCATGTGTAGTTGTGCAGCTTTGAAACAGGTGGTCGGTTGAGGATTCGAATCACTGATGCGAACCACCAACGATGGGAGATCCCAACCAACGTTCTTTCGCGCCAATCACAACCTTACACCCTGCCCCAACAATCTCACCACACAACTCCAGCCAACCTCTTTTTCTCTGATCCCAACTCTGATCTCATTCTAACACTCCACAACACCACCCAATTCGGATTCACAGTCGCGCGTCGCTCTACTGGCGATATACTATTCGATACCTCTGGCACTGTTCTCATCTTCAAAGACCAGTACCTTGAACTAACATCTTCACTCCCAGCTCACCGCTCCTCCATATATGGTTTAGGAGAGCACACCAAGCGTACGTTTAAGTTAACACATAATCAGACCCTTACCCTTTGGAATGCGGATATTGCGAGCCGGAAACTCGATGTTAATCTATATGGATCACATCCGTATTATATGGATGTTAGATCACCGGATTCTGATGGTAAGGTGGTGGCGGGTACCGCTCATGGAGTGTTGTTGCTTAATAGTAATGGTATGGATGTTGTCTATAGTGGTGATAGTATTACTTATAAGGTGATTGGGGGTGTTTTTGATTTTTATTTCTTTGCTGGGCCGACACCGGAATTAGTCATGGATCAATACACTCATTTCATAGGCAGACCGGCTCCCATGCCTTATTGGTCCTTCGGTGAGTTCATTTACATTTTGGTTCGTCCTAAACGTACCCCTCTCAGTGTCTCACAGTCATTTTTTTTTGTCTTTTTGGGAGGGGGGGGGGGTACGTTTCCATCTTATGTGGCACTGATGTCCTTAGGTGGTGCTGAGGTGGCACCCATTCCAAACCCTCCGGCCTAACTACTATGGCCTATTTACAAATGTTAATAAAATCTCTCATTCTTAATACAATGTGAGCATAAAATCCTATTAATTGAATCATGATTGAATGAACTGAACAAAAAAAATAACAATGGTTCGGTTTTAAATTTTTTTTATAACGGATTTTTAGGATTGTTAAGATCATTTTCGTTTGGGTATATACAGGGTTCCACCAATCTCGATATGGTTACAAAGATGTTCAGGATCTTGAGGGTGTAGTTGCTGGCTATGCAAAGTCCAGTATCCCATTGGAGGTTATATGGACCGATATAGAGTATATGGATGCTTACAAAGATTTCACACTAGACCCCATCAACTTCCCATTGTCAAAAATGTCATCATTTGTTCAAAATCTTCACCAAAAGGGTCAGAAATATGTACCTATCTTAGATCCAGGTATTCATCTTTATCATTTTCTTATTCACATCTGTTATATACAGTATACACAATTATAAACTATTGAACATCAGGGCCGGCTCAACCATTTTGGTGGCCTAAGGCGAAGTAAAAGTTTGTGGCCTTTTCCCCCCCTAAAAAAAAGAAAACAATTTGAGAAAAACCCTCCTCCTTTACCCGGGCTTGGGACCGACAAAATAAACTATAAGGTTTATTGTTGGCGGAGTTAATTTTTTTTTTTTTTTTGCATTCTTATATATTTGTTGTATGTGTAAAGATTTTCATACCAAATAACTATTCCTAACAAACAAGGATTCACAGAACTCGCTAACAAACAGAAAATTAGGCAACTAGGAAATTAGGGCTAATATCACAAACTTCAATTAGGCAAACTAGGAAATTAGGCAACAGATTTTAACTAGAAAATTAGAACTAGGAAATTAGGGCTTTACCTTCAACAAGGATTCAGCGAGATGCAGCCACTGAGCGATCCTAGCGAAGAGCCGAACTGCCGAAGATGCAGCCACTGAGCGAAGATGCAGTCTTGATTTTGTAAGAAGATGAATCGCAGATGACCACTGATGAGCGAGGATGAGCGAACAACAGTGAGTTGAGTTTGTAAATTAGGCAGCAATTTAACTATTTAAGCTTAACAAGATGAATCAGTGGCGAGATGATAAAATTACCGTTGAAAGAACTCAAGAAGATGATGAGACGCTGCCATAATTGCTCCGTGACGCCGGCTGTTTCTCTTCCCCTGACTCCGTGTGACTCGCTGCCATTATTTCTTACCCTTGGGCCGCCCTAATAACCTTACGACTACCAGTGATTATGAGAAAATACATATAATATAAATTATGTTTTAAAAAAATGGAGGCCCTATGGTTGATGTGGCCCAAGGCCTAAGCCTCATTTGGCTTACCCTTGGGCCGGCCCTGTTGAACATAAGTGGTTCTTTAGGTATCTATGTAGACACAACATATGAAACTTACATAAGAGGACTGCAAGCTGATATCTATATAAAGCGTGACGGTAAACCTTATCTAGGTGAGGTTTGGCCAGGTATAGTTAATTTCCCGGATTTTTTAAACCCACAAGGAGCAGACTTTTGGAGCGACGAGATCGAAAGGTTTCATGATCTTCTACCATTTGATGGCATTTGGCTTGATATGAATGAAGCAGCAAATTTCATATCCTCCCCTCCGATTTCATCATCTAAACTTGACAACCCTCCTTACAAGATTAACAATGCTGGTGTTCAAATGCACATAAATAACAATACAGTGCCTGCAAGCTCAATCCATTATGGTAATATCACTGCTTATGATGCGCATAATTTGTATGGATTTATGCAAGCCAAGGCAACAAAGAATGCATTGATAAAAATAACCGGCAAAAGGCCATTCATACTTTCTAGATCGACGTTTGTGGGGTCTGGGATGTATACGGCACATTGGACTGGGGACAATGCTGCCACATGGGATGACTTGGCGTATTCCATTCCGAGCATATTGAATTTCGGGTTATTTGGAATTCCAATGGTTGGTGCCGATATTTGTGGTTTCACTAGAGACCCTACTGAAGAACTTTGCCAGCGATGGATTCAGGTATAGATCATGAAACCCTTTTAACTTCACTATTATTGAAACTAAAAAAGCAAACTATTATTGATCTCACTAATTTGTTTGAAACTCAGTTAGGAGCCTTTTATCCTTTTGCAAGAGACCATACAGAAAAATCAACCGCGCGACAAGAACTATACCTTTGGGATTCAGTAGCTGCAACATCTCGAAAGGTGCTTGGATTACGATACCAAATGCTTCCCTACTTGTACACATTAATGTACTATGCACATTCAAAGGGTACTCCAATTGCACGACCAATGTTCTTCTCATTTCCACAAGACACCAACACCTACGACATTAGCACTCAATTTCTCCTTGGCAAAGGAGTATTAGTGTCCCCGGTTTTGACACCAAAAACTGTAACAATTGACGCGTATTTCCCTTCTGGAAACTGGTTCGATCTATTTGACTATTCCAATGTGGTTAGTGTGGGTTCAGGGGCCCATGTTAGGCTTGATGCACCGGCTGACCATATAAACGTTCATATTCGCGAAGGGAACATATTGGTTTTACAAAAAGAAGCTTTGACTACGAAAGCAGCTCGGGTGACCCCATTTCACTTACTGGTTGTGGTTAGCCGCAGCGAGAATAGCACGGGTGAGGTGTTTTTGGATGATGGGGAGGACATGGAGTTTGGTGATGTAGGGGGTAAGTGGACTTTTGTGAGATTTTCAAGCCATGTTGTGGGTAATAAAGCAACGTTGCGATCGGTGGTCCAGAATGATGATTTTGCAATAAGTCAAAAATGGAGAATCGAAAAGGTGACGTTTATTGGGTTGGAAGATACTTCAAGTAAAACTGGTTTTGCGCAATGGACAAGTGCGAGGGGGGAAATACATGACGGAAGAGTGAAGGTTGGTGGTGGTGGTGGGTTTGGGATGGCGGAGATCTCGGATTTGTCGATATTGATAGGGGACGAGTTTGAGTTAAAGTTGGATCTCCATTAATGATTTCAATGTTATAGTATTTGTAGAACTTGTGATGTATTAAAACAAAAAACAAACTACTTAGCCTAGTATGAAGATGGAATATGTTTGTAGAATAACTGAAAGCCATCTGTCATTGTTTACTTTATGTGAAATATATTGTAATTAGATATCATAATATGCATGATGCACAATGAGTATGCCCTTTTTGTGTGATGTCTTCTATTGAACTCTTTTATGTTTTCGGATTGATCAAACGTTTTGTCATTTCCGTGCGATTTTTCACTTACGACATCCAATGAATAGATTATGAACATATGATCATTTGTAAGTTACATATATATCACATGTTAGTAGTCTTATGAATCATTATCAAAAAGAAAACTATGCAATTATAAGACCGGAGGGTATGGGGGCCGTCCCCATGCCCGTCCTCCCACTGCCGCCCCAAACAGCCCACCCCCCAGCCCGTCGCCGTGCCTCTCCTGTGAAGATCATCCGCCCACAGCCGATCTCGCCGGGCCTCCATTTCTCTCTCCTCACACACACACACATCTATACATACATACATATATATATAAAGGGGTTCATCCCCCACCCCCTAGGTCCATCCCCTCCAAGCCGAGCCTACGTGACGCTGACGTGGCGGCCCATCCCTTGGGGATGAGGCTCTCCATACCCACTAGTCTAAGGGGGTAGGAGTGGTCATCACTTGTACAAATTCCATCACTCACAACATCCAATCAAGTTCCGTCATGTCATCAACCATTATTCCATCACTCAGGGGCGGACCTATATGTATGTAAGGGGTGGCGTCCGTGACCCCTTGGTCGGAAAAATTTTGGAAAAATTAGTGTAAATTTTGGAAAAATTTAACGTTTTTTCAATTTCGTTACCGCTTGGTCGGAATCCTAGATCCGCCACTGCCATCACTTACAACCTTTTTAGTGTGGAAATGCACATCACTCGCCACCACATCCAACAATTTCCCCCAACCAACAATTTCCCTCACAATACTCAAATCATCACGTGTCAAAAATAGCACACGTTATAAAAATGGTAGAGTGAAAAATGGAGGTGGCGGTGGTGTTTTGTGATTTTCCATGCGTGAAAAAGTTCCATCACGGGCAGATATCCCACCGCCCCGGGTGGCCTAATAATGATCAATGCATGCACCAACAAATAGATTTAGATGTTTGAATCATTGAAGTTTAGACCAAGATAATTTGATTCCATTGAGGTTTCCAATAGTCTCTACTGCGTTAGTTACGATGGCATAGAATATTATTATTACAATGATAATGTAAATCTTTGAATAAAAAAGATTTAGATGATTGTATGCACTAATAGACTTGGTGGAATGGTGGTTAAAACGTGCTCCACTGCTATTTTGACAATTTTTCCTGATTATATACATTTGACCCATTTGGTACATATAAACAACCACCAAAATCGAGTCATTCATATTCAAGATAAGACTAACGTGATCTTGACTAAACGTTTAAGGCCATCTCAATTTCAATTTCATGTGAAGAGCATTTGATGTGACTTGTGAGTACCTCGCAATGTCCCATCCTTGTAATTTTGCTTTCTATTTGAAAATCACTTTGAATTGGCATGGATTAGACAATGTGTGGACGTGATTTGGGCTAGCCCAACTATCAGACCTGAATTCCATGATTTAAGGCTTAAATTTCATCAACGAAGATTTTTCCTGTTTTTATCGATTTCCCACACTTATTTTTTTTTTCCAAAAACGCATAAATCTCTGATTAGCAAAATTTGCGCTCATATTTATGGTTTTAATGTCTATTAATTTATGTCAAATTGTTATTTCGAAAATTTGTCAAACCCGCCAAATTGAGAAAAACCCTGTAAAAGGGAGCATATTGTAATAGTTTGGATCATTTAGAAATATATTAATCTTCTAAGAATAATTCTTGTTTATTATTTGCTTCCGCTTTGCGTCACCCATGACAAGCATTCATGAATCGTTCAAAAATATCTATTATCAAAGGTCTAAACCATAGAAAAAGGAGGATGGCTAATAAAGGAATAACTATTTAACAAAAAATGTTTCAGTTTTAGAGTTCACTTTAGACCTGACCTTTCACAGACGTTTAGACATCTCTATGCAAACCACTTACCACTACAAGAAATTAGACATGTGGGGACAAATATTTTTAAGCCTGTAGGGAGGACATGTCGTCCCTACTAGTCTCAACAGCTTATAGGGACGACATATTGTCTCCATAAGTTTCGTCTCTACAGGACCCTCCCAATAGGTCTCCTAGGTCGTCTCTAAAGGTGTTGTCCCTATAGATTAACTTTTAGAGACGACTTGTCGTAACAATAGAGCTATTTAAAAAAAAAAAAAAAATACTATTTTAAGTCTGTAGGGACGATATGTCATCCCTATAGATTTAAAATATATTTTTATTTTTATTTTTATTTTTTTGTTATATGTGTATTGAGACAACATGTCGTCCCTAAAGACTTGAAATAAAAAAAAGAAAAAAAAAACCTGGAAATCCTGTAGGGACGATATGTCGTCCCTATAGATTTAAAATAAATTTTTTATTTTTTTGTTATATGTTTATTGGGACAACATGCCGTCCCTAAAGACTTAAAATTAAAAAAAAAAAATCTGGAAATCCTGTCGTCCCTATAGGTGTACGTTTAAGAAAAATAAAAAATAAAACATTTTTACCTATAGAGACCACATGTCGTCTTTATAGGTATACAAAAAATAAAAATAAAAAATTTACTAGGTTTTTAAACCAAAAAATCACACAAATCAAATAAATTTAAACTTGTTAAAACATGTTAAACGAAACTACAAACACAAATAACATAGCAACAATACTAACAAACTATAATTAAATGCTAATTTTTAGTTGTTTAAAATGGGTTCGGGTCTAATTCTTAGTTAAATGGGTCAAAATGACCCGAGCGCACTTTTATTAAGCTATTTCCTAAGCAAATTCTATCGGGACACAACAAGCAAAAGATAAAAGATTAAGATCTTACGGTAACTAGTGTTACAAGGGGACTTTCATTCCTGTAAATCAACTTACAAAATTTTTCAAACACGTTAAAGAAATGCATGAGCTCTTTCATTAATATTGTAATACATCTATGAGCAATATACCTGTAGAACAAATGTAGAAGATGACAACGAGAGTGCAGTGCCAGTTGTTATAACCTCATCAATACTTCTGACGATCGATCACCTGCAATCTTTATAAGCCAATAATCAGTAACCACACATAACAAAACTGAATACAGCATATGATAATTTCAATATACAAGTGTTCTATCAAGCCTTTCTTCCTTGACCAACTTTTACATTGATGGCAATGCGACAACAATATACCAATGTATTTACATCAGCAAAAACACAGACGATTGCTAGTTGCTACTGATCAATATAAAAAAACATGAGCATCAAAATAGTTTCTCACCACATCTGGAGCAAAATAGGAACTCCAGAATCCGAGTGCCAATAGCTCCATTAGGTGGGAGTTCGAAGGAACACCCTATGACAGGCTATGAAAGCAAGAGTAGGCGGAACACCTTATGACAGAACATAGATAAATAGTTGGTCAATAAAAACAAGGTGTGTCATTTCCACAGAACATGTGTGAAGCAATCTTACCTGAGATACGCCCCGCTTGCGGTATACGCATATAATGCATATATGTGTGGGTTCTCGGGGGGGGGGGGGGGGGGGGTAAAAGTGAAAGTGCACTAATTGAGGGGATGGTTAATCATGCATCATGTGGTGACGTTGATAGCTGAAAGACATGGGGGTACATGCACCAATCAGTCTCTATCCCGATTGTTTGAGTGTTATGTGTCTTAGGTCCAAGGCTTGATACAAAAGTACAATCGAGCCGGGGGTCTCACTAGAAGCAGCCTCTCTATCCCTACGGGGTAGAGATAAGGTTGTCTACATCTACTCTCCTCATACCCTATCTTAGCTTTGCTATTGGTGGGATTTACTGAGTATGATGATGATGATAATTAGATACACACAATAACACATACATACACATACACATATACTAACACATACACACACTTACACAATAACACATACATACATATACACATACACATACACACACTAACACTAAGGGGCTGTTTGGTAGCCTCTGAATGGTCATTAAGAGGCTACCTCTTAATGGAACCATTAAGAATTTTACCAATGAGAAGGTAGAAGAATGTGACATGCGATGATTTACCATTCAGATGTTACCTCTTAACCATTCAGACTTGAGGTTACCTCTTATTCATTCAGAGGTTTTAAACCATTAAGAGGTAGCATCTGAATGGTCATTAAGAGGCTACCAAACAGCCCCTAACACATTCTACATACGCATATTGTAACACCCAAAAAATATAAAACTTTATATTTTATTATAAAGTATTAATTAAACAACAATCAACTAACTAGGAAATTAAAACCCAGTTAGTTAAGAGTCTAGAAGTGACTTACAATAAGGTTAAAACACTTACATTCTAAGTTAGATAAAAGTTGAAGGACTGAATTGGTAAAAACTGAAACATGAGTGCTTAAAACAACAATTAACACACCAAACACACACACATGTGTGTGTGTGTTTGGACCGTACAGAAGAAAGGGGCGACCAGGGGTTTCCTCCAAACCCTAGTTTTCACATAAAACTCGCAAATTGAAGCCCATAATCTGCTCTAAATCAAGTTTCAAACACGAATTAGTGATCACCTCGTTGCAGGGATCAAAAGGTATGCAAAATTTTGGTGTTTTGATTCTTGTTCAGTTTTAGGTTAATTGAGAAAATAAAAAATTGAGCTTGAATATATGTTACATGGATGAAATTAGAAGTAACAGGATGTCTAGGGATAAAACCCTAGATGAATTCTTGTTAAAAGTTGGTATGTTAATTGTGGAGATTATAATCACCATTGTAGGTGATTATTGGGTTTATAGAGAATTGATAAACACTAGGATTGTGATTACTATTCTAGTGAAAGCTGAATTCATGTGTTAAATTCAGTATTATTGATGTTGAAATTTTGTGCAAATTGTCTGATTAAAGTGAAAGTAGATGGAAAAATAACATGTCAACAACCTAATAATGATTATGTAAAATTTGACCCGCAAGGTGTTTGTTAAAACGCCTAAGTGAGGAGTAAAACGTTAAAGATCGGACAAAAAGCGTAGATTTGATTATCATAATAAATTGTCCGTTATTGATTTTAAAAGAGTTCTAAATCGGTTGCGAATGGAACTCTTTAGGTAAAGAATCCGGATCGTCAAGTGGACAAGCCAGAGGTGATACACGCTTGACGGGTGTGCTTTGAAGGTACACGACTTATGGTTTCGTTACATTATGTTTAATTGTTAGTTTTAGCTTGATATATTGAAATTTGGCAAACAAGGAAACCCGTTAAGTCACGGAAGTGACCAAGTGCAATAGACAAATAAAACGGGTCAAATCATGTGCTAGAAATAGAGTTTGGAATGTTTTGAAATGGTGATCTCCATTCGGCATCCAAACGGGTCTAAACAAGTTGAAATTTATGCTTGTCAAATAGTGTTAAAAAGCATGTTTAAATCCTCGAACCAAGCATGACGATTATTGCGTAACCAACCCTCGGGAGGGAAGCGAAACGCCATAGACGGAAAAACCCAGGATTGGGTAAATCGGTCTTAGACAAGGGGTGATAACAAAAACAAGTTGTAGGACTTGTAAACAAATGGGTCGAATAAACAAAGAGCCGAATCATAGGCCAACTGGTCGTAAACTGAATTTTGATGTGAATTGTGTTGATAAACGAGTCCGTAATTAAATTACGGTCGCGTAGGAAAAAGAATTACGTAAAACGGACTTGTGTAGTGAAAGTTATGCAAGTTCTAAGTTAATATTGGTGAATTTTCGTAGCTGGGCAAAGTGCAGCAACAATAAAACAACTTGCTGTCAAAAAGGGGGCTAGGTGTAGCACGACCCCCCTAAGTGTAGCGCCACGCCCCCCCTCCAAATTCTGAAATTATTTAATTTTTGTTGTTTTCACTCATGAAGCTTGTTATAGCCATTCTAACATTATCAAAACTAACATTTTATGTGGTTTTGACCTTAGGTGATGGTGGACCTAATCCGGATGGCGATCAAGCAATTATCAAGAACCGAACGCACTAAATAAAGCTTCCGCACTTGATTTATTTTGTTTTAAGTAATATGTAAACACTTGAAGTCATGTCTTGAATGTTTAATTAGTAGGGTTATAACTTGAATATTATGATCATGTATGGTCTTAAAATCATGAAAGTTTTTGTAAACTCGAAATTTTTGTACTAAATGCATGTTATGTATCATTAATCCTGTTATTTTAAGTTGGGTCTTACAAGTTGGTAATCAGAGCGCCAGGTTATCAATAAGTGTGTTCGGTTCAAGCTTGATAAAGCATCCGGTAAGAGTTAATTATTTTAAGTAGATTTAGAGAATATAGAAATGAAACATGAACTGACATGCACGAAAAGAGTGTGTAAACTCACTCAAACACGGGAAGTGCATTAAACAAGAACGGTTGAATCAAGTTATGAACTTGATTAAACCAAAACAAGTAAATCATATGTTATGAATGAAATGTTTAACGGTTAATGTAAACATCTCAGTATTAGAGATGGCGGATAAAGGTAACGATGATGCGGTGCCGAGAGTCACCGAGCAAATGAGAGAAGTGATTGCTGAGGAGGTTGGAAAGGCAATCGAAAATAGTTTGTCTGGTTTTATCGATAAGATTCAAACACGGTTCTATCGGTAGTGGACGAGAGAATCAAGAAATTGGAAGATAGTGCCAATCTATCAAAGGAAAAGTCCGGAGGACGAAAGCCTTGTTCATACAAAGAGTTCATGGCGTGCAAACCGTCAGTCTATAATGGGGAGGTAGACCCAATAGTATGCCAACGATGGCTAAGCGATATCGAGGGGGTATTTGAGAGGACCCATTGTGATGTAGATGACTACGTAGCCTATGGTACGGGTCAATTAAGGGGTCAAGCGAAAGACTGGTGGGATAACAAAAAGAAAGAAATTGGAAGTGAAGCGGCTAAGGCCATGACATGGGATGAATTTAAAACGCCGTTTCTTAAACATCACAGTCCCAAGGCGGTTATTAATCGAATTAAAGAAGAGTTCATGCAACTTAGGCACAAGGGTGAGTCCATAGACAAAATCACAGGAATGTTTATGGATAAGATGAAGTTTTGTGACGAATTGGTGACAAATGAAGAACAGAAGATATATTATTACTACAATATGTTGAGCGCCGAGTATAGGGAGTTTATGACTCCTTCAAAATACGAGATCCTTACCGAGATCATAAATGTTGCTCAGGAACGAGAGATTGAGTTGAAAAAGCAGGTTGAACGGGGCGAACGAAAGGCACATAATGTTAATCCAAGCCCTACTAAGAAAGCGCGAACGAACGAAACGGGGAAGAAATCAGATGCAAAAGGTGGGTCGCCAAATTGCAAAATCTGTGGAATGGGTCATAAGGGCGAGTGTCGCTTCAAGGATAAACCTTGCCCCATATGTCGGAAAACGGGGCATATGGCATCATCATGCCCGGAAAAAGTGACGGTTTGCTACAATTGCTATCGACCGGGTCACAAGAAGTCGGAATGCCAGGAGCTAGTGGGAAAGAAAGACAGGCAAGACACGAAAGGTGAAGCCCCGAAGGCAAAGGCTAGATCTTTCCACTTGACTGCCGCATAAGCAAAAGTTGAACCCGAAGTGGTTTCAGGTATATTTGTTGTAAACTCGATTCCTGCACGTGTATTATTTGATACGGGTGCGAATAAATCCTTTATTTCATATGGGTTTATTTGACATCGTTCATTTGTTCTAACAAAATTACCTATGCCTTTAGAAGTAGAGATAGGTAATAACAAGAGTTTTATTGTTTATGATGTATGTGAAAATTGCAAATTGTGTATTGAAGACGAAGAATACACAATAGACTTGATCCCGATGTCGATGGGAGAATTTCAAGTGATCGTGGGTATGGATTGGTTGTCCCGATACCACGCAAAGGTGGCATGTTTCCAAAAGGAGATAAAACTGACGTCTCCTAGCGGAAAGCACGTTACCATATACGGAGAAAAGGGAGGTAACCCTGTGGTATGTACAATGCTAGTAGCTCACAGACTTATGCAACATGGATGCAAGGCCTATATAGTATATGCAAGTGAGTCGGAGAAAGAATCCCCAAAAATCGGAGACGTACCGGTGGTACGTGATTACGAAGATGTGTTCCCGGAAGATTTACCGGGAATACCACCAGAACGGGAGGTAGAGTTCAGAATCGAATTGATTCCGGGCGCAAAACCTGTGGCTAAGGCACCGTATCGGCTCGCACCGTCGGAGCTACAAGAATTGATGTCTCAGATCCAAGAATTGCTCGACAAAGGGTTTATCCGACCGAGTGTATCCCCATGGGGCGCACCAGTACTATTCATGAAAAAGAAGGACGGCAGTATGCGCATGTGTATCGACTACCGAGAGTTAAACAAACTCACGGGGAAAAATCGATACCCACTTCCAAGAATTGATGACTTATTTGACCAGCTACAAGGAGCGAGTTGGTTCTCAAAGATCGATCTCAGGTCGGGTTATCACCAGTTGAAGGTCAAGGAGGAAGACGTGTCACACCCTGGCTTTGCGGAAGCGTGGGTTTATTTTGGTGTGACTTCTTAATACCATAGCACAATCAAAACAATGCTATATGAAATAAAACATATGATGTTCATCCATTCAACAAGTTTTTAAAAGTAAACACTACAATATTGTTTAAAAGTCGACACTTAAAACATATTACGATAAGACATAATTTAAAATGTGTTCACAAGAAACAACCAAAGGACATGAATAAAAACACAGTTTAAGACTTGTAACCCGTCCAGGCAAAGGTCAGATTTCCTAAACTCGGATGACATCATTATTCCTACATAGCTTAACATCATTGCAAACTTGGCCAGATCAATTATTTTCCTGAAATACATGTAATTTGAAAAATCAACAAAAAGTTGAGCGAGTTCATGTAAAAGTGAGTATGTATAAACCTTTGTAATATGTCTGTATGTATGAAAATCCCTGGTATGTAGCAAATAAGGAAAAAGAGATCACCATTGGGTTGCAAATCCAATGATATGTGTGAAGTGCTGTAGGAAGACTCAAACCTAGCAGATTTTTGCGTCGGGCTCAAAGTCACTCCATGGTCCGTACTGTGGACTCAGGAGCTGGGCTCGCTACACCCAAATAGATCTACCGCTCATGACCCTCGGTCCTACAATGAGGATTAATGGCCTCAAGTTTCACCTACCCACTCACATGATCTAAGTAGTAAACCCTCCTTAAGCTAACCATACCATGTAAATAAAAGTTTGAAATAATTGTCGCATGTATTTCACCCCCGAAGTATAAAAACTGAAAACAGTTAAGAGAAAAGGGGGACATGAACTCACAGAAGTGCGTATCCAGAAACGTCAATCTCCAACTCTATCTGCTGCGTGACGACCTACACGTACTAATTCCTATTAGACGGATGGGTCGTGCCTTGGCTTAGGGTTTAACGTTTGAGTGGAGAAATAGTTAGGTAACTATTCCGTATTCACACTTCTTATTTATTTTATATTTCCTTCCCAAGGATGGGGGTTTTAAATACATGTATGCTTTATAATTCCGAAAATATATTTTAAGTCCCACTTAGAAAATATATTTTTAATCACTTGTCTAAAATATTTTAATTCCAAAATATATATATTTTTACCAAAAATATTATATTTTATCTCATACAATTTCCAAAATAATACTTTTCAAAACATACATATAAGAGTACTTCCCGAAATATACATAAGTTACATTTTAAAGTTCGCGTTGTGATAACAATACCGGTGTAACTTAAATATTCATTTGTGATAGCGTTGGTATTATTTTGGAGTCGAAATTTCATAATATCTTCAAGTTATATTATTTTTATCCTAAAAATAATATATATCTTGTTCACCAAATAATCAAATAATCACACAATCGTCTTATTATAAAATATATATTTAACAAGTTTTATTTACGAAAATCCACCTCCGGTACTTGATAATTTTGTAATAAAAATTATGGCGAAGTTTATTTTGGAAAACCAAGTTAAAAATATATTTGTAAACATTTGCTAGAAAAATATTTCTAAGTGTGGCGGCCGTGAGGTGGTGTAGGAGGGAAGAGAGAAATTGTTTGCAAGTGTGTTGGTGAAATGAGAGTGATGGATCCTTTAGTCATATTTATAAACCAAACCTTACTATTATCCAACATACAACATGTTACTAATCTCCCAACATTAGTGAATAAAATAATCAAAGAAAGGCAAGGGGTGGGTCACCCCTTGTGACCGTCAAAGTGAGGGGGGGGGGGGTATGGGTTGGATGGTGATGATCTAGTTACAAGACTTGGTTAAGATCCAATGATATGATTAGTGTATTATTATGTGTCGTATAATATAAAGTGTGTTAGTGTGTTCGTGGACCCTAAGTAGCTCAGAAAAGTGAAAACAATGTGTTTGGCAATATTTTTATGTTCCGGGTAAAGTCCGGTTGTTCGGTTGGATGTTGATCCATTAAAGTGCTAAATAAAGCTATAAAGTGTCTTTTATATTGTTTTAATGACACATTAAATTACCAACACTTTGGAAAGTGTCTAGGACTATTTTACCAAGTTTTTACACTTTACTAGCATTGTTAAATGCTGAATTTTGGTTAACTAGTGAAGAATTCAGCACTTTAAGTATGTTTTAGGCACTTCCGGGCACTATAACTATCACCTGGTGACGCAGTTTTATGGTCCTCACCTCCCTACACTCCCTACCAGTGTACTACTTTATTCCCGGCTCATACTGGGCCTCAATATAGTGTCTGTCTAGGTGCTAGCATTGTCAGCATGTTTACTGATCGGAGTGTCGCGCTCCGGTCAAAGATAATATTTATATGCCCTAATTACCCTTAACAAATAGCTAGTGGTAGTGAGGGGTCGAACCACGAAGAGTATGTGGTTTGTGTGTGGATTCGATTGAATTATCAAGAATGTCACGTATTATGAAGCTTACTAGAATGTTTTTGTGTTTTTGTTTAATTGAGAGAAATGAGTTTGGATTAAATGAATTGATTAAATTAATTGACAACTAATGATTAATGATTACGAGAAAATTGATTACTAGAACAATAATAAGAAAAAGGAATCACACCCGGTTTCGGTAATTGCTAACCTAGGATTTCTACAAGTTTTAGATTCAACTCAAATGCATTCGATTAACGGATTTAGTGTACCGTGACTTAGGTGCTAATAACTATCAACGTCCCGAAGAACGGACAAGAATACACTTTCTAATCAACACAAGTAAATCCTAACCACGACAATGCACAATTACATATCACCATTTCGCAAAGTCATAACTTTTAACATCGTTCGACAATTTACGAATTCGTAACAAATGTAACACTATTATCAAAGGTTTCAAAAATCAAACACAAATTGTCACAAAGTTGAAGCAATAAACAATTCGAAACCCTAAATTAACAACTACCTAGACCGGGGTGAAACCGAGATGATTAGCCGCTCATGATTGAAGAAGCTTGATCACCGGATGATTGGGATGCGAATTGAATCATCTTGAATCTTGTGGAATGGTAGAAGGATGAGGATTAGGGTGTTGGTGGATGATGATGGTGAAAGGAATGATGATTGGATGAACTAGGGTTTGGTGGATGATGATTGTGAAAGATGATGATGGTCACGATTCTTGATGAATTCGGGTTGTGATGATGAAGGTGATGGAATAGATATGAATGGTAGGTGATTCTTCAAGAAGTGGTTTCAAACTCAATTTCAAGTGTAACTCCCATTTTTCCAAAAATGACTTTTTCTCTAAAAAATCCCGTTTTTACCAATCAGCCGGTGTGCAGCCGATAATGCGTCAATTTCTGGCCTTTCAAAACCTTATAGTTTGATTCGTCTCGTCGAGCTACCCCAAATGCATATATTATAAGCCCCGAAACTCATTTTCTAGCCCAGGATAAGCCAAAATGAAGTTTGGACTGTTTCTGGTGCAGAGTTCAGCTCAGTTTTGCCTCCTTTTGCATTTTCTTCAATTATGTTCTCTCTAGCATCCGCCCAAAGCTTCAGTAAATCTCTAAAATGCACCTTAAACCAGTCAATGCCTGCAAAACACAAACCATATCAAAGTAATGTATTCTAGAAAGTAACTTCGTGTAATTAACCGAAATTAAAACCATTAAGCTATGGAATTTTTCCAACCCATCACATCCCCACACTTGTCTTTTGCTTGCCCTCAAGCAAATCTGTTTTTTACTTTCATGTGGGTCGAACGAAAAACACACTCCCCATTCCCGAGACTAAGGTTAAGGTCTATTGTCATGCTCGATTCAAACTTTTTACAATTTTCGACATATTTAGCAATAAATGATTAATCTTGTAAAAATGGTTATCTAAGATTAACCCGCCCTTAAAACTCGCAATTCATACATATCCCTCACAATGTTCACTCCACTCGGTTTACAAGTTGGCTAATTTTAATGATGTATTAGCACTTTTTAAAGTAATCACTCAAAACCGATTAGAACACGTACCCGCATAGGCTTGCAACTCAATCATTCTCCACCACCGAACACAAATACTAAGCACAAGTCAAAAGGTCTTTGTAAGGGTTGTAACAGGGCTAGGCTCAGGGTAGGAAGTAGGATATTTAAAGTGGCTAAGGTGATGAAAATTCGATTTTTATTACAAACCATTAAACTAAACAAAACTCAATATAAACATCAACTATAAGGCAACAACTGTCGCCTTTTATTCCAACAACTACTAACACATATTTTTGTGTTTTTTTTTCTCAACGCTTTCTCATTTTTTTTTTCAACATTTTCTGAATTTTTGCTTTTTTTTATATATATATGAATAAATCACAACTATACAAACTTAACTCCTATAATCGAATCTTCATCACACGGGTTTAAAAGGAAAAGGCTTATGGTTATGGGCTAAATGGGTCGTCAAACGAAAGGTTTAGGCTCAAAGTTGGCTACTAAGGGATAAATTTTTTTTGGTAAGGATATATAAATGGTGTAAAAGGAAAAGGTTTACCTAATGCCTTAATCATTCTTGTGCTTGTATTCGGTCTGTGGTCTCAAACGTATCAAAAGATGCAAGTTCTACAATACATGACTAATGGTCCACTCAAACAAAGAAATATGTGTATATATAATGTATACAAGTGGCTCAAAATCTCACGTATAAAGGTATGGAATATGATATACATGAATTGCAAGTTTCTTAGGCGAATTACTCCCAAATAACCACCCGCTAAATACCCGTCATGCTATTAATCCGAACTTGACCATGACAAATGGGTTGTGTTATCCCTCGTTAACTTAGTTACGTGTGCTTTTAAGATCGCTTCAAACAAAGACATTTTGAATTTTTTTTGTAATTTTTCCCTCATCCCCACACTTGAGGTAAACATTGTCCTCAATGCGTAGTGTTTAAATGAACGGGTCAAAAATCGAAAAATTTTTACTCCCCCATCCCCACACTTGAGGTAAACATTGTCCTCAATGTGTAAGAACTAGAGTTTTTAAATCGCACAAGGGATGTGACACGGCTAATTTCCCAAAAATTTAACCCCGAAAACTAAAGTACAATTACAATCCACTTATTACTAACTAAGAATCAAGGTAAAAGGAAACGCATGCACCTGTTCTTTTTTTTTTCTCGCTAGATGCCCATATCTTCTTCTTCTCTTCACAAAAACGGACGTCCCTCGAACATGATGTACCAACAAATCTTAACCCTTGTGTAGAAGCATGCTTCTCACAACCATTGAAATTTGTTAGCTACTTAGTTCTACCATTTTTATGAAAGTGTTACCAAGTCATGCGTTAATTTATCTTGATTTATGTGGAAAAATAATTTACAACAACAACAATCCTAACTCACTTTCGTAGGAATCACGGTTGCATTTAGCTTATGCAACAAGCCTTTTTAAACCTCCCAATAGCTTGAGAGGACGAGAGGTCTCGTGAGGGTTATATAGGGAACACACCCACAACGTTCATTTAACTAGGCAAAAAGAAATAATAACGAAACAGAAATAAACAAAACAAAAAAAAATACAACAAAATACATACCTTGCCGTCATCGCTGTTATCGTTTGTTCGGATCGACTGGTGGTTTTTTTTTTTTTTTTTTATAGGAAATAGGGTGCTTTGGGTCCAATAAGAACGAGACAATACTCTACGCACCCATTATTAAAAATTTGTAATAAAAGGTGATTATGGATCGGGTTTTTAAGAGAAGCGGGTGAAGACTTGGGGTGATTTGGAATCTCACAAAACGAAGAACAAACACCACAAAAATATTCACCTCTTTTTTTTTTTTAAATAACTTAGGTGAATGTTTAGAAGATCTAGGTCGGGTGTGTGTAACTCCAGAAGCAAAGAAGAGAAAAAAATTGACTTCAGCATCGTGCCTGAGCACTTCGCGTCGGCCACGTTGTCTCCGGCGTCGGCGACTGCAACTGGGTAACGCATATACATCCGACGCCAATCTCCCTTGCCTACGCCACTAATCACTATTAGTTCGACGCCACTCTTTAAACGGCCGTCGGCGACGGCTATTCCGGCGTCGGCGACGCCATCAAAGTTCAACAAAAACCTCCGACGCTTTGTATTCCTGCCTACGCGTGAAGTGGCCGACGCCACTTGGTGAACAACCGTCGACGACGGTGATATCGGCGTCGCTGACGCTCAATCAGTGGCCAACTTTTTATTTTATTTTATTTTTTCAATTTTTTTTCAGTTTTTCAGCTGAATTTTCAGTTTTGCAGATGAATGTTGCAGTGAGAACGATGATGTTGACATACGATGTCAACTTTGACTACTAATTACATATATGTTATAAGGGTGAAGGGAGTGGGGCGGTAAAGTGATCGGCAAACCGGTTTGCCGAGCGGCAACACCAGCGCCGTCCCTTTTTACCGCGCGACAATCTTGTGAAACCGGTGAACCTTTGCCGCAATCATGTGAAATCGGTGATGATGATCAAGCTTGGAATATGCAGACAAAAAAGGAATATTCCTTTGACTTTAATGAAATTTTAGTTAAAAAAAAAGTTTACCACTTTCAAGTGTCTACACCACTGCCAACACTTTTCACCAAAGTTTAAACTTTTTACCCTCTCTGACGTGGCACACTCTGATTGGTCCATTTTAAAGTTTGCCACTTTCACCTGTTTAACCACTCCCTTCACCCTAATAGGTGGCAAAATGGGTGGGTTGGGTAGGTTTGGGTAATGGGTTAGGATGGGTATGGGTTAGGATGGGTTTGGGTTAGGATGGGTTTTTTTTTTAAAATGTCAAGATGGGTTTAGGTCACAATGGTTTCGGTCATGATAGGCTAAAAATTAAAAAAATATCAGAAAAATTTAAAAAAATAAAAAAAAAATCAAAAAAATCAAAAAAAAATCAGAAAAATTAAAAAAAATCAGAAAAATTTAAAAAATTCAAAAAAATTTAAAAAAAAATCAGAAAAATTAAAAAAAAAAATCAAAAAAATCAAAAAAATTTAAAAAAATCAGAAAAATTAAAAAAATTAAAAAAAAATCAAAAAAATAAAAAAAAAATCAGAAAAATTAAAAGAATCAAAAAAATTCATGATGCCGCATTCATCACTCCCATAGTCACAAGCAAATAAACATCAAAATATTCATTGATCGTCTACATTACATTTCATCACAAACATGTAATTATAGGCTGATCCCTTAACCGAAAACTTAGGAAAAACAGTAATAGCATATAATTCAAGTAAACAAATGCATCCCAAATTCCATATACCCAATCAAACAGCACTCACAATATTCACAACCAACACACATCCATGAAAACTTGCTAGTCAAAAATCCATCAAACCAACATCATGTTGGCAACATGTAAAAATGCACCCACAGAAGAAGGAAAAAAAAACCACAAAGCTCCAACAAAATATCAAACAGAAAGAAGACAAAAATCTTGTTTCGGATCCTATAGAAGAAAACCCATAAATCAATCTACAACAAACACATAAAACATAAAAATTAAAACTTTTTCATACCACAGATCTTAATCGGAGCTTCGAGCTCCAAAAGATTGGGCTGTTGGAGAAAGATTTCACGAGAAGTGGTACAAAGCAACCGGATCTCAGCCTCCGGTCAATCGGTCTAGAATCACAAGATGACGTGAATAGGCCCAATCGGTCTAGCGTTCTTCGATTTGTTCAGCGGTTGATTCTCTCACACGCATCGAAGGTTCGCAGAGCAACCGGCGGCTGCTGGCGCTGCGGAGGAAACTGGCGGCGCCGCGGAAGGAGGGATTGAGATGACATGATTGGCGATTGGATCGAGTGGGTGCGGGAGACGCCGTCGGTGGTGGTGAGGAGCGGCGATGTGGTGGTGGAGTCGTCGGTGGAAAGATGATGGCGATTGAGATTGAGATGACATGATTGGCGATTGGATCGAGTGGTGGTAAACCCTAGTTCGCAGTTAGAAGAAGAAGGTTATCGACGAGGACTTGTTGATAGTTAAAACCCATCTTGACCCATGTTAAAATTTAGATGGGTATTTTAAAACCCATCCTAACCCATCTTGACTAAATTCTCAGCCCATTTTGACTTATTTCCTTTTTTAAAGAGACCCAAAATAACCCAAAATATCATGGTTGGGTTTTTGTTGCCACCCCTATGTTATATTTATTTATTTTATCATTATTAGTGTGCTTTTGTTTTCACGTCAAGTTCAGCCCTTTTTTATTTTTTTTATTTTATTATTATTATTATTATTTAATTTTTTATATATATATTTTTAAGTGTTTATCATGATTAAAAAAAAAACTAATACTAAACTAGACTAAATAGATAAACTAAAACGAATTGTGAAAGGAAATATACAACAACAATTAGCTTACCACCTCATGGTGGTCGAATGGCGTGCTTACCGTCTACGAACTCCTCAAAATCACCCACTGGTGATTCATACAATTTGTTGCCAAACGGTCCAAACTTTCTCACCTCCTCTTCCTTCTTCTTTTCTTGAGGTGACTTCTTTGCCTTCTTCTTTTTGACCGTCATCTTCTTTGTTTCTCCAAACCGACCAACCATAGCACATACCTTTTTGTTTGGATTCATCGAGTGGGTTAGTAAAATTTGGAAAAATATTTTAATTTAATTCCCGGTCCCCAAACTTCATGCTTACCGTTCCCGTTGCACAATTTATTATGGCGTTAGCAGTTGCCAGGAACGGTCTACCCAGTATAACTATCGGTTGGGTGTCCTCAACACACCCAACATAGTCTACTATCAAAAAGTCAGCTGGGTAGTAGCAATCATCCACCTTAACAATCACATCCTCCACCATCCCCCTTGGATGCGTGGGAGTCTGATCGGCCAATACCACGGGAGTATCAAATTTTTTTAATGGACCAAAATCATATTGGTCATACAAACTCCCGGGCAAGATGCTCACACAAGCTCCAAGATCTAGGAGCGCTCTTTCAATTTTGAATGTCCCAATTTGAATTGGAATAAGAGGATCTCTCGGATCTTGAGCTTTTTGAGGAAGGGCACTCGATAAAACGGCACTAACATGAGATATCAAATCAACAGGTTTGGGTAATTTGTTGTGTCGTTTTTCGATGCTTAACTCCTTTAAGCATTCCACATGAGCCGAAATTTTTTTAATGTCATCAAGTAACGGCAAATTAATTTTTGCTTGTTTAAAAATTTCCCACCTCTCGTCCTTTGGTGGGCACCGTTCTTCAAGCTTTGATGCATTACTCGAGTTAATTTGATTTAAACAATTTTCACAAAAAGAATTTTTATTCATGTTTTTAATTTTAATTTGTGAAATCGTTTCTTGTTCATTTTTACTTTCCGACTCGTCACTTGTATTTTCCAATACACCATCAACGCATTGTGGTGGTGGAATGTTTTCAACACTACTACAAACCTCATCATTTGAAAGGAGACGTACCGCGCTAACGCGTGCATTCCTCACGTTGCTTGCGCTAGAACCTTGATGCTTCGGGTTCACTGTAGTGTCACTTGGAAGCTTTCCCATGCTTCCCCTCATTTGAGCCATTTCCTCCGCAAGTTGCCCCACTTGCTTCTCCAACGCATTATGGGATTTATCTCGTACCTCAAACTCTTTCTTCATCTCTTGATTTGAATGGTTGATAGCATTCATAATAGCATCAAGTTTAGAGTTTAATGAATGATCACCGCCTTGATTGTTATTCCGTTGGTAACCCCCTTGGTTACCTCCTTGGCGAGTTTGGTGCAAATACCCACCTTGATTTCCCGATTGGAAATTCGGATTCATTTGGTTGGAGGCATTACCATACCTAAAGTTAGGATAGTTCCTCAAACCGGGGTGGTAAGTGTTGGAGTTCATATCGTATTGCCTCCGGTCTCCATGCACTTGATTCACATCCACAGTGGCTTGACAATTCTCGGTCCGGTGACCGATGTCGCCGCATTCTTCACATACGGTGTATTGCACCGCACCGCACCCACTTCTTTTTTCTTCATGCGGGCCAACTCCCACTCCAACGTTTCAATCCGATCCTTAGAACTCGCATCGCGATCGGGCCAAGACCTTGAGGTAGAGTGCTTTTTGGCTCGGTCGGCCGATTCTTTCGCCTTTGACCTCTTGCTCATCCTCTCGAGGAACTCCCAATCATCGTCATCGTGATTACTCAACAAAGTTCCATTACTCGTCTACTCAAGGTGGTTCCATGTCTCATCATCCAACCCTCGCACAAAACATTTAACCAACTCCCACTTTTCGATTTGATGGTGTGGGCACTTTCGAATCAACTCCTTGTACCTTGTGAATGCTTCGTGCAACGGTTCGCTTGATAATTGGTGGAAAGACCTAATTTCATCTCTAGCGTCATTGGTCTTCGCCATCGAATAGTACTCATCAAGAAAAACTTGTTGCATCTCACCCCATGTCCGAATACTATTCGCTGGAAGTGTAAGAAACCATTGTTTCGCCTTATCTTTTAGCGAAAACTGGAATAACCGAAGCTTGACCTCCTTCAACGCAAAATTATGCCCCCCGATTGTGCTACATATAGACGAAAACTCCGCCAAATGGGTGTATGGTTCGTCATTAGATCTCCCATTGAAATGGGGAAGTATGTTGATGTAGTGGGGCTTGCAATCGAACATCCTTCTTTCGCAAACTATTGGAGAGTCATTATCGGTAACCACCGGTCGAAAACGGTCATTCACTCCCCGTAGAGGTTGTTGACAGCGCTGTGGACCGTTAACCTCTTGATCAACCGGCCTTCGATTGTCCCTTTGTTCACCTCCCCTATCACCTCTTTGATTCCCACCTTGATTAACTCTTTGGTTACCTCCTCCCACGAAACGAGGAATCCGGTTAGGGTTAGCATTGTTGTTGTAAAACCCATCATTCTGGTTCCTTTGGTTGTTGTTTCGTGGTTGACGATTGTTTTCGTAGCCGTCATTTCTCGCATTCCCGTATCCATAGTTATCATTCCCCACAAAATTGGCATTTTGGTAGCCAAACTCATCATATTCAAAACCTCTAGCATTGTAGACGTTACCTCTATTCACATACCCCCAATCTTCATCATCAACCCGAGCATCGTAATTACCCCCATCATCCGAATATTCCGTATGGACACTCACATGTTCCGGCGATTGGTAACCGGGAACACTAAACGACTCATCATCGGGGATGACGTTTCTCAAATCATCTATATTAAGGACCGGGTCTTCTTTCGCGGGATTGCCACGATCTCGATTGCCTCTACGGTCAGAATTGACATTCCGGTCATCGAGGTGAATGGGTAAGGAATTTTGTCGGTGAAGGTTTTGTTGTTGGGGTGTTCTTTGGGTGTTGTTGGGATTTTGGTTTCGGAAAGGTGGTGTGGGTGGTCTAGAATTGCTATTACCACCTGGTTGCTCTTGAGGTATAGGTTGTACGTTTTGGGCGGGATTGAAGTTGCTTCGGTATTGGAATTGGTTCGGATTTTGATTCTGGTTAAAGTTTTGGTTTGAGTTTTGATTTGCCATTGAATCAGTTTCAATGGATGGTGTGAGTTGTGGTGTTTGGGTGACTTGGTTAGAAGCAAGTGTTGCCTCCAACCGGCTTGCTAAATTCCTTCTTGCAACTCTTTCGATTTCCGGTTCGTAGACTAATGGTGAAGTCCTCCCGGAGTTCCGCGTATGCATGCACTACCTGTAACCTGCACAAGTAACACACCCCGCGTAACAAGGAAAAAGACAAAGTACAAGAAAAGAAATTATGCAAATTAAACAGATAATCACACAAATTCAAACAATATCCAAACACAAAGCGCACGCACTCCCCGGCAACGGCGCCAAAATTTGATCGGAGTGTCGCGCTCCGGTCAAAGATAATATTTATATGCCCTAATTACCCTTAACAAATAGCTAGTGGTAGTGAGGGGTCGAACCACGAAGAGTATGTGGTTTGTGTGTGGATTCGATTGAATTATCAAGAATGTCACGTATTATGAAGCTTACTAGAATGTTTTTGTGTTTTTGTTTAATTGAGAGAAATGAGTTTGGATTAAATGAATTGACAACTAATGATTAATGATTACGAGAAAATTGATTACTAGAACAATAATAAGAAAAAGGAATCACACCCGGTTTCGGTAATTGCTAACCTAGGATTTCTACAAGTTTTAGATTCAATTCAAATGCATTCGATTAACGGATTTAGTGTACCGTGACTTAGGTGCTAATAACTATCAACGTCCCGAAGAACGGACAAGAATACACTTTCTAATCAACACAAGTAAATCCTAACCACGACAATGCACAATTACATATCACCATTTCGCAAAGTCATAACTTTTAACATCGTTCGACAATATACGAATTCGTAACAAATGTAACACTATTATCAAAGGTTTCAAAAATCAAACACAAATTGTCACAAAGTTGAAGCAATAAACAATTCGAAACCCTAAATTAACAACTACCTAGACCGGGGTGAAACCGAGATGATTAGCCGCTCATGATTGAAGAAGCTTGATCACCGGATGATTGGGATGCGAATTGAATCATCTTGAATCTTGTGGAATGGTAGAAGGATGAGGATTAGGGTGTTGGTGGATGATGATGGTGAAAGGAATGATGACTGGATGAACTAGGGTTTGGTGGATGATGATTGTGAAAGATGATGATGGTCACGATTCTTGATGAATTCGGGTTGTGATGATGAAGGTGATGGAATAGAGATGAATGGTAGGTGATTCTTCAATAAGTGGTTTCAAACTCAATTTCAAGTGTAACTCCCATTTTTCCAAAATTGACTTTTTCTCTAAAAAATCCCGTTTTTACCAATCAGCCGGTGTGCAGCCGATAATGCGTCAATTTCTGGCCTTTCAAAACCTTATATTTTGATTCGTCTCGTCGATTTACCCCAAATGCATATATTATAAGCCCCGAAACTCATTTTCTAGCCCAGGATAAGCTAAAATGAAGTTTGGACTGTTTTTGGTGCAGAGTTCAGCTCAGTTTTGCCTCCTTTTGCATTTTCTTCAATTATGTTCTCTCTAGCATCCGCCCAAAGCTTCAGTAAATCTCTAAAATGCACCTTAAACCCGTCAATTCCTGCAAAACACAAACCATATCAAAGTAATGTATTCTAGAAAGTAACTTCGTGTAATTAACCGAAATTAAAACCATTAAGCTATGGAATTTTTCCAACCCATCATTTACTGGGTTATCCGTTTAGTGTGCTATCTGTGCTTTGTGCATCAAGTTTGTCACTAATGTTTGTGTGTAAATAAATGGAGTGACAGTAATAAAATGTGATGCATGAGTATCTATGTATCAGAAAACATAAAGCAGTTTAGTCACAATTGTAATCAAGCACAGTAATTAAGCACTAATGAAATATTAATCAATTTGTACGGATACCTGGATTTGTGAGGGTTGTCACAAGACGTACCGAAGACGGCCTTTCGTATGCGGTATAAGCATTATTATTTCCTCGTAATGCCCTTTGGGTTGACTAATGCACCCGCAACTTTCATGGACCTCATGAACCGGGTTACCAAACCTATGCTGGATAAGTCGGTAATCGTATTTATCGATGACATTTTAGTGTATTCGAAGAATGAAGCGGAGCATGTTTACCATTTGCAAGAAGTATTAGAGACACTCAGACGAGAAAAGTTGTATGCAAAATTCTCAAAGTGCGCCTTCTGGTTACGAGAGGTGTAGTTTCTCGGGCATATCATTAGTGCCGACGGGGTACTAGTGGATCCGTCAAAAGTAGAAGCCGTGTCAAAATGGAACACTCCAAGGAATCCCTCAGAAATCCGAAGCTTTTTAGGGCTCGCAGGATATTATCGGAGATTCATACAAGATTTCTCCAAAATTGCCTTACCGTTGACCAAATTGACTCGCAAGGGGGAAAGATTTGTATGGGGCATCGAACAAGAGAAAGCCTTCCAAACGCTCAAAGAAAAGTTAACTCACGCTCCGGTGTTAACGTTACCCGGAAGGAGTTGACGACATGGTGGTTTACTCGGGTGCGTCACATTCGGGGCTCGGAAGTGTTTTAATGCAACGAGGCAAGGTTACTCGGATAGCCTATGCCTCGAGGCAACTGAAGATCCATGAAAAGAACTACCCGACTCATGACTTGGAGTTGGCAGCAGTGGTATTTGCCTTAAAAATATGGAGACATTACTTGTATGGGGTAAAATGTACCATTTTTACCGACCATAAAATTTTGAAATGTTTCTTCGATCAGAAGGAATTAAACATGAGGCAGAGGCGATGGTTGGAAACGGTCAAGGACTACGATTGTGAAATACACTATCACCCTGGGAAAGCCAATGTAGTGGCAGATGCGTTGAGCCGAAAGGCAGAATACGCCCCGATATAAGTACAATCAATGTAGCTTATTATGACCTCGGGCTTACTAGAACGAATCCGAGAAGCACAAGTTGAAGCAGTGAAGGTGGAAAACTGGAAAAAGGAAAGAATTGTTGGCCAATTCAAGGATCTTGAAGAAGGCAATCACGGTTTGAAAACATGTTTCAATAGAATTTGGGTTCCTAACACATGTGGAGTTAAAAAGCTTCTACTCGATGAAGCACACAAATCCCGTTATTCCATCCATCCGGGAGCGACCAAGATGTATAACGACTTGAAACAAAACTATTGGTGGCCCGGAATGAAAAGAGATGTAGTGAAATACGTGGAGAAATGCCTGACATGTCTGCAAGTCAAGGCGGAACACCAAAAACCATACGGTAAGCTCCAACCGTTGGAAATTCCGGTTTGGAAATGGGAACATATTACAATGGGCCTGTTAACCAAACTACCAAGGACGAACCACGGATTTGATGCAATATGGGTAGTTGTTGATAGACTGACAAAGAGTGCTCACTTTATTCCGATACGTGAGACTTATACGTCAGAAAAGATGTCGGAAGTTTACACTAATGAGATAGTGGCACGCCACGGAGTACCAGTATCCATCGTGTCCGATAGGGATACCAGATTCACATCAAATTTTTGGCGAGATTTCCAAGAGCAAATGGGAACAAAATTGTTCATTAGCACTGCGTACCATCCTCAGACGGATGGACAGAGCGAAAGAACGATACAGACATTGGAAGACATGCTACGGGCATGTATAATCGACTTCGGAGGTAGTTGGGATGTTTATCTACCAATGGTCTAGTTTTCGTATAATAACAGTTACCATGCTAGTATCGGGATGGCACCATACGAAATGCTTTACGGTAGGAAATGCCGGACACCAGTGTGTTGGGGTGAGGTGGGTCCATGTGAACTCGCCCATAAAGACATAGTTCGAGCCACTAATGAAAAGATTGACGTGGTTCGGGCACACTTGAAAACGGCTTAAGATAGACAAAAGTCGTATGCGGACAAAAGGAGGAGACCGATCGAGTTTCACATCGGCGACAAGGTCATGCTTAAGGTATCCCCATGGAAAGGGGGTTATCCGGTTTAGAAAGAGAGGAAAATTAAGCCCGAGATTTATTGGGCCGTTTACAATTGTCGAACGAGTAGGAAAGGTAGCATACCACCTTGAACTACCGGAGGAATTAAGTGGAATTCATAGCACATTTCATGTGTCACATCTTCGGAAATGTCTAGCGGACGAAACGACTTATATCCACTACGATGAAATCGAGGTGGATGATAGCCTTAACTATGTGGTGAAGCCCACTGTGATTTTGGATCGTTGATATTCACCAATTTACACATATTTTAGTCCCCAATTTTATTCCCTTTTTATGCGTTTTCGGCCGTAAAACCATGAATCGAGTACTTAATCAAGTATAGTTTTGTTTACAGGCCTAAAAATGCATGCCAAACAAGATGATAGTGAAAACAAGGACTTTCCGGACGAAACGACAAAGCTGCGAACATTCTGTGAAGATTCTGACCAGGGCGTTTGGCACGGTCGTGCAATGAGTAGAACGACCGTGCGTATCCGACAACATACTCCAGCCCGGCAGTGCACGCTGGTGCGATCGGGAGTGCAATCCAATCCCGGAGTTGAACGACCGTGCGGATGGTTGCACCCCGTGCGGATCCGATGACTAGCACCAACCCGGAAAGGCATTGCCCGTTCAGATGTCCGTGCAACCCTTACCCGGAGATGCACGCTCGTGCCGCCTAAGGAACGGTCGTGCGAGATCGAAGACTGGTCAATATCTGATGATGTCATGCGGTATGGTAAACAGTAACTCCAATGATTCAAAAAGTGAACGGTCGTGCACTTTATTGGCACGACCGTGCGATCGCTAAAAGTTATAAAAAACATGCAGAAACATTCTGTTCGGAACTCTGGATATTTTGGGAGCTCTTCAGGCGATTTTCAGGCTCCGGAGGCATTAGCTTTCACCCGGATTCATGCCACATTGTGCTGATTAGCTCCGTTATCTTCCGGATTCTTAATCTAGTGCTCGTTTATGGTTTGATTTTCTAATCTTTCCATAATTTTGTTAATGTTTCAAGCATTTAGATTAATGTTTTATGTATTATTGTAAGCCTTTGGGCAAAAACAACAATCCCTTGCTTAATTATAACCATTAGTATGTTAATTTTGTTTGTAATGACACTTGGAAGTATTTTCTATGTTAATCTTTGATGATTAGTTTGCAACCTTGTTATTGATATTGATTTCTTGATTATAAGTAATTATGTTGGGTGATTAATATTTGGTTAGTTGAGATAGTTGAAAAATGAAGCTTAATTAATCATGTATCAGTAGACTTTAAACTTGGTTAACTAGTTTAGCTTGGTTAAAATGTGTGCACCATAATACTAGAAATGGTTAGTGGTTTAATAAAATGTAATTATTGTTAAAAAAGAAAGCTTTCCGTCACGTAAGGACCTTAACAGGTTAAATGGTGTTGTTATGAATTCTTGCCATGAATTGTTAACTTAGTTAGTAGTTTAGGCCAAAATTGTTATCTTGGTGAATTTATATGCAAGATTTGTAAAATGAACTCGGTTGTGATTTAATCTAGTTTATGCTTGTCTCGGTGGTTGCATTGTGTTTATCGGTGTCACTTTCCTTGATTAAGTGAGGTTAGAAAACTCCTAACGGATGACTAACTTATTTTTAAGAGATTTTCATAGACATTTATCAATTGCACATTAAAGAACAATTTTAGGTGGTTAAAGTGTGTTTATCGTTTTAGCTTTCCGAGTGACTGTCATGTTAGGATTCCCGAAAGGGATACTAATTGTCTTGAAAATGAAGAATTGACCAAATGTTTCTAGTGACAAAACCGACTTAATTCACATGCTTTGGTTGTGTATAAAGCAAGGCTATTTATCTATTTACATATTTCGAAGTCTATTATGTTTTATAAGTATTTGTTTATGCTTATTTTAGTCGTTATAAAATCACACAACTTATCTTTCTTCCGTTAATTTAATGACAAAGGTTTAGTATTATTCCTCCGTCCACTTCCTTGGATCGATACTTGGTTCTTACCGATACTTTACTACATATATGACGGAGTACACTTGCCTCTTTCGTGTGTGTTTTGATGTTGAAGTATAAATCACTTTTATAAATTTAAAACCGAATCGTGTGTAATTTCATTATAAAAATATGTATATACGCGCACACGTCAAGTTTTTGGCGCCGTTGCCGGGGAAGTGGCGAGCTTTAGGAACGACCCGAGTCATTATTTTCATCGGTGTTTATACTTGTGAATATTTTCGTGATTATTTATTCGTTTATTTATTTGTTAATATTTCTTGTTTTAATTTAATTTATTCGTTTTCCAAGTCTTTTTTTTGTACACTTGTAAATTTTTAGTCCATTTATTTGTTCGAATTTGAATTTATTTATTTATTTATTCTTTGGGTTTTCGGCTTCGCAAAATCATTTTTACATTAGACGATTCGATTATTTTTATTGCTTTAATTTTTATAAAATTTCGGGCCTATTTTCGGATTTTTATAAAATTTTCAGCTCATTTAAAATAATATTCTGTTTCTTTTCAAAAAAAAAAAAAACCAGCATTATTATATTAATAAAATATTCATTGTATCAATTTTTCGTTTGCAGGTTGATGTCCTCAACCCCCGCTCCCGATCCTGTTGAGCCGTCAGACGAACCCGAGCACGATCTGAGGAGGCGTATTCGTGATAGATCTCGCACGGTAGCGCTGCTACTCGCAGCTGGTGAGCCGGAGCAGGAGGTACCCGCTGAAGCCGAGGGCTCAGGGGCAGTAGGGAACGCAATCATGGCGGACGAAGAGCGACCTTTGAATGAATCGAATCAGCCCGGCGGGGCAAGCCTGGAGCCGAGTATCCTACAGCCTACTATAGATGCACCTACATTTGAAATTAAATCTAGTATTATTAACATGGTGCAGAATTTGGTACAGTTCGACTGGCGTGAGCATGAGGATCCCGGGAGACATATTGCTGCTTTTCTCGCTGTTTGTTCGACATTTAGGATTAGGGGTGTTTCTGAGGATGCTGTGCGGTTGGGGTTGTTTCCATTTTCATTGCGTGACAAAGCTAGAGCTTGGCTTATGTCACTTCCAGCTGAGTCCATCAAGACCTGGAATGAGCTGGCGGAGTTATTCATGCAAAAATACTTTCGGCCTGAGATAACAACCAAGTTGAGAAACCGGATTGTGACCTTTCGCCAGGACGAGGGAGAGTCGTTGCACACGGCCTGGGAGAGATTTAAAGATTTGTTGATTGATGTTCCACATCATGGCTTCTCCAAGAGACAGCTGGTCTTGACGTTCTATCAAGGGCTTAGCTACCATACGCAGGAGCGATTAGACGTGAATGCAGGAGGCGATCTAGGAACGAAGACGCCGAATGAAGCGTATGATATCATAGAAAAAGTTGCGTTGAAATCCAGCTCGCGTCGCGAAGGAGATAGAGGCCGAGCAACATCATCATCATCATCATCAGCACCTCGCCCAGGAGTGCACGCTGTGGACGATTACACGGCTATTACTGCACAAATCTCGGCTCTTGCAGCGAAATTCGATAAGTACCAGATAGTCGCGCAGGCTGGTTCAAGATGTAACCAGTGTGAAGTGTCACACGAGCCTGGTGTGTGCTTTTAGGGAGTCGTGTATGAGGGCCACGAAGAAGTGGATTTTGTGAGTAATCAGGCGAGGCCACAAAACAACCCGTACAGCAATACCTATAATCCCGGATGGAGGAATCACCCAAATTTTGGGTGGCGAGCGAATGTGGGAAATCAAAACCCATTGGGATTTACTCAGCGCGCTCCAACGCCACCGCAGGCTCAGGGTCAACAATTTCAGCCATACAACCAGCCTTACCAGCAGCGTCCATATTCGTATCAGAATCAGGGCACTGGGAGTAGTTCCCAGCAGCAGGCCCCTCAGTCTAGTTCCAAGCTGGAGGATATGATGGCTCAGCTTCTTACTAGCTCCTCGAGTGCAAATCAGTTGGCAGAAAAATGATACCAACAGAGCGAGGATCGTTTTCTTTCCCACGAGGGAGAAATGAGGAGTCACAAGGCCTCGATTTAGAATATCGAGAACCAGGTTGGTCAGCTGGCAAAGATGATGTCTAAAAGACCCCCAGGTGGTCTTCCGGGCAATACAGAGACAAACCCGAGCGAGCATGTGAATGTTGTCATGACCAGGAGTGGTAAGACTATCGGACCCGACATATCGGACTCAACACCGATCACTGGAGCGGTCCCGACTGACACACCGGACGAGGTGCAAGCCAGGCTACGCCCAGTAAGTACAGCACAAGTCCAGGAGCCAGTCAAGGATTACACTCCCCCAGTACCATATCCGGGCAGGCTGAAGAAACAGAAGAATGAAGAACAATACGGTAAGTTCCTTGAGTTGTTTAAGCAACTTCACATAAATATACCATTTGTTGAAGGCTTGGCCCAGATGCCAAAGTATGCCAAATTCCTAAAGGACATCCTCTCGAATAAACAGAAGCTCAAGGATATATCATGTGTGGTGATGAATGAAACTTGTTCTGCCGTTCTGCAAAACCGTCTGCCCACAAAAATGGGAGATCCGGGCAGTTTCACGCTCCCTTGTTTGATTGGAAACATGTCTGTTAGCCATGCATTGGCTGATTTGGGAGCGAGTATCAACCTTATTCCTTATAAGGTTTTTACTAAACTGGATCTGGGTGAGCCGTCACCCACTAGAATGAGCATTCGGTTGGCAGATCGTTCATTCAAGTATCCGCGTGGATTTGTTGAAAACATGCTTGTTAAAATTGATGAATTTGTTTTCCCCGTGGATTTTGTTATTCTTGACATGGACGAAGATTCAAGAGTGCCTTTAATACTTGGACGCCTGTTCCTCAATACTGCGAGGACGATTGTTGATGTGGTAGCTGGCCAAATCACGCTCCTAGTAAATGACGAGCACGTGACATTTGATATCAAAAGATCAATGCAGCATCCGCAAAGTCACGATGACATGCTTTACTATGTCGACATTGTCGATGCATGTGTGTGCTCTCATTTTCAAGGCACTGTTGACGAGATTGATTCAGGCACACGTCTGTCGTGTGGGGTGCTGATTGGCATTACGCAGGAGGGCCACGATTTCGAGCAGCCAGTCTATCAGATTGGTGACGATGGTTCCCAGAGTCCGGAGAGGTTTCTAGAAATTGGCCATGTAGAAGAAGAGAAAGCAAAACCTTCGATTGAAGTTCCGCCGTCTTTGGAGTTGAAAGAACTCCCACCACATCTTGAGTATGCATTTCTGGACGAGGAGTGTCGCTTACCGGTCATCATTTCGGCATTATTGGAAAAGGATGAGAAGAATCAGCTTCTCGAGGTTCTTAGACTTCATAAGAGAGCCATTGCGTGGAAAATCATGGATATCAAGGGCATCAATCCTTCTTTTTGTACTCACAAAATTCTGATGGAAGACGAGTACAAGCCTTGTGCACAGCATCAGAGGCGTTTAAATCCGAATATGCAAGACGTGGTGAAGAAAGAAGTGATTAAGTTGTTGGATGCTGGATTGATATATCCTATATCTGACTTTGTGTGGGTGAGTCCAGTGCAGGTAGTACCCAAGAAAGGAGGTATTACTGTAGTCTCAAATGATAGGAATGAGCTAATTCCTACCCGTACCATCATTGGGTGGCGAGTTTGCATTGACTACTGTAACTCAACGATGCTACTCGTAAGGATCACTTCCCGGTTCCATTAATCGATCAGATGTTGGAGCATCTGTCAGGGAAGTTGTATTACTGCTTCTTGGACGGCTTCTCTGGGTACTTCCAAATTCCTATTGCTCCTGAGGATCAGGAGAAGACTACCTTTACCTGCCCCTTCGGTACGTTCGCCTACCGGCGTATGCCTTTTGGGTTGTGTAATGCACCGGCGACCTTCCAGAGATGCATGGTTACAATTTTTCATGATATGATCGAGGATTCTATGGAGGTTTTCATGGATGACTTTTCAGTATTTGGGGATTCCTTCGATCATTGTTTGGAAAATTTGAAGAAGATGTTGAAGAGGTGTGAAGAGACGAATCTGGTCCTAAACTGGGAAAAGTGCCACTTTATGGTGAAAGAGGGCATAGTTCTGGGACATAAGATTTCTCGTGCTGGTATGGAGGTCGATCCAGCTAAAGTTGACGTTATTTCACGACTTCCACCTCCCACCTCTGTGAGAGCGATACGGAGCTTTCTTAGTCATGCAGGGTTCTATAGGCGATTCATCAAGTATTTCTCAAAAATCGCTAGGCCCATGACCCGTTTGTTGGAGAAAGACGCTCTGTTCATATTTGGAGATAATTGCTTGAGGGTTTTTGACCTTCTCAAGCAAAAGTTGATTGAGGCCCCTATTTTAGTTGCACCTGACTGGAGTCTACCATTTGAAATTATGTGCGACGCGAGCGATTTCGCTATAGGGGTCGTTCTGGGTCAAAAGAAAGAAAAGCACTTTCACCCGATCTATTATGCGAGCAAGACTCTTCACGACGCTCAGGAGAACTACACCACGACTGAAAAAGAGCTCTTGGCGGTTGTTTTCGCATTTGAAAATTTTAGATCGTATTTGGTGCTTTCAAAAACCATTGTGTATACTGATCACGCAGCCATCAGATATCTTTTCAGCAAACAGGACACTAAACCATGTCTCATCAGATGGATCTTATTGCTGCAGGAGTTTGATATCGAAATTCAAGATAAAAAGGGTGCGTTGAATGTAGCGGCTGACCATCTATCTTGCTTGGAGCATGGAGACATCGAGGACACGCGTTGGGATTCAATCAATGATAATTTTCCACACGAGTCGTTGATGGGTGTTGAGATATGCGATGTGTCACCTTGGTTCGCCGACTTTGCGAACTATCTGGCTTGCGGGATTCTGATTGAGGAACTATCTGGCTTGCGGGATTCTGATTTTTGGATGTCAAGCACTACATTTGGGACGATCCTTTCTTATTTAGGGTGGGTGCTGATCAGGTGATCAGAAGATGCGTTTCAGGGAAGGAGGCTGTAACACCCTTATTATTATTTAACGGTTTTCGTATAGATTACGAAAATAAACAGGCAGTTATGATTTCAAATACACTGAAAATACGGGTTCATTAAACTTTTTACAGAATTAAAAACTATACAACATATTATGTGTGAGTTCGTCATTTTACATAACAACGATACATAGTGCGGAAGCTTATTTCTTGATCGTGTTCGGTTCTTCGTTGTGCTTGATCGTCCTCCGATGCTAAAATTATACCTGAAACTCATAAAACATGAGTTTGATTAGTCATACGTAACTTAAAACGTAGTTAAACGAGTCCGGGAAGCGAAACTGATTAGAATAAAAATTTTTCGCTTAAACAGGGATTTTCGCGCCACGCGAAGGAAACCAGTTGCTCCCTCGCGCCACGCGAGGGAGACCGTTTTCCAGCAGGTCTGCAGCTCAGTTCAGCTATGCCAGTTTTTACGGAAACGGCCATAACTTCTTCGTTATTGATCCGTTTTACCCGATTCTTTTTCCTACGCGTCCGTAATTTAATCCTCCATCTTATGGAGCTAAAATCCTACATCCAACATAAGAAATTTTGAGACTTCTAAGCCTTCGACTCGTTACCTTTTTACCGAATTTTAACCCGTTTATGCATTTTATCAAACAAACGCATTTGTTTGATTCCTATATCAAATACACTTCTTCAAATTAATGTTACCTACCATATTAGGTTCTAATCATAGGTTTATTACACAATTTAAACTCATTCTCGCTCGTATGCTTATTTTGACCCGTTAAGGGTATTTAAGCGCTTTCGAGCCTAAAATCGCTTTCGATTACTTCTAGCACTTCATCACCACATTTCTTATCCTATAATCTCCCACCACAACTGTGTTTATGGCGGGTTTAAAGTGGTGATCAATATAAACCAAATTTTACCTCTCGAATCATTATTTTACGGCAAAAACTCAAATAGTGCCATTTGGCTAATATAATACCTCTTTCAGTTTCTATACTTATTCTAAGTATTTACTTAGTCATAAAACCCGTTTCCAAACAACCTTTAAGGATCGTTTGTTCCATTTAGCCTTCAAGGGCCTTTTGGTCGATTTTAGTCCTTTTATGACTAAGGACTCTCTCTCAAATTATTCGACCAAAGTAGCACTTTTAACTACAACGTAATTACGCGTACCTGGCCCGGATCAACAAGTAGACCCGATTTATACCTTGTTTTCATTATCACACCATCAATGGTGACGCAATTATCCGATTTGCTAATCGGTCCTGTTAACATAAGACTTGACAACCACATTAGTCGATATTGTCAAATTTCCATATTTCCAATATTATCATTATCACGTTTACAACGTATCGAATAAACGAGTATTCTACATAAGTGTGTAAATTACACTTACCTCGCATCCACGCCACGCTTTTCTTTCCGTACTTACTCCGTTTGACCCGCTCCCTCTTCCAAGCTTTCACCTAGCTTGTTACGCGTCAAACTATTGTCAAACATTTACAAGGCGGTTAAATTAGTCATTAACAATCACGACTATTCCACCTCACTTATTTTCTATGCCGAAGCTACTATTCGGCTTCATGATTAGTTAACTTAACTTATCTAAAGTTAACTACTTTCAATCACATGTTTACTACATTAAGTCTAAATCAACATAGTATTTAGAACTCTTATCACTTCATATCACGCGTAATTGCCATATCATTCAAATACGCGTTTTCACTCTAAATTCAATACTTTAGTTCTCATTTAGGCATTTTAACAAACACCTAATGTGCATAATTTCACATATTTACTAACTAGTTCATAACTAATTATTTTCACCAAGATTTACATCAAAATCAAACCTCTATGTCTAGTGTTCATGAACTACATCAAGAACTTATATCATAACAATCAATATTCATCAAATTAACACTCTAATCCTAGTGTTCATCATATTGTCAATAAACCCATTTAACACACATATAGGTAATCACCAAATCATTCAAGTCATAGCATCATATGCATGATTTTCACTTAGGGTTTCGTTCCTAAGCAAGTATACATCACTAATCTAGCCATAGCTTCTCTAATTCATGCCTAATTCGCGATTAGGATGATTATCAAATTTTTACAACTTCACGAATGTTAGAAATTCAACATACCTCACGATCCCCTTGACTTGGTGATCGTTTCTATGCGTTCATGCATTGATTTGGATCTTGATTCGAGCTTCACTTTGACCAATTTGTTGATCTAGGGTTTTGAGCTCCTTGCTCTTGTCCCTGGTCGTACGCACACACACACACACTAAGTGTGTGTTGTGTTTGATTTTTAGTTTTTATAAATCAAGTCCCTTTGTTTGCAACTTAAGTCCCTCTAGTTTGGTTAGTTATTAAGTAGGCCATAACCTACTTATTTCTAGTAACATTCCCTCTTATTAACTAGGTTAATTATTCCTAGTTAGCTTACTGGGTTCGGGAAGTCATAACCCGTTTTATTTTAAGTCCCGTTAACTCAGGCTCTTATAAACTTAATTCCTTAAAACTTTGATTCGTTTTTATTTAATATTAGGATTTCTTATTTAAATCCAAATATTTGCTGGGTTATTTTTACTAATAACGGTACGTTACCCGTCTTTTAGTATTAACAGAGTTTAATTACCAAGCCCGTTTTCGGGGTGTTACAAGGCGACCGATATTCTGCGTCATTGTCACGAGGGACCTACCAGAGGCCACCATGTAGCCAATTTCACCGCCAAGAAGGTGCTGGATTCCGGGTTTTATTGGCCGACTATTTTTAGTGACGCGCAGAGTTGGGTAAAAGCGTGCGATGCCTGCCAGAGGGCGGCAAATATATCGGCACGTGATGAAATGCCTCAGAACTGGATTCAAGTTTGTGAAGTCTTCGACATTTGGGGGATAGACTTCATGGGACCATTTCCCCCCTCACGAGGAAATAAGTACATCCTGGTCGCGGTTGACTATGTATCAAAGTGGGCGGAGGCACAGGCCTTACCCACCAATGACGCCAGGGTGGTCGTGAGATTCTTGAAAAGTTTGTTCGCTTGGTTTGGCGCACCGAATGCGTTTATCAGTGACAGAGGGACTCACTTCTGCAATACCTAGCTTGAAAAAGCTTTATCCCGATATGGTGTGCATCACCGTTTATCCACGCCCTATCATCCACAGACGAGCGGGCAGGTGGAGGTCACAAACCGGGGACTAAAAGGAATCCTTGAGCGGTCTGTAGGTGCAAACCGCAAGGATTGGTCGTACAAACTAGACGAGGCGTTGTGGGCTTTTCTTATGGCTTACAAGACCCCTATCGGGACTACTCCCTTTAGGCTTGTATACGGAAAAGCATGTCATTTACTGGTGGAGTTGGAGCATAAAGCGATGTGGGCTCTAAAAACCGCAAATCTGGACTTATAAAACGGAGGTGAAGCCCGGTTTCTTCAGATTCATGAATTGGATGAGCTACGACAACACGCTTATGAAAGCTCCGTGTTGCACAAAGAGCGCACAAAGAGATTGCATGATAAACGCTTGAAGGACCACAAACAATTCCAAGCGGGCGATCTTGTTCTTCTTTACAACTCGCGGTTGCGCTTATTTCCAGGAAAATTACATTCACGTTGGACAGGACCATACACAGTAAAAGAGGTATTCTCATATGGGACTGTTGCAATAGAGAACACGGACGGCGTTATTTTCAAGGTAAACGGGCACCGCTTGAAGCTTTACGTTGCCGGGCCGATCGAGTCGGCGGTGGAGGTTATCTAACTCCACGCCCCGCACACATCATAAGTGTGGGGAGGAGAGTCTACGCTACTGACTCGTGGATTAAAAATGTAGCAAGAGCGTCTTTGGCGCTTTAGGGGTAAAATCGTCCTTTTTTGTTTTTCTAGTTTTTACGTAATTTAGGTGTGTTTGGTAGATTTCGTTAGTTTGTATTGTTTTTAAATATGCCGAGCAAAGGTTCTATGTGGGAAAAATGTTAGAACAGTTTGCGGATGGTAAAAATGGAGAAAAAAGGCGAAATCGGCTGCTGAAACAGCATTCTGCAGAAAACAGACATATCTACAGATTTGGCACGCCCGTGCCACCAACTGCACGACCGTGCATATGCGGGCGGGACGGCACCTTGAGTTGCACCCCGGTGCATTGCCGAGATCAGAGTGCAGGGTTTGGACGTTGTCGGATACGCACGACCGTGCGCTTCGTCGAACGACCGTGCGAGAGGCAGGGGCAGTATGGTCATCTGTCCAATATAAAAACCCCCATCTGCTGCCATTTCTCACAAGTCGCGAAAACCCTATCTGCACCAGCCGTTCCAGAACGATTTTGCCTCAAATCGCACGTTTTTTTCGCACGGTTTCACAGATCTCTTCGCACGGTATGTTCTTTCTCTTAGATTATCTGTTTCATCCTCTTTCTAGGTTAGATTCGTTCAATTTCTTCAAGGTTTTTAGGGTTCCCTTCATAAATACAAGCCAAACCCTAGCCCTTACAAGAATCATACGTCTCGTGAACATCCGGTTGATTTTCTGACCCCTGTTTGCACAAAAACTTGTTAAATTTTGTAAAAATCTAGCTGTTCAAAGTTCAGGGGTTCGGATTCTGCAGAAACGTAGTCGCACGGAGGTTCGTCGGGTGGAACGGTCGTGCAGTTCCGGATGTTCTCGATGGATTTTTGTGGTTTCGGTGATGCACGGTAGTGCCGTTGATTGCACGACGTGCCTTCACGACTATAGCCGACCACCGACGCTGATTCTCGGGAACGCACCACCGTGCGGTTGGTTGCACGCCCGTGCCAAACGCCCAGATCAGTGAGACAGTGGCTTCATAATAGTGTGTTCGGCTGTTCCGAATTAAATTTTTTCTGTTTCTCCTGTTTTAACTGTCTTCCCTCATGCAGATGGATCATTCCTTCTTACAATTCGACCCCGAGAATGAGAGAGAAAATCTTTGCATCCCAAAACATAACTCATTGTGGAATAGGCGAGGGCAATTTGGAATCCCAAGGAGGTTAGACTGGGAGGTCATGGCTTCATTGAATCAACGCGATCGACTAGAAAACATGCTAACTATTCCGCTTTCGCATTTGGTCGCCATCGACCGCCCCATCTATAGAGAGCTAACGATAGAATTCTTAGCCACCTATTCATACAACAAGCCAAAAGCGCATGCAGTTCCAAACTTTCGCTACAGGAATAGGATAAATTTCAGATTGGGCGGACGTTGGCATAATTGGACGGTGGGAAGATTGGGACGAAGACTCGGAATCTACACAAATGAGGATATGGATTCAGAGTTCTTCACAGATGAGTTCACCTTCCCAAGCGAGGAAGCGCGGGGCGCGTTTTGGGCTCAAATTGCAGTTGGTGACCCATACGATCCTAGGATGTCAAAAGCTTCAAGGCTACGAGACCCTTTACATAGAGTCATAAATCATATCTTCAGCCATACCATATGCGGGCGCATGGACAGTTTGGGAAACTGTTCAACACCGGATCTTATATTTTTATATGCGCTAGCGGAGGGGGTATGATGTGTGCAAAATGCAACATGTAAATTTCATCAATTGTGGCATAAAACTAACCCTTTTTTAGTACTAATGTTGGAAAAAGTGTGCTTTTGTCTTCCTTTTGTATTTTCAGGATTAAATGAGCTCAAATTAACAAAAGGAGCAAAAAGACATCAAAATCTAACATAAATACAAGAAAAGGAACAAGATGTGACATGCCCGACCCCACTACAGCATCTTCCCAAGCAAAACAAGATAACAGAAGACTGAACACGCCCCGTGCTCAGCCAGCACGGGGGCGTGCCCAAGTGTCAGCAGAAAAGACAAAGTGATAGAAGCTTCTATTGCCCACCACGGGGCCGTGCTCAGCGGACACGGGGCTGTGGTCAACTATAAGATTCGCACAATCTAGGCAAATCTTCATAGTACAAAGATTCTTCTGCACATGGGGTCGTGCTCAGCGGACACGGGGGCCGTGCCCGAGCTTCTGTTCAGCCTATAAATAGGAGTGCTTGGCTCAAGCTCAAACCATCCCTTGGCACACCACCTCTCTCACACTTCACCCACCACCCACCACCACCATAGCACCATCATCCACCACCATCATCCATTGTCCATCATAGAGTGTGTGAGTCATCTCGGGATCCAAGATTGATCCTAAGAGTTCTTGACAATCAAGGCCATGTTTGCCTAAGTCTCTTACATCACTTGGTGAAGACAAAGTGTCTAGTGTAATACTTTTTATTTTTAATCTTTAAGCACTTTTTACTTGGTTTTGTATTAATGACTTTAATAACTAGTTTCTTATGTTGAAGGTGATCTTTCCTTATCGTTTGTCCGTGGTGTCTTGACATTATTTTATTGTCTATATAAAATAAAAGATTTTCACCATTCATATCTCCACGGTCTATATGGAGGTATGTTGGCTACCTGGTCGGGGGTTAAGGGAACGGTTTGGTAAAGGTCTTGCCATTGTTCAGCGTTTAGAGGTCCTGCAATGGACCTGGGTCAAATTTAGTAGGACCTCCTTCAATACTTAACGGTATTGGATGGCGGGGGTCCAAACTCTTTGATCCCCTCATAAGTTAACTACTATTAATACTATAACCCGGCTATTTAGGACTGTATCCCTGCTGACTCAGACTACTTAGTCGAGGGTAACGTCACCTCCAAAAGAGGGGCCTACCATAATTTGCATTAATAACTTAATTAATTATCTTTCAATAATCCACCCTTTTAGGATTGTATCCTTGCTGACTCAAACTACTGGGGTGAGGGTAACGTCACCTTCAAAAGAGGGGCCTACTACAATAACTAAGATAATCTCTTAAATAGTGCAAAAGTGCGGAAATAATCAAAGGTTACACTAGATACGAGTCGGAACCAAGTGATTCATCTTGTCTATCTGTTTTTCTTTTATTTTTATTTTCAGCATTTTTAGTTAGTTTTTATTTTTCTTAGCTTAAAACATTTTTCTAACTTTTTGATTTGATTAGACGTTGAGGATAAACCGGTACTAAAAGCTCTTGTGTCCTTGGACGACCTCGGTATCTTACCAACACTATACTACGCTCACGATGGGTGCACTTGCCCATATGAGTGTCTAGTGTTAGTGAATATCGTGTTTTATAAATTTAAAACTTGACTAAAAACTGTTAAAGGGGCTTAAAATATACACCTAATATATATAACACTTGACACCCATCAAGTTTTTGGCGCCGTTGCCGGGGACACAAGGATTTTAAGAAAGTTAGGAATCAACGGCCTAATCTTTTTTCTTATTTTTCATTTTTTTTAGGATTTTTTCTTAATTTTTCAGTTTCTGCAGAGCTCAGCACGGGCCGTGCCTGGTCGGACACGGGCCGTGCCCAGAACCATCACTGACAGTTTTTATTTTCTGAGTTACAGAGAGTTGAGCACGGGGTCGTGTCAGTGCAACACGGGGCCGTGTGAAACTCCCAGTAACAGGGATCCAGAAAACAATAACTGTACCTCCGACCACAGGCCGTGTTCACTGAGCACGGGGCCGTGGTGAACATTCTGACCAACGTTCTTTTCTGTTTTTATTGCAGGACTTGGAATCCAGGTGCCACATTTGAACTTCCTACATAGTGCATGAGCTCCAGTTCTAGTAGAGACATAAAAGAACCTCTAGAAGAACCCGAACGCTTTCTCAGAAAAAGACTTAAAGCTAAAAATCAAGAGAAAGTTTCGGGGGACCCACTTCCAATGGCGGACCAACGTACCCTCATGGATTACCTTCGGCCCACCGTGGGTAATCTAGGCGCCGCTATCAATGCGCCGAATGTCGAAGCCAATAACTTCGAACTTCAACCGCACTTGATACAAATGCTCCAAAACTCCGCAACCTTCCATGGGCTTGCGGACGAGGATCCCCATCTACATATTACTAATTTCTTAGAAATATGTGATACCTTTCGGATCAATGGAGCATCAAATGACGCCATCCGCCTTCGAATGTTTCCATTTTCGCTAAAGGACCGAGCTAAGGCTTGGCTCAACACCCTCCCAGTTGGCTCGGTAAACACCTAGGATGAACTGGCCCAAAAGTTTCTATATAAGTATTTCCCTCCTGCTAAAACGGCTAAATTAATGACTGAAATTAATACATACTCAAAAGAGGATGGGGAATCCTTATATGAAACTTGGGAAAGGTTCAAGGAGCTACTAAGAAAGTGTCCGCATCACGGTCTAGCGGTGTGGCAACAAGTATCCACTTTCTACAATGGGTTGTTGCCACACACAAGACAAACACTTGATTCTAGCTCCGGGGGACTTTTAGGTAATCGTCGCCCAAATGAAATATACAATCAAATTGAGGAAATTGCTCAAACCAATTTTCAGTGGCACACTCCCCGAGGCAATAAGTCTATTGCCCCGGGCGCCCATAAGGTTGATGAAAGCACTTCTTTACAAGCCCAAATCGAGGCCCTTTCTTCAAAGATAAAAAAATTAGAAATTGCAAAAACGGCCTCGGTTTTGGCTTCTGAAGGGTGTGGTGGACCACATGAAAATTGGAGTTGCATGAAAGAAGTAGATGATCAAACGGAAACGGTAAACTACATTGACAATAGACCTAGGTCGTCGGGTCCTCCAACGGGTACCTACAACCAAGGATGGCATAATCACCCAAACCTTGGTTGGAGAGATCCCGGCAATAGTAGTAACCAACAAAACCAACGAACTAACTTTCAACAACCACAAAATTTTTCTCAACAACAAGGTGGAAGAGAAAGGCTTGAAGATACTATATCTCGCCTCATCTCCGACACCGAAAAGAAAAACTCGCATCGATTTCAACAATTGGAATCGAATTTTAGAAATCAACAAGCTAGCATTCAAAACATTGAAAAACAATTAAATCAACTAGCTCAAAATTTCTCCGAGAGACCACAAGGCGCGTTACCAAGTAATACCGAAACCAACCCAAAGGCACAAGTACACCTCATCACATTGAGAAACCGAACCGTGGGTCCCAAGGATGCCCCATTACCACCGGTTGAAGGAAGTCAACTCAGCCAAAGCATGACTTCACCCACACCTCAACCAGAAAAGGCTTCTCCACCAATTCAAGAGCCCACCAAGACTCCTCCAATTCCGTACCCCGGTAGGTTAAATCGTTAAAAGACCGATGAGCAATTCGCAAAGTTCGAAAATTTACTAAAACAATTGCATGTTAATATTCCTTTTATCGAGGTCCTAACCCAAATGCCTAGGTATGCAAAATTCATGAGGGATTTCCTCACGCACAAAAGGAAAATTGAATCATTGCAATTAGTTAACTTAGGCGAAGAATGCTCCGCCTTAGTACTCAACAAACTTCCACAAAAGAAAATCGATCCCGGAAGCTTCACAATTCCTTGCTCGATTGGGGGATCCCCCGTTCATAATGCATTAGCCGATCTTGGGGCTAGCATTAACCTCATGCCCACATCATTGTTCAAACGACTCGGCCTAGGAGCAACAAGCCCTACAAAGATGAGAATACAACTCGCCGACAGATCCGTCAAATTTCCACAAGGTGTCGCTGAAAATCTATTAGTCAAGGTTGACAACTTCGTTTTCCCAACCGACTTTGTCATCCTAGACATGGAAGAAGACACCGATGTCCCTCTCATCCTCGGGAGGCCATTTCTAGCCACCGCCCAAGCCGTGGTGGATATGAATGACGGAACGTTAACATTGAAGTTTGGGGACAAGGAAGTGAAGTTTGAATGTGGAAAGAGAGTAGAGGACGAAGACCCGGTCAACTACATGAAGGTCATAGACTCAAGCTTGGATGACGCTCTCCGACGGTGTAACATGGGATGCAATACTTCCCACTTGGGCAAAATATGACCAGGCTTTGGGTCTAGCCAAGGACCCTTATAAACGTGGTGCACCACGGATGCATTCCGCGGAACTATCCTTAGTTTAGTTTAGAATAATTTTCATGTTTTCTAGTTAGTTTTAATTTTCAGGAATAAAACACACTTGAGATGGCAAAGGATACAAGGGAAACTTGAACCAGCACCCCATGCAGGAAAACAGGACCGTCCGACGAAATTCTTCGTTTACAGTAGGTTCGGCACGGGCCGTGTCCACCCAACACGGCCCCGTGCTGCACAGTCTGCAGAAAAAGACCCAGTTCAGGTAACTGGACACGGGCCGGGTTCACCCAACACGCCCCCGTGTCCAGGCTTCTGTTTCTCTTGCTTTCATTTTGTTACTAGCACTTGAACACGGGGCCGTGCCCGGACAACACGGGGCCGTGTTCAGCGCCCAATAACACAAAATTTTTGTTTTTCACACCTTTTACACATTCAATCAACCTAAAAACTTATTTTTGGGACACATTGAGGACAATGTGTAATTTAAGTGTGGGGGGGGATGCTAAAACCTTGAATCTTGCAAGTCCTAAATACAAGCCTTACACAAAACTCTATTGGAACCGCTAATCACCCCAAATTTTTTTCAAAAATTGTTGGTGCATGCGTCTGTCGACTTCGTCTTGTATCGAGTCTAGGACTAAAATTGTTAGATATGTTATACGTTTTAGAATGTGTTTAATGTAATTTAGCTTGAAAGTGGTGATTTCCCTTGAAAGTGACATGTGTCATTTCAAGCTAAATCAAGATTTACCTTGAAAGTGGCATGTCATTTCAAGCTAAATCTCCTCCACTATATATACCATTCAAGCTAAATCATTTGGAACTTTTCAGAGATTTTCCGGTCAGAGCAACGAAGTGCTGCCGAAGTGTTGTCAGGTTGTAAACGTCATACAAATCAATAGAAACAACAGTTTAAAGTGTATACTCGCTGAATTGACCTCGGTTTGTTCGTTTCCGCCGCTCAAACTGAGAAAAACTCTTCTGATCGACTCGTTTGGGTCCGAATTCGATCCTACAAGTGGTATAAGAGCTCAGGAGGAAGAGTTCTTACTGATTCAGCTTGTTTTTCATCTAAAAATCTCACTTCTACACCTTCTTTTCAAAATTGAACGGGTTTTTACGGTTAAAATCGGCTAATCTTTTCACAATATGTGCGAAAACATGTTTTAACAAACCCTTGAAAGTTTCAAAACGTAATTCGGTCATTTACTTGTTCAATCGGACCAAAATCAGATCGTTTTTGCTGACATCATCTAATTCCGCTTGAAAGTATTACAATTTGATTGATTTCGCTTGAATTTGGTGTAGATTCCGCTTGAAATCATCATTCTGCTTGAAAATTCATGATAGATTTCGCTTGAACACATTTCCTGTTTGAAAATGATTCAGTAGGTCGTGTGATACGTGTCTTGATCTGATCAATTGCCATCATTTACTTTGATATAATACAAGTTGCATGTGATAAATAGGTTGTCGATTTGAGTTTAATTGGTGATATACATTCTGCGGTCCAATTAGATTGACATTAAAGAGCATTTGTTGTCGGCTTGATTTGTTTTGCACGTGAAAAGAGCATTTGTTTCTGTGAAATATTAAAAGGTTGGTCAGTGACTCACATGAATACATAAGTGGTCCAATCAGTTTTGCTTGAGATACTTGAGTTTGTCGGATTAAGTGAATATTACGGTTCATGTGACATTTATTAGAAACTCTGTTCATAGTCTGGCCTCCACTAAAGTTGCATGTGCTTTGTCTGTCCATTCTAATTGATTTGTTTAAGTGGTTTGTCAGTTAGTATATACTGTTTGCATATGAAATGAACATGTGATCCATTCATGTTTAACGACATATTAAATACATAAGCCCAAGATACTTAATCATAGTTAGTTTGCATGTAATCATTGTGCCCGTCCACTATTCTTTATATGCTTTATATGCGGTCCATATCACTTAGATATTTTTTCAGTCAAATCATTTGTCGATTAGTTAGTAAGTGTGGCCTAAATTCGAGATCTTGCATACTTGATAGTTGTTTGTCTGCCATATACAAACGGCCCAATCAGTAATCGTATAAAATCAAAGTTCATCGGTCCAAATCAGAAATTTGAAAGCTCTTTGGCATAAATCATTTGTCAGTTCGCATGGATTGACCAGTACGTTTGTCAGTTAGATCGTTTTGTGTGGTCAGTTGCGTGAAATTATCCAGTTCGTACGGTTTGGAGTTCAAAGGTTTCAAAGGGTCAAGTCACTTGAATTCGATTCGGGTCCTAGAAGTCCGCACAGTTGGTCAACTTTCAGTCCACACAGAATATTCACCAGTTTGAGTACCAGTTTTATTCTGTTAATTGATAAATCTTTAAACTGATTGTTTGTTTGTTTGTTTCAGGTATATTTTTAAAAGGTGATCTATCTTGGACTTAATATTTCGCTTAACGGGATTGTCTTGATAAACGTGTTTACGAATCATGGATATCAATTTCTTTAATATGACAAATGAAACTTTTAATAGAATAATTGTACTAAAGAAAGAGTTTGATTCGTTTTCAGGTTGTCCAGGAGAAAGTACAAAGAGTCTCATTCATAGATATTGTCATCTTGTGCGTACCATGTCTCAGTTGAAAATTACTAAAACTCCAGCAGAATGGGTTGAAAAGCTTGCTGATGCTTTATCACAAAAGGAATGGGGTACATATCTCATGATTCTGAAGAATTCTGGACAGTTTAGTAGATTGTCAATTGCTCAATTCATTGAAAAACTGGAAGAACAAATTAATAACAGTAATGATGATGATGAGAAAAGTCAAGATGAAGAGTCTGTTTCTCAAGAAGAAAAGAATGAACAGAGTGAAGAAGTCAAGGTTGTTGAGAAGACTGTGGAAGTTGAAAAGATAGTTGAAGTCGAGAAGATCGTTGAAATCACAAAACCCTGTCTTACATGTTTAGAGTCTTGTAAACAATGTATAGAGAAAGATGAGAGGTTTAGTGAGTTAGAAAAGTTGAAAGAAAAATTGTTGTTTGATGTAAAAAATTTGAAACAGTCATATGATGTATTGAACAGAACTGTGAATAGTCTGGAAAAGACTAACTCTGAAAGAGAGAAAGCTTTGAAGATGTTGAATGCTACTATGATGACAAAGCAGAAAGAGATCAACTTATACATAGAAGAATGTGCAAAGTGGAAGAAATAGTTGGATAGTGAAGCAACTGAAAATGAAAGAATCAGAAGATTGCTGCAAAGTTACAAAGGTTGTGACTACATAATTGATAGAATTTATCCAACAGTTGAAGGATTTGAAGCGTTTAAAGGTGAAGAAATAAAGCCAAAGAAGAAAAAGGATACTGGTAAGAAACAGGGTGTCTGTTATAATAAGTGTCCGCCTCCGATTTGGGAAGGGTACTCGTCTATAAAACCAAATGAGGAAGAACTAAAACAGGCAGTCAATATTAAGCTAGAATCCGAGATAACCGATGTTTTACCGGACGATATTGATGTCACGTTCACAGCGTCCGACACAGATCATGAGTCAGAACTAATAAAAAGAGTGGTTGATCAGGTGTTGGATAAGGATGAGGAGTCAAAGTCCGAGTCCAAAAGTTCGTGTCAGTCAGTTGGGAGTTCGAATTCGTCCGAAAGGAGTTCAAAGTCGTCGGGAAAACGGGTTTATAGTAAAGAGTTTTTATTGTCAAAATCTAATTTGGATGATGAAACATTTGAAGTTGTGTATACTTTGAATGATTCTGACAAATTATATTTTGATAAAGAGTTTCCAATAAGAGGTGTTAAACCAGAAATGATCAAAAAGGTTTTCAAACTAACAGAAATTAGTATTTCTGAAATAAAAGATGAAAATCTTAATGTAAAACCTAAACCTTACACCTCAAGAGTACAACAACGTTTGAACAAGAAAAAGAGTTACAATTCTGGTTCTGGTTTTCAAAAGAAACCAAACCACAATCGTAGCTACAAAAAGAAAGGACTTGGTTTTATTCCACCTAAAAACTATAAAAATGAAAAATATGTTCGAGATTTTAAATCAAAAATGACATATGTTGCAGGAACTAGTCATGAAGAAGAAGCAAAGAGCTCATTCTGGAAACAGTCAAACAAGGAGTTTCTTGCTGAAAAGATGAAGAATGGAGCTTTTCAAAGGAAAGAGACAAGAACCTGTTACAGATGCAATGAAGTTGGTCATATTGCATGGAATTGTCCCAAAGTGACCAATACAAAACAGGGAGTCTCAGAAAAACTCAAAGAAGTAGTTGTTGATAAAACCGAACCACCAACTGAACGATTTAAAGTGTTTAAAAACTCTACATATGAAGTTGGTGAGTGTTCGAAAAGATTTTACAAGAAAAGGGGAAATCTTGACAATCAAGCTTGGGTTGTTAAGAAATCAGAGGTAAAATCTGGCGATGAATCTGATTCCACAAAGTCAGAGGAGCCACAATTTGATGAGAGTGTTGAAAAATCAGTTCTTTCAATGGATGATGAGAACTTTCCACCATTGAGTATTGAAAATTTTAAATCAAAAGTCGGGAAAGTTGAGATCTCTAATCAATTTTATTCTGATAAGAATGAATTTGATGTTGAGAAAGCGTTTAATGGGAATGTAAAGAAAATTTTCGGAAAGATGGTCGATGGGAAGGTTCAATCAATCAATCAATCAATCATACCCAGTAAAATCCCACAAATAGCAGAGCTATTGGCAAGGTCTGGGGAGGGTGGGATGTAGGCACACCTTACCCCTATCCCTAGGGATAGAGAGGCTGCTTCCAGTGAGACCCTTGGCTCCAAAACACCCAGGAAAGAAAGAGGAAAAATATAGAACATGAGGTGTATGTGTGTGTGTGTGTATGAAGCTACCAATATAACATGAGTGGTAAAAGAGTGCATGGTAAACAAGACAAATATAACAACACAAACAGCCTATACAAATATAAACATATCTACTACTATACACTACCCCTAAAAGCACAATTGAACCCTCTCCTAGAAATCTTTAACCTTAATCCTCCGTCTCCACGAGCTCCTATCATGGACCATGTTCTCAGAGAGGTGCAATTTTTGCAAATCCTGCCTAATCCGCTCATCCCAAGTGATTTTGGGTCTGCCCCTACTCCTCCTCCCTTCCACCACGAGAGTTTCAACTACTCTAACTGGCTCCATTGTCTGCCTCCTCTTCACATGCCCAAACCATCTCAATCTTCCTTCCTTAATCTTAGCTGATATACTAGCTACTTCTAACCTTTCCCTAAAAACATCATTTCTTATCCGGTCTAACCTTGTGTGCCCACACATCCATCTTAGCATTCTCATCTCTGCCACCTCCATCTTGCGTGCTTGTACTTCCTTAATGGCCCAACAATCGGTTCCGTATAACATAGCAGGTCTAATTGCAACTCTATAAAATTTCCCTTTCAATTTTGTTGGGAACCTTCTATCGCACAATACCCCAGTGGCAGCTCTCCACCTACACCATCCAACTTGGATGCGGTGGGCAACGTCACTATCTATCTCCCCATCCCTCTGAACAAACGATCCTAGATACTTGAACTTATTAACCTGCGGAACCACTTGACCGTCAATGGTGATCTGGATGTCCTCAACGTTGTCTACTCCACTAAAGTCACAATATAGGTACTCAGTCTTAGAACGACTAATCCTTAAACCTCTGCCCTCTAAAGCTGATCGCCACTGTTCTAACCGCGCATTCAGGCTATGTTTACTATCAGCAACTAACACAATATCATCTGCGAAAAGCAGGCACCACGGCAAAGCCTCCTGAATTGATTTTGTCAACTCATCTAGGATAACTGCAAATAGAAAAGGGCTCAGAGCAGACCCTTGGTGTAGTCCTACCTCCACCGGGAAAGACTCAGTATCCCCTACAGGCGCTCGAACAGTAGTCTCGGTCCTAACATACATATCCCTAATTAAGTCTATATACTTCCCAGAAACCCCTCTACTCTCCAAACTATCCCAAATCAGTCTACGTGGCACACTGTCATAGGCCTTTTCGAGATCAATGAACACCATGTGTAGGTCCCGTTTCTTCTCCCTATACTTCTCCATCAATCTCCTTAGAATATGTATTGCTTCCGTAGTCGATCGCCCTGGCATGAAGCCAAATTGGTTTACTGTGACTTGGGTTTCTCTTCTGATTCTCGTCTCAATTATTCTCTCCCATAATTTCATAGTGTGTCCTAGCAGCTTAATCCCCCTGTAATTCCCACAACATTGGGCGTCCCCTTTGTTCTTATACACAGGTACTACTACACTATTCCTCCATTGATCTGGCATTTTCCCCGATTTGAAAATAAAATTGAATAAAATAGTTAGCCAATGTACTCCTTCTTCTCCCAAGCATTTCCATACCTCAATCGGTATGTTATCTGGCCCAACTGCCTTAGCCCTTCCCATCTTTCTAAGAGCTGTCTTCACCTCCTCCCGTGTGATACGTCTACAGTAGCCGTTATTCCGTAGTTGCCTTTGCGTAGGTGAATCATCATTTTCTTGTTGGTAGTCCCTCCCGCCATTGAAAAGATTGTAGAAGTACGTTTGCCATCTCATCTTAATGTCGTGTTCTTTGACCAAAACGCATCCATCATCTCCCTTTAAAAACTTCACTGCTCCTAGGTCCCGCCTTCTACGTTCTCTAGCTTTTGCAATCTTGAACATGTCATGCTCCCCCTCCTTTGTTTCCAGTCGATCATACATCTGCTTGTAAGCTGCGTTCTTCGCCTTTGACACAGCCTTCTTCGCTTCTCTCTTGGCCTCTTTATACCTCACCCTTAAAAGCACTTGCTCCTCCTCGACTGTACACCTTAAAAGATCCCTAAAGCACCCTTGTTTAATCCTTATTTTAGTATGCACTTCCTCATTCCACCACCATGACTCCTTATGTCCATACCGCTTTCCTGTTATGACCCCTAGCGTTTCTTTCGCCACATTAGTAATGATGTTTGCCATGTCCTCCCACATTTGGTTTGCGTCCCCATCTAATCTAGGAGATGTCCTTGAGAGGACCTTATCTCTAAACACTTCGATTTTGTCGCCCTTTAACATACCCCATCTAACCCTAGGTCGCATTACCCTCTCTCCCTTGGTCAGCTTTCCTCTCATGCTTATATCCGCCACCAATAAACGGTGCTGAGCCACTGCTGTCTCCCCTGGTATAACCTTGCAGTCCCTCCACCGCCTTCGATCTCCTAGCCTCATCAAAAAATAGTCAATCTGAGTATTACGTCCACCACTACTAAAAGTAATCAACTGTGATTCTTTCTTCTTAAAGAAAGAATTCAAGATACCTAGGTTGTGAGCCACCGCAAACTCTAACAAATCCCTACCAGGGTTGTTCCTATCACCAAAACCAAAACCCCCATGAACTTCACTAAAACCATCACTATGTCTACCAATATGGCCATTAAAATCGCCTCCTATGAAAATTCTTTCTTCCCTAGGTATGGCCCTCACAACTTCGTCTAGGCAGTCCCAAAAGTCTCTCCTCTCTTGATCCCCTAATCCCACTTGTGGAGCATAAGCGCAAACAACTGTCACTACTTCCTCTCCTAGTACTAATCTCAACACCATGATCCTATCATTGTGTCGTATCACCTCTACCACATTTTTGTACAAGTTTATAGCCACTAGAAATCCTACCCCATTCTTTACTCCATCCGACCCTGAATATAACAACTTGTACCCATTGCGCTCATCCCCCTTATGTCCCTTCCACCTAGTCTCCTGAAGGCACGCTATTTCTACCCTACGTCTTTTAAGTGTATCTATGATCTCCAACAACTTACTACTAAGGGTCCCTACATTCCACGAAGCCACACGCAAACTATACCCCTCTTCTTTTCCCCTCCCTGCACCCCTCGTCCTCGAACATGATCTCAATGGAAAATCATTATATCTACCGTCTATGATTGCTACAAATCACCCGATAAACCAAAAAGGGCACACGCATAAACAAATAGATCGATCCCGTAAAACTCGCTAAAACACTATAGTGGGTAACATAAAACACACAGTGAACACAGCATACAATGGGTAGACAGTGTCAATGGGTGAGCACTAAACATACACTAATCAATATGGTGCGTCTAAAATCAATAATTAATGAACAAATAGAGTGTTATAATCAAGTTTACTAATAAGAGTTTTAAATAATAACCCAAAATATTAGATAACAAACAAGCAAGGAAACAGGGAATATAAAAGCTATACTAAAGCACTCAATAATGCAGCACAAAAGATGCACAAGTAATCAGAGGTATGTCTTTCCTCAAAAAAAAAAAAAAAAAAAAATACGGTACTCCTAACCCAGTAAATAAAATGCACAAGTATCAGCCCAAGTTCATGAGACAAATAAACTTAAAAGGTGCAGAAAACTTACAACCGAGATGCCCAAGTTAGGGTATTCCAAAGATAAGATTAATGACTCGTAACCACAATTAGGTCTACAAGTTTAGAGACAGAAAGATATCACCTTTTATTGATTAGAATCCGAGATGTCTTAGCATAGCAGAAATCCGAGATGTCTTAGAATCTGAAGCCTCTGTCCGAAGACTGTAACAGGGGTATGGTGTAGCCGGAGAAAGCTCGCCGGAGCTGGTTCTGAAGCCGGAGTAGTGGAGAGGACCGTCGGAGCGAAGAAAAGTGGTCGGTAGAGTCGTCGGAGCTGGGTCTTGTGGTCGGACACTGCCCCCGTAAAATCCGTCGGATAGGATGGTTGTCGGAGAAGAGATAAGTGGTCGCCGGTGGTTGTACCGTTGTTGGTACGGGGTAAAAGAGTTTTATGCTAAGAAGAAAGCAACTTACACCCCAACTGCTTCTGAATTGAAAACACCCAAGGCTGGTCAGGCTTGGGTGGATATTTTCTTTCATTGAAAAACCTGACTTGCCGGAGATCCCAAGTTTGTGATAGCGGATCAGGAATCGGCATCTTTCTTAGTGATTGATTGTGTGATTGAATCTTAAAGTTTGTTAAATTTTACAGATTGTGAATTGCCGGAGCTTCCAGGTTGGTAAGTGTGAAGCAGGAATCGGCATCTTGATTGGTAAAAATAGTTTGTGTAGATGTTTTATTCCTACATGTGGTTATATGATTTGGATATTTTTACAAGTGGTAAGAGGTTGGATCTTACAAGTGATTCGTCAAGGTCATTAGTTTGAACTTGATGTAATCCTCATATATGTGATTGAATGAACAAGATGATGAACCCGTCCTACAAGTGGTAAAATCAACAAAACTTATTTTCCGGAAAAATCATTTTGGTTAAAACAAACTTAAGTGTTTTGAAATCATTATGAGAAAATAGTTTTGTGTAAGGGGGAGTTCTGATTGTTTATGCCATGTGGATGGCGAATTGATGCGATTTGATATCGGTTGTCACGTTGTTTGTACAGTTTGTTTTCAAATTTCCTAAAATGTGTTTGTATTTTAGGGGGAGTAGAAAATTTCAGAAAATCCAAAAACATTTGAAATTTTGAAAAATACAAAAACATGATAAAATTCAAAAAAATGAGTTTTTGTTGTGAATAGAGGAAATGATAGTACATCAGTAGACTGTCACAACATGCTAAAGAAATGAAATGTTAAAATGTGATAAACAATCTCACTGCTGATATGCCAGTAGGTTTTTGCACATTTAGTAGATTGTGACGAGATATAAACCTAAATTTCAAACTTGCTTATATCGTGGAGAAACATCTCTCGGATATATGGGTAACCCCCGAAATCTCGTTTGAAAGGTCTCATAATCTGATATACTAGGTCTTTATACTCAATGATGTCTGGGGTATTATTCCGGGACTTCTGCTGAACGGTGGTTCTGACTTAGTCCTTGGATAATACTTTCCACAATGCTTGAAACATAGCATAAACCCTCAGCATGCTGATGAAACAATAAAATTGATAGTCGCTGCTGTTGTAGCTAAAAGATCCTCTAAAGGGGACATACTGAAAAGTCGAAGCCGATATCTCTCTGCGTATACGGAAGTATCGACCTGAGATCCCTCGGCCCTCGCATTACCTAATTTATATACAGATATCATTTGTGTCATAATTACATGTAAGACTGATTATTGGGATCTGGATACGGGAGTATATTCTGAGGTGGGACACGCGATTGAGTTTAAGTATCTAAGACATTAATATCGTATCTCGAAACAGTTGAACTTTGTGTGAAAATTTAAGTGGACAAATATACTGACAATCTAGGTGAATTGTTTAGAACTTAAAATGAAATGAAGCTTAACGGTGTTGGTGACTTGTCTCAAAAACTGATATGATCCTCTTACACGAACTCACAAAAATAGTGTCTGTAAATATTTCTTTACTGCATTTCTTTACATTAAAAAATCCAAAAAGATTTTAAGCGTGTTTTAGCATAAATTTTGAAAAATTCAAAAAGATTTTTGCCAACTGATGTTGGAAAGCTGATTTTCAAAGTTCCAAGTGCTAAACATGATGACATTGATGTGAGGGGGAGTGTGTTTTAATTGTCAAAATATGTTTTTAAAATCAACAAGTGGTTCATTATGTATTTGTGATCTGAGGGAGAGTGAGTGTTGGTGCATTCAAATTGTTAAATCTAGAAATTCATTTCTGGGTTAAGAATGTGCAGGAATAGTAAAGTTTCAATTCTGAATCTGAAGACAGAGTGCCAGGTTACGATACCTGAGGAATTTATAATTTCAACATGTCAGACTGCGATCCCAGCATATCGAAAGGAGGAGTATGAAGACATTCGAGTAGAGATTGTTCGTGGGGAGTTTGTTAATGCTGAAGAGGAAAGAAAAGAGAGAAGATTTGAGGATGCTTTACAACGTCAGATATTTTAAAGAGTTCAAAAGGACTGATGAAGACTGAAGATGCGAAGACTCGACACTTAAGACTCGTCAACATTCGAGGGGGAGTCTGTTGGTGCATGCGTCTGTCGACTTCGTCTTGTATCGAGTCTAGGACTAAAATTGTTAGATATGTTATACGTTTTAGAATGTGTTTAATGTAATTTAGCTTGAAAGTGGTGATTTCCCTTGAAAGTGTCATGTGTCATTTCAAGCTAAATCAAGATTTACCTTGAAAGTGGCATGTCATTTCAAGCTAAATCTCCTCCACTATATATACCATTCAAGCTAAATCATTTGGAACTTTTCAGAGATTTTCCGGTCAGAGCAACGAAGTGCTGCCGAAGTGTTGTCAGGTTGTAAACGTCATACAAATCAATAGAAACAACAGTTTAAAGTGTATACTCGCTGAATTGACCTCGGTTTGTTCGTTTCCGCCGCTCAAACTGAGAAAAACTCTTCTGATCGACTCGTTTGGGTCCGAATTCGATCCTACAAAAATTTTCATTTTTTTTACTTGTCTAGGTTTAACTCGGGAATTTCAAGTTCTAAAAAGGTTATATTTTTACGAATTTACAACCGATAGCGTCGTGATAAAAAGAACCAATATAAGAAAATTATGAAAAGGCATGGCAAACTTAGTTAAAATTTGATTATATATACTTGATCACATATAAACCCATTCCCACAAAAGTGAGTTTTGAGCCTTTATCGAGCATACAATTACATATCATTAAACTAAATGCTCATTTTTCGTTTCTTGTGTGAATAGTCGCTTGGTTCTTACGACTCTAGAACTTGCCACGACAATACATTCCCGGTCCTTACCAACTTAAACCCGAGTAAGTAAATGATGGAGGCATTAGGACTAACTTTTTCTTTTCTACACCATTATTTTTTTTTACCACCTACCCAAAACCCCCCCTAGTTAGCCCCTTTGAGCCTAAACCTTTTCATTTCATAACCCAAACCAAACACCTTTTTACCCACCAAAACCTTTTTCATTTTTAACCATTTGTTTTAGTAACAAGTTCGGTTTTTCATATGACTTTTGAAAAAAAAAAATTGTGTGTTGATGATGAAGCAAAAGAAAATAAACAAACAAGTTCATCAAAAATAACTTTGTTTGAATAAAAGCTTCATCAAAATAAAGTTACAAAAATAAAAAGTCTTACGAAAACCGACGCTTGTTACGCTTTTCGCCCTTTTCTACTAACTACTAACCACTAACCCAACCACCTACCTTTAACCCAAGCCTAACCCTTCACCCACAAAGTCCTCTTGATATTTACAAAGGTATATAAGTTAAAAAGGAGGAGGATTGATTGCTTGGCAAGCCTATGGTAGGAGAAAGTTCCATGCCGCTCTCGAGTGATCCACAAAAATACAACTTCGGCCGAGTGTTGAGTGATCCCCGTGAGGTATGTGAGCTTGTATATAAATAAAATTTTAAAGAGGTATGTTATGCCCTAATAAGTAATTTATCTTATGAGAAGTTTTAAATAAATCATGACGAATAGGATTGTAAATAAATAAAAATAAAACTAAATAAAGAATCTTGGAAATCCCGACACTCTATGACAAGCCCAAAAACCTGCTTCTCTACCCATTCCATTTGGGTGTGTAATAGCCACATATTTAAGAGTTTTGCTTGAGGACAAGAAAAGATTCAAGTGTGGGGGTATTTGATGTGTGCAAAATGCAATATATAAATTTCATCAATTGTGGCATAAAACTAACCTTTTTTTAGTACTAATGTTGGAAAAAGTGTGATTTTGTCTTCCTTTTGTATTTTCAGGATTAAATGAGCTCAAATTAACAAAAGGAGCAAAAAGACATCAAAATCTAACATAAATACAAGAAAAGGAACAAGACGTGACATGCCCGACCCCACGGCAGCATCTTCCCAAGCAAAACAAGATAACAGAAGACTGAACACGCCCCGTGCTCAGCCAGCACGGGGGCGTGCCCAAGTGTCAGCAGAAAAGACAAAGTGGTAGAAGCTTCTATTGCCCACCACGGGGCCGTGCTCAGCGGACACGGGGCCGTGGTCAACTATAAGATTCGCACAATCTAGGCAAATCTTCATAGTACAAAGATTCTTCTGCACACGGGGTCGTGCTCAGCGGACATGGGGGCGTGGTCAACTAATAAGACAAAGCTGCATTAAATGAAGAAAGAGAAAGATGTGGACACGGGGCCGTGCCCGAGCTTCTGTTCAGCCTATAAATAGGAGTGCTTGGCTCAAGCTCAAACCATCCCTTGGCACACCACCTCTCTCACACTTCACCCACCACCCACCACCACCATAACACCATCATCCACCACCATCATCCATTGTCCATCATAGAGTGTGTGAGTAGTCTTGGGATCCAAGATTGATCGTAAGAGTTCTTGACAATCAAGGCCATGTTTGCCTAAGTCTCTTACATCACTTGGTGAAGACAAAGTGTCTAGTGTAATACTTTTTATTTTTAATCTTTTCGCACTTTTTACTTGGTTTTGTATTAATGACTTTAATAACTAGTTTCTTATGTTGAAGGTGATCTTTCCTTATCGTTTGTCCGTGGTGTCTTGACATTATTTTACTGTCTATATAAAATAAAATATTTTCACCATTCATATCTCCACGGTCTATATGGAGGTATGTTGGCTACCTGGTCGGGGGTTAAGGGAACGGTTTGGTAAAGGTCTTGCCATTGTTCAGCGTTTAGAGGTCCTGCAATGGACCTGGGTCAAATTTAGTAGGACCTCCTTCAATACTTAACGGTATTGGATGGCGGGGGTCCAAACTCTTTGATCCCCTCATAAGTTAACTACTATTAATACTATAACCCGGCTATTTAGGACTGTATCCCTGCTGACTCAGACTACTTAGTCGAGGGTAACGTCACCTCCAAAAGAGGGGCCTACCATAATTTGCATTAATAACTTAATTAATTATCTCTCAATAATCCACCATTTTAGGATTGTATCCTTGCTGACTCAAACTACTGGGGTGAGGGTAACGTCACCTTCAAAAGAGGGGCCTACTACAATAACTAAGATAATCTCTTAAATAGTGCAACAGTGCGGAAATAATCAAAGGTTACACTTAGTAGGACCTCCTTCAATACTTAACGGTATTGGATGGCGGGGGTCCAAACTCTTTGATCCCCTCATAAGTTAACTACTATTAATACTATAACCCGGCTATTTAGGACTGTATCCCTGCTGACTCAGACTACTTAGTCGAGGGTAACGTCACCTCCAAAAGAGGGGCCTACCATAATTTGCATTAATAACTTAATTAATTATCTCTCAATAATCCACCATTTTAGGATTGTATCCTTGCTGACTCAAACTACTGGGGTGAGGGTAACGTCACCTTCAAAAGAGGGGCCTACTACAATAACTAAGATAATCTCTTAAATAGTGCAACAGTGCGGAAATAATCAAAGGTTACACTAGATACGAGTGGAACCAAGTGATTCATCTTGTCTATCTGTTTTTCTTTTATTTTTATTTTCAGCATTTTTAGTTAGTTTTTATTTTTCTTAGCTTAAAACATTTTTCTAACTTTTTGATTTGATTAGACGTTGAGGATAAACCGGTACTAAAAGCTCTTGTGTCCTTGGACGACCTCGGTATCTTACCAACACTATACTACGCTCACGATGGGTGCACTTGCCCATATGAGTGTCTAGTGTTAGTGAATATCGTGTTTTATAAATTTAAAACTTGACTAAAAAGTGTTAAAGGGGCTTAAAATATACACCTAATATATATAACACTTGACACCCATCAGGGTACACATCAACCTCACCGCGAGGATGGCAGAGTATTTTGTGAATAGTTCTGGAAGGACCAACAGCAGTAAAATTCATGGAGGTCAATATGTGACCGAGATCGCCTATAACTTTGGGTTAATGACTGATGAGGTGCTTCAGGGACTTACTTTGGTGACCGAGGGTTTATATGTTGATATCCGCTCCTTGAAAGCCATGGGGCTTATTGCTGAGACAGATCACGGGGATCGGTTGAAGGGTTTGAACAACGAGGTCTGGGACCCGTTGCCTCCGGCAGAGGAGGAGGATAAAGATGAGGAGATGGGAGAGCAGCATGAGCCACACTCACCACCATATTCACCGCAGCATCAAGGATACCACCAGCACCAGGATTGGCCAGAGGGCATCCCGTCTTATCCTGATCTCTACCAGCAGTTTCAGCAGACGCAGGTGAGTCAAGAGCATCAGCGCACAAGTTTAGAGCAGTTGTATGCTAGTCTGGAGCAGCAGCGGATTAGTATAGAGCAGCTGCAAGTTGCTCAGGACCAGCTGAGGGCGAACCAGGACTTCATGCGCCAAGAGGTGCAGGTTGGGTTCTCATACCTTTTCAGGGGTCTTCTGTAACAACCCGCACTTTCGTGCGTCGTTACTACTCGTCATACTCGTTACGCCTAGCACTAGAGATTCGGATCATAACGTAACTATATCGCATACATCGCTATATCGAAACATCTTCGCATATACTATCACTATCACATCACATTTGCACTTGCTGACAACTACGGAGATGTCAAGTGAGGACCAATTCTACCCTCCTTGACAGCCGTAATGCGTCGCAGTGCAACTCATTACTCGAAACACAATAACGTTTACGATGACATCGAGAAAGGACCTATTCTACCCTCCTCGATGACCATGAAGCGTCACAAGTAATCGCATATTCGAAACGAAACCCGGACCATTGTAACGCAACTTTAAAATATGGATACGTAAATACGACCCCTAGTGATTATATATATACACAATAATAATAATACAAATTAAATATAGGAAAGCGTGTACCCCAAAAACTATCGCAACACTCGAAACGGTGAAATTCCCCGCGCCAAAACTCAACCGGAGTGGCCATCCGAACGGATAGGCCATCCGAACGGATGGGCCATCTGACCCAGCACTCCCAGCCTTCTCTGTTGCCTATAAATAGCATGTCACATCACTTGAACAGTGATGTGACAGCTCTCACTCGACCAACACGCTCTTGGACCCTTTTTCTCTCGATTCCGGTAAGATTTCCACCTAAATCTTGTACTTCTATGATCTACACCCGGTTCTACACCTTTCTATCTTTTAAAACTCAAATTCTAACTGTGAAATCTACTGATTTGAGGTGTTTAAAGATGATGTCACCAAGAGTTCATATGAACTTCAAAGTGTGACCTCATCCCACCATAAATGACTCAGATCTGGGTGATTTCCACATGTTTTGATAACAAATCTCACCTAAAAGCTATGTATCCAATCAAAGAACTGTACGCTTTCGGGTTAAACATGAGAAGCCATCAAGAACGGCCAGATCTGATGGAACGGGGTGGTTCCCGACCGTTAGAACAGGTCGGAACTGATGAAATTTCATTGTTTAAAACGATATCGCACCATCTCAGAAAAACCACGAGTATTCCTTCCTGAAATCATCAAGAACAACTGACAGGACGTTGGAACGGACTTATGCCAACCAGCCGGACAGGCCATCCGACCGGATAGCATGTCACCCGACCGGATAACATGTCACCCGACCGGATAACATACCATCCGACCGAATGACAGCCATCCGACCCCAACCACTGTCAGTCATCCGAATCAAACAACTGTTATCCGACCGGATGAGGACATCCGACCCAAAGAACTGTGGTCCGACCGGAAGGGATCATCCGACCGGATGAGTGCCATCCGACTAGGCAACTATCCTTACGATACTATTTTCGCTTAAACCGTGCATCGCTTACAATACCATTCAATGTTTAACGCAGACGTACTCTAAACCGATTCAATCAAATTGTGCTCTCGCTAAACACGCACTGTGAGTATACTTTAACCCCTTTTAATCGCATTTTTGGGTAACATACGTTCCTAACAAATCGAACTTATCAAACGGATTATTCAATCAATCGAATTATCACTTGTGAATAACTGTTATGCATAGATATACGTGATGCCAGTTGCATATATGCTAGGACTTATACTCGCGACGTCCCACCACGACTAGTATAGTACTATTGCGCCCGACGGGGTCTAGTTTGCCATCGCGTATTCGAGCATCGAGGACTTAGTTGGTAGTATCAGTCTTGTGAGTATATATGTCGTGTGTTACGTTTATGCAGGTGGAAATTCACAACATCTTTTTTTATCTATTACGCTATACGTATCAAACCTGTATACTCGCCAATACTTTTGTATTGACAAATATTTTAACGTATGTTGCAGGCTAGATCGCAGGCTATTTCAAATCAAGCTAGGAAGTCTAGAAACTCAACTAAAATCTAGGTTGTCGGATTTGTATTGTTCGAGAGGACAAGAAATATGTGATAACTTATGTGATTGTATTATTTGTTAGTATGGGATAACGAATGTAATAAATATTATCGCCATATAGTTGTTATGGATTCTCTTGAGCAATCTGATTCGCCTAGTGCCGCGCCCCGATGATTCCGCCATCGGTTGGGGTGTGACAGATTGGTATCAGAGCCATAACTATAGGGAATTAGGCCAGACTCGACCTAGTCCGGGTCGACGTCATTGAAATTGTCCTAGTCTATAGTCTAAGTACCAACAGGCCGACTCGTACGAACCAGTAGGGTTTGTATCGGGCCTACTTGATACTCTCGATTGAAATTGCTAAAAGTTACAACTTTGTGTGAACACCGCGTACTACAGCTTCACACGAAGAAGCCTTTCCTAAGGCTGGAATACTACTTAACCTTTCCTAAGGCCGACACAATACACCTGTTTCGAAAATACTCGCATATCACAACCGAGTGACCCAGTCGAGACCAGGTGTGAAAGCCAAGAACTCTCGACAGGATTGCTCACTCAGCGCATTTTTCTAGCACGAGAACCTTTCATTGAGTTAGGAGTGACATCCACATCTCGACGAAGGTCTCCATTTCGAAACCTAGTGGAACTCCCGAAGTTGTTCGAAGAGCATAACCACAATTAGGAACGAAGTTGTTAAGTCAGGGGTGAAACCCGTACCTTAATAAGCCGTTCCACTCTCTATGAATTGGTTTTCAAAAAGCTCTCACCAAGGACTCGACTATCACGATAACTCGAGCCACGTGATGACTAAGAGGACGAATGCCATGAACTGCATCCCAGTGGAAGCATGAGCCCTCTAGGACAACGCGCGTGCACGAACTTGTCAGATGTAGTTGGGTTACCTTGGGTAGTCGACGCCTAAACACCCAGGGCACTCTATCTATTTTCTAGCGTACGACTCGCCGATTTCACAACTGGTTGGAGCTTATTTACGCTTGTGTGTTTACATTTTGAAACTTTACGCCTTATCGATTTTTCCATTATTCGATTTTCGCTCCCTGCTTTATCAACGCACAAATCGCACAGCCATCGCAATCTAAAACGAAACCCGAATGTTCGCAACAAAACTAATGCATAATCTATCGCCTTCGCTCTCGCTTTCTCACCTCAACGCGTCCTCGCATATTCTAAATCGACCTGTATGTGTATGATTACAAATTACATTTATATAAATATATATACATATGTATAAATAAACAAGTCATTGTGCGAGAACTTAGGAATTTCGTGTCTCCTATGTGATTTCGCATTACCATTATATTATCGCATCAAGTTTTGAACGTGCTCAATCGCATCGCAAAACTCAAAAATCATTATGATCGAATCTCACTCCAAGTCTCTTCCTGTCTAGATGCCTTCCAACAACTCTACTTCGAGGATGTCAACAAGGAGACGAGCCAAACGAAGGACCGAAAAGAGGATCGCCTCCCTTGTGGTCAAGGGAGTGGCCAAAATGATTCCCCAGATCGTCACTCAAGTGCATTCTCTTAGCAACCCTCGAGCTTCGGAGGATGTCACGTCAAAAAAGCCGCAATCTACTTTTCTTTACAAACACTTCAAAACATGTGATCCGATGGAGTTCACGGGTGAAGGAGGTGTATCTCAACTACTCCAGTGGTTCGACTCTATCGAAGTTACCCTTCTTCAAAGTGGGTGTCTCGATAGTTTCCGTACCACTTGCGCTACTGGAGTATTTCAATCGCGAGCACTCGACTGGTGGACCACCGAACGAAACAAACGTGGGACCTCTGCAGCTTACGCTCTCTCTTGGGATGAGCTGAAAGAACTCATGAAGAAAGAGTACTGTCCTCCTCACGAAATTCAGAAGCTAGAAGACAAATTCTGGAAGATCAAGCAAGTCGGAGGTGACAACGCTGACTACACCGCAAGGTTCAAACAGCTTAGCGTGATCTGCCCAAGTCAAGTCAACACTCCAGAAAAAAGCCATTCCGAAGTACATTCGCGGCTTGCCTGAGTGTGTGGGTGAGTGTGTGGGTGGGTGATTTTTTCAAAGCTGCAAGACCTTCTACAGTCGAAGAAACCTACCGCTTAGCCGCAGAAATCAACAACAAACGACTCATGGAAGGGTTTTTCCCCAAGAACCCCGTCAAGCAAACTTATCAAGCAATCGTCATTAATTCTTCAGACGATCCTGTCAACGATTCTTTTGACGAGTCTGCCAATGATTCTTCTGACGAATCTGTCGACGATTCTTCTGACGAAGCTGCTGACGGATCTTCCGACGACTCGACCAAAGATTCTGCAAGCGAGTCCTCCGACGAATCATCCAACGACGACACCACTTCGCAAGACACCGACAAACCCAGCCGCAAACGAAAGATTTCAAGCCCGAACTCATCAACAACCGAACTGCTGCAACCGAAGCCTCTTCAAGCAGTTCCGGTGTTTCCAAAACGAGCTTACACTGGAGCTCATCCCCAGTGTTACTCATGTACCTACCATCACCAGGTCGGAGCTGACTGTCGCTATTGCAATAACTGCAACCGTTACGGTCACTTCACCCGCAATTGCCGCACTGGATCAGGAACTTGAGTACAACAACAACAACTCCAGCAAAGGTCTTCAACACCAAACGTCTAGCAAGCGTAGGTTAATGTTGTAATGATACGATTTTTGACGTTAATTTCTAAGTGATGAACCTACTCTATTACTCGATGTTGCCTCTGTGTGTAACGTTAACTCTCACTTTCGTTTCCTCTTTCACTCTCTAGTCGTCGCACTTAGACTAGATTCACACACATACTATATACTATATCACGAAATAATGCGTTTTACCCTCACTACACTCTTAGAAAGAAGTACGATAAAGGTGCAAGGAACGATTAATCACGGGTGCACACGGGATTATTTGGGTCAGTACACAGAGATCGTAGTGAATTCTAAGGTGCCATAAGCGTTTCGACGAAGTATGACACCAAATCACGGGATTTAAGTAGTAGGGGTCAAGCAAGGTGTGCTTTATCATACTACCGAAGTTCCGTGAAGAAAGTGCCACGTGGAGTTGAACATTATTAGACCTATTATACTATTGTGATTATTTTCAACACACTACACTCAATCGCAAGGCGTAACAACCAAACCGCATCATCACGAGACTTGTCGTAAGTCTGCAAACGCAGTGCAATCGCCTCATCAACGGACTCTGGAGAGTCTACCCCCGCAGAGCAATTGCATCGACGCAAGACTGGTCGTAAGTCTGTCGCAACCAATCTCATCGAGTACATTAACGCTCGCGATGTTGATTGAGTGAGGACCTATTCTACCCTCCTCGATAACCGTGATGCGTCACAACGTAACGTAAAGCTTATTCGAAACAAAACTCGGCTAATCGCAATCGCTTATCATGTGTATCTCGCAATCTCTATCGATTATTACAAGGATCACTACCGCTTATTATGTGAATCGCTGTATCGCTTGCTGTGTGTCACTCTATCGCTATCACCATCGCTATCGTCTACCACTATCTGTGATATTTGTGTTAAGTTAGCCCACATGACCTCGCTTCACGAAATGAAGCTCATAGGTTAAAGCAGGGCATTTTAGTCATATCAGCAGGCTTTCGTGGAAAAAGGCCATGTGGGGTCTGATGTTAGCTAAACTCTGTGGTGTTAATCAATCGAATCGAACCGCATAAATCGCGCATACCTCCATCGCTTGCAACTCAACAACTGCCGCTTATCGTAATTCGTTAATCGCCGTCGTCATCGTTTGTGTTGTGCTTGTGTTATTCGCTAAATCGCCTATTCACTTATCGTTTATCACTATCCGTGTATGTAAGTACACCTGACATCGATTCACGAAACGGATCTAGTATGGTTGGAACAGGGTAAATACATCGCCGGTACCATCTATATGTATAAGTGATTCAGCCACACTAGCAAACTTTCTTGGGAAGATGCCATGTGGGGCTTAACGTTGGTTAAATTGTAAAGCTATGAAGACTAAATCGAATCGCATTACTCGTTTATCGCGCATTGCTTATCGCACATCGTCTATCGCTTATTCGCTTATCGTGTACCACTTGTCGCCCATCGTCTATCGCTTATTCGCTTATCGCTCGACGCCTACCCAGACACGACACATAAATGTTTCGTGCCATCAGTCTACTCGCGCACATAGCTACATTGCAATTCAACTCGCCGGTTTAACCTGTTCGATTCTATCTTATACTCGGTCCGACTTCCTATCGATTGGGCCGAGTAAGCGCAATTATATCCGTGTCATATCGGCACACGTGACACCGCCTCACGAAACGAAAGTAATATGGTAGAAACATGGTGGATACGCCACTGGTACTTCCTATATATAAGTGTTTTAATCATATTAACAAACTTTCGTGAGAAAGTGCCAAGTGTGGCTCGATGTTGATTAACTTTTCAAACTGTTAAAAACTGACTTTTTATAAAAAATTTATTAAAAACCATTGGACAAATGAAATTTCCTCACAATGTGGAGGTAACATCGAATCAGCTTAACTCTATGCCCAAGGGAAGTCTCATAAGTCCCGTTTTCTTTAAAAACTTTTGCAAAACAAAATCCTTCTTAAGACATTGGTTCGACATCGAGTTCAGCTCGAACCCAGGTCATAGGAGAGTTTCCGTAACCCCAGTTTTCATTTTTGAATTCTTTAAAATGTTTAAAAACCTAAACTTTCTTGCAACGTTGGTTAACATCAACTCAGTTGACCTTACGTTATAAGAAAATTTTTCAAGATTTCCTTTCAAATTTCTTTTTAAAAATCTAAAAACGAACGTTTCTTGCAACAATGGGTAACATCGACTCAGTTAACCCTACGTAATGAGAAACCTTTCAAGTTCATCTTTAAAATTTCAATCGCATCGAACTTATAAATTCTTCAATACTCGAGGTACTTTGAAACGCCAACTCTCGGAATGCTACTGTTGGCATTACGCCGCCTTCTCGCTATCGCAATCAATCTCTCTTACTCGAAACGCTCTCGCTTGCCCACTCTCAGTCAAATAACTCGTGGTATCGCTACTTACGTGGGATCAACTCTCAGAAACCTACCTATTGGATTAATTTCGGGACGAAATTTCCTAAAGTAGGGGAGACAGTAACAACCCGCACTTTCGTGCGTCGTTACTACTCGTGATACTCGTTACGCCTAGCACCAGAGATTCGAATCATAATGTAACTATATCGCATACATCGCTATATCGAAACATCTTCGCATATTATCGCATATACTATCACTATCACATCACATTTATACTTGCTGACAACTACGAAGATGTCAAGTGAGGACCAATTCTACCCTCCTTGACAGCCGTAATGCGTCGCAGTGCAACTCATTACTCGAAACACAATAACGTTCACGATGACATCGAGAAAGGACCTATTCTACCTTCTTCGATGACCGTGAAGCGTCGCAAGTAATCGCATATTCGAAACGAAACCCGGACTATTGTAACGCAACTTTAAAATATGGATACGTAAATACGACCCCTAGTGATTATATATATATACAATAATAATAATACAAATTAAATATAGGAAAGCGCGTACCCCAAAAACTATCGCAACACTCGAAACGGTGAAATTCCCCGCGCCAAAACTCAACCGGAGTGGCCATCCGAACGAATAGGCCATCCGAACGGATGGGCCATCCGACCCAGCACTCCCAGCCTTCTCTGTTGCCTATAAATAGCATGTCACATCACTTGAACAGTGATGTGACAGCTCTCACTCGACCAACACGCTCTTGGACCCTTTTTCTCTCGATTCCTCACGATTCCGGTAAGATTTCCACCTAAATCTTGTACTTCTATGATCTACACCCGGTTCTACACCTTTCTATCTTTTAAAACTCAAATTCTAACTGTGAAATCTACTGATTTGAGGTGTTTAAAGATGATGTCACCAAGAGTTCATATGAACTTCAAAGTGTGACCTCATCCCACCATAAACGACTCAGATCTGGGTGATTTCCACATGTTTTGATAACAAATCTCACCTAAAATCTATGTATCCAATCAAAGAACTGTACGATTTCGGGTTAAACATGAGAAGCCATCAAGAACGGCCAGATCTGATGGAACGGGGTGGTTCCCGGCCGTTAGAACGGGTCGGAACTGATGAAATTTCATTGTTTAAAACGATATCGCACCATCTCAGAAAAACCACGAGTATTCCTTCCTGAAATCATCAAGAACAACTGACAGGACGTTGGAACGGACTTATGCCAACCAGCTGGACAGGCCATCCAACCGGATAGCATGTCATCCAATCGGATAACATGTCATCCGACCGGATAACATGTCACCCGACCGGATAACATGTCACCCGACCGGATAACATACCATCCGACCGAATGACAGCCATCTGACCCCAACCACTGTCAGTCATCCGAATCAAACAACTGTTATCCGACCGGATGAGGACATCCGACCGGTTATCAACATCCGACCCAAAGAACTGTGGTCCGACCTGATGGGATCATCCGACCGAATGAGTGCCATCCGACTAGGCAACTATCCTTACGATACTATTTCCGCTTAAACCGTGCATCACTTACAATACCATTCAATGTTTAACGCATACGTACTCTAAACCAATTCAATCAAATTGTGCTCTCGCTAAACACGCACTGTGAATATACTTGAACCCCTTTTAATCGCATTTTTGGGTGTAACATACGTTCCTAACAAATCGAACTTATCAAACGGATTATTTAATCAATCGAATTATCACTTGCGAATAATTATTATGCATAGATATACGTGATTCCAGTTGCATATATGCTAGGACTTATACTCGCGACGTCCCACCACGACTAGTATAGTACTATTGCTCCCGACGGGGTCTAGTTTGCCATCGCGTATTCGAGCATCGAGGACTTAGTTGGTAGTATCAGTCTTGTGAGTATATATGTCGTGTGTTACGTTTATGCAGGTGGAAATTCGCAACATCTTTTTTTATCTATTACGCTATAAGTATCAAACCTGTGTACTCGCCAATACTTTTGTATTGACAAATATTTTAACGTATGTTGCAGGCTAGATCTTAGACTATTTCAAATCAAGTTAGGAAGTCTAGAAACTCAAATAAATCTAGGTTGTCGGATTTGTATTGTTCGAGAGGACAAGAAATCTGTGATAACTTATGTGATTGTATTATTTGTTAGTATGGGATAACGAATGTAATAAATATTATCGCAATATAGTTGTTATGGATTCTCTTGAGCAATCTGATTCGCCTAGTGCCGCGCCTCGATGATTCCGCCATCGGTTGGGGTGTGACATCTTCATAATGCCTTCCCGAACTACTTCGGGGAGCCCCCACAGTTCCCATACGGGAACCCACCTGGTTATGGAGGCGCAGGCCAATCCAACAAGGGAGGTGATGCAGGTGACGACGACGAGGATTAGGTGGAGTTGTTTGTTGGTGGTTTTGTTATTTCAGTAGTTTTGGCTACTATTTCAAACACCCCCGGATATGTACTTTACTTTTCTGACACTTTAGTTTATTTATCTTGTCTATGTTTGGATATTTAGTACTTTTATTTATGTAAATTATGGTTTATTTGCGTTTATATTGTTTCTGTTTTGTTTTGTTATGCCTTGTGACATACTTGCAGATTTTGGCTAGCACGTCTTTGACCGGAGCACAGCACAGATACAGCTTTGAAGTCTCGTTGCATCAACATCATCTTCAGGGGTGTATTATTCTCCTTTATCTCTATATTTCGGGTTTCGCATTGGGGACAATGCGAAGTTCAAGTGTGGGGAGGGGTTTAACTTGTTGACTTTGTTTGTCCTAAAAAAATCAAAAATCAGAAAAATCATCCTAAAATATCAGTATTTTGTATATATTTTAGTAAATAAACTGGTTGGTTGTGTTTTAGAAAGCTTCGGACATGATAAAAACTCGACAAGCAAAATAAATTTTGAAAAAGAAAACCGGAAAGCGTGACAAACAAAGAAGGACTTGCATGAGAATTTTCACACTTTTACCCATTCCTTCCGATTATGTGAGCATATTTGAGCCGTAAAATTGTTATATGATTGTTCATTTCGGAGTAGGAGTGAGCCGGATGTCATGTGTAATTTAGAACTTGTCACTAGAATGCTTGTTAAGACCATGAACTTGCGAAATTGTGTAGAAGTGATAGAGGCACCTAGAAAACCCCTTTGTGTTAGCCTTGTTCTTTGTGTTGTGTTTCCCGTAAACCTTACATTACCCCTTAGGATTAACCATGTCCAGCATTCCCCGTATTTCCCTTTGTATACCCAACAAAATCACCCACTTAGCCAAATTTAGCTTTTTATATTTTAAACCTTTTAGTGTTGAAACTCGGTTAAAATCATCGTTTAACTAGCGCTTGTTATAGTTTATTGTTCATTGTACAAATCCATTAGTATGTTAAAAAAAATAAATAAATAAAACACCCTAAAATAGGGTGAAGTCGACAAAAATCGAGCAATTTTGAATGCTAAAATGATGAAACCTCGTTGATGAGCTCGATTTCGCAAAAGTCGCCTTTTTAAGGCGTTTGTATGTATAGTTGTATTGTTTTGCGCTTGTTAAACGCTAGTACCGAGTTTTAACCATTTCGCCACTTTAAAAATCCCATTCCATACCCTTCGCCCAAGCCCATCGTTAAAACCCGTAAAGACCTCTTGATTTGCACTTTTTCGCGTGTTAGTTGGTGGAGACGAGATCTTATGACAAGCTTATGATATTACACATTTCATTGACGAGGCATTGAGTGTTTGCACATACACATTTTATGTATGTTTCACGAATAAAACCGAGTGTATGTGAACAATGTGAGTTGTGTGAAGATTAGCATGTTAAGTCAATTGAAAGTGAAGTCACGGCTTTTTGGTTATCTACATATATTTGCATATGCTTGTTTGGTTTGATTCAATTGATGTTGTCTTTCGAAAAACCGGCTAACCGTTTGTAGTTGTTTTAGTAGATAGTTTGTAAATACTCGTTCTTGTTAGATTCTAGTTTTTATTGCGTTTTAGTTTAGCTTGCTTGAGGACAAGCAAGGTTCAAGTGCAATTTACACATATTTTAGTCCCCCATTTTATTCCCTTTTTATGCGTTTTCGGCCGTAAAACCATGAATCGAGTACTTAATCAAGTATACTTTTGTTTACAGGCCTAAAACTGCATGCCAAACAAGATGATAGTGAAAACGAGGACTTTCCGGATGAAACGACAAAGCTGCGAACATTCTGTGAAGATTCTGACCTGGGCGTTTGGCACGGTCGTGCAATGAGTGGAACGACCGGGCGTATCCGACAACATAGTCCAGCCCGGCAGTGCACGCTTTTTGCGATCCGGAGTGTAAGCCAATCCCGAAGTTGAACGACCGTGCGGATGGTTGCACCCCGTGCGGATCCGATGACTAGCACCAACCCGGAAAGGCACTGCCCATTCAGATGTCCGTGCAACCCTTACCCGGAGATGCACGCTCTTGCCGCCTGAGGAACGGTCGTGCGAGATCGAAGACTGGTCAATATCTGATGATGTCATGCGGTATGGTGAACAGTAACTCCAATGATTCAAAAAGTGAACGGTCATGCACTTTATTGGCACGACCGTGCGATCGCTAAAAGTTATAAAAAAACATGCAGAAACATTCTGTTCGAAACTCTAGATATTTTGGGAGCTCTTCAGGCGATTTTCAGGCTCCGGAGGCATTAGCTTTCACCCGGATTCATGCCACATTGTGCCGATTAGCTCCGTTATCTTCCGGATTCTTAATCTAGTGCTTGTTTATGGTTTGATTTTCTAATCTTTCCATAATTTTGTTAATGTTTCAAGCATTTAGATTAATGTTTTATGTATTATTGTAAGCCTTTGGGCAAAAACAACAATCCCTTGCTTAATTATAACCATTAGTATGTTAATTTTGTTTGTAATGACACTTGGAAGTATTTTCTATGTTAATCTTTGATGATTAGTTTGCAACCTTGTTATTGATATTGATTTCTTGATTATAAGTAATTATGTTGGGTGATTAATATTTGGTTAGTTGAGATAGTTGAAAAATGAAGCTTAATTAATCATGTATTAGTAGACTTTAAACTCGGTTAACTAGTTTAGCTTGGTTAAAATGTGTGCACCATAATACTAGAAATGGTTAGTGGTTTAATAAAATGTAATTATTGTTAATCAAGAAAGCTTTCCGTCACGTAAGGACCTTAACGGGTTAAATGGTGTTGTTATGAATTCTTACTATGAATTGTTAACTTAGTTAGTAGTTTAGGCCAAAATTGCTATCTTGGTGAATTTATATGCAAGATTTGTAAAATGAACTCGGTTGTGATTTAATCTAGTTTATGCTTGTCTCGGTGGTTGCATTGTGTTTATCGGTGTCACTTTCCTTGATTAAGTGAGGTTAGAAAACTCCTAACGGATGGCTAACTTATTTTTAAGAGATTTTCATAGACATTTATCAATTGCACGTTAAAGAACAATTTTAGGTGGTTAAAGTGTGTTTATCGTTTTAGCTTTCCGAATGATTGTCATGTTAGGATTCCCGAAAGGGATACTAATTGTCTTGAAAATGAAAAATTGACCAAATGTTTCTAGTGACAAAACCGACTTAATTCACATGCTTTGGTTGTGTATAAAGCAAGGCTATTTATCTATTTTCATATTTCGAAGTCTATTATGTTTTATAAGTATTTGTTTATGCTTATTTTAGTCGTTATAAAATCACACAACTTATCTTTCTTCCGTTAATTTAATGACAAAGGTTTAGTATTATTCCTCCGTCCACTTCCTTGGATCGATACTTGGTTCTTACCGATACTTTACTACATATATGACGGGGTACACTTGCCTCTTTCGTGTGTGTTTTGATGTTGAAGTATAAATCACTTTTATAAATTTAAAACCGAATCGTGTGTAATTTCATTATAAAAATATGTATATACACGCACACGTCAATCGTAAGGTGAAAATATTAAGGAACAAAGAGATCAATCAAGTAAAGGTTAAATGGGGACACAAGAAGGGTTCGGATACCACATGGGAATCCGAAGAGGAGATGCTACGACTCTACCCTACATTATTTGGTACGTAATTCGGTTTCGGGGACGAAACCCTTTTTAAGGGGGGTGGACTTGTAACACCCCAAAAATATAAAACTTTATATTTTATTATAAAGTATTAATTAAACAAGAATCAACTAACTAGGAAATTATAACCCAGTTAGTTAAGAGTCTAGAAGTGACTTACAATAAGGTTAAAACACTTACATTCTAAGTTAGATAAAAGTTGAAGGACTGAATTGGTAAAAACTGAAACATGAATGCTTAAAACAACAATTAACACACCAAACACACACATGTGTGTGTGTTTGGATCGTACAGAAGAAAGGGGCGACCAGGGGTTTCCTCCAAACCCTAGTTTTCACATAAAACTCGCAAATTGAAGCCCTTAATCTGCTCTAAATCAAGTTTCAAACACGAATTAGTGATCACCACGCTGCATGGATCAAAAGGTATGCAAAATTTTGGTGTTTTGATTCTTGTTCAGTTTCAGGTTAATTGAGAAAATAAAAAATTGAGCTTGAATATATGTTGCATGGATGAAATTAGAAGTAACATGATGTCTAGGGATAAAACCCTAGATTAATTCTTGTTAAAATTTGGTATGTTAATTGTGGAGATTATAATCACCATTGTAGGTGATTATTGGTTTTATAGAGACTAGATAAACACTAGGATTGTGATTACTATTCTAGTGAAAGTTGAATTCATGTGTTAAATTCAGTATAATTGATGTTGAAATTTTGTGCAAATTGTCTGATTAAAGTGAAAGTAGATGGAAAAATAACATGTCAACAACCTAATAATGATTATGTAAAATCCGACCCGCAAGGTGTTTGTTTAAACGCCTAAGTGAGGAGTAAAACGTTAAAGATCGGACAAAAAGCGCAGATTTGATTATCATAATAAATTGTCCGTTATTGATTTTAAAAGAGTTCTAAATCGGTTGCGAATGGAACTCTTTAGGTAAAGAATCCGGATCGTCAAGTGGACAAGCCGGAGGTGATACACGCTTGAAGGGTGCGCTTTGAAGGTACGCGACTTATGGTTTCGTTACATTATGTTTAATTGTTAGTTTTAGCTTGATATATTGAAATTTGGCAAACAAGGAAACCCGTTAAGTCACGGAAGTGACCAAGTGCAATAGACAAATAAAAGGGGTCAAATCATGTGCTAGAAATAGAGTTTGGAATGTTTTGAAATGGTGATCTCCATTCGGCATCCAAACGGGTCAAAACAAGTTGAAATTTATGCTTGTCAAATAGTGTTAAAAAGCATGTTTAAATCCTCGAACCAAGCATGACGATTATTGTGTAAGCAACCCTTGGGAGGGAAGCGAAACGCCATAGACGGAAAAACCTGGGATTGGGTAAATCGGTCATAGACAAGGGGTGATAACAAAAACAAGTTGTAGGACTTGTAAACAAATGGGTCGAATAAACAAAGAGCCGAATCATAGGCCAACTGTTCGTAAACTGAATTTTGATGTGAATTGTGTTGATAAACGAGTTCGTAATTAAATTACGGTCGCGTAGGAAAAAGAATTACGTAAAACGGACTTGTGTAGTGAAAGTTATGCAAGTTCTAAGTTAATATTGGTGAATTTTTGTAGCTGGGCAAAGTTCAGCAACAATAAAACAACTTGCTGTCAAAAAGGGGGCTAGGTGTAGCGCCATGCCCCCCTCCAAATTCTGAAATTATTTAATTTTTGTTGTTTTTACTCATGAAGCTTGTTATAGCCATTCTAACATTATCAAAACTAACATTTTATGTGGTTTTGACCTTAGGTGATGGTGGACCTAATCCGGATGGCGATCAAGCAATTATCAAGAACCGAACGCACTAAATAAAGCTTCCGCACTTGATCTATTTTGTTTTAAGTAATATGTAAACACTTGAAGTCATGTCTTGAATGTTTAATTAGTAGGGTTATAACTTGAATATTATGATCATGTATGGTCTTAAAATCATGAAAGTTTTTGTAAACTCGAAATTTTTGTACTAAATGCATGTTATGTATCATTAATCATGTTATTTTAAGTTGGGTCTTACACATATACTAACACGTACTCACATACATACACCCACACAATTACTTACATATACACATATACAAAACACACACACATGCATATACACTAACACATACACACATAGATACTCGTGAATTGAAGATGATGCATCTTCGAATGGAATAACCGTCTCGCTCACTTGCTTTCTTAAATCCATTAGGAAGAAATTTCATATTGAGCATACGAGGCATAACTTTAAGACATTGGCCAAGTGCCCCAACGTGGCTACTTTTTTCTATCCCATCGTTCCTAGCAAAATTGCCTAAGGAGGTGTTCATCCTCCCCACCCGATAAGGACTTCGCCCCTCTATCATTGTATGAGGGGATAACAACATGACACTATAAGACGAAATGTTCTACGATACTATACTATACGATACTATAGGGCCTAGTATAGGGTTATACGATACGATATGACACTATACAACACAATGATACACTATACTAGGGCTTGATATAGGGATATACGATACTATGTGATATATAAGATACGACACTTTATGACACTGTATACGACACGACACGACACGATGCTATACTATACTCTACCATTATAGTATACAATAGTATACTACACGATATCATATGACACGATGCGAAACGGCACTATGCGATACTATATTATACGATAATTATACACATATACATGTACAAGTGAAAACATTTTCTTACTATTATTAATAATAACTAGTTAAATTTCTGCCCGCGCGTTGTGGCGGAACCCAATGACTGTAAAACGCGTGTCAGTAACGGCAAGCTGATACCGAATATCAAAATATAAATAAAAATGTCGTGAAAAGGATAGTCAATTCGTCCTAAAAAGCGGTTTTAAATAACCTAATATATAATAATAGGACCCACACGTCCTACACGTTGGAAATTCGATTGTTTTCAATTCAGTTATTACGGTGCTAACACGTTAAAATATGGATGAGCTCGGTACCGGTAACGGCACCGAAAGTACCTGATGCGTGTGAAGTGTTATATATCTTAGGTGTATATTTTAAGCCCCTTTAACACTTATTTTTAGCCAAGTTTTAAATTTATAAAACACGATATTTCACTAACACTAAACACACATATGGGCAAGTGCACCCATCGTGAGCGTAGTATAGTGTTGGTAAGATACCGAGGTCGTCCAAGGACACAAGAGCTTTTAGTACCGGTTTATCCTCAACGTCTAATCAAAATAAAAAGGTTTAGAAAAATGTTTTAAACTAAGAAAAGTAAAAACTAACTAAAATGCTGAAAATAAAAACAGATAGACAAGATGAATCACTTGGTTCCGACTCGTATCTTAGTGTAACATTTGATTATTTCCGCACTTTTGCACATAATTAAGAGATTATCTTAGTTATTGTAGTAGGCCCCTCTTTTGAAGGTGACGTTACCCTCACCCAGTAGTTTGAGTCAGCAAGGATACAATCCTAAAAGGGTGGATTATTGGAAGATAATTAATTAAGTTATTAATGCAATATTATGGTAGGCCCCTCTTTTGGAGGTGACGTTACCCTCGGCTAAGTAGTCTGAGTCAGCAGGGATACAGTCCTAAATAGCTGGGTTATAGTATTAATAGTAGTTAACTTATGAGGGGATCAAAGAGTTTGGACCCCCGCCATCCAATACCGTTAAGTATTGAAGGAGGTCCTATTAAATTTGACCCAGGTCCATTGCAGGACCTCTAAACGCTGAACAATGGCAAGACCTTTACCAAACCGTTCCCTTAACCCCCGACCAGGTAGCCAACATACCTCCATATAGACCGTGGAGATATGAATGGTGAAAATCTTTTATTTTATATAGACAGTAAAATAATTTCAAGACACCACGGACAAACGATAAGGAAAGATCACCTTTAACATAAGCAACTAGTTATTAAAGTCATTAATACGAAACCAAATAAAAAGTGCAAAAGATTAGAAATAAAAAGTATTACACTAGACACTTTGTCTTCACCAAGTGATGTAAGAGACTTAGGCAAACATGGCCTTGATTGTCAAGAACTCTTACGATCAATCTTGGATCCCGAGACGACTCACACACTCTACGATGGACAATGGATGATGGTGGAGGATGATGGTGTTATGGTGGTGGTGGGTGGTGGGTGAAGTGTGAGAGAGGTGGTGTGCCAAGGGATGGTTTGAGCTTGAGCCAAGCACTTCTATTTATAGGCTGAACAGAAGCTCGGGCACGGCCCCGTGTCCACATCCTTCTCTTTCTTCATTTAATGCAGCTTTGTCTTATTAGTTGACCACGCCCCCGTGTCCGCTGAGCACGACCCCGTGTGCAGAAGAATCTTTGTACTATGTAGATTTGCTGGATTGTGCGAATCTTATAGTTGACCACGACCCCGTGTCCGCTGAGCATGGCCCCGTGGTGGGCAATAGAAGCTTCTACCACTTTGTCTTTTCTGCTGACACTTGGGCACGCCCCCGTGCTGGCTGAGCACGGGGCGTGTTCAGGCCTCTGATCTCTTGTTTTGCTTGGGAAGATGCTGTCGTGGGGTCGGGCATGTCACATCTTGTTCCTTTTCTTGTATTTATGTTAGATTTTGATGTCGTTTTGCTTCTTTTGTTAATTTGGGCTCATTTAATCCTGAAAATACAAAAGGAAGACAAAAGCACAATTTTTCCAACATTAGTACTAAAAAAGGGTTAGTTTTATGCCTCATTTGATGAAATTTATATGTTACATTTTGAACACATCAAATACCCCCACACTTGAATCTTTGCTTGTCCTCAAGCAAAACTCTTTAATATGTGGCTATTTACACTCCCAAATGGAATGGGTAGAGAAGAAGGTTTTTTTGTGCTTGTCGTAGAGTGTCGGGATTTCCAAAATTCTTTATTTAATTTTATTTTTATTTATTTACAATCCTATTCGTCATGATTTATTTAAAACTTTTCATAAGAGAAATTACTTATTAGGGCATAACATGCCTTTGTAAAATTCTATTTATATACAAGTTCACATACCTCACGGGGATCACTCAACACTCGGCCGAAAATGTATTTTTGTGGATCACTCGAGAGCGGCATGGATCTTACTCCTACCATAGGCTTGCCAGGCAATCAATCCTCCTCCTTTTTAACTTATATACCTTTGTAAATATCAAGAGGACTTTGTGGGTAAAGGGTTAGGCTTGGGTTAAAGGTAGGTGGTTGGGTTGGTGGTTAGTAGAAAAAGGCGAAAAGCGTAACAAGTGTCGGTTTTCGTAAGACTTTTTTATTTTTATTTTGATGAAGCTATTTATTCAAAAAAGTTATTTTTGATGAACTTGTTTGTTTATTTCCTTTTGCTTCATCATCAACACAAATTTTTTTTTTTTTCAAAAGTCATATGAAGAACCGAACTTGTTACTAAAACAAAGGGGTAAAAATGAAAAAAGTTTAGGTGGGTAAAAGGGTGTTTGGTTTGGGTTATGAAATGAAAAGGTTTAGGCTCAAAGGGGCTAACTAGGGGGATTTTGGGTAGGTGGTAAAAAAAAAAAAGAAAAATAATGGTGTAGAAAATAAAAAGGGTTAGTCCTAATGCCTCCATCATTTACTTACTCGGGTTTAAGTTGGTAAGGACTGGGAATGTATCGTCGTGGCAAGTTCTAGAGTCGTAAGAACCAAGCGGCTATTCACACAAGAAACGAAAATGAGCATTTAGTCAAATGATATGTAAGTGTTTGCTCAATAAAGGCTCAAAACTCACTTTTGTGAGAATGGGTTTTTATGTGATCAAGTATATATAATCAAATTTTTAACTAAGCTTGTCATGCCTTTTCATAATTTTCTTATGTTGGTTCTTTTTATCACGACGCTATCGGTTGTAAATTCGTAAAAATATAACCTTTTTGAGAACTTGAATTTCCCGAGTTATACCTAGACAAGTAAAAAAAATGAAAATTTTTGAAAAAAATTTGGGGTGATTAGCGGTTCCAATAGAGTTTTGTGTAAGGCTTGTATTTAGGACTTGTAAAATTCAAGGTTTTAGCATCCCCCCACACTTAAATTACACATTGTCCTCAATGTGTCCCAAAAATAAGTTTTTTAGGTTGATTGAATGTGTAAAAGGTGTGAAAAAGCAAAAATTTTGTGTTACTGGGCGCTGAACACGGCCCTGTGTTATCCGGGCACGGCCCCGTGTTCAAGTGCCAGTAACAAAATTAAAATAAGAGAAACAGAAGTCTGGGCACGGGGGCGTGTTGGGTGAACACGGCCCGTGTCCAGTTACCTGAACTGGTTCTTTTTCTGCAGACTATGCAGCACGGGGCCGTGTTGGGTGGACACGGCCCGTGCCGAGCTTACTGTAAATGAAGAAATTTGTCGGACGGTTCTGTTTTCCTGTATAGAGTGCTGGTTCAAGTTTCCCTTGCATCCTTTGCCATCCCAAGTGTGTTTTATTCGTTTCAACACCATCCAAAACACCAAATTAACTAAACCATCATTCATTAATCGTAGAGAGAATTACATAATAGTCCTAAGAATGAAAAATAGAGCAGAAAATAAAAGTTAAAAGTCCTAATAGGTCAAGTGATCCGTAAAATCTTCCTAAGGAGTTCTACTTCTACAATAAGAACCAAAATTCCGGAAATAGATTTCCGGTTTAAAAGTTTTGTAGAACTCTAAGCCGAACGGTGTTCCTAAGATGTTGCTGGAACCATTCTTCGATTTCCCTCGGGAGAAGGGAGGCGGCTTCATGTTCCTCGATATCTGGTGGAGGAGGAGCGACACCAACCGGAACCCCTTGGAGTATGTCTCGAGGAGGTTCCGGATGTAGGGCGTACCATTCGGCCGGAATGATGACTTCCGGCACCACGTTCCATGCCCTTTGGGTAATTATCGGTACCAAAGGAGGAGAGGCGAGAATGTTCAACCTTTGGTGCAAAAGGTTGACCTCCTGGAGACATCCTTCTATGTAACACCTCGGAAATTCACGTCCTATAATATGTTGACACGTGTCATAAAGTTTAAACGTGTGAAAGAAATATTATGGAAGGACTAAAGTTGACAAACATGGAAAGTATGTGAATATACGTATTCTAAGTGTCAACTGTGAATAAATATAATGTACATTAACCCTACACGATGTTCATACCTTCAAACGAATGAATCATGGATCATACGAAGCTAAAAGTGGGAGATTTCAAACTACAGGGACCAAATGTGTCAACATGTTTAAATTATACCTCTGAGTGACCTTTTGACAAACCCGAAGCTTTGTAAATATTAATTATGCTCACGAGAATGCACCATAAAAATTTCATAAAGTTTGGTTAACGTATGAGAAAGTTATGATCAAATTCGTGTGCGAAGTGTTAAAGCGTAAACGTTGGAAGTTAGGACTTTTCGGGTGATAATAAAGTTACCCGGGGACTTGGCAAAGTGGGTATATGTTTTAAGGCCTTATTAGATCAATTATAAGGGTTTTCCATGCAAGAAATCAGTACCTATTCGAGTTTTGAAGAGCCAAGGACTGAATCGCAAAAGATAAACAAAGTTGCTGATATGCATGTCCTCGCGCCACGCGAGGGACTTCCAGAACCGCAAAAACGGGGCTGTTGTCTGCCAGGACTGTAATGCGCGACCTTTACCCGTTTTTCCACTTCTCCTGGCCCCTAAAACACCCCCTAAGCCTCTAGGACACCTGTTGATCGATTGTGGGCACTAATAGGCTTGTTTGTCAATCAAATATGGTGAGTGAAACCACTATATAAGGCACTTCAATGTCACATTCATTCTCACACCTTCTCCTGCATTTGTGGATCATTTCTGGAGCTATCAAGCAGCCTCAAGTGATCAATCTCGTGCATAGGACTCTTGTAAGTCTGCTAGTTCTTGTTTAGTTGAGTTTAGCTTAGTTAATTAGCTAAAAGTCAAACCGTCGTAATTACGGTTTGACTTCGAGATTAGTCAATAATGGCTCAGTCATATCTCGAATTAAAAATGGTTATAAGTTGGTATTTATGTGGGTAATAAAACCCCAAAAGGGTTTCCCCTGATCACCATCCTAACCAGGTCAAATGTCGGGTCAAACTTTTAACTAAAAAGTCAACATAATGCTTAAAATGTCATTTATGCATAATTAGCTATCTAGAACATATATAACCTGTTTGATCATTGTTATAACTTAGTAATTAGTGTAAGAACATGTCTAAACATGTTCAACCCGACTATTTCCTGTTTAGACTCGGTTCGGAACCGAAAGTCGCATAGTTTGACTTTCACTTTGACTTTCAGTTCTGACCCGTTTAGGCATGTTTTAGAAATGCCTCAGAGCTTTAATTGGACTAGGTTACATGTTAGAACAACCCTCTGTGATTATACACCTTGGTTCATTAGTTATCCAATTAATATGCATGTTTCCGTTAATTGCTCATATGTTGACCGTTATGCCCTTATTACCTTAGAACGTGATTTATGAAAATATAAAAGTGTAGAAACCTTTGTTACAGATATATAGACTTGTATGCAAAGTTTGACATCAGTTTGACTTGTAGATTAAGAGTTATGCTCATTATCGCAAAACTAATGCTTTATGTTAATAAAATGGCGTAATTAGCGTATAGCCTAGTTAAACATACTTTTTGGTATCAAATCTTTTACCCACTGATGTAATATATTATTTTGGGAATTTTTAAAGATTTTTAATTAATTTTAGGCTGAGCATAACTCATAGTCGTAAGCTTAATCCGGTAATTGTCGGTTTTGCCCTTACGGGCCATAAAATGAGTTTTACATATCTAAACGATTCCAAACCTTTTGCTACTGATCACATATGATAAATAAATTATTTTAAGCCTTCTGGAAATATAAAAATATCAGATTTAAGTATCGAACCCGGTAATGGTCTTTAATCGCCTTAATTAGCGTTTTTAACGCATAGTATGTTTGAAAATTATATTGGACATACCCGGGTTGATACCTACTGATATGAGAGGCAAATTATAATATTTTAACAGTAAGCAAAGGTTGATAAACTCAGACTTCAGTTTTGAGCTTTTCGGCTTATGTGAAATTACCAAAATACCCCTACGGGGCCTAGTTTGGTTAAAAATGATAAGTTTCACATACATGCTTTAACCTACTGATGTAACTTAGCAAATTGAGTATATTTGCTGATTACATCAGACCTATAACTCAGGTTGTCACTTAAACTCTTTTATAAACTTTTAAATGACCAAACTACCCCTACGGGGCCTAGTTTGTGTTTAAACACGTTTCGGGCATAACGAAAGACACCTTACTGATGTCACAACATATTTGAGACATAATTAACTTAGAAAACCTGTATATAGCTCTCATGACTACCCGTCACGCTTATTACGCGTACGGTTCGGTTTATGTAACAAGTTTACATAAATTAGCCGAAACGGGTCAAACCTTAACGGTTTTATCTCAAAATCCAGAATGTGAATAATAAACCCATATTAAACAAGTCTTCAAACTTGTCGGGTCTGAATCACATTCTATCCGGTCTTCGCTTAATCGTGCGTACGAACCGTATCTTGAAACTAGCCGGTCTAAGCTTAAGCTTAATAAAAGACCCGTTAGAATTCTAATAGGTTATTATAAACCTTCGTTCCAGATTAGGAGAACCAGTAAAAGCTACGTGCATTTTTCTTGTTGTGATTAATACTTACTCAGGTAAATACTTTTAACTTATTTTCCCTATACGGGCTTGGGTTACGGTACATAGCGTACCGCTTGATCGAGCATCAAATCTCCACATTAAGTGGGTAGTTGAATAGTTTGATTGGCTCGTTTAAACAGTCTTGTTTACTTTACAGCCTTTGGGGGGTTAATGACCATGTCCCGGATATCCTTGGCATCATCTTACGAGATGGCCGCGACCTGAGCACGGGGTGTAGGCGTACACCGTCCATGTATAACTCAATGATGTGGTGTGTCTATTGATCTTTAACCCAGACTAGATCCGGGCTACTGAACGCATAAGTAACATGTAATTCGTTCACAAGATTATAATATTAAATAATTCTCCCAAGTTAAATAAAAATGTTTATGCCATGTGCATCCAAACCAATTTTTAATCATTTTTCAAAATGAGTCAGTTGAATGTATTTACCAGTGTAAATTGACGTATTTTCCCAAAAAGACTGAATGCAGGTACTAAACGAAATTGGCTGGATTGTCTCCTAAGCATCAATAAAAAGTCTCGCAAGCTTAGGATGCCAGAAGTCTGTTGAACCATAAATGTTATTTTGTTTCGATCCTACTGTGGATAAACTTCCGGATATTGTTACATTGATAAACAATATTAAATTCGGTTGTATCTTATTTTAAATTTGCTTCCGCTGTGCATAATAATATTGTGTTGTTTGACTATTACGTTGCCAACCACGTCACGATACTCCCCCACCGGGCCCACCGCTGACACGTGGAAATCGGGGTGTGACAGGTTGGTATCAGAGCCAACTCTGAGTGAATTAAACACTAGCCTTTTGTGTTTAATCTCAGTACACAATTGCACATATCTAAACCTTCGAGTCTAGACTTATAACATAGGACAAATTCCACCTCATTCGGTTTTTTTGTTTTGTCCTTTAAATTTTATATTTTTGTTATTGTTATCTTATGCTGTATTGACAGGACAAAAATGCCTCCAAGATTCTTCAGGACACGAGGACGAGGCAAGGGGCCAGTCACTGCCCCCAATGACCATGAAGCTGGACCGTCCAATGTACGAGCTCCAACTGCTACAGAGAGCGAAAATCCACGTCGGAACAGGAGAAACCTGTTCGAATCGGCGAGACGATCTGTTTTGCACAGCTCTACACCTCCGGTCCACAATTCATACGGACCACATTCAGAAGACGAGCCCAACAACCCTCTGCCTTCATACATACCGCTGCAGAGATCTTTGTCCCATCATTCCTATGGGGACCCTACTCCAGTGTTCAGAGGCCAGTTTAACCCGGCCAACTACTTACAAGAACCCGTGGGTTTTAACCCACTGGGTCCAGAGGACCACTTTTCAGGAGATCACGCAGATGATATGGACGAGGATACGGACCCCGTCATGCCGACAAGTGGTACTCCAAACCATCCGATCGAGATCTCTGACGGATCGTCTTTTCACGGATCACCCTATGGTGGTCCAGACAGTTTCCAAGCTCTGTTCAATCAACACGAGTGGTACTATACGCCTTCTCACCACTCGTCGTCTCATGGGCAGCAACAGCAGCAGCAGTCTCAGCAACAGCAGCCACAGCCACAGCCGCATCATCAAGATTCATCTGAGGATCACCGATTTGTGGCAGTTACGCCACCACCTCCACCGCCACCAGTTCAGCCGGCACCTCCTCAACCGCCAAGGCGTAGGAGAACCGATGCCCGCATGTCGGTACGACCAGGGGACTTCCATCTCAGTTCCCCACGACAGTCAAGTGCTAGCCACTACCCACCATATCAGGAGGACCCACAAATGGGTGGGCCTTCCAACCCAGCAATGCCGCAGCCGCCGCCAATGGGTTTTGACAACCCAATCCCAGCTTATACAGGTTCCATGGCTTACAACCCGTTCGAGCCGCCAGTCCACCACGACTATGGGTATGCAGAGGCCGACCCTTACTTGATGGCAGCCAACTACAATGCCCTGCAACCCGAAGGACCATACGGAGCTCCATGGGGAGTTGGGTACCCAACACAAGGGTACCAAATACCACCTAGGCCTATCATACGGACTCAATCGCAGCCGCCTAGGTTCTCCCCACCTGAACATGAGGAACTCCTGCAGAGGCTGGATCAGGTGGAACGGGAAGTGCACAGGGACCGTAGGGAGAGGCAGACATTCTTCCAGGGATTGGTGGGATTGATTAAGGGGAAGAACAAGAAGGATCATTGAATCCTTCCATTTTCTGTATTAGCCCCTGCGTGGGTGTATTTGGTTGTTAAGCCCCTATGTGGGTATGTGTATTGTATGTTTGTTTTGAGCCCCTGCGTGGGCCTATCTTTCCATTTTCCGTTAACCCCTACGGGGGTATGATGTTTAGTTGTTAAGGTCCCTGCGTGGACTAGTTGTTTGTTTTAGGCCCCTGCGTGGGTGAGTACTTGTTTAAAACCCCTGCGTGGGTAGGTTGTTGTTTGGAAAAGACCCGTTTAGGGCAATATGTAACATATGTATAATTAATGGAATGTTGTTTTTATAAATTTCATGTTTGCCATTTTGTGCATAAATATTTACAAATGAAATAAATAAATTAAAATCATTCCTTTTAAATTAATCTGCCTATGTAATTATTTAATTAAGGATCTTAAAGTGTGAAACCTAGCCTCGTGTCAAATATAAGACCGGGCCAAAATGGTAAGACCTGTTTAAAAGATTCAAATCCCTGTTAACATCTTAAAACATGTTAACACTCCTGGCAGAAGTGATTCGTTAAAATCACATGTCATTCTTATATGTATAAGGATTCTTTAGAAGATTCCAAACCCAGTTATATGATCTCTGAATCATGGGTTAAGATCATCAATTAAGATGATCATATTTTACCATACGTGGTAATATGATGCCTACGGGCCCAGCTCACTCCCATATGAGCCAAAAGACAGTGGTAGCTATGACTCCTCGTCTGATAAGGGTAATGAACTAGGTTCAAACCCTAAAAGTCTTGATTCTCTGAAATCATAGGTTATAATTTAAATTGTCCATGTGACTAAGCCTTATGTGCTAATATCTATTGTTATTGTTTATAATTGGGATAAAATTTTAATTGAAATCCTAAATTAGTACGATTAATAAGTTAACCAAATGTGGTCTCTGTTACCATGGTTAACGAGTTACCCTAAGGGGTAATTCCATAATAAACTCCCAAATAATATATTGTCCTTCTTTTCTGCAACAGTTCAATTCAAATGGATGACTCCAATGAAATAAATAGCCATCCAGTGGAGCCAAATGAGAACGCCCAGATTACGTTAACGGGTGCCGAATTAAAAGCGATCATAGACGGCGATGTTACTCAGGCTACAGTGGTACTCGAAGTAGGACCCACTCTGTATCACATTCAAAGCCCAGGACACATTCTGAGGCTCATAGCAAGCCTCCTCCCAAAAAGAATGGACCCAAGAAAGATGGTGATGACCGTCAGTCCACCAACCATCAAAGTATCCCATCTCAGCATATAGTACTGCATCAAGAACCCCGTAACAAGGGTTGCTCCTATAAGTACTTCGTGTCTTGTAAGCCCAGGGATTTTACTGGGGAAAAAGGAGCCGTCGACTGTATGACTTGGCTGGACGAGATGGACACGGTGGTAGATATCAGCGGGTGCGCTGAAAGGGATATAGTTAAGTTTGTGTCACAGTCCTTCAAGGGTGAAGCGTTGGCATGGTGGAGATCTCTGATGGAGGCCTCCGGAAAGATCCCATTGTATAATATGTCGTGGGATCAATTCATTGCCCTAATCAAGGAAAATTTCTGCCCTCAACATGAGGTGGAGAAGATAGAATCTGACTTTCTATCGTTGGTGATGAAGAACCTCGACTGTCAAGCTTACCTGACAAGCTTCAATACGCTGTCCCGGTTGGTTCCCTACCTGGTAACCCCGGAGCCAAAAAGAATCGCTCGCTTTATTGGTGGTCTAGAACCCGAGATCAAGGCAAGCGTAAAAGCTTCTCGGCCAGCTACCTTCAGGTCTTTAACTGACATTTCCTTATCCCTCACTCTGGATGCGGTCAGGCAGAGATCGCAGAGGAATAAGTAGGCCGAGAAGAGGAAGCGTGAAGATGATGGTTCACGAAAGTCGAATAAGAAGCACCATGGGAACGGTGATAACAAGAAGGGATCTGAGTCGAGGAAGGATGGGCATAAGTCTGATAAGAAGCCCAAGTGTAAAATTTGCAAGAAGCAGCACTATGGAAAGTGCAGACTAGAGTCGAACTCTCAGACTCAGTCAAAACCCTTTGCTTGTGGAATTTGCAAGTCCACGGATCACAAAACCCTGGATTGCAAAAAGATAAAAGACGCAACGTGCTACCGTTGCAATGAGAAGGGGCACATCAAGACCAACTGCCCGAAATACAACAAGAAGCCTGAGGAGGCTAAGAAGACTAATGCCAGAGTCTTCAGAATGGACGCGAAAGAAGCTGTGCAGGACGATAATGTCATAACAGGTACATTCCTTGTAAATGATGTCTTTGCAAGAGTACTTTTTGATTCAGGCGCAGATAAGTCTTTCGTAGATCATAAGTTTTGTAAATTGTTGAATTTACCTGTCAAAACCTTAAACGCAAACTATGAGGTAGAGTTAGCAGATGGTACCATAGAAACCGTCTCTACTGTGTTAGATGGATGTGTTATATCCATTAAGAACCATTCTTTTCCTCTGTCTCTACTTCCCTTTAAGTTGGCTGGTTTTGACATAGTTCTGGGTATGGACTGGTTATCTCATAACCAGGCCCAAATTGTCTACAACCAGAAACAAGTGGTAATAAAGACTCCGTCTGGTGAATCACTTACCATTCGGGGAGATACCCAGTATGGGCTGCCTGAGCAGGTGACTATGCTCAAGGCTTCCAAGTGTTTGAAGAAGGGGTGTGTCATTTACATGGCGCAAGTGATTATTGAGGAGCCTAAACAGAAGTTAGAAGACATCCCTGTCATTTCTGAATACCCAGAAGTGTTTCCTGAAGATCTACCTGGTTTACCACCAGATAGACAAGTCGAATTCAGGATCGATATCATCCCCGGAGCGGCACCGGTTGCTAGAGCACCATACAGATTGGCACCCACAGAAATGAAGGAGTTGCGGACGCAGCTAGATGAATTGCTGGCTAAAGGTTTTATCAGACCTAGTTCATCTCCTTGGGGAGCGCCAATCCTGTTTGTTAAAAAGAAGGATGGGTCGATGCGTCTGTGCATCGACTATCGCGAGCTTAATAAAGTCACGATCAAGAATAGGTATCCTCTGCCCAGAATCGACGATTTATTCGATCAGCTTCAAGGGGCAAGTTACTTCTCGAAGATTGATTTGAGGTCAGGCTACCATCAATTGAAGGTCAAGGATGAAGACGTGCACAAGACTGCATTTAGGACTCATTACGGTCACTACGAGTTCCTAGTGATGCCTTTTGGGCTCACTAATGCACCAGCCGCGTTCATGGATCTCATGAATCGCGTCTGCAAGCCATACTTGGATAAATTTGTCATCGTTTTCATCGACGACATTCTTATTTATTCTAAGAACCAAGCTGACCATGAGAAACACCTTCGTTGTATTCTCAAGCTTCTACGTCAGGAGAAGCTCTACGCCAAATTCTCTAAGTGTGAATTTTGGCTACGAGAAGTCCAATTTCTTGGACACGTGGTTAGTGAGCGTGGTATCCAGGTGGATCCCGCTAAGGTTGAAGCCGTAATGAACTGGCAAGAGCCAAAGACGCCTACAGAAATTCGTAGCTTCCTAGGATTGGCAGGATACTACGGGCGTTTCATTGAAAACTTTTCAAGGATTGCTGCACCCCTAACCTCCCTAACTAAGAAGAAGGTTAAGTTTGTTTGGGGCCCAAAGCAGCAAGAATCCTTTGATATTCTGAAGCAAAAGCTGAGCAACGCCCCAGTACTGACATTACCCGATGGAATAGAAGAATTTGTGGTTTATTGTGATGCTTCGCACACTGGCATGGGGTGTGTGCTTATGCAGAAAGGCAAGGTGATTGCCTACGCTTCAAGACAATTGAAAGTGCATGAAAAGAATTACACCACCCATGACTTGGAGCTGGGTGCCGTTGTATTCGCACTAAAGCTTTGGAGGCACTATCTTTATGGTGTCAAATGTGTGATCTATTCCGATCACAAAAGCCTCCAGCATCTGTTTAATCAGAAAGAATTAAACATGAGGCAACGCCGTTGGATGGAGACCTTGAATGATTATGATTGTGAAATCAAGTACCATCCCAGCAAGGCGAATGTAGTCGCTGATGCCTTGAGTCGGAAAGAAAGGGTTAAACCCATCCGAATTAACGCCAAGCGTATGGAGATAAAGAATAATTTGATGGAAAGGTTGTTAGCTGCACAGAAGGAAGCTGTGTTGGAAGCTAACTATCCTAATGAAAAGTTAGGAGTGACTGAGGAGCAGTTAGCTCTTAGCAAGGACGGAATCTTACGATTAAATGGACGAATATGGGTTCCAATTTTTGGAGGACTTCGTGATGTCATCCTCCAGGAAGCCCATAGTTCCAAATACTCCGTTCATCCTGGAGCTGATAAGATGTACCAGGATTTGAAGGCAAATTATTGGTGGATAGGCTTGAAAAAGTTTGTAGCCGCCCATGTAGCAAAATGCTTGACATGTGCGCAAGTCAAAGCCGAGCATCAGAAACCGTCAGGTTTGCTACAACAGCCTGAACTTCCTACGTGGAAGTGGGAAATGGTAACTATGGATTTTATTACCAAGTTACCCAAGACAAGGAAAGGAAATGATACGATATGGGTTATAGTTGACCGACTGACTAAGTCAGCTCATTTCTTACCCATCAAGGAGACTTATAGCTCCGATATGTTAGCCCAGTTATATGTTGATAAGATTGTAGCCTTACATGGCATACCTGTAGCTATTATCTCTGATAGAGATACTAGGTACACGTCACATTTTTGGAAGAGCTTCCAGCAATCTTTGGGCACACGTTTGAACTTTAGTACGGCTTACCATCCTCAGACTGACAGTCAGAGTGAGCGTACTATTCAAACGTTGGAAGACATGCTACGTGCATGTGCGATCGATTTGGGAGGTAGTTGGGATAAGAACCTACCATTAATCAAATTCTCCTACAACAATAGCTACCATACCAGCATAAAGGCTGCGCCTTTTGAGGCATTATACGGTAGAAAGTGTAGATCGCCAGTTTGTTGGGCGGAAGTCGGAGAAGTCCAGTTATCAGGACCAGAAATCGTGTTCGAAACGACAGACAAGATTGTCCAGATTCGTGAAAATCTCAAAGCTGCCCGAGATAGGCAGAAGAGTTACGCTGATCCAAATCGCAAGGATTTTCACTTCGAAGTAGGTGACAAAGTCCTACTTAAAGTCTCGCCCTGGAAGGGAGTGATGCGATTTGGTAAGAAAGGCAAGCTAAGCCCGAGATACATTGGACCTTTCGAGGTTATCGAACGTGTCGGGTCAGTTTCCTATAAGTTGAACTTACCGGAAGAGCTCAGTGGAATTCACAATGTGTTCCACATCTGCAATCTAAAGAAGTGTTTCGCTGACGAATCACTGGTTATACCACATACATATGTGCATATAGACGCGAGCTTAAAATTTGTTGAAAAACCTTTGTCGATTGAAGATCGACATGTAAGGAAGCTTCGAAGGAAGCATATACCTTTTGTAAAGGTCAAATGGGATGCCCGTAGAGGTCCCGAATACACGTGGGAGGTTGAATCCACGATGAAAGAAAAGTACCCTTACTTATTTCAGTAAATCTCGGGTCGAGATTTATTTTAAGGGGGTGAGGATGTAACACCTCGGAAATTCACGTCCTATAATATGTTGACACGTGTCATAAAGTTTAAACGTGTGAAAGAAATATTATGGAAGGACCAAAGTTGAAAAACATGGAAAGTATGTGAATATACGTATTCTAAGTGTCAACTGTGAATAAATATAATGTACATTAACCCTACACGATGCTCATACCTTCAAACGAATGAATCATGGATCATACGAAGCTAAAAGTGGGAGATTTCAAACTACAGGGACCAAATGTGTCAACATGTTTAAATTATACCTCTGAGTGACCTTTTGACAAACCCGAAGCTTTGAAAATATTAATTATGCTCACGAGAATGCACCATAAAAATTTCATAAAGTTTGGTTAACGTATGAGAAAGTTATGATCAAATTCGTGTGCGAAGTGTTAAAGCGTAAACGTTGGAAGTTAGGACTTTTCGGGTGATAATAAAGTTACCCGGGGACTTGGCAAAGTGGGTATATGTTTTAAGGCCTTATTAGATCAATTATAAGGGTTTTCCATGCAAGAAATCAGTACCTATTCGAGTTTTGAAGAGCCAAGGACTGAATCGCAAAAGATAAACAAAGTTGCTGATATGCATGTCCTCGCGCCACGCGAGGGTCCCTCGCGCCACGCGAGGGACTTCCAGAACCGCAAAAACGGGGCTGTTGTCTGCCAGGGCTGTAATGCGCGACCTTTACCCGTTTTTCCACTTCTCCTGGCCCCTAAAACACCCCCTAAGCCTCTAGGACACCTGTTGATCGATTGTGGGCACTAATAGGCTTGTTTGTCAATCAAATATGGTGAGTGAAACCACTATATAAGGCACTTCAATGTCACATTCATTCTCACACCTTCTCCTGCATTTGTGGATCATTTCTGGAGCTATCAAGCAGCCTCAAGTGATCAATCTCGTGCATAGGACTCTTGTAAGTCTGCTAGTTCTTGTTTAGTTGAGTTTAGCTTAGTTAATTAGCTAAAAGTCAAACCGTCGTAATTACGGTTTGACTTCGAGATTAGTCAATAATGGCTCAGTCATATCTCGAATTAAAAATGGTTATAAGTTGGTATTTATGTGGGTAATAAAACCCCAAAAGGGTTTCCCCTGATCACCATCCTAACCAGGTCAAATGTCGGGTCAAACTTTTAACTAAAAAGTCAACATAATGCTTAAAATGTCATTTATGCATAATTAGCTATCTAGAACATATATAACCTGTTTGATCATTGTTATAACTTAGTAATTAGTGTAAGAACATCTCTAAATATGTTCAACCCGACTATTTCCTGTTTAGACCCGGTTCGGAACCGAAAGTCGCATAGTTTGACTTTCACTTTGACTTTCAGTTCTGACCCGTTTAGGCATGTTTTAGAAATGCCTCAGAGCTTTAATTGGACTAGGTTACATGTTAGAACAACCCTCTGTGATTATACACCTTGGTTCATTAGTTATCCAATTAATATGCATGTTTCCGTTAATTGCTCATATGTTGACCGTTATGCCCTTATTACCTTAGAACGTGATTTATGAAAATATAAAAGTGTAGAAACCTTTGTTACTGATATATAGACTTGTATCCAAAGTTTGACATCAGTTTGACTTGTAGATTAAGAGTTATGCTCATTATCGCAAAACTAATGCTTTATGTTAATAAAATGGCGTAATTAGCGTATAGCCTAGTTAAACATACTTTTTGGTATCAAATCTTTTACCCACTGATGTAATATATTATTTTGGGAATTTTTAAAGATTTTTAATTAATTTTAGGCTGAGCATAACTCATAGTCGTAAGCTTAATCCGGTAATTGTCGGTTTTGCCCTTACGGGCCATAAAATGAGTTTTACATATCTAAACGATTCCAAACCTTTTGCTACTGATCATATATGATAAATAAATTATTTTAAGCCTTCTGGAAATATAAAAATATCAGATTTAAGTATCGAACCCGGTAATGGTCTTTAATCGCCTTAATTAGCGTTTTTAACGCATAGTATGTTTGAAAATTATATTGGACATACCCGGGTTGATACCTACTGATATGAGAGGCAAATTATAATATTTTAACAGTAAGCAAAGGTTGATAAACTCAGACTTCAGTTTTGAGCTTTTCGGCTTATGTGAAATTACCAAAATACCCCTACGGGGCCTAGTTTGGTTAAAAATGATAAGTTTCACATACATGCTTTAACCTACTGATGTAACTTAGCAAATTGAGTATATTTGCTGATTACATCAGACCTATAACTCAGGTTGTCACTTAAACTCTTTTATAAACTTTTAAATGACCAAACTACCCCTACGGGGCCTAGTTTGTGTTTAAACACGTTTCGGGCATAACGAAAGACACCTTACTGATGTCACAACATATTTGAGACATAATTAACTTAGGAAACCTGTATATAGCTCTCATGACTACCCGTCACGCTTATTACGCGTACGGTTCGGTTTATGTAACAAGTTTACATAAATTAGCCGAAACGGGTCAAACCTTAACGGTTTTATCTCAAAATCCAGAATGTGAATAATAAACCCATATTAAAAAAGTCTTCAAACTTGTCGGGTCTGAATCACATTCTATCCGGTCTTCGCTTAATCGTGCGTACGAACCGTATCTTGAAACTAGCCGGTCTAAGCTTAAGCTTAATAAAAGACCCGTTAGAATTCTAATAGGTTATTATAAACCTTCGTTCCAGATTAGGAGAACCAGTAAAAGCTACGTGCATTTTGCTTGTTGTGATTAATACTTACTCAGGTAAATACTTTTAACTTATTTTCCCTATACGGGCTTGGGTTACGGTACATAGCGTACCGCTTGATCGAGCATCAAATCTCCACATTAAGTGGGTAGTTGAATAGTTTGATCGGCTCGTTTAAACAGTCTTGTTTACTTTACAGCCTTTGGGGGGTTAATGACCATGTCCCGGATATCCTTGGCATCATCTTACGAGATGGCCGCGACCTGAGCACGGGGTGTAGGCGTACACCGTCCGTGTATAACTCAATGATGTGGTGTGTCTATTGATCTTTAACCCGGACTAGATCCGGGCTACTGAACGCATAAGTAACATGTAATTCGTTCACAAGATTATAATATTAAATAATTCTCCCAAGTTAAATAAAAATGTTTATGCCATGTGCATCCAAACCAATTTTTAATCATTTTCCAAAATGAGTCAGTTGAATGTATTTACCAGTGTAAATTGACGTATTTTCCCAAAAAGACTGAATGCAGGTACTAAACGAAATTGGCTGGATTGTCTCCTAAGCATCAATAAAAAGTCTCGCAGGCTTATGATGCCAGAAGTCTGTTGAACCATAAATGTTATTTTGTTTCGATCCTACTGTGGATAAACTTCCGGATATTGTTACATTGATAAACAATATTAAATTCGGTTGTATCTTATTTTAAATTTGCTTCCGCTGTGCATAATAATATTGTGTTGTTTGACTATTACGTTGCCAACCACGTCACGATACTCCCCCACCGGGCCCACCGGTGACACGTGGAAATCGGGGTGTGACATTCTAGTCCCACCGTCAAATGATTAATGCGGTCGACCAATGCCTCTTCCACACTTGTTACTTCATCAAGAGCTTCTCTTAAGGCGTAAACATAGTTTACAAGAGAATCCTCAACTGTAGATGATATTCTCCCTTGCCGGTTGTTCCTGGAATGCGACGAAGAGTTTCCGCTCGTTCTGCTTGCCATTCTGAGAAAACATGCCGAAAAGAGTTCAATTTTATGGGTTCAGTACTTCGGACACGGCCCCGTGTTCAGTGAACACGGCCCCGTGTTCAGATATCTGCAGGATTTTTGGACAAGGAATCTTGGGGTTTCAAAGTGTTTTTATGATTTTTGAACTTAAACAACTTGAAACATTGTTATATAACTTATTTTTATCAAGATCCCATGAACAAAAATCTAACAAACACCTCAATAAGGCTTGAAACTATGGAAGGTTCAAGCTTTAATGGAAGTATGAGGAAAATTGAAGAAGATGAAAGTGGATAAAAGAGGAAAGGACAGGAAGATAGTTGAGAAACTTCTTTTAGAAAATACCTAGGATGGTATGTGAGAATATTCCTCAAATCTCTGTCCCTGGAATGGTTCAAATGTGCAGGATTCTTGGCTGCATTTATAGAAAACGACAGTACGTTGCGCACGGCCCCGTGTCGGCTGGACACGGCCCCGTGTGCAGATGGAATCCTGACACATTTTTGTCCGCATTCTGACAAAATCAGAGGGGAATCTTTTGGGTGGACACGGGGGCGTGCTGACCTGGACACGGCCCCGTGTCTAGAAGCTGTCTTAAGGAACTCTTCAAATTTCAAGGAATTTTTCCGGATCGGGTGGTTCCTTACTGGATGGAACAACCCCAAAGTGCCTAAGATACCTTAATTGATCTAGATTAAGACGAGAACGCAAGAGGTTGTCGGTGAGGGTGATTCCTAAGCTATATGTAGGTGGACAAGTCCAACCCTTTTCCGGGCTCTCGTTAAAGAAGGTGTATGTCGAATCGCTCAGGTCTATGTATGCATCAAACGAAGTTGATGGGGAGTCCTTCACGGCACAATCGACACAGGGATGACTATCGCTCAAGTCCTCACTAGAGTTAGAAGTATCATTGGAAACAATGAAGTTGTTTGAGTGCGTTTCCAACCTCTCTTCTTGGTTATTGCTTTGGAAAAGATTATTGAGGTCTCCCCTAAGTTCTTCTAACCAATTAAAAATTAGATCTTCTAGTTGAAATAATTCATCGAGAAACATTTCTCCTAGAATATCCGGTTGGGCGCATTCGAGTGAGCGATAGGGATTATTTTTACTTTCGCCCCTCTTAAGGATACTAGGGAATGATGGGTCCATATAGTGGGGTTTATAATTTAGAAAAAAAGCATTCTAATTCTTTATGGTTACCGCCACATAATTGACACCACATAGTACCATAAGAGTGCCGAACGTAAAAAGTATCAGTATCACTCATGTTTGTGTCAGAAATTACCAACCGTCGGGATCTTACGGTTCTGTTTTCAGTAACTGAAACTTGGGCACGGGGGCGTGTTGAGTGGGCACGGCCCCGTGTTCAGCTTACTGTCTGACTTAAAACAAGATTGCCAGTTCCAATGATTGGGCACGGGGCGTGTTCAGCGGGCACGGCCCGTGCTGAGTTCTGCAGAAGCTGAAAAACTAAAAAAAATCCTAAAAATAATGAAAAATAAGAAAAACGATTAGGCCGTTGATTCCTAACTTTCTTAAAATCCTTGTGTCCCCGACAACGGCGCCAAAAACTTGATGCGCGTGAAGTGTTATATATTTTAGGTGTATATTTTAAGCCCCTTTAACACTTATTTTTAGCCAAGTTTTAAATTTATAAAACACGATATTTCACTAACACTAAACACACATATAGGCAAGTGCACCCATCGTGAGCGTAGTATAGTGTTGGTAAGATACCGAGGTCGTCCAAGGACACAAGAGCTTTTAGTACCGGTTTATCCTCAACGTCTAATCAAAATAAAAAGGTTTAGAAAAATGTTTTAAACTAAGAAAAGTAAAAACTAACTAAAATGCTGAAAATAAAAATAAAATAAAAATAGATAGACAAGATGAATCACTTGGTTCCGACTCGTATCTTAGTGTAACCTTTGATTATTTCCGCACTTTTGCACATAATTAAGAGATTATCTTAGTTATTGTAGTAGGCCCCTCTTTTGAAGGTGACGTTACCCTCACCCAGTAGTTTGAGTCAGCAAGGATACAATCCTAAAAGGGTGGATTATTGGAAGATAATTAATTAAGTTATTAATGCAATATTATGGTAGGCCCCTCTTTTGGAGGTGACGTTACCCTCGGCTAAGTAGTCTGAGTCAGCAGGGATACAGTCCTAAATAGCCGGGTTATAGTATTAATAGTAGTTAACTTATGAGGGGATCAAAGAGTTTGGACCCCCGCCATCCAATACCGTTAAGTATTGAAGGAGGTCCTACTAAATTTGACCCAGGTCCATTGCAGGACCTCTAAACGCTGAACAATGGCAAGACCTTTACCAAACCGTTCCCTTAACCCCCGACCAGGTAGCCAACATACCTCCATATAGACCATGGAGATATGAATGGTGAAAATCTTTTATTTTATATAGACAGTAAAATAATTTCAAGACACCACGGACAAACGATAAGGAAAGATCACCTTCAACATAAGCAACTAGTTATTAAAGTCATTAATACGAAACCAAATAAAAAGTGCAAAAGATTAGAAATAAAAAGTATTACACTAGACACTTTGTCTTCACCAAGTGATGTAAGAGACTTAGGCAAACATGGCCTTGATTGTCAAGAACTCTTACGATCAATCTTGGATCCCGAGACGACTCACACACTCTACGATGGACAATGGATGATGGTGGAGGATGATGGTGTTATGGTGGTGGTGGGTGGTGGGTGAAGTGTGAGAGAGGTGGTGTGCCAAGGGATGGTTTGAGCTTGAGCCAAGCACTTCTATTTATAGGCTGAACAGAAGCTCGGGCACGGCCCCGTGTCCACATCCTTCTCTTTCTTCATTTAATGCAGCTTTGTCTTATTAGTTGACCACGCCCCCGTGTCCGCTGAGCACGACCCCGTGTGCAGAAGAATCTTTGTACTATGTAGATTTGCTGGATTGTGCGAATCTTATAGTTGACCACGACCCCGTGTCCGCTGAGCACGGCCCCGTGGTGGGCAATAGAAGCTTCTACCACTTTGTCTTTTCTGCTGACACTTGGGCACGCCCCCGTGCTGGCTGAGCACGGGGCGTGTTCAGGCCTCTGATCTCTTGTTTTGCTTGGGAAGATGCTGTCGTGGGGTCGGGCATGTCACATCTTGTTCCTTTTCTTGTATTTATGTTAGATTTTGATGTCTTTTTGCTTCTTTTGTTAATTTGGGCTCATTTAATCCTGAAAATACAAAAGGAAGACAAAAGCATAATTTTTCCAACATTAGTACTAAAAAATGGTTAGTTTTATGCCTCATTTGATGAAATTTATATGTTACATTTTGAACACATCAAATACCCCCACACTTGAATCTTTGTTTGTCCTCAAGCAAAACTCTTTAATATGTGGCTATTTACACTCCCAAATGGAATGGGTAGAGAAGAAGGTTTTTTTGTGCTTGTCGTAGAGTGTCGGGATTTTCAAAATTCTTTATTTAATTTTATTTTTATTTATTTACAATCCTATTCGTCATGATTTATTTAAAACTTTTCATAAGAGAAATTACTTATTAGGGCATAACATGCCTTTGTAAAATTCTATTTATATACAAGTTCACATACCTCACGGGGATCACTCAACACTCGGCCGAAAATGTATTTTTGTGGATCACTCGAGAGCGGCATGGAACTTACTCCTACCATAGGCTTGCCAAGCAATCAATCCTCCTCCTTTTTAACTTATATACCTTTGTAAATATCAAGAGGACTTTGTGGGTAAAGGGTTAGGCTTGGGTTAAAGGTAGGTGGTTGGGTTGGTGGTTAGTGGTTAGTAGAAAAAGGCGAAAAGCGTAACAAGTGTCGGTTTTCGTAAGACTTTTTTATTTTTATTTTGATGAAGCTATTTATTCAAATAAAGTTATTTTTGATGAACTTGTTTGTTTATTTCCTTTTGCTTCATCATCAACACAGATATTTTTTTTTTCAAAAGTCATATGAAGAACCGAACTTGTTACTAAAACAAAGGGGTAAAAATGAAAAAGGTTTAGGTGGGTAAAAGGGTGTTTGGTTTGGGTTATGAAATGAAAAGGTTTAGGCTCAAAGGGGCTAACTAGGGGGATTTTGGGTAGGTGGTAAAAAAAAATAATGGTGTAGAAAATAAAAAGGGTTAGTCCTAATGCCTCCATCATTTACTTACTCGGGTTTAAGTTGGTAAGGACTGGGAATGTATCGTCATGGCAAGTTCTAGAGTCGTAAGAACCAAGCGGCTATTCACACAAGAAACGAAAATGAGCATTTAGTCAAATGATATGTAAGTGTTTGCTCAATAAAGGCTCAAAACTCACTTTTGTGAGAATGGGTTTTTATGTGATCAAGTATATATAATCAAATTTTTAACTAAGCTTGTCATGCCTTTTCATAATTTTCTTATGTTGGTTCTTTTTATCACGACGCTATCGGTTGTAAATTCGTAAAAATATAACCTTTTTGAGAACTTGAATTTCCCGAGTTAAACCTAGACAAGTAAAAAAAATGAAAATTTTTGAAAAAAATTTGGGGTGATTAGCGGTTCCAACAGAGTTTTGTGTAAGACTTGTATTTAGGACTTGTAAAATTCAAGGTTTTAGCATCCCCCCACACTTAAATTACACATTGTCCTCAATGTGTCCCAAAAATAAGTTTTTTAGGTTGATTGAATGTGTAAAAGGTGTGAAAAAACAAAAATTTTGTGTTACTGGGCGCTGAACACGGCCCCGTGTTATCCGGGCACGGCCCCGTGTTCAAGTGCCAGTAACAAAATTAAAATAAGAGAAACAGAAGTCTGGGCACGGGGGCGTGTTGGGTGAACACGGCCCGTGTCCAGTTACCTGAACTGGTTCTTTTTCTGCAGACTATGCAGCACGGGGCCGTGTTGGGTGGACACGGCCCGTGCCGAGCTTACTGTAAATGAAGAAATTTGTCGGACGGTTCTGTTTTCCTGTATAGAGTGTTGGTTCAAGTTTCCCTTGCATCCTTTGCCATCCCAAGTGTGTTTTATTCGTTTCAACACCATCCAAAACACCAAATTAACTAAACCATCATTCATTAATCGTAGAGAGAATTACATAATAGTCCTAAGAATGAAAAATAGAGCAGAAAATAAAAGTTAAAAGTCCTAATAGGTCAAGTGATCTGTAAAATCTTCCTAAGGAGTTCTACTTCTACAATAAGAACCAAAATTCCGGAAATAGATTTCCGGTTTAAAAGTTTTGTAGAACTCTAAGCCGAACGGTGTTCCTAAGATGTTGCTAGAGCCATTCTTCGATTTCCCTCGGGAGAAGGGAGGCGGCTTCATGTTCTCTAATAATTACAATAATAGTTCTCAAACAAGGATAAAACAGAAGGGAATACATAAATCTGACTTATAGGGAGGACTTATCCTCCCTATAGGGTTGATAAAGTGGTGGGAAACTTTTGGCCGTGTGGTGGGAAATGTTACCACCTAAATGAATTTTTTTTTACTTTTCAAAATTTGTAGATACAATTTGTAGTGATGAAAAATCGTCCCTATAGGTCGAACTCTTTTTTTTTTCTTAATTTCTTATATTTTTAACACTACCACAATGAAAATTAAAAAAGAAAAGTATTTAACACTGTAGGGACGAAAAGTCATTTCTACAAATTGAAGAGGTTTTTAGGATTTCTAATTTATTTTAATGAAATTAAGAAAAATAAAAAGAAATGTATTTAACATGGCGTCCCTATATGGTAACCTAGTTAGAAATGCATGTAAACCCTATAGGGACGACATGTCCTCCCGATTTGTAGTTCTATAGGAACAACTTTTGTCCTCCATGTAGGTTTTGTCCCAACAAGTGTTTATCCGTTAGTTATAATTTTGTATGAGCCTTCATTACACCATTGACCAACTACTATAATGCAATAATACCGCACCAGTGGCCCCTCAATAATCTGTCGGTGAAAGTATCTCTTTTCTGGTTTAGGCTATCTCTTGGTAACTCGGGATTATCTATGGGTAAATATCCTTTTTCCTTCATCTAGCAGACCAGTAAATGAAATATATAATTTACTCAAGATAACATATCTATATTGGCTTTCTGAAGATAATGGTGGTCCTGACATAATGAATGTGGTGGTCCTGGTGGGCCAAATTTCCTCAATTTAAATATACGCGTTAGTATCAAATACAAAGTCTGCTAAAAATAAAAAGTTGTAAGAATAGTGTTAAACGGACTCCGATTGACCTCATTCAAACGTCATTGGAACCGTCTCATCGAACTCTAAGATGTGAGATTTTAGGTTTTTGTTTTTAGATCTTTAGCTTGTAGATTTTAGACTTTTTGTTTATATCATTGTGTTTTTTCTATATTTACATCATTGTGTCTTTTTTTGACTCACTTTATCTTTTTTCTTCGACATTGTGTTATATTTTTCGGCATTGTGTTATATTTTGCTCGACATTGCGTTATATTTTGCGATCCATTGTGTCTTTGTACACTTCTTATATTTAGGAGCCTTTGTAGAATAACTTTACCTTTAAACACACGGTTCAAAAGATAACATAATTCGTTGACTTATAAAATTGTATTGGTTTTTTATGATAATTATCTTTAAGGTGCTACTATACGTACACTCAATTAGATTTTGTGTGACAGGAGGTTCCCAACAAAATTAAAGGTAAAAATTTATAGGGTAGCAGTTAGACCGGCTATGTTATACGGGACAGATTGTTGGGCCATCAAGAAAACACAAGCGCGCAAGATGGAGGTAGCGGAGATGAGGATGTTTAGGTGGATGTGTGGCCACACGATGTTAGACCGAATTAGAAGTGTGGTTTTTAGGGATTGGTTAGGAGTAGCTAATATATCGGACAAGATAAAAGAGGGGAGGTTGAGATGGTTTGGGCATGTGAAGAGGAGGCAGTTGACAGAACCAGTTAGAGCAGTGGAAACCATGACAGTGGAAGGAAAGAGGAGTAGAGGCAGGCCCAAGTTGACTTGGGATGAAAGACTTAGACAAGATTTGTTAGAATTGCACCTCTCTGAGGACATGGTTCATGATAGGAGTTCGTGGAGACGTAGGATTAAGGTTAAGGACTAGTAGGTGAGGGTATAGACGTGTCCTATCTGTGCGGAGGGGGGGGGGGGGTTAGATTTCGTTTACGATTTAGGTAGACCAACATATGATGATTTTCTTGTATATTTGCATATATGTTGCTTACTGATGACTTATCTGCCTATTGCTGCGTGATTTATTTACCCGTTTCTCGTCTATCTGTCTGTTGGTTGTTTTGGAGCCGGGGGTCTCTCAGGAAGCAGCCTCTCTATTCTTGAATAGAGGAAAGGTTTGCCTACATCCCACCTCCCCCAGACCCTACCAATAGTCTGCTATTTGTGGGATATACTGGGTATGGTTGTTGTTGTTGTTGTTGACAACATACAATTTGAATTCGTATATGTGGAGTGAGGTGTTTATATACAATTCGTAGACACATATATGAGGCGTATAGTTTATGTAAATAGAAAACCAGTAATAGGCAATCAGATGATTTTGTGAACAGGGAAATGGATCTGCAAAATAGAAAATCGTTAGGCTTGTCGCAGAGGTGGGAGGACCACTCTGCAACCACCTTCTGGTGTAAGGATAAGTATTTGAAGAAGAGAGAGAAAGTAAGTTTCAAGGGTAAGAAAAACGTACTTCAAGTGTACATTTTGGTTGAGATGACGTTGTCAAGTAGTCCCAACTCAGCCAGTCGCTATCTGGCCGATGTGCCTTTCTACCAGAGGCCGGAGAATCCAGATGTTCCTGGTTCGGTTGACCGGGACACTTGGTTCGATGCTATGATATTACCTCTTCAATATGCAAGGCATATAGGCCCTATACGACTAGTATAATGCCTGAAGTTATTTGTATACGAGTCGTATAGGGTGTGCAACTATCAGGAACTATTTTTTTTCATAAATTCATCAAAAAAAAAAAATCTCATGTCGATTACTATTAGTCCAACGGCTGGCTCGTGAAACACATGAGACAAAACGAAGCATAAAATTGGAAAAAACCAGTGAGTCTGTCTGAGTGGTGCAAAATGGAAATTCAATCCCTATGAATCTTCTTCCTATACTGCATTCAAAATAATAATGGCGTCAATAGCGGTTATATTATTGTTACTACTGCTCTCCTCGATTGATCAAAAAGCTGTTGCGGATGTAGTAGATAAGCAACCCGAACCGATTGGTTACGGCTACTCTCTTAGATCTATTGCCTTTGGCACAAACTTATTGGTCGCTCATCTTCAACTCAACAACAGGTCTTCTGTCTTTGGACCTGACATCGATCAACTCCGGCTCTTCGCAAGGTACTTAATTACTTCTTCTTCTAGTTCTTACTTGTTTTCTGTATACAAAGTGGTTTCGTGATTTTAGGTGCATTTTCACCGGTTTCTAGAGTGGTAAAGTTATTATTTTCTAATCTGGATTTGGAATTTAGTTTTGTGTTCACGTTACACACGTTGTTTAAAGGGTTAACGGCTTGCGGCTCGCTTGAAAACCTCTGTTTTAAGTGAGCTAGCTTGGCTCGGTTTGCCAAGGTCGGCTCGGCTGGTTTACAGCCTATCTCACCTTGGCTTAAACTCGGCTCGTTTATAGCTCTATCTTGATATGGATTAGTTACAATTAAGGGAGAGTTTAAGTATTATGGATTAGTTACAATTAAGGGAGAGTTTAAGTATTATGGATTAGTTACAATTAAGGGAGAGTTTAACTTATACAAACAGAATGTGAATTGAAATTTCATAGTCTTAACTTCTAAAAAAAACTATACAAGAATGTTAGAAGATGAAAATATTAGCTAGCATTCACAATCAATTCTCTTACTCCATCTCTATAATTACACTAAAAAACACTACATTTTCCAATTAAATAATATTTTTTTTATATTTTATCTCTCCATCACTTACAACCACTTTCAAAAAATATTAAAAAATTATAGATGTGAACAGTATCTACTTCAAATTTATGAACATTAACTTTTTCTGTTTTTTTCTCTCTCTTCCACTTACAACCATTTACAACCACTCTCACAAATATAGCGGTTACACTCAGAGGATCCATTGTGAATGCTCTAATGTCTATACTTTATACTTACCAAAGGGATTGGTTATGTAATTTAGTCAAGAAAAAGAAATTGAAACTGTGTTATTGTACAGCTTTGAAACAGGTGATCGGTTAAGGATTCGAATCACTGATGCGAAACACCAACGATGGGAGATCCCAACCAACGTGCTTCCACGCCAATCACAACCTTACACCCTGCCCCAACAATCTCACAACACAACTCCAGCCAACCTCTTTCTCTCTGATCCCAACTCTGATCTCATTCTAACACTCCACAACACCACCCAATTCGGATTCACAGTCGCTCGTCGTTCTACTGGCGATATACTATTTGATACCTCTGGCACTGTTCTCATCTTCAAAGACCAGTACCTTGAACTAACATCTTCACTCCCAGCTCACCGCTCCTCCATATACGGTTTAGGAGAGCACACCAAGCGTACGTTTAAGTTAACACATAATCAGACCCTTACCCTTTGGAATGCGGATATTGCAAGCCTGAACCTTGATGTTAATCTATATGGATCACATCCGTATTATATGGATGTTAGATCACCGGATTCTAATGGTAAAGTGGTGGCGGGTACCACTCATGGAGTGTTGTTGCTTAATAGCAATGGCATGGATGTTGTGTATAGTGGTGATAGTATTACTTACAAGGTTATTGGGGGTGTTTTTGATTTTTATTTCTTTGCTGGACCGTCGCCGGAATTAGTTATGGATCAATACACTCAGCTCATCGGCAGACCAACTCCCATGCCTTATTGGTCCTTCGGTGAGTTCATCTCCAGTTTTCCACCTTATTTATTTTTTAAATACATTTTGATATGTTTGTGTACAGGGTTCCATCAGTGTCGATACGGTTACAAAGATGTTCAGGATCTTGAGGGTGTTGTTGCTGGCTATGCCAAAGCCAAGATCCCTCTGGAGGTTATGTGGACAGATATTGACCACATGGATGCTTACAAAGATTTCACACTAGACCCCATCAACTACCCATTGTCGAAAATGTCACCATTTGTTCAAAATCTTCACCAAAACGGTCAAAAATATGTGCTCATATTAGATCCAGGTATTCATCTTTTTTTTCATTTCCTAATGCACATATAGGGCTGCAAACGAACTGAACGTTCAACGAACAGTTCGTGAACCATTCGGCGAGAAGTTCGTTTGTGTTGTTCGTTTAATAAATGAACGAACACGAGCATGAAATTTCGTTTGTTTAGTTAAGTGAACAAACATGAACAGAGGCCACGTTCGTTCATTTGTGTTCGTGAACGTTCGGTAACGTGTTCGTTTATGTTCATTTGTGTTCAACAGTTCATTATTGGTTTTCGTTTCTATTTTTTTTTAAATAATTCAAAATTCTGACAAATAAAATGTTTAAGAAGTATCAACGTATTATATATTCGGTTCATGAACGACTTTGTGTGTTCGTTTGTTTCCATTTGTGTTCATGAACATTAGTTTGTGTTCATGAACATCCTTGCCTAAAATTAACAAACGAACACGAACACGTTCATTTCCTTAACGAACGAACATGAACAAAACATCGTTCGGTAAATGTTCATGAACGGTTCGTGAACACATATATTTCCTTAACAAACAAACACGAATAAGGTCTTGTTCACGTTCGTTCGGTTCGTTTGCAGACCTATGCACATATGTTATATATACAATTGTGCAATACTGAAAATTTGTAGTTCTATAGGTATTAGTGTGAACACAACATATGAAACTTACATAAGAGGATTACAAGCTGATATCTATATAAAGCGCGAAGGTAAACCTTATTTAGGTGAGGTTTGGCCTGGTGCTGTTAACTTCCCGGATTTTTTAAATCCAAAAGGAGCAATCTTTTGGGGTGATGAGATCGAAAGGTTTCACGATGTTCTACCATTTGATGGCCTTTGGCTTGACATGAATGAACAATCAAATTTCATATCGTCCCCTCCACTTCCATCATCGAAACTTGATAACCCTCCATACAAGATAAACAATGCCGGTTACCAAAGGCTCATCAATGAGAAAACTGTGCCTGCAAGTTCTTTGCATTTTGGCAATATTACTGCTTATGATGCCCATAACTTGTATGGATTTACTGAAGCCAGGGCCACAAAGGACGCATTGATAAAGATAACCGGTAAAAGACCATTTATACTTTCTAGATCGACATTTGTGGGGTCTGGGAAGTTTACAGCACATTGGACCGGGGACAATGCTGCCACATGGGATGACTTGGCGTATTCCATTCCGAGCATATTGAATTCCGGGTTATTTGGTATTCCAATGGTTGGTGCTGATATATGTGGTTTTAATGGAAACACTACTGAAGAACTTTGCCAGAGATGGATTCAGGTATAGATCATGAATCCATTTTGACTTGATTAACTATTTGAAAACGCGTTAAACAGTTGAAAATAAAATATGGTACACAACGGAAACAAACAAAAGTAAACAAATTATTTAGAGGAAACTATTATAGTAAGAATGCTTAGAGGCTTACAAAATGGTTGTTGTATATATAGTACATTTGGCCTTTTCAATTCAATTTGGTTCAGGCTCTAGCAGGTCAAATAGAATTTCATGTATCCCTTTAAATTTGTAATATATCCTATTTTTTCAAATGATGCTTTAAGAGCATACTGCGTTACAGGGGTGGACCTATAGTGTTACAAGGGGTAACCCCCGTTGCCCCTTGACGCTCCGACGGTAATGTAAATTTTGGAAAAATTTGACGTTTTTTCGATTTCGTTACCCTTTTTTTAAACGTTACCCCTATATGGATTTTCTAGATCCGCCACTGCTGCGTTATGCATTTGACAACTCGTTTTTTTCCTTAAATTTGATATATTGCAAATTTAGAGGTGATATTGAAGTTCCCCCTTTTAAAAGTATCTAAAATGAAAGCAAGGTGGACGAGTTAAGAGGTCGAAAGTCCTAAAGTGTGTACAAAATGTGCAATACACTCATACCTTTCGTGGTTTTATTTCAAGCGTTTAATCGCCATTGTCAATTTGTAATAACATAGTGTTTTCAATCATAGAAAGTGAAGGAAAATTTACTTGTCGGTTGGAATTACCTGCCACGTTTTGACGATAGTAAAAAGTTACTCTCTTGCCTTGAATTCTTTAACTGATACCTAAATTCAACTCGTCCATTTGCACTATCTAATATATAGGATGATTCTTTACTTTACAATGCCAAAAAATCAAAATTTAAACATAAATTGTTGGATTTCCTTAGGTGGGATAGAGTGTGACCGAAGGAATTCATAATATCACACTTTACATATAGAAAAAGGAAAAATAATAATAATAACATGAATTTGGGAAATTTTGTTGAATCCTGTGACATTTGGGTCCAACGGTCGGTCCTAATTGCTCAAGACAATTCGCTCATGTGTTTAGCCTCTCTTAGACCATTCATAGGTTGGTCGCATATCAAAACTCATGGCCAATGAAATTTGCATTGATGATGCAACTTCATGGCTTAATGTATGGGCTTGGGCCTATAAATTTTAAAGAAAATAGGCCCATACGTTAAACCCAATGTGAGTTTATGGCATCACATACAAGAATCCATCAGTAGTGTTTTTCCTCCTCAATAACATGCATACAGTTAGTTTTGTTAAAACTAAACAAATGAATTGTTATTGATCTCACTAACTTGTTTGAACACAGTTAGGTGCCTTTTATCCTTTCGCAAGGGACCATTCGGACAAAGCAACCACGCGACAAGAACTTTATCTTTGGGATTCAGTAGCTGCAACATCACGAAAGGTGCTTGGATTGCGGTATCAAATGCTTCCCTATTTGTACACGTTAATGTACAATGCACATACAAAGGGGGCTCCAATCGCACGACCAGTGTTCTTCTCATTCCCACAAGACACCAACACCTATGACATAAGCACTCAATTTCTCATTGGCAAAAGTGTATTAGTGTCCCCTGTCTTGAAGCCAAAAACAGTCGAGATTGACGCATACTTCCCATCTGGAAACTGGTTTGATCTATTTAACTATTCCAATGCGGTTAGTGTGGGCTCAGGGACCCATGTTAGGCTCCATGCACCAGCTGACCATATAAACGTTCATATTCGTGAAGGGAACATATTGGTTTTACAAAAAGAAGCTTTGACAACGAAAGCAGCTCGAGTGACCCCGTTCCACATACTCGTTGTGGTTAGCCGCAACGAGAATAGCACTGGTGAGGTGTATTTGGATGATGGGGAGGAAACGGAGGTTGGTGAAGTAGACGGTAAGTGGACTTTTGTGACATTTACTAGCCAAATTGCGGGGAACAAAGCGACGTTGAGATCAGTGGTCCAGAATGGCGGTTTTGCATCAAGTCAAAAGTGGATGATTGAAAAGGTGACATTTATTGGGTTGGAAAATGGTTCGAGTAAAACTGGTTACGCGCTATGTACAAGCGCGGGGGCAGAAATACGCGACGCAAGAGTGAAGGTTAGTGGTGGTGGGGGGTTCGAGATGGCAGAGATCTCGGGTTTGTCCGCGTTGATTGGGGAAGAGTTTGAACTAGTGTTGGATCTTCACTAATTCAATAATATTTGTATAACTTGTGACATGTAATAATAAAAAATAAAATGGATTATATGTTACGAAAAAAACATTTTATTGACGTAGTTTGAAAATAAAATCCGAACTGTAATAATGTACAAAGTCGGTGTACCTAAAATTTCTATTTTCATGGTATATTTCAGAAGTCCAAAAGTATAAAATTGGGACCGTTGAAAATGAGGTAGCCAATTGACGACGGGCCAGTGGGAAAGCCCACTTTACCCGCTTTGGACTATCCTCACGAGGGCCCAATTATACGAAAGCCCACAAAATAGAGTTACCTTGCCCATTAAGGCTTCTCTCCTTTTGTAACAGGCGGGAAAACAGCTAGCAAAGAGGACAGGCTTCATTTAATGTTCGATAAGAATGGGATCTCGTCTGAAACAGTGTACTTCTCCGGCTGGAGCATTAATTAAGGCAAACATCTCACCGATGGGGGTCAGACACGTGTCTGCACCCCCCGAGAGCCCCCAAAAAACCGTTAGATCACATATGGGAGATATCTAGTGAGATAAGGACCGGCTGTTATATAAGAGCAAGCAAGAAAGAACAAAGGCAGGTATCACCTCCGGAACTATCTCATTTACTACACTCTTCATTTACTCTCCTCTCATTAATTCCGACCAATATTCCCTCACATTTAATACCACACGCGTATTTATTAGATTCACACCAAAGAGGAAACCTTCCGGTGATTCTGCTCATCGGGAAAAGCTCCTCTCGTTTTCCGGCAAGTTTACTTACTCTCACGCCGGAGCTTGGTCACGGATCCCCCTCCCGGGGTCCCCCGTGACGAGGCTAACGGTTTATTCTTTTGTAGCTTCAAGGAGCGGGATATCCTGACGTCAGCGAAGATCCATCTAACGTCAGCCGGGATTTGGGTATTCGACATTGGCGCCATCCGTGGGACATCAGCTCAACCGGTGTCTCCACACTAAACTCCGACGTCACAGATAACCCGTCTTAGGAAAAGCAGCATGGACACCACACCCGGTTCACAGGTCATTCAAACGGTGCAGAATGATCATGACAAAGTTACAGTGGAGGATATAACCCATGAGGAAGAGAATGAGAATCAGACGGAATTGTTGGAAAAAGAGGAGACCATCACGCCGGATTTTGTGGCCATGCACAGAGAAAAACTGAGAAAGTGTCTCAAGGACCTAGAAAGACAAGAGAAGCTCGACAGTATCAGGGCCAAGTTGTCGTTCGATACACCCTCTAATCAATAGAAGGCGGACCCCCAGAACAAGGGCAGTGGAAGTGACCCACTGGAAACATTCCTGACAACCCTTAGGCAAATGTCCTCGGAAGAAAGGGAGGATCTCATTACGGGAAAGAAACCAGAAGAAAAAGAAAAGGAAAAGGAAAAACCAAGCCACGACTGCCTGGATCAACCCTACCTCCCTCGGGACTTAGCTGAAGTCTCAAAATTTACCCGGAGGATAGCAGAAGCACCAATGCCCCCTAAGACAAAGCTACCCCCAAACTTTGACCGATATGATGGGACAAGAGATCCTGAGGATCATCTCCATGCTTTCAGGGGGCAGGGCAACTGGGGCGGTGGCCCATGCCGGTCTGGTGCCATATGTTTGTGCAAACCTTAACGGATGGGGCCCGGCTCTGGTTCGACAGCCTCCCCCCGGGGGGAATTGATAGTTATGAAGAGTTAAGCGAGAATTTCCTCAGGAACTTTGGTCAACAGAGAAAGGTGGCCAAGAATCCAAATGAGATCCTCCACATAAGGCAAAGGGACAATGAGCGAATAGATCAGTATATGGAGAGGTTCGTCAAGGAGAGCATGAACATCAAAGATGCCCCAGAGGTCATGAAGATTAGCAGTTTCATAAACGGGCTAAAACATGCCCAGCTGTGTGAGAAGCTGGGGGAGGAGTTCCCCCACTCATTTGACAACCTTATGGACAGGGTCAGAGCCTTTGTCAGAGGAAAGGACACGGTCAGCAAAGCCAAGGAAACGGACGTCACACTCCGGAGGATCGCCCCAGTTGCAAAGCCTCCTGACAAAGGTACACCCTATTCTAGAAAGCCCACTTTTGATAGAATGTTGCACGACAGAGCAAGGCCCTCATACTCCCCGTACAGACCTCGAGGGAAAGCCCCCCCCCCCCTATTCTGATCATTTCACCCCTCTCACCAAAACCCCAAGTGAGATACTGACCACTGAGAGGGTAAAGAACTCCTTCTCGAGGCCACCACCCATAAAGCCCGGGCCGAAAGCACAACCAAACGAGTATTGTGAATTTCACAAAGGTTTCGGGCATAAAACCGATGACTGCATGTATTTAAAAAGAGAAATAGAGACTGCAGTAAAGTCGGGAAGGCTGGCCCACTTGGTTAAGGAAATTAAGGAAGTGGGAGGGGACCGCAAGGGAAGAGATGTAAGGGAGCCTGGGAGGGCAGATGTTGATATGATTAGAAGGAGGAATGAATTCGATACCACCCGGAGTGTAAAAACCAGGATCATGGGCTCCCCGAACTGCATGAAAGCTCCCATCCTTATGCCATACCTGGAAGAAAGCGAAGTGCAACGACTTCCCCTAAACATCTCGGCCATAATAGCTGGCCATAAGGTGTCTCGGATACATGTGGACGGAGGGTCCGGTGTCGAGGTGATATACGAGCATTGTTTCCTTAGATTCGACAGAGATGTAAGAGATCGGTTAGAAGAAGATTCCATCCCCTTGGTGGGATTCAATAACAGCATATCACACCCCTTGGGAAAGATCAGGCTCCCATTCACAGTTGGGGTAGGGGATCGGGTCCGAACGATAAATCTGACCTTCACAGTGGTCCGGGCACCCTCAAAGTACAACGCGGTCTTAGGAAGACCTGGGATTGGAGACTTACAGGCACAGGCATCCACCCTACACGGAGCTTTGGTATTTCAGACACCGAAGGGTCTAGCATGGGTTAAATCTGCTTATGAGGTAATCTCTTCCGTATCCAAAGAGGAGACACCTGAGAAACCCCAGAAAAAGGAAGCAGAAGAATGGGTCTTTAACGACAGATTCCCCGAACAAACGGTCAAAGTGGGAAGCCACCTAAGTGACAAATGCAAGAGTGCCCTGAAGGAGTTGCTTCTCCACAACATAGATGTGTTTGCATTTCAACATGGGGACATGACAGGAGTCCCCAGAAGCCTGACCGAGCACCGGCTAAACACTTACACATGGGCAAAACCGGTGAAACAGAAAAAGCGAAGCATGGGACCCAATAAGAGACGGGCTGCTTGTGAGGAGACCAGAAAACTGCTCAGGGCGGGGATAGTTAGGGAGGTGAAGTATCCGTCCTGGATCGCCAATCCGGTTATGGTTCAAAAGAAAGACGGGGGATGGAGAATGTGCATCGACTTCCAAGATCTGAACAAAGCATGTCCTAAGGACTGTTATCCCCTCCCGGAAATAGACGTCCAGGTAGACTCCTTATCTCAGTACCCCCTGAAATGCTTCTTGGATGCCTATAAAGGGTATCATCAGATCCAAATGTCAATAGAGGACGAAGAAAAAACTGCCTTCATCACAGACGAAGGGACATTTTGTTATACCAAAATGCCCTTCGGTCTTAAAAATGCTGGGGCCACATACCAAAGGTTCATGAACAACCTCTTCAGAGAACAACGAGGAAAGAACTTGGAAGTGTATGTTGATGACATTGTCATCAAAAGTTTGACAGAGATGGCCATGATAGATGACATAGCCGAGACTCTCCGCACCATGCAAGACGTGAATATGAAATTAAACCCGGGAAAATGTTGTTTTGGGGTAGAATAGGGGAATTTCCTGGGGGTAGTAGTCACCAAAGGAGGAATCAAAGCTAACCCGGAAAAAACCCAAGCTGTGGCTGAAATGCGATCCCCCAGGTCCCTAAAGGACATTCAGCAACTGAACGGGAGGTTGATAGCATTAAACCGTTTCTTATCAAAAGTAGCCGACAGGACCCTCCCCTTCATGAAAGTGCTGAAGGACTGCCTCCAAACGAACAAGTTCAAATGGACCCCGGAAGCGGAGGGTGCCTTCCAAGAAATGAAAACTTACATCTGCAAGCTCCCAACATTAGCCACCCCAGTGCCCGGGGAACTCTTGCTCCTATACTTGTCCGCCTCGAAGACAACCATAAGTGCAGTCATGATGGTAGAACGGGAAGGGAAGCAGATCCCCATATATTTCATCAGCAGAACACTTAAAGGCCCCGAGGAACGCTATATACCCTTGGAGAAACTGGCGTTAGCCCTCGTTTTTGCATCCCGGAGACTCAGGAGGTACTTCCAAGGGCACAAGATCACCCTAATGACTGATCAACCTCTCCAAAAGATACTCAGGAGGCCGGAGCTGTCGGGACGGCTGGCCAAATGGGCTGTGGAGCTGGGGGAACACTCTCTGGAGTTTAAGCCCAGGACGACCATGAAGGGGCAGATACTGGCCGACTTTTTAGCAGAGGTACCCGAGGATGAGGAGAAGGAGCTTTTAAAATGGGAAGCCTTGGAGAAAGAAGAAAAAGAAAAGGAGGACGAGGCGGTGTGGAAATTACTCACCAACGGGGCCTCTAGTGAAGAAGGAAGCGGGGCAGGCATCACACTGATAAGTCCCGAGGGGATCGAGCTGACCTACGCCGTAAGGCTGGATTTCGAAAACACCAACAACACTGCCGAGTATGAGGCCCTCTTGGCAGGAATGAGACTGGCACAGAAAATGAAAGCAAGGCACGTGGAAGCTAGCACTGATTCACAACTGGTAGTAAAACAGTACCAAGGAGAGTATGAGGCCAAAGACAACATCATGGCTCAGTATGTGGCGAAAGTGAAAGAAATGGCCAAGGCATTTAAAACTTTCAGACTGGAGTACATCCCCCGAGGAAGAAACAGAAAATCTGATGCCCTCAGTAAGCTGGCCTCGGTAGCATTCGACCACCTCGCGAAAGAAGTCAAGGTGGAGGTCCTGACATCTCCTTCCCTTAACACGAAGGAGGTAGCTGCAGTTGAGAGTACTCAGGAAACATGGATGACACCGATTATCAAGTTCCTCAGGGATGGAATTTTACCCGAAGGGGAATGGGCAGCCAGAAAGGTAAGGGTCAAAGCCCTGCAATACGAACTGATTGATGGGGAGTTATATCGAAGATCATATCTGGGTCCATCCCTGAAGTGTGTCGATATAGAAGAAGTTGAATATGTGGTCAGGGAGATGCATGAGGGGATTTGCGGAATTCATTCAGGCCCAAGGACGATAGTGACGAAGCCACTGAACGAAGGGTTCTACTGGCCACGAATGTACGAGACAGCATCCAAGGAAATCAATGTAACACCCCGAAAATGGGTTTGGTGATCAAACCACATTAGCACTAAAAAACGGGTAAAGTACCGTTAGTGGTAAATTCTACCCGGTAAATATTAGGATTTAAATAATTAATCCTAATATTAAATAAAAAGTGAATAAAAGTTTTTAAGGAAATAAAATGGATAAAAAGCCCGGGCTAAAGGGACCTAAAATAAACTTAGTCATAAATATTCCCGGACCCGCTAAGTTAACTAGGAATATTAAACCTAGTTAATAAGTAGGAATATTATCGAAAATAATTAGGTTGTGACCTAATTAATAACTAACCAAACACGAGGGACCAAAGCCGGGTAATTTGAAAATGGAATTAAAAACTTAAAAACAAAACACAACACACACACAAGAGTGTGTGTGCGTGTGTGGGGATCGACCAGGAAGAGCTTTAGGGAGCTCAAACCCTAACTTCAACAAAACTAACAAATTGAAGATCAAATCTAGCCCGAATCGGATGCATGAACACATATAAATGATCACCTAGTCGTGGGGATCACAAGGTATGTCGAATTTTAAGATTTGGTGATACTTTGAGATTATGATGAACAATCATAATCGAAATTCTGGAATGAATATTGAATCTATGAGTGCTATTGTGTTGAAATCCTTGTTTAGAAACAAACCCTAGTTGAAAACTTGGAGAATTGGTGTTAAAACTAGGGATTTGATAATTAACCTATTATGTGCTAAGTGGGTTTTGATTATGTAGTGAAGATGATGGTTTACACATGTTTAAAATCATCATAGTTGCTAGTAGAAACAAGATACTTGAACAATTTGCAAGTTTGAGTGTTGAACATACATGACTTGAGATGGGTTTTTATGATATGATGATGTTAGTGTCAAACTTGTGATTGGAATCATCATATTAGTTAGTAAGACAAAGTACTTGAACAATTTAGGTGTTTGGGTACATAAATCATATTTACCATGAAATGGGTTGTTAAATGATATAAAAGAATTGATGTTAAGATCGTGATATAGATGCTTGAAATCATGTTACCTAGTTGTAAAATGTGTAAAAACAATGTATGCACATTAGGTGTTTGTTAAAATGCCTAAATGAAAACTAAAGTGTTGAAATTAGAGTGAAAATGTGCAATGAATAAGTTGATAAGTCGATTGACCTTAAAAAGTCAAATCGACCAAGTGTATGATCGGATGGTAAATTCGACATAAGAAGAGTAGGATGGAATAGTCGTAAATGATTATGACTAACCTAACCATCTTACAATTACAATGATAGTTTGACGCTTGGCAAGCTAGGTGAAGGCTTGGGGAAGGAAGCGGGTCAAACGAAGCAAGAACGACGGAAAAGCATAATTCGGATGCAAGGTAAGTATAGCTTACACTAGTCTTAAATTGTGGAATATTTTCTTATCATATAAATTATGAATGAGATATCTAAACAATTGAAATATGATGTTCCGTCGTGTAGTCGAACGGAACAAGAAAATCAAAGATGAAAGAAACCATAATAATGGTTAAAAAGAAGTAAATCGATAATTTGGTCATATTATGTCGAAAGCAATAAACGGTTTATAAGTAAAATGACCGTACGGTGTTAAACGGAACGAGTCATGTAGATGAGACGATAATAAATATCATCTCGCATAGATAAACGACCAATTTGGCCAAGCGGGTCAAAAGATGTAGACATCACCTTTTGACAATATCGACTAATGATTCTTTTGTCGAGTAATATGCTTACAGGAATAGATATCCAATGGATACCCGCATCGTTCTTGATTAGCAATTATAAAGCAAGGTATTAAAACCGGGTAATAAATTGATCCGAGCCAGGTACGTATTATAGATAAACTCATAAATTAGAACTTGAAGTTCTATGAGAGTTAGGCAAAGTAAAAAGGACATTCGGTTACCTAAAAAGGTGAACCGAAGGATTTAAATTATAGACAGAGTGTTTTGAAAATAAGATTTGGTTAAAAACGAGATTTTGGGCGTACATGGCTTAAGCAAGCCCTTCGTTGTAAAAGAAGGGTTAAAAATGACCAAAACGCCCTTGTAAGCAAAACTAAGCAAACAACTCTTAGAAGTCGCTTGAAAACGAGTTTTATAATCAAGTTAATACTTAGAATAAGTCTAATAGCGTAAGATGTAAATCCTTGGTCAAAAGACTCTATATGAGTCTTTGCCGTAAATTGATAATCCGAAGGGTAAAACTCGGATTAGATAGATCGTCACATTAAAACCATCACAAATATAGATGTGATGGAAGGTCACTTGATAACTAACGTGGAAATAAAATGCTAGAAAGAAATGGGTGTGAGTTATGCGTAAAAGTTGCTTAAATGTCCTTAACGGGTCGAAATAAGCACTTGAGTAAAAGCGGGTTTAAAATGCGTAGGAAATCCGTGGTTTGAGCCAAATATGATAGGCGATATAGAAATTAAAAGGTTCACGAGAATTTGGGATCAAACAAATAAGTTTGTTTGATAAATACATGAATGGGTCAAAATGGGTAAATTCTAGTTTAAGCCAAAAGCTTAAAACTCTATAAATTTGTTAATCCGGAAGTCGGATTTTAAATCCATTTGATGGAGAATCACATTACAAACACATAGGAAGAAACGGTAGGTCAAACGGATAAGCGGATTGAAAGATACGAAAGTTTTCATGTCAAATAACGGCAAAATGGAAAAGTTGGATGCAGGGGCCACCGTAACTTACGGTGCCAGCTGATATTGTTACGGTGAAACACCCCTGAGTTACGGTGGGGGAATATCGTTTCAGAGGTCACCGTAACTTACGGTGACACCGTAAGTTACGGTGGAGACCAGGTTGGAAATTTTTGTTTTGATATCAAGAGATTAACGTTGGGATTTCTCCTTTCATATTCGTTACCAGACTCGTTTAAACACGTTTTAATCCTAGTATGACTAAAGCATTTCATGTTTATGAAATGTAGGTACATTTTGGATGCCGAAAGACGATCAAGCTCAATGAAGAACCGAACACGATAAAGACACATGCTTCCGCACTTTGACACATTGTAAATTTTAAATAACGAATTCAACCACGTTATGTAGAATAACTTATGATTTGTAAAAGTTTTAATAAACCCGTATTTCCGATGTATATGTAATCATTAATTACATGATTATTTTTCCAAAATTTACGTTAAACCTTGAATAATAAGAACGGGTGTTACAATCAAGAAATGTGATAACTGCCAGGTACATGCACCAATGACTCACCGACACAAACACCCCATGATACCGGTCTCAACATCTTGGCCATTCCAAAAATGGGTTATCGACATAATCGGGCCATTCCCGGAGGGCCCGGGAGGGGTCAAATATGTAGTGGTGGCTATTGACTATTTCACCAAATGGATCGAAGCGAAGCCCTTGGCCAAAATCACTGGAGAACAGATGCGGCGATTCGTGTTAGACAACATCATATGCAGGTATGGGGTCCCAAAGGAGCTGGTAAGTGATAACGGCGTCCAATTTGCTGGAAGACCTTTTAAGCCATGGTGCGAACAAATGCACATTCAACAGGTGTTCACTTCCATCACCCACGCCCAAAGTAATGGATTGGTAGAAAGAGCTAACCAAAGCGTTATCAAGGGAATGACGGGAAGACTCGGGAGGAAGCAAAAGGGATGGCTGGAGGAACTAACATTCGTGTTATGGGCATACAGAACAACTCCTAAGGGTTGTAATAGGGAAACTCCTTTCAGCCTGACCTACAGGACAGAAGCTGTTATCCCAGCTGAGATAGGATCCCCAACTGCCCGAATGAGGCTCCGGGAGGAGGAAAATGAGAAAGACCTCAGGACGAACTTGAATCTCTTGGAAGAAAGAAGAGAAGTAGCAGCAGTTAGGGAGGCCAAATACAAGAGACAACTGGAAAGTTATTACAACGCCAGGATGAAAAAGCTCAACCTCGTTCCCGGAGACCTAGTCCTAAGAGCAAATGACGCCAGCCTGCAGGAAAGCACCGGAAAGCTAGGCCCCAACTGGGAGGGGCCCTACCGGGTCATATGGGCGAACGGCAAAGGAACTTGCAAATTGGAAACGCTCGAAGGTAAGGAGGTCCCCAGGACCTGGAATCTCATGCAGCTTAGGAAATATTACGTGTAAGGGGTCCACCCCCAAGGAAAACGGCCAAGAGCCACTTTTGTAGTAGTTAACTATTAATCTGGGGTTCCCCCAAAGACAGATCTTTTGTAACAATTTATGACGGGAAGTATAAATCCCTAGGAAGTAAATGGAAAACGGACAGTCAACATGTCCTCTTTTGACAAAACAATGGGTATTACACCTGGGCAGACGTGCCCAGGAGAACCATTAGACCTAACTAACAGGTAAACACACGTGTATAAGACATCTCAAACATGCCAAAAGCCCGGCCGTGGGGCAAATAAGGGTCTAGCTAACCCAAAAGAAAACGGGCAAAACAAGTCAAAAGCATAATACCACATTATAAACTTGCCCATCGGTTGGCCTCGAACAGACAATCATAGTTTAACAAACAAACAAAAAATACAACATACTTTTGTAAACAAACCACAAAAGAAAGTTTTCTTTATTCATATAAAGTACATACACAAAGAAAGGCCTCAATAACTTTGGCAAGAGTAAAAGACACACGGAATAACAAATATAGCAAAGCGTGACGAAGATATAGCTCCTCGCTAAGCAGTCTAAAAGTCTCCAGGGAAGCACCGAACTGACCCTCGGTAAAAGCCCCTGCAAAACAAAACAGCCACAACAAGAAACAGGCAAAAGACAAGAAAGCGATACACAGCCATAAACCACATTATTAGATACTGAGGAGGCCCCCGACACAAAGGACCTCCTCCCAAGCAACCAAACAAAGTTCAAAAGTGTCCTAGAGCAGGTAAGTTATCCATATTACAACCATATCGAAAGATGTTAAATGTCTGAAATTCACTGGGGATCACCCCCGGATAAAGATGGTGGAGACGAGGGGCCGGCAGAGGAAAACAGGGCTTTTAATTCATCAATAGAGATCAAGGGATGCTCCAGGATTTTCTCAAGGATGGCCGGGGTTTTATGCCCAAACTCCTCATTCAGCTTGGACAACTTCTTCTTCGCCTTGGAATTATAAAGAGGAGTCTCCTTTCTGTCCAGGCCTTGAGCGGAGTACTTATAGCCATCCTTCAATCCCGACTAGTAGCCAACATCCCTGTACGCCCTGTACACCTCCTCCAAGCCATTCTTGAAATCCTCCGACTGAGCAACAGCAGCAAGAAAGGCCCCAAAGCCTTCAGTAATTAGCCAATGCTTTTCCCTGGCCAACCGCTGATTGTCATCAGAGGTTATCCCATAGTCCGCATATATGGTGTTAAGCTGCTCCTGGGAAACAGAGTCGGCTTCTTTCAAATACTTCAGCTCAGCAGCCAACTCTTCTTTCTCTCCAACCAGCACCGCCATCTCCTGCTCCCAAGCCCGCTCTTTCCTCTCCAGCACAGCTCCAGCCCCCTGGACAAAAGATCAGTATAGGTATACGTAAAAAAAAAGAGGGGGAGGGAAAGGACTGTGTACCTTCTCCTCCTGCAACTTCCTCTCAGCATCAACCACTTGGCACCTAAATCCAGCGGCAACAGATTGGGAAGCCTTAAGCCCTTCATTTGCTCTCCTCAGATCATCGATCCTCTGCAACATACCAGCCCCCCTAAAAAAGCTCTCGCAAAGAAACATACTATATTGATCTTCGAAAAGACCATCCCTCAAAGCGGAATTTACGAATTCATGAGAAGGAGGAACGGCATGACTCAGGAAGTCCCTGGCAGCCTCAGGAGTTCCTATCACCGAGGACTGAGTTACCTTCCATTTAGGGACGTAGGTAAAGGGGATAGCATCAGCAAACAGAGGAGCCAAGGGAGACCGATGGACAAAACCCTCAGGTTCAGGAGGCTTGCTGGTCCCCGTGGCTTGAAGAGGGGAATGCTCAAAAGCTGAGGTAAAGGGGGCCAAACCTAATTCCGGAGTCTTGTCCCGTACACGGGAAGATGAGGGACCAGTAGTAATCTCAATGGGATCACCAGAACTCCCCTGCAACAAGAGAAGCATTAGAAATCAAACAGAGATAAGGCAAAATAGACAAGAAGAAAAAAAGGGGCTCACCAGCAGAGGGAAACTCACAAGACTTGAAGACCTCAAATGTTTAGACAAAGAGCCTTTAACCCCAGCAGGAGGAAGATCAGAGACAGCTCTCAACGAAGGGGGAGGCTTTTGACCACTAGCACTCCTAAGTCTTTGTCTAATGTCACGATGAGCAGGGGCTGGCTGAGGACTCATAGATTTTCTCTTACGAACTAAACGAATTTCCACATCTTCATCATCATGTTGACCAGAATGTTGAACAAGGGGAAGGTCAGGGGAACTTTCCTCCTCATCAGAGGGGTTCCCCTCATCACTACCCACGACAAGGGAAACCCCAGCCTGGGCAGACCCCCCGGTAGCTGACACCACCCCACTCCGGCTCAAACCCGGAACAACTTCACCATCAACCACAAACCGCACATCCTTGGAATCTCCCTGGAGCAGCCCCCACAAGGTCAACTCTGCAGAAAAAAGGCACTAAAGATGACTACGAAGATGCAAAGAGACAAAGGCAAACAAATACAAACCCAAGGCAGAAAGATACCTTTTTTACCAAAGAAAGCCTTGGGACAAACGGGATAGGAGGGGCTCAGTCCCCCCATGGCCAAGATACCTTCGGAAAAAGTGAAAGCCCTGGTAGGGTGCTCGTGCATGCGTTTCCACTGAACGGTCTCATTCGCCGACAAGGTTGGGATAACATCTTCGGTAGGGGTATTAACATCCCTGGGCAGAGGGGATTCTGACATCATAGCAGCAGAAACAAAAATGAACCTATTCTTCCAGTCCTTCGGGTAAGTGGAAGTCGGCATGAAAGAATAGCAGGGTTTTGACACATTGTTCTGTCTCTTAGCGAAGGTGTACCAATCCCCGTCGGAGATCAGCTTGTAAAACATACAGAATAAGGGGACGGAAGGCTCACCGAAAACGGCTGCACAAGACAGCTCAAAATGTACCACCCTCATCCACCCCAAGGGGTGCAACTGGGAAAAGTGCACCTTGAAGTGGCGAAGCAAATCGATTTTAAAAGAAGAAAGAGGATATCTAACCCCACAAGAAGAAAATGCCAGGGTATAAAGAGGGATCACATCCGGCGTAAACACCGCCGGATCATTAGGACCCGGCAAAGACGGAGAAAACTGTTCAGAAATATTGTACGTTTCAACGAAGGATTTCAAATCCTTTGCTGTTAAAACCGACCTTATCATCGAACGGCCGGAGCGACTCATGATTAACGAAAGAACGGCGGTGTTAGGAATCGTCAGGAAGAAGAAGAGAAACCGAAAATTTGAATAAGAAATATGAAAGGGGCATAGAGTATTTAAGGGGAACAACTGACAGGCAAGTAACTGTCACATCAGCAGGTCTCATCAAAATTCAAAAAGGGGGCACGTGTTACTAGAGGGTTAACTCCCGCTATAGGTATCCGACGATATGATGGTTAGTGGGGACGGTTAATTATAACCGTCCTAGAGTGGACCCACAGGAAAAAACTACTCTTTGAACAGTTGTGACTCAGCCCCGGATCATGAGCCTCGGGTCTCAGAACCAGGGACTAAAGATGACTTGACGACGGGCCAGTGGGAAAGCCCACTTTACCCGCTTTGGACTATCCTCACGAGGGCCCAATTATACGAAAGCCCACAAAATAGAGTTACCTTGCCCATTAAGGCTTCTCTCCTTTTGTAACAGGCGGGAAAACAGCTAGCAAAGAGGACAGGCTTCATTTAATGTTCGATAAGAATGGGATCTCGTCTGAAACAGTGTACTTCTCCGGCTGGAGCATTAATTAAGGCAAACATCTCACCGATGGGGGTCAGACACGTGTCTGCACCCCCCGAGAGCCCCCAAAAAACCGTTAGATCACATATGGGAGATATCTAGTGAGATAAGGACCGGCTGTTATATAAGAGCAAGCAAGAAAGAACAAAGGCAGGTATCACCTCCGGAACTATCTCATTTACTACACTCTTCATTTACTCTCCTCTCATTAATTCCGACCAATATTCCCTCACATTTAATACCACACGCGTATTTATTAGATTCACACCAAAGAGGAAACCTTCCGGTGATTCTGCTCATCGGGAAAAGCTCCTCTCGTTTTCCGGCAAGTTTACTTACTCTCACGCCGGAGCTTGGTCACGGATCCCCCTCCCGGGGTCCCCCGTGACGAGGCTAACGGTTTATTCTTTTGTAGCTTCAAGGAGCGGGATATCCTGACGTCAGCGAAGATCCATCTAACGTCAGCCGGGATTTGGGTATTCGACACCAATGAACATTATTACGTGTGAATGTGTAATTATGGACTTATGTTATGTGTTATATTAATTTGACTAAAAGTCTAAAAGTATAGCCTATGTCTTGATATATAGCAAGGAGAAAAGTCCTATAGTCAATTTTGAGTTTTGGCAATTCCTTTTGAAATGGGTGGTTGCACAATTGTCTACGCATTGCACATTTAAGCCCTAAATTTAACCATCATGTTATGGTATATATTCCACCAGCCACCATGGATTACATGTAGTGTGTATGTCCACGAGTCACTCCTTATTTGATGTTAAAAAAATGCAATCATTCCTTACTTGATGTTAAAAAAATGTAATTATATAGTCTAACACTTTGTATATACTAGTACTATATAAATAAAAAGAAACGAAAGAAACAATCATACAAGTAAATCTCACAACTAATAAAGCTATTGATAACGTCTGAGAATGATGAGATGTTGTTTCCACAAAGACTAGTGCGTTTAAAACAAACAACAACTAAACAAATAAAATAATAATATATAGAAATAAGTAGATACAAAAAACAAAAGAAGTGGCGAGAAGATAACATAACAAAACTAAAGAAAATATAACATTACACATTAACATATATACATAAATACATGAAGATAAACTCTTGCAAAATCCCTTAAAAGTGTAGAAAAATCTAAGCTCTGTTAAGACACAATTGTTTCCTCCCCTAGAAGCCCTTAACCTTAATCCTATGCCTCCACAAACTCCTATCATGAACTATGTCCTTAGAGAGATGCAACTTTAGTAATTCATGTTTAATTCGCTTATCCCAAATCAATTTATGTCTGCCTCTAACCCTTTCCTCCACACCGAGGGTTTCCAATGTTCTAATTTACATCGTTTTTGTATTATTCTTATCTTTGTTACTTTTGTACTAACGTCAAGAATTCTTAATGCGTGATGCATGTAAATGTGAAATAAAAATGGGTGTAAACGAGCTCAACTATGTTCGAGTTATTTAATTTAAAAGAGCTCGAATTTGACCCGGCTTGTTCAAACCCTTTTATAAAGAGCACGAACTAGCTTGTTAATAATTTTTTGAAGCACATGCTCGACTCATATGTTATTTATTAAAAATTATTAGTTATTTTTACCATAATTTTGTATATATCTATAATTTTACATATCAAAGTTATACATTATTAGTTATTTTCATCGTAATTTTGTATATATCTATAATTTTACATATCAAAGTTATACAATATTAGCTATTTTTATCATAACATTTATCCTATAACAAAATAAAATTTGTTATAATTAGGGCATCCGTGGCGCTCATTAGGGCATCAATGGGTTCGACGAGTTCTACGAAAACACCGCCGCAAATCCTGTGAGATAGGATAACAGGATCAACTTCAGGTTTATGAACCCATGCTAGATGGATGTATTGGATGTGATATGGTACAATATTATTATATGGTGGGTTGATATAGAAAATGAATTCAACTAGAAAGATGTATGTCCCTTGAAGATTTAAATGAGTTCAATTAAATAAACATCTTTCTATTGATTAACTTAATAGATTCAAATGAATTACTGAATGAGTTCCCCTACAACCTTTACAAAAAACAACTTAGGGTCCGTTTGTTTCGCATATTTTTTTTATAGGAATTGGAATTCATAAAGGGAATTGGAATTTGACGAGATTGGAATTAATTTCAATATAATTTTGTATTGTGTTTGGTTCATAAGTTGGTAAATGAAATTGTAATGGTTAAAAATAAAAGAGTAAACTGCCATTTTGGTCCCTGTGGTTTGGGCACTTTTGCCATTTTAGTCCAAATCTCAAACTTTTTAAATCTGGATTCCTGTGATTTCACTTTTATTGTCATTTTAGTCCAAAATTCAAAAACTCCTTTTTTGACTATTGCAACCCTCCTATTTTGTCTTTTTGTGCAGGGGTATTTTTGTCCAATAATTTTCATTTAACATATTCTTAATTAAAAAACTAAATTAAATACATTATTAATTCCTTTAAATACTCCTATTAATATTCATTTCCCCATTTATCATCTTCAATCATCTTCCCCCATTAATACTTACCATCTCCATCAGATCTGTTCATCTCCATGATCTTCAATCATCTTCCACCATCTCCACCAGATCTGTTCATCTCCAGATAACCAACATCGTTCCATTGCCATTTCGGGGGTTTCGAAACAGAATTTATAGCACAGATTTGGGGGTTTCGAAACAGAGTTCATCATCATTAGATTTGGGGGTTTCGATTTGGTGATGGGTTTCTTATTTCTTTGTTGAAGATCTATGGTTTGTCACATACTCGCGTATAATTAGAGTTTAAGGGGGCCCATTTTTATAGGAAACTTGTCGGTCAAGAACAACACCTGCAACAAGAACAACACCTGCAACATGATTCCATTCCAAGAAGATGGACACCCATTGAAGCAAATAGACTCCTCATTCCAAGAACTAGGGACAAATCCTATTCGGTCATGTTTAATGCCTTTCTTGAACTCAAATAAAGCTAAGCTGACCCATAACAGGAACAATGAACATTGAACCACTAACAACAAAGCCCTAAACATCATCTTTTTCACCAAAGCTCAACAAAGTTTTGAAAACCCAGTTAGCGTACAAGTGTAAAAGGTGAAATGGGAGCAATGCAGAAGAAGATGCTTACCGTACAAGTGGTTATGCAGTATGTACAACTTTGAAAATGTTAAGGGAGTGTGGAGAAGATTTGGTGCACTTGAGTTGAGGGAGTGTGAAATGGTGACGGTGGTGGTACGACGGCGGCACAGAGGAGATGTCGTTGAGTGGTGTGGTTGTGGTTGATGGGAGGTTAACGGTGATTGAAGATGGGGTGGTGGTGATGTTTCAGGTTGGTCGCCGGGGAAGACGGGAAGGGGGATGATGGTAGTGGAGAGGAATCCGGGGGATGTGGTGGTAGCAGGTGGTGCTAGTGGTGGTTGGTGGAGGTGATTAGGTGGTGGCTGTTGTTGGCTTATGGCAGTGAAGTATTAATGGGGGAAGATGATTGAAGATGATAAACTGCCCCAATATGTTATATATACTAATAACAATAATAAAAGTGATTTAAATGAAAATTATTGTATAAAAATACCCCTGCACAAAAAGACAAAATAGGAGGGTTGCAACAGTAAAAAAAATGAGTTTTTGAATTTTGGACTAAAATGGCAATAAAAGTGAAACCACAGGGACCCAGATTTAAAAAGTTTGAGATTTGGACTAAAATGGCAAAGGTGCCCATACAGGGACAAAAATGGCAGTTTACTCAAAATAAAAAAGACAAATTTGCCATCACCTCTTTTATTTGAAGTAGTTAAGAATGGAAATATGGGGGTATTTTGGTAATTGAAAAACATTCCAATGAAAAGTATTAACAGGGCGTTTAGTTCGCAGGAATTCAATGGAATTTAAGTGGATTGGAATTTGAATTCCATCTATTAATATGGGTTCACAGAATTTGATGGGATTAGAATCCCAATTCCAATTTTCATGTGTTTGGTTGACAATGGAATTTGAATTGGAATTAGGCATGAATTCCTTCAAATTCCTTTAACTAAAAGAATTCAAAATTCTTCCTATATGTGAAGGAATTAAAGTAAATTCATTGTAATCTTCGACCGTTTCGACCCGCACCGTGTTAACCTGTACCGTTTCGACGCGAACCATTTCGAATTGAACCGCTTTGACCCGAACCCTTTCGACGCGAACCGTTTCGACCCGAACTGGTGGTTGTGGGTGCCGGGGTGATGGATTCCAATTCATTTGACAACCAAACACAACAAAAATGGAATTGAGATTCCAATTCCAACAATTTCCAATTTCAATTGGAATGTTTAAATTCCAAATCCAATTCCTTCAAATTTTAATCTCTATACAAATTCCAATTTCAATTCCAAATTATTCCGCGAACCAAACGTCCCCTAAATTCCTTTGATTGATGGAATTTAGTGGAATATTTTTCAATTACATTTTTATTTAAAACCAATCAAACATGATTCTTGATTAAATGTTTTCCACTTCTAATTCCTTTGAAATCCATGAACCAAACTCGATTATATCGTTAATTTTCAAAATTGTTTGCACCAGGAAAATGAATTGCGAGTGTACAAATAAAAATATCCAAGAAAAAGATATATATTTATATAACTTTTTACTTTTTAGTGGCATTTTGGTTATTAACGTAACAAAGCAATGGCAATTTAGGCATAATACCCAACAATTGTACCAGTCCATCTTCTTCATTATAGCAAGCAGCACTCACTCCTTTTCTCCTTTCTCTTCCTATCACCGTTCTTAACACCAATAGCAGCTTATATATAACATCACATATATATATATATATATATATATACATAGATACACACTCTGATACACACATATAGACAGATATGTGGCGGTGCGTATCACGTGGTCTTCGCATTCCATCCCGGAGATCCACCTCCGGCGGCTCTTTTTCACACAGATTCTTCTCATCTGAATCGGTAATCTATTACTACCTCCGTTTGTTTTCGTTATATTTTGAATTACTTGAAATTTAGGGTTTATTGTGGAACTCACATGGATCTGCCAGATAAAGTTAAATCTAAATCATGCAGTTATGTATTTCTATTGATTTGATTACTATAGCGTTTAATTTAGTTTTAATCGTATGTAAATCGTTCAGTTTTTGCTTAATTAGTCTGCGATTTTGTTAATAGATTGCTGACAGATTGTTAATTTTTGTTTAACTTTATTACTACGCTAGATTTTTTGAATTTAGTTTGTTCGAAATGCATGTGTCAGTGTGTTTTTTTAATCATGCAAATATGTATTTCTATTGATTTGATTAATGATTACTGAAGTGTTTGTTCAGTGCTAATCGTTTGTGAATCATTCAGTTTTTGGTGAATTAATGTGATTTTGTTGATAGATTGCTGACAGACTGTTGATTTTTATATGTTTATTATTACGCTAGATTTTTTAAATTTGATTTGTTCGAAATGCATGTGTCAGTGTGTGTGTGTGTTAATCGTGTTTCTGGATGTATGTGAACAGAAAGTTGGAGGATCAGCGTATACGATAGTTGATCATACATACGATGCGGTTGTGGTTGGAGCAGGAGGTGCGGGTTTACGAGCTGCAATTGGTCTATCTGAGCATGGCTTTAATACTGCTTGTATCACTAAGCTGTTTCCAACTCGTTCTCACACTGTTGCCGCTCAGGTTTGCTGTATTTTTTAATTAATTGGTTGTATTTATGATTGCTTTGTTTAGATTTTCATGAATTGGTTTTAGAGAGTTTGCAACTTTACTGAATGGAGATCTTGATTATTGGCTTCATGTGATTCTATAAACCTCCTTTAACAATTGATTTTGTAACATTTAGGAATAGAAGCAAAAAATATTGGGGCAAATGATGTATAAAAGGGGACAAGTGATCACATGACTCTTGTTTCCTACACTCTATCGCTTTCTCATTTGGACCAAATAAGTAGTTTAAGTATAGTTGTATATCTCACCTCAAAAAGTTTTTTTCTTGCAATATTCAATCAAAAACATGACGCTGAGTCGCTGACAAATTCTCTTTGCAATTCCATTTACTCTTGGAACATGAAAGTAGACTAATATGATCACAGATCAGATGTACTGTAAGTATAAAAACATGTAAAAAATATTATTTGTACCGAGTGATCTAGCGATAAAACAAAATCAAAGAATACTTTGTCATCGAGACATCGTGGACAAACTAATGATCGAGGGTGGTTGTTTCTTGCAATGTTTGGAATGAATGCGTTTACAGTTTTGAGTAATAATATACAAGTATACAACAAGATTATATAAGCATACATTGGGACAACGCTGCTTTATTTCATCTTGTTAACAGTATATAGTACAAAAAATGATTAATAAATAATGAAATATGCACTAACCCTCTTTGCCTCTTGAGCAAGGTTGGAGAACTCGCTAGTCGCTAGCGGGTCGGTGAGGTAGGGACTAGCGACTACTCGGGATTAATCGGATCGGACTTTTTATGTATAATTTTATGTTTTTATACATATATACATATATTTTTATACGTAATTTTTTTAAGTGGACAAGTTTTGACCGGAATCTGGGAGGTTTTGGCCGGAATATGTGTTTTTTTCCGATTTTTTCTGATTTTTTCCGATTTTTCCCGACCGACTAGTCGCGATTAGGGCCGACTAGGGCCGATTAGGGCCGACTAGGCCGACTAGCGATTTTTTTACTGATTAGCTGAAAATTACTCAGTTGATGGGCGACTAGCGACTAGTCAGCGATTAATCGCCGGCTAGTCGCGATTTTTGCAACCATGCTCTTGAGTGAAAAGTAATGGTTGGTTGCAAATTGATTTTGGTGTCGTAAGATAACAATAAGTTTGAATTGTTGGGTAATCTGTTATTTTATTTACATTGAATTGTCTGCGTTTCTCATCTCAGGTGAGTCTATTTTATTCTGTTTTGCTATAAAAGACCAATTGAGTTGCTTTTTGTAAATGCTGCAGGGTGGTATAAATGCAGCATTAGGAAACATGACCGAGGATGACTGGAGGTGGCACATGTATGACACCGTTAAGGGAAGCGATTGGCTAGGTACTTTTTTACAAGTGATTCACTTGTATTAGTATTCATACAATGACACAATATTTCAGATGTAAACAACACCTTTGTTTGCACCATGTTCTCTCTGAACTTATGTTTTATCTTATAGAAAATATTGTTGCAAGAGATTTATTTATTTGATTTTTGTGTATGATGGCCAAGGTTTTTCATTCCTATAGGTGATCAGGATGCTATCCAGTATATGTGTAGAGAAGCACCAAAAGCAGTTATTGAGCTTGAAAATTATGGTTTACCATTTTCTCGAACTGAAGAGGGAAAGATTTACCAACGTGCATTTGGTGGTCAGAGTCTTGACTTCGGGAAAGGTTGATATGATGGTTTTTTACTAACCATATGAGTTATATACTATTAAATGAAAACTAGTCACATGTAATGTAACTTACTTCATTTTATATTATAGGTGGACAAGCTTATCGGTGTGCTTGTGCTGCTGATAGAACTGGGCATGCATTATTGCATACATTGTATGGTCAGGCCATGAAACATAATACACAGTTCTTTGTGGAATATTTTGCATTGGATCTAATCATGGGTAGTGATGGTATGTTAAACTTTTTTTCCCTTCATTTAAGTTTTCTAGCGTTGTGTTAACATATTTCAGAAAGCAATTTGATCACATGAGTGATAATATCAGGTAGCTGCCAAGGTGTTATTGCTCTGAACATGGAAGATGGAACACTACATCGCTTCCGTGCTTCATCAACAATATTGGCAACTGGGGTAAAAATTTTATTTATCGGGCTTCACTTGGTTTCTGTAAAGGCTATCTTACTATTATTATCTTATCCAACTTTATTTTGTTCTCAGGGTTACGGCAGAGCCTATTTCTCAGCAACCTCTGCTCATACTTGCACTGGAGACGGAAATGCTATGGTTGCACGTGCAGGACTTCCCCTTGAGGTATACTAAAGTTTTTTTTTTTTTCATTCTCGTAAATTGCTGTTGATATTTGGACATACTTATTAAATTTGTCTTATTGCTTCAGGATCTTGAGTTTGTACAATTTCATCCAACTGGTATATATGGTGCTGGGTGCCTCATCACTGAAGGTTGGTGTAGTTTTTGTCCTTAGTGTTTGTAGAAGATAAGTTGAACCGTATTATAACCTGGTTTATCCTATGGCTTATGTAGGATCACGTGGTGAAGGTGGTATTTTAAGGAACAGTGAAGGTGAAAGATTTATGGAACGTTATGCCCCTACGGCAAAGGATCTTGCATCAAGAGATGTTGTTTCAAGATCTATGACCATGGAAATCCGTGAAGGTCGTGGTGTAGGTATGTTTAATAACTAACTTCATCTTAAATGCCAAAAGTAGTTATTCAATTGCCTGTGTTAGTCTTAATATAGAAGTATAGAACAAATGAGAGCTCATTTCTTGTGTTATTCCAGTAATAACATCTGATTTTCCCAGAAAGCGTTCTTTATTTTCAAGTGTAAATGCATAATGACTTGGTGCTTATATAATCAATTTTTGCATCAGTTATATGATCTTAACCTTATTTTTTACAACAGGACCGATGAAGGACCACATTTATCTTCACTTGAATCACCTACCACCAGAGGTTCTCAAGGAGAGGCTTCCGGGTATCTCTGAAACTGCTGCCATTTTTGCTGGTGTTGATGTTACAAAGCAACCAATTCCAGTTTTACCCACTGTGCATTACAATATGGGTGGAATCCCAACAAATTACCATGGGGAGGTAGATCCTGTTACCATGATCCCCCAAAAATAAAATAACACTAATAAAATAAAGTAGAATTTCATATTTACCTCTTTGTTTCCTTATTGCAGGTTGTTACCATTAAAGGCAATGATCCTGATGCAGTTGTTCCTGGGCTTATGGCTGCTGGAGAGGCAGCTTGTGCCTCTGTTCACGGTGCCAATCGTCTTGGTGCTAATTCTCTTCTTGACATTGTTGTTTTTGGTCGTGCCTGTGCAAATAGGGTTGCAGAGATCCATAGACCAGGTGAATTTTTCTTGCAAGTTACAAGCATATAGTTTTATAGCACGTCCACCTTACCGTCTAACATTACTTGTGTACAGGTGAAACACAAAAACCATTGCCTAAGGATGCTGGAGAGAAGACTATTGCATGGTTAGACAAGATTAGGAATTCAAATGGCTCACTTCCTACCTCGAAGATTAGGTTGAATATGCAGCGAATTATGCAAAACAATGCTGCTGTTTTCCGCACACAGGAAACTTTAGAAGAAGGTACACGCGTACAGCAAAAAACAAAATGACCTAATTCCTTTTTATGTATGTTTTCTCAATGTTTGAGTATTGCAGGTTGCAATTTGATTGATAAAGCCTGGGAGAGCTACCACGATGTTAAATTGAAAGACCGAACCTTGATATGGTAAATCTTGACATTAGTTTTTCATTAAAGTAGTCTGTGTTCAGTGACTTATGTGGCTGAAAACATCTTTCAGGAACTCGGACTTGCTGGAGACCATAGAGTTGGAAAACCTTTTGATTAATGCATGTATCACCATGCATTCAGCTGAAGCTAGGAAAGAGAGTAGAGGAGCTCATGCCCGTGAAGATTTTACGGTTAGATCAAACTTGTAATCCTTTTTAAGTTGGTTAATCTTTTCATAAATTTATTTTATCTAATGAACTATGAAATTATATGCTTTTGCAGAAAAGAGATGATGAGAATTGGATGAAACACACACTAGGGTAACTCTCTCTCTCTCTCTCTCTCTCTCTCTCTCTCTCTATACACACACACGTATATACAGTAGAATGGGTTGATTCATGCTATATATGAAATTATGAATATATGATCTCAAATGGATCAATTTTTGAAACTTAGTGATACATACCTAACTGATATTTTACAAAAGTGTTTTCAAGAGACACCCATCTTATGTAGGGGCCTTCCAAAGTTGAAAGACATGTATTTTCTCCTATCCTCTATCTCGACGCCTCTCTAGCCTATTAATAGATATTCTCCAACTTGGTCAACATAAAAAATACAAATAAAAGGAATTAATTAAAAACAAGTTAATATCTCAATGGAAACTTGTGGCTCTCCAGTAACTAACTTTGACCTTAAAAACTATTTTTAACTCCTTTCTCATTTTAATAATTGCATCTATCCCCTTTAAATTGTTTTGATTGGTTGGTTTTAAAGTGTATTTGAATACTTTAACCTCTTAAATCACTTTACTAAAAAACTGTCTTAATGATATATTATTCAATCATACCTTGTGCATTATCTAATATAATACAAGGAAAAAGGAACCCAAATGTTGATGAGTCAAACCCACCCGACTGGCCCATTTTGTCACCTCTAATATATTTGTGTGCGTACACGCATATGGATTTGATTTGTGATGCTTAGGATTGGACTAACAATATCAATATTCATTGGCCCAGAAGCAGAAAGCAAGAAAAGTGGATTTCGTTAAAACATTGATCGACTTTTTATTAACAAAGCACACACCCTGAACAATACTAAACCAACAACTGACTCCTTAAACTAGGAAACTAAATAAACTATAATTTTTTACCATACTAATAATAAACAATTAAACATACCAATATAACCCATCTCTAGACTCTTTTTTGATTCACCCTTCAACTATTTAACTGACAAGATTATTCCAACAATGTAGGTGATATAAACACTGGTGTAACAAAAAATGTACATAGATTTTGTTCAATTGCTAATATTTAACAAATAAATGAACAAACCTCATTTTTTTATCATGCTATCATCTAACCAATATAGTATACGAAAGAGCGTTTGGTTACCAACAAATACACAGTTTCTTGGGTAAAATCTCGATTTCTGAAAATTTTCAAACCCCTATTCAGTCTAGAGGTGGAAATTTGGATCCATTTAGCTATAAGTGTGCAGAAAGTCACCCAAAGTGTTTTAAAATGTTTAAAAATGACTAAATCATTTCATTCAAGAAAACTAAAATTTTATTCTAACAATATAAATCAGTACCTCAAATTCTTAATAAATCTTGAAATTGGGCAGACCTGACCCGAGCTGTTTAACTGTTACCTAACCCTTAATCCCCACATTTTGCTTCCTCTTCCTCAACTATACAAACATGTTCAAACTTGTGTTAGTTTCTTATCGCAGACAGTTTGAGATGTTAAAATTTGAATTCCTTCACAATATTGGCAATTAATTGAGTCGTCTATTTTTATTGGAATATTAACGTGCACTTATCTTAAAAACTGCAGATACTGGGAGAACGAGAAGGTCCGACTGGACTACAGGCCAGTTCACATGAATACTCTTGATGACGAGGTGGAGACTTTCCCGCCAAAAGCTCGTGTGTACTAACGTCACCACCCAATCGCAATATTCGAAACTCTTTCTCAAACAAATTTCCAGTTATATTGAACTGCAAAATTTTGCTAATAAGTGGTTGCATTCATCATTTGATGGACATCCCTAAAACCTGCACATAAGTTGTCTTTGCCATTGTAGCTTTTGTTTGTTACTTTGTTTTTAGAATTAGAGATGATGCATTGTATCTTGAATAATTTAAAAGCTTATGACGTCGGTTCGACCCGACTTATTCCGATAAACAATAAGATTTTGGTTTCAAAAGGTAAGAACCATCCCATAGGCATGTTGATTGGTTTTCTGTGTATAGGCTAAAGTGGTTTTGGGGTTGGTTATACCTTATAAATTTGTTAAAACCACTTTAGTTCTTATAAAACTTTCACCATTTTTTTTGTTAATACCATGAAATCAGCGAATTATTTTATATGAAGTTCGCCGAACTTGTTTTTCTCACATACTGATAAAACTGTTAGACCACACGGAGTCGGCGTGGAAGCCTCTCCACGCCAGGCACACTGGCCCTTGAACGGCGTGGGGGGCGGCGACGGGCTACTGTCTCAACATTCATCTCATTTTCTCTTCAAAAATTTATATAAAATGGCAACGATTCCATGGACTATACGTCTCGTGATCCCTCGGGTCCGTTTGTATTCATAGGGGTGACACCACCGGCATAAGTACGGTTGTGACTTCAAACACGTTTCGGTGTGGCAAATAATAAGATTTTTTGTTTAATTATGTTTTATTTTATTATTATTAATGTTTTTTAAATTTAATAGATTTGTTATAATTTTTTGAATATAAAATAATAATAAAAAATGTGTCACGTGTCACACAACACCACTCTTTCACGCTTCGTCACACTCCTCTCTTTTTTGTACCACGCTACTTTTCTAACAGTTGCTGACGTGACTGGAACATAACGTTTCAGGCCCCCTTTTCAAGCCATCCATTCCGTAGTTTTTTTTAAATAGATGCATCCTATAATTTTTTTTTTTTTAATTCCCTGAAGGTTTTATTAATGACTTTAACTAATTAAGTTGATAAATAGGTACTCCTCGATCTGAAAAAGGAATTTAAATTTTAATAATCTAAGTTATGATCAAAAAACTGATAATAATTTATACGGATAATGTGACTAATGGCATTCGTAACGGTCGGCTTTGTTACTAAGGGCAGCCCCGCTCTAATGGAAATGTAACCCCGTCTACCCCAAACTTTCATTTATTTCGTTTTAAAACAACTTACAACATTCTGACATGGATAAAGATCCATCAATTGCTCATTAGGGGCACACGAACTTACATTTTCTTTAGAGTGGTATTGCCCTTAGCAACTAAAGTGAAAGTGTCATTGGTCATATTGCTAGTTTGAATTATTACTAGTCAATGCCCAATAGGTCATAGTTTAGTTTATTAATATCCAATTTGCCATATGAAATTAGGTTGTTAACAGATATAATGTGGAAAAAAAGATGATTTGTTATGAATTAGATAAAAGCACAATTTATGTTTTCCACATTCTAAATAGGTAAATTGGATTTAAATAATCTCAGTTTTCTCAATTTGGCCGATAATAATCTCAACTCAGTTATTGGCCGATAATAATCCGAACTGGTCCACTTTTGGCCGATGATAGTCCGCCGTTAACTCTTTTCCGAATTACAAACTGATGTTTTATGGATTTTGATCAGAACGAGGATACGATTCGATTTATGTAAAACTTACCTCGAAACGATGCTTCAAACGACTTGATTTTTGTTAATTAGAAGTTTAAACGCCCGAATTGAAGCACTGTTTTCGTCGTTTGGGGCAGTATTTCGAGGTAAATTTTACATCAATCAACTTGTATCTTCGTTCTAATCAAAAGCCCTAAAACATCAGTTTGTAATTCGGAAAAAAAACTTAACTCCGTTAAGCTATATTTAACGCAGACTATTATCGGCCAAAAGTGGACCAGTTCGGATTATTATCGGCCAATAACTGAGTTGTGATTATTATCGACCATATTGAGAAAGCTGAGATTATTTAAATCCAATTTGCCTTCTAAATATAATCCTACATTAATAACATCGTGAATGGAGTGTATAACAACGTTTTAAATTTAGTAGAGTAAATTATGAGCTTATTTTAAAAGACCAATATTGTGGAACCATCGGTCACTACCCCAATTTAGGGTCTAAATAGCCTATTTTACCACCTCTGTAATTGTACATTTGAAAATTGAAAAATTTATAAGGGGAAGATTTTTCCCAATAATCCGACACCATAGGGTTGCCTGGAAAGCAAACAGTGAGGACCAATAGTTTTTGTGTTCAAAACCCTCACGGGTAAAGGAGGATGGGGTGCTCATACCCCTACCCTAACTCCCGCCAACCCTGTTGAGCCACATCACTTAACCATCCACTAACATAAATTATCCGATTTAATAACACCACAACACTAAAACGTGAACTCCACAATTTTACATCCTCTTTCTCTCCATACACACAACTCTCTCTATCTCGCATACCTACATACACAAACCATCGGCTTCCACCGAACCCTCCCCTACCCGCTTGACCGACAGCAGTGTGCAACCTGTGGGCAAGGAGTACCCGAAGGCTGTAGGAATGACAATGGGTCGGGTTTGGGCCGGGTATTAGTAATCCCAAGCTCGTACCCGGTTGTAATTCTTTGGCCCGTACCCGGCCCGTTACCCATCAGGTATTTGTCGGGTATTTACCCATCGGGTATACCCGCGGGTAACGGGTATACCCATTAATTTGTTAAAAATATCATTGAAACTCTCATGTGCATTTTTCTACTCTAATGTTTATATAATTTACTACTTTAATAACTACAACAAAGGAAAATATGACCAATAACATACAAATATATCATATTCAAATGCATATTTGAAACATATATCTGCATAATTAACTAATTAATGTACTGCTACTTTGGAGCACATAATGTCAGTTTATATAATTTGCATTTAATGGAACACCAAACATGAAAAATAGTAGCATTAATCAGAACCCAAGTAATCTCCCTAACAACTTGAAATGTGTTTAGAAAATTCCAAAACTAACACACATGTTTAATTTGCATAGAAACAACATAACTAAACATCAAATCTTGTGTTTGTATGTTAAAGTCTTGAAGACAAACAACAAAGCAAAATAATATGAATAAGTGTATGTACTAAAGTTTATATAAATGGAAAATTAAATTTAAAATAATATGCTTTTCGGGTATTATTCGGGTAAACGGGCCGGGTATCGGGCGGGTATCGCTAAATCTCATATCTGTACCCGTACCCGAATATTTTATATTTTTAATCCCATACCCGTCGGGCTTCGGGTATACCCGGCCCGTATGTTTCGGGTTTCGGGTATACCCGTCGGGCTTGGGCTTTTTTGCCATCCCTAAAGGCTGGATTGACCAATTGAGCACCCCTACCTCCCCAATAATATAAGTCCAAATCAACAGGTCAACGTTGTCCACTTGATGGAGACAAAGGGGCAAAATTGACCAAAACTATCCCAACTCATTTTACCCTACTTCCCGCAACTTTCTTAAAATAGAATCCCAATACACACACATCCTCTTCCAACCCTAACGGCGTCTCACCTCATGACCACCGTCGCAGACAGCAGCGACGACGAGATCAATCCGGTCACAATGCTGTTACTAGATCAAAATGACGACGTTTCTGAACAAAAACCTGAAGCAGTTCAACACCAAACCTACCACCTGAACTCCGTCAACTCCACCCTCGTTATCCGTCTACTTCCGTCGCAAGGCCTCTCCTTCCAACTCTGGCCTGCCGCCACTACTTTCGTCAAACTCCTCGACTCTTACAATCCTTCCAACACAGATTCATTCTCCGCCGCCGTCACTAACACCGTTACTACCGTCAACCGCCGAAAACGTCTCCGTATTCTAGAACTAGGATCCGGCACCGGCGTCGTCGGAATCGCGGCTTCTGCAATACTCGGTGCTGACGTCACGGTGACGGATCTACCGCACGTGCTGCCGAATATAAAGTTCAATGCTGACGTCAACGCGAGTGTGGTAGGTACACGTGGCGGGGGAGTACACGCGGCGGTGCTTAGTTGGGGGAAAGTTGAGGAAATGGAAGCTGTAGGGAGAGAGTATGATTTGGTTATTGGTTCGGATGTGGTGTATCATGATAACTTGTATGAGCCGTTGATTGAGACGTTGAAGTTTTTGTTGTTGGGAGATGGTGAGAAGGTGTTTTTGATGGCGCATTTGAGGCGGTGGAAGAAGGAATCGGCTTTTTTCAAGAAGGCGAAGAAGTGGTTTCGGGTTGATTTGGTCCATGAAGATGGTCCCACAGCTGGTTCTAGAACTGGTGTTGTTGTTTATCGGTTTGCTAGGAAAGATGCTGTTTTTAGATAGTAGTATTTGCAAACTGTGGTGTTTTTTTCCTTTGTTTTCTATATGCATTTACTACTTGTACCGTACAACTAAGCGATACATAGTCGGGTCGGCTAAGGTTGCAATCGAGCCAAGCCGAGATTCACTCCAATGTTTTTCAGATGAAACTTGATCAATTGTTCAATACACATTGCTTAACTAGCTTGGGTTTTTGTGCTTAGAGTATATGGATCGGAAGAGAGTATTAAACGGTGTAGGAGTAGGTTAGTTTGTCGTTAAAAAAAAAGAAGAGAATGTTGAACAGGGAAACGAATCACTTTAAACCTACTTTATTGATACTGTTGGTCATTAGATTGAACCTGGTTAGTATGCCAATTTGTTCCTCATTACAGCAAGGAATGGCTAAAGAATCCAACTGCAAACCCAAAACCCGACCCATTACCATATTAGTATACTCCACTTTTCATAATGCACAAATTTGATGGGGATTAAAGTAAGGAACGCACAAACTGTAAGCCTAGCCTAAAAAGGTCAGCCGGTCATAGACCTGTTTAATCCAACGGAAAGCAAAGCCTGAAAAAGCCGGTCCGGACGGAGCCCTGTTAAGTCATGTCCTGCACCTGGTCCTAATGGACCGTCCTTTTCAAGTCCTAGCAGTTATACAACCAAATTGTCTCATGAGAAAGGTTAATCTCAATCTTGATGTTCTCTTCTATACCTTGTGCAATAAATGTAGCCTGCGCCGGTTGATCTTTTCTTCAATCAACACAGGTACTTGGGAAGCTGAGGCTGATGACTGATATCAGTAATACATTTGCAAATACAAATTTACAAGTTTATTGAAAAAAATGAATAAATAAAGAAACATGAATAAAGATGGAAGAACAGCTAAAACTCTAAAAGTTGGCAAACATGATTTTATCGTCTCCTTAGAGAAGATCCTTTTCTGGTAGCCTTGGTATTTTGGGAGTTCCGAAAGCAAATGAAGTGAACAATGGTGTTTCCCTCGGGATACACTGCAAAAACACTGGTTCCTATGTTTTTGTTGCAAAGTGCACATACGCTCTCAGTTGTGATCTTCAGTTCTTCTTTCCTTTTGATATACAGTTGGTCTTTAACCTGTAGTTTATATGCATAATTAGACGTGATTATACAGAATCATACTACATAATAAATAAAGCCCCATCTTAAGCTGTCGTTTGTCTAGATTCTATAACCGAAACCCAACTTTATAAGTTTTCCTTTAATATAATTTATGGAGCATTTGGTAAATCTTAACTTGTAGAACAAATATGAACATCATAAAATTTGAAGTTTCTGAAGCATGAGCAGGTAAAACATATACATACCTGAAGGCTCTCATATTGTCTCAGGCTCTTGATCACCGCAAAGTTCCTATATGTTTCACTGGTTTTTCTCATGAGAGGTCCAAGAAACGGGTACAACTTCTGAACAATGAAACAGGAAAAAGAAAAGCCTCAGAAGCCGACAATCAAACTAAGTCTGGGAGTTGTGTAGATTCATTCCTAACAGTTAAATATACATGATAATCTTTCATCTACTTGATTACTTCCATTACCCCATTAAAATTGCAACTTTTAACATTAGTTGAATGACAAAGACACTTTAATAAAGATAAATAAAGAGTGCGGCCACAATGTTGTTATTGGTTTACTTCTAACGTTGAAAATGGGGGTAAAAATAAATTTTAACTGGAACATCTAAAAGGAAAACGTTGCGTTGCAATTTTCATTAGATGAGGTGGTATGTCATGAGTCACCAGCCTACTATCTGTTGAGCACTGTTATATTGGTTAACCACCTGCTTTCAAGTATTCTTCTATTGCACATAACTATATGGAAGTCGCAGTTTTGACCTTAACTTTACGGGTCAACGTGGGATGTTTATCTCAAATGGGTCAAATCAGAGAACTTAGCTGAAAGGACGATGTGTCAAGAAAGTTGATAGCTGGCTAAAGCCTATTTTCAATGCATAGAATAATACCTATTATTCAAATATTTAACGTTATTATTGCACTAAATTTGTTTTTACAATCACAACTAACACCGTAACTGTACATAAATTTTATTCAAAAACAGACAAGCATGCTTGCAGGTCAACCCAACTCCACCTGGCTCGTTTTGATTTGTGTTAACTGTTAGGTAATAGTGTTACTTGACCCATTACCCAACCAGCCCGTCTCATCACTTCTAGACTTAACAATTTAACATATATTTGTTTAAAAAAATTACAAAATCATGAATAGATGAGAAAGTATAAGTGTTACTTGTAGGTTAGTCTCTTTAGGCATGAGTCTCAAGGCCTTCGGCCCGTGAATCCGGTCCCACCTCTTCCTCAGTACATCAAGGACCTCATCAGGCATGACCATTGAATTTTCCTCAATAATATCATCATTATCATCAAAATCACTTTTACCACCGTCACTGCTACTTGCCTTCATTCTCTTATCTTCTGCCCCCTCAATTTCCGCAATTTTCTTACCTAACCCTCTTCCTTTACCTTTAATTGATGACCAACCAACCTTCGAATCCCTACTCCTCGGTGAAGAAACTAATTTTTTAACTCTTTTCTCAATTTTTGTGCTTGTTCTTTGAGGATTTAAATAAACTTGCAGTAAAATTAGGTATATGTTGCCCTCAGCTTTTCGATTAACTTCTGATTCATACAAGCGATCACAATAGGATAGTGCCAGTTCAGGAAGATGAAGCTGAAATATTAAAGAATAGTATTAAAATAATGAGTAAAATGGCATTTTCGTCCCTGAGGTTTGGCCAGTTTTGCGATTGCGACTTCCGTCCAAATGTTTGTTTTTTTCTGCATATGGATCCAAAAGGTTTGAAATCTTGTCATTTTCAGCCGGCTCGTTAACTCCATCTATTTTTATCCGTTAAGTCAAGTCAGGGGTATTTCCGTCCTTTTTGTTAACTTAAAGGGCAATTCGGTTTTTTTCAAGGGTATTTGGTCTTTTTACATAAAGTAAAAAAAGACCGAATTGCCCTTTAAGTTAACGAAAAAGACGGAAATACACTTGGCTTAACGCAGAAAAATGGATGGAGTTAACGAGCCGGATGAAAATGGCAATATTTCAAACCTTTTGGATCCAGATGAAGAAAAACAAACCTTTGAACAAAAGTCACAAAACTGGCCAAACCTCAGGGACGAAAATGACATTTTACTCTAAAAAATCTATACCTTACTTTTAAACAATACCTAAGGTTGCTGCATGTTCAAATGCTCAATATGGACTATGCCTTACTTTTAAGTTTTAAAGAATACCTTATGAATGTATATGGACAATGCGAGTTCATGTTGGTTCATTCTCCCCAACAAAATTGCCCGTTCTTCGTATAAAGCATCTGCCGGTATTTGCTTCAATGAAACCTCAGGATTATATTCAGAAATATTCTGCAATGCAGATATGAGTTTCTTCCTAGATGGGGTATAAGTTTTCTCATCCCATTTATTCTGAGACGTTAGATCAGCATACATATCAAGAACTTCTGAAAGATAGATTTGTACCTGCCAAACAGTATCATAAGTTTATTCAACACAATATAAACCGAGTTGTATAAAAGCATGGAAATGTTACCATTTCATTCTGCAGATTCCCAGAGATTCCGTTCTCATTTATTGAGATTATGTGCTCCAAATATGTGGCCTGCATGCTCGGGGCATGCTGTTTTAAGTAAGAATTAACCAGATCTGCAGGAATATTTCCTGATAAAAAGAGATCGATAGTTTGAGTTGGACACTTTTTAAGAACAAGCATCGAGAATTCCAGCACAAGCATTGGGTCAATCCCACAGAGAGGCTGCACATGAGAACTTAAATATCTCAGTTACATTCTAAAAAGCTCCATCGAAATTTAATGGTTATTATTTAACAAATAATAATGGTCACGTAACATACTCTTTCATGATAAACACTAAACAATTACAGAAATTACAAAATAACTAAGAGCATTGAACTTCTAGTCAAATGCCATTTTATGGATCATCAAAGAAATTAAAGGAAAGAGTCAAAACTCAAAAGTCACCTAAAGTGTAGTCAAATGCTTCTAATATCCCAATTTTTTTTATTAAAAAAAGGTTTTTACCTTTTTATTTTGATAACATAGTTTTTGTAATGCATTAATTAGTCATAATTTACAAAAGACTTGTGGTTGACATTAAAAACGAACTGGATCTCTTTTTGCTAGGGGTGATCATCGAATCAAATATCGAATTACTCGAATAGAATTTTTGGAATTTTTTTTTTTTTGCTTGAATTCGAATTCGATTAAAAACTGACCAATTCGATTCGAATTAAAACACCAATTCAAATTCGATTACAAATTATAATTCGACTCGGATTCGCATAAATTCGTTTTGATTCAAATTCATGTAAAATATGTAAATTCGTTATATGGGCTTGGTAATGTGCTATTTTAGGAGTTAGATTAAATTTATAGATTAATTTATACTATAGCCCAAATTAAAATTATATGTATGTATTATATACAAATATAATAAATAAATATGTATAATTTGAATTCGAATTTCAAATCGAAATTAAAATTATAAATTCGTATTCGGTTTACTGGACTCGAATTCGAATTGAATCGAATTCTTGATTTTTCGAATCCGAATTGAATTCTGAACACCCCTACTTTTTGCCCTGTTATCCAAACCTCTCATTTTACCACTTCCAATTAAAATAAAAGGAGGGAAAATAATGTGATGTCTAAAGGAACTTACTTTGAGATACTCTATTATCATCTCAGGCGTGAATTTTTGGGGGTGGGCGACTTTAGGTTTATCTGAGGTGGCATCCTCCACCAACTGATGAAGAAGCTTGAGAGCTTCACGATGCATTGAGTTATATTTGTAAAGCTCTAACAAACAACTATCATGATGTCCTTTCTGCATGATCTCCTCACATATGCTCAAATCACAATAATTAAAACCTTTCAGTAAATCTAAGACAGCAGCAGCCTGTCCAGTCAGAAGAAACGCCTGCAAAAGTGCAGTGTCCAGTATTGCAGCCATCTCTCTAGCACCTGAATCAGTGGGGACATTAACTCGTCCCTACAGAACCAAAAGAAACTACAGTTACAACATAAAAATCATCTACAAGATATATTCAAGAGCATTTGCAGAAAAGACCACACTTTTTCGCTTTATATGAAAGGATTATGTAGATGATTGTACTTTTATGGTAAATATGTTTCCAGCTCGCCACATCGTTACATTATTTACAACTGAATTTTGATTATCATAAATACTGAATTTCCCAAACAATGAATAAGGTACAACAAACCCACTACTCATAATATTCAGTTACGATTATAAACTAGAACAATCCAGGGCCATGCTGTCACAGCAAATCCTACCTTTTAGTTTTTTTTTTTTTGTTTAAATATTAATTATTAAAAAGTGCTTGTTTAAACTATTACAAATCTGTTCTAAATTAAAGCAAGATATGTTACATTTAGAAGAGAAAAAAAATCGTTTATAAATGTGAATTCTGAAGAAAGAAAATTCAGACACCTCAAACTGGGTTTAGAAGGCATAAAGATGTATAAATCTACATTTACACTACATGTGAAAATAATTCAACACATAAAAAAGATTGAATAGCATACATAATAAGAAAATCGCATCTATATTACTAAAAAGAACACTTTAAGTTGTTCTAGACAACTGTTAAGACTGTATGCAACTTTCAGGCTCAAACGTGCATGTAAGTAAACATATACAGGGAAGTTACTTGTTACCTTGGTTGATTTCTTCAATCGAGTGCTTTCATTACCGATAAAGGTTTGTCCAACAGCATCCATAACAACCTCCTCTGTGCTCTCGGCAGCCGCCTTTCCGACAATATTGGGTCTCTTTTTCAGCAAGAATTTGATAAGTCCCATTAAAGTATTGTGGCTCATTTTCTTGGGTTCAAGTCTAGGACTGTCATCAGATTCCGGTAGACAAGAGTCCATGTCAGCTGACAACGGCAACTTGGGAAGAACAATAGATGGATATAAAGAGAGCACATGCGTTATTTCTACTTGAGATGCCACAAAGTGATCCATCGCCTCCTCATATCTTCCATTCTCAAACAGATTGTGTGCATACCTGTACAATTGGAAAACAAACAGAATTTTTAAATACAAATTTGTGGAAAACCGTTAACTTCAAAAGTATCCAGGTTATACTTACCTAATATGAATTGACTGTTCCTTTGAGGCTCTTAGACTTGAATCTTCTGGTGGAAGCAACTTACACAATACCAATGCTTCCTCAAAGTTCCCAGATGCTGTCAGTTGTACAATCTGCATTAAACATACAATATTTGGATTTTACATTTCGTACCGATAACAACAGTTTAACAATTTAGGATTCATAACTTCACTTAGTTTCTCATGAAAAAAGCACATGATTACATGCACAGCTATTGCCCCGCTTGCGGTGTGCACATATAATGTATATATGTGTGGGCGCTTGGGGGGGCAAAAGTGAAATGGTACTAACTTTCACGTTATTTTACTAATTTCGTGAAAACAACGTTAAAAGTGGCCAATGGTTAATCATGCATCATGTGGTGGCGTTGATAGCTGAAAGACTAGGGGGTACATGCACCAATCGGTCTATGTCCCGATTGTTTGAGTGTTATGTGCCTTAGGTTCAAGGCTTGATACAAAACTACAATCGAGCCAGGGGTCTCACTGGAAGCAGTCTCTCTATTCCTATGGGGAAGAGGTAAGGTTGTCTACATCTACCCTCCTAAGACCCTACCTTAGCTTTGCTATTGGTAGGATTTACTGAGTATGATGATGATGATGTTGATTACATGCACAGCTATATTGCATAGTCTGAGACAAACCTGTGCACCAAGAGGTATGGGAAACAATCCATAAATAGATTGATCCAAGGAAACAATTATTCCGTTATTTCCTTTTTGAATACCACGTACGTTGCGTATAACTATAGTTTGCATCAGTGGGAAAGGGACCCGCAGAGACCGGATCTGCAAGACTCGAGTGGAGTACAATGTATAAATCCTAATAATCACAAGTGATTGATATAAATAAGAAACTGGTATTCATGTTGGCGGAGTAGACTGTAAAGATACCTCAATGTGTTTTGGTAAAAGGGCGATAGCATATGGCTTCTGGATGACAACTGCTGTAGGGGCCTCAGACCAACAAATTCTGCCTTCAGGAAAGAGCTTGCCATTTTGGTCCACAACCACACCTATATTATCCTGACAAAAAATGACGCATGTGAATTGAAGTTAGGTACACCAATACCGATCATCCAAAGAAGTATTCAACATGATTGAGAGTGTGTAGTACCTTCCCTAAAATCATTTCTCCAGATGAAGAAAGAGACACCACTAAAGGTGGAGCAATCCTCCCAGATTGAAGGACCTCCGACACTACACCGTTTGTGGCATTCCATATTATATATCCTCTTCTAACTCCCATACATATGTTCTCACCACACCAACACATCGACTTCACTGTATCCGGAACACCAAATTCTTTAACCTCCACAAATCCCCTCCCTCCTACAGACAAACACAAACTAAAGGTGTGAAACTAGATTTACCATAAACACTAATTTTTACATATTCCAACTAAAACAAGCTAATTTTAATTCTAATCTTCAAGGTTGCAATAATCAAAAGTTCACATTCCTACTTGATCGCTAACAAAACATAAATTTTATAATAATAATAATTTACCATTATGTTTGTAAATACAGACTCTCTTCTGTCTAGCAAAACACAAGAAGCCTCTCCTATCATCCCACGCGAACAAATTAGCTCCTTTGGCCTTGGAAATGACCGCCAACGTCTCCAAATTCGGCAACCTATGAAACACAATCGACTCAGAGAGCGAAAGCAAAAGCCCTAACGACGCCAACACCTCCAATGCCAACACCTGCTTCTTGGAGAATCCATTGACGGTCCGTACAAGCACGTACTGCTCCTTCTTAAGGTCTAGGGTTTGAGAAAACAGATCGGTTGACGGAGATCGGATAGCGGATTCTGGACCGTAGATCCGTAGCGATCCGTCGGAGCAAGCGACGAGGATGTTTGAGGCGTAGTATACAATGGCGTTGATCTTCTTAGGGCAATCGTTGAGGATTGGGATTGAATCGTATGCAGTGTGCACCATTGTTGTGTTGTTCCTGCAAATTCTGAGCTTCTGTGTAGCATCATGAGGGTTGTTTACGAAATGAGGCCCTGTCTGTGGTTATTATTATTTTGCCTCCATAACTGACTCCTCCGATTATAAATGGCGGTTAGTCCGTACAGGTTTTTATTTACATGCGTCGCGCGTACCCTCACGTGTGAAAAAAAAAAAAAGAAAAAAGAAAACTCCCTAACGGGTATACCTGAAACCGGAAGCATCCAGGGCGGGTATATCTGTACTCGACAGGTATGAGACTGGTGTAGGGTGTTCACGAGCCGATATGAGCTAAGTCAGGGCAAATTTGGCTCAGCTAGATTAAAAACCAAGTCGGCTCAGCTCGCATTTGAAACCGAGCTGAAAATCTTAGCTTGAATTTAAAAATAAATATTAATACATACCTTTTAAAATTCAATAGCGGATGATATGATTCAATGGTTCAAAAAGACATATCTAAAATAAGTTCAACTTACTATATTAGAAATCAAAGTCAAATTCAATCAAATACAAAACTTTCAAATTTAAACCAAAGATCAGGATATAATAGAAAGTTTATTTGACTAGGAAGGTTAGGAAGTAATCTTGATCATCCAAGGGCTTCGATTAAATGAGTAGAATTGATCAAGATGGGAGGCGCATGAGTTTTCATTAAGGGTATTCTAGTCCTTCCAAGTCAATAGTCTCTCTATTTCAATTTCCCCTCGTTTTTAAAACGTTAATAACTCTTTCATGCGACATTATTTTTTATAAAAATTGGACCATAAAAACGAGCGTTTTTTATCTTTAAAACGAGTATACTCTTGCTATACTTATGAAAAAAAATCGAAAACCCAGATGCGTAAAACGCAATAGATAGAACAACACACTATAACCTAGGTTTTAAAACGCAATAGGGTTTCACATGGTCGTGCTTATGTTTTAACATGGTGATGCATTTGTTCTAACATGATCATCTTTCTATTTTAGTATGATCATGTTATTTGCACTAAAGTTCTAAAACGTACGCTCTAGGTCTAAAACGCAATGAGTTTCACATGGTGTCATGTTTCTATTTTAACATGGCTATGTCTTTGTTTTAACATGGGCATGCATCTGTTCCAACATGATCATGCTTTTGTTTTAATATGATATGTTATTTCACTCCAGGTTCTAAAACGCGATGGAGTTTTAACATGGTCATGTTTATGTTTCAACAAGGTCATGTCTTTGTTCCAACATGATCACGCTTCTATTTTAACATGGTCATGTTATTTGATGTTCTTTTACTCTCCAGTTTTAAAACGCAATGAGATACAAAATCAAGATTTTGCACTGCAGATTCTAAAAAGCAATGGAGTTTTAACATGACCATGTTTATGTTTTAACATGGTCATGCTTTTATTTTAGCATGATCATGTTCTTTGCACTCCGGGTTGTAAAACGCAATGAAACCCAAAATCAAATATTTTGCACTGCATGGTTCAAAAAATCAATGGAGTTTTAACATGGGCATGTCATAGTTCCAACATGATCATGCTTCTGTCTTAGCATGATCATGTTCTTTGCACTGCAGGTTCTAAAACGCAATGAGTTTTGATGTGGTCATGCATTTGTTCCAACATGATCATGCTTCTATTATAGCATGATCATGTTCTTTGCAATCCATGTTTTAAAACGCAATGAAACCAAAAATCAAGAATTTGCACTGCAGGTTCTAAAACACAATGGAGTTTTAACATGATCATGTTCTTTGCACTCCAGGTTCTAAAACGTACACTTCATGTCTAAAACGCAACGGGTTTCACATGGTCATGTTTCTGTTTTTAACATGGTCATGCCTCTGTTTTAACATCCAGAATAACAAAAATGAAAAGAAGAACTCTAACTAAAACATAATAAGGTGAAAACACAATTAAGGTTTGATAACCTAAAACACAATGAAAATAAAAAAAAACACAACTTACGAAAGAACTCTGATTAACGATGGTGGACGGAGAAAGAACTCCGACACACCGTGTAGAAACTGGTTGCGATGGTGGTGGGCGGTGGAGCGGTGGCACTTGATGGTGGAATAGTGGTTTCAGATCTGAAAAATGCAACAGGTGGTTGAAGGTGGTAGTGGTTTCAGATCTGGTTTCCGGCAACATGGTGGCGGATCGTAGGTGGTGGTAGAGGTGGAGGTGGTGGTATTGGTTGTGATGCGGTAGTTTGTGGTTTTGAAAATGGTGGATTGGGTATACGGGAAAGAGAAATGAATTGCAGATGCTGGGTTTTTTTTAAGATGGTGGGTTTTGACTAAAATGCCCATCAATATGTTTTTTTTTTTAATTTTGCCACATGTCTTCCTATTATTGCTTCCTACCCAAATCATACTTCTTATTTGATCATCTCACTTTAAACCAAATACAATATAAGGTTATTAACATTCTAATTATCCCCCAAATATGTCATAGATGTCTAACTACACTCCTAAATACCTGCAAAGAATAACCAAATTATCTATAAAATATTATATGTATATTAAAATAAAGCATATTAAAAGTAAATTAATCTGAGTTGAGCTAACAACATGTCGCAACCCCCGATCCCTGATCCCCGGGAACGGGCGGACGCGAACTCAGATTTTCGGTGGTATCAGTTGCGTTAATTTTGCAGCGGAATTTACATCAGGACCGTAGTTAGGAAATTTTTATCAGAGTAAAACCACCATATTTGATATTAATAATTACATGGGTAAAACCCAAGTTTCTTATTACAATATATTTATAGGGATAAACCCAATTTTATTGAATTTAAAACATCGTCTTTTAGGTAACTTTTATAGCCACATTTTTCCCAAGCCTTCAATGCTCTCCAGCTGGCTTTTTACTAATTGGCTGTCACATTGTGTTACCTGAAACGCGTTTTAAAAACATTTGTCAGTGGGAAATACTGGTGAGTGAATCCCAGTTTAATCAAGAAACATTTTTATCAATTAAAACAGTATTAAGAGCGATCACATTGTTTATTTCTACACAATTACTCATTCAGTACTGTCAATCCTGACTTGTGGGTCATATTACACATTGGCTAACTCGTTGTCCAATGGTAACGTACTGTCATCCCCGACTTACTACTCACAAGGTAGTAAATTTTGTATACAAAACCCCAACATACCGGCAGTAATTGAAGAACTACAAAGACTCAATCACCGCTTAATCATATTGTAAAACAATTAAGGTTTTGTAAGATATTACAAAAAGGTTAACAAAAAGAGGATAAACTCACATTGCTATCTTAGACTTCGCGTAAAAGTTTCCTGGATATAATCTATAATTTATACAAATGTACATTGGTTAGTATCGTAACCCTTTGAAAATATTAATGATACCCTCCCCGAGACGGCATTCCAACAACTAAGTCGGGCAGAACCACGACAGTTGTTACGGAACGCTAAATCAATCGGGCAGCGTATCTACTATGAAACCGGGGTTATAATACTTACAACGGAGCAGAACCTCGCTAATTAGGGGGTATTATACTAGCTTTATGAAGCCTATATCTTCATAAATTCATTTAGAAAGAAAGAATTGAGCGACGGAAAATGAAATCCCGAGGCCTTCTTATATAGTGCTGAAATCTGAGTCTCACGCGGCCCACGTAACATATGGGCTGGGCTTACGCAGCCCGCGTCAAAGTAGGGTCAACGCGTAGCTCGTCCAGATCACCACTAGGCTTGACACGATGATGACACGTGTCATCACCAGGTTGCGCCACTATATTGATCTTACGCGGCCCGCGTTAGCTTAAACGAGATCTTACGCGGCCCGCCTTAACTTAAGAAATCAACGAAGTCAGTTTTGAGCCTTGATACCGCTCGCTTAAGGGTTTGGGTTAGGTCCACGCGGCCCGCCTCAACTTATGTTTCAGATTATATATTTATTTTAAATACTATAACATATTTCGGGCTTGGTTTTCACATACGGGGTGTATTTAAAGACATATTGGGACATTTTAAAATATACTAGGGTGTCGGAAATATTTGAGAGTGTTGGTTTTACTGAGGGTTGTTACATTCTCCCCACCTTGTTTTAGAGCTCGTCCTCGAGATCTACTGGAACAAGTGCGGATATTTCCTTTGCATTTCAGATTCGAGTTCCCATGTATACTCAGGTCCTCTTTTGGAGTCCCACTTCACTTTGACCAGAACTAGTCTCTTATGCTTGAGGTTCTTGACTTTTCTGTCTTCAATCTGTAGAGGCATTTCTACAAACTTGAGTTGTTCATTTACCTCTATATCCTTAAGAGGTGCTATCAGTGATTCATCAGCTAAGCATTTTTTGAGGTTTGATACATGAAATACATTATGTATCCCTGCCATTTCTTCTTGCAGTTGTAGCTGATAGTCTACAGGTCCTATTCTTTTAATAATTTCAAAAGGTCCAACATACCTGGGACTTAGTTTTCCCCGTTTGATGAATCTTACTACTCCTTTCCAAGGAGAGACCTTTAATAATACTTTATCTCCTACTTGAAATTCTAATGGTTTGCGTCGGTTATCAGCATAACTCTTCTGTCGATCACGTGCTGCTTTCAGTCGTTCCTTGACTTGAATAATCTTGTCAGTTGTTTCTTGCACTATCTCAGGTCCAGACAGTTGCTTTTCTCCAATTTATGCCCAACAGACTGGGGTTCGGCACTTACGTCCATAAAGTGCTTCGAATGGTGCAACATTGATACTTGTGTGATAACTATTGTTATAAGAAAATTCTATTAAAGGTAAGTGATCGTCCGAATTACCTCCGAAATCAATTACACAATCTCTAAGCATGTCTTCCATTGTCTGAATTGTTCTTTCACTTGGTCCGTCCGTTTGAGGATGATAAGTTGTGCTTAATTTTAACTTGGTTCCCATTGCCTTTTGGAAACTTGACCAAAAATGAGAGGTAAATCGGCTATCCCTATCAGAAACAATTGATAAAGGAATTCCATGTAAAGAAACAATTTCATTTACATATAACTTAGCTAATTGTTCCATACTGAAAATTTCCTTCATTGGTAGGAAATGAGCTTACTTGGTTAGCCTATCTACAATCACCCAGATTGTATCATTTCCTTTCTTTGTTTTGGGTAATTTAGTAACAAAATCCATTGTTATCAATTCCCATTTCCACACTGGCATTTCTAACCGTTGTAGCAATTCTGAGGGTTTCTGGTGTTCAGCTTTAACTTGTGAACAGGTTAAACATTTAGAAACATAGGCTGCTATGTCCTTTTTCATTCCTATCCACCAGAAATTCTTCCTTAAATCCTGGTACATTTTATCACTACCTGGATTCATCGTATACTTAGATTTATAGGCTTCTTCTAAAATACGATAACGTAGGTTTCCTAATTTAGGTATCCACATTCTCTTTTCATGGAATCTCCAAATTCCGTCTGTTCCTTGTTCTAACTCTTTTAGCATTCCTTTTAATTTTCAGCATCATCCTTGATTACTGATTCTTGTGCTTCTCTTATCTGATCATTTAAATCTATTTGTAGATTTAATTTAAGAGAACGTACCCTTTTTGGCTTTTCATGATACTTTCGACTTAAAGCATCTGCTACTACATTTGCTTTTCCTTCATGATACTGGATATCACAATCATAATCACTAAGCATTTCCATCCAACGTCTTTGTCTCATATTCAACTCCTTTTGCTTGAAAATATACCTTAAACTCTTATGATCAGTGAATATGGTAAACTTACTACCATAAAGGTAATGTCTCCAAATCTTAAGAGCAAAAATTATAGCACCTAATTCTAGATCATGGGTTGAATAATTCTTTTCATGATTCTTAAGTTGTCTAGATGCGTAAGCTATAACCTTTTGTCGTTGCATCAATACACATCCATAACCTAATTTAGAAGCGTCACAATATACTACAAAGTCTTCAGTTCCTTCTGGTAACGCTAATATGGGTGTATGGGTTAATCTTTGCTTAAGAATTCTAAAAGCTTCTTCTTGTTTTAATCCCCATTCAAACTTAACAGATTTACAGGTTAGCTTAGTTAAGGGAATGGCTATTCTAGAAAAATCTTGAATAAACCTTCTATAATAACCGGCCAATCTTAAGAAACTTCTAACCTCGGTTGGTGATTCAGGGGTTTTCCATTTAGTAATCACCTCGATTTTTGTTGGATCTACATGAATTCCTTCATGGTTCACTAAATGTCCAAGGAATTGTACCTGTTCTAACCAAAATTCGCACTTTGAAAATTTAGCATAAAACTTTTCCTTTCTTAATAAACTTAAAAGTGTGTGCAAATGATTTGCATGATCTTCCTTATTCTTAGAGTAAATTAGAATATCATCTATAAAAACAATTATGAATTTATCCAAATATGGCTTTTACATATTCGGTTCATCATGTCCATAAATGCAGCTGGGGCATTGGTTAAACCAAATGGCATGACAGTAAATTCATAATGACCATACCTTGTTCTGAATGCGGTTTTAGGAATATCCTCTTCCTGTACCTTTAATTGATGATATCCTGATCTTAAATCGATTTTAGAGAAAAATCGAGCTCCTTGCAGTTGATCGAATAGATCATCGATTCTCGGTAATGGGTACCGGTTCTTAATCGTAACCTTGTTTAATTCACGGTAATCAATGCACATACGCATTGATCCGTCCTTCTTTTTAACAAATAAAATCGGCGCTCCCCATGGTGACGAACTTGGCTGTACAAATCCTTTTTCCAACAATTCATCTAATTGTTTCTTTAATTCCTGCATTTCTGCGGGTGCCAAACGGTAAGGTGTTTTGGCAATCGGTGCTGTTCCTGGTATCAAATGGATCCTGAATTCAACTTCTCTATCTGGAGGTTGCCCTGGCAATTCTTCTGGAAAAACATCTAAAAACTGAGATACTACTGGAATATCTTTTAAATCCTTTCCTTTAGTGTTAGTGATTATAGAAATCAAATACACTATAGAATCTTTTCTTATATAACTTGCAGTTTTCATCACAGAGATGAATTTTGTGGATCTATTTGGTTTGGCTCCTTTAATTGTGATCGTTTTACCTATTGGTGCATTTACTTGAATTGACTTTTGATCACATAAAATATTGGCTCTATTGGCTATTAACCAATCCATTCCTAAAACAACATCGAATCCTGCCAGATTCATGGGATAAAGATTTGCAATAAATTTCTGATTTAAAATTTCTATTCTTGCTCCCTGCAAGATTTCAGAAATCCTAACAGTTTCTCCATTGGCTGTCTCTACTAAACATTCTTGTGGTAGTTTAGTTAATGACTGATTTAGAAATTTGCAAAATGATGTATTAATAAAACTTTGGTTTGCACCAGAGTCAAATAATACTTTTGCAAAAATATCATTAACTAAAAACGTACCAGCTATGACATCTGGAATCATCTTAGCTTCATCTGCAGTCAAAACAAATGCTCTAGCATTTTTGATATTCTTGTTGTCCGCAGCTGGAGCTAATTTCGGACAGTTTGGCCTGATATGACCTTTTTCTCCACAGTTGTAGCACAATCCATTACTGGATTTCTTCCTGCAATTTTCTTCCTTGTGTCCTGGCATCTTGCAATAATTGCAAAGAGTGGAGCATTTTCCCGAATGCTTTCTTTTGCAATTCTTACAGTAAGGTGCAGAGGTAGAACCTATATTTCTCCCACGGTTAGAACGAAATTCTTGTGTGAGTTTCTGGGTTAGGTTCCTCCTTTGATCCTCCTCTCGGGTACGAACTAATTCATCTGTCAAGGTATTTGCTAGTTCTACAGCTTCTTCTATGGTTTGAGGTCTAGCTGCCTTGACTACGTGTCTTATCTCTCCAATTAATCCCCAGATATAACGAGAGATTAATACTGGTTCAGGTGAAGCAAGAGTTGGCACTATTCTAGCATATTCGAAGAATATTTTAGTGTATCCCTTACTATCCACACCAGTCATTCTAAGGTTTAGGAATTTGTTTGCTATCTGCTTCTTTTCATTGGGTGGGCAAAACTTCCTTTCTACCTTGTTCTTAAATTCTTCCCATTCCATATTGTAGGTTCTATCACTTCCTCTTGTTTGGAGGATAGTGTTCCACCATTCTAGTGCTGAATTCTTAAACAAATTGGAAGCAAATAGTATTTTATCTTCTTCAGCACACTTGCTTATTCTTAAGACTGCCTCAGTCTTCTCTATCCAGCGTAGGGTTGCAATGGCCCCTTCATTGCCCGAGAATTCCATTGGTTTACAAGACCAGAATTCTTTATAAGAACAACCATTAGGCATGGTCCTTCTTCTTTTTGGAATGGACATTTGAAGTACGGGTTCATTGTTCACGCTGTTTTCCGGTTCGATTAGTCGCTTACTGCTATGCTTACTTTTATTATTCGCTTCTTGAATAGTTTGAATAATATATGGCATTGCATCTATAATTCCTTGTACCACTATATGTTGAACGGCACTATTATCCATTTGATTTCCATTGTTATTGATGCTTGGATTCTCATTAACCACGTTAAATGTTACTTTGGTTATCATTATTCAGATTTCCTTGATTTCCTTCATCGGCCATCTGAATTTTAAACATTTACCCCATATTAATATCACAAGATAATATTTAATATAGTTAATCATATGATACGCAATCTAGCCAAAAGCGTCGATCATTGCGACTTTTACTCTATTTCCATATACTATTATGCATCTATTACACACTAGTACTGAAATAAAAATTACAATAACAACATAAATAGAATTACACTAATAGTAATAGGCATCCGTACACACATTTTTTTATTTTATTTTATTATATTATATTATATTATTATTACTATTACCCTCTCCTCTATCATGTCACGGATATGGATTTATCCAAAAATCCATATTGCGTTCATTGTATTTCCATACGAGACGCTCTCCCACCTGTCTCATTCTCTCACTGCTTTCTAAAATTTCCTCCCCAAAAGTCCTAAGTTCTTGGACGTTTTCTGCACTCATTGGGGGTGCAGGTTCTAGGACTGGGTTCGGAATCTGGGGTGCGGGTTCCTGATATGGGGGTGAAAGTCCCTGAAATCGGTAAGGATCTTCTAAGATCTCCCTAATATAATCATCTTGGTAATAGGGATCTAAAGGGTCCATACCTGAGTAGGCTCCTATGTTCTGTATAGGTGTGTCTTCATGGATTGGGTAACGTTGCACATAATCCCTAACGTCATCCCACCAAGGATCATAATTTGGGTCTAGGGGATTTGGTGCAGGTACCCTAGGGATTTCTTCTGGGTTAAAGTCATGCATCTCCACCTGGTTTTCAGGGTTTTCTATCTCCATTAGTTGGTCAGGGATTTGCAATTGTGGTTGGGGTGCTATTGTTTGCTCCAGATTAGGGTCAGCAGCAGTTGTGGCTAGGATATGGAAATTGGCTAGGCTTCTATTGAGCATATCCTGTGTATGGGCATCTGTTTCTCGCTTAATAGCTGCTAAGGCTCTTTGCTGTTGCAACTTTCGCATTCTTTTCCTACGTGCAAAGGCTTCCTTACTGAACCATCCTCGTTTCTTATGAGGGAATGGCTCTTCTGACTGAGCTTTAAAAGCAAACATTCCTTCTTCTTGATCAGCAGAATACCCCGAAAGGGCAGGCTGTGATGAGGTACCTTCACTCCTAGGTGAATCAGACAACTGACGACACATGTCTGAGGGTCCTTGATCACTCATACTGTAAACTAACAAATAGTCAAATAACACATAACAAATAAATACAGTTATGCACATATTTCCATAATTTATTTCCTAACACAAAATTTAGAATTTAAGTGTCAGCAGAACACTTCTTTGGCTCAGACCAGTGGCTAGGCTCTGATACCACCTCCTGTCGCAACCCCCGATCCCTGATCCCCGGGAACGGGTGGACGCGAACTCAGATTTTTGGTGGTATCAGTTGCGTTAATTTTGCAGCGGAATTTACATCAGGACCGTAGTTAGGAAATGTTTATCAGAGTAAAACCACCATATTTGATATTAATAATTACATGGGTAAAACCCAAGTTTCTTATTACAATATATTTATAGGGATAAACCCAATTTTATTGAATTTAAAACATCGTCTTTTAGGTAACTTTTATAGCCACATTTTTCCCAAGCCTTCAGTGCTCTCCAACTGGCTTTTTACTAATTGGCTGTCACATTGTGTTACCTGAAACGCGTTTTAAAAACATTTGTCAGTGGGAAATACTGGTGAGTGAATCCCAGTTTAATCAAGAAACATTTTATCAATTAAAACAGTATTGAGAGCGATCACATTGTTTATTTCTACACAATTACTCATTCAGTACTGTCAATCCTGACTTGTGGGTCATATTACACATTGGCTAACTCGTTGTCCAATGGTAACGTACTGTCATCCCCGACTTACTACTCACAAGGTAGTAAATTTTGTATACAAAACCCCAACATACCGGCAGTAATTGAAGAACTACAAAGACTCAATCACCGCTTAATCATATTGTAAAACAATTAAGGTTTTGTAAGATATTACAAAAAGGTTAACAAAAAGAGGATAAACTCACATTGCTATCTTAGACTTCGCGTAAAGGTTTCCTGGATATAATCTATAATTTATACAAATGTACATTGGTTAGTATCATAACCCTTTGAAAATATTAATGATACCCTCCCCGAGACGGCATTCCAACAACTAAGTCGGGCAGAACCACGACAGTTGTTACGGAACGCTAAATCAATCGGGCAGTGTATCTACTATGAAACCGGGGTTATAATACTTACAACGGAGCAGAACCTCGCTAATTAGGGGGTATTATACTAGCTTTATAAAGCCTATATCTTCATAAATTCATTTAGAAAGAAAGAATTGAGCGACGGAAAATGAAATCCCGAGGCCTTCTTATATAGTGCTGAAATCTGAGTCTCACGCGGCCCGCGTAACATATGGGCTGGGCTTACGCGGCCCGCGTCAAAGTAGGGTTAACGCGTAGCTCGTCCGGATCACCACTAGGCTTGACACGATGATGACACGTGTCATCACCAGGTTGCGCCACTATATTGATCTTACGCGGCCCGCGTTAGCTTAAACGAGATCTTACGCGGCCCGCCTTAACTTAAGAAATCAACGAAGTCAGTTTTGAGCCTTGATACCGCTCGCTTAAGGGTTTGGGTTAGGTCCACGTGGCCCGCCTCAACTTATGTTTCAGATTTTTATATTTATTTTAAATACTATAACATATTTCGGGCTTGGTTTTCACATACGGGGTGTATTTAAAGACATATTGGGACATTTTAAAATATACTAGGGTGTCGGAAATATTTGAGAGTGTTGGTTTTATTGAGGGTTGTTACATTCTCCCCACCTTGTTTTAGAGCTCGTCCTCGAGATCTACTGGAACAAGTGCGGATATTTCCTTTGCATTTCAGATTCGAGTTCCCATGTATACTCAGGTCCTCTAACTATATACATGAAAAAATATATCTGAAAACTTCTAACTTTTGTTTTTATATTTCCTTAACTAGTTTTTAGTCATTTTTCATGCTAGTAGTTTCACTACATCAAAAATAAACTTTTCATTATATATTACGCATTGGAGTCTCGCCGACTTGGTCCCTCTGACCCAATTTCGTACGTGGATTATATATCGTATTTCTTCTTGAGACATTTTCGGGATTCTATTTTTTAATGATCGAAAGAATGTCGCGTGGTCGCATGTTCTGCTACATCAACTACACCACCATCCTCTCTTCCACTGGATTAAGCTTCATTAGTGTGATACCGGGGAAAATTCTCAAACACATTGACTTCTTCTTCAGTGACTGCTTACTAGATTTCGAGACGAAATTTCTTTCAACTTAGGGATGATGTGACAAGCATTTACGACTTGTAGAACGTCGTACATGCATTTATTTTACGAATTGTATAACGTCGTACATGCAATTATTTTATATGTGCATATTATAACTTACGGAACTAACACAAACTAATGGGACTAGTCTAGTACATGCACCAAAGTTAATTGGTTAACTTTTCTATAAAAGTTTCAAGGCTTAGAAACTTGGGGGACTAATTGTGTGAAATAATAAACTTGAAATTATAGCTTTCTATCCAAGTTCCCAAGAGTTGGAACTTGAGGGACTAAAGGTGTTATTTAACAAATAGAATTTTAAAACATATTTTAAACAATCCCAAACCTTAGACCGCCCTTCACTCTTGCGATCACACATAAGCTCTTGGCCTCTTCTCTCTCAATGTCTCTTCTCTCTCTCTCTCTCTCTCTTCTCTCAGCTCTCTCTCCCTCTCTCTCTCTCGCAAACTCTAGTCACAATAAGGCTCTTTCATTACGTTTATATTGATCCATTGAGGTGTTTTGAATGATATGCTTAGAGATTGAAATATACATGATGTGTTGTTGGTTTGTATGTATTCATGTGTGAAATCAGATCGTATACATGCATGATTGTTGTGAAGTTTATGTATGATGGTTATGTGTATAGAAATCGAAGGTATGCATGCATGTAGGGTAATTAGGGGTTGTGATGGGAAGCATGAATTCGATAGGTTTGAGTGTTAAATCTGATTTATGATGTTATATGAATGCTTTGGTAGTATAACATATGTTAAACATGATCCTAAACCCATTTTTAATAAGAGCTGAAAGGTTTCAACTTCTATCCAGATTTTTATGTCGACTTGTAATGGTTGTATCTTGGCCAAAACATGATGAAACTGAGTGGGTATTGAGACTAGAGTCAATTTCAAAGAAATAGCTTTCATACCAAACTGGTTTCATATTTTTCCGATGAGTTTTGGTTGGTCAAAAGATTTAAATGAAATCAAAGGTCAAGGTTGTGTTTTTCTGCAGAAAAATGGGTTCATGACGAGGGCCATAACTTCGTTAACTTGAGATTTTTACAATAGATAGACCTAGGAGATTATGAAATTCTCCAACTGGAATTTCATCAATCGGGTCGACGAAGATTTTTCTATAAATTAAACTGTAAATTGTCATCAGAAAATGACAATTTTGACCTTTGTGTGGAAAAGTATTTTTCACAAATTTTCTACAAGTATTCAGGACCCAAGAAATTTACACAAACCTTTTCGGGCTAATTGACATGTCTCATTAAATTTTCATAATTTTTCTGACCCATTTGATATTATTTATAAAATCCACAAACCGACTTAAAAACTAATGTGTGTTGAAAGTGCTGAAACTCTCCATTAATATGTGAAAGTGCATCTAATTGGTTATACGAGGTATTCTTGGATATGTGAAATGTAAGTGAATGTCCTTGAATGTATTATGTGATAGGTAGGTGTTTTGTATATAGGTATACGTAGACGCGATGCGAGGTGTGTATAATTTTTAGTAGATTTTTAATCACTTTTACTCGTTTATCAAGTTTTAAATTTATAAAACACGATATATCACTTATCACTCTCTACACACACGTTAGTGCAAGTGCACCCATCGTTGGCGTAGTATAGTGATGGTAAGATACCGAGGTCGTCCAAAGACACAAGAGCTTTTAATACCGGAATATCGTCAACGTCTAACCTAACCAAATTTTGAAAAAAAAGATTTTTAGAAAAGTAAAACTAAAACAAGAAAATAAATATAAAAACAATAGGAGTAAACTGCCATTTTGGTCCCCTGTGGTTTGGTCACTTTTGTCATTTTAGTCCAAATCTCAAACATTTTAAATATAGGTTCCTGTGGTTTCACTGTTATTGTCATTTTAGTCCAAAATTCAAAAAACCCCTTATTTGACTGTTGAAAACTAGCTATTTTGTCTTTTTGTGCAAGGGCAATTTTGTCTATCTTAATTTATTATAACAAATTAATAAACTAAATTAATTATACATAATTCATTTAACCCCTATATAAATAGCTTATTATATTTCTCCCTCATTTAATCATCATATTCCCCAAAAAAACCCTACCCTCAAAATTGTAACACCTGTGCCTCCACGGCCATCAAACAAATACCAAACCAATGAAATATTATATTTCATACTTGGGATTTGTAAAAATATGTGTATCATTTGCACATATCAATTCTTGTTCAATTTCAAACTCTAAATCGCTTTCTGGAAGGTTATACGCGCACCGATGCGTAAATATAACCAGTTTAATGCAACAAACACTCCGGAATAGTGAAATAGGCTTAACATACCTTAAATAACCTTTACATAACTTAGAAATAAGTTTTGAAGGCTTTGGTATGGCAAAATCAAGTTAAATCGCTTACAGGGACTAAAGTTGACAAACTGCGAAAGTATGCCAATTTGAACTGTAACAGACATTCCGGAACATGACCATAAGTTAAACATACCATAAATATCCTTTACATAGCTTAGAAATAAGCTTTGAGGTGTTCGGTGTGCTAAAATAAACTTTTGGGTCATTCAGGGACTAAAAGTGTCAAAAAGTGCACAAGTTTGCACTTTCGCGCATAACTTACGTTCTGAATACATCCGGACATCCAAAAATTTATGTAAGCATTACTATATTATGCTTTAGTGTTTGGCTTAAGAAAAATCCATTCGTCATGCCATTTGGATCGTTTTTCGCGCTTATGCGCATTCTGTCGTAATTAAGCGAACATCGCGTTCGTACGACCAAACGAACTGACATCCGACATATTTTTGAGCATGTTTCATGTCCACAATGTTTAGACATCATTTTAGGGCCTTAAAGTTGGCTTTACGGGCCTTAGAAGTGTCGGAAATGGCATAAACACATAACAGGGACCAAAACTGTCATTTCTGAAAGATGTTTGCTTATACATCGAATCTAGTCCTTCCCACTTGTTGCACATGGTTTTGGGAATCTATGGGCTGGTATTTTGGGCACATGGTATTACAATACCATGGGTGCTAGTGTATGGCCAAGATTGAAGCACTTTTTCCAAGAAACGATCTTAACGGTTCGGGAAATCCTATAAATACCCCACCCCCCCCCATGCTTCAAAATTACAAGAACTTTGATTTGAGAAACTCTAAGTTGAAACTATTGTTTCATACCTGAGATTTTTGAATCGAAGTTAGCATTCGGGGACCCTGGGTAAGTATTCTTTCGTTCTTTTATTGCTTTTCGAGTCTTTCGAGTCTGAAAGTCAAACTTTGTTTGACTTTCTGCGTTGACCAGTAATGGTCAATGCGAAGTTCGTTTGAACTTCGCAACGTGAGTGTAATCACGTTGGTTATAGTCCCTTGGGACTATGCCTACTGATTACCACGTTGTCTAGGGTCGTAGGGTAAGCGATCTAATAAATCGCTTATACCTCGAACCCGACCCATTTGGTCGATCATTAGGATCCGACCAAATACATTAGGTGACCATAGTAGGTAGGGAATAACCTTCCGAGGTTATACCCTATGGTCGCTTCGTTTAAGTAGTTGTATGATAGGTAGTTTATATGCCTTAGGTAAATTACCAGAATACCCTTTTCATGTATAATTGGTAATTAAGCATATGTAACCTAAAATTTTGTCACATAACTGATTATGTAACATGTTTAGGCATATAACACTTGTCATAGGGCTAGTTAGACGGTCCGAACGCGTTTCACGCGCACGACGCGTTAAAGTAGCATAAGCTACCTTAATGGGTCGCGATGGGTCGAAAGCACTTAGGTTTGGTTTCATTGTAGTATGTAGGCCTTGTTAAACCATATCATATGAGTTCCAACACTCATTTGGTTTACCAAGCCTCATCCTATCCGATCTCCCGATTTAAGTCCGGTTTATTTATATAGTTTTAGATTGCCGACTGATTCCGTGCTCTCTCTAGCTTTGTTTGGTTGTTGTTCAAGACCTCCAAGCATTCTCAGGCGAGTACATTATTCCCCTATTTTACTGCTTTCAATTGTTTTGGGGTGACTCATATGTGCTAAATGTTTTCGATGTTATAACGATGGTTTCAAAAACAATTAAGACGATTTATACAAAACTAATAACGATTTCAAAAAGTGAACAAACTTGTTGGTTGTATTTACATAACAAATGACATTCATTAGCAATGATCAAGCCGACCAGTATTAAGTTATGGTACCATAGGATCTGACAAATCCCGTTATTTACTACACCCGTAGTTATGTGTGGGTGTTGTGGGTAGCGACTGAATCTGTAATTATTAATTTACTCTTTGGTAAGGGTTTATTAATGCGAGATGTTAATCTATCCTTTGGTAAGGGTTTATTAATGCGAATTATTAATCTATCCTTTGGTAAGGGTTTATTAATGCGAGTCAAGAAGGTTTGAATGTTATTAGCGAGACGACCATTTAAGTAGTTTCACGACCTAAAACGAATTTAACGATTGGGTAAACAATTGGTTTTCACACGATGTTTTAACGATTGGGTAAACGATTGGCTTCAAAGCGATATACGATTGGGTTTTGGTTATACATATTACATGATTTACATTGGGCATGAACATTACTTTGGTGGTTTGGTTTGGCTAAGTGATTAAGTAACAATGCGTGTGGAATATGATACAAGCATGGTGGATACGCCGCTGGTACTTCCTATATATAAGTGTTTGTATGGTATTACATATTGTAGCGTTATTTGAATCATTTCAGTTTGAGACATAGAACATTTTATACAAGTAACATACTTTTCACAAGACAATCATTTACAAACAACTTATCTTATACAAACTCATTTTACATGGTTATTCATTTAATCATGCATTATTCTCTTATTTATACATATCACTTGAACTTATCGTTCTTCAAATGATTTACTAAGACAAAGCAAATTACAAGGTTCATGACTAAACATTTTCTTAAAACAGAAGTCATGAATCTTATTTTCACAAAACCTATGTACTCGCCAGCATTTCTTTGCTGACCTCGTTTTCACATATGTTTCAGGTAATTGTTGAATGATATCGATTGATAAGATGCATGCTCACATAGGACTGGACAAGGCCTTAGTGACTCAATAACAATGATAGACTATGTTTAAATAGTGTATTTAGATTTCAAGACGTTGTAATTATTCAATGTTTAATAAAACGAAACACTCTTTGGTATCCATGGTTATGAAACATTAATTCTGTTACAACACGCCTCGATGTTTCCGCCACGTTTTGTTGTTTTACGTGGTCGGGGTGTGACAAAAATCGCCACACATCATCTTCCCAAAAAAAAAAACCCTAATCCCACAACAATCTTCCCCTGTAACTGTCCAAAACTGAACTTCTCTCTAATAACAGCTCCATCAGGACCATCACCATACTTAAAACAAACATCCACCATGAAATTACCGGTATACGAATTTTTCGCCTGTCTACACTGTAATTCAATTCAAAAACACACATAATCAATAACTTCATATACTCCTATTATCACTAAACCACCAACTGAATTATCCATTGGCACACACACTTTACCTCAAATGGATATAAAGCCTCACGAAACCGCTTTGAATTCCGTTCATTTTGCGGATGATACAGCTCAGGTTTCTCAAACCAGAGTACAAATCAAGTCAAGAATTAAACAAAAACATGTAATAATTTCATTACAGCTTAAAAATTAATGAAGCAAACACAAGTACTAATACAATTATAGTATTGGAACGAGATAAAAGGATATTTCTAAGCTTCAAATCGGTTGTAGGATCAACGACCTCAACAGGCCTGATGCTCATATGAAGCCTCAATGACAATGGTGGTGTCGCAACCCCCGATCCCTTATCTGTCCCGGAAACGGGCGGACGCGAACTCAGAGTTTCGGTGGTATCAGTTGGTTAATTTGGCAGCGGAAATTACATCAGGACCGTAGTTAGGAAATGTTTATCAGAGTAAAACCACCATATTTGATATTAATAACCACATGGGTAAAACCCAAGTTTCTTATTACAATATGTTTATAGGGATAAACCCTATTTTATTGAATTTAAAACATCGTCTTTTAGGTAACTTTTATAGCCACATTTTTCCCAAGCGTTCAGTGCTCTCCAGCTGGCTTTTTACTAATTGGTTGTCACATTGTGTTACCTGAAACGTGTTTTTAAAACATTTGTCAGTGGGAAATACTGGTGAGTGAATCCCAGTTTAATCAAGAAACATTTTATCAATTAAAACAGTATTGAGAGCGATCACATTGTTTATTTCTACACAATTACTCATTCAATACTGTCAATCCTGACTGGTGGGTCATATTACACATTGGCTAACTCGTCGTCCAATGGTAACGTACTGTCATCCCGACTTACTACTCGCAGTAGTAAATTTTGTAAATAAAACCCCAACATACCGGCAGTAATTGAAGAATTACAAAGACTCAATCACCGCTTAATCACATTGTAAAACATTTAAGGTTCTGTAAAATATTACAAAAAGGTTATCAAAAAGTGGATAAACTCACATTGCTATCTTAGACTTCGCGTAAGGGTTTCCTGGGAATAATCTATAATTTATACAAATGTACATAGATTAGTATAATAACCCTTTGATAATATTAATGATACCCTCCCTGAGATGGCATTCCAACAACTACGTCGGGCAGAACCACGACAGTTGTTACGGAACCCTAAATCAATTGGGCAGCTTATCTATTACGAAACTGGGTTATAATACTTACAACGGAGCAGAACCTTGCTAATTAGGGGGATATAATACCCGCGTATTACTTCTACTACTCAGAATTTCACTTAAGAAAGAAAAGAAATGAACGAGTAATACTGAAACTCGATGCCTGCTTATATAGGTGCTGAACCTGGGTCTCTCGCGGCCCGCATAAGAGTAGACGAAGGTCTACGCGGCCCGCGTCAAAGCTAGTCAACGGACTAGCTTGTCCAGCTCATCAGGTAGGTCCGCCACGATGTCGACACGTGTCGGCCTAGGGTGTCTCCGCGTTGTTGATCTTACGCGGCCCGCCTAAGCTTAAAGATCAACGAAATCAGCTTTCCAACCTTGATACCGCCCACGTAAATGGTTGGGGTGGGTCTACGCGACCCGCCTCAACTTAATAATCAGATTTTTATTTTATTTATTTAAAGCTATATCGTATTTCGGGATCGGTTTTTACATACGGGGTGTAATTGAAGACATATTGGGACATTTTAACATATACTAGGGTATAGGAAATATTATGAGGGTGTCGGTTTTATTTGAGGATTGTTATATCCTCCCCACCTTGTTTTAGAGCTCGTCCTCGAGATCTACTGGAACAAGTGCGGATATTTCCTTTGCATTTCATATTCAAGCTCCCATGTGTACTCAGGTACTCTTTTGGAGTCCCATTTTACTTTGACCAGAACTAATCTCTTATGCTTGAGATTCTTGACTTTCCTGTCTTCAATTTGTAGAGGCCTTTCTACAAACTTGAGTTGTTCATTTACCTCTATATCCTTAAGAGGTATTATCAGTGATTCATCAGCTAAGCATTTCTTGAGATTTGATACATGAAATACATCATGTATTCCTGCCATTTCCTCTGGCAGTTGTAGCTGATAGGCTACAGGTCCTATTCTTTTAATAATCTCAAAAGGTCCAATATACCTGGGACTTAGCTTTCCCCTTTTTATGAATCTTACTACTCCTTTCCAAGGAGAGACTTTCAACAATACTTTATCTCCTACTTGAAATTCCAATGGCTTGTGTCGGTTATCAGCATAACTCTTCTGTCAATCACGTGCTGCTTTCAGTCGTTCCTTGACTTGAATAATCTTGTCAGTTGTTTCTTGCACTATCTCAGGTCCAGATAGTTGCTTTTCCCCAATTTCTGCCCAACAGACTGGGGTTCGGCACTTTCGTCCATAAAGTGCTTCAAATGGTGCAGCATTGATACTTGTGTGATAACTATTATTATAAGAAAATTCTATTAAAGGTAAGTGATCGTCCCAATTACCTCCGAAATCAATTACACAAGCTCTAAGCATGTCCTCCATTGTCTGAATTGTCCTTTTGCTTTGTCCGTCCGTTTGAGGATGATAAGCTGTGCTAAGATTTAACTTAGTTCCCATGGCTTTTTGGAAACTTGACCAAACATGAGAGGTAAATCGACTATCCCTATCAGAAACAATTGATAAAGGAATTCCATGTAATGAAACAATTTCATTTACATACAATTTAGCTAGCTGTTCCATACTAAAAGTTTCCTTCATTGGTAGGAAATGAGCTAACTTGGTTAGCCTATCTACAATCACCCAGATCGTATCATTACCTTTCTTTGTTTTGGGTAATTTGTTAACAAAATCCATTGTTATCAATTCCCATTTCCACACTGGCATTTCTAATTGCTATAACAAACCTGAGGGTTTCTGGTGTTCAGCTTTGACTTGTGAACAAGTTAAACATTTAGAAACATAGGCTGCTATGTCCTTTTTCATTCCTATCCACCAGAAATTCTTTCTTAAATCCTGGTACATTTTATCACTTCCTGGATGCAACGTATACTTAGACTTATGGGCTTCTTCTAATATACGATGACGCAGGTTTCCTAATTTAGGTATCCACATTCTCTTTTCATGTAATCTCCAAATTCCATCTGTTCCTTGTTCTAACTCTTTTAGCATACCTTTCAATTTTTCAGTATCATCCTTGATTACTGATTCTTGTGCTTCTCTTATCTGATCATTTAAATCTACTTGCAGATTTAATTTAAGTGAACGTACCCTTTTTGGCTTTTCATGATATTTTCGACTTAAAGCATCTGCCACTACATTTGCTTTTCCTTCATGATACTGGATATCACAATCATAGTCACTAAGCATCTCCATCATGGGTTGAATAATTCTCTTCATGATTCTTAAGTTGTCTAGATGCGTAAGCTATAACCTTTTGTCGTTGCATCAATACACATCCATAACCTAATTTGGAAGCGTCACAATAGACTACAAAATCTTCAGTTCCTTCTGGTAATGCTAATATGGGTGTATGGGTTAATTTTTGCTTAAGAATTCTAAATGCTTCTTCTTGTTTTAATCCCCATTCAAACTTAACAGATTTACAGGTTAGCTTAGGTAAGGGAATGGCTATTCTAGAAAAATCTTGAATAAATCTTCTATAATAACCGGCCAATCCTAAGAAACTTCTAACCTCGGTTGGTGATTCAGGGGTTTTCCATTTAGTAATCGCTTTGATTTTTGTTGGATCTACATGAATTCCTTCATGATTCACTAAATGTCCAAGAAATTGTACATGTTCTAACCAAAACTCGCACTTTGAAAATTTAGCGTAAAGCTTTTCCTTTCTTAATAAACTTAAAAGTGCGTGCAAATGCTTTGCATGATCTTCCTTACTCTTAGAATAAATAAGAATATCATCTATAAAGACGATTATAAATTTATCCAAATATGGCTTACATATTCGGTTCATCATGTCCATAAATGCAGCTGGGGCATTGGTTAGACCAAATGGCATGACAGTAAATTCATAATGGCCATACCTTGTTCTAAAAGCGGTTTTAGGAATATCTTCTTCCTGTACCTTTAATTGATGATATCCTGACCTTAAATCGATTTTAGAGAAAAATCGGGCTCCTTGCATTTGATCGAACAGATCATCGATTCTTGGTAATGGGTACCAATTCTTAATCGTGACTTTGTTCAATTCACGGTAATCAATGCACATACGCATTGATCCGTCTTTCTTTTTAACAAACAGTATTGGCGCTCCCCATGGCGACGAACTTGGTTGTATGAATCCTTTTTCTAGCAATTCGTCTAATTGTTTCTTTAGTTCCTGCATTTCGGCGGGTGCCAAACGGTAAGGTGCTTTGGCAATCGGTGCTGTTCCTGGTATTAAATGGATTCTGAATTTAACTTCTCTATCTAAAAACTGAGATACTACTGGAATATCTTTTAAATCCTTTCCTTTAGTGTCAGTGATTATAGAAATCAAATACACTAATGACCCTTTTCTTATATAACTTGCAGTTTTCATCACAGAGATGCATTTTGTGGATCTAGATGGTTTATCTCCTTTAATTGTGATCGGTTTACCTTTTGGTGAATTTACTTGAATTGACTTTTGATCACATAAAATACTGGCTTTATTGGCTATTAACCAATCCATTCCTAATACAACATCAAATCTTGCCAGATTCATGGGATAAAGATTTGCAATAAATTTCTGATTTAAAATTTCTATGCTTGCTCCCTGCAAGATTTCAGAAATCCTAACGGTTTCTCCATTAGCTGTCTCTACTAAGCATTTTTGTGGTAGTTTAGTTAATGATTGATTTAGAAATTTGCAAAATGATGTATTAATAAAACTTTGGTTCGCTCCAGAGTCAAATAATACTTTAGCAAAAACATCATTAACTAAAAACGTACCAGCTATGACATCTGGAATCATCTTGGCTTCATCTGCAGTCAGAACAAATGCTCTAGCATTTTTGGTATTATTGTTGTTTGTAGCTGGAGCTAATTTCGGACAATTAGGCTTGATATGACCTTGTTCTCCACAGTTGTAACATATCATGTTGTTGGCTTTCTTCCTGCAGTCTTCTTCCTTGTGTCCCGATATTTTGCAAAAGTTACAGTATATGGAGCATCTTCCTGAATGCTTCCTTTTGCAATTCCTACAGTAAGGTGTAGAGGTAGAACCTATATTTTTCCCACGATTAAAATTTCCAGAACGAAATTCTTGTGTGAGCTTTTGGGTTAGGTTCCTCCTTTGGTCCTCTTCTCGGGTACGGACTAATTCGTCTGTCAAGGTATTTGCCAGTTCTACAGCTTCTTCTATGGTTTGAGGTCTAGCTGCCTTGACTACGTGTCTAATCTCTCCGATTAATCCCCAGATATAACGGGAGATTAACACTGGTTCTGGTGAAGCAAGAGTTGGCACTATTCTAGCATATTCGAAGAATAATTTAATGTATCCCTTACTATCCACACCAGTCATCCTAAGGTTTAGGAATTTGTTTGCTATCTGTTCCTTCTCATTGGGTGGGCAGAATTTCCTTTCTACCTTGTTCTTAAATTCTTCCCATTCCATATTGTAAGTTCTATCACTTCCTCTTGATTGGAGGATAGTGTTCCACCATTCTAGTGCTGAATTCTTAAATAGATTAGAAGCAAACAGTATCTTATCTTCTTCAGCACACTTGCTTATTCTTAAGACTGTCTCAGTTTTCTCTATCCAACGTAGGGTTGCAATGGCCCCTTCGTTGCCCAAGAATTCCATTGGTTTACAAGACCAGAATTCTTTTATAAGAACAACCGTAAGACACGGTTCTTCTCCTTTTGGGAATGGGTACTTGAAGTACGGGTCCGTTGTTCACGCTGTTTTCCGGTTCGATTGGTCGCTTACTGCTATGCTTACTTTTATTATTCGCTTCTTGAATCGTTTGAATAATAAATGGCATTGGATCTATGATTCTTTGTGCCACTATATGTTGAACGGCACTATTATCCATTTGGTTTCCATTGTTATTGATGCTTGGATTCTCATTAACAACGTTAATGTTACTCTGGTTATCATTATTCAGATTTCCTTGATTTCCTTCGTCGGCCATCTGAATTTTAAACATTTACCAATCATTAATAGAATAATTAAATAGTTTAAGTAACAACCACAGAATACACATATTGGTCAAAAACGTCGTGCATTGCGACTTTACTCTTTTCTATATAGTATGCGTCAAATACACACTAAAACAGAAATTAAAAATTTCAATACTACTATGCCTCGTTAACCACAAAGTGGTTTATACTACGATAGATTTATTATTATTACACATATTTTATTTATTATTATTACCAACTTTACCATTTCCTTTATGGATATGGATTTCCCCCGAAATCCATCTGGCGCTCATCGTATTTCCATACGAGTTGCTCTCCTACATACCTCATCCTTTCACTACTTTCTATGATTTCCTCTCCAAAATTTCAGAGTTCTTGCAAATTCTCTGCACTCATTGGGGGTGCAGGTACTGGTATTGGTTCTGGGTACTGAGATACTGGATTCTCCTGAGGGTATGGATTCTCCAAAATCTCCCTAATGTATTCATCGTTGTCAAAATAGGGATCTAGTGGGTCCAAACCTGGATATGCTGCTAAGTTCGGCAAGGTTTCTTCGTTTAAGTGATAGCGTGGCACATAATCCCTAAGATCATCAAACCATGGATCATAATTTGGATCTAGAGGATTAGGGGCTGGTATCCTAGGTATCTCCTCAGGGTTAAAATCATGCATTTCTACCTCCATTGGTTGAGTGGGAATTAAAGGTAAGGGTTGTGGGGCTACTAGTTGTGCAGACTTGGGTCAGCAGCAGTTGTAGCTAGGATATGGAAATTAGCTAGGCTTCTATTAAGCATATCCTGTGTATGGGCATCTGTCTTTCGCTTAGCGGCTGCTAGGGCTCTTTGCTGTTGCAATTTTCGCATTCTTTTCCTACGTGCAAAGCCTTCCTTACTGAACCATCCTCTTTTCTTATGAGGGAATGGCTCCTCCGACCGAGCTTTAAAGGTAAACATCCCTTCTTCCTGATCAGCAAAATACCCAGAAAGGGCAGGCTGTGAAGAGGTACCTTCACTCCTAGGTGAATCAGACAACTGACAACACATGTCTGAGGGTCCTTGATCACTCATACTGTAAACTAACAAATAGTCAAATAACACATAATCACATAATTTATTTCCTAACACATAATTTAGAATTTAAGTGTCAGCAGAACACTTCTTTGGCTTAGACCAGTGGCTAGGCTCTGATACCACCTTCTGTCGCAACCCCCGATCCCTTATCTGTCCCGGGAACAGGCGGACGCGAACTCAGAGTTTCGGTGGTATCAGTTGGTTAATTTGGCAGCGGAAATTACATCAGGACCGTAGTTAGGAAATGTTTATCAGAGTAAAACCACCATATTTGATATTAATAACCACATGGGTAAAGCCAAAGTTTCTTATTACAATATGTTTATAGGGATAAACCTTATTTTATTGAATTTAAAACATCGTCTTTTATGTAAGTTTTATAGCCACATTTTTCCCAAGCCTTCAGTGCTCTCCAGCTGGCTTTTTACTAATTGGCAGTCACATTGTGTTACCTGAAACGTGTTTTAAAAACATTTGTCAGTGGGAAATACTGGTGAGTGAATCCCAGTTTAATCAAGAAACATTTTATCAATTAAAACAGTATTGAGAGCGATCACATTGTTTATTTCTACACAATTACTCATTCAGTACTGTCAATCCTGACTGGTGGGTCATATTACACATTGGCTAACTCATCGCCCCATGGTAACTGTAACACCCCGTGTTTTCGAGAAGTCAAAGTCAAGGTCAAAGTCAACGACCGATTTTGCGCGACTTGACTTATAGTAGATTTCTTTTATGTGTTTAATTTAGTTGTATTATGTGGAGTAAGTGTCTATAATTACAATAATCGACGTGTTACAATCGCCATCTAATCGGCTTACTACTGTGAACTGTGGGAAGTAACAATGCGATAAAGTTAACAAAATGATAATCGAAGTATGCTAATCAAATCGACCTCGAATCAAATCTCAACTCGAAATACGCTTTTGGAATATTGTTATACGTGTGTGTGTGCATACTTGTTACCTGTGCATGTTTATTTATGTAATGTTATGGTAATCAATCAAAATGCAATCGAACTCAATTGACATCGAACTCGAATCACAATCGAACTATGATAATTAGAGGAGAAAGGATAGTGCGAGATATGAGTGGTTGGGATTAAAAGTAATTTGACTAGGAAACCCTATCGTATCGAACCGCTCGCAACCGAAATCGAAATATCAAAAATCGTCACACCGAACACTCGAAATGTGCAGCTGATCGATCAGGCTACCAGCCGATCGAACAGCCAGCCGAACGGACTGCCGTCCGATCGGACAGGCTGTCCGATCGAGCTGCCTGGCCGATCGGCCAGCACTTTCTCCTTTTGGCATCCTATAAATACCCCTCTCATTGTCATTCTTTCTACTTTTGGAAACCTCTGTCCGACCAGCTCGTGTTCCTCACCTTTTCTCAGATTCCTCACGATTCCGGTAAGTTTTCGTCCTAAATTTTGTACTTTCTTGATCTACATGCACTCCTACACCTTTCTATCTTTCAAATCTTAACTTTTAACCATGAAATCATCGAGATTCAAGTATTCTAGGATGATGTCATCATGGGTTCTTGAAGAACTTAATGTTTTGGTCTCAATCCACCAAGAATAACTTGGATCTAGCTGATTTCCACATAAACAAACAAAGATCTCTCATAGATCTAAACATATACACGGTGAAAAGGATTGAAAGATGGATTTTCCAACTTTCTTTCAACTCTTTTTCACTCAATACCTTCAAACCGATAGAAACGGAACCTGTGCCGACTTACAAATCACTCCGGTGGTTGCATGGCTCAAGATCCGGATTCTATCCACGAGATTAACCGATTTCGGGTTAAACGGTAAACTCCGTTCCGAACAGTTCACCAGCCGGATTTGGGTGATTCCTGTCCGAGCAGGGGAACCAAGTATGTAACGCCCCACGTTTTCATAACTTTCCATATTTAGAAACCATCGTTCATATTTCTATTTTTGGAAACTTTGTATCCTTGTATTAGTCGTTTCGTTTAATCGTCGAAAAGTCCTCATCTTTAATCTAATCCGTCATAAAAAAATGGTTATTTACTTAGGGTTTAAATAATTAATTATTTTGTTTTGTAAAAAAAAATAAAAAAGTAATTAATTAATTTAATTGATTTAAAGGTTATTTAGATAACCTAGTTAGTTAATTGGAATCAAACTTAAACCAAGTTAATTTGACCATTTAATTAACTCCTTAAGTGGAGGGACTAATCGTGTATTTATTTAATAGTATTAAATGGTATCCAACCCTAATTGTTTTAAAGCATTTCAGCCGACACTTGTAACTTCTCTCTAAACCTGATTTCACCTCTTCATCTCCTACAATCAAACTAGAACTTCATCTTCCTCTCCCACATTCAACCACCAGCCGACACCCCTCCCCTATTCCCTCGTCTCGATGACTGGCCGGCGCCGGAGCCGGTATCCCGGTCACACACACACGCCACGACAGCACCCCTCCATCTCCGATCTGAACTCCGACGCGGCGGCGGCGCTGCCGATGGCGGCTCTCGTTCCTCCGACCCCACACACACCCTTTCCTCCTCCTCGGTTATCACCGCCGCTCACGGCAGCTCGGGTGGTGGATCTGGATGGCTGAACAACGTCGCCACACCTTGTACTCAGCTCGTTCTCGGGTCCGGTCGGCCACATCGTGACCGATGATGACGATTTGAGGTGCCGACGCTTGGGTCAGCGGAGGCGGTGTTCTTACATTGTCGATGAATCACGCTCGGGTCAGCCGTGATTCGGGAGATTCGGGTCCGGTTAGCTCAGATTCGTTTCGGATCCTGTCTTGGTTCGTGTTCACAGCTGATTCCGGTTCAGGTTAGACTCGGTTCGGGCTCGGGTCAGCGGTGGTCAAACAGTCATCACGATCACTCGGTCAGGTTTCGTGCTTCCGGTCTTGGTTCTCTTCAGTTTCAACATTGATTCGGGTCAGTTTTGGTTCTCGATTCCGCTCACGACCGGTTCTGTTTTAAGTCTCGGCTTGGGTTGGTCAAAGGTGGTCAACAGAAGTCAAGCCCGGTCAACTCAGTTTCGGTTCGGGTCAAACTTAGTCAAACAGTCAAATTAGTCAGATTTAATGTTCGGTAAATTCTAACGCCTCTAAATTTCGTCGTGTTATTTATGTTAACAATATTTCATAAATGCGAGCCGCGGTATTTAAATCACGCGAATAATAGTTATATTGTTTTAGATTTAGCTATTGTTTTAAATCGCGGAACTGAATGTTACATGATTAAACTTAATAGAAGAATATATATACATACATATATTTATATTGGTTGGTTGTTGTTTATTGAATTTTGATCAGGTAAATCGACAACTTGTGTTGTCGGGACCGTCCAAAAACAGAGGAAACTCTGCCCGTTTTTCGTAAAACGAAACGAGTAAATTTTATAAAACGAAACCTATTAACAAAGATTAATTTTTATAAAATAGTTATAAATGTAAGATTATTTATATTTTGACAACTTTTCGGCAATACTCTTGATAGACTTGATTTATAATTTTTTACTTAAACTATATAAATATATATGTACATACTTACATATATATACATATATATCAACTAGTTATACTCTAAATTCCAATTCAAATCCCCCGTTGTGATTCCGATCACTTATGTACCTTCGTTTGCCATATAGAGTTACCTCGGTGTTCAATCCTCCTAACCTCATACACTCGTCAACACTTGGATAATCGGAAGACTTAGCAATTATGTGAGTATACTCGCAACCCCCTTTTATGTTTACCACTTTTGGGGTGTAATATGTTTAACTATTAAACTACACTTAAACTTGTTCTTTATGCAATGCACAAAACAATCCTTATACATGAATGCTATGTTATGATACTTGATGCTTATGTGGGCCATACTTATGTAATATGTTTTAGTCATTAGCTTTCACGAGCCTCCATTTGACATGTATAGCGCTATAGGAGTAACGCACCGCCCCCTTTATACTTGGGTCATGTTGAATTAATTAAACTTTCTTGCGTAAACAGAGGATTGGATAGAAATATTGCATACCATATTAGGTTGATCTTGTATAAACAAAGTTGCCATGTGGATTCGTTTTTAAACTTTTATACTTATACTTATGCTTAAACTTGTATACTCGCCTTTGCTTTTGCATTGAACTTTATTTTAAACATGTTACAGGTTGAGGATGATGATGCTATGAAATGAAGTAGCGTTGATGCCTAGATACACATATAGACGTTTAGGTTTAATCGTTGTATCAATTTTGATTATGTTGTATTGTATTTCCCTTGAACTTGATGTTATTTGATTTCCTTGTAATGTAGACAAATGAATTATGAAATGAAATCGGTTTATTAAATATTGTTACAAATAGCGTTATGATGTCTCTAGCAATCTTCACACTTCGTCTCATCTCGATGTTTCCGCCATTGGTTGGGGTGTGACAGATTGGTATCAGAGCCATAACTATAGGGAATTAGGTAGAATTGCCATGCCTTTTACCTAGTCTAAAGTTCTAGAGCCTTATTCTTATGTTCTGCTTGAACCACTTGCATGATGCATTATTTACTCCTTGTTTACTTTCTTTTGGCCTTTTAAACATATATGCCACTTTTGTGTTAATACTTGCTTTGTTTGTTGATACTTGTTGCATTATTCCATCCTTATGTGCTATTCTTGAAATGCATTTTTCATATTATTTCTTGCAATACTTAGTATGCTTATACTTGTTGATGCCATTTTGAGCATACGTCTTTTACTCAATAATACTAACATCAAAGCCACTCGTATTACACAAACGAGACGACTTCACCAAAATAGGCGTGAAACCCACAATTTGGTGGACGACCCTCAATCCATCTACTTTTTCTTTTTACACGAAATTCACCATCAAGTTAGGAGTGAAATCCTCACCTCGATGGAGAAATTCAAATTTCAAATTCTAGTGGACCCTCGTCAAAGTGTTGAAATTAAATTTTGACCCGACGAGTACCAACCACACTTAGGATACTAACCCGCCAAGTTAGGGGTGAAACCCGCACCTTGACGACTAGTTTCACCCCTTGGTTTTTCATAAATCCCGCCAAGTCTCGAAATTTCAATTGATTTGGGACATGTAGTAACCGGAAGGGTAAATACCGTTAACCGACTTGTCGGCGAGAGTATTTCACCTATTAGGCCAAAGCATGCTCCTCAAATTCGAAAGGCTTTTCGACCACTTTGGTTAGTCAATGTTCCGTTTGGAACCATCCAAGTTTTTATTCGAGCTTACGCTTTATTATTTTCGATCTTTTGACAATTTGAATAATTTTTCGAGATTTCATTTTGCGCACACATCATACTCATACTTTTCATACGATTATACATTATTAGCATGCATGATTTCACGTAATTTTAATTACACTTTTGTAACTAGCAGAGACATATCATCGAGATAGGAGTGATTTCCTTACCTTGACGATTAACTCCGCTTCTTTTCTCATCTTACAACGACCTCACCAACGGATTAGGGGTGATTCCCTTACCTAAGTGATCGTTACCAACGCTTTCTTTTAATAGGCTATATTATGTAAACACGATCATGCTTATACCTAAATCATTTATCATGTATTTCAAAATGCTTCATTTATTTAAACGTACCTCTTATTCTAATCTATTTTCACATCACTCGCATACACAAAATTTTAATGTTACCAATAAACGCGTGTTCCTCGATTTTCAAAATTTCACGAAAAACTACTTGTCAGCCTAGTCAGTTTAGTAAATTCGTTGCCCACAAATTCACCAATCAAAGTAAACATTGAAACACGCTCCTCTCACACCATTAAACTAGAGATTGTTATTCTCAATTGAGAATCAAATCAACTTTTTCGCACACACCTATAAAATATTACCAATATTATTCAATCATTTACAAAAAAAAAAAAAAATCCTTTTCAAAACCAATGAAACATTTTTCAACAATCACTAAGTTCATGTACCAAATTCCTTTTTCTAAGGATCAACTTTTTCACAAGAAGCTGTAAGTTTCAAAATTTTCTAACACAAAGTTGCTTAAAATGATGCAAACTTATTAATCTCTAGAACTTTTTCAAAACCTCACTCAATACGTCAATTAAATTCAACACACGTGGACAAGGGAACTTCATAAGAACCGACAAATTTTCAACTTATGTAAACTCTTTTAAAACCGCAGTAGCATTGTTGCCGACGCACTCAGCAAACGGCATTCGTACCCGTACGCGAGCGTAATCCGAGTGATTTGCTTACGTGGGTCCCATACATACTTAAGCATGGACTTGCTTACATACTACATTCTTACACGTACACATTCTTAATTTTTAAATTATGTATACCCTGATTCATACACGACTAGTACAAGCTATGCGGATCATGCGACGATCAATATAATCGCGGGTGCACACGGGATTATAGTGATATGCGTATGAGAACCATAGAGTGTACTATTGTGTATGGTAAGACACAGAACGTAACATGACACGAATAACGAAACGGACGTAACATGGTCAAAACATGGTGGATACGCCGCTGGTACTTCCTATATATAAGTGTTTTCACCATGTTACCAAACTTTCGTAAAACGTGCCACGAGAAATTCAGTGTTTTACAAACCTTTTTGGACCTAATACAAACTTTAAACAACTCACAAACGCATTATATCCGATTATCCACGACGAGACCTTATCCTTAAGACTACTTTAGTCTATCCGATACTTATGCTATTCTTATACTCATGATCGTTATTAGATCAATCGTTCACCCTTATACCTCAATAATACTCTGTCGTCTCAAACTCCAATGCCTTAATTTTAAACAATCCTATTCTGTTTGCCAAAACCCTTTCAAGACTTCCTTCTGAATAAATTTCGGGACGAAATTTCTTAAAGGAGGGGAGACTGTAACGCCCCACGTTTTCATAACTTTCCATATTTAGAAACCATCGTTCATATTTCTATTTTTGGAAACTTTGTATCCTTGTATTAATCGTTTCGTTTAATCGTCGAAAAATCCTCATCTTTAATCTAATCCGTCATAAAAAAATGGTTATTTACTTAGGGTTTAAATAATTAATTATTTTGTTTTGTAAAAAAAAATAAAAAAGTAATTAATTAATTTAATTGATTTAAAGGTTATTTAGATAACCTAGTTAGTTAATTGGAATCAAACTTAAACCAAGTTAATTTGACCATTTAATTAACTCCTTAAGTGGAGGGTCTAATCGTGTATTTATTTAATAGTATTAAATGGTATCCAACCCTAATTGTTTTAAAACATTTCAGCCGACACTTGTATCTTCTCTCTAAACCTGATTTCACCTCTTCATCTCCTACAATCAAACTAGAACTTCATCTTCCTCTCCCACATTCAACCACCAGCCGACACCCCTCCCCTATTCCCTCGTCTCGATGACTGGCCGGCGCCGGAGCCGGTATCCCGGTCACACACACACGCCACAACAGCACCCCTCCATCTCCGATCTGAACTCCGACGCGGCGGCGGCGCTGCCGATGGCGGCTCTCGTTCCTCCGACCCCACACACACCCTTTCCTCCTCCTCGGTTATCACCGCCGCTCACGGCAGCTCGGGTGGTGGATCTGGATGGCTGAACAACGTCACCACACCTTGTACTCAGCTCGTTATCGGGTCCGGTCGGCCACATCGTGACCGATGATGACGATTTGAGGTGCCGACGCTTGGGTCAGCGGTGGCGGTGTTCTTACATTGTCGATGAATCACGCTCGGGTCAGCCGTGATTCGGGAGATTCGGGTCCAGTTAGCTCAGATTCGTTTCGGATCCTGTCTTGGTTCGTGTTCACAGCTGATTCCGGTTCAGGTTAGACTCGGTTCGGGCTCGGGTCAGCGGTGGTCAAACAGTCATCACGATCACTCGGTCAGGATTCGTGCTTCCGGTCTTGGTTCTCTTCAGTTTCAACATTGATTCGGGTCAGTTTTCATTCTCGATTCTGCTCACGACCGGTTCTGTTTTAAGTCTCGGCTTGGGTTGGTCAAAGGTGGTCAACAGAATTCAAGCCCGGTCAACTCAGTTTCGGTTTGGGTCAAACTTAGTCAAACAGTCAAATCAGTCAGATTTAATGTTCGGTAAATTCTAACGCCTCTAAATTTCGTCGTGTTATTTATGTTAACAATATGTGACAGGTGCTTAGGATGCACACCTGGTAGGAAGTTGAAGCTAGAATAAAGCTTTAGAGCCCAACAAATAGTTGTCTGTAGTAAATGAATCAAGGGTCTCTAGAAGCAGATAAACAAATAGTTGTCTGTAGTAAATGAATCAAGGGTCTCTAGAAGCAGATAAACAATTGTTATGGAAACTTCTGGACAATCTGTTTCGCTCAGTGCCATGCCCCGATGATTCTGCCATCGGTTGGGGTGTGACATATTGGTATCACAGCCATAACTATAGGGAATTAGGCAAGACACGACCTAGTCCGGGTCGATGTCTTAGAAACCTAGTCTATAGTTAGGAACCAACAGGCCGACTTGTGCATATCCAGTAGGGACTATGTGCAAGCTTATTCCTCGCTATTCTCGCTACACTATCACTGCACTCGAATTTTCAACTTTGAAAAAGTAACTAAGCCGAGAATAGGTGTGAAAACCGCAAACTCTCGACTAAAGTTGCTTAATCGACCCGCATTTTACCTATACACAAGGAGAATTATGCCAAATCAGGAGTGAAATCCGTATTTTGATGAATAATCTCCTCTATTTTATTAAAAACAGGAACGAAGTTGTTAAGCTAGGGGTGAAACCCTAACCTTGACGACTTATTCCGCTCATTTTACAAAACTCTCACCAAAGTCTCAACGGACTCCAACGACCTGAAGTCACGATATGACTAACGGGATGTGTGCCAAACGCCCAAGAATCGAGGCCAAGGCACAATCCTGAAGGTTAAATGTACACAACAAGTCCTTGCGAATAGTTGAATCACTTTGGTTAGTCGAAGTCTACTAGCTGCATACAATCTATTTCTCGATTTTCATGTGTTTCGATTCTGAGCCCGCAACTGCCGACTCTGATGATCCGTCGATTTCATGTGCTATATGTGTGTGTTTACCTGTTTATGTGTTTAAATTTTGGAGATTTACTCGAATTTTTCTTTCACTTCGATCAACACACACAACTCGCCTTACAATTCTATCTCAACACGCTGCCAAATCATTAAATTATGGACGACTTAATGCTACGATATACGCTTATACTACGTTAATCGATATACAAGACGGAACCGCAATATTCGAACACTCGCGAACTATGAATGATAGGTTTCTGTATTCTGACTGCTTCTTGTGACTACACGCTTTGGTGCCTCTGTGATTACGTGCGTATGTGGTTATGTGCTTTTGTGCTCTACGTGCTTATGTGTTTACGTGGTTATGTGGTTCTGTGTTCTACATGGTTATGTGTCTATGTGTTTACATGATATGTGTGTTCCTGAGCTTTAGTAAGTAGTAGACGTGTGAGGTGAGATTCGAATACAACGTGTTGAGTCCTGTGACGATGTCTGTTGCAGACAATGTCACCTGGATCCCGTCATTCCTTACTTTCTCGTCAAGAAAAGAGAGACAGACGTCTTGCTGCCATCATCGCTAAAAGTGTAGCAAAGGCCGTGAGTGATGTTTACGAGAATGCCAGCAAATCGTCTGAGGAGTCGAGAACCGAAGCTCCTAAAGCTGCCACCAAGGCTTTCAATTTCAAGCAATTCAAGTCGTGTGGGCCGAAAGAATTCACTGGCGAGGGAGGTCCTACTGCACTATTCCAATGGTTTGATTCCATTGAGGTCACTCTACGACAGAGTGGTTGCCCCGATGACCTCCGTACTCTGAACGCTACCGGCGTCTTTCACTTCCATGCTCTAGACTGGTGGACAGCCGAGAGGAACAAGCGAGGGAACGATGCAGCCTACGGTCTGTCGTGGGACGAGCTCAAGGAAGTCATGCTGGAGGAATTATGCCCTCCTCATGAACGTCAAAAGCTAGAGGATGAATTTTGGCACATACAACAAAAGGATGGTGAAAATGCTGCACTCACTGCTCGCTTCAAACAGCTCAGCATCCTTTGTCCCGATCAGGTCAAGACTCCAGACATGGTAATCAAGAATTAAATCCGAGCCCTGCCTGACTGTGTTGCTGATTTCGTGCAAGCGGCTAAGACTACGACGATCGAAGAAACTTATCTACTGGCTGCTGAAATCAATGACAAGCGAGTCAAGGCCGGTGTCTGGGATAAAACTTCAAAACACCTGCATCAAGCTACCACCGTCGCACCAACTGCTGAAACTACCACCTCATCGAGCAACAAGAGGAAGAACAAGAGAAAGAACAGATCCAGCAACAAGAACTGTGCGATCACTGCTGCACCGATTCAAGCTGTACCAGCCCAACAGCGTCAAGTAGCAGCGCCTGTGGCAAATGCACCGCCACCAAAAACGGTGCATACACTGGGCCACATCCGCTCTGCCCTACTTGTACCTACCATCACTCGACTGCCACTGCTTGCCGTTTTTGTACTCATTGCAATATGTACGGCCATTTCACTACCGGCTGCCGTATTCGACAAGCTCCTGCTCATCAAGCTCTACTCACCGCCCCTCAGGGTCAACAAGATCCTCCGGCACCCGCGATCAAAGCCAGAGCCTGCTTCGCATGTGGCAATCCTAACCATTTCGCCAACATGTGCCCAAACAGGGTGGTAAAACAGGAGCCCCAGCAGTAGCAGCAGCCTCAGCAGCAGCAGCAACAACAAGCAGCACGCGCACGAACTTTCAACATCAACGTGCGTCAAGCCCAAGCCGACAACAATGTGGTCCATGGTACGTTCCTTGTGAATGGTATTTATGCTTCATGTTTGTTTGATACCGGAGCCGATAATGGCTTTGTGTCGTTCGAATTCGAGAAACTCCTTAGTCGTAAACGCTCCCAACTCTCCTCGAATTCGATGTTGAAGTCGCTACCGGAAGAACCGTCGCCGTCAATTCCGTTCTTCATGATTGTACTCTTGAGCTCAACAATCACATCTTCCCAATCGACCTTATTCCGATGCAACTCGGAAGTTTTGACGTCATAGTAGGCATGGACTTTCTTCGCGAAAACCATGCTGAAGTTGTGTGCTTCGACAAGATGATTCGATTCTCGCTGGCAAATGGTGATCTATTGTGTGTGTACGGTGATACTACTTCGAAGGGTCTCAAGCTCATGTCATGTGTTCAAGCTAGCAAGTATCTCCGCAAGGAATACAGAGCTTTCTTGGCTAACATTGTGGTAGAGGAGAAGGAAAAGAAAGAGAAGAAGGAAGCGAAAGACGTTCCTGTGGTCCGAGAATTCCCTAATCTTTTTCCAGAGGATCTTCCCGGACTGCCACCAAGTCGTGATATCGACTTTCGTATCGACCTCATTCCTGGAGCCAACCCTATTGCCAAAGCTCCTTATCGACTCGCGCCATCTGAAATGCGTGAACTTTCAAACCAACTCCAGGAATTACTTGAGAAAGGCTTCATTCGCCTGAGCACCTCTCCTTAGGGCGCGCCAGTCCTTTTCGTCAAAAAGAAGGATGGTTCGTTCAGGATGTGTATCGACTATCGGGAGTTGAATAAGCTAACTATCAAGAACCGTTATCCTTTACCTCGCATCGATGATTTGTTTGATCAGCTACAAGGTGCTACGTGTTTCTCGAATATCGATCTACGTTCAGGCTATCACCAATTACGTATTCAAGAGGAGGATATACCCAAAACCGCGTTTCGCACTCGTTACAGTCACTACGAATTCGTTGTTATGCCCTTTGGTTTAACCAACGCACCAGCGGTTTTCATGGATCTGATGAATCGCGTGTGTAAACCATACCTCAACTGTTTCGTCATCGTATTCATTGACGACGTCTTGATCTATTCCAAATCGAAAGCCGAACACGCGCAACATCTATGTTTGGTTCTCGAGCTACTCCAGGGGAACCAACTCTATGCAAAGTTCTCCAAGTGTGAATTCTGGTTGGGGGAAGTTCAGTTTCTGGGTCACATTGTTAATAGTCAAGGTATTCACATCGATCCTGCGAAGATTGAAGCTGTTAAGAGTTGGATTACGCCTAAGAACCCGTCTGAAGTTCGTTCTTTTCTCGGACTAGCAGGCTACTATCGACGATTTATCGAAGGATTCTCAAAGATCGTTGTACCACTTACCGCTCTCACGCATAAAGACAAGTCTTTTGTTTGGGGAACTGAACAAAAGTCTGCCTTTCGAACCCTCAAGCATAAGCTTTGCAATGCTCCTGTTCTCACATTGCCCGATGGAAACAATGATTTCATTGTCTATTGTGATGCTTCAAACCTTGGTCTTGGTTGTGTTCTCATGCAACGAGATAAGGTTATAGCTTACGCATCTCGTCAGCTCAAAATCCACGAGAAGAACTATACAACCCATGACCTCGAGCTAGGCGCGGTTATTTTTGCGTTAAAGATTTGGCGACACTACCTATATGGTACTAAGTGTACGATCTTCACCGATCATAGGAGCCTACAACATATCTTTAATCAGAAAGAACTTAATATGCGTCAATGCCGATGGGTAGAACTTCTCAACGATTACGACTGTAAGATTCGTTATCACCCAGGCAAAGCAAATGTTGTTGCCGACGTACTCAGCAGACGGAGCTATCTACTTCGGTGGACATGCTCCGAAGTACGAATGCCGACGCACGAATGCCGACTGTACGAATGCCGACGCACTTAGACTGAAAGAACGATTCGTACTCTTGAAGACATGCTCCGTTCGTGTGTCATAGACTTCGGTGGTAATTGGGATAAATACCTGCCGCTAGTCGAATTCTCGTATAACAACAGCTATCATTCCAGCATTCAAATGGCACCATTCGAGGCTTTATATGGAAGAAGATGTCGATCGCCTATTGTGTGGCACGAGATCGGTCATTCGCAATTAACCGGTCCTAAGCTATTACAAGAAACGACAGACAGAATTTTCCAAATTCGATACAACTTGGTAAAAGCTCGGAATCAACAGAAAAGTTGTGCCGATAGACGACGCAAGCCCCTTGAATTTGACGTTGGTGACTACGTACTCCTAAAGGTATCGCCTTGGAAGGGTGTGGTCCGATTCGGCAAGAAAGGGAAGCTCCCGCCTCGATATGTTGGACCTTTTAAGATTCTGGAAAGGATCGAAAAAGTCGCCTACAGACTCGAACTACCGGAGGAACTTAGTAACGTCCACCCGACTTTCCACATTTCGAACCTCCGCAAGTGCCTGGCTGAGCATGATCTAATTATACCTCTCGATGACCTTCAAGTAAACGAAACATTACACTTCGTGGAAAAGCCTGTTGAAATCATGGACCGCCAAACCAAGCAACTCAGACGCTCTCGCATTCCTATTGTGAAAGTTCGATGGGAAGGCAGACGAGGCGCAGAGTTCACTTGGGAACTCGAAAGCGACATGAAGATGAAGTACCCGCAGTTATTCAAAGAGAAAGTCTAGAGAGAGAAAGTGATTCACGGTGGTATACAACTTGCAGCTTAATTTCAGGACGAAATTCCCTAAACAAGGGGAGGCTGTAACACCCCGTGTTTTCGAGAAGTCAAAGTCAAAGTCAAGGTCAAAGTCAACGACCGATTTCGCGCGACTTGACTTATAGTAGATTTCTTTTATGTGTTTAATTTAGTTGTATTACGTGGAGTAAGTGTCTATAATTACAATAATCGACGTATTACAATCGCCATCTAATCGGCTTACGACTGTGAACTGTGGGAAGTAACAATGCGATAAAGTTAACAAAACGATAATCGAAGTATGCTAATCAAATCGACCTCGAATCAAATCTCAACTCGAAATACGCTTTTGGAATATTGTTATACGTGTGTGTGTGCCATACTTGTTACCTGTGCATGTTTATTTATGTAATGTTGTGGTAATCAATCGAAATGCAATCGAACTCAATCGACATCGAACTCGAATCACAATCGAACTACGATAATTAGATGAGAAAGGATAGTGCGAGATATGAGTGGTTGGGATTAAAAGTAATTTGACTAGGAAACCCTATCGTATCGAACCGCTCGCAACCGAAATCGAAATATAAAAAATCGTCACACCGAACACTCGAAATGTGCAGCTGATCGATCAGGCTACCAGCCGATTGAACAGCCAGTCGAACGGACTGCCGTCCGATCGGACAGGCTGTCCGATCGAGCTGCCTGGCCGATCGGCCAGCACTTTCTCCTTTTGGCATCCTATAAATACCCCTGTCATTGTCATTCTTTCTACTTTTGGAAACCTCTGTCCGACCAGCTCGTGTTCCTCACCTTTTCTCAGATTACTCTCGATTCCGGTAAGTTTACATCCTAAATCTTGTACTTTCTTGATCTACACGCACTCCTACACTTTTCTATCTTTCAAATCTTAAATTTTAACCGTGAAATCATCGAGATTCAAGTATTCTAGGATGATGTCATCATGGGTTCTTGAAGAACTTCATGTTTTGGCCTCAATCCACCAAGAATAACTTGGATCTAGCCGATTTCCACATAAACAAACAAAGATCTCTCATAGATCTAAACATATACACGGTGAAAAGGATTGAAAGATGGATTTTCCAACTTTCTTTCAACTCTTTTTCACTCAATACCTTCAAACCGATAGAAACGGAACCTGTGCCGACTTACAAATCACTCCGGTGGTTGCATGGCTCAAGATCCGGATTCTATCCACGAGATTAACCGATTTCGGGTTAAACGGTAAACTCTGTTCCGAACAGTTCACCAGCCGGATTTGGGTGATTCCTGTCCGACCAGGGGAACCAAGTAAGGACGATGGATCTATGGTTCGACTCGTTGTCAAAATACCTCGATAAAACGACAAACCAGTAGAACAACCAAGTGTTAGGCGAATAGGCTGATCAGGTCAGGGTGCTGACCGATCGAACTGTTGTCCGAACGGATAGACAGCCGATCGGACAGTCAGCCGATCGACTGTCCAGCCGATCGGTTAACACATGGTCCCACACAATCAATTTATTTTGAAGACTAGTATTGAACGAACTGTTGTTCGATCGAACTACTGTCCGATCGGATTACTCTTCGGATCATGAGATACTATACTTCAACACTTAATTGATTTTTTTTCAACATGTTCGATGCACTAGGAGCGCCACCCGATCGAACAGCCGTCCGATCAGGTGACACCTTGCTAAGAACTAGTCATAGTTGTTGACTATTGTTGACTTGCCAACCGATCGGTCAGCAAATCATTAAGTTTTGACTTGTTGACCTGTCCGATCGAACACCTGTCCGATCCAAGGCAAATCACTACAATTCATACCTAACCGACCGGGTTGTGGGCCGATCGAACAGCCGTCCGATCGACCGACCTGAAGGGTAAAGGTACTTCAATGTTTTCAAATGCTACAACGAAAACTTCAAAAGTCAAACCATAATACACAAACACATCCTTCTCAAAGGAAGAAACAATCCACTCGAACAGCCATACGATCGGCTTACCGACCGACCGGACAGCGGTCCGAGCGGACTGTCAACCGAACGGTCAGCCGTCCGATCGAACTACCGTCCGATCGACCAACAGTCCGGCTCTCCAACACTTGTTTTCCATTTTAAACGTCGCTTATTATTATGCTATCAACCATTCAGGCTAACCCTACTCGCTAAGCGCTCCCTTCAATCCATCAACCGCTGTGAGTATACTCGATCCCTTTTTGCTTTATGCACTTTTGGGTGTTACACACGTTACAACTATTCATATCACATCAAACACACTACTCAATACTATTTGAACGCTAACCGTTAATGCATGTTTTACGTGGCTTATGAATGCTTGTTTGTTATGTTTACACATGGAATGATGTCTACCTGCCTTAGCAACGATAGTACTATAGTTTGGACTCAGCACCCGTTCACACGGGGGTTGTTAAGGACAATTACTTGCATGGATTACGGTGGTAACCATGTATTGCGAACTGCCCCGGGCAGTCAACTCGTAGTCATTGGTATCGATGGATCTATGTCGATAACTAACGTGCTTCATTTCACTATGTGTACGTGCTGGTTATGCGTAAACGAATTCGAACTCTATATGCTATTATCAAACTTGTATGCTCACCTTTACATTATATGTATTGACTTTATTTTAACGTATGTGACAGGTGCTTAGGATGCACACCTGGTAGGAAGTCGAAGCTAGAATAAAGCTTTAGAGCCCAACAAATAGTTGTGTGTAGTAAATGAATCAAGGGTCTCTAGAAGCAGATAAATAATTGCTCTATTTTGAAATCTGAGTTGTCGGAATAGAATATTTTCCTGGATTTTGTCTGTAATAATTTGTTTACTGTTTGAGACATGGTATGGGACATGTTATTTTAAATTGAATAGTAATGATAATTGTTATGGAAACTTCTGGACAATTTGTTTCACTCAGTGCCATGCCCCGATGATTCCGCCATCGGTTGGGGTGTGACAGATTGGTATCAAAGCCATAACTATAGGGAATTATGCAAGACACGACCTAGTCCGGGTCGATGTCTTAGAAACCTAGTCTATAGTTAGGAACCAACAGGCCGACTTGTGCATATCCAGTAGGGACTATTTGCAAGCTTATTCCTCGCTATTCTCGCTACACTATCACTGCACTCGAATTTTCAACTATGAAAAAGTAACTAAGCCGAGAATAGGTGTGAAAACCGCAAACTCTCGACTAAAGTTGCTTAATCGACCCGCATTTTACCTATACACAAGGAGAATTATGCCAAATCAGGAGTGAAATCCGTATTTTGATGAATAATCTCCTCTATTTTATTAAAAACAGGAACGAAGTTGTTAAGCTAGGGGTGAAACCCTAACCTTGACGACTTATTCCGCTCATTTTACAAAACTCTCACCAAAGTCTCAACGGACTCCAACGACCTGAAGTCACGATATGACTAACGGGATGTGTGCCAAACGCCCAAGAATCGAGGCCAAGGCACAATCCTGAAGGTTAAATGTGCACAACAAGTCCTTGCGAATAGTTGAATCACTTTGGTTAGTCGAAGTCTACTAGCCGCAGACAATCTATTTCTCGATTTTCATGTGTTTCGATTCTGAGCCCGCAACTGCCGACTCTGATGATTCGTCGATTTCATGTGCTATATGTGTGTTTACCTGTTTATGTGTTTAAATTTTGGAGATTTACTCGAATTTTGCTTTCACTTCGATCAACACACACAACTCGCCTTACAATTCTATCTCAACACGCTGCCAAATCACTAAATTATGGACGACTTAATGCTACGATATACGCTTATACTACGTTAATCGATATACTAGACGGAACCGCTATATTCGAACACTCGAGAACTGTGAATGATAGGTTTCTGTATTCTGACTGCATCTTGTGACTACACGATTAGGTGCCTCTGTGATTACGTGCGTATGTGGTTATGTGCTTTTGTGCTCTACGTGCTTATGTGTTTACGTGGTTATGTGGTTCTGTGTTCTACATGGTTATGTGTCTATGTGTTTACATGATATGTGTGTTCCTGAGCTTTAGTAAGTAGTAGACGTGTGAGGTGAGATTCGAATACAACGTGTTGAGTCCTGTGACGATGTCTGTTGCAGACAATGTCATCTGGATCCCGTCATTCCTTACTTTCTCATCTAGAAAAGAGAGACAGACGTCTTGCTGCCATCATCGCTAAAAGTGTAGCAAAGGCCGTGAGTGATGTTTACGAGAATGCCAGCAAATCGTCTGAGGAGTCGAGAACCGAAGCTCCTAAAGCTGCCACCAAGGCTTTCAATTTCAAGCAATTCAAGTCGTGTGGGCCGAAAGAATTCACTGGCGAGGGAGGTCCTACTGCACTATTCCAATGGTTTGATTCCATTGAGGTCACTCTACGACAGAGTGGTTGCCCCGATGGCCTCCGTACTCTGAACGCTACCGGCGTCTTTCAGTCCCGTGCTCTAGACTGGTGGACGGCCGAGAGGAACAAGCGAGGGAACGATGCATCCTACGGTCTGTCGTGGGACGAGCTCAAGGAAGTCATGCTGGAGGAATTCTGCCCTCCTCATGAACGTCAAAAGCTAGAGGATGAATTTTGGCACATACAACAAAAGGATGGTGAAAATGCTGCACTCACTGCTCGCTTCAAACAGCTCAGCATCATTTGTCCCGATCAGGTCAAGACTCCAGACATGGCAATCAAGAAGTACATCTGAGCCCTGCCTGACCGTGTTGCTGATTTCGTGCAAGCGGCTAAGACTACGACGATCGAAGAAACTTATCTACTGGCTGCTGAAATCAATGACAAGCGAGTCAAGGCCGGTGTCTGGGATAAAACTTCAAAACACCTGCATCAAACTACCACCGTCGCACCAACTGCTAAAACTACCACCTCATCGAGCAACAAGAGGAAGAACAAGAGAAAGAACTGCTCCAGCAACAAGAACTGTGCGATCACTGCTGCACCGATTCAAGCTGTACCAGCCCAACAGCGTCAAGTAGCAGCGCCTGTGGCAAATGCACCGCCTGCAAAGCGTGCATACACTGGGCCACATCCGCTCTGCCCTACTTGTACCTACCATCACTCGACTGCCATTGCTTGCCGTTTTTGTACTCATTGCAATATGTACGACCATTTCACTACCGGCTGCCGTATTCGACAAGCTCCTGCTCATCAAGCTCTACTCACCGCCCCTCATGGTCAACAAGCTCCTCCGGCACCCGCGATCAAAGCCAGAGCCTGCTTCGCATGTGGCAATCCTAACCATTTCGCCAACATGTGCCCAAACAGGGTGGTAAAACAGGAGCCCCAGCAGCAGCAGCAACAGCAACAACAAGCAGCACGCGCACGAACTTTCAACATCAACGTGCGTCAAGCCCAAGCCGACAACAACGTGGTCAATGGTACGTTCCTTGTGAATGGTATTTATGCTTCATGTTTGTTTGATACCGGAGCTGATAATTGCTTTGTGTCGTTCGAATTCGAGAAACTCCTTAGTCGTAAACGCTCCCAACTCTCCTCGACATTCGATGTTGAAGTCGCTACCGGAAGAACCGTCGCCGTCAATTCCGTTCTTCGTGATTGTACTCTTGAGCTCAACAATCACATCTTCCCAATCGACCTTATTCCGATGCAACTCGGAAGTTTTGACGTCATAGTAGGCATGGACTTTCTTCGCGAAAACCATGCTGAAGTTGTGTGCTTCGACAAGATGATTCGATTATCGCTGGCAAATGGTGATCTATTGTGTGTGTACGGTGATACTACTTCGAAGGGTCTCAAGCTCATGTCATGTGTTCAAGCTAGCAAGTATCTCCGCAAGGAATACAGAGCTTTCTTGGCTAACATTGTAGTAACGGAGAAGGAAAAGAAAGAGAAGAAGGAAGCGAAAGACGTTCCTGTGGTCCGAGAATTCCCTAATGTTTTTCCAGAGGATCTTCCCGGACTGCCACCAAGTCGTGATATCGACTTTCGTATCGACCTCATTCCTGGAGCCAACCCTATTGCCAAAGCTCCTTATCGACTCGCGCCATCTGAAATGCGTGAACTTTCAAACCAACTCCAGGAATTACTTGAGAAAGGCTTCACTCGCCCGAGCACCTCTCCTTGGGGCGAGCCAGTCCTTTTCGTCAAAAAGAAGGATGGGTCGTTCAGGATGTGTATCGACTATCGGGAGTTGAATAAGCTAACTATCAATAACCGTTATCCTCTACCTCGCATCGATGATTTGTTTGATCAGCTACAAGGTGCTACGTGTTTCTCGAATATCGATCTACGTTCAGGCTATCACCAATTACGTATTCAAGAGGAGGATATACCCAAAACCGCGTTTCGCACTCGTTACGGTCACTACGAATTCGTTGTTACGCCCTTTGGTTAAACCAACACACCAGCGGTTTTCATGGATCTGATGAATCGCGTGTGTAAACCATACCTCGACCGTTTCGTCATCGTATTCATCGACGACGTCTTGATCTATTCCAAATCGAAAGCCGAACACGCGCAACATCTACGTTTGGTTCTCGAGCTACTCCAGGGGAACCAACTCTATGCCAAGTTCTCCAAGTGTGAATTCTGGTTGGGGGGATGTTCAGTTTCTGGGTCACATTATTAATAGTCAAGGTATTCACGTCGATCCTGCGAAGATTGAAGCTGTTAAGAGTTGGATTACGCCTAAGAACCCGTCTAAAGTTCGTTCTTTTCTCGGACTAGCAGGCTACTATCGACGATTTATTGAAGGATTCTCAAAGATCGTTGTACCACTTACCGCTCTCACGCATAAAGACAAGTCTTTTGTTTGGGGAACTGAACAAGAGTCTGCCTTTCGAACCCTCAAGCATAAGCTTTGCAATGCTCCTGTTCTCACATTGCCCGACGAAAACAATGATTTCATTGTCTATTATGATGCTTCCAACCTTGGTCTTGGTTGTGTTCTCATGCAACGAGATAAGGTTATAGCTTACACATCTCGTCAGCTCAAAATCCACGAGAAGAACTATACAACCCATGACCTCGAGCTAGGCGCGGTTATTTTTGCGTTAAAGATTTGGCGACACTACCTATATGGTACTAAGTGTACGATCTTCACCGATCATAGGAGCCTACAACATATCTTTAATCAGAAAGAACTTAATATGCGTCAACGCCGATGGGTAGAACTTCTCAACGATTACGACTGTGAGATTCGTTATCACCCATGCAAAGCAAATGTTGTTGCCGACGCACTCAGCAGACGGAGCTAACTGCTTAGCACTCGTAATGTTCAAGCCCAATACGATCTCGAAACCCTCATTCGCGAAGCTCAGCATGCGTGTTTCAACGAACGCACTCTGAAGAAGGAAAGAATCTACCACGATGGAGCCCAGCTTGTGAGCAAATCAAATGGGATATTCCACTTTCTGGACCGAATTTGGATTCCCAAACGAACCGATTTGCGACAAATCTTGATGGACGAAGCCCACAAATCCCGGTATTCTATTCATCCCGGCGCTGACAAAATGTACCAGGATCTTCGCTACAAGTACTGGTGGCCCGGCATGAAAAGGGATATTGCCCTCTACGTTGGAAAATGCCTGACATGTGCAAGAGTCAAGGTTGAACATCAAAGACCCTCTGGCTTACTCGAACAACCACTGATCCCCATGTGGAAGTGGGAGAGTATAGCTATGGACTTTATAACAAAGCTACCGCCCACGTCATCAGGTCACGACAGCATTTGGGTTGTGGTTGATCGATTGACTAAATCAGCCCACTTTTTGCCAATACGGGAAGACTACAAGGTAGAACGATTAGCCCGAATCTACACCGACGAGATCATTTGTAATCATGGTACGCCTCGTGACATCATCTCTGATCGAGATGCTCGGTTTACCTCGCGACTGTGGGAAACGTTTCAAACGGCACTCGGTACATCGCTCAATCTAAGTACCGCTTTCCACCCTCAAATCGACGGTCAGACTGAAAGAACGATTCGTACTCTTGAAGACATGCTCTGTTCGTGTGTCATAGACTTCGGTGGTAATTGGGATAAATACCTGCCGCTAGTCGAATTCTCGTATAACAACAGCTATCATTCCAGCATTCAAATGGCACCATTCGAGGCTTTATACGGAAGAAGATGTCGATCGCCTATTGTGTGGCACGAGATCGGTCATTCGCAATTAACCGGTCCTAAGCTATTACAAGAAACGACAGACAGAATTTTCCAAATTCGAGACAACTTGCTAAAAGCACGGAATCGACAGAAAAGTTATGCCGATAGACGACGCAAGCCCCTTGAATTTGACGTTGGTGACTACGTACTCCTAAAGGTATCGCCTTGGAAGGGTGTGGTCCGATTCGGCAAGAAAGGGAAGCTCCCGCCTCGATATGTTGGACCTTTTAAGATTCTGGAAAGGATCGGAAAAGTCGCCTACAGACTCGAACTACCGGAGGAACTTAGTAACGTCCACCCGACTTTCCACGTTTCGAACCTCCGCAAGTGCCTGGCTGAGCATGATCTAATTGTACCTCTCGATGACCTTCAAGTAAACGAAACATTACACTTCGTGGAAAAGCCTGTTGAAATCATGGACCGCCAAACCAAGCAACTCAGACGCTCTCGCATTCCTATTGTGAAAGTTCGATGGGAAGGCAGACGAGGCGCAGAGTTCACTTGGGAACTCGAAAGCGACATGAAGACGAAGTACCCGCAGTTATTCAAAGAGAAAGTCTAGAGAGAGAAAGTGATTCACGGTGGTATACAACTTGCAGCTTAATTTCGGGACGAAATTCCCTAAACAAGGGGAGGCTGTAACACCCCGTGTTTTCGAGAAGTCAAGGTCAAAGTCAACGACCGATTTCGCGCGACTTGACTTATAGTAGATTTCTTTTATGTGTTTAATTTAGTTGTATTATGTGGAGTAAGTGTCTATAATTACAATAATCGACGTATTACAATCGCCATCTAATCGGCTTACGACTGTGAACTGTGGGAAGTAACAATGCGATAAAGTTAACAAAACGATAATCGAAGTATGCTAATCAAATCGACCTCGAATCAAATCTCAACTCGAAATAAGCTTTTGGAATATTGTTATACGTGTGTGTGTGCCATACTTGTTACCTGTGCATGTTTATTTATGTAATGTTGTGGTAATCAATCGAAATGCAATCGAACTCAATCGACATCGAACTCGAATCACAATCGAACTATGATAATTAGAGGAGAAAGGATAGTGCGAGATATGAGTGGTTGGGATTAAAAGTAATTTGACTAGGAAACCCTATCGTATCGAACCGCTCGTAACCGAAATCGAAATATCAAAAATCGTCACACCGAACACTCGAAATGTGCAGCTGATCGATCAGGCTACCAGCCGATCGAACAGCCAGCCGAACGGACTGCCGTCCGATCGGACAGGCTGTCCGATCGAGCTGCCTGGCCGATTGGCCAGCACTTTCTCCTTTTGGCATCCTATAAATACCCCTCTCATTGTCATTCTTTCTACTTTTGGAAACCTCTGTCCGACCAGCTCGTGTTCCTCACCTTTTCTCAGATTCCTCTCGATTCCGGTAAGTTTTCGTCCTAAATCTTGTACTTTCTTGATCTACACGCACTCCTACACCTTTCTATCTTTCAAATCTTAACTTTTAACCGTGAAATCATCGAGATTCAAGTATTCTAGGATGATGTCATCATGGGTTCTTGAAGAACTTCATGTTTTGGCCTCAATCCACCAAGAATAACTTGGATCTAGCCGATTTCCACATAAACAAACAAAGATCTCTCATAGATCTAAACATATACACGGTGAAAAGGATTGAAAGATGGATTTTCCAACTTTCTTTCAACTCTTTTTCACTCAATACCTTTAAACCGATAGAAACGAAACCTGTGCCGACTTACAAATCACTCCGGTGGTTGCATGGCTCAAGATCCGGATTCTATCCACGAGATTAACCGATTTCGGGTTAAACGGTAAACTCCGTTCCGAACAGTTCACCAGCCGGATTTGGGTGATTCCTGTCCGACCAGGGGAACCAACTAAGGACGAGGGATCTATGGTTCGACTCGTTGTCAAAATACCTCGATAAAATGACAAACCAGCATAACAACCAAGTGTTAGGCGAATAGGCTGATCAGGTCAGGGTGCTGACCGATCGGACTGCTGTCCGAACGGACAGCCAGCCGATCGGACAGTCAGCCGATCGACTGGCCGGCCGATCGGTTAACACATGGTCCCACACAATCAATTTATTTTGAAGACTAGTATTGAACGAACTGTTGTTCGATCGAACTACTGTCCGATCGGATTACTCTTCGGATCATGAGATACTATACTTCAACACTTAATCGATTTTTTTGTCAACATGTTCGATGCACTAGGAGTGCCACCCGATCGAACAGCCGTCCGATCAGGTGACACCTTGCTAAGAACTTGTCATAGTTGTTGACTATTGTTGACTTGCCAACCGATCGGTCAGCAAATCATTAAGTTTTGACTTGTTGACCTGTCCGATCGAACACCTGTCCGATCGAACACATGTCCGATCCAAGGCAAATCACTACAATTCATACCTAACCGACCGGGTTGTCGGCCGATCGAACAGCCGTCCGATCGACCGACCTGAAGAGTAAAGGTACTTCAATGTTTTCAAATGCTACAACGAAAACTTCAAAAGTCAAACCATCATACACAAACACATCCTTCTCAAAGGAAGAAACAATCCACTCGAACAGCCATCCGATCGGCTTACCGACCGACCGGACAGCGGTCCGAGCGGACTGTCAACCGAACGATCAGCCGTTCGATCGAACTACCGTCCGATCGACCAGCCGTCCTGCTCTCCAACACTTGTTTTCCGTTTTACACGTCGCTTATTATTATGCTATCAACCATTCAGGCTAACCCTACTCGTTAAGCGCTCCCTTCAATCCATCAACCGCTATGAGTATACTCGATCCCTTTTTACTTTATGCACTTTTGGGTGTTACATACGTTACAACTATTCAAATCACATCAAACACACTACTCAATACTATTTGAACGCTAACCGTTAATGCATGTTATACGTGGCTTATGAATGCTTGTTTGTTATGTTTACACATGGAATGTTGTCTACCTGCCTTAGCAACGATAGTACTATAGTTTGGACTCAGCACCCGTTCACACGGGGGTTGTTAAGGACAATTACTTGCATGGATTACGGTGGTAACCATGTATTGCGAAAAGCCCCGGGCAGTCAACTCGTAGTCATTGGTATCGATGGATCTATGTCGATAACTAACGTGCTTCATTTCACTATGTGTATGTGCTGGTTATGCGTAAACGAATTCGAACTCTATATGCTATTATCAAACTTGTATGCTCACCTTTACATTATATGTATTGACTTTATTTTAACGTATGTGACAGGTGCTTAGGATGCACACCTGGTAGGAAGTTGAAGCTAGAATAAAGCTTTAGAACCCAACAAATAGTTGTCTGTAGTAAATGAATCAAGGGTCTCTAGAAGCAGATAAACAATTGCTCTATTTTGAAATCTGAGTTGTCGGAATAGAATATTTGCCTGGATTTTGTCTGTAATAATTTGTTTACTGTTTGAGACATGGTATGGGACATGTTATTTTAAATTGAATAGTAATGATAATTGTTATGGAAACTTCTGGACAATCTGTTTCGCTCAGTGTCATGCCCCGATGATTCCGCCATCGGTTGGGGTGTGACAGTAACGTACTGTCATCCCGACTTACTACTCGCAGTAGTAAATTTTGTAAACAAAACCCCAACATACCGGCAGTAATTGAAGAATTACAAAGACTCAATCACCGCTTAATCACATTGTAAAACATTTAAGGTTTTGTAAAATATTACAAAAAGGTTATAAAAAAGAGGATAAACTCACATTGCTGTCTTAGACTTCGCGTAAGGGTTTCCTGGGAATAATCTATAATTTATACAAATGTATATAGATTAGTATAATAACCCTTTGATAATATTAATGATACCCTCCCCGAGACGGCATTCCAACAACTACGTCGGGCAGAACCACGACAGTTGTTACGGAACCCTAAATCAATCGGGCAGCGTATCTATTACGAAACTGGGGTTATAATACTTACAACGGAGCAGAACCTCGCTAATTAGGGGGATATAATACCCGCATATTACTTCTACTACTCAGAATTTCACTTAAGAAAGAAAAGAAATGAACGAGTAATACTGAAACTCGATGCCTGCTTATATAGGTGCTGAACCTGGGTCTCTCGCGGCCCGCGTAAGAGTAGACGAAGGTCTACGCGGCCCGCGTCAAAGCTAGTCAACGGACTAGCTTGTCCGGCTCATCAAGTAGGTCCGCCACGATGTCGACACGTGTCGGCCTGGGGTGTCTCCGCGTTGTTGATCTTACGCGGCCCGCCTAAGCTTAAAGATCAACGAAATTAGTTTTCCAACCTTGATACCGCCCGCGTAAATGGTTGGGGTGGGTCTACGCGGCCCGCCTCAACTTAATAATCAGATTTTTATTTTATTTATTTAAAGCTATATCTTATTTCAGGCTCGGTGGGTGTAATTAAAGACATATTGGGACATTTTAACATATACTAGGGTATAGGAAATATTATGAGGGTGTCGGTTTTATTTGAGGATTGTTATAGGTGGTTTGCACATGTCGTTGCTGGGGAAGATTGTTGTGGGATTAGGGTTTTTTTTTTTGGAAAGATGATGTGTGGCAATGGGGGAGAAATATAATCTGCTGGTTATATAGGGGTTAAATAAATTGTGCATAATTAATTTAGTTTATTAATATGTTATAATAAATTAAGATGGACAAAATTACCCCTGCACAAAAAGACAAAATAGCCAGTTTTCAACAGTCAAATAAGGGGTTTTTTGAATTTTAGACTAAAATGGCAATAAAAGTGAAACCACAGGGATAGAGGTGTACAAAAAAACCGGTTTTAGAATCGAAACCGGGAAAAAAACCGACACCGGTTTTTTTTTTAACCGGTTTTTTTATAACCGAACCGCCGGTTATAGACCGGTTAGGATTCTTGGTATGAAAAACCGGTTAATAACCGAAACCGGTTTTAATAACCGAAACCGGTTTTAAAAAAAACCGGTTAAACCGGTAAAAAACCGGTCCCAACCGGTTACACCGGTTCTTGTTTTGGACTTGAAAAACTGGTTAGTAACCGAAACCGGTTATTAAAAAAACCGGTTTTCATTTTGGATGAAAAAAACCGGTTCGGTTAATAACCGAAACCGGTTTTTGAAAAAAACCGATTTGTACACCTCTACACAGGGACCCAGATTTAAAAGGTTTGAGATTTGGACTAAAATGGCAAAAGTGCCCAAACCACAGGGACCAAAATGACAGTTTACTCAAACAATAGACAAGATAGAAATCTAGAATCACTTGGTTCCGACTCTTCTTTTACGTATCCTTTAATGATTTCCGCACATCGGGTTTTTAAGAGATTATCTTAGTTATAGTGGCATGTCCCTTTTTTAGAGGCAACGCTACCCTCAGCCATATTGGTCTGAGTCAGCAAGGATACAGTCCCGCAAAGCCGAAATATTGAAATGTAAGTTATTAACCGATTTATTTGATGGTTCGGTTGTAGGTTTTTGGTTAACCACACATTCACAAAACCTATTAACCAAACCGAACGGGCAGATTTGACTATCACCGTTTCCATCTTGAGCCTTAATACGTTCTTCATATGCTTTTAACCATTCTATTACTTCCTCAACTACATCCGTTTCCAAATCCAGATGCTGGTCAACTGGTGCTACGAAGAAACTTATCCGACACGAAACACAGTAAAGTAATTTTATAGACCAACATAGCAACTTCAATCGTGGAACCCAGACTGTTGAATTTTGATACCACCTCGCTAAGTTTACCCGCATATTTGTCGATGGATTCACCACACCCCGGCCTATGGCTTGACAGCCTCCCAAATCCCTTTGGCATCCACTATTGCCTCCATCTTGATCGCTCAATACGTGTAATTTGATCGGACACTGAAACGGTACGCTGCCAGATTCTCTAACTGGAACAATGGCAGCTACATTAGCAGCCCTTTGTGGACCCTTGAACGTCACTATAATCACCAAATATCGAAATAACACATAGAAATTGCGTAAGGCGAACCCATTCAATAATATTTCAGATTGCATCACACATTTTGGCAAAGCTAAAGATCGTTGACTTGCACGTAATATTTGATTTAAAAGTTGTAAAAACTCTTCTTTGTATCAAAGATGAACTTTTGCAATGGAAGTATGACAGAATGTTTTCCAACTAATCAAGAACATAAATACGCGAAGCAATATCTTGAACCAACCAATCAAATCCCTCCAGCAACCCCTCTCCCGTGTATGCGCTGCAACCTACAATCCTCCAATGTCGGGTTTTATCCATCGCATCCAAATTCAATACCTTAAAATCATCAAACATCAAGTCAATTAATTAGGAGCTAAACAATTTTACAAGACATTGTACTGTGTCGACAGTTTCAGCAGTTACCCCCATTGTGCATTTAACATGAACGTTTGCTGCATATATTTTGTCTCAACTTTGACCCATTTACTTATAATTGGGTCGATTTGGATTGTCACGTCTCAGATTAGCCAGATCAATAAAAAATTTAGCTAAAAGGAGTCTTATCTTTAATGCATATAACTGCCTAAATTGTTTTATTTAAAGACTTAAATATTTACTATAATAGTATTGTTTTCGTATTTCAGAATCATAATTAACACAATAATTATAAATAGAGGCCGGTTAACGTACAAAATGCCTTAACGTACATTGCGTACGAGAGGCATTATCAACATGCAATTTTGGTTTATAACATGCGACTTCCATTTTTTTTTCACATGCGATTTCCCTTTTATTTAACACATGCGATTTTCAGTTTCTTAGACACATGCGATTTCATTGTTTTATAACATAATGTGCGACTTCAGTTTTTTTAAACACATGCGATTTTGACTTTTTATAACACAACGTGTGATTTGCCATCGCGTACGTAATGTACGTTAAGACCAATTGTACGATATACTTTTTCATTATAAATGAAAGTTGTAAAATGGACAAAAAAAAAATCTTAAAAAGTGGTTGTGGGCCAACCCAGTATTGAAAATGACTAGTTTCAACTCGATCGCATTTTGAGCCGTAACCCAACACGCCCGACCCGCCATCTTGCTGCCTTGAAAGAGTCCATATGAAATTAGAAAGCGCGTTTTTTGAGTAACGACAAACTTACTTTAGCTATTTCCTCCGGTGAAAGAGCGCCTTGTATATCCTGCTTGTTAGCAAAAACGAGTAGTGAAGCTCCTGACAGCCTCTGTATGAACATTAAAAAAAGGAAAAGAATCAAGTTTGAAAGATAGATCAAGTGACAATATTCCACTAATACGTGAAGTGACAATATATCATTATACTGTTAGACATGGTATTTAGTTTTTTTTCTCAATAATATAATGCTGAAATAAGACTTAGCTATAGACAAGTTCAAGGGCTGCAGGACCAACATATTCCCTCATTCTTTGACTTAGACAAACACACTAAGCTTTACAATTAAAACTGATATAGTTTTGAAAAGAGAAGTGCAAAATATATAGTAAACCCTATAGCAAATGATACATATAAAAAAAGGTGTGACGTTAGTAATTAAATCCATATCAAACTCAAGAAATAATATTCTCTTTACCAACAATGAAAAGAATATAAGCCCTTCATATATGCCTGCTTACTAATTCAATGGTTCTCTTTCAAACAAATATAGCTCAACTCAAAGAAAGTAGTAGATAAATATACCCACTTTTATGAATCGCATACCCGAACAAAGAGACAGATAATTTTATAATCATATCAAACAAAGAGACTGACCATTTAGGCATTTATGCAGCTTAATTTGATTAAAGAGAGTATAAATGTGTGATTAATAGCTATTTTGTTCAAGTAGTGTTAAAAGTAAAACGACCATTTAGTCCATTTTTTCTAGCAAGGTTAACTTTCTATTATGACGTACAGATAGAAATAATGAACACGTAAACAAAAATGGACATAGATATACTCTACTCCATGTTGAAACCTAGGAAGTGCCACTAGAAAGACTACACAATTTTTCAAAAATGGCATCAAACCCACTTGGAATTAAGAGATATGTAAAGGCATGTTCACAAAGATCCAATTCGTATACAAAGTCAAATAATGACAATTTCAGAACAAAAACAAACATCCACAGTTCACAAAGATCCAATTCATATACGAAGTCAAAAATGTTAATTTTGGAACAAAAAAGTCAAAGTTGGAAGTACCTCTTCCTTTAATAGATTATCCAGCTCAAATTTACAGTCATCCAGCCTTCGAAGATCTGAACTGTCAACAACCCATACTAATCCATCAGTTTGCTCAAAGTAGTTTCTCCAGTAAGATCGTATCGTCTTTTGACCCCCAACATCCCATATGTTAAGGGTGTACCTGCCATTATCTTTTCGTTAATGCTAAAAAACAAGTTCCACCGTAACACCAGCAAAGGTAATGAATGATCAATAATAAAACCAAGTGGCATTCAGACCGATGGTATCAGTGGTCAAACGTCATTACAATCCTTAGATTGTGAGTTTAGATCTCTATAAAGAAATCAGTCAATCAGTTGCTGACCATCTAAAATATGAACAAGAAAAACACACGAAAGTGTCTATACATGCAAAAACACTTGTGTACATTACACAACAAACTTGAGCAATTATTTAATTTCCAAACAAGATGCGCATTCTCACACACATGTTTTGAGTTTTATCCCATTAAACCCATCGGATACAGACAAACAACATGCTTGCAGAAATGCAAAAGGAACATTTCAAGTAGGCAAAAGGCAGCAACAAAACTGAAGCTGGCATACCGGATTGTTCGTCTTTTATCGCCTTTTTACAAGTGCGTAAGCCGTAAGGTGTTTAGAAACGAAATATCAAATAAAATTGTTCAAATCCTAATCAATCATTTAAGAATTATGACCAGATCCTAATTATTTTAACCTAAACCTTTCCACACAACCAAACAAAAAACAATAAAAAAGTGATCTGCATTACCAGCCATAACTGGTCACTCCGTTTCATAAAAACCAACATCCTAACGAAAGCATAAAACAATATCACTCACACTTTTATAAAACAGCTAACCAACACTGCATCTACTTAATAAAAGGATAACAATAAACAATATAGCCACTCTAATCACTATCTTGTAATGTCATGGCAGTGAATATTTTTCATCTCGTTAACAACAACAACAACAATCATACCCAGTAAATCCCACTTATAGCAATTAGCAAAGCTATCCGTAGGGTCTGGGGAGGGTGAGAATGTGAGATGTAGGCAAGCCTTACGGCCTTACCTCTATCCCAAGGGATAAAGAGGCTGCTTCCGGTGAGACCCCCAGCTCCAACGCCATATCCAGACATCAAAGATACATCCAAACATACAAGACACATAGCTACTAAAAAAACAACATAAACATAGTGCACTAAAGATGTTTTAGCAGGCTACCAAATAGACAATTAGTAACATACAACACAACACAAAACACACAGACAAGCAAAAACATGCAAAGGCCCCCAAAGCACATCAAACATCCTAAGCTCCTAAAGAACGAGTTTAATGTTAAACCAAACTACCGTCCTAAAAGTCCTTAACCTTAATCCTACGTCTCCGCAAACTCCATGTCCTTATAGAGGAGCAATTCTAGCAAGTCCTTAACATAGTGCACTAAAGATATTTTTCATCTCGTTAATCGCTAGTAAATACTCAACAGCAACATCATTCTGCTGAAGAGTATATGAGCTCTACTTCTCTAACCATCACTTTGTTTTTACTCTCATTCTACAGTAAATTACAAAATCAAAGAACTGTTGATGTCTATGTGTGTGTTGTGTGTGTGTGTGTGTGTGAGAGAGAGAGAGAGAGCATATATATACTTATCGTAGGTCATGGTTTCGATGTTGAAACCAAGGGTAGGACTAATAACACTGGTATCTTCACCATTGATTTTCAATACTATTGTTGTTTTCCCCGAATTGTCGAGGCCCCTGTCAACTCAACAACTCAGTTTCACCAATATAAAAACCAAATATAAAAGTAGGCAGGCAATAATAGCCAAAAGGAAAACATACACCATAAGAATGCGCATTTCTTTTTCCTTACGCTTGATCTTCCGAATGATGCTGAGGAGCCCCATCACTTGTCAAAAACCCGGATCGGAGAAATAGGTTTCTGGATCTGATTGCACTTCCTTCCTTGGTGAAGAATGAAGAATTTACGAACTGTAAGCCCTTGAAGGAGATGATTATTTTATTTTTCAAAATACATACAAAACATATTATTAAAACTTATTTATTAATTAAAGTTTTGAACAATATGTGATGAAGTGGCTCCCAATGAATTGTAATGTGTTTCCGTGAAGGGCTGAAATGGGAAGGATTCCTAAGAGTTTGGCGCTTAGAAACCGAAATATTGAAGTGGAAGATGTTACTTGTCCTCTTTGCAAGTTCAATGATGAATCGGTTGAACATTTGTTCACGTCTTGCATTATCGCTTCCATGGGATGGCACCATGTGAGTGAGTGGTGTAAAGTGGCTCTGTTCCATGTGTGCCGTTTAGAGATCTTTTGGAGCTTTACAACCACGTAGGCTTGATAGGGGTGGCTACTGGCTAGGGAGGCTTTCCATGGGATTGTGATTGTTACGTGTTGGAGTATTTGGCGTGCTAGGAATGGTCTCAGGTTTGAAAACAAGCAAGTGCGGGTTGAAGATATTATTAGAGAAGTGAAAGCGATAGGTTTTCTTTGGATTAGTAGTAGGTTTAAAGCTAGCTTTGTTTCTTGGACCAAGTGGTGTAATTTTGTAATTATGTAAAGCTGGTTTTTGTGGTTAGCCGCCTCGTTTTGTGGGTTGTGTGTTTTTAATGAAGTTTACGTTTCAAAAAAAAAAAGTTTTGAACAATAAATTACACCTGAATACGGTCTAACCATATAATTGCAACGATTTGAATTTACACCATTTTTATCAGAAGCCACTAAATCACCAGGTAAGTATTGAGTTATTCTTATAGCGAATATTTGATTTCAATTTTAGGTTCAAATATCTTTCATGATAATAGTCATTTTGTTTGTTACTGCATTTAATTATTTAGGTGTATTAGGCTAGGGGGTATGGGGTCCGTCCCCACCCCGTCGAGGAACGGCGACGGCCGTCAAACCCGCCCCCCCCCCGGTCCCGTCCTCAACGTCGAGATCTTGCCGGTTGCGACGAACCAATTATGGTGGGCCCCCAGTCCTCAACGTCGAGATCTTGCCACCGCCGGGAACTACAACCACCACCACCACAAATTCGCCGCCACCACCACTCAATCAATCAACTTCCAATTTTGCAAGAAAAACCGAAAATTTTTGCAAGAAAAACCGAAATTTGAAAAACATACCTGAGTCACTTGAAATTTGCAAGAAAAACCGAAAATTTTTCGTGTATGATGGGTCCCGAATCGAACCGAATCAGTGAGTGAAAGGTAATTCTTGTTGGTGGGTTTTGTTGTGTGAGGAAAACCGATCACAAAGGTGAAAAAATTGGGAGGAAATGGTGGAATTTCGGCAGAGATATGGTGGTGGAGGTAGGGTTCGGCGGTGGGTGTTGGGTGAAAGAGTTTTGGTGAGTTTGGGGAAGAAAGGTGAGAAGGATAGGGTTAAAAAACATAAAAGTGGTGGGGGATGACTATGACTAGGACCATCCTCCATACCCTCTAGTTCTGTGAGATAGACTATCTTTGGGAGTACTATGACATGGCGCCTATGTGGCGGATCATCCTCACGACCATCACCATACCCTCTAGCCTTATCTTATGTCTTTGTTTGATCTAAATTATGTAACACATAATAAAATGTAGGACTGAGTTTAAGTTGTAGTTTTTAGATGAAGGTAAATATTAGAGAAGTGTTGCTTAATATAGAACCAAATCCTTTACCAAAACAAAAATATATAGAACCAAATCGGAATTAGATTTTTTTTTTTTTTTTTTGAAAAGTAAACTTAGAAAACCGGGGACTCCCCAAAAACAATAACCTAAAACCAGGACAAAAATTACAACACATACATAGGATATTTACTACGCCCCGCTTGTGGTATGCTCATATAATGTATATATGTGTGGGCGCTCGGGGGGCAAAAGTGAAAGGGCACTAATTTTAACGTTATTTTACTAATTTCGTGAAAATAACGTTAAAAGAGGGGGATGGTTAATCATGCATCATGTGGTGGCGTTGATAGCCAAAAGACAAGGGGGTACATGCACTAATCGGTGTTTGTCTCAATTGCCGAGTGTTATGTGCCTTATGTCCAAGGCTTGATGCAAAACTACAATCGAGCCGGGGGGTCTCATTGGAAGCAGCTTCTCTATTCCTATGGGGTAGAGGTAAGGCTGTCTACATCTCACCCTCCTCAGACCTTACCTTAACTTTGCTATTGGTGGGATATACTGAGTATGATGATGATGATGATGATGATGACATAGGATATTTACATCATTCAACCCAATCTAAATCCCTATATTTAGGCCTGTTATCCAGCCATAGGAATCCTAACGACTTGATGTCTCCCATGATGTCTTCGCTTCTTCCAGTGAAGACACTCAACATGAACATTGTGTATATATTGATTTAAAAACACTCAACACTACATAGGATATTGTCAATGTCAATGTCAGGTTTTTAACATAAAAGTAAAGATTCTTTCGTGTTTGTGGGTGTGTGTGCGAGCAATAATGTTTATCATTAAAACAAGGAAAAATTACAAGTTTTGTCCTTTATTTTAATACCACTTATCAGGCGATGTCATTTTTAACAAATTTTGACAAGTTTTGTCCTTTACTAGGAATTTTGTTGCACTTTTTGTCCTTTAGGCTTAACTCAGTTAGATTTTCTTGTTAAAGCTTGTCACCTAAGGGTATTTTAGTCTTTTTACCCATTTATTTAATAATATTTAAAAGAATAAAACAAAATATTTTAGTGTTTGACTCTTGAAATAAATAGGTAAAAAGACTAAAATACCCTTGAGGTGACAAGATTTAACAAGAAAATCTAACTGAGTTAAACCTAAAGGACAAAACGTGCAATAAAATTCCTTGTAAAGGGCAAAACTTGTCAAAATTCGTTAAAAATGATACAGCCTGATAAGTGCTATTAAGATAAAGGACAAAACTTTAATTTATTCTTAAAACAAAGACGTTATCTTCATCAATGGACTTTCACAAAGTACGCATTTGCAGTTTCGCCTACAAAACGAACATATAAAACCGCCTATTGTAACATTGCATGTTCTTTTCATTTTAAAATATACCTTTTAACAAAAAGACTTTTTATATGGTCAATTAATTAATACCTTAAATTTATACGGTAGGAACAAAAGCAAAATTTCTATTGCAATCGTAACCAGCAAGAAGAAAAGAATATACAATGTCCATAAATTATAAATAATTCATATCATCCGGCACATGAGTAACACCTCAAAATCAAAATCGAGGCTGCTAGTTAGACACCTTTCACTCAATGATGTTTCATGTCACCTGACACGACACTTCGGGTAACATCTCAAAACTGGTACAACATTATGTTGGTGGTATGGTATCTGCTCTACTTTGGCACTTTCAGCAAATGTACACTCTTCACAAAACCTTTTCCGGTTTTACCAACATCTTTCAGCGTATCCAACACGTTTTTTGTGACTCCGCCATCATCTTCTCCATCTCGTTTCCTCTTCTATAAAAATGACAATAATCAATTCACAGTTCACAAATGTTTAACATAAGTAGAAATAAATGTTACTACTTCAAATCGAGAGCTAATACAATGAAGATGGGTTAAAAGATTGAATACCTTCAAGTTCTCTTTTTCCCATGTAAGACCAATGGCATCGCCACCGAAAGAATCATACCACAACTTGAATGTGTTGGGAAAAGCACTCTGCAATAACAATGGATGGCGTATTGATTAGTTATAAGCACCAAGTAACCATCATGCAGAAAAGTGTTTACTTGCCTCCAAATCTTTTACATAACACATCAATGGATCAAAGTTGATATATAACTGATCTTGAAGATCCTTTGTGCTACCCTTGGTCAACAAGTAAGGCTGAAAAGTCTTGCTTGCATTTCCTTGTGCCACAAGTTTTCCTGCATAGTACATGTTTCTGATGAGAAATACTTGTGTTGTATAGAGGTGATAAATGAGTGGGAGTCAAAATGAGTTTGGGGTCAAAAAGGTACTTTTCTATCTGAATTCTTTTTTTGCTATTATATATTATTAATGTAAATTGTATTACAACATAAGCTAAGTAATAAGTTGTTTAAATAAAACGATTAAAAAGAATGACGACTAGTTTGGTGACTTTTAAACCAATTGACATGCTCGACCAATTATGTTTATAGTTTAGTTTTTAAACTTGGCCCATTAGATCCCGTTGGAGTTGTGACATTATCCAAATCGACCCATCTACAAGAAAATCTGTTAAAATTGCTTCCTATTTCAGAAGATAAACTATACCTTGATTAAGTTCAGATGGAAAGAGAAGACGCTCAGGGTGAGGCAGTTTGTCTCTATGAAGAAGAATGACTGCATCATAATTGTTCAATGGAGTCCGAAAGATGCACTGTGAATCACACAGTATGTTCAGTGATGTTAACAATAAAGTCAATTTTTGCCCAGAATAAATAACGGATTGATTAAATCAGTCGAGCTCACCTCCCACCCGTACGAATCTTGCTGACCTTGCATAATGAGTTTAGTCAGCAAGTTTGAACTGCTTTTAGCGTAGGCAGCCAGTCTTTTGAGCTCCTATCACATAAAAAGTTGAAAATATTTATGAAATCGCATCTCACAAGAAATAAGCTTGCTTCTACAATGATAGATTTATAAAACTAAGTGGTATGCAACCACAATTATTGAGAAGAAACACTCACTGTTATGCTTGGAGATGAGCTGGTCCATGCTTCAGATCCCTTATCATAAGCTGTGGCTACATACATGGCAGATATTATACTTCCCGTCCCTTCTTCATAAGCTTTTCTACTTAACGAGAATTTATCCTGTAAAATGTTAAAGATCGTGTCTACTAATTTATTCTCCCACGATTAGCCAGATAAATAATGAAGTTTGGCACTCAGTAAATGACTTACATTGATCTCTTTTTCATCATCGGGCGTCATATCCTCATTTATATCAACAATCATAGGAGTAAACATCCAGTCATGTTCAGATAATAGTCTCAGAAACCTGTTTACCAAATGTATCTCAATATACACTTTACAAGTGAAGCCAAACGATAACTAAAAGAAGAGATGAAACCTTAAAAATCCGGAAATTCGTGAGCAAGGAGCAGAAAATGGCAACGCCTTCTGAAAAATATATGCAACCACAAGATCAATTACTTCCTCCATGATAGAAGCTGAGAAGAGATGCGCAGCGACCCATCGTTTTGCCAACCTTCATGGTAATAAACAAAGTTAAAAGTAAAAAAAACAAGACTTATCAATTTAGTCCTTTGTTTTCAGATCTGAGACAAAATTGGGATTGGAGTTTAATGTTAAAAATTGCTTACTGAACAACTGGTCCATATAACGGATAGCGGCCGGCAAGACCATTAATCATGCTCGAATGCTGACTTCTCAGAAATAGATATTTGTCTGTTGGGGAAACCCTTTTTACTTGGTAACTCTCAGCTGCATTAGAAAGAACACGTATCATTTAATATTGGAACATAATTATTAAGGGTCACATTTTCAACACATTTACATATTTGTCTTTTATATGAAGTGGTGAAATAAAAAGAAACTTACGCTAAAGGGAACATATAAAGTAGGTTGCAAGTCACTTGAATTCTAATTTTAATGCATACAACCTTCTTGGTTTTTTAATTCAAAGATCCACAATAATATTGCATTAAAAGTGTTTTCTACTATTTATAAAAATAAAAACGAAAAAGGCTTGACTCTGGGTCAACCCCACCCCACCCATACCCTAACGACCCATTTCAACCTAGGGGTGCAAACGAGCCGAGCGACTAGCGAGCTGCTTGAAATCGGCTTGAAAAAAAGCTCGAAATGAGCCGAGCCTTATCGATCCCGGGCCGAGCTTGAGCCTAAAATAAAGCTCACCCGAGCTCGAGCCTAGCATGTGAAGCTCGTCAGGCTCATCGAGCCTTAGTGTAATATTAGTTTTATTAAAATATAACATTTACCCCTTATTTAAAGTGGTCTAGTAAACGAGCCAAGCCAAGCTTATTTAAACTTGTTTACAAACCGAGCCCGAACCTAAAAATAAGCTTGTTTAGTAAATGAGCCCGAGCTTCGCTCATCGAGCTCACGAGCCTAAATGAGTCTATTATTTATGTTATTTTTATATAATATATTAATTAATTAATAGATAATAAACGAGCCAAGCTCGATCTTGAGAAACTACCAACGAGCTCGAGCTTCATATGTTAATCGAGCTCGGCTCGGCTCGTTTGCACCCCTATTTCAACCTAATCAGTGTTCATTGATTTTTTTCTTTTTTTATGATAAAGAAACTTTGTTCTTACCTTGTCCATTTAACAAGTCGAGACCCCTTTCATGCAAAATTTTGAGGCGGAACACATATCCAGACAAGAAAACATCCACACCTTCCTCTGAAGGGCACCATTTCATTCCATAATCCTTCTCAAGGCTATTAATTATTATTGCAACACAATCAGAAACAATACTTTTACTAGAAAATTAACGAACACATGATGTATCAACTTACCACTCTCCAATTCTAAGCAGGAACGCAGCTTTAGTTTTCTCAATTGCCGCATCATCCATCGGCCAGTTCCCTGAACCTTCCAACTACAGTATAAAGAAGAACTAAGTCCATAAATTGCTGCAATTATTAACTGACAACATCGAATTCAACACCTAACATACCTGAATCATAACTTCCATTGATGGTAAACAGGTTGAGCTAATTCTATTTCCAGCTTTGGTTCCATTAGCCAATGGATGAGGTCGAGGAGGAAAAACTGATGTGTGGCGGAAAGCTGTATATATACGTAAAAATAGTGCGTAAGATATAAAATTTAACTTATTGATGATTGAATATCACATGTGCATAGTGCATACAGGTGGCAAGTTTTCAAGTTATTTTTTACGTCAAATGCGTAAATTTCAAAATATTTGCTTAAAAAGGAAACATGCCAAATGGGACAAACAGGTTTGAAACTGATGTGAAGTGTGTATTAATGCTTACAAGTTACAAACTATTAGATAGCTTTATCTAACAATACTGGATCAAGATAAACATGGCCATACTAATATGTTCGAATAACAATTACTGAATGCAAGTGGTCTCAGTATTTAGTCTCTAATCAACCATATGCAAGTGTCTCAATATTCAGTCTCTAATTAATTGTATGCAAGTGGGCTCAATGTTTAGTGTCTTTATTAGATTACAAACAAATATAACTACTCAACAGATAGTATTAAACCTGAGTCCAGGGGCTGCACACTGGAGATTGCCAAAGGAACATCACTCAGAAGACGTAGACGCTTAGATAGAGTACCGAAACTTTCAAGCAAACTTCCATCAGAAGCCAGATCTGTATCGCATGATGAACTTCAATCACTTAAAATCCAAGAAAATTACATGTAAACATGTAATATTTGTCTCTAAAAAGTACCAACAGATCTACAAATGGTGTATGAAATAACTCTTTAAAATACCTCCACCTTCACAAGCCAATGAGAAATCAAGTTGATCAACAGCATGCATAATCTTATCTTCTGCCAAGGATAGATGTCGCTTAAGCACATACTCAGTGACGTTTTTTATGATAAGATATCTCTTTGCAGGCTTACACTCCCAGACTATGAAAATAAAATATATAAATATAAAAAACAGTAAAAATTAAAAAAAAAACAAAAAAGCCTAAAAAGTGGTAACAATTGGAAGCACATTACTTACAAACGCATTCCCTTGTACCACTTTTAAATTGGTACAACTCGGCCACATCTCCCCAAAACTTCCGAAACTTCAAAGCCTGTAGATAATAAAAGTTAATACTAGTAGTATGTATCAACAGACACATGTATAAGTATAAGATTAACATGCAAGAACACGTGCCTCTTCTTTATTCCCAAAAAACGGACCCCTAGTGTACTGATCATATGCGTCTGGCAAGCTGAGAGAAATTCCAACCGTTAACGGCTCTTTGTCAAACTCTGCTAAACCCTAAAATTTCAAATTTCGTCAGTAGTTTGAATGCATATGAAAACATGCCATATATTCACAAACATGAAATCACATACATCGTTGATACACCGTGTCGATGTTGCATTCTGCCATGTCACGCGTACAGACTTTACTCTGTCTCCTAAGCCTTCTTTAAGCAAAGAATGTACCTTGTCCTCGTATAGTCTCCAGCATTCATTATCCAAACAGAACCCTTGTGCAGAAACTTCAGTCTTCCCCTTCAAGTTTAATCTATATAAACACATATATAAAATGTTAACAAAATTTTCCAAATAAGTAGACTATGTCAGTGATGATTGCATTACCTCATACAATAGTCAAATTTAGCAGGAAAGTCAACCTTGGTCATAAATAGCTCAACAAAACCTCCCTCTTTACATTTATCGATACACCTAAGCGCCAAAGCGGCCTCTGCTTGAAGCTGAAATACAAAAAAGTATAAAAGTAAAATAAAAAAGTGGAGAAAATAGAAATGCCTTTTGTCTTTGTAGAACATATAATGAAGGTTATCCTGATAACCATAGATACCTCATTCAAACCACCCATTGTCATTCGGTACGCTAAATTGAAATGAGCTGATAAATCACATAAAACCACAGGAAAATACTTTACATATTTCTTTCTTTCCTGCAAAATAAAAAAAGTCAAATATTCAGCAACTTTGATACATATATAAAATAACAAAAAATAAAAAAAATGAGAATGCCAATGGCAATAGCATACCTCCTTAGACATATCACTTCCTCCCTGAGGCTTGATGAAAATCCCATTGCCCCACAACTTAGAAGAGGCTGCCAAACCCAATAAACAGTATATTAACAATATAACTTTTATGGTCATTGCAAATAACACCCTAAAGGTTATAATCTATTACAAACCATTTTTAAGGAACACACATACCAATAAAGTCCAATGTGATACGAAAAATCTGCATTACTGTCATTGCCTTGTTAAGACGAGCTTTACCAGATTCTGAAGCAAGGTATGCCATTATGATCGAGATAAGGTACCCATTTACTGAATCATGAGTGTTCAAAGAACTTCTTTGTCGAGCCCATACCTAAATCAATAAAATAAACCTAAATTTTGTTCACAATATCATGGGTATGGTGTATTAAGAGTTTAAAATTCACATGGAATGTCATCATACCTTAAGCAAAACTAAAGCCTCCTGTAAAGCCTTCCATCCTGTAAATGTCGTTTTAATAAATTCTGCACCTTGTTCCATAAACATGTCCTCCAATACACTGTTGTTGTACATAGGTGTAGCCTCAGAAACACCTTAAGAGCACATAAATTAATTATTTGAGAGTATTCACAAAATACAAATGGATAAAAGGTATAAAGGATTTAAGATGTATTCAAATAATAATAAGTGCTACCTTCGCTCAAGGTATGAAGATTGTTGCGCTCTATGTTCAACTTTTGGACATTAAAACGAGATTCTGCTGTTGGAATTAACCTTACAGAAACTGGAAGTCCAGCAGAGTTCACAGCTACAGTATACAAAAAAATATATATATATATTTCTTTCAGATAAGTATTACAGACGGGGTTGCCATTAAAAGAATTGTGTAAATCAAGTTACTGACCAGGATAGACAACAAGAATAGGTTTTCTGGCCTCGTTTTGAAAGAAGGACCATTCTACTTTTTGAGCTACAGAAGAAGATTCCAGATACTTCTTAATAATGCAGAGATACAGGCATCTTTTTCCATGGTACCGATGATTCAAGAAGTCTTTCTCATGGAAGCACTCCTGAAACCAAAACACCATAGAATGTGAAACAGAACTAATTAAAAATTAAAAATTACAATCTTACAAATATACTACTTATACAAAATATTAGCATCTTTATCCTATTTCAGTTACCACCTTACTGTAGTTTTCTGCCACTGATTAATCATTTTTTCTTGATCAATCTCAGGCATAGTTATCGATAGCGAATAGCGACAAATAGCGACGAGGTACCTATATGCTATGTAGCGATAGCGACGAAATAGCGCCCGCTATTTTGTGTTTAGCGATAAGGTAGTTAAAAATTTAAGAAATAAAAAATAGCTATTTGTAATTTTTTTTATATATATATAATGTTAATTTTATACTTTTTACGTATAAATTTTGAAGTTCAAGGACCAAATGTAAACTAGTGATGATAGAGGGGGTTAAATGTTAAAATACACAAACTAATTTACACTTTTATGTAAATTTTTACAAGTTTTAGGGACTATATGAAAACTAGTGAAAAGAGGGGTTAAAGGTTAAAATCCAAAAAATTATTTAAACCTAAAAAGCTAAAACACAGAACAAACGCAGCCGCTCTTTTCTCTTCTTCTTCTTCCTGACTTCCGGTAGGTTTCCGGCAGAAACTACAGCACCGGAGCCGGAATTCGTGGTCGGAATCCCGCAATAATCACGCTATGGAGTCGCTAAGTAACATATTGCGAGGTATGGTCGATTCGCTACGAAGCGCGCGATAGCGAACGCTATGTTCGCTGTCGATAACTATGATCTCAGGATATTGAATATTGTATGATTGCTATCATATATTTCCTGGGGATCAAAGAAACAATTTATGGAGGTTGATTATTCTGTCTTAAGAAACATTAGAGGTGAGCTAAGCTGATTATCTACGTAATGTTATGATCTCCTTGTGTCCACTACAGTTCTCATTTCTCTGCAATCCTAAAGCTTAACTCATAGCTGTCAATTAAAAGGCGAGACCTAGTCACCTCAAACAGATGCAAGACGAACCCCCAAGTGAACGCTTCAGATTTCAGTCAATCCATGCACCAAACCGTCCTGAACTGGATTGAACCAGCTTGTACAGGACTATCACAAGCCTAAACCAGGCTTCACCAGCTTGAACGGACCTGAACCAATCGTATGGTTCCTTATTTTGACTTGTCTCCCCTTTATAGCCATCTTGCTTCCCAAATTTCTTCACATGAAGCAATGTGTACTTTAAAACCAAATTCTTTTTTCGACTTCAATTTGAAAGAAAACAGTGTTGTTATTATTATATTTGTACAATAGTATCAAACCATAATCTTTATGCCTATTATATACTTTTTATTGTGCTGTTGTGCCCTGGTTTTGCGCCGTGCAGTCCTTAGCGGCTTGTTTGTGCTTTAACTACTATGAGCCCATCTAGTGTTGCACCTAGAACTCGACATATTGAATTAACACGAACTTTGCCATAGATAGAGCTAATTATGGTTACATTTGATCGGCATCTCTACAACATATCAACATACTAAACCCAAATATTATAAACATTCAATGACAAAATGTATCTCTCCTATAGTCCTATCAACTTAACGTACTTATGCATATTACTTTCTCCAGCAGTACATCACATGAACTCACTACCACTACTTAGTAATTAGTATCGGCACCAATGTATAAAAATTACCTTGGGCAATTGAATGTAAAGATCAACATTCACATCAGGCTTCACCACACACTGAAACGAATAACTTCCACCAATTTGAATCGATTTTGGCCGCTTAAACCTAAACTCAACTTTGTCTGCACCGATATCTCTAACAAATTTCGGCGCCAAATCAGCCGTAACCTACCATATTCACAAAAACAACAAATTAGTTTCCTGTATTTAAATAATTATAATTCATTAAAAAATGCAAACTTGAGGTCTAGGGTTTAGGGTTTAAGGACCTGTGTATCTTCGGGGATTTCATTGATGTATTCTTTGATAGATAAAACAACATCATCAACGGTTTTAGTGGTTACTGATGAGTAATCGAGTTGGACTTCTTTCAGTAGCTCAGCCACCTTTAAGTTGAGGGTGTCTGTGTACTCCTCGACGGCAGCCATGGTGGTGGAGCCAAGGAACGTTGGAGTGCGTAGGATTTGGTGCAATTTGTATGAAAGAAGATGAGTGGTTTATTTCCCGTCGTCCTAGCCGGCGGCTGTGGCAAAGATGAAAGAACAGTAACAGTATTACACAGAAGAAGAAGAAGATACCTAATTGGGTAAATTACACTTTTCGTCCTTTATGTTTGTACCTAGTTGCAATGGATGTCCTTTACCTTTAATATTTACAGCCACAGTCCTTTATTTGGAAAACTTAGTACGTCTTTCGTCCTTTAGCACTAACTTGGTTAAAATTTTCAGTTAAATTTATTTAACTAAGGGCAATTTGGTCTTTCTACTTAATTATTTATAGTATAAATAAAAAAATAAAATTAAATATAAATACCATTTTTTCCCTTTCACCCACTCTCTCTCACTTTAAACACACACTCTCTCTCTCTCTCACTTTCTCTCTCTCTCTAAACAAACAACACAGACACCACCCCTGTCTTCCGATTCAGATCCATCACCACCGCCTCCATCAGATCTATTCATCCATCACCACCACCCCTGTCTTCCGAACACCCCGTCGCCGCCATCGGATCTATTCATCCATCACAGGTGACCTGCAACCTTTTGCTTCTTCTGCACATCATAATCAAATTCAAGAAATTAAAAAACCATGTGCAGCCACCACCAAATATTCATCTCTGCTAGCCTCCAGCAACCATGACTCAGTGCCACCTCCACTGCCAGAAACGAGAACAAAAACACAATCAAAAACCCAGATACTCCATATTATAATGCTGCTGCTGCAAGGTAGAATGCAAAAACACAATCAAACACCTAAATCCCCCGCAATCAGATTTAGGGCAAACGATGGCTCTAAAAATCTTTCTTCTGTAGACCCCCAAACGGATGGAAAAATGGGGGCTTGGAATAATAACAAAAACTTACTCAAGTTAAACTATTGGGTAGTAGATACACAGTCACACACATATACATTTATCAAATTCTTGAACTGAATTGATCTTTATGAAACTTTAGATCATGACAACAAGTTGTAAGAAAAGGTGAGTATGAATTACGTACCTCTCTCTGGTCTAGGGTTTAAGCAACTTTCACTCGTCTTTCAGATTTGGGGTGGGGATTCATCGCCATTTTCTAGGGTTTCGGGGTTGTTGCGAGGACTTGCTGCCGCTCTCTTTCTCCGACTACCACCAGTCACCACCTCCTCTCTCTGCAACCAAACCCCACCCTATCACCACCAAATCCACCACTGCCACCACCACCAAAGCTGCGGCCACCACCACCAAATCAGTAACATTAACAACACAACATGAATGACCAACTTAAACCAACAATTAAAACCCAGAAACTCCCAAAACAACAAGATCAAACGAGAACAAAATAGGGTGGTCGTCAGTGGCCGGAGTAGTGGCGGCGGCGGCGGTTGTGAGGAGGAGGAAACTCCTAGGTGAAGATGATGTAGATACAGAGTCAAAATAGGGTTTGTGATTGTGTATTTATAAGTTTTTTATTTTGTTTTTGTTTTATTTATAATATATTTTAATTGGATTGCTAAAAAGACCAAATTGCCCTTAGTTAAATAAATTTAACTGAAAATTTTAACCAAGTTAGTGCTAAAGGACGAAAGACGTACTAAGTTTTCCAAATAAAGGACTGTGGCTGTAAATATTAAAGGTAAAGGACATCCATTGCAACTAGGTACAAACATAAAGGACGAAAAGTGTAATTTTTCCTACCTAATTTTAACTCAGATTTTAGAGTAAATTACAAGTTTTGTCCTTTATGTATGTCCCAAATTGCAGGCGCTGTCCTTTGTCTTTAAAATTGATGAGTTTTGTCCTTAATGTTTGCAAATCTTGCACGTTATGTCCTTTAGGCCAAACCCAGTTAGATTTTTTGGTTAAATCTGGTCATGTGCATGGCACATGAGGGTACATTTGTAATCTCATTGCCCAAGGACTATTGTGTAAGATAAATTATATCAAGGGGCTAATATGTAAAAATAAAACAAAATAATTTAAAATATTATTTTTATAACAATATATATATATATATTTCTGAAATTAGCCCCTGCACCTCCACCACCACCCCCTACAACTGCAGCTTATAACATCATAACCTTCGCCGGAGATCGCTTTTCGAATTCTTGAAAGAGGGAAACCATGTTCTATTAAGCAACTATTGACCAAAACATGAACTCCCCCATTACAAGAACTGACTGAGATGGTATTAGGAAGCAAATTCATTTGCTTTTCTTTCTCAGTATTTAATTTTAGAATATTGCAAACCACTCAACAAACCTATATACCAGATTAAAAACCCCCCAAAATCCCTAAAACCAAAAATATCAAAAACCCCCAAATCTCGAATATCGCCAATTCTGGTTCCGATCTGGATCAGAGACCGGTTAAATCTCCGGTGACGATGTCTGATGCTTGATGCTTGATCTCCGGTGACCGATGTGTGATGCTTGATGCTTGATGACGATGTTCCGATCTGGATCAGAGGAATGATACAACACCACACCCAACAGCAAGGTAAGCAAATTTCAACGACACCTATAGCCCAAATCAGTTGATTAATCAACAAGATTTTGTGGATAATAATTAATCAAAAAACACCTCTGTTCATCATCTTTCTGAATAAAACCCCAAAATTAAACTCAGAAATTAAGCTAAAAACCTATGTTAGAAACTAAACCCATTTCAGATCTGGGTTTGCCGGTGGTGTGAGAAAGGAGAAGGAAGATAAAAACGGTTGGATGATGGTTGTTCATCACAGATCTAGCTAAATAAGGAGATGTAGGAGATTCGGATCACCGGAAAACATCGGTTGGTTCATTATGGCCGGAATAGTGTCAGTTTCTGGTGATTCATTGTTGCCGGAATGGTGTCGGTTTTAGGTTGTGTTTGCTGAATAGAGAGATGAATAAGAGAGATGGAGAGAGATCAGATGAGATAGATATTATATAACCTTTTATTTTTTAGTTTGTTACAAAGTAGCCCCTTAATAAAAGTTCTTTACAAAATAGACCTTGAGAAAGTGAAATGACAATAATAACCTCATGTGCCATGCACATGACCAGATTTAACCAAAAAATCTAACTGGGTTTGGCCTAAAGGACATAACGTGCAAGATCTGCAAACATTAAGGACAAAACTCATCAATTTTAAAGACAAAGGACAGCGCCTGCAATTTTGGACATACATAAAGGACAAAACTTGTAATTTACTCCAGATTTTATATATTGGGCCCTTTTATTTGTGTTTACTTCATTTGTTGAGTTATTAGGTTTTTAAGGTGTAGCTAACCCAAGCCTATTTATTCTAGTTTTTTTTTTTTTTTTTTGTTAAAAGTTCTTCCTTTGTCAACTACTTTGCCATGTTAGTGAGTCGTTACAAGTTTAGGTTGTTCAAAACGTAAACTGCAATTTGCACTTATGAAGAAAGAACTCGGTATCAAGCTGCGACCTTATTCTAAAAATTTTGTTTGTTAAATCCCCTATCTTGTAGAAGCGCTACACATAAGGATGCTAAACAGGTCGGGTACATATGAATCCGAACACGACAAGAATATTAGCGGGTTGACCCGAACACGACCCGTTCAACCCGAATTTTCAAATTTTTTAATTTTTTTTGCAAATTAATATATTACAAATAAAATTTTACTAAAAAAAACACAAATGTATATAATACAATTTTATTTTAATTATAAAATTTTATGTCAATCTTTCTTTTTAAGTTACAATTATGTATAAAATATACACCCAGAATAATTTATGACATAAAACATATTGTATACAAATAAGATATACTATAAATGGGTTAAACGGGTTGACCCGAACATGACCCATTTAGCTAAACGAGTTCACGGGTTCAACCTGAAACTGACCCGAACCAGTTTAGACTAAACATAAACCCACGAATTTCGTGTTAGGTTCATGTCTTGTTTTTTGGTCGTGTCAGAAATTCACACCCATAACTACACATTACGTCCTCCAGCCTAACTTTTGTTAGATTGACCGACTTTGACCGTTTGTATGAAGGGTAAATTAGTAACTTTGCACTAAAAATCCCCAATATATAAAATTTCTTGTTGCGACCCCCATATCGTTTCTCGTCTGTAATTCCATACCCCAGAGAAACCCCTAATTTCCTTCATTCTTCATGCATCAGTCGATCGATACAAGTAATGGCAGATATGTATTGGTGAATTCATGGGTAAGATGATCACATTGATCTTGATGATTTAAACCATAAGGTTTTTGTTGTATAAAATTGATTTCTCCAAGCAATTTGTCATTCAAATTCACTGGATCAGTTGTTTATTAATGTTTACAGTCGATCAATCAAAGTTATGTACATTTAACGTTTATCATGGAGGTCAATTTTTGGATTACCTAGGAAGGGAGTACCTAAATGGTAAGATAACATATGTTAATAATGATAATAGTGAAGGATTGAATTTTGATGTGTTGGTTTACTACTTTGAAAGTTAAACGAAGGGTTATTGGATTTTATCACCCTCAACTATTGGCTATTGGCCGATGTCATCCCCAACTATCACTTTAACGCTCGTCACCCTCAACTTAACACTTAGTGTGTTCTATCACCACATCGTTAACTGATTACTAACTTTTGATCCTATTACTATACTTTTGGGGGTGTCATAGGGATCTTAGAAAGGTTTTAGGGATCTTAGGACACCCCAAATGTATAGTAACATGATCAAAAGTTAGTAATCAGTTAACGACGTGGTGACAGAACACACTAAGTGTTAAGTTGGGAGTGGTGGGCGTCAAAGTAATAGTTGGGGGTGACAGCGGCCAATAGCCGATAGTTAGGGGTGATAAAATCCAATAACCCTTAAACGAACAATAAGGAAATAGTTCTTTATGTCGTAAACTCAAATACCATGACACCTATAGCACGTATTAGAATCAAAATGGATAAACGATAACCTTATCCACTTTTTACTTTGATTATGGATTATCAAAGTTTAAACGAACGATAAGGATATATTTTTTTATATGAAGTTATATAATCGTAGATTCAGATACAGGATATAGTTTTTTGAGTAAACTGCAATTTTACCCCCTGGGGTTTAGGGTGATTGGCATGTCTACCCCCCTAAGAAAATAATTGCAATTTTACCCCCCCCCCCCCAACGTTTAGGGTTATGTCGCATGTTTACCCCCCGGACCATGTCAACGTTAATGTTTCCGTTAGTGAGTGATGAAATGTCCAAATTGCCCCCCAACGTCTTCCTCTTCCTCATTTAAGAGCTTCAAGCCCTAAATTCGATGTTCTCATTGTGTTCTTCAATCGACCCCCAAATTCGCTGAACATGTCTCCATCTTCTTCCTCTGTGTTGCGATCCAAGGAGACCATGAGCAAAACTCAAGCTTCAGACATCATATGTCCTTGTGGTGGGAAAACAGTGTTCAAAAAATCAGAATCCAAAGTTAATCCTGGTCGATGGTATCTTCGATGTGTAAGTTTCTTCTATTTAATGGTTATTGAAACTCAAGTTTCTTTCTTCTGTTGCTTATGATGTCCGATAATAGGTTGGAGGATGTGTATTCCTCAGATGGGCTGATGTTGGTGAAGAACAGGGATGTCCGGTTTGTCGAGAGGTAATGCCTGCTTTAATTCAAAGCATTAAAGATAAGGATGAGTTGGTTAAGTGCAAAGAACAGTTGGCTCGGTACAAGAATGGCGATGTGTTCAAACTAAAGATGTACTTTGTGATTACTTGGGTCTTGATTGTTCTACTTTTTTTGCTTAAGTAGTTTAATGTGGAGAAATTGGATTTGGTTGTGTATTTTGACTGTAACTGAATTTGATTTATGAGTTTTCAAGTTTATGCAATGGTCCTTTTCAAGTTCTTATATGTTTGTTTTGGTAGCCTGCTTGTAATTCTGTAGGTATGGCTGACAAAGAGAATGATAAAGTTGAGAATGAGAAAGATATTGCTAAGGATGAAGACGTCGTTGCAGCCGAAGAACCAGACAGTTATGTATACTTTGAGGATCAAGAGTCTGAGATACTCAGACCTTACATGGAGCAAGAAACTGATTATGAAAAGATATTCGGAGATCCGACAAAGGATTATGACCCTGAAGTGCTGGAACATGCATGGGATTACACATATTGGGATGAAGAGGATGATTGGTACTTTGACCCATATGAAGGGGAGCATGGTTCTGATTCGGATTGGTCTTGTTTGGATGATTGTCACTGGAAATATGCTAGATTTGTTTGGTTGTATATTTGTATTTTGTACTAAATGTTGCAATGTAATCGAATCACTTTCCGCCAAAATTCTGTTTGAACACATTATTTGTACTAAAGCAGCCATATACAAACCAAACATTGTAAACCAAAATAAAGCAGCCATATGTAAACCAAACAGTTGTAAACCAAACATTGTAAACCAAAATACAAACTTGACAAACCAAACATAAAGCTACAAACCAAACATTATCTTGAACAAACTTGACAAACCTAACATTGTCTTGAACAAACAAACAAACATAGTCTAAAGTTACAAACCATCCATCACTCATCAAGATTGTAAATTGGTGCACCTTGAGTGGCAGTGTGTGATTCCTGTGAAGCAGTGGATTGTTCACCCCTGTCACACCCCGATATTTCCACATATTACCGGTGGGCCCGGAGGGGAGTATCGTGACGTAGTTGATATCATCATGGTCAAACATACACAGAATAGCAAAACGGAAGTCTTGGAATATAAAAATATTATTACAAACTCAGATGTCTGAAAATATCAAAGTATTTATAATAAATGAGCTTGTAATATCAATTCCACAGGTGGATCTTTACAGAATGTACAAAATGAAGTTTAGCAGACTTTAAGGTGTAACACCTCGAAAATTCGTGTACAATAGAATAACAACACGTGTCATGTAAGACAAAAATATTATAAACTCGGATCCAATTAAAGATGTATGACAGGATTTAAAAGTGTCGTCATGTTAAATTTAAACCTCTGAACGACCTCATTATGAATCCCAAGACTAATAAACATCTGGTATATATTCAAATCCGGTGATTTCTAGCAATAATTAATTCATAATTGCAAGAGTGGAATCCTACGAAGAAATGCACGACAAACCTTCATTTATGGTTTTCCTTTTAAGTCCAAGAAAACATTTCAAAATGGTAGGGTACATAACTGTTCAAGACCCAAACAAGAGGCCCCATACTGATAATTGAGGCTAAAATTCGAAATACACTGGTTGCCCTTTCAAAGCTCGAAAGATCAAAGATTTTTGCCTTCTGAAAAAGGCTTACGGACCGTAAGCCACCCCCTTACGGTCCGTAAGGGGTACCCAGCAACAGTAAATCGGGCAGCAGCTGTTATAAACGTCCAAACCGACTTAAAAACGATTTTCCTCATCTTGGACGACCCCTACACTGCTTTTAGACCCTAGGAGCACTTGTTATTGATCTGGATCACCCCATAGACTTAGTTGTCACTATCATAATGGATCAAGAACACTATAAAAGGCCCTCTTGTTGCAACCATTTGATCACTCATTCCTTCTGCATTTCTGGAGCTTTTGGGAGTTCAAGAGCAGACCCTAAGCATCCCTAATCGTGCATAGGACTTCTTTAAGTATGCTTAACCTTTCTTAGTTGAGTTTTTACTTAGTTTTAGCTTAAAAGTCAAACCGTCGTAATTACCGTGGACTTAGCGATTAATCATTAATGGTTCAGTGATTAGTCGAATTGAAGGTAGTTATAAGTTGGTAATTATGTGGGCATTAAACCCTTAAAAGGGCACCCTCTGATTCCCACTCTAACTAGACCATTTGTCGGGTCAAAGTTGACTAGAAAAAGTCAACAGGATGCTTAATTTCAAATTAATGCATAATTAGCAATGTAGAACCCATACAACCTGTTTGATCATTAATATAACTTGGTAATTAATGTAAGAACATGTCTAAACATGTTAAACCCGACAATTTTCAGTAGAGACCCGGTTCGGAACCGAAAGTCTCATAATTTGACTTTTGCTTTGACTTTCAGTTCTGACCCGTTTAAGCATGTTTTAGAAATGCCTTAGAGCTTTAATTGGACTAGGTTACAAGCTAGTATAACCCTCTGTGATTATACACCTTGGTTCATTAGTTATCCAATTAATATGCATGATTCCGTTAATTGCCTATATGTTGACTATTATGCCCTTTTCACCATAAAACGTGATTTTTAAAATGTAAAAGAGTAGAAACCTTAGTTACTGATATATAAACTAGTACCCAAAATTTGACATCAGTTTGAGGTGTGGATTGAGAGTTATGCTCCTTAGCGTAATTAGAAAGCTTTTTAGCGATTAAACGGCATAATTAGCATATAGCCTATTTAAACCCACTTTTTGATATCAAACTTTTTACCCACTGATGTAATATATTATTTTCGGATTTTTGAAGATTTTTAATTAATTTTAGGCTGAGCATAACTTAGAGATATAAGCTTGATCCGGTAATTGTCGGTTTTGCCCTTTTGGGCTATAAAATGAGTTTTACATATCTTTTCGACCCCAAACCTTTTGCTACTGATTTTATATGATAAATAAATTATTTTAAACCTTCTGGAATAATAAAAATATCAGCTTTCTATATAGAACCCGGAAACGGCTCCTAATCGCCTTTTTAAGCGTTTTTAACGCATAGTATGTACTAAAACTATTTTAAACATACAAGTGTTGATACCTACTGATATTTTAGGTAAATTGTAATATTTTAACAGTAAGCAAAAGTTGTTTAACTCGGACTTCAGTTTGAGCTTTTTAAGCTTATGTGAAATTACCAAAATGCCCCTACGGTGCATAGTTTGGTTATAATTGATAAATTTCACATATATGCAATACCCTACTATTATAACTTATTAAATTAAGTATTTTTACTAATGATATCAGACCTGTAACTCAGGTTAATACTTGAACTCTTTTATAACCTTGTAAATGACCAAAATGCCCCTATGGGGCATAGTTTGTGTTTAAACTAGTTTCGGGCATAATAAAAGATATCTTACTGATATCACAACATATTTGAGGCATATTAACTTAGGAAACCTGTTTAGGACCCTTATGGTTACCCGTTACGCTTCTTACGCGTTCGGTTCGGTTTATGTAACTAGTTTACATAAATTAGCCGAAACGGGTCAAACCTTATCGTTTTTATCTCAAAATCCAGAATGTGTTTAGATTACCCATATAAGACAAGTCTTTAAACTTGTCAGGTCTAAATCACATTCTACTCCGGTCTTCGCTTAATCGTGCGTACGAACCGTATCTTTCTTTAAAACTAATCGGTCTAAGCTTAAGCTTAACTAAAGACCGTTAGGATTCTAATAGGTTATTATAAACCTTTGTTCCAGAATAGGAGAACCGGTAAAAGCTACCCGCATTTGCTAATTGTGATTTATACTTGCAAAGGTAAATACTTTTAACTTATTTTCCCTTATACGGGCTTGGGGTACGGTATATAAAATAACGCCTTTGGGAGGTTAATGACCATGTCCCGGATATCCTTGGCATCATTTTACGAAATGGCCACGACCTAAGCGCGGGGTGTAGGCGTACACCCGTCAGTGCATAAATAAATAATGTGGTGTGTCTATTGATCTTTAACCCGGCACGAACCGGGCTACTGAACGCATAAGGAACATGTAATTCTTTTACAAGTTTATATGTTTAAATAATTATCCCAAGTTATAAAGAGTTTGTGCCACGTGCATTCAAATCAATTTTATTAAACTTTTCAAAATGAGTCAGTTGAATGTATTTACCAGTGTAAACTGACGTATTTTCCCAAAAAGGTTAAGTGCAGGTACTAAGCGAACTAGGCTGGCTTTCTCCTAGAGTCCATAATAAGTCTCGCAAGCTTGGACGTCAAACTGTTGAACAACGTTTCCTATTTATTTTTGATCCTTCTGTGGATTATTTTTCAACTGTTTGTGATACTTGATATTACAATTATATTCGGTTGAAATATATCTTTCTTTTGCTTTCGCTGTGCATATTAAATATTGTGTTGTTTGACTGTAATGTTACCAACCACGTCACGATACTCCTCACCGGGCCCACCGGTCAAACGTGGAAATATCGGGGTGTGACAGGTTGGTATCAGAGCCAACGCTGAGTGAATTAAACACTAGCCTTTTGTGTTTAATCTCAGTTACACAATTGCACATTCATAAATTTTCGAGTCTATACAAAGAACATAGGAACAATCCAAATTGTTTTAAATTTTTACTTTGTCTTTTATTTTATATATTCTTGTTGTTATCTTTGTTCTTATTGACATAAATATGCCACCAAGAATTAGGAGAGGAGGACGAGGAAAGGGGCCGATGAGCGCCCCCAACGATCACGAAGCCGGGCCTTCGCACTGGCGAACTCCTTCTACGACTGCAAGTGCTGATCCGCAAGGAAACAGGAGGAACCTTTTTTAGCCCGCTAGACGATCTGTCTCGCACAGTTCAACGCCTCCATATCGTAACTCCTATGGGCCACAGTCAGAAAACGAGCCCGATAACCCACAACCTTCATATATACCTCTTCAGCGATCCCTTTCGCACAATTCCTTTGGTAACCCCACTCCTGTTTTTCAGGGACGGTTCAACCCGACAAATTATATTCAAGAACCAGTGGGTTTTAACCCATTGGGACCGGAGGACCACTTCTCGGAAGATAATGCGATGGACATGGACAAGGACACGGATCCCGTCGCACCTGCAAGCGGTACCCCTAACCATCCCATCGAGATTTCGGATGGATCTTCTTTCCACGGATCACCCTACGGTGGTCCAGATAGTTATCAAGCGAGGTTTAACCAACATGAATGGTACTTCACACCTTCTCACCATTCATCACCTCACCAGCAGCAACTGCAGCAGGATCCCTCTGGGGATTCACGATTCGTGGCAGTCACGCCACCACCTCCACCGCCGCCAGTTCATCAAGCACCTCCAGAACCACAAAGGTGCAGGAGAACGGGCACATGTATGTCTGCGCGAGCAGTGGATTTCCACTTTAGCACCCCTCGACACTCCAGTGGCAGTCATTATCCGCCACTGCGTGAGGACCGACAAATGGGTGGACCCTCAAACCCAATTTCGGAGGTGAGTTCTTCACCAGTTGCACCACAACCACCACCGATGGGTTTTGATAACCCGATTCCTGCGTACACCGGTTCAATGGCGTACAATCCGTTTGAGTAGCCGGCTCACACCCATTATAACTACGCTGAAGTCGACCCGTACCTAGTCACGGCAAATTACAACACCCTTCACCCGGAAGGACCATATGGAGCTCCTTGGGGAGTGGGATATCCAACTCATGGATATCAAGTACCCGCTCGACCACCGATTCGACAGCAGTCGCAGCCACCACGATTCTCACCACCAGAACAGGAGGAAATCCTTCAAAGACTAAGTCGGGTGGAGCATGAGTTTCAGGAAGAACGCAGGAACAACAGGGGATTCCTCAAAGGCCTGGCAAGCTTGCTAAAAGGGAAGAAGAAGAGGGATCATTAAAATCCCTACATTTATTGTTGTACTTTCTATTTCCAATCAAGTCCCTGCGTGGACTTATCTTTTTAGTCCCTGCGTGGACATCTGTTTAAGTATTTGGTCCCTGCGTGGACTTGTATTTTAGTTTAACCCCTGCGTGGGTAATTTGTCTATTAAAAGTCCCGTTTAGGGCGATGTGTACTCTTTTAAATGTTAATGGAATGTTAAGTTTATAAATTTCATTTTTGCCATTATACGCATAAATATATTACATGAAATAAATAAATAAAAATCATTCCTTTTAAAATATATCTGCCTATTTAAATATTAATTAAGAATCTTAAAGGTATAACCTAGCTTAAATGTCATTAAAAGACTTGGCCAAGATGGTAATACCTGTTTAAAAGATTCAAATCCCTGTTAACATCTGTAAACATGTTAACGCTCCTGGCAGATGTGATTCGTTAAAATCACACACGTCATTTTATAATAGGATTCTTCAAAAGATTCCTAACTAACTTGATGATATATAAATCATAGGTTTAAATCATCAATTAAGATGATCACATTTTGACCATACATTGGTAATATAGTGCCTACGGGCCATACTCATTTTCATATGAGACAAAAGACAGTAGTAGTCTACGACTCTCTGTCAGAAAAAGGTAAGGAACTATGTTCAAACCTTCATGCTTTGATTCTCTGAAATCATTGCTTATGATTTAAAATGTCCCAGTGACTAGGCCTTTTGTGCTAATAATACTGTTATTGTTTTATAATTAGGATAAGTTATAATAAAATCCTAAATAAATATGATTAACAAATTAACCAAATCTGGTCTATGTTTACCATGGTTAATGAATTGCCCTAAAAGACAATTCCATAATAAACTCCCAAGTAAACTATTGTCATTGTTTTATGTAACAGTTCAAATTAAAATGGCTGACTCGGACGAAATTAATAGTCACCCAAAGGAAAATCAGGATAACGCCCGAATTATTATAACGGGTGCTGAACTGCGAGCGTTAGTAGACAACGCTGTTACAAAGGCCTTAGAGCGGCAGTATGAGGAATAAAGCGGGACTCGAAGTAGGACCCTATCTACACCGCATTCAAAGCCTAAGACTCATTCTGAGGCTCACAGCAAGCCACCATCCAAGAAGGAAGAACCCAAGAAAGACGATGACGATCGTCACTCTTCAAACCATCAAAGTGTCCCATCTCAAAAGATCATACTGAATCAAGGACCCCGTGATAAGGGTTGCTCCTACAAATACTTTGTGTCATGCAAACCCAGGGATTTCACTGGGGAAAAAAGGGCTATAGATTGCATGACATGGCTGGATGAGATGGACACAGTGGTGGATATCAGCGGGTGCGCTGATAGAGATGTGGTGAAGTCTGTGTCTCAATCGTTCAAAGGTGAGGCCTTGGCCTGGTGGAGATCGCTGATTCAAGCTACTGGGAAGATCCCATTGTACAACATGACATGGGAGCAATTTGTTGCCCTCATCAGGGAGAACTACTGTCCTCAGCACGAGGTCGAAAAGATTGAGTTGGATTTTCTGTCATTGGTAATGAAAAATCTGGATTGCCAAGCTTACCTTCCGAGCTTTAATACCATGTCAAGATTGGTTCCGTATCTGGTAACCCCGGAACCCAAAATAATAGCTCGTTTCATTGGGGGTTTAGCCCCAGAAATAAAGGCAAGCGTGAAGGCCTCTCGGCCAACTACTTTCAGATCGGTAACTGATATATCCTTGTCCCTCACACTGGACGCGGTTCGACAGAGATCGCTGAGGAACACGGATGCCGAGAAAAGGAAACGTGAAGATGACAATTCACGAAGGTCAAACAAGAAGCACCGAGGAAACAATGACCACAGGAAAGGGTCTGAGTCTAAGAAGGATGGGCATCAATCTGGAGAAAAGCCCAAGTGTAAGATCTGCAAGAAACAGCACTTCGGGAAGTGCAGATATGAATCAAACTCGCAGACCCAGTCGAGAACTTTTGCATGTGGGATATGCAAGTCCAAGAAACATAAGACCTTGGATTGCAAAAAGTTGAAGGACGCAACGTGCTACAGTTGCAACGAAAAAGGGCATATCAAGTCCAACTGCCCAAAATATGCAAAGAAAACTGATGAAGGAAAGAAGACCAATGCTAGAGTCTTCAGGATGGATGCGAAAGAAGCTGTGCAGGACGATAACGTGATCACAGGTACTTTCCTCATAAATGATGTCTATGCAATAGTACTTTTTGATTCAGGCGTTGATAAATCGTTTGTAGATAATAAGTTTTGTAAATTGCTGAACTTACCTGTTAAAACCTTAAGTGTGAAGTATGAGGTGGAATTAGCAGATGGCACCATAGAAACCGTCTCAAATGTGTTAGATGGATGTGTTATATCCATGAAGAACCACTCTTTTCCTTTGTCCCTACTTCCTTTGAAGTTAGGCGGTTTCGACATAGTTTTGGGAATGGACTGGTTATCTCATAACCAGGCCCAGATTGTCTGCAATAAGAAGCAAGTGGTGATCAAGACTCCATCTGGTGAACCACTTACCATTCAGGGAGATACCTGATATGGACTGCCTGAGCAAGTGACTATGCTCAAGGCCTCTAAGTGTTTAAATAAGGGTTGTGTCATCTACATGGCACAAATGACTATTGATGAGCCGAAACCGAAGATGGAAGACATTCCTGTTATTTCTGAATACCCTGAAGTTTTTCTTGAAGAACTACCTGGTTTACCACCAGATAGGCAAGTGGAATTCAGGATTGACATCATCCCTGGAGCAGCACCTATTGCTAGAGCACCTTATAGGTTGGCACCAACAGAGATGAAGGAATTGAGAACGCAACTAGATGAACTGCTAGCCAAAGGTTTCATTAGACCGAGTTCGTCTCCTTGGGGAGCACCAATCTTATTTGTCAAGAAGAAGGATGGATCGATGCGTCTGTGCATCGATTACCGTGAGCTTAATAAGGTCACTATCAAGAATAGGTACCCATTGCCCAGAATCGACGATCTGTTCGATCAACTTCAAGGGGCAAGTTACTTCTCCAAGATCGATCTGAGGTTAGGCTATCATCAATTGAAGGTTAAAGATGAAGATGTACACAAGACTGCATTTAGGACTCGTTATGGTCATTACGAGTTCCTAGTGATGCCTTTTGGGCTCACTAATGCACCTGCCGCATTCATGGATTTCATGAATCGCGTCTGCAAGCCCTACTTGGACAAATTTGTCATCGTCTTCATTGACGACATCCTCATCTACTCGAAGAACAAAGCTGATCATGAGAAGCATCTTCGATGTATTCTTTCACTACTTCAACAGGAGAAGCTTTACGCCAAGTTTTCGAAGTGTGAATTCTGGCTTCGAGAAGTCCAATTCCTTGGACATGTGGTTAGTGAGCGTGGTATCCAAGTGGATCCCGCTAAAGTTGAAGCTGTCATGAATTGGCAAGAGCCGAAGACACCCACAGAAATTCGCAGTTTCTTGGGATTGGCAGGATATTATAGGCGTTTCATTGAGAATTTTTCAAGGATTGCTGCACCCCTAACCTCTTTGACTCGGAAGAAAATAAAGTTCGATTGGGGCCCTAAGCAGTAAGAATCCTTTGATATCCTAAAGCAAAAGTTGAGCAACGCTCCTGTATTGACGTTGCCGGATGGAATCGAAGAATTTGTAGTTTATTGTGATGCATCGCACACAGGTATGGGAAGTGTGCTTATGCAGAAAGGCAAAGTTATTGCCTATGCTTCACGTCAATTAAAGGTGCATGAAAAGAATTACACCACCCATGACTTGGAGTTGGGTGCCGTTGTATTTGCACTGAAGCTATGGAGGCACTATTTATATGGTATCAAGTGTGTGATCTATTCTGATCACAAGAGCCTCCAACACCTGTTTAACCAAAAGGATTTGAACTTGAGGCAACGACGTTGGATGGAAACCTTAAATGATTATGATTGTGAAATAAGATACCATCCTGGCAAAGAGAATGTAGTCGCCGATGCCTTGAGTCGAAAGGAAAGGGTGAAACCCATCCGAATCAATGCCAAGAGCATTGAGATAAACAACGGTTTGAATGAAAGGTTGTTAGCTGCACAGAAGGAAGCTGTATTGGAAGCTAACTATCCTGCAGAAAGGCTAGGAGTAACCGAAGAGCAATTATCTCAGGGCAAGGACGGAATCCTGAGATTAAATGGACGAATATGGGTTCCAGTTTATGGAGGACTTCGGGATGTTATCATCCAAGAAGCCCATAGTTCTAAATATTCTGTTCATCCTGGAGCTGATAAAATGTACCAGGATCTAAAGGCAATTTTTTGGTGGATAGGCTTGAAGAAGTCTAAAGCCGCTTATGTAGCAAAATGTTTGACGTGCGCGCAAGTCAAAGATGAACATCAAAAGCCGTCAGGTTTGCTACAACAACCTGAACTTCCCACATGGAAGTGGGAAATGGTGACGATGGATTTCATCACCAAGTTGCCAAAAAAAGGAAGGGAAATGATACGATATGGGTGATAGTGGATAGACTGACTAAGTCAGCACATTTCCTACCCATTAAGGAGACCTATAGCTCCGACATGTTAGCCCAATTGTACGTAGATAAGATTGTAGCTCTACATGGCATACCTGTGGCTATTATCTCTGACAGAGATACTAGATACACGTCACATTTTGGAAAAGTTTCCAACAATCTTTGGGCACGTGCTTAAATTTCAGTACGGCTTACCATCCTCAGACTGACGGCCAGAGTGAGCGTACAATCCAAACCTTGGAAGACATGCTTTGTGCATGTGTGATTGACTTAGGTGGTAGTTGGGATAACCACCTGCCATTAATCGAGTTCTCATATAACAATAGCTACCATACCAGCATCAAAGATGCGCCTTTCGAGGCCTTATACGGTAGAAAGTGCAGAACGCCCGTTTATTGGGCGGAGGTTGGAGATGTCCAACTATCAGGACCCGAAATAGTCTTTGAAACGACGGACAAGATTGTCCAGATTCGTGACCGACTGAAAGCTGCCAGGGATAGGCAGAAAAGCTACGCAGATTTAAAGCGTAAACCTCTGAAATTCGAGGTAGGTGAAAAAGTGTTGCTCAAAGTATCACCCTGGAAGGGAGTGATGCGATTTGGTAAAAAGGGTAAGTTAAGCCCGAGATACATAGGACCATTCGAAGTCAAAGAATGTGTCGGATCAGTTGCTTATAAATTAAACTTACCTGAAGAGCTCAGTGGTATTCATAATGTATTCCACATCTGCAATCTGAAGAAGTGTTTCGCTGATGAATCACTAGTCATACCACATACAGATGCGCACATAGAAGAGAGCTTGAAGTTTGTTGAAAAGCATGTGTCGATCGAGGATCGACGGGTTAAGAAGCTTCGAAGGAAGCATGTACCTATTGTAAAGGTAAAATGGGATGCCCGTAGAGGTCCCGAGTACACGTGGGAGGTAGAGTCCACAATGAGAGAAAAGTACCCTCGTTTGTTTCAGTAAATCTCGAGGTCGAGATTTCTTTTAAGGGGGTGAGGATGTAACACCTCGAAAATTCGTGTACAATAGAATAACGACACGTGTCATGTAAGACAAAAATATTATAAACCCGGATCCAATTAAAGATGTATGACAGGATTTAAAAGTGTCGTCATGTTAAATTTACACCTCTGAACGACCTCATTATGAATCCCAAGACTAATAAACATCTGGTATATATTCAAATCCGGTGATTTCTAGCAATAATTAATTCATAATTGCAAGAGTGGAATCCTACGAAGAAATGCACGACAAACCTTCGTTTATGGTTTTCCTTTAAAGTCCAAGAAAACATTTCAAAATGGTAGGGTACATAACTGTTAAAGACCCAAACAAGAGGCCCCATACTGATAATTGAGGCTAAAATTCGAAATACACTGGTTTCCCTTTCAAAGCTCGAAAGATCGAAGATTTTTGCCTTCTGCAAAAGGCTTACCGACCGTAAGCCACCCCCTTACGGTCCGTAAGGGGTGCCCAGCAACAGTAAATCGGGCAGCAGCTGTTATAAACGTCCAAACCGACTTAAAAACGATTTTCCTCATCTTGGACGACCCCTACACTGCTTTTAGACCCTAGGAGCACTTGTTATTGATCTGGATCACCCCATAGACTTAGTTGTCACTATCATAATGGATCAAGAACACTATAAAAGGCCCTCTTGTTGCAACCATTTGATCACTCATTCCTTCTGCATTTCTGGAGCTTTTGGGAGTTCAAGAGCAGACCCTAAGCATCCCTAATCGTGCATAGGACTTCTGTAAGTATGCTTAACCTTTCTTAGTTGAGTTTTTACTTAGTTTTAGCTTAAAAGTCAAACCGTCGTAATTACCGTTTGACTTAGCGATTAATCATTAATGGTTCAGTGATTAGTCGAATTGAAGGTAGTTATAAGTTGGTAATTATGTGGGCATTAAACCCTTAAAAGGGCACCCTCTGATTCCCACTCTAACTAGACCATTTGTCGGGTCAAAGTTGACTAGAAAAAGTCAACAGGATGCTTAATTTCAAATTAATGCATAATTAGCAATGTAGAACCCATACAACCTGTTTGATCATTAATATAACTTGGTAATTAATGTAAGAACATGTCTAAACATGTTAAACCCGACAATTTTCAGTAGAGACCCGGTTCGGAACCGAAAGTCTCATAATTTGACTTTTGCTTTGACTTTCAGTTCTGACCCGTTTAAGCATGTTTTAGAAATGCCTTAGAGCTTTAATTGGACTAGGTTACAAGCTAGTATAACCCTCTGTGATTATACACCTTGGTTCATTAGTTATCCAATTAATATGCATGATTCCGTTAATTGCCTATATGTTGACTATTATGCCCTTTTCACCATAAAACGTGATTTTTAAAATGTAAAAGAGTAGAAACCTTAGTTACTGATATATAAACTAGTACCCAAAATTTGACATCAGTTTGAGGTGTGGATTGAGAGTTATGCTCCTTAGCGTAATTAGAAAGCTTTTTAGCGATTAAACGGCATAATTAGCATATAGCCTATTTAAACCCACTTTTTGATATCAAACTTTTTACCCACTGATGTAATATATTATTTTCGGATTTTTGAAGATTTTTAATTAATTTTAGGCTGAGCATAACTTAGAGATATAAGCTTGATCCGGTAATTGTCGGTTTTGCCCTTTTGGGCTATAAAATGAGTTTTACATATCTTTTCGACCCCAAACCTTTTGCTACTGATTTTATATGATAAATAAATTATTTTAAACCTTCTGAAATAATAAAAATATCAGCTTTCTATATAGAACCCGGAAACGGCTCCTAATCGCCTTTTTAAGCGTTTTTAACGCATAGTATGTACTAAAACTATTTTAAACATACAAGTGTTGATACCTACTGATATTTTAGGTAAATTGTAGAATTTTAACAGTAAGCAAAAGTTGTTTAACTCGGACTTCAGTTTGAGCTTTTTAAGCTTATGTGAAATTACCAAAATGCCCCTACGGTGCATAGTTTGGTTATAATTGATAAATTTCACATATATGCAATACCCTACTATTATAACTTATTAAATTAAGTATTTTTACTAATGATATCAGACCTGTAACTCAGGTTAATACTTGAACTCTTTTATAACCTTGTAAATGACCAAAATGCCCCTATGGGGCATAGTTTGTGTTTAAACTCGTTTCGGGCATAATAAAAGATATCTTACTGATATCACAACATATTTGAGGCATATTAACTTAGGAAACCTATTTAGGACCCTTATGGTTACCCGTTACGCTTCTTACGCGTTCGGTTCGGTTTATGTAACTAGTTTACATAAATTAGCCGAAACGGGTCAAACCTTATCGTTTTTATCTCAAAATCCAGAATGTGTTTAGATTACCCATATAAGACAAGTCTTTAAACTTGTCGGGTCTAAATCACATTCTACTCCGGTCTTCGCTTAATCGTGCGTACGAACCGTATCTTTCTTTAAAACTAACCGGTCTAAGCTTAAGCTTAACTAAAGACCGTTAGGATTCTAATAGGTTATTATAAACCTTTGTTCCAAAATAGGAGAACCGGTAAAAGCTACCCGCATTTGCTAATTGTGATTTATACTTGCAAAGGTAAATACTTTTAACTTATTTTCCCTTATACGGGCTTGGGGTACGGTATATAAAATACCGCTTGGTCGGGCATTCGACCTTAATCGATTAGTGGTTAAGTATTATCGAGATGACCCGTTTAAATACGTTTTGTTTGCTTAACGCCTTTGGGAGGTTAATGACCATGTCCCGGATATCCTTGGCATCATTTTACGAAATGGCCACGACCTAAGCGCGGGGTGTAGGCGTACACCCGTCAGTGCATAAATAAATAATGTGGTGTGTCTATTGATCTTTAACCCGGCACGAACCGGGCTACTAAACGCATAAGGAACATGTAATTCTTTTACAAGTTTATATGTTTAAATAATTATCCCAAGTTATAAAGAGTTTGTGCCACGTGCATTCAAATCAATTTTATTAAACTTTTCAAAATGAGTCAGTTGAATGTATTTACCAGTGTAAACTGACGTATTTTCCCAAAAAGGTTAAGTGCAGGTACTAAGCGAACTAGGCTGGCTTTCTCCTAGAGTCCACAATAAGTCTCGCAAGCTTGGACGTCAAACTGTTGAACAACGTTTCCTATTTATTTTTGATCCTTCTGTGGATTATTTTTCAACTGTTTGTGATACTTGATATTACAATTATATTCGGTTGAAATATATCTTTCTTTTGCTTCCACTGTGCATATTAAATATTGTGTTGTTTGACTGTATTGTTACCAACCACGTCACGATACTCCTCACCGGGCCCACTGGTCAAACGTGGAAATATCGGGGTGTGACATAAGGCATCTTTAAGGATTTGCAAGATCCTCTATTTCGACACCGAGAAATCCCCCAACCTATTACGAGTAGTACCTGCCACTTAGCCTTTGGAAAATACGTCAGTTTTCACTGGTAAATACAATTAACCGACTCATTTGAAAAGAGTTTATGAAAATTAATTTAAGTGCACAAGGCACAAATCATTTATAACTTGGGACAATTATTTAAAGATAACCTTGTATACAGATTTACATGTTTGTCATACAATTGGGGCCGGTTGGAAGCCGGTCGTGATTAACCGACTCACCACTTATAGAACCCACAAAGGAGTTATCCCCAACATGTTGGTTTATATTTTAGCATTTGCATCTGTCAGGTGTATGCCTACACCCCGTGCATAGGTCGTGGCCATTTTCAAATGAAATGAGCCGTGGATATCCATGACACGGTCGAATTAACCCCCAATGCTTATGTTATCAAACAAGACAGATTAAAACGGGTTATGTAAATTTATTAATCACAATCCGATTAAATGATTTCATACCCAACCAAGTGGTATTATTATAATACCATATCCCAAGCCCGTATAGGGAGAGTAAGTTAAAAGTATTTATCTGAGCTAATACTTGATTCACAGCATAATAACTCAGTCGTATCCAATCTATCCAAATGCAGGTAGATTTTACTGGGTGGCTCTAGTCTGGAGTGATGGTAATATATAACCAATTCAGAATGCTAACGGTCTTATTTAAGTCGTAGACTTAGACCGGCTAGCTTGAAGTATCTAAAACGATACGATACGCTAGATTAAGCGATGATCGGAATAGGATGTTATTTAGACCCAACAAGTACGAAGACTTGTATAATATGGGTAAACTAAACACATTCAAAATTTTGAGATAAAAACGATAAGGTTAAACCCTTTCGGCAAACTTACGTAAACTAGTTACATAAACCGATCCGAACGCGTAAATGTGTAACGGGCAACCAAAATGAATTATATACAAGCCCCCCATGTAATTATGCTTAAAATATGTTAATACATCAGTAGGATGTTAACATATATGCCAAAAAAGTATTTAAAATCAAATTAAGTCCCGTAAGGACATTTTGGTCATTTTATCCTTTATAAAAGAGGTTTTTGTCACACCCCGACCGCATAAAACAACAAACCGCGGCGGAAACATCGGGGCGTGTTGCGACAGAATTAATTGTTTCAAATCCATGGCAATTGAAGTTTCGTTTTAATGATTACAAGTGTTATAATGTCTTAACAAACAGGAAAATACAACATAATTAACTAGTCTTGCATCTTTTATTGTCACTAAAGCCCAAGTCTGCCTATGTGTATCTTGATCATCTTATGCAACAGTTCCTGAAAAACACATGTGAAAATAGGTACGTCAGCATAAAAATGCCTGTGAGATACATAGGTTTTGTGAAAATCGGTTTCATGACTTATGTTTGAGAAAATGTTTAGTCATGAACCTTTTAGTTTGCTTTGCTTTGTAAATCGTTTGAAAAACGATAATATAAGATGATATGTATAGATAAGTGAATAATGTATGGTTAAAGGAATAACCATATAAAATGAGTTTGTATAAGATAAGTTGTTTGTAAATCAATGTCTTGTGAAAAGTATGTTACTTGTATAAAATATTCTATGTCTCAAACTGAAATGATTCAATTAACGCTACGATATGTAATACCATACAAACACTTATATATAGGAAGTACCAGCGGCGTATCCACCATGTTTGTATCATATTACACATGCATCGTTACTTAATCACTTAATCAAACCAAACCACCAAAGTAATGTTTAACAATTGTAGAAATGTTTATGTATTGTAAGTAATGTAAAGTTAAACGAATAACCTCATAGTAGCATATCAAAAGTATACTTTGGATTTGTAAGTAACATATTAAACTATGTTTTGGTTTCATAAGTAACATATCAAAATATGCTTTGGATGATAAATAACATATTAAACTATGTTTTGGTTTCGTAAATAACATATTAAAATATGCTTTAGATGTTTAACAAAATATATGTTGGTTTTGTACAATACCACACATGAGAGTATATAAAAATATACTTTAATAGTGTGATTTAAGAATTCATTCAGACCTGGTGCATCAAAATACACCTTTGAGACTATAGAAATACCACAAAGGCAATCCCTATTTGGATGGAGCAACAAATTGGTTTCAGACATTCCATGACAACAGGAATGGGGTGTCAAATCCTATAGCGCTATATCATACTAACAATCGGTCTGGTGAACATAAAATAAGTACAATTCAACAGTTTATTTTATGTTCTTTGAGAAATTAATGTTTAAACCATAGATAGTCATTTAGTTTGTCAAATGATAAGTAATAACATGTATAATCAATTATACTTTGAAATCAAGAAAATATAAGCATGTGATGAAATCAGATGTACTAAGTAATGCACACAATGGGCACACGTAGCATGAAATGTAATGAAATCATGTACTATAATGTACTAATGAACATAGCAAGTATATGATGTCAAAACAGGAAAGCATGAAAGTAACAAGTAGGCACATGTGTTCCACCCCAAAACAGTTTGGAAAACAGTAAAAGAGGGGTCTATGTACTCACCTGAGATTGCTCAGTAGTCCTTGAGTAACAACTAAACAATGCTAGAGATCGCGGATATCAAACGGCACCTAGTATAGGTAGCTACATTAATAAACCGGACCTAAATCGGAGGATCGGGTAGCATTAGGGTTTGTAAACCAAACGAGTGTAGAGACTCGTGTCATTTGGTTTAACAAAGCCTACATACTAAAAGAAACTTAACCTAAGTGTCTACGACCCATTACGACCCGTTTAGGTAGCTTATGCTACTTTAACGCGTCGTTCGCGTGAAACGCGTTCGGACCGCCTAACTAGCCCTATGACAAGTGTTATATGCCTAAACATATTACATAATCAGTTATGTGACAACGGTTTAGGTTACATATGCTTAATTACCAATTATACATGAAAAGGGTATTCTGGTAATTTACCTAAGGCATATAAACTACCTATCATACAACTACTTAAACGATGTGACCATAGGGTATAACCTCGGAAGGTCATTCCCTACCTACCATGGTCACCTAATGTGTTTGGTCGGATCCTAATGATCGACCAAATGGGTCGGGTTCGAGGTATAAGCGATTTATCAGATCGCTTACCCTACGACCCTAGACAACGTGGTAATCAGTAGGCATAGTCCCAAGGGACTATAACCAACGTGATTACACTCACGTTGCGAAGTTCAAACGAACTTCGCATTGACCATTACTGGTCAACGCTGAAAGTCAAACAAAGTTTGACTTTCTGACTCGAAAAGCAGTAAAATAAGGAAAAGAACGAAAGAATACTTACCCAGGGTCCCCGAATGCTAACCCAGATCAAAATAGCTCAGGTATGAAACGAAGGTTCCAACTTAGAGTCTTTTCAATCAGATTTGTGGGTTTTTAAGCCAAAGGGGGGTGGGTATTTATAGATAAAGTAGAGCCGCTAGGATCGTTTCTTGAATATCGTGCCCCGATCCGAGCCGTACACTTGTCACAAAGGTTATGGAGCCACATATGCTCCTAATCTTAGTGATTAAGCAAGTTGCAAACATGTGGTTGTGGTTAAATCTGCTGAAAACAGGCTGTTAAGTACTCTGCATCTGGTCTGAACTTGCTTTACGGACCTCAAAGCTGCCAATGTTGAGGTCCGTAAGGTAACAACTTTGGCAGATTTACAGTTTTGGTCCCTGCAATGCAATCAGCCCATTTTTGACACGTTCAAGGCCCGTTAACCCCATTTCAAAGCTCTAAAATGAAGTTAAAGTATAGGGAACTTAAAACATGCTCAAAAATATCTCGGATGTCGGTTCGTTTAGCCGTACGAACGCGATGTTCGCTTAATTACGACGGAATGCGCATAAGTGCGAAAAACGATCCAAATGACGCGACGAATGGATTTTTCTTAAGGCGAACACTAAAATATAATGTAGTCATGCTTACATAAATTTTTGGATGTCCGGATGTATTCAGAACGTAAGTTATGCGCGAAAATGCAAACTTGTGCACTTTTTGACACTTTTAGTCCCTGAATGACACAAAAGTTTATTTTAGCACACCGAACCCCTCAAAGCCTATTTCTAAGCTATGTAAAGGATATTTATGGTATGTTTAACTTATGGTCATGTTCCGGAATGTCTGTTACAGTTCATATTGGCATACTTTCGCAGTTTGTCAACTTTAGTCCCTGTAAGCGATTAAACTTTGATTTCACCACACCAAACCTTCCAAAACTTATATCTAAGTTATGTAAAGGTTATTTAAGGTATGTTAAGCCTATTTCACTATTCCGGAGTGTTCGTTGGATTAAACTGGTTATATTTACGCATTAGTGCGCGTATAACCTTCCAGAAAGCGATTTAGAGTTTGAAATCGAACAAGAGTTGATATGTGCAAAAGATACACATATTTATACAAGTCCAAAGTATGAAATACAATATTTCATTGGTTTGGCATTTGTTTGATGGTCAAAATGACACAGGTGTTACAGTCTCCCCTACTTTAGGAAATTTCGTCCCGAAATTTAATTCTAGAGGAAACTTGTGAAGACAGCTGTGACCGTTTCGCCTTCTAATAGTTCCATTGAACCCTTAAGTAAAACTTTGGGCCATGTTAGGATTCTTAGCGAATTTGTTAACCCTCAAAGTGAATTCCTTGTAGCAGTAAAACATGGAATTTTTGAACCATGGACAGAAGGACGTTTCTTATGAAGACTTATCATTTGAAACTGTGTGTGATTGAGACCAGAATTGAGAAGTGTGAGAATAAATGACATCGGTCAAAGTCCGAGACTTCTCCCGTATCATTATTCTTGTCACTTTAGGTCTTAACACATGACAAAACTTCTTGTGGTTTCTGTGCACTGAATTCCATAATTATGTAGGCCTCCATAATTACGTAATCTCTTGCACAGTCCGCACAGTCCATTTCATAATGCATAGAGGAAAAAAAGAATCAATTGAATAAACATGAAGCGACTTGACTAGATCACCAAAGGATCTTTTTAACTAAATCAACGAACGATCTTTTTAACTAGATCAACTCATGATCTTCTTAACTAGACCGTCGTACGATCTCCTTAAATAGACCACTTAAGGGATCTTTTCAATTATATCATCATATGATATTTCTAATCAGATTTTCAAAAATTAATCTGTTTAACTAGTCCTCCCAAGGGTCCAATTATAGAATAGTACTTTAAAACCCAAGGGACTTGACTACAACGTAGAAGTCCATTAAGGATTTAAGATAGTAACTTTGGATATCCTATTAAGAATCTCTCATATGAAATATAAAAGACTCTACGAGGATTTGGATGGATCACATACAACCACAAAACATGTAAGAAAGCACATAAGCACATAATTAGTTAACTTGATTCTTTAATTTGTTGTCTTTGAGCATGGATAATTAAAGCACACCAGGAATCCAATCCGTGGATTTCATTTGGTACTTTAATCATTTTCAAGAATCTATCTATGAAGATAGAAAGATCCTCAATAAGAGTTTGGCTTTGTTTCTTAGAAGAAACAAGTGTTTAAGGTTCTTGGGGAGATCACAAGTGATCATAAAATAACTGAACCATACGAATAGTTTGTTTTAGAGTTGACATCATAAGATTGTATCCAACGATCACACAATCGTATCAGTTTTGCAAAAAATATAAAAAAAAACGACGAATTTTTATTTATATAACAACTGACTTGTCTTTAAACATCATAAGATAACAGCCAAGGAAAAATAACAAAACATTAGTTGTTCACTGCCGCATCGTTGTTCATGTTTGCCCCATTGATGTTGAACACTCGTCCATGCGCTGGAGGTGCGTTAACAAGTCTTGGGCAATTGTTCCTGTAGTGGGTAAGGTCACCACAATTATAACATGACCCCGGAGGGAACCGTGCTTGAACAGCAGCAGGGTTTGCAGCAGCTTGATTTGCATAACGACAAACATTGATCAAATGTCCCAACCGCCCACAGTGGGTACATTTGTGACACTGCTCTTGCGCTAGATGATGACGGTTGCACTTGTTGCACAAAGGTGCAGTACCAACATAGTTTTGCCTTTTGCGAGGTTGTGCTGGTTGGTTTGGTGCAACCTGTTTGTCTTGAGCAGTTACAGCGCAGTTCTGAGAGGCTTTGTGCTTCTTCTTCTTGGACACCTCAGCATTTTCTTCCTTTGGTTCCACAAGAGCAGTCTTGTCAGATGGTCTTGGGTCGCCCTTTCGAAACAGCTTTTTCTTTCTGATGTGGGATTCAGTCAGAGTGGCAGACAGTTCAATGGCTTGTCTGACAGTAGTAGGGTTACTGCCAGTAACGATATCCTGAACTAGATCAGGAAGACCATCTGTATATTTCTCGATCGCCTTATCCACAGGAGTAACCATAGCAGGACACAACAGACTCAATTCTTCAAAACGGTCAGTATAGGCTCGATGTTCACCACTGTCTTGCTTCAAATCATCAAACTCCCTCTCCAAAGCTCGTAGTTCATGACGAGGGCAAAACTCCTTCATCATAAGAGCCCTAAGCTCAGCCCAAGTCTGTGCTAATGCAACCTCAGCACCACGGTCTCTCATCACCCCGTTCCACCATGTAAGAGCCCTCTTCTGAAACACACTCGAAGAAAACTCGACCTTACGATTTTCAGGACACAGAACATGACGGAATGTATTCTCAATGCTCTCGAACCACTGAAGAAGCCCAGTTGCTCCCTCAGAACCACTAAACTTGAGTGGTTTGGCCGAGTTGAAACTCTTGAAATTGCATGGAGCATTGTTGTTGTTGATGGTTTGCATCATTTGAGCATAAAGATTTGGGAAGGCAACAACCATTTGCTGTGCGATGATTTCCGCCAGTTCGGCATTATCCATCTGATTGTCGCGTCGAGGAGGCATTCTAAAAGAGGAAACATGAAATGAAACGAGTGAGAGGATTAGACGAAAAGAATGAGATGAAACAAATCTGATGAAAGCAAGGATAGTGGTCATTTGTTTGTTACTACAAAGCAACAAACGACCTCGGTGAATAATCAAAGTAAATAGGTCAAAAATAATGTATCGCGAAGACATGCTCGCTTATAAGTGAACACTCATCCCAAGAATTCCCAGGTAAGCACAACTGGTCTCGCGTCTGATGAGATGTATACGAAGTGCTTGCCTAGACAGAAATCCCAGAATACAGGCATTCACCCTTCCAGTTTGCACGTGTTCACATTATTTAAAACCCAAAACCTTGACGAGATTTTGAAAATTCAAAGGGGTTCAAAACCTTACAATAGAGGGTTCAAAACCTTGTAATCAATCATCCTAGAACAAATGATTAGTTTTCAAAGCGGTTTTGAAATTTATGTTTTTGTTGTGGTCGTCGCCTAAGGATAGGTGACGGTATTGTTTTATGACTAAACGCAAGTAAACTCGCGTTAGGGTCCTAAGAAAGTTATAGACTAGGTCAAAGCATTACTAATAACCTAATTCCCTATAACCATTGGCTCTGATACCAACTCTTCTGTCACACCCCGACCGCGTAAAACAACAAACCGCGGCGGAAACATCGGGGCGTGTTGCGACAGAATTAATTGTTTCAAATCCATGGCAATTGAAGTTTCGTTTTAATGATTACAAGTGTTATAATGTCTTAACAAACATGAAAATACAACATAATTAACTAGTCTTGCATCTTTTATTGTCACTAAAGCCCAAGTCTGCCTATGTGTATCTTGATCATCTTATGCAACAGTTCCTGAAAAACACATGTGAAAATAGGTACGTCAGCATAAAAATGCCTGTGAGATACATAGGTTTTGTGAAAATCGGTTTCATGACTTATGTTTGAGAAAATGTTTAGTCATGAACCTTTTAGTTTGCTTTGCTTTGTAAATCGTTTGAAAAACGATAATATAAGATGATATGTATAGATAAGTGAATAATGTATGGTTAAAGGAATAACCATATAAAATGAGTTTGTATAAGATAAGTTGTTTGTAAATCAATGTCTTGTGAAAAGTATGTTACTTGTATAAAATATTCTATGTCTCAAACTGAAATGATTCAATTAACGCTACGATATGTAATACCATACAAACACTTATATATAGGAAGTACCAGCGGCGTATCCACCATGTTTGTATCATATTACACATGCATCGTTACTTAATCACTTAATCAAACCAAACCACCAAAGTAATGTTTAACAATTGTAGAAATGTTTATGTATTGTAAGTAATGTAAAGTTAAACGAATAACCTCATAGTAGCATATCAAAAGTATACTTTGGATTTGTAAGTAACATATTAAACTATGTTTTGGTTTCATAAGTAACATATCAAAATATGCTTTGGATGATAAATAACATATTAAACTATGTTTTGGTTTCGTAAATAACATATTAAAATATGCTTTAGATGTTTAACAAAATATATGTTGGTTTTGTACAATACCACACATGAGAGTATATAAAAATATACTTTAATAGTGTGATTTAAGAATTCATTCAGACCTGGTGCATCAAAATACACCTTTGAGACTATAGAAATACCACAAAGGCAATCCCTATTTGGATGGAGCAACAAATTGGTTTCAGACATTCCATGACAACAGGAATGGGGTGTCAAATCCTATAGCGCTATATCATACTAACAATCGGTCTGGTGAACATAAAATAAGTACAATTCAACAGTTTATTTTATGTTCTTTGAGAAATTAATGTTTAAACCATAGATAGTCATTTAGTTTGTCAAATGATAAGTAATAACATGTATAATCAATTATACTTTGAAATCAAGAAAATATAAGCATGTGATGAAATCAGATGTACTAAGTAATGCACACAATGGGCACACGTAGCATGAAATGTAATGAAATCATGTACTATAATGTACTAATGAACATAGCAAGTATATGATGTCAAAACAGGAAAGCATGAAAGTAACAAGTAGGCACATGTGTTCCACCCCAAAACAGTTTGGAAAACAGTAAAAGAGGGGTCTATGTACTCACCTGAGATTGCTCAGTAGTCCTTGAGTAACAACTAAACAATGCTAGAGATCGCGGATATCAAACGGCACCTAGTATAGGTAGCTACATTAATAAACCGGACCTAAATCGGAGGATCGGGTAGCATTAGGGTTTGTAAACCAAACGAGTGTAGAGACTCGTGTCATTTGGTTTAACAAAGCCTACATACTAAAAGAAACTTAACCTAAGTGTCTACGACCCATTACGACCCGTTTAGGTAGCTTATGCTACTTTAACACGTCGTTCGCGTGAAACGCGTTCGGACCGCCTAACTAGCCCTATGACAAGTGTTATATGCCTAAACATATTACATAATCAGTTATGTGACAACGGTTTAGGTTACATATGCTTAATTACCAATTATACATGAAAAGGGTATTCTGGTAATTTACCTAAGGCATATAAACTACCTATCATACAACTACTTAAACGATGTGACCATAGGGTATAACCTCGGAAGGTCATTCCCTACCTACCATGGTCACCTAATGTGTTTGGTCGGATCCTAATGATCGACCAAATGGGTCGGGTTCGAGGTATAAGCGATTTATCAGATCGCTTACCCTACGACCCTAGACAACGTGGTAATCAGTAGGCATAGTCCCAAGGGACTATAACCAACGTGATTACACTCACGTTGCGAAGTTCAAACGAACTTCGCATTGACCATTACTGGTCAACGCTGAAAGTCAAACAAAGTTTGACTTTCTGACTCGAAAAGCAGTAAAATAAGGAAAAGAACGAAAGAATACTTACCCAGGGTCCCCGAATGCTAACCCAGATCAAAATAGCTCAGGTATGAAACGAAGGTTCCAACTTAGAGTCTTTTCAATCAGATTTGTGGGTTTTTAAGCCAAAGGGGGGTGGGTATTTATAGATAAAGTAGAGCCGCTAGGATCGTTTCTTGAATATCGTGCCCCGATCCGAGCCGTACACTTGTCACAAAGGTTATGGAGCCACATATGCTCCTAATCTTAGTGATTAAGCAAGTTGCAAACATGTGGTTGTGGTTAAATCTGCTGAAAACAGGCTGTTAAGTACTCTGCATCTGGTCTGAACTTGCTTTACGGACCTCAAAGCTGCCAATGTTGAGGTCCGTAAGGTAACAACTTTGGCAGATTTACAGTTTTGGTCCCTGCAATGCAATCAGCCCATTTTTGACACGTTCAAGGCCCGTTAACCCCATTTCAAAGCTCTAAAATGAAGTTAAAGTATAGGGAACTTAAAACATGCTCAAAAATATCTCGGATGTCGGTTCGTTTAGCCGTACGAACGCGATGTTCGCTTAATTACGACGGAATGCGCATAAGTGCGAAAAACGATCCAAATGACGCGACGAATGGATTTTTCTTAAGGCGAACACTAAAATATAATGTAGTCATGCTTACATAAATTTTTGGATGTCCGGATGTATTCAGAACGTAAGTTATGCGCGAAAATGCAAACTTGTGCACTTTTTGACACTTTTAGTCCCTGAATGACACAAAAGTTTATTTTAGCACACCGAACCCCTCAAAGCCTATTTCTAAGCTATGTAAAGGATATTTATGGTATGTTTAACTTATGGTCATGTTCCGGAATGTCTGTTACAGTTCATATTGGCATACTTTCGCAGTTTGTCAACTTTAGTCCCTGTAAGCGATTAAACTTTGATTTCACCACACCAAACCTTCCAAAACTTATATCTAAGTTATGTAAAGGTTATTTAAGGTATGTTAAGCCTATTTCACTATTCCGGAGTGTTCGTTGGATTAAACTGGTTATATTTACGCATTAGTGCGCGTATAACCTTCCAGAAAGCGATTTAGAGTTTGAAATCGAACAAGAGTTGATATGTGCAAAAGATACACATATTTATACAAGTCCAAAGTATGAAATACAATATTTCATTGGTTTGGCATTTGTTTGATGGTCAAAATGACACAGGTGTTACAGTCTCCCCTACTTTAGGAAATTTCGTCCCGAAATTTAATTCTAGAGGAAACTTGTGAAGACAGCTGTGACCGTTTCGCCTTCTAATAGTTCCATTGAACCCTTAAGTAAAACTTTGGGCCATGTTAGGATTCTTAGCGAATTTGTTAACCCTCAAAGTGAATTCCTTGTAGCAGTAAAACATGGAATTTTTGAACCACGGACAGAAGGACGTTTCTTATGAAGACTTATCATTTGAAACTGTGTGTGATTGAGACCAGAATTGAGAAGTGTGAGAATAAATGACATCGGTCAAAGTCCGAGACTTCTCCCGTATCATTATTCTTGTCACTTTAGGTCTTAACACATGACAAAACTTCTTGTGGTTTCTGTGCACTGAATTCCATAATTATGTAGGCCTCCATAATTACGTAATCTCTTGCACAGTCCGCACAGTCCATTTCATAATGCATAGAGGAAAAAAAGAATCAATTGAATAAACATGAAGCGACTTGACTAGATCACCAAAGGATCTTTTTAACTAAATCAACGAACGATCTTTTTAACTAGATCAACTCATGATCTTCTTAACTAGACCGTCGTACGATCTCCTTAAATAGACCACTTAAGGGATCTTTTCAATTATATCATCATATGATATTTCTAATCAGATTTTCAAAAATTAATCTGTTTAACTAGTCCTCCCAAGGGTCCAATTATAGAATAGTACTTTAAAACCCAAGGGACTTGACTACAACGTAGAAGTCCATTAAGGATTTAAGATAGTAACTTTGGATATCCTATTAAGAATCTCTCATATGAAATATAAAAGACTCTACGAGGATTTGGATGGATCACATACAACCACAAAACATGTAAGAAAGCACATAAGCACATAATTAGTTAACTTGATTCTTTAATTTGTTGTCTTTGAGCATGGATAATTAAAGCACACCAGGAATCCAATCCGTGGATTTCATTTGGTACTTTAATCATTTTCAAGAATCTATCTATGAAGATAGAAAGATCCTCAATAAGAGTTTGGCTTTGTTTCTTAGAAGAAACAAGTGTTTAAGGTTCTTGGGGAGATCACAAGTGATCATAAAATAACTGAACCATACGAATAGTTTGTTTTAGAGTTGACATCATAAGATTGTATCCAACGATCACACAATCGTATCAGTTTTGCAAAAAATATAAAAAAAAACGACGAATTTTTATTTATATAACAACTGACTTGTCTTTAAACATCATAAGATAACAGCCAAGGAAAAATAACAAAACATTAGTTGTTCACTGCCGCATCGTTGTTCATGTTTGCCCCATTGATGTTGAACACTCGTCCATGCGCTGGAGGTGCGTTAACAAGTCTTGGGCAATTGTTCCTGTAGTGGGTAAGGTCACCACAATTATAACATGACCCCGGAGGGAACCGTGCTTGAACAGCAGCAGGGTTTGCAGCAGCTTGATTTGCATAACGACAAACATTGATCAAATGTCCCAACCGCCCACAGTGGGTACATTTGTGACACTGCTCTTGCGCTAGATGATGACGGTTGCACTTGTTGCACAAAGGTGCAGTACCAACATAGTTTTGCCTTTTGCGAGGTTGTGCTGGTTGGTTTGGTGCAACCTGTTTGTCTTGAGCAGTTACAGCGCAGTTCTGAGAGGCTTTGTGCTTCTTCTTCTTGGACACCTCAGCATTTTCTTCCTTTGGTTCCACAAGAGCAGTCTTGTCAGATGGTCTTGGGTCGCCCTTTCGAAACAGCTTTTTCTTTCTGATGTGGGATTCAGTCAGAGTGGCAGACAGTTCAATGGCTTGTCTGACAGTAGTAGGGTTACTGCCAGTAACGATATCCTGAACTAGATCAGGAAGACCATCTGTATATTTCTCGATCGCCTTATCCACAGGAGTAACCATAGCAGGACACAACAGACTCAATTCTTCAAAACGGTCAGTATAGGCTCGATGTTCACCACTGTCTTGCTTCAAATCATCAAACTCCCTCTCCAAAGCTCGTAGTTCATGACGAGGGCAAAACTCCTTCATCATAAGAGCCCTAAGCTCAGCCCAAGTCTGTGCTAATGCAACCTCAGCACCACGGTCTCTCATCACCCCGTTCCACCATGTAAGAGCCCTCTTCTGAAACACACTCGAAGAAAACTCGACCTTACGATTTTCAGGACACAGAACATGACGGAATGTATTCTCAATGCTCTCGAACCACTGAAGAAGCCCAGTTGCTCCCTCAGAACCACTAAACTTGAGTGGTTTGGCCGAGTTGAAACTCTTGAAATTGCATGGAGCATTGTTGTTGTTGATGGTTTGCATCATTTGAGCATAAAGATTTGGGAAGGCAACAGCCATTTGCTGTGCGATGATTTCCGCCAGTTCGGCATTATCCATCTGATTGTCGCGTCGAGGAGGCATTCTAAAAGAGGAAACATGAAATGAAACGAGTGAGAGGATTAGACGAAAAGAATGAGATGAAACAAATCTGATGAAAGCAAGGATAGTGGTCATTTGTTTGTTACTACAAAGCAACAAACGACCTCGGTGAATAATCAAAGTAAATAGGTCAAAAATAATGTATCGCGAAGACATGCTCGCTTATAAGTGAACACTCATCCCAAGAATTCCCAGGTAAGCACAACTGGTCTCGCGTCTGATGAGATGTATACGAAGTGCTTGCCTAGACAGAAATCCCAGAATACAGGCATTCACCCTTCCAGTTTGCACGTGTTCACATTATTTAAAACCCAAAACCTTGACGAGATTTTGAAAATTCAAAGGGGTTCAAAACCTTACAATAGAGGGTTCAAAACCTTGTAATCAATCATCCTAGAACAAATGATTAGTTTTCAAAGCGGTTTTGAAATTTATGTTTTTGTTGTGGTCGTCGCCTAAGGATAGGTGACGGTATTGTTTTATGACTAAACGCAAGTAAACTCGCGTTAGGGTCCTAAGAAAGTTATAGACTAGGTCAAAGCATTACTAATAACCTAATTCCCTATAACCATTGGCTCTGATACCAACTCTTCTGTCACACCCCGACCGCGTAAAACAACAAACCGCGGCGGAAACATCGGGGCGTGTTGCGACAGAATTAATTGTTTCAAATCCATGGCAATTGAAGTTTCGTTTTAATGATTACAAGTGTTATAATGTCTTAACAAACATGAAAATACAACATAATTAACTAGTCTTGCATCTTTTATTGTCACTAAAGCCCAAGTCTGCCTATGTGTATCTTGATCATCTTATGCAACAGTTCCTGAAAAACACATATGAAAATAGGTACGTCAGCATAAAAATGCCTGTGAGATACATAGGTTTTGTGAAAATCGGTTTCATGACTTATGTTTGAGAAAATGTTTAGTCATGAACCTTTTAGTTTGCTTTGCTTTGTAAATCGTTTGAAAAACGATAATATAAGATGATATGTATAGATAAGTGAATAATGTATGGTTAAAGGAATAACCATATAAAATGAGTTTGTATAAGATAAGTTGTTTGTAAATCAATGTCTTGTGAAAAGTATGTTACTTGTATAAAATATTCTATGTCTCAAACTGAAATGATTCAATTAACGCTACGATATGTAATACCATACAAACACTTATATATAGGAAGTACCAGCGGCGTATCCACCATGTTTGTATCATATTACACATGCATCGTTACTTAATCACTTAATCAAACCAAACCACCAAAGTAATGTTTAACAATTGTAGAAATGTTTATGTATTGTAAGTAATGTAAAGTTAAACGAATAACCTCATAGTAGCATATCAAAAGTATACTTTGGATTTGTAAGTAACATATTAAACTATGTTTTGGTTTCATAAGTAACATATCAAAATATGCTTTGGATGATAAATAACATATTAAACTATGTTTTGGTTTCGTAAATAACATATTAAAATATGCTTTAGATGTTTAACAAAATATATGTTGGTTTTGTACAATACCACACATGAGAGTATATAAAAATATACTTTAATAGTGTGATTTAAGAATTCATTCAGACCTGGTGCATCAAAATACACCTTTGAGACTATAGAAATACCACAAAGGCAATCCCTATTTGGATGGAGCAACAAATTGGTTTCAGACATTCCATGACAACAGGAATGGGGTGTCAAATCCTATAGCGCTATATCATACTAACAATCGGTCTGGTGAACATAAAATAAGTACAATTCAACAGTTTATTTTATGTTCTTTGAGAAATTAATGTTTAAACCATAGATAGTCATTTAGTTTGTCAAATGATAAGTAATAACATGTATAATCAATTATACTTTGAAATCAAGAAAATATAAGCATGTGATGAAATCAGATGTACTAAGTAATGCACACAATGGGCACACGTAGCATGAAATGTAATGAAATCATGTACTATAATGTACTAATGAACATAGCAAGTATATGATGTCAAAACAGGAAAGCATGAAAGTAACAAGTAGGCACATGTGTTCCACCCCAAAACAGTTTGGAAAACAGTAAAAGAGGGGTCTATGTACTCACCTGAGATTGCTCAGTAGTCCTTGAGTAACAACTAAACAATGCTAGAGATCGCGGATATCAAACGGCACCTAGTATAGGTAGCTACATTAATAAACCGGACCTAAATCGGAGGATCGGGTAGCATTAGGGTTTGTAAACCAAACGAGTGTAGAGACTCGTGTCATTTGGTTTAACAAAGCCTACATACTAAAAGAAACTTAACCTAAGTGTCTACGACCCATTACGACCCGTTTAGGTAGCTTATGCTACTTTAACGCGTCGTTCGCGTGAAACGCGTTCGGACCGCCTAACTAGCCCTATGACAAGTGTTATATGCCTAAACATATTACATAATCAGTTATGTGACAACGGTTTAGGTTACATATGCTTAATTACCAATTATACATGAAAAGGGTATTCTGGTAATTTACCTAAGGCATATAAACTACCTATCATACAACTACTTAAACGATGTGACCATAGGGTATAACCTCGGAAGGTCATTCCCTACCTACCATGGTCACCTAATGTGTTTGGTCGGATCCTAATGATCGACCAAATGGGTCGGGTTCGAGGTATAAGCGATTTATCAGATCGCTTACCCTACGACCCTAGACAACGTGGTAATCAGTAGGCATAGTCCCAAGGGACTATAACCAACGTGATTACACTCACGTTGCGAAGTTCAAACGAACTTCGCATTGACCATTACTGGTCAACGCTGAAAGTCAAACAAAGTTTGACTTTCTGACTCGAAAAGCAGTAAAATAAGGAAAAGAACGAAAGAATACTTACCCAGGGTCCCCGAATGCTAACCCAGATCAAAATAGCTCAGGTATGAAACGAAGGTTCCAACTTAGAGTCTTTTCAATCAGATTTGTGGGTTTTTAAGCCAAAGGGGGGTGGGTATTTATAGATAAAGTAGAGCCGCTAGGATCGTTTCTTGAATATCGTGCCCCGATCCGAGCCGTACACTTGTCACAAAGGTTATGGAGCCACATATGCTCCTAATCTTAGTGATTAAGCAAGTTGCAAACATGTGGTTGTGGTTAAATCTGCTGAAAACAGGCTGTTAAGTACTCTGCATCTGGTCTGAACTTGCTTTACGGACCTCAAAGCTGCCAATGTTGAGGTCCGTAAGGTAACAACTTTGGCAGATTTACAGTTTTGGTCCCTGCAATGCAATCAGCCCATTTTTGACACGTTCAAGGCCCGTTAACCCCATTTCAAAGCTCTAAAATGAAGTTAAAGTATAGGGAACTTAAAACATGCTCAAAAATATCTCGGATGTCGGTTCGTTTAGCCGTACGAACGCGATGTTCGCTTAATTACGACGGAATGCGCATAAGTGCGAAAAACGATCCAAATGACGCGACGAATGGATTTTTCTTAAGGCGAACACTAAAATATAATGTAGTCATGCTTACATAAATTTTTGGATGTCCGGATGTATTCAGAACGTAAGTTATGCGCGAAAATGCAAACTTGTGCACTTTTTGACACTTTTAGTCCCTGAATGACACAAAAGTTTATTTTAGCACACCGAACCCCTCAAAGCCTATTTCTAAGCTATATAAAGGATATTTATGGTATGTTTAACTTATGGTCATGTTCCGGAATGTCTGTTACAGTTCATATTGGCATACTTTCGCAGTTTGTCAACTTTAGTCCCTGTAAGCGATTAAACTTTGATTTCACCACACCAAACCTTCCAAAACTTATATCTAAGTTATGTAAAGGTTATTTAAGGTATGTTAAGCCTATTTCAGTATTCCGGAGTGTTCGTTGGATTAAACTGGTTATATTTACGCATTAGTGCGCGTATAACCTTCCAGAAAGCGATTTAGAGTTTGAAATCGAACAAGAGTTGATATGTGCAAAAGATACACATATTTATACAAGTCCAAAGTATGAAATACAATATTTCATTGGTTTGGCATTTGTTTGATGGTCGAAATGACACAGGTGTTACAGTTTTAAAGCAAACTGAGGTTCTGGTCTTTGGAAATCAGTAAAAATATTTATTTTATCACATTACATCAGTAAGATATCATACATATGTGAGGTTTACCATCTATGGCCAAACTATTCCCCGAAAGGGTATTTTGGTCATTTCACATATGCTTTTACGTACATTTTTGGAAGTCTGAGTTCCCGAATTATACCTACTGTAATAATATTAAAATTTAATTATAAAATCAGTAGGTAACGAGTCTTAGATGTTAAATATGGTTTAAGAACCATATTATGCACCTAATTAGCGTAAAATCGCTAACTGACGATAATTAAAGGGTTTTATGGAAATTTGAGACTTTGATCAGTTTCGAATGTTCAAAATAATTTATTTAATGTAATAAATCAGTAGGAAAAGGTTTGGCATTCAAATCATTTGTAAATCTCATTTTATGCATGAAAAGGGTATTATCGTCATTTACCGAATTACACAAGAACTCTATGATACGATCAGTTTATAATCTGATCAAAAATTCCAAAAATCCCTAAGAATAATATCTTAACAGTAGGTAATGATTTTTGGGCCAAAATCCAATTTTAAACATGCCTTATGCAAGATATCGCAATTTAATTAATAAAGAGCTTCTAATTACGATATCGAGCATAACTCCTATTTGGGACCAAGAACTGACGTCAAATTTTCGGGACAATCTTATATATCAGTAATAAAGGTTTTTGTCCTCTCACATCTTCAAAATTCTCATTTATATGTTAAAAGGGCGAAATGGGCATTTATAAGCATAATAACGGAGATTAGCGTATAATTCAAACTACTAAGGACCAGGTAATACAATCTTAGGGGGTTATACTACAACATAATATGGTCCTAATGGAAGCTTAAAACATCAAGGATTTAAGCTAGATTGGGTCAGAACTGAAAGTCAAAGCAAAAGTCAAGCTTTTGCGACTTTCGGTTGCGAACCGACCCTAAACTCAGAATTGTCGGGTTGAACAAGCTTAGACATGTTTTAATAATAATTACCAAGTTATTAGAGTGTTAAAATATAATTTATAACCTCTGTATCATTGGTTTTAATTATTATTCACAAATCTGCCAAGTTTGACTTTTTACCTAAATGGTTTGACCCGACAATTAACTAAGCAAACGAAGGAATTAGAAGGTGCCCTTTTAAGGGTTAATCACCTACCTAACTATGGTCTTATACCCACATTCATTTTGATCAGTAGCTGGACCATTAGAGTTTAAACCGAAAGTCAAAGTTAATTTACAATAACTTGACTTTTCGGTTTTTAAAACATAAAATTGAACTAATGAGAGGGCTAAGACACTTACAAAGGGTCCTAGCTATCTTTTCTACAAAAATTAAGTTCCACTTCAGTTTTGGAAGCTCCAGATTTGAGTTATAGGATGATAGAATGAAAAAGGTGCAATGAAATGGATGAATTCTCATCCTATTTATAGGTTTTGGATATAATTTGGATTAAGACAAGTGTTTGAAGGGTTAACCAGATCATTACACCTGTTATGAAAGCTGTATAATGAGCTTGGAGTCCAAGAAAATCGAGCTTAATGCCCAAGAATTGGATTTGAGTGAAGAACAAGCTAGAAAAAAAAGGATGGCTGCAGATCTGGGCTCTGGCGGCCCGCGTACGCCCCGGCCCAATACTACGCGGCCCGCGAGCGCTGCCAGCCCAGCGACAACTTTGGCAAAATGCAGATTTGGTCCCTGTTCTTTCAATGTTTCCTCAAATATCAATGTATGTTGCTGTTTGCTTAAGTTGGCCCATGAAAAATGCAGCCCATTGGGCTCATGGCCCATGGTTAGGCCTAACCAGCCTAAGCATGTTTCAGATGTTTACAACATCAGTCCCTGTCTCTTTCTGAATCATTTTTAAACTTCCAAATGTGACGTAAATGGCCCAAAACTTCATGTATATTATGTATTATGATAATATAAGGTATAATTATCATAATTGACAAATCTTAGGCATGCCCGAAAGTATGATTAATCATTGCGGAGTTTCGGTTCCTTTAAAAGACCTTCTAACGCGTAGTTTCACCCGTTGACGCGTTTAGTCCTTTTTAACGCGTAAAGTGACGTGTAATAACATTTATCGATATCAAAATCTTCCTAGGCCCATTCTAGGAATTCCTGAGCGTATGCTCATTTATTACGACGCTCCCATTCGCATAAAAGATCACTCAAAGGTGTATTATCCGACGTTGACGCTTTTGGTCCCTTTAACGCGCTAACTTGCGCATATCATCATTTAATAGTATCAAAGCCCTATGTAGCTCATGTTAGGCATTCTCGAGAGTATGGTAGTACATCATAACACTTCGGGTTCGTTAAAAGGTCATTCAGAGGTATAATTAAACATGCTGACGCTTTTAACCCCTCTAACTTACAAACTTGCGCGCAACTTCACTTATTGGCATAAAAGCCTTGAATGGCCAATATTAGGCATTCCCGAGAATATATTCAAACATTATGAAGCTCTCAGTTTGTTAAAAGGTCACTCAGAGGCTTAGTTTAAGCATGTTGACACTTTTAGTCCTTCTATATTCGTAGTTTTCATTTTTTACGATATTAGTCCCTCACAGTCAACGTTTGACTTTATTAGGGTTCATTACACGTGTCGACACATCATTGGACATGATTTTTTTTCGAGGTGTTACAACCCCCTTGTCCTTTGCAGCTCCTGACATTGTGACCCATGTTCCCACATTTACCACACTTGATGCTAGTTCCCTTTCTGGTCATTTTACCTCCCTTGTCGAACTCCTGCTCAAGCTCTTTTTCACCAAATGCCTTCTTTCGTTTCTTCTTTGGCCTTCCAACTTGTGTATGATGCTTTGGTAGGATGAGTGTTGTTGGACACTCTGAAGGAGTCCACATCTCCGGCCCGTTGATTGGCTCTATCACTTTGTCATAGACTTTCTTCCATGTTGACAGCCAATACACTTCAGAACCCACTCTTCTGGTATGCCAGCATCAATGCTATTCCTTGACATATCCCATATGGCTGCAACTGCATGTTTGCAAGGCATCCCTGTCAAATCCCACTTCCTGCATGCACAAGTTTTATGTTTAACATTCACATCACACTGTGATCTCGGACCTGTTACTTGATACTTGTCTGAATCAACCATTAAAACAGACATTTCAGCAGCCTGTTTCTTGATCTCATCGAAGACCTCAGTGGCATGAGGTGTCAGTGGCCCCATACACTTTGCTTGCAATTTCTTGACATTCACTATCCTCTTGGTCATGTACTCACGAATGAATTCTAGGCATGTGATAATCGGCTTGTCCCTTGCTCCAACGATTTGTCTGTTAAAAACCTCACATATGTTGTTCAGCAACATATCACATTTAGCTCTTCCAGAAAAATCTGCTCTTGACCAAGCGGTGTATGGGATCTCATTCAGCCAGTCATACATAGCTCGTTCTGTTGTCTTAATTTCTCCAATAGCTTTGTTAAAGTATGGAATAGATGTCTTCCTTCTGGCTGACCAAAACAAATTCTTGTAAAGATCTCCACGCCACTTGGATTTCATGTTCTCATGGATGTGCCTCAAACAAAATCTGTGCTCACCATTAGGAAAAACAGCTAGCATAGCAGGAATCAGACCCTGTGATACAAAATGCAATTAATCACAATATTTTGCAACCAAAGTTTTTTGCAATGTATTAATTAACACTTAAGAAGTTATTACCTTTTGTCTGTCACTGATGAAGGTGAAACAAGACTCAGCCGTACACCCTAGGTCATCTCTCAACAGTTGCAAAAACCATTTCCAGGTTTGTGTTGTTTCTGCCTCAACAAGGGCATAACAAACTGGATATATGCTATTGTTCCCATCAATACCAATAGCACTCAAGATCTGTCCAGGAAATGGACCTTTCATGAAACAACCATCCACACCCAGCAATGGTCTTCCAATCATCTTAAATCCTATCATCATAGAGGCAAAACAAAAATAAATCCTTCGAAACTGCCTTGTAGGACTAGCTGAGTTCCCACATGGCTCCACATCAATTTTAATTGTACTACCTGGGTTAGCTTTTAGAAGTTCATCACAGTATGACCTTAGCAGACCATACTGTTCTTGGTAATCCCCATAAATCCTCGTAGTTGCCATCCTCTTGGCTCTGAAGACCTTATGTAGTGATATTTCTAGTTGATGCTTCCGAAGCAGTTGACTTTGGATTGCATGAATTGGCATGTCTGGATTGCTTTCAATCATAGGTTGGATCTCTCTGGAAATCAAACTCATTGTGTACAAAGAAACGGCCCTTGTTGTCAAACAATTGTGTTGATTATGAATGGTCTTCACACACCACTTATCCTTGTCTGTGTTCCTTGAGATGTGAACTGCCCAAGGACAGGTAGGCTTGGTATGCCTTTTAAGGTGCTTGTATTTTTTCCCTACTTTGGTGCATTTACTATTTTGCCCCTCATCTCCCTTTTTTTTACAGGACCAAGTAGTGGTGGATTGCTTCCAAAACATACTACCCTATACCTTAACAATTCATTTTTTAGAATAAACACATCCCTCCTTGCCTTAAGAGCATAATCTTTCACCATCTGATTCATCTTTTTCTTGTCATCAATAAGCTGACCAACAAAGAATGGCAGATCATTTGGACCTTTTAAAGCACCCTTGTTTCTCCTCCTTATCTTCCTGGCAACCTTATCTCTAAGGCTTGAATTATCATCAGACTCACTTTCAAAGTCGTCCAGGTCTACAGGCAGATGACCTTCTTCGCTTCTCTTATCATCATGATCCCCATCACTTGAACCATCCAGTTCTTCCCTAGTAAATTCAACATTAGCCCTGAACCTCTGCATATCCACCTCTATTTCATAAACCAAATTATCTTCCTCAACATAATCATAATCAGGATCACTTCCTTCACTCTGTTCCTCATCTTCATTCATACTATGATTCTGATTATTTATTGTAAATGATGCTGGAACAATTGCTTTACATGCCCCTACAGGACCTTCAGTTGTATTTTCCAAGATTGTTGACCTCCGGTGTTCAACATACATGTCTATCATGTGGACTCCTTGACGAACATGATCAAAGATAGGCTCTAAGTCAACATCACATTTTAATGTCCTAAGACCAAAATCCAACGAACAGTACGGTTCCTCACTTCCTTGTAATGAATGCAGAAAAACAAACCATCATTGTATCCTAATTTCTTAACCATCTCCTCTAAAACATCAGTATTCAACACTCTAAAATCTACATGATCAATGTAGTTTATCTTCCCACCAAAGTATTTCCTATTTGGGTTTTCTACAAAATTACCTCCATGGTGAAATTTTATGGTAAATTGAGATTGGGTTTGACCTGTAAACGAACATCAACAACAAACTAACACAGAAAAAGGTTCAAATTTTACCTAATTCAGACCCTGTGAGCTTGCATGTCAGTTACGGTACATTTCAGCCGGTTCGAAGTACTGATATTCAGCTCGTACCTTCCACAATCGAAGATCCATGCTCGTAACAGAGTTCTAATCAGCTGTAATTGTTGAAGAATGCCTGATCGCCAACGAGGAGCTTCCAATTTAGAGATAGGTTAAGTTCAAGGTTTCAAAGTGATGAAAGGGGGATTATATGAGGTTGCAGGTCAACATGATGGTGAATTTACCTATTTGCCCTTTGGCTATTAACAGAAAACGCTGATCTCTGACGGAAACATGGCCCGGGGGGTAAACATGCGACATAAGAGCAAACGTTGGGGGGTAAAATTGCAATTATTTCCTTAGGGGGGTAGACATGCCAATCACCCCAAACCCCAGAGGGTAAAATTGCAGTTTACTCTAGTTTTTTATAATCATGATTATTTTCAGGTTAACTACAAACAATAACAATAGCCTTATCCACTTTCTAATTTGATTTTTGATGATCAAAGTTTCAAAATTATACGGATATAGGGTATGGGGAGCGTCCCCCACCCCGTCGAGGTCCGCCTACGCCGGCACACCGTGCCACCCCACCCCCGTCCTGTCCTCAGCGTCGAGCCTAAGACGTTGGTGACGTTCCTCAAAAATAGGCCGCCTTCCTTCAAAATTACCGTTAAAATAAAAAACAGAAAGAAAAAAGTTTTGATGGATTTCTTATACAAAGGAGAATCAGAGAAAAGATGAGATGTGGGGTTATGTAGTTTGAGAGAAAAGAAAATTAGGAGTTGCAGGTCATTAGGGTTTGTTGTGTAGAAGAAGGTGAAAAAACCTTTTGAAAAAAAAAAGAAGAAAAAGAAGTATTATCTCTTTGTAGAGGTTGAGTGACATGTTAACAAAAAGAAGAAAAAAAAGTAAAAAAATGTTGATTTGAACTTCACATAATCTCTATCTTTATTTTATGTATTGTTTTTTAATATTTAATTTGTTAAATATTAAAAAAAGTGGAAGATTAAAAAAACAAAAAAAAAACATAATAGTGGTGGAGTAGGATCATATAGGACCATCCTCCATACTATCTACTTTTGTGGGATGTACCATCCTTGAGAGGGCTATGATGTGACGCCTACGTGGCGGATAATCCTCCCTTTGAGGACATCACCATACCATCTAAAGTATACAAAAAGTTGACAATAAGTTATCTTGTTTCATGTTTGGGCACATTTATTGTAAACGAAATTCCACTTATATCGTTCTTATATTCTTAACCCTAACACACTCACCGCCCCTGATCCATTCCTACCGGCAACACTAACTCACCGGCGCATTCCTCCCCACCGCCGTCTCCGGCCACCACCACCACCCAACAACCCTTTAAATCCAATAACCCCCCTAAATGGAACAACCCCATCCCCAACTCCCACTCAATCAACAACCCTCACCACCCCATTCTCAACCACCAGTACCACCACCGGAGGAACAACCATCTTTAACATCTTCCATTTCCCAACTTACCCCTTCAAACCCTTCCAAAATCCCAATCCGCCCCCAAAAAATCCGCAAACTCTCATCACCGCCCACAACCGTACAACTCAAACCCCAATCCACCACCATCGCAGAAGCCGACGCCTCCGCCATCGTCATCTCCACCACCACCCCCACACCCACCACCGCAACCAAAAACCGCCGTCGAAACCCTTCCCGAAACATCCCAAAAGTCATCAAACCCTTATCCACCCCCGGCGAGATCTCCGCTGCTATAAACCACCTCCGATCCGCCGACCCTCTTCTCGCTGATGTCATCGACAACCACCCCCCACCGTCATTCGACTCAAATCAACCACCGTTTCTTGCCCTAACGAAAAGTATTTTGTATCAACAACTTGCGTATAAAGCTGGTACATCTATATACACTCGTTTTGTAAACTTATGTGGTGGTGAAAACGGTGTCGTTCCTGAAACTGTACTTAGTTTAACTACTCAACAGCTTAAACAGATTGGGGTTTCGGGGCGTAAGGCGAGTTATCTATATGACCTTGCTAATAAGTATAATAGTGGGATATTGTCGGATGAGTTGGTGGTGAAAATGGATGATAGGTCGCTTTTTACTATGTTGTCGATGGTTAAGGGGATCGGGTCGTGGTCGGTGCATATGTTTATGATATTTTCGTTGCATAGACCGGATGTTTTGCCGGTTAGTGATTTGGGGGTGAGGAAAGGAGTGCAGCTTTTGAATATGTTGGATGAGTTGCCGAGGCCGTCGCAGATGGAGGAGCTGTGTGGGAAGTGGCGCCCGTATAGGTCGGTGGGGGCGTGGTATATGTGGCGGTTTGTGGAGGGGAAGGGTGGTTCGGGTAATGGAGCAGGTGCGGCGGGTTTGGGGAGTAATGGGATTGTTGGGCAGCAGCGGGTCGGGCAGTCTGAACAGGCGCAAACGCAACAACAACAGCAGCAGCAGCTACAGTTGCAGCTTTTGGAACCGATTAATAGCATTGGGAATCTCGGGTTGTTATTCTGATACTTTAATTTATTAATTGGTTATATATATGTACGTGGTGTCTGTATTTATGCTCGGATGTTTATTTAAATGATGCATTATAATGCTGGAGGTGATACTAGTTAATTAGACATGACAATCAACAAATATATAAACTTAGGGTAAGTTTTCTATTAGTTTATTCGGAATTAAATAGATATGCTTCGTGTTGTGTCTTTGTTGGAGGGTAGAAAGATAGCTTGCATATGGTAGTATAGTTTATAGGTATTCGTTTTAGCAGATTCTAGCTAGGCTTGGGAGACGTAATTCGAATATGTTTCTTGTTTGCCCTTTCTTTATGGGGTTCTCGAATGAAAAACGGCAAGCTTGTTTTCAAACCCGAGATGGGGTCTAAGTTACATAAGGGATATTTTATTTTGGGAAGTCTGTACCAGTTTTCTTTCAAAAAACACCTGTGCAGTTATGCTGCAAATTGATGAATACCGTTTTAAGGTTTATACTCATTGAATTAGTATGTACAATTTTTCTTTGGTAGTTGATATAGGTAAACCATAGTAAACCATAGTTTAGATTTGGGTAATATTTATTTTCGTATTTTGATTTATACAGCTTTACTTGATCCTTGTTCAAATCTATCAACACCATGTATGTCTTGCTCAGTTATATATATGTTAGTTTTGGTCTTCACTCTTCCGTACATAGGTTGATCAGGGCTTTGTTAGTGTTCCTCATTTTTTGGTTTTTCCTAGTAGGTAAAATCCCCTAGTGCAGAGTATAAATGACATACATATCTATTATAGCTTGTATTACTGCTAATTTGAAGTGTTAAGTTATTACTTCGATTGATTATAATTTCACCTATACGTTGAATATCATAAGTGATAAGAGTTAAATAGACAACTGTTCCTTTGTGCTTGGTTGCTTTAACCTGAAGTTGAATCTCTATTAGAGCTAATACACAAATGGCCATCAAACCTTTAAGTTATCTGCACGTTTCTCATTGATATTGAATCTTCATCCGCTTGTTGTTGAGATAATTGATTTACAGATAGATGCGTAAAGATGAGGGAATAGTATCAATGTTGGAGGATTTTTAAAACTTAACGTATGCCATTTTCTCTTGAAGCAAGTTTAGAACATCTACTAATTGGCTGGTAGTTACCCTAGATTTTAGGCGCATGACATATTGATTAGAAAACATGTAGGGTGTTTCCTCTGGGGTCTGTTGCCAGAGAACTCACTATATATGAAATGCGTTTGACTACGCCTTGTTAGTTGTTGCTATCCTGACCAACAAAACAAACCACCTGTTGGTTTTCATCAACTTGAAAAGCCCAAATATCTACTTATGTTAATTCAATTGATCCATGTCCATGACCTGAAATTAATTCTAAAACTTTATTATTTGAAAACTTATTATAACATTGTTTAGTTATACGTTTATATTTATTTGTACAGTGGAAATAGTAAGGACAGTGTTTATTCAGAACATATTGTCAAGTTATGAGAATTTTCTTTGTTATTATTAGATAGTTATTAGTTATTATGAATGCATAACTTTAAGTTTGCTTATTCCATGCATATTGATGCAATTCCTCATCAAGTAACAGAAATAAAATTTCAAACCATATACTTATGAATGGGGCGACCTGTGTTACATTTTTCTCTAAGGAGTCAAATGGATGGGTAAAATAATTCAAGTTAATAAAAAAGGTTATGGGTCGAGTTTATCTGGAAGTATATGTTAATGCATGCACTCGATCTGTTAAAAAACTTAGATATAGCATTGTAGAAATGTAGTTTTTGTAGTTATTTCTAGAACACCTAGATTTGGTTAGCACACTTGGACAAAGCCCGACCCGTACAAAATTATCTGTTTTGTCCGGTATTGAAGTATGCTATATTTCAATTTGGTTATGATGATGATATGATTAACTTTAATAAGATCAGGTTGTAGTTAAGTTAGATTTATACAAAGACTTCATACAGTTGTATATAAACCGGTGCCTATTTTTGCAGGGCTTGTATTTGGGGGTAATGAAATGGAGATTGCATCAACTGATTCAGGTGAAATATTTACAGCCAACTTATGAAGATAATTGGCAGGTGTGTTCATCAAATGGATTATTAGGTCTGCAATGCAATTTGGTATTGTAAATGGATTTGTCACACACAATTCAATGGCCCTAAATTGTTCAGTTATTTTTTTTTTTTAGAAAGTGTTTGTTTGCCAAGAACGAATAACTATTTATGCTAGAGGTGGCAATAACAGACACATGTCTATTCTTAACCGTTGGATCCATGGAGTGATAAATGTCTTATTATACAGTTAAAAGTGTTGCAATTTGCATAAGGTCCAAAATGTCGTCTTTATGTAGACTGACATTGGGTACTAGAGGTGTAATAAAACCGGTTTCGGCCCGACGATCTGGTTTTCAACCCGGCCTGGTTCCAAAAAACCAGGTTTGGCAAAGGTTCAGGAGTTTTGCATGGGCGGCCTTTATGGTGTGCGGGGAGGACCACCGCACAGGGCCCGTGATTTTGAGAGGCATGTGTTTTTTTAAATCCGAAATATATATGTTAATTATTTTTTAAATAGTATACCCATACCAATTCCAATATAGGGCCATTTACAAATCAATTTTTATGGTTTAGAAGTTAGTCATTTGCATTAGGTTTAGTGAGCTCGTTTTTCATGGTTAAAATAGTATTCACATTGCTTTTCGTTAAGGTAAACGGGCACATTTTTTCGAGCTCGAACAGAGTACATGAATTTTCACATCAATATTTATTTAAAACGCTTAATTTTATTTTTAGTGGTAAAGTTAAAACACGTTTAAAACCGTTTTCAAATGACCATTTTCTACATCAAAATTTCAACAACCTACTTATTTGTTATAGTAATAAGGGCATGTTTGGCTAAGCTTTTTGAAACAACTTATTGGCTTTTTGGAAAAGTTAGTATGGAGTGTTTTTTTAGAAAAGTCATTTTTCCCCTCACATACAAGCTCATTGTCAAACATCATCTAGAGCTTATAATTTTTCAAAAAGCCAATAAGTCAATAAGTTATTTCAAAAAGTTTAGCCAAACATGCCCTAAATGTATGTAAAAATATAACAAAATATATTGAAGTATTATAAACTAGAGAAAAAATTGATTTTGAAATTTAAAAAAATTAAAGTTAAAACTTTTAAAACACAATAAAATAATATAGATTAAACTAATAGAAAATATAAATATAACAAGTGCTTAAGAATTCAGTTCAGATGTGCTCTATAGTAACACGGGTCGAAATGCATGGTGAACTTTGCTGTCACGTAAAATTTTTAATATTTCTAGGTTATGTTCAAATTCTGCCACGACTTAAGTGTTCGTAAATTAGTGGTTTTTCCTTGTCATTATCCGACTTATTAGATATGTTAGTATGTCATATCCTTTCACCTCTGACCTCTACCATAGCTTGAGCTTAATTTGTTTAGCTAACTTGTCTAAACTCTATTGTTATTTTATTTTGTTTGTTCTATTGTTATTTTATTTTGTATTGTATTGTTAGTTTATTTATTACTATTTTGTATATATTTCATATAATATAATTTAATATATATATATATATATAACTTAATATATATTATATTGTTTTTTTATAATACTTATACAAATGTTAGGTTCGTTTATTTTCACAAGCCTATTCAAGCTCGATAAGTTAAGTCGGGTTTAGCTTGACTCAATTCAAGTTTTTAGTGATCAATATCCGAATACATCACTAGTGGCTCAGCTTATTTACCTTCCCATCATCTACAATCATATTGCATAGTATAACACATGAGTTTTTATCTTTCTAAGTCCCACCTCGTGCCTTTATTTCTTTCAAGCCATTTGGAATTTTTAAATTTGTATTATAAGTTTAATAAATATATAAATATTTTAAAATGATGATTTATCATAAATCTATAAATTTATTAACATATAAACATTTAATAATTTATTAATAAATCTATATTTTCAACTTTAAATACCCATCAAAATTTCAAAATTAAAATTACCCTTAACGGTGAAGGATGATAACTAGGCTAAAATACACCCTTCAAAGCCTCCATTGAAGATGCTTTTAGTTAAGATGCTTCACACTAGGGGTGTCAACGAGTAAAGCCGTCATTTGTTCATGGGTAGTTTTTCAAGCCCGAGTCAAAAGTCGTTTATTATTTATTAAGTATTCAATTATTATGTTCTTATACATACATAACTTTATATATATTTGTCTTATATATAATATAAGGGGGATGTTCATTTGAGAAGAAAATTAAATTGAGAAGAAAAAGAACAAAGGGTACAATTGTAAAACATTAAATAATTTTTCTTTCATTTCATTTATTATCATCTTTGACTAATTAATTAGTCATAAAGGCTATCAACCTCCACACTAAAATTTTTGCCTACACACTTCATAATTTATCCTACACGTTTTGAATTTTATCCTACACATGTTGTAATTCATCCTACACGTCTCGTAATTCATCCTACACTTTAATTTATTATTTAGTTTTTTGAAAAACTACACTCTAAATTAACCTATTTGAAAAAATAAGTTACAAATTTAATGTAATTAGATATTAAAAAGAAAGACTACTAATTAATGATCTATCTAACTTTACCAATATACCCTTACACCAATATTAAACACAAAAATTAAATGAAGTTAAATGAAGCATTCTTATTAGTTGAAATTTCTTCTTTTTTATTCTTACAAAAAATTCTTCTCATTTGAACCCTCCACTATAATATAATATGTATATATTTAGTCAATTTATCATATTTTCATATATAATAATGAACATGTAAGTAACATGTTTGTTTAGACTATTGAGCTTAATCTAGGAATAACAAGTGAAAATTAGGCTCAAACGGACTTCAATAGACCTGAGCCGGTTTAAACTCGATTCAATTGATTTTTTAGCGAGCCAATTTTAAGTAGCTTGTGACCAGATCGGGTTGTTTAAAGCGTGTATAATACTGAATGAATGACGTGGTGAAACATCATCAAATCACAAGTATGCTTGTTTGAGGAAATTGAGTGACGGGGGGGGGGGGGGGGGGGGTTTCTAAACTCTAAAGATGAGTCAAGTGTTCCAATGTCAGTTTCCATAAGGGGCTTCCAAAGTGCGATCTAGTGTTCACACTGTTGGCCTGTCTCTTTGGTTGGTGAGACTTTTGGGTAGAGGTACATAAAACTGATTTTTGGCCAAATTGGATTGGTTTTAAAATCGATTTGGATCGAGTCTAATAAAGGTAAAACCGGATCTGCTCAAATCGGTTTGGATTAGAAATTGGTTACAATTCGGTTCAGTACAACTTTTATCAGTTTTAATCATGTTTCAACAAAACTGGTTTTAACCCATTCAAAACGGATTGATTGGGGGCCGGTTTCACCCAAACTGGTTTCTCTATCAGTTCAAGATCCTGAACCAGATTGAACGTATACCTCTACTTTTGGGTGGTAAATACCGGTTACAAATTAACAATCAGGCCTTTAGTTAAATTAAGTCAAGCTTAACCTAGCCTCAAATCCAACTCAATAGCTTAACAAGCCTTCATGGATCTTGATGTAGGCTTAAGTTCCTCGAGTTCATGTCCATAAAATGCAAGACGGGTTCATTCACGAAATTCGTTTTACATGCATAAGCAGGGGCGGATATAGCTTGTAAATAGGGGTAGCCTCCGCTACCCCGATTGTGTAAATTTTGGTAAAATTTGACGTTTTTTTCAATTTCGTTGACCCTTTTTTTTCTAAACAAACTCGTTTGGTGTATGTGGTTTCAATCTCGTTGTTCTTTTTCACGGTTAGACTTGAACTAGTTTGAGCTCAAGATTGTATAATTTGATAAAAAATAATAAATAAATAATGGACAAGTAAAACGAAATCAATTTTACATTTGTATCCTAATAATCGGTTATTTTATAGCAGATCCACCTTTTAATTCTATGTATTTTACTTCGAATAATAAAGAAATAGGAATCATAATGGTTTGTTAAATATCAGATGTTATAATTATATAGTTTAAATACACGTTTACATAATGTGGTCACCAGCTACCAGCTACAGTTACCAGCTACCAGCTTCCAGCTACTTTTGCCAAACATACCCTTAGAATCAAAACGGATAAACAATAACCTTATCCACTTTTTACTTTGATTATGGATTATCAAAGTTTAAACGAACAATAAGCAGCCTGGTTATTGGGCTGGGCGACCCGGGCGACTGCCGAGGCCCAAAGGCAAAACTAAACAGGGCCGAAAATCTAAAATTTTGTTTGTATACATTTTATGAATAATAGGGGACTGCGCAATATAATATGATAACGAGTATTCCGATTGGTTGGTATTTGAGTTATGTTTCAAAGGTTTTGTGTAGGGGTGCAAACGAGCTGAGCCGAGCCCGAGCTCGGCCAGGCTCGAGCTCGAGATCGAGCTCGATTAACTTATGAGAGCTCGGCTCGATTCGAGCTTTGTTTTCAAAGCTCGGGCTCGGCTCGTTTGTATTTTATCAAGCTCGAGCTCGGCTCGGGCTCGGCTCGTTTATTATCTATTAATTAGTATATTAAAAAAAATAATATAAATAATAGACTTTTTAGGCTTGCGAGTTCGATAAGTAAAGCTCGGGCTTAGGCTCGTTTACTAAATAAGCTTATTTTTAGGTTCGAGGTCGGCTTGTAAACAAGTTTAAATAAGCTCGGCTCGACTCGGCTCGTTTACACTAAGGCTCGACGAGCCTAACGAGCTTCACATGTGAGGCTCGAGCTCGGGCTCGATAAACAAACGAGCTTTGTTTTGAGGCTCAAGCTCGGCTCGGGCTCGATAAGGCTCGGATCGTTTCGAGCTTTTTCTCGAGCCGATATCGAGTTGCTCGCGAGCCGCTCGGCTCGTTTGCACCCCTAGTTTTGTGTTCGATTCTTGGTTTTGCCATTATTTCTAGCTTTGTTTTTTATTTTTTGTAGCTGGCCAATTGGCCTTTGACTGTTTTGTTTTTATTTCTTGGTTTCATAAATTTATGTTTGTGATGCAACTTTTCATATTCTATATTTTACACCTTAAATTAAGTTGCCCCTAAGGCCACCCGTAGTGGGGCGTTTTTTTTTTTTAAATTGAAAAAAAAAAACCGCCTAAAAACGCCCCTCCCCCCATTACATGGGGCGTTTTTTTTTTAAATTCAAAAAATGGTTTCCGGCGTTTTAATTATAACGCTATGTACATATTTGCTTAACCAATCAATGTTGAGCATGGTCTGACAACTTTTGAGAACCCCCACTTTTGCATGTGTCCAAGTTTGACTAGCCAATCACCATCTCTTTGCTTTTTTTTTTGTTTAATGATTGGAAGGGGCATTATTAGGTATTATTCCCACTACACCACTTTCGCAATAACGCCCCATGCTGACTGGGATGACACGTGTCGAATAATGCCCCATGGTGGGGCATTATTTTTCTCTACCACTACGCATGGTCTAATACTAGAGTTTTATGTTCGTATGTTGCTGCATATTTATGAAATTATAAATTTTGCTGCTTATCCAAAAACGTTATGAGAGCCGCACAATTTGCTTATACAAGTTCAATTATTTTATTACGGTGCTTTTTTATGTCTATTTTATTACAATTATTGTCGTATTGTGGTTTCTTGATATAGTTTATATTATAAGAAGTGGGCCCAGCTTTTTGTCTCCCTCAAGGCCCAATTTTTTTTAATCATTCTCGGAGACGACCCTGACAATAAGGATATAGAGGGTGTTTGGGATTACGTTTTGAAGTGATTATTTGATTATTGCGTTTGTAAAACATAAATAATCTAAAAAAGTGATTATCTGCCTCCAAAACGCAATTTTGGAGAAGCATGTACCTACATGCTTTTTCAAAGCGCAATTTTGAAAACGCATAATCTATTTTGAAAACGCAACACCCAACACCCCATAGTCTTTTATATGAAGTTAAATAATCGTAAATTCAGATACCATGAAGGATATAGTTTTTTATAATCATGATTATTTTCAGGTTAACTATAAACAATAAATATCTAAAGCATGTAAGGGAAAAGAGTAAAGGGAACACTTACTAGGAGCGGAATCCGGAATAAAAGCATCAAGATTGCCTTTCCTGGTAATTTTCTTCCTCTTCTTCCTCTGAACCTTCTTTAAAGGCTGACCCTCGGCCTCCGCATCAGTCTGTTTCCTTTTGCCTGCTCCCCTTTGCACCAAATGCTCAGGACTGGATTCCAAATCAATTGGATCCTCTGGGTTGGATGGAGGAATGTCAGCAGAATCCCTTGGTTCCGGTTTAGGTCGCCTAATCGTAACTGCAGGCGCAAGACCCTCCAAAGAATCAGAAACCACCACATAATCACACCAGTTGTCAGAAGAATGGCGCATACCTTTCTTCTCCCCAACATTTTTAGCTTTAGAAGATTGAGTCTTCTCAGCATCACCCTTTTTCGGCGCAACATTACTAGTTGTCGCGCGTTTCTTTTTCTCAGGGCCTATGCCCAAATTTGACAACTCACCTATAAAAGCGCAAGGAACAAGTTCATTCAGACGCGCAATGAAAATAAGACAACAAACAGTATGCGCAACCTTACCAGTACCAGCAGCAGGTTGTGCGGTCAAATCCGCATCTCTCGGAAGAACGAAATTCCTCACAATTCGATGGTACCAAAGCTCTTCATCAGGCTTCTTCTTAATGGTACCCATTCTTCCGCCTTCTTTCTTATATGCAACAACATACAATGAAACAACTGCAGAAGAAGGAAGGCAGGTTCAAAAAAAAAAAAAAAAAATGGGGAGAAAGGCAAAAAAGGGGAAACCCATTCATACCATGACCTTCCTCCGTATACACCGGCTTGTCGTCCCGGTCCATCTTCCAGTTTAAACTCAAACTAGCACCAACAAGGGCTTTCTCAGGCAAAGCAATGTTAGGGACCTCCTTCAGATCTTGGTACCAATTCTCGTCAACAGGGGTCCGAAGCGTGTCAATAGGGACGTCTTCCTTTCCCCTTAGAACCATCCTCATCGGAATCACCCCTGCCTTGATAAAAAAGAATTTTTGTTTCCAGTCATGGAAAGATTTTGGAGGATGCTGTAGAATTTTCTTCGCAGACGATCTTTGGACAAACGAGTAAAACCCTTGGGTACAGTGCATCTGGTGAAAAACCCTGAATCGAAGAACTATCGGCTTAATATGCATCGACTGGCATACAAACTCAAAATGCCTAACCCTAACCATACCGATTGGATGCAATTGAGAGATGTGAATTTTGTAAAAATCAAGAAATTCAAGGAAAAATTTTGTTACAGGCAAACGGAAATTGCCTTCGCAGAAGAAATCCCAAAACAGAGTAATGTACCCAGCCGGAGCATCTGCTGCTGTCTGACCCTCCTCAGGGTACCGGGCACCCCAGGTCTCCGGGAATCTGAGGTTTTGAACCAGGCCGTCAAAAGTTGCCCTAGGCCATTTCAGTGGTGGAAGTTCAGCAGACATTTCCTCTGATAAATCTTCGTGATACTCTCCGGTTGACATAAGAAGAAGAATTGGAAATTTTTTCTCAAACGGTTAATGAAGAAAGGAAGGGGAAAAGCTTTCAACAAACGTAATTATTAAAATTGGGAAACTCAAGCAACCTTATATACTCACCGCCATAAATAAGCCTCGGTAACTGCCATAGCACCTTTTTCGGATATCACAGTTACCCAAGTGTCAGGGGCGAGTGACAAACAACACAAACGCGATCTCACGCGCGCGTGTAAACCACGGATAGTGAGGTGTACCTGACAGTAACAGCCTGTCACACAGTCCTTACTGTACCTCCCCCACCTAAAGTCAAAGATTTTCAAAATCTTCTCAGCAAAACAAGAGTAAATCTTTTCAAAAGAAAGATTCCCTACTTTCGCGCCAAAGAGCATTTCCCTCTCATAAGTCCAGTGCTCCACTTACTTGCATAAGAGCAGCACTAGACTGGGGGGACTTGAAGGGGTAAGGTCCCAAAAACCTTATAACAAGTATTCAAGACCATGCCACAACTTGGTCAATCATCCCTTCTGACCTTGCGCGGCCGCGCACTGGTCCTGCAAAGAAGGCTTAAAAGACAAATAGCAGACAATACTTGCGCGCCAAAAGGAAATCATAAATCCTTGCGCCTTTCTCTATAAACAAAGGATGAAAATCCCAAGTTAAACCCTTCCGCTTAATAAAATCCAGATTTGGATATTATTTACGTGACTGGTGACCACACGATAACAGAGTCACACAAGATTATGGCAATAATCTTCTAGAAGAAACTCAATCGTGCACCACCAGACGGTTATAACCGTCTGGACACGTGTCGTCATCCCAGACGCTACTAAAATCACAACGATGGCATGTAATTGGAAAGAAAACTCCACTTAATCACTTTCCACGTGGCAAATCCCCAGCCATAGATCTAATCAGCGATCCATGTGCACTCACATCAGATCGAGAAGCTTAACGGAAGGAGATGTAACCGCTTACGGTGTTAGCATCTTCCGTTAACTTTTCACTAACGAGTTTTCCCGCCCAAACTCCCGGCTATAAATACGAGAACTGTTCAGGTATGAAATTCAAGTTACACACACTTCAACAATACATCTACTTCTTCATAACCCATACTTATTCTCACACCGGAGTCGGGTCAAGGAGAGAACCCCTTTCTCCCCTTGGCGAGGCTAACTGTGCTTCTTTTTTGCAGAGTTCATCGGAGAAGAAGGAGACCAATCCTAACGAATCAAACGAGAGGAAACTCACCTTTTATGCGGATTCAAACCCCCTAGATATTCCGATCCCGGTCGTTTATCTAGTGTTTCTTCATTGGCGCCCACCGATTTCTCTGTTCTCTCAGTTTTATCTCGTTTCGATTCACTTTGTTGATTCCATTTGCATATGGAAGAAACGTCGTCTCATCGGCAAAACGGCCCTCGGCCAAACGTCGGAAACAACTTTCAGGTGGAAGGAATTCCAGAGGAAGCCTCGGATGACAACGAGGTTCAATCCAACCGAGTAAATGAACCTGTCACTCCAGGGGTGTTACCAGAAAACCCTGTTCACTCAATTCTGCCTCCAGGAGAAACTCCAATCTCCTGGTATGTTAGGTCTCAAGGAGCTTTGATGTAACACCCCGAAAATTTCGTCCAATAATGTATTGACACGTGTCATAAGCTTTGAACGTGTGAAAGAATACTTTAGAGGGACTAAAGTTGACAAACAATGAAACTATGTAAATATAAGGGTTCAAAGTGTCAACAACGAATAAATATACTTTACAATAACCCTTCATGGTGTTTATAACCCTAAACGAATAGATCATGGATCATACGAAGCGAATTGTGAAAGAAAGTGAGAGATTACAAACTACAGGAGTTAAATGTGTCAACATGTTAAGATGTACCTCTGAGTGACCTTTTAAGCAAACCCGAAGCCTTGTAACGATTAAATATGCTCACTAGAATGTACCATAAAAATTTCACCAAGTTTCGTTGCCGTATGAGAAAGTTGTGATAAAATTCGTGTGTGAGGGGTTAGAATCGTCAACAGTGAAAATTAGGGCTTTTCGGGTGATCACAAAGTTACCCGAGGACTTCACAAAGATGGTATAAGTCTTGAAGCCCTTATAAATCAATTTAGAGGGTTTATAATGCAAGAAACAAGGTGAAAGCGACGTTTAGGAGGACCGAGGACTGAAAATGCAATAACTGAAAACATGATTACCTGATCCGTAGGTCCAGGCGGCCCGCGTGAGGATTGGCTGAACTGGAGGCGGGCCGCGTGACAGCTACCAGCGACAGAATTCATGACAGGTGCCTGTTTGCATGTTCTAACCGACTTTAATCATGGTATTTCGATTCTATGGGCTGCCTAAAGTGGTTTATAACTTATTTTGGGTATATGTACTGATCTTGGATCATTACTTCACTCATTTGGAATCAATCTTTGATGATCAAAGTTCTTATAAAAAGTCTTATGTTTCAACATTCAACACTTATCAACTTCTGGACATTTGGAGGAGCTCTGGAACTGATACAAGGCTCACAAATCATCCATTAGACGTATGTAAGTGCCCTTGATCCTTCTCGTTGGAGTTATGCTTAATTTAGAGCCTAGAAGTCAAACCGTCGTAATTACGGTTTGACTTGGCGATAAATCATAAACGGTCCAGAGATTTGTCGAAACGAAAGTTGTTACAAGTTGGTAATATTGTGGGAAATTAACCCTTAAAAGGGCACCCTTTGATTCCCGATCTAACTATGTCGTTCGTCGAGTCAAACTCCTTCCGAAAAAGTCAACAGAACCATAAATCGCAAATTTAACGATACAGAAGACGTGTAACCTGTTTTATCAGTTATATAATCTGAAAATAAGTATGAAAACTTGTCTAGGCTTGTTTGATTCGACAACTCTCAGTTTTGAACCGATTCGGAGCCGAAAGTCGCATAGTTTGACTTTCTGCTTTGACCTCGATTCTGACCCGTTTTTGATAGGTTTAGACATGCCTTAAAGTTCCATTAGGACCTTGATACATGTTAGTATAATCCTCTGCGTTTATACTACCCGAATCCTTAACTATCCGACGTTTCCGTTAAATGCCTAAATAATGACCATAATGCCCTTATGTTTATAAAACGAGATTTTTGAAGATGTGAAAGTATAAAAGTCTTTGTTACTGATTATTGAACATGTCTGTAAATTTTCACGTCAATCGGAAGTCTAGATTAGGAGTTACGCTTAATGACGTAATTATAAACACTTTTATTAATTTAACGGCGTCATTAGCGTAAAGCCTATCTAAACCCAATTTTTGACACCAAAACTTTTACCCGCTGATGTCAAATAATATTTTGGGATTTTTGAATATTTTTAATTATTTTTAAACTGATCATAAGCTAGGATTATCGCCTTCATTCGGTTAATACCGAATATACCCTTTTCGGCCATAAAATGAGTTTTACAAATCCTTTTGATACCAATCCAATTGCTACTGATTTTAAATAATAAATGTAGTGTTTTGAACCTGTTTAAATGATCAGAAAACTCAGAATACTATTTTAAACCGTACGTCGCTTAAAACGGCTTTATACGCGTATTATACGCATAGTTTGGATTTAAAACTATTTTGACATATAAGACTTATAACCAAATGTTATAACCTGTTAAAATAAACCATTTTACTGATTTAATCAGACCCGGATCACAGGAGATAAAATAATTCCTTTTATAACTTTAAAAATGACCAAAATACCCCTACGGGGCTTATTATGAGATTAAACTCGTTTTGGGCATAATGGAAGGTATCCTACTGATATCACAACATATTTAAGGCATGTTAACTTAGGAAACCTGTTTAGGACTCTTATGGTTACCCGTTACGCTGCATAAGCGTTCGGTTCGGTTTATGTAACTAGTTTACATAAATTAGCCGAAACGGGTCAAACCTTATCGGTTTTATCTCAAAAATACAGAATGTGTATAATATACCCATATTATACAAGTCTCCGAACTTGTCGGGTCTAAATCACATTCTATTCTGGTCTTCGCCTTATCATGCGTTTGAACCGTATCTTCCTGTTGAAAACTAACCGGTCTAAGTCAAAGCTTAATTAAAGACCCGTTAGGATTCTAATAGGTTATTAAAAACCTTCGTTCCAGATTTAGGAGCCCAGTAAAAGCTATCTGTACTTGCTGATTTGATACAGCTGGGATTGAATTTATATTTAACTCAGGTAAATACTTTTAACTTATTTTCCCTATACGGGCTTGGGGTACGGTATATAAAATACCGCTTGGTCGGGGCGTTGAATCTTTGATTGAATAAATGATAATTAAAGTATTGAGACGTCTCGTTTAATATTGTTTTGTTTGCTTAAAGCCTTTGGGGGGTTAATGACCGTTGTCCCGGATATCCCTGGCATCATTCTACTGAATGGCCACGACCTTAGCACTCAGGTGTAGGCGTACACCTGTCAGTGTCTCATAAATAAAGTGGTGTGTCCATTAATCTTTAACCCGGCTCGATCCGGGCTACTGAACGCATAAGGAACATGTAAATCCCTACAAGTATTATATTTACATAATTATCCCAAGTTATAAAATATTATTTATGCCACGTGCATTCAAATCAATCATTTTCTTAAACCCTTTTTAAAATGAGTCGGTTGATTGTATTTACCAGTGTAAACTGACGTATTTTCCCAAAAAAAAAAGGCTAAGTGCAGGTACTAATCGGAATTGGCTGGCTACTCCTAGCATCAATAAAGAGTCTCGCAAGCTTAGATGCCTAAAGTCTGTTGAACCATGTTATTTTATTTGCGATCCGCCTGTGGATCTTTTACTTCCGTCATAATACTTGGATGTACATTATTTCGGATTGTAATATATTTATCCTTTTGCTTCCGCTGTGCATTTATATATTGTGTTTTTTGACTATGATGTTGCCAACCACGTCACGATACTCCCCTACCGGGCCCACCGGTAACACGTGGAAATTTGGGGTGTGACAGGTTGGTATCAGAGCCAACATTGAGTGAATTAAACACAAGCTTTTTGTGTTTAATCTCAATGACACATTAGCACATACCTTGACCTTCTGAGTCTAGACTTAACATAAGAATATTCTCAATCCTTATCTGGAATTTCTGCTTCCAAAATTTTTTATATTTTGGATACGTCGCCAAGCGAAGAAGCCGTAATAATAATTCTCCACACCAGGAGCCTTGATTTGCTGACCCTCGTACAGCGGCTAGGACGAAACATGCAACCAAGGAGAAGACATTCAGAAATAAAATGAAGAAGAAACTCCTTTTGCTTAAGATCGTTTCCTTAATAGTCCTTCTAAGGACATAATTACTTTTCAGTTCCTTCGAGGACAACATTATTCCTTTTAAGTCCCGTCTAGGGCACATCTGTTTTTTTTTTAAATTTTAAATTTTGTAGTGGAATAATTAACTTTAAATTTTCATTCAGACATTCCTTTTATAAGATCTACCTTTATATAAAATGGAAAAATCTAAAAAGGACGAGACCTAGCCACGCAATATATTGAGGCAGGGCAAAGATGGTAGTTCCATAATTAGATTCAGATCCATATTTGACACCTCAATTTAGGATTGTTCTGCGTTAAATATTAATAAGAATCTTAAGAGTGAAACCTAGCCTTCGGGTCATTTTAAGGCCGGGCCATGATGGTAAGACCTGTTTAAAAGATTTGAATCCCTGTTAACATCTGTAAATATGTTAACACTCCTGACAGACGTGATTCATTAAAATCACACACGTCATTCTTATTAATGGATTCTTCAAAAGATTCCTAACCCAATGTAATGATCTCTGAATCATGGGTTAAGATCTTCACTTGAGATGATCATATTCTGACCATACGTGGTAATATAGCGCCTACAGGCCCTGCTCATTTCCATATGAGCCAAAAGACAGTGGGAGCGATGATTCCCTGTCAGATAAAGGTAATGGACTAGGCCTGTTGTGCCAGTAAACCTTTATGCTTTGATTCTCTGAAATCATAGCTTATAATTTATAAATGTCCTTGTGACTAGGTCTGTTGTGCCAGTATACCTTCATGCCTTGATTCTCTGAAATCATGACTTATAATTAAACTTGTCTACGCGACTAGGCCATTTGTGCTATTACTAACTTATAAATTAGGATTCATGATAAAAATCCTGAATAAAATATCATTCCTTTCCTGCCAATTTAGATATTAAAAGAGAATCTTAAAAAGGTTTGACCTAGCTTGAATGTCAACTGAAGACCTAGCTAAGATGGTAAAATCTGTTTAAAAAGAGATTCAGATCCATGTTAACACTTGAAAATGTGTTAACACTCCCGACAAACGTGATGCTATAAAAATCACACTTGTCATCCTTATATTAGGAATTTTTCCAAATCCCTTATTTAGCGTAAATGATCAATAGGAATCATGGCTGGTAAACGTCGAAAATGATGTACGCATCAAAACATCCATTTGGGATGTATACATACGAGTAAAGATGAATACATGAAAAAGATAGTTTTATTTCATAACTTCTTGTCAAGACAATGAACTATGAAATTTTCCGACCCAAAGGAATCATCGATTATGTTTTTAAAATTTCCCTAGTGACAAGGCCTCCGAGCCATCATAAGTCTTTTGGAACAAGCCCTTGTGCTATATATAAAAGATGTCAGTATGACATTGGCAGTCGTGACTTATGTCCCCTATCTAATAAATATGGAGGATTATTTTCCGCTTAAATGCCAAAGATGGTTTATTTAAACTTAGGCAAAACATAATCAAATAAATTAAATTCTATCTATTGGCCTATATGGTTAATTGCGCCATGGCTATCTATTCATCAAATTCGACAATTCACTATATGATTAAACAAATTGTTTCTACTTGGATAGTAGCCTTCAAAGCTTCACCATGGCTGACTCCTCTGAAGCTCACCATCATCCAGTTAATCAGAATGATGAAGTAAGACTGAACTTAACAAGAACCGAGTTACAGGCTATGTTAAATACGGCCATAAATAACGTTGTGGATCGCGTGCTGAGGGATCACAAACGGAAGGGCGATGATACCCCAATTCAAGGTCGTAAAAAGGGTAAGACTGGTTCAAACTATAACCAGTCCCAGCCAAAGGAGGCTAAACCCGAATGTAAGAATTGCGGGAAGATGAGGCACTTCAGTAAATGCATATATGAACAGATCAGGGGATGTGGTATCTGTAAAGAGATGGATCACAAGACCCATGAATGCAAGGAATTGAAAAACAACCAACAGTCGGGTGAAAAACCCAGATGCAAAATTTGCAAGAAACAACACTTCGGGAAGTGCAGGTATGAATCGAACTTGCATACACAGTCGAGAACTGTTGCATGTGGGATATGCAAGTCCAAGGGGCATAAGACCTTGGACTGCAAGAAGATGGAGGACGCAACCTGTAACGGTTGCAATGAAATAGGGCACATCAAAACTAATTGCCCTAATAAAACCAAGAAGTCTGGGAAAGATTCGAAGGACAAACCACAGACTGGTAAAAAGCCCAAATGCAAAACCTGTAGGAAATATCACCTCGGGAAATGCAGATATGAAGTTCCGCCTCTACCCTGTGGAATCTGCAAGTCCAGGGAGCATAAGACCTTGGATTGCAAGGGATTGGGAGACGCAACCTGCTATGGTTGCAATGGAAAAGGGCACATTAAGACCAACTGCCCTAAATACGCTAAAAAGCTTGAGGAAGATAAGAAGACCAAAGCTGGAAGCTCTCAAATGGATGCTCAGGAGATTGTTCAGGACAACAATGTCACAACAGGTACTTTCTTTATCAATAACGCTCATGCTAGAGTACTAATTGGTTCAGGTGCAGATAAGTCTCTCGTAGACAATAGATTTTGTAAATCATTAAATCTGCTTGTTAAAACTCTAAGCGTTATGAATGAAGTAAAATTAACCGATAGTACCTCAGAGACTGCCTCAACAATATTAAATGGATATTTTATATCCATTAGGAATTACCCTTCTCCGCTGTCCTTGTTTTATTAATAAGAAGACTCAGGCAGCCCGCGTAAGCCCTGAGTGATACCTTACGCGGCCCGCGTCAGGCTCCCAGCGAAAAAATAAAAAATGGTGGAACCGGCCGTCCCCGGAATCGAACCTAGGTCTAGGCCGCACCCTTTCGCGCACCTAGCCAACCGAGCTAGGTGCCTAGTTTGTGAAAATTTCCAATCTGATTAATTATAAGCACATGTACAATAACTTCCTTACTTCTTACCATAAGTCAACTACTTATCCTCCTAATGTTGACTAAGTATTAGAATCCAAGATTTTACCACTATGTTTTAGTTACTCTTGGCATGCTTATGGGGACTAAACGCTGGAAAGGATAAAGTAGAAACCATTAGGTATATCAGCGGTTATGCTGGAAAAGGACATGGTAAAGCATACATCAAAGCTATTCGATGGCAATACTTTTAATTAGTGAGGACACTAATAAAATTCTCAAGAAGGATCCTCTTATACATTGTGGAATGGTCCAAGTTTTAAGGACCTTATTAGAAAAACCTATTATCCCCATCACAAAATAGAAGAAGATGAAATAGGAATTTTCTGACTCTTGCCATAAAAGTTCTAGACTGTCGACAGTGTGTCGCAAATTTTAATTCATTGGCTGAGATAGTACCCTATTAAAGCACATGATTATCAGCGGTTAGCATCGGCAATAAGAGGGGGCACTAAGGTTTCAAAACCTACTCATTATAAATCCATTATGGATCTACCTCAGCTACTCACTTTATATAGATTAAGAAACGACCAGTCATAGATGAGACTGCCTAAATTGTCATAGACTTTGCAGCTAAGTGAAAGGATTAAAAATAGAGGCGCTTAACCCTCCTGATGAATGATTAGAGGCAAGTCACGGTAATAATGACACTAGATAAATCCCTTACTGTGATTTATTTGCTAAGAGTTACGTTAGGATTCAGGTGCTGCTAAGTCTCTCATAAGACCATAAGCTTAACAAACTTTTGATTTCATAAGAACTTCAGATATTAAAGATAAGATATGATTTACCAATGGAATCTTTAATAACCCCCTCTCCAATCCTCGGAGATAATCCTTTCATAAGAATCTGGAGTACTCTTCCTCAAAAAGAGTACGACAATGTATATTATTTTATTTTATTATTTTTCTCATTGTTTTCTATCGCCTGCGAATGCCAAACTATGTTTGATAAAAGTGCCATATGAGGAGTGGCGTATCCTAGTGTGTCCCATAGATTGCTTTCATGCCTGATCAGTATGGAGGTTTAATGCATGGAACCTCTGAGATATCCCAATAGTCATATCGTACTAAAGTCGACTAGTAGTATTCAAAAAAGATATCCCGAATGAAATTGTCCAAGTAAATGTTCCAGATCAAGAAATTCGTGGACTCGTAACGTAAAAGTGTCACTTAATTGACACAAGCAAAGATGGATGAATTGGAGCTTGAGATTTATAAAATCTCTGTAACCTCCTTATATCTTGATCATCTTCTTCTAAGATTACCCTGTTTACCCCAGAGAGGCAGGTAGAGTTAAGGGTTATATCCCATTTAGAGCTGCATTATTATGAAATCTCCAAGACAGCTAGTACCATTTTTGGCAGAATTGAAAACCCTGGTCAAATAAGATTTAAGATATAGATTCATATAGCCTAACTCAATATCCTGAGAGTTCGGTATTGTTAGATATGAAAGACGGTTCATTTTGCTTATGCATTATCACCGCAACCCTAATTAGGCAACGATTAAGGATTTGCCATCAACTGCCCAGGATCGTCGATCTGTTCGACTAACGGCAAGGATTAGCTATTCCCTAAACATTAGCTAAGCAGTGGTTGGAATAACCATCTCACCTTAAAAATAAGCTTTTCTATAATAATGGATATGTAAGTATTAAGGCTACTCCTTTGGAGACCTTGTATAGATGGAATGTTAAATGTCTAGTGTTAGATAGAGAATTGGTAAGTCCAATTATCAAGATCTGAAAGTTGCCTGGGGGACAACAAATAAGATTATACAAATCCATAATCGATTGTAGGTTGCCAGTATATGGCAAGAAATCGAGGAGTTATGAAAATAGCAAACTTCCTAAGTTCTTGTTAAGGAATATGGTTTAACAAAAGATATCACCCAGGAAGGGTGTACCAAATTTGTGAAATTATCAGGCTAGTTAAGCTCTGAATATATGGAAATCATTCGAAGGAAATCGAATGTATCAAGATCGAGTAGCTTGTAAGCTAAAACCTATTTAAGGAGCTTGGCGGAGCTCGCAATACATTGCACACTAGTGACTGAAGGAGGTGTTTCGCCAATAAGTTAAGGAACACTATCCCAATATGGTATGCGGATTTATGATGTGATAAACATCCTATATCGATTGAGGATCGACAGGTTAAGAAGCTTCGAAGGAAGCATATACCCATTACAAAGGTCAATTTGGGGAGCTTGGAAAAGCTCCATATATACTATATAGAGATTTAACCGAATATAAGACAGAAGGTATTTCCCTTATTTTAGCAAATCTCGAGGTCGAGATTTCTTTTAAGGGGGTGAGGATGTAACACCCCGAAAATTTCGTCCAATAATGTATTGACACGTGTCATAAGCTTTGAACGTGTGAAAGAATACTTTAGAGGGACTAAAGTTGACAAACAATGAAACTATGTAAATATAAGGGTTCAAAGTGTCAACAACGAATAAATATACTTTACAATAACCCTTCATGGTGTTTATAACCCTAAACGAATAGATCATGGATCATACGAAGCGAATTGTGAAAGAAAGTGAGAGATTACAAACTACAGGAGTTAAATGTGTCAACATGTTAAGATGTACCTCTGAGTGACCTTTTAAGCAAACCCGAAGCCTTGTAACGATTAAATATGCTCACTAGAATGTACCATAAAAATTTCACCAAGTTTCGTTGCCGTATGAGAAAGTTGTGATAAAATTCGTGTGTGAGGGGTTAGAATCGTCAACAGTGAAAATTAGGGCTTTTCGGGTGATCACAAAGTTACCCGAGGACTTCACAAAGATGGTATAAGTCTTGAAGCCCTTATAAATCAATTTAGAGGGTTTATAATGCAAGAAACAAGGTGAAAGCGACGTTTAGGAGGACCGAGGACTGAAAATGCAATAACTGAAAACATGATTACCTGATCCGTAGGTCCAGGCGGCCCGCGTGAGGATTGGCTGAACTGGAGGCGGGCCGCGTGACAGCTACCAGCGACAGAATTCATGACAGGTGCCTGTTTGCATGTTCTAACCGACTTTAATCATGGTATTTCGATTCTATGGGCTGCCTAAAGTGGTTTATAACTTATTTTGGGTATATGTACTGATCTTGGATCATTACTTCACTCATTTGGAATCAATCTTTGATGATCAAAGTTCTTATAAAAAGTCTTATGTTTCAACATTCAACACTTATCAACTTCTGGACATTTGGAGGAGCTCTGGAACTGATACAAGGCTCACAAATCATCCATTAGACGTATGTAAGTGCCCTTGATCCTTCTCGTTGGAGTTATGCTTAATTTAGAGCCTAGAAGTCAAACCGTCGTAATTACGGTTTGACTTGGCGATAAATCATAAACGGTCCAGAGATTTGTCGAAACGAAAGTTGTTACAAGTTGGTAATATTGTGGGAAATTAACCCTTAAAAGGGCACCCTTTGATTCCCGATCTAACTATGTCGTTCGTCGAGTCAAACTCCTTCCGAAAAAGTCAACAGAACCATAAATCGCAAATTTAACGATACAGAAGACGTGTAACCTGTTTTATCAGTTATATAATCTGAAAATAAGTATGAAAACTTGTCTAGGCTTGTTTGATTCGACAACTCTCAGTTTTGAACCGATTCGGAGCCGAAAGTCGCATAGTTTGACTTTCTGCTTTGACCTCGATTCTGACCCGTTTTTGATAGGTTTAGACATGCCTTAAAGTTCCATTAGGACCTTGATACATGTTAGTATAATCCTCTGCGTTTATACTACCCGAATCCTTAACTATCCGACGTTTCCGTTAAATGCCTAAATAATGACCATAATGCCCTTATGTTTATAAAACGAGATTTTTGAAGATGTGAAAGTATAAAAGTCTTTGTTACTGATTATTGAACATGTCTGTAAATTTTCACGTCAATCGGAAGTCTAGATTAGGAGTTACGCTTAATGACGTAATTATAAACACTTTTATTAATTTAACGGCGTCATTAGCGTAAAGCCTATCTAAACCCAATTTTTGACACCAAAACTTTTACCCGCTGATGTCAAATAATATTTTGGGATTTTTGAATATTTTTAATTATTTTTAAACTGATCATAAGCTAGGATTATCGCCTTCATTCGGTTAATACCGAATATACCCTTTTCGGCCATAAAATGAGTTTTACAAATCCTTTTGATACCAATCCAATTGCTACTGATTTTAAATAATAAATGTAGTGTTTTGAACCTGTTTAAATGATCAGAAAACTCAGAATACTATTTTAAACCGTACGTCGCTTAAAACGGCTTTATACGCGTATTATACGCATAGTTTGGATTTAAAACTATTTTGACATATAAGACTTATAACCAAATGTTATAACCTGTTAAAATAAACCATTTTACTGATTTAATCAGACCCGGATCATAGGAGATAAATTAATTCCTTTTATAACTTTAAAAATGACCAAAATACCCCTACGGGGCTTATTATGAGATTAAACTCGTTTTGGGCATAATGGAAGGTATCCTACTGATATCACAACATATTTAAGGCATGTAAACTTAGGAAACCTGTTTAGGACTCTTATGGTTACCCGTTACGCTGCATAAGCGTTCGGTTCGGTTTATGTAACTAGTTTACATAAATTAGCCGAAACGGGTCAAACCTTATCGGTTTTATCTCAAAAATCCAGAATGTGTATAATATACCCATATTATACAAGTCTCTGAACTTGTCGGGTCTAAATCACATTCTATTCCGGTCTTCGCCTTATCATGCGTTTGAACCGTATCTTCCTATTGAAAACTAACCGGTCTAAGTCAAAGCTTAATTAAAGACCCGTTAGGATTCTAATAGGTTATTAAAAACCTTCGTTCCAGATTTAGGAGCCCAGTAAAAGCTATCTGTACTTGCTGATTTGATACGGCTGGGATTGAATTTATATTTAGCTCAGGTAAATACTTTTAACTTATTTTCCCTATACGGGCTTGGGGTACGGTATATAAAATACCGCTTGGTCGGGGCATTGAATCTTTGATTGAATAAATGATAATTAAAGTATTGAGACGTCTCGTTTAATATTGTTTTGTTTGCTTAAAGCCTTTGGGGGGTTAATGACCGTTGTCCCGGATATCCCTGGCATCATTCTACTGAATGGCCACGACCTTAGCACTCAGGTGTAGGCGTACACCTGTCAGTGTCTCATAAATAAAGTGGTGTGTCCATTAATCTTTAACCCGGCTCGATCCGGGCTACTGAACGCATAAGGAACATGTAAATCCCTACAAGTATTATATTTACATAATTATCCCAAGTTATAAAATATTATTTATGCCACGTGCATTCAAATCAATCATTTTCTTAAACCCTTTTTAAAATGAGTCGGTTGATTGTATTTACCAGTGTAAACTGACGTATTTTCCCAAAAAAAAAAAAGGCTAAGTGCAGGTACTAATCGGAATTGGCTGGCTACTCCTAGCATCAATAAAGAGTCTCGCAAGCTTAGATGCCTAAAGTCTGTTGAACCATGTTATTTTATATGCGATCCGCCTGTGGATCTTTTACTTCCGTCATAATACTTGGATGTACATTATTTCGGATTGTAATATATTTATCCTTTTGCTTCCGCTGTGCATTTATATATTGTGTTGTTTAACTATGATGTTGCCAACCACGTCACGATACTCCCCTACCGGGCCCACCGGTAACACGTGGAAATTTGGGGTGTGACATTTGAATGCAGTATACACACAGCTGTGTGCACAAACTGCACCTCAAACTCAGTCGCGAAGGCCAGGATATCGTGCTCATGCTTCTCAACATGAGGGCCCATCTCGCACCGAGAATACAGAAGTTTATTCCAGATCCACATCAAAATATGAGTACACCCAGTCAGGGAGCCACCAGAGAGAGTATCGTGATGAATCACACCCTCACCGAAGACAATCAGTTCACAAGAGGTTGGGTTCTCAACGAAATACCCACACTGATGAAACTGATCCAACTTACCGTTTAAGTGCAAATACAAGTGTGTTCGACCGACTGCAGCCAAATTACAACAAATGCAGACCTCGTGCGGTTTATAACCCTGAGGCAGAACATAACTATGATTTGATTTACCGACCTGCGGAAGCAGCGGAAAATTCAAAGTTCATCATGGAAATAGCTTTAGCTCCACTTGAGAAAGCTAAATTACCATCCAACGTGGGAAAATTCAATGGGTTGACAGACCCCGATGACCACTTGAGGGTTTTTACAAGCGCAGGGTTGGTTGGGGGCTGGACTCTACCATTATGGTGTCACCTGTTCGTACAGACCCTAACCGGCGCTGCAAGGATTTGGTTCGATAATTTACCCATCGGAAGCATCACATCATGGAAAGACCTGCGCAAGAAATTCCTGACTCATTTCAGTCAACAGCGACGATCTGAACGAGACACATCCGACGTGATGAACATATGGCGCCATGACGACGAAAGCCTAGAGGATTTCATCACTCGGTATAACAAAGAAGTCCTGGAGATCGGAGGAGTCCATGAGCAACTAATTCGCACGCAGTTCAAGTACGCGGTTCGTTGCGATGATATGATAAAGGTCTTATCCGGAACAAAGGGTCTCCCAAAGAGCTGGGAGAAGGTTATGGCGGCGGCCAAGGTGTACGCTCAAACAGAGAAGAACCTGACCACTAATAGGCCGCCACCACCACATTACCGACCCTCCGACTTAAGCTCAAATGGTGGGAGAAAATACAAGAAGGGATGGCGCGACTCTGGTTCAGGAAACCATTCATCTGAGTATGCTCGAACAACGATCAACAAACTTACTGCGCAGAGGGAGAACAAACAGGAGAACAGGGAGAGGCAATGGACTCCCTTAACAAAAACCCCCGCAGACGTTTTGAGTACAGAAGATTACCAGTTCAAACCGCCGATCCCCATGAAAAACAAGCGTGGACAAGACCCTGCCCAGTACTGTGAGTACCACAAAGACAGCGGTCATACCACTAACAACTGTATCTCCTTACGCACAGAAATAGAGAAAGCCCTCAAAAGCGGCGAACTCACACATTTGCTTCAAAATGTGCGCAAGGAGATAAAACATATAATTAGGGGAGAGGAGGGCCCAAGCAAAAGGGCAAAGAACTGAGAAGAGACCCTATGGTATATGCGCGGAAAGACAAGACTTATCAAAATAGCGCGAGAACATAGAGTAAGTTAAGTCTCATATATTTATCAAAAAAAAAAACTTTGTAATGGCATCTGCGCCCTATCCAGGAATAAACATCAAAGTTTTTTCATTCTTGTGTTTTTCTTTTACAAAGTGCATGCAATTCCTTTTAGTAATCGCAAAAACATAATGGTAAAAATAAAATAAAGCCTCATGAACGGTCAGTGATTACGACACAAACGACCAAACGTTCACACATGAGCTTGTACCAACTTCATTCGCCTTACTCAACCAAAGTAATTGTACTCACGCAAGATATTGTAAAATTAAAAACCATGACATATTGTTTTCAGCGTACAAACACGCTCCAAAAAGCAACCAAACACGGCAGTGTTTTAGCTACTTGCGCAACAGCGCATCAACAAAAGGGATACACATCCCAACAACTACTACAAATTGTTCAAAACAATTTCAGAAACAAACCTACGCTAAATCTTCACCCTCATTCGGAAAGATTTCTTTTAATTGCGCCACGTGATCGTCAGATTGCAACGCAACGTTTATAAGATCCATCACAGGAAGCTGTAAGTTGTTGAATTATGTCTTCAAAGCTAAAAGCTCAGCGCTGGTGTTTACACCATAAGTAGCAGACTTGCTACTATCCCAATCAACCTTTAATGCGCTATTCACATGATGGGAACACTCAGCGTAGCCTTGAGAGTACCCGTCATTTCGCGCAGCAATCACCAAACGCGCAACCGTCTTATCAAGCTCTTCAGAATTCAGCACCGATTCAGCAACCTATGAGAGATATAGGCAGAATAAACAAAAAAAAAGCGCAATAACATTTTTCAAAGAAAAGGAGAAAAGGAAACTTACACAGGCAATACCGCGATCTTTCAACCAGGCCATATCATTCTTCAAAGGTTCAAGCTCGCTTTCCGCTGTAACCCGCGCCGTTTCTGAATTTTCCAGCTTCTCTTCAACTTCAGTCAAACGGCGGGAGGTTTCAGTCTTCTCGGAATGCGCAAGCTCCAGATCCTTCTTAAGGTGTTCCTGGTCAGAAAGCAAAGCATTAAGCTCTTCTAACTCTTTATCTCTAAGAACAAGAGTGGCGCAAGCTTGTACCTCTCGTTGCTCACTACGCTCCCTATGAGAATGCGCCTCCTCCAGCGCAGCTTCTGCCTCAGCTTTCTCCTTTTTCAGCTTCTCTATCTCCGCATCCTGCTTCTTTAATCTTTCAACCTCAGCCTTAAGATTATTGATGACATTGCGAAGATTCATCTTCTCAGCATTGTCTTTCTCACAAATTCTCTTCCAATTTTTGCGCTCTTCAGCAAGAAGGGTGGCTTCAGCTTCCGCTTTTCTTTTCCAACCCGCAACTGACCATTCCTCAGTTTTCCGGTCAGCTTCAAATTTAGCCTGATCAGCTTCCAACCGAGCCTTCATCTGGGTGAATCGGTTTTCATCATCAGCAAGTTTCTTCTTTGATGTCTTGAAAGAGTCCCACTCTTTATGCATACTGTGCCACTCGCGCACTATGCGATAAGTGGTCGAAGAATGGGAAGCAACTTCCTCAAGATAGGAATGATAAGTTTGCTCGTGTTGACGACTCTCTTGGAACTTAATTTCCCCCGGCGGAAATATTCCTTGCAACCAATCCCGGCACACGCGCCAATCCGAGAAAGTGTCACCTTTCTTCAAATTCCAGACAGGGGCATGCAGCTCGGAAGCATTTTTCTCTGTATAAGTTCGGTAATAATAATCCCCCGGGGTTTCCTCTGGGCGGATAGGAGAATCCTCGCCGGTTCCAGAAAATGAGCCTTGCTCCTCAGCAGTAACCTTTTCAACACGCTCAGGCAAAACATCAGAGGGTTTAGGAGAGAAAACTGAAACAGGAGTCTCTTCAACAGTTTTTTCTTTCTCCGAATCATGGGCAGCAACTTCAGAAGTTTGTGGATTATCAACACCATCCATAATTCCTGGCTCAGTAACCTTCTCAGCTTCTACAGAAACGTCAACAGGCTTATCAGCCTCAACAGTCTTCTCCACGCCACCCTCAGGAACCTCGGCAGTCTTCAATTGATCAGCAATGGAAGCACGAGGGCGAGAGGGTGGGAGTTCTTCATTAACCACAGGCGGCGGCTCTGTGGGAACAGGAGAAACAGGGATTTCTGGAAAAACCGAATCCATAAATATCTAAAGCATGTAAGGGAAAAGAGTAAAGGGAACACTTACTAGGAGCGGAATCCGGAATAAAAGCATCAAGATTGCCTTTCCTGGTAATTTTCTTCCTCTGAACCTTCTTTAAAGGCTGACCCTCGGCCTCCGCATCAGTCTGTTTCCTTTTTCCTGCTCCCCTTTGCACCAAATGCTCAGGACTGGATTCCAAATCAATTGGATCCTCTGGGTTGGATGGAGGAATGTCAGCAGAATCCCTTGGTTCCGGTTTAGGTCGCCTAATGGTAACTGCAGGCGCAAGACCCTCCAAAGAATCAGAAACCACCACATAATCACACCAGTTGTCAGAAGAATGGCGCATACCTTTCTTCTCCCCAACATTTTTAGCTTTAGAAGATTGAGTCTTCTCAGCATCACCCTTTTTCGGCGCAACATTACTAGTTGTCGCGCGTTTCTTTTTCTCAGGGCCTATGCCCAAATTTGACAACTCACCTATAAAAGCGCAAGGAACAAGTTCATTCAGACGCGCAATGAAAATAAGACAACAAACAGTATGCGCAACCTTACCAGTACCAGCAGCAGGTTGTGCGGTCAAATCCGCATCTCGCGGAAGAACGAAATTCCTCACAATTCGATGGTACCAAAGCTCTTCATCAGGCTTCTTCTTAATGGTACCCATTCTTCCGCCTTCTTTCTTATATGCAACAACATACAATGAAACAACTGCAGAAGAAGGAAGGCAGGTTCAAAAAAAAAAAAAAAAAAAAAAAAGGGGGAGAAAGGCAAAAAAGGGGAAACCCATTCATACCATGACATTCCTCCGTATACACCGGCTTGTCGTCCCGGTCCATCTTCCAGTTTAAACTCAAACTAGCACCAACAAGGGCTTTCTCAGGCAAAGCAATGTTAGGGACCTCCTTCAGATCTTGGTACCAATTCTCGTCAACAGGGGTCCGAAGCGTGTCAATAGGGACGTCTTCCTTTCCCCTTAGAACCATCCTCATCGGAATCACCCCTGCCTTGATAAAAAAATTTTTTTGTTTCCAGTCATGGAAAGATTTTGGAGGATGCTGTAAAATTTTCTTCGCAGACGATCTTTGGACAAACGAGTAAAACCCTTGGGTACAGTTGTCACACCCCTATTTTTCCACGTGTCACCGGTGGGCCCGGTGGGGAGTATCGTGACGTAGTTGATATCATCATAAGTCAAACAACACAATATATAAATGCACAGCGGAAGCAAAGATAGATTCATTTCAACATTTATAAATTGTAATATTAAATATCACGAAATAGTTGAAACGGATCCACAGGCGGATCGAAATAAAAGAAGATATTGTTCAACAGTTTTATTGACATCCAAGCTTGCAATACTTATTGAGGACGCTAGAAGACAGCCAGCCTAGTACGAGTAGTATCTGCACTTAACCTTTTGGAAAATACGTCAGTTTACACTGGTAAATACAATTTAACTGACTCATTTTGAAAAGGTTTGAAAATTGATTTGAATGCACGTGGCACAAAACATTTTATAACTTGGGATAATTATGAGAATATAATCTTGTAAGTGAATTACATGTTACTTATGCGTTCAGTAGCTCGATCCGTAGACCGGGTTAAAGATTAATAGACACACCACATTATTTGGTTAGGCACTGAAGAGTGTACGCCTACACTCCGTGCTTTGGTCGTGGCCATCTCGTAAGATGATGCCAAGGATATCCGGGACATGGTCATTAACCCCCCAAAGGCTTTAAGCAAACAAAACATTTCAAAACGTAGCATATCAAGGATTTAACCACTATTCGATTAAAGATTCAATGCCGGACCAAGCGGTATTTTATATACCGTACCCCAAGCCCGTTAGCGAGTGAAGGTAGCTTTTACTAGTTCTTCTATTCTGGAACAAAGGTTTATAATAACCTATTAGATTTCTAACGGGTCTTTATTTAAGCCTAAGCTTAGACCGGTTAGCTTTTAAGGACGATACGGTTCAAACGCACGATTAGGCGAAGACCGGATAGAATGTGATTTAGACCCGACAAGTTTGAATACTTGTATAATATGGGTATACTAAATACATTCTGGATTTTGAGACAAAGATGATAAGGTTTGACCCGTTTCGGTCAATTTATGCAAACTAGTTACATAAACTGAACCGAACGCAAAAAGGGCGTCACGGGTAACCATAAGAGTCATATGCAATTTCCCTGAGTTAATATGCCTTAAACATGTTGTGATATCAGTAAGGTATCTTCTATTATGCCCCGAATGAGTTTAAATTCAACTTATGCCTCAAAAGGGCATTTTGGTCATTTAAAAGATTATAAAAGAGTTTAATTAGTAATCTGAGTTACAGGTCTGATTTATACAGGAAATACACTTAATTTAATAAGTTATAACAGTAGGGTATGACCTATATGTGTAATTTATCATTTAAAACCAAACTATGCATCTTAGGGGTATTTTGGTAATTTCACAAAGGCTAAAAGGTCAAAACTGGAAATCTGAGTTTAAAAACTTTTACTTACTGTTATTATATAAAAATATACTAAAAATATCAGTAGGTATCAACCTTATATGTTTAATATAGTTTTAGTATATACTATGCGTTAAAAACGCTTAAAAAGGCGATTTGGAGCCATTTCTGGGTTTTTAAAGGAAAGCTGATATTATAATAATTCCAGAAGGCTCAAAATATTTTATTTAACAAATAAAATCAGTAGGAAAAGGTTTGGGGTCAAAAGGATTTGTAAAACTCATTTTATGGCTTAAAAGGGCAAAATCGGTATTAACCGAATTAAACTTAAAGACCTATGTTATGCTCAGCCAAAAATTAAATAAAAATCTTCAAAAATCCCAAAATATTATATTACATCAGTGGGTAAAAAGTTTGATATCAAAAAGTGGGTTTAAATAGGTTATACGCTAATTACGCCGTTTAAGTAACATAAAGCTTTCAAATTACGCTAATGAGCATAACTACTAATCTAGACCTCAAACTGATGTCAATTTTTAGGTGCAAGTTTATAAATCAGTAACTAAGGTTTCTACTCTTTTACTTTTTCAAAAATCACGTTTTATAGTCAAAAGGGCATAATAGTCAACATTTAAGCATTAATCGGAAACATGCATATGAATCGGATAAGTAATGAACCAAGTTGTATAATCTCAGAGAGTTATACTTATGTGAAACCTGGTCCAAAATAAGCTCTAAGGCAGATCTTAAACATGCATGAACGGGTCAGAACTGAAAGTCAAAGCAAAAGTCAATTTATGCGACTTTCGGTTCCGATCCGGGTTTAAACTGAAAATTGTCGAGTTGAACATGTTGGGACATGTTCTTACATTAGTTACCATGTTATTTTAATGATCAAACAGGTTGCATGTATCCTACATTGCTAATTATGCTTAAATTTGAAAATAAATATTCTGTTGACTTTTTAAAGTAAGCTTTGACTCGACAATTAACATAGTTAGAGTGGGAATCTGAAAGTACCCTTTTAAGGGTTTGTTACCCACATAAATACCTACTTATAGGTACTTTCAATTCGAGAAATGACTGAGCGGATTTCATTTAATCTCGAAGTCAAACTTAAATTACGATGGTTTGACTAATAGCTAATTAACTAAGCTAAAACGAATTAGAAAGGGTTAAGAATACTTACAAGAGTCCTAATCACGACTAGGAAGCCTAATGAATCCTTGTTGCTGACCAGAGAGCTCCAGAATTGAGAATGCAAGTGAATGTGAAATTGTTGCAACAATGGGTGTTCTTAAATATCAATTTTGATCTCACTAGATGATGCCACAAGGGTCTACAATTGTTATAAGATCCGTCCAGGTGCCCCTCTATGCATGTAAAACCATTGGTGAGGCTCTGGTATCAGATAACAGCTGTTTACAATCGATTCAGAACTGAAAACTGACATCTGCGCATTATTCTACGCTGGCAGGTCGTAGGCGGGCCGCGAAGGCCTCCTCGCGGGGCGCGTACAAGCTGGCAACCAGCCAAACAAGTTTCCAACTTTTACATTTCAGTCCCTGGTCCTTTGTTACGTGGTTTTGGCTATTTTTCTTGCACTCTTGACCCTCAAACCTGATTTTTAAGGGCCTTAGGACATCTACAAACTTGGTTAGGTCCTTGGTTAACTTTGTGCTTACCCGAAAAGTCACGAATTTCAACGTTAACGCATTTAACCCTTCGTGCACGGTTTTGATCATAACTTTCTCATACGATAACGAAACTTTATGAAATTTTTATCACATATTCTAGTGAGTATATTTTATTATTACAAAGCTTCGGGTTTGCCAAAAGGTCACTCAGAGGTATACTTTCAACATGTTGACACATTTAGCCCCTGTAGTTTGTAATTCCTCACTTTCTTTCATTTTCTTCTTCGTATGATCCATGATTTATTCGTTTAAGATTATAAACACCATGTAGGGTTATTGTAGAGCCTATTTATCCATTGTTGACACTTTGGACCCTTATATTCACATAGTTTCACTATTTGTCAACTTTAGTCCCTCAAAAGTACTTTTTCACATATTCAAAGCTTATGACACGTGTCAATACATTATTGGACGTACATTTTCGAGGTGTTACATCCTCACCCCCTTAAAATAAATCTCGACCTCAAGATTTACTGAAACAATTGAGGGTATTTTTCTTTCATCGTGGATTCTACCTCCCATGTGTATTCGGGACCTCTACGGGCATCCCATTTGACCTTTACAATAGGCACATGCTTCCTTCGAAGCTTCTTTACCTGTCGATCCTCAATCGACAATGGTTTTTTTCCACAAATTTCAAGCTCTCATCTATATGTACATCCGTATGTGGTATGACCAGTGATTCATCAGCGAAACACTTCTTCAGATTACAGATGTGGAACACATTATGTATACTACTGAGCTCTTCAGGTAAGTTTAACTTATAGGAAACTGACCCGACACGTTCGATAACCTCGAAAGGTCCTATGTATCTCGGGCTTAGCTTGCCCTTCTTACCAAATCGCATCACCCCCTTCCAGGGTGATACTTTAAGCAATACTTTGTCACCTACTTCAAAGTGAAAAGATTTACGCTTTGGATCAGCGTAGCTTTTCTGCCTATCTTGGGCAGCTTTCAAGTGATCACGAATCTGGACAATCTTGTCCGTCGTTTCAAAGACTAACTCAGGTCCTGATAATTGAACTTCTCCTACTTCTGCCCAACATATAGGGGTTCTGCATTTTCTACCATATAATGCCTCAAAAGGCGCAGCTTTAATACTAGTATGGTAGCTATTATTATAGGAGAACTCGATCAATGGTAGGTGGTTATCCCAACTGCCACCTAAATCAATAACACATGCTCTAAGCATGTCTTCCAGCGTTTGGATGGTACGCTCACTCTGTCCGTCCGTCTGTGGATGGTAAGCCGTACTAAAGTTTAAGCGCGTGCCCAAAGGCTGTTGGAAACTTTTCCAAAAATGAGAGGTGTATCTCGTATCTCGGTTGGAGATAACCGACACTGGTACACCATGCAGAGCTACAATCTTATCTACGTACAATTGAGCTAACATGTCGGAGCTGTAAGTTTCCTTAATGGGAAGAAAATGTGCTGACTTGGTCAGCCTATCTACTATGACCCATATAGTATCGTTTCCCTTTCTCGTCTTTGGCAATTTAGTGATGAAATCCATTGTCACCATCTCCCACTTCCATGTGGGAATTTCAGGCTGTTGTAGCAAACCTGACGGCTTCTGATGCTCAGCTTTGACTTGCGCACACGTCAAGCATTTAGCTACATAGGCGGCTACGGACTTTTTCAAGCCTATCCACCAGTAGTTTGCCTTTAGATCCTGGTACATCTTATCAGCTCCAGGATGAACGGAATATTTGGAACTGTGGGCTTCCTGGAGGATAACATCCCGAAGTCCTCCATAAACTGGAACCCATATTCGTCCATTCAATCTCAGCATTCCGTCCTTGTCATAGGATAACTGCTCCTCAGTTACTCCTAGCTTTTCTTCAGGATAGTTAGCTTTCAACACAGATTCCTTCTGTGCAGCTAACAACCTTTCGTTTAAATTATTCTTTATTTCAATGCTCTTGGCATTGATTCTTATCGGCTTCACCCTTTCCTTCCTGCTTAAGGTGTCAGCAACTACATTTGCCTTGCCTGGATGGTATCTTATCTCACAATCATAATCATTTAGAGTTTCCATCCAGCGTCGCTGTCTCATGTTCAATTCCTTCTGATTGAACAAGTGTTGAAGGCTCTTGTGATCTGAATAGATCACACACTTGGTTCCATACAAGTAGTGCCTCCATAGTTTTAATGCAAATACAACGGCACCCAACTCCAAGTCATGGGTGGTGTAGTTCTTCTCGTGCACCTTTAGCTGTCGTGAAGCGTAGGCAATAACTTTGCCTTTCTGCATGAGTACACAGCCCATACCAGTGTGTGATGCATCACAATACACCACGAATTATTCTATACCATCGGGTAATGTTAACACTGGTGCATTGCTCAACTTTTTCTTAAGAATGTCAAAGGATTCCTGCTGCTTAGGGCCCCAATCAAACTTAACCTTCTTACGTGTCAACGAAGTTAGGGGCACGGCAATCCTTGAGAAGTTTTCGATGAATCGCCTATAATATCCTGCTAAACCCAGAAAGCTACGAATCTCAGTAGGTGTCTTTGGCTCTTGCCAATTCATAACTGCTTCTACCTTAGCGGGATCTACTTGGATACCACGCTCACTTACCACATGCCCAAGGAATTGGACTTCACGAAGCCAAAATTCGCACTTCGAAAATTTGGCGTAGAGTTTCTCATGATGTAGAAGTTTAAGAATACAACGAAGGTGTTTCTCGTGGTCAGCTTGGCTCTTCGAGTAGATGAGAATGTCGTCAATGAAGACGATGACAAATTTATCTAAGTAAGGCTTGCAGACGCGATTCATGAGATCCATGAATGCGGCCGGTGCATTAGTGAGCCCAAAAGGCATCACTAGGAACTCGTAATGACCATAACGAGTCCTAAATGCAGTCTTGTGCACATCTTTATCTTTGACCTTCAACTGATGATAGCCTGACCTCAAATCGATCTTGGAAAAGTAGCTTGCCCCTTGTAACTGATCGAACAGATCGTCGATCCTGGGCAAAGGATACCTATTCTTGATAGTGACTTTATTAAGCTCACGGTAATCGATGCACAGACGCATCGATCCATCCTTCTTCTTGACAAACAAGATCGGCGCTCCCCAAGGAGACGAACTGGGTCTAATGAAACCTTTGGCTAGCAGATCATCTAATTGTGTCCTTAACTCCTTCATTTCTGTTGGTGCCAACCTATATGGCGCTCTTGCTACTGGTGCTGCACCCGGGATGATGTCAATTCGGAATTCTACTTGTCTATCTGGTGGTAAACCAGGTAGTTCTTCACGAAAAACTTCAGGATATTCCGAAATGACAGGGATGTCTTCAATCTTAGGCTTTGGCTCATCAATAGTAACTTGTGCCATATAAATGATACAGCCCTTCTTTAGACATCTGGATGCCTTGAGCATAGACACTTGCTCAGGCAATCCATGCTGGGTATCCCCCTGAATGGTAAGTGACTCACCAGACGGAGTTTTGACTACCACTTGCTTTCTGTTGCACACAATCTGGGCTTGGTTATGCGATAACCAATCCATACCTATAACTATATCAAAACCGGCTAGCTTAAAGGGAAGTAAGGACAAAGGAAAAGAGTGATTCCTAATGGATATAACACATCCATCTAACACAGTTGAGGCGGTTTCTATGGTTCCATCAGCTAATTCCACCTCATATTTCACACTTAAGGCTTTTACAGGCAATTTCAACAACTCACAAAACTTATTATCCACAAAACACTTATCTGCTCCAGAATCAAACAATACTCTAGCATAAACATCATTTATGAGAAAAGTACCTGTGATCACGTTGTCATCCTGAACAGCTTCCTTTGCGTCCATCTTGAAGACCCTCGCATTGGTCTTTTTCCCATCCTCGGTTTTCTTGGTGATCTTTGGGCAATTGGACTTAATGTGCCCTTTTTCATTGCAACCGTAACACGTTGCATCTTTCAGCTTTTTGCACTCCAGAGTCTTATGTTCTGAAGATCTACAAATCCCACAGGGCCTCGGCTGAGGCTGGGATTTCGACTCAAGTCGGCACCTCCCAAAATGGTTCTTCTTGCAAACCTTACATTTGGGCTTATCCCCAGATTGTTGCCCGTCCTTCTTAGGCCCCGACCCTTTCTTATGGTCGCTATTTCCCTGGTGCTTTTTATCTGATCTTCGTGAGGTATCGTCCTCACGCTTTCGATTGCCTTCGTCTGAATTCCTGAGTGATCTCAACCTGACTAAGTCCAAGGTAAGAGATAGAGATAGATCAGCTGCTGATCTGAAGGTAGCAGGCCTTGACGCCTTAACACTAGCTTTAATTTCTGGGGCTAAACCCCCGATGAAGCGAGAAATCCTTTTAGGTTTCGGGGTGACCAAATACGGAACCAACCGAGATAGGGTATTAAAACTGGTGAGGTACGCCTGACAATCAAGATTCTTCATTACCAATGATAAGAAATCTGATTTGATTCTTTCAACTTCGTGCTGCGGGCAATAATTCTCCTTAACGAGAGCAACGAACTGATCCCATGACAAGCTGTAGAGTGGGATCTTTCCGGCAGCTTGAATGAGAGACTTCCACCATGCCAGTGCCTCTCCCTTAAACGATTGGGATACATATTTTACTACATCCCTTTCGGCACAACCGCTGATGTCTACAACCGTGTCCATTTCATCCAACCAAGTCATACAATCTATTGCTCCTTTCTCCCTGGTGAAGTCCCGGGGTTTGCAAGAAACAAAGTACTTGTAAGTACAAGACTTGGTATGTGGTTTGGCATCAAACACCATCCTTTTTGAGGGAACACTGTCGTGATTAGATGAATGTCGATCATCATCCTTCTTGGGCTCATCCTTCTTAGGTTCATCCTTCTTAGAGGGCGGTTTGCTATGAGCCTCCGAGTGTGTCTTTGGCTTGGAATGTGGTGCGGATCGGGTCCTACTTCGGGTCCCGCCTGATTCACTATACTGCCTATTTATTGCTCTGGTAACAACATTTTCTACTAATGCTTGTAGCTCCGCACCAGTTACCAGTATTTTAGCATTTTCAGGGTTTTCCGCCGAATGACTGTTTATTTCTTCTGACTTGGCCATGTAGTCTTAATTGCTACATAAAGAAATAAGGACAAGGTTTATTATAAGCCTAAACAGTACTATCGTTCTTGACGATTTATTAACAATGGCTTTAATAGCCATTTTAGTTAATTTATTCAATAATTTCATTCGGGATTTTTACTAGCAATCTTTTAGAATGAAATATAATATCGGCATAATAGGCCTAGTCACGTGGACAATTTCTAAATTATAAATTTAGATCTTATAGAATTTAGTTACTAGGGTTTGAAAAAATTCATTACCTTTCTTGGCAGGGAGTCTATAAACTACGGCTGCCTTTTGTCTCATATGACAATAATTGTAGCCCGTAGGCATCACATCACAACTGGATGTTTAAACAATAATAATAAGGAATTTGGATATATTAACACAGAGATGACATGTGTGATTTTGCATATCACATTAGTCGAGAATGTTAACATGTTTGCAGATGTTAACAGAGATTTGAATCTTTTTAAAACAGGTTTTACCATATTGGCCAAATTTTATGATAACATAAAAGCTAGGTTTTACCTTCTAAGATTCTTATTGTTTTATTAAAATGGTAAATCAAGAAAAATGTTATTTTCCATTCATTCACATATTATATTCATGCACAAAATTTAAAAATGAAAAATTTGAACTAACCATTCCAATTAAAATTAAACTAGTACGAGTTTGCCCTAAACGAGACTTTTACATAAATAACACGCCCACGCAGGGGCCAAATTAACAAAAAAAACCCACGCAGGGGTCAAAAAGAAAAACATGCCCACGCAGGGGCAGAACAGAAAGGAAAATATGCCCACACAGGGGCAGAGTACATAAATAAATGTCCTCGCAGGGACATGATTACAACACTAAAAATAACCAAACAAACAAACAAGGATTTAACGATCCTTCTTGCTTTTTCCCTTGATCAAATCCACCATTTTCTTGAACATCCCTCGGTTATGCCTACGTTCTTCCCGCAATTCATGTCGCACCTCTTGTCGCACCTCATTTATCCCTTGAAGGATTTCTTGAAATTGTGGCGATGACATCACCGGTGTCTGCGGTGGTTGCTGATAATGCGGAGGTCGAGGAGGCGGCGGTTGCTGATACCCATATGATGGGTATCCATAGGTCGGGTGTCCCGCAGTCCAGGGACCTCCATAGGGACCTTCCGGCTGGAGAGAGTTCGCAGCTACCCAGTAGGGATCCTCTGCAAAGTTGTAATTGGTGTGGATCGGCTGCTCGAAGGGATTGTACGCCGCCGCACCAGTGTAAGTAGGAATTGGGTCTCCAAAACCCAGTGGTGGTTGTGGCGCGACTGGCGCAGAGACTACTTCTGAGACGGGGTGTGAGGATTCTCCCATCTCTGGTTCTTCGTGAACTGGCGAGTATCGGCTGCCACCTGAAAGTGGAGGGGTGCTGATGCGCACTCCCCCTCGTGCGGATATTCGCACGGTCGTTCTCCTTCGCCTCGGGGGCGAGGGAGGCTGAAGCTGAGGTGGTGGTGGCGGCGGAGTGACCGCGACAAGTCGGGAATCCTTAGAAGGATTCTGCTGCTGCTGTGGCTGCTGCTGGTGGTGCAGGGGAGAGTTGTGGTAACTGGGGGTAAACGCCCAGTCAATCTGTCGGAATCTCTCCTCGTAGCTGTCGGGACCATTATATGGTGATCCCATAAAAGGTGACCCATCCGATATTTCGATGGGGTGGTTCGGAGTTCCGGATGGTGGTGGTACAAGATCGGTATCCTCATCTATATCCATCGGGTTGCCACCGGAAAAGTGATCTTCGGGTCCAAGTGGGTTAAAACCCACTGGTGCTCCAAGGTAGTCGGCAGGGTTAAACTGGCCTTGAAAGACAGGCGACAGGTGGTCGAAAAGGTGAGTTATGTCCTTGAAGAGGTATGTAGGACTGGTGGGAGTTGTGGGGCTCATTTTCAGAATGAGGCCCGAAAGAGTGTGGAATAGAAGGGGAGGTACTCAGTGAAACTGAGCGCCTAGCAGGCTCAATGTAGGTCCTCCATGGCTCTTGAGGACCCGGGTTGTTGGGATCAGATGGTGTTCGCCGGTGCGAAGGTCCGGCTTCATGGTCATTTGGGGCGACATATGACCCTTTTCCTCTGCCTCTTCCCCTCATCCTTGGTGGCATTTTGTCAACCTGTCAAAAACAAACAAGTGATACAACAAGACATAATATAAGAAAAGTTAGAAATAAAACAATTTGGATAATTCCTAAGTTCTTTGTCTAGACTCGAGAATTCGAGGAATGTGCAATTGTGTAACTGAGATTAAACACAAAAGGCTAGTGTTTAATTCACTCAGTGTTGGCTCTGATACCAATCTGTCACACCCCTATTTTTCCACGTGTCACCGGTGGGCCCGGTGGGGAGTATCGTGACGTAGTTGATATCATCATAAGTCAAACAACGCAATATATAAATGCACAGTGGAAGCAAAGATAGATTCATTTCAACATTTATAAATTGTAATATTAAATATCACGAAATAGTTGAAACGGATCCACAGGCGGATCGAAATAAAAGAAGATATTGTTCAACAGTTTTATTGACATCCAAGCTTGCGAGACTTATTGAGGACGCTAGAAGACAGCCAGCCTAGTACGAGTAGTACCTGCACTTAACCTTTTGGAAAATACGTCAGTTTACACTGGTAAATACAATTTAACTGACTCATTTTGAAAAGGTTTGAAAATTGATTTGAATGCACGTGGCACAAAACATTTTATAACTTGGGATAATTATGAGAATATAATCTTGTAAGTGAATTACATGTTACTTATGCGTTCAGTAGCTCGATCCGTAGACTGGGTTAAAGATTAATAGACACACCACATTATTTGGTTAGGCACTGACGAGTGTACGCCTACACTCCGTGCTTTGGTCGTGGCCATTTCGTAAGATGATGCCAAGGATATCCGGGACATGGTCATTAACCCCCCAAAGGCTTTAAGTAAACAAAACATTTCAAAACGTAGCATATCAAGGATTTAACCACAATTCGATTAAAGATTCAATGACGGACCAAGCGGTATTTTATATACCGTACCCCAAGCCCGTATAGGGAAAATAAGTTAAAAGTATTTACCTTCTATTCTGGAACAAAGGTTTATAATAACCTATTAGATTTCTAACGGGTCTTTATTTAAGCCTAAGCTTAGACCGGTTAGCTTTTAAGGACGATACGGTTCAAACGCACGATTAGGCGAAGACCGGATAGAATGTGATTTAGACCCGACAAGTTTGAATACTTGTATAATAAGGGTATACTAAATACATTCTGGATTTTGAGACAAAGATGATAAGGTTTGACCCGTTTCGGTCAATTTATGCAAACTAGTTACATAAACTGAACCGAACGCAAAAAGGGCATCACGGGTAACCATAAGAGTCATATGCAAGTTCCCTGAGTTAATATGCCTTAAACATGTTGTGATATCAGTAAGGTATCTTCTATTATGCCCCGAATGAGTTTAAATTCAACTTATGCCTTAAAAGGGCATTTTGGTCATTTAAAATATTATAAAAGAGTTTAATTAGTAATCTGAGTTACAGGTCTGATTTATACAGGAAATACACTTAATTTAATAAGTTATAACAGTAGGGTATGACCTATATGTGTAATTTATCATTTAAAACCAAACTATGCATCTTAGGGGTATTTTGGTAATTTCACAAAGGCTAAAAGGTCAAAACTGGAAATCTGAGTTAAAAAACTTTTACTTACTGTTATTATATAAAAATATACTAAAAATATCAGTAGGTATCAACCTTATATGTTTAATATAGTTTTAGTACATACTATGCGTTAAAAACGCTTAAAAAGGCGATTTGGAGCCATTTCCGGGTTTTTAAAGGAAAGCTGATATTTTTATAATTCTAGAAGGCTCAAAATATTTTATTTAACAAATAAAATCAGTAGGAAAAGGTTTGGGGTCAAAAGGATTTGTAAAACTCATTTTATGGCTTAAAAGGGCAAAATCGGTATTAACCGAATTAAACTTAGAGACCTATGTTATGCTCAGCCAAATATTAAATAAAAATCTTCAAAAATCCCAAAATATTATATTACATCAGTGGGTAAAAAGTTTGATATCAAAAAGTGGGTTTAAATAGGTTATACGCTAATTACGCCGTTTAAGTAACATAAAGCTTTCAAATTACGCTAATGAGCATAACTACTAATCTAGACCTCAAACTGATGTCAATTTTTAGGTGCAAGTTTATAAATCAGTAACTAAGGTTTCTACTCTTTTACTTTTTCAAAAATCACGTTTTATAGTCAAAAGGGCATAATAGTCAACATTTAAGCATTAATCGGAAACATGCATATGAATCGGATAAGTAATGAACCAAGTTGTATAATCTCAGAGAGTTATACTTATGTGAAACCTGGTCCAAAATAAGCTCTAAGGCAGATCTTAAACATGCATGAACGGGTCAGAACTGAAAGTCAAAGCAAAAGTCAATTTATGCGACTTTCGGTTCCGATCCGGGTTTAAACTGAAAATTGTCGAGTTGAACATGTTGGGACATGTTCTTACATTAGTTACCATGTTATTTTAATGATCAAACAGGTTGCATGTATCCTACATTGCTAATTATGCTTAAATTTGAAAATAATCATTCTGTTGACTTTTTAAAGTAAGCTTTGACTCGACAATTAACACAGTTAGAGTGGGAATCTGAAAGTACCCTTTTAAGGGTTTGTTACCCACATAAATACCTACTTATAGGTACTTTCAATTCGAGAAATGACTGAGCGGATTTCATTTAATCTCGAAGTCAAACTTAAATTACGATGGTTTGACTAATAGCTAATTAACTAAGCTAAAACGAATTAGAAAGGGTTAAGAATACTTACAAGAGTCCTAATCACGACTAGGAAGCCTAATGAATCCTTGTTGCTGACCAGAGAGCTCCAGAATTGAGAATGCAAGTGAATGTGAAATTGTTGCAACAATGGGTGTTCTTAAATATCAATTTTGATCTCACTAGATGATGCCACAAGGGTCTACAATTGTTATAAGATCCGTCCAGGTGCCCCTCTATGCATGTAAAACCATTGGTGAGGCTCTGGTATCAGATAACAGCTGTTTACAATCGATTCAGAACTGAAAACTGACATCTGCGCATTATTCTGCGCTGGCAGGTCGTAGGCGGGCCGCGAAGGCCTTCTCGCGGGGCGTGTACAAGCTGGCAACCAGCCAAACAAGTTTCCAACTTTTACATTTCAGTCCCTGGTCCTTTGTTACGTGGTTTTGGCTATTTTTCTTGCACTCTTGACCCTCAAACCTGATTTTTAAGGGCCTTAGGACATCTACAAACTTGGTTAGGTCCTTGGTTAACTTTGTGCTTACCCGAAAAGTCACGAATTTCAACGTTAACGCATTTAACCCTTCGTGCACGGTTTTGATCATAACTTTCTCATACGATAACGAAACTTTATGAAATTTTTATCACATATTCTAGTGAGTATATTTTATCATTACAAAGCTTCGGGTTTGCCAAAAGGTCATTCAGAGGTATACTTTCAACATGTTGACACATTTAGCCCCTGTAGTTTATAATTCCTCACTTTCTTTCATTTTCTTCTTCGTATGATCCATGATTTATTCGTTTAAGATTATAAACACCATGTAGGGTTATTGTAGAGCCTATTTATCCATTGTTGACACTTTGGACCCTTATATTCACATAGTTTCACTGTTTGTCAACTTTAGTCCCTCTAAAGTACTTTTTCACATATTCAAAGCTTATGACACGTGTCAATACATTATTGGACGTAAATTTTGGAGGTGTTACAACAGTGCATCTGGTGAAAAACCCTGAATCGAAGAACTGTCGGCTCAATATGCATCGACTGGCATACAAACTCAAAATGCCTAACCCTAACCATACCGATTGGATGCAATTGAGAGATGTGAATTTTGTAAAAATCAAGAAATTCAAGGAAAAAATTTGTTACAGGCAAACGGAAATTGCCTTCGCAGAAGAAATCCCAAAACAGAGTAATGTACCCAGCCGGAGCATCTGCTGCTGTCTGACCCTCCTCAGGGTACCGGGCACCCCAGGTCTCCGGGAATCTGAGGTTTTGAACCAGGCCGTCAAAAGTTGCCCTAGGCCATTTCAGTGGTGGAAGTTCAGCAGACATTTCCTCTGATAAATCTTCGTGATACTCTTCGGTTGACATAAGAAGAAGAATTGGAATTTTTTTTCTCAAACGGTTAATGAAGAAAGGAAGGGGAAAAGTTTTCAACAAACGTAATGATTAAAATTGGGTAACTCAAGCAACCTTATATACTCACCGCCATAAATAAGCCTCGGTAACTGCCATAGCACCTTTTTCGGATATCACAGTTACCCAAGTGACAAGGGCGAGTGACAAACAACACAAACGCAATCTCACGCGCGCGTGTAAACCACGGATAGTGAGGTGTACCTGACAGTAACAGCCTGTCACAAAGTCCTTACTGTACCTCCCCACCTAAAGTCAAAGATTTTCAAAATCTTCTCAGCAAAACAAGAGTAAATCTTTTCATAAGAAAGATTCCCTATTTTCGCGCCAAAGAGCATTTCCCTCTCATAAGTCCAGTGCTCCACTTACTTGCATAAGAGCAGCACTAGACTGGGGGGACTTGAAGGGGTAGGGTCCCAAAAACCTTATAACAAGTATTCAAGACCATGCCACAACTTGGTCAATCATCCTTTCTGACCTTGCGCGGCCGCGCACTGGTCCTGCAAAGAAGGATTAAAAGACAAATAGCAGACAATACTTGCGCGCCAAAAGGAAATCATAAATCCTTGCGCCTTTCTCTATAAACAAAGGATGAAAATCCCAAGTTAAACCCTTCCGCTTAATAATATCCAGACTTGGATATTATTTACGTGACTGGTGACCACACGATAACAGAGTCACACAAGATTATGGCAATAATCTTCTAGAAGAAACTCAATCGTGCACCACCAGACGGTTATAACCGTCTGGACACGTGTCGTCATCCCAGACGCTACTGAAATCACAACGATGGCATGTAATTGGAAAGAAAACTCCACTTAATCACTTTCCACGTGGCAAATCCCCAGCCATAGATCTAATCAGCGATCCGTGTGCACTCACATCAGATCGAGAAGCTTAACGGAAGGTGATGTAATCGCTTACAGGGTTAGCATCTTCCGTTAACTTTTCACTAACGAGTTTTCCCGCCCAAACTCCCGGCTATAAATACGAGAACTGTTCAGGTATGAAATTCAAGTTACACACACTTCAACAATACATCTTCTTCATAACCCATACTTATTCTCACACCGGAGTCGGGTCAAGGAGAGAACCCCTTTCTCCCCTTGGCGAGGCTAACGGTGCTTCTTTTTTGCAGAGTTCATCGGAGAAGAAGGAGACCAATCGTAACGAATCAAACGAGAGGAAACTCACCTTTTATGCGGATTCAAACCCCCTAGATATTCCGATCCCGGTCGTTTATCTAGTGTTTCTTCATTGGCGCCCACCGATTTCTATGTTCTCTCAGTTTTATCTCGTTTCGATTCACTTTGTTGATTCTATTTGCATATGGAAGAAACGTCGTCTCATCGGCAAAACGGCCCTCGGCCAAACGTCGGAAACAACTTTCAGGTGGAAGGAATTCCAGAGGATGCCTCGGATGACAACAAGGTTCAATCCAACCGAGTAAATGAACCTGTCACTCCAGGGGTGTTACCAGAAAACCCTGTTCACTCAATTATGCCTCCAGGAGAAACTCCAATCTCCTGGTATGTTAGTTCTCAAGGAGCTTTGAATGCAGTATACACACAGCTGTGTGCACAAACTGCACCTCAAACTTAGTCGCGAAGGCCAGGATCTCGTGCTCATGCTTCTCAACGTGAGGGTCCATCTCACACCGAGAATACAGAAGTTTATTCCAGATCCACATCAAAATATGAGTACACCCAGTCAGGGAGCCACCAGAGAGAGTATCGTGATGAATCACACCCTCACCGAAGACAATCAGTTCACAATAGGTTGGGTTCTCAACGAAATACGCACACTGATGAAACTGATCCAACTTACCGTTTAAGTGCAAATACAAGTGTGTTCGACCGACTGCAGCCAAATTACAACAAATGCAGACCTCGTGCGGTTTATAACCCTGAGGCAGAACATAACTATGATTTGATTTACCGACCTGCGGAAGCAGCGGAAAATTCAAAGTTCATCATGGAAATAGCTTTAGCTCCACTTGAGAAAGCTAAATTACCATCCAACGTGGGAAAATTCAATGGGTTGACAGACCCCGATGACCACTTGAGGGTTTTTACAAGCGCAGGGTTGGTTGGGGGCTGGACTCTACCATTATGGTGTCACCTGTTCGTACAGACCCTAACCGGCGCTGCAAGGATTTGGTTCGATAATTTACCCATCGGAAGCATCACATCATGGAAAGACCTGCGCAAGAAATTCCTGACTCATTTCAGTCAACAGCGACGATCTGAACGAGACACATCCGACGTGATGAACATATGGCGCCATGACGACGAAAGCCTAGAGGATTTCATCACTCAGTATAACAAAGAAGTCCTGGAGATCGGAGGAGTCCATGAGCAACTAATTCGCGCGCAGTTCAAGTACGCGGTTCGTTGCGATGATATGATAAAGGTCTTATCCGGAACAGAGGGTCTCCCAAAGAGCTGGGAGAAGGTTATGGCGGCGGCCAAGGTGTACGCTCAAACATAGAAGAACCTGACCACTAATAGGCCGCCACCACCACATAACCGACCCTCCGACTTAAGCTCAAATGGTGGGAGAAAATACAAGAAGGGATGGCGCGACTCTGGTTCAGGAAACCATTCATCTGAGGATGCTCGAACAACGATCAACAAACTTACTACGCAGAGGGAGAACAAACAGGAGAACTGGGAGAGGCAATGGACTCCCTTAACAAAAACCCCCGCAGAAGTTTTGAGTACAGAAGATTACCAGTTCAAACCGCCGATCCCCATGAAAAACAAGCGTGGACAAGACCCTGCCCAGTACTGTGAGTACCACAAAGACAGCGGTCATACCACTAACAACTGTATCTCCTTACGCATAGAAATAGAGAAAGCCCTCAAAGCGGCGAACTCACACATTTGCTTCAAAATGTGCGCAAGGAGATAAAACATATAACTAGGGGAGAGGAGGGCCCAAGCAAAAGGGCAAAGAACTGAGAAGAGACTCTATGGTATATGCGCGGAAAGAGAAGACTTATCAAAATAGCGCGAGAACATAGAGTAAGTTAAGTCTCATATATTTATCAAAAAAAAAAAAAAACTTTGTAATGGCCTCTGCGCCCTATCCAGGAATAAACATCAAAGTTTTTTCATTCTTGTGTTTTTCTTTTACAAAGTGCATGCAATTCCTTTTAGTAAGCGCAAAAACATAATGGTAAAAATAAAATAAAGCCTCATGAACGGTCAGTGATTACGTCACAAACGACCAAACGTTCACACATGAGCTTGTACCAACTTCATTCGCCTTACTCAACCAAAGTAATTGTACTCAAGCAAGATATTGTAAAATTAAAAACCATGACATATTGTTTTCAGCGTACAAACACGCTCCAAAAAGCAACCAAACACGGCAGTGTTTTAGCTACTTGCGCAACAGCGCATCAACAAAAGGGATACACATCCCAACAACTACTACAAATTGTTCAAAACAATTTCAGAAACAAACCTACGCTAAATCTTCACCCTCATCCGGAAAGATTTCTTTTAATTGCGCCACGTGATCGTCAGATTGCAACGCAACGTTTATAAGATCCATCACAGGAAGCTGTAAGTTGTTGAATTCTGTCTTCAAAGCTAAAAGCTCAGCGCTGGTGTTTACACCATAAGTAGCAGACTTGCTACTATCCCAATCAACCTTTAACGCGCTATTCACATGATGGGAACACTCAGCGTAGCCTTGAGAGTACCCGTCATTTTGCGCAGCAATCACCAAACGCGCAACCGTCTTATCAAGCTCTTCAGAATTCAGCACCGATTCAACAACCTATGAGAGATAATGGCAGAATAAACAAAAAAAGCGCAATAACATTTTTCAAAGAAAAGGAGAAAAGGAAACTTACACAGGCAATACCGCGATCTTTCAACCAGGCCATATCATTCTTCAAAGGTTCAAGCTCGCTTTCCGCTGTAACCCGCGCCGTTTCTGAATTTTCCAGCTTCTCTTCAACTTCAGTCAAACGGCGGGAGGTTTCAGTCTTCTCGGAATGCGCAAGCTCCAGATCCTTCTTAAGTTGTTCCTGGTCAGAAAGCAAAGCAGTAAGTTCTTCTAACTCTTTATCTCTAAGAACAAGAGTGGCGCAAGCTTGTACCTCTCGTTGCTCACTACGCTCCCTATGAGAATGCGCCTCCTCCAGCGCAGCTTCTGCCTCAGCTTTCTCCTTTTTCAGCTTCTCTATCTCCGCATCCTGCTTCTTTAATCTTTCAACCTCAGCCTTAAGATTATTGATGATATTGCGAAGATTCATCTTCTCAGCATTGTCTTTCTCACAAATTCTCTTCCAATTTTTGCGCTCTTCAGCAAGAAGGGTGGCTTCAGCTTCCGCTTTTCTTTTCCAACCCGCAACTGACCATTCCTCAGTTTTCCGGTCAGCTTCAAATTTAGCCTGATCAGCTTCCAACCGAGCCTTCATCTGGGTGAATCGGTTTTCATCATCAGCAAGTTTCTTCTTTGATGTCTTGAAAGAGTCCCACTCTTTATGCATACTGTGCCACTCGCGCACTATGCGATAAGTGGTCGAAGAATGGGAAGCAACTTCCTCAAGATAGGAATGATAAGTTTGCTCGTGTTGACGACTCTCTTGGAACTTAATTTCCCCCGGCGGAAATATTCCTTGCAACCAATCCCGGCACACGCACCAATCTGAGAAAGTGTCACCTTTCTTCAAATTCCAGACAGGGGCATGCGGCTCGGAAGCATTTTTCTCTGTATAAGTTCGGTAATAATAATCCCCCGGATTTTCCTCTGGGCGGATAGGAGAATCCTCGCCGGTTCCAGAAAATGAGCCTTGCTCCTCAGCAGTAACCTTTTCAACACGCTCAGGCAAAACATCAGAGGGTTTAGGAGAGAAAACTGAAACAGGAGTCTCTTTAACAGTTTTTTCTTTCTCCGAATCATGGGCAGCAACTTCAGAAGTTTGTGGATTATCAACACCATCCATAATTCCTGGCTCAGTAACCTTCTCAGCTTCTACAGAAACGTCAACAGGCTTATCAGCCTCAACAGTCTTCTCCACGCCACCCTCAGGAACCTCGGCAGTCTTCAATTGATCAGCAATGGAAGCACGAGGAGGAGAGGGTGGGGGTTCTTCATTAACCACAGGCGGCGGCTCTGTGGGAACAGGAGAAACAGGGATTTCTGGAAAAACAGAATCCATAAATATCTAAAGCATGTAAGGGAAAAGAGTAAAGGGAACACTTACTAGGAGCGGAATCCGGAATAAAAGCATCAAGATTGTCTTTCCTGGTAATTTTCTTCCTCTGAACCTTCTTTAAAAGCTGACCCTCGGCCTCCGCATCAGTCTGTTTCCTTTTGCCTGCTCCCCTTTGCACCAAATGCTCAGGACTTAGGGATGGCAATCAAACCCGAAGCCGCTGGGTAAACCCGAAACCCGACACATTTGGGACGGGTTTGGGGTCGGTTAATCGGGTTTGGGACGGGTTTGGGAATAGTTTTTATTTTTTTCGCGGGTTTGGGACGGGTTTGGGATTTAGTGATATACCCGTTTACCTGACCCAATTACCCGATAAAGTGTACCCGTTTACCCGACCCAATTACCCGATAAAGTGTACCCGTTTACCCGATTGTATACCCGATATAATTTCATTTATATTATTAAATATGTATATATATGATACATCCATTTTTTACACATATAGATATTCTATTCCGTATACATTGTAGTTATTTGATATATATTTTTACAATGACAATACAAAATGTAACCGGTTAGTAGTTACTCGATAGATACCCAATGGGTTTTGAGATGAGTATACCCAACGAGTAATCTTTTTAAATTAACGGGTTTACCCGAAACCCGCGGGTATAGCCGATACCCGATGGGTATTTACCCGCTAGAAACCCGACGGGTTTTGGGACGGGTTTGGGACAAGCTTATCTAACCGGGTTTGGGTTTGGGATTACCTAAACCCGACCCATTGCCATCCCTATCAGGACTGGATTCCAAATCAATTGGATCCTCTGGGTTGGATGGAGGAATGTCAGCAGAATCCCTTGGTTCCGGTTTAGGTCGCCTAATCGTAACTGCAGGCGCAAGACCCTCCAAAGAATCAGAAACCACCACATAATCACACCAGTTGTCAGAAGAATGGCGCATACCTTTCTTCTCCCCAACATTTTTAGCTTTAGAAGATTGAGTCTTCTCAGCATCACCCTTTTTCGGCGCAACATTACTAGTTGTCGCGCGTTTCTTTTTCTCAGGGCCTATGCCCAAATTTGACAACTCACCTATAAAAGCGCAAGGAACAAGTTCATTCAGACGCGCAATGAAAATAAGACAACAAACAGTATGCGCAACCTTACCAGTACCAGCAGCAGGTTGTGCGGTCAAATCCGCATCTCTCGGAAGAACGAAATTCCTCACAATTCGATGGTACCAAAGCTCTTCATCAGGCTTCTTCTTAATGGTACCCATTCTTCCGCCTTCTTTCTTATATGCAACAACATACAATGAAACAACTGCAGAAGAAGGAAGGCAGGTTCAAAAAAAAAAAAATTAAATATGATTTTAGGTTTTGATGAATAACCATTTGATGAAGCGACCAATTGAAGAAATGGAGAAGACGATTATGGTCAACTCGTTGCTTGTGATGAAGAACAGATTGTAAGGCATCTGGATTTAGGTTATTGAGGAGATTTTGGGATGAATTGAGGAGGTGGGGCCAATTACGGTTTCTGAGAATTGTTGTGATTTCATTGACTATTTCGTCGTTGATTCGTGAGGTTTCTTGAGTCAAATGGTGAGATGAATCTGCTGGTGATGAGTGTTGAGTTTTTGTGTGTGAATAGTCTCATCATTGTTTTGAATTTAGGGTGTAAATTGCATTTGTGGATTTGGTGGAGATTATGGAGAAGAGAATATATAATTTTTTTGAAATATTTTTTAAAGAATAAATTACAAGTTTTGTCCTTTAAATAAGTAAAAAGACAAAATTACCCATCTGTAATAACATTTAACAGAAAAGTTTAACTGGATTAGACTTAAAGGACGTAACTTGCAACAAAATTCCCTATAAAAGGATAAAACTTGTCAAAAAATTGTTGAAAAGAAAAAGGGTAGATAGACAATTTGACAATAAGTTATCTTGTTTCATGTTTGGGCACATTTATTGTAAACGAAATTCCAATTATATCGTTCTTAGGGTGTCCGGGGCGTTTTGCGGGGAGGGGTGCGGTGAGGCGAGTCCCCGAGCGGGAACACCGCCGCCGACCCCTCGGGGAGGCTAAGCGGGGAATGGGGAGCGGTGGGTGTTCACCGATGAGAGATGCCATTTTAAAACGGCTCTATAGCCGTTATATATTAAAAAAAAAAAATTCTCCTAAACCCTATAAATACTAACCCACTTTAATCTTTTTATTTTTCAAACCCAAAACAACTCTCACTATATTACTCTCCTAAACCAACAAGCGGAGCTACTAGACACGGCATCGTCTAGTAAAAAAAAAAGTTGTCCGTCGAGATCGTGTGGGAGGCCACGAATGTCACACCCCAAATTTCCACGTGTCACCGGTGGGCCCGGTGGGGAGTATCGTGACGTGGTTGGCAACATTATAGTCAAACAACACAATATTTAAATGCACAGCGGAAGCAAAAGATAAATATATTACAATCCGAATATAAAGTAATATCCAAGTATTACAACGGAAGGTAAAGGATCCACAGGCGGATCATAAAACGTAAACATTGTTCAACAGACTTTAGACGCCTAGAACTTGCAAGATTCCTTATTAACGTCCTGAGCCGCTTCCAGCCTATTACGTACTTGTACCTGCCACTTAGACTTTTGAAAATACGTCAGTTTTCACTGGTAAATACACTCAACCGACTCTTTTGAAAATGTTTATGAAAATTTGTTTAGGTGCGCAAGACACGTAAATGTTTCGACACTTTGATTAGAATGCACAAGGCAAAATTTATATTTTATACTTGAGACAAACTATATTTCATGTTATCAGTTTTACATAACTTGCTCTACATGTAGGGCCCGAAACTATGTCGGTTCATGATTAACCGACACACCACTATTCCCCTATTGGGAATCCCATATTGGGTATAAACATATGGCATCTGTCAGGTGTATGCCTACACCCCGTGCTTAGGTCGTGGCCATTGCAAATCATGAGTCAAGGATATCCAGGACACGGTCGCATTAATCCCCAATGTTTCAGTCAAGCAATACGAATTAAAACAGGTTATTTGGATTTCCCGACTCATTGGTCTTTGAATCCCATACCTGAACATGCGGTATTTATATTACCGTATCCCAAGCCCGTAATAGGGAAAATAAGTTAAGAGTATTTACCTGAGTTAGCTCCTGTCTTAAATAGCAGAAATTTATAACTCAGCCGTATTCACTTAAGCAAGCGTAGGTACAATTTACCGGAAAGCTCTAGTCTGGAATGATGGTATAAATAACTAATTAGAATGCTAACGGGTCTTTAATTAAGCTTAAGCTTAGACCGGTTAGTCTTACAGAAAGATACGGTTCGTACGCACGATTAAGAGAAGACCGGATAGAATGTGATTTATACCCAACAAGTTCAGGGACTTGTATAATATGGTATTACATACACATTCTGGATTTTGAGATAAAACCGATAAGGTTTGACCCGTTTCGGCTAATTTATGTAAACTAGTTACATAAACCGAACCGAACGCGCATAAAGCGTAACGGGTATCCGTAATAGTCCTAAACAGGTTCCCTAAGTTAATACACCTTAATTAAGTTGTGATATCAGTAGGATATCACCCATGATGCCCAAAAACGAGTTTAATCGATTAATATGCCCCGTAGGGGTATTTTGGTCATTTTAAAGATTATAAAATGATTTAATTTGGTTTCTGTGAACCGGGTCTGGTTACATCAGTAAAATGGTTTATTTAAACAGGTTTTAACATTTGATGTTAAGTCTTATGCGTCAAAACATTTTTAAACATAAACTACGCGTATAATACGCGTATAACGCCGTTTTAAGCGACGCACGGTTTAAAATAGAATTCTGAGTTTCCAGGTCAGTTTAATAGGCTCAAAATACTATAATTATTATTTAAAATCAGTAGCAATTGGATTGGCGCCATTTGGATTTGTAAAACTCGTTTTACGGCCTAAAAGGGTAAATTCGGTATTAACCGAATTAAGGCGCTAATCCAAGCTTATGATCAATCTAAAAATAATTAAAAATCTTTAAAAATCCTAAAATATTATTTAACATCAGTGAGTAAAAGTTTTGGTACCGAAAATCGGGTTTAGATAGGCTATGCGCTAATCGCGCCGTTTAATTAATAAAAAGCTTATTAATTACGCTAATGCGCATATCTCCTAATCTAGACCTCCGCTTGATGTGAAAATTTACGTACATGTTAAATAATCAGTAACTAAGATTATTGTATTTCCACATTTTCAAAATTCTCGTTATAAGGTCATAAGGGCGTTATGGTCCAATTTAAGCGATTAACGGAAACGTGTGCATGCATCGGATAATCAATGAAATAAGTACAGAGACTTATACTAGCATGCAACCCAACCCTAATGAGACTTTAAGGCATGACTAATACCAACTAAAACGGGTCAGAACCGAAGTCAACGCAAAAGTCAAGGTTTTGCGCCTTTCGGTTCCGAACCGGGTTTAAACAGAAATTTGTCGAGTCGGACAAGCGTAAACAAGTTTTTATACTTATTACTAAGTTATATTAAGTTTAAAACAGGTTGCACGCCTCGCGGATTGCTAGTCGTGCATTAAATCGCATAATGAAATTCTGTTGACTTTTTCGGTCAACGTTTGACCCGACAAACGACCTAGTTAGGTCTGGATTTGGTACTTGCCCATATGAGGGTTTAATACCCATATAATTACCTATCTAACGGTGCTTTTAATTCGGGTTACGACTGAGCTATCGATAACTAAACCCGAAGTCAACCGTTTAATACGATATGTTGACTTTTAAGCTAAAAACTAAACTAGAATTAATTTAGAAGGGATTTGAGACTTACTAGATGATTAATGGATGACTAGGAAGGCCTTCAATCAGATTGTAAGCTCCTCCAATGCTCCAAATGCTTTGCAATTGATGTGTGAATAAGTTGTGAATGAATGGGGCTTTATATACAAGTTTCAAACACCACAAACAAGTGACAACCAAGCCTAGGGCCATCCACAACTGATCAACACATGTTAGTAGTGTTTAGGGATGTCTAGGGGCCATGCATGTGCAAGAAAAACCGGCCAAGGAGGTCACATTCGCACAAAACAGCCAACAGCAGGTTTGCTGTCGCTGGGCGCACCCTCGCGTAGCGCGAGGGGCTGTAGCGCTACGCGACGCCTTGCTCTGATCCGAATTTTGTTGTTTGTTGTTGGATCGAAAGGGCAGCCGTTATAATCGACTTGTTGACTTAAATTATCAGTAGGGGCCTTCCATAAGTGTCTATATGCTTGAACATACCCTACCATTATCCCTTGTTTCAATTGATTGCATTTACAAGACCCGAAAATAATGGTTTATCGTTCATTTCATCATGGGATCACATCATGCATTTGAAAGTCCATTATTGTGAACCCTTTTCTGAATTGAGGGTATATTAGATGTATATAACATTTAATCGGGTCTTGGGATTTATTATTGAGGTGTTCAGAGGTAACAATTTAACATGACGCCACTTTAAATCCTACCGAAAACATCTTTATTAAATCCGGGTTTTCAACGCGTTTTTGTCTTACATGACACGTGTCGTTTTAATATTAAACCCGAAATTTGCGAGGTGTTACATCCTCACCCCCTTAAAATAAATCTCGACCCGAGATTTACTGAAACAAGTAAGGGTACTTTTCTTTCATCGTGGACTCAACCTCCCACGTGAACTCGGGACCTCTACGGGCATCCCATTTGACCTTTACAAAAGGTATATGCTTCCTTCGAAGCTTCCTTACCTGTCGATCCTCAATCGATATAGGATGTTTATCACATCGTAAATCCGTATACCAATGTGTGATAGTGCTCCTTTACTTATTGGCGGAACACATCCTCCAACCACTATTCCTCAAGTAGGTTTTAGCTTACAAGCTACTTGATCTTGATACATTCGATTTCCTTCGAACGATTTTCATATATTCAGAGCTTAACTAGCCTGATAATTTAACAAATTTGGTACACCCTTCCTGGGTGATATCTTTTGTTAAACCATTTTCTTTAACAAGAACTTAGAAAGTTTGCTATTTTCATAACTCCTTGATTTCTTGCCATATACTGGCAACCTACAATCGATTATGGATTTTGTATCATCTTATTTGTTGTCCCCCAGGCAACTTTCAGATCCTGATAATTGGACTTACCAATTCTCTATTTAACACTAGACATTTAACATTCCATCTATACAAGGTCTCCAAAGGAGTAGCCTTAATACTTACATATCAATTATTATAGAAAAGCTTATTTTTAAGGTGAGATGGTTATTCCAACCACTGCTCAAAACTAAAATTAAGGAATATCTAATCCTTGCCACTAGTCGAACAATTCGACTATCCTGGGCAGCTGATGGCAAATTCTTAATCGCTGCCTAATTAGGGTTGCGGTGACAATGCATAAGCAGAATGAACCGTTTTTCATACTTAACTATACCGGATTCCCAGGATATTGAGTTAGGCTATATGAATCTATATCTTAAATCTTATTTGACCAGGGTTTTCAATTCTGCCCAAAAATGGTACTAGCTGTCTTGGAGGTCTTATAATAATGCAGCCCTAAATGGGATATAACCTTTAACTCTACCTGTCTCTCTGGGGTAAACAGGGTAATCTTAGAAGAAGATGATCAAGATATAAGGAGATTACAGAGATTTTATAAATCTCAAGTTCCAATTCATCCATCTTTGCTTGTGTCAAATAAGTGACACTTTTACGTTACGAGTCCACGAATTTCTTGATCTGCTACATTTACTTGGATTATTCCATTCAGGATATATCCTTTGAATACTACTAGTCGACATTAGTACAATATGACCATTGAGATATCTCAGGGGTTCCATGTATTAAACCTCCATACTGATCAGGCATGGAAGTAATCTATGGGCTACACTAGGATACGCCAATCCTCATATGACACTTTTATCAAACATAGTTTGGCATTCGCAGGCGATAAAAACAATGAGAAAAAAATAATTAAAATAACATATGTTGTCGTACTCTATGCGAAGAAAGAGTGGTCTAAGATTTTCGGAAGGATTCCTTGCCGATCTATAAGAATCGGTTACTATGGTTTCCTTGGTAGTTATACCTTGTGGATAATAATAAAAAATTTTGCTAAATTTATGGTTCATGAAGATTTATTATTGCCTGTATTAAAACAGGACACTTAGCAGGAATTATCATTGATAAATGATAAGGAAGTTTATTGTACAAGTGCTTATATCTAATAAATAATGGAAGTTTCACAAACTAGGCACCTAGCTCAGTTGGCTAGGCGCGCGAAAGGGTGCGGCCGGCCTAGACCCAGGTTCGATTCCGGGGACGGCCAGTTCCACCATTTTTTTATGTTTAATATTAATTAAGCGTACGGACACGTGTAATTACGAGGGTTGTCTCATAAGGAGTCTTGATAATTAATTGCTTCTTATCACTCACAATATGGACTTGATTTTTTTTTTAAGGCAACCACTCGATTTTTATCACTATATTGAGTCCTTAAGTATGCAACCAAAAGTTTGCCAAGCTTATGGTTTACTAAAGGTTTATTATTCCTTACATTAACGTAAAAAAAATACTTAGCAGATACAACTGATGCTAAAAGGTAAGGACGTACCTTCTTATTGATATGCACTGTCTCTGGCCTTCAACTGGTAGTTTAGGCGTTTCCTTTCTTATCCATCCCAGACTTAGCTGCTCCTCCCTGGGCAGCCTCCGGGCAATTAGTACTGATGTGGCCCTTTTCACCACATCTGAAACAGCTTGCATTCTTTATGTCCCTACATTCGTGGGACTGGTGGCCAGTTCTTTTGCAGATGCCACATTGCTTTATCTTTTGGTTTGATCGACACTGTCCCCAGTGTCTTCTTTTGCAAGTTTTGCATGTAGGCTTCTTGTCGGAATCCTGTTGGTCATTGTTGAACTCGGATTTGTTCTTCTTAGGATTCTGGGAATTATTCTCCTCCCTTTTACGTTTCCCATCTTCAGAGGCCTTGGCAGCCTTGTTTCTAACCACATCTAGGGTGAGAGATAGCGACAATTCTGCCGTTGACCTGAAGGTAGTGGGTCTCGATGCTTTCACACTTGCCTTTATTTCTGGGGCTAAACCCCCAATGAAGCGAGCAATTCGCTTTGGTTCCGGTGTGACCAAATAAGGAACCAATCGAGACTTGGTATTGAAACTTGTAAGGTATGCTTGACAATCTAAGTTCTCCATGACTAAAGTCAAGAATTCAGTCTCAATCTTCTCAACCTCGTGTTGAGGGCAATAGTTTTCTTTGATCAGCGTCATGAACTGTTCCCAGGTCATATTATATAACGGGACTTTCCCTGTAGCTTGGATCAAAGATTTCCACCAAGCTAATGCCTCTCCTTTGAAAGATTGTGACACAAATTTCACAATATCCCTATCATCACAACCACTAATATCCACAACCGTTTCCATTTCGTCCATCCAAGTCATGCAATCAACAGCTCCTTTTTCCCCAGTGAAGTCCCTGGGTTTGCACGAAACAAAGTACTTATAGGTACAACCCCTATTACGAGGTTCTTGGTTCTGTGGAACTCTTTGGGATGGATTACTCCTTTGATTCGAGGAGTGGTGAGAATTACTGTTGTGGGCAGTGTGGGTCCTGGAGGGTGTTCTAGTGTGTGATGCAGAATGGGTCCTCGTATGGGTACCACTTGATCCATGGTGCTGTCTATCCATAGCCCTATTAACCGCATTATCTATCATTGCTTGTAATTCTGCACCCTCTATGTTTACTCGGGCATTATCAGGTACTATCCCTGGGTGACTGTTGACCTCGTTTGAGTCCGCCATGTAGCTTGAACTGTAACATATCGACAATAGTCTATTGGTGAGGTTATTATAGAATTGTCTTTTAGTCTCAGAGGACGTTAATTATAGCCCGTGGGCACTTCATCCATATGGGATGCTTATATAAATAAGGATTTAGAATACTTCCATAAAAAGGACTTATGTGATTTTATCGTATCACACTTTGTCGAGCATGTAATTATGCTTTCATATGTTTAATAAGGATTTGAATCTCTTGAATAGGTTCTACCATCTCGGCCTTGTATGCAGTGACATTTAGGCTAGGTTTTACCTTTAAGATTCTTTTTAATAATTAACGCAGAACAAAATTTTAAATCGAGATGTTAATAAGGATCTTAATCTAATTGTGGAACTACCATCTTGGCCCTGTCTTAATGTGACATATGGCTAGGTCTTGTCCTTGTAGATTTTGCCATTTTATTATAATGGTAGATCTTATAATATAGAAATGATATTTTAAATATAATCGTTCCTTCAAAAATCTAAACAAGTATATGGTTGCCCTAAACGGGACTTCTACCGAAAATGACTCGCCCATGCAAGAGCTAATCTTATAAATAACAAAGGAACCAAATAAGGACAAAATAAAACGAAATTTGAATTTGTCCTATGTTCTCGTCTAGACTCAAGAATGTGCAACTGTGTAACTGAGATTAAACACAAAAGGCTAGTGTTTAATTCACTCAGTGTTGGCTCTGATACCAACCTGTCACACCCCAAATTTCCACGTGTCACCGGTGGGCCCGGTGGGGAGTATCGTGACGTGGTTGGCAACATTATAGTCAAACAACACAATATTTAAATGCACAGCGGAAGCAAAAGATAAATATATTACAATCCGAATATAAAGTAATATCCAAGTATTACAACGGAAGGTAAAGGATCCACAGGCGGATCATAAAACGTAAACATTGTTCAACAGACTTTAGACGCCTAGAACTTGCAAGATTCCTTATTAACGTCCTGAGCCGCTTCCAGCCTATTACGTACTTGTACCTGCCACTTAGACTTTTGAAAATACGTCAGTTTTCACTGGTAAATACACTCAACCGACTCTTTTGAAAATGTTTATGAAAATTTGTTTAGGTGCGCAAGACACGTAAATGTTTCGACACTTTGATTAGAATGCACAAGGCAAAATTTATATTTTATACTTGAGACAAACTATATTTCATGTTATCAGTTTTACATAACTTGCTCTACATGTAGGGCCCGAAACTATGTCGGTTCATGATTAACCGACACACCACTATTCCCCTATTGGGAATCCCATATTGGGTATAAACATATGGCATCTGTCAGGTGTATGCCTACACCCCGTGCTTAGGTCGTGGCCATTGCAAATCATGAGTCAAGGATATCCAGGACACGGTCGCATTAATCCCCAATGTTTCAGTCAAGCAATACGAATTAAAACAGGTTATTTGGATTTCCCGACTCATTGGTCTTTGAATCCCATACCTGAACATGCGGTATTTATATTACCGTATCCCAAGCCCGTAATAGGGAAAATAAGTTAAGAGTATTTACCTGAGTTAGCTCCTGTCTTAAATAGCAGAAATTTATAACTCAGCCGTATTCACTTAAGCAAGCGTAGGTACAATTTACCGGAAAGCTCTAGTCTGGAATGATGGTATAAATAACTAATTAGAATGCTAACGGGTCTTTAATTAAGCTTAAGCTTAGACCGGTTAGTCTTACAGAAAGATACGGTTCGTACGCACGATTAAGAGAAGACCGGATAGAATGTGATTTATACCCGACAAGTTCAGGGACTTGTATAATATGGTATTACATACACATTCTGGATTTTGAGATAAAACCGATAAGGTTTGACCCGTTTCGGCTAATTTATGTAAACTAGTTACATAAACCGAACCGAACGCGCATAAAGCGTAACGGGTATCCGTAATAGTCCTAAACAGGTTCCCTAAGTTAATACACCTTAATTAAGTTGTGATATCAGTAGGATATCACCCATGATGCCCAAAAACGAGTTTAATCGATTAATATGCCCCGTAGGGGTATTTTGGTCATTTTAAAGATTATAAAATGATTTAATTTGGTTTCTGTGAACCGGGTCTGGTTACATCAGTAAAATGGTTTATTTAAACAGGTTTTAACATTTGATGTTAAGTCTTATGCGTCAAAACATTTTTAAACATAAACTACGCGTATAATACGCGTATAACGCCGTTTTAAGCGACGCACGGTTTAAAATAGAATTCTGAGTTTCCAGGTCAGTTTAATAGGCTCAAAATACTATAATTATTATTTAAAATCAGTAGCAATTGGATTGGCGCCATTTGGATTTGTAAAACTCGTTTTACGGCCTAAAAGGGTAAATTCGGTATTAACCGAATTAAGGCGCTAATCCAAGCTTATGATCAATCTAAAAATAATTAAAAATCTTTAAAAATCCTAAAATATTATTTAACATCAGTGAGTAAAAGTTTTGGTACCGAAAATCGGGTTTAGATAGGCTATGCGCTAATCGCGCCGTTTAATTAATAAAAAACTTATTAATTACGCTAATGCGCATATCTCCTAATCTAGACCTCCGCTTGATGTGAAAATTTACGTACATGTTAAATAATCAGTAACTAAGATTATTGTATTTCCACATTTTCAAAATTCTCGTTATAAGGTCATAAGGGCGTTATGGTCCAATTTAAGCGATTAACGGAAACGTGTGCATGCATCGGATAATCAATGAAATAAGTACAGAGACTTATACTAGCATGCAACCCAACCCTAATGAGACTTTAAGGCATGACTAATACCAACTAAAACGGGTCAGAACCGAAGTCAACGCAAAAGTCAAGGTTTTGCGCCTTTCGGTTCCGAACCGGGTTTAAACAGAAATTTGTCGAGTCGGACAAGCGTAAACAAGTTTTTATACTTATTACTAAGTTATATTAAGTTTAAAACAGGTTGCACGCCTCGCGGATTGCTAGTCGTGCATTAAATCGCATAATGAAATTCTGTTGACTTTTTCGGTCAACGTTTGACCCGACAAACGACCTAGTTAGGTCTGGATTTGGTACTTGCCCATATGAGGGTTTAATACCCATATAATTACCTATCTAACGGTGCTTTTAATTCGGGTTACGACTGAGCTATCGATAACTAAACCCGAAGTCAACCGTTTAATACGATATGTTGACTTTTAAGCTAAAAACTAAACTAGAATTAATTTAGAAGGGATTTGAGACTTACTAGATGATTAATGGATGACTAGGAAGGCCTTCAATCAGATTGTAAGCTCCTCCAATGCTCCAAATGCTTTGCAATTGATGTGTGAATAAGTTGTGAATGAATGGGGCTTTATATACAAGTTTCAAACACCACAAACAAGTGACAACCAAGCCTAGGGCCATCCACAACTGATCAACACATGTTAGTAGTGTTTAGGGATGTCTAGGGGCCATGCATGTGCAAGAAAAACCGGCCAAGGAGGTCACATTCGCACAAAACAGCCAACAGCAGGTTTGCTGTCGCTGGGCGCACCCTCGCGTAGCGCGAGGGGCTGTAGCGCTACGCGACGCCTTGCTCTGATCCGAATTTTGTTGTTTGTTGTTGGATCGAAAGGGCAGCCGTTATAATCGACTTGTTGACTTAAATTATCAGTAGGGGCCTTCCATAAGTGTCTATATGCTTGAACATACCCTACCATTATCCCTTGTTTCAATTGATTGCATTTACAAGACCCGAAAATAACGGTTTATCGTTCATTTCATCATGGGATCACATCATGCATTTGAAAGTCCATTATTGTGAACCCTTTTCTGAATTGAGGGTATATTAGATGTATATAACATTTAATCGGGTCTTGGGATTTATTATTGAGGTGTTCAGAGGTAACAATTTAACATGACGCCACTTTAAATCCTACCGAAAACATCTTTATTAAATCCGGGTTTTCAACGCGTTTTTGTCTTACATGACACGTGTCGTTTTAATATTAAACCCGAAATTTGCGAGGTGTTACAACGAAACACGCATGGTCGATTATTTTGTCGATAATCCAAAATTTATGTTAGAGGTGGTGGCGTCTCAAGATTTGTGGGTTTGGCATGCTTTTTGTGGCCCGGCGGGTTCACAAAACGACATCAACGTGCTCCAACAATCTCCGTTATTTCTTACTCAACAAAACGGAAAGGCGCCAAATTGTCCATTTCAGGTGAACGACCACTTATACAAACGCGGGTATTATCTTACTGATGGGATCTACCCTAGCTGGTCCGTGTTTGTGAAGTCTTTTCCATATCCTCACATCCCGAATGAAAAAAAGTTCAAGAGGCAACACGAGGCCGCAAGAAAAGATGTGGAACGGGCGTTTGGTGTGTTAAAGGCGAAGTGGGGAATACTAAATCGTCCAATGCGTTCCAAAACGGTGAAAAAGATAAGGTCTATCGTGTATACGTGCATTATTTTACATAACATGATTATAAAAGACGACGAAAGGGCGATAGCACCGGTACACATTCAAGATCCTCCAGTCGAACCCGTCTTCGATGATACTGCTTTTAGCGAGCTCATTGACGAAGAAACGCATTGGAGACTAAAACACGATCTCGTTGAGCATCTCAGACGTTTAGATCTACCTCACCTTGAAGCGAATTCCGACGACGAGTAGTTTGTTTTTTTATTTTTCTAGTTTGAATGTAATTTTTATTTTTAATTTAATGAAATGCCTTTTCTTAAATTTTATTTAATTTTTATTAATATTTGTTTAATTTATAATACATGCATAATTACAAAAAAAAAAAAAAAAAAACAAATCCCCCAAGGGAGGAGTGCCGCCATCAAATTGAGGGTGTGATGAGAGTTAAGTGGGGAGTTGACATGGCACATGCTGATTGGGTGTGGGTAAGAGAGGTCGCTCCCCACTTAGAGGAGTCCCCCTTACACCCTTATATTCTTAACCCTAACACACTCACCGCCCCTGATCCATTCCTACCGGCAACACTAACTCACCGGCGCATTCCTCCCCACCGCCGTCTCCGGCCATCACCACCACCCAACAACCCTTTAAATCAACCCCAATTCCAATAATAAAAAACAACCCCCCTAAATGGAACAACCCCATCCCCCACTCAATCAACAACCCTCACCACCCCATTCTCAACCACCACCACCACCACCGGAGGAACAGCCATCTTTAACATCTTCCATTTCCCAACTTACCCCTTCAAACCCTTCCAGAATCCCAATCCGCCCCCGAAAAATCCGCAAACTCTCATCACCACCCACAATCACCACCACAACCGAACAACTCAAACCCCAATCCACCACCACCCCCACACCCACCACCGCAACCAAAAATCGCCGTCGAAACCCTTCCCGATCACCCCTAAACATCCCAAAAGTCAACAAACCCTTATCCACCCCCGGCGAGATCTCCGCCGCTATAAACCACCTCCGATCCGCCGACCCTCTTCTCGCTGACGTCATCGACAACCACCCCCCACCGTCATTCGACTCAAATCAACCACTGTTTCTTGCCCTAACGAAAAGTATTTTGTATTATCAACTTGCGTATACAGCTGGTACATCTATATACACTCGTTTTGTAAACTTATGTGGTGGTGAAAACGGTGTCGTTCCGGAAACTGTACTTAGTTTAACTACTCCACAGCTTAAACAGATTGGGGTTTCGGGGCGTAAGGCGAGTTATTTATATGACATTGCTAATAAGTATAATAGCGGGATTTTGTCGGATGAGTCGCTGGTGAAAATGGATGATAGGTTACTTTTTATGACGCTGTCGATGATTAAGGGGTTCGGGTCGTGGTCGGTGCATATGTTTATGATATTTTCGTTGCATAGACCGGATGTTTTGCCGGTTAGTGATTTGGGGGTGAGGAAAGGAGTGCAGCTTTTGAATATGTTGGATGAGTTGCCGAGGCCGTCACAGATGGAGGAGCTGTGTGGGAAGTGGCGCCCGTATAGGTCGGTTGGGGCGTGGTATATGTGGCGGTTTGTGGAGGGGAAGGGTGGTTCGGGTAATGGAGCGCCCGTATAGCTTGCATCTGGTAGAATAGTTTATAGGTATTCATTTTAGCAGATTCTAGCTAGGCTTGGGAGATGTAATTCGAATATGTTTCTTGTTTCCCTTTCTTTGTGGGGTTCTTGAATGAAAAACGGCACGCTTGTTTTTAAACCCGAGATGGGGTCTAAGTTACATAAGGGATATTTCATTTTGGGAAGTCTGTACTAGTTTTCTTTCAAAAAACACCTGTGCAGTTATGCTGCAAATTGATGAATACGGTTTTAAGGTTTATACTCATTGAATTAGTATGTACAATGTTTCCTTGGTAGTTGATATAGGTAAACCATAGTAAACCATAGTTTAGATTTGGGTAATATTTATTTTCGTATTTTGATTTATACAGCTTTACTTGATCCTTGTTCAAATTTATCAACACCATGTATGTCTTGCTCAGTTATATATATGTTAGTTTTGGTCTTCACTCTTCCGTACATAGTTAGATCCGGGCTTTAAATAGCTTCTGTTAGTGTTCCTCATTTTTTGGTTTTTCCTACTAGGAAAAATCCCCTAGTGCAGAGTATAAATGACATACATATCTATTATAGCTTGTATAGACAACTGTTCCTTTGTGCTTGGTTGCTTTAACCTGAAGTTGAATCTCTATTAGAGCTAATACACAAATGGGCATCAAACCTTTAAGTTATCTGCACGTTTCTCATTGATATTGAATCTTCATCCGCTTGTTGTTGAGATAATTGATTTACAGATAGATGCGTAAAGATGAGGGAATAGTATCAATGTTGGAGGATTTTTAAAACTTAATGTATGCCATTTTCTCTTGAAGCAAGTTTAGAACATCTACTAATTGGCTGGTAGTTACCCTAGATTTTAGGCGCATGACATATTGATTAGAAAACATGTAGGGTGTTTCCTCTGGAGTCTGTTGCCAGAGAACTCACTATATATGAAATGCGTTGACTACGACTTGTTAGTTGTTGCTATCCTGACCAACAAAACAAACCACCTGTTGGTTTTCATCAACTTGAAAAGCCCAAATTTCTATTTATGTTAATTCAATTGATCCATGTCCATGACCTGAAATTAATTCTAAAACTTTATTATTTGAAAACCTATTATAACATTGTTTAGATTTACGTTTATATTTATTTGTACAGTGGAAATAGTAAGGACAGTGTTTATTCAGAACATATTGTCAAGTTATGAGAATTTTCTTTGTTATTATTAGATAGTTATTAGTCATTATGAATGCATAACTTTAAGTTTGCTTATTCTATGCATATTGATGCAATTCCCCATCAAGTAACAGAAATAAAATTTCGAACCATTTACTTATGAATGGGGCGACCTGTGTTACATTTTTCTCTAAGGAGTCAAATGGATGGGTAAAATAATTCAAGTTAATAAAAAAGGTTATGGGTCAAGTTTATCTGGAAGTATATGTTAATGCATGCACTCGATCTGTTAAAAAATTATCTGTTTTGTCCGGTATTAAAGTATGCTATAGTTCAATTTGGTTATGATGATGATATGATTAACTTTAATAAGATCAGACTGTAGTGAAGTTAGGTTTATACAAAGCCTACTGAATAGTAAACTTCATAGAGTTATATATAAACCGGTGCCTATTTTTGCAGGGATTGTATTTGGGGGTAATGAAATGGAGATTGCATCAACTGATTCAGGTGAAATATTTACAGCCAACTTATGAAGATAATTGGCAGGTGTGTTCATCAAATGGATTATAGGTCTGCAATGCAATTTGGTATTGTAAATGGATTTGTCACACACAGATTTCAATGGCCCTAAAATTTTCAGTTTTATTATTTTTTTAGAAAGTGTTTGTTTGCCAAGAACAAATAACTGTTTATGCTAGAGGTGGCAATAACAGACACATGTCTATTCTTAACCGTTGGATCCATGGAGTGATAAATGTCTTATTATACAGTTACAAGTGTTGCAATTTGCATAAGGTCTAAAATGTCGTCCTTATATAGACTGACATTATGTACTAGAGTTGTAATAAAAACGGTTTGGGCCCAACGAGCTGGTTTTCAACCTGGCCTGATTCCAAACAAACCCGGTTTGGCATTGGTTCAGGAGTTTTGCATGGGCGGCCTTTATGGTGTGCGGGGAGGACCACCGCACAGGGCCCCTGATTTCGAGAGGCTAACCTCTAAAGATAACTCTAAAGATGAAAGTGCTCATAGGCCCAAAAAGCACACTTGACATTTAGAAATTGGCCCAATGTCGGTTTCCATAAGGGGCTTGCAAAGTGTGATCCAGTGTTCACTCTGTCGACCTGTCTCTTTGGTCGGTGAGACTTTTGGGTAGAGGTACATAAAATTGATTTTTGGCCAAACTAGATTGGTTTTAAAATCGATTTGGATCGAGTCTAATAAAGGTAAAACCGGATCTGCTCAAACCGGTTTGGATTGTACAACTTTTATCGGTTTTAATCATGTTTCAACAAAACTGGTTTTAACCCATTCAAAACGGATTGATTGGGGGCCGGTTTCACCCAAACTGGTTTCTCTATTAGTTCAAGATCATGAACCGGATTAAACGTATCCCGCCTCCTAGCTCAACCGGTTATCCCCATGTTGGTTAAGGTTGGGCCGGCTTCCTCCTTGGAGGTCGCCGGTTCGACTCCCGGTTGCGGCATACGGGGGGTGGGACGTCCCAATGATGGATCGTATCCTACCGAGGCATGGTGCGGTCTTGAGGGCAACCCGGTTTTACCCAGCTGTTACCCCAGCGAATCTCTCGTGTGGGGGCAGTATGGTTTCCGGGCGGAAGTCAGCTTGCGCAACGGCCGGGGCCCGATCGAACATCGCGTCCGGAAGAGCGGGGCTGACGGGGGAATGTCTTCGACATGAACCCGGTGACCTAGGTCCTGTACATTGAAAGTCACCTTCCAAAAAAAAAAAAAAATACCGGTTACAAATTAACAATTAGGCCTCTAGTTAAATTAAGTCAAGCTTAACCTAGTCTCGAATCCAACTCGATAGCTTAACAAGCCTTCATAATCGGTTATTTTATAGCAGATCCACTATTTAATTCTATTTATTTTACTTCGAATAATATAAAGAAATAGGAATCATAATGTTTTGTTAAATATGTCATTATTCGTATATGGACCCGTTCCCCTTTTCTTGAGCTGATGTTTCTTTTTTTGTTTTTGTTTTCACAAACATGCTGGGTTTGATGATTATTAGTGTTTGTTTATTTATATTGTTCGAGAAATTCTTGAGCTGATGTTTCTTTTTTTGTTTTTGTTTTCACAAACATGCTGGGTTTGATGATTATTAGTGTTTGTTTATTTATATTGTTCGAAAAAACCAAACCAAATTTGTCACTAGTTATTTTGGACATCATCATGTCAATTAGATTTTAGTACTCCTTTGAAATTTTAACAAGCTTTGGTTGTGACTTTGAAATACTTTTGAATGGTGTTTCTATCTACTTTGATTTCAACACCAATTTACTTTGATTTCATCACAAATTGAGCATTGTTGTGAATTTTCACTTAGTTCCATATAATAATTTTTTTTTTAAATAGAATTACGTTATTTTTTTGTTGGTTTGTTTCTTTAAAAAATAAAGTCTTTTCATAATATATATTTATCTCATCATTAAATTCTGATTAAGATTAGATAATTTATCATATTTATGTTTTAACTCCATGATTAACTTTATCATATTTATGTTTTAATTTGCCATAGTTAACATACGAGTTACTTTTATAAAAATGAGAGAGAGGAGATGTCGCATGCCATTCCCTAATTGTTTGGCACAAGTGTGTGCAAACAAATTGTCATATTCTCCTCTTTTAAATATGATGTATGATAGTTTTTTTAATAATTCTCTTTTAAAATAAGTTATATATATCAAAATCATTTTCATATATATACAACTCACATCGTAACTTATACCTTTAGACTATTTCGTTTATTAAGAAATATTGTTTGACAAAAATTGTTGGTTGAAAGACAGTTATGAACAAGCATGAAATAGAAGAAAAAGCATGGTAGGGTGTTACAATGATTCGGATGAGTGTTAACAGGGCGGCCCTGAGAATTCCTATACTCTATTCGAGCTCGAAAAAACGTGCCCTCGGGCCATAACGAAATAAATAATTTAAACTAGTTTTTCATACAACCGTGAACCGTTGACAAAAATATAGCATTCGATAAACAATAGAATTAACAAAATACAAAATATAGTATTCGAACGAGTGACATACCGTAAAAACTAATAAGCTAATAGCTAACCAATGATTCGTGAAACATTCCTTGCATTCTTGATAGCAAATTGGTGAATCAACTCTTCACAGTTTAAATCATACCTTAATTCGACAAAAAAAAAAAAAAAATGAATACGGACCTGAATTTGACAATCGTTTTTGTATAAATTACCAACAATTTAGTCTTCAACACAACAGAAAAGGGCATGAATTCGACAATAACGAATCGCCTAAACAAGGGTCTGAATTCGACAAAACAAACATAATAATTAATAACTAATAAGGGTCTGAATGAGTGAATTCGACCAAAAACAAAACATAACAACTGAAGTACTGAACAAGGGCCGATTGGCGATTGATGATTTGATGTTTACCTGAATACGTGATCCGTGATCGTGGGACTGAGTTCGTCAAACAGACTCTATGCGTGGTGGCCCGTGCTTGCGTGCAAGATTGAAATCGAAGAACAAAAGAGTGCAGACTCTGTGGCTTCTGTTTGTGCAGACTCTGTAAGTTCTTCGTCGAACCAGGTCTGTCTCCTATTCTCCTGCTATACGACGTTTCAATATCCACAGGGCACTAGGTGCCGCCCAACATGGACTAATTGTTTTTTATTATTTTTTTAAATCATTTGGGTATTGGGCTCACTAACCTAATCCCAATGGGCTAACTAATCTAAACTCTATGATTTTTTTTGTAAGTGGACCTATGTTATGTTAGTATTTGTTTGGCTATACTCTATTAATTTTTTTTACATATATAATATCGGATTTTATTAAAAAATTACATGCTCTACGAAACCACGAGTCCTGGCCGGTGGTCCTCCCCGCCCACCTCCAGGGCCGGCCCTGAGTGTTAACTAACTCACTTTACATCACACTTTGGCATCCATCAAGAGCTAATATTCTTCCTAAAAAGGTAGCGATCATCTTTAAAAGTCTTCTCTCAATTATGATAAGAGTGCACCAATCTTCTCCCTAATTTCTCTTTGGCAGGGATTACCAAATACTTCTTACTAATAATTGTAGTTATCACATTTATAAGCTTCTCTTTAATAATGGTAGAGATCACCACCATATGCTTCTCTCTAGTGTGGTAAAGATCACCAATCTAAATGTCACGATGTAGGCTAGGATGACCACATAAATAGTAAAGTGTTGAAAATAAGAACTCATGAAGAACATTTAACACTTCTTTTCTTACAATTTATAATCTTTATTTTTAGATGAGATGTGTTTTTTAGCTAAAGATCGCTTAGACATTACTTAAATGCATACGATTTTAGACTTTTAGTGTACGGGTAACAACACTTGCACTTTCTACACTTTATGTTCGTCTTTGAGCAGTCCTATCAGTTGTGATTCTTGTGTTACTTGGTTGAGTTGGTTCTTGCAAATTCATTTAGCTCAATCCATGGTTGAACGGTACCAACATTATTTTTTCTATTCCCGGTTTCTTTAAATTTTTTATCTTGTTTAACCACACCATACTTGTTTTAAGTTTGTTGCAAAATCTTAGACTTCATCCACTGAAATGAGTTAGAATTGGCCTAGACCTACGATTGATAATTAACTGAATCAGTTTTCATTATAGCTGGGCAAACCAAACTATTCATAATTGACACAACGGTTATAGGTTTGTATTAATATATAATACTCGAACTTGACCGACTCGTATTCACCCTTATAGAGAGGACCAAATGGTATGGGCATGTAACATATAGAGCTTGTTGAATGGATTCCTTAGTGTGCGCTTTTCTTTCTAAATTTTTTAGCCTTTTATGTTTCTACATAATACATTTCTTAGACATATCATTTGTTGTGAACAAGGCATTGGTGTTCTTGTAAACATTTTCTTTCTTTTATAAAAGTATCGAGCTTGTAATATTCTCTACAAAATACATCTAAATATGAAACACATCTTGAAAGCAGCCTTTCTTCAAGCCTTTCTCCTAATCAGGGGCGGACCCACGTTAAGCGGAACGGGGTCCCCGGACCCCAATCTTTTTATAAAAAGTAGTAGAAACGGTATATAAAATTTTCTATGGACCCCATAAAATAATTTAGTTGGACCCCATAACAACGAGAGTGAGCCTGGTGCATTGGTAAAACCCCTTGATTACATTCAAAAGGTCCTGGGTTCAATACATGTTTATTTCATTTTTTTGGTTTTTTTTTTAAAATTGGGTATTTTAATAGCTGAATGTGTCGTTTTTTTGGGTTTTTTTTTTTAAACTTGACTTTAAAATTGGGTATTTTAATAGCTGAATGTGTAGCAAATGAATTAAACTTGACTTTAAAATTGGGTATTTTAATAGCTGAATGTGTAGTAAATGAAACTTGTAGTTTAGTTATGATATTGTTTTCTATTATGTTTCTCGACCCGACCCGAACAACGACCGATCCAAAAAATTTGAACACTGGAAAAATGAGACCCCATTGTCCGAAAATCCTGGGTCCGCCACTGCTCCTAATTGACCTTTTATATGGTTGTCGCCCTACCCTAGCCCCTCTTTCGACCCAACCGCAAGCGATGTAGTTTCTAGCCTTCAAACCGTCGTTCTTGATATGCACACATGTTTTCATTTGTTCTTAAATTTAAACTAATATATATGAATTGTGTGTGATGTATGTGTTAAAAATCATATGAATATGTGAAAAAAAGTGACAAAGAAGCATGAATCATTTAAGAGAAATAATATATTCTTACAAAGTAATTACAAACTTTTGATTACAAAGTCAGGTGGCATATGAGATGGACCACCTAATACTAATTCCTGTTTTCTCGGTTCTATTTCTTCCTTATTATATAACACATTGATTTTAGAGTAACTTACAAAAATCGTCCTTTATGTTGACACCGAATTGTAAACCCTGTCTTTTATTTTCAAAAGGTACAAAAAACGTACTCGTTATTTGCAAACCCGTGCATGTTATGTCCTTTAGCCATAACTAAGTTAGATTTCATAGTTAAATCAGGCCAAGTAGACCCCACATGATAGTATTTTAGTCATTTTACCCTAAACACTAAAATAAATAACGGTCTCACTATTCCCACACCCCTAAAATCTTATTTTCACATCCTTACATGTCTGGTCGCGTGGCACGACAGCGTCAAATTTCAGGCATAAATAGGAAGGGTCATGAGCAGTCTCAGTTGCTCATATCGCTTTCGAAAAACCATTCCCTCGAATCCCTGTCTCGATTTTCGTGTACAAAACCCTAATCACTGAAATGATACCATGTCCGATTGATCTAAAACCCTAGCAACGAAAAGCTGAAGTTCTGCCTGAATAAGGTGATACTTTATACGTTGCGGTTTTGATCTTGTGATTATCGTTAAAGTTTGATTTGGTTTCTTACACTAATACGTGTTACATTGTGAAGGGGTATGGTCCCAAAAACCTTGCGCAGGCATATTGGATCATACCACAACCTCACCATAATAAGCCCTCTTTAAGAGAACTTTGCGCGACCGCGCACTTGTCCTAAAAGAGAACTTGAAAGAAAGTCTTCAACATCCGCGCGCCAAGAGGGAACTAACAAACACATCCTTGCGCAACTCCACATTACAGAATAATTGGGAATAAAACCCTAACAAACATCTTCACAAATGTCACCCAGACTTGAACAGAAAGTGACGTTCTTGTTACAACAGAATTAACCTGGGGATGAGGCATAAAGGATTACAGCTATAAACCTTCTAGAAGTCTCTATCGTGCATAACTATTCGGTTATAACCGAATGGCCACGTGGCATCATCCTGAGCAATCCTCAAAGTCACAATGATGGCACCGAATTGTAGAAAGATCTACACCTGTCCACTTTCCACGTGGCACCTCCCCGACCGTTGATCATGCCCACGATCCGTGTGCATATACATCTCATTAGTGATTAACGGTGGAGAAGTAACCGCCTATGGAAATTACTTTCCGTTATCTCTCCCGTCAACAAACTTTCCCGCCCAAATTCGGTTATAAATAAGACAACTCATGTATCATTTCACAAGTTACATTCACTTCACTTTCAATACTTCTTCTTCTTCTTCATCGAAACCTGTACTTATTCTTACGCCGGAGGGTGGTCACGGAGAGAACCTCCATTCTCCCCGTGGCGAGTCTAACGGCTGTTTGTTTTGCAGTTATTGTTAGAAGAAGGAGCTTAGCCAAACCCCGAATCAAACGAGAGGAATCACCCTTTTTATGCAGAAGTAAACCCATGGTTCAACTGATTCCAGTCCGTTGAACCCGTGTTTCTTCATTGGCGCCCACCGATTCTCAGTTTTTATTCTCATCTTCTCGTTTCGATTCATTTCTCTTCAAACTCTGGTTTCTATGGTAGAGGTTCCGTCAAATCGTCCATCAAGTCCTCGATCTGAAAACAGGGGTAATTCAGCCCAGGTTATCCAGATCGACGGAATCATGGGCAAGACAGCTAGCAACATTAATAGTCACTGGGTAAAAAGCTCTGTTACCTCAGGAATAGAATCTGGAACTCAGATTTATCCAGATCTATGGTCAGAAGAAACTCCAGAGTATTGGTTTGCCAAATTCCAGGGCACCATAAATAAAATTTTTGCACCAAATTCCAGATCTGAGCTTCTTCATAACAGAACTAGTCATCAGAAGTCTCAGGAAGAATATACATTGCAGAAGATATCCGAGACAACAATATTGGACCCACGATCAACACATCAGTGGGACGTCCAGTCCGGTAGCAAGGAATACCCAGGAGCATTCAAAATTATAAAACAAAACATGGAAGGCACCAATCAACAAAAGGTCAATACAGAACAAACATACGTGGTGCAAGGAGGATCTTCACAAAGACCACACAAACGGTGCCACAATCAGCATTGGCGAGAGCAACAAGTAGTCTTCCCCATCGTCCCAGGAGGTCCTCAAGAAGAACACCTGGTAATCATAACTGGCATCTTCGGCCATTACCATACTGATTATATGTTTATCGATCCCAGTAGTTTCATGGACATAATTTACGAACAATGTTTCAAGCAATTAGACCCAGAGGATAAGGCAAGCTTAAAACCAGTAGATTTTCCCCTAACTGGTTTCTGCAATGAAGCTGTCTTCCCATCGGGTCAAATCGCTTTCCCTGTGACACTCTCAGATGGCGAACACTTGCGCACTGTCACAGTCAATTTCATGGTTATGCCAGCCACATCACAGCATGATGTACTGTTGGGGAGACGATCACAGAGGGAGTTCAGCATGATTACCTCTATACCACATGCGGCATGCGGTTTCCCAACAGAAACAGGGGTAGCAATTCTATATTCCAGCAAAGAGGTGATGTACGTGGACGATGAGCCACCAGAGAAAGTCGCCAAGCCATCACCTCCAAATAAGCCAGAAAATTGGGTTCTCAATGGAGAATATCATGAGCAGACCATTCTGTTAGGTCACACCATCTCACCTACAATTCGCATAAAGTTAAAAGAACTCCTGACTAAAAACATGGATATCTTCGCATGGTCCCTGGCGGACATGACAGGAGTACCAAGAGAGATAACACAACATTGCTTAAACATCCGACCTTCCACAGAACCAGTCGCGCAAGGGAAACGCAACCTCAGTACCGAAAAAGCACAAGCAATGAACGAACAAGTAGCCGAATTACTTCAAGCGGGGATTCTATGCGAAGTGCAATATCAAACCTGGGTAGCTAACCCAGTAATGGTGCAGAAACACATCGGCGGGTGGCGCATGTGCATCGACTTCAAAGATCTTAACAAAGCATGTCCCAAAGACTGTTACGCCCTTCCCGAAATAGACAAAAATGTAGATTCCCTGGCATCCTTCCGCTGGAAATGTTTCATGGATTGCTATAAGGGATATCATCAAGTACAAATGAAAGAAGAGGACGAAGACAAAACAGCGTTCCGCACAAACAAAGGTATTTTTTGCTACACAAAAATGCCTTTCGGCCTTCGTAACGCAGGCGCCACTTATTAACGTCTGATGGACAAAGTCTCCAGGGATGATATTGGAGTAACAGTAGAAGTTTACATGGACGATCTCGTTATCATGAGTCGGGAAGAAGAATCCATGCTAGCAAATATTCAGTTCACGTTCGACTCCTTGCGCAAAGTCAACTTAAAGCTAAACCCGGTGAAATGCTCGTTCGGGATGGAAGAAGGCAAATTCCTAGAGTTTATTGTCACCAAAGACGGTTTCAAGGTTAACCCAGAAAAAGTAGAAGCCATCCAATTCATGCCGTCACCGGCGTCCGTTAAAGAGATGCAACGCCTAGCCGGGTGACTAGCAGCACTCAACAGGTTCTTGGCAAATCATGCTGCCAAATCTTACCCGTTCATCAGCACCTTACACAACTGCGTCAAAAAGAGCCAGTTCCAGTGGACACCAGAAGCGAAAAGAGCTTTTCAACAAATGAAAGAGTGTATAGTTCAACTGCCAACCCTAACGGCCCCACAAAAGGAAGAACCACTAATCCTATATCTCTCCGCCGTAGAAGTGGCAGTTGGCGCAGTACTGATGGTCGAAAGGGACGGGATTAAAGCCCCAATCTATTACATTAGCAAAATTCTAACTAGTCCAGAAACGCGCTACTCAATCATGGAGAAACTGGTCCTCGAGCTGGTTCACGCGTCACGTTGTCTGCGACGATATTTTTCTGGCCACGTTATTACCGTCCTTACAAACTACCATCTCGGACAAATCTTGTCTAAGCCAGATGTCGCGGGACGGTTGGCCAAGTGGGCTATCGAGTTAGGAGGATACAACATCCTGTACAAACCTCGACCAACTATTAAGGGACAAGTCTTAGTAGACTTTGTTACCGAAGTCCCCATCGACAAAATCCAGGAATGCGAGGCAATTCAAAATCCTACCCCAGTCTTCAATGACAGGGTTTGGACATTACATACAGACGGCGCCTGAAACGATGACGGTGCAGGTCTTCGCCTAGTTAGCCCTGATAACCATGAACTCACGTACGCAATTCGCCTGGATTTCAAAAGTACTAACAATGAAGCGGAGTACGAAGCCTTCCTGGCAGGACTCCGTATGGCACTCAAGATGGGAGCAAAGAACCTTGAAGCACACGTCGATTCTAAATTAGTAGCAGAGCAAGTCAATGGGCATTACGATGCTAAAGGCGAAGCCATGGCTTTAGATCTGGAACAAGCAAGAATCTTGATCAACCAGTTTCAAACCTTCAAGAAAGTTCACATCAATAGAAGCGAAAATAAACACGCAGATGCTCTAAGCAAATTAGTTGCTACAAGCTTCAGACACCTCGCGAAAGAGGTTCGCATCGAGTTATTATCTAATCCATCTGTTCCCTTAAGACAAGTAAACATCATAGAAGTCGGGAATCCATCCTGGATGTCCCCAATTATCACATACTTGCAACATGGGATCCTCCCAGAAGGGAAGGCAGAAGCTAGAAAAATTCAGCATAAGGCGTTAAATTATGAAATGCAGACGGTATCTTGTACTGCAAATCATTCATGGGTCCTCTTCTACGCTGCGTAGATAAAACCGACGCATAATATTTGGTTCACAAAATTCATGAGGGACTATGTGGTATCCACGCAGTGTCACACCCCAACCGATGGCGGAAACATCGGGGTGCGGCACTAAGCGTTCAGATTGCTCATGAGATTCCATAACGACAAAAGTTCCAATATAGATTAATCAAGTTTCAAGCAAAATCTGTCTAAAACATCACCACCAACAAAAAGTATCAAATACAACCATAAATCATTGTTCAAATTCTAGATTAGACTAGGTGGGTTTCTAAGCATCAGCCCTACCTGATTTCCATGATTCAGCATCCTATCAGCCTGCAACATGTATTAAAATAGAGTCAGTACGAAAATGTACCGGCGAGTATACAAGTTTAAGTAGATAGCATAATAGATTAAAAGTCTCATATCCATGATGTAAATGATAACAAAATATTTTCAGCCGTGCTAGTGTTCGCAGTCCAAGTGATAGCCCAAGTGTCCCGATGCTTTGGTGTTTTCCCAAGACTCAAGGAAAACTAGAATCCTCCTAACAATACCCCCGAGAATAATGGGGAGGTGCATCTCCTATAGCGCTACTATTGTTAAGGCGGAACTACACACTCTGGATTAAACGTTCACTTAGCACAAAGAATCAAGAATCAAGAATCTCAAGTTTCACATACACATGGGATAGAGTTTAGATTCAAAAGTATCAAGTTTCATAGTTTAATAGAATACATGTTACATCCCAAAGTTTAAAGCAAAAAGGGATCGAGTATACTCACAGTGATTGTTTAACAGTTTAACTGTTATTGGATCAAAGGGAGCTCTTTAGGGTTTAGCCTGATTAGATTACAACAGATAAGTGTCGGACAGAATAACGAGATTGCGCAAAGTGTCGGATCAGTCACTCGTTCGGATGGTCGTTGCCATTCGTTTGAGATGACTCTAGTGAGTGGGGGACGGATTGCCATCCGATCGGATGGTCATCCGTACGGATGGCCATTCGATCGAATGGTCATTCGATCCAAGTGTTAAGATTCCAAAGTTAAGCCAAGCGTTCAACTCAGGTTACTTCGATCGGATGGTCATCCGATCGGACGACGGTTTGATCAGATTGCCATTCGACGATGATAGTTTCCAAAGTCTTAAGTTTCTGAAAAAGTTCCTAAGTGTTGAAAGGTTTCAAGGCACATACCACTTCGATCAGATGGCCGTTAGATCGGACGATAGTCCGATCGGATTGTCATTCGATCGTCATGACTTGTTCTGTTTTGCAACTTGTAAAGTTTCTAAGTTTCTGGTTTAACGGTGACGACACGGTACGTCTTGAGACAATGGTAAGCACATCAATGCTTGGCCGGTCTGATCGGAGGGGAATCACCCCGTCCGATCAGGTTTCTGTTTGTGACGGTGCTTATGTCGGAATCCGTACTCTGGTCATCTTGTCCGGTAACAATCCATTTCCAAACCACCTTCAGACTAATCATCAAGTCTATAGTCTGTTTGGGTCCGGATTCCACCGTTTCAAGTAAAGTTTTAAGAAAAGATGAAGGAAAAGTATAAGTTTTAGTTGAAAAGTCTCAATTTAATAAAGATTCATTGAAATAACACATGAAATTCCTTAGATCTGAGCTAGATCTTGACTAGGATGACATAACACAACAGTTTGTACCAACCGTCATGATGACATCACCCTCAAGAGCTCAAATCTCAGAGATTTCACGGTGAAAAGTGGGACTTCAAATAAGAATCGTGTAGAGAATAGTGTGTAGATCAACGATGTGCAAGAATCTAGGTTAAAACGTACCAAAATTGCCGAGAAATGGAAGAAAATGGGAGTGCGTGCGTCTGGGTCGGAGGAGGCTGTCACATCAGTGAGAAATGATGTGACAGGTCCTATTTATAGTGTGTGAGAGGAGACAAGGCGGTGTGGCACAGATCAGATAGCAGTTCGATCAAATGGCCCTCCGATCGGATGGTCGTTCGCTTAGATGGTCATCCGATCGGATTGCCATTCGGTCAATCCATCCTTTCCGTGTTCCCGTCTTTGTTTCGTTTTGCGAGTTAGATTAAGCATTGCGTTGCGTATTATTGGGTAATAGTATCACATAACTAGATTATATTAGCACATTAGTTTTCAAGTTTCATAGTTTCTGCCAGTGACAAGTCTCCAGTCTCTCGTTCAACCAAGTCTCAAGTTTCACGAGTCTCAAGAGTCGAGCACCAAAGTATCAAGTATCAAGAATCATAGCTTCCAAGAATCAAGTATCAAGAATCATAGTGTTAAGTATCAAGAATCAATTTCTAGAATCAAGCATCGTAGTATTAAGAATCAAGAATCTAGATTTAAGCATCACAAGTATCAAAAGTGTCAAGTATCACATAGTTAGGGACAGAAATTGACAATAGCTAAAAGTTCAGGGACGCAGGCGTTACAGTATCCCCTCCTTTAGGAGATTTCGTCCCCAAAATCTAGGAAGAAGACTGCTCGAAGAGCTGCAGATATTTGGTCTTCATTTCACTTTTGAGTTCCCAAGTGAATTCAGCGCCATGCTTGCCTTCCCACCGTACTTTAACTATGGGAATCTTGCTGCGCCTCAGTCGCTTGACACCCTGATCCATGATTTCGACCAGTTTCTCCACAAAGTGTACAACTTCATATATTTATTTGCAAGTCTTCAAGGGGAACCTGCAGTTCCTCGTCGACTAGGCATTTACGTAGATTAGATACGTGGAACACTGGATGCACATTGTTTAGTTCTTGTGGCAGGTCGAGTCTGTACGCCACCTTACCAATCCTTTCGAGTATCGTGAAAGGACCCACATAGCGAGGAGCGAGCTTTCCCTTCTTACCAAAATGAACTACTCCCTTCCAGGGAGATACCTTGAGCAGAACTCGATCACCAAAATCAAATTCCAGTGGCTTGCGCCTTTTATCAGCATAGCTCTTTTGTCTGCTCCTAGCCTTGATCAAGTTATCACGGATCTGAAGAATCTTATCCGTTGTCTCTTGAATGATTTCAGGGCCAGTAAACTGCTTGTCACCAACCTCATGCCAGCTGAGAGGAGATCGGCACTTGCGACCGTATAAAGCTTCGAAAGGAGCCATCTGAATACTGGAATGATAGCTGTTATTGTACGAGAACTCAATCAACGGTAAATGTACATCCCAGTTACCACCAAAGTCGATGACACAAGAACGGAGCATATCCTCTAGGGTTTGAATAGTACGCTCGGTCTGCCCATCCGTTTGAGGATGAAAGGCCGTGCTAAGATTCAAATGAGAACCAATAGCGGACTGAAAAGTTTGCCAAAGACGTGAAGTAAAGCGACCATCATGGTCTGAGATTATGTCAAGAGGTATGCCATGACGACATATAATCTCATCGATATAGACTCGAGCAAGTTTCTACACTTTATAATCTTCACGAAAAGGAAGAAAGTGGGCTGATTTGGTCAAACGATCAACTATCACCCAGATACTATCGTGACCAGAAGGTGTTCGAGGTAGTTTGGTAATAAAGTCCATAGTGATGCTATCCCATTTCCAAACTGGGATTTCGGGCTGTTCTAAGAGTCCTGAAGGGCGTTGATGTTCAGCCTTAACTTTCGTGCAAGTAAGGCATTTGGAAACGTATACAACAATGTCCTTCTTCATACCAGGCCACCAATAAGTCATACGCAAATCATGGTACATCTTATCAGCGCCTGGATGAATAGAGTAACGGGACTTGTGAGCCTCATTCATAATGAGCTCACGAAGATTATCGCGATCCGGTACCCAGATGCGATTAAGGTAATATTGGAGTCCATTAGGTTTAGTTTCGAGTTGATCAATTTTAGCACCTTGTATTTCCACTTCTAGACTTCCTTCATTTACTGACGAATACTGAGCTTCATGAATATACGCATGGAGATCACTAGAGATACGAATAGCATTAACATGAGTTTTACTACTAAGAGCATCGGCTACTACATTCGCCTTGCCAGGATGATAGCGAATTTCGCAGTCGTAGTCGTTAAGCAATTCCACCCAAACGTCTCTGTCGCATGTTTAGTTCCTTTTAGTCAAAGATATATTGAAGGCTCCTATGGTCAGTGAAAACCACACACTTAGTACCATACATGTAGTGTCGCCAAATCTTTAACACAAATATGACTGCACCAAGCTCCAGATCGTGAGTAGTATAGTTTTTCTCATGCACTTTGAGTTGATGAGAGGCATAAGCAATAACCTTGTCTCGCTGCATGAGCACACAACCCAAGCCACGGTTCGAGGCATCACAATATACTACGAAGTCGTCATTCCCATCAAGGAGAGTAAGTACAGGAGTATTACACAAAGGGTCTTAAGAGTCTGAAAAGATTTCTCTTGCTCGGGACCCCAAGCAAAAGGTCTCTCTTTTTGAGTCAACGAGGTGAGAGGAACGGCGATTCTTAATGGTAAGCTTATTAAGTTCACGGTAGTCAATACACATACGAAACGATCCATCTTTCTTCTTGACGAATAACACGGGAGCACCCCACGGAGAGGTACTCGGGCGAATGAATCCTTTGTCGAGCCATTCTTGAAGCTGACTAGATAATTCTTGCATCTCGGAAGGTGCAAGTCGGTAGGGAGCCTTGACGACAGGAGTCGCGCCAGGTATGAGATCAATATGAAAGTCAACAGATCTAGGAGGAGGAAGACCAGGAAGATCTTCAGGAAAGACATCAGGGAAATCACACACTACTGGAACGTCACCTATGTTCTTTCCTTTGCCCTTTTGTTCCACCACGTGGGCCAAGAAGGCAAAGTTCTGTTTACGTAAGCATCTGTTCGCTTGAGTGCATGACATCAACTTCAGTCCTTTCGAAGGTCGGTCTCCATAGACATGCAAAATATCACCGGACGAAAGAGGTAGACGGACAAACTTCTCATGACAGGCAATCTCGACATGATTCTTACGCAACCAATCCATACCGATAATGACATCAAAACTACCCAATTGCATGGGCATTAGATCAATAGTAAACACGTGGTCGTTAAGAGTCATAGAGCAACCACAGAGAATAGAATCAACTAGAATAGACTTCCCATTGGCAATCTCCATCGAAAATGACTTAGGTAACATAGAGCGTGCACAATTTAACAAAGATTCAAATTCTACGGACACAAAGCTTCTGTCGGCACCAGTATCAAATAGTATCGAAGCGTAAAGGTTATTCACAAGAAACGTACCATTAACGACGTCATTGTCGTTACGAGCCTGATTAGCATTAAGATTAAATGCTCATCCACGAGCGGCTGGCTGTTGCTCCTGGTTTAGCTGAGGACACTGATTACGGAGGTGAGTAGTATCTCCACACTTATAGCATGCACGAACTGTGTTGACTGGTTTAGGATTCTGCGGAGGAGCTGGGAGAGCTGGTAAAGCTACCTGAGTTGGGGCATGCGGAGTAGGTTGAGCAGGGTTAGCTTGACGGCAGTAAGGAGTCGTGTGACCATAGCGATTGCAGTTGGTGCACAAGCGACATGCAGAATTAGCAGGATGATGAAAGTTACAAGTTGCACACTTGGGGTGAGGCCCAGTGTACTGCCTCTTGACTTCCGGAGCAGTAGGGTTTTGAGCAGCAGCAGTAGGAGCAGGCTTAGCAGCAGGGTTTTTAGCAGGAACAATAGCATTGCATCCTGAACCCTGAGACTTTCTCCTCTTGTTCTTGCTGCCACTTGGCTGCTGAGTAACTTGATGTGCACACTTAGAAGGAGCAGGGTTAGCAAACTGCTTATCACGAACGCGGTTGTTGTTGAGACTGGCTGCAAGACGATAGACTTCCTCAATAGTTCCGAGCTGGGCTGCTTCAATAGAATCACGCATAGCAGGAGGTAGACCATTGATGTACTTGGTTATCATACGCTTAGGCGTAGAAACCAAGTGAGGAACGATCAAGCTGAGCTGCTTGAAATGGGTAGTATAAGCCAGATTATCATCACCAATCTGCTTCAAATGCCAGAACTCTTCTTCAAGATTCAGTTGTTCATGAGGAGGGCAGAATTCAAGCATTATCAATTCTCGCACCTCAGCCCATGGAAGAGCATAGGCTTCTTCATTAGAACGGATGTTTCTCTCATTCGACCACCACTCTAGAGCTCTGCCTTGAAACATTCCCGTTGCACTCCTAGTTTTTAGATGCTCTGGGCATTCGCTGTTAATGAAGGTAACCTCGATGTTGTCAAACCACTCGAGCATAGCAGTCACCCCATCACTGCCTGTGAAAGACTTAGGGTTGCACGAGACAAAGTGTTTGTAGCTGAACTTTGTAGGCTTCTCTTTCTCTGTCTTAGAGTCAATAGAAGAGGGCGGAGTGTTCGATCCTTGGATCTCAGACACAATCTTTGGCACAACTCGAGCGATCTGGTCGGCCATGAAGGACATCATCTTTTTCTGAGACTTTTCCCTGGATCTCTTGAGAGTGTCGGATAGCTTACGAGAAGACATCCTAAGATCTAACAAGAGGATCGTTTAAGTCTAGATTCACAAAGTCTCATAGCATAGATTCACACACGATAGATTAAAGACTCAAGATTCAACAAGATTCACATAGATCACAATAGATTCAATACCGCAAACCCACGACCTTCGCATGGCACGTTGTACGGAGTTTGGTAACTTGTCGGAAACGCTTATATATAGGAAGTACCAGCGGCGTATCCACCACGCTTCGGGCACATCGCTTACGCCTCGTACTCGGTGTCATGTTACGTGTCGCAATTGCCAAACAACGCACTCACCAACATCATCGTACACGCATAGATTTAACACGGTAGATTCACATAGATTAACTCATTAGATTCACATAAGTTCCAATAGATTCACATAGATTCCAATAGACTCCAATAGATTACCTAATAGTTTCACATAGATTCCAATAGATCCCAATAGATTATCCAATAGATTCACGTAAATTAGAGTTAACAACCTCATCTCAAAACAATGAACTCCCGCATGGCACGTGCCACGAAAGTTAGGCAACATGACGGAAGCACTTATATATAGGAAGTACCAGTGGCGTATCCACCATGCTTCAATCATGCCACGTCCGTCTTGTCATCGGTGTCATGCTTCGTTAACCATAACATTAGATTCCATCACATCTCACATAGACTAACCAAGTAACTTCAATAAGATAGATTTAACCCAGTAGATTCAACAACTTCAACCCGAGTCCACAAAACTACGAACTTCACTTAGCGCGTGGTACGAAGGTTCGGTAACATGCCAGAAACACTTATATATAGGAAGTACCAGCGGCGTATCCACCATGTTTCAGGCGTGCCACTTCCGCCTCGTCTTCGGCGCTAGGCTACTTTTCGTATTTTGTTTCTCAAAACCACACATACTAGATTACACATAGATTCCACATAGATTACACAAGTAGTTTCCTATAGCTTAGATTTCTACCATCTCAACACCGGTCTGCAAAACACTAAGTTTCGCATGGCACGTGGTACGAAAGTTTGTAACATGCCTGAAAAACTTATATATAGGAAGTACCAGCGGCGTATCCACCATGTTTCAGACACGTCACTTCTGTCTCATATTTCTATGCCATGTTCCGTTTAGTGTTTCACAACCACAATATCACGTAGATTCATCAAATAACTCCACATAGTATCATAGTTGATCAAGATTCCCATATAGATTCAACATCATGAACAAAGCTTCATAAATTTAGTTTGATTCCGAGATTAGAATTAATGTTTTAGGTTGTGGACATACGTGCAATTCGTGTAATAAGCCTCAAAATAAACGAAGAATCAAGTTTAAAACCACACACATAAAAATCGAGATAGTCATAAAAGATAGGCTCGTAAAACATAGGATTGTTCCGGGTAGAGGAATGGTGACTAACCAAAGTGATTCGAACCCCTTTCGAATTGAGGAAACGTGTCTTGACCTATTTAGACAAATACGTCATCGATGTTAGGCCTACGATATTCGTCATTTTGGTCATTCCACGTTCCTAATTGATTGGAAGTTTCGAGACTTTGGCGAGACGTAAAATCGAAGAGTGGGACTAGTTATCAAGGTCTGAGTTTCACCTCTATCTTGACAACGTCGTACCCTAATAACGTTGGTACTTATCAACAGATAAGACCTACTAGAATACAATAAGGAAATTTCCCATCAAGGTTCGGATGTCACTCCTGACTTGAGGACAAATTTCGTGCAAAATACAAACACTGATTGACAATGTTTCAAAGTATCAAGTGTCTATTGTGTCAGCCTTAGGAAAGGCATGTAAGCTTAGTAGGAAAATGTGCTGCTAGGAAATAGATACGGCAGAATGCATAAGTCTTAAACAACAGGTAAGAGTCAAGATTCCTAGAACTATAGACTAGGGCAAGTATTCCTACTTATCCTAATTCCCTATAGTTATGGCTCTGATACCAATCTGTCACACCCCAACCGATGGCGGAAACATCGGGGTGCGGCACTACGCGCTCAGATTGCTCATGAGATTCCATAACGACAAAAGTTCCAATATAGATTAATCAAATTTCAAGAAAAATCTGTCTAAAACATCACCACCAACAAAAAGTATCAAATACAACCATAAATCATTGTTCAAATTCTAGATTAGCCTAGATGGGTTTCTAAGCATCAGCCCTAGCCTGATTTCCATGATTCAGCATCCTATCAGGCTGCAACATGTATTAAAATAGAGTCAGTACGAAAATGTATCAGCGAGTATACAAGTTTAAGTAGACAGCATAATAGATTAAAAGTCTCATATCCATGATGTAAATGATAACAAAATAGTTTCAGCCGTGCTAGTGTTCGCAGTCCAAGTGATAGCCCAAGTGTCCCGATGCTTTGGTGTTTTCCCAAGACTCAAGGAAAACTAGAATCCTCCTAACAATACCCCTGAGAATAATGGGGAGGTGCATCTCCTATAGCGCTACTATTGTTAAGGCGGAACTACACACTCTGGATTAAACGTTCACTTAGCACAAAGAATCAAGAATCAAGAATCTCAAGTTTCACATACACATAAGATAGAGTTTATATTCAAAAGTATCAAGTTTCATAGTTTAATAGAATACATGTTGCATCCCAAAGTTTAAAGCAAAAAGGGATCGAGTATACTCACAGTGATTGTTTAACAGTTTAACTGTTATTGGATCAAAGGGAGCTCTTTAGGGTTTAGCCTGATTAGATTACAACAGATAAGTGTCGGACAGAATAACAAGATTGCACAGAGTGTCGGATCAGTCACTTGTTCGGATGGCCATTCGATCGGACAGTAGTCCGATCGGATTGCCATTCGTTTGAGACGACTCTAGTGAGCGAGGGACGGATTGCCATCTGATCGGATGGTCATCCGTACGGATGGCCATTCAATCGAATGGTCATTCGATCCAAGTGTTAAGATTCCAAAGTTAAGCCAAGCGTTCAACTCAGGTTACTTCGATCGGATAGTCATCTGATCGGACGGCGGTTCGATCGGATTGCCATTCGATGATGATAGTTTCCAAAGTCTTAAGTTTTTGAAAAAGTTCCTAAGTGTTGAAAGGTTCCAAGGCACATATCACTTCGATCGGATGGCCGTTCGATCGGACGGCAGTCCGATGGGATTGCCATTCGATCGTCATGACTTGTTCTGTTTTGCAACTTGTAAAGTTTCTAAGTTTCTGGTTTAACAGTGACGACACGGTACGTCTTGAGACAATGGTAAGCACATCAATGTTTGGCCGGTCTGATCGGATGGGAATCACCCCGTCCGATCAGGTGTCTGTTTGTGACGGTGCTTATGTCGGAATCCGTACTCTGGTCATCTTCTCCGGTAACAGTCCATTTCCAAACCAACTTCAGACTAATCATCAAGTCTATAGTCTGTTTGGGTCCGGATTCCACCGTTTCAAGTAAAGTTTTAAGAAAAGATGAAGGAAAAATATAAGTTTTAGTTGAAAAGTCTCAATTTAATAAAGATTCATTGAAATAACACATGAAATTCCTTAGATCTGAGCTAGATCTTGACTAGGATGACATCACACAACAGTTTGTACCAACCGTCATGATGACGTCACCCTCAAGAGCTCAAATCTCAGAGATTTCACGGTGAAAAGTGGGACTTCAAAGAAGAGTCGTGTAGAGAATAGTGTGTAGATCAAAGATGTACAATAATCTAGTGTAAAACGTACCAAAATCGCCGAGAAATGGAAGAAAATGGGAGTGCGTGCGTCTGGGTCGGAGGAGGCTGTCACATCAGTGAGAAATGATGTGACAGGTCCTATTTATAGTGCGTGAGAGGAGACAAGGCAGTGTGGGACGGATCGGATGGCAGTTCGATCGAATGGCCCTCCGATCGGATGGTCATTCGATCGGATGGTCATCCGATCGGATTGCCATTCGGTCAATCCATCCTTTCCGCGTTCCCGTCTTTGTTTCGTTTTGTGAGTTAGATTAAGCGTTGCATATTATTGGGTAATAGTATCACATAACTAGATTATATCATTAGCACATTAGTTTCCAAGTTTCATAGTTTCCGCCAGTGACAAGTCTCCAGTCTCTCGTTCAACCAAGTCTCAAGTTTCACGAGTCTCAAGAGTCGAGCACCAAAGTATCAAGTATCAAGAATCATAGCTTCCAAGAATCAAGTATCAAGAATCATAGTGTTAAGTATCAAGAATCAAGTTTCTAGAATCAAGCATCATAGTATTAAGAATCAAGAATCTAGATTTAAGCATCACAAGTATCAAAAGTGTCAAGTATCACATAGTTAGGGACTAAAATTGACAATAGCTAAAAGTTCAGGGATGCAGGCGTTACACGCAGGCCCACGCATGGTGGTTGCAAAAATCATGAATGCAGGCTACTACTGGCCAGATATGCATGTAGATGCATTTGAACTTTTGCACAAATGCACGACATGTCAGCGCCATGCCCCAAAAACGCTCCGCCCAAAGAACCCTCTAGTCCCGGTCACTTCAGCTTGGCCTTTCCAACAATGGGGCATTGACCTAGTCGGTCCCTTTCCCGATGCGCCTGGCGCAGTCAAGTTCATAGTAGTAGCGGTGGACTACTTTACTAAATGGGTGGAAGCGAAGGCTCTCGTGTCGACTACTGCAATGGTGATCCGAAAATTCATCTGGGAACACATTATTTGCCGATTTGGATTACCATTACGCATCATTTCTGATAATGGGACAAACTTCGCATCAGAAGACTTACAAAAATCGTTCAAAGAAATGAACATAGAACACAGCTTCGCCTCTGTGGCGCACCCACAAGCGAATGGGCAAGTCGAGAGCGTAAACAAGCAGATAGTGGATGGCATAAAGGCTAGGCTTGGAACCGCGCGCAGGGGGTGGGTAGACGAACTCCCACGCATTCTATGGGCTCACCGCTCAATGCTGAAAACCAGTATAGGCGAAAATCCATTCAGTCTTGTTTATGGCTCAGAAGCGGTAATCCCAGCAGAAATTGGCCTCCCATCGCCACGTATGTTAGCAATGGAAAAACAAGATAACGAATGTGAGCGCATAATTGACCTGGACCTCCTTGAAGAAAGGCGCGAAAACGCGGCCATCAGCACAAATCAAAGCTTAAAAAATATTATAATGCTTAAGTGCGCGTGTGCACCTTTGTTCCTGGTGATTTTGTCCTTCGAGATAATGAGGCCTCCAATGCTGAGAAACCGGGAAAACTCGCGCCGAAATGGGAAGGACCATATGTCATTCATGAAGTCCTAGGTAAAGGCGCATATACTCTCAAAAGACTCGATGGAACGGCTGTCCCACACACATGGAACACACAACAGTTGCGCAGATGCTATATGTAGCAGACCTATTCATCTCGCACAACAGTCAATGCTTGCGCAAGCAACATAATTATTTTAATTACTTACTTTGTGTCAACTGGCCCTCGCGCCTTATCTAATCAATACAAAGTTTTTACTGCCATTACTTTCTATTGTTTATTACAAAATGCATGTAATTCCTTTTGGTAAGCACGAAAACACCATGGTAACATATAACAAGTCTCATGAAGAATCCATGGATACAAGTCCTATCCAGACTAACGTTCACACATGAGCTTCTACCATCTTTATTCGCTTTACCTAGACAAAATAATTATACACATGCAAGACATTGTAATCCACACCTATATCATATTCAAAACAGTTACTTGCGCGCCACACGCATTAACAAAAGTCTATATGCACAACGGTGCATAAAAAAAAACAAAAGTTACTTGTGTAGTCAGCACAAGAACAAAAAGTATACAAGTACAGCAGTGCAGCAAACAAATATTTACAAAAACATACAAAATAAACTAGACACCCGGGAACATGGCCAACACCTCCAAAGGGGTATGCAGTGCTTCACCATACCACTCGAGAGGGTGAGGGTCAACGATCCATTGGTTCCCACTCTCACCATCAATCACAGCAGAGGTCATCGTTTGAGCCTCGTCCGGAATCACAGAAGGTCGTCCACTTTGACGCCGCTTATACACTACCGAGCACCGACCCCTCCGATCAAATGGAAAAGACTGCATCAAAACATTTGCTGACAGTCGTGTAACACCTACATCATCATCACCAGTAGGAAACGAAATACCATCTCTCCTTTTACAGGGGTGGAGCACGGTACCAGAGAGGCCTTCACGTCCGACAGCCTTTTCCGGTGTCAGACCTCCAAGATGAAGCAAAGCGTCAGCAGCATCAAAGGTCTTCATGTCACACCCCGATATTTCCACGTATTACCGGTGTGCCCGGTGGGGAGTATCGTGACGTAGTTCATATCATCATAGTCAAACAACACAATTTAAATGCACAGCGGAAGCAAAAGATGAATCACATTACAAACCGAATAAAAAGTAATATCAAAGTATTACAAACGGACTGTAAAGGATCCACAGGCGGATCAAATAAAAAGAAAACTTCGTTCAACAGATTTAAAGGCATCTGAGCTTGCAAGACTCTTTATTTATGATAGGAGAGGCCAGCGTATTACGATTAGTACCTGCACTTAGCCTTTTTGGGAAAATACGCCAGTTTACACTGGTAAATACAATTAACTGACTCATTTTGAAAATGTTTAAGAAAATTGATTTGAATGCACATGGCACAAAACTTTTTTATAACTTGGGATAATTATTTATGTATAAACTTGTAAAAGAATTACATGTTTCTTATACGTTCAATAGCCCGGGTTGACACCGGGTTAAAGATTAATAGACACACCACATGATATAGTCCCGCGGCGAGTTATTCTCGAAACCGGCGGTTATACCTTTTTATTTATATATGCACAGGTGGGTGTATGCCTACACCCCGTGCTTAGGTCGTGGCCATTTCTATGAATGATCCCAAGGATATCCGGGACATGGTCATTAACCCCCCAAAGATTTTAAGCAAACAAAACAATTTAAACGGGACATTTCAATAAATTAACCTTCATACAATTAAAAATTCAATGCCCGACCAAGCGGTATTTTATATACCGTACCCCAAGCCCGTATAGGGAAAATAAGTTAAAAGTATTTATCTGAGCAAGTATAATTCACAAACAGCAAGTGCAAGTAGCTTTTACTGGGGCTCCTAATCTGGAACAAAAGTTTTTAATAACCTATTAGATTCCTAACGGGTCTTTAATTAAGCCTAAACTTAGACCGGTTAGTTTTAAAGGAAGATACGGTTCAAACGCACGATTAAGCGAAGACCGGAATAGAATGCGATTTAGACCCGACAAGTTTGAAGACTTGTATAATATGGGTAACCTAAACACATTAGGGATTTTGAGACAAAAATGATAAGGTTTGACCCGTTTCGGTCAATTTATGCAAACTAGTTAAATAAACCGAACCGAACGCGAAGAATGCGTAACGGGTAACCAAATGAGTCATATACAGATTTTCTTAGTTAATAAGCCTTAAACATGTTGTGATATCAGTAAGATATCTTCTATTATGCCCAAAACGAATTTAAACGCAATTTACGCCCCATAGGGGTATTTTGGTCATTTTAAAGGTTACAAAAGAGTTGGATATAAATCTGAGTTTCAGGTCTGATATAATCAATAAAAATACTTAATTTAATAAGTTATAACAGTAGGATATTACATATATGTGAAATTTATCTTTTATAACTAAACTATGCACCGAATGGGCATTTTGGTAATTTCACATAAGCCAAAAAGGTCAAAACTGGAAATATGAGTTTAAAACTTTTGCTTACTGTTAAAATATAAAACTTTACTAAAAATATCAGTAGGTATCAAGTCATATGTATTTAAAATAGTTTTAATACATACTATGCGTTTAAAACGCGTAAAAAGACGGTTTTAAGTGATTTCCGGGTTTTTAAAGAAAAGCTGATATTTTTATCATTTCAGAAGACTCAAAATATTTTATTTATTATATAAAATCAGTAGCAAAAGGTTTGGTATCAAAATATTATGTAAAACTCATTTTATAGGCCAAAGGGGCAAAACCGACAATTACCGAAACAAAGCTATAACCCTATGTTATGCTCAGCCTAAAAATAAATAAAAATCTTCAAAAATCCCAAAATATTATTTTACATCAGTGGGTAAAAAGTTTGGTATCAAAAATTGGGTTTAGATAGGCTATACGCTAATTACGCCGTTTAATTAATAAAAAGCTTCTTAATTACGCTATTGAGCATAACTCCTAATCTAGACCTCTAACTGATGTGAAAATTTAGGGACATGTTTATAAATCAGTAATAAAGATTATTGTCCTCTCACATTTTCAAAATTCTTGTTTTAAGGTCAAATGGGCATTATGGTCAACATTTAGGCATATTACGAAAACATGCATATGAATCGAATAACTAATGAACCAAGTTGCATAACCATAGAGGGTTATACTAACATGTAACCTGGTCCTAAAAGAGCTCTAAGGCATTTCTAAAACATGCTACATTGGGTCAGAACTGAAACTCAAAGCAAAAGTCTAATTTTGCGACTTTCGGTTCCGAACCGAGCTTAAACTGAAAATTGTTGGGTTGAACATGTTTAGACATGTTCTTATATTAATTACTAAGTTATATGAGTGATAAAACAGGTTGCATGGCTTCTACATTGTTAATTATGCGTTTATTTGAAAATAAGCTTTCTGTTGACTTTTTATAATTAACTTTGACCCGACAATTGACCTAGTTAGAGTGGGAATCAGATGGTGCCCTTTTAAGGGTTTGTTACCCACATAATTACCAACTCATAGGTACTTTCAATTTGAGATTTGACTGGACAAATTGTGATTAATCACGAAGTCAAACTCTAATTACGACGGTTTGACTTTAGGCTAATTAACTAAGTAAAACTGAATTAAGGAGGGTTAAGGAAGCTTACAATAGTCCTATGCACGACTAATGACTTCTAGGAACATGTCTTGAGCTCCAGGAATCTTCAGAATTGAAGTTGTGGAAGTTTGCAAGTGAATGACAAAATGTTGCAACTTTGGATTTCTTATATAGGAGTTTTAATGCAACAAGATCATGCCAAATAGGTCTATGATTGATCCCAAATGCTTACAAGTGCCCCCTATGCATGAAATCCCATTTGCACAGCCCCTGGTATGTAAAACAAAGCTCTAAAGGCGGTGCAACAGGCTGAACTGGCATCTGCAGGTGTTTTCTGTTGCTGGCAGTCCCAGGCGGCCAGTGTAAGACTCCCTTATGTCTTACGCGGCCGGTATGGTTCCCCGGATCAGGTTAAATAAGTTTCAAGATTTGCATTTTGGCCCCTGATCCTTTTTAAACGTGGTTTTAACTTTATTTCTTGCATTTCCAACCCTCTAACTTGATTTTTAAGGGCTCCAAGACATAACCAAACATTCTTAAGTCCTTGGTTAACTTTATGATCACCCGAAAAGTCATAAATTTCAACATTGACGCTTTTAACCCTTTACATATGAATGTTAGCATAACTTTCTCATACGATAACGAAACCTTGTGAAATTTTTATCGCTTATTCTAGTGAGCATAATTAATCGTTACAAAGCTTCGGGTTTGCTAAAAGGTCACTCAGAGGTATACTTTAAACATGTTGACACATTTAACCCATGTAGTTTGTAATCTCTCACTTTCTTCCACAATTAGCTTCGTATGATCCATAATTCATTCGTTTAAGGGTATAAACATCGCGTAGGGTTATTGAAAGGTATATTTATCCATTGTTGACACTTTTAATCCTTTTATACACGTAGATTCTTCATTTGTCAACTTTAGTCCTTCATAAGTAATCTTTTACACGTTTAAAGTCCATGAGACGTGTCGATATAATATTGGACATGAATTTACGAGGTGTTACAGTTCAGGATTTCAGAAACCCTTCGTGAACGGTATTTTCTCCTGGTTCTCATATTTGCCAAATCTGGTAGAGTTTTAGTAACCTACATATATAAATATATAACTAAAACGAGTTGACGTCAGCATCGTTAAGAGAGATGTAAGACATCGTAATGATTAATGTCAAATCGCCACTTTCTGGAACGGCGGTGTCACAGTAATCATCGATTCCATTAAATGATATATGACAGCATCTGCACGCATTCCCAGAAGCTACAGTTTCAATAAGAACGTGATCTGTCAAAGCATCTATTCATCTTCCACCCTACGGCACACAAGGGTCACGTCACATCAATCAGACCATGATTTAAAAACGTTCATTCTAACGTAATGAACGGTTCAACTTGAAAAATAACTTCTCCAAGAAGATTTGCAACATTTTTGTGCCAAAAACAGTCCATTTCTTATATAGCCCAGTACTCCACTTATTTGCATAAGAGCAACACTGGACTGGGGGGACTTGAAGGGGTATGGTCCCAAAAGCCTTGCGCAGGCATATTGGACCATACCACAATTGTAGAAAGATCTACACCTGTCCACTTCCACGTGGCACCTCCCCGGCCGTTGATCATGCCCACGATCCGTGTGCATATACATCTCGTTAGTGATTAACGGTGGAGAAGTAACCGCTTACGGAAATTACTTTCCATTATCTTGTAATACCCCGAACCTTAATGTACTGGTTATAAACATATGAATTATGTAATTTATATTTCATATATTGTTAAACGAGTAAGATGATTGTGTGAAAGGTGAAATATCTTGACAAGCCTTGGCTAATAGATGAGACCGTTTAATATTAATAATTAAATATATTATTTTTGAACTTACTCCGTTTTTAATGAAACTTAGGTTAAAACGTAGATAAAAATATGCTCGTTCTAATGACATATTCGTCGTTTTATAAAACGTCATATTGTAAAAGTTATACGAGAAAAACGAGTGAAGCAGCTGAATTACTATATATAAGCAGGCAAGCTAGCAGGTCAAGCAGGCATGTAGGCACGCCACTTGATCCCACATCGCCTGAGAAATAATTTGAGGTGCCTGCTTGCTTCCTTTAAATAAGAGTCTCAGTAGTTTGTTTAGGTACCAGTTTCTTTAATGGAAACGCTCTAGTATAGAGAATCCCGAGTATACGATACCCCGTTGGGTGTTCTTAATAGTCGCTTTTGGAGCGCAAGTAGGAGCAGGAGTAGGGAAACTCTACATCAACGTGCCGTAGATAGTTTTAAGGTATGCTCTCGTTTACGTTTATGTTTAGTTATTTATTATTCAATTTTAGTAGTTAATAGGAGTATTATTATTATTAGTAATATTATTATTAGTAGTAGTGGTAATGTTAGTATTATTTTTAGGTACTAGGGTTATTGTCAGGGGAGGGTATTGGGTAGCCTAGCCTTAGTTAAGCATAGACTGATCAACCATGCTTAAACAAGGCAGCACTAACCAATATCCAACCATGATAATGACTAGTTAGGTGTACCATTACCTAACCTAGGATTATGTAATTGTGTCAGGATCTTGAGACATAACCCAGTCGTACTAGCGGCTGTTAAGCAATTGCCAATCAGGTGAGTCATCATACTTGTCTTTTAAACTGTGATAGTATACTCGTCCATAACTGGTAATAATGAGAATGCTGCAATATGCATGTGTCAGTATGGGTATATGGGATCCTATTATGCTTAATGAGGTGTGTCACTCTGGGAAGGGTAATAAGGTGTTGTACCCACAGGCACTTCGCGCTTATAAGGTCCAGCGACACACACTCATACCTATGTGACGGCCGTAGGGGGACACAGCTGGAGGACCAGTATGTCTCTTGTACGGTGGTTTGTGACAAGTCAAATGTGACTTATAAGGTTCAATGAGGCCCAACCTGACTATAATGTGGTCACATGCCCATATTGTGTATGCATATAATCTAAACTGTGGTCTGTCTTTATAAAAATTGTATAGTATGAGCTCACCAGTATATATCTGACGTCGTTTTGAGTATACTTATCTCAGGTGAGTCATGAGGAAAGCTATAGGAACTACTTGACAGTTGTGGAGTTTTAGAAGATCAAGGAGTTCTTAGTTGCCAAAAGTTTGTAAATAAATAAAGTGTTGTACTCAGACTATTATAAGTTTTAATGAAAGTTTAGTTTGTTTCCGCTGTAAGTGTATCAATTGTGCACAATCACCCGGGTTACGGGGTGGGTGTTACATATCTCTCCCGTCAACAAATTTTCCCGCCCAAATTCGGTTATAAATAAGACAACTCAGGTATCATTTCACAAGTTACATTCACTTCACTTTCAATACTTCTTCTTCTTTATCGAAACCTGTACTTATTCTCACGCCGGAGGGTGGTCACGGAGAGAACCTCCATTCTCCCTGTGGCGAGTCTAACGGTTGTTTGTTTTGCAGTTATTGTTAGAAGAAGGAGCTTAGCCAAACCCCGAATCAGACGAGAGGAATCACCCTTTTTATGCAGAAGTAAACCCCTGGTTCAATTGATTCCGGTCCGTTAAACCAGTGTTTCTTCACATTGTGTGTATATCTAGGAACCAGGACTTAAATCCAGGAGGCTTAAAAACCCTAAATTCTGTGTTGGGAGTCATTTTCTTTTATCAAATGCTTTTAAAACCTTAAATGTTTACCAATTATTACTTATATTACAATGATTAAGTCTTTGTATTCTTACTAGATAACTATTGTCTGTATGTGGGGTGTTGTATACATTACTTGCTATACTTTGCTATTTGGACAACAAGATAGCCCAAATAATGATATGAACACAGTCACAAGAACTGCCGAGTGACAAATACCTTTGGGTAGTTGTAAGATATAAAAAAATGTAAAAACCCTTAATGCTGTAATTATTAGACCGTGTCTTTTTATACAATTGAATGAACTCACAAGTATTTTTCGCTAATCAAATGTTTTTAAAACGCGTTTAAGGTGATTTACTTTGAAGAGAAAGAAAAAGTGTTACGCGGCACTAAAGCTTAAATAAGTGGCTATGTAATCTGAATAAAACGTGTTTTGTAATTAAGGGTTTACCCCGTGAAATTCCTTTATGTAAATAAGGGTTTTATCCCACAGTTTATGAAATGAAACTGCGGTATTCGAAAAATCTGATATTTTTCCTGACACTCGGTCCTGATGAAATTTCCGTTGCGATAATTTTAATAAACACAGGTACCACTTGATCTGCTAACGGCTCCCGTCCAGGGTAGGGTCGGGGTTGTGACAAAAAAGAAGGAAACTTCATGTGCGAGATAAAGAAGCGGATAAGGAGAGAGTGGAAGAGCAAGACTTCCACCCCTTGATTGAGCTGAGAGTGAGAGAGAGAAAGAGAGAAAGAGAGAGAGAGAGAGAGATCCTTTTCACGGAACAACATGATCCACTATGCAAGTGATAATTAAGTGATATAAAAATAATGATTTTATTGTGAGGTATATGGCTTGACTTCAATTGCTCAAACTAGTTTGTTTAATATAATCTAAACGCTTATTTTTTTTATACTAGAATTGCGACCCCCCGCAATGCGGCGAGGATTCTTTAATTATAATTGAGTCGATCTAGGACCCGCACGTTATGTTAAACCTGCCAAACGGGAAAAAATAGACAATGTAAAAAGTTCACCCACACACGCACATTGCGTCGTGTTAACTCGCAAATTTAGAACGAAACGTAAAAACGTTAAACCAAAGACGCACGTTGCGATGTGTTAAGTCACAAAATTTAGAACCAAGCATAAAGCAAAAAATTTGCGAAAAATGAAAACTATAAAGGACCAAAGATGAAAGTAAAAAAAGTTGTGAGGATAGATTGCAAAAGATAAAAAGTTTTGGGTTAAAAGTAAAAAAAACAAATAGTTTTGAGTTAAAAGTAATTTATGAAATACTTTTGGGTGAAAAGTAAAAAAAAATCAATTTTTTTAGAAAACCTCAAACGCTAAAGGTTACAACAACCACATGCATAACCATTTTTTCTTTGAAAACCCCCAAAGCACACCTTGCGTCGCTGTGGGGCGTAAAACGGTGTCAAATAATACTAATGCCACATAACCGTCATCGATCACTAACATTGACTCGACCTAGGATCTGCGTGTTGCGAAGAACCCGTAAAACATGAAACAATAGAGGTAAAAACGTTGAACCACACATGCACGTTGCGTCGTGTTAACTTGCAAAATTTGAAACAAAACATAAAAAAGTTGAACCACACTCGTACATTGCGTCGTATTAACTCGAAAAATTAGAACTATACGTAAAACGAAAATTTGCGAAAGATGAAAAGTATAAGTGACAAAAGTTATGAAGTTGAATTGCAAATAATAAAAAGTTTTGGGTTAAAGTTAAAAAAAACAAATTATGTAGGGTTAAAATTGTAAAAGGTAAAAACCTATGGGTTAAAAGTAAAAAATCAAGTTTTTTTTTTTGTGAAAAATTCCCAAAGCACAAGGTACAACTTTATTTGCATATTTTTGTTGCTAATTTATAATATATAATATATATACATTCAATATCTACAAAGCCTATTAGGGTCAATAGTCGTTGCATTCTATTGGGCTAAATGGGCGGCAGGGGGAATAGTGCCAGGCAGCTGCTTGGCACTCCGCTATTGGTATAACAAATTTACGATTTTATTCAGCTTTAAAATTACGATATTGCCATCAGTTTAAAATTATGTTTTTGCCCCCACTTAAAAATAAGTTTACGCTTTTGCTCCTAGCTAAATATTTAAATTTTGCCCCCGGTTAAAAAATACGATTTTGCCCCGTTTCAATTTACAGCTTTGCCATTAGTCTTTTTCCCTTAAAATTACGATTTTGCCATTAGTTCAAAATTATGTGTTTACCCCAACTTAAAAATAAATTTACGCTTTTGCTCCCAGCTAAAAGTTTCAATTTTTACTCTCGGTTCAAAGTTACGATTTTGCCCCGTATAAATTTATAGTTTTGCAACTAGTTTTTTTTTCTCACAGCCAAGTTACAATTTTGCCCTCAACTTAAATTTACATTTTGCTCATCTTTTTTGTTTTTTTTCCTGGTGAAATTACAATTTTGCCCCCAGTGTAAAATTACAGTCATGCCGGCGGCTTTCTGGCACTCCCCCACTGGTCTATTTAATTTACGATTTATCCCTGAATTAAAATTATGATTTCGCCCTCAGTTAAAAATTACGCTTTTCCCATCGTTTTAGTTTTTTAGCAAAACTCTAAAGGTTTTGTGTTTTAATTGGTTTACTTGATTTAATATTTTTTCCTGTCAATGAGCTGCCTAACACTGGCTCATTAGTTCTGAAAAATTACAGTTTTGCCCTTAGCCCAAAATTACGGTCTTATCATCGTTTTTGTTTTTTTTTTCTAGCAAAATTATAGTAGTCTTTTTTTAATTGATTGGGAATTATTCAGCCATCACCGCACAATGCGGGCGGGGCATCAACTAGTGTATAACAAAACACAACTCATGAATAATAGCATCTTTATTGATTTGTTGACATCTCATGCTTCTCTTTCATTTTTTTAATTTTTTATTAGTATTTAATTTATAATTTTGTTATATTTTTCTCTAATAACTTTTGTTTATTGTTTTTTTTAAATTTAAAAGCACGATTATGATTAGTTTATATTTTCTCAACATATCTATATAAATTTTATCGAAAACAAGTATTATTATTGTATCAAACTGAACTGATACCGATCGAACAAGATAGCTACCGGGACATGTGTTCGTTTATGTGGTTTTTGGTTTCAATGTGAGGCAGGATCTGTGTTTTTCTGTATATTTGCATTGCCAGTACCCGGTTACTTTGACTAGCCGACTACGATAAAGGCTATATATGTGTGTGTATATATATATTGTATTTTAGCATTATGTTTACTAAATAATTTTTTGGTAGGTAATTGTTTTATATGTTAATATCTTTTGTATTTAAAAATTTTGATGAATGATTACTGTAAACGGAGTTGTATTCAAAATAATTTTTTTACATCGATAGAATATAATTACGCACTTCAACTAAAGAAAGACAATGAATCTAAACATTTAACCTTTTTTTTGTATTTTACGTTTATGTTTTCTAATTTTTTTTGTTAGGTAATTACGTTAAAATTGCAAATATTATTTGTATTTAAAAAATTAAAAGAATGTTGTTGGATACGAAATTGTATTCAAGATAAACATTTTTTTGTATGGTAAACCAAGGATAAACATTTTTACCGACTACTTATACCATACTGAATCATAAACCGACTGAACAACATCGGTAATGTTATTAATGTTCATTTCTATTGCTTTAGTTTCCAATATTTTTGCATAACTAGTAAATGTGTAAAACTCATGGAAAGCCTTATGATGTTAATATGTTAAATTGTACATTATGTGCATGTATCTGCATCCTGCGAGCCAACCCATTAGTTTAGTAACTAATTTTTTGAGTAAACGTTAGTTTAAAACCCTGTGATTTGACACTGAAATTAATTTAGACGCCGCTAAGAAAACACTGGGCAATTACACCATTCACATTTGCAATTCAATTCACTTTACAACCCTCTGTCTGTTGACCATTTGAAATGTGATGAAATGATCTTTTTGCCCTGATCCTTATTATTATTATTATTAAAAATAAATGAAACACCCCCATTCGTTCATCTTTACTCTCACCCCCAAATCACCACCATTCTCCACCAAATCCACCACAACCCACCACCATTCTCCACCAAATCCTTCACCTTCTCCACCATATGCTCCATCACCACTGCCATACAAAACAATAACCAACCCCGTCACCACCATGACACCGCAACACCGGTTTGAGCAGAATTTGTTCGTCGTTGGAACTACCATCAGATTTGGAATGATTTCAGTGTCAACAATCTGTTCGGCGTTGCATAATCTGTTTGTTGTTGGAACTTTTACGAGTGAGCAGTAACTCGCTATTAGGTGGAATTCCGCATGGGATTTGTAGTTTCCCGAGCTTTTTGTATCGAACAATTGGTTTTCCGGTGAGTTGCTGGAGGAGATTACAAAAGTATCATCGTTGTTGCTTAGAATATGGAGATCTATGTATCCTTTTTGTTTTATTTTTTATTTTTAGGGTAAATTACATTTTTCGTCCTTTATGTTTGTATCAGATTATAATGGATACCCTTTAACTTCAATAATTACAGTCACAATCCTTTATTCATATAACTCATTACACTCTACGTCCTTTAACCCTAACCAAGTTAAACATTTCGGTTAAGTATCGAATGTGTCTTGCACACGAGGGAATAGTAATTTTACTCACTTATTTAATAATTATTAATAAATAAAACAAATATACTATCTTCACAACTCCCTCAACTCTCTGCAACTCCCTCTCCCTCTCTACCATTTTCTCCACCACCACCCCAATGAGAAACCTCCTTTAAGGGGGGGGGGGGGTAGACTTGTAATGCCCCAAAACTCGAATGTTTACATTCTCCATATGTTTCCATATGATATATCATGAAAGAAATAAACTAGGCTATTTAACCTAGTTAAGATACTTAGTAAAACAAAGAAGAAATGAATTTTGGTTACAATTGATCAAAAACCCAAGTAGAGGGACCTAATGTAGCAAGTGAGCCAAACCTAATAAAAATTCTGCATTTTTAAGGTTGTACGTATGTGTGTGTTAGATGTATATGAAGGGAAAAGGGGGAAGAACACCGACTGAAAACCTAGGAAGGAATTTAGCAAAATAAGGGGTCAATTGGAGGTTGATCTTGTGCATGAACATAAACTCTTGATCACCTCTACTTGCTAATCAAAAGGTATGTTACAATTTGTCTTTTGGTGAAGTTGTATGAAGTGGGTTATGATTCAATCCGTGAATTAGTATGAAATTAAGCATGATTGTGTATTAGAATCACAAAATAGAACTTGTTATGTGTATGATTTTGGGTAATTTGATGTTTAAAGATGAAAACCCACTTGATGTAGAATTATGATGAAACTTGATGATCATGAATATGAAATTTGGTGTAATGTTGAAGTATGAATTGTGTGTAGTAGAGTAAATGTTAAATGAGATTGCTATAGAATGAAGATTATGTGAATTTAGTTGATTCTAGTAGTATTTGATGAATTATGTATGAACTTGGAAGATCATGCATAAATTAGTTGTACATTGTGGATTAAATGGTGTATTCACACCAAGTGTTTGATGAAATATTTAAATGAAGTTAGGATGTGAGATTTAGATGAAATACCTTGATATATATGAATGAAATATGATAATGATGAGATTAGTAGTAAACTAACTTAAAGAATGTACGTTAGATGGAACTCGTGCAAGAATTCGGGTGATGGAGCAGAATTTGTCCAGAAAGTCACAGCCGAATTTAATCAGCTGTAACCGGGTCAAATCTTGTCAAAAACTGATGTTTATTAAGTTTGTGATGAACTTCCGGGAAAAACCTTTCAAACCCAACTGGAATTACATTTTTTCGACGAAAATTGAACGTTTTATGAATTTTTCCATATCGAAGGTTCAGGCTGCGTTTTCTGGTAGAATTTGCAGCCCGTTATGAATTGTTGATGCACTTTGTGTGGACGCGACTCGACTCGGTTCGACTCGGCCTTGAAGACTTGAAGACACGAAGATCGAGACAAAGCTACAGCCAAGGGGGAGTTTGTTGGTGCACTTGTGTCTGTACTTTGTCTGTATTTCGTCATGATACAAAACGATGTCTTTAATGTAAGGTTGATGTAAGTTTGACCAAGTCAACCATCCTCCTGGTTTGACTTGACCAAACAGTTAGAAATGTTGTAAGCTGGCTGTGTCGAAGGATGTGTCATCGAAGGATTGTTTTATATCCTTCGATGATGAGCTCGAAAGATAGACCACGAAGGATAGACCTCGAAGGATATCATCCTTCGTGGTGAATGTGATCTTTCGATGGGCTTTCTGGTCGACAGATGATCTGTCGATCAATCTGTCTGATCCTTCGACCAGACCTGCTGTGTCGGGTATATATACCCATGTGTTGTGTTCAGTTCGATAGATTAGGCAAGAGAAACAGAGAGAGCATTCTGTTGAGAGCACACACACGAGAGAACTTTGAGAGTTTGCAGAATACATCTGTGAACATTGGACTTGTAACCGAACCTTTCATACGTATTAATGCAAGTGGTGTTAATCGTTGAATGTTGTGTGTTGTGTTTGTGCTTATTCTCGTATATAGTCTCGGTTGCATGCTAGCTTGGATTCCGCACTCGCTAGTGTGTTTGATATAACAAGGATAAGGTTTTATCTCATCCTCGAGAGGGACCTACAAGTGGTATCAGAGCTTTGGCTCTTCTCCTTGTTAAAACCGAGGTGTTTTTGCTGTTTTTCGGGTTTTTGAAAAGTTATATTTTTCTGAAAAACATTGTTAATCGGGTTTAAATCTTGTTGTTTTGCTGGAAGTTCTTATAAAAATCTCTTTTTCTTTCATGTTCACATTTTAGAAGTTGATTTTTAGTGAAGTTTCAAGCAAAACCGGGTTTCGGAAGTTTGTAGTTTTACCGGAAAACCCATTGTGTTCATAATATCTTCAAGTGTTCTTCAAAGTTTACATCTTTTGATCTTGTTTAGTTATTTTCGAAAGTTGTTGGTGTATTGGAAAGGGTGAACTGATTAAAATAATCAAGCAAAATCTGTTTTTGCAGAAAATGATGGTCTGAACCATACTTTCTGCCGAAAGATTTACCAACCCGTCACCTTTTTCACCAACCTGTCACCTGTTTGTCTGCTGTGTCAGTACTCATCGAAAGATATCCTTCGAAGTCGAAAGATCATCTTTCGATCAAGGAGGTTCGACAGATACCCATCCTTCGAACATCTTTCGAAGTCAGTGAGTTATCTTTCGAGCCAAGGAATCTTTTCGAGGGATATATTGTTCGAGCTACTGTTACATTTCGAAAGATAAGGATCCTTCGTCTTGGTGAATCTTTCGAAGTCATTGTTCGAAATTCAACAGTGATCTTTCGAACACTGTTGATCCTTCGAACAAGTGTCTATCTTTCGAACAGGTGTTGATCTTTCGATCCTTGTCTGTTTAAGTTTAACAGGTTGTGCTTTTCAGGTCTTTCGATTCTTGATCCTTCGGCTGGTTGTTATCCTTCGAGATTTTAACATAGTTTGTGAAAATTAAATTTTTAAAAGGAGAAAACTTATTTTTCAAATTTTAAATCAATTTTCACTTAATATATTAATTTTCATAAAATGGGAACAAACGGTCAGTGGGATCCAACCGCGTGGACTCAAATAACTTCGACTCCACAATCATCAGCTATGCAATCTACGCAATCTACGTCAGATTTCGACAAAACTGCATGGATGCGAGCTATTGCCCCACCTCAAGTTGCAATGATAACTGCAAATCAATGGGCTTTGGTCACAAATCAAAGCAACAGCATTCAATCTATGATGCAGAACGACAGTGAAACTGGTACAAGCACAAAACCGCCAAAGTTAAATCATATCAATGATTGGGGATGGTGGAAAGAAAGGCTGAGAACTTATGTTCAGGGACAAGGTCAAGATCTATGGATGTGCTTCTTCACAGCTTTTGAAAATGAGTTGGAAGTTGCAGGATCTAATCCACAAACTTACAGCACTTTGTCTGAAGAAGATAAGAAGAAGTTTGAGTTAGAAAAGAAAGCATTCATGATTCTCACACAAGCTCTTCACAAAGACATTTACCACCAGTTTGTTTACTGCACGACTACTAAAAGCTTGTGGGATATGCTCACGTTACGTTGTGAAGGAAATGCTCAATCTAGAAAGATCAAGCAAGAATTACTGAAGAAAGAGTTTGAAGGATTCACGTGTTTGGAGAATGAGACTTTGGCAGAGTTATCTACAAGGTTCCATCACTTATTGAGCGAGATGTTTGCTTTTAAAGTCACTGCCACTCCACAGGAATTGGTGAAGAGATTCGCTGATAGCTTACCAGCAAAGTGGAGTAGTTATCTTGAAATTCTCAAAGAAAATGGTGTTCTAGACACAATCACCGTTTATGAATTAATTCAAAGATTGGAGAATAAGGATGTAGAAGAAAAACTTAAAGCAAAAAGAACACAAACTCCTCAAAATCCAGAGATGTACTTTGGGATTGCAGGAGGTATCAGTGGAGAAAAACCAGCTTCTCAACACGCGAAGCTTCAAACAGCTTTCATCTCAAGCACCGGACCTTCAACAACAGATCAGTTTGATCCTTCAGCTTACACGATGTTTTCAAGACCGAATGCACAACCGACAGCTCAGCAGCAACAACCGCAACAGCAAGGGTTTTATGGAAGCTCTTCAAACTTTCAAGCCACTTCCAATCCTAACACAGTCAGACTAGACACTTCCAACTTTTCCAAAGTCAGTGTCGAAGTAGCCAAGGAGCATATGGAGATGTTGAACACCTTGGTTAGTGCTTATTGTGGATTAGTCGCAGGTCAGATTGGGAATATCAATCTAACCAATGAAGATTATCAGCAAGTGGATAAGGAAGAGTTTGAAATGATGGATATCAAATGGGCTCTTGCTAGTGCAGTTCGAAGAGCAAAGGAGTTTATGGAAAGGACGGGGAGAACCAACTTGGAAAGCAAGAAAGACACCAAGTATGGGTTCGACAAGCAAGCTGTAACGTGCTTTAACTGTGGTGAGCGGGGTCATTTCAAAAGGGAATGCACAAGACCAGCTCAGCATGGAAACCAAAACCCCTTCAGAAATCAAGGCAACCAGCAGAACCAGAACAGGAACAATGTTCGTACGATGATACCTGTCAACAACCAAAGCCAAGCAGGGCCATCAAATGCTAACCGGGGGCTGGTGGTTCAAATAGATGAGGGTTGTGATTGGTCGCTTCAGTTTGGAGAAGGAGGAAATGGTGGAACAACATGTTTTGCTGAAGTCGTAAGGGATTTAAAGCACGCCAGTGGTGGAGAATCTTCCGCCAATGGTGGTGACTCTTCTGAGGATGAAGACTCTTCTGGTTATAGTGGAAGTTCAGATGAAGAATCCTCCACTTCAGGAAATGATCATGTGGATCAAGCTGCTTACTCTTCGTCTTCTCTCCATTCAGCCTTTATGGCTAATGTCGACAGTTCATCAGGTCAGGTATGTGTCAATGAACCCACTGTAGCTAGTTGTGATAACTGTGATAGTTTGCATGTTAAAAATGCTGATTTAGAAGCAAACATGTCTGAGTTGCAAGGCAAACATGATGCTTTACAAGCTAGTTTGTTTGACTTGCAAGACAAACATGTTTCATTGAATGATGAGTGGTGTGAATTGCAAAGCAAACACGAGGCTTTGCAAGAGAAATATGATGTCACACACAAACACAATCAAGAATTGATTGTGGATCTCTCTAAAGCAACTGAAGCTAACTTGTTTTTAACCAGAAATGAAAAGGAATTTAAAGCAACAATTGCGTCATTAAAACATGATGTTTCAGAATTACAAAAGGCTGTTTTGCGAAAACAACATGCTAACAATAATCTTATTGACACAATTGAAAAGCAAATGGTAGAATTGGCAACAGCCCGGTGTGAATGTGAAACAATTAAGCAGAAATTGGAAAGCTATTCCAATTCCCGCTTTGTATTGGATCACATCATTGATGTTCAAGAGAGAAAGAAAAAGGGGGATAAACCATGTATTGGATTCAAATCATGTCCTCCCCCAATGAATCACAATTACTCCAAATTGCCTGATGACGAGGATATGCCCCGTTTTGAACCTACTGTGCCACTCAATCTAGATGACTTTACAGTAGGCCTCGGGTTCACAACTGGTACATCATCCTCGGGTCAATCAGAATCTGAATCTGAGAATGAGACAGATTCATCATGTGTTAAGGAACAGAGTCCTCCCATTGTTGAGGATGCTGATTCTTCGGATGATGAATCTGAAGAGATTGTGAACCAACAGTCTAACTCGGTTACAACAGATATTCCAATCGAGAATCACATCCTGTGTGATCCACCAGTGAAACCGAGTAAGACTGAAATGTCAAAAGAAATGGAGTCGATTGTATCAAGTTTTGAAGGGAGTAACTTGTTGTACACGCTCAAAGGAGATAGCAAAATCTACTCTAACAAAGATTTTCCAATTAAAAATGTAAATCAAGATTTAATTGAGCAAATTTTTGAAGGATGCACTGATAAGTTTTTGGGGAACAAAAGTGGCAAAGTTACCGTCACTCAATGTGATCCAATTCCGTGTGAACAAATTAGAAAACAATATGGAAACCAAAAACTACAAGTTGAGCGAAAACAACAAGTCAATTCCAGAAAAGGTAAGGTACAGGGAAAGAAGGCTCAGAACAAAAATGTTCAAGCACCTAAGGTTCAACAACAATGGGTGCAAAACAAAAGAGCTCCTGTTAAGAAAAGAGAACCGAAAGTGAACTTTGTTGGATCCACGGGTTCAGATAAACTTGAAACATTTCAGGATAAATCTAACCTTGAGTTTATAAAACAAGTTAGAATTTTAAAACGAAATGATCAGAATAATTACACCCAACACACCAACGCATGTGATTTAGGTCCAAGCACGTCTAGATCACAAAGTTCATTGTCTGGTTCTCTGTCTGATCATCAACATGTTTCTCCGAGGTTTGTAGAGCGGAGAATGTGTTTTGAATGTGGCACAATTGGGCATATTGTAAGATACTGCCCATACCTGCAAAAGTTGAAGACAAAAACAAGTGCTCCCCAAGAAACCAATTACCAAAAACGATCATTTTCCCCGAAACAAGACCCACGTGTCTTGAAAGAAAGGGAAAAGAAGTTAAAGCAAAAGAATCAAAAGGTGATCGAAAAGGCTTTAAACACAGAAACTGCTGAAAGGAAACCAAATTTGTCACAACCGTTAAAACCGGAGATTTCTAAATCTGTAAGTAATACACAATCCGGTAAACAAAAAGAAATTTGGAAACCTAAAACTGGCAAAGTTTCAGGGGGGGCCACTCAAATTCCGGGTTATCGGGAAATCGAAGTCACAATCTTCGATCATGCCGGAAGACCCAAGTCCACAAAGGCTTGGGTCCCTCTCTCCAACTAATTTTTGAGTGAGTGTGTAGGATATTCCAGGAGGAACTTTCGATAGTCGAAAGATTGTTGATAGTGGAGCATCCTTGCACAAGATAGGCGACAGAAGAAATTGTTGCCTGTCATGGAGAGAAAAGAGGAAGGGAAAAAGAAATGTCTGATGAAAGAAATTGGGAGGTTCGACAAAATGAAAATCATTTCAAAAAGTGAATGTTCAAGGCTTTGATCGGGTTCCCGGGATAGATTCAAATCAAAATGTACGCACCTGCAGCACGTCTGAAGTTCAACAATCTACAAGATGAACGTGCAGTGTACATTTCTTCGTGGTGTGATTGAAGAAAATGTGTTTGTTGAACAAACCAACCGGGTGTGCGGATGCCTTGGCATGGGTTGAACAACCGCACACTACTTCACAAGAGAAAGACAAAAACCTTCGCTGGTGCAATGTGGAAGACCAGCCGGACCCAAAGGTTTATGATCTTGTTGCTGTCAAGAGACTTCTCAGTAGCTACAAAATCGACTTTGAAATCCACACTGGGTGGATATCCAGTTTGGGAGAGCTCTCAGATTCCTTGCAATGCTCGGAGCAGTTGCAGGATATGGTTTTAAATTTCTAATCTCTCCTATACTTGTCGATATTTAAGCTGCTTTGTGAATTATTATCTCGTTCAGCACTCTTTGGCCAGACAATGTTGTCATGGTCCGCACCGCTTACCGACATGCCAACTGATTTTTCCAACATTCGCTAAATCATTTCTGTTTAAAACTTAATTTTGGTAAACGGCATTGAGGTAAAACATGAGTTAACCAACATCGGAAATCGTTTTTGTAAATATCTTTGTGTCTTTTAAATTTATTCTTAGTTTGTTGATTTTAGGGGGAGTAAATCAAATTTTGAAAATTCAAAAACATCGAAAAATTAAAAAAAAAAAAAAAAAAAAACAAAACAATAGAAAATCAAAAATGAGTTTCCTGGCGAGTAAAAGAGAAAATGATAGTACATCAGTGGTCTGTCCAAACCTCTTTAAACCTTAACTGCAAAATGATAAGCAGCTCTATATAAGATGTATCGGTAGGCTCACAATCATTTTAAAGTGTGCAGGGTGATATAAACTTAAATCGACTGAAGACCAGGTGGGAACCATTCATTGGCATATGGTCTTAGTACCGAAATTTCGTTTGAGAGATTGCCGAGGTTCTGAGATATTCGGTCTTTATGCTGCTTATCATCTGGGTATCATGGTTGTATCTTTTACCGAAAAATAACGGGGACGCAAGTCTAGATCTTCCATGATACTATACATACGTGTACATATTGCATACGACCTCAATAAGTGATCAACAATCACATGTCCAAACAAATAAGTGATAAATTATCACATTCATCCGGGAGTCAAGTTCGTCTCTCTGCTGTACGAAAGTACTGACCTGTTCACGGACTTGCTCCTGTGCCCTCATGCATTGAAAATCAAGTTCCTCATCAATAAGTGATTCTATCACATAGGGCTTGTTTTCAAATCAAAATAAGTGAGCATCTCACATCATATACGGTCAAACAGATGATAATTGGTATACTCACCGGTAAGATGAACCCTCGTGCATACCTTGATACGGGAATGTGTCGTGATGTGGATGAACACCGGTCGGTAAGTATAAATTATACCTTAACGTATCCCCTCGCCATGATTACATCTGATAAGTTGAGCTTAAGTGGACAACAATACCGATAATTGTTATAGGATGCTTATCTTAATGTTAATTAACTGAACAACAAGAGCGTTTTGGCATGACCGTACACTGATATGATTCTCTTACCCTCGAAACTCGCAAAAAGAATGTCTGTATATATTTATTTAATGTTTCTTGTTTATGCATCTTTGTATATATTTATTTATTGCTTTCCGTCTTTACATTTGAAAAATGAAAATTTCAAAAAGATTTTAGGTGTGTTTTAATTTAAACTTTATAAAATCCAAAAAGATTTTCTTCTAGTTTATTTTTGATTGTCCGATGTTGGAACTCGAGTCTATCCTACCCAAAATCCTGATCGTAAGCTGGAAAACAATTGTATCTTCATAAACAGTCGAAGTTAACGAGTTTTGAAAGTTAAAGGATTAAAATGAATATTTTTCTAAACTTTCAAACTATTGTCGGTTGGTGTTTGATTGAGATTTGATCTCATATGTGTCGTTAGTTTAAATGTTAACTATATTCCAAGCGGTTGTTCTCATTATGCGTTTAGCTTTCTTGCATGTGCAGATGCTAAAGGCGAGGAGAACATGTTCGATGAAAAGCTTTGGAATGAAGACACGAAGTGGAGGCACTCAAAGGATAAAATGATCGAGTTGCCGCTGTCCCTTCATCAACACCACAAGGATCTGAAGAATTGACAAGTCAAAAGATTCATGAGCATGACTCAATGGAGAGTTCAATCTAAGGGGGAGTTTGTCAACACACTTTCTACATGAAACGGGGAGTTTGTTGATACACTTTCTGCTTACGATGCGTGAAAACTTTGAAGATCCTCCGACATGAAAGACATAGAAGATGAACCTCGCGAGTAGCGTCCAAGGGGGAGTTTGTTGATGCACTTTGTGTGGACGCGACTCGACTCGGTTCGACTCGGCCTTGAAGACTTGAAGACACGAAGATCGAGACAAAGCTACAGCCAAGGGGGAGTTTGTTGGTGCACTTGTGTCTGTACTTTGTCTGTATTTCGTCATGATACAAAATGATGTCTTTAATGTAAGGTTGATGTAAGTTTGACCAAGTCAACCATCCTCCTGGTTTGACTTGACCAAACAGTTAGAAATGTTGTAAGCTGGCTGTGTCGAAGGATGTGTCATCGAAGGATTGTTTTATATCCTTCGATGATGAGCTCGAAAGATAGACCACGAAGGATAGACCTCGAAGGATATCATCCTTCGTGGTGAATGTGATCTTTCGATGGGCTTTCTGGTCGACAGATGATCTGTCGATCAATCTGTCTGATCCTTCGACCAGACCTGCTGTGTCGGGTATATATACCCATGTGTTGTGTTCAGTTCGATAGATTAGGCAAGAGAAACAGAGAGAGCATTCTGTTGAGAGCACACACACGAGAGAACTTTGAGAGTTTGCAGAATACATCTGTGAACATTGGACTTGTAACCGAACCTTTCATACGTATTAATGCAAGTGGTGTTAATCGTTCAATGTTGTGTGTTGTGTTTGTGCTTATTCTCGTATATAGTCTCGGTTGCATGCTAGCTTGGATTCCGCACTCGCTAGTGTGTTTGATATAACAAGGATAAGGTTTTATCTCATCCTCGAGAGGGACCTACATGAATGTCATAACTCAATTTAGGAATTGATTTATGGTCTCAAATTTTTACTGTATGTAGCTTCAGGAGGTCATGAAAATCTCCAACTGGAATTTTGTCAAACGGATAATCGAGGATTTTTAAATAAATTTTTCCTTGGGCTGCAGTCAGAAAATGACGAATCTGATTACTGCTTAGTAAATGATTTTTTTATAAATTTTTGGTAGAGAGTTAGACTCTAAAATTTAACACAAGGATAACCCCTCCAAGGGGCACGTCACATAAAAAGATTGTAATTTTTGCAAGCTCGTAAGTATAGTAAACGGACGTCCCAAAACAGCCTATTTTTAGTTAATTAAGCTATGCATGTTAGTGAATGATTGACTAATGAAAGTAATGCAACTAAGAAGGAATGATACATTGTTGAATTTATACCTTGTGCTTGTTACAAATGATAAGTGAAAGTCAAATGTGAAATATGCAATCTATATGATCATTAACATGTACAATTATGTATGCTAATAAGAATGTGATTGCGATGACATGAAAGTATAGGGATCGTGTCGAGATGGACTCAAGCGCGAAAGGCTAACGGGTCAAGAAGAGGCAAGGAAGCAGATACAAACACGGACACATAAGGTAAGTGAATTTCCAAAATCTCACTTCTTAGTACATAAATGAAGTTTGTTGCATAAATGTTAGGAGTTGGGTAGGAATGGTTATGAGATATAAGTAAATGAGACAAGAAATGTTGTAGTAAGTTGTTATAGATCAATCATAATGGAAAATGCTTAGTAAGATCAAATTGATCAAAACGTAGAAAGTAATATAGCGAGATGTGGTAGTTGGTTTGATCTTGGGGTTAAGTATTAGAAGGATATGGGGGCTTGAACGATGTTATTACACGTCTTGGAACTTCCGGGATATGCGACGAGTGGGCGAAATGAACAAAAAACATAAATTCACGTTGGTTCTGCAGAAGAGGCGTCGGTGACGCTAGGGGTGGCGTGCGTCGGTGACGCCCTGCCCTGCTGCAGCCGACGCACTATGTTGCTGCCTACGCGAGTTTGATGCCGGAAACTCGTTTTTCTCACTTTTCCTTGCTTCTAAGGCCCCGATAAACTTCCCAAAGGTACCTTAAGCCTTTTATCATGTTTTGTGGGGTTCGGGGGAGAACAGATACCTATGGGAACATGTATGAAGACGTGGTTTATACACTAAGATATGGAAATGTGGTTTTGTTATGATATGGCTAAGACTTATAAGTAAGATTTTGATGTATGTACATGATATAGTGTAATGTGGAAACCGTAGCTAAATGTGATTAGATACGATTATAAATATAGACTAGTATGTATGAAAATTTACGCGTAGATGTTGTGTTTAGGATTTGTTTAACGGTTATGGGAGAATGTAAGACGTATGTAAGAGATTTGGGTAGGGAGGTATGCATGTTTGTAGTAGGTTTTTCATACATGAAAGAGTTGATTTAGATGCTTTGTACATGTGTTATTACATCATACATTTCCAATGAATGAGACTCGTACGAAGATAAATATGGTGTTAATATATAAGGATTTATGATGTTAACTGAATTGTTTTGAGAATGAAATGAAGTGCAGGTATAGTATGGTATGCTCATCAAATGATAGACTCAGGAATGAAATGCTCTAATTCAGAAGGATAACTAGATGGAATTTACATGAGGATAAAACGCGACGTGATCCTTAAATTATACACTTAGATCATATAATGCTTCAAGTACTAATAATGTGAATGTATGTAGTGAATGCAAATTGTACAGACTTACGGATTATGGTCCTCACGAGACGTAAGCGATTGAAGATCGAGTCATAACACGGATTGTACGGGAATGTGTGGTCTTGTGGATAGTAAATATATGATATGTGATATGTATTAAATGAAACGAAAAAAAAAATGTAATTATCGTTAAGGATTCACCATAGAAAGGACTTTCAATCATGTTGGAACGTTTTTTAATAAAAGAAATTTTATGGTATGTATTTCCGCTGCGACTTTTCGGGTTAAACATGTTTAGGGCGTAACAAGTTGGTATCAGAGCCTAGGCTTGAGTGAAATCAAGTACAGATAAGTGAGCACTTGAACTCAAACCCGTGTGCTCTTGTGATTAGTGACCCGTACAATCCGAGACTCGATCAAGACCGAAAGGTAAAATTTAATACAAGTATGTGTGATGTTACTAACAATGATGAATGTTGTAAGGTAAGCTTGTTGGACAATAAGGATGTTCCGCAGTCGCGGGCTAATATGAAGGTTAAGGCGTTGCCCCCTTGGAACCCTCGTAGAGTACGGGCTCCGCCCGTACACTTCGAATTATAATAACTCAAACAAGCGTGCACTTCCGCACCTTCTAACTTGCTTGATGCGTATTATTATTCGCTTTGATCACTAAGTCAATCCCCGATTACCCTAAAATATCTAACATGTGGGGTATTCCATTTGATAAGGGGAGGAGGGGTGGGCACTAGTGATACATTTCTATCACTACCAAGCACCAATCAACTCATGCCATGTCATCACCCAATATTCTATCACTAGTGATAGAAATGTAGTGGGGTGGTATCACTAGTGATGGAATTCTATTACTCCCAAATTTTTTTAATTTTCATTTTAAAATTAGAAATTAAACACTAAATTATAAATTTCACTAATTTTTTTATTTTAAATTAATGACCGAGCCACACTAAAATTATAAATTTCAATTAATTTCAATTAATGACCGAACCCAAAAGCCCAAATTGATGAACGAACCCAAAAGCCCAATTACAGAAAAGAAGGGTTCGTCACAGAAAAGAAGAGGGTTCGTCAAGTAAGAGGGTTCGTCTAAAATGTGAAAGGTTCGTCACAGAAATGAAGGGTTCGTCAAGCAATAAAGGTTCGTCGATCTGGGTTTTTCAAACTTTTCAACGCATTATAGTTTCAACGCGTTTTGTTTATCACGCGTTATAGGAGGGGCGGCGGCGGTGTTCATGGTGGGATCACGCGTTATGGGGAGTCCATAACGGACCACCCCGCCTGCTCTAAGGGCATTTGCCTCTTAAAAGAGAGGTATTAGGTTCAAACCTCGAAAAAAAACTATGGAGTAAGATTTGTTAAAAAAATTCAAGAAGTATAAAGGTGAAAAGGTAAATAATAATTATTATTATTTTTTTTATTGATGCAAAATTCTGAAATGGTTGGGGATTAAATGGGAAGAATGATTGGAAATGGCACCAACACCCAGATTCTTGATGATCAAAAGTGTGAATGATTCCACTATTGCTTTAACCCATGCTGCTACTGTCTAAGGTACGCACGCATGCTCTTCTTGATGTGACATCGACACCATCTTTTGTTATCGACACTAAAAGACAAATAAGATGCGTTGATTAACTCATCAAAATCAATAATTAAGGTACAAACTAAGCTAGGTTTGTTCGTATTTTAACTAAAAAAATATTAGTTTATATTATTTTTATATGATATATAGAATATAGAAGACTATTTGGGGAGAGAAATACATGTTATTAAAAGACTCGTTAATATCACTTTCTTTTTCCAACATGATTAAACACACACAATTGTTTTTAAGTATACAATTCGACTCAACCTTCTGCGTTCTTTGTGGGACTGTTGATGAATCATGAATCCAGTGACCATCTGTTTACTGGTTGTTGGTTCACGTCCACAGTTTAGAATATGGTAAGCTCCTGGTGCAAGGTTCCTCAGATCTTCGGTTTCTCGGTTCGGGACCTCTTGGAGGTGCACAACTTTTGTAATTTGGAGAAGAGGGTAAAGGAGATTTTACAAGGCATCATTATCATTGATTGTTGGTGCATTTGGAAGGCTAGAAACGATATGAGATTCAACAATAAAGAAACGAAGGTGGAAGAGATTTTTGCGGACATAAAGGCCTTAAGCTTCTTTTGGTATAATTGTAGAAATAGACATAGCTCGATCCCTTGGTCGGATTGGTGCTCGTCTATTTTCTTGTAATTTCTCTGTTGTTCCTGCTGTCCTTGTGTGGGTGCAACTGCTGTGTTCTGTTTTAATAATCTTCATTGTTCGAAAAAAATTTGTTTTTAAGTATATGTGTTTTGTAAACGACACTATTTAATATTTTATGTGTTTCAATAAATAAGTAAGAAAACTTATGGTTTGAAAAAGGTTAATTTGTATATAGATGAATATGTGTCTAGTATTTGGTTTTAAAATGGATAAATCGAAAACAAACCGAAACGTTTTAAAAAACAAATGAGGTGGTTGACAAATTGAAAAGTTCAATATTTTCTTTGGATTTGTCATCGGTTTCGACTGATTCTTTTTAAAGCAAATCATGAACAGATAACACTCCTATAGATAAAATAGTAAATTTTAGAAATAGATTTTAGGATGTGTGTGTTTATCCTTAAGAATAAAATATAAAAGTGGATTAGTATCAAAGACCTACTAAAAGAAATAACGTTTCTCTATACTCGGATAGAAATCTATCAAAAAAGTAACAAAATATCCAAATTGGTGTCGATTAAAAATGCTAAATTTCTCTTTTGTCAAAGAATTAAAGATCGGATATTGTAAATTTAGGGGACCAGTTGGACCATTTATCGCTTCGATGGCGGAGCTTGACCAAAACTTCTGAGAGGGCGGAAAGTAATGGGACCCAATTTATACATTGTATAAATATTTAAGCAAAATAATTGAGGGGACAATCCTATATAATTTTAAAATTTTCGGACGAAAAATAGAAAATTTTACAATTCTAACCGAAACATTCGGGTGGGGTGGGGGGGACCCCACTTTACACTAAGCTCCACCATTGTTTGAAACTAGGTGGTTACGAAAGTGAAACCATAGGGACTGAAATGGTTACGAAAGTGAAGCCACATGGACTGAAATCGCAATTTTTAAACTAATTGACTGAAATAGTGATTTTTGACAAAACACAGTGACGAAAACAGTAATTAACTCTTTTGTTACTTTGTGACCGTTTGCAACGGTAATAATTTGAAAATTATCCTTCAAAATGCCGCTATCAAGATCACGCTCCCATCAAATTTAAGCCCCATAGCGCCGCCTGTAATGGTGTGGCGGGCGCTATGGGGTGCTATAGCCCACAAAATTTCCCCCATCACTCCCCACTACGTACGGTCTAACAACAACCATAACTGCAACCCCCATCACCATCGTTTTCAAATCCAGCTTCTCTTTACCATCGCTAGGGATGGAAAAAATACCCAAACCTGACGGGCATACCTCAAAACCTGAAACATGCGGGACAGGTTAACCTCAAAATCTTCTCTGCCCTTTACCATCATCACCACGATTAACAACTACTATCATCATCATCAATCACCACCATCGTGTATGTTTTCTGTCTCGAGCAACATCGTCATCAATCTCCTTTTACGTTTACCATCATCACCGCCATCGTTGGCTTAACCTTGGAAAGTGGAAACCCAACTTCGCCGTGCCTCGCCTCCCGTCGTCCCTATAACCATCACCGTTCATCTCTGTTACAACTATCGTGCACCACCAAAATCGATAAACCGAAAAAAACATCATCGTCATCATCTGTTTTCGTGGTCGGGTGGTGGTGGGTGATGGCACATGGGGTTTGAATGGTCAAGCTGGTTATAGAAGATGGAAAGAGGGTTTATTAGTAATTTCACCCAAAAACTAACAGAAAAACTAACGACCATTAGGTCCAGGGATGCATAGTGTTAACATATGAAACGTCAAGGACGTAAGGTGTTAAGTGTGGACTGAAGGTGTAAATTTATGCAAACCACTAGGACGAAAAATGCAATTTACTCTTAATAGATAGTTAGATTATAGGGAAAATTACCAAAATGTCGTTTGATCAAGTGTATTTGCGAATTTGTCACCTTATGCGTCCTTGGAAGGACTACTCAGCCTCGGAAGCGTCCGTATGTCTTGTTGAAGCGCCCATGTCCTAAAAGCTGACACGTGACATTTTGCATGTGGGCCCAGACGCATCCCAATGCGTCTTTTTCTCTCTCCTCTCTCCCTCTTTCTCTCTCCTCTCTCCCTCTTCTTTTGGCCGACGCATCTCTCTCTCTCTTCTCTTTTTCTTTCTCTCTCCTCTCTCTTCTCTTTCTCTTTCTCTCTCCTCTTTCCTCTTTCTCTCTCCTCTTCAATATTAGATGCTGTTAAAGTTTCTAGGACATGGAGGGTGACAAAACGAGTAGTCTTCATCACCAGGAAGGCATATTATAGTAAACTTAATAAAAGCACCATCATGTTGCCAACTGGAAACGACTAGTCTTCATCACCTTCTTGGAAGATGATAATTAACTCATTAAATAAAAAATTTATATAAATGTAATCGAAGTTTTTTAATCTGTAATATGTTATGTGGAATATCAGCTTGTGAAACATGTGAGATTCTGAATAAAAAAATTCCGTTTTCTATTTCTTGAGTGAATAAGTTATTTGAATATCTTTTTGCATGATGGTGTTTGAAGAAGGACTGCAATTAGGACGAAGAAAGGCCAGGAAGAGAGAGGAGAGAGAGAGAGAGGAGAGAGAAAGAGAAGAGAGAGAGAGGAGAGAGAAAAGGACGCATTAGAAATTTGTCCGACTCATCCCGTACTCCAAGGACGCATCCCGTGCATGAAGGACGCATCCCGTGCTTGAAGGACGCATCCCGTGCTTGAAGGACGCATCCCGGAATGGTCCTTTCAAGGACGCATAAACATGTCGGACACGTGTCAGCTTCTAGGACATGGACGCTTCAACAAAACATAGGGACGCTTCCTAGGCTGAGTAGTCCTTCCAAGGACGCATGAATGTGACAAATTCGCAAATGCACTTGGTCAAACGACATTTTGGTAATTTTCCCTAGATTATGTGTTGTGAAGGTGTGAAATATGAAAACAAAACGTGTGTCACATAGAAAGTGAGGCTTCCATATTGGACACTGATTATTGGTGTGAAATGTGAGCATGGACATTATTATAAATCTAGCAAGTTAGGTTAAATATCATCATTTCAGCCCCAAATGGCTGCATATCTCAGAAGACGACAATGGTGGCCAACCCAATTAGTCTTTTTCTCCATTGCGCAACACCACGACTTCCAGATGACGGCGATGGTGGCGGGATTTGGTTCAGGTGGCGAATCTAGTCTTCTACTCAACAAAGAGACCATCGGAAAATACAAAGACACCGCCGTTCTCCACATTCAACGACTCATGGCATGCCTCCCAAGTCTCCAACCTTCAAAGCATCCCCTCGTGCCTGTGGAAGTATCAATGCCCCTCACCGCACCAGCCCGTGGCGATGTTTGTGCCATGCGCCCCTCCGACGTGGCAGGCTTTAGCTCCCCACAACACTTAGGGGGAAGGGGTGGTCCGTTATGGACTCCCCATAACGAGTTATCCTATCACTAACACCGCCGCCTCCACTTCCATAACGAGTGATAGGAATAACTCGTTATATATATAACGCATTGAACTTGAGGAGTGATAGGGTATGACTTGTACATTGTGTATTAATACTTGTACATTGGAATCACATCACTAGTGATGACCACCCCCACTACATTTCTATCACTAGTGATAGAATATTGGGTGATGACATGGGATGATTTGATTGGATATTGGGAGTGACCACCCCCTCTCCCCTTAGGGGTTTTTTGGTGAGATATAGTTTTTTTTTTTTTTTTTTTTTTTGCGCGCGGGGGGGGGGGGGGGGGGGGGGGTGGGGTTTAGGTTTTTTTTGTGGTGGGGGGGTGTTTAGGTTTTTGGTGGTGATGTAGTGGGTTTAGTTTTAGGTTATTGGACACTTATCACTCTATAAATTCTTCTTACACTTCTTACAATTAGAAGGCTTTGTAGAATAACTTGACCCATAAAGTTTATATCATTTATAAAAGTATTTAACTGAATAGTTACAATTTATGTAAATGAAAATGGTAGAAAACAAAATAGGCAAGGAAAACTTATAAGCATAAAAATAAAAGATCATCGATCTCTTTGTTATCTTTCTATGAACGTTTGAGCTATTTCATGAGTTAAGTTTGTACAACTTTGAAATTCATTAAACTACAAGACGTGTGAATATCGTGTCTTAACAGGTTTAACAGGTTTCTGACGGCGCGCACAACATAAGTTTCAAACATGATTACGACTCGTTTAATTACTTTCTACCTCATGTTTATAAAATAGTTTTATGTTTTATGTACAAAGATGAATAAATGATAGATCCGAACATTGTAATTTTAATTATTTTAAAAATTAAAAAAGTCAAAGGGTGTATTTTTCAGTCAAACAGGTCTAATCCTGTCTTAACAGGTACTCAATTGCCAGCCCTACGTGTGATATTGGGAAAGCTTTTTAAAAGAAAGAAAAACTTTTTATGGTTGACGTGTGATATTGGGAAAGCTTTTTAAGACCATGTGTAGTGGTAGTGGGTTATAATGCCCCCACCATGGGGCATTATCCGACACGTGGCGTCCTAGTCAGCGATGAGGCATTATAGCAAAAGTTGTGTAGTGGGTATAATGCCCCATAATGCCCCATTCAATTATTAAAAAAAAAAAAAAAAAAAGCACTTTCCAAAAATATACTCAAAAGTCAATGCACATATAAGAATTGTCAGATATCCTCAAAAGGGATTGGTGCATAGCTCAAAAGTGGCCCACATGCAATTGCAACTTCGGCGTTTTAATTCAAACGCCCAAAACCATTTTTTCCAAAAATAACGCCCCAAAACGCCGGGTGTAATGGGGTGGGGGGCGTTTTGGGGCGTTTTTTTTCAATTTTTTTTTAAAAAAACGCCCCACTACGGGTGGTCTAAAAGAAAGAAAAACTTTTTATGGTTTATGGAAACAGATTAGGGAAAGGAAGATTCTATCTTAAGCCCTTAGAGATTATGGAAATGGGTAACATTTTTAACCCTGCATGGATTATATAAAAGGAGAACCTTTCTCGACCTTGTAAGGATCGTGAAAAATCGACACTTTATACAATAAAACTGGAATTTTAGTGAGTGTTGCTTACCAATGAAGAGATGAAATAGTCGTAACCTAAAAGAATCTTGGAATGTTGACAAGTTCAAAACAACTAATCGTAACCCTGGCCAAATCAGCGAAATTAGCGCCCTATAGTGCCCCGAAGCCACCCGATGGGCGCCTGGGGGGGGGGGGGGGGGGGCATTGAGTCTCCGCCAGCACAGTAACGAGCGCTAATGACATCTGCAAGTGGGGTCCATTGTTTTTAACCAATCAAATTTTTTGCACTTTTTTTTTGTATTTTGTTTAATAGGGGGCTTTAAAGGGGCTTTAAACCACACCGTGCAATTTAACAATAAAACACTCGCTTACGTGGTGCATACGTGGCTTTGACGTGGCGCTAAAAAGCCCCTAGGGGATTTAAACCACAACCCCCAGCCTAAGTGTTACATGCCAATAATTTATCCAAGAACGATGTATAGACATGGCCAGGGGTGTTCAGAATTCGATTCGAATTCGAAAAATTCGACTGGATTCGAATTCGATTAAAAAGGTTCGAATTCGAGTTGATTCGTATTCGAGTCCAGTAATCGAATTAGAATCGAATACGAATTTATGAATTTGAATTTGATTCGATTCGAAATTCGAATTCAATTTATATATAATTTTTTGATACATGTATATACACACACAAACATATATACACACATATAACTTCTAAGCTTGACCAAAAAATGAACTACCTCCACAAGTGATAAGTTTAATATTCATAACATTACCAAACCTACTGACAAATAGTCCATGCTACTTATTTCTAATTTTTACCCAACTTCTAGTTTTTGGTGTTTTGACATATTGATAGTTAATTAATTTTGCAGATTATTATATTTATGTTGAATATAATTAGTTTGTAGTATTTTAAAAAGGAAAGTAAAATAATTTATTGTTTAGGGTGGATTTGAATTAAATCGAATTTATTCGAATTCGGTTCGAATTCGATTCGAATTCGAGTTTCAAATATTAATCGAATCGAATACGAATTCAGGTAAAAAAAATAAAAATTCGAAAAATTCAATTCGAATAATTCGAAAAATTCAATTCGAATAATTCGAAAATTCGTTATTCGATTCGATGAACACCCCTAGACATGGCCTAACTGAGTGTACAAGAGTTATAAGAAGTTTAGTTTACCTTGTTAGTTATATTGCACTTGACTTTGCTTTCGTCGTAAGTTTCACATGTGAGAATTATAAAATAAAAGTCTAGAGATAAGATCTCAAAGACAAGGTGGATATGTGCTCACCTTGGAGTGAAAATTTGTATCATTCCATAGAAAAACATTATAACTAGATCCATTTTGGGATATGACGTTATAGCTTGAGATAAGATGAACATATTAGAAAATTCTTACATGATATTTTCGATGCTGACAACATGCATGTTGTAATAATAAAATAAGATTAGCAAATGAGTTAAGCAAAAACATGAGGCCATTGATCTCAGTTAATGATTATCTTTGAATTTAATGTTATTAAATCAAAGATAATGTTTTGCATCTGACAACCAAAGTGTTGAAAAGATATTAAGTTGTTGAATGATACTAAAGCACATGATAATTCTATGTATGATGAGTTCACATGAATGAGTTTGTGATTATATAAATGAGCTTATATAAATGAACTAATCCTAATTTCGTTAATCACATACTAGCAAATAACGAGTAGTTTGGGTGAGGTGTTGGACTATGGTAGTGGCAGATCTAGGAAATTCTTATAGGGGAAATGTTTAAAAAAAGGGTAACGGAATATAAAAAACGTCATCTTTTTCAAAATTTACACTACTGTCGGAGCGTTAAGGGGTTACCTCTTGTTACAAGGTAGGTCCACCCCTGGACTATGGTTGTGTTGTTGCTTGTGGAATTTTTTTACTGAAGTGCTGCTAATTTCAAAAAATTTAATCAAAACTAGTGCTACTTGCTAAAATATTTCACAATTGATGCCATTGCCATTCAAAATGGCGATTTTTTTATGGACTTGTAGGCTGTGCAGATCTTTTCAAGTAATTGCAGGACCAATCATTGGCCCAGGAAGTATCAGCCATTACAAATGACGAATTTCCTGCACATATGCCATTAATAATGACAATTTTTTTGAATCCCGCACACAAAGCCATTCTTAATGGTGAAACATTTAATTCTCTGCACAAATTGCCATTATTAATGGCGAAAAGTTGCCAACCTGCAGGAATCGTCAATAACAATGGCGAAAAGTGATAAAGCTTGCTGCCAAACCTACAGGAATCGCCGATAACAAGCTGGCTTGCAAAGATGCACAAACTTAAATTGCTCTAGCTCAAATATGTGAAACTCAATGGGTCCTACAAGAAGTTTCTAGAATTGAGATGGTTGTGATGGCATGGATGTCCTTTGAAAACAATACCCTTAGGCTTATTTATGATCAACTTCTTGGTAGCAATAGATTTGACTGGAGGAAACTTGGAAATGTTTGAGCCGCCAATGTAGGAATTATTCTTATTGTTCAAGACAATCTTTATTTGAACGTACCATCATAAACTTAACTTGTTTCTTTCTTGAATAGGTTATTAACTCGCTGAAGATTCTAAATCTTACTAACTATATGAAACTTGTCAGTATTCGCAAACTCGACCGGCTCCCTCACCTCGAGACTTTGATTCTTTGGTGCTGTATAAATCTAACTCATGCTGTATAATTCACCTATGTGCAGGATTCAAAAAAAAAATCGCCATTATTAATGGCATATGTGCAGGAAATTCGCCATTTGTAATGGCTAATACTTCCTGGGCCAATGATTGGTCCTGCAATTCCCTGCAAAAGCCTGCAATTCCCTGAAAAGTTTTGCACAGCCTACATGTCCATAAAAAATCGCCATTTTGAATGGCAATGGCATCAATTGTGAAATATTTTGGCAAGCAGCATTAGTTTTGATTAAATTTTTGAAATCAGCAGCACTTCAGTAAAAAATTCTTGCTTGTGACAAAAACATGTAGGCGTAGTAGTAGTCATGTGATGCAAGGAGGAGGTTCGTATCCATGTAAGACGGTTGATTAATTGGTTCACGTTCAATGTGTGTGGGATAAATGAAATCCCATTGTGTGTGACAAATTACTAATAGGCCTCACTTAGTGGAACAATCAAGCAAAACCATCCCAATCACATTAACATTATGCGGTTTGAGAAAGTTACACATCATTGTGTATGAAATTAGTGTTTGTGAAGTTGAGTTGTTTTGAAAGAAGTAATTTGACAAGTTGGTTGAGATAGTGGTTCAGTTTACAAGTGGAATTGTGTGGGGTCATGTATTGACTAGTAGGAGGAACGTAGAAATAATAAAGAGAAAATTACCAAAATAGCCAAGAAAAAGTTTGACTTACCAAAATAGCCACCTCATGAGTCTTTGGAAAGGGGCATCACGGATTCAAATGCGCGGGATGCCTCTTTCAAGACCCTCATGCGTCTTTAAATATGGAAGTGACACGTGTCTCAATGATTAGGTAGACCCCTCCAATGCCTCAGGGAGACTCATCCAATGCCTCAGCAGATTCTTCCAATGCCTCAGGCAAACTCATCCAATGCCTCAGCAGACTCATCCAATGCCTTCATCCAACGCCTTAGCAGACTCTTCCAATGCCTCAGTCAGACTCTTCCAAATATTTTAAGAAAATACTTTAAAATATTTTAAAAAAATACTAAAAATATTTTTTTAACTTAAAAAAATATTTTTTTAAATTTATATCCGTAAGTATTTTAAATTTATATACGTATAGTATTTTTTTTAAGTATTTTAAAGATATCTTTATGTATATAAATTTAAAATATTTTTTTAATTTTAAAAAAATAATTGAAAAAATTAATTTAAATATTTTATTAAAGTATTTTTTAAATTTTTTATGTATTTTCTTAAAATTAGCCAAGATATCTTTACGTATATAAATTTAAAAAAGTAATTTTTTTTAAATTTAAAAAAAATATTTTTAGTATTTTTTAAATATTTTAAAGTATTTTCTTAAAGTAATGGAGGAGTCTGCCTGAGGCATTGGAAGAGTCAGCTGAGGCATTGGATGAATACATTGGATGAGTCTGCTGAGGCATTGGATGAGTCTGGCTGAGGCATTGGAGGAGTCTACCTAATCATTGAGACACGTGTCAATTCCATATTTAAAGACGCATGAGGGGTCTTGAAAGAGGCATCCCGCGCATTTGAATCCGTGATGCCCCTCTCCAAAGACTCATGAGATGGCTATTTTGATAAGTCAAACTTTTTCTTGGCTATTTTGGTAATTTTCTCTTCTCAATAATAAATCCTATTTTTGGGGAATTCAAATATTTATTGTTTTAGTAAAGTAAAGTGGAAGGTTATGCTTTATAGAGTCATCAGCGAAAACCGACATATTTTAATTGGTGGATTCAAATATTTATTGTTTTAGTAAAGTAAAGTAAAGATTTCAATATTGCGATGCTGACTAAATGGTGGTGGAGATATAACTCGAATCTGAATCAGTTATGGGCCAAAGTTATCTCTTCGATTCATAAAAATAATTCTAATCTTTTGATCCCCTTGAAGAAAACAATCCCCGGTGTGTGGAATGATATCGGTAAAATGGACAAAGTTTTAGACAAGGCAGGGTTAAGTCTTAATCAGAATTTGATAGAGGAAAATGGGGTTTGGAAGTGGCGTTCAACTGCCGATGTGGGGTTCTCGGTTAAACAGGTGCGTTTGGACCTTGAAAACTGTCGGGTGGCTAACTCGGTGGTCAATACTGGTCTGGTTTGGAATAGCCGGGCTCCGCTTAAAGGTAACTTTCTTCTTTGGCGGGCCCTGCTCGGTTGTATAGCTTCTAAGGAAGGTTTGGTCCGTAGGGGGGTGACAGTGCTCGATGTGGGCTGTCCTAGGTGTGGCTTGGAACCTGAAAGCCCTGATCATATTTTCATAAGATGCTTATGGGCTAAAAGTATATGGTGGAATGTGTTGGCCTGGCTGCGTATTCGTTTTCCGAATCACTGTGACTCGCTTTCAGAGATAGTTAAGTATGTTAAAGATTGCCCGGGTAGTACGACATGGAAGCGACTTGTGTCTACGATTGTTATAGCTACGGTTTGGAGAATATGGAGCGCTAGAAATTCCAAAGTCTTTGATGATCTTTTCATCCCTATCATGAAGACTGTGGAGTTCATCAAGGAAGACTCTTTTCTTTGGGTCAGTAATCGAGCAAAGAATAAGAAGCCTGAGTGGGAGAGATGGTTATCTTTTGATGTAGTTGAACTGTTGTAATGGTTCTCTTTGTAGGCAAAAGCTCAAATACAAATAATCTTAACATACTAAACATACAAATTGAAGGAAAACCAAAAAGACAAGGTGGCATTTTTGTAATTACCACAAACTATCAAAGTTACAACCAAAAATACCTAAAAAAACACAATTTTTTTTAACATTTTTTATTAAAAAATCGCTACATTTCGTTAGCAAAAAAAAAAAAAAATTTTTTTTTTTTTTTTTTGCTGCTACTAAAAGTAGCGATTTTTTAATAAAAAATGTTAAAAAAATAAAATAAAATAATTTGTGTGTTTTTTTTATATTTTTTTAGGTTTTTTGGGGGTTTAGTTTTTAGCATTTTAGCTTGGGTGGGGGGGGGGGGGGGGGGTTAGGTTTTTGGGGGTGGGAGGGTTAGGTTTTTTTTTAGGTTTTTGGGGGGTGGGGGGGGGGGGGGTAGGTTTTTTTTAGGTTTTTGGGGGGTGGGGGGTTTAGGTTTTTTTTTGGGGGGGGGGGGGGGGAGTGGTTAGGTTTTTTTAGGTATATTTGTAGAGTAACTTTGATAGTTATTGATAATTACAAAAATGCCACCTTGTCTTTTTAAGTTTTCCTTCAATTTGTATGTTTAGTATGTTAAGATTATTTGTACAAGAACTTTACCCTCTCTTTGTATTTGTTTTCTTTGTTTTTGTATGTTTCTTGTCCTCCCAGTTGCTTGCTGGCTCTTTATATATATATATAAAGTGATTTGCCGTTCAAAAAAAAAAAAGTGGAAGGTTATGCTTATAGACTCATCAGCGAAAACCGACATATTTTAATACGTATTTCAAGTGAGTTTATGTGCGAAGTAGCAAGGCATTTCCGGGCTATCCAATAATTTTTTTTTTTTTTTTTTTTGTGTGTGTAAAGTGATAACTTGTAATAATTGTATTGTCAGTAATCTGTGAATCCAATAAGTAACATGTACGAGTTTTAGAGTGTTAGAATTTCAATACAAGTAACACAAAATCAAGATGAACTTTGTTACGAAAGATTTCTTAATTATTAAATGTTTCTCTATGATCGTAGTCATTACCATAATCGTGTAAGCTCAGCGGAATGAGAGAAACGTTATACCAAAGCTGTAGATGAGCCAGCTTGACTGCTTGAGCCGAGCCATGACCTGCTTAGGTTTAAAATCGAATAACATATATGTATCAACTAAATAAATAGATCTTTCTAGTGGGGAAAAAATTAATTAAGAATGCATAAAAAGACTTTGAAACAAGTGAGCTCTACTTGTTGACTTTATCATTAGTAGCACCTAATGTGCATGCTTTATGAATCAAGCTTTCCAATTAAAGAAAGATCATATAATAATCCGCACACGATGTTATTAAAAAACAATAAAAGAGATTCTAGTTCTAGTTAATATAATAATATAATAAAGGTTTAAAATATTATTACCCTTATTCTTAAACATAAAGGTCGGTGCCCCACTCAAAAGACAATAATACCCCTCAACAAAGAAGTCCTACTCTTTACAACATGGATTTGTTCCAGATCTTTCATCTTTCATCGTTCTGCTCTCTTGCTTGCTCTCGCCCCTTGCAACCATTGCTGCTGTCAGGTTAGTATCAAATTAGTTTTCTTCTCTTTCGTCTTCTAGTATATATTAATAGAAAGTTGTGTTAAATAGTAACTGAAAATTTTTAAGTATTTATTTTTATTTTTAGTAATATTTTATTATTATTTATTTTATTTTTTAATAATAAATAGTATTTGAAAATTCTTAGGTATTTGTTAATTATTTTTGGTATTTAATTTTTTATACATTTGTTTTTATTTTTAATTGTATTTTATCTATTATTTATTTTTTTAATTAATAAATAGTAATTAATAATTCTCATGTAATTGTTTCATTATTTTTCATTAGTAATATTATATTTAACATTTAATTTGTTTTTTATTATTATAACTTACATTCATTAACTTTAAAAAAAATTTAAATCAGTATTTATGTTTATTTAATTTTTACATTCCAAGTTATTTGCTCACGCATTGTGATGGTACGTTAGCACAGACATTAGATGGGTATTGATTTGGTTCGTTACAGTACCAGTATGTTCATGCACTCAGTATAGAAATCAGCATGTGTTTTACATCGACCGAAACGATAAAAACGGTAGCCGGTACCGACACCGATGTTCAAACGGTATCGATCGGTTCAAATTATGACGGTACTGGTACCGATATTCAATTATCGTCACAAACAAAGTTGTATAATAATTTTTTTTGAAGCCGGAAACCATAAATATGAATATGGATAACCATGGTACCGATGTTGTTTGGTACAATACACTAGCAATTCGATGTTAGTTTATCGAAATAAAAAAAACAATAAAAATAAATACCAATACCGAACTTACGTTGTTTGTTCGGTTTTGGTTCTGTTCACTATGGTAGCGACATGATATTTGTTATCAAACAAAAAACCATAAAAATTAATACATACCGGTACCGAAGTTGTTTAGTCCGGTACGGTATGGTAGCGATACGATCTTAATTTATCGAAAGTTAAAATAATAAAAATAAATATCGATACTGATACAAATGTTGTTCAGTCGGGTTCTGTTCAGATTTGTACAATAGCAACGCAATAGTCGTTTTCAATAAAGTTTATATGGCAATTTTGAAAAAAAAACATAGAATGCAAACCAACCGAACTAATATCAACTAAACAATATCGGTGCCGGTATCGATAATTGTTTTTATTGTTTTTTATCGATGTAAGGTTTTCTTTTTCGTTTACTATAGCAAGTATCGGTACCGTAACAAACCGAACAGATACCAACCGCCACGAAGTGCAGGGAAAAATTACTAGTATTACTATATATTACTATTATTATTATTAGTATATATTAATAAAGGAAATGAAATGAATAGTAATTTTAATACTATAATAATATATAGTTTTTTATTATTTTTATTATTTTAATATTATAATAATAGTTATTTTCATTCATATCAGAGGTTGGGATAAGCTTGGTGTCAACCGGTATCGAACCAGTATTGGTATCGAAAATACCGGGACGGTAATAAAGGAAACGAAATGAATAGTAATTTTCATACTATAATAATATATAGTTTTTTAATATTTTTATTATTTTAATATTATAATAATAGTTATTTTCATTCATATCAGGGGTTGGGATAAGCTTGGTGTCAACCGGTATCGAACCAGTATTGGTATCGAAAATACCTGGACGGTCCTGTTCGGTATCAGTACATGAAGGTAAAATACGGCACTAATACAGAAAACGTCCAAAGTTGGTGCCGAATTGATATTGGAAATCTTTTGGTTCGGGAAATTCAGTGCTGCTACCCGGTACCATTTGCTCATCCCTGATCACGGTTACCGTACGAACAACGGTATCGCACAATTTTTTTTTGTTGATTTTCTTCAACTTTTAATTTTTTTCTTTTTTTAGTTTCAGTGGTAGGGATGAGCTCGGTGCCAATCGATACAGAATCGGTACTGATACCGAAAATACCGGTTACGGTACCGGTATATGAAGGTAAAAAACGGTAGTGAACCGGTACCAGGAATGCCAAAAGCCGGCCTTGAAGGTGGGCGGGGAGGACCACCGGCCAGGGCCTAATATATCGAAGGGCACGTTATTTAAAAAAAAACTCAGATACGTATATGTAAACATAAATAAATTAATAGGGTATACTCATACAAACACCAATATAGGCCTATTTACAAAACTATTTTTATGTTTTAGATTAGTTATTAGCTCATTGGCATTAGGTTTAGACGCTTAGTGAGCCCAATACCAATTTTCGTTAAGGCCTAAGGGCACGTTTTTTCGAGCTCGAATAGGGTACATGAATTCTTAGGACCGGCCATGGTAGGTGTGGTTAGTTGGTGAAACTAGACGAGTGTAGTTGTAATTTGATATAAAGAGGGAGCCATGTCTTTTGTTTTTTTTTTAATTTTAATCCTTTGTAGTTCAACAAAGATGTCCTCTTTAGACCAGACGGTATGGGGGACGGCTTGGCCATGTCCAGGCCCGGCGTCGAAGCGGAACAATGCCCCCTTGGCCCGTCGACGTCCTTGTCGTCTCCCTGTTGCCTCTCTTGACGGCCCCCCTTTTTAAAATCTAGCCGTTTACAACGGCTATATTATTAAAAAAAGTTTTTTTACTTTAAATACGCACCTCCCTCTTCCTTTTTTTAAATAACTAGAGTTAAGACCCGCCTGCGTTGCGGCGCGGGTACATCGTAAACATTGAATGGATTAGTCCAAACGTTATGATGCATTAACCATATGAAAACACACATTTTGACGTATATAGTTGAACTCAATGTAACCTGTATAAGCATTGTGATTGGATCAAACGTAAAGTAAATCAAATTCATATCGAACAATCATAACGTATTATATGTGACCCAACTCAAACATAGAAAACGTAACAGATATGAAGGAAAATATGCACATGTAATCGAAAGGGATTAATTAGAGCTTTCGAAAAAAAGAGAGAAAATAAACCATAATTTGACTTCACTCGGTTCGAAACAAACTTTACGAAACATACATAAAATAAACACGAAAACATATTATATTTGACATGAATCATTTCCCAAAAAAGTTTACGTCGAAACGAAGAACAACTTGAATTTATACGAAAACGTACATAAAAATATGCACGTAAAAATGGTTTCTTTAAACGAAAACGTATTATATTTGACCTGACTCGTTTATAAAAAAAAAGTTTACGTCGGGATGTAGAACAAATCGTATTTATACATACCCGTACATAGAATATGCACGTAAAAAATAGTTTTTAAATAAAGGAAGTATAGGGGTAAACCGAAACAAAATATTAGTAAAAAAATTAATAGGTTAAAAACGTTCGTAAAACCGTACCAAGTAGCACCAATGCCACAACCACATCGACTCTCAACATCGTAAAAATAAAATAGATAAAATGGTAAAAATTACACTAAACGAAAAGCAGCCTAAAATCGTTGAACCACGCACACCCGTTACAGTGTGTTAATGTGAAGAAATTAACCAGAAACGTAAAACGTAGAAAATAATAACTTAGTCGATCTAGGACCCGCCCGTTGCGGCAAACTTTTCAAAAGGGAAAAAATGGACGCGTTGCGACAGGTCTGTCAAATATGAAAAAATATAGCAAAAAACGTTGAACCTCACATGCACGCTATGACATGTTAACTCGCAAAATTTAGAACAAAAAACTTGCGAAAGATAAAAAGTATGAGGGAGCAAAGTTGTAAATAATAAAGTGTTGTGTTAAATTACAAAAGATGAAAAACTTTGATCTAAATGTAAAAATTTCAAATGGGTTAAAATGTAAAAGATAAAACTTTTAGATTGAAAGTGAAATATCAAAGTTTAAAAAAAAAAAACCTCCCTAAGCTTAGGGTACAACTCTTAATGCACAAAAAAAGTTGCTAATTTATATATGGAATAATACCCCTCATTCAACCAAAATCTACCCACTTCTCTCATCCATTTTTTTAAAAAACTCCATCTTTAAAAAAAAATCATGAATCCCTTCAACCAAAACAATCTCAACCCTAACAATCCGAACCCGAACCCGAACCACCCTAACATTTTTTCGACTCTCGGTTACACTCCGACTATCGATCCTTCATGGGCGTCTCTGCAATTTACCTTTTTGGGTTTCCAACAATCACCCAACGCGTTCAAACAAATGTCTTAAGTCCAACAAATACAACAATTCCAAGCACTCCAACAAATGATGCTACGCAACTCGTTTGAATCTCAAGCGCACAATTCGAATCCCAACTGCCAACATCACCGGTTCGACTTGACGATGACAAAGAAGAAGTCATCCCCGATTCGCCACCGCAAACTATAAGACGCAAAAAAAAAAAAAACAAGGGGAAGGCGGCTCAAGGCGGTACGCAAAAAAAAAACAAGAAGAAGTAGTCCTCTATTCGAAACCAAAGGCGAGACCTTGGACAAAAATAGAGGAGGAGGCGCTAGCAATGGCGTGGGTTAAATCGTCAACTAACCCGGTTGTCGATATGAACCAAACTTTTTTTTTTAATTTTAATTTTAATTTTAATTTTAAAAAGATTTAATTTTTATTTTACTAAGGTAACTTTTTTTTTTTAAATTTAGGGAACAACCAAACGGGTGATGGGTTTTGGAGGTCAATAATGTTTTGGTCAAAAATTACCGAGCCAATTAAGTGTTCAATTTAGTTTGTGAGGTAGTGTGCTAGCAATGCTTGTGAAAAATATGTTGGTTTGTTCGTTTGCAAAAACAGTTTCAGGATATAGCCTTAGGATATGAAGCTATACCAATAATCAAATAATGAGCTGCAAAAGTAAAAAATGGACATAGGATATACGAGGAAAGCCCTTGATCAATCTTGATCTCCGACATAAAATCTCGGGAGCTGACAATCGTCGGCTGCCTTATTCTTCTTATTACTTGAATGTTCAGTATACAGTGCAGGATATAGCCCAGATCGCCACTAAGTGTTACAAAGATTGCTAGTGTTGAGTGTAAGTGTAAAAATGTAAGAAAGAGTTGTGTGAATTAGAGAGCTGTAGTGTTGTGTCATGACCTAATGATCCGGCTATCCATTTATATAGTTACAAGAATTAAACAAACTCTCCTAGAAACTTGGGGTCCTTCGAAATATTCCTTTCCGAATGTTAGAGACCTATTCTTCCGGCTTCAACGTTCACCTCTTAACCAAATGGAGCGAGTCTTCAGGAGAAACGGTCCTAGTAGCCGTTATGATCCAGCAGCCATAACCTGCAAACGAATTATTAGCAACTACCAGGATACTGTATCAGGATATTACCAATATCCTGGTTTACCAATATCCTGGTTCGGTATCCTGATCGTAAACAGCTATTATATATTCAAGATATAATTCAGGATATGGGCTCAGAATTCCACCCATAGCAATTGTCCCCAAAAATGTTACCGTTGAGGATCCTGAGTCCTAACGGTTACATTTTTTTACGTTTTCCAAGGCAATTAAGAGATAAGACTTCTAATTTGACAACTTGTAACTGATCAGACTGAAATCACTCTCTTCTCACCCTAATTTCCATTTAACCTTCATCAAGAAAGAAAAAAGGTAAAAATCCCCTCTCTCATCTTCATCTCTTTTCTCCCTTCTTTCTTCACTTTCCGGCTAAAAAATGGCGAGACAAACAAGATCTTGCTCCGGTGATTCAGCCCCCGCGTTTACACTGCAGAATCTTCTCCAGTATCCGGAGAAGGAATGGTGTACCTTGGACAGTGCTTATCTATCATCCCTTCAATCCTCCGGTATCTTCCCGGAGGGGACGATATTCAGGCATCAGGATCGGGAACTCCGATCAGACATGTCGTCCACCGAATGGCTGTGTTTTAATGCCTATCCCTTCACATTAGGTCTTCGATTCCCCTTTTCCGATTTCATCACTGACTTTTTCCGCATCACCGGTCTCAGTTTTAGTCAGACCATGCTTATGCTCTGGCGTTTATTGGTCGTTCTTGATCGAATCAAGAACACTCACATTCCGGAGCTCTCTGTTAATGATCTTCCACTAGCATACCGGCTAAGATCCCATGGATCTAGCAGGTTCATGTTCTACTCCACCTCCAGCGATCCTCTGATTCTCCGAGCCACCAGGAATCAAGAAGAATGGAAGTCCAAATTCTTCTTTGTAAAAAGAAGTTCAATCCCTGGTGGAGCGGATTATCCGGTGAAATGGTTAACAAGGGGTAGGATTTAGGGTTTTAGGATGATCGCCTAAAATATCCTATCCTCTATCCTGAACTGACATTTTCTTTATGTTTCATGCAGCCGACTTCGGGAAACTAGCACCTCCTCTTGTTGATTCAGAGAAGAGGATTAAAGCCATTTACCAGCTTCCAGACCTCAAAAGGAGTTTCGTTCCATTCTCAGCATCCCGAAGCCAACACTCAAGTTCAAACATGCCTGTAAGGATCCTGTTTAATATCCTGCATATATTTTATTACTTGAAAATTTGTATGACAAGGTTTTAAAATTACTCCCTGTTTGTAGACACCAACAAGATGCCAATCATCCTGGATCTCGACGAACTAGACAGCTACCCTACTCCTGTCCAAGTCAAAAAGGAGACTCCGGCCACCACAAGCTCAAAACCAACTACAGCTCCAAAGCCCAACACAAGAACCCGTGCATCCACGTCAAAGAAAAGAAAGGGTTCTGACACCGCTGCTCCTGCCTCTGAAGGGTTCTCATACGAGGACCTCAGTTTCGCCGATTCCCTGGAGCCTATGACTTCTTTCCTCAACAAGGGAATATCCTGGCCCTATATCCTGTATACACATATTGACTGAGTATCCTGGTTAGTAAATACTAAGCCATACCTATATTTTTCTTTGTAGGGCCTTCAACATCTGCTACACCTCTACACCAAATCTTGTGAGACTGTGACTATCCTCGAGGCTAGGGTCAAGAAGCTAGAGACCACCGTAGCAGATCAGGGTAGAATCGCTGAGGCCAAGACCCTGCACTATGGGGATAAGCTAAAGAAGGTCACCCAGGATGTCGAGGTGAAGCTGGCTGCTGCTCAGGTTGATCAAGAACAAGCTATATTTTCCTTTCGAGAGGGAATCAAGAATTCTGCCGTCATCTCCCTTCTGCAAGCCAGAATCAAAATGGCCTACGAGGCCAGGGAGACAGGCTTGGAGTGCCCAGCCTTGCCGGTTGACTCCTGGGTAGCAAAGCTCAAGGATCTTGTAGGCAATGCTGTGCCATATCCTGCTAAATCTGGAGCTGGGGAGCCTCGAAGGCAGCTGAGGTGGCAGTCGAGGCTGGAGAGAAGAAGGATGCTGGTGGTGATGCTGGTCAGGATGCTGCTCAGGATGCTGGTGGTGAGAAGGCGAAGAAGGATGTTGAAGATGCTATTGTGTGAGAGCATCGAAATGGGCAATGATGGATATTGTTGCATAGGCCGGAGCCCACTTCTTTTAAATTTGAATGGTCTGTAACCCAAAACAATTTACTTTTTCCTGCACTTAGATACAATATGATGGCCAAAGGTGGAGGGATCCTGAGTTTCAGGATGAAGCCCTTTGTCATCATCGTTAATATGCTTTTGAACAATCAACAGTTGAAGGTGGAGGGATCCCGTGTTTTCAGGACGAGCCTTCAACTGTTTATGTAAATATGCCTTAAGACTAGTTGTACTTTTGGTGGATGGGTCTCGTTTTGAGATGAAGCCAAGAGTACAACCTTTTGGATCGTTAATAATAAATTACTAACCTTCTAGACTTATCTGTGGTTGTTATTTCTTTCTTTGGTTTTGAGAATTATCATCTAAATATACTGACCAAATATCCTGGTCAGGATACTGATATACTAATCAATGCTTTGGTCATCTTTATTCAAAACGTTAGATAAAAACTTGGGTAAAGATGACTTTATAAAAAACTTACATCATTTAGATAAGACTTTTAAACTTAAGAAAAGTAAAAATCCATACTAGAAACACTTAGGTAATACCCTTCATCATCAACCTTCGAATGGTTTGTAATGTCCCCAGCATGGATGTCCCCTGTCTGTGCAGGATATTGCATCAGCATAAGACGTACTTGAGTATATATATTTTTTTTACTTAGTGATTATCAGAAACAGAGAAATATGTGCAAGCATGATTGTAGTTTAGCATATCTTTGGAACTTGTCCAAAAACTTTAGTTTTAGTGGGGATAAACCCTTAGTATCCTAGGGATAAACCCTTAGTATCCTAGGAATAAACCCATATTTTCGTGCGCTACAGGTGGGAGTGTATAAACTCCAAGACTTAGAAAGGTGAATACCTTTCAAACCTTAGAGAGTATGAAAATACGCTTTCGTGAGAGAGGGTGATCAATTCTCATATACCTTAAGGATCCAGGATATAGCCAATAATAACAAAATTGTCAGCTACTATTATATGAACTGGTCCTGCTATCTTGAACTATTCCCGGATAACTTGCGCTCCAGGCGGGGTGTTCAAACCCAATTCGAGAGAAAGGTAAATACCTTTAAACCTTTGAAGGGATGAGTATCCCTTAAACGTGATAGAGGGGCCAATCCTCTAATCTTTCGATTTATCTTAAGTATATATCCTGGAGTAGTATCCCGAAGCATATTCTGCAAAACACCGTTAAACTTTGGTGGGTGTTAGCTTGGCTAACACCCCTCCGATGCTTAAGTCAGTATTGGGTTTCAAAGAATAATAAATTAAATAAAACATATTTAAAAGAGATAGAATTCATACCATCCTGAGTTAGAAATTAAATCCTAAACTCACTTGAAATAGGCTTTAAGGTGTATAGCATTCCAAGATCTTGGAAACATATCCCCCTCCATAGTCTTGAGCCGGTATGCTCCTTTCCCAGACTCTGATTCAATTTCATAGGGTCCTTCCCATTTTGGGGCAAGCTTCCCATCAGCAGGATTGGTTGTATTCTGAAAATATTTCCTTAACACCCAATCTCTAACTTGAAATCTCCTAGTCCTTAAATTCTTGTTATATGATTTGGATATCATCTGTTGATATGCTGTCATCCTTAGCTTTGCTGCATCTCTAGTTTCATCAACAGTATCTAGTTCTTGACATAAAGCTTCAGGATTTGACTCAGGATCTCGTAGACTTGATCTAGCTGTAGGTATCACCATTTCTGTCGGGATCACTGCTTCTGCCCAAACACCAAAGAAAATGGGGTTTGTCCAGTAGCATTCTTAACAGTTGTCGTATCAACCCAAGGACAAATGGTAGCTCTTCTGCCCATCTTTCTTTTTTAGCACATAACCTCTTCTTTAAGTTGTTGAAAATTATATTGTACGAGTATACTGCCTATCCATTTGCTTGAGGATGTACTGGAGTTGATGTGATCATCTTGATTCCCCAACTTTTGCAAAAATCAGTAGTTCTTTTGCTGATGAATTGGGAGCCATTATCACAAATTATTTCGGCCGGTACCCCAAATCTTGTCAGGATATTTCTCTTTATGAAGGATACCACTTCTTGATCCCTAACTTGCACAAAGGATTCCGCTTCAACCCATTTGGAGAAATAATTTGTCATTACCAACATGAAAACCTTTCCTCCTGGAGCTTTTGGAAGTTTCCCCACTATATCCATACCCCATATCATAAATGGCCAAGGGGATACAATAGGGTATAATGGATCAGCAGGCTGATGTAGTATATTGTTGTGTCTCTGACATGCATCACACTTTCGAGCATACTCTGCAGCATCCTTTCTCATAGTCGGCCAGTATTATCCTGTTCTTAACACCTTCGAGAACAAAGATCTGCCTCCAATATGGTTGCCACAGTCTCCTTCGTGTATATCCTGAAGTACCTCCTTGGTTTCGGGATCTTCCAAGCATCTTAGGTATGGTCTTGCAAGGGATTTCTTATACAAAATATTATTTATAATAGTAAAATGTGATACCTTCATTCTGAAAGCCTTAGGATTTCATCCTTTGGGATATCTCCTTTTTCAAGATATCTCACAATCGGAGCCATCAAAGATTCTGGATTCTTCTCAGGATATTCCTCACCAGAATCCTGGATACTAGCTATTTCCCTATTATGAGGTTTATGGTGTTCCATCGCAGGATACAGGATATGTAGTATTGGTATCTGAGTTCCTTCCGGTATCCTGACAGTAGACCCTAAATTTGCCAAAGCATCTGCCTCAGCATTTTCCTCTCTTGGTACCTGTTCAAGTGTAAAAGTTTCGAAATGTCCTGCTAATTTTTTTAACAATTTCAAGATATTCAACTAACTTTTCACCTTTGACTGCATAAGATCCATTGAAATGCTTAGTAATCAACAGGGAATCAACATATACTTGTAAACATCTAATATTCATATTCTTAGCCAATTCTAATCCTGCAATCAGAGCTTCGTACTCAGCTTCATTATTAGTAGCAGGAAAATAGCATCTAATAGCCTGGGGTAATATGTCCCCCTGTGGCGATTTTAGTAGTATCCCTAATCCTACATCTCTTATGTTGGATGCACCATCAGTATGTAATGTCCAAGATCCTGAATTCTCATCTAGTTGTTGTACTTCTAGTTCAGCTTCATCTTGAATATCACTACTAAAATCAGCCACAAAGTCTGCTAGAGCCTGAGACTTTATAGCATTTCTAGGTTCATATACTAAATCATATGCACTAAGTTTGACGGACCATTTAGCCATCCAACCAGACATTTCAGGTTTCCTAAGCACATTTTTAACAGGATAATTGGTTTTTATATGAATCCTATGCGTTTCAAATAATGCCTAAGCTTAGTTGATGCCATAACTAGAGCTAATATCAATTTTTCTAAGTGTGAGTATCTCGTTTCAGCATCTAATAAACTTTTACTGACATAATAAACAGGATATTGCTGACCTTCATGATCCTTTACCAATACATCACTTATTGTGTTCCGTGATATTGCGAGATATAATGGCAGAGGTTCATCATCCTCGGGCTTCATGAGCAGAGGTGCACTTGAAAGGTATTGTTTCAATTCCTGAAGAGTAGCTTCATGCCTTTCTCCCCATTCGAACTTTTTGTTCTTCTTCAGGATATCATAAAATTCCTTGCATTTTTCTGAGGATCTTGATATGAACCTGTTCAGCGTTGCTACTCTTCCTGTTAACCTTTGCATATCTTTCATGTTGGATGGTGATTTGAGATCCAAGATAGCTTTAATCTGTTCCGGACATGCTTCTATTCCCCTTTTGGTCACCATATATCCTAAAAATTTTCCTGCCCCTGTTAGGGGTGGATTTCTAAGTAATCAGTGATCCTTAATTGCCGTTGGGCTTAGTGATCCTTACTTCTGTATGAATTGGTGATCCTCAGAAGTGCTTCAGGATCAGGATCATGGATCACCATAAGGATCCTTGTACTAACAATTGTCTACTTTGAATTCGAAATTGTTTTGCAGGAGTATCAATTTGGACTTGGTCTTGGCGATATTCCTGGAGTATATTCCTTGAAGTATTCCGCACGTGCTTGGCTGAAAATGGACGTTATGGAGTCGTGGAAGACTTGCACCATTGGCGGAATGTTAGTTAGTGTAGATATTTTCCATTTTTAAAGGGGTAGCGAGCTAATTAGAAAACACTTGGCTATTTTTGGCTATACATGCACTCGTACAACTGCTCTCACCAGCTCTCGTTAACTCACTTGGCGATTACACACTTTCATACACAATACACTATAGTGATCCTTGTACTTAGCTCGCTATCATCCAAAGTTGTAACACATTTTCTTGTTTAATTTGAGTTGGTGATCGGTAGTTTCCATCACCCGAGGTTTTTTATGCCGGAGATCATTCATTGATCAAGGGCTTTTTCCTCGTATAAATCTTCGTGTCACTTGTTCATTACGTTTCAGAGTGATCCTTATTGTTGTTCATCAATTCAAGCATCATATCCCACAACAGAAAGTTTGGTTACATTGTCATTGCTTGATTTTTGACCAAAACAGTTTGGCGCCCACCGTGGGGCAATTGGTGCTTCATTCCTAGAAAGATTCATATTTTCGTGGTCATTTCGATTCGCTACAACCAAACAGATGGCTTCTTCAGCAAAGAACGCTTCAAGTTTGATGCCCTCATTCAGTTCTTCACAAGGCGTTCCTCCTTTGCCTCCACCACCTTCTGGATCCCAGAAGAATGCTGAGATTGCTGCGAAGAAACAAACCCCCATTTTTCAAAAACCACCAACTTCTTCTGTTTCAACTAATCCAACTACTAATGATCTTTATGCTCTGATTTTGCAGATGAGGAATCATGCACAAGAGCAGGATAAAACCAACGAAAGGATCCTCCGGGAGATCGATGAAATCAAGAAACAGAAGAAATCAGTGGAGGATCACTCCCCTCTGATGCCAAGGTCGCTGAACTTCGACACTCCGGTCATAACTTCTCAACACTCAGCAGTTCCGGACGTGCAATACTTGGGTGAATTACCAGGAAGGCGTTATGGAACAGCAACTATGAGTCAGGCATTTGGCTCTTACTTCCAGCCTCAGGGATCCTCTTCTCAACCATCAGGATCCTCCTCTCAGCATCAGGGATACTTCACGTCAGGAGGATATTTGGGAATGCACGCCGTACAAGGATCCTCCCAGGTCCAAGGATCCTCCCAGGTACAAGGATCCTCCCAGGTCCAAGGATCCTCCCAGGTCCAAGGATCCTCTTTTGCCCCAGGATCCTCTCTGGTCCCAGGATCCTCTCTGGTTCCAGGATCCTCTCTGGTTCCAGGATCCTCTCAGGTTCAAGGATCATCTCAACTCCAAGGATCCAACGTCCTTCAGGATCAAGGACTCTTGAGAAGTATGCAGCCTCAGAACTCGGACGTTCATCAAGGAGACTTCATACCAATGCAGACCATTGCTCCCTCTGGTCCTTCAACCATGCCAGAGTCTCGTCAATATGGATTCATATCCGCGATTCCAAACATGAACCATCCGGGAGGTAACATTTTTAATAATTCATATAACACTAACCATGGCTTTATGTAGGATACAGGTGTCAATCAGGCCATGGCTAGGGAGCTACAGAAGCTTAAGGATATGATATCCAGTGTACCAGGAGTGGTTAAACCCATTCCTGAAATTGCGGATGGTAGCCATAGGATATCTCGTTTCGCACCACCTTTATGTGATGCTGAGATACCTAAAAGATTTCAGATACCATTAATGAAGCTGTATGATGGTTCAACGGATCCAGAAGAGCATGTGGCTCAGTACAAGGAGAGGATGGAGATCAATCCAATTCCTGAAAGGTTGAAAGAAGCATGTCTGTGCAAGGGATTTGGATCCACACTTACAGGATCTGCTCTTAAATGGCTGCTAAGTCTTCCCCCTTATTCTGTTACTTCATTTGCTAATTTAGTTAACTTGTTTAATAGTCAATTCTCTTGTAGTAGAAAGTTTGAACGGTTAACTAGTGACCTGTATAGGGTAACACAAGGTCAGAATGAATCACTCAGAGATTACATCACTAAATTTAGCAAAGAATCCTTAGATATTCCTAACCTGGATATTGCTGGTTTACTTAGGGATTCATTATTCTATGATGATCTTGTTATGACACCTTGCAGGAATCTTGATGAAGTAAGGACTAGGGCCCTTAGGTTCATCCACCTAGAGGATGACAAAAGGATCCAGGACAGATTGACAGGATCCTCAAAACAGGATAAGCAAGGATCCTACTTCAGGAACAACAAATCCAAGTCCTACCACAAATCTGACAACCAGAATGTGCATGCAGTGGAACAAGAAGAGGATGATGAGGATTATCCTCCTATTTCTGAATACTGTTTCTCTGTTGAAAACAACGAACTAATCCTTGCAATGCAGAATCTAGGTGAGAAAGCTAGGTGGCCAAGGAAAAGCGATAAACCAGCTGCTACAAAGGATAAGTCCAAGTGGTGTGCATATCATGAGGATTTCGGACATCTCACTGAAAAGTTCATTGCACTTAGAAAGGAAATTGGTTACTTGTTGTGCAAGGGGCATTTGAAAGAGCTTTTGGGACGAAAGAAGTCAAGGGTTCAGGATCCTGAAAGGATCCCAGAAAGGGCTCCTGCTTCTCCAGCAGATGCACAAGTCATAAATTTCATATCCGGTGGATCAGACATCTGTGGTACATCCTTTTCGGCAGCAAAAAGACATGCTAAGGAAACCAAGATGGACAACGGAGACAGACCTGTCCGGACCTCCGTTGTCACCCAGGATAAAGTCATTACTTTTGATGAGGATGATCGTGTTGACATCCAAGATCCTCATCATGACGGTCTTGTAATTACATTGTTTATGTCTAACCACTTTGTTCGCAGGATCCTTATAGATGGAGGAAGCTCTGTGAACATCATTCAGCTTGATGTTCTCAAGAAGATGAATATCCCAGAATCTGATATCATCCCAAGATCCTCAGTACTTGTGGGATTCAGTGGGGAAACAAAGAATACATTGGGGGACATCAAACTCCCAATCTATATTGAAGGATTGCATTCTTATCAAAAGTTTTGTGTTATAAATTGTTTATCATGTTGTAATGTTATCCTTGGCAGGCCATGGATACATGACATGAAGGCAGTCCCATCCACTTATCATCAATGTGTAAAGCTTCCAAGTCCTTGGGGAGTGGTGAAAATTGAGAGTGATCAACAGGAGGCTAAAAACTGCTATACCTCATCAATGAAGCCGGCCTTAAGACCAAGGGAGCAATAGCAATTAAAGTATCCTTCAAGAGATGTCTTGGAGGCAAGAGAACATGATTTGAAAGAAACCCTCATGGATCCTGGTGATCCTGAATCCAAGATCTTCATAGGACCAGGGATCCTTAGCAACATCGAACTGGAGCTAGTATCCTTCCTTAGGAGAAGGAAATCCACCTTTGCCTGGAAACATGAAGACATGACAGGTATATCTAAGGATATAATTACTCATAAACTTGGCATTGACAGGTCATTCAAGCCTATCCATCAAAAGAGGAGGAAGTTTGCACCTGAGAGGAATGCTATTATCCAGGAGGAGGTAGATAAGCTACTTCGGGCAGGTATGATCAGAGAGGTTAAGTATCCAAGATGGTTAGCCAATGTGGTAGTTGTTCAAAAGAAAAATGGAAAGTGGAGGGTATGTGTCGATTTTACTGATTTAAACAAGGCATGTCCCAAGGATCCTTTCCCATTACCCCACATTGACTCCATGGTGGATGCTACCGCGGGTCATGAGTTGTTGACTTTTTTGGATGCTTCATCTGGATTTCAACAAATTCAGATGGAACCATCTGATCAAGAGGATACGGCCTTCATGACCCCAACTGGTATATACTGTTATATTGCTATGCCATTTGGATTAAGGAATGTAGGTGCTACTTATCAAAGGCTAGTCAATATGATGTTCAAGGAGCAGATTGGACACACTATGGAAGTCTATATAGATGACATGGTGGTTAAGTCCAAGAAAGCTGAGGACCACCTTAAAGACTTGGAGGAAGCATTCAATATCCTTGATAAATATAACATGAAACTTAATCCTTCCAAGTGTCATTTTGGTGTTAAGGCAGGTAAATTCTTAGGATATATGGTGACAAAGAGGGGCATTGAAGCAAGTCCAGAGCAAATCAAGGCTATTGTGAATATCAAATCTCCTGCCAATGCTAAGGATGTACAGAGATTGATGGGCAGGATCGCAGCCTTGAACAGATTCATATCCAAATCCTCAGAAAAGTGCAAGGAATTCTATGACATCCTGAGGAAGAATAGGAAATTTGAATGGACTGAGAAGCATGAAAGTGCCCTTAAAGCTCTTAAGGATTACCTATCCTCAGCCCCAGCCTTGATGAAACCAGAAAAGGGAGATGTGTTATCCTTATACTTGGCGGTATCCTCAAAAGCAGTAAGTGCGGTCCTTGTTAAGGATCATCAAGGTACACAACATCCTGTTTACTATGTAAGTAAGAGTTTACTTGATGCTGAATCCAGGTATTCACACTTAGAAAAACTTCTCCTTGCATTAAGGCATCTACTAAATTGAGACATTATTTTGAAACTCATGCCATTGTTGTTAAGACTAATTTTCCAATTAAGAGTGTTCTCAGGAAACCTGAAATGTCAGGGAGGATGGCTAAATGGGCAGTGAAGCTTAGTGCATACGACATAAGATATGAACCAAGGACTTCCATCAAATCCCAAGCCTTAGCTGACTTTGTGGCAGATTTTAGTAGTGATTTGCAAAAGGAAGCTGAGTTAGAAGTCCAACAACTTGAAGAGACTAAGGATCCTTGGATACTCTTCACTGATGGAGCCTCTAATGTGAAAGGAACAGGGCTTGGAATACTACTAAAATCGCCACAGGGGGACATAATACCCCACTCCATAGCTTGTGAATTTCAAACTACCAACAATGAGGCTGAGTATGAAGCCTTGATAGCTGGTTTGCAAATTGCTAAGCATATGGGGATCAGGTATCTTGAGGTACATGTAGATTCCTTACTAATCACTAATCACTTTAATGGATCCTATGCTGTTAAAGGTGAAAAGCTAATCAAATATTCGGAGATAGTCAAAGAATTGGCACTCTCTTTTGTATCCTTTAGTTTAACACAGGTACCAAGAGAAGAGAATGCAGAAGCTGATGCATTAGCCAATCTAGGATCATCTTTGAAGATTCCTGATGATATCAAGATCCCTATTATCCATATCCTGACCCCTGCTATCGAGGATCATGCAGCTATGGAGATAGGTGAAGATTCTGCAATCATCCCTAGTGATGATACTCAATCTCATTCAGGGTCGTGGATCCTCCCAATCATGAGATACATACAACATGGAGAAATTCCTACAGGAGAAAACCCAAGGGCTTTCAAAACTAAGGTATCTCAATTTACAATATTAAATAATATGTTGTATAAACGATCTCTTGCAGGACCATATCTTAGATGCATTGAGGATCCTGAAATCCAAGAAGTCCTAAAGGATTTCCATGAAGGAGATTGTGGAAACCACACTGGGGGCAGGGCATTATTCTCGAGGATCCTGAGGACAGGATACTATTGGCCCACTATGAAGAAGGATGCTGTGGAGTATGCCAAGAAGTGTGATCCTTGTCAGAGGTGTAGTAATATCCTTCATCAACCAGCAGAGCTCTTGCATCCTATATCCTCTTCCTGGCTATTCATGAGATGGGGAATGGATATAGTTGGAAAGCTTCCTAAGGCACCTGGTGGAAAAGTATTCATGCTTGCTATGACTGATTACTTCTCTAAGTGGATAGAGGCTGAAGCCTTTGCTCAAGTCAGAGAAAAGGAAGTTATATCCTTTATTAAAAGAAACATTATTACTAGATTTGGTATCCCTTCTGAGATTATTTGTGATAATGGATCCCAATTTATTGGGAATAGAACCACTAACTTTTGTGACAGCTGGGGGATTAAGATGATAACATCAACACCAGTCCACCCACAAGCTAATGGTCAGGCAGAATCATCCAACAAGATCATCATCAACAATTTGAAGAAAAAGCTTGGATCCAAGAAAGGAAAATGGGCAGAAGAACTACCTTATGTACTTTGGGCTGATAGGACGACTCCCAAGAATGCTACTGGCCAAACTGCATTTTCTTTGGTGTTTGGGGCAGAATCAGTGATCCCTACAGAGATGGTGGTTCCAACTGCAAGAACAAGCATTCGTGATCCTGAAGGAAATGCTGAAAACTTGATTCAAGACTTGGATACTGTTAGGGGAGGATTTTCTAACAATTAGTGATCCTTATTCGTTATCCTAATTAATGATCCTTACTTCTGTGACAGGTGGTGATCCTCAGAAGAGCTTCAGGATCAGGATCATGGATCACTTTAAGGATCCTCGTACTGACGGTTGTTTATTTATATTTTGTATTACTTCGCAGGAATAACAAGCTTGACTTAGTCTTGGCGACATTCCTGGAGAATATTCCCAAACTATCCCGCACGTGCTTGGCCAAAAATGGACGTTGTGGAGAACGTGGGAGCTTGGCACAAAAGTCGGATAGTTAGTTAGTGTAGTTAACTTCTATTTTAAAAGGGGTAACGAGCTAGAATTTAGAACACTTAGCCATTTTCAGCTACACACACTCATACATTCGCATACTTGAAGCTCTCGACGAACATTCATTCATTTTCATACACTTTTACACATTTCACGATAGTGATCCTTGTACCTAGCTCGTTATTATCCGAAGTTGTAAACATTTTTTTCATTTATTTGAGCTTGGTGATCGGTAGTTTCCATCACCCGGGGTTTTTTGTGCCGGAGATCAACTCTTGAACAAGGGCTTTTTCCCCGTATAAATCCTTGTGTCATTTGTGCAATTTACATTGAAGTGATCCTTGTCATTGTTCTACACTATTAGCATCATACCCCGTAACAGAGAGTTTGGTTGCAATATCCTCATCAGATTTTTTGACCAAAACAGTTTGGCGCCCACCGTGGGGCAATTGGTGCTTCGTCCTTAGAAAAATTCGCATTTCTGTGCTCATTTCAGTTCACTACAACCAAGCAAATGGCTTCCTCAGCGAAGAATGCTTCAAATTTGATGCCCTCATTCACTTCTTCACAAGGCGTTCCCCCTTTGCCTCCACCACCTTCTGGATCCCAGAAGAATACTGAGAATGCTGCGAAGAAACCAACTCCCATTTTCTCAAAACCTCCAACTTCTTCTGCTTCTTACACTCCCACTACTAGTGACATGTTTACTTTGATTTTGCAGATGAAGGATCAAATACGGCAACAGGATAAGACCAATGAAAGGATCCTCAAGGAAATTGGAGATCTCAAGAAACAAAAGAAAACGGCAGAGGATCATTCCCCACTGGTGCCAAAATCTTTGAATTTTGACACTCCGGTGATTACTTCCCAGCCATCAGTGGTTCCAGATGTTCAATATGTGGGCGGACCAAGAGGAGTGCACTACGGAACAACAACAGTGACCCAGGCATCAGATTCATATTTCCAGCCAGCGCGATCCTATCCTCAGCATATGGGATCCCTCACGAATTCAGGAGGATATTCAGGAGCGCAGCAGCTTCAAGGATCTTCCTTTGTTCCAGGATCATCCCAGGTTCAAGGATCTTCCTTAGTTCCAGGATCATCCCAGGTTCAAGGATCCTCCTTTGTTCTAGGATCATCCCAGGTTCAAGGATCCTCCTTCGTTCCAGGATCATCCCAGGTTCAAGGATCCTCCTTTGTTCCAGGATCATCCCAGGTTCAAGGATCCTCCTTCGTTCCAGGATTATCCCAGGTTCAAGGATCCTCTTTTGTCCCAGGATCGTCCCAGTTTCAGGGATCCTTCCAGATGCCAGGATCCTTGAGGAGTTTGCAAACAGGAAGTTCAGATGTCCATCAGGGAGATTTTATTCCAATGCAGACCAATGCTTCTACTGGTCCCTCGATCATTCCAGAGCCCCAACAATATGGATTAACATCCAACCTTCCAAATCTGAATCCAACGGGAGGTAACACTTTTAATAATTCCTATACTACTAACCATGGTCTTATGCAGGATCCAGGTATCAATCAGGCCATGGCCAGAGAATTGCAAAAGCTAAAGGATATGATATCAAGTGTTCCAGGAGTGGTCAAACCTATCCCAGAGATTGCAGATGGGAGCCACAAGATATCTCATTTTGCACCACCAATCTGTGATGCTGAGATACCCAAGAGGTTCCATGTGCCAACAATGAAGCTATATGATGGTTCGACGGATCCTGAAGAACACATAGCACAATATAGGGAGAGGATGGAGATCAATCCAATCCCAGAAAGGTTAAAGGAAGCATGCCTGTGCAAGGGATTCGGATCCATTCTTACAGGATCAGCTCTCAAATGGCTGCTAAGTCTTCCTCCCTATTCTATTACCTCATTTGCTAATCTAGTTAACTTGTTTAATAATCAGTTTTCTTGTAGTAGAAAATTTGAACGATTAACTAGTGATTTATATAGGATAACCCAGGGTCATAATGAATCATTAAGGGATTACATAACCAAATTCAGTAAAGAATCCTTAGACATTCCCAATTTAGATATAGCCACGGCTGTTGAGGCCTTTAAAATGGGATTGCTTAGGGATTCGTCATTCTATGATGATCTTGTTATGACACCATGCAGGAACTTAGATGAGGTAAGAACCCGAGCACTTAGATTCATTCGGCTAGAGGACGACAAGAGGATCCAGGAGAGGTTAGCAGGATCCTCAAAACAGGATAAGTAAGGATCCTCATTCAGAAACAACAAGTTCAGATCCTACAGCAGATCTGATAATCAGAACGTGCATTCTGTTGATCAAGAAGAGGATGATGAGGATTATCTTCCAATTTCTGAATATTGTTTTTGTGTTGATAACAATGAACTAATCCTTGCGATGCAGAACCTAGGTGATAAAGCTAGATGGCCGAGAAAAAATGATAGGCCAGCTGCAACTAAGGATAAATCTAAGTGGTGTGCATACCATGAAGATTTCGGGCATCTCACAGAAGAATGCATTGCACTAAGAAAAGAAATTGGATACTTGTTGAGCAAGGGGCATCTAAAAGAATTGTTGGGAAGAAAAAAGTCAAGGACTCAGGATCCTGAAAGGATCCCTGAGAAGGCTCCAGCCCCTCCAGCAGATGCACAAGTGATAAACTTTATTTCTGGAGGATCAGACATTTGCGACACATCCTTCTCAGCAGCTAAAAGGCATGCAAAGGAAACTAAAATGGATAATGGAGAAAGACCTGTTCAAACATCAAGTGTCTCTGAAGGAAAAGTCATAACCTTTGATGAGGATGATCGTGTTGATATCCAGGATCCCCATCATGATGGTTTAGTTATTACTCTTCTCATTTCTAACCATTTTGTCCACAGGATCCTTATAGACGGAGGAAGCTCAGTGAACATTATCCAGCTTGATGTTCTAAAGAAGATGGGTATTCCTGAATCGGACATCATACCAAGATCCTCCGTGCTCGTGGGATTTAGTGGCGAAACTAAGAATACCCTGGGGGACATTAAACTCCCAATATACATCGAAGGCCTACACTCTTATCAAAAATTTTGTGTTATTGACTGTTTATCTTGTTGTAATGTTATCCTTGGCAGGCCTTGGATACACGATATGAAAGCAGTCCCATCCACCTACCATCAATGTGTGAAGCTCCCTAGTCCTTGGGGAATAGTGAAGATTAATAGTGATCAGCAGGAGGCTAAGAATTGCTACACTTCATCGATGAAACCAGCCTCAAAGTCAAGGGAACAATAGCAATCAAGGTACCCTCCAAGGGATGTCTTGGAGGCAAGAGAGCAGGATGTGGTAGAAATCCTCATGGATCCCGATGATCCTGAATCCAAAATCTATAACGGATCAGGGATCCTTGGCGAAATGAAAGAAGACCTCGTATCCTTCCTCAAAAGGAGAAAGACTACCTTTGCATGGAAACATGAAGACATGACTGGAATATCCAAAGATGTAATCACTCACAAACTAGGGATTGACAGATCCTTCAAACCAATCCATCAGAGGAGAAGAAAGTTTACACCGGAAAGGAATGCCATTATCCAGGAAGAGGTAGAGAAATTGCTCCGGGCAGGTATGATTAGGGAGGTCAAGTATCCAAGATGGTTGGCCAATGTGGTTGTTGTTCAAAAGAAAAACGGAAAGTGGAGGGTATGTGTCGACTTTACCGATTTAAATAAGGCATGTCCCAAGGATCCTTTCCCATTACCCCACATTGACTCCATGGTGGATGCAACTGCGGGTCATGAACTGTTAACTTTTATGGATGCTTCATCTGGATTCCAACAAATCCAAATGGAACCATCCGACCAAGAGGATACAGCCTTCATGACTCCAACTGGTATATACTGCTATATTGCTATGCCGTTCGGACTAAGAAATGCAGGTGCAACATATCAAAGGCTGGTGAATATGATGTTCAAGGACCAGATTGGACAAACTATGGAGGTTTACATAGATGATATGGTGGTAAAATCCTTAAAAGCTGAGGATCACCTAAGAGACTTGGAGGAAGCATTCGATATCCTTGACAAATATAACATGAAACTTAATCCTTCAAAATGTCACTTTGGTGTTAAAGCAGGTAAATTCTTAGGATATATGGTGACAAAGAGAGGCATTGAAGCTAGCCCGGAACAAATCAAAGCAATAGTGAACATTAAATCTCCGGCCAATGCTAAGGATGTTCAAAGGCTAACAGGCAGGATAGCAGCTTTGAACAGATTTATATCCAAATCCTCAGAGAAGTGCAAAGAATTCTATGATATCCTAAGAAAGAACAAGAAATTTGAGTGGACTGAGAAGCATGAAAATGCTTTAAGAGCCCTCAAAGATTACCTATCCTCAGCCCCGGCTTTGATGAAGCCAGAAAAAGGCGATGTGCTATCCTTGTATCTTGCAGTATCCTCAAAAGCAGTAAGTGCGGTCCTTGTTAAGGATTATGAAGGTACACAACATCCTGTCTATTATGTAAGTAAAAGTTTACTTGATGCCGAATCCAGGTATTCACACCTTGAAAAGCTTATTCTTGCATTAATTATGGCATCTACTAAGTTAAGACATTATTTTGAAACTCATGTTATCATTGTTAAAACTAATTTTCCAATTAAGAATGTCCTCAGGAAACCAGAGATGTCAGGAAGGATGGCTAAGTGGGCAGTGAAGCTAAGTGCATATGATATAAGATATGAGCCTAGGACAGCTATCAAATCCCAAGCATTAGCTGACTTTGTGGCTGATTTCAGTAGTGATTTACAAGAAGAAGCTGAGTTAGAAGTCCAGCAGCTAGAAGGGACCAAGGCTCCTTGGATACTCTATACTGATGGATCCTCAAATGTCAAAGGCACAGGGCTTGGAATACTACTAAAATCGCCACAGGGGGACATAATACCCCACTCTATAGCTTGTGAGTTCCAAACCACTAACAATGAGGCTGAATATGAAGCCTTAATTGCTGGTTTGCAAATTGCAAAGCATATGGGGATCAGGTATCTTGAGGTACATGTAGATTCATTGTTAATTACAAACCACTTTAATGGATCCTACGCTGTTAAAGGTGAAAAACTAACCAAATATTTAGAGATAGTCAAAAGTTTGGCACTCTCTTTTGTTTCCTTTAGTTTGACGCAGGTACCAAGGGAAGAAAATACTGAGGCTGATGCATTGGCCAACTTAGGATCATCCTTGAAGATCCCGGAGGATATCAAGATCCCTATTATCCATATCCTGACCCCGGCTATCGAGGATCACGAGGCTATGGAGATAGGAAATGATTCAGCAATTATCCCTTGTGAGGATACTCAATCCCATTCAGGATCAGGATCATGGATCTCACCAATTATGAGATACTTACAACATGGAGAGATTCCTACAGGAGAAAACCCTAGGGCTTTCAAATCTAAGGTATCTCAATTCACAATTTTGAATAATATGTTGTATAGACGATCTCTTGCAGGACCATACTTGAGATGCATTGAGGATCCTGAAATCCAAGAAGTTTTAAAAGACTTCCACGAAGGAGATTGTGGAAACCACACTGGGGGCAGGGCATTATTCTCAAGGATCCTGAGGACAGGATACTACTGGCCAACCATGAAGAGAGATGCTGTGGAGTATGCTAAAAGATGTGATCCTTGTCAGAGACACAGCAATATCCTTCATCAACCAGCTGAATTATTGCATCCTATATCCTCCTCTTGGCCATTTATGAGATGGGGTATGGATATAGTTGGTAAGCTCCCTAAGGCACCTGGTGGAAAAGTATTCATGCTAGCTATGACTGATTACTTCTCCAAGTGGATAGAGGCTGAAGCCTTTGCCCAAGTCAGAGAAAAGGAAGTTATATCCTTCATTAAAAGAAATATTATAACTAGATTTGGAATTCCTTCTGAGATTATATGTGATAATGGATCCCAATTTATTGGGAATAGAACTACTAACTTTTGTGACAGTTGGGGGATTAAGATGATAACATCAACACCAGTCCACCCACAAGCTAATGGTCAGGCAGAATCATCCAACAAGATCATCATCAACAACTTGAAGAAGAAGCTTGGATCCAAGAAAGGGAAATGGGCAGAAGAACTACCCTATGTGCTTTGGGCTGATAGGACAACCCCTAAAAATGCTACTGGTCAAACGCCATTCTCTTTGGTATTTGGGGCAGAATCAGTGATCCCAACAGAAATGGTGGTTCCAACTGCAAGAACAAGTACCCGTGATCCTAAGGAGAATGATGAGAACTTGGCTCAAGACCTGGATACTATTGAAGAAATCAGGGATATGGCTAGGATAAGGATGGCCAGTTATCAACAAAGAATGGCTGGTGCTTACAACAAAAATGTCAGGATCAGGAGGTTTCAAGTTGGGGATATGGTATTAAGGAAAGCATTTCAGAATACCACCAATCCTGCTGATGGAAAATTGGCTCCAAAATGGGAAGGTCCTTATTTGATTGAAGCTGAAGCAGGAAAGGGGGCATATAGATTGCTAACCATGGAAGGTGATCTGCTACCAAGGGCTTGGAATACTGTCCACTTGAAGAAATATTTCATGTGAGCAGGATCCTCATGGTACAGATGATCCTCAAAGGATCCTCAAAGTATCGGTGATCCTTACTTAGGTAATATCCTAAACTTGAACTATTTCATTTCTTTATTTTCTCATATAAGGATAAGGATCATGTGTCCTTTATCCATCTCTCACATGAATTTAAGTTTTGAAAGTTCAGGTATCCTTAGCATAACATTGGTTATCCGCTGAAGCAATCCGTTCCTTGGGTTTAACCCCAGTTATTTGGGCTTGACCCCAGTTCCGCCTGTAGCGCATGATGATCCTGGTATAGTTCAAGGCAGTGGGACCAGTACTCGTTTTAGGGGCTGATAATTCCATTGTACTGGCTATGCCTAGGATCTTACGTATAATGGTAGACGTACCATACATCCGTTCCTAAGGTTTCTAACATTTTCACGTTAGCTAAGGTTTCTAACGTTTTCACGTTAGCTAAGGTTTTGGCATTTTCATGTCACTAAGTTCGGATAGTCGCCAGTTAGGGCCATACTCCAGTTTACATACGATCCTTGGGCTTGTCCCCAGTTATCCTTGGGCTTGTCCCCAGTTGTTGACCCTTTTCTTATGTTGGCTTAGTCCCAAGTTATGCTCTATTTCAGGTTCTTGAAGATAGGCAACTAGGGATCCTTGATCCTTACATTATTCTAAGGTTTATCTTATAGTTATCCTTATTATGGTTAGGATCCTAACTTGGATCCTCAGGTATGATCCTTAACTATTTTTAATTTTGTTCATTATTTATTTGAATAACCCTTAAATTTTGACAACTAGACTTGTGATCCTTAAAACATATTGCTTTTTGGGATTCTTTAATCATAGGATATCTGATCATGGATCATATCCTAAATATTTTCAATCTGACTTATTCAAAATTATTTAATGAATATGCATCAAAACAAAGGAAAATCAAAGAAACACAAGGATAACAACATAAGATAAGCGACAAAAGGTTAAGATTTTATTAACAAAGTAGTAACCCTTAAAAGGTTGTCAAAATTACCTACCCCGAGCATCTACCAGCAAAACGTGGCCCGTCCGCTGGGGTAGGTAAAGGGTGTCCATGATAATAAGTTCGAAAGTAGTGCAGGAATATAAAGGCGGTAGGATCACAATGGCTTCATCCCCAAAACAGAGGATCCCTCCACCATATGCAATCATGCCTATTGTTCAAAGGATCATACATGATCCTTAATCCTAAAACCTATTGTTCAAGTACAAACCATCAAATTGTTCAACATCACAACCACAAAAGACCTACTACCAAATTTAAAAATTGGGCTCTGGCTGCGTCTAGGAATGTCCATCATCGCCCAATTGTGCAGCCTACACCTTTGCTGCATCCTCTTCTCCTCCAGCTGCGGTATCCTTCATCAGATCCTTCCCACTGCCACTTGCCTCAATCGCCAAGACCTCAGTAGCCTCCTCCTCATCATCCTCAAGATCGGCCAACCTTGCTTTCCAGCCTTCAACATCCCAGCTGCTTTTGTCAAAGTTAGGATCTTGAGCTTCCTGGGCCATCTTCAATTTTGTCTGATACATCGTGATGGCAGCAGAGACCTTAGCATTTTCTATGAGATCATGCTTCTCATAGTCTAGGTCAATCAGAAGCTTGGCCGTCTTAGTCTTGGCATCTTGGAGTTCTTTCTGAAGATCAGCAATTGCAAGATCCTTGAGCACTGCAACCTGTTGGAGGTCAGCAATCTTCTTGTCCTGCTCCTCGACGTTCCCCACATAATCTTCAATCTCAGCAAATTTCTGCAAAGAAAAGGATAAAGCAGTTCAAGATCAGGTGATCCTCATACGAGCAGGATACCTAGGCAGAATTAAGGATCCTTACATCATTAAAGTATTCGAGGAACTGGTGGCGGATCAGTGGTAGGCCTTGAAGGTCCTCGATGTCAGAAGTTTTCCTCTTCTTGCCACCTTTCCCTTTGGTGGGTGCTTTGGGAATGGAGATGCTGGGACTGGTAGTGGACCTCTTCTTCCTGGATTGAACAAGATCAAGGTCAGCCGTGTTGAATTGGGATACAGGCTTGGCAGATTTTCCGGCACCTACACATTCAAAGCAAGATAAGTATCCTTATCCTATTTCAATTTATTTATTTATTTTAATATTCAAACTATGCAAAAGGTAGGATACTTACTTGACATGGTAATGGAACCTGAGGATACTTCTTGTGAGTCTTGGGTGTCTATCTTGAATGTCCTTGTTTCAGGATCAAGCTTCCAAAAAGCAGCAAGCCTATCCTGGGTTGCAGGTGATGTGATGATGTGTGAGACAGAAATAGCTGCATAACACAAGACAAAAAGGGGTCAGTAATCCTTATATAAAGACAAGACTACCTGGTGATCCTTCTCAGGATCCTCTAGCCTACCATGGGTGGACCAGGTCTTTGGTAGATCCTTTCCGTTTGGAAGGGTATCCCTCCTGACAAAGAAGAAGCGACGTTTCCAATTTGTGTCATTCTTGGTGACTTTAAGAAGGGGGTGTTCTCCGCCGGGTTTTCGTTTGAACAAATAACGATGGGATCCAAAGGTAGTAAGATCGTACAATTGTGTCAGCTCTGACATGCCTAAATCAATGCCTTCCTGTTCGATGATCCTCTCCAGGGTGTACAAAACCCTCCAAATCATCGGCATGGCTTGGATGTAAGAGATGCCGGTAAGGGAAAAGAAGGATTGTGTAAGTTCTGGGAAAGGATAGGTGTATCCTATGGCAAATGGAGTAACTAGAAAGGTAACCCATGTTTCTGAAACATAGTCGCTCAGAATAGTAGGATCGAAGGGTTTGAAAAAGGCATTCGCCGGAAAGCGATGACGAATCTTGTCTATTTGAGCATCATTAAAGCAACACCTCTCATTTGTGGAGTCTTTGATGATCTTTTGACTCTTCAAGGGACTATCCTTCTGGTAATCCTTGGCGGGAGAGGACCGGAGCATCATTCTCAAAGTGATGGTGATAAAGAAAGAAAAACAGAGTAAGAGAAGGAAGAAGATGAAGAAAGAGATACCTGATTGATCTTCGACTGAGAATATAAAGGGAGTTTCTTTCGAATTTAAATGCATTTGATCCTATCTCTATCTCCTATTTATAATCATGATCGTGCAGGGTTGTCACTTCTGTGACGTCACGATTGCAACGGATAGTTCAACAATAACGGCTATATTTACATTAGTTAGTTGCGGATAAGATCAAGAAAATATAACTCGCTTGTTTTACAAATTACTCCTTATATTTTGGGGGCAATTGTTAGGGGAGGATTTTCTAACAATTAGTGATCCTTATTCGTTATCCTAATTAATGATCCTTACTTCTGTGACAGGTGGTGATCCTCAGAAGAGCTTCAGGATCAGGATCATGGATCACTTTAAGGATCCTCGTACTGACGGTTGTTTATTTATATTTTGTATTACTTCGCAGGAATAACAAGCTTGACTTAGTCTTGGCGACATTCCTGGAGAATATTCCCAAACTATCCCGCACGTGCTTGGCCAAAAATGGACGTTGTGGAGAACGTGGGAGCTTGGCACAAAAGTCGGATAGTTAGTTAGTGTAGTTAACTTCTATTTTAAAAGGGGTAACGAGCTAGAATTTAGAACACTTAGCCATTTTCAGCTACACACACTCATACATTCGCATACTTGAAGCTCTCGACGAACATTCATTCATTTTCATACACTTTTACACATTTCACGATAGTGATCCTTGTACCTAGCTCGTTATTATCCGAAGTTGTAAACATTTTTTTCATTTATTTGAGCTTGGTGATCGGTAGTTTCCATCACCCGGGGTTTTTTGTGCCGGAGATCAACTCTTGATCAAGGGCTTTTTCCCCGTATAAATCCTTGTGTCATTTGTGCAATTTACATTGAAGTGATCCTTGTCATTGTTCTACACTATTAGCATCATACCCCGTAACAGAGAGTTTGGTTGCAATATCCTCATCAGATTTTTTGACCAAAACAGATACTATAGAAGAAATCAGGGATTTAGCAAGGATAAGGATGGCCAATTATCAACAAAGGATGGCTGAAGCTTACAACAAAAATGTCAGGATCAGGAAATTCCAAGTTGGGGATATAGTATTAAGGAAAGCATTTCAAAATACCACCAATCCTGCTGATGGAAAACTAGCACCAAAGTGGGAAGGCCCCTATTTGATTGAAGCTGAAGCAGGAAAAGGGGCATATCGATTGCTAACAATGGAAGGTGATTTGCTACCAAGAGCTTGGAATGCTGTCCATTTGAAGAAATATTTCATGTGATCATGATCCGTGATCCTTACCAGACAAGTATCCTTGAAGGATCCCTACTGACAGATGATCCTCTTTCTGGTAACATTCCAATCTCAAACTATTTCATTCTTTTATTCTCTTACAAGGATAAGGACCCTGCATCCTTTATCCTCCTTTCACTTGATTCTGAGTTTTGAAGGTTCAGGTATCCTTAACTAAAGATTGAGTATCCACAGAAGTATCTAGTTATTTGGGCTTGACCCCAGTCATTTGGGCTAGTCCCCAGTTTGGGCCTGTCCCCAGCTTCGCCAGTAGCGCACGATGATCCTGGTATAGTTCATGTCAATGGGACCAGTACTCGCTTTAGGGGCTGACAATTTCATTGTACTGGCTATATTCAGGATCCTACGTATAATGGTAGACGTACCATACATCCGTTCCTAAGGTTTCTAACGTTTTCACGTTAGCTAAGGTTTTGGCATTTTCATGTCACTAAGTTTGGATAGTCGCCAGTAAGGGCCGTACTCCAGTTTACACACGATCTTTGGGCTTGTCCCCAGTTATCCTTTGGGCTTGTCCCCAGTTATCCTTTGGGCTTGTCCCCAGTATATTGGGCTTGTCCCCAGAATTGTTGGGCTTGTCCCCAGTTACTAACTTTCATTTTATATTGGCTTAGTCCCAAGTTATATCTTATTTCAGGCTTGTGAAGATAAATAACCAAGGATTCTTGATTCTTACTTTCAACTAAGGTTTGTATTTTGGTTATCCTGATTATAAATGTTCAAGGTTAGGATCCTAACTTGGATTCTCAGGTATGATCCTTAACTATTTTGATTTTATTCATTTATGTGATTGACCCTTATCCTTTGACAATTGGACTTATGATCCTTAAACTATGTTACTTTTCAGAACTTATCAATTATGGGTTATGTGATCTTTGATCATATCCTAAACTTTTTGGGACATTTCTTAAATTTTTTCTCTACTTGATAAGTTTAAACAAAATAAACATCACAACAGTTGGAAAGTAAAATATCAACACGGGATAAGCCAAAAAGTTAAAGTTATTTTATTCACAAAAGATTAAACCCTTCTAAGTTGTCAAAATTACCTACCCCGAGCATCTACCAGCAATACGTGGCCCGTCCGCTGGGGTAGGTAAAGGGTGTCCATTGTTCATAGGTCTAACAAGTGCAGGAAATTAAAGACGGAAGGATAACGAGTGGCTTCATCCCCCAAACAGAGGATCCATCCACTACCCATTATCCTACCTATTGTTCAAAGGATCATCCATGATCCTCAACCCTAATTACTATTGTTTAAGTACAGACCAACCATTGTTCATCAAAACATCATCAAAAACAAAAACCATAACCAAATTAAAAAAAAAATGGACTCCGGCTACGTCTAGAAATGTCCTTCATCGCCCATTCAAGCAGCCTACACCTTCGCTGCATCATCATCCCCTCCAGCTCCAGTATCCTTCGCATGATCCTTGCCACTGCCACTAGCTTCAATTGTCAGAACCTCATCAGCCTCATCCTCATCCTCCAACTCAGTCAGCCTGGCCTTCCAGCCTTCCACGTCCCAGCTGCTCCTATCAAAGGCAGGATCCTGAGCTTCTTGAGCCATATGTAGGTTGGTCTTGTACATGGCAATGGCGGCGGAGACCTTAGCATCCTGTGTGATCTCGTGCTTCTCATAGTCAGCATTGATTTGGGTTGCAACTATCTGAGCTTTAGCATCGTTGAGATCCTTTTCAAGGGAAGCAATCTTGAGATCCTTGAGCACCGCCACCTTTTGGAGATCGGAGTGTTTCTCCTCAAGCTCTTCAGCATTCCCCACGTAGTCCTCTATCTCAGCAAATTTCTATAAAGAAGACAATGTAAAGATTAAAGTCAAGTGATCCTCAAGTGGATAGGATAACTAAGCTGAGTCAGTGATCCTTACATCATTGAAGTACTCGAGGAATTGATGGCGGATCAGGGGCAGGCCTTGTAGGTTGTCAGCTTCGGAAGTCTTCCTTTTCTTTCCACCTCTTCCCTTCGAAGCGGTTGCCTTGGGGATGACGATGGAAGGGCTAGCAGCAGATTTTTTCTTGGAGGATCGAACAGTGTCAAGCTCAGTGACGCTGAATTTGGAGGCAGATCTTGATGATTTTCCAGCGCCTACACACCCAAAACAGATAAGTATCCTTATCCTGTCTCTTTTTAACTATTTATTCAAACATTTAAATATAAAAAGTACAGGATACTTACTTGACATAGTGACAGAACCTGAGGATACCTCTTGAGAATCCTGGGTGTTTGTTTTGAATGATCTTGTGGCAGGATCAAGTTTTCTAAAAGCAGCAAGTCTCCCCTTGGTGGCAGCTGAAGGAATAATATGCGAGAATGTGATAGCTGTACAAAAGAAAAAGAAGCATATTAGTAATCATCATCAGAAATGAGCTTACTCAGTGATCCTTCTAAGGATCCTCTACCCTACCATAGGTGCTCCATGTAACAACTCTCATCAAAAGTCCTAATTATTATCTTAATTTAATTAATAGGAAACCCTAATTGAGAAACCCAAGTAATTTCGCACAAACCCTAAAATTTTCAAAACATTTAGAATCAGGATTAGGGCCCCTAAAACTCAAGGGGGGTAAAACCCTAATTGATAGTTATCTTCGAAACTCGCTGTCAAAAGTTAGTTACGTTCAAACAGTTACTCAGCAAGCCTATACTAGTGACTAGGCTACCCTAGGCTAGGTGTGTACCATAGGCGAGTCGCGACAGGATCCATGTCACCTGTCGCGACACGCGGGGGGTGCAAAAGTCGGGTATAAATACAGGGTCTTGGAACTTGAATTCTGTCTTTGGAACGACGTAATTTCGAGTTACGTAGAAAGAGTTATCACAGAAACAGTACACTTAACACACACAATCACTAATTGCTGCAACAATCAGGGTAATAACTCGATCACTATTACGATTCAACGTTCGATCGATTATAACTATCCAACGATTGTTTAAGTGCCGCTCAAATTGAGATTATACTTGGTTAATTCATCGTGATTTCGACTTGAATGTTTGAGTACTGCTCGAATTCGGACTATACTCTGTCATTCGTTGTGAATCCGCTGAATTATTAAGTATTGCACTAATATATCGTTGTGAGGGTTTAATCTCGGGAATTGTCGTAACTGTTGTATTAGTTACTAACCTGTTGTGTGTACATTGTTAATTAAATTAGGTTAATCAAGGCTAATCAGTAGGCTTATATTCTGCTCGTTAAATCTACAAAGTGAGTCATTCTCTTTTTATCAAATTACTTTCAAAATCATGTTTATTTTCAAAGGTTATAATTACAGTGATTAAGTTTATGTAATCACCAAGTTACAGCCAGTATGTGGGGTTTTGTATACATTACTTGATATCCGTCACTATTGGACAACGATTAGCCAATGAGTGATATGACCATAGTCACAGACACCATTGGACAACGAGATAGCCAATGTGTGTTCGAGTGACAAGTACTGTGGGTAGTTGGTTTGATATCTGAAACATTGTAATCTCTCTTAATACTGTAAATTATAACAAAAGTGTCTTTTTAGTAAAACTGAATGATTCACTCAGTAATTCCTTGCTGACAAAACCTTTTTCAAACATGTTTCAGGTGATCTGTTGTGAGCAAAAGAAAAGTGCCGAGTAGCACTACAAGCTTAGAAAGTGGCTCAATGTAAATAAATAAAGAAACATGTTTTAAAGAAATAAAGGATTTCTCAGTGAAATCAAGTGTTTGTAAAATATGGGAGTTATCCCTATATTATATATAAACAAGCAGTTTTAATAATAATTGATCCTGTTTAAAAAGTCTTCTGCTGTCGCTAAATTAAATACCACGGGATTTCCTGCCCCGCGGCTCTGGACCGGGTTAAACCGGGGCCAAGGGCCGTGACAGGAAAAGGTGGTATCAGAGCCACTGATTTAAGCTTACTATTGATTTTAGCCTATTAAAATAATTAGGAAATTTAATTGCTATTCTGTGAAAAATATGTTTTATTAACTAATTAATTGTTGAGTTACAGTATGGGTAAACACAAGATTTCTGCTATCTACCACAAATTAGATACTGCAACCACAAGAAAAGGAACCTCTTCCTCCAAACACCCAGCAGACTTAGATGAAGGGATTTTTGTCCGTAAAGCAAATTATGAAAATCCTCTCACCCAAGATAAAAGAAATTCGATTCTTAGAAAGGGACAAGAGAAAATAAAGAAAACCCAAGTCAAGAAAGTGAGGTTTAATCCAGAAATCCAGGAATTAGGCAATAAGTCACCTTGGGAAAATACCTTAGATGAAAAATGGGCAAACCTTTATATGCTAGCTACCGTAGCAGAGAATGCAAATCTCTAAATTTTAAAATATGGTCTAGTAGAAAAGTAATACTCCGTAAATAAATAAATTATAGTGTGTTCGCTTTCCTGTAGTCTTTTGTACAAATCCGTATGCAATAAACTTAATGTTTATTTGTTAAACTTTGTTCCAAAGTTTTAACTTAGCATTTTTGTGCATTTTGCATATATGCTATCCAGCATGAATGAGATGTCGGAAGCATTTCAGAATCTCAACCTCTATCCAGTACCAATTGAAGTCTCCCACAACTTTACTGGTTATATTGCTGATATAGAGGAACCCGTGGAATTCCAAGCTCCACCGCTGGAAAAAGAAGAATCTAAAAAGAAGAGAAGATATGTAGGATGGAGAAAAGTACGCAGGAGAAAGCCAGTTACTAAACGACTTCCTAAAATAGAAAACCCTATAGAAAAAGGAAAAGGAATAGAAGTCGGAGAAAGTTCCAAACCGGCAGAATTCAGGGAAGATTATAAACAAAAAGGAATAGAGATAGGAGAGAGTTCTAAACAAACTGAAGATATCACATTTCAAGACGAAATCGACCGTCTACTGGCAAATTGTGATGTCATTAGTCCTATCCACAATAATCTATATCCTTACCTAGAAACTCAACTACCTGTCAATCTGGAACCAACTATTCCAGATCCACTAATCCACACTCTACCCTTAGGTCAAATGGAAGAATGGTGGACAAATGACTGGCCATTTCAGAATATTGTCAACAGTCCTTATTCTTTCCTTCCACAGTGGGAGCCAGACCCTATCCCCAATCCTCCAATGAGTAACGAAAACTTAGCCGAACTCCGTCAATACGGTGAAGAGCTGATAAATACCGGAAATAGGATTAGGGATATGGGAGAAAGGATTACCTGGAAGTACGATGAAAGGGAACGTCGCTACTAAACTTCTTATGACCAAAGAATAGTGGGGTTGGGAAGAATGTCTGTATAATAATAATAATAATAATAATAATAATAATAATAATAATAATAATAATAATAATAATAATAATAGCTAAATATAACTCTGTAAAATGGGAAATAAAACATTGTAAGATAAACAGTGTGTATGGATGCCTATATGAAATATAAAGCAAAATAGAAGTCGAAACATCGACGATTTTGGATATATATATCTGTGTTATAAGATTTTATGTGATTCTGTGTAAATTGCTTTATTTACAATTATTTGATACTAATAATTATATTTATACTAATTATCAGATGGAAAACGCTAGTAATGAACCAGTTAACGAAGGGAATCAATCTGAACAAAATCAGGAAAACCAGTATATGACTAGACAAGATATTGAAAATATTGTTGCACAAGGGATAGCCAATGCTATTCCAGCATTTGTTGCTGCTGTTAAAAATCCAATAGAACCGCAACAAATCATTCCTAGTAAACGTACTCAGGAAGATAATTTTAGTCACAGTGTAAATGGAGGCAGCAATCATGATGATAATAATCTACGACAGGCTCCACCTCTTAAGAAAATAAAAGCCGCAACACCTGGTTGCACTTTCAAAGAATTTCTTGCTTGCAAACCTGCTGAATTTGCAGGAAACGAAGGAGCAACTGCAGTACTGCGTTGGTTAGAGAAAACTGAAGCAGTAATTGCAATAAGTAAATGTTTAGAAGAAGATCAGGTGATGTATGCGTCAAACTTGTTCAAAGAAGGGGCGCTAGAATGGTGGAACACGGTGCTACAAGCAAAAGGAAGAAGGATGGCTTATGCTATGAACTGGGGAGAATTTAAAATTCTTGTAGAAAGAAAATATTGTCCTGAATATGAGAAGGAACAAATGGCAAATAAGTTCCTAAATCATCGTATGATAGGAGTAGAGTGTCGCGGTTATACTTCGACATTCTTTGAATATGCTAGAGTAGTACCAACACTGGCTTCGCCAGAACCGGTACTCATTTCTCGCTACATTTGGGGATTAATTAGTGAAATTCGCAATATCGTTAAAGCTGCGAGACCTCGCACTATTGACGATGCTGTGGAACTAGCTAATACCCTAACTGATGAACTAGTACGTACAAGAGAAGAAGATCGAAAGAAGGAATTGGCTCAAAAGATTACCCAAGGATTTCGTGTGGGTAATGATAATAATAGGTTCAAGAAAAGAGGAAGGAGACAATCTGCACAACCGCCTTTTTGCAGAAATTGCAAAAAGAATCATTTTGGAAAGTGTAATGTAATCTGCAACTTCTGCAAAATGGCAGGACATCACGAAGAAGAATGCAGAAAGAAAACAAGAGTCTGCTATAATTGCGGAGAAACAGGACATTTTAGACCAGAATGTCCTAAATTGGTCAAGCTAGCAGATAACAAATCCAAGACAGCCGACGGAGCTACTAAGAAGAATGTCCAAGCATTCCAGCTAACCACTCAGGAAGCCGAACTGATCCCTGACGTTATAGCTGGTACGTTCTTTGTAACACCTGTGCCTCCACGGCCATCAAACAAATACCGAACCAATGAAATATTATATTTTATACTTGGGATTTGTAAAATTATGTGTATCTTTTACACATATCAACTCTTGTTTGATTTTAAGCTTTAAATCGCTTTTTGGAGGGTTATACGCGCTCTGATGCGTAAATATAACCAGTTTAATCCAACGAACACTCCGGAATAGTGAAATAGGCTTAACATACCTTAAATAACCTTTACATAACTTAGAAATAAGTTTTGAAGGCTTTGGTATGGCAAAAACAAGTTAATTCGCTTACAGGGACTAAACTTGACAAACTGCGAAAGTATGTCAATTTGAACTGTAACGAACATTCCGGAACATGACCATAAGTTAAACACACCTTAAATATCCTTTATATAGCTTAGGAATAGGCTTTGAGGGGTTCGGTGTGCTAAAATAAACTTTTGAGTCATTCAGGGACTAAAAGTGTCAAAAAGTGCACAAGTTTGCATTTTTCGCGCATAACTTACGTTCTGAATACATCCGGACATCCAAAAATTTATGTAAGCATGACTATATTATATTTTAGTGTTCGCCTTAAGAAAAATCCATTCGTCGCGTCATTTGGATCGTTTTTCGCACTTATGCGCATTCCGTCGTAATTAAGCGAACATCGCGTTCGTACGACCAAACGAACCATCATCTGGCATATTTTTGAGTATGTTTTGAGTTCCCTATACTTTAACTTCATTTTTGAGCCTTGAAATGAGGTCAACGGGGCTCAAACGCATCGAAAAAGGGCTTAAACACGTGCAGGGACTAAACCTGTCATTTATGAAACATTTCTGGAACAGGGAGGGGTGTCGCGTAGCGCGAGCCCTAAAGACTTACCAGTCGCGCTACGCGACTGCCTATTCTGGACCAGATTCCATGTTCAAAACCCAAGTTGCAACTAATTGATTCTTAACCACATGTTTTAAGTTGTTGTGTCACTAAGTTAAGGAGCATAAGTGGTTCCATAACTTTCCGACAAGTGTTCGGATGAGATCATTTCCCCTTTTCCAAGAAACGATCACAACGGTGGACCGAAAACTATATATACCCCATGCCTTTCATTGTTTTAAGGCACTAGAATCTGATTAGTTGTGTTCTAAGTTGAAACTTTGTTTCATACCTGAACTATATTGATCTAGATTAGCATTCGGGGACCCTTCGTAAGTATTCTTTCGTTCTTTTCCTTATTTTTACTGCTTTTCGAGTCAGAAAGTCAAACTTTGTTTGACCTTTCAGCGTTGGCCAGTATTGGTCAATGCGAAGTTCGTTTGAACTTCGCAACGTGATTGTAATCACGATGGTCATAGTCCCTTGGGACTATGCCCACTGATTACCACGTTGTCTAGGGTCGTAGGGTAGGCGATCTGATAAATCGCCTATACCTTCGAACCCGACCCAGTTTGGTCGATCATTAGGATCCGACCAAATACATTAGGTGACCCTAGTATAGGGCATAACCTTCCGAGGTTATACCCTATGGTCACATCGTTTAAGTAGTTGTATGATAGGAAGTTTATATGCCTTAGGTAAATTACCAGAATACCCTTTTCATGTATAATTGGTAATTAAGCATATGTAACCTAAACTTTTGTCACATAACTGATTATGTAACATGTTTAGGCATATAACACTTGTCATAGGACTAGTTAGGCGGTCCGAACGCGTTTCACGCGAACGACGCGTTAAAGTAGCATAAGCTACCTAAACGGGTCGTAATGGGTCGAAAACAATTATGTTAGGTTTCATTTAGTATGTAGGCTTTGTTAAACCAAATGACACGAGTCTCTACACTCGTTTGGGTTACAAACCCTCACTCTATCCGATCCTCCGATTTAGGTCCGGTTTATTAATGTAGTTACCTATATTAGGTGCCGTTTGATATTCCGAGATCTCTAGCATTACTTGGTGATTATCTTTAGACATCTGAACAATCTCAGGCGAGTACATTATTCCCCTCTTTTACTGTTTTCCAAACTGTTTTGGGGTGAAGCATGTGTACCTATCTGTTACTTTCATGTTTTCCAAAAGTATATTTGATTATACATGTTATTACTTATCTATTGACAAATTGAATGACTATCTATGATTTAAACACTGATTTCTCAAAGAACATAAAATAAATTTGTTGAATTGTACTTATTTTATGTTCACCAGACCGATTGTTAGTATGATATAGCGCTATAGGATTTGACACCCCATTCCTGTTGTCATGGAATGTCTGAAACCAATTTGTTGCTCCATCCAAATAGGGATTTCCTTTGTGGTATTCCTATAGTCTCAAAGGTGTATTTTGATGCACTAGGTCTGAATGAATTCTTAAATCACACTATTAAAGTATAGTTGAATATACTCTCATGTGTGGTATTGTACAAAACCAACATACATATATTTATCACATCTAAAGCATATTTTGATATGTTATTTATGAAACCAAAATATAGTTTAAATATGTTATTTATCACATCTAAAGCATATTTTGATATGTTATATATGAAACCAAAAACATAGTTTAATATGTTACTTACAAATCCAAAGTATACTTTTAATATGCTACTATAAGGTTATTTGTTTAATCTTACATTTATTTATACAAATCACATTGAATACATATTACATGATTTACATTAGACATGAACATTTTACATCTTGATGGTTTGGTTTGAATAAGTGATTAAGTAACGATGCGTGTGTAATATGATACAAGCATGGTGGATACGCCGCTGGTACTTCCTATATATAAATGTTTGTATGGTATTACATATATCGCAGCGTTATTTGAATCATTTCAGTTTGATACATATAAACATTTTATACAAATAACATACTTTTCACAAGACATTTATTTACAAACAACTTATCTTATACAAACTCATTTTACATGGTTATTCATTTAATCATGCATTATTCTCTTATTTATACATATCATCTGAACTTATCATTGTTTTCAAATAATTTACTAAAACAAATGTTTTTGGGTTAAGAGTCATGGCTACGAGGTTTTACAAATTATAACCCGCTTGATTTGAGTTGGTTAATTAAGTTGCAATATTACACTCTTTTTCTAAACAAGGTTTTTAAATAAAGTATTGCAACGTCTAAACTAGCCATGATTTTGACACTCCTACAAAACCAATGTATTCGCCAGCATTTCTTTGCTGACCTCGTTTTTACACATGTTTCAGGTACTGCTTTGCAATGATTGTTGATACATGCTACATTTAGGATGGACTCGTGCCTTAGCGACTTAAAACGAGACAATAACTAGTTAACTTATGTTATGTACCCTTTGTTTCTTGTTTGAACAATGTAAACTCTCATAATTGATTTATAAAACGAAACTTTAATTGCCATGGATTTGAAACGATTAATTCTGTTACAACACTCCCCGACATTTCCGCCACGTTTTGTATGTTCTACGTGGTCGGGGTGTGACAGAAAAGATGGTATCAGAGCCAATGGTTATAGGGAATTAGGTTATTAGTAATGCTTTGACCTAGTCTATAACCTTCTTAGGACCCTAACGCGAGTTTACTTGCGTTTAGTCATAAAACAATACTGTCACCTATCCTTAGGCGACGACCACAACAAGAACACAATTTTCGAAATCGCTTTGAAAACTAATCATCTGTTCTAGGATGATTGATTACTGGGTTTTGAACCCTCTGTTATAAGGTTTTGAACCCCTTTAAGTTTTCAAAATCTCGTCAAGGTTTTGGGTTTTAAATAATGTGAACACGTGCAAACTGGAAGGGTGAATGCCTGTATTCTGAGTTTTCTGTCTAGGCAAGCACTTCGTATATATCTCATCAGACGCGAGACCAGTTGTGCTTACCTGGGAATTCTTGGGATGAGTGTTCACTTATAGGCGAGCATGTCTTCGTGATACATTATTTTTGACCCATTTACTTTGATTAGTCACTGTGTGTAGTTTGGTTGCTTTGTAATGCAAACAAATAACCACTATCCTTGCTTTCATCAGATTTGTTTCATCTCATTCTTTTCGTCTAAATTTCTCTCACTCGTTTCCTTTCATGTTCCTCTTTTAGAATGCCTCCTCGACGCGACAATCAGATGGATAATGCCGAACTGGCGGAAATCATCGCACAGCAAATGGCTGTTGCCTTCCCAAATCTTTATGCTCAAATGATGCAAACCATCAACAACAACAATGCTCCATGCAATTTCAAGAGTTTCAACTCGGCAAAACCGCTCAAGTTTAGTGGTTCTGAGGGAGCAACTGGGCTTCTTCAGTGGTTCGAGAGCATTGAGAATACCTTCCGTCATGTTCTGTGTCCTGAAAATCGTAAGGTCGAGTTTTCTTCGAGTGTGTTCCAGAAGAGGGCTCTTACATGGTGGAACGGGGTGATAAGAGACCGTGGTGCTGAGGTTGCATTAGCACAGACTTGGGCTGAGCTTAGGGCTCTTATGATGAAGGAGTTTTGCCCTCGTCATGAACTGCGAGCTTTGGAGAGGGAGTTTGATGATTTGAAGCAAGACAGTGGCGAGCATCGAGCCTATACCGACCGTTTTGAAGAATTGAGTCTGTTGTGTCCTGCTATGGTTACTCCTGTGGATAAGGCGATCGAGAAATATACTGATGGTCTTCCTGATCTAGTTCAGGATATCGTTACTGGCAGTAACCCTACTACTGTCAGACAAGCCATTGAACTGTCTGCCACTCTGACTGAATCCCACATCAGAAAGAAAAAGTTGTTTCGGAAGGGCGACCCAAGACCATCTGACAAGACTGCTCATGTGGAACCAAAGGAAGAAAATGCTGAGGTGTCCAAGAAGAAGAAGCGCAAAGCCTCTCAGAACTGCGCTGTAACTGCTCAAGACAAACAGGTTGCACCAAACCAACCAGCACAACCTCGCAAAAGGCAAAACTATGTTGGTACTGCACCTTTGTGCAACAAGTGCAACCGTCATCATCTAGCGCAAGAGCAGTGTCACAAATGTACCCACTGTGGGCGGTTGGGACATTTGATCAATGTTTGTCGCTATGCAAATCAAGCTGCTGCAAATCCTGCTGCTGTTCAAGCACGGTTCCCTCTGGGGTCATGTTATAATTGTGGTGACCTTACCCACTACAGGAACAATTGCCCAAGACTTGTTAACGCACCTCCAGCGCATGGACGAGTGTTCAACATCAATGGGGCAAACATGAACAATGATGCGGCAGTGAACAATTAGTGTTTTGTTTTTTTTTTTTCCTTGGTTGTTATCTTATGATGTTTAAAGACAAGTCAGTTGTAATTTAAATAAAAATTTGTCGTTTTTATTTTTGCAAAACTGATACGATTGTGTGAACGTTGGATACAATCTTATGATGTCAACCCAAAGACAAACTATTCGTATGGTTCAGTTATCTTATGATCACTTGTGATCTCCCCTAGAACCTTTAACACTTGTTTCTTCTAAGAAACAAAGCCAAACTCTTATTGAGAATCCTTCTATCTTTTTAGATGAATCCTTGGAAATGATTAAAGTACCAAATGAAATTCACGGATTGGATTTCTAGTGTGCTTTAAATATCCATGCCCAAAGACAACAAATTAAAGAATCAAGTTAACTAATTTTGTGCTTATGTGTTTTCTTACATGTTTTGTGGTTGTATGTGATCCATCCAAATCCTCGTAGAGTCTTTTATATTTCATATGAGAGATTCATAATAGGATATCCAAAGTTACTATCTTAAATCCTTAATGGACTTCTACGTTGTAGTCAAGTCCCTTGGGTTTTAAAGTACTATTCTATAATTGGACCCTTGAGTGGTCTGGTTAAACAGTTTGATTTTGAAAATCTGATTAGAAATATCATGTGATGATATAATTAAAAAAGATCCCTTAAGTGATCTATTCAAGAAGATCGCACGACGGTTTAGTTAAGAAGATCATGCGTTGATCTAGTTAAAAAAGATCGTTCGCTGATCTAGTTGAAAAGATCCTTTGGTGGTCTAGACAAATCGCTTCATGGTTATTCAAATGATTTTTCCTCTATGCATTATGAAATGGACTGTGCGGACTGTGCAAGAGATTACGTAATTATGGAGGCCTACATAATTATGGAATTCAGTGCACAGAAACCACAAGAAGTTTTGTCATGTGTTAAGACCTAAAGTGACGAGAATAATGATACGGGAGAAGTCTCGGACTTTGACCGATGTCATTTATTCTCACACTTCCCAATACTGATTTCAATCACACACCAAGTTTCCTATGATGAGTCTTCATAAGAAACGTTCTTCTGTCCGTAGTTCAAAACTCCATGTTTTGTTACTACAATGACTTCACTTTGATGGTTGACATTTTCGCTAAGAATCCTAACATAGCCCAGAGTTCTACTTAGGGTTCAAGGGGTTCATTCAAAGCGAAGACATCACCGTCATCTCCACAAGTTTCTCCTAAAATTAAATTTCGGGACGAAATTTCCTAAAGTAGGGGAGACTGTAACACCTGTGCCTCCACGGCCATCAAACAAATACCGAACCAATGAAATATTATATTTCATACTTGGGATTTGTAAAATTATGTGTATCTTTTACACATATCAACTCTTGTTTGATTTTAAGCTTTAAATCGCTTTTTGGAGGGTTATACGCGCTCTGATGCGTAAATATAACCAGTTTAATCCAACGAACACTCCGGAATAGTGAAATAGGCTTAACATACCTTAAATAACCTTTACATAACTTAGAAATAAGTTTTGAAGGCTTTGGTATGGCAAAAACAAGTTAATTCGCTTACAGGGACTAAACTTGACAAACTGCGAAAGTATGTCAATTTGAACTGTAACGAACATTCCGGAACATGACCATAAGTTAAACACACCTTAAATATCCTTTATATAGCTTAGTAATAGGCTTTGAGGGGTTCGGTGTGCTAAAATAAACTTTTGAGTCATTCAGGGACTAAAAGTGTCAAAAAGTGCACAAGTTTGCATTTTCGCGCATAACTTACGTTCTGAATACATCCGGACATCCAAAAATTTATGTAAGCATGACTATATTATATTTTAGTGTTCGCCTTAAGAAAAATCCATTCGTCGCGTCATTTGGATCGTTTTTCGCACTTATGCGCATTCCGTCGTAATTAAGCGAACATCGCGTTCGTACGACCAAACGAACCATCATCTGGCATATTTTTGAGTATGTTTTGAGTTCCCTATACTTTAACTTCATTTTTGAGCCTTGAAATGAGGTCAACGGGGCTCAAACGCATCGAAAAAGGGCTTAAACACGTGCAGGGACTAAACCTGTCATTTATGAAACATTTCTGGAACAGGGAGGGGTGTCGCGTAGCGCGAGCCCTAAAGACTTACCAGTCGCGCTACGCGACTGCCTATTCTGGACCAGATTCCATGTTCAAAACCCAAGTTGCAACTAATTGATTCTTAACCACATGTTTTAAGTTGTTGTGTCACTAAGTTAAGGAGCATAAGTGGTTCCATAACTTTCCGACAAGTGTTCGGATGAGATCATTTCCCCTTTTCCAAGAAACGATCACAACGGTGGACCGAAAACTATATATACCCCATGCCTTTCATTGTTTTAAGGCACTAGAATCTGATTAGTTGTGTTCTAAGTTGAAACTTTGTTTCATACCTGAACTATATTGATCTAGATTAGCATTCGGGGACCCTTCGTAAGTATTCTTTCGTTCTTTTCCTTATTTTTACTGCTTTTCGAGTCAGAAATTCAAACTTTGTTTGACCTTTCAGCGTTGGCCAGTATTGGTCAATGCGAAGTTCGTTTGAACTTCGCAACGTGATTGTAATCACGATGGTCATAGTCCCTTGGGACTATGCCCACTGATTACCACGTTGTCTAGGGTCGTAGGGTAGGCGATCTGATAAATCGCCTATACCTTCGAACCCGACCCAGTTTGGTCGATCATTAGGATCCGACCAAATACATTAGGTGACCCTAGTATAGGGCATAACCTTCCGAGGTTATACCCTATGGTCACATCGTTTAAGTAGTTGTATGATAGGAAGTTTATATGCCTTAGGTAAATTACCAGAATACCCTTTTCATGTATAATTGGTAATTAAGCATATGTAACCTAAACTTTTGTCACATAACTGATTATGTAACATGTTTAGGCATATAACACTTGTCATAGGACTAGTTAGGCGGTCCGAACGCGTTTCACGCGAACGACGCGTTAAAGTAGCATAAGCTACCTAAACGGGTCGTAATGGGTCGAAAACAATTATGTTAGGTTTCATTTAGTATGTAGGCTTTGTTAAACCAAATGACACGAGTCTCTACACTCGTTTGGGTTACAAACCCTCACTCTATCCGATCCTCCGATTTAGGTCCGGTTTATTAATGTAGTTACCTATATTAGGTGCCGTTTGATATTCCGAGATCTCTAGCATTACTTGGTGATTATCTTTAGACATCTGAACAATCTCAGGCGAGTACATTATTCCCCTCTTTTACTGTTTTCCAAACTGTTTTGGGGTGAAGCATGTGTACCTATCTGTTACTTTCATGTTTTCCAAAAGTATATTTGATTATACATGTTATTACTTATCTATTGACAAATTGAATGACTATCTATGATTTAAACACTGATTTCTCAAAGAACATAAAATAAATTTGTTGAATTGTACTTATTTTATGTTCACCAGACCGATTGTTAGTATGATATAGCGCTATAGGATTTGACACCCCATTCCTGTTGTCATGGAATGTCTGAAACCAATTTGTTGCTCCATCCAAATAGGGATTTCCTTTGTGGTATTCCTATAGTCTCAAAGGTGTATTTTGATGCACTAGGTCTGAATGAATTCTTAAATCACACTATTAAAGTATAGTTGAATATACTCTCATGTGTGGTATTGTACAAAACCAACATACATATATTTATCACATCTAAAGCATATTTTGATATGTTATTTATGAAACCAAAATATAGTTTAAATATGTTATTTATCACATCTAAAGCATATTTTGATATGTTATATATGAAACCAAAAACATAGTTTAATATGTTACTTACAAATCCAAAGTATACTTTTAATATGCTACTATAAGGTTATTTGTTTAATCTTACATTTATTTATACAAATCACATTGAATACATATTACATGATTTACATTAGACATGAACATTTTACATCTTGATGGTTTGGTTTGAATAAGTGATTAAGTAACGATGCGTGTGTAATATGATACAAGCATGGTGGATACACCGCTGGTACTTCCTATATATAAATGTTTGTATGGTATTACATATATCGCAGCGTTATTTGAATCATTTCAGTTTGATACATATAAACATTTTATACAAATAACATACTTTTCACAAGACATTTATTTACAAACAACTTATCTTATACAAACTCATTTTACATGGTTATTCATTTAATCATGCATTATTCTCTTATTTATACATATCATCTGAACTTATCATTGTTTTCAAATAATTTACTAAAACAAATGTTTTTGGGTTAAGAGTCATGGCTACGAGGTTTTACAAATTATAACCCGCTTGATTTGAGTTGGTTAATTAAGTTGCAATATTACACTCTTTTTCTAAACAAGGTTTTTAAATAAAGTATTGCAACGTCTAAACTAGCCATGATTTCGACACTCCTACAAAACCAATGTATTCGCCAGCATTTCTTTGCTGACCTCGTTTTTACACATGTTTCAGGTACTGCTTTGCAATGATTGTTGATACATGCTACATTTAGGATGGACTCGTGCCTTAGCGACTTAAAACGAGACAATAACTAGTTAACTTATGTTATGTACCCTTTGTTTCTTGTTTGAACAATGTAAACTCTCATAATTGATTTATAAAACGAAACTTTAATTGCCATGGATTTGAAACGATTAATTCTGTTACAACACTCCCCGACATTTCCGCCACGTTTTGTATGTTCTACGTGGTCGGGGTGTGACATTCTTGGTCCACGACGTTTATGCAAAAGTATTATTTGACTCTGGGGCAACCCAAAGTTTTATCAATACTTCATTTTGCCAAGCCCTTAACTTACCTTTAACAACCCTTAGGCAAATTTTTACAGTTGAAACGGCAGACGGAAATTCTGTTAACATAAATAGGGTTTTGCAAGAAGGTAAGATAGAACTGTTAGGTCATAAGTTTTCCGCAAACCTGTTACCTATGAAGTTAGCCGGATTCGATGTAGTGTTAGGAATGGATTGGTTAATAGCCAACCATGCTCGAATCCTTTGTGATAAGAATTCGGTAGAAATTAGTACTCCTACAGGAGAGGTAATTTTAATTACAGGAGATAAACCACAAAAACCACTGAAATTTATTTCAGTCATGAAGTTGGCCAGTTATTCAAGAAAACAAGAAATGGTGTATATGATTTCGGTAATCATTAACACTAAAAATAAGGAACTTTCAGACATCCCTATAGTTTCAGAGTACCCAGACATTTTCCCAGAAGAATTACCTGGGTTACCACCAGATAGGGAAGTAGAGTTTAGAATTCATCTAATTCCGGGTTCTACCCCGATAGCTAAGGCTCCTTATCGATTAGCACCCACCGAAATGCTAGAATTGAAAAGGCAGTTAGATGAATTATTAAGCAAAGGATTTATACAACCTAGCTCATCCCCTTGGGGAGCGCCAGTGTTGTTTGTAAAGAAGAAGGATGGATCAATGAGAATGTGTATCGATTATAGAGAATTGAATAAGGTTACTATTAAGAATCGATATCCATTACCTAGGATTGATGATCTATTTGATCAACTTCAAGGTGCTAGGTATTTTTCTAAAATAGACTTAAGATCCGGATATCATCAGTTAAAAGTACAAGAAGAAGACATACCTAAAACTGCTTTCAGAACTAGGTATGGCCATTATGAGTTTACAGTCATGCCCTTTGGACTAACAAATGCCCCAGCAGCATTTATGGACATGATGAATCGGATCTGTAAACCATATTTGGATAAATTTGTAATCGTATTCATCGACGATATACTAATTTATTCCAAAAGTCAAGAAGAACATTGCAAACATTTGCATGCACTCTTAACTTTGTTAAGAAAGGAAAAACTTTATGCAAAATTCTCAAAGTGTGAATTTTGGTTAAAGGAAGTGAAATTTTTAGGTCACATGGTGAATCATGAAGGAATTCATGTAGATCCTGCTAAAATAGAAGCAATTACCAAATGGAAGGTCCCACAAACAGCTATGGAAATTAGAAGTTTTCTAGGCTTAGCCGGATACTACAGAAGATTTATTAAGGATTTCTCTAAGATAGCTGTACCTTTGACTAAGTTAACCTGTAAAGCCACTAAGTTTGAATGGGGACATAAGCAAGAAGAAGCTTTTAAGATTTTGAAGCAACGATTGACGAATGCTCCAATTTTAGCATTACCCGAAGGAACAGAAGATTTTGAAGTATATTGTGATGCTTCAAAATTAGGATACGGATGTGTATTGATGCAACGCAAGAAGGTAATTGTGTATGCTTCCCGGCAGTTGAAAAAGCATGAGGAAAATTATACAACTCATGACTTAGAATTAGGAGCCATAATTTTTGCCTTGAAAATTTGGAGACATTATCTGTATGGAAGTAAGTTTACTGTTTATACAGATCATAAAAGTTTAAGATATATATTTGGACAGAAAGAATTAAATATGAGGCAAAGAAGATGGATGGAAATTCTAAGCGATTACGACTGTGATATTCAATATCACGAAGGGAAGGCAAACGTAGTTGCAGATGCCTTAAGTCGTAAGTATCATGAAAAACAACGACGAGTTCGTGCTCTTAGATTAAATCTACAAGTAGATTTAATAGAACAATTAAAGAACATTCAAGAAACAGCAATCAAGGACGATGCTGAAGGAATGAAAGGTTATATAAAAGAACTAGAGCAAGGAAATGATGGAATTTGGAGATTTCACAAGAAACGAATTTGGGTACCTAAGCAAGGAGAGTTAAGAAATAAGATTTTAGAAGAAGCTCATAAATCTAGGTATACTATGCACCCTGGAAACAATAAGATGTACCAAGATTTAAGAAAGAATTTCTGGTGGATAGGAATGAAGAAAGATATAGCAAAATATGTATCTAAATGTCTTACTTGTTCACAAGTTAAGGCTGAACACCAGAAACCCTCAGGTTTACTACAACAATTGGAAATGCCTGTATGGAAATGGGAACTCATAACAATGGATTTTGTTACTAAGTTACCCAAGACCAGAAAAGGTAATGATGTGATTTGGGTAATTGTGGATCGATTAACCAAATCAGCTCATTTTCTACCAATGAAGGAAACCTTTAGTATGGAAAGGTTAGCCAAGTTGTACATAGACGAAGTAGTATCTTTACATGGAGTCCCACTCTCCATTGTATCAGATAGAGATAGTCGTTTCACTTCTCATTTCTGGAAAAGTTTCCAGCAAGCAATGGGAACTCGACTAAATTTAAGCACTGCATATCATCCTCAAACAGACGGACAAAGTGAAAGGACAATACAAACACTGGAAGACATGCTCCGAGCATGTGTAATTGATTTTGGTGGATGTTGGGATGATCATTTACCATTAATTGAATTCTCCTATAACAATAGTTATCATTCAAGTATTTAAACTGCTCCATTTGAGGCACTTTATGGAAGAAAGTGTAGAACTCCAGTTTGTTGGGCAGAAATCGGAGAAAGTCAATTGTCAGGGCCTGAAATAGTGCAAGAGACGACCGATAAAATAACTCAAATCAAGGAAAGACTGAAAACAGCTAGAGATCGCCAGAAGAGTTATGCAGATAATCGCCGCAAGCCGATAGAATTTTAGGTTGGAGATAAAGTACTTTTGAAAGTTTCTCCTTGGAAAGGAGTAGTTAGATTCGGAAAGAAAGGAAAGCTAAGTCCAAGGTACGTAGGACCATTTTCAGTAATCCAACATATAGGACCAGTTGCTTATCGTTTACAATTACCAGAAGAATTAGCTGGAGTACATGATGTATTTCATGTATCCAATCTCAAGAAATGTTTATCAGATGAATCACTGGTAGTACCTCTTCAAGATATAGAGGTAAACGAAAAGCTGAAATTTGTTGAGAAACCTCTTCAAATTGAGGATCGAAAGATCAAATTTCTCAAACATAAACGACTAGTTTTAGTCAAAGTCAGATGGGATTCAAAGAGAGGACCAGAATACACTTGGGAGCTGGAATCAGAAATGAAGCGAAAGTATCCTCATTTATTCCAGTAAATCTCGAGGACGAGATTTTTATTAAGGTGAGGAGAATGTAACAACTCTCATCAAAAGTCCTAATTATTATCTTAATTTAATTAATAGGAAACCCTAATTAAGAAAGCCAAGTAATTTCGCACAAACCCTAAAATTTTCAAAACATTTAGAATCAGGATTAGGGCCCCTAAAACTCAAGGGGGGTAAAACCCTAATTGATAGTTATCTTCGAAACTCGCTGTCAAAAGTTAGTTACGTTCAAACAGTTACTCAGCAAGCCTATACTAGTGACTAGGCTACCCTAGGCTAGGTGTGTACCATAGGCGAGTCGCGACAGGATCCATGTCACCTGTCGCGACACGCGGGGGGTGCAAAAGTCGGGTATAAATACAGGGTCTTGGAACTTGAATTCTGTCTTTGGAACGACGTAATTTCGAGTTACGTAGAAAGAGTTATCACAGAAACAGTACACTTAACACACACAATCACTAATTGCTGCAACAATCAGGGTAATAACTCGATCACTATTACGATTCAACGTTCGATCGATTATAACTATCCAACGATTGTTTAAGTGCCGCTCAAATTGAGATTATACTTGGTTAATTCATCGTGATTTCGACTTGAATGTTTGAGTACTGCTCGAATTCGGACTATACTCTGTCATTCGTTGTGAATCCGCTGAATTATTAAGTATTGCACTAATATATCGTTGTGAGGGTTTAATCTCGGGAATTGTCGTAACTGTTGTATTAGTTACTAACCTGTTGTGTGTACATTGTTAATTAAATTAGGTTAATCAAGGCTAATCAGTAGGCTTATATTCTGCTCGTTAAATCTACAAAGTGAGTCATTCTCTTTTTATCAAATTACTTTCAAAATCATGTTTATTTTCAAAGGTTATAATTACAGTGATTAAGTTTATGTAATCACCAAGTTACAGCCAGTATGTGGGGTTTTGTATACATTACTTGATATCCGTCACTATTGGACAACGATTAGCCAATGAGTGATATGACCATAGTCACAGACACCATTGGACAACGAGATAGCCAATGTGTGTTCGAGTGACAAGTACTGTGGGTAGTTGGTTTGATATCTAAAACATTGTAATCTCTCTTAATACTGTAAATTATAACAAAAGTGTCTTTTTAGTAAAACTGAATGATTCACTCAGTAATTCCCTGCTGACAAAACCTTTTTCAAACATGTTTCAGGTGATCTGTTGTGAGCAAAAGAAAAGTGCCGAGTAGCACTACAAGCTTAGAAAGTGGCTCAATGTAAATAAATAAAGAAACATGTTTTAAAGAAATAAAGGATTTCTCAGTGAAATCAAGTGTTTGTAAAATATGGGAGTTATCCCTATATTATATATAAACAAGCAGTTTTAATAATAATTGATCCTGTTTAAAAAGTCTTCCGCTGTCGCTAAATTAAATACCACGGGATTTCCTGCCCCGCGGCTCTGGACCGGGTTAAACCGGGGCCAAGGGCCGTGACACTCCACTTCCTTGGCAGATCCTTTCCATCCTGGATAGAATCCCTTCTGACGAAGAAGAATCTCCGTTTCCAGTTGGTATCATTTTTAGTGGCCTTAAAGATGGGATGTTCTTCACCGGGTTTACGCTTGAATAGATATCGGTGGAATCCAAAGGTTGTGAGATCATACATCTCAGCTAATTCCGACATTCCCAAGTCAATTCCTTCTTGCTCAATGATCCTTTCAAGGGTATATAAGACCCTCCAGATCATTGGCATAGCTTGAATATAGGAGATGCCGGTAAGGGAGAAAAAGGATTGGGTGAATTCAGGGAAAGGATACGAATATCCTATTGTGAAAGGTATGACTGGGAAAGCTACCCAAGTTTCAGAAACATGAACGCTTAAAATGGTGGGATCAAACGGTTTGAAAATGGTGTTCGCCGGAAAGCAGTGTCGGATCCTGTCTATTTGTGGATCAGTAAAACAACATCTTTCTTTCGGTGAATCCTTAATGATCCCCTGGCTCTTGAGAGGACTGTCCTTCTTATGATCCTTGGCTGGTGAGGATCTTAGCATCATCTTGAAGAAGGTGAAGAAAGAAGGAGCAGAGAAAGAAAACGTAAAGAAAGAAGAGGAAGAGAAATACCTGCTTGGTCTTCGGATATGAATTTAAAGGGAGTTACTCTTGATTTTAAATGCAGATTGATCTCTATCTCTAATTCCTATTTATAATGATGATTCTGCAGGATAGTCACCTCAGTGACGTCATGTTCACAACGGCTAGTCCGATTATAACGGCTAGTTATCCGTTGGTTAAATGCGGATAAGAACAAAATATAACTTATTTATTTACATAATTACTCCTTATATTTTGGGGGCAATTGTTAGGGGTGGATTTCTAAGTAATCAGTGATCCTTAATTACCGTTGGGCTTAGTGATCCTTACTTCTGTATGAATTGGTGATCCTCAGAAGTGCTTCAGGATCAGGATCATGGATCACTATAAGGATCCTTGTACTAACAATTGTCTACTTTGAATTCGAAATTGTTTTGCAGGAGTATCAATTTGGACTTGGTCTTGGCGATATTCCTGGAGTATATTCCTTGAAGTATTCCGCACGTGCTTGGCTGAAAATGGACGTTATGGAGTCGTGGAAGACTTGCACCATTGGCGGAATGTTAGTTAGTGTAGATATTTTCCATTTTTAAAGGGGTAGCGAGCTAATTAGAAAACACTTGGCTATTTTTGGCTATACATGCACTCGTACAACTGCTCTCACCAGCTCTCGTTAACTCACTTGGCAATTACACATTTTCATACACAATACACTATAGTGATCCTTGTACTTAGCTCGCTATCATCCAAAGTTGTAACACATTTTCTTGTTTAATTTGAGTTGGTGATCGGTAGTTTCCATCACCCGAGGTTTTTTATGCCGGAGATCATTCATTGATCAAGGGCTTTTTCCTCGTATAAATCTTCGTGTCACTTGTTCATTACGTTTCAGAGTGATCCTTATTGTTGTTCATCAATTCAAGCATCATATCCCACAACAGAAAGTTTGGTTACATTGTCATTGCTTGATTTTTGACCAAAACAGCCCCCACTCCGAAATGGCATTTAGCAGGATTCAGCTTCATATTATACTGGTCCAGGATATCGAAGGCACACTCCAGATCCTGGAAGTGATCCTCAGCTTTCTTGGATTTCACCACCATATCATCAATATATACCTCCATTGTGTCCCCCAGTTTGTCTTTAAACATCATATTGATCAGCCTCTGATATGTTGCGACTGCATTTTTTAAACCGAAAGGAATGGCAGTATAACAGTATATACCTGTGGGTGTCATGAAAGCTGTATCTTCCTGATCGAATGGCTCCATTTGGATTTGCTGGAATCCTAAGGATGCATCCATAAAGGTCAGCATTTCATGACCGACGGTTGCATCTACCATCGAATCTATATGAGGCAAGGGAAATGGGTCTTTAGGACATGCTTTGTTGAGGTCTGTGTAATCTACACAAACTCTCCATTTCTCATTTTTCTTTTGGACCACGACCACGTTTGCTAGCCACTTGGGGAATTTGACTTCCCTAATCATCTTGGACTTCAATAATCTTTCAACCTCTTCCTATATTATTGCATTTCTTTCTAGAGCAAATTTCCTTCTCTTTTGCTGAAAGGGCTTGAAAGATCTGTCAATTCCAAACTTATGAATTATAATATCTTTTGATATACCTGTCATGTCTTCGTGTTTCCATGCAAACGTGGACATCCTGCATTTTAAGAAGTTAGTAAACTGATTCTCAATATCCTGAGGGATATTAGCCCATACAACCACCAAGATATCTGGATTATCCTGATCCAGGATAACTTTCTTAATATCCTGCTCCGTAGCTTCCACGATATCCTGGGCTTGTATCTTTAATTGCTATCCTGCTCTTGATTTTGTTGAGGCCTTCGTCGAAGAGGAATAACATTCCTTTGCTTCATGTTGATCGCTTTCCACTTTGACTACCCCTCAAGGAGTAGGAATCTTGACACACTGATGATATGTGGAAGGTACGGCCTCCATATCATGAATCTATGGCATCCCTAATATAATATTATAGCAGGATAATGAATCCATGACACAAAACCGTTGTATCGAATTCACTCCTTCAACATATACGGGCAGCTTTATCTCTCCAACAATGTTCTTTGCTTATCCACTGAACCCCACGAGCACAGTGGACTTCGAGGTGATCTCCATTTCTGGGATGTTCATTCTCTTCAAGGTTTCCAACTGGATAATGTTGACCGAGCTTCCATTGTCCACCAGTATCCCGCATACAAAGTGATTTGAAATATATAAAGTGATTACCAGACCATCATGGTGAGGATCCTGGATGTTATCCCGGTCGTCACTGTCAAATGTTATCACTTTGTCGGTTGTAAGTGTCATCATCCTCTTTGGCTTATCTCCTCTCTCTGCCTTGGCCTCCTTGGCATGTCTTTTGGCTGCAGAATAAGAGGTTCCACATATATCGGATCCTCCAGATATGAAGTTGATTATTTTGAAGTCAGGTGGAGGTGATGCTGCTCGTTCAGGATCCTTGTCAGTATCCTGGCCCTTATTCTTCTTTCTGCCCAGAAGATCTTTCAGATAGCCCTTGCTTAACAGGTAGCTTATCTCCTTTCTTAGAGCTATGCAATCTTCCGTCACATGTCCAAAATCCTCATGGAAGGCACACCACTTGGATTTATCCTTCCAATCGGCCTTTTGCTGGTTCTTCCTTGGCCACCTCGCTTTGTGTCCTAAACCCTGCATGGCATACATCAGTTCAGGTATATTAACAGAGAAACGATATTCTGACAATTCATTATATTCTTCAGCATCTTCATCCTCAACATCATGAGTGGATTGTTTCTTCCTATGAGTTGAATGTGTTTGTGTACGATGGTTTGGCTTTTGAAGTTTTCGTTGTAGTATTTTGAAAACATCGAATTATCTCTATCTTTCAAGTCGGTCGATCGGATGACAAGTCGTGCGGATGACAATCCACTCGGATGGTCATCCGATCGGACAGTGATCCGGTCGGACGGCGACTTTGTGATGAGGTTACTTACTGAAGGTAAGTTCATGACAGAAGTGTCATTCGATCGGATGGCAATCCGATCGGATGGCAACCTTGTCATTGAATATGCTGAAAATTGTTTAAGTCTTTAAAGTCTTAGTATCTCATGATCCGAAGAGTAATCCAGTCAGATGGTCGTCCGATCGGATTGCATTTCGTTCAATACTCAAACTTTTAAATAAGCCTGTTTAAAAAGGTGGGACCCAAGTGTGATCCGTTCGGATGACAAGCCGTTCGGATGACCTATCCGATCGGGCAGCAGTCCGGTCGGACAGCAATCCGTTCTGATTGTTCCGTTCGTCCTACACTTGATCGTTTTGAAGATTTGTCGCTATGTCGAGGCACTTTGACAACGTGTTAGCCAACAGAACCCCTAGTTCGACCCAGATGACCAACCCGACCAGGAATCACCCCAGTCCGGCCGGTTGTCGGCTCGAGGCGGTAGGTCTTGGCTAACCCGAAATCAGTAGTCTCGTGAGTAGAATCCAGATCTGAGCCAGTGCAACACTAAGAGTGAGTAGGAGACTAGATCAGGACCCGATTCTACCGGTTTTGAGTGTTTTGAGTGTAAAAGAGTTGAAAGAAAGTTAAAACCATTTTTCAATCCTTTTTCACCATTCTTGTGTCGAGATCTTTACAAAATCTTTGTATGTTTGCGTGGAAATCGGTTAGATCTCAGTTGTTCCTGGTGGATTGAAGTCAAAACATGAAGTTCTTGAAGAACACATGATGACGTCATCCTAGAACACCCGAAATCTAGTGATTTCATGGCTAAAAGTTATGATTTAAAAGATAGAAAGGTGTAGGAGTGTGTGTAGATCGAGAAAGTACAAGATTTAGGGCGAGATCTTACCTGGATTGAGAGAAATCGAAGAAAAGGTGAGGAGCACGAATGGTTCGGACAGAGGGTTTCCAGAAATGGAAAGAATGACAATGACAGGGGTATTTATAGGATTCCAAAAGAGGAAAGGGTTATCCGATCGGATGACACACCGCTCGGATGGCTTATTCGATCGGATGACATTCTGGTCGGATGGCGTCTGATCTGGGGACAAAGGCTATCCGGTCGGATGGCTATCCGGCCGGATGGCACTTGGTTTGTTTGATGCGACGATTTTTTATGTTTTGATTTTGATTGCGAGCGGTTCGTCACGATAGGGTTTCCTAGTCAAGTTACTTTCAGTCCCAACTACTTCATATCTCTCATAATCTCTTCTCCACTAATTATCATAGTTCGACTGCGATTCGAGTTCGAGTTCGATTACGTTTCGAGTTTCGATTGAGTTCGATTGATTTCCACAGCACATATATATATATATATAACACGCACAAGTAACACATAAGGCACACACACGTATAATTAACCAGATTAAGTTGAGTTACGGTTCGTATCACGATTCGATGTCGAGTAGCATAGCTTGATTATTGATTAGTTAACTTTATCGCATTGTTACTTCCTATAATTCACAGTCGTAAGTCGATTTGATAGCGGTTAACAAATATCGATTTTTGCATTTAACAACACTTACTCCACATAATACAATTAAAATAAGAAAATTACTATAAGTCAAATTCGTACAATCGGTCGTTGACTTTGACCTTGACTTTGACTTTGACTTTCGAAAACACGGGGTGTTACATGGACAGAGTGAGCGTACAATTCAAATGTTAGAAGACATGCTTCGTGCATGTGTTATTGATTTAGGTGGTAGTTGGGATGACCACCTGCCTTTGATCGAGTTCTCCTACAACAATAGCTACCATACTAGCATTCAGGCTGCGCCTTTTGAGGCATTATATGTTAGGAAATGCAGAACGCCTGTCTGTTGGGCAGAAGTAGGAGAAGCCCAGTTGTCAGGACCGGATATAGTCCTTGAAACAACGGACAAGATTGTCCAGATCCGTGATCGCCTGAAAGCTGCCAGAGATAGGCAGAAAAGTTATGCTAATAAGAGGCGAAAACCTCTGAAGTTTGAGGTTGGCGATAAAGTCTTACTGAAAGTATCACCCTGGAAAGGTGTGATGCGTTTTGGTAAAAAGGGCAAGTTGAGCCCTAGATATGTTGGGCCATTCGAGATTATCGAATGTGTCGGCAGTGTAGCCTACAAGCTAAACTTGCCTGAGGAGCTGAGTGGAATTCATAATGTGTTCCACATTTGTAATCTTTAGAAATGCTTAGCCGACGCATCTCTAGCTATGTCTCATAAAGACGTGCAGATTGATGAAAGCTTGAGATTCGTTGAAAGACCTATATCAATCGAGGATCGACAGGTCAAAAAGCTCCGAAGAAAACATGTACGTATAGTAAAGGTCAAATGGGATGCTCGCAAAGGTCCCGAGTATACATGGGAAGTCGAGTCCACTATGAAACAGAAATACCCTCACTTATTCCAGTAAATCTCGGGGTCGAGATTTCTTGTAAGGGGGTGAAGATGTAACACCACGTAAAAACGTGTCCAATTATATAAAGACACGTGTCCTAAACTCTAAAGGTGCGAAAGATTGAGTTTGAAGGACCAAAGTTGTCGTACAGTGAAACTATGAAAACCACATGGACTAAAAGTGTCATTATGCCAAACTTGTGCCTCTGAATGACCTTACATGATGAATATATTCTTAAACGACTGATTGATTGGATATAAGAAGCCATTTATAAAAATAATCGAAAGATTATTAAATCACAAGGGTTAAACGTGTCAACATGTCAATTCTGACCTCTGAGTGACCTTTTAACGAAACCGAGGCTTTGAAATATTCAAATATACTCTCAAGAATAAGTGGTATAAATTTCACGTGGTTTCGAGATCGCTACGCATGTTTTCAAGACTTTGGGCCAAAAGTGTCAACTTGTTGAAACTTGCTTTCATAGAGATAATTAACGAACCCGAGCCTAACGAAGTTAGTTTATTCATCCTAGAGCCTCAATATACTGACTACAAGGGCCCTACATGTCAATAACAAGGTTAAAAAGGGTTAAAAACGAGCAGGGACTGAAATTGCCAGCTTTCAAACTTGTTTTCCCGGTTTAACAGGTCCACGCAGCCCGCGTAAGACACCCTTAAGTCTTACGCGGCCCGCCTCAGCATGCCCAGATCAGAAAACTGTTGCCATGTGCGGGTTTGGCTGTTCCACCGCCTTAACCTAGTTTGTAACGACCTAGGGAGCTGTAAGTCGGTTTAATTCAGTAGCTAGGACACCTGAGGTGATCCTAGGGCCTCCAATTACACCTGGAAGTGATCTAGATTCAAGGAATTTGCTATATAAGGGAGCCTATTCTTGTGTTCATAAACACATTTGCAAGCAATTCACTTGCGGGACTTGCTCTGGAGCTTCCATCAGTAAGAAGAGGATTATCAAGTGTAGAAAAGATTGCTAGGACTTTTAGTAAGCCTCTAATTTCTTGTTTAGTTGTTTAATTTAGCTTAATTACTCTAAAGTCAAACTTATCGTAAATTTAGTTTGACTTTCGTTTTAATTACATGTGGCTTAACCACTGATCAAATTGAAAGTGGTTATAGAACCACATTAGTGTAGGTGATTAACCCTTAAAAGGGCACCTCCTAATTATCTCATTTGACTGGTCAATTGTCGGGTCAAAGTAGTTTGACAAAAAGTCAAACTGGACAGAAATTACAAAAATGATTCTAATTAATAAAACAGATGTTCTAAATTATATTTTAACATTCTAATGACTTGGTAATCAATATTAAAACATGTTTTATCAGTCCTAACCCGGCAATTAATAGTCTAAGGTCAGTTTATAACCGAAAGTCGCAAAAGCTTGACTTTTGCTTTGACTTTCAGTTCTGACCCGTTCAAGCTTAATTCTTCCATGTTTTAAGCTTCCATTAGGACCACATTACTTAGTAGTATAACCCTCTGGAGTTATATTGCATGGTGCCTAGTGGTTTGAATTATATGCACTTGATCGTTATCATGCTTAATAATGCCATAAACGCCCTTTTTACATACAACTGAGATTTTTAACAATGTGATTGAACTAACACCTTTGCTACTGATATTTAGACATGTCCTAAAATTTTGACATCAATTTGAGGTCTAGAATTTAAGTTATGCTCAATAGCGTAACTAAGGAGCTTTTTATTATCTGAAATGGCATAATTAACATAAAGCCTATCTAAACCCAAATTTTGACATTAAACTTTACACCTACTGATGTAAAATAATATTTTGAGATTTTTAAATATTTTTAATTATTTTTAGGCTGAGCATAACATAGAATTATAGCTTGATTTCGATAAATGTCGGTTTTACCCTTTTCATGCATAAAATGAGTTTTACATAACTTTTTAGTGTCAAACCTTTTGCTACTGATTTTATATGATAAATAAAGTACTTTGAACTTTATAAACTGATCAAAAACTCAGATTTCCTATTTTAACCCGAAAACCCCTTTAAACCGACTTTTAAGCGTTTTTAGCACCTATTATGGGTCAAAACTATTTTTAACATATAAAACTTATTACTCACTGATATTTTAAGATAATTTATATAATTAAACAGTAAACCAAAGTTTTTAAACTCAGAAGTCTATTTTGACCTTTAAAGCCTATGTAAAATTACCAAAATTCCCCTACGGGACATAGTTTGGATACATAGGATAAATTTTACATATATAAAATACCCTACTGATATAACTTATAAAAATACATATTTTTACTGATTAAATCTGATCTGAAACTCAGTTGCACATTTAAACTCTTTTATGGGCACTAAAATTACCAAAATACCCTTATGGGACTTATTTTGGTTTAAATTACTTTTTGGGCATATGTGTTAACATTCTACTGATGTATTAACATATTTTGAGCATAATAATGATTAAGACCTGTATATAATTTAATTGGAGACCCGTTACGCGTTTACGCGTTCGGATCGGCTTATGTGACTAGTTTACATATAATAGTCGAAACGGGCTTAAACTTATCATTAAGTTCTTAATTTCCAGAATGTGTTTAGTTTACCCATATTATACAAGTATCCAAGCTTGTCGGGTCTAAACCACATTCTGTTCCGGTCTCCGCTTAATCTAGCGTTTGAGCCGTAAGGTTTCTTTCTAGCTAGCCGGTCTAAGTCCTTGACTTAATTAAAGACCCGTTAGCATCCTAATAGGTTAATAAACCTTCTATACAGATTAAATAGCTTCCGGTAGAAGGTGCCTTCGAAAAGCTTTAAGATTTTACTGCTAGCATCAGGTAAATACCTTTAACTTATTTTCCTTATTCGGGCTTGGGATATGGTATTATAATAATACCACTTGGTCGGGTATGAAATCATTTAATCGGATTGTGATTAATAAATTTGCATAACCCGTTTTAATCTGTCTTGTTTGATAACATAAGCATTGGGGGTTAATTCGACCGTGTCCTGGATATCCTCGGCACATTTTTATTTAGGAGTTAACTGCCATTTTCGTCCCTGTGGTTTGGTCACTTTGGCCATTTCAGTCCATTTTTCAAAAAATGTGCCATTTTCCTCCCCGACGTTCTGGAAAGGTGCCATTTCAGTCCAAAAATCATAACCCAGTTAAGTCGGTTTGTAAATAAGGACTGATTGTGTAAATTTGTAACATAAAGGACCATTTAAGTAAAATGTATAAATATTAATATAATTATAAAATATATAATATATATTTATATAATGTATACACACAGACGAGAGAGGGAGAAAGTCGGAGAGAGAGAGAGAGACGTTGAGGGTGGTGGTTCCGGCGGCGGCGGTGGTGATGATGATAACAGATGATGACGATGATGATAACAGAAAGTCGGAGAGAGAGAGAGAGAGAGAGAGACGTTGATCGATGATGGTTCCGGCGGCGGCGGTGGTGATGATGGGGGTGCCGTTTTTCCAGTGGTGATAACAGAAAGTCAGAGAGAGAGAGAGATAACGACGAGAGAGAGAAAGAGAGAAGGAGGCGGGAGAGAGAACCGGCGACGGTGGGGGTGCCGTTTTTCCGGTGAGTTGCAGGCGGCGGCAGTGGTGATGAAGGTCTGATGATGATGATGAAGATCGCGATGATGATGATGAAGGTCGATGATGAAGGTCTGATGATGAAGGTCGATGATGAAGGTCACTCACCGGAAAAACGGCACCCCCATCATCACCACCGCCGCCGCCGGAACCTCATCGATCAACGTCTCTCTCTCTCTCTCTCTCCGACTTTCTGTTATCATCATCGTCATCATCTGTTATCATCATCACCACCGCCGCAGCCGGAACCACCACCATCAACGTCTCTCTCTCTCTCCGACTTTCTCCCTCTCTCGTCTGTGTGTATACATTATATATATATATTATATATTTTATAATTATATTAATATTTATACATTTTACTTAAATGGTCCTTTATGTTACAAATTTACACAATCAGTCCTTATTTACAAACCGACTTAACTGGGTTATGATTTTTGGACTGAAATGGCACCTTTCCAGAACGTCGGGGAGGAAAATGGCGCATTTTTGAAAAATGGACTGAAATGGCCAAAGTGACCAAACCACAGGGACGAAAATGGCAGTTAACTCTTTATTTAAAAATGGCCACGACCTATGCACGGGGTGTAGGCATACACCTGACAGATGCAAATACTAAATATAAACCCACATGTTGGGGATAACTCCTTTGTGGGTTCTATAAGTGGTGAGTCGGTTAATCACGACCGGCTTCCAACCGGCCCCAATTGTATGACAAACATATAAATCTGTATACAAGATTATATTTAAATAATTGTCCCAAGTTATAAAAGATTTACGCCATGTGCACCTAAATCAATTTTCATAAATATTTTTAAAAGAGTCAGTTAATTGTATTTACCAGTGTATACTGACGTATTTTCTTAAAGACTGATCTGACAGGTACCTCTCGAAATAGGCTGGAGCTATAGGGTGTCAATAGAGGATCTTGCAAATCCATAAGATGCCTGATGTCTGTTATTTTGTTTCTTTGTACATTTATGATCCGCCTGTGGATCTTATTACATTCCAGTCTGTACATTCATAAATTCGAACACTCAGACAGTATGGTTTGTAATAGTTTATTCACCAAGACTTCCGCTGTGCTATTATATTGTGTGTATTGACTATGATGATATCAACTACGTCACGATACTCCCCGCCGGGCCCACCGGTCATATGTGGAAATATCAGTGTGTGACACCTAAGCACCTGTCACATACGTTAAAGTAAAAGTCAATACACATAGTGTAAAGGTGAACATACAAGTTTAATAGATATAATAGAGTTCGAAATCGTTACGCATAACCAGCACGTACACAGTGTGAAACGAAGCATGTTAATTATTGACATGAACCTATCGATACCAATGACTGCGGGTTGACTGCCCAAGGTAGTTCGTAATACACACTCACCACTGTGAGCCATGTAACAAATTGTCCTTAACAACCCCTGAGTGAACAGGTGCTGAGTCCAAACAAATAGTACTATCGTTGCTAAGGCAGGTAGACAACATTCCACGTGTAAACATAACAAACAAGCATTCATTAAGTCACGTATAGCATGCGGTGATGGTTAGCGTTAAAGTATTGCGTAGTGTGTTCGATGTGATTTAGTATAAGTAACGTATCTAACACCCAAAAGTGCGTAAAGCAAAAAGGGTTCGAGTATACTCACAGCGATTGATGGATTGAAGGGAGCGCTTAGAGCAGAAATTAGCCTGATTAGAATGATAGTATAACGATAAGCGACGCGTAAAACGGAAGAAAGTGTCAGTGGGTCGAACAGCAATCCGATCGGATGGCAATCCAATCGGGTAGCCGGTCGATCGGGTGACAATCCGCTCGGATGGTCATCCGATCGGGTGACCTTTCGAGTGGATTGTTATTTCGCTTGGGAAAGATGTGTTTGTGTATGATGGCTTGTCTTTTGAAGTTTTCGTTGTAGCATTTTGGAGATAGAGAAGTATCTCTACCTTTCAGGTCGGTCGATCGAACGACCGTTCGATCGAACGACAAACCGATTGGTTGGACACTTTTGGTAAGAACAAGTTCACAGCAGTTGGTCACTCGGTCGGATGGTAGTCCGATCGGGTGGCAACCCTGGTGCATTGAACATGTTGAAAATTGTTTAAGTATTGAAGTTTCAAAACATCACATGGTCGGATGGTCGGTCGATCGAGTAGCAATCCGATCGGACGGCGATCCGTTCGGTGTTCCAAAACTCTTGAAGTTGGAAAAAAAAGTTAAGTGTGAGGCCAAGATGCAAGCCGATCGGGTGACAATCCGATCGGACAGTAGTCCGATCGGGCGACACTCCAACCTGATCGTCTTCTTCCTTGGTCATTTTGATAGTTTGTTGTTTTATCGAGACGGTGTGACAACGTGCTAAGCAACAGAACCCCATCTTGGCCCCAATGACCCGATTGAACAGGAATCACCCAAGTTTAACCAGTTAATCGGTTCAAGACGGTTGTTCTTGGTTAACCTGAAATCGGTGGTCTCGTGGATAGAATCCAGATCTTGAACCAACACAACCACAAGAATGAGTAGTAGATCAGGACAAGCTCTGATTCTACCGGTTTTGAGTGCATTGAGTGTAAAAGAGTTGAAAGAAAGTTGGAAACCATCTTTCAATCCTTTTTCACCTTGATTATGTTCAGATCTATGAAAGATCTTTGTTTATTCGTGTGGAAATCGTTCAGATCTAAGTTGTTCTTAGTGGATTGAAGCCAAAACAAGAAGTTATCAAGAACATCATGATGACATCATCCTAGAACACCTCAATTCTAGTGATTTCACGGTTAAAAGTTAAGATTCAAAAGATAGAAAGGTGTAGGAGTGCGTGTAGATTAAGAAAGTACAAGATTTAGGTTGAGATCTTACCAGAATCGCGAGAAATCGATGAAAAGGTGAGATTGGAGCGCTGGTCGGATAGGAGAGTGCAAAAGTGGTAAGTTGTGATGTTGATAGGGGTATTTATAGGGTTTCCCAAAAAGGAAAGGGGAGGAGAGGGGCTGATCGATCGGGTGGCAGCCTGATCGAATGGCTGGTCGATCTGCTGGTCACTTGGTTGATTAGCCACTTGATTCAAGTGTTCGGTGCGACAAGTTTTGCTTTCGATTGCGATAGCGAGCGTTGCGATGCGATAGAGTTTCCTAGTCAAATTACTTTTAATCCCAACTACTATATTAACATACAAATCATCCTTATTTCATATTCGCTTAGCGTTTGCGATTCGATTGCGATTAAGTTTCGATTGCGTTTTGATTAATCACCACACATAACCATAATTAAACATGCACAAGTAACACATAAGGCACACACACACATAGAACAATATCCAGAACGCGTAATTCGAGTTGCGAGTGCGATTGTGATAGCGATAAATCGATAAAACATGCGATAAATATCGAATAAACCTCGATTATTAATAAGTACTCCACATAATATGTAACAACTCTCATAAAAAGGTCCTAATTATTACTTTAATTGATCATTAGGAAACCCTAATTGAGACACCCAAGTGATTATGCGCAAACCCTAAAATTTTTAGAACAATTGAAATCAGGATTAGGGCCCCTAAAACTCGGGGGGGGGGGGCATTTCCTACTTGACGATTATCCTCTTAATTCATTATCAGAATAAAAAATTCAAGAATCATCGACTCAGCAGGCCTAGTCCCACACGTGGCAACACTATGGTCCTTAGGTGTCCCTTGCGCATCGTAGGGGTATTAGTGCTACGGTGCGCAAGGCTGGTCAAAATCTGGGTATAAATAGAGGACTTTGGGAATTGATTCTGGACGATTGAACGACGCTCAAATTCACTTTGTGCGCTGAGATAAGTTCTGTATACTCCAATTAACACACACAGGCACTAAATCGACGCCGCAATCAGGGTATTAGCACGATCGCTATTACGATTCATTTTCCGATCGATCAATATATCCAATGGATGTTTAAGTGCCGCCCACATTAGGGCTATACTTTGTCGTTCGTCGTTAAATCGATGGATGTTTAAGTATCATACTTTGTCGTTCGTCGTTAATTCGATGGATGAAGTATCGCACTTTGTCGTTCGTTGTGAGAATTTGATCTCGTGAGTTATCGTAAATGCTGGATTGATTACTAACCCCGAATTGTGTGCCTGTTATAAAAATTTAGGTTGAAAAGGCTAAATCAGTAGGCTAAACTCTGCCCGTATAAATTTGCAATGTGAGTCATTTTTTTTATCAACTATTTTACAATACCTCAAATTATTTTCAAGGTTATAATTACAGGGACTAAGTCGTGGATATCTTGAATTACTGGTTAGTGGGGTATTGTGCACATTACTAATTTTCTCCCAGTTAGGTTCATTGACCTACAGGAATAATCATCACTATTTAGGTTCATTGATCTAAACAGTGGTATGACCATCGTCACCATTGTGACATATCACCATTGTGACATGTCACCATTGATACAGGATGCCAGATAAAAATAAGATAGAAGCCATTGTAATCGCTCTTATGCTGTAATTAATAACTATGCATCATTATGCAAAATAGAATGATTCACTCAGTATTTCCCGCTGACAAAACTTTTTCAAACATGTTTCAGGTAATCTATTATAATCCAGGAAAAGTGCCATATAGCACTACAAGCTCAAAGAAGTGGCTCAGTATAAAATAAAGAAACATGTTTTGTAAAATAAAAGATTTCTTCGTGAAATCAAATGATTGTAAATTACCGGGGTTTTATCCCGCGTTGTGAAATAAATAATCGGGAAATATTTACATTTTAAAAGATCCTGATGAAAACTTCCGCTGTCAAACTCAATTAATTAAATACCGCAGGATTTCTGTCCCGCGGCTCCTGAAACGGGTCAAACCGGGTCGGGGGCCGTGACAGAAAAAGGTGGTATCAGAGCCACTTATTTAAGCCAATTAAGTTTTTAGAAAATACTTAATTTTTATTAATTGCTATTTTGTGATTATATGTTTTAATTATTTGACTAATTTTGAATAGTATGGGCAGATTTTTATATGTTAGCTACTGTAATAGTAAATATAAATCTTTAAATATTCTGATTCCAAGTTTAGCACTTTTATTATCTACAGTTTAGAAACCTTATAAATAAATTTACAAATAAAACCTAGTATGTTTTAACTTTCAGTTGTTTTGGTAGTATGAAATACTATTTAAAAAGTTGTTCTATAAAATTTTGTTATGACTTAGTAATTGTGTGTATTTTGCTAAACAGCATGAGTGATTTGTCGGAAGCTCTTCAGAATTTAAATCTCTATCCAGTAAGAATAGAAGTTTCCAGAGATTTCAATAGGTATATTCCAGACATAGAAGAACCTATAGAATTCAACGTTTTACCTCTTGAGAAACCTAAGCCTAAGAAAATGGAAATTGGGGAAAGTTCTAGGCAAATTGAGGGATTACCATCTCAAGAAGAACTAGATTTTATAATGGCAACAGATGATACTATTGAGCCTGTTAATGAAAATGATTTTATTCATTCTCTTGAAACACAACTACCAATGAACTTAGAACCAGTTATTCCAAAACCTTCAATCCACTGGCAGATAGACGAATGGTTGAATAATGAAATATTGTTACAAAACCATCCCTATAGGCTTTTTCCTAAATTCAAACCGGAACCTTTACCAAAATCACCAATGAGTAACGAGAATATGGCTAAACTCCATCATTTTGACAAAATGGATGCTGGGAATAGGATCCAAGAGATTTTGGGACAGATCTCCTGGAAATACAATGAGAAGGAACGCCGTTACTAGAATATCACCTGACAAAGGATAGGGGATTATGAAATAGTAATAGTAAAATCAGTTTGTGTAAAATAAATAATAAAACGGGTGTATATAGAAGCATGATATAATCTTTACAACAAATGAAATATTAGAAAAGTTACAATTTTGTTTGTATATTCATGTGCAACTAAATTGTGACATTGGATTATTTCCTTTATACTAATTATTTATCTATAAATTAGATATCAGATGGAAAACGCTAATAATGAACCGGTTAATGAGGTTAATCAATCTGAGCAACAACCGGGGGACCAATATGTGACTAGGCAAGATATAGAAAATATCGTTGCTCAAGGGATAGCCAACGCTATTCCAGAAATAGTTGCTCAAGGGATAGCCAATGCTATTCCAGCAATCATTGCTGCTGTTAAAAATCCAATTGAACCTCAACAAATTATTCCAAGCAAACGTATTTCTGAAGATAATTTCAGTAATAGCGTAAACGGAGGCAATAATCATGTTAATCATGATAAAGAACCACGGCAAGCTCCGCTCCCTAAGAAAAGGAAAGTTGCAACGCCTAGTTGCACTTACAAAGAATTTCTTGCTTGTAAACCCACTGAGTTTGCTGGCAATGAAGGAGCGACTGCGGCACTGCGTTGGTTAGAGAAAACCGAGGCAGTAATTGCCATAAGTAAATGTGCTCAGGATGATCAGGTCATGTATGCGTCAAATATTTTCAAAGAAGGGGCGCTAGAATGGTGGAACACAGTGTTACAGGCAAAAGGAAGAAGGATAGCATATGCTATGAACTGGGAAGAATTTAAGAGCTTTGTAGAAAGAAAATTCTGTCCTGAGTATGAAAAAGAACAAATGACAAATAAGTTTCTAACCCATCGGATGGTGGATGTAGATTGTCGAGGGTATACTTCGACATTCTTCGAATATGCTCGAGTGGTACCAACACTGGCTTCGCCAGAGCCGGTACTTATTTCTCGTTATATTTGGGGATTGATTTCCGAAATCCGTAATATCGTCAAAGCTGCGAAACCTCGCACGATTGATGATGCAGTGGATTTAGCCAATACTCTGACAGACGAACTAGTACGGACAAGAGAAGAAAATAGAAGGAAGTAGCCTAAAAGATTACCCAAGAATTCCGTTCGGGTAACCATAACAATTTCAAGAAAGGAGGGAATGGGCAATCTTCTATTAGTCCATTTTGCAATTTTTGCAAAAGGAAGCATTTTGGAAGATGCAAAGGATATTGCAATTTTTGCAAGATTCCAGGGCATCAAGAAGAAGACTGTAGGAGGAAGAAATTTTCAGTTTGCTACAACTGTAGAGAAACTGGACATCTTAGGCCAGATTGTCCAAAACTGAATAAACCATTTGACAATCAAGCCAAACCAGCAGAAGGAGCAAAAAGGAATGTAAGAGCCTTCCAGCTGACTACTCAAGAAGCCGAGATGATTCCAGATGTGATAGCCGGTATGTTCTTAGTTTATAAACGTTTACACAACAGTATTATTTAACTCTGGTACAAACCAAAGTTTTATAAATACTTTACTCTGCCAAACTCTTAACTTATCTTTAACCAGCATTAGATAAATTTTTACAGTAGAAACGACAGATGGGAATTCAGTTAAAAAAATAATAAAAAAATAATAAGGTTCTGCGAAACATAGAAATAGAACTCTTAAGTCATAAATTTTCTGCAACCCTATTATCTATGAAATTAGTTGAAATCAAGATTGTGCTAAGAATGGATTGATTAGTAAACAACTATGCTCGAATTATCTGTGATAAGAATTCTATAGAAATTGTGCACCCACTGGAAAAGTAATAATGATTAAAGGAGATAAATCATGTAAAACCATAAAGTTCATAATCAATAATGGAAGTTGCTAATTATGAACGAAAGCAAGGAATAGTATACATGATTTCAATAATCATCAATACTAAAGATAAAGAAATTAAGGAAATTTCTGTAAATTCAGAATACCCAGATGTATTTCCAGAAGATTTACCTGGATTACCACCAGATAGGAAGATAGAATTTAGGATTCATCTAATTCCAGGAATTTTACCGATAAGCCAGGGAACCTTATCGGTTAGCACCTACAGAAATATTAAAATTGAAAAAGCAATTAGATGAATTATTAAGTAAAGGTTTCATACAACCTAGTTTATCCTCATGGGAGGCATCAGTGTTGTTTGTTAAGAAAAAGGATGATTCGATGAGAATGTGTATTAATCACAGGGAATTGAATGAGGATTTATTCAATCAATTCCAGGGAAATAAATATTTTTCTAAGATCGATTTACGTTCCGGATATCATCAATTGAAAGTACTAGAGGAAGACATACCTAAAACTGCTTTCAGAACTAGGTGTGGTCATTACGAGTTTACAGTCATGTCCTTCGAATTAAAGAATGCCCCTGCAGCATTCATGGACATGATAAATAGGATCTGTAAACCATATTTGGATAAATTGGTAATTGTCTTCATAGATGATATACTTATTTATTCCAAAAAGTCAGAAAGAACATTGTCAGCAATTGCATGCACTCTTAACTTTGATAAGAAAAGAGAAGCTTTACACCAAATTCTCGAAGTGTGAATTTGGCTGTCAGAATTACAATTTCTAGGTTATATGGTAAATCATGAAGGTATTCACGTAGATCCTACTAAGATAGCAGTAATTACCAAATGGAAGATTCTGCAAACCGCAATGGAAATTAGGAGTTTTGTAGGTTTAGTATTATAGACTATTTACTAAGGAATTTTCCAAGATAGCTATACCATTAACTAAAATAGTTAAGTTTGAATAGGGACCTAAAGAAGAAGAAGCCTTTAGAAATTTACCAAAGATTTAATTCCAGCCTTACCAGAAGGAACAGAAAATTTTGAAGTATACGGTAATGCTTCAAAGCTAGGATTTGGATATATGTTAATGCAACGCAAAAAGGTAATTGCGTATGCATCAAGACAAATTGAAAAAGCCGAAGAAAACAATACCACGCATAACTTATAATTTGGAGCCATAATTTTTGCCTTAAGATTTGGAGACATTATCTGTATGGAAGTAAGTTTACTGTCTATACGGATCATAAGAATTTAAGATATATAGTTGGGCAAAAAGAATTAAACATGAGGCAAAGAAGATGGATGAAAATCCTAAGTGACTACAACTGTGATATTCAGTATCACGAAGGAAAGGCTGAAGACGGCTAAGGATCGTCAGAAGAGTTATACAGATAATAGACGAAAGCCGTTGGAGTTCGAGTTGGAGACAAAATGCTATTAAAAGTATCTCCTTGGAAAGGAGTTGTGAGATTCGGTAAGAAAGGAAAGTTAAGTCCAAGTTACGTAGGACCATTTCCAGTAATCCAACGTATAGGAACAGTTGCTTATCGTTTACAACTACCAGGAAGAGTTAGCTGGAGTACATGATGTATTTCATGTATCCAATCTCAAGAAATGTCTATCAGATGAATCTTTGGTAGTACCTTTCCAAGATATAAAGGTAAACGAGTAATGCTAGTAAAGCAGGATTTAAAGATATGATCCTAATACATTTAAGAATTAGAGTCAGAAATGAAGAAAAAGTATCCTCAGTTATTCCAGTAAATCTCGAGGACGAGATTTTATTAAGGTGGGGAGAATGTAACAACTCTCACAAAAAGGTCCTAATTATTACTTTAATTGATCATTAGGAAACCCTAATTGAGACACCCAAGTGATTCTGCGCAAACCCTAAAATTTTTAGAACAATTGAAATCAGGATTAGGGCCCCTAAAACTCAGGGGGGGCATTTCCTACTTGACGATTATCCTCTTAATTCATTATCAGAATAAAAAATTCAAGAATCATCGACTCAGCAGGCCTAGTCCCACACGTGGCAACACTATGGTCCTTAGGTGTCCCTTGCGCATCGTAGGGGTATTAGTGCTGCGGTGCGCAAGGCTGGTCAAAATCTAGGTATAAATAGAGGACTTTGGGACTTGATTCTAGACGATTGAACGACGCTCAAATTCACTTTGTGCGCTGAGATAAGTTCTGTATACTCCAATTAACACACACAGGCACTAAATCGACGCCGCAATCAGGGTATTAGCACGATCGCTATTACGATTCATTTTCCGATCGATCAATATATCCAATGGATGTTTAAGTGCCGCCCACATTAGGGCTATACTTTGTCGTTCGTCGTTAAATCGATGGATGTTTAAGTATCATACTTTGTCGTTCGTCATTAATTCGATGGATGAAGTATCGCACTTTGTCGTTCGTTGTGAGAATTTGATCTCGTGAGTTATCGTAAATGCTGGATTGATTACTAACCCCGAATTGTGTGCCTGTTATAAAAATTTAGGTTGAAAAGGCTAAATCAGTAGGCTAAACTCTGCCCGTATAAATTTGCAATGTGAGTCATTTTTTTTTATCAACTATTTTACAATACCTCAAATTATTTTCAAGGTTATAATTACAGGGACTAAGTCATGGATATCTTGAATTACTGGTTAGTGGGGTATTGTGCACATTACTAATTTTCTCCCAGTTAGGTTCATTGACCTACTCGGGATAATCACTGTTAGGTTCATTGACCTACAGGAATAATCATCACTATTTAGGTTCATTGATCTAAATAGTGGTATGACCATCGTCACCATTGTGACATGTCACCATTGTGACATGTCACCATTGTGACAGGATGCCAGATAAAAATAAGATAGAAGCCATTGTAATCGCTCTTATGCTGTAATTAATAACTATGCATCATTATGCAAAATAGAATGATTCACTCAGTATTTCCCGCTGACAAAACTTTTTCAAACATGTTTCAGGTAATCTATTATGATCCAGGAAAAGTGCCATATAGCACTACAAGCTCAAAGAAGTGGCTCAGTATAAAATAAAGAAACATGTTTTGTAAAATAAAAGATTTCTTCGTGAAATCAAATGATTGTAAATTACCGGGGTTTTATCCCGCGTTGTGAAATAAATAATCGGGAAATATTTACATTTTAAAAGATCCTGATGAAAACTTCCGCTGTCAAACTCAATTAATTAAATACCGCAGGATTTCTGTCCCGCGGCTCCTGAAACGGGTCAAACCGGGTCGGGGGCCGTGACATAATACAACTAACGTAAAACATAAAAAAGACTAACTACAAGTCAAAGAAGTTAAAACAGGAATTGAGCAAGGTGTGACAGATCGCAATTAGCAATATTGTCTCCCTTTGACTTCAGTCTTGACTTTGACTTTGACTTTCGAAACACGGGGTGTTACATATAACAATAAGGGGCTGTTTGGTAGCATCTGAATGACATTAAGAGGCTACCTCTTAATGAAATCTTTTAAGAGTTTAACAAAGATAATGTAGATGAATGTGACATGTGATGGTTTACCATTCAGATGTTACCTCTTATCCAGTCAGACATAAGGTTACCTCTTATTCATTCAGACATAAGGGCCACAAATGATTTCATTAAGAGGCAGCCTCTGAATGTATTAAGAGGCTACCAAACAGGTCCTAAATGCTTTTTATATCAGCCTATAACAAAATCTATATTATAAAAAAAAACACTAATAAAAGCCAATATAGCTTGCTATACCTTATCTGCCACTTTTTTCATTATGTGCCACATGCACAATCTGTGTCTGTTGTAAGGGAAAACCTCCTCAATAGCCTGTTTCATAGCAGGGTCTTGGTCCGTCACTACAACCTTTGGCTGCCGACCAAATGACTTTAAGAATGAATTTAGAAGCCATTTATATGATTCAATGCTCTCCGATGCCAACAACCCAGCTCCAAGTGTTACATTTCGACAGTGGTTGTCAACGCCAGTGAACGGAACAAACACCATCTTGTACCTGAACAAACACATGCGAAAAACACATTGAAACATGCAAAATAGACAAAAAATCACATGCGAAAACAAAACAGTATAACATGCGATATATTAAACACCAACTCTTCAATGTCTACACATGCGATATTACAAGTTTGTGAAGTCATAAAACATGCGAAAATAAGTAAAAAACATGTTTGTCTTGAAACACTTACCTGTTTGTCTTGAAAGTTGCATCGAACGATATCACATCCCCAAACTCCATATAGTTAAGCTTGCACAACCCATCAGCCCAGAACAAACCAGTTAACCGTTTGTCATCATCAACAGAATATTCAAACGAATAATCAGCTAAATACTGTTTTTTGTCGGTCATCCTATTAATCACCATGTCAGCGTCATATTCTCCTATATAGCTGTTAATTCGATTCCCAAAATTTTTGCAATCATCAACCGTGGCACCAACATTCTCGAAACCACCATAACGTTTCCACATTATATGGAAAGATTTGACAGGACCAAGGTTTAAAGTGCCTAGTTCCCATACCATCTCCTCTTGGACACCTGACAATTGTCTGTAAGCTGGCAGCATGTGAATATCATGTTGACATACAAACTTATGATTATGGCCATCAACATATCTCTTTACTATATATAATCTACCATCCACAGTGCAAATCATAAGTTGAGCTTTGCATCCTGTTCTAATAGTCCCCCTGTTCCTTGATTTGAATTACTTTTTTAGCTTCGAATAACGATCGTCAATACACAGTGGCTTATGTCCCTCTTTAGAACAAACAAAATACTTAGTTTTGATTATACCACCACTATGTACTTCACCACCTTTTCGAATAGAAAAACCAGCTAACTTAGCATATGATTGATAAAACGCATATGCTTGTTCAATAGAGATAAATTGCATTCCAACCACAGGTGTAGCTGATGCTTGAACCTCCGGAGTGTAAACCCTTTCATCTACATAAATCAAATCAGAAAAACAAAAACACGTGCGAATTATCGGACTAGTTACATGCGATATATTAATAACTGCATGATTTCATCGCAGAACAACAACACATGTGAATTGTATGAACAATCACATGCGAAAATGATGATTTTGATTAATATGTCTTATACATGCGATTTATTATACCATAACATGCGAAAATGCGTAAAGAAAATAAACATCAAATGCGAATTGAAAGACTCGTAACATGCGAATTTGTACATGTTGCTTTCATGTCAAAAATATACTCAACATTCAAACTTCAAAAACAGCTACAACAATGCAAAATCATTGCTACGATTAAACAAAAAACAAGTCTACGAACAATTTAGAGATCTGAATTAACATAATTACCATTAGAACACTCGTTTACAGCACTTGTACTTGCAATTGGATTTGGATTTACAGGTTGCGGATTTAAAACAGCCTCAATCGACACTCTCTGATATGCAGATAATTGAGCATGATCACCGATCGATCGAGTTTCTTCAAAATCAACATCTGTTCGTCCAGTGCTGCTCTGTGGATCCATCGAAAAAAACAATTAAATGAAACCCTAACACAGAAGAACGAAAACTGCAATTTGAGAATTATGAAAAATTTGAAACTGATTCGAATGATAATTACCGGGATATTAGTGTAACGAACTTCTCGCTGATTGAATGAAGAGACGAATTTGCCCTCAGATGATTGAATTAATTGTCTGATTTAACCTTATTAAAGAAAAACGAATCAGGACACGTGTACGGTTACTCCTGTCGCGTATGTAATGTACGATTAGGGAATTTGTATCCTACACTTTACCTATATATATATATATATATAGGGTCGGGATTTAGAGAAAACGCTCAAAAGTGTGAGAACGGATAGAACGCTTATGAATCCTCAGATCAAAACAATCTATGGACTAGATGACGCGGTGGCATTTTCGTAAATAACACGAATTCTATTGAGTCGACGCGTTTCATTAAGGGTAAAAATGTCTTTACACTTCTAAACCAAAACGCCAACTAATGAATAAACGCCATTACTGCCCAAAAAGCATCCCTATATAAACAAAAAACATCCAAGACATAAAAACACCCCCCCCCCCCAGAACCTGAAACGCCATATTTTCAACTATATAACATTCAAACTTACAACGCCAAAATCCCCAAACCATCAAACACAACTACTCAAAACGCCATATTTTCTACTATATATCATTCATCTAGAAAACGCCAAAACACTCAAACATCAAAATGATTCCAAAAGATCGACGGTTCTTTCAGATATACTATTACCTCAGTAAAACGCCAAAAATGCCAAATATCGTTTCTTGTATATTCAAAATATTGTTCTACGCCAAAGTTTCGGATAATGCATTCTACCCTGAGGTGCTGGGACTCAAATAATATTTTGCTGCATGAGATGGACAAATCATAAACAAAAAGATGTTGGGGTCAGACTTATGTCATTTTTCTGTGTTTTGTTCTTGATTAATATTTTAATGGCATGAAAAGACGAATGACACTAATGAGTTGTTTGAAGATACATATTCAAAAAAAACTCATGTCATTTTGTCTTTCCAAACGGCCACAAAAACACAAGCATGGCTAAGCCAAACCACCAGCGAACATGATTCAATGAAGAAAGAGACTGGTGACATTGAAGATTTGGAAGATGAATTGTTTTTATTTTTATTTTTTTAATTTTCTTTTTCTGTTGTTTGCTATGTATTTTTGAACTTAGAATAAAAAAATACATTATCTTAATAAAACGCCAAAAAAGTCAAAATACATATGAAAACGCCATAAATGGAGTAAAAACGCCAAAAACTCCAAAACTCTAATGAAAGTAATTTGCAAAAGTAATATTTAATAAAAGCTAAAAATGAAAAAAAAAACGCTAAAAACTACTTAAACCCATTCAAAAAACGCCAAACCTGGGAGATGGAAAGTCTATGACCCTAAAAACTCATAAAAAGCTTAACAAAAAAAACAGTAAAAATACACAGTAAAAATGAAAAGACGGCTACTTTATTAATATCATTTATTATAAATAAAAACCCGCCTAAACTACGCGCCAAAAACAACCTATAAAGAGAGACTTCTATCCACAAACAACTTATCACAAAACCAGAAACAAACGCCATATTCCCTAGAAACCATTCACTTTAAAAACGCCAAAAAAAATACTTAAAAAAGCCACAGATGTAGAACCTCAATTCTGCTATAATGAGTATTGATCTGAGTGTGGTTTCACTGAATGGATTCTTCTGTGAGTTGGGTATCTCTATAATCTTTTGCTGAATGAGATGGACAATTATTCAAGATAAGAGACTGATGACACTGATATGACATCATGTCACTTTGTTCTTAATGGATATATGGATGACATGAAGGGATCAATACATTAGAGCAGGTGTTGGTCTTCAACATGTCATCAAACAAGTATATATCCACCCACCATAAAGGATGCCACAAAAAATAAGAATTATCTAAAGACAGCCGGTATGTAGGAAAATAAGGATCTACAGAAGGCATTCAAAATCAGCTTCAAAACGCCAAAAAAGTTAAAGTAGAAAAGGCTGATGACAGTGAAAATTTGAATGAGAAATTTTTTATAATTTTAATTTTTTTTTTCATTTTCTATTGTTTTGTTATGTAATTCTTTCTTGTTTATCATTTAATTCTCTGCTATTTTAAAAAAAAATGAGTATAAAACGCCAAAAACTACAAAAAAACAATAAAACGCCTGATAGTTTGAAAACTGTGAGAACGAATGCTAGCAAAGTATGAGGTTGATATATAAAACGCCAAAAAACGCAAACAAAGAATTACTGTAAAAATCAACACTAATTGACAGATGAAAATTGAAAAGAAACAGTAAAATAAAGAGACGGAATCATTTATTGCCAAAATATTATAGTTATATTAACGCTATTACATGGAAAATTGAAAATTATTTATCTTTTCAAAACGCCATAATTGCCTGTCACATTATAGGCCTGTATCCTAAATGGCAAAACACTTGATATAATAAAATCAAGAAAATTACTGATGTTTTTTACATTAAAAGCCTGCATCCTGATTAAAAAACAATAAAAACACCAAAACAATACTTAAAATGCCAAAATATTTAATATAATTCTTATCTAAAAACAATAAAAACGCAGCGTATTTATTAAACGCCAAAAAAATGAAAAGATAAAGGGACACGCGTTAATAAAAAAGAAATATGAAAGGACAAAAAAGCCCCTCCGCCTTTCTCTAAGCGGCGTGACACGTGTCAGGCCAGGAAGCGTTCTCACCGTTCTCACACTTTTGAGCGTTTTCTCCTAATCCCGTTTCTATATATATACATATATTTATGAACGGGTTAGGACCACTGACAGACCACTGGAGTATCATCGTGTCACCAGCGGAACCCGGATCATAACCATCTCCACTAGGCATATGCCTATACACCAATTCAGGAGAAAACCCAATAAATACGGGAAAACCCCCTTATGAGAATCGAACTCAAGACCTGTTGGTCCCAAAGCCTTACCCCACCTCTCTATATATACACACAAAAGACATATATGCTAAGCTCCAACGATGAGGTTGGAGTTTTTTTATAGCTGCAAACCTGAGAGGTTTATCGATTGTACATATTCATTTTCAAGATTCCATTTTCTTAAACTAGTGAGAAACCCGCGCGTTTCAGCGGAGTCGATAATATGGAACGGAACATAATCCAAACATTAAAACGATAAAAAAATCATACATAAGTTGAGGTTTTTGCATCTTTTGAGTACCACAAAGAACCTGATACATATGTTCGGTATTTCATGTTATATATCATGCATCTTGAAAGAAAAGTTTATAACTTTATGATGGTTATCATACCTGAAAGCTAGAAACATAAAAAAAAAACACAACCCATATAGCTTAAAGTCCCACCTCAAAGTGTGTATCGCTGCAGAAACATGGAATAATCATCATTACCAGACATGAAGCACAAACACCTCTACAAGAATGAAAATGACTGGTTTTTGGCTGGTTCGGACTATTTAATCTAACCCATTTCTTCATTGTGAGACTCGAACCCTCTTCAAGAAGAGGGTAACACTTTTACACTCTTTGATACCGCTAGGCCAAAGGCACTTTGGCAACGAAGGCCTTACCGACTATTTTATCCCTACAGATGCATGTAAGGAAGAACATGGTCTTTATTTAACAAAATATTAAGAACAGGAAGAACAAAACCAATTCAAGTTGTGTTTTAAACCGGTAAATAAGGATATACTTAGTTTAAAAGAAAAGGAAAAAAAAGGCTAGATGAGTTGAACGAGTTAAAAGTACCTAAATACAAAAAAAAGGTTATTATGAACCCATTTGACCCGTTAGTCAACTCAAGTTTATATTAAAGAAAACGAAAAAAAGGGGGAAAATATGACCGATGCAATCAACAACATTTACAAAATATGAGAAGAATGGCAATGATTAAGAAGCAAAATTTAAGCTAGCAACACAAACTTTTACACCTAACTAAAACAAAACATGGATTAAAGAAGCAAAATTTAGGCCAGAGAACACTTTTCACACATTAGACAGCATAAAACAAGACATGTAATTTGCAATGAGAAGATAGAATTCGATTGAACCGTTTCGACCCGTACCGTTTAGAATTGAACCATTTCAACGCGAATCGTTTCGACACGTTTCGACGTGAACGGTTTCGACCGTACCGTTTCGACGCGAACCGTTTTGGCCCGTACCGTTCTGCCCGAACCGTTTCGACCCGTATTGTTTCCACCCGTTTAGACCCGAACCAAGGGTTGTGGGTACCAGGGTGATGGATTCCAATTCATTTGACAACCAAACACAACATAAGTTGTGGTCTTACCGTTGGTTCCAACAAGTTCAACTGTACCCTTGTCAACCTTGAGACCAAAGAGGACTCCAGCTTCCTTCATAGCATCCACGAATACCTTACCTGTAAACATTTTGTTAATGTTAAATCTAAAATAAAAAATTAAAAGCCAGTTGACACATTTAAAAGCTTTGAAAGATGATCATAAAATAACAAGCTGTTTGTCCAAAAACAATTCATGTAAATAAGGAATTGCTTCTCATACATTGTCAGCCATATACCGGTTGCCTCTTATTATATGCGCACACAATTTTTTTGAGCCTTTTTAATGACAAAAAAATGGTATATAGTAAATTTGTTGAATAAGATGATACAAATTCATATTTTGGGAAGAGTAAATTGCCATTTTAGTCCCTGAGTTTTGTCAAAATTTGCCAGTTTAGTCTAAAATTTTTTTTTTTGCATCTGGGTCCCTGACTTTTACATTTTGTTGCCATTTTGATCATTTTGCCTAACTCCATCCATAAACCCCATCTGTAACCAGCGGTATTTTGGGGATTTACTTAAAAAATGTTTTCAGTTGCCATTTTGATCCAATTACAAAAAATCAAAAAAATTCCAAAAATTCCAAAAAATTCAAAAAAATCTAAAAATAAAAAAAATTCTAAAAAATTCAAAAAAATCTAAAAAATCATAAAAATTCTAAAAATTCAAAAAAAATCAAAAAACTTCTAAAAAATCCAAAAAAAGCAACGGTTCGGGTTCGAAACGGTTCGCGTCGAAACGGTACGGGTTGAAACGGTTCAGTTCGAAACGGTTCGCGTCGAAATGGTTCGGCTAGAAACGGTTCGGGTCGAAACGGTTCAGTTCGATACGGTACGGGTTCGAAACGGTTCGGGTTCGAAACGGTTCTCGTCGAAACGGTTCGCGTCGAAACGGTTCGGTTCGATACGGTACGGGTTCGAAACGGTTCGCGTCGAAACGGTTCGCGTCGAAACGGTTCGGTTCGATACGGTACGGTTCGATACGGTACGGGTTCAAAACGGTTCGCGTCAAAACGGTTCGGTTCGAAACGGTACGGGTCGAGACGGTTCGTGCCGAAACATTTAATGATTTTTGGATTTTTTTTGAATTTTTATGATTTTTTAGAATTTTTATGATTTTTTAGATTTTTTTTGAATTTTTTAGAATTTTTTTTATTTTTAGATTTTTTTGGAAATTTTTTTTTTTTTGGAATTTTTTTGATTTTTTGTAATTGGATCAAAATGGCAACTGAAAACATTTTTTAAGGAAATCCCCAAAATACCCCTGGTTACAGATGGGGTTTATGGATGGAGTTAGGCAAAATGATCAAAATGGCAACAAAATTTAAAAGTCAGGGACCCAGATGCAAAAAAAAAAAACTATTTTGACTAAACTGACAAATTTGGACAAAACTCAGGGACTAAAATGGCTATTTACTCTTTTGGGAACAAAAGGTATGTTGGCTATAGATCATTAAATGACAAAAAAAAAATGGTATATAGTAATATTATATGCACATGTTATGGAGCGTTCACTGTTTCTGTAGGCATATTTGTCAACCCCTGTAATTCATTTTTGTAGAGAACTAGTTAGATGCCCCGCCCGCGTTGCGGGGCGGTGGACGAATAATGAGCGAGTGTTAGGTAGCAGCTCATTGACACGAAAAACAACTAAATCGAGTCAACCAATAAAAAAAACACTTTTATATTTTTGAAAAAAAAAACTAAAACAATGGCAACATTGTAATTTTTAACTGAGGGAAAGTTGTATTTTTTGACTGGAGAAAAATCGTAAATTGCCAAAAGCCAAAGTCATGGCAGTACTGTAAATTTGAAGGGGGGGGGGGATTTGAAATTTTAATAGGGACAAATTCGTTATTTTGCACCTAGGGTAACAGCGTAATATAAATTTGAACTACGGGCACAATCGTAATTTTAAGCTGGAGGCAAAAGCACAATTTTATTTTGAACCGAGGGCAAAATCGTAATTTTGAGTTTGGGGCAAAAACATCATTTTATTTTGAAGGGGGGACAAACGTAATTTTCAACTGAGGGCGAAATCGTAATTTTTTTAACGGGGAAAAATAACATTTTTTAACAGAGGGCAAAATCGTATTTTTTAGCTGGGGGAAAAATATAATTTTATTTGGGACAAAAGCGTAATATTATTTTGAGATGGGGGGCAAAACCGTCATTTTAAAATGGATATAAAATAATAAACTGGTTGGTCCAATGTGAGAGTGGCAGACGAAATCGTAATTTTTACTTGAGGGCAAAATCGTAACTTTGAGATGGAGGCAAAAGCGTAATTTTAGTTTGAGCTAGGGGCAAAACGAAAAAAAAAAAAAAACAAACTATTAAGGCAGCCGCCCATTTTGGCCAATGGAAGCAGGCTGCCGACATTGTAAAATGTAGTAGTATATAATGCATTTAGATAAGTTTACATCTAAATGGATTTTTTAGTATAAAAATAAAAATAAAATAATAATAATTAATAGTAGTAGTAGTCTAAAGATTCAAATATACGATCATATATTTGTGTAACTTTTATTAAATGGATTTTTTTAGTATAAAATAAAAATAAAATAATAATAATTTATAGTAGTAGTCTAAAGATTCAAATATACGATCATATATAGTTGTTTTTCGAGGTACATGTATTCACTAAAATATACTTTGGATTCGTTCTATTTTTATATAATATCCAGATAGTTAAATATACCAGGATATACATGATACATTGAATTTGGGTTAAAACTATATTCAAATTCTCTTCAACTATATCTCTTGATTTTTTTTATGAATATTAATTATTTATAGATATTATATTTAATTAATGATTTGATTAATTTTGGCACACTTAGTTGATTAAATCAATAATAGTTGCACATTCATGATGATTAAATGATTTTTGTAAATATATTTATATATTTTCTTTTTTAAGTTTCCTGAAACGTTTAGTATTGAATATTTACGATACCTAACTATGAAGAGGAAGAGTGACAGACAGCTGTCTGACACCCCCTTATTGGTCGATTATTTTTTTATTTAACCTTCAAACCTTCATGTTTGCTAATATATGTGTTTAGCCCCTATGTTTTTAAAAAAATGTTTTTTTTTATTCGTTAACTTTCTTTATATGTGTGTTTAGTTCCTCTGTTTTAACTTTGTTAGCGTACATGTTAAGTCCCTCTACTTTTATTCCTTTTATTATTTCATCTTTTAGCCTTTTTCCCATACTGCCATAATGAATCACTACTACTATTGGAATTTAATAAAGTTACTTTATAATTCCTAAACTTTATTAAAATAAAAATTATTTGACAGACGTATTTTTATCTATGTATCGATGTAATTTTTATTAAGATCGTGTTATGAGTAGTAAGAAATATTCCATTTACCGTCCCCACAATGCGTGCGGAGCATAAACTAGATATGTACATTTTCAATATAAATACACCCACACCAATTATCAGTCAACATTTACATATACTATATTGATTCATGCAAAATGAATTTAACAAGTTTTTTACTATCGCCGCGTTGCGACGAATGTCTTTGTTGTTTAGTCTGTGTTTACATGTCTTTTGAAATCACTACGAGCGCGTTGCACACGGAACCGCTGACAAGAATAAAAAGAAAATATGTAAAAAAAACACTAAAAGATAACTAAAAGAAAATCAAGAAAAAAAGTTGTATGGTAATAATGTTGTCCGTATGAAACCGGTGGTCAGAGATGAGCACATGATACTGGGTACCGGTACTGAATTTCCAGAACCGAAAGATCTTAAGTACCAATTCGGTACGAATTTCGGCGTTCCTGGTACCGGTTCACTACCAGTTTTTACCTTCATATACCGGTACCGTAACTGGTATTTTCGGTACCAGTACAGATTCGGTATTGGTTGGCACCGAGCACATCCCTACCACTTAAACTAAAAAAAATCATTAAAAGTTAAAGAAAATCAACAAAAAAAAAGTTGCACGATACCGTTGTTGTTCGTACGGTACCCATGATCGGGGATGAGCAAATGGTACCGGATAGCAGTACCAAATTTTCTGAACCAAAAGATTTTCAAAATCAATTCGATACCGACGGTTGGTGCCGGTTTTTACCTTCGTGTACCGATAACCGTATCGGTATTTTCGATACTAGTACCGGTTGACACAAGCTTAGCCAACTTAAAAAGTAAAGAGGATAATAAAAGTATTCAAAAATTGTATATATTATTATTATAATATATAAAACACTATACCGGTACCGAATTTTCTGAACCGAAAGATCTTAAGTACCAATTCGGTACGACTTTTGACGTTCCTGGTACCAGTTCGCTACCGGTTTTTACCTTCATATAACGGTACCGTAACCGGTATTTTCGGTACCAGTACCGATTCGGTATTGGTTGGTACCGAGCTCATCCCTACCCCTGAAACTAAAAAAAAAAAGAAATAATTAAAAGTTGAAGAAAATCAACAAAAAAATTGCACGATACCGTTGTTGTTCGTACGGTACCCGTGATCGGGGATGAGCAAATGGTACCGGGTAGCAGTACCGAATTTCCTAAACTAAAAGATATTCAAAATCAATTCGATACCGAATTTTGGCGTTTTCTATATCAGACTGGGGCCGGTTTTTACCTTCATGTACTGATAACCGTACCGGTATTTTCGATACCAGTAAAGGTTGACACAAATATTAAAAAATATATATATAATTATAATATTTAAAACATTGGCTTCTATTTTTAATATATAATAATAATAATAATATATAAATATCTAAAGCGTATAGATGGTTCAAGAAATATATATATATATATATATGGGACCGCTAAAATGAGAACCACCTCGAGTTGTAAGAACCATGAGAACCACACCGTACGGGGCGAGGTGGACCAAATTTTTTTTCATAAACGTAGATGCGTGTATTATAACAACATTTGTAAAAAAAATTCAAAAAAAATGTAGTGTGTGTAGTTTTGAGCACCACAAATTTGTGTTTACGGGTACCGTAAATATAACCGGAAAATTTACGGTACCCGTAAACATAAACTTGTGGTGCTCAAAACTACACACACGACATTTTTTTTTGAATTTTTTTTTTTTTACAAATGTGTTTATAATACACGCATCTACGTTTATGAAAAAAAAATTGGTCCACCTCGCCCCGGATCAAGTAGTTCTCACGGTTCTTACAACTCGAGGTGCTTCTCATTTTAGAGGGCACTTATATATATATATATATATATATATAAAGTTTATCGTACAATATGTCTTAACGTACGAAGCGTACGTTGTGTCAAATTCGCACGTTATAACAAAAAGTCGAATGCTGTAAATAAAAAAGATCGCATGTTTATAAAAAAAATCATATTTCGCATGTTATTAAAAAAAACAAATTCGCATGATGTTTAAGAATACCAAAATCGCATGTTATAAACCAACTTTCGCATGTTGATAACGAATCTCGTATTTTTCATACGTTGAGGCATTTTGTACAATAACCGGCCTATTGATATTCACTAAAATATATATGTTTTATTCCCCCATTTTACCCCCATTTTACGCGTTTTTTGCAGTAAAACCGAGAATCGGATACTTAATCGGGTTTATTTGTGTCTACGGGCCTAAAACAGCGTGCCAAACAAGAAGATGATGAAAACGAGGATTTTCCGGGCGAAACCGGTGAGCTGCGAAGATTCTGTGGAAAAATCTGATCTGGGCGAGTTGCACGGTCGTGCGTCTGGTGGCACTCCCGTGCGGATCCTACAGCAGGGCTCATCTCGGCAATGCACAGCCAGTGCGATCCAGCGTGCAAGCCATCTCGGGAATGCACGACCGTACGACAGAAGGAACTCCCGTGCAGATCCGACACCAAGCCCCATCCCGGAGCTGCACAGCCAGTGCAGACGCTCGTGCCAACCTTAACTCGGAGATGCACGCTCGTGCAACCAATGGCACGCCCGTTCCGATACGAAGGTCGGTCAAGATTTGCTGATGTCACGCGGTATGGTGAACAGTCCAATAAAGTGCACGACCGTGCGATCTGAAAAAGTTATAAAAAACAGCAGACAGCAATCAGTTCGATATACTGGACTTTTGGGAGCTTTTCTGGCGATTTTCAGGCTCCGGAGGCTTTGCTTTTCACCCGGATTCAAGCCACCTTGTGCCGATTAGCTTCGTTATCATCTGGATTCTCAATCTTGTGCTTGTTTATGGTTTGATTCTTGAATCTTTCCATGTTTTTGTTATGTTTCAAGCATTTAGATTGATGATTATGTATTATTGTAAGCCTAAAGGCAAAAACACTAGTATCCCTTGCTTAATAACAACCATTAGTATGTTAATTATGTTTGTAATGACACTTTGAAGCATTTTCTATGTTAATCCTTGATGATTAGCTTGCAACCTTGTTTATTGATGTTGAATTCTTGATTATAGTTAATTATCTTGGATGATTAGTATGTGGTTAGTTGAGATATTTGTAAAAAGAAGCTTAATTAATCATGTATTAGTAGACTTTGAACTTGTTTAACTTGTTTAATATGTTTACACCATGATACTAGAAATGGTTTTTTTTTTTTTTTTTTGAAAGGAAAACTTCATTAAAAACCGCCAACTCGAAATCGAGCGGCCAAACCCCAAATTACAAATTTACAAAACTACACCAAGACTCCCAAGAAACATTCCTATTCTTCGACCTATATTTATACCAAACGAAACCTAAGGCTTTAATTTCACTAAAAACATTATTTACACAAACATTCTTCCCGGAAAAAACCAAATCATTCCTCGCTTTCCAAATGCTCCAGCAAGCCAAGATAACGAGCCCCTTAAACACTTCCTTTTTATGATCAGCCAACCCACACCACTTATGAGCCTCCAGGATGTCCCTGAATGAGAAGACAAAGATGTTCGGAACCTTACACCAAGCTTGAATTTTTTGCCAAATAACCATGGAAATCCAACAAGAAGTAAACAGATGCTCCACCGACTCAACCCCCGAACCACATAGAGGGCAGCTACTGTCCTCAACCTGGATATTCCTCCTCTGAAGCGCCTGTCTCGTCGGGATCATATCCATTTCAGCTCTCCAAGCAAACAGATTACATTTTTTAGGAAGCCATTTGCACCAATCCCAAACAAACCGAGAGCTACAATCTAAGTTCAGCTCGAACAACCTTTTAACCGCCCCAACCGAGAAACCATCCGCCCCTGCCCCCAACCAACTCCACCTATCTTTCCGATCAGACAAAGACACCGGATGAAGCAAAGAGCACAGATAACTCCATTCGGCGAGCTCTTCATTAGAATCTGGGACAACCCTCCACTCCCATCTACCATTCGGATTGGAGACGAGACTCACAATCCGATCCTCAACTCTACATTTTTTATCCTTTTCCAACCGAAAAAGATTAGGAAGCACCTCTTTCAGCTAAATCGGAAGAAGCCAAGCATCTAACCAAAAGAAAATCTATGTCCCATCCCCGACCTCACCTTGCATAAAACTTCTAAGAGGAACATTATCTCCCAATTGGTTCGAGCAGACCCTGCAGATATTACTACAAACCCCCTTTAAGTTCGATCGAACTGGAAGAAAGTCCCAGGACTGCCTATGACAGTGAAGAGCATTAATCACCTTCACCCAGAAACTATCACTCTCCGTTTTGAACCTCCACCCCCATTTAGCCAGAAGAGCCTTATTTATTATCTCCAGACTACAAAGACCAAGACCACCCGCCCAAATAGGAGACGCAACTCTCTCCCATGCGACCCAATGCATTTTCTTACCATCTCTAGCACCTCCCCAAAGAAACTTGCGGATTAAGCCTTCGAGATCTTTTAGGACCCTCACCGGAGCCTTATAAAGAGAGAAATGATAATTTGGAAGACTTTCCAAAACAGCTTTAATCAGGGTCAACCTACCCCCAATAGACATTACCGAAGATTTCCAAAGAGACAGCCTAGATTTAAAAACTTCATATACCGGCCTCCAATTGCTGACTCTGTTCATATTAGCCCCCACAGTGATCCCTAAATACTTGAACCGAAAATCGGACGCTTTACAACCAATTAATGTCGCCACAGAATTCACTTCCTGGTCACCAACCCCTATCCCGATGATATTAGACTTAACAATATTTATCTTCAACCCAGAACAAATATGAAAGCACCTCAGCACTCTTAAAACATTAAGAACATTGTCCCTGGACCATTCACCCATAATGATAGCATCGTCGGCGTATAGAAGGTGAGAAACACAAGGCCCACCATTCGGCAACTGCATCCCCCTGAAAATCCCTTTTCCAACCGCTTTATCGAGTAACTACGAAAGAACCTCCATGACCGAAAGAAAAAGAAAAGGATAAAGCGGGTCACCTTGTTTCAAACCTTTCGAACACGAAAAGTCAAACGTAGGGGAACCATTTACTAAAATCGAAGCCCTAGCCGAAGACAAAACTCCACGAATCCAACTGCACCTAGGGGTGTTTAAAACCGGATATCCGAACATTTCAGATAGTAGATTTCACTATCCGAATCCGTATCTGAAATTCGGATATCCGACTTTCGGATATCCAAAATTTCGGATACGGATATCCAAAATTTCGGATACGGATAATGAAACGGATATCCGAAATTCTAAAACCAAAAAAAATAAAATAAAAATACAAACTTTGTCTTTCCCAACATAATAAAAAGATCTGATGTTCAAAAGAAACAAACCAACACAATTCAAAGTTCTAAAATAACGCATAACATGTCCAAAATAACACATAACACAATTCAAACCAACACAATTCAAACCAACACAATTCAAAGTTTTAAAAGTCGAAATAAACACATAATCTTCCAAATCCAATCATCCGATTCCAATCCATCCTTCGAACTTCCAAGGCACCATATGAAACCTGCGCAAGAATATAATGCGAAACGAGTCAACAAATGTTTTTTGCTTCATATGTATTAAAGTAGTACAAAACAGAAATCAATAAAAGATGATGGAATAATTATATTAGTTACCAATGGAATTATAGAACCAAAAGTGAGGTTTTTATGTGGCCTAAAACCAACAGTTAACTTTCCAAATCACATCAATGGTATAATTTAAATGGTATAGCTTAAAAAATATATAGAATCAACAATGAACTTGCATATAAAGATACCTTAAGCAATTTAAGACGATTCATTACTTTCATCAACTGTTTCATCAATAATAATGGTGGGTTGTTCCAACACCAACTCTTTCATACCTGTGACAAAATAGAAAACAACATATTAAATGGCATAAGTATAAAAAGTACACAATCGGAATGTAAAATAATAATATATTATAACCTGCTTCCAAGCGATCGATATCAAAAATGGCATCTTCAATGAAAATTGGTTTATTAGAAGCACGTAACCAATCTTGTGCACATACCAACGCTTCCACCATTCTTGGAGTTAAGGAGGTTCGAAAACAATCAAGCACCCGTCCACCCGTGCTAAAAGTCGACTCGGAAGCAACCGTAGAAACCGGAATGGCAAGAATATCCCGGGCCATCTTAGCAAGAATGGGATATCGGCATTGTTGAACTTTCCACCATTTTAAAATGTCAAAACGTGCATCCATGGGTTCTCGATCTTCACTAAGGTATTTATCTAACTCATTTTTGTTCAAAGATGTTTCTGAATCACCCATGGCCATTTCAAACCTCTTTGTCTTGAATTCGTCAACATCCATTATCTCACTAGAATTAGAACCTCCCATAGGCATTGATGTAGAATGCGACCCCTCAAATTGCTTCTCCTTTTGAGGCATAGATTTTTTATAAAATTCAAACAAAGCACGCAAGTTTGAGTCAAGACTTTTGAGGATCGTCGCATCTACATATTTTTCTCCAACCACCCACTCAATATATTTCCATTTCCTTCTCGGGTCAAGAACCACGGCAATGAACAAGAAATGGTTTAACTTGGTAACATCCCCCCAATACTTTTGATATATTTTTTTTCATGTCAAGTGCCATTAAACTTATTGAATCATCATCATTCATGATAAAACCATCAATCACAGTGCCAATCCCAAATATCTCATGCACATAAGAATTAAAAGTCACATAACGAGAACCAGAAAATCTCAATGTAGCTTCATAAAATATCTTCAAAAAAGGCAACAAGCTATTCACATTGTTCCAATCATCCTCATTAAGTAAACCACCATCACACTTTAAAATCTCTTTCTCACAACTAGAATCCTTTAACAATAAGTTAGAAAAAGCTTTCTTAAACTTAACAGCGGATTCTAACATTAAATAGGTGGAATTCCAACGGGTTTCGACATCCATACAAACTAAACTATTGCTTTCTATCTTCTCTTCTTCTACACAAGCTATGATTTTTTGTAGCCTAGCAGGAGAAGCCCTCACATATTTCACTATTGCACGAACTTTCTTGATTGATAAAATCATATTACTTAGACCATCTTTAACAACTAAATTCAAGATATGAGCCGCACATCTCACATGTAAAAATTCTCCCTTCAACACACCACATTCCCAATGGTTGAAAACCTTTTGCAAGTGTTTAATAGCTAAATCATTTGAGCTAGCATTATCTACCGTCACACTTAAAACATTTTTTAAACCCCATTCTATTAAACACTTTTCAACTGCTCTCCCTATTAGGACTCCGGAATGACCAACGATTGGGCAAAAATTTATAATTCTTTTATGCAAATGCCAATTGTCATCAATAAAATGTGCAGTTAAACACGTATAAGATAAATTTTGGCCCGAGGTCCAAGTGTCGGTTGTTAAACATATTATAGAGGACATGCTCTTAAATATATCTACTAATCGCCTCCTTTCCTCGATAAAATAGCTATAGCAATCTCGTGTAGCAGTTGAACGTGAAGGTACAATAAAATGCGGATTAATAACCTTACAGAACTCACGAAAACCCTCACGCTCAACAAAAGAAAATGGCAATTCGTCAACAATCAACATTTTTGCTAAAGCCTTCCTAATAATGTCTTGGTTAAACTCCCATAACTTAGGTATTGTCCTTGTTTCAATCGAACCATCATCACTAACATGTGTCTTAGACTCAAGATCAAGTAATTTTTGCTTTTTATCAATATTTGCTGGAAATTTCGGACAAGTGCTAATGTGGTTTTTCAAAGGGGTCGTCCCACTTTTTGATGCATAACCTATCAACCTACTACAATAAACACACTCAGCCTTATCAACGACATCACTCTTAACGAAATGATCCCACCAACCAGATCTTTTTCTACTTACACGTGTAGGTTGAGATTCACTTATAGTACTGTCGGGAATATTTGGGGGTTTATCATTTTGCTTCTTCCTTTGCTTCTTTTCTTTAGCCTTGGAAATCACCTCATTTTCCGACACTAACTCACAATCGGAGTTATTTGCAGTAGGGGCATCCATTTAAAACAACCTGTAACAAATACAAAACAAAACAAAACAAAACCATAAGCAACAAATCTGTTCAAAGTTCAACTGAGACAAATATGTTTATGTCCAAAAATCAATATACAACGAATCTGTGAATCTACTGTTAACAAATCTTCTGTTAACTAATAAAAGTACTAAACTAATGTAACAAATCTACTGTTAACAAATCTGTAACAAAACCATAAGAAACAAAGTAGAAGTTTGATGTATATTATACAAACAAATCATATAAAAACAGCTTATAAACTGATGAACAAATCAGATTATAAACTACTGAAGGATTCTACATAAACTTAAAATTAACCGTGAATCAGATTTGATAAGTACAACCTTTGATGTCCGTATATAAGTATAACCTGAAGGAACCTTTTGATGTTCGTATAAACTGATGAACAAATCAGATTTGATAATTAATATATGGAAACAAACCTTGAATCTTCGACTTTAAGATCTCGATCTTTAATATTCGACTTCGTATCTTGATTCAGCAGATCTAGATCTTCGATTCTGATGGGGGCGTGGGGTGTGAGAGACTGAGAGCGGCTGGAGTGGAGAATGGATTAGGGTTAGGTCATAACTTTTAAATGGTATGTATATATATTATAAAAATATATTAAAAAATGTTTCGGATATCGGATATCCGAAATTTTCTGAAATCACTATCCGAATCCGTATCCGAAAATTCGGATTATCCGATTTTCGGATATCCGAATTTTCGGATAATTCGGATTCGGATATTCGGATAATTCAGATCCGGATTCGGATGATTTTGAACACCCCTAACTGCACCAACGAGGAGGAAAACCCATTTGCTCCAAAGCATTCACCAAAAAGTTCCAATTAACATTGTCGTAGGCTTTTTCGAAATCAATCTTAAAAATAAAAGCTTTCTTATTACTTTTCTTCAACCACGAGCACACCTCATTCAAAACCAGAGGGCCATCAAGAATATACTTATCCTTCAAAAAAGCCGACTGAGATTCAGAAATCACACTTCCTAACACCTGCTTCAATCTATTGGCCAGAATCTTGGAAAACACCTTGTTAGTAGCCCCAACCAGGCTAATAGGACGAAAATCTCCCAAACCCACCGGGTCCTTGGATTTAGGGATTAGCGCAATAAACGACGCAGCACACCCCCTACTGATGCTACCTGAGTGAAAAAACTATTGCAGAATACTAGAAAAATCCGTCTCGAATAACCTCCTAAAGTGCTTATTAACCTGAAATTGAAACCTTCAGGTCTAGGAGACCGATCATCTCCACACTCAAAAACAGCATTCTTGATTTCCTCGGATCCTAGAAATGGTTAGTGGTTTAATAAGGGATAATTATTGTTAATCAAGAAGGCTTTCCCTCACGGAAGGACCTTAACGGGTTAAATGGTGTTGTTATGAATTCTTGACATAAATTGTTAGCTTAGTTAGTAGTTTAGACCAAAATTGCTTGCTTGGTGAATTTATGTTCAAGATTTGTAAAATGAACTCGGTTGTGATTTAATCTAGTTTATGCTTGTCTTAGTGGTTGCATTGTATTTATCGGTGTCACTTTCCTTGATTAAGTGAAGTTAGAAAACTCCTTACGGATGACTAGCTTTTATTTAGGGGATTTTCATAGACACATGTCAATTGGGCGTTAAAGAACAAATTTAGGTGGTTAAAGTGTGTTTATCGTTTTAGCTTTCCAAAGAATTGTCATGTTAGGATTCCCGAAAGGGATACTAATTGTCTTGAAAATGAAGAATTGACCAAGTGTTTTAAGTGACAAAACCGACTTAGTTCACATGCTTTGGTTGTGCATAAAGCAAGGCTATATATATTTATTTTCTTATTTGGAGTCTATTATGTTTATGAAAGTTTATGTTTTAACCTTATTTTTAGTTAAACAAATCACCCACTTATCTTTCTACCGGTAATTTAATGATAAAGGTTTAGTATTATTTCTCCGCCCACATCCTTGGATCGACACTTGGTTCTTACCGATACTTTACTACATGTATGACGGGGTACACTTGCCCTCTCGTGTGTGTTTTATTGTTGAAGTATAAATCATTTTTATAAATTTAAAACCGAATCGTGTGTAAAATTCATTGTAAAAACATGTATATATGCACACACGTCACCTATATATATATATATAGGGTAGGGATTCTAAGAGAAGTCAACCCTATTTGAGAAACTTAAGAAGCATTTTGGATCACACATTTTCCATAAGCTTTTCGTAATATACACATATGTATAGTTTAAAATTGACTATATATTAAGGCATTTTGTACAATAACCGGCCTATATATATATATATATATATATATATATATATATATATATATATATATATAATCACTACTTTAATGGCACACTAAAACTCTCTCCACATCTTTTTAGCTTTATTCTCTTATCATCTCAAGTTTTCTCCCGTTCTTCATATATTCCAACATACATAAAAAAAAAAAAAATAAACCCATCTTCTGCAACCTTCTACTCCGCTGTGCATACTCTCATCCATCATCATCTGCTGTGCATATCCTCATCAAAGTAAGTTTTAACTTTCTTTTTTATTCTCAACATCATCACCCCCTCTGATATATTGGTATCAGAGCAAAGGCTTTCTTAAAATCTAAAAGACTAAGACAAGTTCCTTTTATGGCGTGTTATGCCAGTATTTTTGGAAAACTTTCTTAGGTGAAGATTTTGGGAAAGAATGTTGCTTTGATAACATAATAAACGAAAGGGTTAACTATTATGACTAGTTTTTATATTAGAAAACTTTTAAATAGATTAAAAAGATATGATAGAATAATTCTTTCTTTACAATCAGCAGATTGGTTAGATTATATAGATGAATATTGTTTATCTTATCTTCTATACCAACGAGCTAATTTAAAAGAAAGAATATATAGAAATAATAGTTTAATCGATTAGTTTGCATATTATCTTAAATAGTTGGAATATGAAAAAATGTTTAAGAGAAACTGGGAATAAGGGATAAAGCTAAAGAGAGTTGGAATCCATTAATCATTGCTACTCTTCAAACAATCAAGCGTTTAGAATTTCTAAATTTAGAATTTTCTGAAAAAGCTCACCGAAAACCTCTTATAACAGATAATTTTACTGTTGTTTGTAATATTAAAGATCTTTGTGAACATACTTTACATACAAATAACTCACAGTTAAACACTTTAGTAGATTTATTTATAAATCTGAGTAATAGTTTACAACAAGAAGCTATAAATAATAAACAAACATTAGAAAATTTAACAGCAGAGATTCAAAAATTATCACAAAACCTAGACTATATAAAAAATCAGTCTAATATATTAATTAACGAAAGAAGAAAAAATAAAAATAATACTGAAAATAACATATCTCTAGAAGTTGAAAAAATCACAGAAGCCTTACAAAAATTAAAAACAGATAAAAAAACCTACTCCATATACACACTGGCACCCAAGAAAATGAGTAATAACAATAATTTTTTAGGAAGAAGTAGAACTTTACAGGAAGCTAGAAATTCTACAAGTAATATAAATGATAGTATAACATCAGATAGCTTTTTAAACAGAATAATTAGAAGAGGATCAGGATCTAATAGTAACAGACAAATAATACAATTAGAAGAAGAAATAGACTTAGACAGAAACTTGGAATTATATAATCAACATCAATTAGACATATTAAATCCAAGGGTATTATATCAAACAGGAAGATTAAACATAAACACAACTCTAATAAGAAGTAGTAGAGAAGAAAGTTTAAGAGTAATAGATAATACAGTAACTCTAGATCTCTTGTCACCAAAAACTATTGAAAAATTAAAAAACAAAACAAAAACTTTGTACACACAGGATTAATAGTAATAGGAGTTAAAGCTCTAGGAAGAAAAAACTTAGGAACAAAACTATTAGCTCTAATACTTGATAAAAGCTGAAAATTAGATATGAAAAAAAACTATAATTTCAGGTATGGAGGTAGATTTAAGTCAAAACATAGCAATATTTTATTGTACACCAGATATTTTAAAAGATGTTAAAGATTTACAAAATATTAAAATAGCCCTACAAACAAAAGGATACGAACAATATGAAGGAAATAACCTAGTAGTAAGTATAGGAGTACTAGGAAAAGCTAGTAATAACTCAGGAATGAAATACAAAGTAAACATAGAATGGATAGTAAAAAAAATTGCTTCAAAATCTATACAAATAAGAGAACCAATAAAAATAGATCCAAAACAATTAACAGGATTTGAATGGGATTTAGAGATTTGCAAGAAAAAGAAGAACATAAAGTTTTAGTACCTAAGAAAAGTTATATATATGAAGAAATTGATGGAAAATAAAAGTTAAGGTATACTGATTTTAAGGAAAAACAAACAGAGAAAAATGATAATGAAGAATATCATTTTATGAATATAGAGGAAGAGAATGAAAAAGAAACATTTCCTATATATGATACAGACAATGAGGAAGATGAAATAAACGTGAATTTCTTGAAATTTGAACAAGAAGAAACAATGGATTATACACTATTAGATTATGAAGAAGAATCAATAGATTGTTTTAAAGTAGAGGAAACAAATAAAACAATAGAACAAATTATAAACCGAAAATTTACAGAAATAAACATACAAGAAGAAGTAGATGACATGATTATAGAATGTATGATAGACTTAGGAATGACCTATGAAGAAAGTTATAAAAGATTACAAGAATATTATAATTTACCATTAGTAGAGGATATTATTAATGGAAAAGTAATGATATCAGATTTTTACAAACAAGAACAAAATTTTATGGATACACAAATGACTAATCCCTTAAAAAGACCAAAAATAGAATGGGAAGGAGAATATAGTGGTACACACGAAAGTCATGGCAGAGAACCATGGACACAACCAACAATTAATTATCAACAAGAGTCTAATTCTATAGGAAAAGGAAGAAGATTGCTTATAGGACAAATATACAGTGGAAATATGTTATTATTAGAACAACAAAACCACAGTTATGGATAGATGAAGTTTTAACATGGGAACAAAATGTAGTAAGATTATGGGAAACAAATAAAAAAGATAGCATGGATATGTTTTCATATTTAAAAACTACATTAGGACCAATAGCATTAGGAATATGGCAAAGTAAGAAAACACAAAATCCAGAAGAAATAAATAATCTTAATCCTTATAATTTTACATCACAAATTAGAACACTTATATTAGGAGTTGATCCAGCAAAAAATAACTCTCTAATACAGGATACAACAATCAGAAATCTAGAACAATTAAGTATAGCAGATATGAAATACATAAATGAATTCACATTAGATTTTACAAGATTATTATCACAAACAGGAAAAGCAATGGATGATAATCTATGTGATAAATACTTTATAAAACTACCAGGTGATTTAGGAAAATCTATACATGAAGCATGGCAAACAAATTATGGTACACAACAGAATCTAGGAATAGGACCAAGAATAACCTATACATTTGGTATACTAGAAGAAAAATGCAAAGAAGTAGCATTACAAGAACAATTAAAAAGAAATGCTTATGCATTCTGTAAAACAGCAATTTATACACCACAAGCATATGGGGTTTATGATAAAAAGAAAAAGATACGGAAAAGTACAACATATAATAGAAATTACAGAAAAAATTATAATACAAATAAATATGTTAAAAAACCTCAAACAAGAAAATGTAGATGCTATACTTGTGGAGAAACAACACACTTAGCAAATAAATGTCCAAATAAAAGAAAAAATATGGAAAGAGCTAATTTAATAGAGCAATTACAAGACTATGAGATAGAAGCTTTAAAAACAGATGATGAATCTGATAACGAATCAATATATAGTATTTATAGTGAAGAAGAAAATCCAACAGCAAAAGTAACATATACATATATGAATACAGAAGAAAATTGTGAACATGATTGGAGACAAAATAAAGGAAATAATCACATAAGATGCTACAATTGTGGATATTACCCCAATATAGAAAAAAAGGTCACAATGTAATAAATGTTTTAAAGAAATTTATTTTAGATGTCTTAAAGAAATTTATGATAAAGACATAGCTACAACATCTAAAGTCAAGACAATTGTCAAAAATAATGAAAATGAAAGACTAGACAAATTAGCATTAACAATAGAGTTACATAATTTAAAAATAAAAAACTTAGAAAACAAAGTAGAAGAACTTGAGAGATTAATTAAAACAGAATAAATAAGTAAAATGGCTATACAAAAACCAGAAGATCAAACTTACATACAAACACAAGGATCAACAAATATGATAAATATACAATGTCATTTATGGTTAGATAATAATAAATATTTAGATTTAACAGCATTAGTCGATACAGGAGCTACAAAAAGCTTAATCTCACACAGTCTATCACCTATAGAATATAATAAAAATTATCATATGAATTAAGTACAAGAACAGTAGAAGATAGATTAATAAATATTACACATTGCTTAGAACCAATAGGAATACAATTTCTAGATTTTGCAAACAATTATAGTATAAAATATGAGATGCCACAAATAAATATTAATCCACCAAATATAAAATCAAAAGATTTTGTAATAGGATAAATTTTATATTAGGATTAAATGGTGCAGTAACAATCACAAGAAATTTTATAACACTAAGTAAACAATTATATACAATACCAACACTTAGATATGTGAATACAACACAAATTGTTCAAAGAATAGCGGATAAAAGGAATTTAGATTTCTTAAAAACACAAAACAGAAAAAAGTTTATAGAAAATGAGTCATTAAAACTTTTAACAGATTTTTTAAGTCATGAAATAGAAAAAGGGCAAGATATTACAAAAAGTGTGAATCATCCTATAATATTACATTTAGAAAAAATATGATATATTGGAGAAGACATATAACAAAATCAAATGTAAGTTATATTTGTAAATTCAAATTAAAAAATCCTGACATAATAATCAGAACAGCTAATATAGAATACAACCCATTAGATAAAGAAGAATTCAAAAAACAAATCCCTGAAATGGTAAATCAAGGATTAATTAGAAAATCAGAAAGTCCTCATAGATCTACAGTTTTTTTAGTAAGAAATCATAGTGAAATAAAAAGAGGAAAAGTTAGGATAGTCTATAACTATAAAAGATTAAATGATAATACAATAGATGATGGGTATAGTATTCCTAATAAAGATAGTTTACTAAATCTTATACAAAATAAAAAAAATATTCTCAAAATTTGATTTAAATCAGGATATAACCAGTTAAAATTAGAAGAAAACTTTAAACCATGGACAGCTTTTACATGCTCTGAAGGGCAATATGAATGGAATGTCCTTAGTTTTGGACTAAAAAATGCACCTTCAATTTTCAAAGATTTATGGATAGTATATTTTTAAAATTTGATTTTTGCTTAGTATATATTGATGACATTTTAGTTGCAAGCAATACAGTGCAGGAACATGAGAAACACCTACAACAGGTCTTTGAAGAAATAAAGAAAAATGGAACTTTTTAAAAGAAAATTTTCTTTTTTAGGATTAGAAATTGGAAATGGAAAAATAGAATTGCAACCACATATTTCTACAAAAATCATAAGTTTTCCAGAAAAATTTGAAAACCTAAAACAGATACAAGCCTTTTTGGGTCTGGTAAACTATGCTAGAAAATTTATTCCAAACTTGTCAAAACTAGCTGGACCTTTATATGGTAAAACCACTCAAAATGGTCAAAGGTATTTTAATCAAGAAGATATTAAACTAGTTAAAGAAATTAAAAAAGCAGTCAAAAATATTAAACCATTAGAGTTGCCATTAGTTACAGATTATATAATTATTGAAACAGATGGATGCAAAGAAGGATGGGGAGCAGTCCTTCTATGTAAACCAAACAAATACAGTCTCAAGAAAGAAGAGAAAATCTGCGCTTATGCAAGTGGTAATTTTTAAAATAAAACAAATTGGACTACAATTGATTTTGAGATACATGCACTAATATATGCATTAGAAAAATTTAAAATCTTTCTTAATAAAGAATTTACAAGAAGAACTGATTGTGAAGCAATAGTTAAATTTGTGAAAAATGACCAAAGTAAAAAAGTAAATAGAACCAGATGGGTTAATTTACAAAACATTATACAAGGAAATGGGTATTTTATAAACTTTGAACACATTAAAGGAAAAAATAATGGGATAGCTGATATGGTATCTCGAAATATAAACAAATGGTTTGTTTCAGATGGACAGGAAACAAGATAAGGAAAAAGTAAAGCTTATACATCCAAAGCAAGGAAATTCTTCTTCAGATGAAGAAAAAATTCAACAATCATATTTACATTCAACAGAAAGAATATACAGTTCTCCTCACACCTCATTACCACAAATAATGATGGGACAGTTTTATAAACAACAACAACCGAAGGCAGCTGGCAAACGACCTCTGCATACCAATTTTCACCCAAGCCGGTGATCGAATTTGGAAGATATGCCTTACAGATATGCAATGAAGTTGATAAAAAGTTTCGTCCTATTAGGGGAATGAAGCTTACAGACAAACAACAATGTTTACTAGATAACTTATGGCATATCCAAACCATGCCACAAGCTTCAACATTTAAAGTACAGGTTTTAAATGCTTTAAGCATTTACTTTCAGGAACAAAGTTTAAAAACACCAGAAAGACAGTTTAAAACAAAACCAAATTACACTCATTATGTTATATTCAGAGGTACAAAAATTGGTATTTTTAATAAATGGGAAACAGTGGTAAAACACATAAATTGTCAAGGAGGATCATTTTGGAAAGGTTATACAAGTTTTGCTGAAGTTCTTCAAGTAGCAAGAGATAGTTTTGGTATACAAAATTTTTACATAGAACCTGAAGAGGTTAAAAGTTTTTCTGATATAGCCAAAACAGATCCTGGACAGTATATAAAGGCTCAGCAAGAACTTATTTTAACATTAAAAACACAGCTTGAGGACAAGGCGAAAGATACACAGGATATACAGATAAAAATTGAGAATAATATGCTAAAACAAAAAATAGCGATGCTCGAAGCAAAAAATACACAGTTATTACAAAGGCTCGAGAAAAATGAAGACAAAACAGTTATATACAGAACTTTTGAATCCTTTAGGACAAGGATTTTAGACACACCACTTGTGGCAGTGTTTAAAACCAGTTACAGAAAGGTTCCCAGAATTTGAGAATCTTGTTTCACAAAAAGTATGTGTAGAATTTCCTCTAAAATTCTATACAACTTGCAACAACAGTTGGTAGACATGGCATTTAGGTTTGACAGTGAAGAACAAGGATTCACAGTGGTGGAAAGAACAGATGGAGCAGGAGATAGAATTGGTCTTCTGTTACTCCTAGTACACCATCCTACAAAATTGAGAGATGAACAAATAATTCAATTCTACCATCATGGTATGATTGATTATTTGGAAATCAAGCTAAACAGAAGAACAGAAGATCTCCTCAACAAACTTGGAGAAAAAATTATTTTAGCGGCACGAAATATTGCAACAAAATCGATAACCTCGATTATTAGTTGCAAAATAATTTCCTCATTTCCTTTTACAGATTCATACACATACAGACCAGCTAGAAAGAGAATTTTCATTGAACACAATAAACACAAAAATACAAGCAATTATCTACAAAAAGTAATGACGAAAACCAACATAGAGTTCGCAACTTTACATTGGTTGAATCATATAGATCACCCAACTGAAAAGATTCCAGACAACTTTACACAGTTTATTAAAAAGCATCAGGACACTCCAGAAATTCCTGACTATTTTCCTTGGAGAAACTATAAATTAATAGGTGAAGGACACTACATACAAGTCTATGCAGAAACAAATTGGAGTATGCTTCTACCTTTTGCAGGGGAAGGAGACACTCTACAGCTACAACATATCATAAACTTAGAAGACGAAGATGCTGAACACGAAGACTGTTCAAGCCCACAGTCAATAGACAGCACACACAGAGACTTCTAGAAGAGATGATGTAAGCATTGACGACAAAAAAAAAACCAAAAAACATGACATATGCCATGACGGTTTAAGAGGCATTAGCTAACACAGTTGTTTACAGATGGCATTAGATTAGATTGATTCTCTTTTGTTTATAGCTGTAGATTAGTTTTGCTTTATTCTCTTTTTTGCCTATAAAAGAGGCAGTTGTATTCCATTGTAAAGACACGAACAACCATTACAAGTAATAAAATCACTACTTTAATACACAAGCCTTTAAAACCACCCCGTCAAAAAAAGTATTTCACAGCTTTACGCTACATGTAAAAAGTATACGCTAAATCTTTTTTACATCTATGTAAAAATGTTTTTTTTTAAATCAATAATTTAACCCACGCGTAAAAATATATTAAAAGTATACGCTAACCGTAAATATCTAATCTAGAACTTTTTTTTATGGGTAGTTTAAGATTTTACGAAAAAAAATCTAAGTACAAAAATCTACATAAGAAAAATCACCGTAAACAACTAATTTATACTTAAATCGCATGCGTAAATTTCTTCAAAAAAATACAAACATTTAAACAAACCTGTAATAAAAAAAAGTTTTTAAAGCTTTACGCTACACGTAAAACTATACACTAATTTTTTTTACAATGATGTGTAAAGGTTTTATTTATGTAGAGTTTTTCGGAAACCTATGACCACCCGTAAAAAACTTTTTACACCCAAGGTAAAATTAAAAAAAAAATACAAGCATTTAAACAAACCCCATAAAAATAAGTTTATTAAACCTTTACGTTATACGTAAAAAACTATACGTTAACACCAAAAGAAAATGACAACAATTTTTTTTTACCTAGGGTCCCATTGTGACCTTTACAGCTTCAGCAAGTTGGTTAACACCAAGCAAGATGGCAGCGCGGGCCCTAGTACAAAATATTCGGTTTTAGAAAATAAATCATTTTGAGAAATTAGCATCGTTGCATATAATGTAAACTGTAAAACGCACGCACCAGATTAGAAGAAATGCCACGAGCGACTGCAGATCCACCGATTGTATATTCCCAAAAATCAAAGCCCAACTGATTATCCAAGCAAGACTAAAAATATAAATATTGCAGTTATCAGATATATTAGAACTAATTATATAACCTACAAAAAGCAACTAAGGACACCACTAAATAAGGAATCATCAAGTCTTTACAAACACACCATTTAAATAATAACCTGTTGTAAGTCTATAAGGCTATAGGGTGTGGTCATGACCCTCATGACCACCATGACCCTCCACATTAGTGCCATGTAATCCACCTCTAATCCACCATCCAAAACCACTACCCTAAGGGTGTGGTCATGACCCAAACCACTAACCCCTTATTTATTTTAATTTATTTTTATCTAAAGAAAAAGGAAATGATTTGTTGAAAAAAGGAAAGGAGGACCATGGTTGCCATGGTTTAATCCATGCAAACCATGGTGGATCAATCAAGGGGGTGGTATAGCCTTTCATTCATGTTCCTAGGTGGCAATTCATGTCCCAACAATGTCCCCCACACCCTATAGCCTAACACACCTTACTGATTTTAGAAAATGTTCAAACATTTCCACAATTAACGCATGACATTCAAGATCAAGCATGATGACACAGGACCTGACTTTCGAAGCAGTTTCAAGAATTGAAGCTCTTTTGGTGTAAGATCGGTTGGACTGATCAGCTAAACCCTCAAACATAGAAACAATTAACTTAAATACATCCTGTGCATAAAAGAAAGTTTAGAATACAATACAATATACATAAACATATATGTAAATATCAAGTTGTGTGTATCATGTTATGGTATACCCTCATTAGGTTATCATCGTAAGGTGCATCAGGAGCTGTGATTCTCGTTATCTCGCTTATGTAGGAAGCAACTGTAACCTTCACACCAACATCAGAATGTTTTGAAAGCCCGTCTTTAATCAACGCCCTCATCGACGGCCTAAGCGCATCAATCATCGACCTTTTCGGTGACTTGTCAACCTTCGATAAAAGCTTCTCCACTTTCTGCAATGCACAAACCATTACACACAATCACACAACCCAAACACAAGCAAGCAAACATCAAACATTCACTCAGGCATTTTATCAAACACCTTGTCTACACTCAACCAGTATCCACATTCCTAATCCCACTATTTCTAAATTCTAAAATCCATCAAACTTTATATTAAAATATGCAAATTAACACAATTTAATGAACAAATTGAAAAAATAAAACTCAAAATTAGGGCTTACATCAAGAACAATGAGCAATTCCTTAACAGAATCCGGAGGATGTGATAACTGCTTCCCTGTTTCCTTAATTCGTTGCTCTAATTCAACATCTGATGACGTCATCTTCGATTCCCCTCACTCAATTCGATCTTTTCAAACGACAAAATTAGTGAATTCGACCTCAGTCTTCTCGAACCATTCGAAACCCTAACAAAAAAGGATGTAAAATTAAAGAAATCTTGTGGGGAATATGAAGAATCTAGGACTGTATTACGAGGAACAGAGTGTAAGAGAGATAGTTCTAGAGAAGGAAACCCCAAAAACGCATCTAGAAGAGAGAGAAACCCCTACCATCATTACCACTACTCCGTCACCGCACAACCTCCGCCATCACCCTGCACCCACCACGTCATAGTGGGCAGCCCCGCCACGAGTCGTCGCCCGTCGGCAGTTACCCGCCACTAAGGACCACCGTGCCTCCCTCATCGCGCATCTACCGCCTCCCCTGCCCAACCATAACGGTCAACAACACCACCGCCACAGCCCTGCTGCCGCCGTGGGTGGCTGGAAACCCACCAATTTTCTCTCTCTCTTTCGATTTCACTAGACCTCTCTTTCTCTTTCGATTTCTTTGGTCCTCTCTCTCACGGCTCTCACTCTCTCTCTAGGCTTGCAGGTTGGTGATTTCCTGGTTATAATCTATTAAAATTAAACAATGCTTATAAAAGAGGAATGACTCACTTTGCTGACTTAGATAATACTACTGCTTCTTGGTGATTTCCTGGCTATAATCTATTAAAATTAAACAATGCACACGTGATAGTAAGATAACCCAATTTACATTAGCCATACTCTCGAGACAGAACTCCAACGAACTGAGTCAGGCAGAGCCTTGACATGCGTTACGGAGCCCTAGATCAATCGGGTAGAGTAACCAATACGTAATCAGGGGTTATAATACTTACAACGAGGCAGAGCTTCGCTTTTTAGGGGTATAATACTGAGCAACACTATTGCTATTATAGGGACTTTTAGAAAGAAAAGAATTGAACGAGAATTACGGAAGCTCTTGACCCCTTTTATAGGGTTGATCGAAGGGTGGCTCGCGCCCCGCGACTCCCCATTGCTCATCTCTCGCGGCCCGCGAGGCCACTAGGCTAGGGCCTAGCTTGGTCGAGTCAAGGGGTGTAGGCTTGATGTGTACCCGGACACGTGGCAGACCAGGGTTCGGCCTGGTGTCACGCCGTCGCGCCCCGCGACGGCCTGGCTTGACCGGGTCGCGCCCCGCAAGGAACCAATAGTTTTTGTTTTTATTTGATTTTTATAAATATAAAGGTATATTAGGTCCGTTTTTCGTATACGGGGTATATTATAGGCATTTTTAGAGCATGTTTTAGGGTTTTAGGAGGGCTATTATACTCACTGTTCTCACACTTTTCACCATTTTCCCTAAATCCTGACCCTATACTTTTTGGTATGTTAATATATATATATTAACATACCAAAAAGTATGGCCGTTTGAAAAAGAGGGATTTAGTTTTTTTATAAGGGGATAAAGTGTAACTATTAACTAACTATCTATAACTTTGTTAAAGATGAGATATTAAAATGTAATCTAGATGAGAGGATTAAATTAACGGTATTTAATCACTTGACATTTTGTATCCATTAAACATTCTAGGATAATGACTAAGTACGTTCGCTTTTAATCACTTGTACACTAAGACGTAATCTACTTGTACTTTTTAATCCACACGTCAATACTGACCAAGACAACTATCGAAACGTCGACAAAAATGAGTAGATCGTCACGGTACTTTCGGACTTTTTTTTAAAACACTTTAGTTTATAAGATATAGCAAGAATACGTAATAGAATTATAAGTTTGTTGCGAAGGGGGAAAGTGTAACTAATTATCCATAGTTATGTTAAAACTCAGGGATTTAAGTGTAAAAAGATGAAGGCTAAAATATAATTATTGTTTAAAGACCAATTTACCCTCATTTTAGGGGTGTATTTATAAATTAAAAGAGAAAAACTTCTTATTTTTTTGGGTATCTTAAAATGTCTGTCACTCATGCATTATAATATGGTATAGATACTTCACTCGGACTTTTAATACATGAAATGGTCAGCAAAGCCATCAAGTTTCCTAGTTTTCGTTTTTCATCCCTATTATTTTTTTGTTACAATATTGTCTTCGCCATAGTTTAAGCTATTAAATTAGTATGATCATTAATTCACAATGTTTTCTACACTTTATATGCTAAGGATCTTACTTGGTTCTCCATGTACGTCGTGTAAAATAACAAGGTCAACAATGCCATGAGGTTTCCTGGTTTTCGTTTTCCATCCCTACTGTTATTTATTACAATATTGTCATCGCTTCAGCGTTAGCTATTAAATTAGTGGGATCAGTATTTCATAATGTTTTCTACACTTTCTACTCTAAGAATTTGATGAAAACTAGAAAGAGGATGAATAGGTTTTTTTCAAAAATTTTGTTGTTTAATAGTTGTTTTACTTGGTAAATCACTTGTCAAGAATCCAAATTATGCTTGTAAACAAACAAAAAGAAATGCAAGTATTAAAAAGTTAAGGGCAAAAATGACAAAACTGATTCATAGAGGTTCAAGATATGTTAACTAATATTTTTACGTCCTCTCCCCGATCAAGAGTTTTTCCACTAGTTGTCTCCCTTAATCTGGTATGGTTACCCGCTAGAAATCGTCTCACTAAGCTAAAATAGTGATCACCTTGTACAAACGTCTCACTCTTCTAAAGGAAGTGGTCACCTTTTATGTCTCACTAATCTCAAGTGGTAGCAATCACTACCCTCCATAAACACTTAACAAACTTAGTGATGCCCCTCTTAAATGTCTCACAACACCAAACAAGCTCACAAATCAATGCTGATACACATGATTGAATAATGATTTATTTCTGAAACAACTCCTCTTTTAACACTTGATATTAATTTAGAATCTCTCTTGGATCTAGAGTTCGAATCACAAGGAAATTAGAGAGAGTTATCTTAGAGGAATATTATAGAAAGTTTAAAGCAAAAGAGGTAAGTGAAAAAAAAAAAGTTGTGGGTGGCTTGTATTTACAGTCAAGACTCAATAAGCAAAAAAAAAAAAAACATTAGGCAGGTTGACGGTCAATGCCACGATTAGGCAGGTTGACGGTCAATGCCACGACCGATGGTATCAACATTGGACCGTCTGTGTTTTCCTTTAACTTGCTTTCAACTCTTAAACGTTGTACAAAGACTATAAACAACTACCAACACTTTTTTTCACACCTATACCTCTATTTTTTTATTTTTCAAATCAACCATTACACATCTATTAAGCATAGTTGGTGGTTTTGTAAAGCATACTTGCTTTCTTTCCATTTTTAGGAACTCTTTATCCCTAAACATTTTAACTAAACCATTTAAACTTTTCCATTTTCAAATTTCAAAATCCCTCCAATTGATAACCAACTTGTTTCATTCAATATAAATTTTTTACTTGTCAATATTTTTAGGAAAATTGATTAGTTATATTTTATTAATTTTATTTCTCTAATTCCCAATCACTCTTCTTGATGCTTTTATCTTTGTGGATGATCTTTCATTTTTGAACTTTGCATCTTCAAGTCTTCGTCAAATGTTGTTGCTTTGATCCTGATCATTGTTGCACTTTAACATTCACTCAAAACTTCGACCAATTTGATTTCAATTAACTCCTAGTAAGTTATCATAATTTTTGAAGTATACATTAACTATATAGGGATATGGTGGAGGGTTCAAATGAAAAAAAAAATTATAAGAAAAAAAAGAAGTTTCAACCAATACAAATGCTTCATTTTACTTCATTTAAGATTTGTAATTATTTTTAATATAAAGGTATATTTGTAAACTTACATAGATCATTAATTTCTAATATTCCTTTTTAATAGCTAATTACATTAAATTTGTAACTTATTTTTAAAATATATATTTTTTTACAAAAATAAAAAAAATGTTAGAGTGTAGGACAAATTACTAGGTGTGTAGGATAAATTACGAGTTGTGTAGGATAAATTTAAAATATGTGTATGATAAATTTTAAAATGTGTAGGACAACTTTTTATGTGTGTAGGACAAAAAAGAGTAGAGAATGATAGTCTTTATGAGTAATTAATTACTTAAAGATAGTAATAAATAAGATTAAAAAAATTACTTAATATTTTACAATTGTATCCTTTATTTTTTCTTCTTAATTAATTTTTCTTCTCACATAAACATTCCTTAGGGATACGTATATGGAATGTACATCTATATCTCTAATAAAGCAAAACATTGGGGGACACATGTCACCCTATGGTTGATGCCAAATAAGCATCCACCTAAGCCTACATGTGGCATATCTTAAATGAGAGGACATGTGGCATAACTCTGCTTTGAGTATTGGAGATGCTTCTTATGTACGTTTCTATTACTCTCTCTCTCTCTCTCTCAATCTTTCAATCATCGTTCCTTTCCTCATTCAAAACCGTAATCGCCGAATCGGCTACTCAGGAGTTCAATCGACCCTGTGCGACAACGTTTAATCAATCTTCAATACTCAATAGTGAAAATCGACGGTAATGATTCCTTGATCTTCTTCTTTTTTGATTGATTGAATGAATCATCAACGATTTCTTATATCTTTCATCGATGATTTCATTCAATTTCTTATGATTCTTCTATCATTCATCCATAATTCGTTTGGTTACATCTAATCTGAGTGTAATCGAGTTTTTTTTTGTGCTTGAAGCATTGTTTTGGGTTTTATCTCATCTTTTGTGACAAACAATCTAATTCGATGGCTCGGTTTTGTTTGATTAGGTCTGATTCGGTTTCATCTTTGTCACACTATGATTCAGCATTTTTTTAATCAAGGTAGGGTTTTTTTTATTGTTGGTGGTGTTTTTTGATTTGAACGCAGAAGAAGAATGAAGGTGTGCTTGGGTGACGGCTGGATCTAGATGTTATTTAGGGTTTTGCTTGAAGTTTGCAGGTATACCCTCTTCATTAACTGGTCAAAAAGAATTTTTACGATATAACATAGTTGAGTGGAGTATTTGTTCCTAAATACATGAATAATTAGTTATACCTGATGTTCCAGGGGATTCAAGAAAGTATTTGCTCGGGATTAAGAAACCCAACTAGTTTTAGCAAATGTAATGAAAAAAAAAAGTTGTGACATTATTTTTAATAGATACATGTATAGATCATTATTGATATTTTCATGATAAGATGTGAATGAATTGGAAAGATTAGGTTTATTGAAAAAGATTCATATTTGATAATGGTTCTTAAATTTTATGCACATAAGTTGTTTGATTAAATGCTCCAATGAAACAATCATGATTATTGTAAAAGGTTTGATTTGTGGAACTAATCATATGCATTAGGTTTTGAATATATGTATATGAAATACCATGAAAACATGTTGGAATGTGATTACATTTATGTACAATTTAATATTGAAGGGGCATGATAAACTAAGCTTACTGGGGTATGTGTATATTGATTATAGGGAAGCAACGGACTGGAACAATCAAACAAGAAGGCAAAAATTCGCAAGACAAAGTGAGCACATCATGCAATTTAAATACTATGTTATGATTTGCAATACTATATGAAAAATAGAAGGTGTCGCTATTTTATTTTTGTGGGATTCATAATATATCAACTAAAAACAAAGGATTGGATTATGCATATATAACAATGAATCTGGATGTGATTAAGGATTTTCAAAGTAACTGATGTGGCATTTGGATTTCTATTACAATTATAGAGAACGATTTACAAAACCCCATCTTGAAATGTAGTAAAGGATTTAAAGTGGATTATAAAGATTTTCTAAATCTTAATTCTAAATCTTATGTTTATGTCACACACATATAATTATCACTGTTGTTTCATTATATTGGAATTTCAAATGGAAAGGGAAACAAAGCTCATAGCAATTCTGAGTAGCCTTCGGCCATTTGTTGAAGGTCAAAAATCTGAATTTAAAAATTGGGCAACATCAGAAGCTCGTCGGCTCTCACAAGCAGGCATGTTATTCTGAGTTGCCCTATCATGTGCTTTTAAAGTCAAGGGTTGACAATACTAATCGCTAAAATAATCATGATCATGGTTGCTATTAAATTTTCAGCTTTTGGTGAGGCTATGTTACATACTATTGGCTATATCTACACAAGGCAAGCTGCAAGAGAACTTGGTAAAGATAAATGTTTTATGAAGGTCCCGTTTCTAGCTGAATGGGTGAGGGATAAAGGACACAATTTGAAATCACAAGTTTCAGCTGCTTCAGGTTGTATAAATTTTTATAACTCACTGAAGGTGCATTATTATAATAATAATAATTAAAAAGGTTGCATTATTAGAAAAGTAATAGCAAAGTTATGATTTTTTTTATTCATGTAGCCGCGGGGTCGTTAATACAAATACAAGAGGAGCTGAAGAAGTTGAATAATTCAGAAGCCAAGGAAGATCGGTTAAATAAGGCTATTGAGGAGAAAAAAGATCAGATGATTAATTCCCTGTGGCAGATTAACATTGTAGATATCGAGACAACCTTGTCCCGTGTCTGCTTAGCAGTAAGTTCATATATCCTCTGGTCGACCCATTTACTTATGAACGGTTTTTGGTTAAGGGTGTTAGGTTATACTTACACATTTTTTGCTGTGTATTGAACATTGTATAACCCTTGTGGAGATAAGTATGGATTAAGCTGGTAACTGCTTAAAGGAATTTTATTTTATTGTTGCTAATTTGTTTTTTGTTTTTTTTTTGTCCTTAACTACTCATGTTTTAGGGTCTTCGTGGGTCAAATTTTTTGGATCTACTTTGGTGCTTATGTAAATATGGTATCATCATAACTAAACTTTAAAGCATTTCAAAATCTATAAAGGCACTTTGGATTTCAGTTATCCATGAAGCCAATGCAAGTAAAAAAGAGTATTTAAAATTGAAGGTTAACCACTAAAGTTTATCGATTTATATTTACGTTTAAAGATTTATGTTAATTAATTATTTTTTGAATATTTTTTTTTGTACCAGATTATGCATATTATGCAGTCCTGATGCTCATTACAAATTTAGAAATAAGCTTGCTCAGATTAGTGAAGTAAGCCTATCTCCAAACTTCAAGTTTCTAAGGAATGGGTTGATTTAGTTTTTGTTTTTCCTATTTCAATCAAATTGCTACACTATGTATCTCTTCTTATCTTGAGCGTTATCGGCAGGCATCTTCATGGCCGTTAAATGTGTTGGCGGTGACAAAGGCCATGGTAAATCTTACTACCTATCGTTGATATACCTGATTATTTGTCATTGCCTATATTGTAAAACGTTGTGTTTTGTTATTCCATTAGGGATGGTTTTTTTATTCCATTAGGGATGGTTTTTTTTATTTACTAGGCCATTGTACAATTGATAGTATGAAATAAGAACACGAATGTAGTTCTAAACCAAATCATATATGGATATATTGCAGCCCCTAATTGAGGTTCCATCTGTGGTTGAATTGGATACTTATCATGGTACAAACATATTCATGGCTGATTAATTATAGAGCCATTAAACTTTGGATTAGAAAAATGGGGCTCCTCCCAACATAGAGGATGGTAATATCTCGTGATTTGTGATTCACTTCATTTCTTTCTTTTAAGTGTATTTTGATCTCCATATTAGATTCCAGATTCCTGCAGGGATATTTGTTTTTAACAAAGTTTTGATGTTGTTACCATGAAAAAAAAGGGAAAAAAGACTAGATAAATTTAAAAATTTTAAGTTTTAGAAAAGGGGTAAAATAGTTATTTTATAACTTCTAATAAATTAAATCAAAATGGATATAACTTACCTCTAATAAATCAAAATGGTTGAATTTGATATTTTTAACTTTAAGGAAGAGGATACATGTAATTTATATTTTGGTTTGGGTATATATGTCATTAATGAAGTTTGTAGGAGGATACCGATTCGATACCAACATTTAGCGTGTTTAGTATCGGTACTTACCGGCCTTTACCTTCAAATACCGGTCCGTACCGTACTGTTCCGAGTATTTTTGGTACCGGTACCCACTTTTTAGTATTTCGCTACAGGTTGGTACCGAGCTCATCCTTATATGTAATGTAATGCAATATTATGTAATTTAGTAACTTAATATAAAAAAGTATATACATTTTATAGTTTTTTTAGGCTTTATTTCATTTTATCCTTATATGTAATGTAATGCAATGTTATGTAATTTTGTAACTTAATATGAAAAAGTATATACATTTTATATTTTTTTAGGTTTTAGTTCATTTTATATCTTTTCAAACATGTTCTCAATTGGTTATCATTGTTAAACCATCTTTTGGTTTTTTCAGGAACTCAAACTTGAAGAGCATGAAAGAGTTGATTTACATGAGAGTTTACGACAACCTTAACATGTAGATTATTCCTTTGACTGATTACCCCATTGTGGAGAAAGTTTTTTGTTTCTTAACTTCTATGTTTAATTGTTACACCGGGTATCACATAAGTTACTAATAAAACGTCTGATGTTGAATTCAAAGAAGTTTTTAGATATTTATAAAATATTCATGTATTATGTTAGTTCAAACGTCTAATTTTGCTCGCTATTTATACTTTGAATTTTTTTTTGTCTTCCAATGTATGTGTTTTTACATAGTATTAAATTTGAACATAAATAATTGTTTTTTTCCGGGATTTAAATAGTTTTCTGTTTGTTTATTCCAATATATACGTTTGTACAGAATATTTCATTTCAAAGTAAATAATATAATTTTGGTTGAAGCCCGCGTATTACGCAGGCATTAACCTAGTACTAATAATAACCTAATAACAAAAGTTCCTAATTTCAATCATATCAAAATTAGGGATCATTTGTGTTTTTTAAATTGTTATAATTAGAACAAAACACACTATTTCCCCCAACAGAATCCTTTTCACTTGTTTCTCCCATGTCGGCCATGTATAATACTATATGGTAGAATCAATATTTTACATTTTTGAACATTGAACATCATCCTTTTTTACTCATGACTAGAAATGTTTCATAATTCTCACATAAATACACAAAATCACACATACAAAAAGAGAGACCAAAAATAAATGATTTTAAGTAAAAAACATATCACAGCTGTATAAATATACGTTACTTTAACTATGATCAATAAATTCATAAATTGGCATCTTAACAACTTGACGAATATATGTATCCAAGATATATCTTGAAATGTGTTGGCTTTCAAAGTTTTCAATTACATTAAGGAATGTATATATAACTCGTAGAATTAGGCGATCCAACGAATAACATATATGTATTACAAATTAAAAGAAATTGTTTACATTAGTGACGAGGTATGATCCGGTTCGCCAAGTCAAACAAGTCAATACCGATTATAACCCGGTTACTGTATAACCGACATATATAATTAAATATGGTAAATATATCATAACCAACCGAATCTCCAATGAATATGAAGATCCTAAAAGATAGACCAAATATCCAATTTTATGGAGGAGTATCCTAACTCAATTACAATTCCTAAATAAAAGAAAACCTTAATCACCACTAACTATAAATAAGGACTCCTTTGTGTTCTAACCTAGAACCCTCTCCCTCTCCATACTATTATTCTCTCTCATATATATATATATATATATATATATAGAGAGAGAGAGAGAGAGAGAGGCCGGTTATCGTACAATAGGCCTAATCGTACATTACGTACGCTATCACCACAACCGTCAGATCATCTCATTTTAACCTCCGTGCTTAACTAATTTACGTCATTAAATTAATCAAATTAAAACATATATATGAAACCGCCAAAGTTAATATCGTCCATTGCGAAATCAAATTATTAATAATATTCTTCTTCTGGGTTGCTTTATTATTCTAATATAAAACGCATGTATATTAGGAATCAAGATTGTTGAATTTAAAATCGCATAGTGATATCAAGAAAATCGCATGTAGTATCCAATTATTTTTATATAAATCGCATGTCAAAACATTAACATATTGTTGAATTTAAAATCGCATAGTGATATCAAGAAAATCGCATGTAGTATCCAATTATTTTAATATAAATCGCATGTAATAGCAAATAAAATCGCATGTATAATGGAAAGTGAATATAAAATCGCATGTAATAGAAAATAAAATCGCATGTATAGTGGAAAGTGAATATACCTGCAAAAAGTCTTCATTTCTATATAAGTCATTGTGCTTTTAGTCAATTATGATGGCTGCACTAACTTTTATTTGTTAATTTATTTTTATCTTATAATATTTCAGTGACTGTTTTTTTGGTAAAGAATATTTCTGTTGCAAAACATTAACATCGCATGCGATGTTAATGGAAATCGCATGGCATCGCATGTAATAATGTAAATAAATTTACACTGGCTTTATTCGCGTCTTGTTCTGATATTTCTATAAAATGACAACCGCAAATTTATAATTTTAAAATTTATGCTATTTTGAAACTGTGATACGATTCATAATTACCGGGATCGTGGTGTAACCGACTTCGCGATCCGCTGATTGAATGAAATCTCTGTTTTACCCTTATCTATTAAAACTAATTCAGGGATGTAACACCCCAAACTTCGTATGTTTGTAACACCCCAAAACCCGAATGTTAAATTTTGAGCATGTTTTGTTTTACACAAGGTGACATGGTAACTAAGTTAATTAACTTAGTTATAGTTACAAGTTAAATATTAGGAATGGAATTTTTGTGACTAACAATTAACAAATTTCAAGGGTTAAAAGAGGATAAATGGAAAGTGTTTTATTTAAAGGAATGAAGTTGGGCAAGTATGGGAATATGGTGAATCTTGAGGGACTTAGGGTGCCAAAATGGAAACTAAAATTTATTAAAACAAAATATCACACACACACAAGGTGTGTGTGCGTGACTTCGATCAGGAGAAAGAGCAGAAGGATGAACCCTAGCTCCAAGAACATCAACACAAATTCAGCCCATTCAAAGCTAAAATCGAATGGAAAATCATGCATGAATGAAGAATTAGCATCACCCAACATTAACAAACAAGTGGTAAGTTGTAGATTGTTATTTAGTGAACTTTTAAGAAATGGGTTATGAGCAAATCCGTGAAATTGTATGAAACTAAGCATGAATGGGTGTTAGAATCATTAAATAGAACATGTGTTATGCAAGATTTTGAGTAATTTGATGTTTTGGGGTGAAACCCACTTGTAGTAGTAGAGATGATGATGATATGGATGATTATACATGTTCAATACTTGTGTGATGTTGATATTTGATGTTGTATGTAATGGGTAATTGTTAGATAATGGTATAAAAAGTTATATGATTCTAGTTGAAATTGATGATCTATGTTATGAACTAGGAAGAGTATGCATAAAATACTTGTACTATAGGCTTAAATGATGGCATGCACACCAAGTGTTTGATGAAATGCATAGGTGAGATTATTAGATGAGATTGGATGTAAACAATGAATGAATGTGTATAGGAAGTGATAATGGTGTGTTGAATAGTGAATTAACATAAGAAGTGTGCTCTAGATATGATTCATGTAGAAGATTTGATTTGCTAGTATCATGTGGTAGTAGTATGCTTTAGGAGTGGTACCTTATGCTTATTTGATACAGCGGACACCATGCGTTGCTGGACTTTCTAAATATGGCTATGAATTAATTGTGAAGAACGTGAATATATAAGGAAGAAGAAATATTAGAATGATTATTTAGGTTGGCAAATCATGGGTTATGATGCTACATGTAGGATTACATAAATACTAGTATGAATGGAAGTTGATGTACATATGTGAAATCTAGGTGAATGTGGTTGTATGTGTCTTATTACATGAGTGTGAAACGTATATAGTATAATGGTTATGTTCTAACATGCCACGATCTGATGTATGTGTGTGTTTAGATTGGAATTTAGGTTGCTTGATAGTTGCCTTTCTGAAAGTCAATGAATGTAGAAATGTTGTGACTAGGCTTATCCAACATGATTGTAAGATGAGGAAGGTAATCTGATGCCTAATAGATCACCATGTGTTATTTTGATGATATGTTAAATTGTGTGGAATTGGAATGAAATAATTATTAAAGTAGGACTTGTGTATGTTATAATGGACTAGTGAAAGTCAATGTGACCCATGTGTTGGAAATGGATGTTATTACGTATGAGCATATATGCTAACAATGTTGTAAATATGATAGCTTGAAAGAATAAGAACCATGTCAAGATGGACCATATCATGGGAGGCAAACGGGTCAAATAGGAGGCAAAGAAACTAGCATAAACATGGCGAGCACAAGGTAAGTGATTTCCGTAATCACTTCTGATTATGTTTAAGTAAGGTAGTGTTAGTTAATTGAGCATGATGGTGATTGAAATTTGATATGATTTTGGTTGTATGAAATCGGTGAAGACATTACCATTTGGCGATATTGACTAATGAATTGTTTGTCAAGTATTATGCATTCACAGGATGATTAGCGAAAGGAGTTATGTTGCTATTACTTATTCAATTAGTGCACGAAGTATTAAAGCGGGTCATAGCTTTAATCCAAGCCAGGTATGTGCGATTAGAGTTGTAGTTAAGTCGTGGGAGTAGTCAAATGTTTAAGGAAGCCCTTTGTAGTAAAGGATGGAACAAAGTTGACAAAAACGCCCTTGAAGGGTAAATCGGGCTAACGATCTTAAAAGTTGATTAGAAACAAGCTATTTGATTAAGTGAATGTTTTGGAAAAGTAGGAAAGCGAGTAGTATTATTTTCGTAAGCCAAGGACCTTAAAATGCGCAAATACCTTTAACGGGTCAAAATAAGCTCTTGAGCGAAAATGGGTTAAGAGGATGCGAGACATCCGAGAAATCTATCTTTTATGATATACAAATGTTGAAATTATTAGGTTCATAAGAAGTTATGGTCAAACAAACAAGTTATGTTGATATATGCATGAACGGGTCAAAATTTGGTAAAAGGGTAATAAGCCGAAGGCTTAAAAGTCATAAAGTTAGGTAGTCCAAATATTAGATTTTCACTCCATGTGATGGAGAATTAAATTACGGTCGCGTAGGAAAAAGAATCGGGTAAAACGAATCAAAAACGAGAAAGTTATGCTCATTTCCGTGAAATCGAGTCGTGCTGGGAATTATACAGCACCAGCTGCAACAGTCTGATGAAATCAGGCCGTGGCGTAGCGCGACGGGGAAGGCCCCAGACCGTGGCGCTACGCGACGGGGGTCAGTTTCACGAAAATCGTTTATCTTAACTGTTGATGCATTGCGAACCCGTCTGGACCGTTTTTAAACGCGTATAAGCTAAGAATGATTAGTTTATTCCTTGTTTTAGGGGAAGTAGATACGTATGAAGGTATGTATGTATGTATGTATGAATATAAAAGGTATGTATGTAGGCATGTATGCATGTGTGTATGTAGGTATGCACGTATGTAGGCACGTACGTATGAATGTAGGTACGTATGTATGTAAGTAGTTATGTGTAAACGGATGCATATATGTAAGTATGTATGAAAGTATATACGCATGTATTCAATGAAATTGAGTATTGACGATAATAATAGCGTGCCTTGTGAACGAAGTGTAACGCAGGTACAACGAGAAAGTCTCACCACGGATTGTATGATCAGATGGAAAGCTGAGATGTAAAGAGTTAACGGAACGAAAAGTAAACGTGAATAAATCTTGTATGTTTATAATGCGTACTAATGTTATGAATTTCATGTGGTGAGCGCAGGTAGTACGAGTCATGAGGATCATCAAGGAATAGAGATCGAGGATCGAGTCACTAGTGAGATTGTACGGGAACGTTGATGTATTTAATGTAGTAAACATAAGCTATGTTTTTACTTAGTAAATAAGTCGATTGATGGATTTATGCGAAAGAGTTATGTTAAGGTTAAAATTTTAAGTAAGTTAAGGTATATATAATGAAAGAAATTTTATAATACGAATTTCCGCTGCGACTTTTAGTCAAATACGTATTAGGGTCTTACAAGGGACACGTGTAGGGTTGATGTGATAGCGTACGTAATGTACGATTAGGGGTTTTGTATTCTACTCTTCCTCTCTCTCTCTCTCTCTCTCTCTCTCTCTATATATATATATATATATATATATATATATATATATATATATATATATAGGGTAAGGATAGTGTAAAAAGGGCCTAAAGTGTGAGAAGTGTATTATAACACTATATATAATACTATATAACACCATATAAACACCGTATAACAATATGTAACACCATATAACACTATGTAACACTATATAACATTATATAACAAATATAACACTATACATCTATCATAGACATGCTATCAGACAACCTATAGTGTTATATTTGTTACATATAACACTATGTAACACTATATAACATTATATAACAAATATAACACTATACATCTATCATAGACATGCTATCAGACAACCTATAGTGTTATATTTGTTAAAATCAATGTACATGTTTTGTCATTCATCCTAAGAATAATGATTATTACGAAGGGGATACAAAGAATTAACATGGGAGAGGAATTTATGAATACAGGTCTCCGTATATTCAATGATATGTATATATCTCTTAACTCCACGCACAAATCAAAAAGCTCGGTAGATGATGTAACAGAAATTTCATAGTAGCTCCACGAATGATGAATGGGTGACCATAGATTCACTATATTCTCGTTTAAAAATAAATAAATGTTGGTCATACTTGTGCGCAGAGTTTCTAATCAAATTACGACCCAATGATGAAACTAATGTACCACAGCCAATGTTACAGCCGTGTCATGCACACATTATGCTAGTCTGATGAAAACAGGGTGTTGACCGACAAGAAATGAAATCCATAGATACTAAACGTAGTAAAAAATTGTAGAGACTAGAACCAAGAAGTCCCACAAATCTAGAAGACAAAAATAGTGATATACGTACTCTATTTGTTTATTATACACACCAACACAAGGGCATATAAATAAATAAAAAGAAAGAAAGAAAAAAGCCTTCTAGTCGACCAACCATTACATGACAAACGAAGGGAACTTCCAGGCCCTGGTACATCCCTGTCCTCAAAGAGTGAGAATCAACAGTGCCCCCTCTGTGGACCATCATTTTTCCTTTAATTTCAAGCCCCACCTAATAATAAAAAAAATAAACCAGACCCCCCTCCCTTTCTTCCTCAATATAGAAGGTTACATCTGATATCACTAAACAACCCTCAAAGTACAACTCCCTATGCACAATGTACACATCACTAGATAACCATTCACCTGGAGTTGGTTATTTCAGCCCAAGAAAAAAGTGTTGCCCTCTTTTGAACCCATTCCTAACAAAAGAATAATGAAAATGTAGGAAAAGACAAGGCAACAAAAACATCATCTCATGATCACTATTAATTAACATCATATTCATCTTTCTCAAAATCTAATGAGCTGAAGATGAAGAAGAACATAAAGGGGCAAAACTGAACCAACCATTGACACCTGCCTAACAAGTTTCTTGCTTTTCAACTCCAAAGCAGACCCATCTTGTTTTCTAGTTCTTTCTTTATAGGTTATACCCACTTTAGTTCATGATGGCCTGCAGGAGACACTACCTTCAAACTACCCCCCCCTACCCCTAACCCTATCCCCACCCCCACCCCTACCCCTACCCACAAACTCTTTTTCTATCATGTTTGCTGTCTGCAAATCCCATTCCTGGAAACCTGGTGTGTATACATATTATTATAGAGCTGTTGTAATCTACTGCATCAATTATCATTTATCAAGCAAAGTTAAGGGTCCCATTAGAAAGCAAAAGATCATCTTTTTCAGCAGTTCAAGATTTTTTTTCTTTTTTGCTACAGTTTAGTGCGGTTTAGGTTTCAACCAACTTATGTTTTCAGATCAAATTGTTATAAGAAGATTATAACAAGATTAAAGAAGAGAGCATGTGATTCTAGTAGATTTGAAAGTCTTTACAAGTTGAGAGTAATCTTTAGTAGTTGTTTAGTGTTTAGAGAGAGAGAGAGAGAGAGAGAGAGAGAGATCAGATGTCAAATATTAATCACAATAACCCGTCTCAGTTTAACCGGGGATCATCTTCTTCTTTCTCTTATGCACCTTTGAATTTATCAAATGAAGCACTAGATCAGCCACGTGTCCACTTGCATCAAAGAGACACTCACCATGGATTGCGAGAACAAGCACAAAGAGAAAGAAGAGAATCAAACCCAAACCCAGATCCAGATCCAATGCCACCGCCACCACCGCCGCCACTATCACCATCACCATCCAACAGTGTGGAGGCTGCAGTGGTGGTAAGATATAGAGAATGCCAAAAGAACCATGCTGCAAGCATGGGTGCTTATGTTGTAGATGGGTGCGGGGAGTTTATGGCTAATGGAGAAGAAAACACACCGGAAAGTTTAAAATGTGCGGCTTGTGAATGCCATCGAAGTTTCCACCGGAGAGAGGTGGAAGGTGAGTCACAATCCACCACATGGATACCGGGTATACAAAACCCACCACCTAGAGTTGCTGCTCCTGCTGCTGCTGCAACAATGCAGCCACCTTATCAGCAACACCACCACCATAGGTACAGCCACCAGGTGCCACCAATCATGGTGGCGTTTGGTGGGAACAGTGCAGCACCGACGGAGTCATCAAGTGAAGATCTTGACATGTACCAGACACTCCCCGGACAACAGCCAGTGAAGAAAAGATTCAGAACAAAGTTCACAGATGAGCAGAAGGCAAAAATGCACGATTTTGCTGAAAAAATAGGGTGGAAGATTCAGAAACAAGATGAACAAGAGATTCTACAGTTTTGTGATGAAGTTGGACTGAAAAGGAAAGTGTTCAAAGTATGGATGCACAACTGCAAACAAGCCTCCAAGAAGAAGCAAGATCAGTAAGATTTAATTAAACTATTAAACTTTAACTAAAATTTAACAGGTTTTCTGAATTTCTTCAGTTTCTTGAGTCTTGACCCACTGAGATTAGGGTTTAAACGTGCAGATAGGCGGTAGCAACACCACAGCCATATTATTATTTCCAAGATTTCAATTAAGATCAAGAAGTATTTTCCTCGTATGTGCTATTTTGACTCTAAATTTTTATGGATTCTTTTTTTTTTTATGATTAAAAAAACTCATCCCAATAGTTATAAATTTGATGATCTTATTATTTTTAGTCAAAATCCAGACATTAATTATATAATCTTCAGAAGATCAATTAATTTCCTTCATGAATTTACAGTTTAATCTTGTTGTTTCTTCATGTACCATTTTTTCTGAAAACTTTCACTGTGCACCCTTCAATTCTGGGACCATTTAATACTTTCTTCTAGCCTGAAGGGTCGTACCCTACACAATAATACATGTACCCTAGAATCTTAAAATCTTTTATAGATTTCCACCACATTTTAAAGACGTATATGCATGCGTCACTCAAGAAATCTAACACTTTATTATATAATTTAAGAGCTATGAGACAGTTCTATATAAACACTGCACTAGATGGTGATTTGGGTAATTTCTTTTGTCAATGTTAGCCACAGCACATTTATGCTTAGCAATTTATAAAACTTAACAAAAGAGATAGAACATAACTTTTAGTGAGAAAAGTGCTCCAAAAGGACTTGCATTAGATCCATTGCCCACTAGGTGCATGGCATCAGGTAGTAAGGCTATCTGCAACTCAAGATCCCACCATAACAATGATAATAATATTATTATATATAATAATAATCATGACAACCCAAATATTATTAAAAAACTTAAGAGAATCCAAAAGTACAATTAAATAACAAAGATTAAACCCTAAATCATTTATGGGTCAGTTAATTAATAAAGAGGAGTGGGACAATTGCCACTTAACACAATCTGATTCCAACCACTTTGTACCCCACACTCAACTCTATTAGACACTAATGTAGCTTAAGATTGAACATATGCTATACATAGAAGTGAAATAGATAGCTTAAGAAACCAAACCAAATAATTAGAGTCACCAGAGAAGGGAAGATCTGATCCAAAAGGTATATTCAGATACAATGTTAAGATGTCTACATTACTAAAACATTAAGCAAGTGGACAGAAAACTTACAATCTATCAAAAGTTTTAGAAAGTGCCATAAGGGTGATATGTTTGTCTCATCAATTCAACAATGTGTCTTCCAACTACAGTCTTAATATATTGGCTCTTTGCACAGAAGGCTATACATAATAATTACAATCATAGAGTAGTGATTTAGAATTATAGGATTCACAAGAAGAACGGTTGACCATCAACGGTTTCTTGTAACTATGCATCTTCCTAATTGATTTACAAAGATCTGATAGACTTACTAAATCAATCCGTTTTCCCTAATTCAACTAGAATATATGAGAAGAGAAGCAATTAAGGCAACTCTCCATGTAAGCAGATATAAGCTTAAACCTAGCACTAGGGTTTTGTAAGTGAGCATAGATGTACATGTGCAAAGTACCATAATCCCTTTTGGCCCAAGTCTTCTTCTGTATTTGCCCTCACACATTTTGATTTATACTATCTACGTTCGACAAATAGCTCACACGATAACACAAACTATTGACCTAAAAGAGTTTAATGACACATGTCAGCCTGATGGAAGCATTAGTTTATTAGGGAAACCAAATGATACCTTATAAGAGCAGATAACACAAACTACACCAGCTCCTTGTAGAATACAATATATCTCACTTCCAACAAAAAAGAAATCATCATATCACTTCACCTTTGTGAAACGAAGAACCTACAATGATCTACATCAGTATGGGTATCCTCATGGGGCGAAGTATTGTGGGTGCCCGGGGGTGCACCCGCCCACCCCAATGTTTCGGTTAAAAGTGTATAAGTTTCGATTTTTCGTCCGAAAATTTTAAAATTATATAGGATTGTCCCCTCGATTTTTTTTCTTTCTAAATTGTATATCCTAAATATTTATAAGAGTTAAATGCCATTTTAGTCCCTGTGGTTTGGGCCATTTTGCCAGTTTAGTCCAAAGGTTTCATTTTTCCACCTGTGGGTCCAAAAAGGTTTCACCGTTGCCATTTTAGTCCACTGGGTTAATTTCATCCATTTTTACTGTTAATGAGAAGGCCAATTCGGTCATTTTATATGGCCGAATTGCCCTAATAATGAACAGAATTACATATAAAATGACCGAATTGGTCTTCTCGTTAACATAAAAAATGGAGGAAGTTAACCCAGTGGACTAAAATGGCAATGGTGAAACCTTTTTGGACCCATAGGCTAAAGAGTTAATTACTGTTTTCGTCCCTGTGGTTTGTCAAAAATCACTATCTCAGTCCATTAGTTTAAAAATTGCGATTTCAGTACATGTGGTTTCACTTTCGTAACCATTTCAGTCCACCTCCGTTAACCCCATCCATTTATTCTGTTAAGTACACGTGAATTGACTATATTGCCCTTATTAATAAAAAACTAAAATATATCTAAATGAGTTAATTACCGTTTTCGTCCCTATGTTTGTCAAAAATCATTATTTCAGTCCCTGTGGTTTCACTTTCGTAACCATTTCAGTCCAGTCTTCTAACACCGTCTATTTTACCATTAAGTTTTACCTAAATTACCCTTGTGTTAATTAAATATGGACTTATATGATTTTATTATTGGATTTATATGATTTTATTGTTGTATGACATATGGACTTAAATTGGATTGTAGGGTTCAACCCACCATGGCTTTAGTAGAAGTAGAAGTGTGCCATTATTTTTACATATATGGTTCTAAAATTTTAATTTTGGATTTTAGAATGAGAAAATGTCCAGGTAAGCATTATTTTTCAAAGTTATTATGTTAATTGATGTTGCTAGGAAGATACTAATTGGGGTGGGGTAATGGGTCGCCGGACATTAAGAGGGTGTGGTGGTGATGTCAGAGACTGGACTGAAATTGTTACGAAAGTGAAGCCACAGGGACTGAAATCGCAATTTTTAAACTAATGGACAGAAGTAGTGATTTTTGACAAACCACAAGGACGAAAACCGTAATTAACTCATTTAGATATCTTTTTGTTTTTTATTAACAAGGGCATTATGGTCAATTCACATGTACTTAACAGAATAAATGGATGGGGTTAACGGAGGTGGACTGAAATGGTTACGAAAGTGAAACCACAGGGACCGAAATCGCAATTTTTAAACTAATGGACTGAAATAGTGATTTTTGACAAACCACAGGGACGAAAACAGTAATTAACTCCAGGCTAAAAATGAAACCTTTGAACTAAACTGGCAAAATGACTCAAACCACAGGGACTAAAATGGCATTTAACTCTATTTATAAACTTTGTATATAAATGATGGGTAGTTTAATAAATATACACTTTGTTTTATTTGGAACTATTATTAATTGAATCGAATAGCCAACCCGACCCTACCCGAAACATAATGTTAGGAAAAAAAATTTGAGTTCCATCACTTTACGCCCCCTCGAAACTTTTGGTCAAGCTCCGCCACTGGGTATCCTACTCATTAACAAAGAGAGAGAGAAACCTTTAACGGAGTCGGCACACACATACATGTTAGATTCTCATGGCTTCTATGTTCTTGTTGTTTCTCCTAGATTCGCCGTAGCATCCTATGCTTTTTCCTTGGCAACCTCATAGGTTTCTTTAGCCTGCCCCTTCATTGAGTCCTTTGAAATCAAAGAGTCACCAACCTCAGCTTTAGCTGCATCCCGTTGCCTGCAGCATCTGATGCTTTTTCTTTAGCAACCTCGTAGATTTCCTTAGCCTGCTCCTTCATACAATCCTTTGAAACCCTTAAGATTCATCATCCTTAGCTTAAGTTGCACCTCATGTATTAATAGCTTGATGTTTTCCTTGAAATGTTGCTTCTTTAAAGAATCTTTTAGCTTCACTGGTCTTCTCCGAAGCCATCATAAGCATCAGTTTGACTGCATAGTTATTGGCAGAGATTTGTTTACCATCCACCGTCGCTCCTTGATCCATGAATGCTTTGATTTCGGAACCTTCGTCTGCGTCTGTTTGAATTTGTATTGATCTGCTTTCTCATATGAATACCCTATCATCATATCATTCACAGTGTCTTTGGTCCATATCTGAACCTATGGTCATTTCTTTACTCACACCATCAGTTATAGCATCATATCATGCATAATTACCTTTCTCTTCTGCTGTTTCTTCAGCACTACCAGTTAAAATTTAACCTTTGCCATGTGCTAGCTAGTTGTATATGCTTTCACACTTCAATCATCTTTATCAGTCTCCTTTCCATCACTAGCTAGCCACATGTACATGACTTGGCTTGGCTTGTCTTCTCTGATAACAAGCTTCCCACCTCACCAGTCTTCTCATAAACATACTTCGGAGTTCGATTACGAAAGAAAATAGGCTTAACCACATGATGAACAATTGAACATATATATGCAAATACACATATGCATATAATGATCTATGTATGCATGTCTATTAAATATCCGTAACATAATTATCAGAAACAATCGATTTAGTTTTATCTTGCCTTTATTATGTGCATTCTATACTACTATAATTTGATTCTATACTTGGCAATACATGTAACAGTTTTACATCATCAAAGTTGTTAAGTGACAAGGTTAACAAAACAAATCAAATTGGCAGCAAAAATTTCTTTACGAGGCACTAATTTATCCAATGACATCGTCGGTTAACCCTAGGGTGTCCAATTAACGCCCTTCAGAACAGAAATAATTGAAATAATAAAAAATCGTTAATGAAAACCTAATCTAGCATGTTGTTAATCGAAATAACTGGTGCAATTGTTCACAGAAACGACGAAATAACTGCTTACAGTGCGACTTTAGTTTCATTTGTAGGCGTTCATCTTCATCTTCTCCTAATTAGAACTTCGGCGATCACCGTTAATAACACCAAATAAACCACCGGTTTCCCGATTTTTACGTCACTCGAACGGTTTTCGTACAATTGGAGTCGATGAAAATAATTTGAGAAAACAGAAATTGAAGAAATCGAGAGTGTGGAAAAGATGCTGTGGTGGAAGCAGCTACACAATCGGCAACGTGGCGATCTCTGCTGGCTTTTCATATTTCGGGTTGTGCTATCTTCCCGCCACGTTCTCTCTCACAGACAAAGTAACCGGACGTTAATTTCGGTGTACGATTGAATATTTGAATGTCCTAATCAAGATAAAGTGAAGAACTGACATTTTTAACTTGGATTTGTAATACTTTTTTTTTGATGGTGTCATTTTGACGAAATTTGATAGGTTTTGCTCTTTATACTGAATTTTATTGTATGTTTTGTTTTTTAACCTTAATTTCAGTTAGATTTTTTTTGTTGAATCTCATCACATGCAAGTCATATATGGATAATTTAGTCTTTTTACCTATGAAGGATAATTTTTATAAATACTCACATATGTATACACTATATACCATAAAACTTCCCCACCACCAACAACCCACTGCAACCACCGACCTGCCACCACAACCCCCCCCCCCCCCCCCCATCTGATAACCCACCGCCGAATCGCAATAACCTAACCCGGTCTAATAACACACCATAACCCAAATCAACACCGCACCACCCATACAACCAAAATCACCACTAGGGGTGTTTATCGGCTCGGTTTATGGTTTATTTGGTTTATTCGGTTTTCAAAATTTATACCCCAAATAGGGCCGTTCAAATCGCTCGCCGCTCGTTCGGTAACTACTCGGAAAATGCTCGTTCGATTTGACGCTCGGTTGTAAACGAGCCGCTCTGCTCGGTTCGGTTTGTAAATGAGCCAAGCATGAGCAAAGGTCCGCTCGGCTCGGTTCGGCTCGAATTATTATTTTAATTAGTATACATATACATATTCCTATACACATACATATATAAACATGTTTATACAAATATATACACAAATATAAATTAGAGAAAAATGCCCGGATAGTCCCTGTGGTTTCGCTTTTTTTCACCTATAGTCCCTATCTTTCTAAAACTACTTGAATAGTCCCCAAGTTTTCAATTTTTGTTCCCGGATAGTCCCTGAAACGGATGGGGGTTAGTTTTTAGTGTTAAGTAGGTGTGAAATTACTAAAATACCCTTAATATAAAAAATAAGTATTAAGTCATTAAAATAAAATAACTAATATATTAATTCAGGTGGGGCCCACATGATTTATTATATACCTATCCCTCTTTTCTGACTTGTTCACTATACACCAAACCATCACCACCCCCTTTACCGGAGAACCACCGCCACCGCCTACCGGCTAACCCAAACAAATCGTCGCTCCATCTCCGGCCATCCATCACCGACAAGCCGACCTAGATCTGAATCAAAGTGGTGGTTGATTGGCTGTATAACCCGTGGAACACACCCACAACCACGCCAATTCCAATGCCAATTCCTATGCCGATTCCACCCATATACCCTCCGGGATACCCTCAAATTCTGATGTATCCTCCACCTTACTGGAGCTCGGTTTCTTGGCTACCACCCACCGATTCCATCTTAGGAAAGCATCCAACAAACAGTGGACCAGACGGTTCACACGAGGAGTTGAAGAAACAGAGGAATTCAATTCTGATTCCAAAGACACTTAGAATAGACGATCTAGATGAGGCTGCAAAGAGTTCAATATGGGCTACACTTGGAATCAAGAACGAACACAGCGGCAGAGGCGATCTATTCAAGGCGTTCCAATCAGAAGGAAACGATAAAAAGAAAAGTAAAGCCACCGAACCGAGTCCTGTGTTACAAGCGAATCCTGCCGCTTTCTCAAGATCACTTTGCTTTCAAGAAAGGGCCTAAAATGGCAATAACTATGTAAGAAAAATATCAACATTAGGTTATAGTTTTAGATGTTGGGATTTTCCATTTTTGTAAATTGACTGCAATTTTTTTTCTGTAAATTGGTCTGTGGATGGTGGCGGATTAAGTGGTGGTTGATTGGCTGAAGAGGCAATGATTGGAGGCGGTAGGCGGCGGCGGTGGTGGTGGTTCTCCAGTGGAGGGTAGGGGTGGGTGCTGGTGGGTATAGTGAATGAGAGAGAGAAAGAAGGGATATGTTTATAATAAACCATGTGGGCCCCACCTGAATTAACATATTAATTGTTTTGTTTTTACATTAAGGGTAAATTGGTCATTTCACACCCACTTAACAGGGAAAACAAACTGAAGTTAGACCCAGGGACTATCCGGGAACAAAAATTGAAAACTTGGGGACTATTCAAGTAGTTTTAGAAAGATAGGGACTATAGGTGAAAAAAGGCGAAACCACAGGGACTATCCGGGCATTTTTCTCTATAAATTATACATAATACACACACACCTATATATATACACACGTATAGATACATGTATACTTAAATATAAATTAAATTTATAGTTTTATATGTACCACTCTATTAGATTTTGATCAACGATATACAAATCTACAACTATATCTATACGTACTAGCCTAACCACGCCAATAAAAAAATTAATACTAAAACTAAAAGTTAAACCGTAAACCGATAAAAGATAATTTGTCCATCACTTCAATGTTTCATGTCGTTATCCTAAGTCGATCGTCTCATGTTCTCAACATAATTGTTCGTGCAATATGATCATCGCCTCGTCGGCCACAACATTGTTATTAATAAGAAAAATATCGTGCCATTAAATGTGCATGTTTTTAAAGAAATAAAAACTTGAGATCCAACATTGTCACTATCTCTCTTAGCAAATTTAAATCGGGCGACACCGTTGTCCAAGTCGCTCGAACTTCGCTCGACGCTCGCTCGGAATTTTTATTGCTCGAAAAATGCTCGCTTGATTTGAGGATCGGTTTTAAATGAGCCGCTCCGCTCCGCTCGGTTCGGTTTGTAAACGAGCCAAGCACGAGCAAAGGTCCGCTCGGTTCGGCTCGGCTCGTGAACAACCCTAACCCCAAACCAAAAACCAAACCAAATTAGGAATATGCAAACCGAATCAAACCAAACCAAACCAAATTCAATTCGGTTTGGTTTCGTTTAGAAACCAAATAAACCATATTCAACCAAATTATACCTAAGTACATTTTTTCTAATTTATATTTATATTTGTGTTCTAACTTCCGAACATCAAATCAGCAACTAATTTAAACGTAACAATATATAAATAATTAGGAATGTTATTTAGGAATGTGCAATTGTGTCATTGAGATTAAACAAAAAAAAGGCTAGTGTTTAATTCACTTAATGTTGGCTCTGATACCAACCTGTCACACCCCGATATTTCCACGTATTACCGGTGGGCCCGGTGGGGAGTATCGTGGCGTAGTTGATATCGTTATAGTCAAACAACACAATATTTAATTGCACAGCGGAAGCAAAAGATAGATATATTTCAACTTTAATAAATTGTAATATCCAGTATCACAAACAGTTGAAAGTAATCCATAGGTGGATCAAAATAAAATGGAAACTTTGTTCAACAGTTTTGACATCCAAGCTTGCGAGACTTATTGTGGATGCTAGGAGAAAGCCAGCCTAGTTCGCGTAGTACCTGCACTTAACCTTTTTGGGAAAATACGTCAGTTTACACTGGTAAATACAATCAACTGACTCATTTTTAAAATGTTTAAGAAAATTGCTTTAAATGCACGTGGCACAAACTTTTTATAACTTGGGATAATTATTTGAATATAATCTTGTAAAAGAATTACATGTTCCTTATGCGTTCAGTAGCCCGATCCGTAGACCGAGTTAAGGATCAATAGACACACCACATTATTTATTTAGGCACTGACGGGTGTACGCCTACACCCCGTGCTTAGGTCGTGGCCATTTCGTAAAAGGCTTTAAGCAAACAAAACATTTTCAAACGGAGCATATCAATGGTTTAACCTCTATTCGATTAAAGATTCAATGCCCGACCAAGCGGTATTTTATATACCATACCCCAAGCCCGTATAGGGAAAATAAGTTAAAAGTATTTACCTTTTCAAGTATCAATCACAAATAGCAAGTGCGTGTAGCTTTTACCGGGTTTCCTATTCTAGAACTAAGGTTTAAAATAACCTATTAGAATCCTAACGGGTCTTTAATTAAGCCTAAACTTAGACCGGTTCGTTTTAAGGAAAGATACAGTTCAAACGCACGATTACGCGAAGACCGGAATAGAATGTGATTTAGACCCGACAAGTTTGAAGACTTGTATAATATGGGTAATTCTAACTACATTCTGTATTTTGAGATAAAAACGATAGGGTTTTACCCGTTTCGGCTAATTTATGCAAACTAGTTACATAAACCGAACCGAACGCGCAATAAGCGTAACGGGTAACCATAAGAGTCATATACATGTTTCCTAAGTTAATATGCCTTAAATATGTTGTGATATCAGTAGGATACCTTCCATTATGCCCAAAACGAGTTTAATCTTAATTTAAGCCCCGTAGGGGTATTTTGGTCATTATAAAGATTATAAAAGAGATTAAATGAAATTCTGAGATTCGGGTCCGAATACATCAGTAAAATAACTTAGTTTAATAGGTGATATCAGTTGGTAATAAGTTTTATATGACAAAATGGTTTTTAAACCCATACTAGGTGTTTAATACGCGTAAAAAGCCGTTTTAAGCGATTTCCGGGTTATACAGGAAATCTGAGTTTTCTGATCAGGTTAATAAGTTCAAAATACTTCATTTATTATATAAAATCAGTAGCAATTGGATTGGTGTCAAAATTCTATGTAGAACTCATTTTATAAACAAAAAGGGTATAATCGGTATTTACCGAATCAACGCCATAACCTTAGGTTATGAGCAGGTTAAAAATAATTAAAAATCTTTATAAATCACAAAATATTATATTACATCAATGGGTAAAAGGTTTGGTGTCAAAAATTGGGTTTAGATAGGCTTTACGATAATTACGCCGTTTAATTAACAAAAAGCTTTCTAATTACGCTATTGGGCATAACTCCTATTCTAGACCTCCAACTGATGTGAAATTTTAGGGACATGTTTATAAATCAGTAGCAAAGATTATTGTCCTTTCACATTTCCAAAATTCTCGTTTTATGGTCAAAAGGGCATTATGGACAACTTTAAGCATTTAACGGAAACGTGTAAACGAATCGGGTAATCTACGAACCAACCACAGAGGGTTATACCAACATGTAACCTGGTCCTAAGGATGCTCTAAGGCATTTCCAAACCTATCTAATTCGGGTCAGAACTGAAGTCAAAGCAAAAGTCAAAGTTTTGCGACTTTCAGTTCCGAACCGGGTTTAAACAGAAAATTGTCGGGTCGAACATGCTTAGACATGTTCTTACATTTGTTACTAAGTTATATGAGTGGTAAAATAGGTTACATGCCTTCTACATTGCTAATTACATGTTAATTTGCAAATTAAGTTTCTGTTGACTTTTTAATACAAACTTTGACCCGACAAAAGTCCTAGTTAGAGTGGGAATCAGAGGGTGCCCTTTTAAGGGTTTATTGCCCACATAATTACCAACTTATAACTACCTTCAATTCGACTAATCACTGGACCATTAATGATTAATCAATAAGTCAAACCTTAATTACGACGGTTTGACTTTTAAGCTAATAACTAAGCAAAACTCAACTAAGGAATGTCAAGGGTACTTACCAAGGTCTAATGCACTCTTAGAGATGCTTGGGGACTGATCTTATGCTCCAGGAAGCTCCAGAAAAGCAGATGGAAGGTATGATCAAAATGTTGGAACATGAGGGCCTTTTATAGTGAATTTTATGGCTTGTGATCATGACAATTCATGCTACAACTGATCATGGATCATCCACAAGTGTCCCTATGGTCTAAAAATCAGTAGGGGTCGCGCATGGAAGTGGAAAATATCATTCTAAGTCGGTTACAAGGCTGAACAGGCAGCTGTCAGCATTTTCTGCATCTGGGAGTTGCACGCGGCCCGCGTAAAGTTCTGGTAAGTCTTACGCGGCCCGCCTGAGGCCTGATGTCAAGTTAAAAACTTTTCAGTTATTGCATCTTTGGCTCTTGGTCCTTCGAAAGGTCATTCCACATTTATTTCTTGCATTATGAGCCTTTCAAATTGACTTATAAGGGCTTCAAGACTTATACCCACTTTGTTAAGTCATTGGTCACTTTATGTTTACCCGAAAAGTCATAATTTTCAACGTTGACGCTTTAACCCCTCGTGTGCGAATTTTATCATAACTTTCTCATACGATAATGAAACTTGGTGAAATTTTTATCGTGCATTCTAGTGAGCATAATTAATCGTTACAAAGCTTCGGGTTTTGCTAAAAGGTCACTCAGAGGTATACCTTAAACATGTTGACACATTTAACCCCTGTAGTTTGTAATCTCTCACTTTCTTTCACAATTAGCTTCGTATGATCCATGATTCATTCGTTTAAGGGTATAAGCATCATGTAGGGTTATTGTAAAGCATATTTATCCATTGTTGACATTTTGATTCACATACTTTCTATGTTTGTCAACTTTAGTCCCTCCAGAGTATTCTTTCACACGTTCAAGCTTATGACACGTGTCAATACATTATAGGGCGTGTATTTTCGAGGTGTTACATCCTCACCCCCTTAAAAGAAATCTCGACCTTGAGATTTACTGAAACAAATGAGGGTACTTTTCTTTCATTGTGGACTCCACCTCCCACGTGTACTCGGGACCTCTACGGGCATCCCATTTTACCTTTACAATTGGCACATGCTTCCTCCGAAGCTTCTTAACCTGTCGATCCTCGATCGACACAGGTTTTTCAACAAACTTCAAGCTCTCTTCTATGTGCACATCCGTATGTGGTATGACTAGTGATTCATCAGCGAAACACTTCTTCAGATTGCAGATGTGGAATACATTGTGAATACCACTGAGCTCCTCATGTAATTTTAACTTATAAGCAACTGATCCGACACATTCGATGACCTCGAATGGTCCTATGTATCTTGGGCTTAACTTACCTTTCTTACCAAATCGCATCACTCCCTTCCAGGGTGATACTTTAAGCAACACTTTGTCACCTACCTCGAATTTCAGAGGTTTACGCTTTAAATCGGCGTAGCTTTTCTGCCTATCTCTGGCAGCTTTCAGACGATCACGAATCTGGACAATCATCTTCGTCGTTTCAAAGACTATTTCAGGTCCTGTCAGTTGAACATCTCCAACTTCCGCCCAACAAACGGGAGTTCTGCACTTTCTACCGTACAAGGCCTCGAAGGGCGCGACCTTGATGCTCGTATGATAGCTATTGTTGTACGAGAACTCGATTAATGGCAGGTGGTTATCCCAACTACCACCTAAGTCGATCACACATGCACGAAGCATGTCTTCCAAAGTTTGGATAGTACGCTTACTCTGGTCGTCCGTCTGAGGATGGTAAGCCGTACTAAAATTTAAGCGCGTGCCCAGAGATTGTTGGAAACTTTTCCAAAAATGTGACGTGTATCTAGTATCTCTGTCAGAGATAATAGACAATGGTACGCCATGCAGAGATACAATCTTATCTACGTACAATTGGGCTAACATGTCGGAGCTATAGGTCTCCTTGATGGGTAGGAAATGTGCTGACTTAGTCAATCTATCAACTATCACCCATATGGTATCATTTCATTTCCTTGTTTTTGGCAACTTGGTGATGAAATCCATTGTCACCATTTCCCACTTCCACGTGGGAAGTTCAGGCTGTTGTAGCAAACCTGACGGCTTCTGATGTTCAGCTTTGACTTGCGCACATGTCAAACATTTAGCTACATAGGTAGCTATAGACTTCTTCAAGCCTATCCACCAAAAGTTTGTTTTCAGATCCTGGTACATCTTATCAGCTCCAGGATGAACGGAATATTTAGAATTGTGGGCTTCCTGGAGAATAACGTCTCGAAGTCCTCCAAAAACTGGAACCCATATTCGTCCATTCAACCTCAGAATTCCGTCCTTGCCATGGGATAATTATTCTTCAGGTACTCCTAGGTTTTCATTAGGATAGTTAGCTTCCAGCACAGCTTCCTTCTGCGCAGCTAACAACCTTTCATTCAAACCATTCTTTATCTCAATGCTCTTGGCATTGATTCTTATAGGCTTCACTCTTTCCTTTCGGCTTAAGGCATCGGCGACTACATTCGCCTTGCCAGGATGGTATCTTATTTCACAATCATAATCGTTCAAAGTTTCCATCCAACGTCGTTGCCTCATGTTCAAATCATTTTGGTTAAATAGGTGCTGGAGGCTCTTGTGGTCAGAATAGATCACACACTTGATACCATATAAATAATGCCTCCAAAGTTTTAGTGCAAATACTACGGCACCCAACTCCAAGTCATGGGTGGTGTAATTCTTTTCATGCACCTTTAACTGACGTGAAGCATAGGCAATAACCTTGCCTTTCTGCATAAGCACACACCCCATGCCAATGTGTGATGCGTCCCAGTAAACCACGAATTCTTCGGTACCTTCAGGCAATGTCAGTACAGGAGCGTTGCTCAACTTCTGCTTCAAAATATCGAAAGATTCTTGCTGCTTGGGTCCCCAGTTAAACTTAATATCCTTCCTAGTCAAGGAAGTTAGGGGTGCAGCAATCCTTGAAAATTTTTCAATAAAGCGCCTGTAGTATCCTGCCAATCCCAAGAAACTGCGAATTTCTGTGGGCGTCTTCGGCTCTTGCCAATTCATGACAGCTTCAACCTTAGCGGGATCTACTTGGATTCCGCGTTCACTAACCACATGTCCAAGAAATTGGACTTCACGAAGCCAAAATTCACATTTGGAGAATTTGGCATAGAGCTTCTCCTGCTGAAGTAGTGAAAGAATACATCGAAGATGTTTCTCATGGGCAGCCTGATTCTTTGAATAAATCAGGATGTCGTCAATGAAGACGATAACAAATTTGTCCAAGTATGGTTTGCAGACACGGTTCATGAGATCCATGAATGCCGCTGGTGCATTAGTGAGCCCAAAAGGCATCACTAGGAACTCGTAATGACCATAACGAGTCCTAAATGCAGTCTTGTGTACGTCTTCATCTCTAACCTTCAGTTGGTGATAGCCTGACCTTAAGTCAATCTTAGAGAAGTAACTTGCCCCTTGAAGTTGATCGAACAGATCGTCGATCCTGGGTAATGGATACCTATTCTTGATAGTAACCTTATTAAGCTCACGATAATCGATGCACAGACGCATCGATCCATCCTTCTTCTTGACAAATAAGATTGGTGCTCCCCAAGGAGACGAACTAGGTCTAATGAAACCCTTGGCTAGCAATTCATCTAGTTGTGTTCTCAATTCCTTCATCTCTGTTGGTGCCAACCTATAAGGTGCTCTAGCAACAGGTGCTGCTCCAGGGATGATGTCAATTCTGAATTCCACTTGCCTATCTGGGAGTAAACCAGGTAGTTCTTCAGGAAAAACTTCAGGGTATTCAGAAATGACAGAGATATCCTCAATCTTAGGCTTCGGCTTATCAATAGTCACTTGTGCCATGTAGATGACACAACCCTTCTTTAAACACTTAGAAGCCTTGAGCATAGACACTTGCTCATGTAGTCCATACTGGGTATCTCCCTGAATGGTAAGTGATTCACCAGACGGAGTCTTGATCACCACCTGCATCTTATTGCAGACAATCTGGGCCTGGTTATGAGATAACCAGTCCATGCCTAAAACTATGTCGAAACCGGCTAACTTCAAAGGAAGTAGGGACAAAGGAAAAGAGTGGTTCTTAATGGATATGAAACATCCCTCTAATATGGTTGTGGCGGTTTCTAAGGTTCCATCTGCTAACTCCACCTCATATTTCACACTTAGGGTTTTAATAGGTAAATTCAGTAACTTACAAAACTTATTATCTACAAATGATTTATCAGCTCCTGAATCAAATAGCACTCTCGCATAAACATCATTTATAAAGAAGGTACCTGTGATCACATTGTCGTCCTGCACAGCTTCCTTTGCATCCATCCTGAAGACCCTAGCATTGGTCTTCTTTCCTTCATCAGCTTTCTGTAACACCCCAAAACCCGAATGTTTATATTTGTCGTATGTTCCTATATGACTTAGTATGAAATAACTAACTAGGCTATTTAACCTAGTTAAGTGTGTGGTTAAAAGTCTTAAATGACTAAAGTAGTGCAACTTATGTTAAGTGACAAACATGAGGGGGCCAAATGGAATAAGATGAAAGTTAAGTTACTAAATAACAAAACTCTCACACACAAACACACACATCGTGTGTTCGAGAATGAGCAGGAAGCTCCCATGGAGCCAAGAACCCTAACTTCATCCTTTTCATCAAATTGAAAGGCAAAATGAAGCTTAAATTCTTAACCGAGCATAGATTAATGATCACCTTCACAAAGGGATCGCAAGGTATGTCTTAAAAGTTAGTTTGGTGATTATGCATGAAGCGGGTTATGTTGTAAATCACGAAATTGTATGAAATTGAGTATGAGTATGTATTAGAATCATCATTTGGAACATGGATTATGCATGAATTAGGTTAATTTGATGTTTAAGGGTGAAACCCATTAGTTATGGTGAGAATGATGATTTGAATCATCATCCATGTCTAATTCTTGTTGAATGTTGATGTATTTTGATTTGTATGATGGATTCTTGTTAGAGGAATTGAAATAAATGTGATACTAGTATGTTTGATGTTTATGCATGTATGATTTATGTTGATTAGAAGGAAGAAATTGATGAATTATGTATGAGATTTGAAGGATATGCATGAACTAGTTGTACACTAGGCTTAGAAGGTAGTACACATATCAAAAGTATGATGAAATTATGAAGAACTTAAGAGTAGATCACTTGTAAGTGATTAACAAGTAGTTATGAAGTGGGTTTTAGATGATGTAATGTAAATTGACGATTTACTTATGTTAATAATGTTTGGAATCATACATGTGTGTGAATGTTTAAAGAAATCGGGTAAGAAATAATGGATTAGCATGTTATAAGGTTGAATGATAAATTCCATATAAGATCCGTGTAATGAAAAAGCTGTGATGAATGATGAATAAGCTAACTATCTTGAGAATGATATATGATAGTTGATGCTTGATAAGCGACATGGAAGCTTGGGAAAAGAAGCGGGTCAAATGGAACTTATGTGCACGGGAAGCGTACTCGGATGCAATGTAAGTTAAGCTTACACCCTCCTTGTAGAATACCTATTCATTTTATAGATTATGAATATGATAAGTTTATAAATGAGGTATGAAGTTCTGACAAGTTTTGATACGGGTCGAAACATGTGTTCATGACAAGAAACTAAGTTTGATGGTTAAAAAGGGATAAAAGGGTATTATGGTAATTTTGGTTGCAAGTTAACAAAGTAATAAGTTACATGGATGGGATGACGAATAACTAACATCCCACAAGGATAAAATGGACATTTAGACTTAATGGGTCAAACGGTGAAGATGTCACCCTTTGGCGTTATCGACTAATGAATTTCCTTGTTAAGTATTATGAATTTGTAGAATGTATAGAAAAAGGATTTGTGTTGCTATTATCTAGCAATTCAGCGGATGAAGTATTAGAACGGGTCATAGCTTTGATCCGAGCCAGGTATGTGCATTTACCATTGTAGATAAGTCGCATGATCGGTAATTTATGAAATGAAGTCTTTAGTAGTAAAGGATGGGTCAAAGTTGACAAAAACGCCCTTGATGGGTAAAACGAGCAAATGGTCCTAAAAGTTGATTACAAACAAGCTATTTGATTAAATGAATGTTTTGAAAAAGTAAGAAAGCGAGAAGTATGATTTTCGTAAGCTAAGGACCTTAAAATGCGCAAATACCCTTAACGGGTCAAAATAAGCTCTTGAGCGAAAATGGGTCAAGAGGATGCAAGACATCCGAGAACTTAATCTTTTATGATAGACAATGTTGAAATTATAGGGTTCATGAGGAATTTAGGTCAAACAATCAAGTTATGTTGATGAATGCATGAACGGGTCGAATAAGTAAAAGCGGGTATATAAAGCCGAGAGCTTTAAGTCAATAATTTCCTTAAACCGAATGTTGGATTTCAAGTTCATATGATAGAATGTGAATTTACAAGCATGTAGGAAGAAACGGGAGGTTAAACGGGTAAACGGTTCAAAAGTTATGCGCGTTTTAGTGCGTACGGACGACGAAACGGAACTGCAGAAAAATGCAATTTCTAGAGGGGGTCGCCGACGGGCTTAGGGGCGTCGCCGACGGGCTCCAGAAAGTGAGTTTTTGGCTGACGGGTTATTTGACTGTCTACGGGGGTTTTTGGCTACGGGTAATTGCAAGGGCCGTCGCCGACGCCCTCCCCAAGTTCAAAAACCTAAAATTTTGTTATTTAAGTTGATTTATGTATCGTAGGCTTTGGTTTGTTACCCGTGGACTACGGCGGACTTTCCAAACATGATTTTGATGGTTCCTTAGATGTTTATGGGCTATAAGTCTAAGTCTAAGTCCCATGTAATTAATGTATGATTATGTAAGAAGTATGTGAGAGCTTGTATGTGTATATATGGGTATGTACATCTGTAGATGTGTATATATATGTATGTGTGAAGGTACGTCTGAGTGTAAGTATGCACGTGAAGATATGGGAAGGTATATATGCATGAGGATGTGTACGTATGTAAGCATAAAGGTATGTATGAGTATATAAGGGTTCGGTAAGATCTTGAATGTGTAAATGTGAGTATGCATGTATGTAGAAACGTAGGGACGTATGTAGATGTGTGTTTACGTATATATGAAGATCCGTATGTATGTATGCGTGTATGTAGAGATGTATGAATGTAAGTATGTATGTATACGTGTATGTAGAGATGTATGAATGCATGTAAGTATGTAGATGTGTATGTATGAATGTAAGTGTGTATGTATGCATGATTCCGATACGTTGAGGATTAACGTTATTAATAGTGTGCCTGGAGAATGAACATTAATGCAGATACTTTATCGAAGACTCACCAGGGAATTGATATGTGGATGTAATGCTTAAAGATAGACATATAATTGGAATGGGAGGTGTACGTGATTGAATCTTGTTTATGTATTGTGCACTAATGTTATGAATGTATGTGGTGAGTGCAGGTTGTACGAATCACGTGCGGTTATTACGAAGAATAGAGATCGAAGACCGAGTCACAAGATAGATTGTACGGGAATAATTGAATATGTGTTTTAGCAAACAGGACTTACACCTTATTTTTGTAAAAGATACATATTAAAACGAACTTTCAAGTAAGTCAAGATGTTGTAATGAAAGAATTTTTATGGCACGAATTTCCGCTGCGACTTTTTGTTAAATACGTATTTGGGTCTTACACTTTCTTTGCATATTTTGGGCAATTTGTCTTAATGTGCCCTTTTTCGTTGCAACTGTAGCACGTTGCGTCCTTCAGTTTCTTGCACTCTAGGGTCTTATGTTCCTAAGATTTGCAAATCCCACAAGGCCTCGGCTGAGATTGGGATTTTGAGTCAAGTCTGCACCTCCCAAAGTGGTGCTTCTGACAAATCTTACACTTGGGCTTATCTCCAGATTGATGCCCATCCTTCTTAGAACCAGACCCCTTCTTGTGTTCATTGTTTCCCCGGTGCTTCTTGTCTGACATTCGTGAATTTTCATCTTCACGCTTCCTTTTCTCGGCATCCGTGTTCCTCAACGATCTCTGCCTGACCGCGTCCAGTGTGAGGGACAAGGATATATCAGCTACAGACCTGAATGTAGCTGGCCGAGAGGCTTTTACACTTTCCTTTATCTCTGGGGCTAAACCCCCAATGAAACGAGCTATTCTTTTGGGTTCCGGGGTCACCTGACAAGGAACCAACCTTGACATTGTATTAAAGCTCGTAAGGTAAGCTTGGCAATCCAGATTCTTCATAACCAAGGATAAGAAATCAGATTCAATCTTTTCTACCTCATGTTAAGGACAGTAGTTCTCCCTGATGAGGGTAACAAATTGTTCCCATGTCATATTGTACAGTGGAATCTTCCCAGTAGCTTGAATCAACGATTTCCACCAGGCTAAGGCCTCACCTTTGAACGAATGAGACACAAACTTTACCACATCCTTCTCAGCGCACCCGCTGATATCAACCACGGTGTCCATCTCATCCAACCATGTCATGCAGTCTATAGCTCCTTTCTCCCCAGTGAAATCCCTGGGTTTGCGGGAAACAAAATACTTGTAGGAGCAACCCTTATCACGGGGTCCTTGATTCAGTATCATCCTTTGAGATGGGACACTTTGCTGATTAGAAGAGTGACGATCGTCATCATCTTTCTTTGGTTCTTCCTTCTTGGAGGGTGGCTTGCTGTGAGCCTCAGAATGAGTCTTAGGCTTTGATTGCGGTGCAGATAGGGTCCTACATCGAGTCCCGCTATATTCATTACACTGCCGCTCTATGGCTTTCGTAACAACGTTGTCTATTAACGCTTGCAGTTCAGCACCCGCTATATTAATTCGGGCATCATCCTGATTCCCCCGTGGGTGACTGTTGATCTCATCCGAGTCAGCCATTGTATCTTGAACTGTTACATAAGATATCGACAATAATTTATTTGAGAGTTTATTATGGAATTGTCTGTTAGGGCAATTCATTAACCATGGTAAACACAGACCACATTTGGTTAATTTATTAATCATGTTTATTTAGGATTTTTATTTTAATTTATCCTAATTATAAATCAATAACAGTATTATTAGTGGCACAAAAGGCCTAGTCACTGGGACATTTTAAATTATAAGCCATGATTTCAGAGAATCAAGGCATGAAGGTTTGAACATAGTTCTTTACCTTTTTCTAACAGGGAGTCATAGACTACTACTGTCTTTTGTCTTATATGACAATGAGTATGGCCCGTAGACACTACATCACCAATGGATGTTTAATATATGATCGTCTTAATTGATGATTTAAACCCATGATTTATAGATCATTAGATTGGGTTAGGAAATCTCTTGAAGAATCCTATTATAAGAATGACGTGTGTGATTTTAACGAATCACGTCTGCCAGGAGCGTTAACATGTTTTCAGATGTTAACATGGATTTGAATCTTTTTAACAGGTCTTACCATCTTGGCCAAGTCTTATAATGACATGCAGGCTAGGTTATACCTTTAAGATTCTTAGTTAATATTTAATAGGCAGATTATTATAAAAAAATGATTTTGATTTATTTATTTCATATATTTATGCATATAATGACAAAAGTGAAATTTATAAACTTAACATTCCATTAATTATTAAAAGGATTACACATTGCCCTAAACGGGACTTTTAACAGAAACAACTTGCCCACGCAGGGGCTAAACCGATAATACAAGTCCACGCAGGGACTAAAAAGACAAGTCCACGCAGGGACTAAATACACAGATAAATGTCCACGCAGGGACTTGATTGAAATAGGAATACAACAATACATATAGGGATTTAATGATCCCTCTTCTTCTTCCCCTTTAACAAGCTTGCTAGGCCCTTGAGGAATCCTCTGTTGTTCCTGCGCTCTTCTTGAAATTCATGTTCCACCCGACTTAGTCTTTGGAGGATTTCCTCCTGTTCCGGTGGGGAAAATCGTGGTGGCTGCGACTGTTGCCGAATCGGTGGTCGTACAGGTACTTGATACCCATGAGTTGGATATCCCATTCCCCAAGGGGATCCATATGGTCCTTCGGGATGAAGGGCGTTGTAGTTTGCCGCGACTAGGTACGGGTCGGCTTCAGCATAGTTATAATGCGTGTGCGCCGGCTGTTCAAACGGATTGTACGCCGTTGAACCGGCGTATGCAGGAATCGGGTTATCAAAACCCAATGGCGGCGGCTGTAGTGCAACTGGTGCAGAATTCACCTCTGGAATTGGGTTTGAGGGCCCACCCATTTGTGGGTCTTCGTGCAATGGCGGGTAGTGACTGCCACTGGAGTGTCGAGGGGTGCTAAAGTGGAAATCCCCTCATCGCGCGGATATTCTTGCGCCTGTTCTCCTACACCTTGGTGGTTCTGGAGGTGCTTGATGAACTGGCGGCGGTGGTGGCGGTGGCGTGACTGCCACGAATCGCGAATCCTCGGAGGGATCTTGCTGCTGCTGCTGCTGTGGGTTATGTGAGGGTGCGAAATACCACTCATATTGGTTAAACCTCGCTTGATAACTGTCTGGACCACCGTAGGGTGATCCGTGGAAGGATGATCCATCAGAGATCTCGATGGGATGGTTGGGTGTCCCTGATGCAGGCTCGACGGGATCCGTGTCCTCGTCCATATCCATTGCTTGGTCTCCCGAGAAAAGGTCTTCAGGTCCTAGCGGGTTAAAACCCACTGGTTCTTCGATATAGTTTGCCGGGTTGAACCGGCCCTGAAAGACAGGAGTGGGGTCGCCAAAAGAATGGTGCGAAAGGGATAGCTGGAGAGGTATATATGAAGGTTGTGGGTTGTTGCGGGTTGTTGGGCTCATTTTCGGAATGCGGCCCAAAAGAATGACGGGAAGGAGGCGTTGAGCTATGCGAGATAGATCGTCTAGCGGGATCCAATTGGGTCCTCCAGTTTCGTTGCGGATCGGCACTCATAGTAGTGGAATGAGTTCGCCGGTGCGAGGGCCCGGCCTCGTGATCGTTAGGGGCGGTGATTGGCCCCTTGCCTCTTCCTCCTCTTCTGAATCTTTGCGGCATTGTTAAACCTGTCAATATAAACAAAGATAACAACAAGAATTTATATAAAACAAAAGACAAAAATAAAACAAAACAGAATTTGTCCTATGTTATTTGTCTAGACTCGAAAATTTAGGAATGTGCAATTGTGTCATTGAGATTAAACAAAAAAAAGGCTAGTGTTTAATTCACTCAATGTTGGCTCTGATACCAACCTGTCACACCCCGATATTTCCACGTATTACCGGTGGGCCCGGTGGGGAGTATCGTGACGTAGTTGATATCGTTATAGTCAAACAACACAATATTTAAATGCACAGCGGAAGCAAAAGATAGATATATTTCAACTTTAATAAATTGTAATATCCAGTATCACAAACAGTTGAAAGTAATCCACAGGTGGATCAAAATAAAATGGAAACTTTGTTCAACAGTTTTGACATCCAAGCTTGCGAGACTTATTGTGGATGCTAGGAGAAAGCCAGCCTAGTTCGCGTAGTACCTGCACTTAACCTTTTTGGGAAAATACGTCAGTTTACACTGGTAAATACAATCAACTAACTCATTTTTAAAATGTTTAAGAAAATTGATTTAAATGCACGTGGCACAAACTTTTTATAACTTGGGATAATTATTTGAATATAATCTTGTAAAAGAATTACATGTTCCTTATGCGTTCAGTAGCCCGATCCGTAGACCGGGTTAAGGATCAATAGACACACCACATTATTTATTTAGGCACTGACGCGTGTACGCCTACACCCCGTGCTTAGGTCGTGGCCATTTCGTAAAATGATGCCAAGGATATCCGGGACATGGTCATTAACCCCCCAAAGGCTTTAAGCAAACAAAACATTTCCAAACAGAGCATATCAATGGTTTAACCTCTATTCGATTAAAGATTCAATGCCCGACCAAGCGGTATTTTATATACCATACCCCAAGCCCGTATAGGGAAAATAAGTTAAAAGTATTTACCTTTGCAAGTATCAATCACAAATAGCAAGTGCGTGTAGCTTTTATCGGGCTTCCTATTTTGGAACGAAGGTTTAAAATAACCTATTAGAATCCTAACGGGTCTTTAATTAAGCCTAAACTTAGACCAGTTCGTTTTAAGGAAAGATACGGTTCAAACGCACGATTACGCGAAGACCGGAATAGAATGTGATTTAGACCCGACAAGTTTGAAGACTTGTATAATATGGGTAATCTAACCACATTCTGGATTTTGAGATAAAAACGATAGGGTTTGACCCGTTTCGGCTAATTTATGCAAACTAGTTATATAAACCGAACCGAACGCGCAATAAGCGTAACGGGTAACCATAAGAGTCATATACAGGTTTCCTAAGTTAATATGCCTTAAATATGTTGTGATATCAGTAGGATACCTTCCATTATGCCCAAAACGAGTTTAATCTTAATTTAAGCCCCGTAGGGGTATTTTGGTCATTATAAAGATTATAAAAGAGATTAAATGAAATTCTGAGATTCGGGTCCGAATACATCAGCAAAATAACTTAGTTTAATAGGTCATATCAGTTAGTAATAAGTTTTATATGACAAAATGGTTTTAAACCCATACTAGGTGTTTAATACGCGTAAAAAGCCGTTTTAAGCGATTTCCGGGTTATACAGGAAATCTGAGTTTTCTGTCACACCCCGACTTTCCACGTATTACCGGTGGGCCCGGTGGGGAGTATCGTGACGTGGTTGGTAACATAATAGTCAAACAACACAATATTTAAATGCACAGCGGAAGCAAAAGATAGATGTCATTCAACTTTAATAAATTGTAATATTAAGTATCACAACAGTCGAAAGTTTATCCACATGTGGAACAAAATAAAGTGAAAACAGTAGTTCAGCAGACTCTAGGCATCTTAAGCTTGCGAGACTCTTTATTGATGCTAGGAGTAGCCAACCTATTCCGATTAGTACCTGCACTTAACCTTTTTGGGAAAATACGTTAGTTTACACTGGTAAATACAATTAACTGACTCATTTTGAAAAGATTTAATAAAATTGAGTTGAATGCACGTGGCACAAACTTTTATAACTTGGGATAATTATTTGAATATAATCTTGTAAAAGAATTACATGTTCCTTATGCGTTCAGTAGCCCGATCCGTAGACCGAGTTAAGGATCAATAGACACACCACATTATTTATTTAGGCACTGACGGGTGTACGCCTACACCCCGTGCTTAGGTCGTGGCCATTTCGTAAAATGATGCCAAGGATATCCGGGACATGGTCATTAACCCCCCAAAGGCTTTAAGCAAACAAAACATTTTCAAACGGAGCATATCAATGGTTTAACCTCTATTCGATTAAAGATTCAATGCCCGACCAAGCGGTATTTTATATACCATACCCCAAGCCCGTATAGGGAAAATAAGTTAAAAGTATTTACCTTTTCTAGTATCAATCACAAATAGCAAGTGCGTGTAGCTTTTACCGGGTTTCCTATTCTAGAACTAAGGTTTAAAATAACCTATTAGAATCCTAACGGGTCTTTAATTAAGCCTAAACTTAGACCGGTTCGTTTTAAGGAAAGATACAGTTCAAACGCACGATTACGCGAAGACCGGAATAGAATGTGATTTAGACCCGACAAGTTTGAAGACTTGTATAATATGGGTAATTCTAACTACATTCTGTATTTTGAGATAAAAACGATAGGGTTTTACCCGTTTCGGCTAATTTATGCAAACTAGTTACATAAACCGAACCGAACGCGCAATAAGCGTAACGGGTAACCATAAGAGTCATATACATGTTTCCTAAGTTAATATGCCTTAAATATGTTGTGATATCAGTAGGATACCTTCCATTATGCCCAAAACGAGTTTAATCTTAATTTAAGCCCCGTAGGGGTATTTTGGTCATTATAAAGATTATAAAAGAGATTAAATGAAATTCTGAGATTTGGGTCCGAATACATCAGTAAAATAACTTAGTTTAATAGGTGATATCAGTTGGTAATAAGTTTTATATGACAAAATGGTTTTTAAACCCATACTAGGTGTTTAATACGCGTAAAAAGCCGTTTTAAGCGATTTCCGGGTTATACAGGAAATCTGAGTTTTCTGATCAGGTTAATAAGTTCAAAATACTTCATTTATTATATAAAATCAGTAGCAATTGGATTGGTGTCAAAATTCTATGTAGAACTCATTTTATAAACAAAAAGGGTATAATCGGTATTTACCGAATCAGTAAAATGACTTAGTTTAACAGGTTATATCAGTTGGTAAAAGGTCCTAAGTGACAAAATGGTTTTAAACCCAAACTATGTGTTTAATACGCGTATAATGCCGTTTTAAGCGATTTACGGGTTGAAATAGGATTCTGAGTTTTCTGATCAGTTCAACAAGTTCAAAACACTTCATTTATTATTTAAAATCAGTAGCAATTGGATTGGTGTCAAAAGGACTTGTAAAACTCATTTTATGGCCTAAAAGGGTATATTCGGTATTTACCGAATTAAGGCGATAATCCTAGCTTATGATCAGTTTAAAAATAATTAAAAATCTTCAAAAATCCTAAAATATTATATTACATCAGTGGGTAAAAGGTTTGATGCCAAAAATTGGGTTTAGATTGGTTTTACGCTAATGACGCCTTTTAATTAATAAAAAGCTTTCTAATTACGTCATTAAGCATAACTCCTAATCTAGACCTCCAATTGACGTGAAAATTTACGGACATGCATATTAATCAGTAACAAAGATTATTGTTCTTTCATATTTCCAAAATTCTCGTTTTATGGACATAAGGGCAATATGGTCAACATTGGGTAATTAACGGAAACATGCAAACGAATTGGACAATCAATGAACCAACCACAGAGGGTTATACTAACATGTAACTAGGTCCTAATAGAACTTTAAGGCATGTCTATACCTATCAAAACCGGGTCAGAACCGAAGTCAAAGCAAAAAGTCAAACTATGCGCCTTTCGGTTCCGAATCGATCCTAAACTGAAAATTGTTGGATCAAACATGTTTAGACATGTTCTAACATTGATTACCAAGTTATATTAAGGTTAAAACAGGTTACACGCCTCTCACATTGCTAATTATGCGTTAAATCAAAGTTTACATTTCTGTTGACTTTTTATCATCATCTTTGACCCGACAAACGACCTAGTTAGGACGGGAATCAGAGGGTGCCCTTTTAAGGGTTTAATGCCCACATAATTTCCAACTTATAACTATCTTAAGTTTGACAAATCGCTGGACCATTAGCGATTAATCAATAAGTCAACCGTTAATTACGACGGTTTGACTTTAAGGCTATAAACTAAGCAAAACTTAAATAAGGAATGTTGAGGATACTTACACAAGTCCTATGAGCTTGAGGATGGTCCTTGTGCTCCAGAAATGCTCAGATGATGATTTATGATTGTAAGAACAAAAGTTGCAAACCATGGCCCTTATATAGTGAATTCAATCTCACTAGAATTGTGACATGCAAGTCTACAATTGTTACAAGATGCATCCAAGTGCCCCCTAGAGCCTCAAAACCAGTTTAGGAAGCCCATTGTATTGAAACAAGTCACTTGGAGTCGATTAAAGGCACAACAGACAGCTGTCTGTTAGTTTCTGCATCTGGCAGTCGCAGGCGGCCCGCGTAAGAGTCTTCATGGTCTTACGCGGCCCGCGTTAGACCTGGGTTCAGGTTTTGCATTTCTTGTTTATTGCATTTTCAGTCCCCGGTCCTCCTAAACGTCGCTTTAACTTTAATTCTTGCATTATGAGGCTTTTAAATTGACATATAAGGACTCCAAGACTTATACCTATTTTGCAAAGTCCTTGATCACTTTGTGTTTACCCGAAAAGTCATAAATTTCACCGTTGACGTTTCTAACCCCTCACACACGAATTTTATCATAACTTTCTCATACGATAACGAAACTTGGTGAAATTTTTATCACACATTCTAGTGAGCATAATTAATCGTTACAAGGCTTCGGGTTTGCTAAAAGGTCACTCAAAGGTATAACTTAAACATGTTGACACATTTAACCCCTGTAGTTTGTAATCTCTCACTTTCTTTCACAATTTGCTTTGTATGATTCATGCTTCATTCGTTTAAGGGTATAAACATCACGTAGGGTTACTGTAAAGTATATTTACTCATTGTTGACATTTTAAACCCTTATTTTCACATAGTTTCTTTGTTTGTCAACTTTAGTCCTTCTAATGTAATCCTTTGCACGTTCAAAGTTTATGACACGTGTCAATACATTATAGGACGCGAATTTTCGAGGTGTTACATCCTCACCCCCTTAAAAGAAATCTCGACCTCGAGATTTACGGGAACAGATGAGGGTACTTTTCTTTCATTGTGGACTCAACCTCCCACGTGTACTCGGGACCTCTACGGGCATCCCATTTAACCTTTACGATAGGTACATGCTTCCTCCGAAGCTTCTTAACCCGTCGATCCTCAATCAACAAAGGTTTTTCAACAAACTTTAAGCTCTCGTCAATGTGCACATCCGTATGCGGTATGACTAGCGATTCATCAGCTAGACATTTCTTTAGATTGCAGATGTGGAATACGTTGTGTATACCACTGAGCTCTTCAGGTAATTTCAACTTGTAAGCCACTGACCCAACACATTCGATAATCTCGAATGGTCCTATATACCTCGGGCTTAACTTACCTTTCTTGCCAAACCGCATCACCCCCTTCCAGGGTGATACCTTAAGCAAGACTTTATCACCAACCTCGAATTTTCGAGGTCTACGCTTTGGATCTGCGTAACTCTTCTACCTATCCCTGGCAGCCTTCAGACGGTTATGAATCTGGACAATTTTGTCCGTCGTTTCAAAGACTAATTCTGGTCCTGACAATTGGACATCTCCCACTTCCGCCCAACAAACGGGCATTCTGCACTTTCTACCGTACAAGGCCTCGAAAGGCGCAGCCTAGATGCTTGTATGGTAGCTATTGTTATAGGAGAACTCGACTAATGGCAGGTGATTATCCCAACTACCACCTAAGTCGATCACACATGCTCGAATCATGTCTTCCAAAGTTTGGATGGTACGCTCACTCTGTCCGTCCGTCTGAGGATGGTAAGCCGTACTGAAATTTAAGCGCGTGCCCAAAGATTGTTGGAAACTTTTCCAAAAATGTGACGTGTATCTAGTATCTCTGTCAGAGATAATAGACACTGGTACGCCATGTAGAGCTACAATCTTATCTACGTACAGCTGGGCTAACATGTCGGAGCTATACGTCTCCTTAATGGGTAGGAAATGTGCTGACTTAGTCAGTCTATCTACAATCACCCATATAGTGTCATTTCCTTTCCTTGTTCTTGGCAACTTGGTGATGAAATCCATTGTCACCATTTCCCACTTCCATGTGGGAAGTTCAGGTTGTTGTAGTAAACCTGACGGCTTCTGGTGTTCAGCTTTGACTTGTGCGCACGTCAAACATTTAGCTACATAGATAGCTACAGACTTTTTCAAGCCTATCCACCAAAAGTTTGCTTTCAAATCCTGGTACATCTTATCAACTCCAGGATGAACGGAATATTTAGAACTGTGGGCTTCCTGGAGGATAACATCTCGAAGTCCTCCATAAATTGGGACCCATATTCGTCCATTTAATCTCAGGATTCCGTCCTTGCCCTGAGATAATTGCTCTTCAGTCACTCCTAGCTTTTCGTTAGGATAGTTAGCTTCCAACACAGCTTCCTTCTGTGCAGTTAACAACCTTTCGTTCAGACTGTTCTTTATCTCAATGCTCTTGGCATTGATTCTTATATGCTTTACCCTTTCTTTTCTACTTAAGGCATCAACGACTACATTTGCCTTGCATGGATGGTATCTTATTTCACAATCATAGTCATTCAAAGTTTCCATTCACCATCGCTGCCTCATATTTAAGTCCTTCTGATTGAACAAGTGTTGAAGGCTTTTGTGATCAGAATAGATCACACACTTGATGCCATACAAATAGTGTCTCCATAGCTTCAGTGCAAATACAACGGCACCCAACTCCAAGTCATGGGTGGTGTAATTCTTTTCGTGCACCTTTAACTGGCGTGAAGCATAGGCAACGACCTTGCCTTTCTGCATAAGCACACACCCCATCCCGGTGTGTGATGCATCACAATATACCACAAACTCCTCGATTCCATCAGGCAATATCAGTACTGGAGCATTGCTCAATTTCTGTTTCAGAATATCAAAGGATTCCTGCTGCTTAGGACCCCAGTCAAACTTAATCTTCTTACGCGTTAGCGAAGTCAGGGGTGCAGCAATCCTTGAGAAGTTTTCAATGAATCGCCTATAGTATCCTGCCAAACCTAAAAAGCTACGAATCTCTGTAGGCGTCTTTGGCTCTTGCCAATTCATGACAGCTTCAACTTTTGCGGGATCTACTTGGATACCACGCTCACTTACAACGTGTCCAAGGAATTGGACTTCTCGAAGCCAGAATTCACACTTCGAGAATTTGGCATAGAGCTTCTCTTGATGAAGTAGCTTCAGAATGCAACGGATATGCTTCTCGTGATTAGCTTGGCTCTTCGAGAAAATGAGAATGTCATCGATGAAGACGATGACGAATTTATCCAAGTAAGGCTTGCAGACGCGATTCATGAGATCCATGAATGCGGCAGGTGCATTAGTGAGCCCAAAAGGCATCACTAGGAACTCGTAATGACCATAACGAGTCCTAAATGCAGTCTTGTGTACATCTTCATCTTTAACTTTCAATTGATGATATCTTGACCTTAAGTTAATCTTGGAGAAGTAACTTGCCCCTTGCAGTTGATCGAACAGATCGTCGATCCTGGGCAATGGATACCTATTCTTGATAGTGACTTTATTAAGTTCGCGGTAATCGATGCATAGACGCATCGATCCATCCTTCTTCTTTACAAACAGGATTGGCGCTCCCCAAGGAGATGAACTAGGTCTAATAAAACCTTTGGCTAGCGAATCATCTAGCTGCGTCCTCAATTCCTTCATCTCTGTTGGTGCCAACCTATAAGGTGCTCTCGCAACAGGAGCTGCTCCGGGGATGATGTCGATTCAGAATTCTACTTGCCTATCTGGTGGTAGACCAGGTAGTTCTTCAGGAAATACTTCGGGGTATTCAGAAATGACAGGAATGTCTTCAATCTTAGGTTTCTGCTCATCGATAGTTACCTGTGCCATATAAATGACACAACCCTTCTTCAAACATCTAGATGCCTTGAGCATAGACACTTGCTCGGGCAGACCATACTGGGTATCTCCCTGAATGGTAAGTGGCTCACCAGACGGAGTCTTGATCACCACCTGCTTCTTATTGCAGACTATCTGGGCTTGGTTACGAGATAACCAATCCATGCCTATAACTATGTCAAAACCCGCTAACTTCAAAGGAAGTAAAGACAATGGAAAAGAGTGGTTCCTAATGGATATAACACATCCATCTAACACGGTTGCTGCGGTTTCTATGGTACCATCAGCCAATTCCACTTCATATTTCACGCTTAAGGTTTTAACAGGCAATTTCAACAATTCACAAAACTTGTTATCTACGAATGACTTATCAGCGCCTGAATCAAAAAGTACTCTTGCATAGACATCATTGATGAGAAAGGTACCTGTGATTACGTTGTCATCCTGGACTGCTTCCTTTGCATCCATTCGAAAGACCCTAGCGTTGGTCTTCTTTCCTTCATCAGCTTTCTTTGCGTATTTTGGGCAATTGGACTTGATATGCCCCTTCTCATTACAGCTGTAGCAGGTTGCATCCTTCAACTTTTTGCAATCCAAGGTCTTGTGTTCCTTGGACTTGCATATACCACATGCAAAAGTTCTTGACTAAGTTTGCGAGTTCGATTCAAACCTGCACTTCCCGAAGTGCTGTTTCTTGCAGACTTTGCACTTGGGCTTTTCACCTGACTGATGCCCATCCTTCTTTAACTCAGACCCCTTCTTGTTGTCACTGTTTCCTCGGTGCTTCTTGTTTGGCCTACGTGAATTGTCATCCTCACATTTCCTCTTACTTTCTTCTGATTTCTTTAGCGATCTCAACCTGACCGCATCTAAAGTAAGGGACAGAGAGAGATCAGCTGCTGACCTAAACGTAGCAGGTCTTGAAGCCTTAACACTGGCTTTGATTTCTGGGGCTAAACCCCCAATGAAGCGAGCAATTCGCTTGGGTTCCGGTGTTACTAGGTAAGGAACCAGTCTGGACAGAGTATTGAAACTGGTGAGGTAAGCTTGACAGTCTAAGTTTGTCATCACCAATGATAAGAAATCTGATTCAATTCTTTCGACCTCGTGTTGAGGGCAGTAGTTTTCCTTAATGAGAGCAACAAACTGTTCCCATGACATGTTGTAGAGCGGGATCTTCCCTGCAGCTTGAATGAGAGACTTCCACCATGCCAGTGCCTCTCCTTTGAACGATTGGGATACATACTTCACTACATCCCTTTCAGCACAACCGCTGATATCGACAACTGTGTCCATTTCATCCAACCAGGTCATACAATCAACTGCCCCTTTCTCCCTAGTGAAATCCCGGGGTTTGCAGGAAACAAAGTATTTATAGGTACAGGACTTGGTACGTGGTTCATTATCGAACACTATCCTTTTGGATGGAACACTGTGCTGATTAGATGATTGTCGATCATCATCTTTCTTTGGTCCCTCTTTCTTAGGTGGTGGCTTGCTCTGAGCCTCTGATTGAGTTTTGGGGACAGATTTAGAGGGCGGTGTGGATCGGGTTCTACTGTGAGTCCCGCTATAATCATTATACTATTCTTCCATAGCTTTGGATACAGCGGTATCAATCAGTGTACGGAGTTCTTCCCTGGTTACATAAATTCTAGTATCCTCATTATTCTCCAGGGGATGACTGTTGATTTCGTCTGAGTTAGCCATTTATCTTGAACTGTTACACATTGACAATAATTTATTTGTGAGTTTATCATAGAATTGACTTATATGGCAATTTATTAACCGTGGTAAACGTAGACCATATATGGTTAATTTATTACTCACATTTACTTAGGATTTCTATTATAATTTATCCTAATTATAAAACAATAACAGTTTTATTAGTAGCACAAAAGGCCTAGTCACAACGACACTTTTAAATTATAAGCCATGATTTCAGAGAATCAAGGCATGAAGGTTTGAATATAGTTCATTACCTTTTTCAGACAGGGTCGCAGACTATTACTGTCTTTTGTCTCATATGAAAATGAGCAGGGCCCGTAGGCACTATATTACCAATATATGGTCAAAATATGAGCATCTTAATTGATGCTTTAAACCCGTGATTCAGAGATCATTAAATTGGGTTATGAATCTTTTGGAGGATCCTATAATAAGAATGACGTGTGTGATTCTGACGGAGCACATCTGCCAGGAGTGTTAACATGTTTTCAGATGTTAACAAAGATTGGAGTCTTTTGTACAGGTCTTACCATCTTGGCCAAGTCTTGCAATGACATGCAGGCTAGGTTATACCTTCAAGATCCTTATTTAATATTTAATAGGCAGATTATTTTAAAAGGAATGGTTTTCGGTTTATTTATTTCTCGTATAAAATATAAATGCATAAATGACAGAAATGAAACTTTCAAACCTAACATTCCATTAAATTTTAAAGGTAGTACACTTTGCCCTAAACGGGACTTTTCACATAAATAACTTGCCCACGCAGGAGCCAAACAGATAATACAAGTCCTCGCAGGGACTGGTTACTAAAATAAATGTCCACGCAGGGACTAATAAAGACAAGTCCACGCAGGGACTTGATTTAAACAAGGAAATACAATAATACATTTTGGGATTTAATGATCCCGTTTCTTCCTTCCTTTCAGCAGACTTGCCAAGCCACTGAGGAATCCCTGATTTTTCCTACGTTCCCTCTGGAAGTCTCGTTCAACCCTGTCCAGTCTCTGGCGGAGTTCCTCTTGCTCCGGTGGGGAAAACCGTGGCGGCTGGTGCTGAGGCGGTGGTTGAGCAGGTACTTGATACCCACTAGTTGGATATCCCATTCCCCAAGGGGTTCCATATGGTCCCTCAGGGTTATGGGCGAGGTAGTTCGATGCCACCTGGTAAGGGTCCTCAGCATAGTTATTGTTAGCGTATGCCGGCGGTCCGAATGGATTGTATGTTGCTGGAGCAGTATAAGCAGGGATAGGGTTGCCAAAACCCGATGGTGGCGGTGCAACAGGTGCCGAATTCACCTCTGATATTGGAGCTGAAGGTCCACCCATTTGTGGGTCTTCATGTAGTGGAGGGTAATGACTGCCACTAGAGTGTTGAGGGGTGCTGAAATGAAAATCCCCTGCACGTGCGGACATTCGTGCGCCAGTCCTCCTACGTCTTGGTGGTTCCGGAGGTGCTAGATGTACTGGCGGCTGTGGAGGCGGTGGCGTGACTGCCACGAATCGTGAATCCTCAGAGGGATCCTGCTGTTGCTGTTGCTGCTGGTGAGGTGAAGAATGATGAGATGGTGTAAAGTACCACTTACATTGATCAAACCGTGCCTGGTAACTGTCTGGACCACGGTAGGGTGATCCATGAAAAGACGAACCATCAGATACTTCGATAGGATGGTTGGGGGTCCCGGCCGCAGGCTCGACGGGATCCGTATCTTCATCCATATCCATCGCCTGATCTCCAGAGAAGTGGTCTTCCGGTCCTAGCGGGTTAAAACCCACTGGTTCTTGTATGTAGTTTGCCGGGTTAAACCGGCTCTGAAAAACTGGAGTGGGGTTTCCAAAGGAATGTTGCGATAAGGATCGTTGTAGAGGTATGTACGAAGGTTGCGGGTTGTTAGGCTCATTTTCGGACTGAGGTCCAAAGGAATGGCAGTATGAAGGCGTTGAGCTATGCGAGGTTGATCGTCTCACGGGCTCCACCCGGGTCCTCCAGTCTCCTTGAGGACCAGCACTCCTAGTGGTTGAAGACGTTCGCCGGAGTGATGGCCCGGCTTCATGATCGTTAGGGGCGCTGATTGGCCCCTTGCCTTTTCCCCCTCTCCTGAATCTTGGCGGCATAATTCCTGTCAACATAAACCAAGATAACAACAAGGATATATAAAATAAAAGACAAAATAAACCAAAATAGAATTTGTCCTATGTTATTTGTCTAGACTCGAAAATTTAGGAATGTGCAATTGTGTCATTGAGATTAAACACAAAAAGGCTAGTGTTTAATTCACTCAATGTTGGCTCTGATACCAACCTGTCACACCCCAACTTTCCACGTATTACCGGTGGGCCCGGTGGGGAGTATCGTGACGTGGTTGGTAACATAATAGTCAAACAACACAATATTTAAATGCACAACGGAAGCAAAAGATAGATGTCATTCAACTTTAATAAATTGTAATATCAAGTATCACAACAGTCGAAAGTTTATCCACAGGTGGAACAAAATAAAGTGAAAACAGTAGTTCAGCAGACTCTAGGCATCTTAAGCTTACGAGACTCTTTATTGATGCTAGGAGTAGCCAGCCTATTCCGATTAGTACCTGCACTTAACCTTTTTGGGAAAATACGTCAGTTTACACTGGTAAATACAATTAACTGACTCATTTTGAAAAGATTTAATAAAATTGAGTTGAATGCACGTGGCACAAACTTTTATAACTTGGGATAATTATTTAAATATATAATCTCGTAAAAGAATTACATGTTCCTTATGCGTTCAGTAGCCCGGATCGTGCCGAGTTAAAGATCAATAGACACACCACATTCTTTGTGTATGCACTGACGGGTGTATGCCTACACCCCGCGCTTAGGTCGTGGCCATTTCGTAAAATGATGTCAAGGATATCCGGGACATGGTCATTAACCCCCCAAAGGCTTTAAGTAAACAAAACATAATTTAAACGGGCCAATTAAAATATCAATTAACCACCAAACGATGGAAGATTTAATGTCCGACCAAGCGGTATTTTATATACCGTACCCCAAGCCCGTATAGGGAAAATAAGTTAAAAGTATTTACCTGAGCTAAATATATATTCAATCTCTACCGTATCAAATCAGCAAGTACAGGTAGCTTTTACTGGGCTCCTATTCTGGAACGAAGGTTTATAATAACCTATTAGAATCCTAACGGGTCTTTAATTAATCCTAAACTTAGACCGGTTAGTTTTAAAGGAATATACAGTTCAAACGCACGATTAAGCGAAGACCGGAATAGAAAGTGTTTTAGACCCGACAAGTTTGAAGACTTGTATAATATGGGTAAACTAAACACATTCTGGATTTTGAGATAAAAATGATAAGGTTTGACCCGTTTCGGTTCATTTATGTAAACTAGTTACATAAACTGAACCGAACGCGCAAGATGCGTAGCGGGTAACCATAAGGGTCCTAAACAGGTTTCCTAAGTTAATATACCTTAAACATGTTGTGATATCAGTAGGATATCTTCCGTTATGCCCAAAACGAGTTTAATCTCAACTTAAGCCCCGTAGGGGTATTTCGGTCATTTTAAAGATTATAAAAGAGATTGATTAAACTTCTGTGACTCGGGTCAGAATACATCAGTAAAATGACTTAGTTTAACAGGTTATATCAGTTGGTAAAAGGTCCTAAGTGACAAAATGGTTTTAAACCCAAACTATGCGTTTAATACGCGTATAATGCCGTTTTAAGCGATTTACGGGTTGAAATAGGATTCTGAGTTTTCTGATCAGTTCAACAAGTTCAAAACACTTCATTTATTATTTAAAATCAGTAGAAATTGGATTGGTGTCAAAAGGACTTGTAAAACTCATTTTATGGCCTAAAAGGGTATATTCGGTATTTACCGAATTAAGGCGATAATCCTAGCTTATGATCAGTTTAAAAATAATTAAAAATCTTCAAAAATCCTAAAATATTATATTACATCAGTGGGTAAAAGGTTTGATGCCAAAAATTGGGTTTAGATAGGTTTTACGCTAATGACGCCTTTTAATTAATAAAAAGCTTTCTAATTACGTCATTGAGCATAACTCCTAATCTAGACTTCCAATTGACGTGAAAATTTACGGACATGCATATTAATCAGTAACAAAGATTATTGTTCTTTCATATTTCCAAAATTCTCGTTTTATGGACATAAGGGCAATATGGTCAACATTGGGTAATTAACGGAAACGTGCAAACGAATTGGACAATCAATGAACCAACCACAGAGGGTTATACTAACATGTAACTAGGTCCTAATAGAACTTTAAGGCATGTCTAAACCTATCAAAACTGGGTCAGAACCGAAGTCAAAGCAAAAAGTCAAACTATGCGCCTTTCGGTTCCGAATCGATCCTAAACTGAAAATTGTTGGATCAAACATGTTTAGACATGTTCTAACATTGATTACCAAGTTATATTAAGGTTAAAACAGGTTACATGCCTCTCACATTGCTAATTATGCGTTAAATCAAAGTTTACATTTCTGTTGACTTTTTATCATCATCTTTGACCCGACAAACGACCTAGTTAGGACGGGAATCAGAGGGTGCCCTTTTAAGGGTTTAATGCCCACATAATTACCAACTTATAACTACCTTAAGTTTGACAAATCACTGGACCATTAGCGATTAATCAATAAGTCAACCGTTAATTACGACGGTTTGACTTTAAGGCTATAAACTAAGCAAAACTTAAATAAGGAAGGTTGAGGATACTTACACAAGTCCTATGAACGATTTGTGATGCTTGAGGATGGTCCTTGTGCTCCAGAAATGCTCAGATGATGATTTATGATTGTAAGAACAAAAGTTGCAAACCATGGCCCTTATATAGTGAATTCAATCTCACTAGAATTGTGACATGCAAGTCTACAATTGTTACAAGATGCATCCAAGTGCCCCCAAAGCCTCAAAACCAGTTTAGGAAGCCCATTGTATTGAAACAAGTCACTTGGAGTCGGTTAAAGGCACAATAGACAGCTGTCTGTTAGTTTCTGCTTCTGGCAGTCGCAGGCGGCCCGCGTAAGAGTCTTCATGGTCTTACGCGGCCCGCGTTAGACCTGGGTTCAGGTTTTGCATTTCTTGTTTATTGCATTTTCAGTCCCCGGTCCTCCTAAACGTCGCTTTCACTTTAATTCTTGCATTATGAGGCTTTTAAATTGACATATAAGGACTCCAAGACTTATACCTATTTTGCAAAGTCCTTGATCACTTTGTGTTTACCCGAAAAGTCATAAATTTCACCGTTGACGTTTCTAACCCCTCACACACGAATTTTATCATAACTTTCTCATACGATAACGAAACTTGGTGAAATTTTTATCACGCATTCTAGTGAGCATAATTAATCGTTACAAGGCTTCGGGTTTGCTAAAAGGTCACTCAGAGGTATAACTTAAACATGTTGACACATTTAACCCCTGTAGTTTGTAATCTCTCACTTTCTTTCACAATTTGCTTCGTATGATTCATGCTTCATTCGTTTAAGGGTATAAACATCACGTAGGGTTACTGTAAAGTATATTTACTCATTGTTGACATTTTAAACCCTTATTTTCACATAGTTTCTTTGTTTGTCAACTTTAGTCCTTCTAATGTAATCCTTTGCACGTTCAAAGTTTATGACACGTGTCAATACATTATAGGACGCGAATTTTCGAGGTGTTACATTTTCTGATCAGGTTAATAAGTTCAAAATACTTCATTTATTATATAAAATCATTAGCAATTGGATTGGTGTCAAAATTCTATGTAGAACTCATTTTATAAACAAAAAGGGTATAATCGGTATTTACCGAATCAACGCCATAACCTTAGGTTATGAGCAGGTTAAAAATAATTAAAAATCTTTATAAATCCCAAAATATTATATTACATCAGTGGGTAAAAGGTTTGGTGTTAAAAATTGGGTTTAGATAGGCTTTACGCTAATTACGCCGTTTAATTAACAAAAAGCTTTCTAATTACGCTATTGGGCATAACTCCTAATCTAGACCTCCAACTGATGTAAAATTTTAGGGACATGTTTATAAATCAGTAGCAAAGATTATTGTCCTTTCACATTTCCAAAATTCTCGGTTTATGGTCAAAAGGGCATTATGGTCAACTTTAAGCATTTAACGGAAACGTGTAAACGAATCGGGTAATCTACGAACCAACCACAGAGGGTTATACCAACATGTAACCTGGTCCTAAGGAAGCTCTAAGGCATTTCCAAACCTATCTAATTCGGGTCAGAACTGAAGTCAAAGCAAAAGTCAAAGTTTTGCGACTTTCGGTTCCGAACCGGGTTTAAACAGAAAATTGTCGGGTCGAACATGCTTAGACATGTTCTTACATTTATTACTAAGTTATATGAGTGGTAAAATAGGTTACATGCCTTCTACATTGCTAATTACATGTTAATTTGCAAATTAAGTTTCTGTTGACTTTTTAATACAAACTTTGACCCGACAAAAGTCCTAGTTAGAGTGGGAATCAGAGGGTGCCCTTTTAAGGGTTTATTGCCCACATAATTACCAACTTATAACTACCTTCAATTCGACTAATCACTGGACCATTAATGATTAATCGATAAGTCGAACCTTAATTACGACGGTTTGACTTTTAAGCTAATAACTAAGCAAAACTCAACTAAGGAATGTCAAGGGTACTTACCAAGGTCTAATGCACTATTAGAGATGCTTGGGGACTGATCTTATGCTCCAGGAAGCTCCAGAAAAGCAGATGGAAGGTATGATCAAAATGTTGCAACATGAGGGCCTTTTATAGTGAATTTTATGGCTTGTGATCATGACAATTCATGCTACAACTGATCATGGATCATCCACAAGTGTCCCTAGGGTCTAAAAATCAGTAGGGGTCGCGCATGGAAGTGGAAAATATCATTCTAAGTCGGTTACAAGGCTGAACAAGCAGCTGTCAGCATTTTCTGCATCTGGGAGTCGCACGCGGCCCGCGTAAAGTTCTGGTAAGACTTACGCGGCCCGCCTGAGGCCTAATGTCAGGTTAAAAACTTTTCAGTTATTGCATCTTTGGCTCTTGGTCCTTCGAAAGGTCATTCCACCTTTATTTCTTGCATTATGAGCCTTTCAAATTGACTTATAAGGGCTTCAAGACTTATACCCACTTTGTTAAGTCCTTGGTCACTTTACGTTTACCTGAAAAGTCATAATTTTCAACGTTGACGCTTTAACCCCTCGTGTGCGAATTTTATCATAACTTTCTGATACGATAATGAAACTTGGTGAAATTTTTATCGTGCATTCTAGTGAGCATAATTAATCGTTACAAAGCTTCGGGTTTTGCTAAAAGGTCACTCAGAGGTATACCTTAAACATGTTGACACATTTAACCCCTGTAGTTTGTAATCTCTCACTTTCTTTCACAATTAGCTTCGTATGATCCATGATTCATTCGTTAAAGGGTATAAGCATCATGTAGGGTTATTGTAAAGCATATTTATCCATTGTTGACATTTTGAACCCTTATATTCACATACTTTCCATGTTTGTCAACTTTAGTCCCTCCAGAGTATTCTTTCACACGTTCAAGCTTATGACATGTGTCAATACATTATAGGGCGTGAATTTTTGAGGTGTTACATTAAAAGACCTAGCAAAATAAAACAAACATACCTATAAAATTGTCATACACACAACCATAAAGTTAAAACTTCAAAATGTAGACTATAGAAACCATAAATAGTCAACAAGTCTAATAGCACAAAATGTAAATGATCTTCAAACCATGGGGATACATATTCTTAGATATTAGACTTAGTATTTTAGGCTAATAAACTGTATATAGTTTATTAAACATTATTATTTTTATTTAATAATTAATTAAATTAACGGTTTATTCGGTTATCCAAATAAACCGAATAAACCAAATAAAAAAATGTGGATCCATAAACCGAATCAAAAACCATATTCATAATTCGGTTTCGGTTAGAAACCAAACCAAAAACCGAATTCGTTGTTCGGATCGGTTTATTCGGTTACGGTTACGGTTTACGGTTTTTATTTGGTTACGGTTATTTCTGAACACCCCTAATCACCACCACACCCAAATCCTCGACCAAAACCACATCTGAACCCACCGGAATCCATTGTCACTCGTCATCAAACAAACTGTTGTGTGCTGACCCGACCCGTGAAGAACCGGCACAAGATTACAAGCCACGTTCTACTTCTCTAGTTTACTTTATGCATTTTCCAAGTCTACCCACTACTTCCATTAATTTAGCATGCATTGTTATATTTTTACTTAATCCATTAGTCCATGATTTACGTTCCCATGATGTATATCTATGCTTATTTAAAAGGTTATTATTGTTTAAGTTAGATATGAATGAAAAATTTAGAGAATATCTCAAGTCTTGTCTCTTGCTAATTTCTTTTGAGTTTGATCCACTCAACGGATTATCTATCAACCGATTGGTTCGTAACACAAACCCCACCATCAACCTAAACTCGAGACCACCACATCTGAACCAACCAAATCCATCATCATCATCATCACATATTCCAGCCAGATCCACCATCATCAATCTAGGGTTCCGACGGCTGTGGATGTTAGGCAACGGGGATTCTAGGGCTCCGACGACGGTGTAAGTGGCGATGGATGTGAGGCGAAGAGGGTGGTGGAAGTTTTTTTAGCAGCGATGGGGGTTCAATTCGGGTGGTGTCTAACAGGTGGTGGTGGTGGTGGGTGTTTCTGGTGGCGGATAGTGGTGGGTTGATGGCAGGTGGGTTAATGGTGGTGGTCGGTTGATGGTGGTGAGAGGTGGTGGTGGGATCTGAATATGTGAGATAGTGTGTGGTAGAGAGAGAGAGAGAGAGAGTTTATATATAGATAATAATTTTTAAAAATGTTTTGTGTTGTTTTATTTTTTAAATAATATTAAATATTGGGGTAAAAAGTCTAAAATATCATTGGGTAACCAAATTTAACAAAAAAAAATCTAACTAAATTAGTGTTAAAGGAAAAAACGTGTAACAAAATCCCTATAAAGAGCAAAAACTGTCAAAATTCGTTGAAAATGACACAGCTTGAAAAAAGTATTAAGATAAAGGACAAAACATGTAATTTTTCCTTTTAACTTAATGGAAGTTTATGATACTGAATTTGAATCCTTCTACAAGTATTTGAGTATACTCACCAAGAGTGAAGGGGTGATGTAGGGATGGTAATGAAACCCGAACCTGACGGGACCCGAAACATACAGGACAGAGGGAAGGGGTGATGTAGGGATGGTAATGAAACTCGAACCTGACAGGACCCAAAACATACAGGACAGGTATGGAGTCGGGTATGGAATTAATTTTGAAATCTTGGGACGAGTATGGGATTTGATGTTATATTCGTTTACCCGCCCCGATTACCCGATTATATATCCCTGTTTACCTGCTCCGATTACCCGATTATATATCTCGTGTACCCGTTAACACACCCGAGTTAAATATGTATTTTTTTACTATTGAATTCTTTATTTAGGTCAAACAAAATGAGTGTGTTATCTATATAAATAACCAAACTCTACTTCATGAGTTAAATTTTTGTTATTCCAATAAAAGAATTAAAGAAATGTAAGTTTGGGTATTATCTTCTTATGTGAGTTTTCAGTGATTTATTTAAAATAGGATGTAATAGGTGGACAAGCTTTTTTTGGCCGGATAAGTTCTTTTTTGTTGAAAGAAAAATAGTGAAATTGAAATAGAGGATCAAGGATGGACATATTTTCCTTGAATATATATTAGGTTAAAACCCCGTGTATTACACGGATTGTATAAATATAATTTTATATAATAAATAATAAAAAAATATATTTAAAAAAAACTTGTATATTGCACGTGTTGAATAAAATATAATGTCATATGTTAATACAAGCACTCATCAATTTATCTTTTAAAAATGAACATTGATGTACTATTTACTTATTATAACATTTTACTTTGTTTTTTTTTTATTTTGCATAAATGTAATTTTATATAATAAATAATAAAAATATATATCTTTAAAAAAACTCATATATTGCACGTGTTTAATAAAATATAATGTCATATGTTAACACATACAATCGTCAAGTTTTATCTTTTAAAAAGAGTAAAGTCCTTTTTGAGTCCCTGTGGTTTGTGTATTTTAACCATTTGAATCCAAAAACCAAACTTGTCTTGATTTGAGTCCCTGTGCTCTCTAATTTTAACCATTTGAGTCCCTGTGGTCTCTAATTTTAACTATTTGAATCCGAAACAAAATGTTTCTAATTTGAATGTTGTTTACGTTTTGGATTCAAATGGTTAAAATTAAAAACCACAGGGACTCAAATCAAGACAAGTTTGGATTTTGGATTCAAATGGTTAAAATGCACAAACCATAGGGACTCAAAAAGAACTTTACTCTTTTAAAAATGAACTTTAATGTACTATTTACTGATTATAACATTTTACTTTGTTAAATATGTATTCTTAACTATCTTTTTGTTTAAAATTATTATTATTATTAGTTAACATGATAATAATAAAAATAAACGTTTATATTTTTATCTAATTTTTTGTTTAAAATTATTATTATTATTATTATTATTATTATTTAATACGACCATAATAAAAACAAATGTTTATCCTATCTAAATGTTTATTCTTATCTAATATTTTTGTTTAAAATTATTATTATTATTTAATATGAGAGATAAATAGGAAAATAAGGTGAAAAAGTACTAGAAAGTTTCATCCTTATCTAAATATTTATTCTTATCTAATATTTTTGTTAAAAATTATTATTATTATTATTTAATATGAAAGATAAATAGGAAATAAGATGAGAAAACACCAGAAAGGGACACGTGTCCAAAAAGATTTTTATTTATTAGTATAGGAAGATTATTATATTATTAGAAATTTTGAATGGTTTGGTTCTTTTGAATATGTGTTGATTCAAGTATTTCGATAGCTTCTTTTGAATATGTATCGGTTTCACAATTGACAGTAGTAGCTGACTAATTTACTAATTTTATCACATTTCAGCCTTTTGTATTAGGTTTGAACTCAACATACATCGATTTTACTCATTAATACTCGATGGTTATGCTCGAACCCCGAAACTCATGAGCATACCCGAAACCCGCGGGTATGGCCGATACCTGACGTGTTTTGGGCCATGTATGAGACAAGTTTTTGTAACCGGGTATGAGGTTAGGATTAGCCATACCCGACCCATTGTTATCCCTACGGTGATGTTAGGGTATGGGGGACTTTGAAAAACGAAATTCAAGTTTCAGACACATCATTAAAGAAAATAAGGGGCAACGCCCATGGAGATTTGTCTTTGGCATGGGGCAACGCCATGAGAAAATGAGTATGGGGTGGTGTTGTTGATGTGAAGGGGCTTGTCCTCCCCTCTCCACGCATCCATTTTGTGTAGACTAAAAGGTTTGAAATTCAAAATTTACTGAACGAAAGTTATTGTGTATTTGTCTTAAAAAATATAAGGAACTGTTGTAAAAAATAATATAAAATTTTATAGAATTCTTTTAACATTTTTTTGATACTTAATACCTATTAAATATTTGCCAATGCTTTAAATGAAGGCGCTATAAAATACATCAATAACAACAATCATATATACTAAAATCTTTCTTATAATAAAGTAATGCAAACGAATGGCTAGGGTATAAGTATGGTAAGACGTAGCTAACCCATACATTTATCTAAATGGATATACATGATGTTTCCACGAAGACCTTCAACTAGTCTACACCAGAGTTTCCTCTGGCTTCGCCCTGCTCAAGCATAGTTCACCATCTTTCGGTTCCCGACAGGCATACTCACACTTGTGAAAATCTCACAAGTGTTGGAAATGTTAGAAAGCTACCAATAACAAATGTTGGAAAAGTAAAATAGTGAAAGATAAATAAGATGGAGGAGACACAAAGACAAAAAATGTAATGTAACTTACAAAAGCAATAAAAAGTTTATGCACAGGTAATTCCCTCGACATGTTCTCAAAGAGGTACAAGCCTAGTAAATTAATGTCTAAACCTCTCATCCCAATTCATTTTGAGTTTGTCTCTCCCCTCATCCCATCCACCGCAAGAGTTTCTACAACTCTAAATAATGATAAAAATATAAATAGAATAAAAATTAGGGGTGTTAGTCGTGTTAGTTTAATAGGTTTTGGTTTTATGGGTTAACGGGTTGAAAATTTTCAACCCTACCCAATCCCTATATTTATTTATTTATTTATTTGTGTCATGTTGTGCCAGCCCCATTTAAAATTGTGTTGTGTTCAGATCATGTTTCATGTCGACCCATTTAATGTTTACTAGTTTTCTTATGTCCCGCGTTGCGCCGAAACCGATCAAATGATAATGTAAAACAAACGTGATTTGAAAATAAAGCATGTTGTTTAGAAAGTCAAACCATTAGAATGATTTAATTTATCATCTTACTGTTTTAAGATACCAAATAAATACTTTATTTTGAGTACAGCTTCGTTTTTAACAAAACTTATAACGGAATGTCAGGGAAAGAAATCAAGCACAACTACGTACTTAAGTTTTTAGAAAAAAATTATAAACGTAAATTATTAAAGAAGTATCAGATTAACCGATAAATTAATATATGTTAAAAAAGAAAAAAACAATTATTAAAAAAGGTAAAGAAAATATATGTTTAAAAAAAAGAAAAAAATGTTATTAAAAGTCTTGTATAGTTTTATAATTATATCTCCCCTAAAATAAGGATCTTATTGTACCTATATATATTGAATGATTATCAATGAAAGAGGGCAAGACTTTATACTCTATCATGGTATCATCCTAATTCGATCCCATATACAACCATAAACTGTTGTTGCACTTCTTCTTTTTTTCCTTCGGCAAAATTCTTAATCGTAACCTACCTACCCTTTCTTCACCGATTTTCTACTTCTACTATGTTGTAGTGTTTTGTTTTTGGGTGGATTCTTACGTCACATTCTTCACTTTGGTGGAGCAATTTAAGTCACTTGCTTGGTGGATTGTGACATCACAGTAGTCACATTATTTTTGCAGAAGACTTCTTCAAAGAAGCAATCCAAGCCTTACACAAGGTTTCAGCCCGTTTTTTTTCTTCCAGTCTTATCCCACGCATTCGCTGTCTTCTAAAGTCGCTTATCTTAGAGCATTCTCATCCAATCCATCAAATTATACATACATTCCATTCCACTAAAAAACAACTTCTATATCAATATATTTTCACTAAAAACAAATACTTTTTCTCTCTCCTTTTCAATTAAATAATATTATTATTACATTTTTCTCTCTCCTTCACTCACAACCACTTTCAATATATATTAAAAAAATTATACTGGGTGAACAGTGTCCCCCCAAATATACAGATGAACAGTAACATTTTCTCTCTCCTCCACTCACAACCATTTTTTATACCCTTTATAATATAAAAACTACCCCTCACATATTTTGATGGTTTGGATGAGAATGCTCTTACGTCCTCTTTCATGGCGTCACCTCTTCACCCCGCAGTCACCGTATCTAATATCCGAAAACTCATCTCAATCACCTTAGACATTGAAACCGGTCACTACACTTCGTGGTCGGAACTCTTCAAGATTCAATGCAAGGCGTTTCAAGTCTATGACCATCTTCAACCTCGAACCACTAGTGCTACTTCTTCTAAAAAAGAAAAAGAAAAAGAAAAGCCAACCGAATCATGGGAGCGTCTGGATTCGATAGGCCAGGCTTTATAGACCCCTAATTCGCGAAACTCTGCCCCGTTATAAGTAGCCACACCTATTCCTTCATAGATAAGAAATGAGCAGATTTGGTTAATCTGTCTACAATCACCTAGATTGTATCATTAACTTTTCGTGTCTTGGGTAATTTGGTAATAAATTCCATTGTTATCAATTCTCATTTCCATATTGGCATCTCTAATTGCTGCAATAACCCTGAAGGTTTCTGATGTTCAGCTTTAACCTGTGAACAGGTTAGACATTTAGTAACATAGTTTGCTATATCCTTTTTCATTCCTATCCACCAGAAATTCTTTCTTAAGTCTTAATACATCTTGTCAATACCGGGATGTATTATATACTTAGACTTATGGGCTTCTTCTAGAATGTGGTTTTGTAAATTTCCTTTTGAATAGGTATCTAGATTCTTTCCTTATGGAATCTTCAAATTCCATCTGCTCCTTGTTCTAATTCGTTAATCATTCCTTTTAAACCTTTAGCATCGTCCTTGATTGTTGTTTCCTGTATTTTTCTAATTTGATCATTTAAATCTATCTGCAGATTTAGTCTGAGAGAGCGTACTCGTTTTGGCTTTTCATGATACTTTTGACTTAAAGCATCAGCTACTACATTAGCTTTTCCTGCATGATACTGGATATCACAATCACAATCACTAAGAATTTCCATCCAATGTCTTTATCGCATATTTAATTCCTTTTACAAAAAACATATCTTAAACTCTTATAATCTGTAAATACAATGAACTTACTACCATAATGATAGTGTATCCAAATCTTGAGGGCAAAAATTATGGCTCCTAACTCTAGATCATGGGTTGTATAATTCTCTTCATGTTTCTTAAGCTGTCTCGAGGCATAAGCTATAACCTTTTGAAGTTGCATTAGCACACATCTAAATCCTAACTTAGACGCGTCACAATAGACTACAAAGTCCCCAGTTCCTTCTGGTAACGCGAGTATCGGTGCGTTAGTTAATCTTTGCTTTAAAATCCTAAATGCTTCCTCCTGTTTTGGTCCCCATTCAAACTTAATTGATTTGCAAGTCCGTTTGGTTAGTGGAATGGCTATTCTAGAGAAATCTTAAATAAAACGTCTATAATATTCTGCCAGTCCAAGAAAACTTCTCACCTCTGTTGGTGATTCAGGGACTTTCCATTTGGTAATTGCCTCGATTTTTGTGGGATCCACATGAATTCCTTCATGATTAACCAGATGTCCAAGGAATTGGGCTTCTTGCAATCAAAATTCGCATTTTGAGAATTTAGCATAAAGCTTTTCTTTTCTCAACAATGTCAGAAGTATATGCAAATGCTTTGCATGATCCTCTTTACTTTTAGAGTAAATTAGAATATCATCTATAAAGACAATTATGAATTTATCCAGGTATGGTTTGCATATCCTGTTCATCATGTCCATAAATGCGAATGTGTCACACCCCGGATTTCCACGTGTCACCGGTGGGCCCGGTGGGGGAGTATCGTGACGTGGTTGGCAACATAATAGTCAAACAACACAATATTTAAATGCACAGCGGAAGCAAAATATAGATTTAATTCAACCAAACGATATTGTAATATGAAGTATCACAATTAGTCGAATATAATCCACAGGTAGATCAAATAAAATAAAAAGGAAACAAATGTTCAACAGATATGACATCCAAGCTGGCGAGACTTAATGTGGATGCTAGGAGACAAGCCAGCCTATTTCGCGTAGTACCTGCACTCAATCTTTTTAAGAAAATACGTCAGTTTACACTGGTAAATACAATCAACTGACTCATTTTGAAAAGAGTTTAAGAAATGCATTTAAGGCACAAGGCACAAATATTTTATAACTTGGGATAATTATTTAATATATAAGCTTGTAAAGGATTTACATGTTTCTTATGCGTTCAGTAGCCCGGATCGAGCCGGGTTAAAGATCAATTAACACACCACTTTAATTATGAGACACTACAGGTGTACGCCTACACCAGAGTGCTAAGGTCGTGGCCATTTCGTAAAATGATGCCAGGGATATCCGGGACACGGTCATTAACCCCCCAAAGGCTTTAAGCAACAAAACAAATTAAACGGAGTCATCTCAATAATTTAACCATAATAAGATTAAATATTCGACGCCCGACCAAGCGGTATTTTATATACCTTACCCAAGCCCGTATAGGGAAATAAGTTAAAAGTATTTACCTGAGCAAGTATAGTTCAAAATCAGCGAGTGCGGTATCTTTTACTGGTTCTCCTAATCTGGAACGAAGGTTTATAACAACCTATTAGAATCCTAACGGGTCTTTAGTTAAGCTTACGCTTAGACCGGTTAGTTTTAAAGATACGGTTCGTACGCACGATTAAGCGAAGACCGGATAGAAGGTGATTTAGACCCGACAAGTTTGAAGACTTGTTTAATATGGGTATATGATACACATTCTGGATTTTGAGAATAAACCGATAAGGTTTGACCCGTTTCGGCTAATTTATGTAAACTAGTTACATAAACCGAACCGAACGCGCATAATGCATAACGGGTAACCGAAAGGGTCGCGAACAGGTTTCCTAAGTTAATACGCCTTAAATATGTGGTGATATCATTATGATATCTTCCATAATGCCCATAACGAGTTTAATCCCTAAATACGCCCCGTAGGGGTATTTTGGTCATTTTAAGGGTTATAAAAGAGATTTATAATACCTCTGAGATACGGGTCTGATTTAATCAGAAAAATATCTTAACTTAACAGGTTATGTCTAATGGTATTAAGTCTTATGTGGCAAAATGGTTTTAATACTAAACTACGCGTTTAATACGCGTATAAAGCCGTTTTAAGCGACGCACGGGTTAAAATACCAATCTGAGTTTTCTAATCAGCAAAACAAGTTCAAAATACTATATTTATTATTTTAAATCAGTGGTAATTGGATTGGTATCAATCGGATTCGTAAAACTCGTTTTATGGCCTAAAAGGGCATATTCGGTGTTAACCGAATCAATGCGATAAGTCTAGCTTAAGACCAGCTTAAAAATAATTAAAAATCTTCAAAAATCCTAAAATATTATTTAACATCAGCGGGTAATAGTTTTGGTACCGAAAATCGGGTTTAGATAGGCTATGTGCTAATCGCGCCGTTTAATTAATAAAAAGCTTATTAATTACGCTAATGCGCATATCTCCTAATCTAGACCTCCGCTTGACGTGAAAATTTACGTACATGTTAAATAATCAGTAACTAAAATTATTGTATTTCCACATTTTCAAAATACTCGTTATAAGGTCATAAGGGCGTTATGGTCCAATTTAAGCGCTTAACGGAAACGTGTGCCTGCATCGGATAATCAATGCAATAAGTACAGAGACTTATACTAGCATGTAACCCAACCCTAATGAGACTTTAAGGCATGTCTAATACTTACTAAAACGGGTCAGAACCGAAGTCAACGCAAAAGTCAAGGTTTTGCGCCTTTCGGTTCCGAACCGGGTTTAAACAGAAATTTGTCGAGTCGGGAAAGCGCAAACAAGTTTTTATACTTATTACCAAGTTATATTAAGTTTAAAACAGGTTGCACGCCTCGCGGATTGCTAGTCGTGCATTAAATCGCATTTTGTAAATCTGTTGACTTTTTCGGTCAACGTTTGACCCGACAAACGACCTAGTTAGGTCTGGAATTGGTACTTGCCCTTATAAGGGTTTAATACCCATATAATTACCTATCTAATGGTACTTTTAATTCGGGTTACGACTGAGCTATCGATAACTAAACCTGAAGTCAACCGTTTAATACGATATGTTGACTTTTAAGCTAAAAACTAAACTAGAATTAATTTAGAAGGGATTAGAGACTTACTAGATGATTAGTGGATGACTAGGAAGGCTCTTGATCAGTTGCAAGCTCTCCAATAATCAGAATGCTTGGAAATGAATTGTGAATGAAAGTGGTGAATGAATGGGTCTTTATATACAAGTTTCATGCACCATAAGCAAGTGACAACCAAGTCTAAGGGCTTCCACAACTGATCAACACATGTAAGTAGCATGTAGGGGTGTCTAAGGGCCATGAATGTGCAAGGAAAACCGGCTATGGAGGTCACAATCGCACAAAACAGCCAACAACAAGTTCTGCTGTCGCTGGGCGCACCCTCGCGTAGCGCGAGGGGCCGTCGCGCTACGCGACGCCCTAGTCTGATCAGAAATTTGTTGTTTGTTGTTGGATCGAAAGGGCAGCCGTTATAATCGACTTGTTGACTTAAATTATCAGTAGGGGCCTCCCATAAATGTCTATATGCTTGAACATACCCTACCATTATCCCTTGTTTCAATTGATTGCATTTACAAGACCCGAAAATAACGGTTTATCGTTCATTTCATCATGGGACCTCATCATGCATTATCAAGTCCATTATTGTGAACCCTTTTCTGAATTGAGGGTATATTAGATGTATATAACATTTAATCGGGTCTTGGGATTTATTATTGAGGTGTTCAGAGGTAACAATTTAACATGACGCCACTTTAAATCCTACCGAAAACATCTTTATTATATCCGGGTTTCCAACGCGTTTTTGTCTTACATGACACGTGTCGTTTTAATATTAACCCGAAATTTGCGAGGTGTTACATCCTCACCCCCTTAAAATAAATCTCGACCCGAGATTTACTGGAACAAGTAAGGGTACTTTTCTTTCATGGTGGATTCTAACTCCCACGTAAACTCGGGACCTCTTCGGGCATCCCATTTGACCTTTACAAAAGGTATGTGCTTTCTTCGAAGCTTCCTTACCTGTCGATCTTCAATCGACAAAGGTTTTTCTACAAACGTTAAGCTCTTATCTATTTGCACATCTGTATGTGGCATGACATGCGAATCGTCAGCGGAACACTTCTTTAGATTGCAAATGTGGAACACATTGTGAATTCCACTGAGCTCTTCTGGTAAGTTTAATTTGTAGGCAACTGACCCGACACGTTCGATGACCTCGAAAGGTCCTATGTATCTTGGGCTTAGTTTGCCTTTCTTACCAAATCGCATCACCCCTTTCCATGGTGACACTTTAAGTAGGACTTTGTCACCTACTTCAAAGTGAAAATCCTTACGACTTGGATCCGCGTAACTCTTCTGCCTATTCCGGGCAGCTTGGAGGTTGTTACGAATCTGGACAATCTTGTCCGTCGTTTCGAACACGATTTCCGGTCCTGATAACTGGACTTCTCCCACTTCCGCCCAACAAACTGGCGATCTACATTTTCTACCGTATAATGCCTCAAAAGGCGCAGCCTTTATGCTGGTATGGTAGCTATTGTTGTAGGAGAATTCGATCAAGGGTAGGTTCTTATCCCAGCTACCTCCCAATTCGATCGCACATGCACGTAGCATGTCTTCCAACGTTTGAATAGTACGCTCACTCTGACCGTCAGTCTGAGGATGGTAAGCCGTACTAAAGTTCAAACGTGTGCCCAAAGATTGTTGGAAGCTTTTCCAAAAATGCGACGTGTACCTAGTATCTCGGTCAGAGATAATAGCTACAGGTATGCCATGTAAAGCTACAATCTTATCAACGTACAGTTGGGCTAGCATATCGGAGCTGTAGGTCTCCTTAATGGGTAGGAAATGTGCTGACTTAGTCAGTCGGTCGACTATCACCCAGATGGTGTCATTTCCTTTCCTTGTCTTGGGTAACTTGGTGATAAAATCCATAGTTACCATCTCCCACTTCCACGTAGGAAGTTCAGGCTGTTGTAGCAAACCTGACGGTTTCTGATGCTCGGCTTTGACTTGCGCACATGTCAAGCATTTTGCTACATGGGCGGCCACAGACTTTTTCAAGCCTATCCACCAATAATTTGCCTTTAAATCCTGGTACATCTTATCAGCTCCAGGATGAACGGAGTATTTGGAACTATGGGCTTCCTGGAGGATAACATCACGAAGTCCTCCAAAAATCGGAACCCATATTCGTCCGTTCAATCTAAGAATTCCGTCCTTGCTAAGAGTTAACTGCTCCTCAGTCACTCCTAGCTTTTCGTTGGGATAGTTAGCTTCCAACACAGCTTCCTTCTGTGCAGCTAACAACCTTTCTATCAAGTTGTTCTTTATTTCCATGCTCTTGGCATTGATTCGGATGGGTTTCACTCTTTCTTTCCGACTTAAGGCATCGGCGACTACATTCGCCTTGCCGGGATGGTATCTTATTTCACAATCGTAATCATTAAGAGTTTCCATCCAACGACGTTGCCTCATGTTCAAGTCCTTCTGGTTGAACAGATGTTGAAGGCTTTTGTGATCAGAATAGATCACACATTTGATTCCATATAAGTAGTGCCTCCACAGTTTTAGTGCGAATACAACGGCACCCAACTCTAGGTCGTGGGTGGTGTAATTCTTTTCGTGCACCTTTAACTGGCGTGAAGCATAGGCAATGACTTTGCCTTTTTGCATAAGCACACATCCCATCCCGGTGTGTGATGCATCACAATAAACTACAAACTCCTCTAGTCCCTCAGGCAATGTCAGTACTGGAGCATTGCTCAGCTTCTGTTTCAGAATATCGAAGGATTCCTGCTGCTTAGGACCCCAGTCAAACTTAATCTTCTTACGTGTCAACGAAGTCAGGGGTGCAGCAATCCTTGAGAAGTTTTCTATGAATCGCCTATAGTATCCTGCCAAACCTAGGAAGCTACGAATTTCTGTAGGCGTCTTTGGCTCATGCCAATTCATGACAGCTTCAACTTTAGCGGGATCTACTTGAATGCCCTGCTCACTAACGACATGTCCAAGAAATTGGACTGCTCGAAGCCAGAATTCACACTTTGAGAACTTGGCATAGAGCTTCTCTTTATGAAGTAGTTCCAAAATACAGTGAAGATGCTTCTCGTGGTCAGCTTGGTTCTTTGAGTATATGAGGATATCATCGATGAAAACGATGACAAATTTATCCATGTAAGGCTTACAGACGCGATTCATGAGATCCATGAATGCGGCTGGTGCATTTGTGAGCCCAAAAGGCATCACTAGGAACTCGTAGTGACCGTAACGAGTCCTAAATGCTGTCTTGTGCACATCTTCATCTCTAACCTTCAATTGATGGTAGCCTGACCTCAAGTCAATCTTTGAGAAGAAACTTGCCCCTTGAAGTTGATCGAACAGATCGTCGATTCTGGGCAAAGGATACCTATTCTTGATAGTAACCTTATTAAGCTCGCGGTAGTCGATGCACAGACGCATCGATCCATCCTTCTTCTTGACAAACAACACTGGTGCTCCCCAAGGAGACGAGCTAGGTTTTATGAAACCTTTGGCTAGAAGATCATCTAGCTGCGTCCTCGGTTCCTTCATCTCCGTTGGTGCCAACCTATAAGGCGCCCTTGCAACTGGTGCTGATCCAGGAATAATGTCAATCCTGAATTCCACTTGCCTATCTGGTGGCAAACCAGGTAGTTCTTCAGGAAATACTTCGGGGTATTCAGAAATGACTGGGATATCTCCAATCTTGGGTTTCGGTTCATCAATAATCACCTGTGCCATGTAGATGACACAGCCCTTCTTTAAACACTTTGAGTCTTTGAGTATAGACATCTTCTCGGGCAGCCCATACTGGGTATCTCCCTGGATAGTAAGTGATTCACCAGACGAAGTCTTGATTATCACTTGCTTCTTATTGCAAATAATCTGGGCCTGGTTATGTGATAACCAGTCCATACCCAAAACTATGTCGAAACCGGCTAGTTTTAAAGGAAGTAGAGACAAAGGAAAAGAGTGATTCCTAATGGATATGAAACATCCATCTAATAAGGTTGAAGCGGTTTCTATTGTGCCATCGGCTAGTTCCACCTCATACTTCACACTTAAATTTCTAACAGGTAGTTTTAACAATTCACAAAACTTACTATCTACAAACGACTTATCAGCGCCTGAATCAAATAACACTCTCGCGTAAACATCATTTACGAGAAAGGTACCTGTTATCACGTTGTCGTCCTTGACGGCTTCCTTTGCATCCATTCTGAAGACCCTTGCATTGGTCTTCCTAGCCTCTTCCGGCTTCTTGGCATATTTTGGGCAATTGCTCTTGATGTGCCCTTTCTCATTGCAACCATAGCAAGTTGCATCCTTTATTTTCTTGCAATCCACGGTTTTGTGTTCCCTGGATTTGCATAAACCACAAGCAAAAGGCTTCGATTGTGATTGAGAGTTGGATTCAAACCTGCACTTGCCAAAGTGCTGCCTCTTGCAGATTTTACATTTGGGTTTTTCACCCGACTGCTGGCCATCCCTCCTAAAACCTGACCCTTTCTTCTGGTCATTGTTTCCTTTCTGTTTCTTATCCGCACGACGTGAGTTGTCATCCTCACGCTTCCTCTTTTCGGTGTCACTTTTCCTCTGTGACCTTTGCCTAACAGCATCCAAGGTAAGGGACAATGAAATGTCCGTTACTGACCGAAAAGTAGTTGGTCTCGAGGCCTTCACATTCGCCTTGATCTCCGGTTCCAACCCTCCAATGAAACGAGCTATACGTTTAGGCTCTGGAGTTACCAAGTAAGGAACCAACCTCGACAAAGTGTTGAAACTGGTTAGGTAGGCCTGACAGTCAAGGTTCTTCATGACCAGCGCCAGGAAGTCAGATTCAATTCTCTCAACCTCATGTTGAGGGCAGAAATTTTCTTTGATTTGTGCCATGAACTGCTCCCAGGTCATGTTGTATAACGGAACCTTTCCTGTAGCCTGGATCAATGATCTCCACCAGGCTAGGGCTTCTCCTTTGAACGACTGTGAGACAAACTTCACAATATCCCTTTCATGGCAACCACTAATATCCACCACAGTATCCATTTCATCCATCCACGTCATGCAATCCACAGCTCCTTTTTCCCCATTGAAGTCTCTGGGTTTGCACGACACAAAGTATTTATAGGTGCACCCTCTATTACGGGGTCCTTGATCCTGAATGACCCTCTGGGGTGGAACACTCCTTCGGTTTGACGAGTGGTGAGAATTACTGTTGTGGGCAGTGTGGGTCCTGGAAGGTGTTCTAGTGTGTGATGCAGAATGGGTCCTCGTATGGGTACCACTTGATCCATGGTTTTGTCTGTCCATGGCTCTATTAACCGCATTGTTTATCATAGCTTGCAGCTCTGCACCTGCTACGTTCACATGGGCATTATCAGGCACTATTCCTGGGTGACTGTTGACCTCGTTTGAGTCTGCCATGTATTTTGAACTGTAACATATTGACAATAATTTATTGGTGAGTTTATTATAGAATTGCCTTTCATGGCAATTTTTATTAACCGCGGTAAACATAGACCATATATGGTTAATTTATTTCTCACATTTATTTAGGATTTTTAAAATAATTTATCCTAATTATAAAACAATAACAGTTTTATTAGCACATAAGGCCTAGTCACAGGGACAATTTAAATTATAAGCTATGAATTCAAAAGAATCAAGGCTTTTTAAGGTTTGAACCAAGTTCGTTACCTTTTTCAGACAGGGTCACAGACTATTACCGTCTTTTGTCTCATATGAAAATGAGAAGGGCCCGTAGGCATTATATTACCACGTATGGTTAAAATATGATCATCTTAATTGATGATGTAAACCTAGGATTCAGAGATCATTAAACTAGGTTAGGAATCTTTTAAAGAATTCCTTTATAATATGACGTATGTGATTTTAACGAATCACTTCTGTCAGGAGTGTTAACATGTTTTAAGATGTTAACAGGAAATTGAATCTTTTAGACAGGTCTTACCATCTTGGCCCGGTCTTATATTTGACACGAGGCTAGGGTTCACACTTTTAAGATCCTTAATTAATTAATTTCATAGGCAGATTAATTTAAAAGGAATGATTTTAATTTATTTCATTTTATACATTATATATGCACATATGGCAATTATGAAATTTATAAAACAAACATTCCATTAATCTATTAGACTATTACACACAGCCCTAAACGGGTCTTTTACTAATAATAAACTTACCCACGCAGGGGTTTAAACCAGTACATGCCCACGCAGGGGTCTTACAGAAATATGTGCCCACGCAGGGGCTAAAATAGAAAACAAGTCCTCGTATGGGACTAAGTACAAAAGGTAGATGTCCACGCAGGGACTACATACACATACAAATAATAAATGTCCACGCAGGGACTTGATTTTTAAAGTAGACATACACACACAAAGGATTTACTGATCCTTCTTACTCTTCCCCTTGATTAAGTTCGTCAAGGTCTTGAACATCCCCTGGTTACGCCTTCGGTCTTCCCGTGCCTCATGCCGCACCTCCCTAATACTTTGTAGGATTTCCTGATGCAGTGGTGGCGACATTTGTAGAGACGGCGGGGGTTGTTGGTAGTACGGGGGTTGTGTAGGCATCTGATATCCTTGTGCCGGGTAGCCTACTCCCCAAGGACCTCCATACGGTCCCTCCTGGTTAAGGGCGTTGTAATTAGCTGCTACCAAATACGGGTCGGCTTCAGCGTATCCGAGGTTAGGGTGAGTCGGTTGCTCAAACGGGTTGTACATCGAAGGACCCGTGTATGCTGGTATATGATTATCGAAACCCGTCGGTGGCGGTTGCTGCGCGTAGGGGTTTGATGGTCCACCTATCTGTGGAACTTCTGGAAGCGGCTGATAATTTCTGCCACTTGACTGTAGAGGAGAGTTGAGATGAAACTCTTCTCTTCGTGTGGACATCCGAGCTCCGGATCTCCTATGTCTTTGCGGCTGTGGAGGCGCCGGCTGAACTGGTGGTGGTGGAGGCGGTGGCGTAACTGCCTCAAACTGGTGATTCCCAGAGGAATCTTGATGATGCTGCTGCTGCGGCGGAGAATAGTGAGGCTGCGGCTGCTCATGCGGCGACGAATGGTGCGAAGGTGTAAAATACCATTCGTGCCGAGTAAAGATAGCCTGGAAGCTATCTGGACCATTATAGGGTGGTCCTTGGTAAATGGAACTATCCGAGACCTCTATTGGGTGGTTGGGAGTTCCTGATGCGGGCATTTCGGGGTCGTCTTCCTCATCCATATCGTTTCCCCCAGAAAAGTGGTCCTCCGGCCCCAATGGGTTAAAACCCACTGGTTCTTGTAGATAATCCGCCGGGTTGAACTGACCTTGAAATATTGGAGTGGGGTCTCCAAAAGGACGGTGCGACATAGATCGCTGTAACGGTATGTGTGAATGGTGAGGGTCTCTAGGCTCATTTTCTGAATGTGGCCCATAGGAGTCTTGAGCGGGAGTCGTAGAGCTGTTTGAAACCGACCGTCTTGCCGGTTGAAATAGACCTCTCTGATTCCGCCGAGTACCGTCACTCTCGGCGGGGATAGGAGCTTGAGTATTGGATGGCCCAGCTTCATGGTCGTTGGGGGCGGTGGTCGGCCCCTTTCCTCCTCGTCCTCTCATACGTAAAAATCTTGGAGGCATTTTCTTGGTTATACCTGTCAACAAAACATAAGATAACAAATAACAAACTATAAAGTTTTAAAGAACAAAACAAAAACCGAATAGGGTGGAATTTGTCTTATGTTATAAGTCTAGACTCGAAAGTTTAAATATGTGCAATTGTGTAACTGAGATTAAACACAAAAGGCTAGTGTTTAATTCACTCAGAGTTGGCTCTGATACCAACCTGTCACACCCCGGATTTCCACGTGTCACCGGTGGGCCCGGTGGGGGAGTATCGTGACGTGGTTGGCAACATAATAGTCAAACAACACAATATTTAAATGCACAGCGGAAGCAAAATATAGATTTAATTCAACCAAACGATATTGTAATATGAAGTATCACAATTAGTCGAATATAATCCACAGGTAGATCAAATAAAATAAAAAGGAAACAAATGTTCAACAGATATGACATCCAAGCTGGCGAGACTTAATGTGGATGCTAGGAGACAAGCCAGCCTATTTCGCGTAGTACCTGCACTCAATCTTTTTAAGAAAATACGTCAGTTTACACTGGTAAATACAATCAACTGACTCATTTTGAAAAGAGTTTAAGAAATGCATTTAAGGCACAAGGCACAAATATTTTATAACTTGGGATAATTATTTAATATATAAGCTTGTAAAGGATTTACATGTTTCTTATGCGTTCAGTAGCCCGGATCGAGCCGGGTTAAAGATCAATTAACACACCACTTTAATTATGAGACACTACAGGTGTACGCCTACACCAGAGTGCTAAGGTCGTGGCCATTTCGTAAAATGATGCCAGGGATATCCGGGACACGGTCATTAACCCCCCAAAGGCTTTAAGCAACAAAACAAATTAAACGGAGTCATCTCAATAATTTAACCATAATAAGATTAAATATTCGACGCCCGACCAAGCGGTATTTTATATACCTTACCCAAGCCCGTATAGGGAAATAAGTTAAAAGTATTTACCTGAGCAAGTATAGTTCAAAATCAGCGAGTGCGGTATCTTTTACTGGTTCTCCTAATCTGGAACGAAGGTTTATAACAACCTATTAGAATCCTAACGGGTCTTTAGTTAAGCTTACGCTTAGACCGGTTAGTTTTAAAGATACGGTTCGTACGCACGATTAAGCGAAGACCGGATAGAAGGTGATTTAGACCCGACAAGTTTGAAGACTTGTTTAATATGGGTATATGATACACATTCTGGATTTTGAGAATAAACCGATAAGGTTTGACCCGTTTCGGCTAATTTATGTAAACTAGTTACATAAACCGAACCGAACGCGCATAATGCATAACGGGTAACCGAAAGGGTCGCGAACAGGTTTCCTAAGTTAATACGCCTTAAATATGTGGTGATATCATTATGATATCTTCCATAATGCCCATAACGAGTTTAATCCCTAAATACGCCCCGTAGGGGTATTTTGGTCATTTTAAGGGTTATAAAAGAGATTTATAATACCTCTGAGATACGGGTCTGATTTAATCAGAAAAATATCTTAACTTAACAGGTTATGTCTAATGGTATTAAGTCTTATGTGGCAAAATGGTTTTAATACTAAACTACGCGTTTAATACGCGTATAAAGCCGTTTTAAGCGACGCACGGGTTAAAATACCAATCTGAGTTTTCTAATCAGCAAAACAAGTTCAAAATACTATATTTATTATTTTAAATCAGTGGTAATTGGATTGGTATCAATCGGATTCGTAAAACTCGTTTTATGGCCTAAAAGGGCATATTCGGTGTTAACCGAATCAATGCGATAAGTCTAGCTTAAGACCAGCTTAAAAATAATTAAAAATCTTCAAAAATCCTAAAATATTATTTAACATCAGCGGGTAATAGTTTTGGTACCGAAAATCGGGTTTAGATAGGCTATGTGCTAATCGCGCCGTTTAATTAATAAAAAGCTTATTAATTACGCTAATGCGCATATCTCCTAATCTAGACCTCCGCTTGACGTGAAAATTTACGTACATGTTAAATAATCAGTAACTAAAATTATTGTATTTCCACATTTTCAAAATACTCGTTATAAGGTCATAAGGGCGTTATGGTCCAATTTAAGCGCTTAACGGAAACGTGTGCCTGCATCGGATAATCAATGCAATAAGTACAGAGACTTATACTAGCATGTAACCCAACCCTAATGAGACTTTAAGGCATGTCTAATACTTACTAAAACGGGTCAGAACCGAAGTCAACGCAAAAGTCAAGGTTTTGCGCCTTTCGGTTCCGAACCGGGTTTAAACAGAAATTTGTCGAGTCGGGAAAGCGCAAACAAGTTTTTATACTTATTACCAAGTTATATTAAGTTTAAAACAGGTTGCACGCCTCGCGGATTGCTAGTCGTGCATTAAATCGCATTTTGTAAATCTGTTGACTTTTTCGGTCAACGTTTGACCCGACAAACGACCTAGTTAGGTCTGGAATTGGTACTTGCCCTTATAAGGGTTTAATACCCATATAATTACCTATCTAATGGTACTTTTAATTCGGGTTACGACTGAGCTATCGATAACTAAACCCGAAGTCAACCGTTTAATACGATATGTTGACTTTTAAGCTAAAAACTAAACTAGAATTAATTTAGAAGGGATTAGAGACTTACTAGATGATTAGTGGATGACTAGGAAGGCTCTTGATCAGTTGCAAGCTCTCCAATAATCAGAATGCTTGGAAATGAATTGTGAATGAAAGTGGTGAATGAATGGGTCTTTATATACAAGTTTCATGCACCATAAGCAAGTGACAACCAAGTCTAAGGCCTTCCACAACTGATCAACACATGTAAGTAGCATGTAGGGGTGTCTAAGGGCCATGAATGTGCAAGGAAAACCGGCTATGGAGGTCACAATCGCACAAAACAGCCAACAGCAAGTTCTGCTGTCGCTGGGCGCACCCTCGCGTAGCGCGAGGGGCCGTCGCGCTACGCGACGCCCTAGTCTGATCAGAAATTTGTTGTTTGTTGTTGGATCGAAAGGGCAGCCGTTATAATCGACTTGTTGACTTAAATTATCAGTAGGGGCCTCCCATAAATGTCTATATGCTTGAACATACCCTACCATTATCCCTTGTTTCAATTGATTGCATTTACAAGACCCGAAAATAACGGTTTATCGTTCATTTCATCATGGGACCTCATCATGCATTATCAAGTCCATTATTGTGAACCCTTTTCTGAATTGAGGGTATATTAGATGTATATAACATTTAATCGGGTCTTGGGATTTATTATTGAGGTGTTCAGAGGTAACAATTTAACATGACGCCACTTTAAATCCTACCGAAAACATCTTTATTATATCCGGGTTTCCAACGCGTTTTTGTCTTACATGACACGTGTCGTTTTAATATTAACCCGAAATTTGCGAGGTGTTACAGAATGGGGCATTGGTTAAACCAAATGGCATGACTGTAAATTCATAATGACCGTACCTTGTTCTAAAAGCAGTTTTAGGAATGTCCGTTTTCTGTACTTTCAACTGATGATATCCTGAGCGTAAGTCGATTTTTGAAAAGAATCGAGCTCCTTGAAGTTGATCGAACAGATCATCGATTCTCGGTAATGGATACCGATTTTTAATCGTAACCTTATTCAGTTCTCGGTAATCTATGCACATACGCATCGATCCGTCCTTCTTCTTGACAAATAACACAGGTGCTCCCCATGGCGATGAGCTAGGCTATATGAAACCTTTCTCAAGCAGTTCGTCCAATTGTTTCTTCAGTTCCTGCATCTATGTTGGTGCTAGTCGATAAGGTGCTTTGGCAATCGGTGTCGTTCCTGGTATTAGGTGAATTCTAAATTCAACCTCTCGATCTGGCGGTAATCCAGGCAACTCTTCTGGAAAAATATCTGAGAATCTAGATATTATGGGAATATCTTTTAATTCTTTTCCTTTGGTGTTAATAATTACTGAAATCATATACACCATTCCTCCTTTCCTTGCATAACTTGCAGCTTTCATCACAGAGATGAATTTTGTGGTTTTCGTTGGCTCATCTCCTTTAATTGTGATCCTTTCGCCAGTTGGCGTGCTTACTTGTACAGACTTTCGATCACATAATATACTTGCATGATTGGCTACCAACCAATTCATTCCTAATACGACATCAAATCCGGCTAGATCCATTGGTAAAAGATGAGCAACAAATATATGATTGAAAATTTATATCCTTGCTTCCTGCAGGATTTCACTTATCTTGATAGAACTTCCATTGGCCGTTTCCACCAGACAGTCTTTGTTGAAGTTTAGTTAATGGTTAATTGAGAAGTTTGCAGAAAGAAGTATTGATAAAACTTTGGTTTGCACCAGACTCAAATAATACTTTAGCATAAATATCATTAACTAAAAATGTACCCGTAATCACATCCGGAATCATCTTGGCTTCTTCAGCTATCAGAACGAAAGCTCTGGCATTCTTCTTGGGTCCTTTGGTTGATTTAGCTTTGCTGGTTGTCGCTAGAGCTAGTTTCGAACAGTTTAGTTTGATATGACCAACTTTTCCACAATTGTAGCATAGCTATTGCTAGCTTTCTTACTGCAGTCTTCGTCCTTATGTACAGACGTTTTGCAGAAATTGCACTATATTGAGCACCTTCCTGAGTGCTTCCTTTTGCAATACTTGCAGTTGGGTGAAGAGGAAGAACATGTACCTTTCCCACGGTAGGAATTACTGTAACGAAATTCTTGGGTAAGCTTTTGAGCTAGGTTCTTTCTCTGGTTTTCCTATTGGGTACGTACCAACTCATCAGTCAGGGTTTTGACTAGTTCTACTGCTTCTTCTATGGTTTGTGGCCTAGCTGCCTTGACTATGTGTCTGATCTCACCGATTAATCCCCAGATGTAACGAGAGATTAATACTGGTTCTGGTGAGGCTAAGGTTGGTACTATCCTAGCATATTCAAAGAATATGGTACTATAACCCTTGCAATCTATTCCAGTAATTTTAAGATTTAAGAACTTATTGGCAATCTGTTCTTTTTCATGAGGATGACAGAATTTCCTTTCAACTATCTCCTTAAAGTTGGTCCATTCCATGTTATAAACTCTGTCACTTCCTTTAGACTGGAGAATGGTATTCCACCACTCTAGGGCTGCATTCTTAAATAGATTAGAAGCAAACATGATTTTATCTTCGTCTGCACATTTACTTATTTTTAAGACTGCTTCTGTCTTTTCTATCCAGCGTAAGGCTGAAATGGCTCCTTCATTGCCTGAGAATTCTATTGGTTTGCAGGCCAAGAATTCTTTATAAGAACAACCATGTGAAATGGTTCTTCTTCTTTTTGAAATTGGAGCTTGGATAAGTGGTCCGTGATTTTCATTCACGCTGTGACTTGGTTCAGTAGGTGCACGTTTACTTCCGATTATAGAATTATTATTTTCTGCTTCTTTGATAGTCTTGATAATATATGACATAACATCTATGATTCCTTGTGCTACTATATTTTCGATGGCACTTTTATTCACTTGGTTCCCGTTATTATCATTATTCTGGTTTCCTGATTTACTTCGTTGTCCATCTGAATTGTAAACATTTACCAGGTATTAATATCACAGAATAAAATTAACACAAACAACCACTTAAACTTATTGATCCAAAACTTCGAGCATTGCGACTTACTCTTTATATATATATATATATATATATATATATATATATATATATATATATATATATGTATGTATTTATATGCATCTAGTACAAATTACAACTGAAATTTAAATACTAGTAACTATGCATCGATATATATTAGTTTATCTAGTCTAGTTGATTTTGTTGGTTTTTTTTTTCAAAGTAACTAAATGCACACACACACACACACACACACACATATATATATATATATATATGTTTTGGATTGGCTAGAACTGCATCTCACGCTTGTCATACTTCCAGACGAGTTTCTCTCCTATCTGACGGATTCGATTTCCCTCCTCAACTAACTCTTCACCATACTAGTGAATTTCCTCCACATTCTCTTGATTCATGGCAGGTAGTGGTGTTGGCACTGGTTCAGGGTAATGGGGTTTGGGTTCTCTGTAAGGGTATGGGTTGTTTAATATATCCTGAATTGCCCTGTTGTCATTCCACCATGGGTCTAAAGGGTTCAGTGTTATATACTGCTCTATAGGGTTTGGTGTTGGGATTCTAGGGATCTCATTGGGGTCAAATGCTGGGATTGGGAATTGGTTCTCCTGGTTCTGTTCTAGTTCCATTGGTTGGTTGGGGAATAAGGGTAAAAGTTGTGGTTCAGATACTGGGTCAAAATTAGGTTCTGCTGCTGTATTTGCTAACATGTGGAAATCAGCTAATTGCCTATCAAGTTCCTCTTCCCACGAGAGTCTAGCTTCCTGGTTTTGGGTATTCATTTCTCTATTTTCTTTTGCTATTGCTCACTGTTGTTGGAGTTTTTTCATTCTTTTCCTCCTTTCATGAGCTCCTCTACTAAACCATCTTTTTTTTTTGCCCATGGCATTATAGCCTAGTGGCATCTTGGTGGTGGGATAAGACTTATGATCAATAGGTCATGGGTTCGATTCCCACAAGGGGGTTTTCCCAGATTTATTGGGTTTCCTCCTGAATTGGTGTATAGGCATTATTGCCTAGTGGAGATGGATATGATCGGGTGGTTCCGCTAGTGGCACGATGATACTCTAGTGGTCGTCAGTGATCCAAATTTGCCGTTCAAAAAAAAAAAACCATCCTCTCTTTTTAGGGGGGAAATGGCTCCTCAGATTGGGCTTTAAAGATAAAGATTCCTTCCTCAGAATCAGCGGTGTATCCTGAGGTTGGCTGGGATGATGTTCCTTCATTCTTTGGGGAATGAGCTAATTGACGGTAAGCGTCAGAGGTACCTTGCTCACTCATACTGTAAACTAGAAAATTGTCAAATAACACAAAAAATAATATACATATTTACATAGATCACATAAGTTATTTCGTAACACAACTGGTTAAAATTTAGGTATCAGCAGAACACCTAAATGGCTTAAACCAGTGGCATGACTCTGATACCACCTTCTGTCGCAGCCCCCGACCCCTACCCCGGGAGCGGGCGCCTCGGGCCAACAGTCAGGTGGTATCGATGTTTATTAATTTGGCAGCGGAAATGAGATATCAGGACCTTAGTTAGGAAATAGTTTCAGAGTTTCAAACACCAAACTTTTATAATAAACAAATGGGATAAAACCCATGTTTCATTGATAATACATTTATAGGGATAAAACCCTAATTATTGAAAATATAAACTCCTTTTTATTTAGGTAACTTTTTATAGCCACTTCTTTAAGCTTTCAGTGTTCCATAGTTGGCTTCTACTAGCTTCACATTAAGCTACTTGAAACGCGTTTTAAAAAGATTTTATCAGCAAGAAATACTGGCGAGTGCATTCCAGTTTAATCAAAACAAGCTTTTATAACTTTACAGTATTGAGAGCGATTACAATGTTTATATCTACCAATATACTCATTCAGTATTTGTCATGTTCAAAGTTCCATGACGGTGGTCATGTTACTCATTGGCTAACTTGTTGTCCAATAGTAACAGATTACTAGTAGTGTATACAAAACCCCACATACCGGCAACAATTGTAGAATACATAAACTCAATCACTGTTACGTATAATTGTAAACATTGAGGTTTTGGTAAAACACTTTAGTAGAAAAAGAGAATGACTCACTTTGTAGACTTAGGTGTTTCTATAGCTCCCTGTTGCTTTCCTGATTAATTTCTATTAAAACAAACAATGCACATGTGTTAGTAAGATAACCCAAATCACATTAGCCATACAACACGAGACAGAATCCCAACAAACTTAGTCAGGCAGAGCCTCGACATGCGTTAGGGGGCCCTAGATCAATCGGGTAGGGTAACGAATAAGTGATCGGGGGTTAAAATACTTACAACGGGGCAGAGTTTCATGAATTAGGGGTGTACTACTTGAAAGAAATGGAGATATAGAAGAACAGAGATTTTTAAATTTGATCGAAATGGTACAGAAATTCAAGTCCCAGACCAGGCTTTATATAGCCAAAATTGAACGCTCCCGCTTGTCGTGACAGGATCCTAGGATCCTTCCGCGTGTCGCCTGAGAGGTCTATTTTTCCTAGGCCTGCCTTGCTGTGTTTTTATCCCTGTGGTGTCGAGTTCGACTGGTTTTGACACATATTAGGGCCTTTCGTGTGTCGCGGAAGGTTTAGGGGTACCCCCCCCCATGACCCCCCAAACCCTAAACCCTAATTTTCGTTTCTGGTCACGTCGTACATGTTTTGGGGTCTCAATTAGGGTTCCTTGTAATGTGTTTTTGAGTGTTGTTACAGTCCTATTGTTGTTGGCTGATGTACAACTCGTTTAGCCTAAGTGGTTCAAAACAGTCTATCATGTTGCTTTGGAGTTGGCTTGGTAACTTAAATTGTAGCCGTCTATTGCTTAAACATTCTTTATTTGGTTGTTTGTTAAGGGTCTATGAAGGTGCAACGATAAAGTTCATCGAAGATCTTTTGTGGTTTTACAACTGTTGTTAGTCTTTGTGACGTTTGTTTGTTGGGTCGATGAAGGTGACTTATGGCTGATCACATACCATTAGCTATAATATTACTTTTAACTATGCTTGGTAACTTAAAATGCAGTCATCAATTGATTTTGAGCTTTTTTTTATGGTTGGTTTGATGTTGATTTTGGCCATTTAGGTGTGCAATGTAATTTGCATGCTCTATGTCAGTCCTATTCTGTTGTTGTAGGATGATGTACAACTTGCTTAGCCTAAGTGGTTTAAAATAGTCTTCTTCCGAGAGCCACATGCGTGATGTTGGTCAGGATTTGACTTGGTATTATATATTGCCGCCATCCTACACATCTGAGCTTCGTTGTTTAAGTGTTTTGTTGAGGGTTATGGTTGTTTATGCATACAACGTTAAACTGTTGTGTTGTGCATGTGTGATAGCCATGTCGATTGTTAACAATTTGGCTTCTTGGAACACTGTGATGTTTTTGTATTTGTTTACTTACTTACTTGTATATTATTAGTTTGCATGCCTCTTAGCTTCGTTATTTGAATGTTTTGTTGACACTTATGGTTGTCTTTGCATACAACCTTAAACTATTGTGTTGTGCATGTGTCGTAGCCCGAAGCTCAATTCTTTGTTTGAACACTTTGATGTTTCTATATTTGCTTATTTCGGTTGATAACATAGGTAGCCTATGTTTCGGTGTGCATCATGATTAATTGTTTTCTTATATGTTGTTACAGTTTTTTGTTCCCGACATCATTTGGAAGCTATCATTATGTGGGATTAGTGTAACCCCCGCAAAAAAATTTGAGCCTTTAATTTTCGTACTAAATATTCATTAATACGAACACTATAATTCTAACTTAGCATCATTATCAAAAACAAATCTAAGTATCACATACCTTGAATCCTCCTAAATTTAATTGAGGGATTAGAATCACCAAAACATCAAAACTCAAAGCCCAGGGACTAAAAATACCAAAAACCTTAAGTTACCATGTTATGTCACCTAGCAAGACACTAATCACTTTCTAAAACACTCATGGACACTTTTCCTAACCATCTTCAAGCTATAAACACATCAATCATGGGATACTAATCATCTCCTAAGACACCCATGAACACTTGTCTTGGCCATGTTTTGCCACCTATCTTCTCCTTTGTCACACTTCTTCTAGTATTGACACCTCAAGGGACACTAATCACATTCTTAAGCCTCCATGGACACTTGTCTAAATCTCCTTAACCTCCCTTTACTATAAATAGCACCCTTGATCATAAACTTCCTCACACCAGCTCAAAACCTAAACAAAGTCTTGTGTGAGTTCTCTAGTTCCTAAATTGCAAGCTTCTCTTAGTCTTTTAAAGGAATCCTTTGAAGTTATTCTAAGTAGTAGTAAGTTCCCTTCCTTTAGCTCTTTCAACAAACAAATAGTTTCGTAGCTTATTTCCGTCCAAATCCGATTTTTTTTCGCATTAAAAACTACCAACGGGAACACATAAGTGTGATTCTTGTTTTGGACAGATTCTGTGTTGACACTTTAAACAACCATAACTTGATCAAAACTTAACTAAATAAAGTAAACTCTTACACCATGATCAAGTACATCGAAATGCAGTTTCAACGACATATAAAATGCTTAAAAACACCTCTGTTTGGACCCTTAACCGTTTAACACCGAACTGAAGCACAAAACTATACAATCTGTAAAGATCAACAGTTTTGACCATTTTCCGGGTTCAAAACAGAAATATTTTCTAAATCAAAGTTGTAGAGCACACTCTGGTTTATTAGGCTATACATTTTTATAATTTTTCGACATCGTTTACTATTTTTAGAATGTAAAACGAAAACAACACAAAATGCTGTCAAATTTTTAATTTTCTAAAAATCTGAACATTTTCAATTTATAATGGTCCTTTTAACCAATACCTTCCACAAACATCATCACAACAAAACCTTAACGAACAATCCTGATTATTAGGAATTACTTGTGATCCTACAAACCTCAAGAAAACACAAAACTCATTGTTAGGACATGAAGGTGAGTACATAGTCCCTTTTTTTTTCCACTTTTAACTCTTTTGGGTGAAACATATGCTTACTTATAGAACAATATTTTTTTATAGCTATATGTTCTTATATGCCTTTGTGTGAAACTTTTTTGGATAACTCCTTGTGTTGCATTCACTAACTTTGATCAAGCTGACCGGTAATATATTATATCGCTATAGGTGTGACGACCCATCCCCGATACATGGGGTGCTCATGGTACATGGAATGTATCTCGTGGGATGATGGAATTTGTGCGTCTATGTCAATGTTAGTCTTGAATGCGCCCCTTAGTTACCATACATTGTTAAATGCAAATTGCTTTAGTTATCGTATATTGCCATCATAAAACTTTTTCCTATTAAAACTACCAGATTTCAATACTAAATATTTTGCCATGTTCTTGGCCATAAAACCTAGTTTACTCACCAACTCTCATAGTTGGACAACGTATTGCAATACCAAACTTTTTGCCATTTGTGGCCACAAAACCTACGTTACTCATCAACTTTACGTTAACCCTCTATTTTCACATATGTTTCAGGTGCTAGGTTTGATGATGCTATTTAAGTATGCTTCACATATGAGACGGACTTGGGCCTTAGTTTGCTTTAATTTAAAAACAATTACTTGTGATGTATTGTGTTTGAAAAACAACGTAATTCAGTTAATGAAACTTTAAATAGTGCCATGTATTATGAACAATATTGTAACGTGACTCCCCAACGTTTCCGTCGCGTTCTACGTGGTCGGGGTATTACAAATTGGCATAAGAGCCATGGTTATAGGGAATTAGGTTATTAGATTGCTTTTGACCTAGACTATAACCTTCCTAGGGACCCAAACATGAGGTATCTCATGCTCTCTATTATTTGTCTTTCTTATCCTTATCTTCATCCCTATTCATATTCCCTATCGACATCCTTGTCCTTATCTTCATCCCTATTCATATTCCCTATCCACATCCCTGTCCTTATCCTTACCATAGTTACTTCATCTTTACCAAATCATCTATCCTTAGATGATTTATCTTAAATCCTTATGCTTTATGCCTTAAATCCTTTTTAATATCTCGTCAAAGTATTGGGTTCAAATAATGCGAACACATGCAATCTGGAAAGGTGGATGCATGTACTCCGAGTTTTCTAAGGCTAGAGTGTTCGTAGAAATCCACATAATCGGACACGTCACTCTTACCTGGGAACTCTTGGGGCGAGTGTCCACTTATAGGCTAAAACATGTCTTCCCAAAACATTATGAGAACTTGATTTCTTTGATTAAGTCAAACGTTTTCATTTACTAACTAAATCATTTTTTACCCTAGTGTCATTTTACCATGTTACCTTCGGTGATACGTTTTTATTCATTTTTTTTACGTATTCCATGTCACCTTACAACTCTTTGCGTATCCCTATTGTGTCCTCAAACACCCTTACTCCTCCCTCATACCTTGAAATTTTGTTTAGACAAAAAAATTTCCTATATAATTTTTTTTCCTTATTAAAAAGTTTTTATTACAAAAAATGATTATTTTTCTTAAAAGATGGATGATTGATAAATTACATAAACCTTTAACTTGGTTTATATTTTTCCTCATCCAATTTTATTAAAAACTCCAAAAAAAAAAAAAAAATCATCGAACATACCTTTTTCCAAAACAAGGTTACAACCCTGTTTTTTCTTAAACACAAAAACAAAATTTTTGACTCAATATTCTAACTAATGTCATTATCCAAAATCTTGAACACCACTTGACTATCTCGTTTTGTAGTGTTATCCTCGTCTAAAAAACTTTTACTTACTCAATTCCAAATTTTATCATAACATTTCTATTCCATTTGCAAATCCATTTGATTACACGCATGTGTAATATATATTATATATGTAATCAAGTAATGAATTTATATTGAATGAGTAATTACATAATGGTTTATGTAATTATTTTGAATATGTAATCACGTAATGGATATTCAAAATCACGCAGTCATGTGATGGGTATTCAAAATTACGTAATTACGTAATGGATTAATGGGTATTCAAAATCTTGTAATTTTTTTTAAAAATATAGCAATAAGCTGCTCGAATTTAAGAGAATGAAATACTCGTTAATACGGTGTAATTAAAAAAAAATATTAAGATATGAAAAAATAAATTACCCTCAATTTATTTTCCACTTTCAAAGTCGTTTTTGGGCCTAGCCTGTTGTGCAAGAAAACTTCCAAACCGTAAACCCCTCTTAAATGACCAAATTCTCCTTCACTCACTCCTTGTTCCAATTTCTTAAAACCCTAAACTTGCAAAAGGGGTTTATCATTCATCACCACCAAATCTTCAACACATTCCACTCAATTGAGCTGCAGATAGGGTTTACATCTTTACACTCCGTCAATGGCGGCTTCAAAGCTCGCATCGTTGGCAGCTATGGCGGCCGTTGCTGCCGCATCAACCACCACTTTCGCCTACGCCGATGCTCCGTCGTATCGGTTCAATCCGTTCGCTCAATCTCCGACTCCAGCTCAGACGCCTCAATCGGATTCGCAGCCTTCAAACGCGGATCCTAAGCCGGAAGTTGAGGATTCTAAAGGCGGATTTGATCCTGAAGCTCTTGAAAGAGGCGCTAAAGCACTCAGAGAAATCAATAGCTCTCCTTTATCCAAACAGGTGAATGATTTGAACTGGTTCTTGTTCTTCTCTTTGTATTCAATGTTTACAACATAGTTGATAGTAGATGAAAGTATTAGAGGTTTCATTATTAGTCTTTGTATCTAGATTAATGCTTTGCGCATAAGTAGGTTTTATGAATGATATTTGATTGGTTGGATTGGAGAAAGTTGCTTATGAGTTATGAGCAAATTTAGTTTTTGGTATTATAAGTTTATAACATATATATTCAATTCTACTTGGAATGCTGAGCTTTGTGAGTGTGAAAGTTAGGATTAAATTGCTGCTTAACATTTTTCATTTAGTTAGGTTAGGAAGAAAATTAGGGATGGAAGTTATTAATAAATGCTGTTTGCATGATTTTGTTTGTGAAAATGGTTATAAATGTTTACTTGTTGCAACAACATGCTGTATGTCTATGGAAACCTTTGTCCTTATAAATGCATGGGGTTTTCAGAGCCTCAGAGAAAGATTTGTTTGTTTTTGTTAGGTATTTGAGTTGATGAGAAAGCAGGAGCAAGCTCGTCTTACTGAGTTGGCGGCGGAGAAGGCTCATCAGGAAGCTATTCAGGCTCAACTTGATATTGTGAGTAATTTTTTATGTCAATTATACATCTTGATATATATATTTTTTTTGAACGGCAAATGTTACTTACTCCCTCTACTTTACACCAAATATATAAAGATATTCCCCTTGCCCATGTTTGAATGAAAGTACTTGGCCTCAAAAAGCGTCTTACATTCCCGTGCTTTCTAATGCATTTCATCACATGCAGGAAAGGCAGCAAAAACTTGCTGAAGAGCAAAGGAATTTAGTACAACAACAATCACAAGCTAAGGCCCAGTTATTGCGATATGAAGATGAATTGGCTAGGAAGAGGATGCAGGTTCAGTTCGTTATTTGAAGCCTCTTTGAAAATGAATACTATATTCTGACTATGCTCATTAGTTTGATTTTTTATCATCGATGATATTTGTAGACAGATCATGAGGCTCAAAGACAACACAATGCTGAGCTGGCAAGGATGCAAGAAGAGTCTTTAATACGGAAAGAACAAGCAAGACGAGCAACTGAAGAACAAATTCAAGCTCAACAAAGACAGACAGAGAAAGAGAGAGCTGAGATAGAGCGTGAAACCATTAGAGTTAAAGCCATGGCTGAAGCTGAAGGTCGGGCCCATGAAGCAAAACTAACTGAGGACCATAACAGAAGGATGCTTATAGAACGAGTAAATGGTGAAAAGGAAAAATGGCTTGCAGCAATCAACACAACTTTTAGTCATGTTGAAGGTAATAAAATGCTAAACAACAGTTAACCATACCCTTATATCACAAATTGTTAACTTTCTTTTTTTTGTTTCTTTGTTTTTTCATAGGTGGCGTGAGGATGTTGTTGACGGATAGAAGCAAGCTAGTAATGACCGTCGGTGGAGTTACTGCCTTAGCTGCAGGAGTTTATACAACTAGGTACTTCAAACTTGAGTCAAATCATTCAAGTATGTTGTTTAATATGCAATTTATCTTATTTTTCAGTCATGCGTATACAAGTTATAATTAGACATGACATGCTTAGAAAAGATAAAATATTTATTTATTAATATTTTTTTTAATAAATATCAGTTTATACAACAAGTTTTTGTATTATATAAACCAAGATATGCATTATATATTTGGTCAGTACACATTTAAATTGAAAAAAGCTATTTGCCAAATAACAATTTATTCATAAAGTATTAGAAAAAATCTCAAAGAAGAGTACGATAAAAAATATGTAGTAAATCTTTCAGCATACCAAACACTACCTTAGTGCTTAAGTTATCATTATTTGTGTAGCAAATGGTATTACTAGCAGCGTACTGATGATACAAATTTGGTTGTTACACTTCACTGCATAATTTCAGGGAAGGCGCGAGAGTGATGTGGGGATACGTAAACCGGATTCTTGGACAACCATCATTGATTCGGGAATCATCTATGGCAAAATTCCCATGGTCAGGGATAGTAACTAAAGGAACACAAAAAATCACTAATTTGGGAAAACCAAATTCTGTGGAAAATAAACATAAATTCGGGAATATCATACTTCATCCTTCTTTGCAGAGGAGAATAGAGCATCTTGCTCGAGCTACCGCAAATACTAAGTCCCATCAAGCACCGTTTCGCAACATGCTCTTTTATGGGCCTCCTGGTACCGGCAAAACTTTGGTTGCTAGAGAAATAGCCCGAAAATCGGTAAGCTGAAGAAATATGTTTCAAATGTTTTGCTTCTCAAAAATCAATGCAGTAAAACCTTCTGGATATGTTATCCCATTTTGTGAATTACTATAATGAGTAAAATGCCATTTTTGTCCCTGAGGTTTGGCAACTTACGTCTAGAAGTTTGTTTTTTCGCATCTGTATCCAAAAGGTTTGAAATCTTGCCATTTTCATCTGACTCGTTAACTCCATTCATTTTTAACGTTAAGTCAAGGGTATTTTCGTCATTTAATTTTGCCATTTTGATATAAATAAACAAAAAAATAGCTAAATGACGGAAATACCCCTAACTTAACGCTAAAAACGAATGGAGTTAACGCTTCGAATGAAAATAGCAAGATTTCAAACCTTTTGGATCCAGATGCGAAAAAATAAACCTTTGGACGAAAGTCACAAAAGTGGCCAAACCTCAGGGATGAAAATGGCATTTTACGATACGATAATTATAGGTGGCAAACTCGATCCATTTACTTATGATTGGGATGGTTTTATCTTTAATGGATCAATTGGTTTAAACGTTGTCCAGTCCGAAGGGTATTTCTAATGCATATGTGACCTCCTAAATCATCTTATTCAGTAATGTAAATTATTAGTGAATAAGGTAATTTCATAATACTTAACATTCCAATTTGTTTTAAAGAGAGTGTTTTGGGTTTAACACAAGTTGACCTACCCATTTGACCCACAACTCAAAGCTCTTGACCACCCATATTGCCACTTGATTTGATAGGTTTGCAGATGTTCTATGCATTATGAAAATTTGCTCATATTATGTACATGTGTTGTTCAGGGCTTAGATTATGCAATGATGACAGGTGGAGATGTTGCTCCACTCGGTGCACAAGCAGTTACTAAAATTCATGAGATATTTGATTGGTCAAAGAAGTCAAAGAGGGGGTTGCTGCTTTTTATTGATGAGGCCGATGCTTTTCTTTGCGAGTAAGTTACTAAAGTTCATAAACTGTTTTGGGTTTGTTGCTATTGCTGACAGTTGCATGATATCTCTGATGCAGGCGTAATAGCACACACATGAGTGAAGCCCAAAGAAGTGCGTTAAACGCACTACTCTTCAGAACTGGTGACCAATCAAGAGACGTTGTTCTTGTTTTAGCCACCAATAGACCCGGTGATCTCGACAGCGCTATAACTGACCGTATTGATGATGTCATCGAATTTCCACTTCCACAAGAGGAAGAACGTTTCAAACTATTGAAACTCTATTTGCACAAATATCTTTATGAGGAAGATGACCAGAAGAAATCCAAATGGCATTCACTTTTCAACAAGAAAACACAAAAGATAGTGGTTAAAGATTTGTCTGATGATGTCATTCGAGAGGCTGCTAAAAAGACAGAAGGGTTTTCCGGGCGTGAGATTGCAAAACTAATTGCTAGTGTTCAAGCAGCTGTTTATGGCAGACCAGATTGCAGTTTAGATTCCCAGCTGTTCATGGAGATTGTTGATTATAAGGTTGGCGAGCATCATCAAAGAATCGAGCTAGCAAATGCAGGTAGTCAGCTAGCATAATGAAATTTAATTCTGGTGTTACATACATGACATGAAACTTGTTTCTACTTTTAGAGGTGGAATTCTTTCTCTTGAATTTTGAATTTTGAGCGAGATATAGATATAGATGTGATGGCCTTTAGCAGGATTTTGAGGATTGGTATAGATGCTTTGGCAGCTAGGGTTTTTGTTGTTTTTTAGCTTGTGTACTTGTTTTCATAAAATCGGCCACTATCTCAGAACTTTTGTAATAAACCATTGATTATATCACATCCGCGAATTGTAGGGATACTTTTATCACCATTTGTGATTCATTTAATCATTTTTGCTGGTTAACGTTAGGGTTGTTTAAATAGCTTGTGATTCATCAAAGCCTGCTTCTTATATACTTTTAAAACTTAGCCTTGCCCACTATCTTTGTTTGACCTTGTTTCTTTCACACACTCCCCAAATTTTCGCGGACAATAATCAACATCCCATGAAACCAATATCCATCTCCCTATGACCAACACCCCATGAGACCAACATCCGTCTCCCCATGACCCAAGTTGGTTGTTTTCAATTGACGCCGCCGCTGCTCTCCTTTGTGAAGTCGGTGCCTTCTTCATGGGAGATCGACTACTATATGTCTGTTCTTCGTTCTTAGCTTATGTCCGACCATGATAAGTTATAACTTCGGTTTCCATATGGTTTGCACACATCTCGCCTTTTTTCTTTTCTTTTTTGGTTTGCACATACCTCCTCACCTTTTTTAATATACAAGCTGTGAGCTTACAGTAGCTTTATCCGAGTCAAGTTTGAGCTCAATTGTCATCTTATTAAGAGTTTTCGAGCCTAGACTAGACTAGCCTAGCTGGCTCGTTTACTTTTAATCTGATGGGATGTATTAACTAATACCGTTTGATCACATATAGGAATAACATAACTATTAATGATTTCTCACATCTTTTTATAGTGATCAAATACGTTGTAGGTATTATCTCAGATACATTAAGTTCCACGCCGGTTAGTCTTAACAGAACACCTCTAAGTTTTGGCGTAGAAGGCCTTGAAGGTGTTGACCTCGTAGGTCTGTATTGGTACAAGATTAAGTAGTTTGCTGCCCTGGGCACAATCCACCCCTGAAACAGTGTTGATACAACTAATGTATGTGAGTGATCTTTGTTCTTTCGGTTTTGTAACCTAAAGACTTATTGAGTGGATTAAGAGTATTGATTTAAATTGAAAAGGACTTATGCATTGTGTTGCAATGTATTGAATAATAGAAGTAACCGAATTTATTACAATAACCGCACACACACACAAATGTCGTCCTTAACTTCAACTACATTGCCCTCAAAAACAAAAAAAAATATCATAACCGAATTTATTACAATATATACGCCAAGTAAAACTTCTGTTCCAAACCAATACACCGATAGTTTGATCATACAAGGCACGTCGAAAGACATAATCCAATATAATTATTTTGAAAGATCTGGAACATAAGATAGAGTACATAGATCAATGTCTGTAGTTGGGTGAAGGAACATAACCAGACTCTATATGCCTAAGGTCTTCGACAAGCAAGTCGTAATGCTTCTTGACTTCTTCGGCAGACTTGCCACCCACGGCGGTCGCAATCTTCTGCCAGCGGTCAGGGGTGTCTCGATCATAAACAGCGAGTGCTGTTTCAAATAACTTGTTCTGCTTAGCGTTCCAAGAGATGGAGTTTGATGCCATTGTGTTGTTGAAATGAGAATGGGATGATGGTTGATGGTTTGAAGCATTGGCATTTAGCTCTTTATAAACCAAGGAAAGTGGTGGAATAAAGTTGCAATTGGGTCAAATTGTAAGCGATCCATCATCGTCATCATCTACGAATTACAGATAAAACATTCGGTGGATATTTTGAAAAAAATGGTACAAGACTTTTTATTTGAAAAAATGGGACAAGAAAAGCATTGAATTTCTTATTGGGCTTGTAAAACAGTTTTTTTTTTTTAATTTTTTTTCTGTTTAAATTAGTGGATTCAAATTATTGACTAAATAATAAATATGAGATAACAAATTCAATTACTTTTTAGTTTTCATTTAACACTAAAAAACAATCTAGATATATTGTTTGTTTTCTTTAGTGAATTTCAGTATAAAATTAATTGAAAGTTGAGCTGTATTGTGATATAATAAATATTTTATTATTTTTTGTAAAACTTAGTGTTCAATAAAATTAAATAGGAATGTAGAAAAAAATCAAACAAAACATGTATTAAGATTTTTCTAAATATATAAGATATTACAACATATTATCAGTATGTTACATAAAAAAAGAAGAACAATAAACAAAATGAAATTGAATTCCCTATGTCAAATAGCTATTTAGCCTTTTTTTTCCTTTCCAACAACATGAATTCGATATTTTGATCAAAGGCGATCGATCAAAATTTATAATAAAGAAAGCATCATGTTTCCAGAACGCTTTGTAAGACGCCCAATGTATGCAGGAAGAATCTGTATTTCGTTTATGGTTGTCGTTTTAATTTCAGTTTGAATGTATTTCATAACAAGATGAACACGTCCTTCTTGTTTATGGCCTTACGGGATGAATTAAGTGATTGACCGTGTATGTTCGTTCTTTATATCTTCAATCGACCATCATGTTGATTTTGATGGTGTAGAATCAAAATTGTCTCTAATTTAATCTCATAATTTGGGTAAAAAGTTGTAATTTTGTTTTTGTCTTTGCAAAGGTTGTTAATTTCTGTACTTGTGTTACAGAACCCGATTCTTTCATCTTTCATTGTTCCATTTGGATTTTGGTCCACATTCCTTAGATTTCATTGTTCCATTTGGATTTTGGTCCACATTCCTTAGATGAAAAGTAGGGGATATAAAGAATGATCCATGTTATCTAAGTATCTAACCCAAATTCATTATTATTCTTTTTTTTTAACAACAAATTATATCCCACTTTATAAACACCCCTAACCAGGTTCGAACCTGGATACCCCAAAGTAGTCTTTGACTACTTACCACTGAGCCACATCCCAAGTGGCAAATTCATTATTATTCTATATATTATAATGCAACGAGTCCTATTTTATTTATTTATTTATTTAATCAATATTTTAGTATTATATATTTGTATACTCTACAAATTACTAAATTTTATATATTTATATCGTTATTTGGGGAATGTTTAAATGAAAACCACTAGTTATTGTGAAAACTCGAAAACTAATTAAAAAAGCCAAAAAAACATACCAAAATTTTTTTTTGCATACCAATTTTCGCAGCTTTTTATATATAAAAAAAATTAAATTTTTTTTTGTAGTGCACATGTGTAATACTACACATGTGTATGTGTACTACAAAAAAAAATTTGTGTGTTTTTTAGGCTTTTTTTAGTTAGTTTTCGAGTTTTCACAATAAAAGTGGTTTTCATTTGAACCTTCTCCTATGTAAATATATATAAATAAGAATTATATTATTCTATAAAGTTTATTTAACTATAGTTTTTTTTTATATTCTCAAAACCTAAAAACATAAAATAAAATTATTATTGTTATTATTAATTTTTGTAAGAATAAACTAATCTTGATTTTAAGCAATAAATAAAATCATTCAATCTTTTTTCACAAAGATATGGATGGATGAGGTCACCCATGCACATGGAGAGGGTACCTCATCTTCCCATTAAATTCCACTTTATTTTATCCTGTTTAATGGAAGATGATATACATGCAATGTTGCTACACTCCATGCAGCAACACTATTGATGCTATGCTTTAACCATATGGTATCCAATTTTGCGACATTTGAGCATATGGGAGAGGCATATAATATAACCAAGTAGGGTATACATAGTCTTGGTAAGAACTAAGTATTGAACCAACAAACACACTAGTCAGTTGCTCTCAATAATTAATTTTCATTGTTGTTTAGTCAAATAAAAAAAAGTAAAAGATGATAGATGCTAAAAATAAATAAATTAAACATAAAATTAAATAACACAAGAGGTCGAGAAGCAACTAATACAAGATGGACATTACTTTGGCTTCGAATCCCCTTCATGTAAGAAATTATATTTCAAAAACTTTATCCACCATCTCTTGTGCAATAAACAGGTTTTTGTATATAGGTCGTACAAACTTGGAATGCATGTCATAACTCACGGTCTCCAAACATACATAATTTCAAAACTCAAGTTAATGAATATTAAGCACTCATAATCATGCCGTAAGATGTTACATGTATAAACACATCATTTAACTAAAAATTAAACATCTTAAATAAATATCAAAGTTCATCTTCACCAAAGTAATACAAGAAGACTAGCTACAAAAGAGCCATATACATATAAGAACTAAGAGCATCTCCAACGCTGTGTTGGAGTGCTCGTCCGGATTCCTGGACCTCAATTCCGGACACAACATGACGATAGAGGTGTTTGACTTGGCTGGTCCGCTTTGGAATGGTAGGGACCACATACACACATGCATTTTTTAGTATAAAAGTAGGGTGTGATGTGGAGTTTGGAATGGTTTATTGTTGGAGGAAAAAGTGGCGCTTGGAATGGTTGAGGTTCGTAATGATGTGGCGGATTTGGATTTTAGACTTTGATCAGCGTTGTGGATACTGATATAGTCGTGGTATGATCACAAATGATCAACCAAAGCCAAGTGAAGTTTTACAAATGACTCTTGATCCTAGGTGATTGATGGTCAACCTTTTCTCTTGACATGGTGGTAGAATGAAGTATAAATGGGGTTGGAACTAGTAAGTTTCAGAGTATTCCAAGTGGTGTGTAAGTGATGCTTTCAAGTGTGGTGGGAAACGCTCTAATAAATGCAAATTCTGGGTCGTGCAAGCATGTGCCATTTTTTTTTGTCTTTTGTCGTACTTGTATGGTTCTTCAGAAGTTGTTGGCACAGACGTGCATTCGCGGATGCACGAGCATGCGTTCATGCTTCTGGTCGGCACACCCGTGCATCTTATCATGCATGGTCGTGCTTCTTCTGAAGTTAGTTTCTGAAGCCGTCTTTGGACAGTCACGGGTAGCATCCATGATGCATGACTATGCATTGCTTCACTTGGTGATTTTCTTCTGTTTTTTCGCTAGTTTATTACCGTGGTGTCAAATGCCACTGCAAATTCACAAAAGAACTAATTAAGTACCAAATCATGTGAAAACTGTTGGTATCAGAATCATCGGACACCCAGGACCAGTTGGAACGGATGGTGTTGTGATCACATACGCAATCATTCTCAAACAAACAACAACCAGTGCAATACTTCATCATGAAATAAAACTAACAGAACTTGCAGAATGATAACAATACTAACCGTATGAATCTTGAATAATCACACACTTGCAATAAACAAACTGAACTTTTATAACGAAATTTGCAGTACTCCTAATTCTGGAATGGAGCCGTGCATATATATACGGGATGAACCGGTGTGTCTTCAATCGTTGCGTCTCTTGCTGAAGAGATACGTCCCTTTGCAACATAACCGTACATTCGGTTATGAGTATACTCCCACCGTTTCATCATTTGCACAGCCCAAACCCAACTTGTTAAACCTAATGGACTTCTAGTGTTTGACCCAATACATAACATATGTGGCCTCCGGCCCAAACATAAAACATAAACATAATAGTCTTGACCCATAATAAACTAAAGTAAATAATAAACGGTACTGGACCGAACAAGAAAGTCGTGATTAACTTTTGGTCTTCAGTCTCCCCCTTAAGCACGAACTTTCTTGACCCGCAACATTCTTCAAACATCTTCATCATCGGTGACCACGAATGTGATCACCAGATCCGCATCATCCTCGATCTTGACCTCCTTGTCTTGAGCATCCTTCTTTCCATCTTTCTCTTTTGCTTTCGCGTTTGTATCACCCTTTTCTTTCATGTAATTGAAATACCATTCAAATAGCTCGATGTAATGAACATACGAAACCTTTATCTCGAACCCGTCATCCTTCTCGTATCCATACTCTAATGCAACTTCAGCCCACGAGTCATCTTCAATCACCTTTTTAATTCCTCCCTTGAGACTCACAACCCGGTATAGAAGAAGTAAATTTACATCCCTTCCGTCTAGTAATTTGGGTGGCGAGTCTCTAGGTTTAACAATATCAAGAAAGCTTGGCAAAAACCATATCAAAACTTCATCAAAATTCGCTTCATAAAACTTGTCATATCCCGCCAATTCTTCGTGCATCAAGAGCAAATCCAGCGGTTCTAAGCAACTATCCATTATTAATCCGTTTTCGATCACGTCATCTTCATCTTGGGAAAGGACCACCGCCCTTTCACGTAACTCTTGCTTCGATTGGCGAGGGTTATCTTTCATGCCTTCGTAGTAGATCATAAAACAGACCTTTTGCTTTCTTGAAAACACAACTTCATCCTTCTTGATTTGTTGGCCCGAACTTGGATCTTGATCTCTAAATGAGCGTGAATAACTTGAATAACAATAACTTGTAATAATCGAATGAATGTATACAATATCGAATTGAGTGTGTTAGTTACAAATGAATCTACATGTCCCTATTTATAGTTTTCTATGGGTACGAATGAATGGTTGCGTCTTTTCGTGAAAGGACACGTCTCTTGGATGTATGGTTGTGATCGATCTTGAGAAGGTGTGATGATTCTTGTCCGTTCGATCCAACAGTTGCGTCTTTCTTCTTTGTGCCTTGTACCGATTCGGAATTGGTTGTGAGGGAGAGACACACCCTTTCGCAAATGATGGTAGTTACCATCTTTCACTTTGTCAACTTCGGTCCTTGTAGTTCATAACTGCTAAGTAGTAATCTATTCTAACTATCTAATTATGTACGGGATGTTAAGAGATTAACCGGTTTCATTCACCCCCTTAATCTCGAACATCCATGAGTTGCTTCAAATCTTGAATTCCGAGCAGTTCCCTCATTGTAGCAAACTTGATCCTTGCTAGTGCCTTTGTTAGTATATCTGCCCGTTGTAGTTCTCCACTTATGTGTTCCACAGTGATATCTTCGTTTTCCACACATTCTCTTATGAAGTGATAGCGTGTGTCAATGTGCTTGCTTCTTCCATGAAAGACTGGATTTTTCATGAGTGCTATTGCTGAAACATTATCCACTCTAAGTGTTATCTTTTCTTCCTTCCAGCCTGTGATTTCACTTAACAATCTTTTAAGCCATAGTGCTTGACATGCTGCTGCAGTGGCTGCCATGAATTCTGATTCACATGATGATAGTGCCACTGTCTGTTGCTTTTGTGTACACCAGGTTATAGGTGATTCTCCAAAGTAGAATACTAGACCAGTTGTTCCTTTTCCTTTGTCTGTATTAACTCCAAAACTACTGTCGCTATAACCTGTGATCTTACATCCTCCTTGTCTTTTGTAAATGATTCCATGCTCCTTAGTTCCTTTGATGTAACGTAGTATTTGCTTTACTGCTTTCAGGTGTTGTTCTTTTGGTTCTTGCATGAATCTACTAAGTAGACTGACTGGGTAACATAGATCTGGTCTTGTATGCAATAAGTACCTGAGAGAACCTATCAGGCTTCTGTAATGCGTTGCATCTACTAGATCTCCTTCTTCAGTCTTTGTTAATTGAGTTCCTGGAGTCATGGGTGTCTTTGTGTCATTGCAGGATAACATATCAGCGTCTTTGAGTATCTTGTTGATATATCCTGTCTGCTTGATGCCTATCTCACCCCCTGTTTGAATTACTTCTATTCCCAGATAGTATGCTAGCAATCCTAGATCGCTCATATCAAATTTGTTCTTCATCTGAGATTTGAAGATGTCTATCTCCTTCTTTGACGTTCCTGTGACTATCAAGTCATCAACGTAGACTCCAACTATTAGTGTAGAGGCTTCCCTTGTTCTTGTATAGATTGCGTTCTCTAAAGTGCACTTCTTGAAGTTAAGTGACTTTAGGGTTTGATCTAACTTTGTGTTCCAAGCTCTTGGTGCTTGTCTCAATCCATACAGTGCTTTTGATAGTCTGTAAACCTTTCCTTCATTTCCTGGCTTTATAAATCCTTCTGGTTGTGATACATAGACTTCCTCTTTGAGGTCTCCGTGCAGGAATGCAGATTTCACATCTAGATGATGTACCTCCCAACCTTGATATGCTGCTAAAGCCAATATTAGTCGTACTGTTTCCATACGTGCTACTGGTGCAAAGACTTCGTCAAAGTCTATTCCGTGTTGCTGAACATATCCTTTTGCAACCAGTCTTGCCTTGTGTCTGACCACGTTTCCGCTTGCATCTTTCTTAGTCTTGAATACCCACTTTAAACCTATTGCCTTGTGATCTCTTGGCAATTCCGTCAAACTCCAAGTGTTATTCTTGTTTATTGAGTCTAATTCAGCCTTCATTGCTTCAATCCAGTTTCTGTCACTAGTTGCTTCCTTGTAATTCCTTGGTTCTTCTTCAGCGAGTAATAATTCATGTGGATCTAGTTGAATTTCTTCTGTTTCTTCATACAGGTCTTCGAGACTTCTTAGTCTTACTGGAGTGTCACTAATACTTTCTGTTGTACTTTCAGAGGTGGATGGACCTCCACTTGATAAACTGCTTGAGTTTCCTGCTGAATTCTGATTGTTCGAATGTGCTGGCGGGGTTACATAGGAGTCTTGTTCTTCTGTCTGATCTACTCCTGAATCGTCATGATGTGGCCAACTACTGCCTGGACTACTTGGTTCATTTTCTTCTAACTCTGGTGGTATGTCATTTTCTTGAATGACAAAGTTTGTCCATTCGGGATTCCCTGAATCTACCATCTCCATATAACTATTCCAGTTCCATGGTTGACCTTCCATGAACTTTACATCTCTACTGACACATATCTTGTTCTTTGCTGGATCATATAATCTGTATGCCTTTGATCCTTCTTCTATTCCAAGATAAACCATAGGTGCACTTCTATCATCTAACTTCTTTTGTTGAAGTGGTAGTACCTTAGCGTAAGCAGTGCAGCCAAAAACCTTCAAGTGTTCTAAATTTGGCTTCCTTCCTTTTAGTGCTTCATATGGTGTCTTGTTTACCAGGGCTTTTGTCGGAACCCTGTTTAGTACGTATATTGCGTGTCGTATTGCTTCACCCCAAAAGTTCTGTGGCATGTTCATTGCCTTTAGCATACTGCGAGTAGTTGACAACATCGTCCTGTTTCTTCTTTCCACTACTCCATTTTGCTGTGGGGAATATGGTGCTGTAAGCTGTCTTGCTATGCCGTTGATTTTGCAATACTTGTTGAATTCAGCCGATATGAATTCACCTCCTCTATCTGTCCTTAGCATTTTTAACTTGGTCTGCGCTTCCTTTTCCACCTTTTCTTTGAACTCCTTAAATGTTTCGAATGCTTGATCCTTGGAAGTTAGTAAATATGCCCACATGTAGCGAGTACAGTCGTCTACAAGTAAGAATATATACTTCTTCCCAGCATGTGTTGGTGGAGTTATAGGACCACACAAATCTCCATAGACTAAGTCCAGAGGTTTTAAAGATCTGAACTTTGCCTGATTTGGAAATGGTGCCCTACTATGTTTTCCTAATAAGCATGCGTCACAGACTTGACTAGCATGACTTATCTGTGGAACTCCATGTACCAAGTTCTTACGAGTCATTTCCTTAATGGCGTCAAAGTGTAAATGGCCTAACCTTGCGTGCCATAGCCATGCTGTGTCTTCTGTCTTTGATAATAAGCAGATTGGTTTTCCCGTCTTCAGTTTGACTTTGTACAGCCTGTTCTTCATTCTCTTGACCCGCATTAGTAGCTTTCTATTTCGGTCTCGGATAGTAAGTAGATCTCCGTCCATAACCACTTTGCAACCGATTTCTGTAAGTTGTCCGAGGCTCAATATATTTGTTTTCAGACTTGGAATGTAGTATACTTGTGAAACAATCTTTTGTTCTTGGTTCAGACATTCCAGTAGTATTGAACCTTTGCCTTTAATTTCTACGTGTGACCCATCACCAAATCGTACTTGCCCTGTCACCGTTTCATCTAACTCCTTGAAGTGACTTCGCACTCCTGTCATGTGGTTGCTTGCCCCGTTGTCTAAGTACCATAGATTTTCATCTCCTGAGGCATAACTTGTCGGTTTTACATGTTCCTCATTTAGCTGAGCCTTCTCTTGAATATTTTCTTCTTGTATTGTCATTAACAATACGGGTGCTTCGTCTTCCTCGACGAGGTTTGAATGTTCTTGCACTTCATCTTTCTCAGTACAGTCCTTCTTGTAGTGTCCAAACTTTTGACACTTAAAACATTGGATCTTACTTAAGTCGGTTTTTGCAAACTTCCTCCAATTTCTTGAATTTCCATTTCTGGGCCTTGATGTAGATCCTTCGTTTCTGGAACTTTGCCTATTTCCGTTGTTTCGCCAATTTCCACGCGTCTGGTTAAACCTACCACGACCGCGATTACCAAATTGCCTTCCTCTATTGTTATCCTGATGTGTGAACATAAGCCTATCTTGGCTTTCTCCTTGACTTCCTTTCTTTAACTTGAGACGTTCTTCATACGTCTTTAGTCTTCCGACCGCTTCTTGTAGCGTCATGGTATCTAGATCGGAGTATTGTTCCATAGAGGCAACGATTTGAGTAAACCTATCCGGTACGCCATTTAAGAGTTTGCGTACTAGAGTCGATTGACTCATTGTCGTTCCTACTTCTGCTGCTCGGGTAACGATACTATTGATCTTTGCGGTAAACGAATCAATAGTGTCGTCATCCTTCATTTGCAACAATTCAAATTCTGACATTAGCGTGTGCATACGCGCCTTTTGTACCCGATCTACGCCAATATGTCTAATCTTTAGATTATCCCAAATCTCCTTTGCAGTTTTACAACTTGCGACTTGCAATACAACGTCTTCTGGTATTGCTTGAAACAGATATGCAATTGCAGACTTATCTTTCTTAGTGTCTACCGTTGCATTTTCTGTCGGTTCAATCGTTTCCCACAAACCATTCGCTTCAAGAATCGTCTTGATACGAATAGCCCAAACCGTATAGTTTGTTGGTTTCAGTATTGGACACTGAAACTGGGAAAGAGAATTTCCTTCCTTTTGAATTATAACTTGTGAACTTGGTCCGGTTCCTCCTGACATATCTTCCTGCCGAACAATCTTCACTTCTACTAACTTTTATTTCTTGGTTTCAATAGATCTTACAAACCCCACGATTACCCTAACCGTGTAATAATCAAACAACCGAAATAATCTAATTCGCACTAAAACCCCGGAATCAAAACAAACGAACCCTGGATTCCTAACCGTTCGGTTCAACCGACTTTCCTAGAACCGAAAATAAAAATTTCTGAAATAAACTTTTGCGAATTGAAACGAGATTGAAACCTGATCGCGAATTCCCTGCGATGCCTTGCAATTCCCACGCCTAGAGCCTGATGCTCTGATACCAATTTGTTGGCCCGAACTTGGATCTTGATCTCTAAATGAGCGTGAATAACTTGAATAACAATAACTTGTAATAATCGAATGAATGTATACAATATCGAATTGAGTGTGTTAGTTACAAATGAATCTACATGTCCCTATTTATAGTTTTCTATGGGTACGAATGAATGGTTGCGTCTTTTCGTGAAAGGACACGTCTCTTGGATGTATGGTTGTGATCGATCTTGAGAAGGTGTGATGATTCTTGTCCGTTCGATCCAACAGTTGCGTCTTTCTTCTTTGTGCCTTGTACCGATTCGGAATTGGTTGTGAGGGAGAGACACACCCTTTCGCAAATGATGGTAGTTACCATCTTTCACTTTGTCAACTTCGGTCCTTGTAGTTCATAACTGCTAAGTAGTAATCTATTCTAACTATCTAATTATGTACGGGATGTTAAGAGATTAACCGGTTTCAAAAACGCCTTCAAAATGGTTAAATATGGAGAGAAATGTGCAATAAAACATGTATAAATAATGGCATGTCAGTAAACCATCATAGTTAAACTTATTCATTTGTCAAATAAATAAATAAATGTAAGAAAATCCTGAATAAGTTTAGCTATGTCAAATAATAATACATGATATTTGGCTAGTTTGTAGGATAACCAAACCATTAAAAAGCCTTTAAAAGGGATAGCTAATCAGTACCAATACAATATATTTTTACAGACTGATTCAATATAATCAAACTATCAAGCATGTAATTGTATTTGCAATTAGTGGCATGCGCAATTTTGTTTTGCTTGGTTATTAGCCTAAATTGAAACTGAAGTCATCAGTTAATCTATTTTATTAACCAATCGTTTTTTCGGTTAAGTGGTTCGAATAATTCGGTTATTTATTGGTTTTCCGTTCGGTTAATTTTTGTAAATAAGCAAAACCAAACTTGGGCTAAACTTTTTTTTTAGAATTAAATGAAATGAAGATATACATGACATGGAAGTATAAAACTTGAAATACATGAAATGAAGGTTTAAAAGCTAGATATATATATATATATATATATATATATATATATATATATAGAAGACCACTAAAATGAAAACCATCTCCAGTTGTAAGAACCGTAAGAACCAGTTCCTAACCACTAGATCAACGAGATGGATGGATGAGATTAAAAGTAATTAATATTAATATTAAATACATTTTGTCTTATTATGTCTTTAATATTTTAATCCAAAAGGGTAGTTTAGTAAAATTACTATTTTTTATCTTTTAGTCATTATTATTTTTTATTATTTTTTTGTTTTATTATATTACTTTTTATTAAAAAATTTTTTTTATTAAAAGCATTTTGAAATTCATATTTTTTTAACAAGACAATTTTTTTTGCGCGTCGGTTTTTGCACGCCGTTTTTACGCCCGGCTTTTTCACGCATCGTTTTTTAACGGGGTCATTTTTGCACACCGTTTTTTACGCTCGGCTTTTTCAAGCGTCGTTTTTTTAACGCGGCGTTTTTTACGTCCCGTTTTTTTCCGCGGCTTTTTTATGCGCCGCATTCGCGCCCCTTGTTTTATATATATATATATGGGAAAATTTAACTGTAAAACGTAAATTTTTTTAACGTAAAACGTAAAACTTTTTTATGTAAATCGTAAAACGTAAAAAACGGCGCGTAAAAAAACAGCGCGTTAAAAAAACGACGCGTGAAAGAGCCGGGCGTAAAAAAGGCGCGTTAAAAAGCGACGCGTGAAAAGTTTAACGTAAAACGTAAAAATTTTAACGCAAAATTTTATCACACGGTTTTTTACGTTTTACAACTTACGTAGAAAAAGTTTTACGTTTTACGTTAAACTTTTTAAACCTTTTACGTTTTACGTTAAACTTTTTACGTTAAACTTTTTACGTTTTACGTTAAAATTTTTACGTTAAACTTTTTACGTTAAACTTTTTAAACTTTTTACGTTTTACGTTAAACTTTTTACGTTTTACGTAATTTTTTTTTACGTTTTACGTTAAAATTTTTACGTTTTACGTATTACGTTTTACGTTAAACTTTTTACATTTTACGTTTTACGTTAAACTTTTTACGTTTTTACGTTTTACGTTAAAATTTTTACGTTTTGCGTTTTTACGTTTTACGTTAAAAAGTTTACAGTTTAACTTTTTTTCACAAAAACTTTTTTACGCAAAACGAACGCACCCATCGCGAACTCGGTAGGTGTCTCAGATAGATTGTTATCGTCATCGACTGGGGAAAAAATATAAAAAAAACAACATCAAAACAAAGTGTACCTCGAAAAAAAACGGGGTTTGGCTCAGATTTTCTGATTATCAAAAGGCTGCAAAGTGGGGTTGCAGGTTCAAAAACCTACCGTCCACCATCCTTGCCGCCCCATCGTCATCAAAATCTACGGTTTTTTTTTTATTTTTTTTATCATCGCCACCCCATCCAACATATCAAACCCACATAGTCCACTGATAAAAAATCACCAGAAAATCAAGAGCATAGTTCACTGATCAAAAGAAAACATTATATTCCACCAGTTCAAGAAATCCCAGTTTGGGTGTCAAGTGTGCTTTTGTTGGCAACAGTCTATTCACCCAAACAACACAAGAAGTTCGACCGGTAGCCACCACCCCCAAAAAAACACCCTCTTCCTTCACCCCCTCCCCCCCAAAAAAAAAAACCGTCACCACCTCTAGCCACCACCCAATCACCGGCACCACCGACATAGACGGCATCACCGGCATCGACGACACCACCGGGTTTAGAGCTTCATAGTTCCTGTCCAATCTTCCAAGACAACTAAAATCCTTTGAATCCATACCAAAACACAACCAATAATTTTCGATTTCAAACTAAAGAACAAGGCTCATGTGTGGGTTTCCACATCATCATCGCCATTAACAAACAACCACAAAGAAAAGATTGCAATAAAAATCTGGCCTCATCAATCTCTCAGATGAAGAACAACCAGAAGAACTGGTCTTTGAAAACATGAAAAAAAAAACACAGAAACTACCTGATGGCATCAGCTGGTACAACCACCGGGAACGAAACCCTATCCGCTACCTGAACCGGCGATGGCGTCGGCTGGTAGAACTGGGCAAACTTCAGGCACCACACCCACTCCCTGTGCGGCGGCGTTGTCCAGGGGTTTGTCCCCGTTGAATGGTGGTGAACGGTGGCGGAGGAGACGGTGACAGTGGCAGAGGAGACGGTGGTCCGGAGTGTGATCTCCGTTGATAGAGAGTGCGAAGTGATGGAGGTGGTGGTCAGAGAGTGATATCCGTTGAAGGTGGCGGAGGAGACAGTGGTCGGAGTGTATCTCCGGTGATGGAGATGAACAATTTCCAGAGAGAGATTAGAGTTGGATTTCAATTTTGAGAGAGAGAGAAAATGAGAAATGAGGGATTTAAAATAGAGAAAGATGAGAGATATGATCTGATCACATTAAATGAAGAGAGAGATGGTAGGATTTGACATTTGGGGTAAACTGACGAAAATACCCCTTTTTCTTATTGGTTGAGAGTGGTTCTCACGGTTCTTACAACTGGGGGTGGTTTTCATTTTAGCGGCTCCCTATATATATATATATATATATATATATATATATATATATATAAACAATTCAATTCGGTTGACGAGGGTCCAAAAAGATAAAAGATCGATGACCGATTTTTGTTAATTTGGTTTTCAGTTAATTTTCGGTTTCACCAGTTTTCAAATAATTTTAATTAACGATTCGGTTATTGTTAACTCTTATCTATAATCGTGGAAACATACTTATATGAGAAGCAATAACAAATGTACCAATAAGGATAATTTATGATATTTACGGACCAAAACTGCTATACAACCATACCACAACTGTCATCCGTGTGATTAATTATAATTAATATAAAATTTTAAATATTTTGAATTAATATATTTGATTTTAAGTTTACAAGTTCATACTAGATGGTAATCCACGCGTTGCGCCGGGTCGTGAATTTCATAAGAGGTATGTGCCCTCGGTAAAAAAAAGTTCAAAAAAAAAAGATGCATCCAAATATATCTCCTCAATCACATTTTATTACATTAGAATGTACAACTTCTTATATTAAAATAGAGTAAATTACACCGTTAGTCTCTATGGTTTGCAGAAAGTAACAACCTAGAGTACTGATAGTTTAAAGTAACATTCTAAGGTATTAACCTTTCAATTTGTAACAAACTAGGGTACTAACACTTAACCCAGATTTATTTAACAGAGTTCAAGGGTACTACGTCCTTTTGCATTCTCCATTTATCAAAACTAATTAAAATTTCTAAATAAAAACCCTTGATCCCCGTAAACTCAGATGAAACCTGTGTTCCCCACAACCTCCGATGAACCTCTGACGAACATGGTGAATATGGGAGCATGTCTGAACCAACGTTCTACTTCTTGCTCATCAAACCCCGTTTCTTTTCTAGTGAAATCGTAAAACCGGCATATATCGAACTCGTAATCGAGATCAACATATCAATACAACGATGGTTCATGATTTATGGCTAAACCTTCCATCATCTCTTCAACTTGATCCATAATGTTCGTAAAGATCGGACACATCACTTACAAAAAATGAAGAAAAAGGATTGTGCTAGAGAAATACTTTAAAAATACATCCTCCAGATTAGTGTCATTAGCCAAAGAAATCCAATTTGTATCACATAATTCATCAAAGAACGATCATGCCTACGGGTTCAGCATAACTAGGTGAATTGCAAATAAAATGTCCATAATATAAAACTCATTTGTAACTTGCATAAATATATTACAGTTGATCCCATGCCATCAGATTTAAAAGTTTAAATTTCTTTATGACGATTCCATAGTTTCAACTTTATACTTTATATCAAAATATTGCCTCTTAGTTCCTTCTTCATTCTGTTAATCTCGATTGTGAGTTTGATGCATGTCAGTTTTACAATATTATTATAAAAGATACGAAGTTTGATGAGCAAGAAGTAGAACATTGGTTGAGACATGCTCGTGAATATCCACTATGTTCTTTGAAGGTTGTGGGGAACACATGTTTCATTTGAGTTTACGGGGATCAAGAGTTTTTATTTAGAGTTTTTAATTAGTTTTGAGAAATGGAGAATGCAAAATGAGGTAGTTACCCTTGAACTCTGTTAAAATTAAATTGGGGTAAGTGTTAGTACCCTAGTTTGTTACAAATTGAAATGTTAATACCATAGAATATTATTCTAAACTATTAGTACCCTACGTGATTTTGAATACCCAATACGTGATTACGTGATTTCATTATAATATTTTATGTGAAACTCCACTAAGTGATTACGTAGCAATAGTTGATTATGTATTATTGGGCGACTACGTGATTTTGAATTCACATTTCGTGATTACGTGATTTCGTTATAATATTTATGTGAAACCCCACTGATCAGTGATTACGTAATTACATAAGAACAAAGCCTGTAATACATGATATTTCATGTGAAATACATATTTCAGGTATAATCACGTATTCAGGTTAAATTATATACAAAACATTAGCTAAATCAGCCTATAATAAACACCCGATGTTGTATATTAGAGATTTAGTCACGTAACAAAACAGAAACAATCAAGTTCTTATTTTTGAATGTGTAATCATAATTGTAATAACATTAGTTATAACAAATCATATTAAATGTGTAATGATTTATGTTGAATGTGTAATCAGTAATGGGTATTCAAAAATCACGTTGTCATGTAATGGGTATTCAAAATCACGTAATGGGTACTGGGTATTTAAAATCACGTAATTACGTAATGAGTATTCAAAATCCTGTAAATTTTTTAAGAAAACTATAGCAATAGGCAACTCGAATTAAAGACAATAAAATGCTCGTTAATACAGTGTATTTTTTTTAAATATATCAACGTATGAACAAGTTATAACCGTTTGAAAATTAATAGAAAAACTAGTTCAGTTGAGAAAAGACTAAATTACCTTTTCTACTATTGACACTTTTTTTTGGAACGACGAATGATTCATTCAACCAAAAAACACTAGATGGAAGCTAGAGATACAACATATAAAGCGAAACAAAAAAATGACAACAAAAACTAACTAATCAAATTCAAACCTCCTCCATTGATCTTCAGTCAATGACTCCATCTTAGCTCGAGCTTTAATCCACAAAAAACCCAAGGCTTTCACCTCGTGAACTATCGCCCCAGCTGTTGTCTTTTTGTTGTTAAAAATAAGGTTATTTCGGGCTTTCCATATCGACCAACAACCCAACAGAAGGATTGACCTCACCATTTTAATGTAACCTTTACTTCCTTTTATGTATCTGTGGTAGTCGATAACGTCTCGAACGAAGAACGCATAGAACGGTGGCAGATTGCACGAGTTCATGATCGCCTGCCATATTTCAAACGCGAAAGGACAAGCTGTTAGCAAGTGGTCCAGCGACTCAGCAACTTCATTACAAAACGAACAAGCATTCGAGATGACTTGAACATGTTGTTGTCTCAGTGCTTCACGTGTTGGCAACCTATTAAAAAATGCACTCCATCCAAACACATTGATCTTCTTTGGGTGCCAATTATTCCATGGAAAAATCTCATCATCCTCGTCCGCTATAGCCTCCAAACACAATTTACGCACCGGCCGAACCGTAAATCCCCAACAGTATCCGAAACCCAACTCCTCCTTCTCGCGTATGCTTCGTATGGAAATTATGTCCTATACATGATTCTTTCTTTAACTAATAACTCAACTTCATAAATTTTAATTGTACTTCATTGATTAAGAATTCAACATAATTAATAAGTCAAATATGAAATTACATTCTTACCCGTTCAAAATATATCTATACTATATTATAATGCATGAGGGATGGACATTTAATATACCAAAAAATAAGAGCTTTTTTTCTCCTCAATGCATAAGGTACAACCCTAAAATGAGGGTAAATTGGTCTTTTAAACACTAATTACATTTTAATTCTCCATCTTATTACACTTTAATCCATCAATTTTAACAAAATTATGGATAATTAGGTAGTACTTACACTTTTCCCCATCTACTATAATTCTTTTATGTATTCTTGTCATATCTTTTAAACTATGACGTTATAAAAACATTTGAAGATACCATGACGATCTGCCCATTTTTGTCAATATCGATGTTTGTCTTGGTCAATATTGACTTGTGTATTAAAACATACATACAAGCAAGTAATGCCTTAGTGTATAAGTGATTATTGCATTTATAAATACCCTTGTAGCAATTTAACTTAAATTAATCACAAAGAAGGTGGTGAAAAATGGGATGATCCGAATAAAATTTTCATAGATGTCCAATTGGAAATGCAATTTTATAAATACCTTTCTAGCAATTAACTTGGTGTACGGATATGAAACATATACATTAATATCAAACGTTTTATTATATAACTGTTTTTATTATCATAATTATTAGTGTGTTGATAGTAAGATTGTTATCATAATTATTATTAACCTATAATTTTTTTTTTATCATAAACACACACTCACCATTTGAGAGAAAAAGATTATTGATATACATGTAAGATTTTATGCATGTGTTTTAAGCAACAACTAAACTTCCCAATTTAAAGGTTTTTTTTATAAGTTTAACTAAGATTTTAATCATGTGTTTTAACAAGCAAAACTTCCTAACTTAAAAGGGATTCTTTTTAACAAAATAAAAGATAAAAGTAAAGTAAAAAATTAAAACTAATTGATTAAACATGTTTTTATACTTTCGTTTCCTAATTTAAAGGGGGTTATTCTTTTTGCCAATGGGGGTGGTGGTCCATTGGTAAAGACAATGCCTTTAAAAACCTTGGGGGGGGGGGGGTCTTGGTTCAAATCCCATAGACGACATGATTAAAGAAATTTGCTGTTAAAAAAAAAGGAGGTTCTTACAAGTTTAACAAAAAAAAAAAGTACGATAAAAATGTAAAACTAATTGATTGAACATGTTTTTACACTTTAGTCAAATATCAACAAAACTTCCTAATTTAAAGGGGTAAAAAACTCTTATAGTTAACCAAGCGGGAAACAAACTTTTAAAATTTAAACCCTAAAGTGCATGACTAGAGTTTATCCGTTAAATATATAGCAATACACACCTATATTTCATTTGCTAAATCATTTAGGCATGGATACAAATATAACTTCAAAGGTTGAAGCTTCTAAGGTTAGTTCTTTGTTAGTTTATGTTTTACTAATTATACCTTTTTTATATATTCGAGTTATGATAATATAGTTTGTGTGTTGTTTGAATCACTGTGTTAATTGGTACATTTAACATATTTTATTTAGAAGTTGATATTATGTATAAATCTAATATATTAACATGTTTTCATGAACACGAATGCACATATAATTTTATTTTACTCCTATGTAAATCTTAACTTTTTTCTTTTTGCAGATTCATTTCGACAAAGAACATACTGATTTGAACAAACCAACAGCCGTACAATCGTATAAGGTTGCGTGTAAGGTTGTACTTTTTTTAAGGTTAAGCTTTTTTTTGTATATCTTTTATATTAACATCTTTGGTATGTTATGTGGTATATTGTATGTGTTTTGCTGCAGGATGACGGCGATAATAATCTTAGATCATTTGTTATGGTGCACTGTTTAGTACATACAAGTTTGATCTTTAACGTGAATTCAATGAAGAAATAATATTAATATTTATTTAATCTTCTTTTAATTTGCGTATTCTAAAGGCTCTCTGAATGGATATGGAGCCAAGTTATTGATCTAGGCACTTCTGATGACAATTTGTAAAGTTTATGATGTATATCTACCACAATAATGCTACAACAATTATTATAGGATAAGAAACCAGTACAGCAATACAAAGTGTCGTCCCTGCCGCAACTCGCGGGTTTTCTACTAGTATTATATATACCCGTATAGATATAAGATGAGAATCATTGCAGAACATTAACTATTGCGAGAACAAAAAGAACAACTCTAAAACACTAAATTTTGGGATTTAAGGTTCATATTTTTAAATTTTATGTTTCTTACATTCATATGTGTATTAAATATACATAAAAAATTATATATTTTTACCTACACATAGCCTGCATACATGTTGGTAATTTAGTCTACACATAACCTAAATAAGAGTAGGTTATACAAAAAGTGAAAATTTTCTATATTTTATTTTGAATTTTAGTGTAAAAAACAATAAATCTTATATTTGTAATATTTTCGAGTTTTTTCCCAAACTAGTGTTGGTGGAAAAAATATTTACCAAAATGGTTTTGTTAGAAAACTATTTACCAAAGTGGTGTTTTCTTGAAAACATTTATTTGTTTCTCACTCCTTATCTCATTGGATGACTCCCAATTTGTTAAATAATTATTAATTACTAATTTATTCATGTTAGTGGTTCTCTAACTTATATTTTTATGAATTTTAAATTAATAGTTTAGGTAATACCATATGAAATCTATATTTAATAAATTAAAATTTAGTCAGATGTACATACAGTGAAATTTATATTTCTTTTACTTAATTTTTTTTTACATAAATAACAAAATTAGTATTTTTTAATTGATAGACCAAACAACCTATGATGTTTATGTATATGCATACTCAAATCATTTTATATGAATCATGCTTACATTTAGCAAAATAAGAAAAAAATAATGATTAGTATTTGAAGTTTGTACTAGTGAATGCTCATCAAGCTGCTGCAATGTATGTTTCATATAAAGTATTTTTGTTATGACTTGTATTTGCCTACTCTATTTCCGAAGCAATGAACTTCGGATTACCCGATATCCAATTATGTGATACCCGATATCCTGAATCCGTAGTACCCAAATGACATTTCGATCAGTCAGTTTGTTTAGTTTCAGTTAGTTTTAACTAATGCAATTAGTTAAAAAAAATACTATATTTTGTTATTAATGTTAAAAAAATAATAGAAATATAAAATTAACCATATGTATATTTGAGTACAATTTTATTTTTTTAATTACAAATTTCACAGGGTATTACTTAAATTATTGCAAACACAAATTAAAAGCCGACTTTTAGAATAAATATTTTTTCCCTGTAGGTTTAAAAAAAATAGGCTTATTTTAATATTAATAAAAATATAGGTTTAGAGAACCACTACCATGATTAAATAATCACTACATAGGGTGAAGTTATTGTAAAAAAGACCAAAAGTGTGAGAAAGGTAAGAAAGAATCTCAACCATTAGATCTAAATTAATTGAAAAGGGTATAATTGTAAATGCATTAATAAATTCAAATATGGTAATCCTTGATTTAAGGATTTGGAGAGAGAAAAACCTGGATTTTAGGACTTATAACCGTCCATAAATAACACCATTTAGCACAAAAAATAACACCATTCAGCACAAAAAAAACACTATTCAGCAGTAAATAAAAAAAACACCATTCAGTACAAGAATATAACACCATTCAGTACAAGAATATAACACCATTCAGTACAAAAATAACACCATTCACCACAAAAATAACACCATTCGGCAGTAAATAAAAAAACACCATTCAGTACAAAAATAACACCATTCAGTACAAAAATAACACCATTCAACACAAAAATAACACCATTCAGCAATAAATAAATAAAACACTATTCAGTACAAAAATAACACCATTCAGTACAAAAAATAACACCATTCAGTACAAGATTTAACACCATTCAGTAAAGAAAAAAATAACACCTCTGTATCATTTTCTCCACTACCGGCACCACCACTGGCACTTCCGGCACCACCACTGCTGCACCACCGAACCACTTGTTTCTTATAACCAGAACTGAAACCTAACCTGAACCGGAGTGACCCGAACCAAAACTCGAACTGAACATAACTTGAGGCATCCATGGTCGGCACCACCACTGCCGTCGGCCAGTCCCGAAATCCGAACCGACAACCTGTCACGAACCCAGCGGCCGGAGAATGAATGATCTAGAAGAATCGAACTGAAAAAAAAAAGAAGAGAAGGACGTCGTCGGACTCGTCATCTTCACCGTCGCGCTGCAGGTTTGGCCGGATGTAGCTCTGCCGTCGTCCCCTGTCATCTATACCGGCGCTATATGGAGGTTTATCGGCATTAGGGTTTTGAAATTGTAGAGAGAGAGAGAGAGAAACTGTACGATCAATTGGAGAGAGAGATCGGAATTATAGGAATTTTGATTTACAATTTCCTATTTTGAATGGATTTAAAAGACTTTATTACCCCTATAATTTCCAATTCAGTCCAAATTAAGATAAATATTTTACATTTTGGTCCCTATTGATCTCAACCATTAAATCAAAGATCTAATGGCTGAGATTCTTTCTTATCTTTCTCACACTTTAGGCCTTTTTTACAGGATCCTCTACCTCACTAGGGTAGGGATATGGTAAAAAGTGTCCAAAGTGTAAGAAGTGTAAGAAGTGTTTTAAACCATTGGATCTTTGATCTAATGGTTGAGATCAATAGGGTATTAAAATGTAAATTGTGTTTTAATTAGAAGGGGCTTTTGTAAAATTGAAGGGCAATAGTGTCTTTTCCATTCTTTCTGTGACACTTCGGGTTTTCCCGAGCCAACTTTCGTCTTTAAATGAATGTATGTGCATATATATATATAATATTAAATGAGAACTTGTTATTTATTGTTGTGCATTATGTGATCTTTTGATTGTGTCATGTGTGTATTATGTATATATATATATATATATGTGTGAACCGAGACCACCATGGACCCGACTCGAGACCACCCGGTCTCGAGTGAACCAAATCGGTTGGGCCGTGCACCCCCTTAGCTCACTCGGAAACCCACTTGGGGTGCATCACCTCCTATTTAAGCCTAAAACCCTCACACACACTCCCCTTTACACTCTCACTTCATCCTCTCTCTCTCACTCCCTCTCTAGAAAACCCTCACAAGAATCACCTCTTCTCTCTCGGATTCAAACCGAAGGCATCAAGGTGTCCGGATCAGCTCGTGATCATCGCATTGGACACTTCTTTCATCGTCTCATACGCTCACTCACAACCAAAACAAGTTCCGGTTAGTACCCTATCTCGGTTAGATGATAGAACATGTTATAGATTAGCAAAGATGTATGCTTGTTGGATTGTACACATGTGTTATGAAGATAAATGGGTTAAGATGACTAAGTTGTTGATAGATCTTTGTGTTATTGTGTTATAGTGATAATGGGATGATATGCTAGACATGTTCATGCTTTGATAGGAAATTGTTGGTTAAAATACAAGGTTGATAGGGCCATAAGAGTGTGTGTATGTGTATGCTTGTAATCCGAGGAATGTATGTTAGATTCAGGAATCGATAATGCTGATTTGAGTATGTGCTAGAATTAGGATTGTTTGAATAATCATGTTGCATAATGATGAATATATGATGAATATGTGATGAATGTGCTTGATGAACTATTTGAAGATCATTGAAAATATTTGAAATTGTTGGTGTTTGATCTGAATTGTTTGGAAATTAGACAATAAAACATGTTTAAGAAATTCTATTGGTTAGTACAAAATTTCATGAAAACAGAATTGTATTGGTTAGTACATCCGCCAGGTTCTAGAAGGATTCTTGTGCACGTATCCGAGGTTGCGACTCGAAACCCCCGGTTACGACTTGCAACCGAATCATGACAAGTCGAAACATCCGGTTACGACTCGCAACCAGAGCATGACAAGTTGAAACATCCGGTTACGACTCGCAACCAGAGCATGACGAGTCGAAACATCCGGTTACGACTCGCAACCAGAGCATGACGAGTCGAAACATCCGGTTGCGACTCGCAACCAGAGCATGACAAGTCGAAACATCCGGTTGCGACTCGCAACTGTGTGTTCTCGAGTCGAGACCACCTGGTCTCGACTGGGCTGTTAGTTATTGGGCCCAAGTGTATTAACTGTACATGCTTGTTACTGTTTAGATGGGCTATGTGTTAACTGTTAACTGTTGCTGTTAAAGAACTTAGACGGGCCCAATGACTTATTGGGTAATTATATGTTGTGCATGCTATGTGTCAGTTATGTGTAGATTATACGTGTTTACTTGTACCCCAACTTGACCCATATTCGGTAACCATGCTAGGACGTGGTGACCAACGTAATCGACCGGGTAATTAATCTACCGAGCAACCCAAGGTGAGTTCACAACCTAAAGCATGTATTCCCGGTGGTTTGGGAAACGGAACTAAAAACAACACTATCCCCTTTTGAGGGATACAACTTACTTTTCTTCCCTTGTTATTGGGAACCTTTTAGTTAATTACTGTTTATACGGATTGCAACAAACGGCACTAAACGAAACTCTATCACTTAAAGTCCCTACTACATAATACCGATTAGTCGCCGGGGCCAGGCGAACGGGTTATTAGTTGATAGCGCTATTTAGGTCTTACCAACCTCACACCGTGCCAAGGTATGGGATCGGTCGTGAACTAATGTACTCAGGCATCCGTCAATGATGATAGAACATTGACATCGGGGCACTCTGCGGACACGCAACGGTCACCTAGTGTTCGGTATTGGAAAAACAGTTTAGTCGCTAACTTTTGGGGTAGCTCCCCATGGCATGTATAAACGGATAAATTAACTGGTGAAACAAGTTTTTGGTAATTAAAACTGGATAACTAGTGAACTCACTCAGCATTATTGTTGACCCCTTACTGCATGCTTTGCAGGTACCCAGTGACTCAGGAGCTTGCAGCTTGGGAAGTGTAGTGGTCGCCTAAACCCGCATGTTGGGTTCTAGTTAATTTGAACTATGAACTTTGTTTAAACTATTTTATCTATGCTTCCGCTACTTACTTAACTGTTAATTGAACCTAAACATTTGAACTTTAAACTATGGTGTTTACTAACCATTATGGTTGGTGATCATCCTTACTATTATCCAATGCTCAGTATAATTGGTGGCTGGATCCTGGTCGGTCACGCCCTCAAGCGGACGGTACTCCGCAGGTGGAATTTGGGGGTGTGACAGATTGGTATCAGAGCCATTGGTTATAGTGAACTTGGTTTTAAAAAAAAAAAGGAAAGTCTTTTTGAGAAAAACCAGACTATAACCCGTGACTCGTGACGACACTACACTCCAAGGGCAAGACTCGGCATATTAGACCTCATAGCTCAGACTTCTGTTTACTTGCTTGTTTATCTTATATTGACTGCTCTGCTATACATACTAGTGTGCCTAATTAGATAGATACACATCTCTCTTCTGTCTTATTCTCGCTACGTTACGACATCACGCTCATACTGTGTTTTCTGGCTATGAAGACAATGAGTGGACGCGGAAGAGGAAGCGTTAACATGACTCAGGCTCAATTCGCTAACTTGCTCAACACGGTGGCTGCAGCTTTCGCAGCTCACCCTGGAGGTAAACTCGTTGCTATAGGATGTTTAGATCCTACCCCCACATCGTCTTTTCACCTCTAAAACCTATTCGCTCCATTTCTCACAACAGGTCAGCCTGCGCCTGCGCAACCACGTGTTTGTACTTTCAAAACCTTCATGGATGGCAAGCCTCTCCCTTTCAACGGCACTGAGGGTGCCATAGGCCTTCTACACTGGATTGAAAAGGCCGAAGCTGTCTTTGCTGTCTGTGAGTGTCCCCCTGCTAACTGGGTTAAGTACGCAACTGGTACGCTTGAAGGAAACGCACTTTCGTGGTGGAAAGCACAGATTCAGATGCTTGGTCTGGAAACTGCTAATGCTACGGCATGGGAAGATTTCAAGGACATGATCAAAGAGGAATACTGTCACAGGGATGACATCCACAAACTCGAGAACGAGTACTATGCGCTCAAGATGGTCGGATCAGAGATTGAGACTTACACTAAGCAGTCCAACGACTATGCTGCACTTTGCCCAAGCATGTCCCAACCTATGTATCGAAGGGTCGAATTGTACATCAAAGGCTTGGTCCCAGAAATCCGGAGCCATGTGACCTCGGCCAACCTCAACACCATACAGCCCGTGGTTCGTCTTGCTCACAAACTCACCAATCAGGCTGTGGAAGGGGGCAAGCTGCCCAAAAGGATTGGTGCTACTGCTGGAACTTCTGGCGATAACAAGCGAAAGTGGGATGGAAGTCAGGGAAAGGATGCTAACCCCACTCAGGCCCCAGTTCAACAAAGGAAGACTGAAAGCAACAAGGGCCCTCAGCAACAGGGTGGCTATCGAGGAAACCACCCTAAGTGTAACAAATGTAACCGACATCACAATGGGCCATGTGGAAAAGGTCAGTGTCAGCGATGCAACAAGATGGGGCACGAAGCCAAAGACTGCCGAAGCCAGTTCCCAGCTAGGCAGAACCAGCAACAACCACAGCAACAGCAGCAACAAGGAAACAATCGTGGATGCTTCAAGTGTGGAGCAACGGGGCACATGCGAAAGGATTGCCCTGAACTGAATCAAAACAACAACAATCAGGGCGCTGGGAACAATAACAACAATGCTGGAAATGGTGCTAGAGGAAAAGCTTTTGTGATTGGAGCTGGGGAAGCAAGGAATGACCCCAACGTTGTGGCGGGTAAGTTCCTACTTAATGATCGTTATGTTTCCATGCTATTTGATTCCGGAGCAGATGCTAGTTATGTATCCCTACGTATTAGTAAGAAGCTTAAGCTCACCCTTACGCCGCTAAGCTCTAAGCACACCGTTGAAATAGCTAATGGTAGAAACCTCGAGGCCTCACACATAATTCGTGACTGCAAATTAGAGTTGTCTGGTCAGGCCTTCTGTATCGATCTTTTCCCCATCGTTCTTGGAAGCTTCGACGTCATTATTGGTATGGATTGGTTATCCCAACATCGAGCTGAAATCCTCTGCCAAGAGAAAGCTATTCGTATTCCCCGTCCCCCTGGCAAACCCCTTATAGTTCAAGGCGACAAGAGCGGAGAAGTCACAGGCATCATTTCATTCTTAAAGGCCCAGAAGTACCTACGAAAGGGGCACACCGCTATCTTAGCACTCATTACCGACACACAGAAAATGGAAAACAGGATTGAAGATTTTCCAGTGGTACGCGACTATCCCGAGGTATTCCCGGAGGAACTACCTGGACTCCCTCCTCACCGTCAGGTCGAATTTCAAATCGAGCTAGCTCCCGGAGCAGCGCCTATAGCTCGTGCACCTTATCGATTAGCCCCCGCGGAGCTCAAGGAGCTTTCTACTCAGCTACAAGAACTTTTGGACAGAGGTTTTATCCGTCCTAGTTCATCACCCTGGGGAGCCCCAGTGCTCTTCGTCAAAAAGAAAGATGGCTCATTCCGAATGTGCATTGACTACCGCGAACTTAATAAGGTTACCATCAAGAATCGTTATCCACTTCCCCGTATCGACGACCTGTTCGACCAGCTGCAAGGATCGAGCTATTATTCCAAGATCGATCTGCGATCGGGTTATCACCAGCTGAGAGTCCGTGACGAGGACATCCCTAAGACTGCTTTCAGAACCCGTTATGGTCACTACGAATTCCTTGTTATGCCTTTCGGTATGACCAACGCACCTGCAATCTTCATGGATCTCATGAACCGAGTATGCAAACCCTACCTCGATAAGTTCGTAATCGTATTCATCGACGACATCCTAATCTACTCGAAGAGCCAAGAGGAGCATGAACAACACCTACGTCTTATTCTCGAACTCCTTCGTAATGAGCAACTGTACGCCAAATTCTCGAAATGTGATTTCTGGCTTAGAGAAGTCCATTTCCTTGGGCACATCGTCAATCAGGAAGGGATTCATGTTGACCCCGCTAAGATTGAGTCCATTAAGAATTGGCCTGTACTTAAGACTCCGACCGAAGTTCGCCAGTTCTTGGGATTGGCGGGATACTATCGAAGATTTATCAAGGGATTCTCTAAGATCGCTCAACCGCTTACGACACTCACTCAGAAGGGTGTTGCTTACAAATGGAGCGATGCTCAGGAATCTGCCTTCCAGGAACTAAAGAAAAATCTTTGTAGTGCTCCTATTCTTTCCTTACCTGAAGGTACCGACGACTTTGTTGTTTACTGCGACGCTTCTATTCAAGGACTTGGCTGCGTATTGATGCAACGCGAGAAAGTTATTGCTTACGCCTCGCGACAACTCAAGGTCCACGAACGGAACTATACGACGCATGACTTAGAATTTGGAGTTGTGGTCTTCGCGCTCAAGCTTTGGAGACACTACTTGTACGGCACCAAGTGCACGATTTACACTGATCACAAGAGTCTCCAGCACATAATGGGACAAAAGGAGTTGAATATGCGGCAACGCCGATGGGTCGAGCTCCTAAATGACTACGAGTGTGCAATCAAATATCACCCAGGCAAGGCTAATGTGGTAGCCGATGCCCTCAGCAGAAAGGAGACCAAACCCAAGCGTGTTCGTGCCTTACAGCTCACTATCCACTCGAACCTCCCTAATCAAATTCGGAATGCTCAGGTCGAAGCATTGAAAGCCGAGAACATCAGGGCTGAGTCCCTGCGAGGATCGAGACAACGATTGGAACAAAAAGAAGACGGTGCTTACTACGTAGCCGGACGCATATGGGTTCCGCTTTATGGAAATTTACGTGACCTTGTGATGGATGAAGCCCACAAGTCCCGTTACTCAGTACATCCGGGTTCAGATAAGATGTACCACGACTTGAGGGCTACCTATTGGTGGCCTGGCATGAAAGCCCACATAGCAACCTATGTCAGAAAATGTTTAACTTGTGCAAGAGTCAAGGCTGAGTATCAGAAACCATCAGGCCTACTCCAACAGCCAGAGATCCCGCAATGGAAATGGGAGCAGATTTCCATGGATTTTGTTACTGGCCTGCCTAGGTCTCAACGCGGAAATGACACTATTTGGGTAATAGTGGATCGCTTAACTAAGTCTGCACACTTTTTGGCTATCAAAGAAACAGACAAGTTCTCTACCCTAGCAGAGGTATACTTAAAAGAAGTGGTTTCGAAGCACGGAGTGCCTACCTCTATTATTTCTGATCGAGACGCGCGTTTTACTTCTGAGTTGTGGCAAGCCATGCACAAATCTTTTGGCTCACGTTTAGACATGAGCACCGCTTATCACCCGCAAACGGATGGGCAGTCTGAACGCACCATCCAAACCCTCGAAGACATGCTCAGGGCATGTGTGATCGATTTTGGCAAGAATTGGGAGAAGCACCTACCGTTAGTAGAATTCTCCTACAACAACAGCTACCACACCAGCATTCAGGCGGCACCCTTTGAGGCATTGTACGGTCGTAAATGTCGATCGCCTCTCTGCTGGCCGGAGGTAGGTGACAGCCAAATCACAGGCCCGGAACATGTAGTCGACACCACAGAAAAGATTGCCCAGATTAGGCAACGCATGGCGGCAGCTCGTGATCGTCAAAAGTACTACGCTGACAAAGACAGGAAACCGCAAGAGTTCCAGGTTGGTGAACGGGCTCTACTTAAGGTCTCACCCTGGAAGGGTGTGGTTCGTTTTGGAAAACGGGGCAAGCTTAATCCAAGATATGTCGGACCCTTTGAAGTTACCGAAAAGATCGGTACGGCCGCTTACAGGTTGAATCTGCCTGAAGAACTGAGTGCTGTGCACAATGTCTTCCACGTGTCTAATCTGAAGAAGTGCCTGTCAGATGAAACACACGTCATTCCTTACAAGGAACTTACTATTGACGAACAGCTACACTTTATTGAGGAACCAGTTGAGATCACGGATCGTGAGATCAAAACCCACAAGCGTAGCCAGATACCCCTCGTGCGAGTTTGTTAGAACTCACGCCGTGGCCCAGAGTTTACCTGGGAGCGGGAAGACCAGATGAAGCGCAAGTATCCCCAACTGTTCCCAAATGAAACCCCCAGCACTGAAGCTACGACTGAATTTCGGGACGAAATTCCAAACTAACGGGGGGATGATGTGACACCCTGTTGAAACGCTCTCACTTTTACTAGCTTGTCAGTGGCTGCTTTAACTTTCGGGACGAAAGTTCTTAAAACTTGGGGATAATGTGACACTTCGGGTTTTCCCGAGCCAACTTTCGTCTTTAAATGAATGTATGTGCATATATATATATAATATTAAATGAGAACTTGTTATTTATTGTTGTGCATTATGTGATCTTTTGATTGTGTCATGTGTGTATTATGTATATATATATATATATATATATATATATATATATATGTGTGAACCGAGACCACCATGGACCCGACTCGAGACCACCCGGTCTCGAGTGAACCAAATCGGTTGGGCCGTGCACCCCCTTAGCTCACTCGGAAACCCACTTGGGGTGCATCACCTCCTATTTAAGCCTAAAACCCTCACACACACTCCCCTTTACACTCTCACTTCATCCTCTCTCTCTCACTCCCTCTCTAGAAAACCCTCACAAGAATCACCTCTTCTCTCTCGGATTCAAACCGAAGGCATCAAGGTGTCCGGATCAGCTCGTGATCATCGCATTGGACACTTCTTTCATCGTCTCATACGCTCACTCACAACCAAAACAAGTTCCGGTTAGTACCCTATCTCGGTTAGATGATAGAACATGTTATAGATTAGCAAAGATGTATGCTTGTTGGATTGTACACATGTGTTATGAAGATAAATGGGTTAAGATGACTAAGTTGTTGATAGATCTTTGTGTTATTGTGTTATAGTGATAATGGGATGATATGCTAGACATGTTCATGCTTTGATAGGAAATTGTTGGTTAAAATACAAGGTTGATAGGGCCATAAGAGTGTGTGTATGTGTATGCTTGTAATCCGAGGAATGTATGTTAGATTCAGGAATCGATAATGCTGATTTGAGTATGTGCTAGAATTAGGATTGTTTGAATAATCATGTTGCATAATGATGAATATATGATGAATATGTGATGAATGTGCTTGATGAACTATTTGAAGATCATTGAAAATATTTGAAATTGTTGGTGTTTGATCTGAATTGTTTGGAAATTAGACAATAAAACATGTTTAAGAAATTCTATTGGTTAGTACAAAATTTCATGAAAACAGAATTGTATTGGTTAGTACATCCGCCAGGTTCTAGAAGGATTCTTGTGCACGTATCCGAGGTTGCGACTCGAAACCCCCGGTTACGACTTGCAACCGAATCATGACAAGTCGAAACATCCGGTTACGACTCGCAACCAGAGCATGACAAGTCGAAACATCCGGTTACGACTCGCAACCAGAGCATGACGAGTCGAAACATCCGGTTACGACTCGCAACCAGAGCATGACGAGTCGAAACATCCGGTTGCGACTCGCAACCAGAGCATGACAAGTCGAAACATCCGGTTGCGACTCGCAACTGTGTGTTCTCGAGTCGAGACCACCTGGTCTCGACTGGGCTGTTAGTTATTGGGCCCAAGTGTATTAACTGTACATGCTTGTTACTGTTTAGATGGGCTATGTGTTAACTGTTAACTGTTGCTGTTAAAGAACTTAGACGGGCCCAATGACTTATTGGGTAATTATATGTTGTGCATGCTATGTGTTAGTTATGTGTAGATTATACGTGTTTACTTGTACCCCAACTTGACCCATATTTGGTAACCATGCTAGGACGTGGTGACCAACGTAATCGACCGGGTAATTAATCTACCGAGCAACCCAAGGTGAGTTCACAACCTAAAGCATGTATTCCCGGTGGTTTGGGAAACGGAACTAAAAACAACACTATCCCCTTTTGAGGGATACAACTTACTTTTCTTCCCTTGTTATTGGGAACCTTTTAGTTAATTACTGTTTATACGGATTGCAACAAACGGCACTAAACGAAACTCTATCACTTAAAGTCCCTACTACATAATACCGATTAGTCGCCGGGGCCAGGCGAACGGGTTATTAGTTGATAGCGCTATTTAGGTCTTACCAACCTCACACCGTGCCAAGGTATGGGATCGGTCGTGAACTAATGTACTCAGGCATCCGTCAATGATGATAGAACATTGACATCGGGGCACTCTGCAGATACGCAACGGTCACCTAGTGTTCGGTATTGGAAAAACAGTTTAGTCGCTAACTTTTGGGGTAGCTCCCCATGGCATGTATAAACGGATAAATTAACTGGTGAAACAAGTTTTTGGTAATTAAAACTGGATAACTAGTGAACTCACTCAGCATTATTGTTGACCCCTTACTGCATGCTTTGCAGGTACCCAGTGACTCAGGAGCTTGCAGCTTGGGAAGTGTAGTGGTCGCCTAAACCCGCATGTTGGGTTCTAATTAATTTGAACTATGAACTTTGTTTAAACTATTTTATCTATGCTTCCGCTACTTACTTAACTGTTAATTGAACCTAAACATTTGAACTTTAAACTATGGTGTTTACTAACCATTATGGTTGGTGATCATCCTTACTATTATCCAATGCTCAGTATAATTGGTGGCTGGATCCTGGTCGGTCACGCCCTCAAGCGGACGGTACTCCGCAGGTGGAATTTGGGGGTGTGACACTTTCAAATATGGTAACCGTATCCTACACAACCAAAACCCCCTATCAATCTCCTAAAAACAAGCGACGTTCCCATCAAAGCAAGAGTTTTATACTTTCCGGAGACTCTCGTCTATCAAACTACATTGCAAAGAAGCAGCGAAGAGTTTAATTGGTAAACGGAGAAGGGTTCGTCGTCAAAATCCAGTTGAACGTAAAGGTGTTTTATTTTTCACTAATCAGATGACAATGGTGTTCTATTAACAGGAGAATCAAGGATCAACGAGTGTTATATGGACCCAAAAAAAGGAACTATGAAGCCAGCAGGTTCGAAGAGGAAGCGAGAATTATCCGAGGCGAAACCAGGTTAGTGTTTTATTAGTGATTTGATGTTCGGTAAATGGCATAGTGTTTTATTAGTGTTTTATTAGCGATTTGAAGTGTTTTAGGGTTTACTGGTTAGTATTTAGGGTGTTATAAAGGATTATTGGGTGTAATATGTTATGTAAATGAGTTAATAGTGTAGTACAATATTTGCATAAGCCTCAATATTTGTGATTGCATAAAGGGGGTTTTAAATTTGTCTGATTGCATAAAGCACTACAATATTTGCATAAGCCTCAATATTTGTGATGAAGTTGGTGGCTTTTCATCACTGCATTGTATTAAAACACTTCGTTGAATAAAACACTACACTTCTGATGTTAATGAATACTTTAGTGCATACCTTAGTGCAAAAAAAACACTAAATTTTGCATAAAACACTTTATGTGCATAAAACACTACAAGTATGTAAATGGTTGTAGATAATGACAGTATTGCACAACACACTACACTTCTGAATATTTTTTTGCATAAAACACCAGAATTCTGTTGTTTGTAGAGTGTTATATGGAAATGGTTGTAGATGGTGACAGTATTGCATAACACACTAGACTGCTGAAGTTCCTGAATACTTGAGTGCATACTTTAGTGCAAAAATACACTTTATTTTCATATAACACTTCTGTTTCTGACACAGTGTTAAACTTAAATGGTGGTTTTGAAATAGAGTATGTTGAGTAGTTTATTGCATATAACACTACTAGTCTTATCATTTCGTATAATTTGAAATTCCTGGTTCGATAACTAATTGTAAAAAGGATTTAATTTTAGTCCGGAGAAGCGGCCGAATACCAAAAATCAAAATGGGAAAGGGATTCCATAACACAATTGGACAAAGCATCCAGTTGAGCGATTCGGATAATGATAACGAAATGCAAAAAGGTATACGTAAAAAAAAAATTAACTACGCATGTAAAAAACAGTTTGTGTACACTTTACTTTTAATAATTTGTTATGCACTATGACGTTTTGTCGGAATTCTTGCACCAAGTCTCATCAACAAAAAAATACGACACTTTAATTATATTGAATTTGCTGTTTTAAAGTAATAAAATGTGTTCGGTTTGCAGCTACAGCAACACCCGATGCAAACAGCGATGACGACTTCCAAACGCCGCTTCCGGTACCGTTCGCGAAAGGTAAGAATTTGAATAACTGAAATTAAATGTTGGAGTCTTTCGTATGATAGGGATCATAATGTAACATCATGTAACATTTTGTATTAGTTTCAACTAAACACCATACTGATGCTGATATAACACACCGTGTCACGGCTGACGACGACGACTTCGTGACGCAACCACCAACGACAGATCATTCAGGTAACTTTGCACACAAAAGTTGTAACCACAAAACACTTTTCGTTTCATTGAAAATATAGTCTAACTGATGAGCTGTATATGGGTTACAGCTGCCAATTCACAGGAAGTCCGTGACAATGTTGAGCACCAACAACCATGCGATGGAAAAAGACGTAAGTCAACAGCGACTAGGAGGAAGTCGATGAGACCACCAGCATCATTTCAATCGAAAAAATATGAGCCCTTTACTGGGACAAAAATTAAACTGAAGACGTCTCCGGATAATCTGGTTATATTGGTTAACAGCTTGAATAAAGTTCAAAAAAACAAGGTCATAGAGATGGGATTCGGTGCATTGCTGAATTTCAACATACATCATGTACCGACGCGGCTATCATATTGGCTGGCAAGCAACTATGACGACGCTGCAGGGGTGTTGAACTTTGGAGATACCCGTTTACGAATCACATCAAAGTTGGTGAACACAATATTCGGAATACCAAACGGGGGTATAAAGATTGTAGAAAAAGAAAGAGCGAGAGACAGCAATCCGGTTGTGAAAGAATGGAGGGATCAGTTCAATGATAACACTAAGGTGTCGCCAGTCGGGCTGAAGGACATGATGGTTACAGACACTTCAAGTGGCCGGGCATTTGAATTGAACTGGTTGGTGTTATATAATACTATACTTGGAGAGATAAGCGCATGCAACACAGTTAACCAGCGCTTCTTGGGATGCGTGGACCCAAATGAAAAAATATCGAGCTTTGATTGGAGCAGCTACATGATAACCTGCTTGGATCGGACAACGAATGCATGGAACCGGAAGAGGAATGACGCTTTTAGAGGCCCGATCGTGTTGCTAGCGGTATGTGACTCTACTGTATTGTTTATGATATGAAAGTTAAAACACTACGTGCATAAACACTACAAAAAAATATATGTAACATCGTAAAACAGTAATACACTATGTTATAGTGTATAACACTACAGACACATAGTGTATTAAGAGACTGCATCAATGTACTATGTAAAACACTACAGTCGAACCGTAGTACGATATGTTACAGTATATAACACTACAGTCACATATATAGAATTACAAACAGGTCTGTTTTGAATAGAATATTCCATATCATATTAAACAGTACCATAATATTAAGACACTGCATCAGTTGACTTCGTAAAACACTACTGTTGACTTCATATTAAGACACTGCATCAGTTGACTTCACAAAAAGTATAACACTTTTAACAAGCATGCATAACCAGTAAACATGTGTACATAATCCTTATAATTTAATGCTTATATGTGCAGGCTGCATACGCGTACGACCAACGGGATGCTTTGAAGCGTAATAAGAGGGGATGTAAACCGATTGAATTGATAGATGACGGGATGCTTGACGAACTGATCGGAAAGCTTGATGACATACTTTGGGATTCTCACATAAAGCATAACACCCCAATGATACCCAAAACTCATGTAGAAGCAGAAAAACCGATGAGTGATAAGGTTAATAAGATACCTGATGATAAAAAATCAGCATCAACCAGCGCTAAAGTAGTTGAAACGACAGCAGAAAAACGTGCGGATGACTACAAGGATGATGGCAACGAAGAATACGGACCGTACGAAGAAGGGGACGACGACCATATGGGAATATATAAGCATTGCGAAAGTTATCTGTTGTCACAGCCAAGTACACAGGAGCTGCCGTTTGTATGTCAAGTTGGGGCAGACGGCGAGTTTCGGATCCCAATGGTATCACAGTATGGGACGCCGCCCGTCTACTCACAAGAAGGAAAAGATAGTGAAGAGGTACACCACTTGATAACCTTTTTAACGTTTGGTGTAATATCAGGATTATTTATACTTATATACATCTGACAACGTTTTGCATAACACTTTATACTTTGGTTATCAGGATATGGCGACAAATCTGGATGATGCACTTAAGGAATTTGAAGATTGCGTTGAGAAGATAAAAAATACAATGAGGGAAGCTTTACGTTTGCACCCCAACAGTGAACAAATATTGAGTAGGAAAACGTCATGGATTGCGAGTGTCCGCAAACATCTAAAGGACATTGCGGATACTGAGGAAGGCGATGAAGTGTCAGAAAAAACACCCACAGCTGTCAAAAACACTGGACTGTTGACACAAGGTAATCAATCTCCTTTCTCGCCCATGACTTCATCAGTTTGCGCAGAAATAGATGAACTAATATCTGCAATACAATCCGTACGACACCCAGGCACACAATCGAAAGCTGAGGGGATCGAACCAGTAAACTTGCAAAGTGAACTGGACAACGTCGCAACAACTTCAAGTATTCCAGCCACCGAACAGGAAGGAAACGACTTACTGCAGTATAAACTCGAGAGGCCAAAAAGAAACACCAATCTTCCAGATGTTTTCAGGTCACCGTACGTGCAGCGTGTGGTTTCGTTAAGAGATAAACGAGAACAATTGGAATCTGCATTGGCTAGCTGTATACTCAGCGCAACGGGAAACAAATGGTAGGCATCGAAAACAACAAAAAAATTTAAATAATTGAACAAATTTGTTTCTTAATTAATGATTGAGTTTCATTTTATCACGTAGGGATGATATATTCGATTGCCCATGTAACACCCTAGTTATTTTATATGTAAATACCAACAATTAGATGTGTAGTTAAGACTACACACGCTATAAAAATACGGGTTTATTAAAACTTTTACAAATCATAAGTTATTCTAAAAAAATAACATGGTTGAATTCGTTGTTTAAAATTTACAATGTGTCAAAGTGCGGAAGCGTGTGTCATTATCGTGTTCGGTTCTTCGTTGAGCTTGATCGTCTTCCGGCATCCCAAAGTGTACCTACATTTCATTAAACATGAAATGCTTTAGTCTTACGGGGTCTAAAACGTATTCAAACAATCCGGGAAACAATTTATTCTAAAAACAAGAAATTTAAAATAACCTCCACCGTAAATTACGGTGGAACCGTAATTTACGGTGGCCCTTTGGTTCATATTCTTCTGCCGTAAATCAGCAGGTTACTACCGTAACCACATCAGGTCCACCGTAAATTACGGTGGCACCGTAATTTACGGTGGCACCTGCATCCCACCTTTCCATTTCGCCGTAATTTGACACGAAATCTTTCGTATCTTTCAAACCGCTTATCCGTTTGACCTACCGTTTCTTCCTACATGATTGTAATTTAATTCTCCATCATATGGAGTTAAAATCCGACATTCGGCTTAACAAAATTTAAGACCTTTAAGTCTTCGGCTTATTACTCTTTTACCAAAATTTGACCCGTTTACGCATTTTATCAAACAAACGTATTTGTTTGATTCCTATATCACATACAACTCTTTAATTTAATATTACTTACCATTTTAGGTTCTAATCATAGGTTTATTATACAATTTAAACCCGTTTTCACTCGTATGCTTATTTTGACCCGTTAAGGGTTCTTAAGCACTTTCGAGCCTAAAATCGCTTTCAATTGCTTCTATAATTAATCTAAGTATTCATTTAATCATAAAACTCATTTCCGAACAACTTTTAAAAGTTGTTTGGTCAATTTAGCCACCAAGGGCGTTTTGGTCCATTTTAATCCTTTACTAACAATGAAGGACTTTTGAAAGTATATTGGACCCATAATCCCTCTTTTAACCTATAATTATGTTTGAAAAGTCATTAAGCTTTCCAAACGCCATGTTCATTACATAAAACAATTTGGTTTACCTAACAAGTAACCAAATGTCCGTTTTGACCTCTTTTAACACTCTTGAACCATATGTTCTAAATGAGTGTTACCTTATTTCACATACCTGGCGCAGATCAATATATTGACCCGTTTTTAATACCTTGCTTTTATAACCGCTAATTCATAGCGTTGCTAACACCAATTTGACATTTACACCTGAAATAATATAGCTCGACAATAATCATTAGTCGCTATCGGCAAAGGGTGATATCTTCACCTTTTGACCCATTTGGTCTAAGTGACCGATTATGTTGGCGAGATGATATTTATTACCATCTCATCTATACAACTTGCTTCGGTTTACACCGTGTGGCCATTTCACTTATTAATTGATTTCCTTAACGCTTTTTAGCCTGTTATGGCTTACGCCTTACAGTATCTTTCAAAACCAATAGTTATGGTCAACGCATGACCAATTTACCTTTTTACCCTTATTGTTTGTTTTGGTTTACCCTATAAGGTAACCATTCAAAGGCTCATTTTCCATTTGTCATAAAATGATCGAATTACCGATTTAATTCCTTTTAAACCATCAACATGGTTTCTTGTCGTGCTAGACTACCTTGTTCCGTACGTTTACACGTCGGAACATCATACCTCAATTATATATTTGTCTTTTTCGTAACTAATACGGTAAGGGAGTATTCTAACATATAAGACTAGTGTAAGCTATACTTACCTTGCATCCATGTCACGCCTTTCTTTCCGTACGCGTTCCGTTTGACCCGCTTCATCCACAAGCTTCCACCTAGCTTGTTAGGCGTCAAACTATCATCATTCACAAGGTGGTTAGATTAGTCATTAACAAATACGACTATTTCACCTTACGTATTTTCTATGTCGAAATCATTATTCGACTTCGTCATTAGTAAATTTTTAACTTTCTACTAGTTAACTACCTCTGATCATATGATACGTGAAATTAACTAAAATCTACATTATGATTAGATTCCGTATTATCACGTATCACCCCTAATTAAATAAATTAGGAAACTACGCGTTTCATTCATAGTTTCAACATATGAACTTTGTGGGCATAATTTATAACATCAACAATCAAGTTTCGTATCACTGAAAATAGGCTGTTTTTGGTGACCTGTTTAACCTGTTTACAAGTCTTCAAAAATTATGATTTTTTTATGGGGTGTACCACTCGAAGGGTTAGACCTTGTGTTAAAATTTCAAGATCTAACTCTTTACCAAAAACTCGTAAAAATTCATTTACTAAGCTGCAATCAGATTCGTCACTTCTGACTGCAGCTTACGGAAAAATTCATATAAAATTCCTCGTTTATCCGATTGACGAAATTCCAATTGGCGATTTTTGGAATCACTTAATACTTTCTACTGTAAGAATTTGAGATCATAACTCAATTCCTAAATTGAGTTATGACATTCGTAATGGGCTGCAGATTCTGCCAGAAAACGCAGCTTGAACCTTTGATACGGAAAAATTCATAAAACGCTCAATTTTCGTCGAAAAAATGCGATTCCAGTGGGGTTTTAAAGATATTTCCTGGAACTACATTTTAGGCTCAAGAAACATATGTTTTTATCACGTTTTATCCAGGTTACAGCCAATACAAATTGGCTGTAAATTCTGATCAAGAACCGTTTGAATTCAGCTTTCAAATTAAGCATGTTCTTGGCATCCTAACACTATTTCTTTAGCGATCAAAACCCTAAAACATCTTATACATCAATTTAGCATCAATAAAATCTGAATTTACTTGAGCTAAGCATGATTTCAATCTATACTTGTCTAGGGTTTACTCCTAGGCATTTAAATGTTCCTATTTCATCTACATATCATACATGCATCATCAAATTTCAGATTTTCCAAAATCATGAGATTTTCAAGTTTAGAGATTTCATCAGATTTTACATACCTTACAATCCTCTTGCGATGAGGATCACGATTCTAAGCTCGGATTTTCGTTTGGACCAGATTTGCACCTCCAATTTGAGAGTTTAAGTTGAATTCTAGGGTTTTGAAAGTTGGATGTCGCCCCTGATGTTTTAATCGACCAGACACTCCCAATTTGGGGTGTTTGGTTAGTTTTATTTGTTTAACTTCATTTAAGTTTCAATTGTTACAACTTAAACCCCTCGACTTTGATCAATCGTTTAATTTAGTTGCTTTTAACCCTACTTTGAGTTATTTCTAGACTATTAACTTACTAGGTTAGAATTCCTAGTTAGTAAATTCTCGTTTATTTATACTTTATATTTTTAATATAAAGTTTTATATTTTCGGGGTGTTACCGGGTTAACTTTACTGCTAATGGTGCTTTACCCGTCTTTTAGTGCTAACGTGGTTTGATTACCAAACCCGTTTTTGGGGTGTTACAAGTCTACCCCCCTTAAAGAGGTTTCGTCCTCGAAACCTTTTCTTACATAATTCACTGAGTTTAGCTCTATGCATTTGATCTTGATAATCGATTGAGCGTTGCTCATATTTTAACCAATTGTTGATATTACCCGAAAAATATGATAATACCCTTTTTGGTTACTAATCATCCACGTATCTCATATGATATAGTGCAACTTGAAATAACGTAATCTCGTTATTTCCACTTGTTTAGTTAACCTAGCGATATCCATCGCCTCCATATATTATCGAATTCTTTATGAATCCGTTACTTTGACCCGTTTAAAGATCTTTAGTGTATTCTTTCACCTTTAGCCACAAACTCTTTTGTTTTCAAATTTATTTATTCGATTAAGCTATACCGAATTTATCGTTTACAAGCGAACCCAATTTCTTAACTTGAATTGCTGACTTTAACCGGTTTCACTAACTAGACTTATTTGTCCAGTCCCTTTTTACCGCTTGCTTGGTTATAATGTGATTCTTCTTCACATTACATTTCTTGACCGTGAATGTGTTACATCATATTTAATTTATATCAACCTTTCATTTTCGAAAATATCTCACTTTTCGAATATATTGTCTTGCGCCTAACAGTGTCAAGACTTGTATCTTTCATACTTATCGTTTAAATTCCTATCAGAATTCCTGTTTGTAAAAACACTATTTCTTACTAAAACCGAAGTTTTAGTTTTAGGATCTTCTCTTTAACTCCTGTCAATTATCCATTCCAGGATATTGACAGTCCAAAATTTATTCTTTTACAGCCTTTGTTTTATGCGGGGATTCTCAATTTATCCGTCGCTTTGTCTAATTAACCCCGTAAGTTTTATCGTTTTGCTCTATAGGCTATTTTATTAGACTTTCACCTCTTTAAGGCTAGGTCCTTGTAGTCTATTTCTTTCTAGTCGTGACCCGTAGGTCATATTAGTCTCGTAGACTTTTCCATTGTTTATAACCCCAAGGGTTATATTGATCCCGTAGATCATTCTTTACGCATGTCTATATTGAAATATATATATGATGTCAAAGCACTCTTTTTATGTTTGAAAATCATTTGTTTTCACCCTTGAACTTCATTTGACCTTGACCGTAGTCTAAGGCTTCATTTGTTTACTTCCGGGCTAATCCTCCGACTTTATGACTTCTGATGTTATTTACGCGTCAGTTTGTCTCAAGCTTACCGTTATCCGGCTTGCGCTTACTTATGCCATTAAGCATTTATACTTTATTCAACCCGTTCAACCTCAAAATGGTTGAATATAATTATCAAAATTTCTGTTTACGAAATTTTATGGTCTTTTAGTCATAACTCATAATCCGAGTCTTTTGACTTTAAATTCATGTTCTCGTCTCTCGGTTTACGCATGTGTTTAAATCCTTACCCATCAACCGGGTGTTTTACCGAAGTCGTTATTATTGCAACCCTTCCGGTATGCATTAAGACCTCGCTTCATTTTTATATTCCGACTTTGTCTTTAAGTTGGACGTTTTACAAAAACGACCCGTTAAGGGACTCATTTGCAATTTCCGGGTTCGAGCGTAAGTACACTCCCTCCCAATACTTGTCTAATCATGCTTGCGTTTTCTGGGTTCGAGTGTAAGTACACTCCCTCCCAATACTTGTTTAATCATGCTTCTTTGTCCCTTCACTCGGGCTCATTATCCTAATGTAATACGCTTCCGTCACTCGGTTGTGCGTTTACATTATTATCAAATATTTTGCTTGTCTGATTCATTTGGGTACTTTTTACTTAGTCCCATTCACCCCGCCCTTACTACATCGGACATAACTGCGCTCATTATAAGAAGCTCATGCTATCATGTGTTCACTACTTACTTGGCCAGAGTAAGCGATCAACACGTGGTACGCGTGACCTTATTATAATTACCACATCACGTCCCATGTAAGTAACTCCTCAAATTATCCTCATGTTTATGGTTTCATTTGGTAAAACTTTATTTAATTGTTAGTTAACAATTATTAGTTTTAATCGTTTATCCTTGAACATGTACAATGTCCCTTTTTATAAACATTTATTCACATTCATTGATGTGATCATTAATTTTCTCAATAGGATTTGTATTGAGAATACTTACTTGGATGATCACTCTCGTCCAAGTTTCTATATAAATAAGTCTTGTTATTCATTTGTTATTCATCATTGTGAATAACACATTTCCTATTAAATTTCTCTTGGAAATCAGGTTTTCCAAGTTCTGTCATATGTGTATGCAACCGTTATTACTTACGTGTTTGTTGCATATAACGACTCGTGCGATTAAATTTAAAAGTGTGCACCTGGTGATGCTTGCCCTAACGGGCTTCTCTTGTCATTAGTCTTGTTCGCGACCGTTACGCGATTTTGGTCCTTAATGAGTATGCTCTTCCTGTCGTACCTCGGACCGTTCCATCATCATATCCATAATTCGTTTGACTCTCGTCATCTTCAAACGCGAGTGTCCTTCATTTAAAACATTCACAAAAGTTAGTAAAGTCAACTTCAATAATCGCCCGTATTATAATACAAGGCATTTTCTACTATACACGTCAACGCGCGTATTTTCGTCAACTACATCAATCGTTTAATTGGGGTAACGTGTGTTACACGATAGCCCTATGTGTTATTTACAACAATTAGCATACTAAGCTATTAGCATACGTGTACTTACCGGAATTGCGATCAAGCCTCGAACCGAACACCCATCTTTATTAAGAGCATAAGGTTTAAGTCCAAGCATAGTTTTCCCACCATACTTGAATCTCTTAAACCAGCGCTCTGATACCAACTTGTAACACCCTAGTTATTTTATATGTAAATACCAACAATTAGATGTGTAGTTAAGACTACACACGCTATAAAAATACGGGTTTATTAAAACTTTTACAAATCATAAGTTATTCTAAAAAAATAACATGGTTGAATTCGTTGTTTAAAATTTACAATGTGTCAAAGTGCGGAAGCGTGTGTCATTATCGTGTTCGGTTCTTCGTTGAGCTTGATCGTCTTCCGGCATCCCAAAGTGTACCTACATTTCATTAAACATGAAATGCTTTAGTCTTACGGGGTCTAAAACGTATTCAAACAATCCGGGAAACAATTTATTCTAAAAACAAGAAATTGAAAATAACCTCCACCGTAAATTACGGTGGAACCGTAATTTACGGTGGCCCTTTGGTTCATATTCTTCTGCCGTAAATCAGCAGGTTACTACCGTAACCACATCAGGTCCACCGTAAATTACGGTGGCACCGTAATTTACGGTGGCACCTGCATCCCACCTTTCCATTTCGCCGTAATTTGACACGAAATCTTTCGTATCTTTCAAACCGCTTATCCGTTTGACCTACCGTTTCTTCCTACATGATTGTAATTTAATTCTCCATCATATGGAGTTAAAATCCGACATTCGGCTTAACAAAATTTAAGACCTTTAAGTCTTCGGCTTATTACTCTTTTACCAAAATTTGACCCGTTTACGCATTTTATCAAACAAACGTATTTGTTTGATTCCTATATCACATACAACTCTTTAATTTAATATTACTTACCATTTTAGGTTCTAATCATAGGTTTATTATACAATTTAAACCCGTTTTCACTCGTATGCTTATTTTGACCCGTTAAGGGTTCTTAAGCACTTTCGAGCCTAAAATCGCTTTCAATTGCTTCTATAATTAATCTAAGTATTCATTTAATCATAAAACTCATTTCCGAACAACTTTTAAAAGTTGTTTGGTCAATTTAGCCACCAAGGGCGTTTTGGTCCATTTTAATCCTTTACTAACAATGAAGGACTTTTGAAAGTATATTGGACCCATAATCCCTCTTTTAACCTATAATTATGTTTGAAAAGTCATTAAGCTTTCCAAACGCCATGTTCATTACATAAAACAATTTGGTTTACCTAACAAGTAACCAAATGTCCGTTTTGACCTCTTTTAACACTCTTGAACCATATGTTCTAAATGAGTGTTACCTTATTTCACATACCTGGCGCAGATCAATATATTGACCCGTTTTTAATACCTTGCTTTTATAACCGCTAATTCATAGCGTTGCTAACACCAATTTGACATTTACACCTGAAATAATATAGCTCGACAATAATCATTAGTCGCTATCGGCAAAGGGTGATATCTTCACCTTTTGACCCATTTGGTCTAAGTGACCGATTATGTTGGCGAGATGATATTTATTACCATCTCATCTATACAACTTGCTTCGGTTTACACCGTGTGGCCATTTCACTTATTAATTGATTTCCTTAACGCTTTTTAGCCTGTTATGGCTTACGCCTTACAGTATCTTTCAAAACCAATAGTTATGGTCAACGCATGACCAATTTACCTTTTTACCCTTATTGTTTGTTTTGGTTTACCCTATAAGGTAACCATTCAAAGGCTCATTTTCCATTTGTCATAAAATGATCGAATTACCGATTTAATTCCTTTTAAACCATCAACATGGTTTCTTGTCGTGCTAGACTACCTTGTTCCGTACGTTTACACGTCGGAACATCATACCTCAATTATATATTTGTCTTTTTCGTAACTAATACGGTAAGGGAGTATTCTAACATATAAGACTAGTGTAAGCTATACTTACCTTGCATCCATGTCACGCCTTTCTTTCCGTACGCGTTCCGTTTGACCCGCTTCATCCACAAGCTTCCACCTAGCTTGTTAGGCGTCAAACTATCATCATTCACAAGGTGGTTAGATTAGTCATTAACAAATACGACTATTTCACCTTACGTATTTTAGCTTACGTATTTTAGCATTTTAGCTTGGAGGGGGGGGGGGGGTTAGGTTTTTTTTAGGTTTTTTTTAGCTTGGGGGGGGGGGGGTTAGGTTTTTTTTTTGGGGGGGGGGGTTAGTTTTTTTTAGGTTTTTTTAGCTATTTTAGGTTGTGTTCACATTGGTTCTCAAGGTTCTCACAATAAGGGTGGTTCTCGCATGAGCCCCTCCCTATATATATATATATATATATATATATAGGGTAGGGATATGGTAAAAAGTGTCCAAAGTGTAAGAAGTGTTTTAAACCATTGGATCTTTGATCTAATGGTTGAGATCAATAGGGTATTAAAATGTAAATTGTGTTTTAATTAGAAGGGGCTTTTGTAAAATTGAAGGGCAATAGTGTCTTTTCCATTCTTTCACGTAGGGATGATATATTCGATTGCCCAGCAGGTGTCTCGATTTTGAGAGGCTCGTTTGAGACGATGTACCCGTCATTATGCTTGGATGCAGATATTATATCAGCTTGGGCCGCAGTCCTTAACCACGAGGAGCGGTTAAGGGCACCTGGTACCCCCGCGAGGCTGTTTTGCAATGCCGGAATGTTGGTAAGATACTTTTCACACCTTATAGAACACTACTTGATAATGTAGACCAGATGATAAAGTAGACAAATTTATAACAACCCAATACTAAACATAAATTAAAAAAAATACTTATAACACTATATGCTGCAAAGTAGCATATAATACGGCTTATAACACTACAGACCCCAGCTTATATTATGCCTTTATACATATAAAACAGCTTATAACACTACACCCCCCAGCTTATAACCCAGTTTTTTGAATATCGTCGAAATAACAAACGGACAAAGTTGCTTATATAAACTAAAATCTGTTATTTGTTATGAAACAGGTGGCAGGCGATTTTCAAGAGACCGATGAATACAGAAGGTCGATGTTCGGTAGCCGGATGGAAACAATACTAGGCCAAGCAGATAACATGGACATCAGAAACTTCCAAATGGTATTCGTGCCGGTGCTGTATAATGCACACTATATTCTAGTGTTCTTCAATCTCGCACAATCACAAATATTGGTGATCGACAATATCGAGGGTGATGTCCCTATCAACATACGATACAACGGCTACGTAGAAAAAGTTGTAAGAACACTACCATTAGAAAATATTAGTCGACATACAATAAGTATAACTTTTAAAAAACCCCATTTGACGTCATAAAATTCACAGGTCAATGCATTCTGCTCGTATGTCAAAAACCACTCTCCTGCAATTGCTAAAAAACTGCGATCAACATCACCAGTTAGTCTGAAGTTCCCGTGGCAAACATTGTATAACGGAACAGATTGTGGAATATTCGTCATGCGTCATATGGAGACTTTTAAAGGTGTTATTATAATTATAGTTTTATTATTAAAGTTGACACTGGCATGTACCCTAAATTGGTTTGCATTTCTGTTCACTAGGGACAAGTGTGCGCGAATGGAACTGCGGGCTATCGCCAGAGCGAGACATCACGGGGGAGGTGTTGAAAGACCAATCAATAGAACTATTTGACTTGCGAATAAAGTACTTATCAAAAATCTTGTTAAGTGACATAAACTCAATGCGGTCTAAAATGGAGAAAGAAGTACATGAGTATGCAAATAAGAGTCAAGATGAAAGACTGGAAAATTCTAGGACTGCAAAAGAAAGGATCGAGCTACGAATGAAAGAAGAATAGCACATAGTTCTGAAATGTTTTGATACACGTTATAATTAGACTGGTTTCATTTTGTCTGGTACAAACACTTTTATTTAGATATTAGCCTGGTAGCATGGTTCTGAAATGTTTTGATAAACGTTATAATTACACTGCTTTCATTTTGTCTGGTACAAACACTTTTACAAAAGTGATGGTAGTGGTCTGTTTCGTTAATATAACACTATATTTCATTACAAAACACTGCATTTATAAGTAACTGATGGACTTTAAACTAACTGTATATGACAATAACAACATACTGCAGGTCCCCTAATACTGCATTTAACACTATAATTATAGATAAAACACTATAGGTAAAGGTCAGTCTTTAAACTAAATATAGTACCTATAATAAAACACTACAAATCAATTATAAAACACTATATGTCGTCACAAAAAAACACTGCATTACATAATTTGACAGCAATTAAGTGTTTGATTCAGATGATTATTGTTGTCATAGTTTAAACTATGATAAAACAATGCATCTAAATATAAAAAAACACTATATTATAAACCAAAGGAATTCATGTATGTCAATTAAAAAAAATTACAATTTCTATTCATGTTGACAAACACACAAATTCAAAATACATATAACACTATAATTATAGTTAAAACACTATATGGTAAAACACAGACCTTGAACTAACTGTGTATGACAATAACACCATACTGCAGGGCACTATTACTGCATTAAACACTATACTTATAGATAAAACACTATAAGTACATGTCATACTTTACAATAAATTTAGAACCTGTAAATATAACACTACAACTTAATTATAAAACACTATATTTATAAAATATGATAAACGACTTGGTCATTAAGAAATAACAACGTCAAACACAAGGAATCCAACAAAAAAATTAAACGTCATTAAAAAAATAGAAATAAAACTCAAAGTTTGCATAATTTATTGATCAACTACTCTTGCTCTTCATCGTCTAGGTCCTCACCATCGTCTTCTTCACCAGCCACATCTTCTATCTCATCTTCGTCGTCTCCTTCAAGATCCGCTTCATCACTTTCTGAGGAGTCGTCGGCATTTTCCCTTGCCGGGTACGAGCAGGTACGTCTATTATGGCCCCGACGTTTGCAATTGCCACACTCGCGACCCTTTTTTTTCTTCGCAGATTGAATAATGGAAATTTCACGATTACTCTTCATTCTGGAAGGTTTGCCCATACCTTTAAATCTAACGGTTTTCGGAATACGAACAGTTACAGGTGTTTCTTGCGTGTATCCAGTTATTTCAGCAAACCTATCGCGACGACTCCTAGGGGGAGCGTTCACGACTGCCTGATCAGCGGTCGATTGATACTGGGCAACATGGTCCCTAAAAGCGCACAACGCATCAAAGTTATAAACCAACCTGTTGATAAGAGACTCGGCTGACCTTGTTATCTCCCTTACAACACCATTAACTTGCTGGTACCGATCATCACTTTCACTAATCCCCAATATCGCTCCCGGCGCACTGTTAGGAACAGCTTCCCTTGTCCAACGTCGCATTATGTACCTTTCAGGGAACTGCCTGATATCAAGAAGCCGCAAAACGCAAAAAATATGCGCACACAGAAGCCCAAATTGTTCATACCTATTGCATGAGCAACTAACGGTCATGTCTAGCTGCCGCATCATAACCTAATACATAAAAACAAAAAAAAAATGAGAACAAAAATAGATACTAAATCAAAACTATAAGATAAAACACCATGCACAAAGAAAAATTATAAACAAACAATTGTTACATCCTATAGTTACCTGAAAAAATGTAGTACACGCCTGAGAAAAGTCCTTCACAGAGAAGTTCACAAAGTTATCCTCTCTATCCTCCCATTTTCCAACAGCACACTTGTGAATGGCTGTCTGAATTTCAAGTTGCGCATCAAAGAAAATTGTCCGTGTGTATATGTTTGCCGCCTGTTGCTCTAAGACAAACTCTTTTGCAATTATTTGGGGGTTCGTGTGCCTAGTATCGTGATCATTCTTCCTGTGCTCGTGTCTTTGGGCTTCGATTGCAGAATCGAAATGCCCCAAGAATTCAACAAGGGTACAATTCGGGTTGCAAAACTGCCCAAAGAAATGGTTCTCACTCTCCGAACGTGATGAGGTACGCATCAGCCCAGACATATGTTGATCGCGATAATATGCAGGGATCCATGTATCCCTAATCTGATACATTGACTGTAACCATTCATGATTCAGCAAATCAAAATCAGCCAATATAACACCCCATTCATTTTCAAACTGTTCTGGCAGTAAGGCATCGGTCCAAACAATATCACACAACCTCTTCTTAAAATCAGTGCTATTGCATAGGTTGGCGCCAACCTAAAAAACAACGATTCAACAATGAACAAAAAAATAAAATAAAAAAAAATACATGATAAAAGCAGATAAAAACATTATATAAAAGTAAAACGACATCAATAAACAAAAACATACATATTCATATATAAAAAGGTACAAAAAAACAAAAAAACCAATTCCATTAAAATAAATAACGTCGTAAAACATAATTTTGGTATTTAATAAACCTTGGTAGTGAGTTTCTCCATTATATGCCACATGCAAAGCCTGTGCCTACTTTCAGGCCAAGTATCTTGAATAGCTTTCCTCATCGCGGGGTCTTGATCAGTTACAATCACAGGTGGTGCGCGCCCAAACGCCTGCCGAAATGCGTTGAGCAACCAGCTATATGTTTCGGCAGTTTCATCCCCTATAATAGCAGCACCCAAGGTAACATTACGATAGTGATTGTCAACGCCGGTAAAAGGTACGAACATCATATTGTACCTACAAAAAAAAAAAAAAAACGGGAGTGATCACTGATTTGATATTGTAAAATCCATACAATATTAAAAACATGAAACAACATACATTTTTAAGTATTTGCAAAATTAAAACACTATTAGTATGATATAAAAGTTACACGTCTTTTCGTGCATATACCAAAACACTATAAAGACATTATCATGCTGATAAAACACTATGATATGTATCTATTATGGATGTAATGTATCTAGAAACAAAGGAAGGATACGAACTTGTTACGACGATAAGTAGCATCGAACGACACAACATCCCCAAAAATGTTAAAATTTCTCTTTGTATCACCATCGGCCCAGAACAACGCACGTAAAACGCCCTAGGCATTTGTAAGGTATTCCATAGAGAAATTGGGCATAAATTCTTTCTTCCTTCTTAGGCGTTTGATAACCATGTCAGCATCGTACTCAGCTATATACCTATTTAAGTCTCTCTTAAAGTTCTTGAAGTCAACTTTAGTCTCTCTTAAAGTTCTTAAAGTTCGTGAATGCTTTGAATAAATGTCCTCCTTCCAGAATTTGGGGACACCTGAACATTACCAACGGGCTGGTATGTAGGAATATCTACAACGAAAAAACGACAAATCAGTCTTTTATAAATACATTGATAATAAACACTATATCAATAAATAACCCTATCTGTATAGAATAAAACAGTATTTGTGACGGGAAAAACACTATGAAAATAAATTAATATTCCTGTATATAATATAACACTACACATAGTGGATAAAACACTATGCATCTGATAAAAAAAAAAAAATACCTTTCCCAATGATAAAACACTAGAACGGGACTAGAACATACAACTAAATGTATAAAACACTATGAATGGGGATTCAGATGTGTGAATAGAATCTAACACTGTTGTTCTTACATATGACACTATAACACACTAGAACAAAAATTACTAAAACATAGGTAAGCAATTCAATGTATAAAACACTATGAAAGGGAAATATGATGTGTGAACAGAATATTGATCATGCATATAACACTACCCATCTAAAAAACTATAAAACAGAAAATTGATCTTGCATATATGTCTAGACTATAAAACACTACGGATCATGCATATAACACTACACAACTAAATCAAGAAAAAAACTTTAAAATAACAATCCGCCTAAACAACTAAATGTATAAAACACTACGTACACACAAAATCAAACAAAGAGTAAATGTCCTGTAAAAACGACATACTAAACAACAACACGAGGAACAAAAACTACTAATTATCGGAACATGCTAACTATTAAGAGATTAAAACACTAATATACACATTAACCTGCATCGCCGGATTCCATTGAAATCGATATAAAACACCAAAATCGAAAAAAGGCGCAGACGTTAAACAACTGGAATGGGGATATCGATTTGATAATCGTTTATGTATTTATAATTAACGATGATTGAAAGATACGTAGAACACAATCGTATTGTATCTTGCAGTAAATTACAAAATTCGTTCAAATCCCTAAACAATCTCATTTACGGTTATTTTTGGATCAGTTATCCTGAAATTGAATTAAATGACAAAAATGTGCAATTACAAAACTACCCTTTTGAATTAATTAAGAGGATGGACACTTGTCATTCCAGAAATATTTCTTACACTTCTTACAAATTATGCCCTTTGTACAGGATCCCAAACCTATATATATATATATATATATATATATATATATAGGGGACCGCTAAAATGAGAACCACCTCCAGTTGTAAGAACCGCATATATATAGAGGACCGCTAAAATGAGAACCACCTTCAGTTGTAAGAACCGCAAGAACCAGTTCCTAACCATTAGATCTTCAAGATCAATGGATGAGATTAAAAGTAACTAAAAATAATATTAAATACTTTTTGTCTTATTATGTTTTTAATATTTTAATCCAAAAGGTTAATTTAGTAAAATGACTATATTTTGTCTTTTTGTCTTTATTGTTTTTTATTAGTTTTTTGTATTATTATATTAGTTTTTATTTTTTAAACATAATTTTTTTATTGAAAGCATTTTTAAATTCAGATTTTTTAAAATATTTTTTTATACTTTTTACATTTTACGTTTTTTACATTTTTACGTTTTACGCGCCGGTTTTTGCACGCCTTTTCAATCGTCTCTTTTTTAACGCGCCGTTTTTACGTCGGGGCTTTTTCAAACGTCGTTTTTTTAACGAGCCGTTTTTACACGCCGTTTTTACACGCCGTTTTTCAAGCGTCGTAATTTTAACGAACCATTTTTTACACGTTTTTTTAACGCGCCATTTTTTACACTTTTTACGTTGAACTTTTTACGTTTTAAGTTTTTTACGTTAAAATTTTTACGTTTTACGTAAAACTTTTTACGTTTTACGTTTTACGTAAAACATTTTACGTTTTACGTAAAACTTTTTACGTTTTACTTAAAAAATTTTACGTTTTACCTAAAACTTTTTACGTTTTACGTTTTACGTAAAACTTTTTTTACGTTTTACGTAAAACTTTTTTTACGTTTTACGTTTTTACGTTTTAAGTTAAAAAGTTTACGGTTTAACTTTTTTTTATAAAAACTTTTTTACGCAAAAACGAACGCACCCAGAAATCGCACACTCGGGAGGTGTCTCAGATATACCGTTATCATCATCGACTAGTGGGGAAAAATAAAAAAAACGACAACCTCAAAACAAAGTGTATCTCGAAAAAAAAACGGGGTTTGGCTCAGATTATCCGATAATCAAAAGGATGCAAAAGTGGGGTTGCAGGTTCAAAAACCTACCCTCCGCCGTCCTTGCCGCGCCATCATCATCTAAATCTACGTTTTTTTTTTCATCATCGCCACCCCAATCGACCATGTCAAAACCCACAAATTCAAAAGAACACAAATAAGCTGGATGACTGATGCGTGTGAAGTGTTATCTATATTAGGTGTATATTTTAAGCCCTTTTTAACACTTATTTTAGCCAAGTTTTAAATTTATAAAACACGATATTTTACTAACACTAAACACCCATATGGGCAAGTGCACCAATCGTTGAGCGTAGTATAGCGTTGGTAAGATACCGAGGTCGTCCAAGGACACAAGAGCTTTTAGTACCGGTTTATCCTCAACGTCTAATCAAAATAAAAGTTTAGAAAAATGTTTTAAACTAAGAAAAATAAAAACTAACTAAAATGCTGAAAAATAAAAATAAAATAAAAAACAGATAGACAAGATGAATCACTTGGTTCCGACTCGTATCTAGTATAACCTTTGATTATTTCCGCACTTTTGCACATAATTAAGAGATTATCTTAGTTATTGTAGTAGACCCCTCTTTTGAAGGTGACGTTACCCTCACCCCAGTAGTTTGAGTCAGCAAGGATACAATCCTAAAAGGGTGGATTATTGGAAGATAATGAATTAAGTTATTAATGCAGTATTGTGGTAGGCCCCGCTTTTGGCGGTGACGTTACCCTCGGCTAAGTAGTCTGAGTCAGCAGGGATACAGTCTAAATAGCCGGGTTATAGTATTAATAGTAGTTAACTTATGAGGGGATCAAAGAGTTTGGACCCCCGCCATCCAATACCGTGAAGTATTGAAGGAGGTCCTACTAAATTTGACCCAGGTCCATTGCAGGACCTCTAAACGCTGAACAATGGCAAGACCTTTACCAAACCGTTCCCTTAACCCCCGACCAGGTAGCCAACATACCTCCATATAGACCGTGGAGATATGAATGGTGAAAATCCTTTATTTTATATAGACAGTAAAATAATGCCAAGACACCACGGACAAACGATAAGGAAAGATCACCTTCAACATAAGTAACTAGTTATTAAAGTCATTAATACAAAACCAAATAAAAAGTGCAAAAGATTAGAAATAAAAAGTATTATACTAGACACTTTGTCTTCACCAAGTGATGTAAGAGACTTAGGCAAACATGGCCTTGATTGTCAAGAACTCTTACGATCAATCTTGGATCCCGAGACGACTCACACACTCTACGATGGACAATGGATGATGGTGGTGGATGATGGTGTTGTGATGGTGGTGGGTGGTGGATGAAGTGTGAGAGAGGTGGTGTGCCAAGGGATGGTTTGAGCTTGAGCCAAGCACTCCTATTTATAGCCTGTACAGAAGCCTGGACACGGCCCCGTGTCCGCTGGACACGGCCCCGTGTCCACCCTTTTCTCTTTCTTCATTAATACAGTTTGTCTTTATTAGCTCCACACGCCCCCGTGTCCGCTGGGCACGCCCCCGTGTCCGTCTGACACTCTCTCTCTTCATTAATTGTAATTCGCAATTACAATTAATGCGCCTGCTGTACTTTCGCCACGCCCCCGTGTCCGCTGGGCACGGCCACGTGGTGGGCAATAGAAGCTTCTAAAGGTTTGTCTTTTGTGCCAGGGCTGACCATTCTGGACACGGCCCCGTGCTGAGCTGGGCACGCCCCGTGTCGGGCTGGGCACGCCCCGTGTCGGGCTGGGCACAGCCCCATGCTCAGCTGGGCACAGCCCCATGCTCAGCTTTCTTCTTGTTTTTGCTTTGGGAGTTGTTGTCGATGGGGGTCGGGCATGCCAGTTTGTTCCTTTTCTTGTATTTATGTTAGATTTTGATGACTTTTTGCTTCTTTTGTTAATTTGAGCTCATTTAATCCTGAAAATACAAAAGGAAGAAAAAAGTACACTTTTTCCAACATTAGTACTAAAAAGGGGTTAGTTTTATGCCACAGTTGATGAATTTTATATGTTACATTTTGAACACATCAATGACCAAATGGCCTTACCAGCACCATCAACAATAGACAGGATCTCGTGGTTGTCCAAATTGACCATGCCCAAGGTGTTGATAAGAGGAGTTTCGCGGTTGGCCACCCAAACAACTCCACATGGTGATGTGTTCTTAAACCATATCCCCAGGTATCGATGCTTTGAACTACCTGGGCTAAAGAAACCCAACTCAAACTTTTCTTTCTCCGAAACGATGGTCTCGCCATCTATGATATTTTTGTTCACAGCTATGGTGTCTAATGAAGTACATATTCTGAACAGTAGAAAGATGGAGGCAATATAAGGGAGTAACATTACTATTGTTAGATTCATATCAATTCACTAATATTCTTATCTAAACTTGATTATTGACTTTTTAAGTGTTCTGGTTATTTCCAAGAAAGACTTGTTACAAAAAATTCAAAATAATAGTTTGAACAAAGACTTCAATAGTCAAAACTCTTACTAGATGAAATTGAGATAGAAAATACAAAAAATAGATAATGATTTTGAGAGGAAAAGGGTACCTACTACTATTGAACCCTACACCTCCACATCGTACCACCGTACATCCCCACCCCCACACCTCCACAACCACCATCGTACACCTCCACCCCACATCTGCAAAACCCTTGAACTACCCATTTTTTTGCGTTTGAGACGTGGTGGTCTGATTAAACCCAAAGACGAACTGAAGCATCTAATTTTAGGGTTTGGGGCTTATGAGCACTGGATATGGCGATGGTCATTTGGATCCAGAGAGATTGAAGGGAGAGAAGGAGTTTGGATTTTGAATTTTTTGAGATGAAGATTGGATTTCTTTTGTGAGAGAGAACATTAAATAGAGAGATAGAGAGAGGGGATGAGGAGAGAGACAAGCATTAAATGGAGAGAGAGAGTGAAGATTTGATATTTGGGGGAAAAGACTAAAATACCCTTTTAGTTGGCATAATCTGATTGGTTGAGAGTGGTTCTCGTGGTTCTTACAACTGGATGTGGTTTTTATTTTAGCGGCTCCCTATATATATATATATATATATATATGGTGGGAGTTGGCTACAAAGTCCATTTTTCCTACAAAGTGTACAAAGTCATAAAACACCATAACGTCAACCATAAAACACACTCAAAACCCACAAATAACATAGTGGAGGTTACTAAAACACCATATTTGTGGGTTTTGTGTTGTGTTTTGAATGATAAGGCTTTGATTATCGAATGACTAACATTAGTGTGTTTTATGTTGATTATCATATTGTGTTTTATAATCATAGTTGTACGATGGTGTGTTTGAAGTTTTTAAGGAATGTTAGGGTTTGGATATTGTGTTTTAGTGATCTTCACTATGTTATTTGTGGGTTTTGAGTGTGTTCTATGGCTGAAATTGTGGTGTTTTAAGACTTTGTACACTTTGTAGGAAAAATGGACTTTGTATAGCGGAACCCCACCCTATATATATATTTCAAACTTTTATATTGATTAACTTATTATATTAATATTTATAGGTTGGAGTTAGCTACAAAGCCAAGTTTTCCTACAAAGTGTAAGAACATTCTCCATTTGACATGTGGTATTTAGTTATTTTATACAAAAGGGTATAATTGTAATTGCTTAATTATTTTAATTTTGGAAGATTTTATAAGATTTTTATGGAAAGTGAATACCATCTTTGAATTCAAATATGACAGTTATCTTTATACTTAGATGATCACCATTTACATTCACAGTTCATTCGTTTTGAATTAAACATGAAATTCTTGATGCTGTGTTTTATCCGTTGGTTTTTGAAAAAAAAAAATTGAACACTATGCATTGTGTTTTATTTCATTATGAGTGGAGTGAGATTAATCATGAATAAATTCTTTATGTTGTAATAATCATGGTTTTGGATTAAATATGAAGAAATTCTTGACGTTATCAGTTAATTTTTGAAAAGAATAATAATACTATACGTTGTGTTTTATTTCGTATATATGAGTCTGTTACAATAAGCATGGAATTTAATCATGAAAATTTCTTGGCGTTGTGTTTTAGCGGTTAGTAACACACATAAAACACACCAGCGGCGTCTTCTGAAAAAAGTTAAATAACACATAAAACACGCCAGTGTCTTGACGTTGTGTTTTAGCGTAGTTTCGGAGGAGAGAAGGTAGAGAGAGAGAAAAAAACTCGCGAGAAAGGTGGGAAGTTATGGTATGATAGTTATTTTGTTGGTGCATATTTGTGACAACAGCTTAGATTTGGTCTTTGGATATCTTGTAATTAGTAAAACGATAAACAGTTAGCGGGTTTAGCTTTGTAATAGTTAATTAAGAGTGATTGGGCCAAACCAAACCCACATAGGGGGATGGTAGGCGAAATGGGCCTAGCCCATGACCTAGCCCATATGCAAAGCTTTGTCCTATATAAACAAAGCTTAGCATTAGGGTTTAGGTTAATCTTCTAATCACTCTTGGAGAGAATTCGTGAAAGACAAAGGCTTGGACGAATTTGAAGATCTTGATTGATTGTAATCGTTTGAAGATAATCAATAAAGATCAGGTTTAAAGTGATTTCGGTTTTCTACACATTTTCTGTGAAATCTGATCTAGGGGATTCCGCACTCTAGGTTAGATCGACGATTCTGTTACGATCCGCACGGCATACGGGACCAACAATTGGTATCAAAGCGTCAGGCTCTTGATTTGCTCGGTTCAGAATCGTTTTCTGCAGAAAATCGAAGTTTTGGACGTGTTTTGACGGCTGTTCTAGGGTTTGCTGCTGATTTCGGACAAAATTCAAGGATTTCGGATAGGAATATTGCATTTCGGATTGATTTCGGACAAGAAATCAGTCATTTCGGACAAAACAGCATCAATTTCGGACTATTTCGGATCTCCTGACTGCATTTTGGATATCCTGAGTTGCATTTCGGACCAGGTTGATTTGATTTCGGATCAGTAGGCTGCATTTCGGACCAGAACTAGTTGAATATCGAATAAAACAAGGGATTACGGATCATTTCGGATTGAGGGTTGCTCATTTCGGATCTTTAAGTCTCATTTCGGATTTGTAGAATCCATTTCGGACCGGTTAAGCGTGATTTCGAATCAGACTGTCCCATTTCGGACCAGTGTAGTTCATTTCGGATTATTTGACAAATCCGGATAACCATTTCGAACTTGAAACCATTTCGGACAAGTGGTGGAATTTTTCTAGGCTTGCGCAAGAAAAATTTCACAGTTTCGTGTTTAGAAAATCAACCGTAACTCATCACAGGAAACCGTTTGCACCGTTGGAATCCTTTGATTTTTAGGACACACAAAAAAGACTCTGGAAAATCCCGAAATAGGTTTTCGACATTATATCTCGTTGGAATCGTAATCTCGAGACGAATCTAACGGTATAACTTGGTAAAAACTGGTTTCGGACTTAAATTTGTACGGTTTCATCAGTCGGTTACGTTAAAATGTCGAACATGTCTAGTTTGAATGAGCTGTTGAGAATGGAGCATGAGGTTGGCACTACCAACAAACCGCCTAAGATGATGAAGGTGGAAAACTATTTGACATGGAAGGATCGTTTTCAATCCTTCATTGAGTATCAGGACACTCGCATGTGGATATGTATTGAAGTTGGGTACACAAACCCAACACATGATTTTGAGGGCAGACCACGTAGAACAGACTATGTGAACATACAAGAGAATGATAAAAAGATGTATGAGGCTGAAAAGAGAGCCTTGGCTGCAATCAAAATGTCTTTACCTGATAGCATCAAGCATACTTTCAAAAAGTACACAAATTCAAAGGATATGTGGGATGCATTAGAGAAACGATACGCGGGAAATGCTGATGTTAAGAAGAATAAGGTTGATCTACTGAAGAAGCAGTTCGCTGTTTTCAAGTGCATGAAACATGAGTCACTTGAGGACATCATCACTCGATACTACCATCTGATGTCAGAATTGGACAATTATGATGTAGAATGCTATACTGACATAGAGAAAAATGACAAGCTGCTGGATGCTCTACCTGCTAAATGGGATATCTACACTCTCATGATCAAGGGAGAAGCAGATTATGACACAAAGGAGCTAGAAGAAGTAGTTGGAAAGCTAAGAGCTTATGAGCTCAGCATGAAGAAGAAGGACACTGGATATGATCAGGTTCAAGATCCAGGGATTTACAATGGGCTTACATCTTCTTCATCTCACAACGCTTCTAGCGACTCTGCTACTGCGTTTCTTTCGTGTGATAATGAGCAGGTCACAGTTAATGAGGATGGTGATGTATGTTTTGTAGCTGCTTCAGGAGGATCAACAGGAGTAAAGAGAACATCAGCTGCTAAGCAAAGTAGTAGTACAAAGTCGATGCCAATGAGTGTGAAGTCTGCTGAAGAACATCTTGCTCTACTTGCTTCGTTTGTTGCGTCTTATGAGAACTACATTCAGGGGAGGATATCTGATCCTACCACTTTAGATGAAGATTATGATCAGATTGACCCTGATGATCTAGAAGAGATGGATTTACAATGGCAGATGGCCATGATTTCGAGACGTGTGAAGAGGTTCATGAACAGAACTGGAAGGAAGTTTGTAGGAAAGAATGTTGGTTTTGACAAGGCCAAAGTCAGGTGCTTTAACTGCCAAAGTTATGGTCATTTCGCTAGGGAATGTCAGAAACAAAAGCATGAGACTTCGAGTCAGAGTTCAAACAATAGAAGTTCATCAAACAACTCTAACTCAAGGGCGTTGATCTCTACTGCAAGAGAGGGTTCATATGACTGGAGTATTCACTTGGAAAATGATGAGAATGTCACTCAGGCATTCATGGCAGAAATTGTGCCAGTTGATGAAGGTGAAGCTACAGTAGATGATGCTAAGGTTGAGAAGAAAAGTGAAGCAGAGGTAAATAAAGCTGATCAGACAACAAATGCTGAAAAAGAAAAGCCAAAGTCTGAGCATGAAAGGGAAGATGAAGCGAAAGATGAAATCATCAAAAGAATGGAAGCTCAACTTGCTGCTCTTATGGCCAACTCAGACAAATCGACAGGAGAGGTAAGTAACTCTGCTACTTCTGTTTGTTTAAAGTGTCGTGAATTACAGGGTGAAGTTGACAGGTTGTCAACTCAAAACAAAAGTCTGGTGAGCGAAATATCTAACGTAAAAGAATCAAATTTCTTTGCTAAAAGAAATGAGTCATCATATTTGAAAAAGATAAAAGGCTATGAGGCTGAAATTGAAGTTTTAACCAGCAAACTAAACGAAAAACTTCAAGTCATAGACTTAGCTCATGACATGATGGCTGAGAAAACAAAAGAGATTTCTGAAAAATGCAAAGAGTTGTCAGATGCACAACTCAAAATTGTTGAACTTGAAAAGAAATTACGTCAATTCAGGGATTCTACTTTTGTTATGAAACATATGATGGGTGGGTTAAAGAAGAGTAATGACAAGACCAGTGTGGGATTCAAGGGTTTTAATGAAGTCCCACCTCCTCTTAGTCATGACTATTCTTTCTTACCTGATGAAGATGAGTTCACAGACTTTTTGTCAACATCACCAAGTAGTTTCACATCTAGTCAATGTGATGTGTCTGAAAATAATGATGCTAAGAAGGATAATAACAGCAAACCTGTTTTGAAAAAGAAAAATTCAAATCCTACGAATAAAAATCCAACTTTTGTTAAAAAGGTTAATTTTGTTCAAGGAAGTGACATGAAATATGAAACAGCTGTTATTGAAAATGAATCAAATGTAGTGTTTGCTAAAAACAAAAAGATAGAAAATCTTGAAACTAAGCAAACTGAACCAAATCCTTCTAAAGCATCATCATCAAAACCAGAATCTAGTTCAAAGGCTTCAGCTGAGAAGTCTTCGAAAAAGAGATCGTGCTTCAAATGTCACACAAAAGGACATGTAGCTAGCTGCTGTCCTAACAAAAAGGTTGAAGCACAAGTTAGTGAGAAACGAAGAGGAAAATCACCTGAGAAGCAAGGTGATAATGAGGAGAAAGTCTCAAATTCTCCAAAGAAATCTGCTCCAAAGCAACAACCGGGTGTTGCTGGTGGTGTAGATAAGGCTGAAAAAGGAACTCCACAAGTTCCTCGTTTCCAAAGAAATCAACCAAGATTTCAGCCTGAATCTACATCAGGCAGATATGAGAGACCTAGAAGTAGTTCACCAAGAATGAACAACCAAAATTCAAACAATTTCAGAAGTCAAGGTCAATATCAAAATCGATACCAAAATAATGGTGGTCGAACTTTTTATAACAATGGCTTTAGAAATTACAATCAAGGTTCTTGGAATCAAAATCAAAATTTTCAAAGGTCACATAGTCCAAACACAAATAGGTACACTCAGGACCAGAGACCTTATGGAAATCAAAACCCCTTTCCATCAACAGGTCCAAGATCCAAGACTCCAGTTAGGAGTGATGGATACTGGATGGATGTTCCTATAGTTGATGAATCTGGAAGACCCGAGACCATTAAGGCTTGGGTCCCCCAATCTAACTAATCTTTTGGTTGGTGTGTGCAGGAGCTGCTAAGGTGGATTATCAACTTATGGTATGTTGATAGTGGCTGCTCCAGGCACATGACGGGGGATGCGAGGTTGTTTTCTGAATTTGAAGAATATGATGGAGGACATGTAAATTTTGCTGGTGCTAAAGGTGGTAGGATTACTGGACGAGGAAAAGTGACGAATGGGAAGATCACTTTGGACAAAGTGAACTATGTTGAGCAGCTTAAACACAATCTGATGAGCGTGTCACAAGTCTGCGACAAGGGTCACTCGGTCCACTTTACTAATACTGAGGCATTGGTGTTGAAACCGGGTTTGGTCATTCCGGAAGATTGGATAGTGATGCGTGCACCAAGGAAAAATGATACTTATGTCATGGACATGGGTGCCAAGGATCCAACTGCTGCGGTGGCGTGTTTGCTGTCAAAAGCATCTGAAGCTGAATCTATGTTGTGGCACAGACGAATGGCCCATATTCATTACCGCAAAATGAATTATATCATAAAAAATGAGCTAGTGAAAGGGGTCCCATTGCTGAGGTTTCAAGTGGAAGATAAATGTCTTCCATGTCAAAAGGGAAAACAACACAAGAAACCTCATAAGTCTAAAACAGTAAATTCCATAGATGCCCCTTATGAATTACTTCACATAGATTTATTCGGTCCAGTGAACGTGAGGAGCATAGGTGGAAAGTACTACTGTCTGGTTGTCACTGATGATTACTCACGTTATTCATGGGTTTTCTTTTTAGGTACAAAAGATGAGACAGCAGAGATGTTGATAGATCTTTTTACAAAATTGGAAAACGTCCATGATGCAAGGATCAAGAGGATAAGGAGTGATAATGGCACTGAGTTCAAGAATCGGATTATGGATCTCTATTGTCTTCGAAAGGGAATAGAACATCAATATTCTGCTTCTTATACTCCTCAACAGAATGGAGTCGCTGAGAGGAAAAACAAGACGTTCATTGAAGCCGCTAGGACTATGCTTTCAGATTCAAAGCTACCAGTTCTTTTCTGGGGAGAAGCTGTGAACACAGCTTGCTACGTCCTAAACAAAGTTTTGACCGTTAAACGTTTTAACAAAACTTGTCATGAACTTATGTTTAACGAAAAACCAAACTTAACAGGCTTTGAACCATTTGGATTACCCTGCACCATTGTTCGAAACAAAGATAAACAAAAATTCGGTGAGGTGGCTGACGAAGGCTACTTTCTAGGTTACGTGCCTGGCACACCGAATAAAAGGGTTTTTAATCTCAAAACTGGTAAAATTGAGGTTGTTTTTAATGTAGAAATTACTTCCTACAAACCTCAACAATCAACGAGTGGTCCTGCTATATTATATGATTATGAAAGTGTGTTTAAATCATTTAATATTCCTGAGGTTTCTGATGCAGATGATTCTCAGCTGATTCAAACAGTGGTATGTGAAGACGATGAAGGCGAGTTCATGCCTAGATCGAATGTTGATATGTCAGATGCTCCGGAAGCTTCCCAAGGCGCTGCTGATCTTGATTCAAGCGATAGTGACTCTGAACCCATTCAGGGGGAGGAGTTTGTTAATCCGTTTGCAAATCAGAATATTCAGGGGGAGGTTGGATCAAACTTGGGTGATAATCTAGAAGTAGATGTTGTTGCTACTACACGAGCAAATAGAGATCATCCAGTTGATATGATACATGGAGATCCTACTGCAGGTGTTCAGACGAGAAGAAGCATAGCAGCGAATTCTGGGTTATTTGTGTCGATTGAGAAGACTGGGATTGTGAACGAGTGCTTGTATAGTTGCTTTATTTCCCAAGAGGAGCCGAAGAACATTCATATGGCTCTTAAAGACAATTCATGGGTTGAAGCTATGCAAGAAGAATTGGCCCAGTTTGCGAAGTTGAAGGTATGGGAGTTAGTGGACCTTCCTAAAGGTGAAAGAGAGATTGGCACTAAATGGGTATTTAGGTGCAAGAAAGATGAAAGAGGAATTGTCACGCACAACAAGGCTCGGTTAGTGGAGAAAGGTTTCAATCAGCAAGAAGGAATAGATTACAATGAAGTGTTTGCACCAGTGGCAAGGTTGGAGGCAATTCGTTTGTTTCTGGCTTTTGCTTCATTCAAGGGCTTTAAAGTTTTTCAACTAGACGTGAAGAGTGCATTTCTTTACGGGAAAGTCCAAGAAGTGGTGTATGTCTCACAACCAGATGGGTTCGTTCATCCAGACTATCCAGATCGAGTGTACAAACTTGATAAGGCTTTGTATGGGTTACATCAAGCTCCCAGGGCGTGGTACGAGACACTGTCTACACATCTGCTCCAGAATGGTTTTGAAAGAGGTCAGATTGACAGTACACTGTTCATAAAGAGGAAGAAGGAAGATTTTCTGCTGGTACAGGTATACGTGGATGACATCATCTTTGGGTCATCTGATGAGAACATGTGTAAGGAGTTTGAACAGGTGATGAAGAGCAAGTTTGAAATGAGCGCTATGGGTGAGTTGTCTTACTTTCTGGGATTACAAGTTGAACAGAAGGAGGATGGGATGTTTATTCATCAAACGAAGTATGTGTATAACATTTTGGATCGGTTCAAAATGAATGATTGCTCTACTTTCAACACACCCATTTGCGAAAATCACAATCTCGGCCCAGATCATGAAAGCACTGAAGATGTTGATCCTACTCAATACAGGGCAATGATTGGTTCTCTAATGTACTTGACTGCTTCAAGACCTGACATCATGTTTGCTGTATGCTTGTGTGCCAGATATCAGGCGAATCCGAAAGAGTCACACATGAAAGCAGTGAAGCGTATTCTTCGTTACTTGAAGGGGAAACCTAAACTTGGGTTGTGGTATCCAGCTGATAGTGATTTGAGGTTCGTTGCTTACACTGATTCAGACTTTGGAGGATGCAAATCAAACAGAAAGTCTACAACAGGTGGTTGTCAGTTCTTAGGAGGCAGGATCGTGTCTTGGCAATGCAAGAAGCAATCCTGTGTGTCTACATCTACGTGTGAAGCTGAATATATTGCTGCGGGTAGCTGTTGCTCTCAGGTTCTCTGGATTCAACAGCAGATGCGCGATTATGGTTTGGATTTCACTCGTACTCCTATTATGATAGATAATAATGCCACTATATCAATCACAAACAATCCCGTAAAGCACAGTAGAACTAAACATATTGACATACGTCATCATTTTATACGGGATTGTGCTGAAAAACGACTAATTGAATTACATCGAGTCGACACAGAAGATAACCTGACAGATCTTTACACAAAAGCTTTTGATAGAGCTCGCTTTGAACACTTAGTCGAACTCAACAGGATGAGAAATCCTGAATAACTGATTTTTCATAGGAATTTTGAAAATAGTTTACTGTTTTTCTTAAAATATCAAAAATACAAAAACATTGAAAAATCAAAAACATAAAAAAAAATAGAAAATCAAAAATGAGTTTTCACTGTGTGTAAAAGGAGAAATGATAGTACATTGGCAAGTTAGACTGTCACACTGAAAATGAATTAAAATGCTTAAGTGTGATAGCAGTTTCATCATATGATGTACCAGTAGGCAAAAGCATGAAATAATCAACTTATCAATGTGATATAAACCTAAATGCACTGAGTATGAGTGGGGAACACATCTGTGGTGTATGGTTTAATGACCTTAAATCTTGCGTTGATAGATTGCCAAAATCTGAAGTTTTGGGTGTTTATACTGTTATTTCATCTGGGGATATTAGGGGTGTCCTTCTGCTGCATCCAGATACATGCTGACCTAGACACACCCAGGATATCTTAAAAGAGCTAAAAATGCCAAAACCCTGAAAATGAAGAAGCTCTCATAGAGAGTCATTCAAAAATGCAAAATGCATAAATCATACTGACGTGTGCGCGACTACACATATTTTTACAATGAAATTACACACGATTGGGTTTTAAATTTATAAAAGTGATTATTACTTTTACATCAAAACACACACGAAAGAGGCAAGTGTACCCCGTCATATATGTAATAAAGTATCGGTAAGAACCAAGTATCGATCCAAGGAAATGGGCGGAGAAATAATACTAGACCTTTGTCACTAAACTGCCGGTAAAAACATAGGTTTGGTTGATTTAAACTAAACTAAAGTAAACATAACCAAATACATAATAAAAACATAATAGATAGTAGATAAAAAGCCTTGCTAAATACACAACCACAGCATGTCAACTAAGTCAGTTTTGGCACTAGAAGCATTCGGTCAATTTTCCAATTTAAGACAATTAGTATCCCTTTCGGGAATCCTAACATGACAATCATTCGGAAAGCTAAAACGATAAACACACTTTAACCACCTAAAATTGTTCTTTAACGTGCAATTGATAAATGTCTATGAAAATCTCTTAAAAATAAGTTAGTCAGCCGTTAGGATTATTCTAACCTCACTTAAACACGGAAAGCGACACCGATAAACACAATGCAACCACCGAGACAAGCATAAACTAGATTAAATCACAACCGAGTTCATTTTACAAATCTTGCACAATAATTCACTAAGATAGCAATTTTGGCCTAAACTACTAACTAGGCTAACAAATCATGGCAAGAATTTATAACGACACCATCTAACCCGTTTAGGTCCTTACGTGACGGCAAGCTCTCTTGATTAACAATAATTACATTTTATTAAATCACTAACCATTTCTAGTATCATGATGCATACATTTAAACCAAGTTAAACTAGTTAACCAAATTCAAAGTTTACTAATACAAGATTAATTAAGCTTCATTTTTCAACTATCTTAACTAACCAAGCATCAATCATCCAACATAATTACTTACAATCAAGAATTCAATATCAATAACAAGGTGGCAAACTAATCATCAAAGATTAACATAGAAAATACTTCAAATGTCATTACAAACAAAGCTTAACATACTAATGGCAATAATCTAGCAAGGGATTGTTTGTGTTTTTGCCCAAAGGCTACAATAATACATAAACAATAATCTAAGTACTTGAAAGATTAACAAAAACATGGAAAGATTAGAAAATCAAACCATAAACAAGTACTAGACTAAGGATCCGGGTAGTAATCGAGCTAAACGAGACAATGTGGCTTGAATCCGGGTGAAAGCTAATGCCTCCGGAGCCTGAAAATCGCCTGTGAAGCTCTCCAAAAATCCAGAATATCGAACAGAAGGTTTCTGTTCTGTTTTTATACTTTTTGCTGTCGCACGGTCGTTCTCCATATGGCACGACCGTGCACTTTATTCAATTATTAGGGATGGGTCACCATACTGCATACGTCATCAGATCGTTGACCAGATTCGAAATGGCACGACCGTTCTTCGTGTGGAACGGTCGTTCAGTTCCGGGTTACATGTTGCACGCCGAGTCGCACCGGTCGTTCATCACCGAGACTCTGTTGGTTCACCGGATACGCACGGTCGTTCCTCAGATGGAACGCCCGTTCTTCACCGAGCTGCCTTGTTTACCTAGAACGGCCAGTCGCACCTCTCGTTCATTGTCGAGATGATCAACTTTGTCGGAGATGCACGACCGTGCCATAGGTGGCACGACCGTGCCACAGGCCCAGTTCAGAATCCTTAACAGAAAGTCCGCAGCTTCGTCGTTTTGTCCGGAAAGTCCTCGTTTTTGCTATCATCTTGGCTGGAATGCAGTTTTAGGCCTGTAAACATAAATGTAGATAAATAAGTATCCGAATGACGGTTTTACGGCCAAAAACGCATAAAATAGGGGTAAAACGGGGAACTAAAATATGTGTAAATTAACGAATATCAAATCTCCCCACACTTGAACCTTGCTTGTCCTCAAGCAAGCTAAACTAAAAAGCAATAAAAGACATAAACAAACAAGAACGAAAATTTACACACTATTTTATTGAAAACTAATATAAACGGTTAGCCGGTTTGTCGAAAGACAACATCAAAAGATTCAAACCCAACAAGCATATGCAATTTAAAAAGCGACAACCAAAAAGCTGTGACTAAACATTTAATTGACTCACATGTTAATCTTCACACAACTCACAATGTTCACACACACTCGGTTTTATTTATGAAACATACATAAAATGTGTATGCGTAAACACTCAACGCCTAGTCAATGAAATGTGCAATATCATAAGCTTGTCATAAGATCTCGTCTCCACCAACTAACATGCAAATAAGTGTAAATCAAGAGGTCTTTACGGGTTGTAACGTTAGGCTTGGGCGAGGGGTATGGAAGTGGACATTTAAAATGGCGAAAATGGTTAAAACTCGGTAGTAGCGTTTAACTAGCAACAAAATAGTACAACTATACATACAACCGCCTTAAAAAGGCGACTAAAGCGCAATCGAGCTAATCAACTAAATTTTAACATTTAAGCATTCAAAATTTCTCGATTTCTATCAACTTCACCCTATTTTAGGGTTTTTTTTTTTTTTTGCATACTAAAATACAATGAAATATAAACAATAACAAGCTAGTTAAACTATTATTTTAACCGAGTTTCAACACTAAAAAGGTTTAAAACATAAAAAGGCTAAATTTGGTTAAGTGGGCGATAATGTGGGTAAACAAAGGTGAACGGGAAGGCTCGACAAGGTTAATCCTAAAGGGTAATATAAGGTGAACGGGAAGCACAACACAAAGAACAAGGTACATAACAAAGGGGTAATCTAAGTGCCTCTATCACGTTTACACAAATCCGCACGTTCAAGGTCTTAACAAGCATACTAGTGACAAGTTCTAAATTGCATATAACATCCGGCTCACTCCTATATCCGTAATGAACAAATATATAACAATCTAGGCTCAAATATGCTCACGTAACGGAAGGAATGGGTAAAAGTGTGAAAACTATCATGTAAGTCTTTCTTTGTTTGTCACGCTTTCCGGTTTCCTTTTTCAAAAATATTTTGCTTGTCGAGTTTTTATCAAGTCCGAAGTTTTCTAAAACATAACCAACCGGTTTATTTACCAACATATATACAAAACACAAGTATTTTTAAATGATTTTTCTGATTTTTTTTTATATGAGGACAAACAAAGTTAAGTTAACAAAGTTAACCCCCTCCCCACACTTGAACTTCGCATTGTCCCCAATGCGAGACCCGAAATATAGAGAAAGGGATAAAAAATACTCCCCTCAAGATGATGTTGGTGCCACGAGACTTCCGAAGCTGAATCTGGTACGTGCTCCGGTCCAAGATCCGATAGATAAAACCTGCGAGTATATCGTGTACACCCAAAATATAACAGAAAGAGAAAAATCAAACAACAACCATAATGTACATAAATACTAACATCCAAACAAAACACAAAGGAAATTGTCTGAAAATACATAACCGGGGTGTTTTAAATAATAGTCAAAATAAACACCCAAATAAAAGTAAAGTACTGAAAGATAAAACACCACCAAATGCTATCACCACCGCCAACTACTCATCATCATCATCATGTCTCGTGCCAGATGGGCCCTGATCGCCATAGCCAGGGGGGTTCCATGGTGGGAACTCCGGAGGGTGCTGAAAATAGTCGGGGTATGCGTGATGCATCTCCCCGAAAAGATAAGAAAACCCTGAACTGACCCCCTGATATAAAGTATCCTGGCGATGCTGAATCTGGTCATGTGTGGCCCGAAGCTCTGCCTGGCTGGCCCGAATCTTGTCCTGGCTAGCCCGGATCTGGTCCTGGCTAGATCTGATCTCGTGGAAGTAGGTACCATGCTGCTCCTGCATCACACGCATATCCTGGAATTGCTGGTAGAAAGTGGGCCAATCCTCATGCTGATGAAATGCATGATGCTGCGGCGAGTGTGGTGGTGTCGGTGGCTGTGGCTCATGCTGCTCTCCCATTTCTTTGTCCTCATCTTCCTCCTCATTTTCCTCCTCAGCTGGAGGCAACGGGTCCCAAACCTCGTTATTCAAACCTCTCAACCTATCTCCCCTATCAAGCTCAGCAATCACCCCCATGAACTTCAGAGACCGGATATCAACATGTACCCCCTCAGTAATCAAAGTGAGACCCCTAAGCACCCCCGGCGTCATATATTGCTCATTGTACGCGATTTCGGTCACGTACTGACCGCCATGAATCTCACTATTCGGGGTCCGTCCCGAACACTTGACAAAGTACTCAGCCATTCGCTCGGCGAGGTTGATTGGTGCTTTGTCAACCAACGCGTAAAGAAAAAGCAAGTCAGGTGTGGGACAGTTACCGAGACTGTCCATGCGTCCGCATATAGAGTGGCTGAATACATGGTGCATCACTCGCACCAGAGGGTCTCAGAGTCGTGAGGCCTTTGACATCCGTGGGTTGTAGGGCTCCCCAATAGCGTTTGCTGCCCAGAATGCATCCCGCGCTGCATCATTAGGGAAGTTGAACTGATCGTTGAAGACGTCAGGATCATCCATGTCGTCCCTCGTGTAAATCCCTAGCCTCCGTCCCAAACGACCAACCGACCACGTATGCCATCGCCTACATAACCTGAAGGTGACCCGCTCCCTGTAGCGGAAATCGGGCTCTGTATGTGCAACCGGCCTCTCATAGGCATATGATGCAAAGAATTCAATGGTCAACTCCCGGTAAACGGGTCGGTTGCATGCGACCAGATTTGCTAGTGACCGACTCATCATGTCGTCCAGGCGATCATACTGGTTGAGGTCACGCATAACTTCCCAATCTAACCAACGGGGGACTCCAAACTGCCCCCGTCTCGCCCACAATGCGTTGCGCTTCGGTATGCACGCAGCTTCTCTCTCAACGTTGGGGTCAAACTGCAGGAAGGGATGGTTCATCTGTAATGAGGAAAAATGTTAGGAAGACAGAAACAGGAGAGAAATGAATTGAAAACAGTCGAGCAGCAATTTATGAAGAAACTGTCAAACTGTACTGGGCGAATGGCACGGTCGTTCTTCGAGACGCACGGTCGTGCGTCTCCGAGAACTAACAGACCAAGCCCAGCCATATCGTGAACAAGCCGGTGAGGCACGACCGTTCCACACGAGGAACGACCGTGCAACTCCGAATCTGCAGACTTCGACCCCTGTACTTAGAACAATCTGATCTTTGCAAAAATTTCAACAAGTATTGGGCTAACAGGGGTCTGCAAATCAACCGGGTGTTCATGATACTTCGATTCAACAAGGGTTAGGGTTTCGATTTGTTTATGAAGAGAACCCTAAAAATTTCCTTGAAGAATCGGAAGAAATCTACACTAGAAAGCAAGAAAACAAGAAATCTACAACTAGGAACGTACCGTGCGAAGAAGGGTGTTAGATCGTGCGAAAAAAACCGTGCGATATGGTGAAAAATCGCCCTGGAACGGTCTGCAGCGGCTAGGGTTCGCGAATGAGAGATTTTGCAGCAGATGAGAGTATATATAATGTGCAAAATGACAAAATTGCCCTCAGCCTGTGGCACGGTCGTTCCTGGTATGGAACGGTCGTGCGATACCGACATCGCTCAAACCCTGCAGCATGTTCTCGGATATGCACCGAGGGTGCGATCCAACGTGCCGGTCCCTCGGAGATGCACGGTCGTGCGACCCGAAGAACGGGCGTGCATCAGCTGCAGATACAGAATTCTCTGCAGAAGCTATTTCCAGCAACCGTTTCGGCCGTTTTTCGCCGATTTTTCGACACACCAACTGTTCTAACAATATTGCAATACAGAACCTTCACCCGGTACGTACGAAAACTAAACTAACTAACGTAAACTACCTAACTAACCTAAATTACGCTAAAACTACAAAAACAAATAAAAGGACAATTTTGCCCTTATAGCGCCAAAGACGCTCCTGCTGCATTTTTGTCGGTGAGTCAGCAGCGTAGACTCATGCTAAATTTTTGTCGACGAGTCGATAGCAAGACTCAAAGCTAAAAACTAGAAAAACTACAAAAACTACTAAAAAGACTAAACTACCCCTAAAGCGCAAAATACGCTCTTGCTACATTTTTGATCCGCGAGTCAGTAGCGTAGACTCTCTCCTCCCCACACTTATGATGTGTGCGGGGTTTGGAGTTCAATCACCTCCACCGCCGATTCTATCGGCCCGGCAACGTACAACTTCAACCGGTGACCATTTACCTTGAATGTAACGCCATCCGCGTTCTCTACTGCAACAGTACCATACGGAAATACTTCCTTAACCGTGTATGGTCCTGTCCAGCGTGAATGAAGCTTCCCAGGAAATAAGCGCAACGTAGAATTGTACAGAAGAACAAGATCACCCGCTTGGAATTCTTTATGGTCCTTCAAGCGTTTGTCGTGAAGTTTCTTCGTGCGCTCTTTGTAGAGTACGGAGCTCTCATAGGCTTGGTGCCGCGATTCTTCCAATTCATGAATTTGGAGAAACCGGGCTTCACCTCCGGTTTTAAGGTCCAAATTCGCAGTTTTCAATGCCCACATAGCCTTGTGCTCCAACTCCACCGGTAAATGGCATGCCTTTCCGTATACCAACCTAAAGGGGGTGGTCCCTATAGGGGTCTTATAAGCTGTACGGAATGCCCATAATGCCTCATCAAGCTTGTCCGACCACTCCTTGCGGTTCGCTCCAACCGACCGCTCAAGGATGCGCTTAAGCCCACGGTTCGTGACCTCCACCTGCCCGCTCGTCTGCGGATGATAGGGCGTGGACAAACGGTGATGCACACCGTATCGGGACAAAGCCTTTTCAAGCTGTGTATTACAAAAATGAGTCCCTCGGTCACTAATGAGCGCTTTCGGAGCGCCAAATCGGGCGAACAAACTCTTAAGAAACCTCACAACTACTCTGGCGTCATTAGTGGGTAAGGCTTGCGCCTCCGCCCACTTAGATACATAGTCAACAGCCACGAGTATGTACTTGTTTCCACGTGAGGGGGGGAATGGTCCCATGAAGTCTATCCCCCAAACATCAAAGACTTCACAAACCTGTATCCAGTTCTGAGGCATTTCGTCGCGTGCAGATATGTTCGTCGCCCTCTGACAAGCATCGCACGCTCTCACCCAACTCTGCGCGTCACGGAAAATGGTCGGCCAGTAAAACCCGGAATCCAACACCTTCTTCGCGGTGAAGTTGGCTCCGTGGTGACCTCCGGTAGGTCCCTCATGACACTGGCGCAGAATGTCGGTCGCCTCAGACCCAGATACACATCTCCTAATCACCTGATCAACACCCACCTTGAACAAGAAAGGGTCGTCCCAAATGTAGTGCTTGAGATCCGAGAAGAATTTCCTCTTTTGCTGGTGAGTCAATCCTTTAATCAGAATCCCGCAAGCAAGATAGTTCGCAAGGTCGGCGAACCATGGCGACTCAACACATATCTCAACACCCATCAAAGATTCGTGTGGGAACTTTTCATTGATTGAATCCCAACGCGAATCCTCGATGTCTCCGTGCTCTAACCGAGACAGATGGTCGGCAGCTACATTCAAAGCACCCTTTTTGTCTTGTATCTCAATATCAAACTCTTGCAGCAACAGGATCCATCTGATTAGACGCGGTTTAGCGTCCTGTTTGCTGAAGAGGTATCTAATGGCTGCATGATCAGTGTATACAACGGTTTTCGAAAGCACTAAATACGATCTAAACTTATCAAATGCGAAAACGACCGCCAAGAGCTCTTTTTCAGTCGTGGTATAATGCTCCTGAGCGTCGTGAAGAGTTTTGCTCGCATAATAGATCGGATGGAAGTGCTTTTCCTTCTTTTGACCTAGAACGGCCCCTATAGCGTAATCACTTGCGTCGCACATGATTTCAAATGGCAGACTCCAGTCCGGTGCGACTAAAATAGGGGCCTCAATCAACTTTTGCTTGAGGAGGTCAAAAACCCTCAAGCAATCATCTCCAAACACGAACGGAGCATCTTTCTCTAACAAACGAGTCATGGGTTTGGCGATTTTAGAAAAATCTTTGATGAATCGCCGATAGAACCCGGCATGACCGAGAAAGCTCCGTATAGCTCGAACAGAGGTGGGGGGCGGAAGTCGTGAAATAACGTCGACTTTAGCTGGATCGACTTCCATGCCCGCGTGAGAAATTTTGTGTCCCAAAACTATGCCCTCCTTCACCATGAAGTGGCATTTTTCCCAGTTCAGGACCAGATTAGTCTCCTCACACCTCTTCAACATTCTTTTCAAATTTTCCAGACATTGATCAAAGGAATCCCCAAATACCGAAAAATCGTCCATGAACACCTCCATGGAATCCTCAATCATGTCGTGGAAAATGGCGACCATACATCGCTGGAAAGTAGCCGGCGCATTACACAGCCCAAACGGCATACGCCGGTAGGCGAATGTACCGAAGGGACAGGTAAATGTGGTCTTCTCCTGGTCCTCAGGAGCGATAGGAATTTGAAAGTAACCCGAGAACCCATCCAGAAAACAATAATATAACTTCCCTGACAGACGCTCCAACATTTGATCAATGAATGTAAGCGGGAAGTGGTCCTTGTGGGTGGCGTCGTTGAGTTTGCGATAATCAATGCAAACCCGCCATCCAGTGACCGTCCTGGTTGGAATGAGCTCATTCCTATCGTTTGTGACCACAGTCATGCCCCCCTTTTTGGGCACTACCTGCACAGGGCTGACCCAAACAGAGTCGGAAATGGGATAGATCATACCAGCATCTAACAACTTAATCACTTCCTTTTTAACGACCTCTTGCATGTTCGGGTTCAGCCGCCTCTGGTGCTGCGCACACGGCTTGAACTGATCCTCCATAAGAATTTTATGTGTACAGAAGGAGGGATTTATACCTTTTATGTCCATGATTTTCCAAGCGATTGCTTTCTTATGAAGTTTCAACACATTAAGCAGCCTGCTCTTCTCTTCTCCCGCCAATCCAGATGAAATAATGACAGGCAAATGACGCTCCTCATCAAGAAATGCGTACTCCAGGTGCGGTGGGAGCTCTTTAAGCTCCAAAGTAGGAGGATCTTCCACTGAAGGCTTCGACTTCACTTCACTTTCGCGATCAATTTCTGTGAAACGATCCGGACTCTGGGGACCATCATCACCAATCTGATAGACTGGCTGCTCTAAATAGTGGCCCTCCTGCGTAATGCCATCTAAGTCCCCACACAACAGATGTGTGTCCGAATCTATCTCCTCGATCGTACCCTGGAAATGCGTGCTCACATAAGTGTCGACGATGTCAACATAATAGAGCGCGTCGTCCTGACTCTGAGGATGCTGCATAGAACGTTTAATGTCAAACGTCACATGCTCATCATCTACTCGGAGTGTGATCTGGCCTGCCACCACGTCCACAATCGTCCGGGCGGTATTCAAAAACGGGTGTCCGAGTATCAGAGGCACTCTCGAGTCCTCATCCATGTCCAGGATAACAAAATCCACGGGAAATACAAACTTGTCAATCTTAACAAGCATATTCTCTACAAACCCGCGTGGATACTTGACAGAACGATCCGCAAGTCGAATACTCATCCTCGTAGGTGACGGCTCACCTAGATCCAACTTTGTAAAAACCTTATAGGGCATAAGGTTTATACTCGCTCCAAGATCTGCTAACGCATTACTGACAGACAAATTGCCAATGAGGCAAGGAAGCGTGAAACTGCCTGGATCTCCCATTTTTGTAGGCAGGCGATTCTGGAGAATAGCAGAGCAGCTTTCATTCATAACCACACAAGACATGTCCTCGAGTTTTTGCTTGTTTGAGAGGATGTCTTTTAGAAACTTCGCATACTTTGGCATATGTGCCAAAGCTTCAACAAACGGTATGTTTATATGCAATTGCTTAAACATTTCGAGAAACTTACCGTTTTGTTCATCCATCTTCTGCTTCTTCAACCTTCCTGGATAAGGCACTGGAGGCGTGTAACCTGTGACCGGCTCCTGGACTTGTGCTGTACTTGCTGGGCGTAGCCTGGCATGCACCTCATCCGGTGTGTCGGTCGGGACCGCTTCAGTGATCGGTGGTGAGTCCGATATGACGGGTCCGGTAGGTTTTCCACTACTGGTCATCACCGCATTCACATCCCTGTGCGGGCCCGGGTTTGTCTCAGTATTGCCCGGGAGACCACCCTGGGGTCTCTTTGACATCATCTGTGCCAGCTGACCAACTTGATTCTCTATGTTCTGAATCGAGGCCTTGTGGCTCCTCATTTCTCCCTCATGAGAGAGAAAACGATCCTCGCTCTGCTGGTAGCGTTTTTCAGCTAACTGATTCGCGCTCGAGGAGCTAGTAAGAAGCTGGGCCATCATATCCTCCAGCTTAGAACTAGACTGAGGGGCCTGCTGCTGGGAACTACTCCCAGAGCCCTGATTCTGATGCGGGTATGAACGCTGTTGGTAGGATTGGTTGTACTGCTGGAACTGCTGACCCTGACCCTGTTGCGCTAGAGCGCGCGGAGTGAATCCCAAAGGATTTTGATTGCCTGTGTTCGCACGCCACCCAAAATTTGGGTGATTTCTCCAACCGGGATTATAGGTGTTACTGTAAGGGTTATTCTGCGGCCTAACTTGATTACTCACGAAATCTACCTCTTCGTGGCCCTCGTATCCGACTCCCTGAAAACATGCCCCAGGCTCGTGTGACGCACCACACTGGTCACAACTCGAGCCCGCATGCGCAATCATCTAGGACTTGTCGAATCTCGATGCGAGAGCCGAGATTTGTGCAGTAATGGCCGTATAATCGTCTACAGCATGCACTCCTACGCGGGATCCTGAGGATGATGATGTAGCCCGACTTCTATCTCCTTCGCGGCGAGAGCTAGACTTCAACGCAGCCTTTTCAATGATATCGTAAGCCTCATTGGGCGTCTTTGTCCCCAAATCGCCTCCTGAATTCATATCTAATCGCTCCTGCGTATTGTAGCTAAGCCCCTGATAGAATGTCAAGACTAGCTGTCTCTTGGTGAACCCATGATGTGGAACATCAAGTAACAGATCCTTGAATCTCTCCCAAGCTGCATGCAACGACTCCCCCTCATCCTGACGAAAGGTCACCACTCGGTTCCTTAACTTGGTTGTCTTCTCGGGTGGAAAGTACTTTTTCATAAATAGCTCCGCCAACCCATTCCAGGTCCTGATGGACCCAGCTGGCAGTGACATAGGCCACGCTCTGGCTTTGTCACGCAGTGAGAAAGGAAACAACCTTAACCGAACGGCATCCTCTGAAACATCCCTCATCTTAAACGTGGAACAAACTTCGAGAAAAGCCGCAATATGTCGTCCGGGATCCTCATGTTCGCGTCCGTCGAACTGCACCGAATTCTGCACCATATTAATTATACTAGATTTAATTTCAAAATTAGGTGCATCTATAGTAGGTCTAAGGATACTCGGCTCTAGGCCTGTCGCTCCAGGCTGATTAGACTCATTCAACGGTCGCTCATCGTCTGCCATGATTATGTTTCCTCCTGAGCCCTCGGCTTCAGTAGGTACCACCGAATCCGGTCCACCACTGGCGAGCAGTAGCCCAACCGCACGCCCTTTTGCGCGAAGACGCCTCCGAAGATCACGTTCGGGTTCGTCTGACGGTTCAACAAGTTCTGGAGCGGGGGTCGAGAACATCAACCTGCAAACGAAAATCTGACATGGTGAATATTTTATTAATTAAATAATGTTGTTTTTTTTTTTCAGCTGAATAGAAGCAGAAAGTTATTATAAATGGGCTGAAAATTTTATAAAAATCCGAAAAATGGGCCCGAAATTTTATAAAAATTCAACACAATAAATAAATGAATTGACTAATACAAAAATGGCTTTAGGGTGCCGAAAACCCAAAAGAATAAGTGAATAAATAAACCCGGATCAAATAAATAAATGGAACAAAAATAACGCAAAAATGAATAAATCGAATAAAAACAAGAAATATTATCAAATAAATAAACAAATAAATAATCACGAAAATATTCACAAATATTAACAAATATACACCGATATAACAATGACTCGGGTCGTTCCTAAAGCTCGCCATTTCCCCGGCAACGGCGCCAAAAACTTGACGTGTGCGCGACTACACATATTTTTACAATGAAATTACACACGATTGGGTTTTAAATTTATAAAAGTGATTATTACTTTTACATCAAAACACACACGAAAGAGGCAAGTGTACCCCGTCATATATGTAATAAAGTATCGGTAAGAACCAAGTATCGATCCAAGGAAATGGGCGGAGAAATAATACTAGACCTTTGTCACTAAACTGCCGGTAAAAACATAGGTTTGGTTGATTTAAACTAAACTAAAGTAAACATAACCAAATACATAATAAAAACATAATAGATAGTAGATAAAAAGCCTTGCTAAATACACAACCACAGCATGTCAACTAAGTCAGATTTGGCACTAGAAGCATTCGGTCAATTTTCCAATTTAAGACAATTAGTATCCCTTTCGGGAATCCTAACATGACAATCATTCGGAAAGCTAAAACGATAAACACACTTTAACCACCTAAAATTGTTCTTTAACGTGCAATTGATAAATGTCTATGAAAATCTCTTAAAAATAAGTTAGTCAGCCGTTAGGATTATTCTAACCTCACTTAAACACGGAAAGCGACACCGATAAACACAATGCAACCACCGAGACAAGCATAAACTAGATTAAATCACAACCGAGTTCATTTTACAAATCTTGCACAATAATTCACTAAGATAGCAATTTTGGCCTAAACTACTAACTAGGCTAACAAATCATGGCAAGAATTTATAACGACACCATCTAACCCGTTTAGGTCCTTACGTGACGGCAAGCTCTCTTGATTAACAATAATTACATTTTATTAAATCACTAACCATTTCTAGTATCATGATGCATACATTTAAACCAAGTTAAACTAGTTAACCAAATTCAAAGTTTACTAATACAAGATTAATTAAGCTTCATTTTTCAACTATCTTAACTAACCAATCATCAATCATCCAACATAATTACTTATAATCAAGAATTCAATATCAATAACAAGGTTGCAAACTAATCATCAAAGATTAACATAGAAAATACTTCAAATGTCATTACAAACAAAGCTTAACATACTAATGGCAATAATCTAGCAAGGGATTGTTTGTGTTTTTGCCCAAAGGCTACAATAATACATAAACAATAATCTAAGTACTTGAAAGATTAACAAAAACATGGAAAGATTAGAAAATCAAACCATAAACAAGTACTAGACTAAGGATCCGGGTAGTAATCGAGCTAAACGAGACAATGTGGCTTGAATCCGGGTGAAAGCTAATGCCTCCGGAGCCTGAAAATCGCCTGTGAAGCTCTCCAAAAATCCAGAATATCGAACAGAAGGTTTCTGTTTTGTTTTTATACTTTTTGATGTCGCATGGTCGTTCTCCATATGGCACGACCGTGCACTTTATTCAATTATTAGGGATGGGTCACCATACTGCATACGTCATCAGATCGTTGACCAGATTCGAAATGGCACGACCGTTCTTCGTGTGGAACGGTCGTTCAGTTCCGGGTTACATGTTGCACGCCGAGTCGCACCGGTCGTTCATCACCGAGACTCTGTTGGTTCACCGGATACGCACGGTCGTTCCTCAGATGGAACGCCCGTTCTTCACAGAGCTGCCTTGTTTACCTAGAACGGCCAGTCGTACCTCTCGTTCATTGTCGAGATGATCAACTTTGTCGGAGATGCACGACCGTGCCACAGGTGGCACGATCGTGCCACAGGCCCAGTTCAGAATCCTTAACAGAAAGTCCGCAGCTTCGTCGTTTTGTCCGGAAAGTCCTCGTTTTTGCTATCATCTTGGCTGGAATGCAGTTTTAGGCCTGTAAACATAAATGTAGATAAATAAGTATCCGAATGACGGTTTTACGGCCAAAAACGCATAAAATAGGGGTAAAATGGGGAACTAAAATATGTGTAAATTAACGAATATCACGTACCAAAAAATGGTATTTGTCTTAGCCCTCGTTAGATATTTTGGTCTCTCTGCTGTACGGAAGTACTGACCTGTTCACCAATTATCTAAACGTTGAAATACAAAACGGATGAATTCAGTATACTCACCTACTACGATGAATCTTTGTGCATACCTTGATCGCGGGGGTATATCCTGAAGTGGGACACGCTAATATATCAGAATTAATATTACCTTAATGTATCATACGGTAATGGTACTTGAAATGTTCATGCATTTTGTTTAAGTGGACAAACATTCTGGTAATCGTCTTGAACTGCTTTTCACGGAAAATTACATATAGAATTAACTATTGGTGTGAACCAGTTTGATTGTGCTGATATGATCTTCTTACCGGTGATTCTCATAAAAATAGAGTGTTTATTGCTTTTCGTATTTATTTGCTTTCAGAAAATATAAAAATACAAAAATAGTGTCTTTTTCTGTTAAAATTCTTAATGTACGGAAAACTGTTATTCTTGGAGGAATTGTTACCGATAGGGGGAGACAGTGTTAGTAAGTGGGTTCAAATTTTTCAAAATCATGCAGGTTATAAGGTGTTTGTTTAAAAAATTTGTGCGTGTTGGTGTTAAATTGGAAAATGCTTAATCTGTTATACAGTTTAACAAATCTCTTGAATAATAATAATTTGTTTAACTTATGTTGAAAAATTCTTATGGTTTCTAGAGATGTTTGTTTTATAGTAAACAGATTGAAGCAGTGTGTTGCTGAGAAGTTGCTGTGTTGCTGAGAAGTTGCTGTGAAGATGAGAGTTTGATTGGATGCATGGTAGAACCTCCTTTCTACATTACAGACAAAGTTGAAGAGTTGAAGATTGCTATACAAAAGCTGAACTGGAAGTTTACTCAAACGCTAAAGTTTTTGAAGATTTGGTGATTGGATGCATCAGCTTAGGGGGAGTCTGTTGCTGACAGAAGCTGTTAAAGCTGAAGCTATCCAAAGACCAAAAGACTTGGAGATTCTAAAGACTGAAGTTACCTTTGCGAGCTATTGTCAAGGGGGAGTTTGTTGGTGCATATTTGTGATAACAGCTTAGATTTGGTCTTTGGATATCTTGTAATTAGTAAAATGATAAACAGTTAGCGGGTTTAGCTTTGTAATAGTTAATTAAGAGTGATTGGGCCAAACCAAACCCACATAGGGGGATGGTAGGCGAAATGGGCCTAGCCCATGACCTAGCCCATATGCAAAGCTTTGTCCTATATAAACAAAGCTTAGCATTAGGGTTTAGGTTAATCTTCTAATCACTCTTGGAGAGAAATCGTGAAAGACAAAGGCTTGGACGAATTTGAAGATCTTGATTGATTGTAATCGTTTGAAGATAATCAATAAAGATCAGGTTTAAAGTGATTTCGGTTTTCTACACATTTTCTGTGAAATCTGATCTAGGGGATTCCGCACTCTAGGTTAGATCGACGATTCTGTTACGATCCGCACGGCTTACGGGACCTACATATTTCCTTATTTAAAACAAGTTAAATGACACATCTACCTCCAATCAATTAAATTAATCTACTTTTAAGACACATATATTACCAAAATGTCATCAAGATGATATCAACCGTCAAACACACTCATTCAATTGTCAAGATCACTTCCTACACTTTGTAGGAAAAACACACTTTGTCGAGGAACCCCACCCTTATATTTATTAAGAATATTAAATTATATATAAATTATAATGGTAAGAAAAAAATCTATTTAAAAATCCCGACGAATATCTTTTAATGACTAACGCGTATACCCGATACCCGAAGGTAATTACCCGATATATACCTGACGGATACTAGACCGAGTATGAATACGATTTTATAACTAGGCACAAGTTTGAGATTACTAATACCCGGCACAAACCCAACACCTTGCCATCCCTATATAGATTGTTGAAGTTCCTTGTCCTACTTCGAAAACTTTAGGATTAAGCAACTCACCTTTCTACCCTATAAATAGTCACTTTAGTCTTTGAATTTAGAATTACCTCTTAACCAAGCATTCAGGAACAAGAACACTCTGGTATTAGAGAATCCTGAGATTTCAATACCCATTTGGGTGTTGTTAGGAATTATTTTGGAGCATGAGTATCGAGAATATACACCAAATTATCGTATATAGTTTTCAGGTATATGCTCGTTTAAGTTGATATCTAGTTTATTATTATTATTATTATTATTATTATTATTATTATTATTATTATTATTATTATTATTATTATTATTATTGTAGTTGTTGTTGTTGTTATTGTTATTTTTGTTATTATTATTCTTATTATTGTTGTTGTTCTTATTATTATTACTACTACTACTACTACAACTACTACTACTATTACTACTACTACGACTACGACGACCACTACGACCATGACGACCACGATGACCACGACCACCACGACCACCACCACCACTACTAGTATTATTATTACTATTATTATTATTATTACAGTTCTTGCAAATCCAATGGAAGGGGTCATTTACATGTTACATTCATATTCATAGTATAAATAAAAAAACGACTAAATATCTAAAGCATGAATAGAAGCTTAAATTATACACATATCCTGATGATGTTTTGATGTATATCTTTTAACATTCGCGAGTTATGTTCAAAACAAGTAGAATGTGGTTTCCATGATGAGTTTGTGATGGTACGTACTTGAGTTATGTTCAAAACAAGTAGAATGTGGTTTCCATGATGAGTTTGTGATGGTACGTACCTGATCATAGACAAGAAACTGATCTCCCCAAACGTTGGGAGGAAATTTAGCAGTGGGGCGCTTAACATCCTCTTGCTCAACTGCAGACATTTTTTGTGAGAGATTTAGATCGATAAATGTCTACTAAATTGGTTGAATTTGAAGTAGAGGGAAAGGGTATATATAGCGGATGGTGATGGCATCTTTATAACATCTTTTGTGTACAAGTATGGAAAATATAAAACTAATATCCTCATGGTTAATAAAATTTATTTATTTAAACATATCATATGGAAAGCCTTGGGGTTTGATAATTATTTTCCTCAAAAGAATATGATTTACATTCTAGAATATATTGTCACTACAGTGAGGGAAATTAGCAAACCGAAAAATAACTGTACATTAACTTGACAATCCTATCAAAGAATAAAAAGAATTTTCGTCGACGAGAAACTGGATTCCGACTAAAAAAATCACATTGACGTTATCACAACAATGTAGGCCGGTCAAGCTAGAGAGCATTTAGATCACATAAGAGGTGTGTAATCCAAATAATTTCAACCACAATGTTTGTCATGGCTCTATTATTGAATTCACTACTAGAACAAGAGACAGTGGGCTGCTTTTTAGCACTATGAGATTACCACTAGGAAGATCATAAGTGTAGAGACGAGTTTCAATACAAGGAGCCAATCTCTATCTGAATAGTCTAAAATTGAGTAATATCTAGGGCGGGAAAATAGATCACCAAAGGTAAGCATACCTTTGACAAACCAAAGGATGCATTTAACCAATGTTAGCTATAGAGAAAAAGGCTAGCTTGATTTACGGCATTGGAGAGATCCGGCTGAGAAATAGTAAGATATTAAAGATCCCCGACTAAAGAACAATAATAAGTCACTACTAGAAAAAAGGACAATTTCCTACAAAAATTTCTTACACAATTTTTTTCGTCACAGATTACTACACTATTATGACGAATTTCCTACAAAAAAAAATTTCAAGATTTTGTTACAAATTTTCGATGCATCCATGACGAAAAATAAGAAAACCCTAATTAATTGACAGTTACGTAACAAATCTATCGGAAATAACCTACAAATTAAACAAAAGAATAAGGGAAAATGATATCGTTTCCTACACATTTATGACGAAAAATAAGAAAACCCTAATTAATTGACAGTTGCGTCACAAATCTGTAGAAAATAATCTACAAAAGGTTAATTATTATTTTTTACTGAATAAATATTTATATAAGCAAAAAAATAAGGGAAATTAATATCGTTTCCTACACATTTATGACGAAATATTTATTTGTTAATTAACTTCTAATTTATTTGTAGGAAGTGGGTCACAAAAAAAAAACCCAGTTTCCTCGGAAATTTGTAACAACACTTCTAATTTATTTGTATGAAGTGGGTCACAAAAAATACTCAGTTTCCTAGGAAATTTGTAACACTTCTAATCTATCTGTAGGAAGTGGGTCACAAATAATGTTGTATTAAAATTTGTTAATTTTTCTTTTTGGTCGAAAATGTGTAGCAAAAAAAATAAATCCAAAAATATAATAATTAAATATATTGTAGGAGATTCGTAGCAATTTGCGACGTAGTAGTTTCGTAGAAAATGTGTAGGAAGTTGCGTAGGAAATGCGTTGAAAACAGGTTTCCTACGAGCTGTTTTCCTACATCAAGTGTTTGTCATAAATGCGTAGAAAAGCCAGTTTTATGACGCATTTCCTAGGAAAACTGGTGTAAGAAGTTTCAGATTTTCTAGTAGTGAGTAGAACCATTAAAGGGCTCGTCTTCATCTAAGAAACCATGCATACAGTACTTGTTTAAGACCATACAAGGCCTTGTTCATTCGACAAACATGATTTGGACAATTAAGGTCAACAAAACCGGGCGGTTGTTCCATAAAAACGGTCTCGTTCGGTTTTCCATTCAAAAAAGCATTATTAACATTTAGTTATTGAAGAGCCTACGAGCTAGAGACCGCAAGAGATAACACAATTGGAACACTAGAGGCCTTGCCAACAACCGAACTTAACATATAAGAAAAATCGAACACGGTAACTTGAGTAAACCCTTGGGCAAGACAAGCCTAGTAGCAATCTATTTTTCCATTGGAATGATACTTTGTATGAAACAGACATTTAGATCCAACAACATTAGCATATAAATGGTGTGATACCCTAAACCTTGATGTAATAGTTATAAATGTAAGATATATGAAATTTATATTTCATGTATTATCAAACAAGTAAGATGACAATTTTAAATATAAGCTATCTAGTTGTGATCCACATATATATGTTTAGGGATGGTAGAAAAGCGTGAGCCTAACGGGTAAACTCGTAGCTTGAAACATCTGGGTTGTATACCCAAAACCCAATGAGTATGGAATTGGAAAAAAAATTCGTGGGTATAGCACGGGTATGGGATTAGTTAATACTCGACCCGATTACCTTAAACTAGATAGCCGTTTATCCGAACCAGACACCAGAAACATACCCCCAAAAATATTTAATTTATATTTGTTTTTTTCCCTTAACACGTGTTTAATAATTCTTCACTATAATAGCTTCACTACTTAGAAAATAAACTTTTGTTTTGAGATATATATATATATCTTGATGATATTATTTATATTTATATGTTACGAATACAAATTATCTTTTTAAATTTATATCATCATGATATATACACATAATAGCATCACTACTATGCCTATGCGATGATCGAGGGGTCTAAAAAGCCCACTGCTGGTGATGGTTGTGAAAAGGTCATCAATGGCATGTAGTGCCCTTGGCCCAATATATCACAACCCATGTTTTATGTATGTCAATCATGTTTTGTAAACTATGTAACATGAACTCACCAGCATAATATAACTGACGTGGTTTTGAGTATGCACGTCACATGTAATCAGAGAGATAGTCTTATGAAAAAAAGAGAAGAGATTGTAACTCGAAAACCTAGAAGTTCTTAGTTGTTTAATATTGTAAATAGTTTATGTGTGGTACTCATATATTATTAGTTGTAATGAATGTTATGTTTGCTTCCCCTATAAGTGTATCATTTGTGCATGATCGCCTGATGTACAGACTGGGTGTTACACTTCGTATCAAAGCCCAAGGTTTTAGCGAAATAGGTATTATAGGAATGCCTAAGCTTTAGTAGAGAACTATAAAAAATATCGGACTCTTCTAGACCAATTAATTATATTACCATGACTAATACTCATGACTCTCGGGTTATATGTTAGATAAAGAAAAGGGGTAAGTTGTTCGTAAGAAAAGCACTTACTGGACTCTTTAAGTAAGGTAAGAAGAAATCAACCTATGTCATGTCTTTTATTCCTAGAACATGTACTATATAAATGTTTTCGTGTAATCTGAGTGTTATCTTATAAAAATGTTTGTTACATACTAGTAATTTTTGTATAATTAAATAATTCCATAGGTAAAGACAAATGTTAGGATTTGGACATGAACAAGGGTTTAGACACAAACAAATTAGTAGTAGGAGAGAGGAAGGTTCCCATAGGGCCTGAACTCCCTCCTACAGTGGTACATCTTGATCTATTATAAACATGTTTCTAAACGTTGAAGCAATCCGTAATATAGTTGTGGAAGTGGCAAAGAAAATAACAAATACCCAAAGTAGTTTTGTTAACCAATCAGAAGAACAAACAACCTGAAGAGAGCCCGGCTACCTCTACGCCAACACAAAAAGGGGAAAGAGTGGAAGAAAAGAAAAAGCCTATTGTGACTTTACCACTAGAAGGAAAAGCTGAAAAACCATATCATAGTACACTTATAAGCGCTTCATGTCCTGTAAAACTTCCATCTTTCGACGGAAGAAAAGGAGCGATGGTCCCAAAACTGGCTCAGTCGAATAAAGTGAGTATTAAATGTATGTGACTGTAACGACCACAATAGAGTACGGTTCGTCGTACATATGTTTGAAGTTGAAGCCCTTCACTCGTGGAACTTTGTGGTCCAAACAGAGGGCAAAGAAAAAAATAAAGAGATGAACTGGGAGGAATTTGTCCATAAGTTCCTTGTTAAATTATGTCCTCCCAGTGAAAGCAACTGGAAGTGGAGTTCTTCCGGTTAAAACTAGGAAACAAGACATATCGAGAGTATGTCACTTGTTTCGATGAAATATCTCGACCGTTTCCTCATTTAGCCACAACTCGGGAACAATTGATCACTAGGTTCATTTAGGGCCTACCCTCCGAAATGAACGTACTAATTAAATACAATTCCCAAAACATTTTATGAAACAGTCGAAGCCAGTGCCATCATGCCTGCCAAGATGTTGCAACAACAAGCAAAATCCTCTGCACCAAAAAGAAAGTAGGAACAAAGAAAGGGGGAAACCATAGATAATCACTTCAAGAAACCTAAATAAATCCCTCCGTGTAAAATTTGTTAGAAGAACTACCTTGGTCCTGCAAAGCATTGCCATGCCCCCAATTGTAAGAAAATAGGACACCTCCTTCATGAATGTCGCTCGATTTAAATCTTTTCGGTCCAAGCTTCACATAGGAGGATGATAAGTTGCAACGAAGATATAGGACAAAAGCCACAAATTTACGACTTTTAATCGTAAGTTTAGGGTAAACACTTACATAATACCCTAACTTTTACGTAAAGTAACAAAAGTTTTCCAAATACAACCGTAACATTACGATTTTAAATGAAGATTAGGTTACGAGATACGTTCAGCTTGCGAAGGCATGTTAGCCAATTTACAAAAGTACTTAATTAACTAGTATTTATTCTAAGTTTGTTGCTATTTAAATGAAGATTAGGTTACGAGAAACGTTCCGCTTGTGGATGCATATTAGCCAATTTACATAAGTACTTAATTAATTAGTGTTTATCCTAAGTTTGTTACTATTCTATTATTGTCATTATTCTTGAGTTTTATTAAGATGGTTATTGTTATTTCATTCTTATAGCACCTCTAACATATGTAGGTGGATACCATTGATTCATATATGATAACTAGCAGGCTGCCCCCGCGATGCGGCGGGAGCGACCCATTGTATTGCGATACTCGTTTTTGGTAGTTTTCTTATTTATATAATATTTATTGTACCATCATTGTGATAGATATACATCAAAAAACGAAGTGACCGGGTAATCCATTTCATTGTGTTGTGCATGGTTTAGTCAGTTCGGTTATTATCCTCATTCGAAGCCGAAACCAAAGTCATCAGTTAGTCTATTTTATTAACCATTTGGTTCTCGGTTAATCACTTCAGTTTATTCGGTTAGATTAATGGTTTTTTGTTTGGTTCAATTAATTTTCAGTTAATAGCAAAAATCAAACTTGGACTATAACTTTTGCTTAGAAATATATGAAATTGTGATATAAATACATGAAATGAAAGTATAAATATATGAAATGGCGATATAAAATATGAAACATATGAAAATATGAATGATTTTGTTCAGGTAATTTTGGTTAAACGAGGGTACAAAAAAATTGATAACCAGTTTTTGTTTGATTTCGGTTTGGTTTCGTATGTTTTCGGTTTGGTTTAGGTTAACGATTTAGTTATTGCACACCGATAACCAATTTGGTTAATAACAAATAGGTGTGCGTGCGATGCGGTGGGAAACATAGACATTGCCACAATGTGCATTTGTTCAGTTGGTTAGTTTATTATCCTCGACGAAATTGAGGTCATCGATTAGTCTATTTTATTAACCAATTCGTTTTCAGTTAATTGGTTTGGTTTATTCAGTTAGATTGACGGTTTTCGGTTTGACTCATTTAATTTCGGTTAACAGCCAAAACCAAACTTTGGCTAAAACTTTTGATTAGAACTACATGAACTGAATGTATAAAAGCGAGAAATATATGAAAATATGAATGGTTCTGTTCAGTTAATTTTGGTTAAATGAGGGTACAAAAAATCGATAACTGTTTCTGGTTAATTGGGGTTTCGGTTAATCAGTTTTCAGTTACTTTCGTTTTTGGTTGATTTCGGTTAACGATTCAGTTATTACTCATCCTTAAATACTGTTAATCACGTAACATATCATTTTTTTAATTTAAAAAACTACAACAATACTATACTCAAATTAAATAGAATAAAATACTCGTTTATATGGTGTATTTAAAAAAAATCTTAACGTACCAAAAAGTTATGAACGTTTAAAAATCCGGGGGGTTAGGTTTTTTATAAAGGAATAAAGTGTAACTGTTAACTAATTATCTATAATTTTGTTAAAGATTAGATATTAAAGTGTAATATATATAAGAGGATTAAATTGATGGTATTTAATCAATTGACATTTCGTAGCTGTTAAACATTCTGGGATACTAAGTACGTTGGGCTTTAATCACTTGTATACTAAGGCATCATCTACTTGTATCTTTTAATCTACACGTCAATACTAACTGTAACACCTCGTAAAATCACATCCAATGATGTATTGACACGTGTAATAAACTCTAATGAAGTCAAACATTGAAATTTAGGGACTAAATTTTCGAAAAATCGAAAACTCTGATTATGAAAGGACTGGAAGTATTAGCATACCTAAAATAAGTTTCTAAATAACCTCTTACAATGTTATATTCACAAATGAGCCACTTGATGATCGAGTGTAGCCGTTTGTGTAATTAATTGAAAGTTCGCGCAATAAAGGGTTAAAAGCGTCAACATGTAAATTCTTACCTCTGAGTGATCTTTTAACAAACTCGGAGCTTCATGATATTTATTTACTCTCTCGGGAATGCCAACTTATTGGCCGTCTAAGGTTTTTATGTCTATAAGTAAAGTTACGCGCAACTTTGCAAGTTAGAGAGACTAAAAGTGTCAATATGTTTAATTATACCTCTGAATGACCTTTTAGCCAACCTGAAGCATCGTGATGTTTAATAGTACTCTCAAGAATGCCTAATATGGATTAGATAAGGCTTAAACGCTATTAAACGATGAAATGCGCAAGTTTGCGCATTAGAGGGACCTAAAGCGTCAACTTTTGAATCTACGCCTTTTGATGACCATTTAAGCGATCGAGAGTGTCGCAATAATTAAACTCATTCTTAGGAATGCCCATTATGGGCCATGGAAGGCTTGGATATCATTAAACGACATTTCGCGCTACTTTGTGCGATTAAAGGACTATTTGCGTCAAACTGCAAAAGTATGTCGATTCGTATGTTATCGGACCTTCCGGAATATGACCATGAGTTAAACATGCCCTAATTATCCCCTACCTAGCTTAGAAATAGGCTTAGAGGTGTTTCATGCGCAAAAATAAACTTTGAAGTCGTGCAGGGACTAAAAGTGTCAAAAAGTGCACAAGTTTGCATTTTCGCGCATATCTCACATTCTGAGTATACCCGGACACCCAAAAATTTATGTAAGCACTAAAATATTTTATTTTAGTGTTCGGCTTGATAAAATTCCATTCGTCGCGTAATTTGGATCGTTTTTCGCGTCCGTTCGTGTTTCGTCGTAACTAGACGAACAATGCGATCATACGACCAAACGAACCGACATCTGACACATTTTTTAGCATGTTTCAAGTCCATTATGTTTAGGAATCATTGTAGAGCCTTAAAGTTGACTTAACAAGCTTTAAACGTGTCAAAAAATGGACCTAACCAACTGCAGGGACCAAAACAGCAACATCTGAAAGTTCCTTGCTGAACTGTGCAGCCCAGGCGGGCCGCGTAGACCCCCCTTGGGTCTTACGCGGGGCGTGTGAACCTGCCAGATCTGCAGAGTGTGATTTACAGCCATTTACAGCCTGTTCCAGCTTGATCCAGCACTTGCAAATGGTATTTCTTCAATCCTTGGGCACCCATAGTATTAGAAAACAGTGGGTTTAAAGTGTACGGTCCAGATCAAGGCTCGTTTATCGAGGAACGATCATAACGGTTCTCAAAATCCTATAAATACCCCACTTCATTCTTGCCAAACCCACACTTGATTTCTGAATTCTCTAAGTTGGAGACCTTGCTCTTCATACCTGAGAATTTAGGATCAAAACCTCCTTGCTTGGACCCTTTGTAAGTGTCCTTTCGTGCTTAGTTTAATTGTTTAGCGTTTATAGCCGAAAAGTCAAGCGTTTCGATAAACGCTTTGACTTTTAAACGGTTGAGCCATTGTTCGTAACGAACACGGCTACGTGACCGTAATTAGGTAGGTGTTAAACCCTTAAAAGGGCATCTCCTAATTACCACGTTTACTTAGTTAAATTGTCGGGTCAAATAAAAGTCAAACGGGTCAGTTTTAAATAAAAATTCATAACTATTAATATAGAAGCCATAAAATCAGTTTTCTCACTTTAAAAACTTGGTAAATATTAGTTGAACATGTCTAAGCATGTTCAACCCCGACAATTCTAAGTTTAGGCTCAGCTCGGAACCGAAAGTCGCAAAAGTTGACTTTTGCTTTGACTTTCAGTTCTGACCCGATTTAGCTTAGTTTAGATATGCCTTAGGATTCCTTTAGGACGAGGTTATAGGTTAGTGTAACCCTCTGAGGTTATACAACTTGGTTCCTTAGTTATCCGATTCATATGCATGTTTCCGTTAAATGCCTAAATGTTGACTATTATGCCCTTTTAACCTTAAAACGAAATTTTTGAAAATGTGAAAGGATAGAAACCTTCATTACTGATTTATAAACTTGTCCCTAAAATTTGACATCAGTTTGAGGTCTAGATTAGGAGTTATGCTCATTAGCGTAAATGAAAAGCTTTTTTATTAATTAAATGGCGTAATTAGCATAAAGCCTATCTAAACCCAATTTTTGATACCAAACTTTTTACCTACTGATGTAAAATAATATTTTGGGATTTTTGAAGATTTTTATTTATTTTTAGGCTGAGCATAACATGGGGTTCTAGCCTTGATTTGGTAATTGTCGGTTTTGCCCATTTGGCCATAAAATGAGTTTTACATAACATTTTGATACCAAAATTTTTGCTACTGATTTTATATGATATATAAAACATTTTAAGCTTTCTGGAATGATTAAAATATCAGCTTTCTTATAAAACCCGGAAATCGCTTAAAATCGCCTTTTTACGCGTTTTTAACGCATAGTATAAGTTAAAACTATTTTTTAACATATAAGGTTTGATACCTACTGATGTTTTAAGTAAATTTTCATAATTAAACAGTAGGCAAAAGTTTTAAACTCAGAATTCTAATTTTGACCTTTAACGCTTAAGTGAAATTACCAAAATGCTCATTCGGTGCATAGTTTGGTTATAATTAATAAATTTCACATATATGTAATACCCTACTGATATAACTTATTAAAATTAAGTATTTTTACTGATTATATCAGACCTAAACCTCAGATTAATATTTAACCTCTCTTATAACCTTTAAAATGACCAAAATACCCCTACGTGGCATAAATTGGTTTTAAATTCGTTTTGGGCATAATGGAAGGTATCCTACTGATATCACAATATATTAAAGGCATATTAACTTAGGAAACCTGTTCGTGACTCATGTGGTTACCCGTTACGCACTTTTCGCGTTCGGATCGGCTTATGTAACTAGTTTGCATAAATTAGCCGAAACGGGTCAAACCTTATCATTTCTATCTCAAAATCCAGAATGTGTTTAGTTTACCCATACTAAAAAAGTATACAAGCTTGTCGGGTCTAAACCACATTCTAATCCGGTCTTTGCATAATCATGCGTTTTGAACCGTATCTTCTTTTTCAAACTAACCGGTCTAAGTTTAGGCTTAATTAAAGACCCGTTAGGAATCTAATAGGTTATTAAAAACCTTCGTTCCAGATTTAGGAGCCCAGTAAAAGCTATCTGTACTTGCTGATTTGATATACGGATGGGATTGAATTTATATTTAGCTCAGGTAAATACTTTTAACTTATTTTCCCTTATACGGGCTTGGGGTACGGTATATAAAATACCGCTTGGTCGGGCATTGAATTTTTAATCGTATGAAGGTTAGTTTATTGAAATGACCCGTTTAAATTGTTTTGTTTGCTTAAAACCTTTGGGGGTTAATGAACATGTCCCGGATATCCTTGGCATCATTTTAAGAAATGGCCACGACCTAAGCACGGGGTGTAGGCGTACACCCGACAGTGCATATATAAATAATAAGGTATAATCGCCGGTTTCGGGAATAACTCGCCGCGGGACTATATCATGTGGTGTGTCTATTAATCTTTAAACCGGTGTCAATCCGGGCTACTGAATGTATTAGAAACATGTAATTCTTTTACAAGCTTATATATAAATAATTATCCCAAGTCATAACAAGTTTTGTGCCATGTGCATTCAAATCAATTTTCTTAAACATTTTCAAAATGAGTCAGTTAAATTGTATTTACCAGTGTAAACTGACTTATTTTCCCAAAAAGGCTAAGTGCAGGTACTAATCGGAATAGGCTGGCCTCTCCTAGCATCAAATAAAAGTCTCGCAAGCTTAGATGCCTTAAAGTCTGTAGAACAAAGTTTCTTTTTATCTTTTGATCCGCCTGTGGATCTTTTACAACCGTATTTGTAATACTCGATATTACTCTTTATCGGATTGTAATATATTTATCTTTTGCTTCCGTTGTGCATTTAAAATTGTGTTGTTTGACTATGATGATATCAACTACGTCACGATACTCCCCACCGGTAATACGTGGAAATATCGGGGTGTGACAGGTTGGTATCAGAGCCAACATTGAGTGAATTAAACACTAACCTTTTGTGTTTAATCTCAATGACACAGTAGCACATTCCTTGACCTTCTGAGTCTAGACTTAACATAGGAATACTCTCATCTCTATTCGGAGAATTATTGTTTTCAATTCTATATATTTTAATATGTCGCCAAGCAAAGAAGCCGTAATGGAAATTCTCCCAATTTGAAGCCTAGGAAAGGCCGAGCTTCGTACTGCGACTAGGATTAACGTGCAACCAAGGAGAAAACATTCGGAAATAAAATAAAGAAGAGACTCCTTTTACTGAAATTCGTTTCCTTAGTAAGTCCTTATAAGGGCACTCTTATCTTTCAGTCCCTTCGTGGACAACATTATTCCTTTCAAGTCCCGTTTAGGGCAATTCTGTACCTCCTTTGGAATCATTGGAATGTTTTATCTAAATTTTATTTATATCATTATATATGAACATAATAATAACATTCCTTTTATGAGATCTGCCATTATAATAAAATGGCAAAAATCTAAAAAAGGGCAAGACCTAGCCCATGTGTCATTTTAAGACAGGGCCGAGATGGTAGTTCCTCAACTAGATTTAGATCCTTATTAACATCTCAATTTAGGATTGCTCTGCGTTAAATATTAAAATAATCTTAAAGGGGTAACCTAGCCTATATGTCATTTCAGACAAGGCCAAGATGGTAAAACCTATTCAAAAGATACAAATCCTTGTTAACACCTGTAAACATGTTAACATTCCTGGCAAATGCGATTCAATCACATAAATCATCCTTATATTGGATTCTCCCGAAATCCTTTCTTATTTGGTGAATTAAGCGCCCATTAGGGATGTAATGCTTACGGGCCGTATTCATTGTCATATAAGACAAAAGACAGTCGTAGCCTACAACTCCCTGTCAAGAAAAGGCATGAACAACGTTCAAGCCTAAATACCTTGATTCTACAAAATCATGGTTTATAATTTAAAGTTGCCCTTGTGACTTGGCCTTTTGTGCCATAGTTATATTTTAATTAAGTTTAGGATAATTATAAAGAAAATCCTTAATAAAATATATGAAATAAATCAAAATATCATTCCTTTTCTGCCAGTATACATATTAAAAGGAATCTTAAAAGGTATAACCTAGCTTGAATGTCATTAAAGACCTAGCTATGATGGTAGAATCTGTTTAAAAAGAGATTCAGATCCTTGTTAAACATCTGAAAACATGTTAACACTCCCGACAACAGTGATGCGATAAAATCACACTTGTCATCTTCATATTAGGAATTTCCAAACCCATTATTTAGCGTGAATGATCAAGAGGAATCATGGCTAATAAACGTCGAACATGATGAACACATCAAAACATCCATTGGGATGAATACCTTCGGGCAAAGATGTATATATGAAAAAGATAGTTTTATTTCATAACTTATTGTCAAGACAATGAACTATGAAATTTTCCGATCCAAAGGAATCATCGATTATGTTTTAAATTTTCCCTAGTGACAAGGCATCTATGCCATCAAAAAGTCCTTTGGAACAAGCCCTTTTGCTATATATAAAATGTCAGTACGACATTGACAGTCGTGACTTATGTCCCCTGTCTAATAAATATGAAGGAATATATTTCGTTTAAACGCCAAAGATGGTTTATTTAAAAACCTAGGCAAAACATAATCAAACAAATTAAATACTATCTATTGGCCTATATGGTTTATTTGCACCATGGCTATTTAATCATCAAATTCGACAATTCACTATATAATTAAACAAATTATTACTACTTGGTGTGTAGCCTTCAAAGCTTCACCATGGCTGACTCATCTGAAGCTCACAATCATCCAGTTGATCAGAATGATAATGCAAGACTGAACTTAATGGGCACCGAGTTACAGGCTATGTTGGATACAGCCATAAACAAAGCCGTGGACCGAGCATTAAAGGATCATAAGCGAAAGTGCGATAATACCCCAAATAAAGGTTACAAAAAGGGTAAGACCAGTTTAAACAATAACCAGTCCAAGCCAAAGGAGGCAAAACCCAAATGTAAAACCTGCGGGAAGAAGCACTTCGGAAAATGTTTCTATGAACAGACCAGGGGATGTGTCATCTGTAAAGAGATGGATCACAAGACCCATGAATGCAAGGACTTAAAGGACGCCACATGCTATGGTTGTGGCGAGAAGGGGCACATAAAGAACCACTGCCCAAAGAAGGCGACTAAAGGGAAAGGCACTTTAGATTCACAAGCTAAGCCTTGTGGAATTTGTAATGAGGAAGGGCACAAGACTTTGGAGTGCCAAGACATAAAGGACGCAACCTGTTATGGTTGCAATAAAAAAGGGCACATCAAAACTAATTGCCCAAATAAAACCAAGAAGCCTGGGGAGGCTAAGAAGACCAAAGCTGGGGGCTCTCAAATGAATGCTCAAGAGGCCGTTCAGGATGACAATGTCACAACAGGTACTTTCCTTATCAATGACGTTTATGCTAGAGTATTATTTGATTTAAGTGCAGATAAGTCTTTCGTAGACATTAGATTTTGTAAATTATTAAATCTGCCTGTTAAAACTCTAAGCGTTAAGTATGAAGTAGAATTGGCCGATGGTACCTCAGAGAATGCTTCAACAATATTAGATGGATGTTTTATATCCATTAGGAATCATTCTTTTCCGCCATCCTTGTTTCCGTTAAAAATAAGAGGGACTCGATATAGTGATAGGAATGGATTGGTCGTCTTAAAACCAAGCCCATATTGTGTGTGATAAGAAGCAAGTAGTTATCAAGACTCCTTATGATGAGGCTTTGACAGTTCAAGGAGACACATGGTATGGATTGCCTAAGCACTTGTTGAATTTGGTATTTAATACCAAAGCTCCGAGTATGGAAAACTCAGAAGAGATAAACAATAGTCGCGATGCTAGAGATGCGACAAATGTTAATGGTGCACCAAATGTGAACCTCAATGTTAATGGAGTTAATCTCCAAAACGGTAATTAACGCAGCTGTTAGAAAGGCTATGAGAAAAGTCATAAAAAGGTTCAAGAAGCCGAATGCTGCTTGCTCTAAAACACCTGTCCCTGCTCATGAGAAGAGCTTTATTCATACTTCAAATGCGAAGAATAAACTAAATGAAATCATATATGGCAAGGAGCCCCATTCTTTTAGGATGTACTTAAAGGTACTTCGTCTCTTGGAAGTCAAGAGACTTCAATAGTAAAAAGGGGCCATCAATTGAAGGAAATTGTTGGATGAAGTAGAAACCATTAGGTGTATCAGCGGTTATGCTGGAAAGGACACGGTGAGGTATGCATCACAGTCATTCGATGGCAATACCCTTAATTAGAGAGGACATTAAGGAAGTCCACAAGAAGGATCCTTTTATACAACATGGGATGGTCCAAGTTTTAAGGGCCTTATTAGAAAACCTATTATCCGCTTCACGAAATGGAAAAAGATGGGATAAGAATTTTCTGACTCTCACCATAAAAGTTCTAGACTGACGACAGTATGTTGCAAATTTTAATTCATTGGCTGAGATAGTACCCTATTCCATTTACCCAAAATCTAAGCTTAATGCAAATAATTATTGGTGGGTAGCATCGGCAATAAGAGGGCACATTAAGATTTCAATGCCTACTAATTATAAATCCATTAAGGATCTACCTCAGCTACTCACGTTATATAGATTAAGAACCAACCAGTCAAAGCTGAGTCTGCCCTAAAATTTGTCAAAGATTTTACAGCTAAGTTTAAAAGGATTAAGAATGGAGGCGTTTAACCCTCCTGATGAATGATTAGAGGCAGTTCACATTAATAATGACACCAGATAAATCCCTTATTGTGATTTTATTGCTAGGAGTTACGTTTGGTTTCAGGTGCTGCTAAGTCTCTCATAAGACCATAAGCTTAGCAAACTTTTAGAAATTTTTCCATAAGAACCCCCGAGATTAAGCGTAAGGTAAAACTTACAGGCGAAATCAAAAGAACCCTTTTCTTCTGTTCCTGTCAGAAACCTTCATTTGTGGAATTCTAGAAGCATCCCTCCACTAAGTGTAGTACGTCAGTATATATAGTTGCTATCTCTTTGATCTCCATCGATTGCGAATACCAGACGGTATGATAAAAAGCGCCATATGAGGATTGGTGTATCTTAATATGTTCCATAGATTGCTTCCATGCCTGATCAGTATGGAGGTTTAATGGATGGGACCACAAAGATATTCCGATGGTCATACGGTACTAAAGTCAGCTAATGGTATTCAAAGAAGATATCCAGAATGAAATTGTCCAAGTAAATGTCTCCGATTAAGGGATTCGTGGACTCGTAACATAAATGTGTCACTTATCTGACACAGAATATGATAGATGAACTGGAGCCTGAGATTTGGAAAAATCTCTGTAACCCCGTTGTGTCTTGATTATCTTCTCCTAAGACTACCTTATTTATCTCCTGAAAGGCAAGTAGAGTTAAGCTTTATATCCCATTTAGGGCTGTATTATTATGAAATCTCCAAAACGGCTAGTACCATCATTGGAGGAATCGAAACCCTGATTAAGTAAGTTTTAAAATAGAGGATTCATATAGCCTAACTCAATATTCTGAGAATTCAGTATAATTAATTAAGAAAGACGGTCCATCTTGCTTATGCATTGATTACCGCAACCCTATTTAGGCAACAATTAAAAATCGCCATCAGCTACCCAGGATCGTCAATTTGTTCGACTAACGGCGAGGATTAGCTATTCCTTAAGATTAGTTTTAAGCAGTGGTTGGAATAACCATCTCACCTTAAAATAAGCTTTTCTATAATAGTTGTTATGTAAGTATCAAGGCTGCTTCTTTGGAGACCTTGCATAGGTGGAATGTTAAACATCTATTGTTAGACAGAAGATTAGTAAGTCTAATTATCAGGATCTGAAAGTTGCATTGGAAACAACGAATAAGATCATACAAATCCATAATCATCTGTAAGTTGCCAGTATTCGGTAGAAAATCAAAGATTAATGAAAGTAGCAACCCTCCTAAGTTCTTGTTAAGGAATAAGGTTCAACAAAAAGATATCACCCTGGAAGGGTGTGCCAAATTGTTAATTATTAGGCTAGTTACACTCTGAATATATAGAATCATCTGAGGGAATCTAATGTATCAGGATCAAATAGCTCATAAGCTAAAACCTATTTAAGGAGTTTGGCGGAGCACGTAATGCATCACACACTAATGATTTAAGGATGTGTTTCACCAATAAGTCGAGAGGTATTATCACATAATGATATGCAGATTTATGATATGATGAGAAACCTTTATCGATTGAGGATCGACAGGTTAAGAAGCTCCAAAAAGGATACATGTACCTATTATAGAGGTCAACTTGGGAGCTTGCAGAGGCTCCAGATATGCTATAGAAGTTGAGTCCATTCTGCGACAAAACGTACTTCCAGCATCTTAGCAAATCTCGAGGTCGATATTTCTTTTAAGGGGGTGAGGATGTAACACCTCGTAAAATCACGTCCAATGATGTATTGACACGTGTAATAAACCCTAATGAAGTCAAACATTGAAATTTAGGGACTAATTTTTCGAAAAATCGAAAACTCTGATTATGAAAGTACTGGAAGTATTAGCATACCTAAAATAAGTTTCTAAATAACCTCTTACGATGTTATATTCACAAATGAGCCACTTGATGATCGAGTGTAGCCGTTTGTGTAATTAATTGAAAGTTTGCGCAATAAAGGGTTAAAAGCGTCAACATGTAAATTCTTACCTCTGAGTGATCTTTTAACAAACCGGGAGCTTCATGATATTTGATTACTCTCTCGGGAATGCCAACTTATTGGCCGTCTAAGGTTTTTATGTCTATAAGTAAAGTTACGCGCAACTTTGCAAGTTAGAGAGACTAAAAGTGTCAATATGTTTAATTATACCTCTGAATGACCTTTTAGTGAACCTGAAGCATCGTGATGTTTAATAATACTCTCAAGAATTCCTAATATGGATTAGATAAGGCTTCGACGCTATTAAACGATGAAATGCGCAAGTTTGCTCATTAGAGGGACCTAAAGCGTCAACTTTTGAATCTACGCCTTTTGATGACCATTTAAGCGATCGAGAGCGTAGCAATAATTAAACTCATGCTTGGGAATGCCCATTATGGGCCATGGAAGGCTTGGATATCATTAAACGACATTTCGCGCTACTTTGTGCGATTAAAAGACTATTTGCGTCAAACTGCAAAAGTATGTCGATTCGTATGTTATCGGACCTTCCGGAATATGACCATGAGTTAAAGATGCCCTAATTATCCCCTACCTAACTTAGAAATAGGCTTAGAGGTGTTTCGTGCGCAAAAATAAACTTTTAAGTCGTGCAGGGACTAAAAGTGTCAAAAAGTGCACAAGTTTGCATTTTCGCGCATATCTCACATTCTGAGTATACCCGGACACCCAAAAATTTATGTAACCACTAAAATATTTTATTTTAGTGTTCGGCTTGATAAAATTCCATTCTTCGCGTAATTTGGATCGTTTTTCGCGTCCGTTCGTGTTTCGTCGTAATTAGACGAACAACGCGATCATACGACCAAACAAACCGACATCCGACACATTTTTAAGCATGTTTCAAGTCCATTAAGTTTAGGAATCATTGTAGAGCCTTAAAGTTGACTTAACAAGCTTTAACCGTGTCAAAAAATGGACCTAAGCAACTGCAGGGACCAAAACAGCAACATCTGAAAGTTCCTTGCTGAACTGTGCAGCCCAGGCGGGCCGCGTAGACCCCCCTTGGATCTTACGCGGGGTGTGTGAACCTGCCAGATCTGCAGAGTGTGATTTACAGCCATTTACAGCCTGTTCCAGCTTGATCCAGCACTTGCAAATGGTATTTCTTCAATCCTTGGGCACCCATAGTATTAGAAAACAGTGGGTTTGAAGTGTATGGTCCAGATCAAGGCTCGTTTATCGAGGAACGATCTTAACGGTTCTCAAAATCCTATAAATACCCCACTTCATTCTTGCCAAACCCACACTTGATTTCTGAATTCTCTAAGATGGAGACCTTGCTCTTCATACCTGAGAATTTAGGATCAAAACCTCCTTGCTTGGACCCTTTGTAAGTGTCCTTTCGTGCTTAGTTTAATTGTTTAGCGTTTATAGCCGAAAAGTCAAGCGTTTCGATAAACGCTTTGACTTTTAAACGGTTGAGCCATTGTTCGTAACGAACACGGCTACGTGACCGTAATTAGGTAGGTGTTAAACCCTTAAAAGGGCATCTCCTAATTACCACGTTTACTTAGTTAAATTGTCGGGTCAAATAAAAGTCAAACGGGTCACATTTAAATAAAAATTCATAACTATTAATATAGAAGCCATAAAATCAGTTTTCTCACTTTAATAACTTGGTAAATATTAGTTGAACATGTCTAAGCATGTTCAACCCGACAATTCTAAGTTTAGGCTCGGTTCGGAACCGAAAGTCGCAAAAGTTGACTTTTGCTTTGACTTTCAGTTCTGACCCGATTTAGCTTAGTTTAGATATGCCTTAGGATTCCTTTAGGACGAGGTTATAGGTTAGTGTAACCCTCTGAGGTTATACAACTTGGTTCCTTAGTTATCCGATTCATATGCATGTTTCCGTTAAATGCCTAAATGTTGACTATTATGCCCTTTTAACCTTAAAACGAAATTTTTGACAATGTGAAAGGATAGAAACCTTCATTACTGATTTATAAACTTGTCCCTAAAATTTGACATCAGTTTGAGGTCTAGATTAGGAGTTATGCTCATTAGCGTAAATGAAAAGCTTTTTATTAATTAAACGGCGTAATTAGCATAAAGCCTATGAGGTTATACAACTTGGTTCCTTAGTTATCCGATTCATATGCATGTTTCCGTTAAATGCCTAAATGTTGACTATTATGCCCTTTTAACCTTAAAACGAAATTTTTGAAAATGTGAAAGGATTGAAACCTTCATTACAGATTTATAAACTTGCCCCTAAAATTTGACATCCGTTTGAGGTCTAGATTAGGAGTTATGCTCATTAGCGTAAATGAAAAGCTTTTTATTAATTAAACGGCGTAATTAGCATAAAGCCTATTTAAACCCAATTTTTGATACCAAACTTTTTACCTACTGATGTAAAATAATATTTTGGGATTTTTGAAGATTTTTATTTATTTTTAGGCTGAGCATAACATGGGGTTCTAGCCTTGATTCGGTAATTGTCGGTTTTGCCCATTTGGCCATAAAATGAGTTTTACATAACATTTTGATACCAAACTTTTTGCTACTGATTTTATATGATATATAAAACATTTTAAGCTTTCTAGAATGATAAAAATATCAGCTTTCTTATAAAACCCGGAAATCGCTTAAAATCGCATTTTTACGCGTTTTTAACGCATAGTATAAGTTAAAACTATTTTTTAACATATAAGGTTTGATACCTACTGATGTTTTAAGTAAATTTTCATAATTAAACAGTAGGCAAAAGTTTTAAACTCAGAATTCTAATTTTGACCTTTAAAGCTTAAGTGAAATTACCAAAATGCCCCTTCGTTGCATAGTTTGGTTATAATTAATAAATTTCACATATATGTAATACCCTACTGATATAACTTATTAAAATTAAGTATTTTTACTGATTATATCATACCTAAACCTCAGATTAATATTTAACCTCTCTTATAACCTTTAAAATGACCAAAATACCCCTACGTGGCATAAATTGGTTTTAAATTCGTTTTGGGCATAATGGAAGGTATCCTACTGATATCACAATATATTAAAGGCTTATGTGGTTACCCGTTACGCACTTTTCGCGTTCGGATCGGCTTATGTAACTAGTTTGCATAAATTAGCCGAAACGGGTCAAACCTTATCATTTCTATCTCAAAATCCAGAATGTGTTTAGTTTACCCATACTAAACAAGTATACAAGGTTGTCGGGTCTAAACCACATTCTAATCCGGTCTTCGCATAATCATGCGTTTTGAACCGTATCTTCTTTTTTAAAACTAACCGGTCTAAGTTTAGGCTTAATTAAAGACCCGTTAGGAATCTAATAGGTTATTAAAAACCTTCGTTCCAGATTTAGGAGCCCAGTAAAAGCTATCTGTACTTGCTGATTTGATATACGGCTGGGATTGAATTTATATTTAGCTCAGGTAAATACTTTTATCTTATTTTCCCTTATACGGGCTTGGGGTACGGTATATAAAATACCGCTTGGTCGGGCATTGAATTTTTAATCGTATAAAGGTTAGTTTATTGAAATGACCCGTTTAAATTGTTTTGTTTGCTTAAAACCTTTGGGGGTTAATGACCATGTCCCGGATATCCTTGGCATCATTTTAAGAAATTGCCACGACCTAAGCACGGGGTGTAGGCGTACACCCGACAGTGCATGTATAAATAATAAGGTATAACCGCCGGTTTCGAGAATAACTCGCCGCGGGACTATATCATGTGGTGTGTCTATTAATCTTTAACCCAGTGTCAATCCGGGCTACTAAACGTATAAGAAACATGTAATTCTTTTACAAGTTTATATATAAATAATTATCCCAAGTTATAACAAGTTTTGTGCCATGTGCATTTAAATTAATTTTCTTAAACATTTTCAAAATGAGTCAGTTAAATTGTATTTACCAGTGTAAACTGACGTATTTTCCCAAAAAGGCTAAGTGCAGGTACAAATCGGAATAGGCTGGCCTCTCCTAGCATCAAATAAAAGTCTCGCAAGCTTAGATGCCTTAAAGTCTGTAGAACAAAGTTTCTTTTTATCTTTTGATCCGCCTGTGGATCTTTTACAACCGTATTTGTAATACTCGATATTACTCTTTATCGGATTGTAATATATTTATCTTTTCCTTCCGCTGTGCATTTTGTAACAACCCGCACTTTTGTGCGTTGTTACTACTCGTTATACTCGTTACGCCTAGCACCAGAGATTCGGATCATAATGTAACTATATCGTATACATCGCTATTCGAAGGATAATCGCATATCACGATACTACACTATTATCACACTAACACTCATGGAGGCATTGAGTGAGGACCTATTCTACCCTCCTCGGTGGCCGTGATGTGTCGAACGTAAACAATTACCGCTAACAAGGACCCTCGGGTGAGTGCTGTAACTCCAGTCGTCATGACGATGATGACAATACGAGTTAACGGTACCCCGTCAGTCTTTGTGGCACTACACGAAATAACGTTCACGATGACATCAAGAAAGGACCTATACTACCCTCATTGATGGCCGTGCAACGTCGATAATAATCGCATACTCGAATCGGAAACCGACCGTTAATTATCGAAACTTTGGATTTTGGTTACGTAAATACGACCCCTAGTGATATAAATATATAATAATAGCAATATATCGATAATATAAACTAATTATGGACGTACGCGCTTCGAAAAATATCAAAACGATCAAAAACGGAGAATGTCCAGGCGTCAGGATAGCTATCCGGACGGATGGACCATCCAGACGGATGGGCATGCGCACGGATGGCCATTCGCACGCATGGGCCATCCGCACGGATGGGCCATCCGCACGGATGGGCTATCCGGGCCTGATTCTCTTTCCCTCTCCTCTGTTGCCTATAAATACCAAGTCACATCACTAGAACAGTGATGTGACAGCTCCTGTTCAACCAAACTCGCACCAAGACCCTTTTCTCTCGATTCCTCGCGATTCCGGATCAGTACAGACATACTCGCAACCGACTCGAACAAGTTGTATTCCCGCTAAATACGCACTGTGAGTACACTTGACCCCTTTTTAATCGAATTTTGGGTGTAACATACGTTTCTAACAAAACGAACTTATCAATCGAAATATTCAATCAATCGAATTATCACTTGCGAATAACTGTTATGCATAGATATACGTGATGCTAGTTGCATATGTGCTAGGGCTTATACTCGCGACGTCCCACCACGACTAGTATAGTACTATTGCGCCCGACGGGGTCTAGTTATGCCATCGTACATTCGAGCATCGAGGACTTAGTTGGTAGTATCAGTTTTGTGAGTATATATGTCGTGTATTACGTTTATGCATATGGGATTTCGCAGCACTTTTAATCTATTATGCTATACTTATCAAACCTGTATACTCGCCAATACTTTTGTATTGACAAATATTTTAACGTATGTTGCAGGTTAGATCGCAGACTTTAACAATCAAGCTAGGAAGTCTAGAAACTCAACTAAAATCTAGGTTGTCGGATTTGTATTGTTCGAGAGGGCAAGAAATCTGTGATAACTTACGTGATTGTATTATTTGTTAGTATGGGATAACGAATGTATTAAATATTATCGCAATATAGTTGTTATGGATTCTCTTGAGCAATCTGATTCGCCTAGTGCCGCGCCCCGATGATTCCGCCATCGGTTGGGGTGTGACAGATTGGTATCAGAGCCATAACTATAGTGAATTAGGTCAGACTCGACCTAGTCCGGGTCGACGTCTTAGAAATTGACCTAGTCTATAGTCTAAGTACCAACAGGCCGACTCATACAAACCCGGTTGGGTTTGTATTGGGCTTACTTGATACTCTCGACCGAAATTGCTAAAAGATACAACTTTGTGTGAACCCCGCGTACTACAATTTCACACGAAGAAGCCTTTCCTAAGGCTGAAATACTACTTAGCCTTTCCTAAGGCCGACACAATACACACGTTTTCGAAAATACTCGCATAACAAAACCAAGCGATCCAGTCAAGACCAGGTGTGAAAACCAAGAACTCTCGATGGGATTGCTCACTCAGCGCATTTTTCTAGCACGAGAACTCTTCATCGAGTTGGGAGTGACATCCACATCTCGACAAAAGTCTCCATTTCTAAATCTAGTGGAACTCACGAATTTATTCGAGGAGCATAACCACAAATAGGAACGAAACTGTTAAGCCAGGGGTGAAACCCGTACCTTAATAAGTCGTCCCATTCTCTATAAACTGGTTTTCAAAAGCTCTCACCAAGGACTCGACTATCACGATAACTCGAGCCACGCGATGACTAGGACGACGAATGCCATGAGCTGCATCCCAGTGGAAGCATGAAGTCCTCCAGGTCAACGCGCATGCTCGAACTTGTTAGATATAGTTGGGTTACCTTGGGTAGTCAACGCCTAAACACCCAAGGCACTCTATTATACGACCCGCCAATTTTACAATGATTGGAACTTATTTACGTTTTGAAACTTTACGCTTTATCGATTTCTCGATGTAACGATTTTCACTCCCTACTTTATAAACGCACAATTCGCACAGCCATCGCAATCTAAAACGAAATTCGAATGTTCGCAACAAAACTAATGCATAATCTATCGCTTTTGCTCTCGTTTTCTCACTTCAACGCGACCTCACTTATTCTAAATCGACCTGTATGTGAATGAATACAAAATCTCAGTTATATAAATACACACACATATATATATATATATACGTATAAGCAAACAAGTCATTGTGTGAGAACTTAGGAATTTCGTGTTTCCTACGTGGCTCCTATGTGGTTCGTATTACTACTATACTATCGCACCAAGTTTTGAACGCGCTCAATCGCAACGCAAAACTCAAAAATCATTATGATCGAATCTCACTCCAAGTCTCTTCCTGTCTAGATGCCTTCCAACAACTCTACCTCGAGACGAGTAGCTAGGAGGAAAGCCAAACGAAGCGCCGAGAAGAGAATTGCTTCACTTGTGATTAAGGAAGTGAGTAAGCTTAGTTCTCAAATTGCCGCTCGAGTGCACTCTCCCAGCCACTCTCGAGCTACGGAAGACGTTAAGACAGGGGAGCCTCAATCTGCTTTTCTCTACAAGCACTTCAAAGCCTGTGACCCGATGGAGTTCACGGGTGAAGGAGGTGCGACTCAACTACTCCAGTGGTTCGATTCTATCGAAGTTACCCTTCGTCAAAGTGGGTGTCCCGATAGTCTCCGTACTACTTGCGCCACCGGAGTATTTCAATCGCGAGCACTCGATTGGTGGACCGCCGAACGTAACAAATGTGGAATCTCCGCAGCTTACGCTCTCCCTTGGAATGAGCTGAAAGAGCTCATGGAGAAGGAGTACTGTCCTCCTCACGAGATTCAGAAGCTGGAAAACGAATTTTGGGAAATCAAGCAAACCGAAGGTGACAATGCTGGCTACACCGCAAGGTTCAAACAGCTTAGCATAATCTGCCCAAGTCAAGTCAACACTCCGGGGAAGGCCATCGCGAAGTACATTCGTGGCTTGCCTGAGTGTGTGGGTGATTTTGTCGAAGCTGCAAGGCCTGCTACCATCGAAGAAACCTACCGCTTAGCCGCAGAAATCAACAACAAACGACTCATGGAAGGATTATTCTCAAAGAATCCTGTCAAACAAGCTCATCAAGCAATCGCCAGTAATCCTTCAGGCGAACATGTTGACGAATCTTCTGATGAATCTACTGACAAATCTTCCGACAAATCTACTAGCGATTCTTCTGATGAATCAGCTAACGATTCTTCTGACGGATCTGCTAACGATTCCTCGGACGAATCTGCTGCCGATTCTTCTGACAAATCTATCGACGGATCTTCCGACAAATCTACTGGCGATTCTTCTGATGAATCGGCTAACGATTCTTCTGACGGATCTGCTAACGATTCCTCGGACGAATCTGCTGCCGATTCTTCAGACAAATCTATCGACGGATCTTCCGACAAATCAGCCAAAGACTCCGCAAGCGAGTCTTCAGACGAATCCTCCAACGATGACACTTCTTCGCAAGACACCGACAAACCCAGCCGCAAGCGAAAGACTTCAAGCCCGAACTCATCAACAACCGAACTGCTGCAACCGGAACCTCTTCGAACAGTTCCGATGTTTCCAAAACGAGCTTACACTGGAGCTCATCCTCAGTGTTACTCGTGTACCTATCATCATCCAGTTGGGGCTGACTGTCGCTATTGCAATAACTGCAACCGCTACGGTCACTTCACCCGCAACTGCCGCATCGGACCGTGAACTGAGTACAACAACAACAGCTCCAACAAAAGTCTTCAGCATCAAGTACCTAGCAAGCATAGGATAGAGTTGTAATAATACGATTTTCGACGTTTATTTCTAAGTTTTGAACCTACTCTCTTATTCGAAGTTGCCACTAAGTGTAACAACAACTCTCGTTTTCGTTTCCTCCATCCCACTTTAGTCGCCGCATTTAGACTAAATTCACACACATACTATATACTATATCACGAAATAATGTGTTTTACCCTTACTACACTCTTAGAACGAGGTACGATAAACGTGCAAGGAACAAATAATCGCGGGTGCACACGGGATTATTTGGGTCAGTGCACGGTGATCGTAGCGAATTCTAAAAGTGCCATAGCGTCTGACAAAAGGTGACACCAAAACATGGGATGAAAGTAGTAGGGGTCGGGCGAGGAATGCCTTATCATACTACCGAAGTTCCGTGAAGAAAGTGCCACGTAGAGTTGAACGTTATTAGACCTATATACTATTGTGATTATTTTCAACACACTACACTCAATCGCAAGGCGTAACAACTGAAATTGCATCATCGCAAGACTTGTCGTGAGTCTGCCAACGCAATGCAATCGCCTCATCGAGGGACTCTGGGGAGTCTACCTCGCAGGACAATTGCATCAACGCAAGACTGGTCGAAAGTCTATAGCGAGCAATCTCATCATACACACGAACGCTCACGACATTACCGGGTGAGGACCTATTCTACCCTCCTCGATAGCCGTGATGCGTCGCAACGTAACGTAAGCTTACTCGAACACAAAACTCGACAAATCGCAATCATTTATTATGCGTATCTCGCAATCTCTATCGCTTATTATGTGAATCTATATCGCCTGCTGTGCATCAATCTATCGCTATACCGTTATCCGTGATATTCGTGTTAAGTTAGCACGCATGACCTCGCTTCACGAGATGAAGCTCATATGGTTAAGGCAGGGTGTTTTAGCCATATCAGCGACCTTTCGTGGAAAAAGGCCATGTGGGGCCTAATGCTAGTCAAACTCTGTGGTGTTAATCAATCAAAAATCAAACTGCATACCTCCATCGCTTGCAACGCAACAACTACCGCTTATCGTAATTCGCTTTTCATCATCATTGCTAGTGTTATGATCGTATCATTCGTTAAATCACCAAATCGCCGACCACCTATCGTGTGTAATCTACCGCTTATCGCTCGCTTAGAGTTCATTGCAGCCTATATGGTATTAAGTACAAATGACACCGCTTCACGAGGCAAAGCTAACCTGGTTAAGCATGGTGTTTCGCCATGTTAGAAAACCCCCATGGAAACGTGCCATGTGGGTGTAATGTGGAATCAAATCGAAAACGCGCTATTCGTTTCTCGCTTACCAACTCGCTGGATTAATCTATTCGATCCTATCTTATGCTCGGTCCGACTTTCTATCAATTGGGCCGGGTAAACGCAAATCTATCAGAGTCATATCGGCACACCTGACACTGCCCCACGAAACGGAAGTAATATGGGCAAAACATGGTGGATACGCCGCTGGTAATTCCTATATATAAGTGTTTTAAACATGTTAACGAACTTCCGTGGGAAAGTGCCAAGTGGGGCGCGATGCTAAATCATTCTTTTCAAAAGGTTAAAACTGATTTTTATAAAACTTTTATCAAAACCATGGAACAAGTGAAATTTCTCACAATGTGGAGGTAACATCGAATCAGTTTAACTCCATATTCAAAGGGAACTTCACGAGTTCAATTTTTCCTTAAAACCTTTTTCAAAGATCAAAAACAAGATTTCCTTGAGATGTTGGTTCAACATCGAGTTCAACTGGAACCCATATCGTAGGAGAGTTTACGTAACCCTTGTTTTCGTTTTCGAATTCCTTAAAATGTTAGAAACTTAAACTTCCTTGCAACATCGGTTAACATCGATTCTGTTGACCGCACGTTAAAGGGAAAATTTTCATAAGATTTTCATCCTAAATCCCTTTTTAATATGTAAGACGAACGCTTCTTGTAACGTTGGTTAACGATCGACTCAGTTAACTCTACGTCGTGAGAAACCTATCGAACTACAATCGCATCGAACTAACGAACTCTACACAAGACAAGGTACTTTGGAATGCCAACTCGTGGGATAAATACTTTCGTCCTTACATCGTCTTCTCGCTAATCGCAGTCGATCTCTCACATCCGAAACGTTCCCGCTGTCAACTTACAGTCGAATCACTCGCTGTATCGCTACTTATACAAGATCAACTCTTAGAAGTCTACCTATTGGATTAATTTCGGGACGAAATTTCCTAAAGTAGGGGAGACTGTAACAACCCGCACTTTTGTGCGTTGTTACTACTCGTTATACTCGTTACGCCTAGCACCAGAGATTCGGATCATAATGTAACTATATCGTATACATCGCTATTCGAAGGATAATCGCATATCACGATACTACACTATTATCACACTAACACTCACGGAGGCATTGAGTGAGGACCTATTCTACCCTCCTCGGTGGCCGTGATGTGTCGAACGTAAACAATTACCGCTAACAAGGACCCTCGGGTGAGTGCTGTAACTCCAGTCGTCATGACGATGATGACAATACGAGTTAACGGTACCCCGTCAGTCTTTGTGGCACTACACGAAATAACGTTCACGATGACATCAAGAAAGGACCTATACTACCCTCATTGATGGTCGTGCAACGTCGATAATAATCGCATACTCGAATCGGAAACCGACCGTTAATTATCGAAACTTTGGATTTTGGTTACGTAAATACGACCCCTAGTGATATAAATATATAATAATAGCAATATATCGATAATATAAACTAATTATGGACGTACGCGCTTCGAAAAATATCAAAACGATAAAAAACGGAGAATGTCCAGGCGTCAGGATAGCTATCCGGACGGGTGGACCATCCGGACGGATGGGCATGCGCACGGATGGCCATCCGCACGCATGGGCCATCCGCACGGATGGGCCATCCGCACGGATGGGCCATCCGCACGGATGGGCTATCCGGGCCTGATTCTCTTTCCCTCTCCTCTGTTGCCTATAAATACCAAGTCACATCACTAGAACAGTGATGTGACAGCTCCTGTTCAACCAAACTCGCACCAAGACCCTTTTCTCTCGATTCCTCGCGATTCCGGATCAGTACAGACATACTCGCAACCGACTCGAACAAGTTGTATTCCCGCTAAATACGCACTGTGAGTACACTTGACCCCTTTTTAATCGAATTTTGGGTGTAACATACGTTTCTAACAAAACGAACTTATCAATCGAAATATTCAATCAATCGAATTATCACTTGCGAATAACTGTTATGCATAGATATACGTGATGCTAGTTGCATATGTGCTAGGGCTTATACTCGCGACGTCCCACCACGACTAGTATAGTACTATTGCGCCCGACGGGGTCTAGTTATGCCATCGTACATTCGAGCATCGAGGACTTAGTTGGTAGTATCAGTTTTGTGAGTATATATGTCGTGTATTACGTTTATGCATATGGGATTTCGCAGCACTTTTAATCTATTATGCTATACTTATCAAACCTGTATACTCGCCAATACTTTTGTATTGACAAATATTTTAACGTATGTTGCAGGTTAGATCGCAGACTTTAACAATCAAGCTAGGAAGTCTAGAAACTCAACTAAAATCTAGGTTGTCGGATTTGTATTGTTCGAGAGGGCAAGAAATCTGTGATAACTTACGTGATTGTATTATTTGTTAGTATGGGATAACGAATGTATTAAATATTATCGCAATATAGTTGTTATGGATTCTCTTGAGCAATCTGATTCGCCTAGTGCCGCGCCCCGATGATTCCGCCATCGGTTGGGGTGTGACACATTTAAAATTGTGTTGTTTGACTATGATGATATCAACTACGTCACGATACTCCCCACCGGGCCCACCGGTAATACGTGGAAATATCGGGGTGTGACACTAACAAAGACAACTATCGAAACGTCGACAAAAATGAGTAGGTCGTCACAGTACTTTTGGATTTTTTTAAACATTATGATTTATAAGATATGGCAAGAATATATAAAAGAATTATAAGTTTGTTGTGGAAGAGGAAAATTGTAACTAATTACCTATAATTATGTTAAAATTTAGGGATTTAAATGTAATAAGATGGGGGACTAAAATATAATTATTGTTTAAAAGACTAGTTTACCCTCATTTTAGGGGTGTATTTATAAATTAAGAAGGAAAAAGTTCTTATTTTTTGGTATTTTAAAATATCTCTCCCTCCCTCATCTATACTATATTATAATGCATGAGAAAGGGGTATTTTAAGATACCCAAAAAATAAGAATTTCTTCCTTCTTTATTTATAAAAACACCCCTTAAATGAGGGTAACTTGGTCTTTTAGACACTAATTATATTTTAGTACCTCCTATTATTACACTTTAATCCCTTTATTTTAACAAAATTATGGCTAATTAGTTACACTTGTCCCCTTCCACAACAAACTTATAATTATCTTACGTTTCTTGCCATATCTTATAGGCTATAATGTTTTAAAAAAATTCGAAGGTACCGTAATGACCTACTCATTTTGGTCGACGTTTTGATAGTTGTCTTGGTCAGTATTGTTGTGCGGATTAAAATGTACAAGTAGATGATGCATTAGTGTACAAGTTGTCACGTCCCCCGTCCCGGTGTTACCCGGTCTAGGAGCCCCGGGACAGAAACCCGTGGTATTTATTAATTGAGTTGACAGCGGAAGTTTAACAGGATCTTTTAAAACTTGAAAATGCCCAATTACTTTATTTCATAAGTTGGGACAAACCCCGTAATTTACAATAGAGTAATTTCACGAGGAAATTCCCTGTTTTACAAAACATGTTTATTTATTTAACTGAGCCACCACTTCAAGCGTTATCAGTGCTCTGTAGCACTTTTCCTTGATTCATAGGAGGTCACCTGAAACATGTTTTAAAAATATTTTATCAGCGGGAAAATACTGGCGAGTCACTCAAATTTGATAAAACGACACATAGCTATGAATTATAGCATAAGAGCGATTACAATGACTACTATCTTATTTTTATCTGGCGCCATGTCACACCCTGGTGACGATGGTCATACCACTATTGAGTCCTTTCACCCCAAGTAATGATGATTATCACTGTTAGGTTTGTTTACCTAACCGTGAGAAATTAGTAATGTGCACAATACCCCACTAGCCAGTGATTCAAGATAACCACGACTTAATCCCTGTAATTATAGCTTTTGAAAATGATTGGAGTATTGTAAAACATTGTTGATGAAAAGAGAATGACTCACATTGCAAGTTTAGACGGGCAGAGTTTAGCCTACTGATAAGCGTGATAACCTAATTTAAATAACAATGCATACGAAACTAGGGCAGTAACTTAATACAACATTTACGATAAACTCACGAAATCAAAACCCTCACGACGAATGACAAAGTATAGCCCAAATACGGGCAGCACTTAAACATCCATCGGATCGGTTTCAATCGATCGGACATTGTATCGTAGCAGTGATCGAGTTAATAACCTGTAATCGTAGCAGCGTTTCCCAACTTATAATTTCAATTTTGAGCAGTAGACTTCGTCTTTTGAAAAGTTTTTCGAGTGCAGATGAACTGCTCATGTCCAACTCATTTATAGCTAGTTTTTAGGTTTTACGAGGCCCGCGTAAGCCTTAGCATGGATTTTACGCGGCCCGCTAGAGCCACCTAGTCTACAACTAGGGCTAGCGTGTCACACCTAGGTCTGCCATCACTTTGACGCGGCCCGCGTAAGCCTAAGCTTACATTTACGCGGCCCGCGTGAAATCCAGAAATCTTGTTTTCTTGGTTTTTAATGCACATTAGGGTTTCAGGGGTCCGGGTTATCACTTACGAGTCGTTTTGGGGCATTTTTGCAGATCCTTACATCCTCCCCACCTTATTTAAAATCTCGTCCTCGAGATTTACTGAAATAAGTGAGGGTACTTTCACTTCATTTCCGATTCTAGCTCCCAAGTGTACTATGGTCCTCTCTTTGAATCCCACTTGACTTTGACTAGTACTAGTCGTTTGTGCTTGAGAAACTTGACCTTTCTGTCTTCTATTTGAAGTGGGTTCTCAACAAATTTTAGCTTTTCATTTACCTCTATATCTTGAAGAGGTACTACCAGGGATTCGTCTGATAGACATTTCTTGAGGTTGGATACATGAAATATATCATGTACCCCGGCTAACTCTTCTAGTAGTTGTAAGCAATAGGCGACCAATCCTATGCGTTGAATCACGGGGAATGGTCCTATGTACCTTGGACTTAGCTTTCCCTTCTTTCCGAACCGGACTACTCCTTTCCAAGGAGAGACTTTTAAGAGTACCTTGTCTCCAACTTGAAATTCGAGTGGCTTGCGTCTATTGTCTGCATAACTCTTCTGACGATCTCGAGCCGTTTTCAGTCTTTCTTTGATTTAAGTGATCTTGTCGGTGATTTCTTGCACAATCTCGGGACCTGATAATTGACTTTCTCCTATTTCTGCCCAACAAACTGGAGTTCTGCACTTTCGTCCATACAGTGCTTCGAATGGGGCAGCTTCGATGCTTGAATGGTAACTATTGTTATAGGAGAATTCAATTAAGGGTAGGTGGTCATCCCAGTTTCCTCCAAAGTCTATAACACATGCTCTAAGCATGTCTTCCAGGGTTTGGATCGTCCTTTCACTTTGTCCATCTGTTTGGGGATGGTATGCAGTACTTAAATTTAGTCGGGTTCCCATTGCTTCCTGGAAACTAGTCCAGAAATGGGAAGTGAAGCGACTATCTCTATCCGATACAATGGAGAGTGGGACTCCATGTAAGGATACTACCTCGCCTACGTATAACTTGGCTAGTTTTTCCCTGCTAAAGGTTTCCTTTATGGGTAGAAAATGAGCTGATTTGGTTAATCGATCCACAATTACCCAAATCGCGTCATTACCTTTCCTGGTTTTAGGCAACTTAGTAACAAAATCCATTGTTATTAGTTCCCATTTCCATACAGGCATTTCTAACTGTTGTAGTAATCCTGAAGGTTTCTGGTGTTCTGACTTAACTTGCGAACAGGTTAGACACTTAGATACATATCTAGCTATATCCTTTTTCATTCCTATCCACCAGAAGTTATTTCTTAAATCTTGGTACATTTTATTATTACCAGGATGCATGGTAAACCTAGATTTATGGGCTTCTTCTAAAATCTTATTTCTTAACTCTCCTTGCTTAGGTACCCAAATCCTTTTCTTATGGAATCTCCAAATTCCATCATTTCCTTGCTCTAATTCTTTTATTCGTCCTTTCATTCCTTCGGCATCATCCTTGATTGCGGTTTCCTGAATATTCTTCAGTTGTTCTATTAAGTCTAATTGTAAACTTAATCTAAGAGCACGAACTCGTCGTTGTTTCTCATGATACTTACGACTTAGGGCATCTGCTACTATATTTGCCTTTCCTTCGTGATATTGAATATCACAGTCGTAGTCACTTAGAATTTCCATCCATCTTCTTTGCCTCATATTTAATTCTTTTTGCCCAAATATGTATCTTAAACTCTTATGATCTGTATAGACTGTAAACTCACTTCCATACAGATAGTGCCTCCAAATCTTAAGGGAAAAAATTATGGCTCCTAACTCTAAGTCATGAGTCGTATAGTTTTCTTCGTGCTTTTTCAATTGCCTTGAGGCATACGCAATTACCTTCTTGCGTTGCATTAGCACACATCCTAATCCTAGCTTAGAAGCATCACAGTAAACTTCAAAATCTTCTGTCCCTTCTGGTAAGGCAAGAATTGGGGCGTTCGTTAACCTTTGCTTTAAAATCTTAAAAGCCTCTTCTTGCCTAGGTCCCCATTCAAACTTGACTGCTTTACAGGTTAGCTTAGTTAATGGCACAACTATCTTAGAAAAATCTTTAATGAAGCGCCTATAGTATCCAGCTAATCCTAGAAAACTTCTAACTTCCATAGCTGATTGCGGGACCTTCCATTTGGTGATCGCTTCTATTTTGGAGGGATCTACGTGAATACCTTCGTGATTCACCATGTGTCCTAAAAATTGTACCTCTTGTAGCCAAAATTCACACTTCGAGAATTTGGCATAAAGTTTCTCCTTTCTTAACAAAGTTAAGAGTGCATGCAAGTGTTCACAATGCTCGTCCTGACTTTTGGAATAAATGAGTATATCGTCGATGAAGACAATTACAAATTTATCCAAATATGGTTTACAGATTCTATTCATCATGTCCATGAATGCTGCAGGAGCATTTGTTAATCCAAAGGGCATGACTGTAAACTCGTAGTGACCATACCTAGTTCTGAAAGCGGTCTTAGGTATGTCTTCTTCTTGTACTTTTAACTGATGATATCCGGAGCGTAAATCTATCTTAGAAAAATATCTAGCTCCCTAAAGTTGATCGAAAAGATCATCGATCCTAGGTAATGGGTATCGATTCTTAATGGTAACCTTATTCAATTCCCTGTAATCGATACACATTCGCATCGAACCATCTTTCTTTTTCACAAACAACACTGGAGCTCCCCACGGGGATGAACTAGGTTGTATAAATCATTTGCTTAGTAATTCATCTAACTGCCTTTTCAATTCTAACATTTCGGTGGGTGCTAACCGATAAGGTGCCTTGGCTATCGGTGTAGTTCCAGGAATTAGATGAATTCTAAATTCTACTTCCCTATCGGGTGGTAATCCAGGTAGTTCTTCTGGGAATACATCTGGGTATTCTGATGCTACTGGAATTTCCCTAAGTTTCCTTACTTTTAGTGTTGATGATTGCCGAAATCATATACACTATTCCTTGTTTTCTTGAATAACTGGCCACTTTCATTACTGAAATGAATTTCATTGGCTTACGTGGCTTATCTCCAGTAATCATTACTACTTCTCCTGTGGGTGTATGAATTTCTATGGAATTCTTATCACAGAAGATTCGAGCATGGTTGGCTACTACCCAATCCATTCCTAATACAACATCGAATCCAGCTAAATTCATAGGTAATAGGTTTGCAGCAAATTTATGGCCTAAGAGTTCTATTTTTTCTTCTCGCAAGACCTTATCTATGTTAACAGAATTCCCATCTGCCGTTTCTACCGTAAAAAATTGTCTAAGGTTGGTTAAGGGTAGGTTAAGAGCTTGGCAGAATGAAGTATTTATAAAACTTTGGTTTGCACCAGAGTCAAATAATACTTTTGCATAAACGTCATGAACTAGAAACATACCAGCTATCACATCTGGAATGAGTTCCGCTTCTTGGGTAGTCAACTGGAATGCCCTTACATTCCTTTTGGTAGTTCCGTCTGCAGGTTTGGCTTTGTTGTCTGCTGGTTTGACCAATTTAGGGCAGTCTGGTCTAAAATGTCCAACTTCTCCACAGTTGAAGCAAATTGTGGATTTCTTTCTTCTGCAGTCTTCTTCTTGATGCCCTGGAATTTTGCAGAAATTGCAATACCCTTTGTATCTTCCAAAATGCTTTCTTTTACGGGTACTGCAAAATGGAGCAGTGGAAGATTGCCCAGTTCCCTTTTTCTTGAAATTACTATACCCACACGAAATCCTTGGGTAATCTTTTGGGCCACTTCCTTCTTCCGGTTTTCTTCTCTTGTACGTACCAGCCCGTCGATCAAGGTGTTGACTAATTCCACAGCATCGTCAATAGTGCGGGGTCTCGCGGCTTTGACAATGTCACGAATTTCGCTAATCAAACCCCAGATGTAGCGAGAAATAAGTACCGGTTCTGGCGAGGCCAAAGTTGGTACAATTCTGGCATATTCGAAGAATTTCGAAGTATACCCTCGACAATCAACATCCACCATTCTGTGGCTCAGGAACTTATTTGCCATTTGTTCCTTTTCATATTCGGGGTAGAATTTCCTTTCTACCAGACGCTTGAACTCTTCCCAACTCATAGCATAGGCCATGTCACTTCCTTTGGCTTCTAATACCGTATTCCACCATTCTAATGCTTCTTCCTTGAAGAGGTGAGAAGCATACATGACCTTATCCTCCTCAGCACATTTACTTATTTTAATTACTGCTTCGGTTTTCTCTAACCAATGCAGTGCTGCAGTTGCCCCTTTATTTCCTGCAAATTCGATTGGTTTACAGGCAAGAAATTCCTTGTAAGTGCAACCAGACGTTGCAGCTTTCATTCTTTTAAGAAATGGGGCTTGTATCACATCATCGTTATTATTATTGTTGCCGCCTCCATTTACACTATTACTGAAATTGTCATCACGAGTACGTTTGCTGGGAATAGTTGGTTGAGGTTCAACTGGATTTCGGGCAGCAGCAAGGATTGCTGGAATAGCATTAGCTATTCCTTGGGCAACGATATTTTCTATATCATGCCTATTAAGAAATTGGTCTCCATTATTTTGCTCAGATTGGTTAACCTCGTTAACTGGTTCATTACCAGCGTGTTCCATCTGGTAATTAATATATAAAAGTGATTAGCACAAAATAAGCAAACACAATAAAACAATCACACATAATCACGTCAACACATATAGCCAAAATTGTCGACTTTGCGACTTCCATCTTTTTATATATTAGTATGCATCATTACACACCCGTTATATTACAAAAGTTTTATTTTAAGTTATTTTATATGATTATATTTTTATTAATATTTATTATTATTTTATTATTATTAAACACTTAACCACACAACCACAACGATCCCTGTCAGCTGGCACTTCAGAAACGACGTTCCCTCTCATCGTATTTCCATGATATCCTCTCCCCCACTTCCCGGATTCTATTTCCTGCGTCCACCAGCTCCTCGCCATAGTGGTGGAGTTCAGCCAAGTTCTCGGTGCTCATTGGTGGGTTTAGTGCAGGCTCAGGGTCAAACTGGGGGAAAAATGTGTGAGGGTTATTCAAGAGGTTCTGAAATTGCCAGTCAGTTGTCCACCATTCTTCTAGCTCTCCTGGTAGAGGTCGGGGGTGCATAATAGGATCTGGGATAGCAGGTTCCAGATTGACTGGAAGTTGTGCTTCCGCTGGGTAATTGAAGAGGTTTTCATCGGCAGGTCCGATGAGGTCGCTATTTTCCAGTTGGCGGTCCAGCTCCTCCCATGGTGGCATCTCCTGGGCTTGCCCTGAACTCTCTCCAATCTCCTTTCCTTTTCCTTTATCCTTCGGATCCTCAGTCTTTATAACTTTCTGTACTGCTGGTATCTTTCTACGCATACGCCTCTAGCCTACGAGTCTTCTTCTCTTTTTCGGTTTTGGTTTCTCCTGAGGTTGGGCTTGGAATACTATTGGCTCTTCAGTATCAGCCTGGTAGCCAGTGAAGGTACCGGTGGTATCCATATCTGTGCTATGGATAGAAATATTTCGGAGTGCCTCTGACAGTTCATTCATGCTGTTAGCATACATGAAGAAACACACAAAATTCTAAGTTAAAATTTTCACAGAATCACAGAATGGCAACCAGAAAATTTAAGTATTTCTAAATACTTAATTGGCTTAAATCAGTGGCTCTGATACCACCTTTTTCTGTCACGTCCCCCGTCACGGTGTTACCCGGTCCAGGAGCCGCGGGACAGAAACCCGTGGTATTTATTAATTGAGTTGACAGCGGAAGTTTAACAGGATCTTTTAAAACTTGAAAATGCCCAATTACTTTATTTCATAAGTTGGGACAAACCCCGTAATTTACAATAGAGTAATTTCACGAGGAAATTCCCTGTTTTACAAAACATGTTTATTTATTTAACTGAGCCACCACTTCAAGCTTTATCAGTGCTCCGTAGCACTTTTCCTTGATTCACAGGAGGTCACCTGAAACATGTTTTAAAAATATTTTATCAGCGGGGAAATACTGGCGAGTCACTCAAATTTGATAAAACGACACATAGCTATGAATTACAGCATAAGAGCGATTACAATGGCTACTATCTTATTTTTATCTGGCGCCGTGTCACACCCTGGTGAGGATGGTCATACCACTATTGAGTCATTTCACCCAAGTAATGATGATTATCACTGTTAGGTTTGTTTACCTAACCGTGAGAAATTAGTAATGTGCACAATACCCCACTAGCCAGTGATTCAAGATAACCACGACTTAATCCCTGTAATTATAGCTTTTGAAAATGATTGGAGTATTGTAAAACATTGTTGATAAAAAGAGAATGACTCACATTGCAAGTTTAGACGGGCAGAGTTTAGCCTACTGATAAGCCTGATAACCTAATTTAAATAACAATGCATACGAAACTAGGTCAGTAACTTAATACAACATTTACGATAAACTCACGAAATCAAAACCCTCACGACGAATGACAAAGTATAGCCCAAATACGGGCAGCACTTAAACATCCATCGGATCGGTTTCAATCGATTGGACATTGTATCGTAGCAGTGATCGAGTTAATACCCTGTAATCGTAGCAGCGTTTCCCTACTTAGAATTTCGATTTTGAGCAGTAGACTTCGTCTTTTGAAAAGTTTTTCGAGTGCGGATGAACTGCTCATGTCCAACTCATTTATAGCTAGTTTTTAGGTTTTACGCGGCCCGCGTAAGCCTTAGCATGGCTTTTACGTGGCCCGCTAGAGCCACCTAGTCTACAACTAGGGCTAGCGTGTCACACCTAGGTCTGCCACGTGTGCGACACGTGGCCTGGAACGCTTATCCGGTCAACATCACTTTGACGCGGCCCGCGTAAGCCTAAGCTTACATTTACGCGGGCCGCGTGAAATCCAGAAATCTTGTTTTCTTGGTTTTTCATGCACATTAGGGTTTTAGGGGTCCGGGTTATCACTTACGAGTCGTTTTGGGGCATTTTTGCAGATCCTTACACAAGTGATTAAAGCAATGTGTCCTATCACATTTCAAATGCTCAAGACTCTCTACGTTGTTGTCATAATTATCAATTTAAAAATATTCCAACCCTTTTCACTTCGATTTTTGTTTGATTAAGATTGTTCACCAATTTGTTTCGACGCTCTAAACCTTGCACATACGGGTTTGATATGAGCTTTGTTCTTATTCTGTTTGTTTGTGTATTTACTTGGTTGGGTGTACACACTTACATGGGTCAGCAATTAGTAAATTGACATCAAACAAGCTCACTTGTTTAATCCAATTTGTTATATTACAAAACTTTATATAATATCATATTCAACAAAATATAATTTTAGTTTTCATAAAAAAAAATTATAAAAACGTTTTTAGAAGCATTTTCGTTTTCATAAGACCTTTTTTTATAAAAACTTTTTTTAGGGGTTTGGTAAATAAGTTTTCCATCAACAAACTTTTAGGAAAAAAACTCCATAATCTAAAAAACTAAATACCAGATTGTGTTGCATTTTTTTAGGGATTATAAGTTCAAAAATACTCTTATAGATAATATGGGTAAGGATCAAATAGGAAGTTTATTTTGGCTAGGAAGGATAGGAAGCAATAGGATTATGACATGTGGCAAAATTTAAAATAAAGAGGAAGGGTATTTTAGTCGATCACATCCTTTCTTCTTCCTTCTTCTCCCCAGTAACTTCAAAACCCACCATTTTCAAAACCCACCATCTTCAACCATTTCTTCACTTTCTATCTTAATAATCACTACATTATAGTGCGATTTTCATCACCAATCAATGATTCAAACACCCGATCAACGTGTTCTTCAGCTTTTTTGAAGAAACCCAGTTGAATTTCATATAAAATCTCGTTTTTTCCCTGTGATTTCACTCGATTCGTTCGATTCAATCGCTGATAAGTGTTTCTAACATTCAAATTTCGTCAATCGGTGAAGAAATCTGAAGGAATCGGCTTCGATCTATGTAAGATTTTTTTGAATTGCATTTTTACGATCTGGGTTTTTGAATTGAGTCATTGCGTTTTACGATCTTGGCAGGGGTCTGGGGGCAGCGCCCCTGGTAGCAGGGTCCAAGGGGCGGCAGCCCCTGGCGGGGTCCAAGGGGCAGAGCCCCTGGCTGGGGTTGACATAAGAGAGTAATTCGTAGACAGTTTTTGATTTGCTACTCTCTGGTTCAGACAAATTCACAGACAGGTCAGCTTGTGTCCATTGCGTTTTAGAAATAAGAGAGTTTTATGTGTTTTCTAACCGTTGCGTTTTAGAAAAAACACATTTTTGAAGTGTTTTTAGTTCATTGCGTTTTAGGTAAACACATTTTTATTTGTTTTCAGTCCATTGCATTTTAGAAAATACACTTTCTTTTGTGTTTTTAGGCCATTGCGTTTTAGAAATAAGACATTTTTATGTGTTTTTTTGGCTATTGCGTTTTAGATAACCACATTTTTGAAGTGTTTTTAGTTATTGCGTTTTAGGTAAAAACACATTTTTATGCTTTTTCAGTCCATTGCGTTTTAGAAAAAAGACATTTTTAAGTATTTTCTGGCCATTGCGTTTTAGAAATAAGACATTTCTTTGTGTTTTTTGTGCATTGCGTTTTAGGTAAAAACACATTTTTATGTGTTTTCAGTCCATTGCGTTTTAGAAAGTATACTTTCTTTTGTGTTTTAGGCTATTGCGTTTTACAAATAAGACATTTCTTTGTGTTTTCTGGCCATTGCGTTTTACAAATAAGACATTTCTTTGTGTTTTTGGTGCATTGCGTTTTAGAAAAATGTCAATTTTTAGGTTTTTTTTTCCATTGCGTTTTACGCAACTGGGTTTTTTCCATTGCGTTTTACGCAACTGGGTTTTAGAAAAAAAAATTCGAAAATATAGCAATAGTATACTCGTTTTAAAGATAAAAAACGCTCGTTTTTTTGGTGCAATTTTTATAAAAAAAATAATGTCGTATGAAAGAGTTATTAACGTTTAAAAAATTAGGGGAATTAGAGATGAGAGAAACTATTGCCTTGGATTGACTAGAATGCACCTAAACAAACTCACGCGCCTCTTTTATTCCCTTCAATTTCCCTCATTTAATCTTAGCCCTTGATTAAATAAATGGATGGCCAAGATTACTTCCTAGCCTTCTTAGCCAAATAAACTTCCTATTATATCCTAACCCTAGATAATATTAGTTAGTTGAAAAAAGCTGCAAGTTATTTAATTCGTTGGTTTATATGTTCTATATATAGTATAGAGTAAACTGCCAAAATGGTCCCTGAGGTTTGGTCACTTTTGTCTCTTTAGTCCAAAATTCAAACATTTTGAATCTGGGTCACTGTGGTTTCAATTTTGATAACATTTTCATCCAAAATCAGAATTTTGTCAGATTTTTCTATTAACATCCAGTTTTTTTTTTGTCCTTTTCCTCCTTTTTAATGAATGGCAAAATGGTCAGATTTTTTAATTTGTTATATTAAAACGTTAAAAAACCATTTTGCCCTTCATTAAAACAAAGGAAAAATATAAAAAAAAACAGGATGTCAACTGAAAAATCTGACCAGATTTTGATTTTGGATGAAAATGACAACAAAATTGAAACTACAGGGAACCAGATTCAAAAGGTTTAAGTTTTGGACTAAAGTGGCAAAAGTGACCAAACCTCAGGGACCATTTTGGCAGTTTACTCTATAGTATAATTCGTTAGTTTTTTTCACTTCAAGAAATTTCTTATTCTTTAGATATAGTATAATTCATTAGTTTTTTCCACATCAAGAAATTTTTGTTCTTTAGAATTCTTGGTTTACAAGTAGTTCATTTTTTTGTTGCGTATAACTTTGATTTATTCTTCTATGCTCATACTTAACATTCATCTTATTTATTATTTAGTGGTTTTAGAGCTTCAATATTCATCCTTTTAGATCTTTACACGGGTATGAGTGTTTCTAAAACATGATATATTGTTTGTTTGTTTTTATATTATGTTTAACTATGAACGTCGTTTTTTATCCTATATTGTATATAACGGTAACATGATAAAAATATGTAACTAAAATACGTAACATTTTTTTCCAGTCCTCAAACTGCTCCAGCTACTACTAACTACTGATGATGTATCAGTTAAGTAGGAGAACAAAGAAGAAACTCATCCTCCAAAGGATGTGAAAATCAAACAGGAAGAGATACAAGACATTCCGGAGGACGCTGATCTCGATGATGACAAATTATGGTGTGACAAAAATAGATGACATCCTTGAGATGTTTAAGCCATATGATTACTAAATTGATCTCATCATGATGCAAAGTACATGACACTTGAGCTTTTAGTTTTCAACTTTTATATTTAAGACTTATATTTCCTTATTCGTGTGCTACTTTATATAACTTTTATTTATGTTTAAGACTTATTTTTTTTCTTATTCGTGTGTTACTTTATGGCATCAATGATTTCTTTAAGTACTTGATAATTTAAATTCTAAATGTAAGAATTACTAGACATGTGTAATACTTATGACATATATCCACCACAAGGGTAGGAGTTGGATACAAAGTCCATTTTTCCTACAAAGTGTAAAAAGCCATAAAAAACCATATTGTCAACCATAAAACACACTCAAAACCCACAAATAACAAAGTGAAGATTACTAAAACGCCATATTTGTCGGTTTTGTGTTGTTTTTTGGATGATAAGGCTTTGATTATCGAATGACTAACATTAGTGTGTTTTATGTTGATTATCATGTTGTGTTTTATATTCATAGTTCTACGATGGTGTGTTTGAAGTTTTTACGGATTGTTAGGCTTTGAATATTGTGTTTTATTGATCTTAACTCTGTTATTTGTGGCTTTTGAGTGTGTTTTATGGCTTAAATTGTGGTGTTTTATGACTTTGTACACCTTGTAGGGAAAATGGACTTTGTAGCCGAACCCCACCCTCCACCACAATAATGCTACCATAAATATTATACGGATAAAAAAACTACCAGGAATGAGTGCTTCAATGCAAAGTGTCGCCCCCGCCACATCGCGCGGGCACCCTACGAGTACATTATAATATAGTATAGATTTTAGGGGTGTATTTATAAATTAAGAAGGAAAAATTTCTTATTTTTTGGGTATCTTAAAATACCCCTCCCTCATACATTATAATATAGTATAGATATACTTTGATTGTGATACAAACCTTGATTTCTAATTTCAAACATTAGAAATTTAGAACTATAAGTGCGATTAAAATGGATTGATGATTTATTAGACTTATTATCAGATGTGCGGTTTTCACATATTAAATACACATACAACTCTCTCTGAGGAACGCCAAAAGTCGCCGGAAAACCATTTTCGCCGGAGTTGCTCGACGATGAAGAACTGGGTGGTTTAGTGTGCGAGGTTTATTCGGTTAGCCTATTTGTAGGAAGCCTAGAGTTTACCTTTCTCCCTAATCTGCCCTGTTTCAACATTCATTCGCTCTCTGGGTTTGTTTGGTTTCCTGCTGGTGGTTCTCATGGAGTTTGGGGGTGGGAGCAAGATAAAGTTTTTCGTGTCTAACCTTCCGGAAGGATGCACTCCGTGGGAGCTTAGGTGCTGCCTGGAAGGGTTTGGGAAGATTGCCGGGACATATGTTACGAAGAAGAGGGATAAAGAAAGATGCAGGTTTGGATTCATGAGCTTTGTTGAGGTAACGGACTCGAGTCAACTGGAGAAATCGCTAAGGGGAGTAAGAATGGGTGATTACAAATTGAAAGTTAATGTCGTTCGCTTTGCATTGGAGAATTCAGGCTACGCCGCTCAACCGGAGAAGATGGCGAACAGGTATAACAACACTGGGCTGGGGAATAGGAGCAATACGTTCAACGTCAGGAATGGTAGGTCGTATAGCGAAGTTTTAGGGAAAGGTAAGGCTCATGTGGGTGGCTGTAACGAGAGGGGGGGTAACCAAGAGGTGGAGAAGAAGAATGGTGATAAAGTATTTATTGTTCCCAATTGAACGATAACCTTTAAGGACCTGCATGGAGTTGCGTTGGTGGGGAGGACGCTGGATTTAGAGACTTTGGTCGACTTCGATCAGTTGCTTAGAATTGTCGGGACGGAGTATTCAAAGATACAGTACTTGGGTGGATTGTATATCCTTTTTTCGTTTAAGGATGTTATCTCGACCGAGAAATTCTTAGAGGCTAGGTTCGTTTGGGGACCGTGGTTTTCGAAACTCGAAGTGTGGAGTGGTCAATCGCTTCCGTTGGAGCGGGTGGCTTGGCTTAAGATTCTCGGTGTTCCGTTGCATATTTTGGATCCGATGGTGCTTGCTAGTATCGGTGGTTTTTTCGGTAAGGTCCTCCATGTTCCTAAGCAACTTGAAGATGATCAGGATCTATCGTTTAAAAGAGCGGGAGTTTTGGCTGGTGAAGGGCCGAGGATTAACGAGCAGGTTATTCTCAAATGGAAAGATAAGAGTTTCAGGGTGTGGGTGGAAGAGGAACAGGAAGAGTGGATTCCAGATTGTTTAGGGACTGCAGCCCGATGTTCAAATCAAGGGGAGTCGCCGGTTCAGTCATCACCGGTGGGTCGGATGTCGGATTCCGGTTACCAGGGAAATGAAGGGGCGCTGCATGGGTTTAACTAGGTTGGAATGGAAGAGCCACATGGATCGAATTCCAAGGAATGTGGGGAAGGTGGGAATAATAATTATGAGAAGTCAAAGGGTGTTGCTTTTTCTGTTAGAGATTTTGGTCAAGGTTCCAAGGCAGGTATTAAAGAAAATAATAATGTTTTCTTTTTTAATTCTAAAAAGAAGACAAAACGTCAAAGGAAGAAGGCGGTCAGTGGGCCTTCAACTTCTTGTGGCAGCCCAAGTTTTATTTTGGATTCTAATGACAAGGGTAGGCCCTGTAAACGTTCCAGGGCCCAAGTGGAAAAACAAAGTGATCCATTTTCGTTGGATAAGTTGCTTAACCGATTGAATACAGAGAATCGCAGATCTGGGAATGAGAAATCAACAGGAAAAGGTTATGTGGAGGGTCTGTCGTCTCCATCGTTTGGCGGTTCTATAGATCTCAATAATAAGGTTTAGTCGGAAGAGGGTGGACGATTATTCCCCACAGGGTACGACGAATCGGCCGGTGTCGGTAACTCAGGAGACCAATGTCAATTTGCAGTGGATGAGGAGGTTAGGGCGACGATGGAACTGGGGAGCCAAGTTGGTATGGATTTAAAGGATTGTGGAGGCATGGTGAAGAATATTATTTTGGGAAAAGGTATTAATGATTTTAATCTATGAATTTCCTTTCCTTGAATTTGTGAGGTTTAGGGAGTGATGATAAAGCTAGGTGGGTTAAGAATATTAAGGTGAAGTTTGGGATCACTTTTGTTGCATTGCAAGAGTCGAAGTGCTCGGTGTCGAATCAAGCTGTTCTGGCTTCGGTTTGGGACAGCGATAAATTTCGGGCTGATTGGATTGGGTGGACTCTTCCGGAATGTCGAGGGGTCTTATTAGCATATGGGATCCGAATGTATTAAATGTTGGGGGGTGGCGAAGAATAAGAATTTTATTATCGTTAAGGGCAAAATAAAGGGGAGTGGCCAGCATATCAATATCGCTAACATCTACGCTTCGCAGGAGATCCAGGCAAAGAAGGTTTTGTGGGAAAGTCTAAAGTTTGAGATTCAGAATTCAGTGGGATTCTGGATTTTGCTCGGTGATTTTAATGCGGTCCGGACCCCGGAGGAGAGACTCAACTCTGGTTTCAATTCGGTGTGTGCCAATTTCTTTAACTCCTTTATTTTTTAGGCTGGGTTGTTGGAGTATGGTATGAAGGATAGGAAGTATACTTGGTGCTCTAGTAATGGCAAGAAATTTAGTAAGATTGATAGGGTTCTGGTGTGTCATGGGCTTTTTAACTTATGGCCGGAAGTTTGTCTAAGGGCGCTACCTAAGTTCTTGTCTGATCATTGTCCTATTGTCCTTGTCAGAAAGGACTCGAATTTTGGGCCTAAGCCTTTTCGTGTTTTTTATTCTTGGATTAGGCGCGATGGATACGATGATACGGTCCGTGATGCCGCCAGGGCGTTTTCATGGGATGGGCCGGCCGACTTATATTTGTTAAAAAAGTTTGAGTTTATCAGGAGCCGGGTCAAGAAATGGGGAGATGATATGCTTAAAAAAGAAAAGGAAGGTGATGCTTTGGCTAGATCTGAAATTGAGGAGTTGGAAATTCTTATGGAGAGTAGGGAATTACAGGATGAAGAAGAGTGGATATTAGCTGAGAATTACAGACGTATCAAAGAGTCGGAGGAGAATTTAAGTAAAGATGTGAGACAAAGATCGCGTATTAGATGGGCTAAGGATGGGGATGAAAATTCTAGATTTTTCCACTCTATGGTCAATTGTCGGAAGGCTAGTAATAGAATTCATGGGCTGGTGGTTAACGAGTCTTGGTGTTCTAAACCGTCATTGATTAAGAAAGCGGTCTTCGAATTCTTTAGGGATAAGTTCAAGGAGGAGTTGATTTCTCGACCGATGGTGTATTGTGAGAGTGTTAAAAGGCTTTCGCCCAGTGAGGCGGCTGGTCTTGTGGTCGACTTTAGTAGAAAGGAGATTAAAGCCGCAATCTCGGAGTGTGGTAGTGACCGCGCGCCTGGTCCTGATGGCTTGAATTTCAGATTCCTAAAACATTTCTGGGACGTTTTCGAGGCCGATTTCGTTAGAGTTATGAAGGAGTTACATGAAGGGGGTGTTGTCAATAGAGGGTGTGCTTCGTCGTTCATCACTCTCATTCCTAAGGTGAAAGACCCAACGAGTTTGAGCGACTTCCGCCCTATTAGTCTGGTGGGTGCCAATTAATAAGTTTATTTCTAAGGTGTTAGCTAACTGGCTCATGCTTGTTCTCGGTTCAGTTATCTCGAATAGTCAATCCGCTTTTTGAAAGGGAAATACATCCTTGATGGTCCGCTAATTATTAACGAGGTTGTGAATTGGTTGAAAAAGAAGAAGAAAAAGGCGTTTTTGTTAAAACTGGACTTTAAGAAGGCGTACGAAAATGTTAACTGGGGGTTTGTGAACATGGCTTTATCTCAGATGGGTTTTCCTCCTCTTTGGTGTAAATGGGTCCACCGTATTCTTTCGTCTGCTAGAGCGGCAATTTTGGTTAACGGGGCCCCCACGTTTGATTTTCAATGCCAGAAGGGTATGAGACAGGGCGACCCTTTATCTCCGTTCCATTTTCTTATAGTTATGGAATTTCTTTCGTGTTGTCTGGCTAAAGCGACTGGGATCGGTGCGGTGACTGGGGTTAAGCTTCTAAATAACGGTCCGTCTCTCACACATCTTTTTTATGCTGATGACGCGCTTGTGGTTGGGGAGTGGTCTAGGGAAAATATTCTAAATGTTGTTAGAATCCTCAGATGCTTTTATTTATGCCCCGTGCTTAGAATCAATTTGACAAAGTCTAAAATTATGGGCATTGGGGTTCCTGAGTCGGACATTGCGGTTATGGCGTCTTTGGTGGGATGTTCAGAGGATCGGATTCCGTTTGTTTATCTTGGAATCACTGTGGGGGCCAACATGAACCGCATTGCGAATTGGAGGCCTATTTTCGACACCTTCGAGTCGAGATTATCGCTTTGGAAGGCTTCGATTCTGTCATTGGGAGGTAGAGTTACTCTTATTAAATCTGTGTTGGAATGTCTTCCTAATTACTTTTTCTCGCTATATAAAGTGCCTATGGGTGTTGTGTATAAGTTGGAGGCGATTATCAGGAAATTTTTGTGGGGTGGCATGGGAAGGGATAAAAAGTTGAATTGGGTATCCTGGGACCGAGTTTCGTCCCTATTGATCGTGGTGGGCTCGGTATAAGGGATCTTTTATCTATTAACAATGCGCTCTTTCTCAAGTGGGCTTAGAGGTTTAAAAACGAGAGGGATAATTTATGGGTAAAGGTTGTTTCAGCCATTCATGAGCACCGAAGATCATGGGAATTTCTTCCTGTGAAGGCGTCGTTGGGAGGGGTTTGGGGTAATATTGTCAAAGTGGTCTCGAGCCCGATTGTGGCCAGTGATAGGCTTTGGAATTTTATGCGTGGAGAGGTAGGAGATGGGGCGGATGTGGCTTTTTGGCTTGATCCTTGGCTGAATAAGGAGCCTCTGAAAATCTGTTACCCCAATCTTTTTCGGCTCGAGCTAGACAAAAGGTGTGCAGTTCGGGACATAATTATCAGTCCGTTTTCTAATCCTGGGGCGAAGTGGCAGTGGAGCAGGCTGCCATCCACAAACACTGAGATGGCGGAGTGGTTAGATTTGAATGTGAAATTGCTTAATGTTGTTTTATCAGATGTTAGAGATAGATGGGTGTGGATGGGTGACGATTAGGGAGTTTTTTTGCGTGGGTTCGATCAAGCAGATTTTCGAAAGGAATAAAGACTTTAGTGCCAGGTATGTTTGGGAGTGGTGCAAATGGATCCCCTTAAAATGTAACTTGTTCGCGTGGAGAGCCGAACAGGATAGGCTGCCCACTAGAGTCGAACTTAGCAAGCGGAATATATCGGTTCCGGATGTTGCGTGTCCGGTGTGTTCATCGGGAAATGAAACTGTCATGCATCTGTTTACCGCCTGTGAATTTGCTACGTTAGTGTGGTTGAAGGTTAGCCGGTGGTGTAAAACTCCATTTCCGATGGCGTTTTCGTTCAGGGACATTTTGGAAGGGCATTCGTTCAGCGGGTTAAAAGGAAAGGCGTTGATTGCATACAAAGGTGTTGTGCTTATTACTTGTTGGATGATTTGGAAGGCCAAGAACGAGTTAGTTTTCTCGGGTAAGGTGCCAAAGGTGGAGGAAGTCTTCAGTGCTGTTAAGTCTATTGGTTTTCTTTGGTTTAGAAGTAGGTCGAAGTATAAAGATATGTCCTGGGTTGATTGGTGTAATTTTGTATAGCTTGTTGTAGTTGGTTTGCCGCCTGTGTGGTTTTTTTTCGTCGGGTTTGGCGGTGTTTTAATGAAGTTTTCTTAAAAAAATACACATACAACTCAAAAGTTATTTGAAATAGTTAGAATATATAAATGCAACCAAACATCACATAGATAAAAACAACATAAAGCCATTCATATGATAGAGATTTGTGTCCCTGTTTTGACTTGATGAATTTCACAACAAAGCAACATAGAGACTACATTAAGTTTGGTTAGTCAACAGTTGTTAGCCATTTGTGTAATCTATACTATATTATAATACATGAGGGAAGGATTCTCAAAAGTTAAGAACTTCTTCCCTCATTATTTATAAATAAACCCCTAGAATGAGGGTAAAGTGGTCTTTTAAACCATAATTACTTTTTAGTCCCTCAATCTATTACATTTAAATACTTGACATTTAACATAATTATGGGTAATTAGTTACACTTCCCCCCCTCTTTAATTCTTTAATGTATTCCTGCGATATCTTACAACCCGTAATGTTTTAAAAAAATCCGAAGGTACCATGATGATCGGCACATTTTTTTAAACGTTTCGATAGTTGTCTTTTTTAGTTTCGTCGTGCGTTCATAAAGTACAAATAGCCGATGCGTAAATGTACAATTGATTAAAGGCAACATTTGTTTTTTACCCAAGCCAGCTTTGACCATTACCTAGCTACCGTGCATTAACATTTGTTTTTTTACCCAAGTTTTTTGTTTTGAACGACATTAATAAACTAAAATATTCCCTAATTTTACTTGTACAGAGTCAGTTTGTTGTGGCATGTTTAATATAGTATAGATAAATCTCACAACAAACTTTCTATTAAACATGCCACAACAAACTAAACAGGATATGTGCATCTTATTTTAAAAACTTAAAACTCACAACAAACTTCCTAAATAAATGGATGACCAATCTAAAACTAAACCCTAATGGACTACTATAAATACATAGCAAACACTCACAATTCTACATTTCTATTGCTAAACAGATTTAAAATATGGAGTCAGTTCTGAATTCACTTGATGCGAAAAAACAAGCATGCGATATTGAAAAATCTAAGGTCGGTTCTATGATAAGTTTTGTTATATCGCAATAATGAATAATTGTTTTCTTTTATTTACTTTTATGTGAATACTAACTTATTTGATTTTTCAGATTCAACACACCAATTTAAACACCCCAGTTGTCGAACAAGCTTTTGTTAGTTTTAAGTAATATTTTCGCTTATAATCTTTCATATTAACAAGTTCGTTATGTTATTATTTGGTGTTTTATTGTAGGATGATGGTGATAATAGTGTTGAAATTATTTCTTATGGTGCAATGTTCAGTCCATACAAGTCTAATCTTCAACGTCAATTTAGTAAAGAGGTAATTTTATAATTTATTTAATCTTTTTAAAAAAAAATTATTCAATATTTGTTTTTTGTTATAAAATTTATTTAATCATTTTTTAACTTTTTTATTAAATTTATGTTTTTTAAGGATCGGAAGTATGAGAATCAAAAGAAAAGATCTACGAGACTCTCTGAATGGAAATTGATCGAGATTATAAATTTAGATGATTCTGAGGACGATGAGAAAGAAGATGAATTAGATGATACTGCTGATTCCAGCACAAACAAGAAAAACGGATCAAAAAAGAAGAGAAATTAGATAAAATATATTAAGTGTTTTTATGTTTTTTTTCATTTTCAGTTGTTTTTGTTTGATCTAGACTATCCCATGAATAATAAAGTTTATTTTATATCAGGAATTATTTAATACTAATTTACGATATTAGTAGATAGATAGTAAACTATATCCCAAAATTTTAGGAATTATTTAATACTAATTTACGATATTTATTTAATACTAATTTACGATATTAGTAGATAGATAGTAAACTATATCCCAAAATTTTAGGAATTATTTAATACTAATTTACGATATTTAGTAGATAAATAGTAAACTATGTCCCAAAATTTTAGGAATTATAAGTCAACTAATTAGGTCCTCCAAGTTAATTATATGGGATGAGGCATCGATGGCGAAACGTCAGGCGATAGAGGCAGTTGATCGAACATTGCAAGACATTATAGGTGTTAGGCTCCCATGTGTAACACTTATGACATATATCCACTACAATAATGTTATCATATACAAATAAGAAAACTACCAGCCACGAGTGCCGCAATCCAAAGTGTCGCCCCCGCCGCATCGCACGGGCACCCTACTAGTAAGTTAATAACCAGTAATATCACACCATATTTTCGATAGGCCCAATTGGGGTACACACATGACTGATTGTTGTCCATGAATAACAAGGGTTCGCTAAGTCATAAAATGTATACAAAAGTGTTATCCAAAAACAACGGTCAGATACAAGGCTCGAGAACTAATATCAAAAGTCTCGAGTAACATTGTAGATTTCAATCTTAAGAGTGGCAAGTTTCTAAGATAGCTCGAATCAGTTCAATGCAACCAATTTCGTCTAACTGCACTTGAGAATTAATCTGTAATTTACGTTAGCTTTCGCTGGTAAATACAAATAACAGACACATTTAAAATAAAAAGACACTCCTGAGATAAGTATCATGATCACCATATTAACAGTTATACATTTAACCCAACTAGTGAATCCTTGATCCATCAGAACTTAACTAGTGAATCCTACACATTTAATGCTTTGTGACCTTTTATAAGTATATGGCCAGTACCGCATACATGAATAGTTAGCTCAAGCGTTGGTTACAATAAACATACTGAAAAGAACGAATTATCAAATTGGATGAATATGTAATTAAACATATAACCATTTTGTGATACAATAACTGAAATGTTTTTATACTACTTGTAACGGTTTTATATTAACTCAAACTTTAAATGGATCGATTATCCGGTCATTCTTCCTGACTAAAAACCTGAATAACCTAGACCCAAAAACAGGGTCAGACCTATAGTATAGGTAACCTAGGGTTAGGCCTAAGGCTTTCACTTAGGGGGGAGGGGGTGGTCACTAGTGATAGATTTCTATCACTCCCAATATCCAATCAAATCATGTCATGTCATCACCCAATATTCTATCACTAGTGATAGAAATGTAGTGGGGGTGGTCATCACTAGTGATGAGATTCCAATGTACAAGTATTAATACACAATGTACAAGTCATACCCTATCACTCCTCAAGTTCAACGCGTTATATATATAACGAGTTATTCCTATCACTCGTTATGGAAGTGGAGGCGGCGGTGTTAGTGATAGGATAACTCGTTATGGGGAGTCCATAACGGACCACCCCCTCCCCCCTTAAAAGAAACTTAATATGTTAACTATTATTAGTGCCAACTTATTGTTTTAAATGTGTTTGATTCATTATACAAGCAAACCACTATGTTTTATAGTTGTGTTAGATTTTTGCTTGGTTGCAAACACTTATAGTTTATAATAATCAAAGAAGGAAAAAAGACCCCAAAATTTCATTTTGGCTTAGGCCTCCAACGACCCTGCCCAAAACACCAAAACAACGAAAAAAATAGATAAAAATGTCCGGATAATCCCTGTGGTTTGTTCCATTTTCACCTATATTAGCAAACTAACCTATATCAGCTTCAGGGACTATCCGTTGGAGCATCCGAAAAACTTGATGAAACCTTATCTAATTTAATGACTTCTTTGTTAGCAATAATTGCCTTAATATCTTTGGGAGTATTTTCCCATAAATCCTTAGGAATTACATGTTTGCTGGCTAAACAAAGACTTGCACCTGTGTCTACATAACAATGTAGAGTAATTGTTTTATATCCTTTGAAAAAGATTTTTCCTTTGATATAAATTGAATTTGGATTAGTAATGTTTGAAGAAGCTAAATCCAAATTATGAATTCGTTTATCCTCATCCCCCCAACTAAAAGAGTGATTAGGCTTCAACTCGATATCTGAAGAGTTTTCTTCAGTTTCGGGTTTTTCCTGTTCATTTTTCATGGTAAAGATTTGTTCTTTATTTTCAGAAAAATGTTCCATTTCAGGTTCTTCATTCGTTAAAACAAGAGTCTGTTTTTTATTTTCAGAAAGCTTCTGTTCAAGTTTTTCTTTTAAGTTTTTATAAAACTTTTGTCTACGTTCTTTGTTTTCAAAGGACATGAGCTGGACAAGCTTATGCATTTGTTTAGCTGATAAAGTTTTCTCTTTAAAAAGCTGTTCTAACTTTAGAGTAACAGGAATCATTTTATCCACAAGATAAAATAATTTTTGTCTCTTTAAGTCTTTGTATCTCTTTTTTCAAAAGAGAATTTTTTCTTTTTAAATCAGTTAATTTAAAAAGTTTATCAGAAGGATGAATACACCAATCCAAGTGTAACTCATAAATTCTTAGATTATTTCTTTGTAAAAAGGAATAATTCATAAAAATCTTTAGATTAATTTTTCTAAAAGATTTTTTCATTTGTCCTTTATTGGTCATTTAAAGTTGATCTAAAAGGCCATGTTTTATTAGTTTCGTTAGAAACTTCTTTGAAAATTTCATCAATTTCGTTAGAAACTTCTTTGAGAATTTCGGCATAGATTGCTTCTTCGGCATAGATTGCTTTAAAACTTTCATCTCTATAAATTATTGCCTTTTTTGCTTTAAACTCAAGAATTTTTTGTTTAGAAACAAAAATATTTCTTTTAGCAATTTTTATGTTGCGAGAGTTTATTTTTTGACTCATCATAAAATTTTTCTTTAATTGTTTTATCTGTATTAAAGAAATATGAATCTTTCCTTCTTCATAAGCAATTTGCATATCAAGAAGATGTAGATAGTTTAGAATAGGTGTTATAGACATTAAGTTCCAATAACCTTTTCTAAAATTTCTCCATATTTGTCTATGTTTTTCGACATAGTTCGCATTAAATGCTCGGTGTCACTAGAGTCTTTAATTTGTAAAGAGGTTCCAGCAAAACTGTGTCTAGGTTCGAATCCTAAAATTTGTTTATTGCGTGCAATATCAATTGCCCAATTTTCTTTTAATTGTGAAGGTTCTGAAAACTTACACCCTTCAACAATTCCAATTTCAGAAAATATATCTTCAAGAGTTATATTTTCATTTTCCTTATACTCGATTGAATGAGTACTGTTGGTTAAAGCATACGAGATTAAATAATTAATCGTAAAAACTTTATTACCAGGTTCCATAAGGTCAGTTCTTTCGCACTGGTGTATGAAACTTAGAGTCTTATCAAAATCTTTTGAATTTCGATGTAAAGCAAATTTAGGATAGACAGTAAACATAAATTTACCATAAGCTAAATTTCCTTGAATTGCTCCCAAAAGAGCATCTTGCCTATTGATAATTCTATTATCAACTAGTGCCATTTTTATAGGAAAATTAATTCCATCTCTAAACTGAGCTTTAAGGAGGATTTTAACCGCTCCTATGTGTACCATATTGAGAGAATTTCTCAACTCTGGCTTGATGTGTAAAAGCTTTTTTGCTATTTCACCCTTTGTTAAGAGTGGCAAATAAACTTCACCTGCTGTATTTTTTATGTCAACTGAAAGTTCTTCAGTGTTAAAACAATAAAATACTTTATTTTTTCTTGTAAAAGCTTTAGAAACTAAGCTTTGTAAAGTTTTTGTTTGATTAAAAACTTGTTTTGTGTCAAGCTTGAATTTAAGCTTGTTAATTTTAGTTATTTGATCAGAATTAATCATGTAATCTGATACAAAACCTTTTTCGTTTTCACTGAAATTTAAAACTTCAGTTACTTCTTGTTCGTTTGATTCTTTCGAATCTTCAAACGAATTTTTAAAACTCATTTTAAATTTTTTCTTTTAAGAAAATGTTTAAAATTTATTTTTAAAATTGTTTATTTTTAAGAACAGGAACTAATCCCCTCTTCTTAAAAAACGAGCACATGGCTCTGATACCACTGTGCGGAGTTATTTCAGAATTTGTAAAAAATTCAACTAAAGGGTTCATTAAGTCCTTTAGGGGTTTTGTGGTCTGGTTAAGACTCATTGGTTGCAAGGAATCTTTTTCTTCCCGACGTCTTGGTTCATACTCATTGTATGAATTTGTTCTAGTAAATTTACTAGTAATAAATTGTTGGGACCAAAGCATGTGCTTCATAAAGACCCTTTGGAAATCAATTCCATTTTTGTCGTTCATGAATTTGATCATGAATTTGCTCATTTATTAGATGTCATTCAATATATTTATTGAAGTATGACTAAAGTTATTATGACAAAGAATGCCATAATTCACCGGATGTTTACAAGACTTTGTAGTGTCTTGTTTACTAAAGAAAAAGATTTTTGAATCGTTTGTTTTAGATTGTGAAATCATTTCTTTGAATTTACAAAATTCATTATTTTTTGTAGTCATTTTTTGACTAATAATTCTTATTGAAAAGATTATTTGATTTCGATAATGGTTAATCGATTTCTTTTTGTGTTTGTTTATAAACATCATTTTTTGATTTAATCAAAATCTTAGTTTTTTTTGTGTGAATAAAATTCTTTTTTAGATTTTAAGGAGAGATATGAAATATCAATCTTGAAGTAATTTAACAGTTTGAAATAAAATCTATACCTTCTACTTCTTGTATTTTCTTCTTGAAAAGTTTCTAATTCTTCTGCAAGTGACCAATCCAACCCTTATTTCCCTAACGGCCTCCTGCCTCAGCGGTACTTCAACGGGCTCCAGGACTCCAGGTTTTACAGAATAGAAACAACTTCATGATAGAAAATAAGATAGGGGGTTACGAAGGAGTTTTTATTTCATAACTGTTCTCCCGAAGGAGAACTTCTTGATATTTACATAACCTCCTTAAAGGAGTTACTACTCCATTCTACTAGCACACATAACTAGACATTGAAATTGATCATTCAAATGATCAACGAAAAGAAAAGAAAGGTGGTTGAGAATTTAATCTAGGGTAGGTGAGAGATGCTAACTGAGGATGGGATTCGGGATGGGGATGTCCTAAAACTAATGAATTCAACTTCTTTATATAGTAGAAGTGAATTTTACAAAAGGTCTAAAATAGCCTTAAGTTTTCGTCATGCATGACGTTTTTTAGTCGACAAACCCATGTGTTGGGTCCAGTTCTCGCTTGTCGTCTTCTGAAAAGTAGCTGTCTTTAATAGAGGGACCACTTTTGTCAGAATTTTCTTCGATGGAAGATTCTTTACAGCTCATGCACTGATGGCTTTCCTGTGCTCTTTGCATTATTTTGCAGAGTCTTTGTTTGGTAGTAGGACTCACATCAACTTTGTTGAAGATAATGCGTTGCTCCATTTTTTCTAAAGCTTCTTTCTCGTGCTTTGGAAGTGGAGTTCCACTGTAACTTGTGATGATGCAGTGGTCGCTGCAATAATTCACTTTATTAAAGCTTTTTACTTTAATATTTTGAAGATTATTCAGGATTTTTAAGAATCCTTTAACCCTTATTTCGACCCAATTTTCGAAATTTTCTTGTTCCTCGTTCATAACTTTTGAGGGTTTGACGGTTCTTGCTTTCGCGAGCCCGATTTCTATATGATGGTAACTTTGGGAAGAAGTTCCTTGGTACCAATCTGGAAGTGTAGAGTTACACTTTATAAAGATGTTTGCGTCTTTTGCTGCAGCAATCTTCTTTCGAAAGTTTTTAATAGCTTTCTTTATCCCTTCTGGAAACATGCTAATTTCAAGCAAATTTGGAGATGGATATATGAACTTTATTAGACCAGCAGAAAATGCTAGTGAAACAAGTTCTGGACTTGCGCCTGGACAAAAGACTAAAAGACTTTTAGTAGCCTTATCTTCTGTATAGACATGTTCAAACTCGAAATCGTCTTGACTAAGAGCTCTTGTTTTAGACCAAATTCCTCTGAATTCGTCCAAAGATATAATATCTTCTTCTTCTTTCTCTTCTTTTATTGTTGATCTTGAGAAAGTGTTTTTGAATTCGATGATTCTTTCTTTTTTCTTGGGCTTCAATGGCTCAGGAATAATTGTTACCTTTAAAGGTATTCCTTTCTTCCCGAGATTTGCTGAGTATCGGGTAGCTTCTTGTTGGGCTTGTGCTAATGACCCAAACTTCTTGAATGTTACCGGTTTTCCAGCAACATGTTGAGACACTATAGACCAATCTTCATAAATGCCTCTATGTTCACCATTGAAAATAACATAAAACTTTGAATTATGCTTTTCTGGAATTTGTGTCACTTGTGAGTAACTTGGTCTAAGAGAGACCTGTTCAGTTTTTGGCAAACTGTCAGCCATCAACGGATTTGATGTGCCTTTACCAGAGCCGTTTGCTACTGGGCTAGATGAAGATTGTAGTTCTTCATTAACTTTATAATTGCTTTTTTCCAAAGCAACAGGAATCAACGGACTTGATTTTTCTTTACCTTTAGCCGTTTGTAAAGGAATAGATTCAGATTGTATCCTTTCGGAATCCTGTTCTGAACTAACAGTTGTGTCTAGACTTTCGTCGTAGAGAGCTATTTTTTCTTGAATAGCTTTTAATTCTATCAAAAGAAATTTTTCTTTTAGGCGTAAAGCCTTTAAATCTTCCATATCTCTTTCTTTTTTCAAAGGATTTTGTAACTTGAAAGTGATGATTTTTTGGTGGAAGAAATCCTTCTATTTATAGGAGTAATAATGACAATGACATCATTGCTTACGATTTCTGAAAACTCGTGTCAAGTTATCAGTTAACATGTTTTTGGCCCTCCTTTAGATGTTCATTCTTGAATGAATATCCTGAAAACCATATCTGCCATTTGACAAAATGTTTATTATTTCCAGATAAATTTTTGTTTTCAGGAAATAAATAATTTTTTAATAAACAAATTTCAAAATCGTTTTGTTTATCTTTATCCCCCCAACTAAAAAAGTGGTTGGACTTCATTCTGAGTCTTCTGTAGAAGAATCGGATGACATGTTGTCTAATATTTTTAATGTATATACTTGCGTATAGCCATCAAAAATATTTTCAGAAGGAAAATATCCTTCAGTTTCCGCTTTTGAAATAACTTTTAATTTTTCCGGAAACTTTTGTCTGTTGGGACATTCGTTGGCATAGTGTCCTTCTTCAGAACATATCCAGCAACGACAATTTTTCTTCCCTTGAGGACAAACCTTAGGTTTTTCTTTTGAAAAGTATTTTCCAGGAGAAAACTTTCTTTTCTTGGTTTTCCAAAAACGTTTTTTAGTTTTTGTTTTATATTTATTTTTATATTTCTTTTTGAAATAATTTTCATCTCTTACTGGTTCACATCCAAAAGTTAATTGTGGTAACTCAGTAAGTTTTTTGCAACAGCTTTTGTTAAAACGTTTTAGCTGTTTTTGTTTATCAGAAAAATCACAGTAAACCGCAATTTCTTCTTTGACAATTCTAGTTGCAAATCCAAGAGAATGCATCGTGAACTGATTCTTTTCTTTGTTCCATCGTTCTTTGGCTTTTTCTCCAACGATAGGAATCTTCATTAAGTAAGCCTCAATCCAAGAGTGGAATTCACCTGTACTTAATTTGTATAGATTTGTTTCATAAAGACAAGTAAAATCGTCTAATAAACAAATATCACAAATTTGTGCTTTTGCAAGATTTTGTCTTGCTTTTTCTAGCAATTTTTGATTTTCATGATCTTTACTTGTTATAAAGTCGAGACCTAAAAACATCACATATATTGCATTTATGATTTGATCAAAAAGATCATCACCATTCATATTTTCATCCCAAGTTGTACCTTTGATGAAATTTTGAATTATCCCTGCAGACTTATGTTCCATTAATAATAACAAAGCCTTAGCATTAGAAAATTCATCTGAATTAGTCTGAATAATTAGACTGATTTCAGTGTTCCATTTGTCAATTACCTCTTTTCTTTTTTCGAGGCCAAAGATACAATCAATATTAATGGTATCAATAGTAGTTGAACTACCATTTTTATTACCATTAGAATTAGGTATACCTTTGTGATACGGCATGGAAAATTCCGTATTCTTTTTATTAAAACGTCTACTGTTAGCAGTTCTATGGTATGACGACGTTTCAATGTCTGAAGAGCTTTCTTCAGTTTCAGGTTCTTCATCCTTTACAGATAAAGGAAAAATCCGTTCTTTATTTTCAGGAAAATATCTTTCATTTAAGATTTTATTTTCAGAAAACATTTGTTCACATTCATCATCATCTAATGACATGAGATGAACAAGTTCATGCATATGTTCAAGTGGAAGGGTTTCCATTTGATCAAAAAAATTTCTTCTAACTTTTGAGGTATAGAAATCATTCTATCCAATAGATAAAATAATTTTTGTTTCTCTAAGTTTTTGAATATCCTCTTTCATAAGAGAATTTTTTCTTTTTAAATCATTTAATTCAAAAAGTTTATCAGAAGGATGAATACTCCAATCTGAATGTAATTCTACAATTCTTTGATTATTTCTTTCTAAATAGAAATAATGCATAGAAATCTTTCGATTTATTTTTCTAAAAGAGTTTCTCAATTGTTCTTTATTGGTCATTTGAAGTTGATCCAAAAGGCCATGTTAATGCATTAGGACATTTAGACTTTCCCAAAGATGGATTTCCAACATTGAAATTTGGAAATGAATATTTTTGAAAGCTTTTTTCATTAGAAATCTTTTCTTTCTTTTTGAGTAAAAGATTTTCTGAATTCATTTTTTCATCAAGTTTGTCAGAGACATCCTTGATAATCTTGGCAGCAATTGCTTCAAGATTTTCATTGGTAGACAAATCTTCTACCTTCTTGGTTAATTCTCTAACCAGTTCTTCGATTTTACTCAGAGAACTCATGCTACAGAGATTAATGCCTTTTTAGCTTTAAGCTCAAGAATTTTTTGCTTAGAAGCAAAAATGTTTTTCTTAAGAATCTTTATATTAAGAATTTTTGTTTTATGACTTAACATAATATTTCCTTTAATTTGATTTATTCTCATAAATTCAAATTGTATATCAGCCTCTTCATAGGTGATTTGTTGATCAAGATATTGAAAATAATTTAAAATTGGATTTGAAGACATTATTCTCCAATAATTCCTTTTAAAATTTTTCCATATCCATCTATTCTATGTGACATAGAACGAATTATTTGTTCAGTATTACTTGAATCTCCTATTTGTAAAGAGCTTTCAACATAACTGTGTCTAGGTTCTAATCCTAGCATCTTTTTATTTCGTGCAATATCAATTGCCCAATTTTCTTTTAATTGTGAAGGTTCAGAAAACTTACACCCTTCAACAATTCCAATTTCAGAAAATATATCTTCAAGAGTTATATTTTCATTTTCCTTATACTCGATTGAATGAGTACTGTTGGTTAAAGCATACGAAATTAAATAATTAATCGTAAAAACTTTATTACCAGGTTCCATAAGGTCAGTTCTTTCGCACTGGTGTATGAAACTTAAAGTCTTATCAAAATCTTTTGAATTTCGATGTAAAGCAAATTTAGGATAGACAGTAAACATAAATTTACCATAAGCTAAATTTCCTTGAATTGCTCCAAGAAGAGCATCTTGCCTATTGATAATTCTATTATCAACTAGTGCCATTTTTATAGGAAAATTAATTCCATCTCTAAACTGAGCTTTAAGGAGGATTTTAACCGCTCCTATGTGTACCATATTGAGAGAATTTCTCAACTCTGGCTTGATGTGTAAAAGCTTTTTTGCTATTTCACCCTTTGTTAAGAGTGGCAAATAAACTTCACCTGCTGTATTTTTTATGTCAACTGAAAGTTCTTCAGTGTTAAAACAATAAAATACTTTATTTTTTCTTGTAAAAGCTTTAGAAACTAAGCTTTGTAAAGTTTTTGTTTGATTAAAAACTTGTTTAGTGTCAAGCTTAAATTTAAGCTTACTAATTTTAGTTAATTGATCAGAATTAATCATGTAATCTGATACAAAACCTTTTTCATTTTCACTGAAATTTAAAACTTCAGTTACTTCTTGTTCGTTTGATTCTTTAGAATCTTTAAACGAATTTTTAAAACTCATTTTAAATTTTTTCCTTTAAGAAAATATTTAAAATTTATTTTTAAAATTGTTTATTTTTAAGAACAGGAACTAATCCCCTCTTCTTAAAAAACGAGCACATGGCTCTGATACCACTGTGCGGAGGTATTTCAGAATTTTTCAAAAATTCAACTAAAGGGTTCATTAAGTCCTTTAGGGGTTTTGTGGTCTGGTTAAGACTCATTGGTTGCAAGGAATCTTTTTCTTCCCGACGTCTTGGTTCATACTCATTGTATGAATTTGTTCTAGTAAAGTTTACTAGTAATAAATATTTTGGGGACCAAAGCATGTGGTCATTTTGAAAATCAATTCCCAAATTTGTCGTAAGATTCATGAATATGAATTTACTCATTTATTAGATGTAGGTACTTCATATTTATTGAAGTATGACTAAAGTTATTATGACAAAGGATGCCATAATTCACCGGATGTTTACAAGACTTTGTAGTGTCTTGTTTAATAAAGCAAATGATTTTTGAATCGTTTGTTTTAGATTGTGAAATCATTTCTTTGAATTTACAAAATTCATTATTTTTTGTAGTCATTTTTTGACTAATAATTCTTATTGAAAAGATTATTTGATTTCGATAATGGTTAATCGATTTCTTTTTGTGTTTGTTTATAAACATCATTTTTTGATTTAATCAAAATCTTAGTTTTTTGTGTGAATAAATTTCTTTTTTAGATTTTAAGGAGAGATATGAAATATCAATCTTGAAGTAATTTAACAGTTTGAAATAAAATCTATACCTTCTACTTCTTGTATTTTCTTCTTGAAAAGTTTCTAATTCTTCTGCAAGTGACCAATCCAACCCTTATTTCCCTAACGGCCTCCTGCCTAAGCGGTACTTCAACGGGCTCCAGGACTCCAGGTTTTACAGAATAGAAACAACTTCATGATAGAAAATAAGATAGGGGGTTACGAAGGAGTTTTTATTTCATAACTGTTCTCCCGAAGGAGAACTTCTTGATATTTACATAACCTCCTTAAAGGAGTTACTACTCCATTCTACTAGCACACATCACTTGAAAGTAAAAATTGATCATAATGATCAACGAAAGAAAAGAGAAGGTGGTTGAGAATTTAAGCTAAGGTAGGTGAGAGAGATGCTAACTGAGGATGGGATTCGGGATGGGGATGTCCTAAAACTAATGAATTCAACTTCTTTATATAGTAGAAGTGAATTTTACAAAAGGTCTAAAATAGCCTTAAGTTTTCGTCATGCATGACGTTTTTTAGTCGACAAACCCATGTGTTGGGTCTAGTTCTCGCTTGTCGTCTTCTGAAAAGTAGCTGTCTTTAATAGAGGGACCACTTTTGTCAGAATTTTCTTCGATGGAAGATTCTTTACAGCTCATGCACTGATGGCTTTCCTGTGCTCTTTGCATTATTTTGCAGAGTCTTTGTTTGGTAGTAGGACTCACATCAACTTTGTTGAAGATAATGCGTTGCTCCATTTTTCCAAAGCTTCCTTTAGATAATGGGGTTTCACTATGACTAGTGAAGATATGGAAATTGCTTTAGAGGAATTTCCTTTTTACCACAATCGGCTGAGTATCGAGTGGCTTCTTGTTGGGCTTGTAATAAGGACCCAAACTTCTTGAATGTTACTGGTCTTCCAGAAACATGATGAGACACTATGGACCAATCTTCATATATGCCTCTATGCTCTCCATCAAAAATGACATAAAATCTAGAATTAGATTTTACCGTTCCTTGAATATCTTGAGAGTAACTTGGTCTAAGAGAGACCTGTTCAGTTTTTGGCAAACTGTCAGCCATCAACGGATTTGATGTGCCTTTACCAGAGCCGTTTGCTACTGGGCTAGATGAAGATCGTAGTTCTTCATTAACTTTATATTTGCTTTTTTCCAAAGCAACAGGAGTCAACGGACTTGATTTTTCTTTACCTTTAGCCGTTTGTAAAGGAATAGATTCAGATTGTATCCTTTCGGAATCCTGTTCTGAATTAACAGTTGTGTCTAGACTTTCGTCATAGAGAGCTATTTTTTCTTGAATAGCTTTTAATTCTATCAAAAGAAATTTTTCTTTTAGGCGTAAAGCCCTTAATTCATCCATCCCCCTTTTTTTTTTTAAAAAAATTTTTTGAATATGAAGGTGATGATTTTTGAAGAAGAGATGCCTTCTATTTGTAGAAGAAGAATGACATCATTGCTTACGATTTTTGAAAATCTCGTGTTAAGCTATCAGCTAACACGTTTTTTGTCCCTTCTAGGTGTTCTGTATCAAAAGAATACCTCGAAAACCACATTTGCCATCTGACAAGACGACCTTGTTTATTATCTCCAGAAATTTTTGTTTTCAGAAAATAAGTAAAATTTTTATTGTCAGTTCTGACTAGGAATTTAACCGGGGTTAAATAAATAGAGAACTTCGAAATCGTGTTTTTTACCGCCAGTAATTCTTTTTCATTACTGTGATAATTCCGTTCAGCTTGTTTGAAGCTTCCCGAAGTGTACCTGCAAATTTCTTCTCTATCTGCAGTTTTAGCTTTTAAAACACCTCCCCAAAAATCATGAGAAGCATCTGTTTCTATGATTAAAAAATCACTTTCATTAGGAAGATAAAGTTTAGGAAAACTGATTAAGTTTTTCTTTATCTTTTTAATGTAATCAGTATCGGAATGTTTCCAATCCCATACGTATTCCTTTTTTAGCTTAACCTGTAAAGGTTTTCTAAGCTCTGCAAGCTTAGGAATATAACTTTCTGCATAAGTTAATACACCTAAAAATCTTTGAAGATGTTTTTTATCTTCTAAAGTATCTGGAAATTTGTGTAAATTTTCCAAGATATGTTTTTGTGGACAATGTGTCCCTTGATCTATTTCAAGACCCAAAAAGTTTATCTTTGTTTTAAAAAGATTAGCTTTCTTTTTTGATAAAATGATTCCATATTTTTCAATTGTTTTTAAAACTGATAAAACATGAGAATAGTGTTTATCTTCCGAGTTCGAGAAAACTATAATATCGTCAACATAGACGGTACAGTAATCTTCTAATCCTCTTAAAGCATTTTGCATATGTCTTTGAAATATGCTTGGTGCCTGTTTTAATCCAAAGGGAACTACCTTCCATTGATAGTGACCGTCTGGGCATGTGAACGCAGTTAATAACTGTGATTCTTTGTCTAACAGTACCTGCCAGAAACCACTTTTACAGTCAAAACTGGAAAAGATAGTCTTTCCTCTTAGAAGAGTTAGTAATTCCTGCATACAAGGAAGATTATGGCTGTCTCCAATAGTGACATTATTAATTGCTTTGTAATTAACAACCATTCGTTTTTTACCTCTTCTTTTTTCCGCTTCATTTTCTACTAAAAAGGCCGGAGACATGTGAGGAGATTTACTAGGAATTATTAATCCCAAATCAAGAAGTTCTTTGATTTGTTTATTAAATTCTTCCCTATCCTGTGGACTGTACTTCATAGGTTTAACCCTAATAACAGTTTTAGGATCTATTAACTTAATAGATGCCTTCATCCAATTTTTTGATTTTTCAGGATCAATTGGATTTTCTGAACAAACCTTTTCAAGTAATTCCTCAATTTTTTGAAACTTATGTAGTTCAAGTAGAAAAATTCTTTCAGGTTTTATAACTTCTTGAACTATATTAGTTCCTGGAGTTTGATTTATCTTGGAATCTTTTTTCATAGATTCAAGAAAATTTGGTTTTCCAATTTGAAAAGTCTTTGTAACCTTTTTGATCAAAATCATTTCTTGATTAAGATGAAAAGATACTCTGTCTAACCATTGAGTAAAAGGTCCATAGAGTTGACAGAAATTATTTCCAAGAAGTAAATCCATACCTGAATCTTGTTGGTAGATAGTTCCGCACAGTGGTATCAGAGCCATGTCTTTGTTTAGGAACTAATCCCCTCTTCTTAAAAAACGGAGACATGGCTCTGATACCACTGTGCGGAACTATCTACCAACAAGATTCAGGTATGGATTTACTTCTTGGAAATAATTTCTGTCAACTCTATGGACCTTTTACTCAATGGTTAGACAGAGTATCTTTTCATCTTAATCAAGAAATGATTTTGATCAAAAAGGTTACAAAGGCTTTTCAAATTGGAAAACCAAATTTTCTTGAATCTATGAAAAAAGATTCCAAGATAAATCAAACTCCAGGAACTAATATAGTTCAAGAAGTTATAAAACCTGAAAGAATTTTTCTACTTGAACTACATAAGTTTCAAAAAATTGAGGAATTACTTGAAAAGGTTTGTTCAGAAAATCCAATTGATCCTGAAAAATCAAAAAATTGGATGAAGGCATCTATTAAGTTAATAGATCCTAAAACTGTTATTAGGGTTAAACCTATGAAGTACAGTCCACAGGATAGGGAAGAATTTAATAAACAAATCAAAGAACTTCTTGATTTGGGATTAATAATTCCTAGTAAATCTCCTCACATGTCTCCGGCCTTTTTAGTAGAAAATGAAGCGGAAAAAAGAAGAGGTAAAAAACGAATGGTTGTTAATTACAAAGCAATTAATAATGTCACTATTGGAGACAGCCATAATCTTCCTTGTATGCAGGAATTACTAACTCTTCTAAGAGGAAAGACTATCTTTTTCCAGTTTTGACTGTAAAAGTGGTTTCTGGCAGGTACTGTTAGACAAAGAATCACAGTTATTAACTGCGTTCACATGCCCAGACGGTCACTATCAATGGAAGGTAGTTCCCTTTGGATTAAAACAGGCACCAAGCATATTTCAAAGACATATGCAAAATGCTTTAAGAGGATTAGAAGATTACTGTACCGTCTATGTTGACGATATTATAGTTTTCTCGAACTCGGAAGATAAACACTATTCTCATGTTTTATCAGTTTTAAAAACAATTGAAAAATATGGAATCATTTTATCAAAAAAGAAAGCTAATCTTTTTAAAACAAAGATAAACTTTTTGGGTCTTGAAATAGATCAAGGGACACATTGTCCACAAAAACATATCTTGGAAAATTTACACAAATTTCCAGATACTTTAGAAGATAAAAAACATCTTCAAAGATTTTTAGGTGTATTAACTTATGCAGAAAGTTATATTCCTAAGCTTGCAGAGCTTAGAAAACCTTTACAGGTTAAGCTAAAAAAGGAATACGTATGGGATTGGAAACATTCCGATACTGACTACATTAAAAAGATAAAGAAAAACTTAATCAGTTTTCCTAAACTTTATCTTCCTAATGAAAGTGATTTTTTAATCATAGAAACAGATGCTTCTCATGATTTTTGCGGAGGTGTTTTAAAAGCTAAAACTGCAGATAGAGAAGAAATTTGCAGGTACACTTCGGGAAGCTTCAAACAAGCTGAACGGAATTATCACAGTAATGAAAAAGAATTACTGGCGGTAAAAAACACGATTTCGAAGTTCTCTATTTATTTAACCCCGGTTAAATTCCTATTCAGAACTGACAATAAAAATTTTACTTATTTTCTGAAAACAAAAATTTCTGGAGATAATAAACAAGGTCGTCTTGTCAGATGGCAAATGTGGTTTTCGAGGTATTCTTTTGATACAGAACACCTAGAAGGGACAAAAAACGTGTTAGCTGATAGCTTAACACGAGATTTTCAAAAATCGTAAGCAATGATGTCACTCTTCTTCTACAAATAGAAGGCATCTCTTCTTCAAAAATCATCACCTTCATATTCAAAAAAAAATTTTTTTTAAAAAAAAAAGGGGGATGGATGAATTAAGGGCTTTACGCCTAAAAGAAAAATTTCTTTTGATAGAATTAAAAGCTATTCAAGAAAAAATAGCTCTCTATGACGAAAGTCTAGACACAACTGTTAATTCAGAACAGGATTCCGAAAGGATACAATCTGAATCTATTCCTTTACAAACGGCTAAAGGTAAAGAAAAATCAAGTCCGTTGACTCCTGTTGCTTTGGAAAAAAGCAAATATAAAGTTAATGAAGAACTAAGATCTTCATCTAGCCCAGTAGCAAACGGCTCTGGTAAAGGCACATCAAATCCGTTGATGGCTGACAGTTTGCCAAAAACTGAACAGGTCTCTCTTAGACCAAGTTACTCTCAAGATATTCAAGGAACGGTAAAATCTAATTCTAGATTTTATGTCATTTTTGATGGAGAGCATAGAGGCATATATGAAGATTGGTCCATAGTGTCTCATCATGTTTCTGGAAGACCAGTAACATTCAAGAAGTTTGGGTCCTTATTACAAGCCCAACAAGAAGCCACTCGATACTCAGCCGATTGTGGTAAAAAGGAAATTCCTCTAAAGCAATTTCCATATCTTCACTAGTCATAGTGAAACCCCATTTTCTAAAGGAAGCTTTGGAAATGTGAGTCCTACTACAAAACAAAGACTCAACAAAATAATGCAAGGTGCACAGGAAAGCCATCACTACATGAGCTGTAAGGAATCCTACACCAAAGAAAATTCTGACAAAAGTGGTCCCTTTATTAAAGACAACTACTTTTCAGAAGACGACACGCGAGAGCTAGACCCAACACATGGGTTTGTCGACTAAAAAACGTCATGCATGACGAACACTTAAGGCTATTTTAGTCCTTTTGTAAAATTCACTTCTGCTATATAAAGAAGTCGAATTCATTAGTTTAGGACATCCCATCCCGAATCCCATCCTCAGTTAGCATCTCTCTCACCTACCTTAGCTTAAATTCTCAACCACCTTCTCTTTTCTTTCGTTGATCATTATGATCAATTTTTACTTTCAAGTAATGTGTGCTAGTAGTATGGAGTAGAGACTCCTTTAAGGAGTTGATGTAAATATCAAGAAGTTCTCCTTCGGGAGAACAGTTATGAAATAAAAAAATCCTTCGTAACCCCCTATCTTATTTTCTATCATGAAGTTGTTTTTATTCTGTAAAACCTGGAGTCCTGGAGCCCGTTGAAGTACCGTTTAGGCAGGAGGCCGTTAGGGAAATAAGGGTTGGATTGGTCACTTGCAGAAGAATTAGAAACTTTTCAAGAAGAAAATACAAGAAGTAGAAGGTATAGATTTTATTTCAAACTGTTAAATTACTTCAAGATTGATATTTCATATCTCTCCTTAAAATCTAAAAAAGAATTTTATTCACACAAAAAACTAAGATTTTGATTAAATCAAAAAATGATGTTTATAAACAAACACAAAAAGAAATCGATTAACCATTATCGAAATCAAATAATCTTTTCAATAAGAATTATTAGTCAAAAAATGACTACAAAAAATAATGAATTTTGTAAATTCAAAGAAATGATTTCACAATCTAAAACAAACGATTCAAAAATCTTTTGCTTTAGTAAACAAGACACTACAAAGTCTTGTAAACATCCGGTGAATTATGGCATTCTTTGTCATAATAACTTTAGTCATACTTCAATAAATATATTGAATGACATCTAATAAATGAGCAAATTCATGATCAAATTCATGAACGACAAAAATGGAATTGATTTCCAAAGGGTCTTTATGAAGCACATGCTTTGGTCCCAACAATTTATTACTAGTAAATTTACTAGAACAAATTCATACAATGAGTATGAACCAAGACGTCGGGAAGAAAAAGATTCCTTGCAACCAATGAGTCTTAACCAGACCACAAAACCCCTAAAGGACTTAATGAACCCTTTAGTTGAATTTGTAAAAAATTCTGAAATACCTCCGCACAGTGGTATCAGAGCCATGTGCTCGTTTTTTAAGAAGAGGGGATTAGTTCCTGTTCTTAAAAATAAACAATTTTAAAAATAAATTTTAAATATTTTCTTAAAGGAAAAAATTTAAAATGAGTTTTAAAAATTCGTTTAAAGATTCTAAAGAATCAAACGAACAAGAAGTAACTGAAGTTTTAAATTTCAGTGAAAATGAAAAAGGTTTTGTATCAGATTACATGATTAATTCTGATCAATTAACTAAAATTAGTAAGCTTAAATTTAAGCTTGACACTAAACAAGTTTTTAATCAAACAAAAACTTTACAAAGCTTAGTTTCTAAAGCTTTTACAAGAAAAAATAAAGTATTTTATTGTTTTAACACTGAAGAACTTTCAGTTGACATAAAAAATACAGCAGGTGAAGTTTATTTGCCACTCTTAACAAAGGGTGAAATAGCAAAAAAGCTTTTACACATCAAGCCAGAGTTGAGAAATTCTCTCAATATGGTACACATAGGAGCGGTTAAAATCCTCCTTAAAGCTCAGTTTAGAGATGGAATTAATTTTCCTATAAAAATGGCACTAGTTGATAATAGAATTATCAATAGGCAAGATGCTCTTCTTGGAGCAATTCAAGGAAATTTAGCTTATGGTAAATTTATGTTTACTGTCTATCCTAAATTTGCTTTACATCGAAATTCAAAAGATTTTGATAAGACTTTAAGTTTCATACACCAGTGCGAAAGAACTGACCTTATGGAACCTGGTAATAAAGTTTTTACGATTAATTATTTAATTTCGTATGCTTTAACCAACAGTACTCATTCAATCGAGTATAAGGAAAATGAAAATATAACTCTTGAAGATATATTTTCTGAAATTGGAATTGTTGAAGGGTGTAAGTTTTCTGAACCTTCACAATTAAAAGAAAATTGGGCAATTGATATTGCACGAAATAAAAAGATGCTAGGATTAGAACCTAGACACAGTTATGTTGAAAGCTCTTTACAAATAGGAGATTCAAGTAATACTGAACAAATAATTCGTTCTATGTCACATAGAATAGATGGATATGGAAAAATTTTAAAAGGAATTATTGGAGAATAATGTCTTCAAATCCAATTTTAAATTATTTTCAATATCTTGATCAACAAATCACCTATGAAGAGGCTGATATACAATTTGAATTTATGAGAATAAATCAAATTAAAGGAAATATTATGTTAAGTCATAAAACAAAAATTCTTAATATAAAGATTCTTAAGAAAAACATTTTTGCTTCTAAGCAAAAAATTCTTGAGCTTAAAGCTAAAAAGGCATTAATCTCTGTAGCATGAGTTCTCTGAGTAAAATCGAAGAACTGGTTAGAGAATTAACCAAGAAGGTAGAAGATTTGTCTACCAATGAAAATCTTGAAGCAATTGCTGCCAAGATTATCAAGGATGTCTCTGACAAACTTGATGAAAAAATGAATTCAGAAAATCTTTTACTCAAAAAGAAAGAAAAGATTTCTAATGAAAAAAGCTTTCAAAAATATTCATTTCCAAATTTCAATGTTGGAAATCCATCTTTGGGAAAGTCTAAATGTCCTAATGCATTAACATGGCCTTTTGGATCAACTTCAAATGACCAATAAAGAACAATTGAGAAACTCTTTTAGAAAAATAAATCGAAAGATTTCTATGCATTATTTCTATTTAGAAAGAAATAATCAAAGAATTGTAGAATTACATTCAGATTGGAGTATTCATCCTTCTGATAAACTTTTTGAATTAAATGATTTAAAAAGAAAAAATTCTCTTATGAAAGAGGATATTCAAAAACTTAGAGAAACAAAAATTATTTTATCTATTGGATAGAATGATTTCTATACCTCAAAAGTTAGAAGAAATTTTTTTTGATCAAATGGAAACCCTTCCACTTGAACATATGCATGAACTTGTTCATCTCATGTCATTAGATGATGATGAATGTGAACAAATGTTTTCTGAAAACAAAATCTTAAATGAAAGATATTTTCCTGAAAATAAAGAACGGATTTTTCCTTTATCTGTAAAGGATGAAGAACCTGAAACTGAAGAAAGCTCTTCAGACATTGAAACGTCGTCATACCATAGAACTGCTAACAGTAGACGTTTTAATAAAAAGAATACGGAATTTTCCATGCCGTATCACAAAGGTATACCTAATTCTAATGGTAATAAAAATGGTAGTTCAACTACTATTGATACCATTAATATTGATTGTATCTTTGGCCTCGAAAAAAGAAAAGAGGTAATTGACAAATGGAACACTGAAATCAGTCTAATTATTCAGACTAATTCAGATGAATTTTCTAATGCTAAGGCTTTGTTATTATTAATGGAACATAAGTCTGCAGGGATAATTCAAAATTTCATCAAAGGTACAACTTGGGATGAAAATATGAATGGTGATGATCTTTTTGATCAAATCATAAATGCAATATATGTGATGTTTTTAGGTCTCGACTTTATAACAAGTAAAGATCATGAAAATCAAAAATTGCTAGAAAAAGCAAGACAAAATCTTGCAAAAGCACAAATTTGTGATATTTGTTTATTAGACGATTTTACTTGTCTTTATGAAACAAATCTATACAAATTAAGTACAGGTGAATTCCACTCTTGGATTGAGGCTTACTTAATGAAGATTCCTATCGTTGGAGAAAAAGCCAAAGAACGATGGAACAAAGAAAAGAATCAGTTCACGATGCATTCTCTTGGATTTGCAACTAGAATTGTCAAAGAAGAAATTGCGGTTTACTGTGATTTTTCTGATAAACAAAAACAGCTAAAACGTTTTAACAAAAGCTGTTGCAAAAAACTTACTGAGTTACCACAATTAACTTTTGGATGTGAACCAGTAAGAGATGAAAATTATTTCAAAAAGAAATATAAAAATAAATATAAAACAAAAACTAAAAAACGTTTTTGGAAAACCAAGAAAAGAAAGTTTTCTCCTGGAAAATACTTTTCAAAAGAAAAACCTAAGGTTTGTCCTCAAGGGAAGAAAAATTGTCGTTGCTGGATATGTTCTGAAGAAGGACACTATGCCAACGAATGTCCCAACAGACAAAAGTTTCCGGAAAAATTAAAAGTTATTTCAAAAGCGGAAACTGAAGGATATTTTCCTTCTGAAAATATTTTTGATGGCTATACGCAAGTATATACATTAAAAATATTAGACAACATGTCATCCGATTCTTCTACAGAAGACTCAGAATGAAGTCCAACCACTTTTTTAGTTGGGGGGATAAAGATAAACAAAACGATTTTGAAATTTGTTTATTAAAAAATTATTTATTTCCTGAAAACAAAAATTTATCTGGAAATAATAAACATTTTGTCAAATGGCAGATATGGTTTTCAGGATATTCATTCAAGAATGAACATCTAAAGGAGGGCCAAAAACATGTTAACTGATAACTTGACACGAGTTTTCAGAAATCGTAAGCAATGATGTCATTGTCATTATTACTCCTATAAATAGAAGGATTTCTTCCACCAAAAAATCATCACTTTCAAGTTACAAAATCCTTTGAAAAAAGAAAGAGATATGGAAGATTTAAAGGCTTTACGCCTAAAAGAAAAATTTCTTTTGATAGAATTAAAAGCTATTCAAGAAAAAATAGCTCTCTACGACGAAAGTCTAGACACAACTGTTAGTTCAGAACAGGATTCCGAAAGGATACAATCTGAATCTATTCTTTTACAAACGGCTAAAGGTAAAGAAAAATCAAGTCCGTTGATTCCTGTTTCTTTGGAAAAAAGCAATTATAAAGTTAATGAAGAACTACAATCTTCATCTAGCCCAGTAGCAAACGGCTCTGGTAAAGGCACATCAAATCCGTTGATGGCTGACAGTTTGCCAAAAACTGAACAGGTCTCTCTTAGACCAAGTTACTCACAAGTGACACAAATTCCAGAAAAGCATAATTCAAAGTTTTATGTTATTTTCAATGGTGAACATAGAGGCATTTATGAAGATTGGTCTATAGTGTCTCAACATGTTGCTGGAAAACCGGTAACATTCAAGAAGTTTGGGTCATTAGCACAAGCCCAACAAGAAGCTACCCGATACTCAGCAAATCTCGGGAAGAAAGGAATACCTTTAAAGGTAACAATTATTCCTGAGCCATTGAAGCCCAAGAAAAAAGAAAGAATCATCGAATTCAAAAACACTTTCTCAAGATCAACAATAAAAGAAGAGAAAGAAGAAGAAGATATTATATCTTTGGACGAATTCAGAGGAATTTGGTCTAAAACAAGAGCTCTTAGTCAAGACGATTTCGAGTTTGAACATGTCTATACAGAAGATAAGGCTACTAAAAGTCTTTTAGTCTTTTGTCCAGGCGCAAGTCCAGAACTTGTTTCACTAGCATTTTCTGCTGGTCTAATAAAGTTCATATATCCATCTCCAAATTTGCTTGAAATTAGCATGTTTCCAGAAGGGATAAAGAAAGCTATTAAAAACTTTCGAAAGAAGATTGCTGCAGCAAAAGACGCAAACATCTTTATAAAGTGTAACTCTACACTTCCAGATTGGTACCAAGGAACTTCTTCCCAAAGTTACCATCATATAGAAATCGGGCTCGCGAAAGCAAGAACCGTCAAACCCTCAAAAGTTATGAACGAGGAACAAGAAAATTTCGAAAATTGGGTCGAAATAAGGGTTAAAGGATTCTTAAAAATCCTGAATAATCTTCAAAATATTAAAGTAAAAAGCTTTAATAAAGTGAATTATTGCAGCGACCACTGCATCATCACAAGTTACAGTGGAACTCCACTTCCAAAGCACGAGAAAGAAGCTTTAGAAAAAATGGAGCAACGCATTATCTTCAACAAAGTTGATGTGAGTCCTACTACCAAACAAAGACTCTGCAAAATAATGCAAAGAGCACAGGAAAGCCATCAGTGCATGAGCTGTAAAGAATCTTCCATCGAAGAAAATTCTGACAAAAGTGGTCCCTCTATTAAAGACAGCTACTTTTCAGAAGACGACAAGCGAGAACTGGACCCAACACATGGGTTTGTCGACTAAAAAACGTCATGCATGACGAAAACTTAAGGCTATTTTAGACCTTTTGTAAAATTCACTTCTACTATATAAAGAAGTTGAATTCATTAGTTTTAGGACATCCTCATCCCGAATCCCATCCTCAGTTAGCATCTCTCACCTACCCTAGATTAAATTCTCAACCACCTTTCTTTTCTTTTCGTTGATCATTTGAATGATCAATTTCAATGTCTAGTTATGTGTGCTAGTAGAATGGAGTAGTAACTCCTTTAAGGAGGTTATGTAAATATCAAGAAGTTCTCCTTCGGGAGAACAGTTATGAAATAAAAACTCCTTCGTAACCCCCTATCTTATTTTCTATCATGAAGTTGTTTCTATTCTGTAAAACCTGGAGTCCTGGAGCCCGTTGAAGTACCGCTGAGGCAGGAGGCCGTTAGGGAAATAAGGGTTGGATTGGTCACTTGCAGAAGAATTAGAAACTTTTCAAGAAGAAAATACAAGAAGTAGAAGGTATAGATTATATTTCAAACTGTTAAATTACTTCAAGATTGATATTTCATATCTCTCCTTAAAATCTAAAAAAGAATTTTATTCACACAAAAAACTAAGATTTTGATTAAATCAAAAAATGATGTTTATAAACAAACACAAAAAGAAATCGATTAACCATTATCGAAATCAAATAATCTTTTCAATAAGAATTATTAGTCAAAAAATGACTACAAAAAATAATGAATTTTGTAAATTCAAAGAAATGATTTCACAATCTAAAACAAACGATTCAAAAATCTTTTGCTTTAGTAAACAAGACACTACAAAGTCTTGTAAACATCCGGTGAATTATGGCATTCTTTGTCATAATAACTTTAGTCATACTTCAATAAATATATTGAATGACATCTAATAAATGAGCAAATTCATGATCAAATTCATGAACGACAAAAATGGAATTGATTTCCAAAGGGTCTTTATGAAGCACATGCTTTGGTCCCAACAATTTATTACTAGTAAATTTACTAGAACAAATTCATACAATGAGTATGAACCAAGACGTCGGGAAGAAAAAGATTCCTTGCAACCAATGAGTCTTAACCAGACCACAAAACCCCTAAAGGACTTAATGAACCCTTTAGTTGAATTTTTTAAAAATTCTGAAATACCTCCGCACAGTGGTATCAGAGCCATGTGCTCGTTTTTTAAGAAGAGGGGATTAGTTCCTGTTCTTAAAAATAAACAATTTTAAAAATAAATTTTAAACATTTTCTTAAAAGAAAAAATTTAAAATGAGTTTTAAAAATTCGTTTGAAGATTCGAAAGAATCAAACGAACAAGAAGTAACTGAAGTTTTAAATTTCAGTGAAAACGAAAAAGGTTTTGTATCAGATTACATGATTAATTCTGATCAATTAACTAAAATTAACAAGCTTAAATTCAAGCTTGACACAAAACAAGTTTTTAATCAAACAAAAACTTTACAAAGCTTAGTTTCTAAAGCTTTTACAAGAAAAAATAAAGTATTTTATTGTTTTAACACTGAAGAACTTTCAGTTGACATAAAAAATACAGCAGGTGAAGTTTATTTGCCACTCTTAACAAAGGGTGAAATAGCAAAAAAGCTTTTACACATCAAGCCAGAGTTGAGAAATTCTCTCAATATGGTACACATAGGAGCGGTTAAAATCCTCCTTAAAGCTCAGTTTAGAGATGGAATTAATTTTCCTATAAAAATGGCACTAGTTGATAATAGAATTATCAATAGGCAAGATGCTCTTTTGGGAGCAATTCAAGGAAATTTAGCTTATGGTAAATTTATGTTTACTGTCTATCCTAAATTTGCTTTACATCGAAATTCAAAAGATTTTGATAAGACTCTAAGTTTCATACACCAGTGCGAAAGAACTGACCTTATGGAACCTGGTAATAAAGTTTTTACGATTAATTATTTAATCTCGTATGCTTTAACCAACAGTACTCATTCAATCGAGTATAAGGAAAATGAAAATATAACTCTTGAAGATATATTTTCTGAAATTGGAATTGTTGAAGGGTGTAAGTTTTCGGAACCTTCACAATTAAAAGAAAATTGGGCAATTGATATTGCACGCAATAAACAAATTCTAGGATTCAAACCTAGACACAGTTATGCTGAAAGCTCTTTACAAATAGGAGATTCAAGTAATACTGAACAAATAATTCGTTCTATGTCACATAGAATAGATGGATATGGAAAAATTTTAAAAGGAAATATTGGAGAATAATGTCTTCAAATCCAATTTTAAATTATTTTCAATATCTTGATCAACAAATCACCTATGAAGAGGCTGATATACAATTTGGATTTATGAGAATAAATCAAATTAAAGGAAATATTATGTTAAGTCATAAAACAAAAATTCTTAATATAAAAATTGTTAAGAAAAACATTTTTGCTTCTAAGCAAAAAATTCTTGAGCTTAAAGCTAAAAAGGCATTAATCTCTGTAGCATGAGTTCTCTGAGCAAAATCGAAGAACTGGTTAGAGAATTAACCAAGAAGGTAGAAGATTTGTCTACCAATGAAAATCTTGAAGCAATTGCTGCCAAGATTATCAAGGATGTCTCTGACAAACTTGATGAAAAAATGAATTCAGAAAATCTTTTACTCAAAAAGAAAGAAAAGATTTCTAATGAAAAAAGCTTTCAAAAATATTCATTTCCAAATTTCAATGTTGGAAATCCATCTTTGGGAAAGTCTAAATGTCCTAATGCATTAACATGGCCTTTTGGATCAACTTCAAATGACCAATAAAGAACAATTGAGAAACTCTTTTAGAAAAATAAATCGAAAGATTTCTATGCATTATTTCTATTTAGAAAGAAATAATCAAAGAATTGTAGAATTACATTCAGATTGGAGTATTCATCCTTCTGATAAACTTTTTGAATTAAATGATTTAAAAAGAAAAAATTCTCTTATGAAAGAGGATATTCAAAAACTTAGAGAAACAAAAATTATTTTATCTATTGGATAGAATGATTTCTATACCTCAAAAGTTAGAAGAAATTTTTTTTGATCAAATGGAAACCCTTCCACTTGAACATATGCATGAACTTGTTCATCTCATGTCATTAGATGATGATGAATGTGAACAAATGTTTTCTGAAAACAAAATCTTAAATGAAAGATATTTTCCTGAAAATAAAGAACGGATTTTTCCTTTATCTGTAAAGGATGAAGAACCTGAAACTGAAGAAAGCTCTTCAGACATTGAAACGTCGTCATACCATAGAACTGCTAACAGTAGACGTTTTAATAAAAAGAATACGGAATTTTCCATGCCGTATCACAAAGGTATACCTAATTCTAATGGTAATAAAAATGGTAGTTCAACTACTATTGATACCATTAATATTGATTGTATCTTTGGCCTCGAAAAAAGAAAAGAGGTAATTGACAAATGGAACACTGAAATCAGTCTAATTATTCAGACTAATTCAGATGAATTTTCTAATGCTAAGGCTTTGTTATTATTAATGGAACATAAGTCTGCAGGGATAATTCAAAATTTCATCAAAGGTACAACTTGGGATGAAAATATGAATGGTGATGATCTTTTTGATCAAATCATAAATGCAATATATGTGATGTTTTTAGGTCTCGACTTTATAACAAGTAAAGATCATGAAAATCAAAAATTGCTAGAAAAAGCAAGACAAAATCTTGCAAAAGCACAAATTTGTGATATTTGTTTATTAGACGATTTTACTTGTCTTTATGAAACAAATCTATACAAATTAAGTACAGGTGAATTCCACTCTTGGATTGAGGCTTACTTAATGAAGATTCCTATCGTTGGAGAAAAAGCCAAAGAACGATGGAACAAAGAAAAGAATCAGTTCACGATGCATTCTCTTGGATTTGCAACTAGAATTGTCAAAGAAGAAATTGCGGTTTACTGTGATTTTTCTGATAAACAAAAACAGCTAAAACGTTTTAACAAAAGCTGTTGCAAAAAACTTACTGAGTTACCACAATTAACTTTTGGATGTGAACCAGTAAGAGATGAAAATTATTTCAAAAAGAAATATAAAAATAAATATAAAACAAAAACTAAAAAACGTTTTTGGAAAACCAAGAAAAGAAAGTTTTCTCCTGGAAAATACTTTTCAAAAGAAAAACCTAAGGTTTGTCCTCAAGGGAAGAAAAATTGTCGTTGCTGGATATGTTCTGAAGAAGGACACTATGCCAACGAATGTCCCAACAGACAAAAGTTTCCGGAAAAATTAAAAGTTATTTCAAAAGCGGAAACTGAAGGATATTTTCCTTCTGAAAATATTTTTGATGGCTATACGCAAGTATATACATTAAAAATATTAGACAACATGTCATCCGATTCTTCTACAGAAGACTCAGAATGAAGTCCAACCACTTTTTTAGTTGGGGGGATAAAGATAAACAAAACGATTTTGAAATTTGTTTATTAAAAAATTATTTATTTCCTGAAAACAAAAATTTATCTGGAAATAATAAACATTTTGTCAAATGGCAGATATGGTTTTCAGGATATTCATTCAAGAATGAACATCTAAAGGAGGGCCAAAAACATGTTAACTGATAACTTGACACGAGTTTTCAGAAATCGTAAGCAATGATGTCATTGTCATTATTACTCCTATAAATAGAAGGATTTCTTCCACCAAAAAATCATCACTTTCAAGTTACAAAATCCTTTGAAAAAAGAAAGAGATATGGAAGATTTAAAGGCTTTACGCCTAAAAGAAAAATTTCTTTTGATAGAATTAAAAGCTATTCAAGAAAAAATAGCTCTCTACGACGAAAGTCTAGACACAACTGTTAGTTCAGAACAGGATTCCGAAAGGATACAATCTGAATCTATTCCTTTACAAACGGCTAAAGGTAAAGAAAAATCAAGTCCGTTGATTCCTGTTGCTTTGGAAAAAAGCAATTATAAAGTTAATGAAGAACTACAATCTTCATCTAGCCCAGTAGCAAACGGCTCTGGTAAAGGCACATCAAATCCGTTGATGGCTGACAGTTTGCCAAAAACTGAACAGGTCTCTCTTAGACCAAGTTACTCACAAGTGACACAAATTCCAGAAAAGCATAATTCAAAGTTTTATGTTATTTTCAATGGTGAACATAGAGGCATTTATGAAGATTGGTCTATAGTGTCTCAACATGTTGCTGGAAAACCGGTAACATTCAAGAAGTTTGGGTCATTAGCACAAGCCCAACAAGAAGCTACCCGATACTCAGCAAATCTCGGGAAGAAAGGAATACCTTTAAAGGTAACAATTATTCCTGAGCCATTGAAGCCCAAGAAAAAAGAAAGAATCATCGAATTCAAAAACACTTTCTCAAGATCAACAATAAAAGAAGAGAAAGAAGAAGAAGATATTATATCTTTGGACGAATTCAGAGGAATTTGGTCTAAAACAAGAGCTCTTAGTCAAGACGATTTCGAGTTTGAACATGTCTATACAGAAGATAAGGCTACTAAAAGTCTTTTAGTCTTTTGTCCAGGCGCAAGTCCAGAACTTGTTTCACTAGCATTTTCTGCTGGTCTAATAAAGTTCATATATCCATCTCCAAATTTGCTTGAAATTAGCATGTTTCCAGAAGGGATAAAGAAAGCTATTAAAAACTTTCGAAAGAAGATTGCTGCAGCAAAAGACGCAAACATCTTTATAAAGTGTAACTCTACACTTCCAGATTGGTACCAAGGAACTTCTTCCCAAAGTTACCATCATATAGAAATCGGGCTCGCGAAAGCAAGAACCGTCAAACCCTCAAAAGTTATGAACGAGGAACAAGAAAATTTCGAAAATTGGGTCGAAATAAGGGTTAAAGGATTCTTAAAAATCCTGAATAATCTTCAAAATATTAAAGTAAAAAGCTTTAATAAAGTGAATTATTGCAGCGACCACTGCATCATCACAAGTTACAGTGGAACTCCACTTCCAAAGCACGAGAAAGAAGCTTTAGAAAAAATGGAGCAACGCATTATCTTCAACAAAGTTGATGTGAGTCCTACTACCAAACAAAGACTCTGCAAAATAATGCAAAGAGCACAGGAAAGCCATCAGTGCATGAGCTGTAAAGAATCTTCCATCGAAGAAAATTCTGACAAAAGTGGTCCCTCTATTAAAGGCAGCTACTTTTCAGAAGACGACAAGCGAGAACTGGACCCAACACATGGGTTTGTCGACTAAAAAACGTCATGCATGACGAAAACTTAAGGCTATTTTAGACCTTTTGTAAAATTCACTTCTACTATATAAAGAAGTTGAATTCATTAGTTTTAGGACATCCCCATCCCGAATCCCATCCTCAGTTAGCATCTCTCTCACCTACCTTAGATTAATTTCTCAACCACCCACCTTTCTTTTGATCATTATGATCAATTTTTATTTTAGTATGTGTGCTAGTAGTATGGAGTAGAAACTCCTTTAAGGAGTTGATGTAAATATCAAGAAGTTCTCCTTCGGGAGAACAGTTATGAAATAAAAACTCCTTCGTAACCCCCTATCTTATTTTCTATCATAAAGTTGTTTCTTATTCTGTAAAACCTGGAGTCCTGGAGCCCGTTGAAGTACCGCTGAGGCAGGAGGCCGTTAGGGAAATAAGGGTTGGATTGGTCCCTTGCAGAAGAAATAGAAACTTTTCAAGAAGAAAATACAAGTTAGAAGAAGGTATAGATTTTATTTCTAACTGTTAAATTACTTCAAAATTGATATTTCATATCTCTCCTTAAAATCTAAAAAAGAATTCTATTCACACAAAAAACTAAGATTTTGATTAAATCAAAAAATGATGTTTATAAACAAACACAAAAAGAAATCGATTAACCATTATCGAAATCAAATAATCTTTTCAATAAGATTTGTTAGTCAAAAAATGACTACAAAAAATAATGAATTTTGTAAATTCAAAGAAATGATTTCACAATCTAAAACAAACGATTCAAAAATCATTTGCTTTAGTAAACAAGACACTACAAAGTCTTGTAAACATCCGGTGAATTATGGCATCTTTTGTCATAATAATTCGTCATGTTAGTCATAGTAAACTAACAAAGACTTCAATAAATATGGTTGACATCTTTATTTATGAGTCTACGACAAATTTTGAAATTGAGTTTCAAAATGATCACATGTTGGTCCCCATAAATTTATTACTAGTAAATTTACTAGAACAAATTCATACATTGAGTATGAACCAAAAATGTCGGGTTAATAAAGAATTAACCAAAAAGGTTCCTTGCAACCAATGAGTCTTAACCAGACCACAAAACCCCTAAAGGACTTAATGAACCCTTTAGTTGAATTTTTTACAAATTCTGAAATACCTCCGCACAGTGGTATCAGAGCCATGTGCTCGTTTTTTAAGAAGAGGGGATTAGTTCCTGTTCTTAAAAATAAACAATTTTAAAAATAAATTTTAAATATTTTCTTAAAGGAAAAAATTTAAAATGAGTTTTAAAAATTCGTTTAAAGATTCTAAAGAATCAAACGAACAAGAAGTAACTGAAGTTTTAAATTTCAGTGAAAATGAAAAAGGTTTTGTATCAGATTACATGATTAATTCTGATCAATTAACTAAAATTAGTAAGCTTAAATTTAAGCTTGACACTAAACAGGTTTTTAATCAACCAAAAACTTTACAAAGTTTAGTTTCTAGAGCCTTTTCTAGAAAAAATAAAATATTTTATTGTTTTAACACTGAAGAACTTTCAGTTGACATAAAAAATACAGCAGGTGAAGTTTATTTGCCACTCTTAACAAAGGGTGAAATAGCAAAAAAGCTTTTACACATCAAGCCAGAGTTGAGAAATTCTCTCAATATGGTACACATAGGAGCGGTTAAAATCCTCCTTAAAGCTCAGTTTAGAGATGGAATTAATTTTCCTATAAAAATGGCACTAGTTGATAATAGAATTATCAATAGGCAAGATGCTCTTTTGGGAGCAATTCAAGGAAATTTAGCTTATGGTAAATTTATGTTTACTGTCTATCCTAAATTTGCTTTACATCGAAATTCAAAAGATTTTGATAAGACTCTAAGTTTCATACACCAGTGCGAAAGAACTGACCTTATGGAACCTGGTAATAAAGTTTTTACGATTAATTATTTAATCTCGTATGCTTTAACCAACAGTACTCATTCAATAGAGTATAAGGAAAATGAAAATATAACTCTTGAAGATATATTTTCTGAAATTGGAATTGTTGAAGGGTGTAAGTTTTCGGAACCTTCACAATTAAAAGAAAATTGGGCAATTGATATTGCACGCAATAAACAAATTCTAGGATTCGAACCTAGACACAGTTTTGCTGGAACCTCTTTACAAATTAAAGACTCTAGTGACACCAAGCATTTAATGCGAACTATGTCGAAAAACATAGACAAATATGGAGAAATTTTAGAAAAGGTTATTGGAACTTAATGTCTATAACACCTATTCTAAACTATCTACATCTTCTTGATATGCAAATTGCTTATGAAGAAGGAAAGATTCATATCTCTTTAATACGGATAAAACAATTAAAGAAAAATTTTATGATGAGTCAAAAAATAAACTCTCGCAACATAAAAATTGCTAAAAGAAATATTTTTGTTTCTAAACAAAAAATTCTTGAGTTTAAAGCAAAAAAGGCAATAATTTATAGAGATGAAAGTCTTAAAGCAATCTATGCCGAAGAAGCAATCTATGCCGAAATTCTCAAAGAAGTTTTTAACGAAATTGATGAAATTTTCAAAGAAGTTTCTAACGAAACTAATAAAACATGGCCTTTTGGATCAACTTTAAATGACCAATAAAGGACAAATGAAAAAATCTTTTAGAAAAATTAATCTAAAGATTTTTATGAATTATTCCTTTTTACAAAGAAATAATCTAAGAATTTATGAGTTACACTTGGATTGGTGTATTCATCCTTCTGATAAACTTTTTAAATTAACTGATTTAAAAAGAAAAAATTCTCTTTTGAAAAAAGAGATACAAAGACTTAAAGAGACAAAAATTATTTTATCTTGTGGATAAAATGATTCCTGTTACTCAAAAGTTAGAACAGCTTTTTAAAGAGAAAACTTTATCAGCTAAACAAATGCATAAGCTTGTCCAGCTCATGTCCTTTGAAAACAAAGAACGTAGACAAAAGTTTTATAAAAACTTAAAAGAAAAACTTGAACAGAAGCTTTCTGAAAATAAAAAACAGACTCTTGTTTTAACGAATGAAGAACCTGAAATGGAACATTTTTCTGAAAATAAAGAACAAATCTTTACCATGAAAAATGAACAGGAAAAACCCGAAACTGAAGAAAACTCTTCAGATATCGAGTTGAAGCCTAATCACTCTTTTAGTTGGGGGGATGAGGATAAACGAATTCATAATTTGGATTTAGCTTCTTCAAACATTACTAATCCAAATTCAATTTATATCAAAGGAAAAATCTTTTTCAAAGGATATAAAACAATTACTCTACATTGTTATGTAGACACAGGTGCAAGTCTTTGTTTAGCCAGCAAACATGTAATTCCTAAGGATTTATGGGAAAATACTCCCAAAGATATTAAGGCAATTATTGCTAACAAAGAAGTCATTAAATTAGATAAGGTTTGTAGAAATCTTATAATTCAATTTTCTGGAGAATCATTTACCATTCCTACTATCTACCAACAAGATTCAGGTATGGATTTACTTCTTGGAAATAATTTCTGTCAACTCTATGGACCTTTTACTCAATGGTTAGACAGAGTATCTTTTCATCTTAATCAAGAAATGATTTTGATCAAAAAGGTTACAAAGGCTTTTCAAATTGGAAAACCAAATTTTCTTGAATCTATGAAAAAAGATTCCAAGATAAATCAAACTCCAGGAACTAATATAGTTCAAGAAGTTATAAAACCTGAAAGAATTTTTCTACTTGAACTACATAAGTTTCAAAAAATTGAGGAATTACTTGAAAAGGTTTGTTCAGAAAATCCAATTGATCCTGAAAAATCAAAAAATTGGATGAAGGCATCTATTAAGTTAATAGATCCTAAAACTGTTATTAGGGTTAAACCTATGAAGTACAGTCCACAGGATAGGGAAGAATTTAATAAACAAATCAAAGAACTTCTTGATTTGGGATTAATAATTCCTAGTAAATCTCCTCACATGTCTCCAGCCTTTTTAGTAGAAAATGAAGCGGAAAAAAGAAGAGGTAAAAAACGAATGGTTGTTAATTACAAAGCAATTAATAATGTCACTATTGGAGACAGCCATAATCTTCCTTGTATGCAGGAATTACTAACTCTTCTAAGAGGAAAGACTATCTTTTCCAGTTTTGACTGTAAAAGTGGTTTCTGGCAGGTACTGTTAGACAAAGAATCACAGTTATTAACTGCGTTCACATGCCCAGACGGTCACTATCAATGGAAGGTAGTTCCCTTTGGATTAAAACAGGCACCAAGCATATTTCAAAGACATATGCAAAATGCTTTAAGAGGATTAGAAGATTACTGTACCGTCTATGTTGACGATATTATAGTTTTCTCGAACTCGGAAGATAAACACTATTCTCATGTTTTATCAGTTTTAAAAACAATTGAAAAATATGGAATCATTTTATCAAAAAAGAAAGCTAATCTTTTTAAAACAAAGATAAACTTTTTGGGTCTTGAAATAGATCAAGGGACACATTGTCCACAAAAACATATCTTGGAAAATTTACACAAATTTCCAGATACTTTAGAAGATAAAAAACATCTTCAAAGATTTTTAGGTGTATTAACTTATGCAGAAAGTTATATTCCTAAGCTTGCAGAGCTTAGAAAACCTTTACAGGTTAAGCTAAAAAAGGAATACGTATGGGATTGGAAACATTCCGATACTGACTACATTAAAAAGATAAAGAAAAACTTAATCAGTTTTCCTAAACTTTATCTTCCTAATGAAAGTGATTTTTTAATCATAGAAACAGATGCTTCTCATGATTTTTGGGGAGGTGTTTTAAAAGCTAAAACTGCAGATAGAGAAGAAATTTGCAGGTACACTTCGGGAAGCTTCAAACAAGCTGAACGGAATTATCACAGTAATGAAAAAGAATTACTGGCGGTAAAAAACACGATTTCGAAGTTCTCTATTTATTTAACCCCGGTTAAATTCCTAGTCAGAACTGACAATAAAAATTTTACTTATTTTCTGAAAACAAAAATTTCTGGAGATAATAAACAAGGTCGTCTTGTCAGATGGCAAATGTGGTTTTCGAGGTATTCTTTTGATACAGAACACCTAGAAGGGACAAAAAACGTGTTAGCTGATAGCTTAACACGAGATTTTCAAAAATCGTAAGCAATGATGTCACTCTTCTTCTACAAATAGAAGGCATCTCTTCTTCAAAAATCATCACCTTCATATTCAAAAAAAAATTTTTTTTTTAAAAAAAGGGGGATGGATGAATTAAGGGCTTTACGCCTAAAAGAAAATTTTCTTTTGATAGAATTAAAAGCTATTCAAGAAAAAATAGCTCTCTATGACGAAAGTCTAGACACAACTGTTAATTCAGAACAGGATTCCGAAAGGATACAATCTGAATCTATTCCTTTACAAACGGCTAAAGGTAAAGAAAAATCAAGTCCGTTGACTCCTGTTGCTTTGGAAAAAAGCAAATATAAAGTTAATGAAGAACTAAGATCTTCATCTAGCCCAGTAGCAAACGGCTCTGGTAAAGGCACATCAAATCCGTTGATGGCTGACAGTTTGCCAAAAACTGAACAGGTCTCTCTTACACCAAGTTACTCTCAAGATATTCAAGGAACGGTAAAATCTAATTCTAGATTTTATGTCATTTTTGATGGAGAGCATAGAGGCATATATGAAGATTGGTCCATAGTGTCTCATCATGTTTCTGGAAGACCAGTAACATTCAAGAAGTTTGGGTCCTTATTACAAGCCCAACAAGAAGCCACTCGATACTCAGCCGATTGTGGTAAAAAGGAAATTCCTCTAAAGCAATTTCCATATCTTCACTAGTCATAGTGAAACCCCATTTTCTAAAGGAAGCTTTGGAAATGTGAGTCCTACTACAAAACAAAGACTCAACAAAATAATGCAAGGTGCACAGGAAAGCCATCACTACATGAGCTGTAAGGAATCCTACACCAAAGAAAATTCTGACAAAAGTGGTCCCTTTATTAAAGACAACTACTTTTCAGAAGACGACACGCGAGAGCTAGACCCAACACATGGGTTTGTCGACTAAAAAACGTCATGCATGACGAACACTTAAGGCTATTTTAGTCCTTTTGTAAAATTCACTTCTGCTATATAAAGAAGTCGAATTCATTAGTTTAGGACATCCCCATCCCGAATCCCATCCTCAGTTAGCATCTCTCACCTACCCTAGATTAAATTCTCAACCACCTTTCTTTTCTTTTCGTTGATCATTTGAATGATCAATTTCAATGTCTAGTTATGTGTGCTAGTAGAATGGAGTAGTAACTCCTTTAAGGAGGTTATGTAAATATCAAGAATTTCTCCTTCGGGAGAACAGTTATGAAATAAAAACTCCTTCGTAACCCCCTATCTTATTTTATATGATGAAGTTGTTTCTATTCTGTAAAACCTGGAGTCCTGGAGCCCGTTGAAGTACCGCTGAGGCAGGAGGCCGTTAGGGAAATAAGGGTTGGATTGGTCACTTGCAGAAGAATTAGAAACTTTTCAAGAAGAAAATACAAGAAGTAGAAGGTATAGATTATATTTCAAACTGTTAAATTACTTCAAGATTGATATTTCATATCTCTCCTTAAAATCTAAAAAAGAATTTTATTCACACAAAAAACTAAGATTTTGATTAAATCAAAAAATGATGTTTATAAACAAACACAAAAAGAAATCGATTAACCATTATCGAAATCAAATAATCTTTTCAATAAGAATTATTAGTCAAAAAATGACTACAAAAAATAATGAATTTTGTAAATTCAAAGAAATGATTTCACAATCTAAAACAAACGATTCAAAAATCTTTTGCTTTAGTAAACAAGACACTACAAAGTCTTGTAAACATCCGGTGAATTATGGCATTCTTTGTCATAATAACTTTAGTCATACTTCAATAAATATATTGAATGACATCTAATAAATGAGCAAATTCATGATCAAATTCATGAACGACAAAAATGGAATTGATTTCCAAATGGTCTTTATGAAGCACATGCTTTGGTCCCAACAATTTATTACTAGTAAATTTACTAGAACAAATTCATACAATGAGTATGAACCAAGACGTCGGGAAGAAAAAGATTCCTTGCAACCAATGAGTCTTAACCAGACCACAAAACCCCTAAAGGACTTAATGAACCCTTTAGTTGAATTTTTTAAAAATTCTGAAATACCTCCGCACAGTGGTATCAGAGCCATGTGCTCGTTTTTTAAGAAGAGGAGATTAGTTCCTGTTCTTAAAAATAAACAATTTTAAAAATAAATTTTAAATATTTTCTTAAAGGAAAAAATTTAAAATGAGTTTTAAAAATTCGTTTAAAGATTCTAAAGAATCAAACGAACAAGAAGTAACTGAAGTTTTAAATTTCAGTGAAAATGAAAAAGGTTTTGTATCAGATTACATGATTAATTCTGATCAATTAACTAAAATTAGTAAGCTTAAATTTAAGCTTGACACTAAACAAGTTTTTAATCAAACAAAAACTTTACAAAGCTTAGTTTCTAAAGCTTTTACAAGAAAAAATAAAGTATTTTATTGTTTTAACACTGAAGAACTTTCAGTTGACATAAAAAATACAGCAGGTGAAGTTTATTTGCCACTCTTAACAAAGGGTGAAATAGCAAAAAAGCTTTTACACATCAAGCCAGAGTTGAGAAATTCTCTCAATATGGTACACATAGGAGCGGTTAAAATCCTCCTTAAAGCTCAGTTTAGAGATGGAATTAATTTTCCTATAAAAATGGCACTAGTTGATAATAGAATTATCAATAGGCAAGATGCTCTTCTTGGAGCAATTCAAGGAAATTTAGCTTATGGTAAATTTATGTTTACTGTCTATCCTAAATTTGCTTTACATCGAAATTCAAAAGATTTTGATAAGACTTTAAGTTTCATACACCAGTGCGAAAGAACTGACCTTATGGAACCTGGTAATAAAGTTTTTACGATTAATTATTTAATTTCGTATGCTTTAACCAACAGTACTCATTCAATCGAGTATAAGGAAAATGAAAATATAACTCTTGAAGATATATTTTCTGAAATTGGAATTGTTGAAGGGTGTAAGTTTTCTGAACCTTCACAATTAAAAGAAAATTGGGCAATTGATATTGCACGAAATAAAAAGATGCTAGGATTAGAACCTAGACACAGTTATGTTGAAAGCTCTTTACAAATAGGAGATTCAAGTAATACTGAACAAATAATTCGTTCTATGTCACATAGAATAGATGGATATGGAAAAATTTTAAAAGGAATTATTGGAGAATAATGTCTTCAAATCCAATTTTAAATTATTTTCAATATCTTGATCAACAAATCACCTATGAAGAGGCTGATATACAATTTGAATTTATGAGAATAAATCAAATTAAAGGAAATATTATGTTAAGTCATAAAACAAAAATTCTTAATATAAAGATTCTTAAGAAAAACATTTTTGCTTCTAAGCAAAAAATTCTTGAGCTTAAAGCTAAAAAGGCATTAATCTCTGTAGCATGAGTTCTCTGAGTAAAATCGAAGAACTGGTTAGAGAATTAACCAAGAAGGTAGAAGATTTGTCTACCAATGAAAATCTTGAAGCAATTGCTGCCAAGATTATCAAGGATGTCTCTGACAAACTTGATGAAAAAATGAATTCAGAAAATCTTTTACTCAAAAAGAAAGAAAAGATTTCTAATGAAAAAAGCTTTCAAAAATATTCATTTCCAAATTTCAATGTTGGAAATCCATCTTTGGGAAAGTCTAAATGTCCTAATGCATTAACATGGCCTTTTGGATCAACTTCAAATGACCAATAAAGAACAATTGAGAAACTCTTTTAGAAAAATAAATCGAAAGATTTCTATGCATTATTTCTATTTAGAAAGAAATAATCAAAGAATTGTAGAATTACATTCAGATTGGAGTATTCATCCTTCTGATAAACTTTTTGAATTAAATGATTTAAAAAGAAAAAATTCTCTTATGAAAGAGGATATTCAAAAACTTAGAGAAACAAAAATTATTTTATCTATTGGATAGAATGATTTCTATACCTCAAAAGTTAGAAGAAATTTTTTTTGATCAAATGGAAACCCTTCCACTTGAACATATGCATGAACTTGTTCATCTCATGTCATTAGATGATGATGAATGTGAACAAATGTTTTCTGAAAATAAAATCTTAAATGAAAGATATTTTCCTGAAAATAAAGAACGGATTTTTCCTTTATCTGTAAAGGATGAAGAACCTGAAACTGAAGAAAGCTCTTCAGACATTGAAACGTCGTCATACCATAGAACTGCTAACAGTAGACGTTTTAATAAAAAGAATACGGAATTTTCCATGCCGTATCACAAAGGTATACCTAATTCTAATGGTAATAAAAATGGTAGTTCAACTACTATTGATACCATTAATATTGATTGTATCTTTGGCCTCGAAAAAAGAAAAGAGGTAATTGACAAATGGAACACTGAAATCAGTCTAATTATTCAGACTAATTCAGATGAATTTTCTAATGCTAAGGCTTTGTTATTATTAATGGAACATAAGTCTGCAGGGATAATTCAAAATTTCATCAAAGGTACAACTTGGGATGAAAATATGAATGGTGATGATCTTTTTGATCAAATCATAAATGCAATATATGTGATGTTTTTAGGTCTCGACTTTATAACAAGTAAAGATCATGAAAATCAAAAATTGCTAGAAAAAGCAAGACAAAATCTTGCAAAAGCACAAATTTGTGATATTTGTTTATTAGACGATTTTACTTGTCTTTATGAAACAAATCTATACAAATTAAGTACAGGTGAATTCCACTCTTGGATTGAGGCTTACTTAATGAAGATTCCTATCGTTGGAGAAAAAGCCAAAGAACGATGGAACAAAGAAAAGAATCAGTTCACGATGCATTCTCTTGGATTTGCAACTAGAATTGTCAAAGAAGAAATTGCGGTTTACTGTGATTTTTCTGATAAACAAAAACAGCTAAAACGTTTTAACAAAAGCTGTTGCAAAAAACTTACTGAGTTACCACAATTAACTTTTGGATGTGAACCAGTAAGAGATGAAAATTATTTCAAAAAGAAATATAAAAATAAATATAAAACAAAAACTAAAAAACGTTTTTGGAAAACCAAGAAAAGAAAGTTTTCTCCTGGAAAATACTTTTCAAAAGAAAAACCTAAGGTTTGTCCTCAAGGGAAGAAAAATTGTCGTTGCTGGATATGTTCTGAAGAAGGACACTATGCCAACGAATGTCCCAACAGACAAAAGTTTCCGGAAAAATTAAAAGTTATTTCAAAAGCGGAAACTGAAGGATATTTTCCTTCTGAAAATATTTTTGATGGCTATACGCAAGTATATACATTAAAAATATTAGACAACATGTCATCCGATTCTTCTACAGAAGACTCAGAATGAAGTCCAACCACTTTTTTAGTTGGGGGGATAAAGATAAACAAAACGATTTTGAAATTTGTTTATTAAAAAATTATTTATTTCCTGAAAACAAAAATTTATCTGGAAATAATAAACATTTTGTCAAATGGCAGATATGGTTTTCAGGATATTCATTCAAGAATGAACATCTAAAGGAGGGCCAAAAACATGTTAACTGATAACTTGACACGAGTTTTCAGAAATCGTAAGCAATGATGTCATTGTCATTATTACTCCTATAAATAGAAGGATTTCTTCCACCAAAAAATCATCACTTTCAAGTTACAAAATCCTTTGAAAAAAGAAAGAGATATGGAAGATTTAAAGGCTTTACGCCTAAAAGAAAAATTTCTTTTGATAGAATTAAAAGCTATTCAAGAAAAAATAGCTCTCTACGACGAAAGTCTAGACACAACTGTTAGTTCAGAACAGGATTCCGAAAGGATACAATCTGAATCTATTCCTTTACAAACGGCTAAAGGTAAAGAAAAATCAAGTCCGTTGATTCCTGTTGCTTTGGAAAAAAGCAATTATAAAGTTAATGAAGAACTACAATCTTCATCTAGCCCAGTAGCAAACGGCTCTGATAAAGGCACATCAAATCCGTTGATGGCTGACAGTTTGCCAAAAACTGAACAGGTCTCTCTTAGACCAAGTTACTCACAAGTGACACAAATTCCAGAAAAGCATAATTCAAAGTTTTATGTTATTTTCGATGGTGAACATAGAGGCATTTATGAAGATTGGTCTATAGTGTCTCAACATGTTGCTGGAAAACCGGTAACATTCAAGAAGTTTGGGTCATTAGCACAAGCCCAACAAGAAGCTACCCGATACTCAGCAAATCTCGGGAAGAAAGGAATACCTTTAAAGGTAACAATTATTCCTGAGCCATTGAAGCCCAAGAAAAAAGAAAGAATCATCGAATTCAAAAACACTTTCTCAAGATCAACAATAAAAGAAGAGAAAGAAGAAGAAGATATTATATCTTTGGACGAATTCAGAGGAATTTGGTCTAAAACAAGAGCTCTTAGTCAAGACGATTTCGAGTTTGAACATGTCTATACAGAAGATAAGGCTACTAAAAGTCTTTTAGTCTTTTGTCCAGGCGCAAGTCCAGAACTTGTTTCACTAGCATTTTCTGCTGGTCTAATAAAGTTCATATATCCATCTCCAAATTTGCTTGAAATTAGCATGTTTCTAGAAGGGATAAAGAAAGCTATTAAAAACTTTCGAAAGAAGATTGCTGCAGCAAAAGACGCAAACATCTTCATAAAGTGTAACTCTACACTTCCAGATTGGTACCAAGGAACTTCTTCCCAAAGTTACCATCATATAGAAATCGGGCTCGCGAAAGCAAGAACCGTCAAACCCTCAAAAGTTATGAACGAGGAACAAGAAAATTTCGAAAATTGGGTCGAAATAAGGGTTAAAGGATTCTTAAAAATCCTGAATAATCTTCAAAATATTAAAGTAAAAAGCTTTAATAAAGTGAATTATTGCAGCGACCACTGCATCATCACAAGTTACAGTGGAACTCCACTTCCAAAGCACGAGAAAGAAGCTTTAGAAAAAATGGAGCAACGCATTATCTTCAACAAAGTTGATGTGAGTCCTACTACCAAACAAAGACTCTGCAAAATAATGCAAAGAGCACAGGAAAGCCATCAGTGCATGAGCTGTAAAGAATCTTCCATCGAAGAAAATTCTGACAAAAGTGGTCCCTCTATTAAAGACAGCTACTTTTCAGAAGACGACAAGCGAGAACTGGACCCAACACATGGGTTTGTCGACTAAAAAACGTCATGCATGACGAAAACTTAAGGCTATTTTAGACCTTTTGTAAAATTCACTTCTACTATATAAAGAAGTTGAATTCATTAGTTTTAGGACATCCTCATCCCGAATCCCATCCTCAGTTAGCATCTCTCACCTACCCTAGATTAAATTCTCAACCACCTTTCTTTTCTTTTCGTTGATCATTTGAATGATCAATTTCAATGTCTAGTTATGTGTGCTAGTAGAATGGAGTAGTAACTCCTTTAAGGAGGTTATGTAAATATCAAGAAGTTCTCCTTCGGGAGAACAGTTATGAAATAAAAACTCCTTCGTAACCCCCTATCTTATTTTCTATCATGAAGTTGTTTCTATTCTGTAAAACCTGGAGTCCTGGAGCCCGTTGAAGTACCGCTGAGGCAGGAGGCCGTTAGGGAAATAAGGGTTGGATTGGTCACTTGCAGAAGAATTAGAAACTTTTCAAGAAGAAAATACAAGAAGTAGAAGGTATAGATTATATTTCAAACTGTTAAATTACTTCAAGATTGATATTTCATATCTCTCCTTAAAATCTAAAAAAGAATTTTATTCACACAAAAAACTAAGATTTTGATTAAATCAAAAAATGATGTTTATAAACAAACACAAAAAGAAATCGATTAACCATTATCGAAATCAAATAATCTTTTCTAAAAGAATTATTAGTCAAAAAATGACTACAAAAAATAATGAATTTTGTAAATTCAAAGAAATGATTTCACAATCTAAAACAAACGATTCAAAAATCTTTTGCTTTAGTAAACAAGACACTACAAAGTCTTGTAAACATCCGGTGAATTATGGCATTCTTTGTCATAATAACTTTAGTCATACTTCAATAAATATATTGAATGACATCTAATAAATGAGCAAATTCATGATCAAATTCATGAACGACAAAAATGGAATTGATTTCCAAAGGGTCTTTATGAAGCACATGCTTTGGTCCCAACAATTTATTACTAGTAAATTTACTAGAACAAATTCATACAATGAGTATGAACCAAGACGTCGGGAAGAAAAAGATTCCTTGCAACCAATGAGTCTTAACCAGACCACAAAACCCCTAAAGGACTTAATGAACCCTTTAGTTGAATTTGTAAAAAATTCTCATACAATGAGTATGAACCAAGACGTCGGGAAGAAAAAGATTCCTTGCAACCAATGAGTCTTAACCAGACCACAAAACCCCTAAAGGACTTAATGAACCCTTTAGTTGAATTTGTAAAAAATTCTGAAATACCTCCGCACAGTGGTATCAGAGCCATGTGCTCGTTTTTTAAGAAGAGGGGATTAGTTCCTGTTCTTAAAAATAAACAATTTTAAGAATAAATTTTAAACATTTTCTTAAAAGAAAAAATTTTAAAATGAGTTTTAAAAATTCGTTTGAAGATTCGAAAGAATCAAACGAACAAGAAGTAACTGAAGTTTTAAATTTCAGTAAAAACGAAAAAGGTTTTGTATCAGATTACATGATTAATTCTGATCAATTAACTAAAATTAACAAGCTTAAATTCAAGCTTGACACAAAACAAGTTTTTAATCAAACAAAAACTTTACAAAGCTTAGTTTCTAAAGCTTTTACAAGAAAAAATAAAGTATTTTATTGTTTTAACACTGAAGAACTTTCAGTTGACATAAAAAATACAGCAGGTGAAGTTTATTTGCCACTCTTAACAAAGGGTGAAATAGCAAAAAAGCTTTTACACATCAAGCCAGAGTTGAGAAATTCTCTCAATATGGTACACATAGGAGCGGTTAAAATCCTCCTTAAAGCTCAGTTTAGAGATGGAATTAATTTTCCTATAAAAATGGCACTAGTTGATAATAGAATTATCAATAGGCAAGATGCTCTTTTGGGAGCAATTCAAGGAAATTTAGCTTATGGTAAATTTATGTTTACTGTCTATCCTAAATTTGCTTTACATCGAAATTCAAAAGATTTTGATAAGACTCTAAGTTTCATACACCAGTGCGAAAGAACTGACCTTATGGAACCTGGTAATAAAGTTTTTACGATTAATTATTTAATCTCGTATGCTTTAACCAACAGTACTCATTCAATCGAGTATAAGGAAAATGAAAATATAACTCTTGAAGATATATTTTCTGAAATTGGAATTGTTGAAGGGTGTAAGTTTTCGGAACCTTCACAATTAAAAGAAAATTGGGCAATTGATATTGCACGCAATAAACAAATTCTAGGATTCAAACCTAGACACAGTTATGCTAAAAGTTCTTTACAAATAGGAGATTCAAGTAATACTGAACAAATAATTCGTTCTATGTCACATAGAATAGATGGATATGGAAAAATTTTAAAAGGAATTATTGGAGAATAATGTCTTCAAATCCAATTTTAAATTATTTTCAATATCTTGATCAACAAATCACCTATGAAGAGGCTGATATACAAATTGGATTTATGAGAATAAATCAAATTAAAGGAAATATTATGTTAAGTCATAAAACAAAAATTCTTAATATAAAAATTGTTAAGAAAAACATTTTTGCTTCTAAGCAAAAAATTCTTGAGCTTAAAGCTAAAAAGGCATTAATCTCTGTAGCATGAGTTCTCTGAGTAAAATCGAAGAACTGGTTAGAGAATTAACCAAGAAGGTAGAAGATTTGTCTACCAATGAAAATCTTGAAGCAATTGCTGCCAAGATTATCAAGGATGTCTCTGACAAACTTGATGAAAAAATGAATTCAGAAAATCTTTTACTCAAAAAGAAAGAAAAGATTTCTAATGAAAAAAGCTTTCAAAAATATTCATTTCCAAATTTCAATGTTGGAAATCCATCTTTGGGAAAGTCTAAATGTCCTAATGCATTAACATGGCCTTTTGGATCAACTTCAAATGACCAATAAAGAACAATTGAGAAACTCTTTTAGAAAAATAAATCGAAAGATTTCTATGCATTATTTCTATTTAGAAAGAAATAATCAAAGAATTGTAGAATTACATTCAGATTGGAGTATTCATCCTTCTGATAAACTTTTTGAATTAAATGATTTAAAAAGAAAAAATTCTCTTATGAAAGAGGATATTCAAAAACTTAGAGAAACAAAAATTATTTTATCTATTGGATAGAATGATTTCTATACCTCAAAAGTTAGAAGAAATTTTTTTTGATCAAATGGAAACCCTTCCACTTGAACATATGCATGAACTTGTTCATCTCATGTCATTAGATGATGATGAATGTGAACAAATGTTTTCTGAAAACAAAAACTTAAATGAAAGATATTTTCCTGAAAATAAAGAACGGATTTTTCCTTTATCTGTAAAGGATGAAGAACCTGAAACTGAAGAAAGCTCTTCAGACATTGAAACGTCGTCATACCATAGAACTGCTAACAGTAGACGTTTTAATAAAAAGAATACGGAATTTTCCATGCCGTATCACAAAGGTATACCTAATTCTAATGGTAATAAAAATGGTAGTTCAACTACTATTGATACCATTAATATTGATTGTATCTTTGGCCTCGAAAAAAGAAAAGAGGTAATTGACAAATGGAACACTGAAATCAGTCTAATTATTCAGACTAATTCAGATGAATTTTCTAATGCTAAGGCTTTGTTATTATTAATGGAACATAAGTCTGCAGGGATAATTCAAAGTTTCATCAAAGGTACAACTTGGGATGAAAATATGAATGGTGATGATCTTTTTGATCAAATCATAAATGCAATATATGTGATGTTTTTAGGTCTCGACTTTATAACAAGTAAAGATCATGAAAATCAAAAATTGCTAGAAAAAGCAAGACAAAATCTTGCAAAAGCACAAATTTGTGATATTTGTTTATTAGACGATTTTACTTGTCTTTATGAAACAAATCTATACAAATTAAGTACAGGTGAATTCCACTCTTGGATTGAGGCTTACTTAATGAAGATTCCTATCGTTGGAGAAAAAGCCAAAGAACGATGGAACAAAGAAAAGAATCAGTTCACGATGCATTCTCTTGGATTTGCAACTAGAATTGTCAAAGAGGAAATTGCGGTTTACTGTGATTTTTCTGATAAACAAAAACAGCTAAAACGTTTTAACAAAAGCTGTTGCAAAAAACTTACTGAGTTACCACAATTAACTTTTGGATGTGAACCAGTAAGAGATGAAAATTATTTCAAAAAGAAATATAAAAATAAATATAAAACAAAAACTAAAAAACGTTTTTGGAAAACCAAGAAAAGAAAGTTTTCTCCTGGAAAATACTTTTCAAAAGAAAAACCTAAGGTTTGTCCTCAAGGGAAGAAAAATTGTCGTTGCTGGATATGTTCTGAAGAAGGACACTATGCCAACGAATGTCCCAACAGACAAAAGTTTCCGGAAAAATTAAAAGTTATTTCAAAAGCGGAAACTGAAGGATATTTTCCTTCTGAAAATATTTTTGATGGCTATACGCAAGTATATACATTAAAAATATTAGACAACATGTCATCCGATTCTTCTACAGAAGACTCAGAATGAAGTCCAACCGCTTTTTTAGTTGGGGGGATAAAGATAAACAAAACGATTTTGAAATTTGTTTATTAAAAAATTATTTATTTCCTGAAAACAAAAATTTATCTGGAAATAATAAACATTTTGTCAAATGGCAGATATGGTTTTCAGGATATTCATTCAAGAATGAACATCTAAAGGAGGGCCAAAAACATGTTAACTGATAACTTGACACGAGTTTTCAGAAATCGTAAGCAATGATGTCATTGTCATTATTACTCCTATAAATAGAAGGATTTCTTCCACCAAAAAATCATCACTTTCAAGTTACAAAATCCTTTGAAAAAAGAAAGAGATATGGAAGATTTAAAGGTTTTACAGAATAGAAACAACTTCATGATAGAAAATAAGATAGGGGGTTACGAAGGAGTTTTTATTTCATAACTGTTCTCCCGAAGGAGAACTTCTTGATATTTACATAACCTCCTTAAAATTAGTTCCTGTTCTTAAAAATAAACAATTTTAAAACTCATTTTAAATTTTTTCTTTTAAGAAAATGTTTAGAATTTTTTAAAAATTCAACTAAAGGGTTCATTAAGTCCTTTAGGGGTTTTGTGGTCTGGTTAAGACTCATTGGTTGCAAGGAATCTTTTTCTTCCCGACGTCTTGGTTCATACTCATTGTATGAATTTGTTCTAGTAAATTTACTAGTAATAAATTGTTGGGACCAAAGCATGTGCTTCATAAAGACCCTTTGGAAATCAATTCCATTTTTGTCGTTCATGAATTTGATCATGAATTTGCTCATTTATTAGATGTCATTCAATATATTTATTGAAGTATGACTAAAGTTATTATGACAAAGAATGCCATAATTCACCGGATGTTTACAAGACTTTGTAGTGTCTTGTTTACTAAAGCAAAAGATTTTTGAATAGTTTGTTTTAGATTGTGAAATCATTTCTTTGAATTTACAAAATTCATTATTTTTTGTAGTCATTTTTTGACTAATAATTCTTTTAGAAAAGATTATTTGATTTCGATAATGGTTAATCGATTTCTTTTTGTGTTTGTTTATAAACATCATTTTTTGATTTAATCAAAATCTTAGTTTTTTGTGTGAATAAAATTCTTTTTTAGATTTTAAGGAGAGATATGAAATATCAATCTTGAAGTAATTTAACAGTTTGAAATATAATCTATACCTTCTACTTCTTGTATTTTCTTCTTGAAAAGTTTCTAATTCTTCTGCAAGTGACCAATCCAACCCTTATTTCCCTAACGGCCTCCTGCCTCAGCGGTACTTCAACGGGCTCCAGGACTCCAGGTTTTACAGAATAGAAACAACTTCATGATAGAAAATAAGATAGGGGGTTACGAAGGAGTTTTTATTTCATAACTGTTCTCCCGAAGGAGAACTTCTTGATATTTACATAACCTCCTTAAAGGAGTTACTACTCCATTCTACTAGCACACATAACTAGACATTGAAATTGATCATTCAAATGATCAACGAAAAGAAAAGAAAGGTGGTTGAGAATTTAATCTAGGGTAGGTGAGAGATGCTAACTGAGGATGGGATTCGGGATGAGGATGTCCTAAAACTAATGAATTCAACTTCTTTATATAGTAGAAGTGAATTTTACAAAAGGTCTAAAATAGCCTTAAGTTTTCGTCATGCATGACGTTTTTTAGTCGACAAACCCATGTGTTGGGTCCAGTTCTCGCTTGTCGTCTTCTGAAAAGTAGCTGTCTTTAATAGAGGGACCACTTTTGTCAGAATTTTCTTCGATGGAAGATTCTTTACAGCTCATGCACTGATGGCTTTCCTGTGCTCTTTGCATTATTTTGCAGAGTCTTTGTTTGGTAGTAGGACTCACATCAACTTTGTTGAAGATAATGCGTTGCTCCATTTTTTCTAAAGCTTCTTTCTCGTGCTTTGGAAGTGGAGTTCCACTGTAACTTGTGATGATGCAGTGGTCGCTGCAATAATTCACTTTATTAAAGCTTTTTACTTTAATATTTTGAAGATTATTCAGGATTTTTAAGAATCCTTTAACCCTTATTTCGACCCAATTTTCGAAATTTTCTTGTTCCTCGTTCATAACTTTTGAGGGTTTGACGGTTCTTGCTTTCGCGAGCCCGATTTCTATATGATGGTAACTTTGGGAAGAAGTTCCTTGGTACCAATCTGGAAGTGTAGAGTTACACTTTATGAAGATGTTTGCGTCTTTTGCTGCAGCAATCTTCTTTCGAAAGTTTTTAATAGCTTTCTTTATCCCTTCTGGAAACATGCTAATTTCAAGCAAATTTGGAGATGGATATATGAACTTTATTAGACCAGCAGAAAATGCTAGTGAAACAAGTTCTGGACTTGCGCCTGGACAAAAGACTAAAAGACTTTTAGTAGCCTTATCTTCTGTATAGACATGTTCAAACTCGAAATCGTCTTGACTAAGAGCTCTTGTTTTAGACCAAATTCCTCTGAATTCGTCCAAAGATATAATATCTTCTTCTTCTTTCTCTTCTTTTATTGTTGATCTTGAGAAAGTGTTTTTGAATTCGATGATTCTTTCTTTTTTCTTGGGCTTCAATGGCTCAGGAATAATTGTTACCTTTAAAGGTATTCCTTTCTTCCCGAGATTTGCTGAGTATCGGGTAGCTTCTTGTTGGGCTTGTGCTAATGACCCAAACTTCTTGAATGTTACCGGTTTTCCAGCAACATGTTGAGACACTATAGACCAATCTTCATAAATGCCTCTATGTTCACCATCGAAAATAACATAAAACTTTGAATTATGCTTTTCTGGAATTTGTGTCACTTGTGAGTAACTTGGTCTAAGAGAGACCTGTTCAGTTTTTGGCAAACTGTCAGCCATCAACGGATTTGATGTGCCTTTACCAGAGCCGTTTGCTACTGGGCTAGATGAAGATTGTAGTTCTTCATTAACTTTATAATTGCTTTTTTCCAAAGCAACAGGAATCAACGGACTTGATTTTTCTTTACCTTTAGCCGTTTGTAAAGGAATAGATTCAGATTGTATCCTTTCGGAATCCTGTTCTGAACTAACAGTTGTGTCTAGACTTTCGTCGTAGAGAGCTATTTTTTCTTGAATAGCTTTTAATTCTATCAAAAGAAATTTTTCTTTTAGGCGTAAAGCCTTTAAATCTTCCATATCTCTTTCTTTTTTCAAAGGATTTTGTAACTTGAAAGTGATGATTTTTTGGTGGAAGAAATCCTTCTATTTATAGGAGTAATAATGACAATGACATCATTGCTTACGATTTCTGAAAACTCGTGTCAAGTTATCAGTTAACATGTTTTTGGCCCTCCTTTAGATGTTCATTCTTGAATGAATATCCTGAAAACCATATCTGCCATTTGACAAAATGTTTATTATTTCCAGATAAATTTTTGTTTTCAGGAAATAAATAATTTTTTAATAAACAAATTTCAAAATCGTTTTGTTTATCTTTATCCCCCCAACTAAAAAAGCGGTTGGACTTCATTCTGAGTCTTCTGTAGAAGAATCGGATGACATGTTGTCTAATATTTTTAATGTATATACTTGCGTATAGCCATCAAAAATATTTTCAGAAGGAAAATATCCTTCAGTTTCCGCTTTTGAAATAACTTTTAATTTTTCCGGAAACTTTTGTCTGTTGGGACATTCGTTGGCATAGTGTCCTTCTTCAGAACATATCCAGCAACGACAATTTTTCTTCCCTTGAGGACAAACCTTAGGTTTTTCTTTTGAAAAGTATTTTCCAGGAGAAAACTTTCTTTTCTTGGTTTTCCAAAAACGTTTTTTAGTTTTTGTTTTATATTTATTTTTATATTTCTTTTTGAAATAATTTTCATCTCTTACTGGTTCACATCCAAAAGTTAATTGTGGTAACTCAGTAAGTTTTTTGCAACAGCTTTTGTTAAAACGTTTTAGCTGTTTTTGTTTATCAGAAAAATCACAGTAAACCGCAATTTCTTCTTTGACAATTCTAGTTGCAAATCCAAGAGAATGCATCGTGAACTGATTCTTTTCTTTGTTCCATCGTTCTTTGGCTTTTTCTCCAACGATAGGAATCTTCATTAAGTAAGCCTCAATCCAAGAGTGGAATTCACCTGTACTTAATTTGTATAGATTTGTTTCATAAAGACAAGTAAAATCGTCTAATAAACAAATATCACAAATTTGTGCTTTTGCAAGATTTTGTCTTGCTTTTTCTAGCAATTTTTGATTTTCATGATCTTTACTTGTTATAAAGTCGAGACCTAAAAACATCACATATATTGCATTTATGATTTGATCAAAAAGATCATCACCATTCATATTTTCATCCCAAGTTGTACCTTTGATGAAACTTTGAATTATCCCTGCAGACTTATGTTCCATTAATAATAACAAAGCCTTAGCATTAGAAAATTCATCTGAATTAGTCTGAATAATTAGACTGATTTCAGTGTTCCATTTGTCAATTACCTCTTTTCTTTTTTCGAGGCCAAAGATACAATCAATATTAATGGTATCAATAGTAGTTGAACTACCATTTTTATTACCATTAGAATTAGGTATACCTTTGTGATACGGCATGGAAAATTCCGTATTCTTTTTATTAAAACGTCTACTGTTAGCAGTTCTATGGTATGACGACGTTTCAATGTCTGAAGAGCTTTCTTCAGTTTCAGGTTCTTCATCCTTTACAGATAAAGGAAAAATCCGTTCTTTATTTTCAGGAAAATATCTTTCATTTAAGTTTTTGTTTTCAGAAAACATTTGTTCACATTCATCATCATCTAATGACATGAGATGAACAAGTTCATGCATATGTTCAAGTGGAAGGGTTTCCATTTGATCAAAAAAAATTTCTTCTAACTTTTGAGGTATAGAAATCATTCTATCCAATAGATAAAATAATTTTTGTTTCTCTAAGTTTTTGAATATCCTCTTTCATAAGAGAATTTTTTCTTTTTAAATCATTTAATTCAAAAAGTTTATCAGAAGGATGAATACTCCAATCTGAATGTAATTCTACAATTCTTTGATTATTTCTTTCTAAATAGAAATAATGCATAGAAATCTTTCGATTTATTTTTCTAAAAGAGTTTCTCAATTGTTCTTTATTGGTCATTTGAAGTTGATCCAAAAGGCCATGTTAATGCATTAGGACATTTAGACTTTCCCAAAGATGGATTTCCAACATTGAAATTTGGAAATGAATATTTTTGAAAGCTTTTTTCATTAGAAATCTTTTCTTTCTTTTTGAGTAAAAGATTTTCTGAATTCATTTTTTCATCAAGTTTGTCAGAGACATCCTTGATAATCTTGGCAGCAATTGCTTCAAGATTTTCATTGGTAGACAAATCTTCTACCTTCTTGGTTAATTCTCTAACCAGTTCTTCGATTTTACTCAGAGAACTCATGCTACAGAGATTAATGCCTTTTTAGCTTTAAGCTCAAGAATTTTTTGCTTAGAAGCAAAAATGTTTTTCTTAACAATTTTTATATTAAGAATTTTTGTTTTATGACTTAACATAATATTTCCTTTAATTTGATTTATTCTCATAAATCCAATTTGTATATCAGCCTCTTCATAGGTGATTTGTTGATCAAGATATTGAAAATAATTTAAAATTGGATTTGAAGACATTATTCTCCAATAATTCCTTTTAAAATTTTTCCATATCCATCTATTCTATGTGACATAGAACGAATTATTTGTTCAGTATTACTTGAATCTCCTATTTGTAAAGAGCTTTTAGCATAACTGTGTCTAGGTTTGAATCCTAGAATTTGTTTATTGCGTGCAATATCAATTGCCCAATTTTCTTTTAATTGTGAAGGTTCCGAAAACTTACACCCTTCAACAATTCCAATTTCAGAAAATATATCTTCAAGAGTTATATTTTCATTTTCCTTATACTCGATTGAATTAGTACTGTTGGTTAAAGCATACGAGATTAAATAATTAATCGTAAAAACTTTATTACCAGGTTCCATAAGGTCAGTTCTTTCGCACTGGTGTATGAAACTTAGAGTCTTATCAAAATCTTTTGAATTTCGATGTAAAGCAAATTTAGGATAGACAGTAAACATAAATTTACCATAAGCTAAATTTCCTTGAATTGCTCCCAAAAGAGCATCTTGCCTATTGATAATTCTATTATCAACTAGTGCCATTTTTATAGGAAAATTAATTCCATCTCTAAACTGAGCTTTAAGGAGGATTTTAACCGCTCCTATGTGTACCATATTGAGAGAATTTCTCAACTCTGGCTTGATGTGTAAAAGCTTTTTTGCTATTTCACCCTTTGTTAAGAGTGGCAAATAAACTTCACCTGCTGTATTTTTTATGTCAACTGAAAGTTCTTCAGTGTTAAAACAATAAAATACTTTATTTTTTCTTGTAAAAGCTTTAGAAACTAAGCTTTGTAAAGTTTTTGTTTGATTAAAAACTTGTTTTGTGTCAAGCTTGAATTTAAGCTTGTTAATTTTAGTTAATTGATCAGAATTAATCATGTAATCTGATACAAAACCTTTTTCGTTTTCACTGAAATTTAAAACTTCAGTTACTTCTTGTTCGTTTGATTCTTTCGAATCTTCAAACGAATTTTTAAAACTCATTTTAAATTTTTTCTTTTAAGAAAATGTTTAAAATTTATTTTTAAAATTGTTTATTTTTAAGAACAGGAACTAATCCCCTCTTCTTAAAAAACGAGCACATGGCTCTGATACCACTGTGCGGAGGTATTTCAGAATTTTTAAAACTCTGTCTAACCATTGAGTATAGGTAACCTAGGGTTAGGCCTAAGGCTTTCACTTAGGGGGGAGGGGGTGGTCACTAGTGATAGATTTCTATCACTCCCAATATCCAATCAAATCATGTCATGTCATCACCCAATATTCTATCACTAGTGATAGAAATGTAGTGGGGGTGGTCATCACTAGTGATGAGATTCCAATGTACAAGTATTAATACACAATGTACAAGTCATACCCTATCACTCCTCAAGTTCAACGCGTTATATATATAACGAGTTATTCCTATCACTCGTTATGGAAGTGGAGGCGGCGGTGTTAGTGATAGGATAACTCGTTATGGGGAGTCCATAACGGACCACCCCCTCCCCCCTTAAAAGAAACTTAATATGTTAACTATTATTAGTGCCAACTTATTGTTTTAAATGTGTTTGATTCATTATACAAGCAAACCACTATGTTTTATAGTTGTGTTAGATTTTTGCTTGGTTGCAAACACTTATAGTTTATAATAATCAAAGAAGGAAAAAAGACCCCAAAATTTCATTTTGGCTTAGGCCTCCAACGACCCTGCCCAAAACACCAAAACAACGAAAAAAATAGATAAAAATGTCCGGATAATCCCTGTGGTTTGTTCCATTTTCACCTATATTAGCAAACTAACCTATATCAGCTTCAGGGACTATCCGTTGGAGCATCCGAAAAACTTGATGACAACCAACGTCACCGGCTTCCTTTCTTGACCCCCTCATCAACCCTTCACTTCTGAATCATCTTCAACCCCATTTCACCATCCCCATAATCCCAATTTCCGCCATGGAAGTTTCACTCAGCAGATCACTTATAAACCCCACCAATCGCCACCTCATTACCACACTCCTCCTCTCCAAACGGCACCCACATCCATCTCATCTCCATATTCGTCACTCCACCCTTTCATTTTCAAACCCTAACTCTCACAATCGCACTTACCATTTCCCCAATTCAAACCCATCTCTGTTCACTCAATCCCCATCACACTCCACCATCAGTCACAATAACCCATTATCCGTAAACCATTTTGCTCGAATTTCATCTGGTCACAGTGACAACTCGTTTGAGTGGAAATTGGGTCTGGATGGGGGAAAAGGTGGAGGGTTAGGGTTTGTTTCAGAGGATAAACGATCGGTTGTGACGGTGGTGGTGTTGGGGTGGTTAGGGTCGAAGCAGAAGCACTTGAGGAGGTATGCTGAGATGTATAACATGTTTGGGATGAATGCGGTTACGTTTGCGGCCTCGGTTAACGATGTGGTTGGTTTGGATTTGGGGAGGAAGTTGGAGAGTAGAGTTGCAGGGTTGAGTGATGAGCTTGTGTCATGGCTGGAGGAGAAAGAGAAGGATGGGAGAGAACGGTTTTTGATGTTTCATACGTTTAGTAATACCGGTTGGCTAGCGTAGGTTAATGCGTTGGATGCTGTTATGATTTGGGTGGGTACATTTTGTGGTTGTTTACTTATGGTTGTGTGATTGTGGGTGCAGGTATGGGTCTATTTTGAACTTATTGCAGGGGAGAGAAGAGCTGCTTGAGAAGATTAAAGGGTGTGTTGTTGATTCCGGAGGGGACCCCGAGCTTGATCCTAAGGTTTTATCTTTTTCTTTCTTTATTTGATTTTGATTGTTATACTTATTATGCTACAAAGTACAAATCTTTTTAATACCTCTTTGTGCAGATTCATAAAAAAAACAACAAAGAATGTAACACCTTATGTTAAATATGGGACTGATAAAGTTACGTAACGGCTGGTAACGGCTGAATTTGTTATTCGGTTACATAGATAGAGTGTTTGTTGGATTAGTTATCTTAAGCATAAATCAGTCTTTATTTGTTTGTACTAGCCCATTGCCAGTTAATATATTTTTTTAGGATTTTAAATACTCATAATCTTTGTTTTGTTAAGGGACTTTCTGGATTGATTAATCTTTGTTTTGTTTTGTTTTGTTAATGTATGATTTTTTATTTTATTTTTGAAGGTATGGGCTGCTGGATTCGCTACAGCGGTGCTTAAAAAGCAAAGCTCTGCTGTTAATTCTTTATCTGAGGATGCGGAAGTACAAAATGGAGCAACAAATGTGAAGGAACCTTTGTTCATTGAGGTCTTACTTTTGACATTATTTGAGAAGATCTTCGCATATCTTCTTGAATTGCCGGATATAAAGAAGTAAGTAATTGTTTTTGTAGTTTGTAAACATATAACGTTATTCCCTCCTTTTAGACTTTAGTGGGCAAATGGACAGAAAGCACGGGTTGGGTAATGGCTCAAAATTGGTTCGGTTCCAAAACAGATAATAATCAATTTTTTTAAATATTGGTTCGGGTCCAAAACAGATAATAATCAATTTTTATAAATATTATGCTTTACGAGGTGTTGTGCATTAAAAATACACGGGTTGACTATTGACCCATTTGACGTATCTTTTGTAGCTTATACATTTGACTTTCCCTGTTTGACTGATATGAACCAGCCGGGGGTCTGGGTAGGTACTAGAACTAATACAGGGTTAAGAGTTGTATTATCATTAACAAAGTAGTAAAAGTCGCAAAGCGCACTTAAGACGCAAAGGCGCCAAAAATACCACACGCGAGACTGAAAAAAGCGCAATGTTATTGCAATATTGTAGAATCGAATGTAATAATTTCTTACTGGTACTATATGTATGTTTTATGTCACAGGAAGTTGACAAAAGTAACCACCACACTCTCAGAAAACCAGCCTTCTTGTCCTCAAATCTACCTCTACAGTACAGCGGATAAGGTTATACCATTTCAGAAAATAGAATCATTTGCAGAACACCAGAAGAAACTTGGAAGACAAGTAACCACGTATAACTTCAAGTCGTCTCCACATGTAGATCATTTCAGAACATTCCCAGATACATACCAGTCTCTGATTCAAGGTTTCTTGAAAGATTGTTTTACCGCCAATGATAAGCAACTGTACAACATACATTAAAAGCCCTTGATTTCTTGCTTTCAGTCAAGATATACATGGTATTCTTTGTGTAACAGACTACAATTAACCTTGCATGATAAAGTACAATCTTCACAGCATGACCATCATTGATGGTTTCAGTATATAGCTCATTACAGATGGTCTAATTTGTATCTGTGTTCATGTTATATATTTCCTGATTGACATCTAGTCAAATTTAGGGCTGAGCAGGATTCAGGTTGGACCGAGTAACCAAGATACCCGACCTAGGACCGACCTGAGATCAGAATGATTAGATTTAGCATTTTCGACCTGTTACCATGATCGGTCAGCGTTTTGTCTCGAAAAAATGCTACGTTTGATTGATTTAAAAAAAAATGTGGTAAATCTAGTACATGTGAGCACTGGCTGTTATCCCTCCACACGTATAAACTTTATAACATGTATTTATTTATATATACAAAAACATATAGCAACAGAAAAAAGTGTTTGGCAAATATAGAAGGAAAATGAGATTGATTATTTAATGCTTAAAGAATATATTCACTACAAAATTCTATAGTTATGGTCAAGGCCGTCTTTGAGGGGTGCGGGGTAGGCGACGGCACGGGGTCCAAATCTTTTTAATTTTGTATAGAATTTACATTGTATAAGCTAGAATATAAATATATCGAATCGAAAAATGACACAAACAAGCTCTTGTCAGGGTGGTTATTGCCTTGCTTAGATAACAACGAGACGCGGGTTCTAACTCTAGCGTCTCCAAATTTTCTATTTAAGCTTCATTTTTTAGTTTGTATATGACATTTAATGCTTAATTTTGTCAACTACATCTTTTCCTTAAATTAATAAATTACTAACTACGCTTAGCTAAAAATAACTATTTAAATTACTTTCATATAAATTTTAGTGATTAAATAATTGATGAGTTTATAATACATGGAAATTTGCAAACATGGCCCAAAATTTTTATAACTATTTAAATTACTTTCACATAAATTTTAGTGATTAAACAATTGATGAGTTTATAATACATGGAAATTTGCGAATAGGGCCCACAATTTTTATCTCGCACTGGGCCAATTTTATTTTTTTTCGAAGACGGCCCTGGTTATGGTTATGCTATATGAGAAAATGTATATGCACGAGCATCCGTTTATCTCAAGAACAACTCACACACTCTCTAATTCTGCTACTAAACTACACTTATGTATTCACTACAGGATTGAACCCTTACTACTTGGAAATGCCCTTTTGTGCTCACATATCCTATTTAACAAGCACAAACCATATGCACACTCTTTTTTCTGTCAAGTGTCATAAAAATCTTCAGTTACAGTGCGACACCAATCATGCTCTACATTTTGATTAGTGATAATGTTGGATTTCAGTGTTATCTCTGTGGTGAAAAAGTTCAACGTGAGGATGACATTTGACCATTTCAAGCACACACGACCTTTTCTATCTTGTGTCCTTACCTTTAGTTAAGTCGAAAATATTGCACCACTCGTTTAATCATGAACAAGGATTGATGTTGGTGATTCCAAATATCTCTAATATGTTTGGATAGCTAACATCAATAACTAAGTTATGAATTAATGATGCTCATTGGTCTAAACTCCATGCCTTAAGTACCCAACCCTTCACAAAGGAAAAAAAAAACTTGCACATGTATTGTATTTTATCAGCTAAATATATGTTTTCTAATAATATGTGAGTTAAAGAGTATACGAAAGTTATGCTTCACATACGACATGACTTTTAATTTAGTTATGTTGCCCTAAAAGTATATATACGACCTACGTCATTCTCGTTATACATAACCATATGTGTACTTAACATCAATATAATTCCAGATATATAACACACTTCAAAGCAACTAATTTCATTTTTTTTAATTTATTCACATCTAAAATACAGAATTCAAGGAAATGATATTATATTATATTATATTATATTATATTATATTATATTATATTATATATAACAAATTCATGCTTGTGAATAGTGAGGTGGTGCGAAATGCACCATCTCCTTCTGCTAAACTAAGCCACTCTATCAATGCTAAAATGAGCCAATTTTTGTGATTTATGTCTTCTTTGTGTATTTTCTAACTTTCAATCTCACCCGTATACTTTAAAGAAGATGTGGTCGTTAAATTATACCAATTGTCGGTATTGTACTTTTGGAGTTTTTCCTTTCGGTTGCTATATGAGTGTACTGGGTATTAGTATCGTATCGATACAGTAGCGAACAGAACTGATACCAATTAGATTCCGCCGTAACGCGCGGGGAAAATATACTCGTTAAATCAAAAGTATATGTAACATAAAATTTAAAGTAAAAAAAAAAGGTACATAGATGATCATTTATGAAACAATTCTACCCCACCAAACTTTCTATTTACATGGATGAAACAATTCTAGCCTCTTTATGTCACCCTTATGTAACTTCTTTGTATTCAACAATATATATTTTCTGTTTCTTCTTTCTTTCTTTCTTGGTGGGCGGTATTCACCACCTACTCTCTTCGCTTCCTTCCAAACCCTAAGATTCTGCAAAAACTTCATTTCAATCTGAATCTGTAAGGTACTTTGCATTATACAGCTCTCAATTTCCTAATCTAGTATGCGTTCATGATTTTCATTAGTCTAATTGAATAAATAAAATTCGTTCTATCGATGAAATGAATTTGTTCCGATGAGGGTGAATAAACTAATGTTGATTCGTTCTCTGTTGTAGCATGTGGTTTTTTTGCTCTGCTTTAATTTCTCTGTTTTAGCATGTGTTTTTTTTTGCTGTACTTTAAATTCACTTGATTACCGTACGATGAGGGTGAAGAGGTAGTGGTCCATATGATACCAGCCAGCTGCACTCACTTTGTTCAAATCCGTACTCTACATGCAGTTAAATGACATTTATTTTGCGTCCAATAATGTATTTATGTTGTTATTTTGTGTTAATGAAGTTGTACCTGTGTAAGTGATTTGTGATAAATGTAAAATTGTTATTGATATTTCTAAACGGTTGCGTTTTAGTTCATCATGTGTCATTTGAGCTGAGTGATTGAATTTTTGAGGCGATTTTATCGCGGGATATTAGTTTTCTAGCTTATTTGATGAATGTGACTGGACGGTTGTGAGTGACAATACGTTGAAAAGTTTCGTTTTTTGATAGAGCAGGAATCGGATATCAAAGAGCTGGGATAAAATGACAATTGTGGAGGACCCGAATCCAGAGCTTGCGTCTGATTTGTCAACTATTTCTCCGCCGAATTCATATGGATCTGTTGTTCTAGGTGGCACGTTTGATCGCTTACATGATGGTCATCGACTTTTCCTCAAGGTTGTTGTCAACGATCTGTATTTGTTTTATTTATTTCATTTCATGTTATACATAATAAGCGTAGGATGAGATTTTGGTTATTTTTTGAGTTGTTGGTTACAGGCAGCTGCGGAGTTGGCTAGGGATCGAATTGTTGTTGGTGTTTGTGATGGACCTATGATTTCCAAGAAACAGGTTTGGACCTTGCTCCTTCTCTGTTTTTTATACGTGCAAATTCTTATATATTTCACTTGCCACCATGAAACAAGTACTCAAATACACATAGAGAACCTGTGGATTATGATTTATAGTACAACAGAGTTCTTTAGCATTAAAATGATATAGTGATTCAAGTTGAATACTTGATATAGAAGACTTAAACTACCACTACTGGTTGGAGTTTTTACACATGGTGTGGGTATTGTACTATTGTCTCTTAGGAGTTAATGTAACAACTGGATAACATATTTTTCTATGAAATGAGAATTCATCGTAGTGGCTTTATGTCACATTATATAGAACCAAAGTATCTATGAGGTTCTTACCAATAAACATGCCCCTGTGGCCAATGCTAGTGTTCTATATGCAGTATAATAGTGAAGTTACGCTATTAAGAATGTTGTAAGTTCTGCCAAATTAGACTTAGTGAAAGTGGGAACGCTTTTATTAAGATCCACCTATCTGACGTGAGAGTAGGAACACTTCCTATGTGTTAAGAGTGATTGATTGAATGAATGAGAAAAGTGATATGCGTGACGCGTATCACATCTTAACACATATAGGAAGATGGTTCAATGACTTTTAGTTCAGCCACTCTTACCCTAGTTAGACTTGAACGCTTTCACTACGTAAAGGTTGAAGATGCAATATTTCACCTTTGTTTATGCATAACACCCTACGGAATTTAGAATCTACGTACCTTGGCTGTCTTTTCTAAACAGTTATGAGTCTATTTTGAAAATGGTGGGGATTGTTGGGAATATTTCCAAAATAACAAAATATAAATGTGTATTTTCGGATTGAATCTATAGGCAAAAGAGAAGGGATTTTGATGGTAATTTCTTGTCCCACATAGGAACTATATGAAACCTGAAATGTCTTTTCCAGTGAACCCCTCATTTCATATCTCCATTATCACTGAGCTCACTCGATATTTTTCGAGTTCTGGAACCAGTTTCCGATACTTATGTAATGTGATTTTGATGTACCAACTCTTGCAGTTTGCAGATCTTATTATGCCTATTGAAGAGAGAATGAAAACTGTTGAAGATTACATTAAGGTACATGATTTTCTATTTGCTTCATTTCTTTTATGTTATAGTTTTCCATACGAATCCATTTTCTAATCTTATAAAGAATGCCAGCAATTTTTAGTTTCTATATTAATCTTTTTTTTTTTCTGAGAGGAAATCACTGGTTACTCTTGTTTGTTTGTTTTTTGTTTATATTAATTTTTTTTCGGCAAATTGGATTTAAATAATCCAACCTGGCTGTTTTTGGCGAATAATAATCCCAACTGAGTTTATTTCCGCTAGTGGTCCAACCTTTTTCATTTTCTTTGTATAATGGTTTGCCGTTAAAAAAAAATAACGGAGTTAAGTTTTTTTCTGATTTACAAACTTACAAACTGATGTTTTTGGGCTTTTGATTAGAACAGGAACGAGACAATTAATGTAAAATTTACCTCGAAACAGTGCTCCAAACGACGAAAACGGTGCTTCAATTCGGGTGTTTAAACTTCCAATGAACAAAAATCAAGCCGTTTGGAGCACCATTTCTAGGTAAGTTTTACATCAATCGACTCGTATCATCGTTTTGATCAAAAGCCCTAAAACATCGGTTTGTAATTCGGAAAAGACTTAACTCAATTAAGTTATTTTTAACGGCAGACCATTATACAAACAAAATGAATAAGTTGGACCACTGGCGGGAATAAACTCGTTGGGATTATTATTGGCCAAAAACAGCCTGGTTGGATTATTTAAATCCAATTTGCCTTTTTTTTTCTGCATTAATACGCTCTCTTTTTTCAGTCTATTAAGCCTGAGCTGGTGGTACAAGTTGAACCCATTACAGATCCTTACGGTCCTTCAATCGTAGACAAAGATCTTGAGGCTATTGTTGTCAGGTTAGCTCCTCTACCAAAATTTTAGGTTGACCCGACCCAACCCATTACAAGTTAAACCTGACCCCTTGTTTGGCAGCAAGGAGACGCTACCTGGTGGATTATCGGTCAACAAGAAGAGAGCAGAGAGAGAGCTGTCACAACTAAAGGCACGTGTTTTGCAAATTAAATGCAAATGCTCTATATATTTGTAACGTGCATCATAAATAGGATCTTCATATGTGCAGATCGAAGTTGTGAATCTGGTATCTGAAGAATCGAGTGGAGAAAAACTGAGTTCGACAACACTCAGGAAGCTTGAGGCTGAGAAAGCTGGAAAAGTTTAGCCTGCCTTAACCGGTATATTGTGCTGCTGATACAAAGTATCCGTACACTTTCGGGTTTCTAGCTTCACAAGTTTGTCGTGATTTTCAATGCACCTATACGTTTTTGTTGAATAAAAGTATGTATAGAAAGCGTATGTTGGACATTGTATACTCTTGTCATGCACCTATACGTTTTTGTTGAATAAAAGTGTGTATAGAAAGCATATGTTGGACATTGTATACTCGTCATCAAATTTCTAACCCTTTTTTTTTTTTTTTTTTTTTTTTTACAATGGTCGTTTGTTCGCAAGAAGAAAGCAATTTTTACGCAACAAGCACCGTTTTAATTACACTTGTGCTAATTTTGCCATGCTGAATTATAAAATTAGTTTGTGTAAATAATATGTTGATTTTATATATAATAATTTGTAATAGCATTTTATAAAAGGAAAATTACAAAAATAACCATTGACCAAAGCTATTTTCAAATCTGGCAACCTCACACGCCCTTGGAGCGGCGCATCAAGCATGGAATGCGTTTATATGCAGACCTCTTAAACGCCTAATAAAAAAAGGACACATGTCGTTTCAAAATGTTGCAGGTGGGCCCAGACGCATCTCACGCCCCTTTTGAAAGTCATGGTGGCCACGTGTTCATTTTTTATTGGGTTTCACTCCAAAGACGCATCATGTGCTTGAAAGACGCATGATACGTCACTCCAAGGATGCGAGAGGTCGTCAAATTTGAAAATAGTTTTAGTCAATGGTTATTTATATAATTTTCCGTTTTATAAACATAATGGTTGACTATGTATTGATTATTACAACTTCTATATAGTAATACCTTTTCTTTTTTTCTTTTTTTTTTTTTTTTTTTTTTTTGCTTTTAACCACCACTATGAGCAAACTTTTACGTTTTAAGCTATATTTTTTTTCTAATTTTTATCCTTTACAAATGATAAATACAAAATTGATACCTATCAGATAATTGATCGATTTTAGAGAAGAAGAAACACAAGAGAAGAAGTTTATCTCAAATCATCGATACCATTTCATAATGTTCAGCTCCTGTGAGTACATGTTCGACATACCAAACTAACTAACATGTGTTTACAATTGACCCCTACATTATTACAATATTACAACCGTGGTCCTTCTACTATTTGCACCATAACAGAAGTTCAACTTTTTTTTATCTTCAAATAAATAATAAGGTGAAATCATCACATCTATTTCTTACATTTCACTATAACAATGGCAATTAGTGATGAAAACTTGGTTTTAAAGAGAGCGAGGCGTTCAAAGACATTATTTAGCTCCTAAAACCCAACGCACGTACGCGAGGTGTTACCCTATGTACAACCAAGTTAACTTTATATGCAACAAGAAGTTAAGTTTCTCATATACATTTCATAATTTCTTCATAGCTTTGGTTGTTTTTACATATCAGCCCCTTACGTACCCTAATTATGATGTTTTGATAGAAAATTATTTAGTAATTTCAAGCCCATGATGCGTTTTCGCAGGGCGCCTCTAGCGTCTTTAAAACCAAGAAATAAAAGACAAGTACAATCGTTCAAAAGGCCAATCTAAGTATTAACTTTAAGTAAAAAAAAAAATCATATGTATCAATCACTGGTTGAATACTCTTGACAAAATGTAAAACGGTCGAAAAGAACAAAGAAATGCTTTTGATGTTGTACAGTACACGTTCTTTCCAACAACAAAAAGATAGAAAATTCACACACAATTGACTTTAAACTTAAGATGGTACTACACTTAATTGGGCAGGCAAACTTAGGTTCCTCATCTGATAGTTGAGTAAGTAATGAATTCTGTTGAAGTAAATTGAAATGGTTGGTTTGGTATAGGGTTCCTGCAACACACCACAAAACAAGATTCTCGAGCTAAACATTCATCACTTCTTTTTGGAGGCGCCAAAATAGGCGGGGGGGTCACACAGGTTGGGTAGCAAATCTAAATGAGTTTAGTGATTATTGTATGAATGACATCAGGTTGGATCGGGTCAGGATGAATGAAAACGCTTTTAGGCCAAATATTTTAAGGCTTTTTTTATTAATAACCCACGATTCAAATCGATTATAAAGTCGATATTTTTTTCAATAATATTCTAGCTTTTGGAAGAAAAAGAATAATTAAAAGATTTTATGTTTTAAAAATACACTTTTGCGACTTTCAACCCGTTAACTTTATTTTGACCCGTTAGAGATATAACATAACCTGTATCGGCCTGTTCATACAGGTAAATGGGTCGAAATTGCAATCTCTAGAAAATTTAGTTAAGAGAATGATTACTCACGGTTGTGGTCCGAAAACTTTTATCTGGCGGACGTGCGTATCCCGCCCGTTGAGATGGTTTGACAATACAGCGATCTGCAGCATGAACGTGTTTACAAAAGTTTCCCTGCCACAACAAAATAATCATAACACGAACATAAATCAGTAAATTATGCACAATTTGTAAGCTTTTTGTAAGAACCTTAATACCATCCAGGAAAATTCATTAGATACCCAAAAGGGATTACAACTGATGAGATTAAGTGTAATGATATGAAGATGAATCCAAGCATTCAACAGATGAACCAAACACATTAAAAAGGAAGACTAACAAGAAAAAAAATGCAATAATTAAAAAACATAAATTTAACCAGTATCGCATACCGAGGATCATTGCCAGATAAAGGTATGTTCATCCAACCATTTGGCTTGACAAGTTCAACAGTTTTTATCTCCTACAACAACAAAACAAATAAATAAATAACTTCCATACATAGTTTTAAAAAGCCAAGATCGGAAATCTTCCGAATACCTTCAAGTTATGAAAACCATCTCCAGCACGAACTGAAACCTTACTAGGCGTATAACTCTCATCAAGGTTAAAATCGACATAAAGCGCCACTAACTAAACAAACAACAAAACCACTTAGCTTTCATAGCAATTCACACAACACATGAACAAACATCTAACAAAGAAAGATACCTATACAAAACTTACTTGAAGCTTAACTTTCTTCTGAAACTGAATATTAACAAGGTGTGGTTGCGCACCATCCGATCTAAATCCAAAACCAACCAAACAACCATCACAAACACAGCTTCAAACAACACACACAGGGCTGCAATCGAACCAAACGTTCGGCGAACAATTCGTGAACCGTGCGGTGCGAAGTTTGTCTGTGTTTGTTCGTTTATTAAACAAACAAACACGAACAAGAAATATCGTTCGTTTCGTTAAATGTACGAACATGAATAGAGGCCACGTTCGTTCATTTATGCTCGTGAACGTTCGGTAACGTGTTCGTTTGTGTTCGATTAGTGTTTTTAGTTTTTATGTTTTATTTAAACACTTGAAAATCCCGACAAACAAAATATTTAATAAGTGTAGTGTATATTCTGTTCATGAAGTTTTGTTTGTGTTCGTTTGTTTCCATTTGTGTTCATCAACAGTAGTTTGTGCTCATTTGTATTCATCAACATTCGTTTTTGTTTGTTACCTAAAATTAACAAATGAACATGAACAAGTTCACTTCCTTAACAAACGAACACGAACATAAAATCTCGTTCGGTAAGTGTTCATGAACAACTTGTGGACACATATTTCTTAACAAACGAACACCAAGAACAGTTGGGTTCATGTGCAGCCCTACACACACACAAAACAAAAACAAAAACAATAAAAATTAGGGAAAAGTTGCATACTGCCAGTAGGTTTCATAATTATCATCTCGAAGAGACGACACACCATTGCCGGGTTTACAAGAGCTCACACTCCAAGCGGCGTTCTTGGCCATCTCACGGAGGTCAGTGTCCACCACCAGCTGCGGGGTTCCGCCCGTCAGTTTCGTATCTTCTTCTCCTTCTGATGATTCAGTCGCCATTGACGTAATAGGTTTGATTCAGTTGGTGTGTTAATGGAAAAAGTGAAACCCTAGATTATTCGATTGGGGCTGAAAGTTGAGATGTTTTGAGAGATTTGTTAGTTGATTAGATAAAGTAATTAGTTGTGGGGAGATGATAAAGATCATACCTTGTGCTCCAAGCTTCTTCGATTCGTAAGTCTGGTGCTGAGATAGTGAAGGGGATGAAGCTTGTTCAGTTCTTTGTTGAAATTCAAATTGTGTATAATAGATTTTATATCTAGGTTTGGGATCCTGTACTACAAAGGGCATAATTTGTAAGAAGTGTAAGAAATATTTCTGGAATGACAAGTGTCCATCCTCTTAATTAATTCAAAAGAGTAGTTTTGTAATTGCACATTTTTGTCATTTAATTCAATTTCAGGATAACTGATCCAAAAATAACCGTAAATGAGATTGTTTAGGGATTTGAACGAATTTTGTAATTTACTGCAAGATACAATACGATTGTGTTCTACGTATCTTTCAATCATCGTTAATTATAAATACATAAACGATTATCAAATCGATATCCCCATTCCAGTTGTTTAACGTCTGCGCCTTTTTTCGATTTTGGTGTTTTATATCGATTTCAATGGAGTCCGGCGATGCAGGTTAATGTGTATATTAGTGTTTTAATCTCTTAATAGTTAGCATGTTCCGATAATTAGTAGTTTTTGTTCCTCGTGTTGTTGTTTAGTATGTCGTTTTTACAGGACATTTACTCTTTGTTTGATTTTGTGTGTACGTAGTGTTTTATACATTTAGTTGTTTAGGCGGATTGTTATTTTAAAGTTTTTTTCTTGATTTAGTTGTGTAGTGTTATATGCATGATCCGTAGTGTTTTATAGTCTAGACATATATGCAAGATCAATTTTCTGTTTTATAGTTTTTTAGATGGGTAGTGTTATATGCATGATCAATATTCTGTTCACACATCATATTTCCCTTTCATAGTGTTTTATACATTGAATTGCTTACCTATGTTTTAGTAATTTTTGTTCTAGTGTGTTATAGTGTCATATGTAAGAACAACAGTGTTAGATTCTATTCACACATCTGAATCCCCATTCATAGTGTTTTATACATTTAGTTGTATGTTCTAGTCCCGTTCTAGTGTTTTATCATTGGGAAAGGTATTTTTTTTTTTTTTATCAGATGCATAGTGTTTTATCCACTATGTGTAGTGTTATATTATATACAGGAATATTAATTTATTTTCATAGTGTTTTTCCCGTCACAAATACTGTTTTATTCTATACAGATAGGGTTATTTATTGATATAGTGTTTATTATCAATGTATTTATAAAAGACTGATTTGTCGTTTTTTCGTTGTAGATATTCCTACATACCAGCCCGTTGGTAATGTTCAGGTGTCCCCAAATTCTGGAAGGAGGACATTTATTCCAGATGTTGATGATTTGATTAAACCTCAGATGGATATGACGTTTGATTCGCTGGAAAATGCGTATCTTTTTTACCAAAGATATGCTAAGGCGGGAGGTTTCACAGCTAGGAAGGGTACTCAATACGAGCCTCGAAAGGGTTTAATACTTAATAAATGGTTCGTGTGCTCAAAAGAGGGTACTAAACCCTTAAAGGCGATTGACTCGACCCAGGAAGCTGGTAGTTCTAATGTTAACTCGAAGTCTAAGATTACTCGCAGGGTTCCTTCTATAAGGACCGGATGTGAAGCGTGCATTCGGGTTAAGTTAATAACCCCGGATAATCTTTACGTGGTTTATTACTTCGAGGAGTCGCATAATCACTCATTTGTTGCCGAAGATGACAGGTACTTGCTTCCTGAAAACAGATCTATGAATTACGTACAGGAAGAAGCCGTGAATGCTTTGAGTGCCATAAACGTTGGTCCAGTTAGAGCGTTTAACATTATGAGGACTCTTTATGGAGGTTTCGATAAGGTAGGCGCGACTAAAGTTGACTTCAAGAACTTTAAGAGAGACTTAAATAGGTATATAGCTGAGTACGATGCTGACATGGTTATCAAACGCCTAAGAAGGAAGAAAGAATTTATGCCCAATTTCTCTATGGAATACCTTACAAATGCCGAGGGCGTTTTACGTGCATTGTTCTGGGCCGATGGTGATACAAAGAGAAATTTTAACATTTTTGGGGATGTTGTGTCGTTCGATGCTACTTATCGTCGTAACAAGTTCGTATCCTTCCTTTGTTTCTAGATACATTACATCCATAATAGATACATATCATAGTGTTTTATCAGCATGATAATGTCTTTATAGTGTTTTGGTATATGCACGAAAAGACGTGTAACTTTTATATCATACTAATAGTGTTTTAATTTTGCAAATACTTAAAAATGTATGTTGTTTCATGTTTTTAATATTGTATGGATTTTACAATATCAAATCAGTGATCACTCCCGTTTTTTTTTTTTTTTTGTAGGTACAATATGATGTTCGTACCTTTTACCGGCGTTGACAATCACTATCGTAATGTTACCTTGGGTGCTGCTATTATAGGGGATGAAACTGCCGAAACATATAGCTGGTTGCTCAACGCATTTCGGCAGGCGTTTGGGCGCGCACCACCTGTGATTGTAACTGATCAAGACCCCGCGATGAGGAAAGCTATTCAAGATACTTGGCCTGAAAGTAGGCACAGGCTTTGCATGTGGCATATAATGGAGAAACTCACTACCAAGGTTTATTAAATACCAAAATTATGTTTTACGACGTTATTTATTTTAATGGAATTGGTTTTTTTGTTTTTTTGTACCTTTTTATATATGAATATGTCTGTTTTTGTTTATTGATGTCGTTTTACTTTTATATAATGTTTTTATCTGCTTTTATCATGTATTTTTTTTTATTTTATTTTTTTGTTCATTGTTGAATCGTTGTTTTTTAGGTTGGCGCCAACCTATGCAATAGCACTGATTTTAAGAAGAGGTTGTGTGATATTGTTTGGACCGATGCCTTACTGCCAGAACAGTTTGAAAATGAATGGGGTGTTATATTGGCTGATTTTGATTTGCTGAATCATGAATGGTTACAGTCAATGTATCAGATTAGGGATACATGGATCCCTGCATATTATCGCGATCAACATATGTCTGGGCTGATGCGTACCTCATCACGTTCGGAGAGTGAGAACCATTTCTTTGGGCAGTTTTGCAACCCGAATTGTACCCTTGTTGAATTCTTGGGGCATTTCGATTCTGCAATCGAAGCCCAAAGACACGAGCACAGGAAGAATGATCACGATACTAGGCACACGAACCCCCAAATAATTGCAAAAGAGTTTGTCTTAGAGCAACAGGCGGCAAACATATACACACGGACAATTTTCTTTGATGCGCAACTTGAAATTCAGACAGCCATTCACAAGTGTGCTGTTGGAAAATGGGAGGATAGAGAGGATAACTTTGTGAACTTCTCTGTGAAGGACTTTTCTCAGGCGTGTACTACATTTTTTCAGGTAACTATAGGATGTAACAATTGTTTGTTTATAATTTTTCTTTGTGCATGGTGTTTTATCTTATAGTTTTGATTTAGTATCTATTTTTGTTCTCATTTTTTTTTTGTTTTTATGTATTAGGTTATGATGCGGCAGCTAGACATGACCGTTAGTTGCTCATGCAATAGGTATGAACAATTTGGGCTTCTGTGTGCGCATATTTTTTGCGTTTTGCGGCTTCTTGATATCAGGCAGTTCCCTGAAAGGTACATAATGCGACGTTGGACAAGGGAAGCTGTTCTTAACAGTGCGCCGGGAGCGATATTGGGGATTAGTGAAAGTGATGATCGGTACCAGCAAGTTAATGGTGTTGTAAGGGAGATAACAAGGTCAGCCGAGTCTCTTATCAACAGGTTGGTTTATAACTTTGATGCGTTGTGCGCTTTTAGGGACCATGTTGCCCAGTATCAATCGACCGCTGATCAGGCAGTCGTGAACGCTCCCCCTAGGAGTCGTCGCGATAGGTTTGCTGAAATAACTGGATACACGCAAGAAACACCTGTAACTGTTCGTATGCCGAAAACCGTTAGATTTAAAGGTATGGGCAAACCTTCCAGAATGAAGAGTAATCGTGAAATTTCCATTATTCAATCTGCGAAGAAAAAAAAGGGTCGCGAGTGTGGCAATTGCAAACGTCGGGGCCATAATAGACGTACCTGCTCGTACCCGGCAAGGGAAAATGCCGACGACTCCTCAGAAAGTGATGAAGCGGATCTTGAAGGAGACGACGAAGATGAGATAGAAGATGTGGCTGGTGAAGAAGACGATGGTGAGGACCTAGACGATGAAGAGCAAGAGTAGTTGATCAATAAATTATGCAAACTTTGAGTTTTATTTCTATTTTTTTAATGACGTTTAATTTTTTTGTTGGATTCCTTGTGTTTGACGTTGTTATTTCTTAATGACCAAGTCGTTTATCATATTTTATAAATATAGTGTTTTATAATTAAGTTGTAGTGTTATATTTACAGGTTCTAAATTTATTGTAAAGTATGACATGTACTTATAGTGTTTTATCTATAAGTATAGTGTTTAATGCAGTAATAGTGCCCTGCAGTATGGTGTTATTGTCATACACAGTTAGTTCAAGGTCTGTGTTTTACCATATAGTGTTTTAACTATAATTATAGTGTTATATGTATTTTGAATTTGTTTGTTTGTCAACATGAATAGAAATTGTAATTTTTTTTAATTGACATACATGAATTCCTTTGGTTTATAATATAGTGTTTTTTTATATTTAGATGCATTGTTTTATCATAGTTTAAACTATGACAACAATAATCATCTGAATCAAACACTTAATTGCTGTCAAATTATGTAATGCAGTGTTTTTTTGTGACGACATATAGTGTTTTATAATTGATTTATAGTGTTTTATTATAGGTACTATATTTAGTTTAAAGACTGACCTTTACCTATAGTGTTTTATCTATAATTATAGTGTTAAATGCAGTATTAGGGGACCTGCAGTATGTTGTTATTGTCATATACAGTTAGTTTAAAGTCCATCAGTTACTTATAAATGCAGTGTTTTGTAATGAAATATAGTGTTATATTAACGAAACAGACCACTACCATCACTTTTGTAAAAGTGTTTGTACCAGACAAAATGAAAGCAGTGTAATTATAACGTTTATCAAAACATTTCAGAACCATGCTACCAGGCTAATATCTAAATAAAAGTGTTTGTACCAGACAAAATGAAACCAGTCTAATTATAACGTGTATCAAAACATTTCAGAACTATGTGCTATTCTTCTTTCATTCGTAGCTCGATCCTTTCTTTTGCAGTCCTAGAATTTTCCAGTCTTTCATCTTGACTCTTATTTGCATACTCATGTACTTCTTTCTCCATTTTAGACCGCATTGAGTTTATGTCACTTAACAAGATTTTTGATAAGTACTTTATTCGCAAGTCAAATAGTTCTATTGATTGGTCTTTCAACACCTCCCCCGTGATGTCTCGCTCTGGCGATAGCCCGCAGTTCCATTCGCGCACACTTGTCCCTAGTGAACAGAAATGCAAACCAATTTAGGGTACATGCCAGTGTCAACTTTAATAATAAAACTATAATTATAATAACACCTTTAAAAGTCTCCATATGACGCATGACGAATATTCCACAATCTGTTCCGTTATACAATGTTTGCCACGGGAACTTCAGACTAACTGGTGATGTTGATCGCAGTTTTTTAGCAATTGCAGGAGAGTGGTTTTTGACATACGAGCAGAATGCATTGACCTGTGAATTTTATGACGTCAAATGGGGTTTTTTAAAAGTTATACTTATTGTATGTCGACTAATATTTTCTAATGGTAGTGTTCTTACAACTTTTTCTACGTAGCCGTTGTATCGTATGTTGATAGGGACATCACCCTCGATATTGTCGATCACCAATATTTGTGATTGTGCGAGATTGAAGAACACTAGAATATAGTGTGCATTATACAGCACCGGCACGAATACCATTTGGAAGTTTCTGATGTCCATGTTATCTGCTTGGCCTAGTATTGTTTCCATCCGGCTACCGAACATCGACCTTCTGTATTCATCGGTCTCTTGAAAATCGCCTGCCACCTGTTTCATAACAAATAACAGATTTTAGTTTATATAAGCAACTTTGTCCGTTTGTTATTTCGACGATATTCAAAAAACTGGGTTATAAGCTGGGGGGTGTAGTGTTATAAGCTGTTTTATATGTATAAAGGCATAATATAAGCTGGGGTCTGTAGTGTTATAAGCCGTATTATATGCTACTTTGCAGCATATAGTGTTATAAGTATTTTTTTTAATTTATGTTTAGTATTGGGTTGTTATAAATTTGTCTACTTTATCATCTGGTCTACATTATCAAGTAGTGTTCTATAAGGTGTGAAAAGTATCTTACCAACATTCCGGCATTGCAAAACAGCCTCGCGGGGGTACCAGGTGCCCTTAACCGCTCCTCGTGGTTAAGGACTGCGGCCCAAGCTGATATAATATCTGCATCCAAGCATAATGACGGGTACATCGTCTCAAACGAGCCTCTCAAAATCGAGACACCTGCTGGGCAATCGAATATATCATCCCTACGTGAAAGAATGGAAAAGACACTATTGCCCTTCAATTTTACAAAAGCCCCTTCTAATTAAAACACAATTTACATTTTAATACCCTATTGATCTCAACCATTAGATCAAAGATCCAATGGTTTAAAACACTTCTTACACTTTGGACACTTTTTACCATATCCCTACCCTATATATATATATATATATATATATATAGGGAGGGGCTCATGCGAGAACCACCCTTATTGTGAGAACCTTGAGAACCAATGTGAACACAACCTAAAATAGCTAAAAAAACCTAAAAAAAACTAACCCCCCCCCCCCCCAAAAAAAAAACCTAACCCCCCCCCCCAAGCTAAAAAAAACCTAAAAAAAAACCTAACCCCCCCCCCCTCCAAGCTAAAATGCTAAAAACTAAACCCCCAAAAAACCTAAAAAAATCTAAAAAAAAATCTAAAAAATATTAAAAAAATCAAAAAAAAATTTTTTGTGTGATTTTTAGCTATTTTTAGGCATTTTTGGTGTGTTCACATTGGTTCTCGCGGTTATCACAATAAGAGGTGGTTCTCGCATGATCTTCTCCCTATATATATATAGGGGACCGCTAAAATGAGAACCACCTCCAATTGTAAGAACCGTGAGAACTTTTTGATCCGGGGCGAGTTGGACCAATTTTTTTTTCATAAACGTAGATGCTTGTATTATAAACAAACACATTTGTAAAAAAAAATTAAAAAAAAAAAATGTCGTGTGTGTAGTTTTGAGCACCACAAGTTTGTGTTTACGGGTACCGTAAATTTTAAATAAAATTTACGGGTCCCGTAAACGCAAACTTTGGGTGCTCAAAACTACACACCCGACATTTTTTTTTTTGAATTTTTTTTTACAAATGTGTTTATAATACATGTATCTACGTTTATGAAAAAAAATTTTGGTCCACCTCGCCCCGTACGGTGTAGTTCTCACGGTTCTTACAACTGGAGGTGGTTCTCATTTTAGCGTTCCCCTATATATTTATATATAATAAAAGTTTATTTTCTACTTACTGAAGCTATTATAGTGAAGAATTATTAAAGATGGGTTAAGGGAAGAAAACATATATAAATTAATTATTTTTGGGGGTATGTTTCTGGTATATGGTTCGGATAAACGGCTATATAGTTTTAGGTAATTGGGCTGGGTATCAACTAATTCTATACTCGTCCTATACCCACGAAATAATTTTTTTTCCAATTCCATACCCACCGGGTTTTTGGTATACAACCCAGATGTTTCAGGTTTCGAGTATTCCTTTTAGGCTCACGCTTTTCTACCATCCCTAAACCTATAGATGTTGATCACAACTAGATACTTTGTATTTAAAATTGTCATCTTACTTGTTTCTTTGATAATACATGAAATATAAATTTCATAATTCTTACATTTTTAACTATTACATCAAGGTTCAGAGGTATTACACCATTTATATGCTAATGTTGTTGGATCTAAATGGTTGTTTCGTACAAAGTATCATTCCAACGGAAAAAATAGATCGCTACAAGGCTTGTCTTGCCCAAGGATTTACTCAAGTTACCGTGTTTGATTTTTCTCATACGTTTAGTTCGGTTGTCAGCAAGGCCTCTAGTGTTCAAATTGTCTTATCTCTCGCGGTCTCTAGCTCTTGGGCTCTTCATCAACTAAATGTTAAAAATGCTTTCTTGAATGGAAAACTGAACAAGACTTTTTTTTTTTTTTTTGGAACAACCACCCGATTTTGTTGATCTTACTTGTCCAAATCATGTTTGTCACATGAACCAGGCCTTATATGGTCTTAAACAAGTAACACGTGCATGGTTTTTTAAACGGAGACGAGCCCTTTAATGGTTCTTGTCACACCCCAACCGATGGCGGAATCATCGGGGCGCGGCACTGAGCGAAACAGATTGTCCAGAAGTTTCCATAACAACCATCATTACCATTCAATTTAAGTTAACATGTCCCATACCATGTCTCAAATAGTAAAACAAGTTATTACAGACAAAAACTAAACAAATATTCTGTTCCGACAACTCAGATTTAAGCATAACTAAATTATTCGTTGGTTTCTAGGACTCCAGTTCCTAGCTTCAATTTCATCACAGCCCGAGAAGCATATAAACAACCTAGGCACCTGTCACATACGTTAAAATAATGTCAATACATAAAATGTAAAGGTGAGCATACAAGTTTGATAATAGCATATAGAGTTCGAATTCGTTTACGCATAACCAGCACGTACACATAGTGAAATGAAGCACGTTAGTTATCGACATAGATCCATCGATACCAATGACTGCGGGTTGACTGCCCGAGGCAGTTCGCAATACATGATTACCACTGTAATCCATGCAAGTAAAAGATCCTTAACAACCCCCGTGGAAACGGGTGCTGAGTCCAAACTATAGTACTATCGTTGCTAAGGCAGGTAGACAGCATTCCATGTGTAAACATAACAAACAAGCATTCATAAGCCACGTATAACATGCGATAATGGTTAAGCGTTAAAATAGCTTGAGTAGTGTGATAGTTGCAGTTTGAATAGTTGTAACGTATGTAACACCCAAAAGTGCTAAAGCAAAAAGGGCTCGAGTATACTCACAGCGATATGGATTGAAGGGAGCGCTTTACAGCGAGTTCGGTTAGCCTGAATAGATTCGATAACGTAACGATAAGTGGCGCGTAAAACAGTACAAGTGAGAGTGGGCAACATGGCTGATCGTGCGGATCAGTCATCCGTGCGTAGAAGTCATCCGTGCGCATGACCTATCCGTACGGATGGTGATACGTGCGGATGGTATTCCATCCGGATAGGTCATCCGTGCGTGTGACTGTCCGTGCGGGTGGCAACCCGTGCGGACTAGCTATACGTGCGGGCGACTTATCCGTACGGATAGATTGCTTGTGTGGATAAATGTTCGAGTGGATTGTTTCTTCCTAAGATGTGTTTGTGTATGATGGCTTGTGCTTTGGAGTTTTCGTTATAGCATTTAGAAAACACTAAAGTGTTTCTACCTTTCAAGCCGGCCGCGCGGACGGCGGTCCGTGCGTATGGTAGTCCGTGCGGGCAGCCTGTGCGCGCGGGCAGTGTCAATCCGTCCGGATAGCCTGTCCGTGCGCACGGCTTGGCCGTGCGGATGAAGTTTGCTCAATCTTCATTTTAAGGCCTTAGTATCTCATGATCCGATGAGTAATCCATTCAGAGGTCGTCCGTCCGGATTGCTCGTTCGTCGATACTCAAACCTCGTTTTGGAAGTGGGTCCCAAGAGTAGTCCGTGCGGGTGACAACCCGTGCGTATGACCTGTGCGTGCGGATGGTAACCCGTGCGCATAGCTTGTCCGTGCGGGTGGCTAGTCCGTGCGGGTAGCCTGTCCGTGCGGACAACTGCTCTGGTTGTTCCGTTCGTCTACACTTGGTTTCTGTTGTCGTTTATCGAGACGTTCTGATTACGTGGCAACCACTTGGAGTTGTGTTCTCACCCGCGTGACTAGACCGGTTAGGAACCACCCTAACTCGGCCTGCCGGCGACTCAGAATGGTCGTCCCGGTTAACCCCGAAATCAGTTGTCTAGGGTACAACTCCAGATCTGGAACTAGGGTATCACTATTGACGAGCAAAACACTAGGACTGATCGGATTTGTACCGGTTTTAAGGGTAAAAGAAGGAGAGAACATTAGATTTATTTCTTTCAACTCTTTTATCCTTAGAAAAGTTTAGATCTAGGTGGAATTATTGTAAAAACTTGTAGAAATCGCTTAGATCTGAGATATTCTTGGTGGAATGAGGCCAAGCATGAAGTTCTTACGAACTTCATGATGACGTCACCCATGAATACCTCAAATCCGGATGATTTCATGGTTAGAATTGAAGATTCGAAAGATAGAAGTGTGTAGAATCGTGTAGTGATTAAAGATGTACAAGAATCAGTGCGAGATCTTACCTGGATTGAGAGAAATCTGAGAAAAGGTGAAGAATGCGTGTGGTTCGGACGTCACTTGCCAAAAGTGGAAAAAGTGGAGAGTGACCCGTGTATTTATAGGATGCCAAAAAGGGAAAGGAGTGAGCCGTGCGCATGGCACGCACCCGGGTAGGTTGTCCGCGCGGACTGGCCACCCGTGCGGACTGGCAATCCGTGCGGATTGGCCGTCCGTGCGGATGGGCCATCCGTGCGGATGCCACCACCTTGGGCGAGCTCGATGCGATGTTGATTCGGCTCGGATTTACGAGCGGTTCGATAGGGTTTCCTAATTCAAATTACTTTTAGTCCCAACTACTTCTTATATAGTTCGATTCGGAATTCGGGTTCGGGTTCATTCGTATTCGAGTTAGACTTTGAGTTCGATTGAGTTCGCTTGATTTATACAACATGAAATAACATAAAAATAACATGCACAAGTAACACGTAAGGCACACACACATATAACCACAAGTAAAGCTACATAGTTCGAGTTACGATTTGGTGTCGATTTGATTAGCTTGCTTGATTAACTTTATCGCATTGTTACTTCCTATCGTTCACAGTCGTAGGCCGATTGGAATACGATTAGTAAGGCTTGATTATTGCAATGTACAACAATTACTCCACATAATCTAAATATCATACAAACAATTCTACGAGTCACGTCGCGCGAAATCGGTCGTTGACTTTGCCCTTGACTTTGACTTTCACTTGTGAAAACACGGGGTGTTACAGTTCTACTTATTATTGTTATTTAGTCGGGGCTCTTTAATATCTTAATATATCTCAGTCGGATCTTTCCAATGCCGTAAATCAAGCTAGCCTCTTTTGTCTGTTCTCCAACAACAGCTTACATTACGTTAGACTATTCAGATGCAGATTGGGCTCCTTGTATTGAAACTCGTCTCTCCACTCATGATCTTCCTCGTGGTAATCTCATGTCTTATAGAGTGCAAAAAAGTAGCCCATTGTCGCTTATTCTAGTTGCGAATTCAAATATAGAGCCATGACAAACATTGTAGTTGAAATTATTTGGATTACACACCTAATGCTCTCTAGCTTGACCGGCCTACATTGTTATGTGATAACGTCAATATAATTTTCTTAGTCGGAATTCAGTTTCGCTAACAGGGACACCGCCCCACCGAAGACCCAGAAGACTTTGGCGAGTGCTCTGTTTTGTCGTATCACGCAGAATATTGGATCAGATTTCTGTACGACCCCTCGTCAGAACGCCGTCCTAGAATGCTTGCGGGGCCCCCACGCCCAAGATTTTCTATCGGTCATCCCCATCGAGGGCTTAGGCCAAAAGATGTCAGCCGTTGAATATCGTGCTATCTTAAAATATCGGCTCATGATTCATATGTTCCCTGATGATGAGCAATGCCCGATTTGCCGGAAAGCTTGCTTAGACCAATTTGGGGAGCATGCTCTGCACTGTAAAGAACTGCCAGGTTTTAAGTATAGGCACGACTGGGTGCGGGATGTCTTGGGGGACATCCTCAAACGGGCGGGGATCTCGGTGAAGAAAGAAGCCCCCGTAAACTTTTTGACAGATCCGAGGGAAGGAAGATCCACATTGCGCCCCGCGGACGTTTTAGTTTTCGGGTGGGATGCAGGTAAACACGCTTGTGTTGATCTTACCGGGGTTTCCCCCCTTGTAGGCTTTCGGGATACAGGTTTTGTCCCTGGTCAGGCGATTGCAAAGGCGGCAGCAAAGAAAATGGACAAATATGCCAAAGCCTGTGAGGATAATCAACATTCCTTTATCCCTTTTGCCTTTGATACCTTTGGCTCGCTAGCCCCAGAAGCCATCAGATTTCTTGAACGGGTCCAACGGGTTGTTCACAGCAACATTTCGTCTCCTAGAGATCGGGGTTTCGTTTTTACTAGGTTAGGTTTCGCTATTCAAAAGGGGGTAGCGGCGCAGCTTGTTGCCCGCTTACCGGCTATCTTGGTGTAATTTGTTTGACCTTTTATATAAAAAATCTCTGTCGGATCTTTGCAATGCCGTAAATCAAGCTAGCCTCTTTCTCTGTTCTCCAACAACAGCTCACATTACGTTAGACTATTCAGATGCAGATTGGGCTCGTATTGAAACTCGTCTCTCCACTTATGATCTTCCTTGTGGTAATCTCATGTATTATAGAGTGCAAAAAAGCATCCCACTATCGCTTATTCTAGTTGCGAATTCAAATATAGAGCCATGACAAACATTAAATTATTTGGATTACACACCTCTTGTGTGATGTAAATGCTCTCTAGCTTGACCGGCCTACATTGTTATGTGATAACATCAATGTGATTTCCTTAGTCGGAATTCAGTTTCGCATCGACAAAATTTCTTTTTTATTTTTCGATAGGATTGTCAATTTAATGTATAGTTACTTTTCGGTTTTCTAATTTCCCTCACTGTATCGACAAAATATTTTCTAGAATGTAAATCACATTCTTTGGAGGAAAATTATTATAAAACCTAAGGCTTTCCGTACGATATGTTTTAAATATTATAAACATGAGGACACTACTTTTATATTTAATATTATAAACCATGAGGGTACTTTTACAGGGGAAGGTTCAAATGAAAACCACTAGTTATTGTGAAAACTCGAAAACTAATTAAAAAAGTCAAAAAAACATACCAAATTATTTTTTTTTTCATAATAATTTTCGCAGGTTTTTTTTATATAAAAAAAATTTTCAAAAAAAAAAAAAAAATTGTGTAGTGCACATGTGTATGTGTACTACAATTTTTTTTTTTTTTGAAAAAAAGTTTTTTTCATATAAAAAAACCAGCTATTTTTATAAAAAAAAATTGAAAAAAAAATTGTGTGTTTTTTATGCTTTTTTTAGTTAGTTTTCGAGTTTTCACAATAAAATTGGTTTTCATTTGAACCATCCCCTACTTTTATATTTTCCGATACTTGTATACAAAAGATGTTATAAAGATGCCCTCAACATCCGCTATATATACCCTTTTGCTCTACTTCAAATTCAAGCAATTTAGTAGACATTTGTCGATCTAAATCTTTCACAAAAAATGTCTGCAGTTAAACAAGAGGATGTTAAACGCCCCACTGCTAAATTTCCTCGCATCGTTTGGGGAGATCAGTTTCTTGTCTTTGATCAGGTACGTACCATCACAAACTCATCGTGGAAACCACATTCTACTTGTTTTGAACATAATGTTAAAAGATCCACATCAAAACATTATCAGGATATGTAAGCTTCTTCATTCTTTAGATATATAGCCGTTTTTTATATATACTATGAATGTAACATGTAAATGATCCCTTCCGTTGGATTTGCAAGAACTCTAATAATTGTTTGTTTGTAAATGAAGCAAGAAGATCAAACCGGTGTTGAAAAAGTAGTCGAAGACCTCAAAGAAGAAGTGAAGAAAGAAATATTGCGAGCTTTGAATATTCATGCAGAACATACGAATTTGTTAAAACTGGTGGATGCAGTCGAACGCCTAGGCATTGATTATTACTTTGAGGAGGATATTAAACAAGTCTTGCAACACTTCTATGATGCCTACGGGGACAACTGGAGTGGTGGTGCAACTTCTGTTTGGTTTCGAATCATGCGACAACATGGCTTTTTTGTTTCAAGTGGTTAGTGTGCATAAATTAGGTTTATTTATCATGATGAGAAAGAAGCTAATGACGTTTTGTATGAATTGAAACAGATATTTTCAAGAGCTACAAGGACAAAGATGTAAGATTAAATATTTATTTATTTATATTTAATCTAGTAGCCATCATTATCATTTATATAATACGGATCAAAATATATTAAAACCTATAATAAATTAGTTGGTAATTGTTGATGGGCCAGATTACCCTAATTAACTAATTGGGTTTCCCCTTGGGTGTATATAAGGAGATTACTAGAGAGGGATTAGGGTTAGACATTCATAACATCAATACTAAAATCGCCCCTCCTCTCTCTCCATTACTACGAGTTCTTCAACCCTAAAGAACTCGGTACTACCATCAAGAAGATACATCCTAAAGGGGAACCGAATCAATCTGACGAACATGACGTCTACTTCCCTCTCTGGTGTGGTGACTGACTAATCAGGTACACACCTCTTATTTTATTGCTCATGATTGAATTTACATCATTAGGGTTTATGTTTTACCCATGTTCTTTATGATATAATCAACATGTGGTATCAGAGCATATGTTAATTATATCATATTCAATCAAAGAATTCAATGAATCGGTTTGGAAACTAAAATCAATCAAAAATTTTTTTTATCTTTGATGATTACTAAATCGTTTTCTAGAAAATAATCAAAATCGATTAAGCCATTTATGGTACAAGTTCTCACATCAGATTAATTATTATTGTATGTATTGGTTTTGAAGTTTGAGACCATAATGAATTATTATATGTATTGCACTTCATTATGATTATTAATATTAAATTGCAGTCAATCGTTAAATGTATTCATATAATTCATGTTCACATATGAATATGTGCATTTAAGAATTAGTGAAATCGATTGCATTTTTTTTTTTTTTTGTGTCATCGAATCGAAGTTTTAATATGTGCATTTAATAATTAATTATTACTATGTTGAATATTTACATGCCTTATTCACGCTATGATGTTTCTTATAATATCACCTAATTTTGTGATAATTAGATTTTGATTATATTTCCTAAATTTGTGTAACTTTATCCCCAAGTTTCGAATAAAATATAATTCTATTTATAATCGAATAATTAACTTGGATAGATAGAGATATTTCAAAAATATTATCAAAATCCCTTAAAATTAGCTGATTCAAACTTATCACACTAATCAGCTGTAACAGGAGTTTCGAGATAAATTTTAACGAGCCGAGACCAAGATCTCGACTCGAGACCACAAGGTCTCGACTCGAAATCATAAGTGTTCTCAAATCTTTATAACTCGAGACAACGATTTCGACTCGAGACCATAAGGTTTCGACTCGAGACCACTAAGGTTTCGACTAAGGACTTCAATCTTCACAACTCGAGACCATGGTTGCGACTCGAGACCTCATCAAGGAGTCGAGATCTCATAAAACACAACAGTCGAGACCATGATTACGACTCGAGACACTGAGGTTGAGACTCGAGACCTCATAATGTTGCAAGATGAGTCGAGACTTGACTCGAGATCTCACTCGAGACCTCATAACTGAGTCGAGATCTCACTCGAAACCTCATAATTTTAGGCTGTTTAATGTGAACTAAAATTTAGCTATTAAATAATTGGTTTTGTAATTAGATAATTAATCAGAATAAAATAATGTTTTACAAAACCAAAATGGCTTAACTTGGGTGAGCTTCTGATGTATCACTTCTGGCCAAAGCTGATTTGATACATCTATTTATTGCTCAAGTATAATAAAAGTCATGTTGAGTATGCATTACAAACGTGAATGTCTTAATTTCTGGCCAAAGCTGATTTAATTCATTCATGTATAGCATTCTTAACAAGTGCATAACTAAAGTGATTGTCTCATTTCTGGCCAAAGCTGATTTGTCACGATTACTTTGCACACATGCTTAAATGATTACACTTCTGGCCAAAGCTGATTTGTCTTCGTTTAAGTAGAATTTTAACTAAGTCTATTATTTTGATGTTAGTAATAGACATATCACAACCTCTTCACATAATGATCCTCATGTTAATGATCCTTCATTAATCTTATGATCATTTCGTCTGCCTTATTTTTAAGTACCCATAACTTTACTCACTGTAATTTTCTTCTATAAATCTATATCTCATCCACTCTAATTTCTAAACCTAATATGTTCTTGCTTTACTTAAAGTTTCTATAAGAATTAGCTCTTAAATTAAATCCTTGATTATCTCTTAAGACACGATAATCCTATTGCTCTCTTCTGATAAAGATACTACAGAAGAAAAGTAGAGCATGATGAATAGGACAAATCGAACATGATGTCTCTTATGATAATCAAGATCTCTCTAACATAAATGCAATCACTAAAGTTATTCCAGATTAAGTCTTTCCTAAGACTAATCTATAATTGTGGAATAATCATAAGAATTCCTAAAATGCATGCCTTCATTTAAAATTATAAACAATAAAGCTAAGTGGTATATGTGAATACATAATAATGTACAATACCATGACCCATAAAGTTAAGGGTTTACGCATGGAAATAAGTACATTTTTCTAGTACATGACATACTAATATTTTCACTTGTACAATTTGATGTCTTATAAATCAACTATAACACTCAAAAGTACCAAAGTATAATGAGTGTGTTTATAAGCAACATATGTACAAAGAAATAAATGTTTGAAGCTGGAAAATAAGTTGTTGCTCACCTTACAACCACTTAAAACTTTAAAAAATGATTGTTCTAAGGTACATAGACAAATTACAAGTAAAAATTCCAACTTTAAGGTTCTTCAAGGGAAAATCTCACTGCATAATTATGCCATTAGACTAGACATAAGCAACGAGACTATCCATTATTCTAAAGAACAGTTGGATAAATTAATTAGATAGTCACTTACTAATGATATTCAAGTCTGGTAATTTTAATATTCCAATTAACATATGATTAGTTGACTCTAGTTCCATACGTTTCCTTACCAGAACTCGACAAATAAATAAAATGAGAGTTAGTGACAAAATTAAATGTTAACGCTATAAGAACTAGGGCTGTTCATGAGCCGAGCCGAGCCGAGCCAGGCCAAGCTCGGGCTCGGCTCGATTATAAACCGAGCTGGCTCGGCTCGGCTCGGATTTGAAACCGAGCTGAAAATCTAAGCTCGGGCTCGGCTTGGTTTTAAACCGAGCTAGCTCGGCTCGGCTTGGTTTGGCTCGATTTTATAAAAAAAAACTAATATATACCTCTTAAAATTTAATAGCCTAAAATATTATTCAATAATTTAAAAGAATATATTCAAAATAAGTTCAACTTAATACAATTCAAACCAAAATCAAGTTTAACAACGCAAAATAAGTTTTAATTTCAATAAAATACAATATTAGTTCATTAGTATGGTAATCAATCTTCAAACCTATATACAATATCAGGTTTGTAATACAATATCAGATTACAAACCTATATACATGTAAATAATAATCAGTTTTTTTGTAATATATTATAATGTATATAAAATTAAAACTTATTATAAGTAAAATAATTCGAGCTAAACCGAGCCGAGCTACAAAGCGAGCCGAACCGAGCCAGCTCGGCTCGTTACGATCCGAGCCGAGCTAGGCTCACTTTCTAACCGAGCCGAGCCGGCTCGGCTCACTTTTAAACCGAGCCAAATCGAGCGAGCTTTTTCCGAGCTAAATCCGAGCGAGCTTCGAGCGAGCTCCGAGCCGCGAGCTTTTTGAACAGCCCTAATAAGAACCATAATAAGCAGTCTTCTAACAAAGCTTTTGATACCTTACATATTCTGAAGATTAGTCAGAATATAGTATCATAATTAAGCTATGAAGGTTGTGAGGTTTGCATGGTCAACATAAAGTCACACTTACCTTAAACTCTCATCTTATTTGTTCTAAATATCTGGATTGAAACATTACTAAGATGAAACTAGATGATACTTTACATTTTCACAACTTTTGTTATCATGCAAATGAGAATTTGACAAAAGGAAAATGAGACCTATAAATTTCATCCATTATAACCGAAATTCATGAGAAATCATGACATGGTTAATGAGGATGATTATTCAACAAATCTCATTCTAAGTGATTTTAAATCATGATGTTAAAAGCCATAAAATATTACTTGACTTAAGGAATAAGTATGGGTCCATCATAAGTCATTCATTGACATTCGTGGAACTTATTCCAAATGGAATATTCAGACATAATTCATTTATCATTTAAAGACTATCTACTTGTATCTAAATTTTGTCGTATATGGCCCACGGTCTTATAAGAAATCTATTCATATATGTACTTAATAAGATTTCTATTAGATATGTCCCTAAGTTTCTTATGATATTTGGACATTAAAGAAATCAAATAAATTCTAACGTATATGTGATGGGTTCCTACGTCACGTAGCTCACTGAAACTTCTCTTGTAGCATTCTAGAGATATTAAAGATCAGTGGGAGCATTAAGTGTCTTAATAATAACCTGCAATAGTTGCAAGAGGTGGGGGAGTGAAAACTTTATATTACTTCAATTTACACCTCTTGTACAAGACACTGCTCCATTATGACACTGTTCTATCATAACTTGTCTCCTTAAAATCTAAAGCTACTCTTACAAAAGTTTCATTGTTACTTAATTGTGGGCACACTTAGATTTCTTACCTGAACTAACATAATCCTCAACAAGAGAAACTACAACGACTAACGTCATTAATTTGTTTTTTCTCTATTAGAATTTTGTTGGTCGTTAAATACTGACCCTAAGCATGCTGAGTTCCTAAAGATTTCTAAGGTCAGTGGGAGCAGTCAAAGTCCTTATCATGACTTGTAAGGAATACAAGAGGCGGGGGGAAGAGTGTCATTAAATTTCACTCCAAATTTAACTCCGATTACACCTCTTGTACACCATACTGCACCAACTCTTACAAACTTAGAATCCTGAAAATGATAGCAACTTAACCAAGAGCTAATCCATAAAACTGAAACTTCTAACTAACCCAATAATCAACTCAGGAGGTCATCTAGGTTTAAAAATCTACTAACTTTGATGATTACATAACCTCCCTAACTGAAGTTGAAATGGATTTTGGAAAAGTTTACTGATCCTATCTCTCCTAATTAAACCATTAGCGTCAATTAATCTTCTAAATAGAATAAAACTGTTTTATGTGTTCGCATAACGTTTGGGATTTGATTGAATAACCTAAGAGTGTTCATAACTAAACCAAATCCTGATATAAACGTTAAGACACAAAGAAGCATGATTGATTGTCAAAGGTTGTACTCAGGAAGAGATAAATTATTAAAGAATCTTTATTATATATCTAACAAAAGATTTCTTTTAGGATCATCACTGTTCTAGTAGCTTATAATAGTTTTGAGCTACATTAGATGAACATTAAAACAATTTTCCCTAACAACTGGCTGACATATTTACATGTTCATAAAACAACCTGAAAGTTCTAAACTTAAGGTTAAAGAACAGTTTGTCTATAAGCCAATAAAATCCATGTATGGGTTAATGCAAATATCATAATGTGATGAAATCTTAACGTAATTATTTTCATCAACAATCAAGTGGATTAATGTACCTACCTCAAGATGAGTGGGAGCAACTAAGATAAACTTGTCTATATAGATGATATTCTTTTGACAAGTAGATGTTACATAAGTCAAAGCATTGTTAACACAACCTTTGATATAATAGATCTCAGAGATATCTCTTACATAATAGATATCATAACATGTTGAGATAGACCAAATGGGACATTACTTCCGTTCCATAAGTTTAACATTAAATTGGTCCTTACATATGTAACAAACAATACTGCTCTCCTTTAGAGGATAATAGGATAAATGAGATTATTTCTTACGCTTCATTAATTAGAAGCCTTATGTAAGTTTAAGTCTATACTTGTTTAGATATTACTCACATTGCAACACACTAGAGATATCTAGATTAATGTGAAGCATTTAATAGAGTATTACAATATCCTTAAAGAAAACGAGAGACTATAATTTTAAAGAAAAAGTGAGAATTAAAACCGGTTTATTACTCTAACTTTGTAATATTCAAAGATGACAAAATGTAATTTTGGGTATATCTTTATGTGAGCAGACAAAACCTATTTAATGGAGGAGTCATAATGGACTGATATCAACAACCTAAGTTATAATGACATAATATAATCACCAAATGTTGTTGGAAATTTATCAGTGGACTCATAAGTTTATTAACTCCATATAATTAATATATTGAAGACTTATTGTGATAAAGTCAGCTACCATGTCTCCTTGAACAGTAACAGTTCGAGAAGTGCTGCATAAAATTTCGATACACAATTAATTATTCGTTTATGAACGAATTGAGGAAACTAAATATTTGTATCGAATACATTCGTGATATGCTTAAGGATCCTATAACTGAAGGTCTATTACCCATAAGTCTTATTAAGAGAGCTCATAAAAGAGACGGGTTTTAATTGATGACCATGTACAACTGCATATCGTACTATGAATGACTAATTATTAATTAATTTTCCTCATCAGTTTGATTTTGTATGTCTCTTACATATGTTCTGCCGGTGTAATGACATATAGACAACTATAAATACAAATCAAACGTTAAAGGGCTTACTTATTTTGATCATAACTGTTAGGTTTTAAATTGAGGCTGTAGTATGATTAATGGGGGTCCTGAGTCGAATAATGATTCAACGGCTGTATTTCTCTGCTACGGTTCTTGGTTTAAAGCTAAAATGAGTATTAACTTCTGATCAGACTTATCTAATACTCATGATAAATGATTATTCGGCTAAGTGGGAGAATGTAAGATTAAATATTTATTTATTTATATTTAATCTAGTAGCCATCATTATCATTTATATAATACGGATCAAAATATATTAAAACCTATAATAAATTAGTTGGTAATTGTTGATGGGCCAGATTACCCTAATTAACTAATTGGGTTTCCCCTTGGGTGTATATAAGGAGATTACTAGAGAGGGATTAGGGTTAGACATTCATAACATCAATACTAAAATCGCCCCTCCTCTCTCTCCATTACTACGAGTTCTTCAACCCTAAAGAACTCGGTACTACCATCAAGAAGATACATCCTAAAGGGGAACCGAATCAATCTGACGAACATGACGTCTACTTCCCTCTCTGGTGTGGTGACTGGCTAATCAGGTACACACCTCTTATTTTATTGCTCATGATTGAATTTACATCATTAGGGTTTATGTTTTACCCATGTTCTTTATGATATAATCAACAAAAGACGGAGCTTTTGAGGAGCCATTAGAGAATGATATTGAAGGTTTACTTGAGTTGTATGAGGCAACATATCTAAGGGTTCCTGGTGAAGTCATATTAGATGAAGCTCTTGCGTTCACAAGAGGTCGTCTTAATGGCATTTCAAAAGATCCTTCTTTAAGCAACTCTATGGTCTCTAAACAAATACAAGAAGCACTAAAGCAACCATTGCATAAAAGGGTGCCGAGAATAGAGGCGTTGCGCTACATACCTTTTTACCAACAACAGACTTCTCATAATAAGTCTTTACTTAAGCTTGCCAAATTAGGGTTCACCTTACTTCAATCACTCCATAGGAAAGAGCTCTGCCAAATTTATAAGTATGCACATCATATCCATCCCTTTTGGTTCAGTTCCTCAATATATATATTATAATCAAACATGTGTTCATGCATATAAATATATTGTAGGTGGTGGAAAAGCTTCAATGTCCCCACTAATGTACCCTATGCGAGAAATAGATTAGTCGAATGTTACTTTTGGTCATTATGTGTGTACTTTGAGCCTCAATATTCCCAATCCAGAATGTTCTTAGCAAAATTTCTTGCAATTGAAACACTTCTTGATGACACCTATGATGCATATGGTACTTTTCAAGAACTTGAGATCTTTACGGAAGCAATTAAACGGTATAAGAACCAACATGCACCTTGTCATCAGTTAAACCAATTATTTTATAAGTTAATTCTATATTCAAGTTACTCTTACATGTTTCTTAGGTGGTCAGTTACAGGCTTGGTCGATCTTCCGGAAAGCATGAAACTTATACATCGAATGCTTCTGGATATGTATGAAGATATGGAAAAAATCTTGATAAAGATTGGAAAAGCACATCATCTCAACTACAGCAAAGAAGCAGTAAGTTTCCAATACATATTCCCTCTATAAGAAACATATAAGTTTAACATAGGATTTCTCAGCTCACGATTGATTCTCAAATTGTGTGTTTCTAATCACTACAACAAATATGGAGAAATGTATGAAGTATGAAAAAAAATAAAGAAACTTTGTACGTATAAATGTTATGTGGAAAAGTTGATGTCAATCTCTTGGATTGAATATCGAACTTCCTGTTACAAATTTATTATTTTTATTTTTGTTATATATTTACTTTTTCTGTTGAGAGGGGGTTGAAACACTAAAACTTCATTTTTATATATGTATTTGGCGTTATTTGAAGATTTGATTTTATAAATTTAAGGCTATTTCTTAATTCGGTTGCATGTGACCATTGTGCCTCTTGTCATTTACAGATGATCGAATACATTGGATCCTACCTGAAAGAAGCTGAATGGGCAAATAACAGTTACATACCGACAGCGGAAGAGCATAAAGAACTTACAATTGTTAGTAGCGGATATCAAAACACTCTAATAGCAAGTTTTGCTGCCATGGGTGATGTAATCACAGACGAAACATTCAAATGGGCTCTCACTATGCCTCCCCTTTTGAAAGCTTGTTGTTCGCTTTGTAGGGTCATGGATGATATTGTCACGCACAAGGTACATCTAATTTCTATCTTATCATTAATGCTAAAAGCTCATTTATTTGCTATATATTGCAACAAAATGTAATATATACGAGTGTTAAACGAGTGATTTATTTTCTATTGTGCCACAACCTAATTATATATCGGCCACACTCTTTGATGTAAAAACTTGAAGCTGGTTGCTCATTCTTTGATAACTTTTGTTATGTGACTCCTGCTAATTTGAAGATTGGAATAATAATAATAATAATAACTAGTATTAAGCCCCTGCGTTGCAGCGGTTGTCATAAAACTGTGTTAAGTAGTAGCAATATTATACCATTGTCAGCGATCACCAATACCAGAAAAGCTCGTAAAAACAAAATAAATAAAAACGGGAAAAAATAACACCGAGCGAAAAACAGACGTAAAATCTTTGAATCGCGCACGCTCGTTGCTGAGAATTAAACCGAAACGTAAAACATTGAAAAAATAACTAAGTTCATCCAGGACCCGCGTGTTGGACGAACTTGTCATACGCAGAAAAATAGATGTGACGCGACGGGACAGTCAAACGGGAAAAAAATATACGAAAAAATGTTGAAACCCACACACACGTTTCGGTGCATTAACTCACAAAATTTAGAACGAAATGAAAAACTTGGGAAATATGAAAAGTATGGTGGACCAAAATTGAAAATAAAAAAGAGTTAGGATTAAATTACAAAAGAAGAAAAATTTTGAGTTAAAAGTAAAAAAACAGAGGGTCTAAATTGCAAAATTGAAGTTATTTATTAATTTTAAATAAAGATAAGGATAAAAATAAGTGATATCTATATATTGGTTATTAATTAATATTAATATTAAAAGAAATTTATTAAACAAATATAAATAAAATTTATGAGGTTGAAGAAGAGAATGCCATGTGGCATTATTTGGAGTCTTTTATTATAAGTTAGATAATAATAATAATAATAATAATAATAATAATAATAATAATAATAATAATAATAATAATAATAATAATAATAATAATAATAATAATAATAATTAATACAGGATGAGCAAGAAAGAATGCATGTGGTGTCTGGAATTCAATGCTACATGAGGGAACATGATGTCTCCGAGCAACAAGCCTATGACTTGTTAAATCAGAAAGTTGAAGAAGATTGGAAAGAAATGAACCTAGAGTCCCTAAGGTGTAAAGATGTTGGAAGGCCTGTAATTATGCTGGTCATCAATTTAGCACGTGCTATGGATGTCCTGTATAAGAATAAGGACCATTTCACACATGTTGGTGAAGAACTTATAAATCATATCAAGTCCCTTGTCGATGATGCTATCCTTATATAATAAGCTCCTGTCATTAAAAATAAATTAGAAGTCAAGTTCTTTTGCATATGATGGTTGTGTGTTTAAGATTGCTATTTATCTATGATTTCGTTAATGTTTAAAATTACTATGTATGTGTGATCTAATTTTCTGTGTATCTCAAGGTTTGAGTAATAAAGAATGAATTATGCTTCAAATTATATGTTTGTTGTTACTTGTGTTTCATACTTTTATGAAATAACTTTAAGCGAAAGAAAGGTATACCAAGTGGAGTTTCATCTACTTAATTTCCCAAGGGTGTGCCTATTGCCACACTAATGTGCCTATTGGCACACCAAACCCTAGCAAAATTAGGGTTTATCTACGCTGCGTATAGGTCAATACGCAGCGCATGGGGTTAACCATATACGCTGCGTATTGACCTATACGCAGCGTATATAAACCATAGATCTCAGTGCCTGATAACCAATCATTGCACAGAAAACAAGGGGTGTCTACGCTGCGTATAGGTCAATACGCAGCGTTTAGGGTTAACCCTATACGCTGCGTATTGACCTATACGCAGCGTATCATTTTGGTAGGTTTGAAGCATCAGATTTTTACCAGGTTTATATACGCTGCGTATTGACCTATACGCAGCGTATATAACTTTCCAGAATTTTGTTTCAACATTCGGCCTACTTGTGGTATAAATTCTCACCCGGTTACAACGTTAACTCGCTTAAAATATATAACGAGTTAAAAATATATAATGTTTTTTATTATTTAGTCGATGTCGTCGAAAAGCGTATAATGTTAAAATTTTGAAAAGCGTATATACGGATAGCTTTAAAATATTACAGCTTAAATAAGTGGAAATACCCGGGTACTGTTCGAATATGTTAAACCGTTTACAGCAAAAGTTTTATATGTACACCGAAAGTTTGATATATACAGCAAAAGTTTGTGCATACATAACAAAATGATAAAATGATAAAATACTATGGCTGCTGCTCCTGCTGCTGCTGATGCTGATCCCATTCCGCATTGGTAATGAAGGGTCGTGGAGCTAACCCGTCATGCTGTCGACGCTCCCGCAGCTCCGCAGCCACCCACTCCAACAGATAGTTGTTCCTTTCAGCTAACTGAAGCAGCCGCTGATGTGATGGGTCAGGACCGGGCCAAACATGGCGTGGGAACTGAGGCACCCCAGGTGGTCCACGCGGCGGTGGTGGCTGCGGAATGACGGCGGCCGGCTCATGCGGCTCCGGCGCCTCCGGATCGTGTGGGGGAAACACCGGAGGGAACTGTTCCGGCAGCTGTGTAAGCTCGTATTGCGTGCCGTCCAGTTTCTTTAACCGCTTCCCGCATGGGAAGTCTTTGGTAATTTGCATTCCGTTTACTGTGTTCATCCCCATCCGCTTCGGCTGTTTCGCCGGGCGTACACGGCCGCGATCATTCTCAGGATTATAGCCCAACGAAAGGGCTATCCTGGTCACGTAGGCGCCGTCGAATAGCAGTCCGCGCTCCTATCGGTAAAGCGCGGAGGCGAAGAACTGCGCCAACCCGTAGGCGAGAGCGCACGACCTCTTGTATAAGAGGCAATATAAGAAAAACAAGTCACCACTCGTACACCACTCCCGGCTTTTGTTTCGAGCAGTGATCGAAGTGGAAATCATTTTGTGCAAATACCTGCATAAATGGAAACCAGTCAGTAAATAATAATCAGACGACATCGACTAAATGAGGATAAAAAAACAATATATTTTTGTCTCGTTACGGATTTTGACGCGCGTAACGGACCTACGCGCCTTACGAGCGTCGAAACTAAGATCGTCGTTAAATTATATATTTTTTTATTATTTAGTCTACGTCGTCCGTAAGGCGCGTACGGGCCTAACGAGCGTCGAAACTAAGTTCGTCGTTAAAATATTTTTTTTATTATTTAGTCGAAGTCGAACCGTAAGGCGCGTAGGTTCCTAACGAGCGTCGAGACTAAGTTCGTCGTTAAAATATAAAACGACGATCTTAGTGTCGACGCTCGTTAGGGACCTACACGCCTTACGGTTCGACTTCGACTAAATAATAAAAAAATATATATTTGAACGACGAACTTAGTTTCGACGCTCGTTAGGACCGTACGCGCCTTACGAGCGTCTAAACTAAGATCGTCGTTAAATTATATTTTTTATTATTTAGTCCATGTCGAACCGTAAGTCGCGTAGGTCCCTAACGAGCGTCGAAATAAGTTCGTCGTTAAAATATAAAACGACGAACTTAGTTTCAACGCTCGTTAGAGACCTACGCGCCTTACGGTTCGACTTCGACTAAATAAAAAAAAATATTTTAACGACGAACTTAGTTTCGACGCTCGTTAGGACCGTACGCGCCTTACAAGCGTCAAAACTAAGATCGTCGTTAAATTATATTTTTTTTATTATTTAGTCCATGTCGAACCGTAAGTCGCGTAGGTCCCTAACGAGCGTCAAAATAAGTTCGTCGTTAAAATATAAAACGACGAACTTAGTTTCGACGCTCGTTAGGGACCTACGCGCCTTACGGTTCGACTTCGACTAAATAATTAAAAAAAATTCTGTTTAAAAAAAACTTCTGTTTAAAAAAAATCTGTTTAAAAAAAATCTGTTTAAAAATAAAATTCTGTTTAAAAAAAATCTGTTTAAAAAAAACAGTTTAAGTTTAAAATAAAATATTTTCTATTTAAAAAAAACAGTTTTCGGTCGACGCTTGTTAGGGACCTACGCGTCTTACGGTTCGACTTCGACTAAATAATAAAAAAATATATATTTTAATGACGAACTTAGTTTCGACGCTCGTTAGGACCGTACGCGCCTTACGAGCGTCAAAACTAAGATCGTCGTTAAATTATATTTTTTTTATTATTAGTCCATTTCGAACCGTAAGTCGCGTAGGTCCCTAACGAGCGTCAAAATAAGTTCGTCGTTAAAATATAAAACGACGAACTTAGTTTCGACGCTCGTTAGATACCTACTTTTATTATTTAGTCGACGTCGTCCGTAAGGCGCGTACGGTCCTAACGAGCGTCGAAACTAAGTTCGTCGTTAAAATATTTTTTTTTATTATTTAATCGAAGTCGAACCGTAAGGCGCGTAGGTCTCTAACGAGCGTCGAAACTAAGATCGAAGTTTTATATTTTAACGACGATCTTAGTTTCGACGCTCGTTAGGGACCTACGCGCCTTACGGTTCGACTTCGACTAAATAATTAAAAATAAAATTCTGTTTAAAAAAAATCTGTTTAAAAAAACAGTTTTATGTTAAAAAAAAACAATTTAAGTTTAAAAAAAAAATTTCTATTAAAAAAAAAACAGTTTTCTGTCGACGCTCGTTAGGGACCTACGCGCCTTACGGTTCGACTTCGACTAAATAATAAAAAAAATTATATTTTAACGACGAACTTAGTTTCGACGCTCGTTAGGACCGTACGCGCCTTACGAGCGTCAAAACTAAGATCGTCGTTAAATTAATTTTTTTTATTATTTAGTCCATGTCGAACCGTAAGGCGCGTAGGTCCCTAACGAGCGTCGAAATAAGATCGTCGTTAAAATATATTTTAACGACGAACTTATTTCGACGCTCGTTAGGGACCTACGCGCCTTACGGTTCGACTTCGACTAAATAATTAAAAAAAATCCTGTTTAAAAAGAAATTATGTTTAAAAAAAATTTGTTTAAAAAAAACTGTTTAAAAAAAACAGTTTTCTGTTTTGAAAAAAAAAAACAATTTAGGTTTAAAAAAATATATTTTCTACTTAAATAATAATAACTATTATTAAAATAATAATAACTAACGTACCTGAAGAGCGGATCATTAATCAGCGTAACCCTCCCCTTGGATTGTCAGTGGTCCCAATGATTGATGTCCGCGATCTGAGCCCAAAACCCTAGAAGCGTGGGTTTATCAGCCATTACCAACCCCTGTTTACACAAATGTTTATTAAACGTTAAATTAATATTAAATCTTAAATGTTATATATTAAAATAATAATAATAACAATACAAAATTTGTGTTAAACGTACCGTCGTATAAAGATCCGTAGCGATCTCAGCCTCCGTATACAAACCGCTATGCACCGCAAACCAGTGTTGTAAAAGTCGCTAGGCGGTCCCTAGTCGGCCGACTGGGGAGTTGGGAGTAATCGGAGTACTCGGAGAGTACTCGGGGAGTACGCGGACATGGTAACTATAAAGAAAATTAATTGTTACATATTATATATATGTTAAAATAAGCATAATTCATGTCAACTGAGTATAATTTAAAATGAAACATGTTTAAAGTTCAAATATTCTGAATACAAGTCCGACTAGTCTGAGTACAAGGTCGAGTAGTCGAGTACAAGGTCGAGTAGTCCGAGTACAAGGCCGAGTAGGCCGATGTTGACCAATTTTGACTAATTAAAAGTCAACAAACCACGTTTACCGCCTAGACCGACTAGGCCGACTCTTTCCGACTACGTCCGACTAGGCCGACTAGGCGCCGAGTTTGACCGAGTTTGACCGAGGCCGACTAATTGAGTCCGCCTAGGAGGAAGTCGCCTCGGAGGGGTTCCGAGGACCGAGTACTCGGCCTTGGAATCCAACTTTTACAACACTGCCGCAAACTGTGCAAGTGACATAGAACGCGCCTGGCCAGCCATGCGAAAAGAAACCTCGGGTGGGGGAGGGGGCTGCGCGGGGTCCACAACCTCATTTGGCCGACGAGGATGAAACTCGAACGACGACAGAAACTCGATCAGTATCTCCCTGTAGCTCGGCGTAAACGATAGCTCAAACAGCTGATCCCACGGTGAATCAAGGGGAACAAACTCCCGCGCCTAATCTTCAACCGCGAGCTTCCGGAGGGTTTTCCAAGAAACCGCAAAATGTTCACCGACATGCATCTTCCGAAGCTTCTCGCAACGGAGAGCAGCGTCGGACTCCGGAGGAAACTCCAAATACGGGTGATTCTCGAGAGGATCTGCCGGTGGACGCGACCGCCGCTGATGCTGCGCCTGCTCCGGATCAATTTGTTCTATATCCATTTCCTCCATCTTTCTCGTCCTGAAAACCAAAAAAAATATTTTCTATTTAAAAGAACAGTTTTCTGTTAAAAAAAAAACAATTTACGTTTAAAAAAATATATATTTTCTCATGTATTTTTTTTTTAAAATATACATGAGAAACGCCCCTCTGCGGCTGCAAACGCAGCCCCAAACGGCTGCGAAATCGCTGTCGTTTAAACGCCCGTTTACGGCTGCAAACCCAGTAGCAAACGGCAGCGAAATCGCAGCCGTTTGCGGCCGCGTTTGCAGCCGTACAGGGCGTTTAAACGGCTGCGAATGCAGCCGCCGTTTGTGGCTGCGTTTGCAGCCGTTTAAACGCCCTTTACGGCGAAATCGTTGCCGTTTAAACCGCATTTGCAGCTGTATAGCTCGTTTAAACGGTTGCAAACGCAGCCGCAAACGGCAGCGAAATCGCAGCCGTTTGCGGCCGCGTTTGCAGCCGTAAAGGGGGTTTATACGGGCTTTATATTTATAACAAAGCGTATACTCTTATACGATTGTTACAATCTTATAAAAGTATACGCTTTGTTATAAGTATTACATGTAAGTGTGTGTAACTGTGTATAATATTACATAATTAATTATATATATTCATGCAGCCACACAAGAAGAAGCAGCCGTGGCATATGACATGGCAGCAATAGAGTACCGTGGACTTAACGCGGTTACAAACTTTGACCTCAGTCGCTACACCAAATGGCTAAGGCCAGACAACAACACCACTACTAACGGAACACCAAACCATAATATCGATATTATTAATGCTACTTTACCACCAACAACTAACCATGAGGACACAGGACTAAAGTACCTCCCAAACCACCATGAAAACCAACAACCTAAACCACCATCACCCAGGATATCACCCACTGTTGAGGCCACAATGACATATTCCTCCCGGTCAACTGTTAACATCAATCGACCAAGAACAATACCCCCCCCAACTTCACACAACAATCAAACAAACACCCCTAATTCACTGTAAACTCTAATTTACCTAAGATACACCCCTGATTTACGGATACAATACTAAAAAAATCAAAATTAGTTAAATAGGTTGAGTAAATACCTGGTTTATACTTCGAATTCGCGTGTATACGGTCGCCTATACGTAGTCTCCTTCGTATGTCTGTGTATTGTGTGTGTTTTTGGTTTGGGGAAGAACAGAGCTGCGTAGGGGTTTCCCTGATTTAAATCAGAACCTATACGCGGCGTAGTGGTCCCTACGAAGCGTATACAAAAGTCAAAAAAGGTCATTTGACAAGTGAAATTACCATTTTCCCCTTCTGTTAGGGCTATACGAGGCTGATTACAAGGGCAAAAAGGTCATTTTCTGACCTTTATATACGCTGCGTATGGGTCTCTACGAAGCGTATATAAAGGTCAGAGAATGACTTTTTTGCCCTTCTGTTGAGCCTATACGAAGCATGGATAGAAGGGTATAAAGGTCATTCTCATGACGTTTATATACTCATCGTAGAGCACCATACGCAGCGTATATAAAGGTCAGAGAATGAATCGGTTGTCATGCAGCAGGCTTTCCAGTGCCTACAGAGGAGTCTTTCCGTCCATCAGTGTCGCTCTAATTTTTTGTACCGCATTTTGCACGTCTTTCTGAACATGCAGGCTGTCGGGGAACTGCTTTCTTAGGGTTTGAAATATGATACGTGGCTCCATGTTTTGAGCAGTTAGCTGCTCCACTAGCTTGTATTCGACTTCAGTAAATCTTCGCACAAAAGCGTGGCCAAACAGACTCGTCGTAGGTTCGTGGTTATGGTTCGCGTTGTCCACTTTTAACTCCCACGTGTCATTCGTCACGTCTCGGATGGCGAGTAATGAAAATGGGCAACCGATTTTTTTGCTACCAACTTTCCTAACTGTTGCTTTACTACGGTGCTCACCACTACGGTCGCACACAAGCCATACCATCCCATTAGTACCGCCAATATTTTTCGATCGACGGGTAACAATTACGTAACCATACTCCTTTCCCGTTTCTTGTACCCAATTCTTCAAATCAGTTAGAGACATGAAACGCTAAAAAAAAGTTACGTTAATAATAATAACAACAATAACAACAACACCAACAACAGCAATCATAATAATAATAACAATAATAATAATAATAATAATAATAATAATAATAATAATAATAATAATAAAATAATAATAATAATAATAACAACAACAATTATAATTATAATATTTTTAACAAAAATAATAATAATAATAATAATAATAATAATTATAATTATAATTATAATTATAATTATAATTATAATTATAATATTTTTAACAATAACAATAATAATAATAACAATAATAATAATAATAATAGCAATAATAATAATAATAAGAAGAAGAAGAAGAACAATTATAATTATTGTATTTTTAACAATAATAATAATAATTATAATTATAATTATAATATTTTTAACAATAATAATAATAACCATAATTATAATATTTTTAACAATAATAATAATAACAATAAAAATTATAATTATAATATTTTTAAAAATAATAATAATAATAATTATAATTATAATATTTTTAACAATAATAATAATAACAATTATAATAATAATAATAATAATAATAATAACAACAATAATAATAATAACAATTATAATTATAGTATTTTTAACAATAATAACAATAATAATAATAATTATAATGTTTTTAACAATAATAATAATAATAATTATAATATTTTTAACAACAACAATAATAATAATAATAATAATAATAATAATAATAATAATAATAATAATAATAATAATAATAATAATAATAATAATTATAATTATAATATTTTTAACAATAATAATAATAATTATTTTAATGTGATACCTCGTTTATTTGAAACGGATTGCCCGGGGTAGATGGTTTATAAAGTGGTGTGTTACGGGGCTCATAACCATATCCACCATATTCTTCGTATCCACCGTAGCCTCTGTATCCACCGTATCCACATTCACCCCTATATCTATTGTATCCACCGTATCCATCTTCTACCCCGTATCCACCGTATCCACCTTCACCCCAGTATCCACCTTCACCCCCGTATCCCCCGTAACCCGGATACGATTGCTGCATCTGGTAATATGGTTCATCAACAGGTGCATTCTCAGCAGCGTATCCACTTTGTTGCACGTACAGAGATTCATACCCATATTCGTAATCCGGATACACTAGATGAGCCGGGTAATTTGGTTCATCAACAGGTGGAGTGGGAGTCTCGTTCAAGTCTGGCAACTGTGTTTTTTATCATCAGGGACTCCAGACACTCCTCCTCCTCATTGGCAGCATTTATTCCCCATGTGTCGTTGGAATAGCGATTACCGAAATAATTCTCGTTCCAAAATGATGACATTTTAACAATATTGAACAAAAAACAGAACAAATGATTTTGGTTTGGGTATAAATTGTTAGTGAAGAAGAAGATGAAAAATAAAGCAGGAGATGAACTCGAAGGGAACCAGAGATGCATGGATAAATGGACTTTCAAATTTACTGAAATACGCAGCGTATAGCTCTCTACTCCCCGTATTACTTTATTCACGTGCCTAGACAACATCGTATCAGTGTCAAATCAGTCTGACATACGCTACGTATTGATCAATACGCAGCGTATGTCAGACTGATTTGACATGGTACTAGGTTTGACTGTCTGGTCGTGTACCTTCCCCTTACATACGCTGCGTAGAGACCTATACGCAACGTATAGGGTTACCTCTATACGCTGCGTATAGGTCTCTACGCAGCGTATGTAAACCCTAAGTGTGTAGATAGCCTGCCAAGGTGTGCAAATAGTTAGGGCCTTTCCCAAATGGTGTCAAGTGTTCTAGAAGGTGGCCCCAAATTTCTCCTTAGGGGGTGAGGATGGTCACTAGTGATAGAATTCTATCACTCACAAGCATCCAATCAACTCCTGCCATGTCATCAGCCACTATTCTATCACTCACATCATTTTTTAGTGGCAATGGTCATCATTCACAACACCTAACAATAAACCCCCACACCCCCTCACATCCATCATTTTTCACGCGTTATAAAAATAACGGAAATCAAACACGTGCTGCTATCACGCGTTGAACAAATGACTGGTGGTGGACTTTTTGTTTCTTCCACGCTTGCTCAAGGGCCATCACGGAAAAATAACTGACCGCACCTTGTCCTGTTACAAGTATTCTGCTGCGTCTTCTATATTCTTCTTCATTTTTTTTTTGGAAAAAAAATTTTATTAAGCCGAAAGGAGGAGAAAGAATAAGCATTGTTAAAACTTGTTAGTGTTTAACTATACACCCGTGTAAATCTAAATCCTTGTATATAAATTCCACGTGATGGTGGTATACTTGTATATATAACAAAATTAGTGGTATCACTCATCATTTTAAATAAAAAGAAACATGTATAAAAACAACTAGGTTTAAATAAGTTCCCCACGTTGCGGCGAATTTTTTTTGTTATTTAGTCTGTGTTTATATGTGTTTTGAAATCACTACGAGCGTGTTGCGAACAGAACTGCTAACAAGAATAAAAAGAAAATGTAGAAAAAAACACTAAAAGATAACCGAAAGAAAATCAACAAAAAAAGTTGTATGATAACGATGTTGTTCGTATAAAACCCGTGGTCAGAGATAATCAAATTGTTCTGGGTACCGGTACCAAATTTGCCGAACCGAAAGATCTTAAGTATCAATTCGGTATCGACTTTTGGCGTTCCTGGTACCGGTTCACTACCGTTTTTTACCTTCATATACCGGTACCGTAACCGGTATTTTCGGTATCAGTACCGATTCTGTATCGGTTGGCATCGAGCTCATCCCTACCCCTGAAACTAAAAATGAAAAAAATTAAAAGTTGAAGAAAATCAACAAAAAAAAGTTGTACGATATCATTGTTCGTACGGTAACCGTGATCAGGGATGAGCAAATGGTACCAGGTAGCCGCACTGAATTTCCCGAACCAAAAGATTTTCAATATCAATTCGGCACCAACTTTTGGGTTTTCTGTATTAGTGCCGGTTTTTACCTTCATGTACTGATACCGAACAGGACCGTACCGGTATTTTCGATACCAGTACTGGTTCGATACCGGTTGACATCAAGCTTATCCCAACCCCTGATATTAAAAAAGGATTAAAGTTAAAAAGTAAAGAAAATAACTATTATTATAATATTAAAATAATAAAAGTATTAAAAAAACTATATGTTATTATAATATTAAAATCTTATTCATTTCAATTTGTTTAGTAATATATAGTACTAATAATTTCTTCATTTACAAGGATGAAGGGTGTTGTCCTAATTTTCTCTCTTTTTTTTTGTATGACACGTCAGCACCTCATCAACTTTTTTCAGCAAATTTCCCCAAATTGCACGGAGTCGTCCCAGATTTCCCCCAATCTAAATTATTTTATTTTAATTAAACAATAAAAAATTTATATATTTAAATGCTTTAAATATAAATTAAAATAAAAGATATATAAACACAAAGAATAAATCAAATTTCAAAATATTTTAGTTATATAGTTTAAGTTAGTTTTAAAAATATAACAAACTCTAAGGTTTATTAAAAACTAAAATCAAGTTATAAGAGGTAAAGATTTCCTCCTTGTGAGGTCGCCGGTTCGACTCCCGGCTTCGGCATATTGGGGGGGTGGTCCCAATGATGGATCGTTCCTACCGAGGCATGGTTCGATCCGGAGGGCAACCCGGTTTTCACCCAGCGGTTACCCTAGCGGTTTTACCCGTGTGGGGGCAGTATGGTTTCCGGGCGAAGGTCAGCTTACGAGACGGCCGGGGCCCAATCGAACATCGCGTCCGGAGGGCGGAGCTGACGGGGGATTGTCTTTGACAAGAACCCGGTGACACTGAGTCACGTACATAGAAAGTCACCCTTCAAAAAAAAAGTTATAAGAGATAAAAAAAATAATAAATCAAGTTATAAGGGGTAAAAATATAATAAATAGGGGGTACAAATATAATAAATCAGATACACACACAAAAAACACAAAAACACACGTCTGACCCTTGGTTTTACAAAGCGAGAAGTGCACAAAAGCGACAAGGTCTAAAACCGAGGCGCGAAGTGACAAGTGCAAAACCGTACCACTTTTTGTTCCCGAGGCTCAAAGTATTATATAATTTTTTTTATATTTCTTGTAGGTCTCTAGCATATTTTACCCGATATTTAGACACAAATAAGCTTTATTATTGAAATTACATACATATACAACCTGAAATGCATGCCAAACAACTGTGTGCTGCCTAAAAAATGCTCACATTACATGAGCCATGCGCCTCAGAGTCAAATTTTGCCAAAAAAATCACACCTGAGGTGTGCCTTTTGTATTCCTCATGCCTCCAGCTGCATAAGGCGCTTATGCTAGCGTCTCAGGGCACCTCACGCCTAGGCGTGCTTTTTTAAACCCATGTCCTACCTGAAGACAAAAGAAAAAACAAAAAATGAAAACAAATACCCTCACTATTTCACCGAAGATCGGTGACAACTCCCCATATGCCGGGGTTAAAAAGAAGCCGGGTTCGAGGGCGGTGTTCTCAGACGAGGCCGCGCTTCACCGATTTTCCCAGATCCTTTCCCCGTGTTCGACACCGTTTAGCCTAAGAGTAGACTCATGTGAAGATGTGCTATTCAAGTTATAGGTTTTGATTTCATTTGTGCTACTCCGTTAGTCATTCTTATTTGTCTTACATAAGGCGGTTTTTGTTGGGTAGTTTAATTAGTGTTTATCTAGTTGGTCAGAGACATAGAATTAGTTAGTTTTAGGAATTATGTTATTATTTAATTACGTGTCATGGTCTAGTTGGGATAGATTTGTTAGCTAGATCACCAAACTATGTTTAGTATAAAAAGTGTTATTCGCTTTGTAATTTTATGGTTGTTTGATTATAATAGAAAGGAAAGAGTTGTGAGTGTGTTTCTCACAAAATCCGATTGTCATTATGTGTTTGTGAGAAACACACTCACAACTCTTTAATCCATGCGGGTCAAAGTTAGTAGGTCGTTTACCTAAATAATGTTTTAGTGTGATATATATCTTTGTAATTATCTAGGGATGGTTGTGACAAACTAGAAACCTAATACTATCAAATTAGGGATGCCACGTAAAATCGGATGGATGTGACGAAAGAACGCCAAAACGCCAGGGCACATCGATTGGAAGGATGACCTGTTGGCTCATGTGGATCCCACCTTGAGAACAGATGATACAAAGCCAAAACAGTTCTGCAACAACTGATCCAGAATAATAGTGCTTTGGATTCCTTCTCCTACCGATGACAAATGCATTTAAACAACTGCTGCTTCTAAGGTCTGCTTAATGCTAAAGTCTGTTGATTCACTAAAGTCTGTTAAAGTTTCATCAGAGGATAGAGCCCTTTAGAGTTTAGAGTCATAAGTGTTTTGTAATCAGTGCTTTATTAATGTAACAGTGTTTAGCTAGCAGAGTTTAGAGGTTGTTAGTATTGTTAGATGTCATTGTCTAGGTGACATCAACAAAGATTCAACAGTGATTAGGTTTGTACTATAAATAGACAGTGCTTGTACTGTTCTATTAGATCACTTCACATACTTGCATTTTGTACAAACAAACACTCTGATCTTAGGCTGAGGAGGAGTTGTAATTCATGCATACATGAATCGTTTGTGTATTCAACCATTCAATAAAAAGTATTCATGATGAAAGCATATCTTCCATTGTTTGTGTTATAAAGTTTACTTCATTCCGCTGCAATTATTTCATCTTTTTATCATCTTACATTTGTTCATCTTTAAACAAACACTAACAATTCAAACTCAGATCCTAACAATTGGTATCAGAGTATAGGTCAATCAAATTCGATTTAATAGTCAATTTGATATAAAAGATCAGCACAATTTCATTGATACTGTTTGTTCGTATTTGTTGAAAAATAGAGTTAAATGTTTAATCACGTTCAAAGTTGGTTAATCAAAAACTTTGTAAAATAACCAAACTGTCTTCAAACACACAAGATCCTCATAACACTGGCACCCTGTACAAGCCACCTATGCTTGTCAGATCTGAGTACAATATCTGACAACGTAGGATGGGCCATGTCCTTGCACAGCAAAACAACGGTTGTTGGAAATCGGTTATCTTCGGACCTCATGTTCCGATGGTACCGAGTGCAAAAGATCCCAAGGTCCAAGTACCTAAGAAACCTTAAAATTACTCTGAGCAGGATTTTCAGAAGATTGAGTTAGATGCTAAAGCATTCAGTATAGTTGCTACAACACTACCCAATGACATATATTCTGGCCTGTTACACTGTAACAGTGCAAAAGAGCTATGGGATGCACTAAAAGAGCAATTCGGTGGGACAGAAGAGGTTATTGAAAACAACAAAGAAGTATTGAACCAACAATATGAAACGTTTTGTCATGTTAAGGGAGAGTCATTAACCCAGCAGTTTGAGAGGCTTAGTTGTCTGATTAGTGAGCTAAAACTAGTTAATGTTGAATATGCTAACTCTACTTTAAATAGTAGGTTCCTTAGATCATTACCAGAAAAGTGGGACACTATAGCCTTTGTTACTAGAAATTCTGTTGGGTTCAAGGAGATGAGTTTGACTCAACTTCATGGTAGGCTTCTCACATATGAAAGAGAGCTTAACCAGAAAAAGAAGTTGCAAGAGTCAGGAAAAGTGGCTGATTACTACTCATTTGGTAGTACATCACTTTTTGGTCAGGAAGAGTCATCTGGTGGAATTAAGAAGCAGAGTTATGATCATTATATTGACATAACAGCAGGTGGAGCCTTCAACTCTGATTCTTACTCACCCAATTATGCTTTCACAGCTAATGGGGAAGACCAAATCACTGACAACTTGTCCTTTGAGATAAATGACCGTCAACATTTTGACCTCACAGATCTGGAAGAAATTGACATTCTGCATCAACTTGCCTTGTTGAGTGTGAGAACAAGCAAGTTTTATAAAAGAACTGGTAGGAAGTTTCCAGGGTTGCATGGGAATCTGAAGGTTGGGTTGGATAAATCAAAAATCAAGTGCTATAAGAGTAACAGGCTTGGTCATCTTGATAGGAAATGCAGGAGTCAAAATAGTGGACCTATTATCACTCACCCTAGTCCAAGACCTCAAAACACCCAAAACACTGTCCATTATTCCCAATATACCCTTGCTCCTCAAATGCAAAACACTGCTCATTTTGCACACCCTGTAAACACTGTTCCTGCCAAGTATGTCCAAACCAATGTTCCTCAAATTCAGTATGTTCAAGCCCCTGCACCCCAGGTTCAAGTGCAAACTGCACCACAAGCTGCACAAACATCTGCTCCAGCAGAGGCCAGTCAACAGAGCTTCTTTACACAAGGATTTGCTGATTGAAGTAGCTTACCTGATGAAAACTTTGCGCTGGTTGCTAACTCTGATGTTTTACCTTATGAATTTTGTTTTATGGCACTAGAAACAATACCAAAAGGGCAAGAATCTGAGGAAGTGGAAACCAAATCTGAAGTGGTTGAAGAAGTTGCTGAAATAGATGTTACAACAGATATTGTTGGTGAACAGATGTTAGTAGAAAAGGTTGCTGAACCTCTGTTGGAACCTCTGGCTGACCCATGGGATTCCAGTGTATGTGATGGAGAGTGTGATTGTGCCATGATGGCTGCTGTTATGGTATCACCTCAGGTCTTAAAAGACTTATGTTCAGATAAATGCATTATTGCTTTTGCTAACATAAAAGAGGTGAATGAAAACCTTAGAAACAAGATCTTAAATGATGAAGTGCAATTTGAGAAAACTTTTAAAGAGTTGAAAAACAAATTGTTTGAAAAAGAAAATGAAATTAGTGTAGGATCGTTGTACGACCTGAATGAGTCGATCAGAAGAGTTGTTTATCCGAATTAAAGGCGGAATCAATGATACGGATGCTCAATTCAATTTAAATGTCTCTTGTATTGATTTGATAGAATTACAGCACCTGGAGACGATTTGGCAGCACTTCGTTACCAAACACAAGATCTAATTCCGTTTCAAATGAAACGGTATGCTCCCTATTTATAGACTAGGTGATTCCGTTTGAAATGGACAAAGCCACGTTCAAGCGGAATTAACTTTGTTAATTTCGTTTGAACTTGACCTTGGCTATTTCAAACGAAATTACCAACAAATCCACTAAAATTAGTTTCTAGTAACTCGAGCACTGATTATCCTATCCTATTACATGACTCGATACAATACGAAGTCAATAGACATAGTGCACTAACAGACTCCCCCTTGAATGTTGACGAAGTCTTCAGTGTCGAGTCTTTATCATGACACATCTTCAGTCTTGATCAGTCTTCATGCTATTTCCAAATTGTCTAACACTGTAAGTATCCTTCAATCTTTCTTCTATAATCAGCTTCTATCTTTGAATGTTTTACCAGGATATGACTCTGGCTCTAACATTATCAGCTTCTTCAAAAACACTTTTCTCAAGCTCCCCCTTTCGTCAAGCTTCCGTGCTTTAGGGATCGACACCTTGCTTTCAGATTACAAGCTCCCCCTTGCTTTAAGCTCGTCTTCAGACTCCCACTTAGACTCTGCTGTCGGGATCGTAGTCTGGAATCTTATCTGCAATCACTCAGACATTTATAAGTAACAACATTTTGAACTTCAAATATCCAGAAATCGTAATCTGGTTCTATTCAACTTTCTAAAACACTTCCCCTATCGACAAACTTAATTAATATAGCAATGTATAAGAATCCAACTCCCTCACAGTTAATCATCCAAGTCCAAACTAATGACCTTGGAGATATCACAAACTGTTTTTGATTTTTGATTTAAAAACTTCAAGTTTCAAATTAATTAACTCGTTTTATTTTGAGAAACACAATCAGCTTACTTAGATTTTGAAACTCAGCATTCAGACATCGGTTGTAAAAAATAAAACAGAATCAAAATCTTTTTGTATTTTCTGAAATATAAAGCAGTAAAGAAATATTTACAAACATATATACAGACAATATTTTTGTTTTGAGTTTGCGTCAGAGGATCATATCAGTTTTTGACAAGTCACAAGTATCGTTGAGCTTAGTTACACAAAAAAAAATTAAACAATTCACTTAGATTGTCGATATACTGATCCACTTAAATTTTCACACAAATTTCAACTGATTCAGGATACGAATTAGGTGTTTTAAAGACTTAAACTCATTCATGTGTCCCACCTCTTGAATATACTCCCGTATCCAGATCCCAATATTCAGTCTTACAGGTGAGTATACCTAGATGATATCTGTAAAGGGTTAAATTGCGAAGAACCGTGAGAGCTCAGGTCAGAACTTCCGTTCAGCAGAGAGATGACGGCTTCGACTTTTGGTGTGTCCCCTTTAGAGGATCTTTTCTTCAACAGCACATGATTAGCATTTTTCAATGTTTCATCATTTTTGTACTGAGGGCGTTTGCTATATTTCAAGCATGCAGAAAGTATTATACGGGGAGTAGGCCATTGCTTCCGCAAAATCAGAAGTCCCGGGATAATACCCCAGATATCACTAAGCATAAAGACCTAGTATCTCAGAAAAATTGGTCCTTCAAACAAGATTTCAGGGGTTACCTATATATCCAAGTAGTGTTCCCCACGAAATAAGCAAGTTTGAATTTAGGTTTATATCCCGAAAAAGTTTACTAAATGTATAAAAACCTATCGGCATATCATCAGTGAGACTGTTTAACGCTATAAAATCATTACATTTCTTTAGCATACTGTAACTGTCTACTGATGTACTATCATTTCCTCTTTTTTACGCAAAAACTCAATTTTTGAAATTTATCATGTTTTTGACTTTTTCAAATTTTCAAATGTTTTTGTATTTTCTAACAACAATACTCCCCCTAAAATGCAAAACCATTTAAAGAAAATTTGACAACCAACACTGATAGCTTTGTTTCGCCATCCATTTTCTGCTAATGTGCTCTGTTTTGCAGAAAATCTAACATATAAAGCAACAATTACCCCCATGATTTACAACACATTGATATTTACAGTTTGAAAAACCGTTTTTCAATCTTGTGAAATTAATCATGTTTGTTCCGCCGTGAGGGTTTCGGCATATACAATCAGCATATTTTTGAATTTTTTTTATTTGACAAAAATTTAAAATCAAACATATTTTTTTTGGTTTTTAAATTTTTAAATTTTTAGGGTTTTTGAAATATTGTTTATTTTTATACAGAAAACAAACAAACTAACTCCCTGTTTCACCCAACACAGGGTCCAGCAGCCTCCTCTCCTCGTTGTGCCAGGCTGCTCCGAATACCATTTTCACAATCTTCAGTTTTCTTGAGCACCTGCACATTCAGACTACTTGATTACTTGAACAATTTAGCCCAGGTCTGTTTGACCTTAGGCATTTCAACACAATATGTATCATGTTTTGGAAAATCTTTGTCATCAAAGACTTTTTCAACTTTAACTTCAACTTTTTCATCTTTTAACGAAGTCATTTGTTTCTTAGCAGTCCAAGTTTGACCTTTCGGAGTACCTCTTTTGTAAAAATGTAACTCTTTTTGAACATTTTCATTTTGAACAACTTTTGGTTTCCAAAACTCATTTGGTTTCGTTGGATCGACAGTTGTTTTGCAACTTTGTGTTGTTCTTAATCTGGGTGTGTGAGAATTCCAGGTCTGTCTAGAATCGAATCTATTGGGGTTTGATTTCCAATTTTGATTTGAAACAAACTTGTTTGTATTGTACCCCAAGTTTGTTTCGAATCAAATCTGGTTGACCTTTGTTTAACATCCTCAGATTTCTGTTTCTCAACATATTCAGACTTCTTTTTGTCAACATCCACAGGTTTCAGATTCGGACACTTGCGTGCGAGATGTCCAATTTGATCACACTTAAAACATGTTCTTTTTGAAACATCTTTGACCTGTGGTTGTTGCCTTTTCTTTTGAGCATAAAACTCTTCATTAGACTGTCGTCTAAATTTGAGTTCTTTCTCTTCTTCAGAACTTTTCCCGTGAACAAAATTCATTTTAGTCTGAAAATTCGGAGTTTCATTTTTATTTCGACCTTGTTTCTTCTTATAACCCAACCCAGCCTTCATGTTCTTCTTCTTGTAACCAGGTTTGTTATAAAAAGTTTTGTGACCTTTTCCAGCAAACTTTGGAATCTCAGATTTTTCAATCTCAACCATTTTGAAAACTTTGTCAATCTTTTCTGAAATCACATTCTGAATTGGGAATACAACATCTAAGAATAATTTGTCCGATCCAATCATGGTATAAACCAATCCTTTTGAATCATCATCCAGATTTTTCTCAGACTTTGTGTTTTTCAGATATCCATCATGAAAATTACCTTCATTTTCATCCTGTGATTCAGATTTACCTCTTTCAACCGACTCTTCTTTCAACACACTTTCAACGACCTTACCTACCACCTCTGAATCACTAGAATCATCAGATTTGGAATAGGTTACGTCAATGTTATCTGGCAATTGATCTACCATATTGAAAGCTTTTTCGACCTTTTCATCATCATAAAATGCAAACTTTTCCGGTGGTGGAACTTGATGAAACTCTGAGCCAATGCCTTTCTTGTTTTGCTCAGACTCACCATCTCCCGGTTTTATATTGAAAATACGTTCAAGCACATATGACGACACGTGATAACTTTTTAACTTGTTGTTATCCTGTTCTAAATCAGCAATCTGACGCTTTAGCTTAGCAACATCCTCAATATAGGAATTAACAACACCTTGTTTTATTTCATACATTCGCTTAAGCTCTTTAGTTGTTTCAGAATAATAATTCATTCTTGATTGAGAAAATTTCATTTCATCTTTCACTTTTTCATATGACTCTTTTGTAATATGATATGTCAATTTTATTGAATCATATTCTTTCTTCATTTCTTGACAAACAATTTCTTTTTGATCACATTCTTCTGTCTTTTTCAAAACATTTTCTTTTAAAATTTCATTTTCTTTTTCTAACTTTTTACATTTTTCTAAAAGTTTTTCATCATTTTCTTTCAAAACTTTTTCGTTTTCTAACATTTCTTTGCATTTATTTTTGAAAACTTCTTCAATTTTATTGAATTCAAGATTTCTTATTTTGAATTGTTTGTCTTTTTCAGTACAAGCACTGCACGTTTCCATGCATTTCTTGCACTGTTCAACGATTTTGATTTGAGTTTCAGAATCAGAATTTACCTCAGTGATTGGCACCTCGGTGTTCTCTGCTGCATCTGTCTGATCAGCATCTTTCTGCTTTCCAGCATCATCACCAACATCACCAGCAACTAAACTCTCATTCTTCACTTCTTCTTCTGCTTTCTTCACATCTTCTCCAACCTGCTGTTCTTCAGTAACAGCTTCTTTCACAACTTCTACATTCACCACAACGTCTTCTTTCACTTCTTCAACAATCTTCACATCTTCCTCAACAACTTTCTTCAACTCTTCAACCATATTCTCAACATTCTTCTTCATTCTCTCTTCATCCCTCTTCCTCAAGCTTGAAGTCATGACATCTCTTATGATTTTTCTAAGCTTTCTTTCATATGAGTTGTCTTTCAAAGAATTTGAATAATATTCTCCTACTCGAGGAATCACTAGAAGAACATTCTCATGAATTATGTCCTTCTTGGGAACAATCGTTTCACCATAATGGTTGACATAACACTCTTGCTTCTTATCCCATCTATTGTAGCTGACAGCCTCTTCATATTCTTCTTGCATTTCATTTATTATGTTCCAAGCCATTCTTATTTCTCTGTCTGTTTTCTCACTTAGAATTTCTTCTCTGGTTTTCTCTTTGACCTCAGCAACAACATTTTCTTCTTTGTTTTGCTCTTTAATTTCAGCAACGAAAACATAATGGTTGTTCTTTGATATAGTTTTGCCATGAGCTGTTTTTCGAATATCAACTCGATCTTCTTCCGGAATAATTTGACTCCAATCATATCCTTCATCATCATGGATTACAACACAAGCTCTAGATTTCTCTCTGGGTTTATCTTCGATCATTTTCGGCTCTTCTTTGCTTCGGTGGTAGATTGCCTTTCGGTAATAATCGTCATTGAACGGATGTTCATTTCCACCAACCGCAGAATTATTGCACTCTCTCTTGAAATGACCTTTTTGCTTACATTTAAAGCAGGTCACTTTGGATTTATCAAATCCAAGTTTTGTTAATGCACCACCGAGAGATTATTTCCCAGTAATCTCCATGTATCTTTGAGCTCTGCGGATGCAACTTGCCAAACACCAACGAATGTCAATGAGTTCCATCTCTTCCGGATCAATCTGGTCGTAGTCTTCTTTGGTTAACTCAGGGTTTCCAATTTTACCAGCTACAAGACCTTCATACGATTCCAGAACAGATGCAAGGAAGCTCATTTGCTGTTTAGCTGCATTGATGCTCATTGTCGGAGAATTCTTCAACTTGAGAGCAATGTTGCATAGTATCTCCTCTGATTCTTCAGAACTAGCTTTTGACGCAGATGAATGATAGCCCGGATTGTAGCTTGATGAGCTTGTCTGTGGCTCCTTTGTTCTTTCACCACTAAATGCTGTCTTTGGTGAACTGTCAGCTTTCACCGAAGGTAAATTACCTTTGTAATACAAACCAACATTATGTTGATGTGAAGAATTGCTCATCTTGTTCTGCTTTTGCAACTCTAGCTCACGACTTTCTATCTTTTCAATCAAGACATCAAGAGAAATTGTATCATACAAAGCATCATTTTTCAAAATGAAAACAAACGTTTGCCACTGATTAGCTCGTGGTAACGCTTCTATTATCTTATCAATGATTTCTTCTCTAGTTTTAACAATCCCAAATCCATCAAGTTCGATTTTTAAGTGACCAAATCTCTCTATCATTTGCCTAACTGATTCATCTTTCAAACTGTTAAACAAATCAAATTCTTTCTTTAATAAAGCAATTTTGTTTTTCTTGATTTGTTTACCCCCCTCAGCTTTTACCCTCAAGGCTTCCCAAACCGATTTCGATGTTCCATCATGTTGCAATAAAGCAAACATGTCATTCCTGATAGAAGTTTGAATCAAAGCAATCATTCTTTGTTCTGCTGAGAATTCTGCTTTGTCATCTTTAGGTAATTTCTTGAGTTGAATCTCTTCTCCTTTATCATCAGTCGGCCTTTTATACCCAAACTCCAAACAGAACCAGCTCTCGTGTGCATACGCTTTTGCCCAGTTGAGAAATCGTTCTTTCCACCAAGTATAGTCTTCAATACTTTCAAGAGTTGGTGGTTTTGAATGTGTACCATAAAAATTGTCATGTTTAATATTCTCATTGATCGCTTTCGTAATGGTTTTTGGTGTGACAGTTGAGATTTCTGAAGACTCGGATGTGAATGCGTTGTAGAACGCGTTGTAGAATTCTTCAACCATGATTTGAAATTCTTGAATTTCCTGGAGACAAAAACAATTAAACAAACAAAATCAGATTAAACAATAACAAACAACTTGACAAAAACTGACACTCGGTTGACGTGAAATGATCTTGACACGGAATATCCACTTTCAAACGGAATAGTGATTTCAAGCGGAATCACTTCTCAAGCGAAAACACTTGTTCAAACGGAATAGCAGCTTTCAAACGGAATCCCTAGATGACACTTCAAACGAAATTAGAACTTTAAACGGAATTCCACTTTCAAACGAAATCTTCAAGCGAAATTACACTTTGAAGCGGAATACCTAAACTTTTCAAGCGAAATAGCAGATTCAAGCGGAATCACCCGTAAATTTCAAACGGAATTACGATTTGAAGCGAGATCAGGTGGACTTTTCAAACGGAATTACAAAGCTCGTTCAAACGGAATTAGGTTTTTGGTCCATTTTAGTCACTTTTAAGCTGAATTTAGGTCTGATTTTCTCAAGGCTTTGTTAAAACACTGTTTCGCATGTAATGTGTGAAATTCAGCCCATTTTGACCGTGAAATCTTGTCTAATTTGAAAAAGAAGGTGTAGAAGTCAGAAAACTGATGAAATCAAGCTAAACTCTTCCTCCTGAGCTCTGATACCACTTGTAGGATCGTTGTACGACCTGAATGAGTAGATCAGAAGAGTTGTTTATCCGAATCAAAGGCGGAACCAATGATACGGACGCTCAATTCAATTTAAATGTCTCTTGTATTGATTTGATAGAATTACAGCACCTGGAGACGATTTGGCAGCACTTCGTTACCAAACACAAGATCTAATTCCGTTTCAAATGAAACGGTATGCTCCCTATTTATAGACTATGTGATTCCGTTTGAAATGGACAAAGCCACGTTCAAGCGGAATTAACTTTGTTAATTTCGTTTGAACTTACCCTTGGCTATTTCAAACGAAATTACCAACAAATCCACTAAAATCAGTTTCTAGTAACTCGAGCACTAATTATCTTATCCTATTACATGACTCAATACAATACGAAGTCAATAGACATAGTGCACTAACAATCAGCAGCTTCAAACATTAGTCAAGCATAATCAAAGATCAACTCTAAACCATGGTAGAAAAATACCAAAGTTGTAAAAAGGAGCTTGAGTCTACCCAAATCACTTGTGAAAAATAGGTGGAATCTTGTAAAGGTTATGAGTTGATGCTTAAGAAGCAGATCAAAAGCAATGTGAAATTTGGCATTGGGTTTAGGAAAAATGACTAAATTTCTAAAAACACTGTTGAAATTAAATCTGGCTTGGTTGAAGTAATTCCAACAAACATTGCTGGTCAAGAAATCAAAGCCACTAATAAAAATGGAAAGAAAATTGTTTTAGAAAGACTAGAGGGGTCCTCAACTTTTAAGGAAACTGAGAAATATCAATTCAAACACACCTGGTCTGATGAATGTGTTATTCTTGAAAATTTTAATGTAACACCCTTTAAATTAAATCAAGGTTTAACGTATAGTTTACGAAAAGGATCATGTAATTAAGTTTACATATACATCGGAAATACGGGTTTATTAAAAACCTTTTACAATTTAAAAGTTTACAACATAATGTAATTAAGTTCGTCATTTAAAAGTAACAACGAGACGTCGTGCGGAAGCTTGTTTCTTGATCGTGTTCGGTTCTTCATTGAGCTTGATCGTCCTCCGGTACTAGAAATTTACCTATAACTCATAAAACATGAGTTAGATTAGTCATACGTAGCTTAAAACGTATTTAAACGGGTTCGCAATGCATATAATAATAAAATAAACATTTTTCGAATTTTTGGAACCCGTCACGTCGCGCGACGGCTCCTTGCTTTTGCCGTCGCGTGGCGCGACGCCCTGCTTTGTCCAGAATTGTTTGTTGCTGAACTGCAGATTCCCATCTCAAAAACTCAAACTTATAATTCACAAAAACGTGCATAACTTTTGTTTTACTTATCCAATTCGCGTGATTCTTTTTCTCACGCGATCGTAATTTAATTCTCCATCTTATGGAGTTAAAACCTGATATTCAACTACTTCAAAATTCAGATTTCAAGCTCTCGGCTTGAAATCCTTTTTAACACTTTTGCCTCGTTTCATGATTCATTAAACCACTTTGTTTAAATCATTGCAAATTTTTGAGATATTCATTATCTCAAAACCATTATCTCGTGAATTCAAAACTTTCATACATTATGCAACTAAAGGTTGAGTTATGCGCAAAACTTCATTTTGACCCGTTTGAGGGATTTACCATTAACTTTAAATTTCACTCATCATTTTACCACATTAAGGTATCTACCTATTCTTCGTAATCTTAATGCGAATTCCTAAACGCCCCATATGGGTCGTTTGTCCAATTCACCCATTAAGGGCTTTTTGGTTAATTTTAGTCTTTCATTTTATGACGAAGGACTTTCGCTAATATTTGGCCAAAAACGCTTTTTCACAATAATTCTAAATATGCGTACCTGGCTCGAGTCATAGGATTGACCCATTTAAATATCTTTCACTATTAATTTCTAAATAATACCAGCGCGAACCGTATGATATTTCCTGTAATAACAAAACTCAACAAGAGATCATCAATTAATATTGTCAAATGATCTTGCCAATGTCATTTGACCCGTTTAGTCCGAACAACCATTTTCTATTATGAGATGATATCTAGTTACCATCTCGCCCTTTTACCCATTCCGGTTTACACTATAACGTAATGTTTCAAAATTTCTTATTAGTTTATCGTCACATGACTAATTTACCAATTTACCCTTTTTGCCATTGTTTATGATTTCTCACCATTGCACTTGTTCCGACTCATATTATTTGCGTCGGAACATTATAATTCTATTACTAACTTTTCCTTATTCATTTTCAATACACACAACTGATGTATACTAAAAAAAAGGGGTGTAAGCTTTTACTTACCTTGAATTCCGATTATGCTTTTCCATGCGTATTAGTTCCGTTTGACCCGCTTCTACCCAAGCTTCCACCTAGCTTTTCGAGCGTCAATCTACCTTTAATATCAAGACTATCTCACCTTACGGACTTTATATCAAAATCACCAAATTGATTTCATTATTGGTCAGTTTGACTTTTTAAAAGTCAAACGGCCTATAACACGAGCAATTACACAATCAAGTTCAACAATTCATTTAGCAATTTGTCAAATATCCGATAGGCATTATTCTTACACTACCGTTTTAACTAGTTTTCTCATCAAATTCATTATACTTCTAATTTCTTTAACTAGTTCAAACGATTATCGTGACTAGTTTCTTTATTCATTTTTGCAAGAACCAAGGGTTCCCTTTTATAAGCGAGACCCGTTTCATCATACTATTTAGCATTCATCCGAATACCTATCATAATCAAGTTTCATAACTAGTTGTTTAACCAAGCTTTAACATTAATTAGGCAAGTTCATATCACTGAAAATATGCTGTTTTTGGTGACCTGTTTAACCTGTTTACAAGTCTTCAAAAATTATGATTTTTTATGTGATGTACCTCTCGGAGGGTTAGGCCTTGTGTTAAAATTTCAAGATCTAACTCTTTACCAAAAATTTGTAAAAATTCATTTACTAAGCTGCAATCAGATTCGTCACTTCTGACTGCAGCTTACAAAAAAATTCATTTAAAATTCCTCGTTTATCCGATTGACGAAATTCCAATTGGAGGTTTTTGGAAATACATGAAGCTACTTACATTAAAAATTTGAGATCATAAATCAATTCTTATATTGAGTTATGACATTCATAATGGGCTGAAAATTCTGCCAGAAAACGCAGCCTGAACCTTCGACACCGAAATATTCATAAAACATTCAATTTTCGTCGAAAAAATGCAATTCCAGCGGGGTTTTAAAGATATTTCCTGGAATTACATTTTAGACTCAAGAAACATATGTTTTTGTCATGTTTTGTCCACGTTACAGCCAATACAAATCGGCTGTAAATTCTGATCAGAAGCTGTGTGAATTCAGCTTTCAATCAAAACATGTTTATGACATTATAGCACTGTTTTTAGCAATCAAAAACCCTAAAAACATCACATACACGAATTTAGCATCATCAAATCTGAATTTACTTCATGGAACTCGAATTACACTAGAATAACTATCAAAATCCTAGTGTTTAACATGTTCCACAAAAACCCACTAATCACTTTCAATGGTGTTCATGGAATTTACTAGAATTAAGCATGATTTCAACATATACTTGTCTAGGGTTTATTCCTAGACACTATATTGTTCCTATTCCATCCATATAACAAACATGCAATCATAAATTTCGAATTCTCTAAGTTTACTCAGAAATTCAACTAGAGATTTCCCATAGAATTCACATACCTTATGACTCTTTTTTCAGTGGAGACCACTATTTCATGCTCGGATTTTGATTTGGAATTGATTTTGACCTTCAATTTGTGAGAATAAGCATGAACTAGGGTTTGAGGGAAATCTCCTGGTCGCCCATGTGTTTCAATCGAACCAGACACACACTTGGTGTTTAATTTTTGTTTTAATAATTTCACTTTGAAATTGTCCAACTTTGGTCCCTCATTTAACCATGGTTTATAAAAGGCTTACTAGTCCATGCTTCTTTATTGTTTTTAAACTAATAATTAACTAGGTTAATTAACCCTAGTTAACTTAGTGAGTCCCGGGAGTTCTAACCCGTTTATTTTAAGTTCCGTCAACTCGGGCCTTTTATCCATTTTATTTCTCGAAAGTTCTTATCCGCTTTTTAATTAATATTTGGATTATTTATTTAAATTATAATATTTACCGGGTTACTTTACCACTAACGGTACTTTACCCGTCTTTTAGTATTAACGGGGTTTAATTACCAAACCCGTTTTCGGGGTGTTACAAGTCTACCCCCCTTAAAGAGGTTTCGTCCCCGAAACTTTTCTTGCGTACCTTATTAGTTTAGATCATCTGAACCTTAGTTTTCGGTGATCACTTGAGCATTACTCGCATATAATAATCTTACAAAAAAGTATGGTAATGTGTTTTTAGTTTTAAGGCATATGCGCCTTTCACGTGTAAGGCCATTACTTTCAGTTTGTATTTCTTATTCTGGTCACTTATTTGACCGATTTTTTTTTTTCATCTGATCACTTGGTTTTATTTTTCAACATGCTTACTTCAAGCTAATCTTATATCGACAAGTGCTTTGTATTTTACGTAACACTAATCTGACTTTGAAAGGTTTTACCGGCTAGACTGATTAGTCGCCGTCACTTTATGCCCCGTCATGCGGGTATATCTTATTGCCAACCCGGTCTTTTGCATGTTTTTCTGATTTCATATCTCATAACTCACGTTACGACGTGAGTACATTCTATATCACTTTTTGTGACCGTGATTTCATCACGTCTTGTTTAAGTTTACGTCGACTTTTCATTGTTGAAAATCCTTCTTCCAAACGTATCGCTTTACACCTATCGATGTTAAAACCTATATCCTTTAATATTAACCATTTCCAAGTTCGTCTCATAATATTCATATTTGTTAAAACTTTAATTCTCACTAAAACTGTATTTTAGTTTCACATTTTCTCTTTAACTCATGTCAATTCCAAGGAATTTACGTCCAAGGATTTTATCCCCTTCCGTTGTCATTTCGGTAATGACTTCACCCTTTTTGTGACGTAACACAATTTAAATAATTGTGAATTCTTTTGTCATTTTTGCCCGTTTAAATACTTTAGTGAAATTTTTCTCTTTTGTTAACCAGACCTTTCACAATCTCTTCACTTTTAACCTATTTAATTAACTTAGCGAAACCCATCGCTTTTTATACTAACTTTATCTCCCGTTATTATTTTACGCGGGATGTTAAAACCAGTTTCCTTGTTTTATACTATTGACCCGTAGGTTCTTTACTTAGCCTCGTATGGTATTTCTTTAGGTTTTCCCCCTTTTAAGGTGAGACGTTAGCAGTTCGTTTCTTTCTATTTATGACCCAAGGGTCTTCTTGGTCCCGTAGACCTTAACACTACGTTTAACCCCGTAGGCTATGATGATCCCGTAGATCATCTTTTTATTCGTATTTATATTCAAACATATACATGTACCTATATAGCTTCAAGGCATCCCTTGTTATGTTTGGAATCATTTATTTTTGCTTTTTGAACTTTAGTTGGCCTCGACCGTAGTCTAAGGCCTCATTCTTTTACTTTAGGACAAATTTTCCGACTTTATGACTTCTTACGTCATTCATACGTCGTTTTATTCTACGCTTATCATTATCTGGCTCTCACTTATATTTCCTTGCAACCCACTACCGAGGTTCTTTTACCTTAAGGTTTTTAGCGCCCATAGCCTCTTGCATAGGTTTATTAATATTTCGCGCTTTTATTTATTCGGTTCGTGCTTACTCACTTTAGCAAGCGTTATTCTTTATTTTATTCGCTTGACTTGTTCGTGTGAAATTTCATCACTTATGAATGTCAAACTTCATTCTTTGTTTGACCCGTTCAACTTTAAAATAGTTGAACGTAATTTATCAAAATTTCTATTTACTGTATCTCATCGTCTTTTAGTCATGACTCGAAACCCGAGTCTTTTGACTTTCCTTTCGAGCTCCCGCTTCTCGGTCTACGCATGTGTTTAAATCCTTACCCATCAACCGGGTGTTTTACCGAAGTCGTTATTATCGCAACCCTTCCGGTATGCATTAAGACTTCTTTTCAATTTATTTGGTCGTCTTAGCGAAATCCATCGCTTTCATTCGACCCTGTCTTTTATTCTTTATGTGACCATCCTTGACGGCCTTATAGATTATGAATGATGATTATCATCGTCATCCTTTCTTTACTACGACCAAAGTTAACAACTTTGATTATCTTTTTCGTGTGGGCAATACCTTCGCTTTTATGATCCGGCAGATCATCTATACTTTGGTTTTACTTGCCTATTTTATCAACCATGGCTCTTTCGTCCCTTCTCTCGGGCTCATTATTCTAATGTAATACGCTTCTGTCACCTGGCTTGCGTTTACATTATTCTCAAGTATTTTGCTTATTTGATTCATTTGGGTACTTTTAATTTATCCCATTTACCCTGTCCTTACTACATCGGACGTAAGTGTGTCCATCCTAAGAAGTTCATGGTTTCATGTGTTCACTACTTACTTGGCTAGAGTAAGCGATCAACACACGACATACATGACCTTTTTATAATTTCCACATCATGCCCCATGTCAGTAACGTCTCTATTTATTTCACTTGGAAACAATATCCTGGATAGGTATTCTATTCAGGTTTTCCAAGTTTTTAATCTACATATGCAACTATCAGTCGCTACTTATTTGTTGCATATTACTATTCGTGCAATGAATTTAAAACGTGCACCTGGTAAATGTTTGCCCTAACGGGCTTCCCTGCTAATAATCTTATTCGCGACCGTTATGCGATTTAGGTCCTTGGTGAGCATGTTTTACTTGTCATACTTTGGAACGTTCCTTCATCAAATCCGCAATTTGTGAGACTCCCGCTATCTTCAGATGCGAGTGTCCTTCAACTAAAGCATTTACAAGAGTTAGTAACATCAACTTCAATAATCGCCCGTATTATAATACAAGGCTTTTCTACTATATGCGTCAACGCGCGTAATTTCGTTGACTATATCAATCCTTTACCGATTTGATTAGAGTAGCGTGTATTACACGATAACTCTATGTGTTGTTTATAACACTTTAACTCATACTAAACCATTAATATACATGTACTTACAGGATTTGCGATCAAGCCTCAAACCGAACACAATTTACTCTTTAACCATGAGCTCTGATTACCAACTTGTAACACCCTTTAAATTAAATCAAGGTTTAACGTATAGTTTACGAAAATGATCATGTAATTAAGTTTACATATACATCAAAAATACGGGTTTATTAAAAACCTTTTACAATTTAAAAGTTTACAACATAATGTAATTAAGTTCGTCATTTAAAAGTAACAACGAGACGTCGTGCGGAAGCTTGTTTCTTGATCGTGTTCGGTTCTTCATTGAGCTTGATCGTCCTCCGGTACTAGAAATTTACCTACAACTCATAAAACATGAGTTAGATTAGTCACACGTAGCTTAAAACGTATTTAAACGGGTTCGCAATGCATATAATAATAAAATAAACATTTTTCGAATTTTTGGAACCCGTCGTGTCGCGCGACGGCTCCTTGCTTTTGCCGTCGCGTGGCACGACGCCCTGCTTTGTCCAGAATTGTTCGTTGCTGAACTGCAGATTCCCAGCACAAAAACTCAAACTTATAATTCACAAAAACGTGCATAACTTTTGTTTTACTTATCCAATTCGCGTGATTCTTTTTCTCACGCGATCGTAATTTAATTCTCCATCTTATGGAGTTAAAACCTGATATTCAACTACTTCAAAATTCAGATTTCAAGCTCTCGGCTTGAAATTCCTTTTTAACACTTTTGACCTCGTTTCATGATTCATTAAACCACTTTTGTTTAAATCATTGCAAATTTTTGAGATATTCATTATCTCAAAACCATTATCTCGTGTGTTCAAAACTTTCATACATTATGCAACTAAAGGTTGAGTTATGCACAAAACTTCATTTTGACCCGTTGGAGGGATTTACCATTAACTTTAAATTTCACTCATCATTTTACCACATTAAGGTATCTACCTATTCTTCGTAATCTTAATGCGAATTCCTAAACGCCCCATATGGGTCATTTGCCCAATTCACCAATTAAGGGCGTTTTGGTTAATTTTAGTCCTTCATTTTACGACGAAGTACTTTCGCTAATATTTGGCCAAAAAGATCGCTTTTAAACAATAATTCTAAATATACGTACCTGACTCGAGTCATAGGATTGACCCATTTAAATATCTTTCACTATTAATTTCTAAATAATACCAACGCGAACCGTATGATATTTCCTGTAATAACAAAACTCAACAAGCGATCATCAATTAATATTGTCAAATGATCTTGCCAATGTCATTTGACCCGTTTAGCCCGAACGACCATTTTCCAATATGAGATGATATCTAGTTACCATCTCGCCCTTTTATCCATTCCGGTTTACACTATAACGTAATGTTTCAAAATTTCTTATTAGTTCATCGTCACATGACTAATTTACCAATTTACCCTTATTGCCATTGTTTATGATTTCTCACCATTGCACTTGTTCCGACTCATATTATTTGCGTCGGAACATTATAATTCTATTACTAACTTTTTCTTATTCATTTTCAATACACATAACTGATGTATACTAAAAAAAGGGTGTAAGCTTTTACTTACCTTGAATTCCAATTATGCTTTTCCACGCGTATTAGTTCCGTTTGACCCGCTTCTACCCAAGCTTCCACCTAGCTTTTCGAGCGTCAATCTACCTTTTATCATTCGCAAGGTGATTAGATTAGTCATTAATATCAAGACTATCTCACCTTACGGACTTTATATCAAAATCACCAAATTGATTTCATTATTGGTCAGTTTGACTTTTTAAAAGTCAAACGGCCTATAACACGAGCAATTACACAATCAAGTTCAACAATTCATTTAAGCAATTTATCAAATATCCGATAGACATTATTCTTACACTACCGTTTTAACTAGTTTTCTCATCAAATTCATTATACTTCTAATTTTTTTAACTAGTTCAAACGATTATCGTGACAAGTTTCTTTATTCATTTTTGCAAGAACCAAGGGTTCCCTTTTATAAGCGAGACCCGTTTCATCATACTATTTAGCATTTATCCGAATACGTATTATAATCAAGTTTCATAACTAGTTGTTTAGCGAAGCTTTAACATTAATTAGGCAAGTTCATATCACTGAAAATATGCTGTTTTTGGTGACCTGTTTAACCTGTTTACAAGTCTTCAAAAATTATGATTTTTTTATGTGATGTACCACTCGGAGGGTTAGGCCTTGTGTTAAAATTTAAAGATCTAACTCTTTACCAAAATTTTGTAAAAATTCATCTACTAAGCTGCAATCAGATTCGTCACTTTTGACTGCAGCTTACAAAAAAATTCATTTAAAATTCCTCGTTTATCCGATTGACGAAATTCCAATTGGAGGTTTTTGGAATTACATGAAGCTACCTACAGTAAAACTTTGAGATCATAAATCAATTCTTAAATTGAGTTATGACATTCGTAATGGGTTGCAAATTCTGCCAGAAAACGCAACCTGAACCTTCGACACCGAAAAATTCATAAAACATTCAATTTTCGTCGAAAAAATGCAATTCCAGTGGGGTTTTAAAGATATTTCCTAGAATTACATTTTAGACTCAACAAACATATGTTTTTATCATGTTTTGTCCACATTACAGCCAATACAAGTCGGCTGTAAATTCTGTTCAGAAGCTGTGTGAATTCAGCTTTCAATCAAAACATGTTTATAACATTATAGCACTGTTTTTAGCAATCAAAAACCCTAAAAACATCACATACACGAATTTAGCATCATCAAATCTAAATTACTTCATGGAACTCGAATTACACTAGAATAACTGTCAAAATCCTAGTGTTTAACATGTTCCACAAAATACCCACTAATCACCTTCAATGGTGTTCATGGAATTTACTAGAATTAAGAATGATTTCAACATATACTTGTCTAGTGTTTATTCCTAGACACTATATTTTTCGTATTCCATCCATATAACAAACTTGCAATCATAAATTTCGAATTCTCTAAGTTTACTCAGAAATTCAACTAGAGATTTCCCATAGAATTCACATATCTTATGACTCTTTTTTCAGTGGAGATCACTATTTCATGCTCGGATTTTGATTTAGAATTGATTTTGACCTTCAATTTTTGAGATTAAGCATGAACTAGGGTTTGAGGGAAATCTCATGGTCGCCCATGTGTTTCAATCGAGACACACACTTAAGTGTGTGTTTGGTGTTTAATTTTTGTTTTAATAATTTGACTTTGAAATTGTCCAACTTTGGTCCCTCAATTAACCATGGTTTATAAAAGGCTTACTAGTCCATGCTTCTTTATTGTTTTTAAACTAATAATTAAATAGGTTAATTACCCCTAGTTAACTTAGTGAGTCCCGGGAGTTCTAACCCGTTTATTTTAAGTTCCGTCAACTCGGGCCTTTTATCCATTTTATTTCTCGAAATTTCTTATCCGCTTTTTAATTAATATTAGGATTATTTATTTAAATTCTAATATTTACCGGGTTACTTTACCACTAACGGTACTTTACCCGTCTTTTATTATTAACGGGGTTTGATTACCATACCCCTTTTCGGGGTGTTACATTTAAGCCAGTGGATTTTTTCCCAATTGAAGGTGTCAAAACACCCAAGGCCAAAATCATTTCTTTAAAAGACATCCTAGCAGAGTTTACAAACTCTGTTGAAAAAGGGAAGAAAAGAAAAAAAGTTAAAAACCTGTTTCGTGATTTCTGTGAAAAGAAGAATAATGCTACAAGAGACTCTTTTCTTCTAAAAGCATATGATATTAACCATGGTTGTAAAACAAGGCTTCCAAGGCCGGGTATTCCCCGAGTAGTCGCTACAAGGTAACCTGCCGGGGCGACTTTCTTCAACTCTGCCTAATTACTCGGAATCGATCAAATGCGATCAACCTCAGCCAAAATCAGATCTAGTAGGTTAACTCGGGCCGTGTTTGACTTAAAAAATAATAAAACATAATTTTTATGCCTATCACATTAAAGAATTAATATATTTTCACGTATTTTGTTATAAATATTAGTAAATTTATGTTATTTTGTTATAAATATTAGTAAATTTATGTTATTTGACATATACTTAATTAATTTCCGAACACTAATTTCTTTATAATTAACATGTCCGAGTACTCCTCGAGTACTCTCCGCCTAGTCTGAGTACTCTCAACTCTCCGGTCGACCGACAAGGGAGCGCCTAACGACTTTTGCAACCATGATATTAACGAAACAAGTGTGATTGAGCCTGCACCTAAGTGCACAATTTGGGGAAAAACAAATCATCAAACTTAACAGTGTGTGTATCTCAAAACTTTTGAGGTTAAAAGAAAAGAGTATGCATCCAAAACACTAAAGAGTCCACAAAAACCAACCCCCCAAAACAAACAGACCTTTGTGCCTGTCCAAACATCTGTTACCAAACAATTGAACACAACTTCTATTCCCAAAGAGGTACAAGTAACAGATGCACCACCTGCAAACCAATTCCCAAGAGGATATGGTCAACCATCATATCAAAAGGTCCCTCATGGTTATGAAGCCTACAAAAGGCCATCAAAACCAAAAATGAATAAGCATCCTTATGGTTATCATCATTTGACAGGAGATGGTCCTCAACAGTGGTTACAAAAATCTGTCCAAACCTATAACCCAACCACTATCCACTCTCCTCAGCTTGAGGCTGACCTGTCTGTGACCCCATCCAAAGCCATCTTGGCTTTGGAGACCCACCTAAACTAATTTGTTACTTGATGTGCAGGGAGCTTCTGCATGCTTAGATAATTTATGGTGTGAAGATAGTGGAGGCTCCAGGCACATGACTGGATGTAGAGCCCTACTCAAAGATTTCAAAAAACATGGAGGGGGTGATATATCCTTTAGTAACAATTCAAAAGGGAAGGTGTTGGGGTCAGGGATTGTTCAGGCTGGGAAACTCAAATTTGAAAATGTCAATCTTATTGACAATCTTAAATTTAACCTCCTTAGTGTTTCACAAATGAGTGACAAGGGCTATGGGTCATTCTTCACTAAGGAAACTTGTAAGATTGTTGGGCCAGAAGTGGTTAAAAAGATTGAAGAAATCTAGCCGGGAGCAAAACACAACTTGTTGCTCATAGGAGTGGCAATGTGTATGTGGTTGATATGTTGAAAGATAAACCAATGGATGATGCTTGTCGGTTCTCAGCTGCCTCTACCAAAGAGACAGAATTATGGCACAGGAGACTTGGGCACACAAATCTTAAAACTATCACCACACTCTTAAAACAAGGTCTTGTAAGAGGCCTTCCACCAAAACTTTTTACTTGTGAAGAGCATTGTGTTTCCTGTTTAAAAGGTAAACAACATAAAAGCTCTTACAAGTCCATTGAAGAGTCTAAAACAACCAAGTGTTTACAAATGTTGCACATGGACTTGTTTGGCCCTGTAAAAATCATGAGTCTGAAAAAGAAAAGATATTTCCTTGTTATTGTTGATGATTTTTCAAGGTTTACATAGACTTACTTTTTACACTCTAAGGATGAGACTGCAGGTATTTTGTAAGACTTTGTCAAACAAGTTGAAAAACAATTTGACTTGCCAGTAAAAATCTTTAGAAGTGATAATGGAACAGAGTTTAGAAACAAGGAGTTGGATGAGTTCTGTGTGTCAAAAGGGATTGTAAGGCAGTACAACATCCCAAGAACACCAGAACAAAATGGGGTGGTTGAAAGGAAAAACAGAACTTTGATAGAAGCTGCCAGAACAATGCTTGTAGACTCAGGTTTACCCTTAACTTTTTTTGTAGAGGCTGTAAACACTACTTGTTATGTGCAAAACAGAGTTTTAATCAACCCCAGGCATTAAAAGACTGCCTATGAAACTCTGTTCAAGATCAAACCACTGATCTCATTTTTCAAAATCTTTGGCTGCCCATGTTTTATCTTAAACTTAAAAGATTCAATTTCAAAATTTGCAGCTAAAGTGGATTGTGGTTATTTTCTAGGATACTCAACCACTGCCAATGCCTATAAAGTGTTTAACACAAGAACTAGGTGTATGGAAGTGACCTTGAATGTAAAGTTCAATGAACTTTCATCATTAAAAATCCTAGCAAATCCTGTTGAACTGTTTGACCTTGATAAATTTACATTTGAGGATGTGTCTGTCAAGACTAACTCTGCATGTACACCACAATCTTTCTCACAAGATCATGGATTTGACATTGTGATTCCACAATACAAAGTCACTTCCACCACCAGAGAAGCAGATGTTCAAAACAGCTGTCAAAACTCTGCAACTGCTGCATCAACAGTTGTTGATCAGACCTCTGCCATTTCACCTATTCCTTCAAATGGTGAAGAGATCAACCCATTTGAAGCTTATGGTATGTTTAAACCTTAAATTTTGGTATATAATTACGTTATATGTTAACCCATTCTGAACTTTGATACGTTTGTAAATCAAAGCTAATGAACCTACTCTGTTTTCCCTACAAATATTCCACTCAGGAGAGTTTGTGAAATTCCCAGGGAGGAAGTATGTGAATGGTAAAGTCACCTTCTTTGACTATGCAAATTCTGATGAGTTCTCTATGCATGAGTTAAACATAATCTTCCAAAAACCATTAGGTTACTCATCAGATGAGGTAATGTACTTTCATTTTAAAATTCCTGATCAAGACTTAGATGTTGGTCTTAGATGTCTTGGTAATGATAAAGATGTTCTAGACATGATACAATATGTGAGCAAGTTTAAAGTGATACAAATATACCCTGAACATTGGGTCACAAAGTTGAATGAAAACTTTCAAGTTCCTGGACAGGGTAATAATGTGAGAATTCAGGAGATTATTGATGATGGGCCACCTATTGTTGGAGTGCCATTAATTGAGTGGCATGAACATGGCCAGCCCAACCTTCATAATGAGAATGTTGTACACGGGGATGTAGGAAACATGTCTGATGATGAAGGAAACATGTCTGATAATGAGAATGTTGTACATGGGGATGTAGGTAACATGTCTGATGATGAATTTCTTGCACATTTTATTGATCCATTCATTCAGAATAGGGCTGATGGTGAGGGTCCATATGAAACTGAAGATGGGCAAGATTCTAATTTTATGGTGGATAAGGATAATATGGTTAAGGAAGTGGTAGTTGACATGAATGAGTTTAAATTTGCTATTGTCATGGATGTTGATGAAGAAATTAATGATGAAGATGACATGGATAGTATTGATAGTGATGCTCAACAAGTAGACCTAGATGACTTTGATAGTCCAACTGATGAAGTAAATGACCCTCATTTGAAAATTGCTATAAAAAACTTAGGAAAAAGAAGAAAAAAACACTACATATCCAAAAGTAGGTCAATTTGCTAAATAAAATACAGCCAGTAACCAAATTAATTCATTTGGTTATGAAGTACATAAAAAGAACAGCCAACTCAAAAACAAAACTAACCGAAGCCTTTTAATTTTTCTTGCCATTGTTCGGTTCTTTGGTTCATTTTCATTGATATTCCTTAACAATCCTGGTATGATTTGAGAGGCTCTTGCACATATTGGGGGATCGGCCCAGGTAACAAACCCACAATTTCCTCCCTGTTCAACAAGATATTATTGAAACGGTAAAAAAATAAACCCAAAACTAAATTAAATCTGTAATACAACACTTACAACACAAGAATGGAACCGACGACCAGGATTGGATCTAGTCCATGATATGAGAAGTACCGTTCCAGATCCACATTTGCAGATGACATTTGTGTTGGCCATTGGAAGTGAATCAATGAGAGAAATAGAGAGATAAAGTTAGGGTTTTATAAAAAAGATCAGTTTCATTGATATAAATTGGGGAAGAAATGCAAATGGACAGAATTACCCTTTAGTGAATTGATGAGTTAATGAAAAATTAACCCTAGTTAGTGATTTGGATGGAAAGGGTTAAAAAATTAAAACCATAGGGAAGGAGTTGTTAAAAACTAGATTTTTAGACAAAACTAGTTAAAATGAACAAACCTCAGGGACGAAAACCAATATTTACTCTTTTTAAAAAGACCCAAAATAACCCAAAAAACCCACATGAAAGCCAGGTGTAATTGTAATATAGTATAGATATTTAATAGATTTCTAGAAGCAAACTTTACATATGTAGTCTGAGCGAGGTATATTCAACATATAAAAATATAAAAGAGTAAACTTCTATTTTGCTCCCTGTGGTTTTGTCACTTTAACGATTTTGCCCCAAACTTTTAAAAATAGTCATTTTCCTCCAATAGTTTGCTATGATTTTTCCATTTTGCTTCATGCGGGGAGCAAAATGCAAAAACAGACAATTTGGATGGAGTTAGAGGCGGGGAGCAAAATGGAAAAACCATAGCAAACTATTAGACAAAAATGGCTATTTATAAAGGTTTGGGGCAAAACCGTTAAAGTGATAAACCCCAAGGAGCAAAACGAAAGTTTGCTCAATATAAAGATTGGACAACGAAACATTAACAAAAGCAGAAAATAAAACAAAACAAAACAAACATACGCGGTTAGTTGACAAATTTAATAAAACAAAACAAGCATACGCGGTTAGTGACAATTTTAATAATATTGGTAATCTGGACTGTAACACCCCAATTTCCATGAGGTTTTTTATTTAAGCTAATTATAAATAAGGATAGTTTTGGTTATATTAATATAAATAGTATTCTTGAAGGGCCAAACATGTAAAAGTGGTAAAACTTGAAACATTAAAAGAAAATAAAAATTAAAAACACACACATATGCGTGTGTGTGTGTGATGTGCGATCGATCAGAGGCAGGAGAACAAGGTGAAACCCTAGTTTCACCAATTTCATCAAATTTGGCAGAAATCTCATGGATAATCAAATGCATGCGATCAATTCCTCGGTTATCTAAGGGTTTTCCATCATGGGGTAAGTCGAATTTTATGAAATTATGCTAGATGATGATAAGGGTTTTGATTAATCCATGAGATAGTATGAAATTGAACTTGCTTGTGATTTAGAATCATCAAATAGAGGATGTTTTATGAATAATACTGAATTGTTTGAAAGTTTGAATAAAAACCCATTTGGTTTAGTTGAATAGTGAACTAGTAGTGAATTAATCAAGAGATTCAGATGGGTGATTGTTTGTGTGCAAATTATAGACAGGTTGTTAGGTTGTAGAACGAATAAGTGAGGTGAATTTAGTTGATTATATGATTCATGAAGATTACTAGTGAGATTGTGCATTGTATACTTGTACATAGAGCTTACAATGTTATATGCACGCCAAGTGTTCGATTAAATGCTCGAATGGGTAATATTATAAATTTGAATTAATTAAGAAGTCTTGTGTTGTATGCAGAAATTATGGAATTGGTCTTTTATGTAAAGCGTTATGGAATGCAAACTATAGGTGAATGCAATAGTTATATAAGTGAACGGCGTAGTTAAATGAAAGTGGGTTATGTATAGATATGAAGTTAAAAAGGTAAACATTGTATGCAAGAAACTATTGCGTTATGAACTCGCTAGCTAATGTGTTATGTTCGGTAGTAATAAAGTATGATGACACACATTCCTTATATGCGTTAATAAGCTAACGAAAGTCAAATATTGCATGATTTGAAAGTCGAATGAACGAATGTTCGTAAGCTAATCGTGTTACATTTATGATGACATGTATGGATAGGAGTCATGTCAATAGGGACACGAATATGGAAGCGCTTCGGATCGAAGGTAAACACGGAAGCCACTTGTAAATTGGACGTACGAGGTAAGTAAACTTCCGGACTCCCTCCTTAGTAGTAAAAAGTCTATGTATGATAAAGATTAGAAATCATGTGAAATGCATTATTGTTATTGATAATCAAGTAGGAAACATTAAGGAAGTGATTTCCGAATCACTTCCTAGTCCACTTTAGCAAGATTATATGCGAGTCACTCTAGCGTGGCAACCTAAGTCTATTTAAGTTTTGGTTATTAAGAGAGGTGGTATTCGCTAAGAAGACCGAATGGGTCAAAATGAGGGTATGCTTTATCTCGGAATGTTTGTGCAAGTAATGACGATGGTATTTCATGTACCCGGTTAGTGTAAAGATATTATAGCATTAACATTATGTGAGTTTTAAGTGTAAACGTATGAGTTGCTTGATAAAGTCATGAATGGGTCGAATAATTGTGCATAAATGATGTATTGTTAAAGAATTTGGATAGATTTGAGACTCGGGGCAAGAACTTTTAGTTAGTATGTAAGTAATAGCTTTGCGAATAATTAGGATTAAGTTTCAAGTGGTTCGAATGCAAAACGATCAAGTTAAGAGAGTTTTTGCCATAAAATATGATGCAGGACTGGGCACCACCGTAGCTTACGGTAACCACCGTAGCTTACGGTGGGTGCTGGTCTTTTCTTTACTGCTGTAAGGCAGTCCCTGGCCACCGTAAAGGTTTTAAGGGTCACCGTAAGCTACGGTAACCACCGTAGCTTACGGTGGAGCCCTGGCGCCCCGCGAAAGATCAGACAAAGCTGTCGCGCCCCGCGACAGACCTTGTTGCTGGCAATTATTTGTTGTTTTTGTGTAGGAATGGTTATAAATGCTTTTCGAGGCCACCGAATTAATGTTTATGCTAGTTCTAAATAACGTGAAGGTTGCGGGCCTTTGAATCCCCACAAGTTACTCTAGAGTCCCAATTAAGAGGCGTTTAGGAAGCGTGGTCACGTGTAATATATGCGGGTAAGAATGTAAGGGATCGAACTAAGTTTGTATTTATTTAATTATATTTACACATTTATGCATATGGAATAAATTACCATCCAATGGTTGAAACTTATAGGTGTTTATGATTAGAAGTAAGAAGGCTTGCTAGGTCGTATGTACACGGTTTAATTGTATGAAAGCTTGTAAGTAGCATACCTTAGTAAACTTAGGAATGATTTAAGTGTTATAACGGAGTTGTAAGTTGTATGGGAGTATGTAATCGTGTGTGGAGGTTTACGTTTACGTATATACATATGTGTTTGTGCCTATGTTTGACGTAAGATTCATTGTTTATGAGCAACCGGAACCTGTGTATATGTCTGTACAGTTTGAGCAAGCTGAAGTGTTAAGTTACTAAACCATTGTCTTGAGTATGAAATGAGAATGCAGGTATTCTATTAATGTCGTTTTCAAGGTTAAAGGATTTTTTGGAATGCTCGAATGCACACGGAAAGCATATTCATGAGGATTAGTATGGGAAGAAGGAACGCAGACTGGCTATTGATTATGTATGTCTAGTTTAGGAATGATGTCATTAAATCTAACCGATGCATATGAATGTGGTGAATGCAGGTGGTGTGGACTTAGCAGCGTTATGAAGAAAAGAAGGATTGAAGACCGAGTCAAGAGCGAGGGTTGTACGGGAAGGATCGGTCACGTAGGTTGACAAATATAGGTCCTGAAGCATTAATACAATGGAACGTGGTAAATCCTTTTTAATGAGTGTATGACATTTTGTATTTGAACCATCCTGTAAGTATTATGTCTAATAAACAATGAAATTTTGGGTTCATATTTTCCGCTGTGTCGTATTTTTAAGTTATTACAAGTTAGTCTTACAGGGAATTGTTCATAATACGAACGGGTCATGCCCGATTTTTGTTAAATAATAGTATGATAATATCACATTTTGGAATGTGAAATCTGAGCGTCACATGGACTCCTTTTGTGCCCTTATACCAAAATCACCAACTAAAAACAAACCTTTAAAATAACTCTTCAAATATAATATATAGTATAGTAGAAATTCTTCTGCATTGAGTTGCCGAAAACAGTGGTGGATCTAGAAAACTCTTATAGAGGTAACGTTTCAAAGAAAAAAGGTAATGAAATCGAAAAAACGTTAAAATTTACACTACCGTCGGAGCGTTGGCCAACATAGGTTACCCCTTATTAAGAGATACATCCGTGGCCGAAAATATATTGGTTCAGTACGAAGCTGACTTGTATCAAAACAAAAACCATAAAAATAAATATCGCTACCAGTAACAATTTTCTTCGGTCTGTATCGGTAAGATATTGGTATGGTAGCACACTCGGCATAGTTTATGATATCAAAGATACTTTGTTATATTACAACTCTATTTTTGATAAATTTATATCGGAATGTTGACAAAAAGAAAACCAAACGTAACAATGTAATTAGATTTTTTAAAAGTTAATGAACGACAGTTATCAGACAAAATATCGAGACCAGAAACAATAAAAATGAATACCGGTATCAATGTTGTTTGACATTTGTCGGTTCACTTCTGTACGGTACCGATACAATACTGTTCTTAGTATAATTCATAATACAAAAAAATACTTGATTTTGTATACCAATTTATTTTCAACAAAAATTATATCAGGGTGCTAAAAGTAGATAAACATAACTGTATATTTAGATTTTTTTAAAAACATTAAACAACACAAATTATTAGAGAAAGTCAAATTAAAATTAAATATATGAAAAAAAAAATATACTCACTTATATAAATACAAAATCATAAATATTTCGCATACTCATTGTTTTTAAATAAAAAATTACACAAATTAATTCCCGTAAAATCATGTTAGTGTATATGTGGTTTGTATCACATGTTTATTAGTTTGTTTATGTTTTATTGGGTTGTACCATATGCTTAATTTGTAGTATCTATTTTAGATATTAACTTTTGGTTTTGTTTTGTTTGGCTTCAAAACTATCAATTTGAAATATGTTAGTGCATATGTGGTTTCTACCACAATGTTTATTAGTTTGTTTATGTTGTATTGGGTTGTACCATATGCTTAATTTGTAGAATTTGTTTTGAGTATTAACTTTGGGTTTTGTTTTGTTCGGCTTCATTTTGAAGCCAAACCTCTTTCTCACCAACCGTCTCCCTCTGCCTTCCCCCACTGCCGCACCACCGCCTGTCCGCTACCGCCGCACCATTACTTTAATTTTCCAAGACCGCCGCCCCTCTTTTAAATATGTGGCTGATATTATTGTTCATTACTTGCATCTACGATATGTTTTGGACTTTATCTATGTTCCGACCGTACATTTATATAGTTCATACGTTTGCTATTTTTTGTTGAGAACATTGGCTTTATACGGTTGTTTTCACTAAGTTTTTTTCACTGTTTTTGGTTCAATTGGTTGATATGTTTGCATATGGGTTTTTTTATTATTTTTTTATGGTAAAGGGGTTATTTGTAACTCCTTCATTGTTCTATATTTTTTGTTTCGTGGCTTAGTTATCCTATTTGGTTTTTTGGTTCATTCAGTTGGCTTATGACCTTATTTATGTTATTTTCTTTCTATCTTTTAATCTTTTTAGTTATATAATTATATATAGGCATTTTAAACATATTTATTTTTTTATTATAACTTTTAAGGTATATTGTTTTATATAATTTTGAGTATGTTGTTGTGATGTATTTATATTTATCTACATCTTGATAAAAAAAAGTAATTCAATATTGGGTTGTGAGTGGTAATGTACACACAATCGAAGTATAAACGTACATGTTATCAAAGCTACCATTTTGTTATTCTAATAATATAGGGTAATGTTTTATAAAGTTACGAATATACCATTATAAAGTGGTTCTTTCTATCTACATTGTTTTAATAGAAGCTTTCTTTTAAAATTGGACGGGTTAAATGTAATTGACTTTGTTGTTCTTTACTTTGAAGAACCAAATCAATACCGCCCGGATAAGTACGGTAGTAGTATAGAGTATATTTTATATATTATAAGATACAACGAGTATCAGTGCCATGACGAACCAAAGTGATACCGTCCTAGCAACATCGTTGCTCTGTCAATTCAACTGAACAACATCGGTATAGGTATCAGTACCGTTACTGATTTCGTTTTTATGGTTTTCGACCGATGTAAAACACATGCAAATATCATTTTGATCTTATTATGACTTTATTTTTGGGTTTTATCTTTTGGTAGAGTTCCCGAGTGTTGATACCATCCAATACTATAATAAATCAATCTGACACCGACTAAATACCCGCCGCAACGTGCGGGGCTATTTTACTAGTTTTTATAACTTTTCATTATATTTAAAGCATATTTCTTTCTAGATATATAACATTGGTTGAATTTGTCACCATCCAATAATATTTCAAGGTCAACTTTATCATTCTACGCATTTGGCATTGACCACTTGTTCACCAACCACATATATGTTTTTTTAATCTTATGATGACATAAAGTTCTCTATATATTCTACCTATCCCACATTCCCACCCGATCAGTTTTCATATAAACAACCTCAAACACTCTTTAAATTTTCCCTAATTGTGTGAACACCCTTTAGAGACCGGCCGGCATATCAATGGCACAGAAAAGCAAGATCTTGATCATCGGAGGGACCGGATACATTGGAAAGTTCATCGTGGAGGCAAGCGCGAAAGAGGGAAACCCGACTTTCGTTTTGGTTAGAGAAAACACAACCAAACATCCAGAAAAAGCCAAGCTCGTTGACAGTTTTAAAACACTCGGTGCCACAGTCCTATATGTAATTAAAGCCTTTTAATTATTGTTTTTGTTCATCCTCATCTTGTGGCAATTAGTTATTGGGTAATCTATGTTTTAAATGACGTGTTTCCAGGGTGATATCCATGATCATGAAAGTTTGGTGAAGGCAATCAAGCATGTTGATGTTGTGATCTCGACGATAGGTGGTGAACTGGTAGCTGATCAAGTCAAGCTCATTGCAGCCATTAAAGAAGCAGGAAATGTAAAGGTAACTTTCATTTTTGTTCAAACATGTGTAGCTGAAGTTATAATTTGACTATTCTGGCCGGTTTTGTTTTATTTGTATGTAGCTCAAGTTATGCCCTTTTTGACATTTTAAGTTGGAACTTTTCTAGGCCTTTTGGTCGTAGTGTTGTACGTAGGCGGTAGGCGTAGCTCAAGTTATGCTCTTTAAAGTTGAACCGTTTCTAGCCAATTTGGTTCGCACATAGCTCAAGTTATGCCCTTTTAAGTTGAACCTTTTTCTAGCTTGTTTGTGTTTGTTTTTTTACCAACCGGTCCAAGTATGGTGTCGTACCAGACGTAGCTAAAGTTATGCCGTTTAAATTTGAACCTTTTCTAGCCCGTTTGGTCTGCACATAGCTCATGTTACGCTCTGTTAAGTTGAACCTTTTTCTAGCATGTTTTGTGTTTGTTTTTGTCCAAGTATGCTAACGTATGTGGCTAAAGTTATGCCCTTTAAATTAAACCTTTTCTAGCCCATTTGGTTCCAGTGGCGAAGCTTGAGATTTTCGACCCGGGGGGCAGAAGTCAACGGATCTAAAAATTTCTATAAAACTAGGGAGTCGAAAACGTATATACCGAAAAATTTCTATACGAAAACTACATACTCTACACTACTGAGCGAAAAGTTCAGGGGGTCGGCTGTCCCCTCCCGCCCTTTAAAAGCTTCGCCCATGTTTGGTTCGTACATAGCTCAAGTAACGCCCTTTTAAGTTGAACATTTTTCTAGCATGTTTGTGTTTGTTCTTGTCCAGCTGGCAGCTAGTCCAAGTATGCTAACTCTGGATCTGTCCATTAACCTATATTTTTAAAACTTATATAGAGATTTCTACCTTCGGAATTTGGAACCGATGTCGACCATGTCAATGCGGTCGAACCAGCCAAGAGCACCTTTGCGGGAAAGGCGAGCATTCGTAGAGCTGTCGAAGCCGCGGGTATCCCACACACTTTTGTAGCATGTAATGGTTTTGCGGGCTACTTTTTACCCACCGTGGGGCAAATGGACACGTATACCGCCCCTAGAGAGAAGATCACCATCCTTGGAGATGGAAACCCGAAAGGTACAATCTTTAACGCGTAATAATAAGTGATAATGCAAATGAGGAAAAATCTATTAACATCTCTGTATTGTTTTATTCTATCTAGCTGTTTTTGTCAAAGAAGAGGATATAGCTTTAACTACCATAAAAGCAGTTGATGACCCGCGTACGTTGAACAAGACATTGATATTCAGACCTCCAGGCAACACGTTGTCGTTTAATGAAATTGTTTCCATATGGGAAAGCAAGATTGGCAAGACCCTCGAGAAAACATATGTTACTGAGGAACAAGTTCTCAAGAATATCCAAGGTAATTAGTTCGGTCAAAGTACCCGTCTAAAACGATTTAATATATATACACACACACATAAGTAGAAAATAAATGAGTTGCTCGTCCTGCAGAGGCTCCATTCGGGTTAAGCATTGTCTGGTCCATAATGCATTCTGTATTGATCAATGGAGATGCAACAAACTTTGAGATCGAACCTTCGTTTGGCGTGGAGGCTAGCGAGCTTTATCCAGATATTAAATACACCACTGTTGATGAGTATCTTGCTCAAATTGCTTAAAGATCTATCTTTCCTTCGTCTACCTATAATCATTGTTAATGATTATATTTTCCTTGTTGAACGTTGTGATGTAGTTTTCATAATATTGTGTAATGTACACATTTGTAATGGTTGGGTGTTTATATATCATATCTCAAATTCTATCCCTATTCTTGATCCTTTTTAAACCATGAATAACTTAATGAGCGGATGAAAAACTATTGGATATCGGGCTAGTGGGCTTCCCTATGGGTTGGGCTTAAACCAACGGGCTAAACTAGATGGGCCACATTTGTACAAAAACATCATGGTAGCATCTCATTTCACTGCTGTTAATTCATGTTACTAATAAAGTAAGTCTAACCAAGTGCAATAGGAATGGTAATGGGACGAGTTTAGGTAATCTCAACCACATACCTGATTATAAAAGTTTGTCTCAAACCTTGTCGGGTTTCTATCAGGTAATTACCGTCGGGTATCGGGTATACCCGCGGGTTTTAGGTAGCCCCGTTAATTTCTTAAAATTACTCATTGGGTATACCCGACCCAAACCCGTCAGGAACTCATCGGTAACTATTAATCAATTATGTTTAGCATAATCACTATAAAAATATCTGAAATGACTACAATATATATATAAAAAAATCCAAATATATATAAAAAATATCCAATTGCATAGATGTCAACTAGCATATACGATTTTTTTTGTGTTCTTAGTTAAAGAATACAATCCAGATATTATGAAAAGATTACATCAAAAGATCACAACAAATTATTCCTTTGGGGCGATGGTTCAATTTCCTTAATAATAAAAAAAGGATATATCTATCATATATATACATATTTAAAAATAAAAAAATAAATTATTTTGGGTATATAATTAGGTAAACGGGTATACATTATTGGGTAATCAAGTGGGTAAACGGGTATATCTCCAAATCTCATGCCCATCCCAAACTCACAAAAAAAGGAAAGATAATCTCATAGCCGATTACCGATCCCAAACCTGTTTCAAATGTTTCAGGATTCTTGTTTATCCATGGGGTTCGTGTTCGACTACCATCCCTGGTTTGCATCATGTACAAGAGCTGAAGACAGCATGACATCATCTCGTCTACAATATATCATTTCTTGGTAATAACAGTATAAAATCGATTATCATTTTTTCACATATGTATGAATGAGATTTATAACCTCAACTCTTGACTTGTCATTTTGCATAAGGAATATTGCTTTGCACCTTTTTTGGTTCTTTTTGGTTCTTTTTAACAGGTTTGATATTCATCTCCTGAACCCAAAGGCACCTTTTTTTATCACAGCTACAGACAAACCACGAATCCATTTAAAAACTATAGAGTATATACCTATGCAATTACCTCGTAAACGACAGCATAATGTTGATTGTATATTCACTGGTTTTTAACTGTAAGCATGAATCTTGTGCCAACCCAACACCACATTGTCTTCAACGATGTCTATGCTTCGTAGACACCGATGTTTCCACCTCAAGCATCTCTATATTTATCATGTCAAACCACATTCTTTGTACCTATTGTTCTTTTGTTCTAGTGTTTGTGGGAATTTAGCTTACTGCTTGTCTGCATATGGAGAGTCCAGTATCATATAGCAGAGTGTTGCATAAGCATTCGTTATTGGTTATGAAACATGGACGAAGCGGATACGAACCGTCTGATACTGAAACCGAATTAAATGAACCTCCTTGGAAAGAATTCAATAAAAAGACTTTGCAAGACTCATTAATACTCACCAGGAGGCACTCTTCAAAGTTTGATCCTGAAGGGCTGCCACCTCCAAGAAGACATAGCAAATCTCCGTACAAGACTCGAAGAGGCGATGGGAATTCTAGATCACCAACTCCTGGCCCGCTTCCTCTTCCACCCGGGAGAAGTGTCAGCCCGTTTTCAAAATCTGAACGTAGGAGGCGTGTTTCATCGTTCATACCCGCAAGAGATGATCATCTATCGGATAATGATGAAGAGTCGGATGCCTCTTATAAGCCGATGCACAGACTGTTTGATAATGAAAAGCCGAGTTATGCTAGAACATTATCAGCACCTAGACTTAGATCAAGGGACAAAGATCAACAACTAAAGAGCGATCAGGGGTTGAAAAGACGAGAGGGAAGAAGTAGAACACCTCCATCGCGCAGAAGTGTGACTCCACGGAAAGACAGAGAAGGTAGCCATAAAAGCACACCTTCTGTAGTTGAGGTGATTGCAAATGCAAAGTTGGTGAAAAGTCCAGTACGACGTTCACCCATTTATGATAGCACAGATTCTCTTCCAGGTGGTGATGTTGTCGTCTCTCGTGATGTGGTGTCAGCCCAGAAGATTAAGAATGAAGAGCTGGAAAATCGTGTCAGCCCGGAACTAAAAATGTTCATACAAAAAAAGCCCATCCCGCTTCAGCGTAATAAGTCAAACCCCATTACTAATTGCAAAACTATGGTCTGCAGCAGGCAAAGTAGTAATTTAAGCGATACGAATGGGAAGTCAAATGGGAGTTCACGGAGGTTTACTGCAAATAGGCGAAAAAGCCAGACGGATTCTTGGTTTTCTTGCATAGGAAAAAAATCTTGTGGTACCAACAAGAAGTCTCCTGAAAGATTAAGAGCCTTTGACGAAGCTTCATTTATTGAGAAAGCTTTTGTGGTTGAAAGCTTAAGACAATTCTGGGCTGATAAGTATCAACCTACGTCACTAGACGGGTTCACTTGCCATAAACAACAAGCCCTGCAGCTTAAACAACTTGTAAGTATCTTTGGTTACTTAGCTTTTTATGAGTCTTTAGATTATGCACATTTTCTTAATTTCTTGTTTAACTATAGGCATCCCAAGATATATTTCCACATATTCTTTTGAAGGGACCTCGAGGGTCCGGGAAAAAAGCTTTAACAATGGCCCTGCTATGTGAGATATATGGAGATACTGCACGGAACGTATGTAACTTTTATTTGGAACAAGATTTAGCCTTTATGATTTGTGCGCAAATACTTAGATTGGTATTCTTTTTGCAGATATCTCATGATTTAAGATACTTCCAGATTCAGGTATGTAAGAGTTGATAAATCTTTTTAAATGTGTTATTTACTTGATACCGAAAACAAAACATACAAGAGCTCGGGTCTATATGTCTACAATTCAAATTGATGATGAAGGAAGATATAGTGAAAAGAACTCTATAATATTAATGTCGACTGATTTTACTCATACATATTCCAACCAGATTGTTTGGGATTTCTTTGTTTACACTAAATATCACAAATTTCTTTAACGGGTAATGTTTTTAGGAAACAAGGTTGACTCAAGTCGCGGTTCCTGTAACATCAAGTTCTCACCATGTAGAGCTTAATGTGCACTTGGAAGCTAATGCTAAATATGTTCTTATGGCTTCAGTCAAACAAACCAGTAGTAGTGATAATGCAGTTACTACTGAGATCAGTACAGCTAATCTAAAGCCAGATTATACAGGTACACTCCTTTTAATGTTAATTTTACATAAACGGTCCAATTTCACATTTGTATTCAGAGATCCTGTTGTCATACCTACAGTGATGGTCCTTTATGATGTCGACAAAGCCGATGAGAGCATTCAGAACTTAATAAAGTGGATTATGGATTGCTATTCAGATGTTTGTAAACTGGTTCTTTGTTGTCAAGATGATGTCAACGTTCTCGAATCAGTGAAAACTCGGTGTCATATTATTAAGCTTGAGGCTCCTGTAACACAGGAAGTAAGTGCTATATATTTTACCTATATGCGCAAATTTCAAACATTAACCTACGTTATCATTCTCTTTTTCTATGAAGCTAGAACATGTATTTTTTACCGTTAAGTTATAGGAATGTAGAACATGAATATTCACGAGCTAAAACGTCCAACTTTCAACTGATTTCTGTGTGTTAAAATCTCAGATTATGGAAGTTCTTATTCAGATATCAAGGACAGAGAACTTTGATTTACCGATGAAATTTGCAGCAAAGATAGCTAATAAATCCAAACATAATTTGAGGAAAGCAATCATGGCTCTTGAAGCCTGCAAGTGTCACAAGTAAGATAACACATATTATGTTGATAATATCTCAATATGTTAAAAAACCTATTCTTAATCTGACTCTAAAGTCAAACACATATGCAGCTATCCATTTGTTGAAGATCAACCAATTGCAATAGGATGGGAAGATGTACTTATTGACCTTGCTGTTGAGATTTTAGCCGATCCATCACACAAGAGGCAAGTTTATAAAATAAATTTTATACTTAACTACTAAAAACTTGATAACAAGTTAACAATATTAATTTACCTTCGTTTTTTATCAGGCTATTTATCACAAGGGGAAAACTGCAGAAACTTTTGGTGGAATTTGTTCACCCGAAACTCATTCTTCTGGTAAAGCCTCAACATTTTTAGAATTCACCGACGTAACGTAATTTGAAATTTTAAGCTACAATGCTTCCGTTACGCAGAAACTCATTGAACAGCTCCTCAAGGGTGTTGAAGCTAATATCAAAAGGGAACTATATTATTGGCATGGATATTATGTAAAGTTCCGGTCCATTTACCATAATTATATGTTATTTTTGGCAAATAATGTTTTACTAATAGTTAATGCCAACCTACAGGATAAGAGACTCCCGGTTGGAACCAGTGCCTTACTAAAGCTAGAAGGTAATAAAGATAGCTAATGGTATTTTCTATATGATTTATGATGACAAATGAATGCATAAAACTGATATAAACTAAAAGTTGCATTACAATCTACAACTGTATATTTTCTAAAGTTCTTTATATATGTTTCCTGCACGTGTAGAGTTTGTTGCAAAATTCATGAGTATACACAGGAAGACTTTACATAATCATCTGTGACTGAACCTTGGGGAACCATGAATAACACGAATAGGGGATAACAGGGTGTCTCCTTGTACCTTCTAGCGGGTCGTAGTCGAATTTTTCTTTGATTTTCCAAGTGTAAACATAATGCAATCCCATTTGCAATGAAGTTCTTGATGAAATATGTGAGTTTATGTTACCATTTGTAACTCTTTGGTTAATGATCATGTTTGATGTAGACTGGGTTCAAAGATCATCTCCTTTAGTTTAATACCCTGCCATTGTTCAAAGATCAATAAATGTGTTGCCTTTTGCATAACTTGTTCAAATTTTGATGACTAAATGTGTACACATTATCCTTTAATTCACTCTTAAGCAAAGACATGTTGCAGCCTATGAGCATACTTTACAAATCATTGGGCAAGGTGTTGCAACGCTCGTTGTAGGGACGAAGATATTTTGTTTGGACAACTTGCTTTTCATGACTTACAATGGAAATCAGGTTCGAGTTTCTGTTTGTGCCAAAGAATACATATTTAGCCGATTAAACCAATGACCACATTTAGGTGCTTCTTTGTAAGGTGCCTTTATTATTTAGAATCTGAAAATCCATCAAAACTATTTAAAATGATATCTATAAATACTTGACTTTACCACTAAGGGAATATATGAAGCCAAGGTGCATTTATTTAAATTAACTATCGTTTGTTATAATCAATTGGAAGTGATTAGCTAAAAAGGGGTCTTAATTATGATTTTATAATTTATTTAGAATTAAAATATAAAATAATACATAATAAACACGTAACTTAAAAAGTGGATTAAAACATATTAATTAATCTTATATACACTTCTCTTTAATTTTCCAAAGATACTGAGGGTAATTTGTTATTAAATTATAAATGTGTTTTTTGGAGTCGTACTAGCACCCCCGCCCTAGAAAGTCATAGGAGGCATTTGGCTCACGGTTCTAAAGCCAGCAAAGGGATGGGATGAGGTTGGAATTGCTATCTCTGTCTCACGATTGTGTTTAGGCTCAAACCCTGGTAACTAGTAGTTTACCTATCCGTTGGGACGAGTATTTAAGATTATCAACATCCAAACTGACTCTATATTTAAAATCACTATGACTTCTTATCCAATTGCGAATAGTAAGTATAACGGTTCCTGAATTTTCATACATACCAACTTATAAGATATTAGGTACACTATGATATTTATTTTTTATATTGTTATTTTGATTACGTATTGAATGTTATTAACGCATTTTTATTATTATGTGTATTTGATGTATTTTATATCTGTTATATTTGTTATTTAATATAATCCTATTAAGGGGTCCTTGTGAAGATGACACACATATAATATATTTATTGGCACACAAAATTTTACACAACATTCAATAACTTGTATAAATCATAAAAATTGTTTTGTTTACTTTACTAACTAATACAATCAATATTAAATTATCTACAAATGTATAATGTATTCTAAACAAAGTAGACCCAACTAAAATATCACATTAATTGCTAAAGATTGAATATCCATATAAGAAAATACACCAAACATAAATACAACCACAAACATAATAGTAAGTAGCATAACATAAAGAAAACCATAAAACAATTAAATACAATACCATAACTAAACATGTGGTGAAACTATCGTTTCGGTATATATAGCACCATTGATGACTTGCATAAAGATGATAGGAAAAAAAACCATGCATCTTGTTTGTCCTTACGTTTATCTCAGCAACCTCACCCCATTCTTATACTATAATTAACTTGCTATTTCCATCAATATAGTGTACACCTGACCCAATCATCAATGGCATGAACATACCGGGTATAAAAGAAAGCACTTTCAAACAAGTTTCATTTTATAGTCTCTACAAATGAACATCTGCGCACATTCCAAAACTAACCAACATATGAAGTTCATCTCGTATACTAACCAACTGACCTATTGCTTCCACACTCAATGTTTCTGAGAATCCTACATTTTTTATTACCCTAGAATCAACATCTAAACGAAGTATCGCTGTTTTACCCACACACCAGAATTTGGTCAATACAAAATACAAATTATTTGCATAAAACGTCCCTACAGACCAACTATATATGTCAACATCATATGGACTGTAAATTAAGAACCTTGGAGTTGACCACGAACCTTCCCAAAATGAATAACTGTTAACACTCAACCTGAAACGTGTGCGTTAAATGTGCACAATATTGTAATCGCCAGTAGAGTCGACAAAAAATCCAAGATTATCATCATCCACACTGTAAAAGCCCTGATAATTAGAATTTGATAGCATCTTGAACACACGAGTTAGTGGTTTTCAAAACAACCAATTCACGAGTATTAATTAGGCAAACACATACCATCCCTTCCAAACTTGCTAGAAATAACACATTGCATAGATGACCGTCGAAGGGAATGTGAACACTATTGCCTAAAACACATTTATGAGATTCATAATCCACATAACGAATCACACATGATGATATGTCAATAGCAATTATTTATGTTCATCTAATATTCGCATGAAATGACAATATATCACGTTTTTATTAGACGGTATAAATTCGAGTTACATTACATTTGACGCCGCTGCAACGCACGGGGAAATTTACTAGTTATCTACGAGGAGAAGATGATTTTATATAATAACAAAACATGAAAGGTCTTAGGAACAGTATACAAATTGGACAACATTAAAGTGTTATTTATGGTTCCGCCACCAGCCTTATTATTTGAAAAAAAGAGCCACTGACAAAGTTGAAAAACACAGACTGAGAGACAAAGAGTTAGAGACGAGCGTGAATAGGGAGAGGTCGGCGTCATTCAGGAGAGTGTATTGGTTTCGTTAGCGTGAAGGCGTGGTTTGTACACCCGAACGACAGGTATGAGGTTCGACAGTGTAGTAGATCTGGACTAAGGAGAAGAAACTAGTTTTCCATCGGTCACCCCTAACAGCAATAATGACGGTGACGGTGTCTTTCGACGATTTTGTTATAACTTTTTTGTTCTAGTGAAGGAATGGTTCTACAAAGTATAAAAGAGAGAGGGAGGTGATAGAACGGTGGCGGGGGCGGGTCATTAAGTACGCACACCGGTGCTGGCAATGGCGGAGAGGACAGTGGGTGTGTAGTTGAAGCACAGAGAGAGCTATACCATACAGTATGCCTAGATATATACAATTTACCTAGCTAGTGTTAGCTTCCAAAGGGGTTATTTCATTGTTCAACAACTTAATTATATTGGTTCTTTAGATATTATCTTCAAAGTGCAACCAACGAATTGGTTGAGAACAAATTTCTTTTCAACTATTCTTAATGTATAATGTGAAATCATTGTTCTTAAGTATAAGTATTCTTATGTATAATGTGAAATCATTGTTAAATAATTTAAGTGATTAGCATATTGTGTTTGTAGAGAATTGACTAACAAGCTTCCGTAATTTGATGGTAAAAAACATTAAATGATTGTTCATTCTAACTTATTTAATATAAAATTTCAAGGTTTAAGATTAAGATTTTTATTTTAAGTTGAGATTTTATATAAAAATGTTTTAACAAGGTGTAGATTAGGTAAGGTTGGGTTTATCTGTAACATGTTTAACGTTGAGTTTATTTTAAAGTTGATTTTTTATATGTACTTTATATAAATAAATGTTTTAATAAGGGTGTACCCAAGGTTGTTAACTATCTATCTACATGTAAATTTAGTAACAAAAATCACAAAATTAATTTTCACAAATGTGAATTTCCAGGGAGCAAGGGAATGTTTGTGGTGGTAAATGGTTAAGAATAGCAATGGCAGAAAACTTACTTTATGATTTAGGTTTCTCGCACCCATGGAGATAGGCAGGAAGGAGGCTCTTCGAAACTTTCTCCACAACACCATGGGATAATAATTCATCCTCTTCTTCTTCGTTTCTCGTTTCCTCCTTTGCTCTAATTCGATCGTCTCCTTTTGCTTCCTTACAGGTACCTACCTACTATTCATCTATGCATCTATAGGATGTTTCAGATTCTAATATGTTTGTTGTTATGATATCAGGTTCAGTTAATATGGTAAATAAGTTGTTATTGATTCGGTTAGGTTATAATGTTACGTATTTGACGTTGCTTTTTATGATGATTTCAGCTTCTATTAGGATGTTAAGGAAATTCTAGTGTTTTTATTTGTATTGATTTTATTAATCAATTAGCATATTAGGTCTGTTTGATAGAAATCATGAATGTGTTTTGAGTCCAAATTCTAGTGTTTTAATTTGTAGGATACATGAACTGATTCGTCTATTAGCGGCCTAGGTTTTTTATTTGAGGCTCGTGTAATCTGAATGCATATTAGGTCGTGTGATATAGAAATCAGGAATGTGTAATTATAGTGTTATAATTTGTTGTTTACATGAATTGGTTCATCTATTCGTGGCGTTAGTTGTTTAATTTGCCGCTTATATAATCTGAATGATGAAGTCATGAATGTGTAAGTCTGGTGTTTTAATTTGTTGTATACATGAATTAATTTATCTATTAGCAGCCTTGATTGTTGATTTGCCTAATGCATATTAGGTCGTAATTGATAGAATCATGAATGTGTTTTGAGTCCAAATATTATAATTAAGAGCACAACTAAGGTGTTGATTATAAAGATCTTGTGGAAGCAATCAGATTTCATTATGTTTCTGTTTGACTTTTTTTTAATTTTGTATTGTTGATCAATTGAAAATCCGAAAGCTATACAGATCTTTTCATGGTGCAATGCCTACGTTTACAACCGTAGCTTTGGATACTTTAATCGAGCCAAAAGCTTCCAAGCTGGCAACAACAGTGAAAACCAAACCCGAACCAAAGCTGGAGAGGCGGAATAGTGGCGGAATTCCAGGCGCTGATAGAAATCCCAGGTTGAAAAATGCCACAATGACTATCGAGAGAAAGCATCATTGGACTCAGATTTCACCTGCGCTTTACGCTACTCCTAAACCGACCCCACTTCCAGATTCCCCCTTATCATTTCCTACATCACCTTACATTGTTGACCATAAAAGGCGTGGTCCCCGGCTTTCAAAGGCTTTGTCTCAGGATGATTCTATTCTTCATCAAGCCGTAGCTGATGAACCGACTGTAATGATCAAGAAAAGTGTAGAAGCGGAGGATATCGATTCTGGCACGGTTTTTGATTTTACAGATGCTGTTTCTGGTGATCTTAAGGATAAACATGTCAAGTTTCAGGCTAACGAGACGCTTGGAACTGTTTCCGGTGTTTTAAGAAGGTCTGATACAATGGAACGAGATGGTGAGATAGATCATTTTTTTGATCCTCATGATTCAATGAGTGCTAAAAGCAACAATGATGGGGAAAGTAGTCATGCAGTAGAGCGGTCTTTAAATACCAACGCTCCGTTTGCTGAGTTTTTTGATGCTTGGGAAGGTAATCTAGTCTCTTAATACATGTCTATAAATATAAAGTATGCAGTTAAGAGGTAGAAATGGGTCGGTTTGGGTAATGGGTCAAAACGGATCATTGTCAGTACATTTTAAACAGGTTGGCTTGGATTGACCTGAAATACTTTTTTGTGAATAATTAATGTTAAATAAAAAGTTATACTATTTCAATGATAATCTAAGATCTTGAAAAATGGTTTTATGAGGTTATAATGTTTTATTCATTAAAAATACACTTTGGACCGACAGAACTAGCAACCGAGACCGGAATTCAGCATACTGCAACTGACATCCAGGGTGAAATACACGAATTACATTCAGGCTTTTTGATTGAGATGGAAAAAAGGAAGCAAGCAGAAACCCGTTTAGACGACATGAGAAGCCAATGGGGAAGAATCCGGGAGCAATTGTCTGGTGTTGGGCTAACCCTTCCTGCGGACCCTACAACGCTGGAGGATGAATCAACCGTTGATCCCGGTGAAGATCTATGTCATCAGGTCAATGTTCTCCGATTCGTCTCTAATTCTGTTGGTAGAGGAACTGCTCGGGCTGAGCTGGAGGTCGAGATGGAAGCCCAGTTGCAGTCAAAGAATTTCGAGATCAATCGGTTATTGGACAGACTACGTTACTATGAAGCCGTTAATCATGAGATGTCGCAAAGGAATCAAGAAAATGTTGGTGAGGGTCACGTTCTTATTACTATTTTTTCATCCCTCTTATTATCATTAAGTAAGCATTGTATTTAATTTAAATCGCGTATGATTTAGAAACGATGCGTAGGCTAAGGAGGAAGAGAAGACAGAGGTGGATTTGGGGTTCGATTGGTGTTGCGATTACACTTGGAGGTACTGCGTTAGCATGGTCTTATCTTCCAACTGGAAAAGGATCTTCTTCCACAGATCCTTCCGGAAGCAATCGTTCTGTTAAGTAGCAGCTACCCTTGCCAAACATGATATGTAAAGACAGCAAACAATCTGACACGTCATCATTTTGACCCGGTAAACAAGTAACCTTAGTCCTTAAAGTCACATGCATAGTTGTTAATGGCGAAGTGATGCAGATTAGCATGGAGGTTGTCTGACAAGAATTCACACTTAGGGATGTGATATACGTACATAATACACGCATGTCAGGGGTAATAACTAATAACATGGATTTACATACATTTTTGGCTGTAATAAAAGCATGGGTTACATATTACACAATGAATGCAAACAAAATTTCTCACAGGGGAAAAAATATACCCAGAGTGTGAACCACTTTATTACCATCGGATCTGCTTTGTGACAGTTTTGTAACTATGATAAAAACAAGGTGTAGCTTATTATGCATGTTGCAGTAAAATTGACCCTATCTCTCATGTGTTCTCTGCTCTGTCAAAATACAAACTCCTACGCTAAGAAAACTCTTCAAAACCGCCTATGTTTGTAAAACAAATAGATCTTTCGTAGAAATCGAACAGAATCTCTAATCCTTCATCAACAATCTGTATCTTGAGTTCGGATCCAAAAGTGTTTTGGATTTGATCTTGAGGGAAACCTTTTGTAGGTGAAGAAAAGGTTATTCCGATCGTTTAGGTCAAGTTCAAGTGAATGAACACTATGTGCCTGAACAAAAAGGTTTATATTTGATCCATTCTTGCCTACTATGTGTTCAACAAAATGATCAATGAATATGTATTTACAGGTAAATACACTATATATAGAACTTAGAGAGCTAGAGTATATTTACACTAGTAAATACACTTTTGCTTTAAATAATGTATTCACTATATATTGAGTACGATATATGTATACATCCATTGTATTTAATGGCGAATACAGTATTTGTCGAACAATTAGGAACTAGATTAGATTCATGGAGGATCTTATACCACAAATAAGTAACTAATACCACAACTGATTAAGTGAGTCATTCTTGCTGAAAATTTCGTACACTAAAAAAGGAACCATTCGGCTTCTTCTTTGGTGAAACAATTCTGAGAATGTAAGCAATAATATGTGAGTTAATGAGAACCTAGAACAATAATGGAGGAAATAGGGTTAAATCAAGATCAAAATTAAAAATAAAACAAAGTGAATCTGACATAGAGTGCATTGTTCTGTCGAAATAATCACATACCTCACAGAGGTTGTCGCATAAATTGTCGGCAAAATATTGTTGATCATAGAGTACATCACAAAGGACAATTAAAAACATATCGAGATCAAGAGACGATATGGTTTTTTGCAATGTTTTCAGAACCGAACCGGACGTCGAACCGGTCTTCTTACTGGTTCAATGGTTCGATCGGTCCGACCGGACGTAAGAACCGGAAGGTATCGTAAATATTATAAAAAATAATAGGGTTAAATCTAAAAAAAATACATAAAAAACCGGTCCAACCCTTCCAAAAACTGGTCCAACCGCCGGGTCGCCAGTTCAACTTCCGGTTCAATGCATTTCCGGCCCGATATCATGACCCGGACCTGCTCAACCTCTGGTTCCCGATCCGACTGGCCGGTCCGGTCTGGGTCTGAAAACACTTGATTTTTTTGTAAAAAAAGATATTATTAAGTCATCAAATGTCGTGTGAGACTATATGTTGTGGACGGGTGCAACTTTTTTATTGTTTTAATCATTAGTTTTCTTATGTTTTCTCAGACTTTCAGGTTTCTTCCTTAATGTTTAAAACTTGCTAAAAACATCCTTTAAGTTTATTTTTGTTGTTGGTTCAATCCTTTACAACTAACCACGTTACTTGAATCAGTTAAATTCCCTCACATGCATAACATGTGAGGGTAAACTCGTCATTTTAGTTGATCTTCTTATTAAAACCAGAAAGACACTCAGAATTAAAAACCCTAACACACTTGAACCCCCCCCCCCCCCCCCCAAATCCCTTCATCCTTCAAACATAACAAGGCTTTCCCCCATACTGATCTAAGTTAACTCATACCATTGACGAACCTGACCACTATGTTTGCGGATCCATAGTCTCCACAAAACAGACTTCATTTATCAATTCCAATTCACTGAGCACTTGCTCACACAACTGCTTTTCCCCAAACAGAAGAACATTAACCACCTGAATCCATTTCTTTTCTTCTCATCCAAAACCTTGTACTCAATCCTCTGCACTTCCTCAACACTAACCTTATCAACCCCAAGAATTGACAAACACTCATCCAACACATCTCGTCGAACATTACAATACACTTTCTCATAACCAGACCTAATCATCCTATCAGCAATCCATTTCAGCTCCTTAATCGCATCTACATAAACATCACTTCGAAGCTCAAACTCTTTCATAACAATAACACTACCTCCACAATCATCTTCTCCATAATTACTCTCAAAATCATCCTCAATTTCAGTCTCGTTAACCGCAAACGAACCCGAACCCTTACGAATCGATCCATACAACCGATCTACATCTAACGGAACAATATTAGCATGATAAAACTCATCTTCAAGCTCGATCTACTACCTCACTGTTACAATCGGATTGAATATTTAGGGTTTCTATCAATTTGATAATTGTATCAACAACTTAAATGTGTGTTAGGGTTTTTAATTTAAGATGATGAAAAGGAAAATGGTTTTGAGTGTTTTTTGTGGGTTTTATGAGAAGATCAAATAAAATGACGAGTTTACCCTCACATGTTATGCATGTGAGGGAATTTAACTGATTCAAGTAACGTGGTTAGTTGTAAAGGATTGAACCAGCAACAAAAATAAACTTAAAGGATGTTTTTAGCAAGATTTAAACATTAAGGATGAAACCTGCAAGTTTGATGAAAGATAAAGGACGTTTTGTGCAATTTACTCTATTATTATGTCATCAAATGTCGTGTGAGACTATGTGTTGTGGAGGGGTGCAACTTTTTTATTGTTTTAATCATTAGTTTTCTTATTATATTTAATATTTTAATTTGTAATTAAATACTAAAAGTTGCTATTACCACTATAAAAAAACAAAAAAAAGTCATTATTATTAAAAGAAACACAATACACATGCGGAAACGTACGCAAGTTGACATATAGTGAGCGTACACTTTTGTAACGCTGTGAAACCGGGTTTTTAAACCGGGTTTTTCTCTAGCATCGTTTCTTTGTTGGAAAAAAATCATATGCTTGCCCCAAATCTCCAACTATTCTTACATAAAGTTGTCGATTCATGCGAAAACGTCGCCTAAAAATAGTTGCATCGTAAATGGAATCTTCACAAAAATAGTCACGTACTAGACGTTCATTAGCAGCCTCAAGATCCCGTTAAAATGACAGTCGTCTTGTTAATGGATGCGAACTAGAACTACTTTGCAGGCCTACATGATCAGTTAAGAACTCCATTGTTAATTTGCAGGCCTCTGTGAAAAGCTCGTCTTCCTCCGAGTTAGATGACGACAATAAGAAACCCATTCTTTAAATAATATATCTGAAGATTATTTAGAGTAGTGTAGAAACTTGAAGAGTAGAATTTGATGTATATTTTTTAATGGAATAGAGTGTATGCAATGTGGAAAAAAAAATTTTGTTTTTTTTTTTTTTTTTTGAATTGAATGGTTTTAAATATGTGGTGAAAATTCTGTCTTTTTTATTTTTATATGGCTGCAACGGCTGGGGGGTCTTTATGCATTCCATCAAGCCCCCTCCCCATGCCTACAATGGAGCCTCGTTGTGGCGGTGTTTGGAACCCTTTGACGCCCAACTAAAGCCCGCAACACATGGTCTAAGTAAAAGTATATTTATACACAGTGACAGATCCAGGATTTTTTTTCAATGGGATCCATTTTTTCCGGTGTTCCAAATTTTCACAACAAAACGTTAAAATATCCGGGTTGGTCGTCGTTCAGGTCGGGTTAGAGCGAAGAACATATAACAAGAATATATAATTATTATTCATCAGAAAACACACAATAAAAATACGATGTCATTCTAATTTCTTAACTTAATATTCATAGTAACAAATCCTTAAACAAATAAACAAGTAACAAAATTCAAGTTATAAAACTAAAAGATTATTTAGTTTTACGTCTAACGAGTCTGTTTGTTTCCACCTTTTATTATTTAAGAAGAGAAAAATGTCTGGATAGTCCCTGTGGTTTCGCATTTTTTCACCTATAGTCCCTATCTTTCTAAAACTACTTGAATAGTCCCTGTGGTTTTCCGTTTTGTTCTCGGATAGTCCCTGGGTCTAACTTCAGTTACTTTTCTCTGTTAAGAGGGGTGTGAAATGACAAAAATACCCTTTCTTAAAAGGCCAAACCATAGGGACTATCCGGGCATCTTCTTCATTTATATATATACACACAACTATCTTCTCTCTCTATTCCTCTCTCTACCATTCTCACACACAGAGATCTCTCTCTCCCACCTCTCAACACCTTCACCACCGTTGATCAACCCGCCACCACCACCATCAACCTGTCACCGCCACCACCATCACCTGTACAATCTTATTCATATACACACACCTCCGATTTCGAAGATGAGCAAGAGAGACAGAGATGGCGGAGGTCACCGGCCAGCCACAACCACCCACAACATACCTAAATCAGTGGCGGAGGTGGCATGTGGTGTCGTCGGATTGCTGGTTTGAGCACAGAGAGACATAGATCGAGAGAGAGGGTGAAATCAGAGAGTGATGGTGATGATCGGAACACAATGGCAACGACAGAAAACGACGAGTCGTCGGACCGACGACCAAAAGCACCGACAATGGCGGCGGTGGTGATTCGGCTCCCAGATCCAGCAGGTTCGATTCTGATTGGTTCTTGGTTCAGGTTTTTCAAGTGAGTTTCGAGTTTTATTTGGGTATTTCGAGCTCGGGTCGGATACGGTCAAGTCGAAGATGACCTCCGGCCGCTGAGTTATGGTGGTTCTGTGATCGGTTCAGGCACGGTATAGTCTCGGCTCAGTTGGTTCAGTTGCGGGTCAAATCCGATAGGTTCCGGGTCAGATTTGTTACGGATGCAACTGTGAACTAAAGTGTTGATTATGCCAAAAATCTGTAGTGACTATTTGATTATGTGAACTTGTTCTTTTTTATTCTGACATTAAATCCCAAATACACATAATGCGACAATATAATGGCGGGCCAGTGGTGATGGCAGGTGGTCGTCCGATGGTGGGCCAGTGGTGTTTGCAGGTTGCAGGTTGCAGAGACAAAGAAACAAATAGGAAGGGGATGAGTGGGGGGTGATGATGGCAGGTTGCAGGTTGCAGAGATCTCTGTGTGTGAGAATGGTAGAGAGAGAGGAATAGAGAGAGAAGATAGTTGTGTGTATATATATAAATGAAGAAGATGCCCGGATAGTCCCTATGGTTTGGCCTTTTAAGAAAGGGTATTTTTGTCATTTCACACCCCTCTTAACAGAGAAAAGTAACTGAAGTTAGACCCAGGGACTATCCGAGAACAAAACGGAAAACCACAGGGACTATTCAAGTAGTTTTAGAAAGATAGGGACTATAGGTGAAAAAAGGTGAAACCACAGGGACTATCCGGGCGTTTTTCTCATTTAAGAAACTCTAGATTTGAATTAGATATAGATTTGAATTAGATTTATAAAAATAACAGAAAAAATAAGGTATACAAGGATTGAACCCATAACCTATTGTTAGTAAAGAGGGGGGTTTACTACTAGACCAGCTTTTTTTTATCCACCTCATTATATTTATGGGGCCCGCTCTATATGAGTCCGCCTCTGTGTATACACAATCGCCATACATGGCTAGTTTAATGAAAAACTTCATGTAAAGCATTAACATAATAAATACATATTTGGTGGTAAGCAATTTATGTTATTTTGTTTAAAAATTTTATCCACCTCAAAACTATTACACATTTGGAGTGTCACTATTCCAAATTTATATATACCAACAATTACCAAGCTAGGTGACTGGTTGGGTCATGTGACACCAATTATTTAGTTTTTGTTTCTTTACCTGGTAATAGTATAAAATGAGGAAGCTTTAGATTTTCTGTAAAAAGGTCCCATGTAAGCCATCAAACTTAAGAGACTTCACAGTTGGGTTCAAGAATCAAAATATAGTTCTTAAACTGATAAAGGTCATGCAATTGAAATGGAAAACATCAATATTCAATACATCAAGTCATCAAAGTTTAAACATATTAATTTAAGTTCATAAAATGTCAACTACACTCAGACTAAAGGGTATGGGGGCCGGCTAGCCCCGGCTTGGACCGGCGCCGGTCCCCCACACCATCCCCCTCAGGCCTAAACGGCTCCCACGAACCGATTCAGCCGGCCTCTCTCCTCTCTCCTTATCACACATACATCTATACATACATACATATATATATGTAAAGGGGTTCATCCCCCACCCCCCTAGGTTCATCCCCCACGAGCCGATCCTACGTGGCGCCTACGTGGCGGCTCATCCCCTCCAAGTCCATCCTCACCATACCCTTTAGTCTCATTAGGATGGCTAACTTAGAGTATGGCGGCCTTCAATCCATGCCAAGTGGCATCCTATCAAGCAACAATACATGTTCAACCTAAAATGAGTGTTAGACCACCCGTAGTGGGGCGTGATTTTTAAAAATTTTTCAAAAAAAACGCCGGATAACGCCCCCCCTCCCACTACACCCGGCGTTTCCGGGCGTTATATTTGAAAAAAAAGCACACCGGCGTTTTCTTTATAACGCTTAATTTGGTTTGTTGATTGGTTGACCAACCAATCACCACTCACATGTCTGACAAGGTATTATTGGAATAATACTAGAGAGAGGGGGATCATGCATGTGGCCAAAAACCTTTTTTAACTCACTGACAACTTTTGAATATAATATGTATTTCGTTTGTTTTGTTTTGTTTTTTTTTTTTTTTTTCATTAAAAATAATATGGGCGTTATTGGCATAATGCCCCACTACGCCACTTTTGCTATAATGCCCCATCGCTGACTAGGACGCCACGTGTCGGATAATGCCCCATGGTGGGGGCATTATAACCCACTACCACTACACATGGTCTTAAAACAGTCAGTTTTGCTGAGTGAGTTTTAGTTTAACTTAAAAACATCAAATTGTTATATAAGTAAAAATAACTTTTAGAAAACTGTCACAAACCATGCTAAACCTAAAAATTAATCATGCACGCCACATCAATAAATAATAAACACATCAATTTGTGAGGCGAACTTCACCATCAACTACTTGTCACGAAGTCAAGCAAGCTTATACCAACATAAGACTTTATCAATCATCAATATATGCTATAGTAACGCATTCACAGGATCTATCGATACATATCTAGTAACAAATACTAAACATCAATAATTCTAGCAACAAGTGCTAGATGTCAACAGTTTATCGTCAATTCTTTAGCATTCGTTTACCTAACCACAATCACATAACATCAAATTTTGGAACATTAAGTATAGGCACATAGTAGCTATCAAGCTCATCAAATGTATAAATATATTATTTCATGCATATCTGCCAAAGATAGTAGAGAAAGGGGCATCTAGAACTCACCTAGGAGTTAGCTTCTTTACTGTATACAGTGTATACAATATGACCCTTGAACTCTTAGTCAACTAGTCAAAGATGCATATAAAACCATATTAACTTTTTGCATCAATATAACCTAGTGAAATTTGGGGCTTTTCGTAAGGAATGCCCCATGCGAAATGTGGCTTTTCTCTAAGGCAACATTTCGTTCCACACATAATAAATGTCTTTACAAAAATATTTAGTATATTTAACTTTTCATGAACTATACATTTCACTAGAACACATCCAGTGAAATGTGCTACTTTCGTGCTAAGTTATGCTCGCGAAAGGTGGGGGAAGTACCAAAAAACCCTAGTTGGCAACAATGGCAGTTGTGATCAGAACCAATTTTGTCAACATCAAAACCTAAACTTTTATGTTGGAAAAGCATAAGGATCAACCAATAACATCATTTAAAACTTTACACATATGAACTTTTACGTGATTCTTATCTCTTTTTTGCGAAAATCCTAGCCTGAGCTTGAATGCTTCAACCAACGCATTAACCTCTAACACATTCCTTAATGCTCGATAAGATGTCAGAATGCTTTTGTGATCATTCCCTTCGATCCCACGCAAGTAAATGGTGCAAACATAATTCGATTTCACTCTCACTCCAGGTTTCTCTCTCCAAGGTTGGTGCAGAGCCGGCCCATTGGGCTTATGAACCTAGATCCAGGCCTAGGGCCACCAAATTTGAAGGGCCACCAGTTTTCTAACTGATTTTCTTTATATTAGGCCCATTTTAGCATATTAGGCCCTAATAGCTAATCATAAACCTAATAACCCAAGCGTATCTCTCATCTGTGGACTGTGAACAATGAAAGCACGGGTGTAGAAGCCAAAGCGGCCCTATCGACTATCATCATATCGATCAGAACACGTGCAGGGGAATCGAGCAATGAGCAATCAAAGTGTCCAGGCGATAATCATGGCATCAGGAGCGACTCTGCATCATCGCACAGGGTAAGTAACATTTAACAGGAACAAGAACACAATTTCGAACCATTATCCATCTTCTAAAGCCTTTAATCTTTGACATGCGCTCTGCGTCTCTGCAACAGGAACATGAACACAATTTCCAACTTGGAAGTTGGAACAGGAACACACTGAAACCATTTGTGATTTGGCACTCAGACTCTTTCTGTGGCTCTCACTCAGGTTAGACATTCACACCCTCATTTGTTGAATAGGGAACTAGGGTGTATTTGTCTATTTGAATCTCTTGTTTAGGGATTATATGCTTATTTCATTATTTGTTGATTTTACGTTGTTAAATTAGGGCTAATTTGCAGATTTCAGTTTGTTATTTAATCTCTTAAATAGATTTATATTTTAACAATATCACATCGAATCCGAACTTTTGAATCTGGTTATGCAAAAAGACAAAAAAAAAAAAACGAAAACAAGACACGTTGATTGAATCACAAAAGGGAGCACTTCTATATATGTTGAAAATGATACTTTTGCAAAAGGGCCACCACTTCGTTATGCAAGAAGCCAAAAAAAAAAACGAAAACAAGACGCTTTAATTAACTACACCAATTATAAACTTTTTAGTTTATAATTGCCGGTCCCAAGCCCGGATAAAGGATGAGGGTTTTGTTACTAAATATGTTGAAAATGATACTTTTGCAAAGGGCCACCACTTCGTAGTTCGATTAGGGCCTCTGAAAACGTAGGAACGGCTCTGGGTTGGTGATGAAGGTTTGGAAATAAGGAGGTTGATTCAAGCCTCATTCCCATAATATGGTTTTCTATAAAATTATCATTATGCTCTTCATGGGCCATGCTATGTTATTTCGCAAGTTTGGGCTTTTAATCATGGTCGTTTTTTTTCAAATCCATTCCATTTATTTTATCTTCTTAAAATATTGGGATGCTTGCTACATCCCATTGCGTAGCACGAGTATAGCTACCAATTCTAATTCTAATTAATTTCAAAGTATCAAGTAAAAATCACAACTACATATATTTTAAACAAGTTAGGAGATTTTTAATGTAAAATATTTAATTTTTTTATATTAAATAATATATATATATATAGAGAGAGGGGTTAACGTACATTAAGTGTTATCGTACATCACATACGCGAAGCAGGGAACCGTCCGATCAGGCACTAATCACGCATGGGACACAAAATAACGCATGGGATCCTTTTTTTTGACCTAATCACGCATTGGAACATAATTACGCAAGTTCATTTTGTCAAACCTTGCTAATAATAACGCATGGAACATAATTACGCAAGTTCTATTGTTTGTCGCGTACGATAACGTATGATAAGCCTTTTTGTACATTATACTTATTCTATATATATATATGGTGGGGTTCTAGAGTGAACACTGATGTATTTGTGAACTGAGTGAATAAATCTTGGCCATTGATTTACACATGTGGATGGCTAGGATTTCATCATCAAATCGTAAAATACACTAGTGTATTTCATCTTCAAATCCTCGCCATTGGTCTACACACATGTATGACCAGGATTAGTTCGTTCAGTTCGCAAACTACACTAGTGTTGACTCTTGAACCTAATCCTATATATATATATAGGGTTGGGTTATATGGAAAACCCCATCTTTTTTAGAAAACCTTGGAAACTCAACCTCATCCATTGATTGTGTTTGATCAATGGCTCTACTTTTTTTGGGTAATTATTAGATTTAAAATAATTCTTATACAAAAGCTAGTACAACTGCAAGGGCAATTTGGGTAGTGAAAAAGGGGCTTTTTGACCATTGAAAATAACCCACTCCACTTCCCTATGCAGTACCATCAAATCACCAACTCTTTCTCTTACCTCTTTCTCTTTCCTCCCCCACCCCACAAACGTGAAGAAGAACAAGAAGAAGATGATCTCATTTCAGAATTCAAATATCTACTTTCAAGATTCCAAGAAACACTAATCTCAGATCTAAAAGTGATCTCAAGAAACACTAATCCCAGATCTTTTAGAGAGAGAATGATGGCAGGACAAAAGTTTTTAGAGAGATGATTTTTTTGTTTTAGAGAGAGAAACAACAATCTTCATCATGTTCATCTATAACACCAAGAACACACATACAAGTGTGTGAGAGAGAAGAAGTTTGAAGTATGCTGTTTTAGAGAGAGAACGATGACAAGATGAATGTTTTTAGAGAGAGAAAGTTGATGTTTTAGATAGAGAAACAACAATCTTTATCACAAAGACACACGCATGAGTGTGTGTGTGTGTGTGAGAAGAAGGTTTGAAGATCTTCTTCGTGTTCATCGGACGGTTATGGATCCGGTAAGTGTTCTTGAAATATCATTTCACACTTGATTTTTTGTTGAAATGGTTGTTAATATGTTTTTGTGTGCTGAAAGTGTTTTAGTAATGGTTAATGTTCATGTATTTTAAATAAATCAAAAACTTTAGGATGAGATTTTGAACGGGTTTTTTTTGTTGGTTAGGTTGCTTGTTAGGGGTTTTTGATCTTAACAGTAGCTGTTTTTTTGTTGGTTTGGGTTGCTTGTTTGGGTTTTTTATCTGAACAGTAAGTGTTTTTTTGTTTGGTTGCTTGATTCGCAGACTCAAGCCCATAACATGTGTTAAGCCCCCTGTTAGAATGTTATATAACGTGTTTTGATTTACAGAAACAAACCCATAAAGATATTCAATTGACAAGCTGGATGGATATAGGCGAAGTTAATGCGTGTTCTAGTAATGGTTAATGTTCATGTATTTTAAATAAATCCAAAACTTTAGGATGAGATTTTGAACGGGTTTTTTTGTTGGTTTGGTTGCTTGTTTCGGGCTTTTGATCTTAACAATAATTGTTTTTTTTGTTGGGTTGCTTGATTTACAGAGACAGACCCATAACATGTGTTAAGCACCTGTTAGAATGATATATAACGTGTGTTGATTTACAGAAACAGATCCATAAAAGATGTTCAATTGACAAGCTGGATGGATGTAGGCAACGTTAATGCGGGGACATTGAATAAGTCACATCCTTTGGGAAAGAAGTCTTCGTTCATTTATAACATGTGTTGGTGGTTCATGCTGTAACAGAACACCATGATGTAACCTGACATGTGTTCATGTATAACATGTGTTAAGCCCCTGTTAGAATGATATATAACGTGTGTTAACCTTTTGTTAATTAAAAAAAACAAGTAATATCTATTTTATTTTTGTTGATGTTTAAAATATCCGATAATGTGGATACTGAGCGTAAAACTTGTACAAGTAATAAATGTACAAGTTAGTATGTAACGTGTAATATGAAACGAGCCATTTATGGTAACACATGTACCGGTAATTTTGGAATATATAATATGAAACGGGTCATTTGTTTTGCACATTTTCGAATGTATAACATGTGTTAAGCCACTGTTATAATCTTTTTGTAACCTGACATGTATTCATGTATAAGCTAGTGGTTTACAAAACACCATGATGTGTATATACTGATCTAACATGTGTTACAATTTGTCTGTTCGGAACATGTAATTGCTTAACATGTGACAAAGGTGAAAACAGTCGACGGGGGCGATGAGTTTAATGGCGAGCTTAGTTAATATCGTAATCTTGTTGTAACCCCACTTGTATACATATGATAATGTAACCATCCATTATAACCCGACTTGTATTCATGTATATGAAAGTGGTTTGCAAAACACCATGATGTGCATGTACTGATCGTAACACGTGTACAAGTTAATAATTTAATATGGAACATACAAGTTAATATTGTAACACCGTATACCTGGGATAACATGTGTTAAGCCTCTGTTATAATCTTGGTTTAACCCAACATGGTGTCATCTATAAGCTAGTGGTTTCCAAAACACCATGATTTGTATATACATACTGTAACATGTGTTACGCGCCTGACATGTATAACGTATGTTAAGCCTCTATTATAACGTGTGTTAAGACTTACAGAATGGATGCATAAACTCCAATAGTAACTTAATAACAACATAGTATACCTGATATAATGTGTGTTAAGCCTCTTTTATAACGTGTGTTAAGACTTCCAGAATGTGTTAAGTCCATACCGTTTTAACATCATGTACTAGACAAAACAATAAGAGTCTCACATTACATATTACTAGTAAACGAAAATACATAGCACTAAGAAAAATGGTGGGCCGTTTACTATACCCATAACGGTATAACTGATATAACGTGTGTCAAGACTCTATTATAACGTGTGTTAAGACTTTCAGCAAGTTACACATAACATGTGTTAGAGATTAATGTACTGGTAAACTTGTAAAAAGCTACATTGCCTACAAGCAAGTTACACAAAAATGGATGCATAGAGCCCAAAAGCAACACAAAAATGCTGAGGTCGACTTCAGGGCAGAAGTTCGAAAGGCCAGAACATTTTTAACAACACGTCCTAGACAAAATAATAAGAGTCTCACATTACATATTACTAGTAAACGAAAACACAGATCACTAAGAAGGGGTGGAGCTTCCATTGACGGTCTGTCTTTGCTGTTTATCTGCTACCTTTGCTGACTCATCTCTTGCCTGAAATTTTAAAGTCAACAGGAGTACCGTTGACATTGTGATGACCCCGTTTTAAGAGCACGGGACATCTATACGCAATGTCGGGTCCTATACGGGCTGTGCTCGGGTTGTGAACGAATTGCTTGGTAGTGAATGAAACCTTCCTTGATATTTTGGTAAGATCAAGGTTGTAATTCTCGACAAGGTCATGATTATGAGTATCATTGAAACTCAGCACTGTGAATGTGTGATTAAAGATTGAGACAAGAATGTTCGCCTTACAAGCACAATTTCTCTTTTGCTTTGGTTTCCTATATTTTGAGCAGCGAAGATACTTGTGAGTGGGAACTCCACTAAAGGCTTTGGTTTCACCTCTTTTTATTTGAAAACGACCTTCGTATGCATATAGCTCGTACATGGATATAACATCCTCAAATGTTGGATAAGATTTCCCACACACGGGTAAGAAATTCTCAGCAACGATAGGAATCCATGACCGGGTCCCCTGATTCGTGTTAGAAACGGATGATGGTGGCATTGTTTCTGCATCAAAAATACACATGGGAAGAAAGACATGAACATCAATAACAGTATTTATAAATGCGGGTATGCGTATGAAAATACGTATGAATGCACATGGGAAGAAAGACATGAACATTGAACATTAATGGTGGAACTCTTACAAAAAGTGTTAGGAAAGATGAAGAACATTTGAAAGTTATCTTTATTAAAAAGGAAAAAGTAAAAAGAAATGGTGGCTTGATGTGATGTAACATGCAATAATGATGTTGGTCAAAATGAAGTGGAATAAGATCTTTTGATATGGTGGTTAAAGGTAAAATTACCTAAACACCCTCAAGATCTAAAAGATAAATCTGGAACTGATGGTATACGTGGGCAATTCTAGACCATGTGATGGGTTTTCATAGTTTTCTCAAAATAAAGGGTTTTCTCCCTAGCATTACCATATATATATATATATATATATATATATATATAGGGTGGGGTTCATTGGGGAACACCAAAAAAGTGGGGAACCAGGGAACAGGGGTATTTTTGTCCAACTATATTTCAAATTAAAAAAAGCGGAGAAACCATCACCCACATACCTAACTGCATCTTCTCAATTCTCCAGCCCTAAATCCTCCACCGTCGCTTCTCCGCCGCACTTCTCCGGTCGCCGCCGCTCCTCCACTTCACTCTCCTACACTCAATCCTTCTTTAAATCCTTCAATTCTCACACACTCTGTTCTTCTTCTTCTTCTAATCGAACTTGCAGAGGCATTGTCGCCATGGCTGGCTCTGGGAAGCTCTAACTACTTTTATAATTCGGTGTGTATTGATAGTAAATTCGTTCTCAGTTTCTATTTTCGCAGTCATGACCCCGTTCTTTTGTGTTTAATGTATTGTTCTTATACACAACACGAGTCTCAGGTATTAGATGATCATTTGTAGTAGAGGATTATTAACTATTATCTTTTGATTTTTGAATTTTCTATTTCAGCAAGTTAACAGTGATTTGTTTTTTTAGCAATGAAGTGAAGACAAAGAGGCTTCTCACTAGTCACATGAAGAAACAGAATCTCAGCTTGTGAAACAATTCAGGTTTACATGTAAAACTTTCCGTGTATGCTGATTTTTTGTTTTCCGTCATCCTATGTTCACATGTTAAATAGATAACGCGTATTACTTTTCTTAAAAGTTAATAATAAAAATTAACTAATTTGATTTGTAGAACTATAGTGATGCAACAAGTCCTTGGGAAGGAATATGTCTCCAAAATGCAAGAATATAGACAATGACTGCCATTGATATTTCAACATCTGAACCATCAATCCTACAAACGAGTGAGGTGACAACATCTTCACTCTATTTAGTTGTATTCTACGGATTGACACACTTATTAATAACTATTGTAGTTAGGTTGAAAAGACCAAACTGAGTAACTCTATGTAAATGCAACAATTTAAGCTTTTTCTTGGCCTAGGTAAACATCTCGAAAACTTTGTTAGAAGAAGGCGATCCGCTGGAAACACGCCATCGGCGCTGTTTAGTCTCGATTCTACCGCTGATGTTCTGTCTTGATTTCCCCACCGTTAATATTCAGATCTTCCGAATGTGCAAGGTTTTTTCAAGGTTATTCAGATGTTCCGAATGTGCAAGGTTTTTTCAAGGTGGTGGACTGATTTCGTTTTTCTTACGTAAGTGGTGATCAACGATTGCGTTTTTCATAACAAAAAATAGAGATGTTTAAAAAAGGTTGTGAAACTGGAAAGTATTTACTGAAGTTGTTGTTGGGCTAATCAATTTTGCTTGCGGGATATGGGTCCATGAGTCAGTGGGTCAGTAGGCTAAAAGGGTCAGAATTAGGTGAAAACTTGCAGCAGGAATCATTTTTATTTCTGTTCTATTGGGTCAAATAGTGGGTTAAAGTCACTGGTTTGTTTCCTGGCTTCTAGAGATTTTGTTTCATGTTTGCATAGTAGGAATCTAGGTCTTTGTTTCGCTATTTATTTCCTACAAAGTTCTGTCTTGTAGCAGGTTCCAAATATATAAAAGTGTCAATCACAAAGGGTTCTTTTGATCAATTACTGATGTGTTTTGTTTGACTAATTCTACAATGGTGGCTTTGATATCCAACAATTAGTTAAGTAAAGGGTAACAAGCAAGTTTGTTCTATTGTTCATCATCTTATGATTTCAACGCGTGAAGATGTTTCAAGGATCTAATTGAAGTTGTTTATATTTAGTTTTATCTTTTTCAGAGTATAGTCATTGAAGAGTGGAAAAACAGAAAAAATAGAGTTTATAGATTGATTGTTTTTGTATTGTTTTATGTTTTGGGCTTAGTAATTTTTTATGTTCTTGAATTTAATATTATCAGTTTTCTTCTGGCAAATTTACACTTCTAAATGATTTTAAACATAGTTAGGGTTTCATAATCTGTTCAGAAAAGTTGTTTATTGTGTTAGTAGCCACTGGTGATTCAGTAGAATTGGAATATTTTGTACATGCGTTTTGGCGAAGTAAACAGAGATTTAAGATTGTGTGTTGGTGATAAGGGGTGGACCGGTGGTTAAGTATTGATAATATATGTTCGGTCAAGATCTTAAAGTTTGTTATTGGGAAAAACAATACTTTATTTATGGAACTAGTTAGTACTAGGGGCGGGCTTCGATCAGTGCATAATTGTATGATTGCTTCCAGGGTTTAGTTACTAATATAGGTTCATGAATTCATTTTGGAATCTGTAGAGATGGTTGTCTCTTAAATCCATTATTATGCTCGTTATTTTGATTAATTTTCTATGACAAACTAGGATAAATGATGAACATAATTCAATGAAGGCAACCCATTAGTTGGTTATGCTTTAGTTCTTTTTTTCTTCATTCATTCACTAAGGTCGGTTAATGGTTTTTAGTTCGTTTCTTCATTATTCCTCTCTTTTTTTAAAAGTACATTTTGATGTTTATATGCAGTTCCTATAGGGGGATTCAGCCCCGAAAGCACCACCAGCAAGTAAAGAAGTGGTTGTAAAGCTTCCTGTAATCACTTTTACACTGAAGACACTGGACAAGATGGGAGCATATGCCAAATGTGCAATTTTGTAAGGAGAATTTGCTGGTAGCCGACATTATGCAAGAGATGTCGTGCAAGCATACATTTCATCCTTCTTGCCTTAAGCCATGGCTGGTTAGTTGTTACACTTCTTTTACTCATTATCATCCTTACGCATTGGTAGATATTGCAACATAAGGCTGGTTAAGCAGGACGGGCAACGGGTCAAAATGGGTTCGGGATGAAATCATTATTTTTAGTACAAGTGGAAACGAATTGGGTTGAGTTAGGTTGACCCACAAACACTTCTTTTGTCCATTTTTAGTCTTTTTATATATACTTAATGTATTAGCTAAGTTTGCTATAGTTAATAACTGTTTTTTTAATATAAGCTAAATAATATGATATTTGAACTTAAACCACCACACCAGAGAGCTCGTGTTTTAATCCGTGAGTGGTTGTTAACCATAACCGGGCTATGGTTACAATTTCCCTCATCGAAGTACTCTTAAATATTTGATCCATTTCAATGGCTGCTATCAATATGTTTGACCCGTTTCCTTTTAGCAATTTTTATTAGGCTAGTTTGACCCATTTAAGATAAAACACCCGACCTTGCTACCTATACTCACATTTATGTACTTCATAATTGCAGATTGTAAAAATTTTCATGGATCCAAAGACAGTTGATGGTGAAATTTGTGTACCCAAAGAACAAAGAAAGACGCTATGCACAATAGGATGACCATCGAAGCATTAATGGAGAAAGCTAGGTCTCAAGATGTCTAATCATTGACTTAAGCTATAAACACTATATTTCGCATGTGAATCATGTTAGGATAACTCGGGTATTTAATGCTTTACATTTTAATTCTTAAGTGGAATTATATAAGGTTAATAATTTTACCAAATTATTAATTTTAATATTTTGAGCCCGTGTATACTCCATTTCCTTCTTCTGGCTACACAAATGCTCCAAACCCTACCATATCTATCCTCACACAAACATTATTTTAATTTTTTTTAACTCTAATCCGAAATTCAATATATAATGTGGTCAAATAAAGTTGAACCGAATCTAATTGATCAATGCAAACTCTCATTTCATCATCATACTCAATAAATCCCATCAAATGCAAACTCTCATTTAACATGTTAAATTTATTTATTTTAGTCCGCATAGACTTTATTTCCTTCTTTTGGTAAGACAAATGCCACAACCTTCCAAATCCATCCACACGAAACTTTATTTCAATTTTTTGAACTATAATATGAAATTCAATATATAAAGACTATCATTTAACATATTTAACATTTAACATGTTAAATTTATTTATTTTAATATTTTGAGCATGTGTATACTCCATTTCCTTCCTCTAGCTACTACACAAATGCTACAAACCCAACCATATCTATCCTCACACAAACGTTATTTTAATTTTTTTTACTCTAATCTGAAATTCAATATATAATGTGGTCAAGTAAAGTTGAACACAATCGAATTAATCAACGAAAACTCTCATTTAAAATGTTAAATTTGTTAATTTTAATATTTTTAGTCTGCATAGACTCTATTTGCTTCTTCTGGCTACACCCTACTCTCCTAAATCCATCCTCACACAAAACTTCATTTTAATTTTTTGAACTCTAATACGAAATTCAATATATAATGCTGTCAAATAAAGTCTCTCATTTAGCATGTGAAATTTATTTATTTTAATATTTTGAGACCGGGTATACTCCATTTCCTTCTTCTGGCTACAGAAATGCTCCAAACCCTACCATATGTATCGTCACACAAACATTATTTTAATTTATTAAACTCTAATCCAGAATTCAATATATAATGTGGTAAAATAAAGTTGAACCGAATCTAATTGATCAATGCAAACTTTCATTTAACATGTTAAATTTATTTATTTTAATATTTCGAGTACGCATAGCTTCTATTTACTTCTTCTAGTTACACAAATGCCCTACCCTCCCAAATCCATCCCCACACAAAACTTTATTTTAATTTTTTGAACTTTAATACCAAATTCAATATATAATGCGGTCAAAAAATGTCTCTCCTTTAACATTTAACATGTTTAAATTTATTTATTTTAATATTTTAAGCTCATGTAAACTCCATTTCCTTCTTCTGGCTACAGAAATCTCCATAACCCTTATTTAAGATGTTAAATTTATTTATTTTAATATTTTGAATCCGCATAGAATCTATTTCCTTCTACTGGCTACACAAATGCCCTACCCTCCAAAATCCATCCTCACACAAACTTTATTAAATTTATTTTTATTAATATTTTGAGCCCACATAGACTCTATTTCTTTCTTCCTACTACACAAGTCCCTCAAACCCTATCAAATCCATACTCGCACAAACGTTATTTTAAGATTTTTTAACGCTAATCCGAAATTCAATATACAATATGGTCAAATAAAGTTGAACCAAATCTAACTGATCAATGGATACTCTCATTTAACTAGTTAAATTTACTTATTTAAATACTTTGAGTCCCCGTAGACTCTGTTTCCTTCTTCTGGCTACAGAAATGCCCTACTCTCCTAAATCCAGCCTCATAAAAAAACTTTATTTTAATATTTTTAACCTTAACACGAAATTCAAAATATAATGCAGTCATATAATGTCTGTCATTTAACATTTTACATGTTAAATTTATTTACTTTCATATTTTGAGCCCGCATAAACTGCATTTCCTTCTTCCTGCTACACAAATTCCCCAAATCCATACTCACACAAACGTTATTTTATTCTTTTTAACTCTAATTCGAAATTCAATATATAATGTGGTAAAATAAAGTTGTTAAATTTACTTATTTAAATACTTTGAGTCCGCATAGAATCTGTTTCCTTCTTCTGGCTATAGAAATGCCCTACCCTCCTAAATCCACCCGCACAAAAAAACTTTATTTTAATAAATTTAACTATAATACGAAATTCAATATATAATGCAGTCAAATAATGTCACTCATTTAACATTTGACATGTTAAATTTATTTACTTTAATATTTTGAGCCCGCATAAACTGAATTTCCTTCTTCCTGCTACACAAATTCCCCAAAAGCCCAAAAACATCGGTTTGTAATTCGGAAAAACAACTTAACTCTGTTAAGCTATTTTAACGGCGGACTATTTTACAAAAAAAAAAATTGACCAGTTCGGATTATTATCGATCAATAACTGACTTGGGATTATTATCTGCCAAATTGAGTTAGGTGAGATTATTTATTTCCAATTATCCTTTATTTTAATATATTGAGCCTACATAAACTTCATTTCTTTCTTCCAGCTACACAAATGCCCAAAACCCCACCAAATACATTCTCGCAAAAAAACTTTATTTTTATTTTTTGAACTCTATTCCTAATTTCATTATATAATTTGGTCAAATAAAGTCGAATTGAATCTACTTGATAAATGTAAACTCTCATTTAACATGTTAAATTTATTTATTTTATTATTTTGAGCACGCATAGACTCTATTTCCTTCTTCCCATATCACAAATCATCCAAATCCCACCAAATACATTCTCACACAAAACTTTATTTTAATATATTGACTCCAACCCGATATTCAATATTTAATTTGGTCTTATAAAGTCGAATCGAATCTAGTCGATCAATGCAATCCCTGATTTAACATGTTAAGTTTATTTGTTTTAATATATTTAAGAAGCATAGACTCGATTTCCTTCTTATTGCTACACAAATGCCCCAAACCCTACCAAGCATGCTTTTTATTTTTTTGATTATGAATTTTTTTATTAAAAGGTTTCTACATTTATTTATATACAAAAGATCCGAAAAATAATAATTTTTAACATGTTAAATTAATTTTTTATAATATATTTAACATATTAAACGAATGGTTTTTCGGTTTACCGCATTACCCTCATTCATTATTTAATTTGTTTTTTTTTTACTTTTTTGAAGTTTTTATATATGAAGATGTCTTGAAACCATTCTAATAAAAAACATTTTTTGTAAAAAAAGTTGTTACCTTTGTTAAAGTGTTTTTAAGCATGTTTTTACTTTTTAGTTTTTTGTTTATTTTTAATTAAAAAGGTTTCTACAGTATTAATATATGCAAAAGATCTGAAAATTTAAAAAACATAATTTTTTAACATGTTAAATGAATTTTTAATGATATATTTAACATGTAAAATGAATGATTTCTCGATTCTCACATTTTTTTGGTGTTCTCCATGGATTCAAACCTTCGTTCACACTTTTAAAAAACATTTTTTTTTCAATTTTTTTTCAATTTTTTTTAAAATTTGTTCATATTAAGATGTGTTGAAGCTATTCTAATAAAAAAACATTTAAAAAAAAAATTGTTACATGTTTTAAAGTGTTTTTTAACCATAATTTTAGTTTTTATTTTTTGGAGGCTTTTGCATGTATTTACATGAAAAAGAGCCAAAAATTAATAAAATGAATTTTGTATGACATATTTATCATGTTCAAGAACTGGTTTTGTGGTTCCCACATTTTTGGTGTTCCCCATTGAACCCAACCCTTGTTCACTATTTTAGAAAAAAAATTGCATATAAAGATGTGTTGAAGCCATTCTAATAAAAAACATTTTTGTAAAAAGTAATTTATTACCGTTTTTGAAGTGTTTTTTTAGGCATGTTTTTATTTTTTATTTTTTGACTTTTTTTGTTAAAAAAGGTTTTGATAGTATTTATATGCAAAAGAGCCAAAAATTAAAAAAAAATAATTTGAACATATTAAATTAATTTTATATGATATATTTAACATGTTTGGTCAAAAAAGTCGAATTGTGTTTAATTGATTTATAAAAATACTCATTTAACATGTTAAATTTATTTGTTTTAATATTTTGAGCTCGAATAGACTCCACACGAAACTTATTTTAATATTTTGAACTCTTATCCGAAATTTAATACATAATTTGTTCAAATAAAGTTGAATTGAACCTAATTGATTAATGTAAACTCTCATTTAACATGTTAAAGTTTTTATACAAAACTTATTTAAACGTCAAACTCATGGTATATCTTCTATGCGAAGAATTATGTGGTTTTCGTAGTAAACTATTTAAAACATGTTCTGAAAAATTTAAAAACTTGAACCTAGTTTTTAATAAAACTATTAAATAAAAGAGACAATATTTAAGATATAAAGGTTAAACGAGTGATGTACATGTTACATGAATAAGTAATGGGTTGTGTTTGGGTATAGCGATTCAACCTGTCAACCTGACACGATTGATACCCCGACTGAAAATCATAAGTACATTTAATAAAAAAGAATTACATTATGAATCTACCATTAGTGAACCAATTAGAGAACATATCCCAGGTATACTAATATATTTGAGTGCCCATAACACGGTTCAAAATACATCACGAGAGCTGCTACTAATGACAAGGTAGCTACTATTTGATATACTCGTCTGTTGCTGCCTCTTAACTTAAGTCACAAGGTTGGGTCCGTCTCATCCAACTCCATATCACACCGTTTATCAACTGCATTAAATGAAAATCTAACCTTTTTAAAGGGTGCATATATCAACCAATTCTGATTTCAGGAACTAGGATATGACACCTGGATTGAACCGAAAAGAGTGCTTTTAAATGGTGCATATATCAACTGAAGTGCTTTGTTCTAGACCGAACGTAACAGGCAAGCTGCTCAGAAGCTTGAGAGCTACTCGATATCGGCTTGGTTAAAAGCTCGAAAAAGGTCGAGCTTTAGTGAGCCCGAGCCTGAAATACAAAGCTCGTTTAGGCTCGCCCGCCTAAACGAGCCCAAACACCATTTTATTTTTTATATACAATATAATAATAATAATAGTGATGATCACATTGGCGAGCCGAACTTTTAACTTTGATGTTGTGTCCCAAAATAGCTCGATCCGAGCTCGAGCTTTGGGTTTTACTCGCGAGCCGAGCTCGAGCTCAAATAAGTAGGCTCGAACCGAGCCGAGCTCGAGATTCATAAAAACATGACGAGCCAAACTCGAGCTCAGTCGAGTTCGGCCTTGGCCCGGCTCGTTTACACCCCAACTAGTGGCTTGAGCTTCTTGGGCCGCCTTTTGTTTTGTTTCCGTTTCTACCTGTACTTCAAATAAACTGTTTTTTATTTAAAAAATTTGGAGCTTTTGTATATAAGGATATGTAGAAGCCATTGTACTAAAAAAATCATTTTTGTAATTTTTTTACCTTTTATGTTATTGTGTTTTTAAGCATTTTTTGATTTTTTTTAATTAAAAGGGCTTCTAGATATATTTATACGCAAAAGCTTTGAATTTTCTTTTTGAAAAAATTCATTGTTAACATGTTAAATTAAATTTTTATAATATATTTCATATATTAAATACATGGTTCCCTGGTTTTGTATTTTTTTACGTTTTATTTAATTGTTTTTAAGCGCTTTTTTGAAATTTTATAAGCTTTTGACTTTCTTTTTTTTTTTAATAAAAAGGCTTCTAGATGTATTATATGTCAAAGCTCCAAAACGTTTTTTTGAAATTTTTTATTTTAACATGTTAAATTAAATGTTCTTTTTTTTATAGAATATTTTAACATGTTAAATTAAATTTTTATAAAAAAAAATTTTGAAAATTTTTTTTGAAATTTTTTATTTTTGAAATTTTTTTATTAAAAAGGCTTCTAGATGTATTTATTCCAAAACTTTTTTTATAATATATTTTAACAAGTTAAATTAAATTTTTCTAAAATATTTTAACATGTTAAATTTATTTTTTTTAGAATATATTTTAACATGTTAAATTAATTTTTTTAGAATATATTTTAAGATGTTAAATTAAATTTTTATAAAATATTTAAAATGCTAAATACATTGTTCCTTGGTTTTTAATTATTTTTACCGTTTATTAAATTTTTATAAAATATTTTAACATGTTAAATTAAATTTTTTTAGAATATATTTAATCATGTTAAATTAAATTTTTATAAAATATTTAAAATGCTAAATACATTGTTCCTTGGTTTTTAATTTTTTTTACCGTTTATTTAAGTGTTTTATGCATTTTGTGAAAAAAAAAAAACAATATATTTAACATGTTAAATATTTAAAATGCTAAATACATTGTTCCTTGGTTTTTAATTTTTTTTACCGTTTATTTGGTTCAAGTAACATGTTAAATCTATTTTTTATAATATATTTAACATGTTAAATATATGGTTCTCAATTTGTATTTTTTTACCTTTTATCAACTGTTTTTAAGAAGTTTTTTATTTTTGAATTTTTTTTATTAAAAAGGCTTCTAGATGTATTCATTCTAGAAATTTTTTAGAATATATTTTAACATGTTAAATTAAATTTTTATAAAAAAAAATTTTAGAAATTTTTTATTTTTGAATTTTTTTAGAGTTAATTACATAGTTAGTCCATGTGGTTTGCACAAAATAACATACTTAGGTACTAATAGTTTAAAATCACTTTTAGGGTATTAATTTTTCATTTTGTAACGTTTGGAGGTATTAACTTCTAAGGTGTTAACACAGTTAGTCCTTGTGGTTTGCACAAAATAACATACTTGAGTACTAATAGAATGTGATTTTAAACCTACAAATAACGTTAATACCTCCAAACGTTATAAAATGAAAAGTTAATACCCTATAATGTGATTTTTAACCTACAAATAACGTTAATACCTCCACAGGGACTAACTATGTAATTAACTCTTTTTTTTTTTATTAAAAAGGCTTCTAGATGTATTTATTCCAAAACTTTTTTTTATAAAATATTTTAACATGTTAAATTAATTTTTTTAGAATATATTTTAGCAAGTTAAATTAAATTTTTATAAAATATTTTAACATATTAAATTAAATTTTTTACAAAAAAAATTTTAGAAAATTTTTATTTTTGATTTTTTTTATTAAAAAGGCTTCTAGATGTATTTATTCCAAAACTTTTTTTAGAATATATTTTAACATGTTAAATTAAATTTTTATAAAATATTTTAACATGTTAAATTAAATTTTTCTAAAATATTTTAACATGTTAAATTAATTTTTTTAGAATATATTTTAACATGTTAAATTAAATTTTTATAAAATATTTTAACATGTTAAATTAATTTTTTTTAGAATATATTTTAACATGTTAAATTAAATTTTTATAAAATATTTAAAATGCTAAATACATTGTTCCTTGGTTTTTAATTTTTTTTACCGTTTATTTAAGTGTTTTATGCATTTTGTGAAAAAAAAACAATATATTTAACATGTTAAATTTTGTGAAAAAAAACAAAATATTTAACATGTTAAATATTTAAAATGCTAAATACATTGTTCCTTGGTTTTTAATTTTTTTTACCGTTTATTTGGTTCAAGTAACATGTTAAATCTATTTTTTATAATATATTTAACATGTTAAATATATGGTTCTCAATTTGTAATTTTTTTTACCTTTTATCAACTGTTTTTAAGAAATTTTATATTTTTGAATTTTTTTTATTAAAAAGGCTTCTAGATGTATTTATTCCAAAACTTTTTTTAGAATATATTTTAACATGTTAAATTAAATTTTTATAAAATATTTTAACATGTTAAATTAATTTTTTTAGAATATATTTTAACATGTTAAATTAAATTTTTATAAAATATTTTTTTAGAATATATTTTAACATGTTAAATTAAATTTTTATAAAATATTTAAAATGCTAAATACATTGTTCCTTGGTTTTTAATTTTTTTTACAGTTTATTTATGTGTTTTATGCATTTTGTGAAAAAAAACCATATATTTAACATGTTAAATATTTAAAATGCTAAATACATTGTTCCTTTGTTTTTAATTTTTTTTACCGTTTATTTGGTTCAAGTAACATGTTAAATCTATTTTTTATAATATATTTAACATGTTAAATATATGGTTCTCAATTTGTAATTTTTTTTTTACCTTTTATCAACTGTTTTTAAGAAATTTTTTATTTTTGAATTTTTTTTATTAAAAAGGCTTCTAGATGTATTTATTCCAAAACTTTTTTTTTTAGAAAATTAATTTTTAACATGTTAAATAGAATTTTTATAATATATTCAATATGTTAAATACATGTTCCCCACTTTTTCCAAGGTTGTCCATTGAACCCACTCCAACACAATATTATAAATTAGACGGATAAACACGAATTTTTATAAAGCATTGTCGATGGGTTTGAAGCCCTACGAGATGAATAGTCCAAGCTTAGGCACGACGACAGAAGAGGGAAGGGGTTCGAATACAAGTTTAGAGAGGCTACAAGCTTATTCACATACCTATAGTGGAAACTATGTCGAATCTACATAACAGGTCTAACTATAGTTTGGTACCCCTAGCCCTGGAGTCAAAGTTAAAAGACTCACTTGGACATAATAAAACTACAGTGCTTATGCCTGAGGACTTGCCATATAACCTCATTGTTCTTGATTTTGTAATGACTTTAGAATTCACCTGCAAAGAAAGCCAAGATCTGAGTATGAAAACAGATATACCTGGCATTTGCACAAACTATTAGAGCCTAAAATAAATATCTCATATTGAAAATGTGTTCTTAGCAATAAAAACATAAGAAAAGAATAGTAGAAAGTACTTCCCTATTAATTCCAGCATCAACAAATCTATCTAAAAGAAAAATAAAAGTTATGTGTTGCTTGAGTAATAAGAACTTACAGTGGGAGACCATATAAGTTGATGTTGCTTCAAAGTGGTACTGATACTTAGTGCAGAAATTACACATGTATGATGCTTATATGAAAGACGCCCAACCCATGTGAGTTCTTCCTCATGAAGAATCACCAACACCGGCTCAATGTAACCTATAAACTCAATGTTATCAGACTCATAACTCACCAAGAAACAAAAAAATTGAACATTAATCCAAACACATGCTCTTCAAATAACATGAATCAGGCGAAGTTAGTTATTAAAAAAACTCATCCTGCAGGACCAGCATCTTAACTAGGACTTAGAAGACTGAAACGAGTTCATACATGTTTAAAAAATTGAACATTCACAAAGATGAACTACAACCAAAAAATTGAAATTACCAGAAAAACTGAACCGAAACGAGTTCATATCTGTTTAAAAAATTATGACATGTAAAAATGACATCGCCTGATTTTTTTCTCATCCTTCGATTTTTACGTATAAAACGAGCATCACCATATTTTATTCTTGTCTTTAACACTAATAGGATCTATGTTAGATAGTTTTTTTTATGCCTGCAATTCTATTAAGCTCTACAATATCCTCTGTAGTAGTCATGGCTACCAATAAAATTGCTTTTATTCTGAACCACATGTTTAATAGCTCCATCATGTTCTCATAGTTAAAGTTTTGCAACCAAACTTCATGAATGGAAACTTTACTGTCAATAAAATTACCTCATTGCCGTTCAAAAAATAAAATAAATTACCACATTAATGTTGCTTGTTCCATAGTTGAAACTTCATTCAAAGGAAATATCAAAGTGAACGACTGATATTTCTATCCTTTTCATGAACTCAAATCCAAAATTCTTTGTTCAAATAAAGTCGAATATACTTGATCAATGCAATCTCTCATTTAACATGTTAAATTTATTTAGATTAACACTAAACCTTCAGAGTCGTCAACTTCGGGGCTATCTTCCTCATCACCACAACTGTTGGATCCGGCTGCAACTGCTACGGCTTCAATTGCTCATCGTTTCTGCTCCTAAACAACAAGCATCCGACGATGGTGGAGACGTAGCTACAGGCGACGATGGCGGAGTTTGAAACTACTCGATTTAGATGGCGGTGGTGCGAGTGATGGAGAAGGAGGCGGTGAAGAGAGATTCAAACTTGAAACAAACGACAGCGACGGTGATGTCAACCACCTCCACTGCTTTCGTCGGAAACACGATGGAGGATGATCGGAAGGATTAGAGGCAGCGGTGGCTCAGATTGAGAGGAGCGGAAAGGAAGATAACAGCATGTTGCAAAGGTAGTAATTCTGAATAAAACAGCATACTAATATAAATACTATCTTCTAGGCTGGAGCGAACTAGTTTTAATTGAAAACTCCGCCTTGCTGTTGCCAGTTTTCCACAACCACACCATTTTTATCGTCCTTCAAAACTTGCTGCCCCAACATAGCCAGAAGTTGTTACCACTCGTCTCTTTCAGCTGGCGACTGCAAACAACAGCTTGAACCTGTCCTTAAGAGGCTCATCCCTTGTCCAGTTAATTATACATTTAAAGACCAAATTTGAAACAAGATTCCACACAATATCTAGAAATAAGAATCATAAGTGTCAGATTGTGTTTTTCAATTAAAAAATTTAATTGCAACATTGCACAAAACTCAAAATGTTACCTCCAGCTTTATAAATGGTTTCATTATAAGAAATGGTTTATTTTCAAGACAAGTATATGAGTGATATGGTGACAAGATTCACATATCATATTACGATCTATGATTCAAAATATACACATAAATTTAACTATTTCTGTAAACAAGCTATTCCAATACAATATATAAATTCTGAACATGATCACTTCAGAAATTAAATACAAGGTAAACGAGTCAAACCTTTGCATTCAAATGATTCTTGTTGCTGCTTTTCCAGCTCAACAACGCCTCCACCATCGTAACCATTCATCTTGTGACTTGAAAAGCTAGATTTTACATGTTAAACTGTAGTTAATTATACATGTAAAGGAGCCTAGCTATTAAATGATTTACTGATTATCATTTACAAAATTGTTAGAAAAGTTAGATTTTACATGGTAAATGATTTTCTGATTATCATTTGCATGTAAGACATAACACAAAACCTAGAATTGCTATTTATTTTGAAGTTTTTTTCATTAATTTTTCATGTTTGAATTTGAATAAGTATTATACAAATGTTTAAAAGTTAGTTCAAATAAGTTTAACATGTTAAATTAAAAATGTTTTGATTAAAAACATTGCAAATGACATAAACTGACTGCATTTTTGCAAACAACAAGAAACAAAGGTCACATGAATGATGTATTATACCTGCTAATCCAGTAAATCAACATGGCGGTTGCTCGTTCCATCTCCGTTACACTCATCTGGTAACCTAATTCACAACTTTCACTTCCTTTTCACTCTCACTTCCTCCAAACCCTAACGTTTTGTATTTCTAAACCTTAGGACATTAGGAATTACATCAGAATGGGAACAAACAGTTTGTCTTCGTCTTTAATTGCTTCCAAATCAGAAATCTTTATAGAATTGGCAACGGTGAGAATTGACGGTTTAGGGTGGTGGTAGTGGTTTACGGCAGCCAGAGATATGATTATTGTTGCTATGATTCCTATTGTGACGGAGATTCCGAGCTCCGGCGTCGATGAGTGATTCTCTGGAGGAGCTCCGCCGTGGTTCTACAAACAGAACCCTAGATCTCTAAGGGATGAAAACTTTTCTTTTATTCCAGAAATACCCCTCCGCGTTTTTTCCTTTAATTTTTAGCTTAAAAAGTTAGATTCAATCTCAGCCTTTACAACTTTAAATCCAAGGGCTCTTAGGTAGGTTCCCTGGTTCCCCATTTTTTTAGTGTTCCCCAATGAACCTCACACTATATATATATATATATATATATATATATATATATATATATATATATTAAAGGCGCCACTTCATTAGAAATGAACCTACTAGCAAGACGCTAGAAGAACCAACAACAACTGAAAATTTGAAATAAGAGAACGAATACGTCAATACAAAAATTCAAAACAACCCAAAGAGGCTTCATACAAACCGACAATGTTAGCCCGGTTCTTCAACCAAAGATACCCCAAAGACTTGATTTCCTCAAAGATTGCTTCCACCACCGACTTTTTGAGGTTGAAACTAGATTATTCCGAGCTCTCCAGATCACCAAACAAGAGATAAGAAAGATTATATCAATTGTAAATATCATATGTTTTTGTGTGAGATTTATCAGTTTAGATATAAAATATAGAGTAAAATGCAATTTTACCCCCTGGGTTTTTACCCTGCAGACACTCTTACTCCTGAAACCAAAATATTGTTGCCTTACCCCCGGACGAATGATAATTGCCTCAATCTTACCCCTTATTGTTAGTAACCGTTTAAAGTCAACGTTAATGTTAAACGGCGAAATTACTGATATACCCTTTGACCGTTTAACATTAACGTTGAATTTAAACGGTTACTAACAACAGGGGGTAAGATTGAGGCAATTTGCATTCGTTCGGGGGTACGGCAACAAGATTTTGGTTTCAGGGGTAAGAGTGTCAGTGGGGTAAAACCCCAGGGGTAAAATTGCATTTTACTCTAAAATATAGTCTAATTGACAAAGTCATTGAAGTTAAGGTGGTGCTCCCCTTTGAGGTCAAGAGTTCGAGTTCCGTTAAAGACGGATTTGGTGTAATTTAAACCGTTAAATAATAGATATAAAATAACAAATAATTTACATAGATATTAGGTATAGGCCCAGACTTTTTTACACATATAAAGCCATGGAGTTGTTGATGATATTCATGTCATAACAAAAATCACCAAAAGTTGTTTTAAGTTCGCCGTAAATAATGCATTAATGCTTTCGGTTTTTTTGTCTTTTGAATTATTAATATGTTTGCATGGTACGTGGATCCCAATATTTTTTAAAACTTTATTGATTTTTTAATGTATTTTATTAATCAAAATGATTTTAACAAGAGGCTAGAATCGACAGAGTACAAATACGGATTAGTTTGCAAAATTGAAAGTACATTAACTTGATTATTCTAAGAGTGGTAAGTTTGCCCTCTTCTTCACCTGATTTCCTGATCAAAATATGTTTTTTTAGCTTTGAACATGTGCCCTAGAATGCACAACTGGGATTTTTAACCGCTTAAAGAACACTAAATCTAATAATATATGGGTCGTCCACCCAAGCAATAAATCGGTAATTACCTACGTTCTTGGTTCGGTACGAGTTAATGGATCTATGTATTGGATTGTTAACGTTGAGCAAACCAGTTATACTCGTTGAACACTCCTAATGCTAGCCACCTCCATTTTTAGGCAGACGATTTTTGAGACCAAAACACGTGGTTGAATCGATAAGCCACCATAGTCACTGGTTCAACTACCGGTCTCTCTCTCTCTCTCACTCTCTCTCTCTCTCTCTCTCTCTCTCTCTCTCTATATATATATATATATATATATATATATATATATAGTGAGAGTTCAAATGAGAAGAAATTTTTTGTAAGAATAAAAAAGAAGAAATTTCAACAAATAAGAATGTTTTATTTTACTTCATTTAATTTTTGTATTTAATATTAGTGTAAGGGTATATTGGTAAACTTAGATGGATCATTAATTGGTAGTCTTCCTTTTTAATAGCTAACTATATTAAATTTATAACTTATTTTCAAAAATATATTTTTCAAAAAAAGAAAAAATATATAATTTAAAGTGTAGCATAAATTACGAGGTGTGTAGGATGAATTACGAGCTGTGTAAGATAAATTTCAATATATGTAGGATAAATTTCATAACGTGTAGGATAAATTTTGATGTGTGTATGCAAAAATTTAAGTGTGGAGGATGATAGTATTTATGACTAAATAATTAGTCAAAGATAATAATAAATGAGTTGAGAGAAAAACCATTTAATGTTTTACATTTGTATCATTTGTTTTTTTCTTCTTAATTTAATTTTCTTCTCAAATGAACCTTCATATATATATATATATATATATATATATATATATATATATATATATATATATATATATATATATGCTAGGCTAAAAGCCCTTTCATATATGGTGCCCCTTTCTTTGGTTGGTAAGATATTAATAAGCATATAAAAGGATTGTACAATTGAAACAAATAGAATTGACGCAGAAAAGAAACTACACGTGTCACATATATAACAATAAAGTGAACGGCATGATCTTTAAGCCCCACTACATATGGTCTTAATAGAAAGTTCATCGGATCTTGACTTCCCCATTTAAAAGAGTTGGTACAGACTATAGTCTACAAGCAATACAGCCAATACTTGCATTCAAATGTTATAGGATCAATCATATGTTAGTAATTGATCTATACTATAATCGTTGGTTCAAGAAATTTAATAATTATGTAGATTAGAGAAAAGAAAATTTTTCCCTGGAGAGAATGATTATATTAAATAAAAAACAACACAAGATAATTTAATTTTTAATCAAAAAAATATATATCGGGATGGCATTTAATTGGGACCCATGCTTAATCTTCACTGGCTATGAATTCTCTTCACCACCATTATCTTAATTAAAAATATTTACAATCTTTTCCCTAATCATTCTCTTTTTTAATTACAATCTTTTCCCTAATCATACTTTTTTTTAATATTGTTATTATTATTCGTGTTTTTTATCACTGAAATTCACTATGATGTATTTAGTTTTTTATACACTCTTGGGGCCTTTGGTCAAGATGCGGAAAGTGTGGACTAAATGGAGCCCATATTTTGGCTAAAATATTATTTTAGCCATTTAAACCTTTTCTTTTCTTTTCTTTCTTTGCAAAAAAGATAAAAGCGAGTATTTGAAGTATAAATAAATATTTTAAAAACCAACTAAATTGAATAAAGTTTTATAAAATAATTCAACGATATAAAAACCTATAAGATGCATACTACACTATCATAGTGTTATAAGGCTTCGCGGGCGTCATCCAAGCCACATAAGCAAATAAGCAAATGAAGGGGCACGAACACCGGTACATGGAGAGCTAGTCAGGGCCCGGTGCAGGGGCTTGAGGCAACTCGCAAGTATGAGAAAGAAAAGAGTCGTTGGAAGTAGCAACCGTAATAGTAGTGTCCAATTACTATTTGACATTATCATTAAATGGCGAAATATGCAATCTCACCGCTCCTTTCTTTTCTTCTTCTTTTATTGTTTTATCATTTTTATTTATAAAGTTATCTGAATTTTTATTAACTTAATCATAAGTTTATTAATTTTGTATAGATAATTTTAAATGTAAGTTTTTTATGGAATAAAATGTATATGTAACTATGAGAATTTACTTATATCAATATAGTTGAAACAGTTTAGTTTAATGAACCTTGTGATTGGGTCAATTGGTTTTACTATAGTAGAGTTTTTATCCATAGCTATATAATATTAACACATCTAAAAAACAGATTTTTTTTTCTTTAAAAAGCATATATACAAAGATATGGGAAGAGATTATAGTTTGAGTGATAAATGAGGAGTGGAAAGATAACGTAGCTAACGGGGTTTTAGGTGCATTGGTCTTTTTATATGAAAGGGGACGATATATAAACAGAAACTTTAGCAACAAGCTAGAGACCAAAATACAAGCCAATATAAGGGAAACACCAAAACAAAGTTGCAGCTACCCAATACTATCAAATATAGAATACTCCACTTAGCCCAATTGAGGGAGATGAGTTTCGAATGGCTCGTAACCCAGATGAATAGGATTGTCTTGATCTCTTTCAGAAACCGAGAAAACGATATTTGTTTACCATTGAAGATTTTATTATTTTGGGCTTTCCAAATACACCAACACAAAGTGAGAATGATTGCCCGGACCAATTTTCGCATCGGCTGATGTTTAAATTTATGAGTTTGTACATACTTATATCATTATTTTCTCAAAAACATCAAACTTAACATAGACACAGATAAAACTGTACCTAAACATGACATATGTAACTCAATTACCTAAACAAATTAAACAATTTAGTGATATGCAAACGAGTTGAAAAGTTATAAATCGGCTCTAATAAAGTCATATACAAGTGACGAGTTGTAATAAATGGGTTACATATATTTTTTTTCTAACTTTTAATCATAGTCTTAAATCGTTTGTCAAACTGGTCTTTTATTTAAACGAGTTAAGTAGATGAACACATTTAACTAAACATGTTAACATCCCAACCAAAATACAATATATTTATTGAACGAGTTAAACATAAAACCTATAACCATCTTTTATCGATGGAGTTGATAAAGGAAGACTTGTTCCTATGGGTGTGTAATAGGGCGAAAATTAAATCTCCTATATGGGAAAAGTGGGTCAATTTTGATGTAGCAGACATTGTATAAGTCCTGATCGTTTTGTTTTGTTTTCGTTTTGTGTTGTGTTGTGTTTAGTATTGTTTCTATTTTCTTGATGGCCCTATATATATATATAAATATTTTGTTTATGTAGTGTTCAACAACAAAAACAGACATATAGTCAATCATTAAAGAGAAGAAGTCAAGAAACAAGAAAAACATGGAAAGCTGAAGAAAGAAGAAAAGTCAGGGGTGGGTTTCTGTGTGGGTGTCTGCCACCTGGGCATCTATACTGTGGTCTGCACTTACAGGCATCAATTTCCCATGTGGTCTCTCCTGCCTCTATCCTACTTTCACCCTTCAGGTGAAATCCTTTTTTAAATCCAAAAAGGGTAAATCAGGGCTAAATTACTATATATACTCACTAGTATATGTATATGTATGTACCTACGTACAGATGTGTAATGTGTTTTTTTTTGGATGACCAATGTAATATAAACTTTTTTATTGATATTTATTTGTTTAATAAAAATAACCAATCTTGTATACAATAAAAATAATATAAATGCGTACTGTTATTAAATATATAGTGTATAAGTTTAGACAAAAGATATGACATGAAAGTCATACTTACTTAGCCTACTGTTAAGTCTATGTAAAAATATTTTCAACAGGAAGCTTTAATCAAACAACATGGCAATAATAAGAATGACAATAGAACTAGAGATGACAATGGGTCGGGTGCGGGTCGGGTATTGGTAATCCCATACCTATACCCGGTTATAAAATCGCCTCTCATACCCGACCCAATACCCGTCGGGTAATTAGCCATCGGGTATCGGGTATACCCGCCGGTATCGGGTATACCCATTAGTTTGTTAAAAGATATACATTGTGATTTCTAAATACATTTTTTTACTATTGTAATTATTATATTATTTTATTTATACAACAACTATTATTAATTAAAAATGTATATTAAATACATATACTAAAAGAATATTTATTTTTTCACATTATGAACATACTAAAATAAATTACTAATATACAAGGGTTAATGGAAAATAAAAATATAAATTAAAAAATCGGGTATATGATCAGGTATATACTTCGGATAAACGGGTATGTGGTTTCGGGTAATCGGGTCGGGTATCACATAATCACATACCCGACCCATACCCGCGAAAATTTTTAAAACTAATCTCATACCCGGCCCAATACCCGTCGGGTATCGGGTATACCCATCCCATTTGTGTCGGGTTTCGAGTATACCCGTCAGGCTCGGGTATTTTTACCATCCCTAAATAGAACTTTCGGATTTAATTTTTTGCCACTAACCTAGTAAATAAAAAAAGTATTTTATTAAACAGATTTATATTAAATGTTAATTTTCTTAAAAAAAGATTTGTAAATGTATATATTTCCACTTTACACAATTGTTTTGATTGGGTAGAAACTACGTTTATAGTAATATTGGTTGTCAGGGTTGTTTGCTTCTTTCCCTTAAATCCTTAGGGTGAGCGGGGCACCCTCGGTGACCCCGTGCGGGGACCAATTTTGCCGAGCGGGGCGGTGCCGCCATCCAGGCGGGGAGCCATTTCGGGGAGCCAAATCGGGGAGGGGGCACCGAAGAAGGAAGGAGAGAGAAGGTGGGCCACCCTTTTTTTCAACCAATGAAAACGTTTTTTTTTTTTTAATAAAAAAACAATTCCCCTAAGAGGGGAGTGCCGCCATCAAATTGGGGTGCGAAAGGAGTTTAAGAGGGGAGTTGACATGGCATAACCTGATTGGGTGTGCGTAAGAGAGGGGACTCCCCTAAGAGGGGAGTGCCCCTCTCACCCTTACTCTTTGTGTCAAACCTTGATTTTCCTCAGTCGGACATTCGGGACTTAGAGCATTCACAATGATAACTCTAAAAAATATGAGACTTGATTTAGTTATATTATAACGAATGGTTAGTGTTTCTGAGTGCTTGTGAATGAATGAGAGAGAAAAAATATTTGAGAAAGTTACTATTTATCTGTAAATATATAGGAAAAAAATCTGAAGAGAGAAAACCTTATAAATTTTTTAATATTTTTAGAAATGGTTGTGAGTGAATGAGAGAAAAGGAGAGAAAAAAAGTAATTGTTTTTAGTGTAAATATGTAGATATTGATAAGGAATTCATTGCGGATGCTCTAAGTCTATTAGACTATTAGGCTATGGGTGTGGGATAAAGCCTTTATTAGGACACATCAGCGTCACGTCAGCTAGGGGCTTTATCACGCCCCTCTTTAACTTGCAGGGTGTGGGATAACGCCCCATATTAAACAAAATAAAAAAAAGATTTTATTGGTTGAAATGCATGTGGGCCCCACCCATTAGCGAAGCTTGGGGGGTCGATTTTTCCCAATTCCGGAGGGGGGCGAAAACGTATATACCTAACAATTTTTATACGAAGGTACTATTAATAACACTATGCGTCAAAAAGTTTGGGGGGGGGGGGGGGCGGGCGCCCCTCGCGCCCCAAGGAAGTTGCGCCCCTGGCCCCACCTGAACACAGCTTCTCGTTACAACCATGGTGCCCCGGTTTAAGTTGCAGGGTGTGGGTGGTGGCGCCCGGGGGGGGGGGGGGGGGCTGTCGGAGGTGAGGTGGCACCCTCCGGCCTTAGGATTATGATTATCCGATTGTATTTTAATTGTTAAATGTTATTTTTATAATAAAATGAAATATATGTCATATCTACAAATGAAATAAAAACTAGACAAAAACGTAAAATGTAGAAAAAATAACTAAGTCGATTTAGAACCCGTGCGTTGCGACGAACTTATCAAACAGAGAAAAATAGACGTGTTGTGACTGGCCTTTAAACGGGAGAAAACAGACGAAAAAAACATTGAACCTTACATGCACGTTGCAGCGTGTTAACTCACAAAATATACAACGAAAAGCAAAACGAAAAACTTGCGAAAGATGAAAAGCATGGGGGTACAAAGTTGAAAATAAAAAAAGTGTTGGGGTTAAATTGTAAAAGATGAAAAACTTTGGGTTAAAAATAAAAAAGCCAAGGGGGTTAAAATGCAAAAGATAAAACCTTTAGGTTAAAAGTGCAAAATGCAAATTTTTTTTGAAAAACCCCCCAATGCACATGTTACAACAACATAAAGCAAGAACATGTTGCTAATTTATAGGTTGGAAATATATATATTTACACACTAATTCAATAAACATAACTTTTATTCTTAATCAAAACTAGTGGTAAACACCCGTGCATGCTACGACTACATAATAATTTACGTAGACACAATGGTAATTACACTACTAAAATTATTTAGTTAAGTAATAAAAGAATTAAAATATTAGAAAGAGTAAATTGCTAAAATCGTCCCTGACGTTTATTCACATTTGCTAGATCTATCCAAAAAAGGTTTTTTTCTCATAAGAACCACTGAGATTTCAAAAAAATTGATAAGTCCATCCAAAATGACTAACACCCTAACAAAAGAATAAAAAGGGAGTGGGGTGGAAAACCCAGAAAACCGGCTGTAGATGTCATCAAACCCACTGTAACACCCCGTGTTTCAAAAGTCAAAGTCAAGATTGAAGTCAAAGGAAGAAAAGATTGCTAATTGCGATCTGTCTCTCCTTGCTCAATTCCTGTTTTGACTTCTTTGACTCGTAGTTAGCCTATTTTTGTTTTCGCTTTAGTTGTATTATGTGAAGTACTTATTATAATCGCATAGTATTCCCTATTTATCGCTTGTCTAATCGCCTTATCGCTATCGCAATCGCACTCGCAGCTCGATTTACGCATTTTGGTTACTGTTATACTTGCGTGTGTGTCTTATGTGTTACCTGTGCATGTTTATTTATGTTATGTGTGGTAATCAATCGAAACGCAATCGAAACTCATACTATTGAGTGGTCAACTGACAATTGGGATAAATAGGCAATAAGATAAGAAATACAAGACACAAGTTAAAGTCCATGAGGACTTACATGTGGAAGACGCATGCGTCAAAGCAAATGATAACTTTCGACTAAAAGAAATAAGGTCTGAAAAATGAAATTAAGATGGTTAGGTCCAAACCAAAGGACTACTTAAGGAAGGTTTCGGGGACGAAACCCTTTTAAGGGGGTGGACTTGTAACACCCCGAAAATATAAAACTTTATATTAAAAATTATAAAGTATACAGTAAACGAAAATAAACTAACTAGGAATAAACAACCTAGTTAGTTATAAGTCTAGATATAACAAAGAAACTTGATTTAAAACATCTAAAGTTTAACTTGGCATTAGTTGGAGGGCCAAAAGTGTTAAGGTGGAAACTTGATTTTATAAAACAAAAATAAAAATTACCAAACACACACTAGAAGTGTGTGTCTGGATCGATCAGGAGCATGGGGCGACCAAAAACTCACCTTCAACCCTAGTTCTAATAAATTGATCAACTTGAAGGTTCAAATCAAGCTCAAATCGAAATCCGAGCATAGATTAATGATCACCGCAGTAAAGGGATCATAAGGTATGTAAAATTTCATGGTTCGATTTCATCTTGATTGCTAGATGAACACATGAGATTCGAAATCTGAGTTTGCATGATTGTTATTTGGATGAAATTGTAATGAAATCATGTATAGGAGTAAACCCTAGTCATTAGTTTGTTTAGTTAGGGTTTAAACTATGAAAATTTATGATCATCCATTATATGTGCTTGATGGGTTTTGTAAAACCATGATGAACACTAGAATCATGATTGTCAAACTAGTGTTGTTTTAGCTATATGAAGTAAAACCAGAATATTGATGTGGAATTTGATATATGAACTTGTGTTAGATGTTAAAATTTGGCCAAATAAATAGTCATGAGACTTGGTTGTGGGTTTAGTAAAATAATGCCCTTTAGGTGTTTGTTGAAATGCCTAAAAGAAGGCTAAATATTGAAAATTCTGAATAAAAACGCATATTAGAATGATGAGATGAATTATGCGTTATATGCTATAAGAGAGTTCTAAATAACTATGGTTGAACTCTATAGGCAAAGAAACCGGGACGTCAAGCGGACAAGCTAGTGGCGATACACGTTTGAAATGATTGCTCTAAAGATACGTGACTTGTCGTCTCGTTACACTTACGTAGATAAACCTAGTCGTAGATATGTTTAATATTGATATAGCGAAAATGATTGCGTTTGGTATGTCAATTAAGTGATGTAACTCACTCGACAAACCAAACGGTTTAAATAATGGTCGAATTGTTAGTGTGTTGAAATGACTTAAACATCACTAGTTAAATTGGGTTATAAAGCGTAAACCATGGAATGGAAGTGATACGCTAAGATTAACAAGCCCGGGAATGGGTAATTATGGCTAGAAACCAACGTTGATGAATTATGCAAGTACGCGACCTATGGTTTCGTTATATTATGTTATTATTTATCCTAGTTAGTTGAATTGTAAACGTTGAAGTTAATGACCATCACTTGTTGATTGGTTATAAACAAAGCGTAAGCCGTGAAGCGGACATGCTAACTTGTTGCAAAAACATGAACCCTTGTAGAGGGATTAAAGTCCTGAATTTTACTTGTCAAATGTTCTAGAAAAGCATGTTTAAATCCTTGGAAAATAAGCATGATGATTATTGCGTAAGTGTCCCTCTTGAAGGGAGCGAAACGCTATGGTGGGTAAACCCGGGGTTGGGTAAATTGGTCGTAGACATGAGATGATAATAAAACAAGTTGTTGAACTTGTAAACAAGCGGGTCGAATAATTAAGGAGCCAAAATAAAGGCCAACTGTTTTTAAAATAAAAATTTACGTGATTTGTGTTAATAAACGGGTCCGTAATTTAATTACGGTTGCGTAGGAAAAAGAATTACGAAAAACGGACTTGTATAGCCAAAGTTATGCAAGTTCTAAGTTGATATTGGTGAATTTTCGTAGCTGGGCAAAGTGCAGCAACAATAGAACAACTTGCTGTCAAAAGGGGGGCTAGGTGTAGCGTCTAGCCCCTAGGTGTAGCGTCTAGCCCTCCCTGATTCCGAAAATTGTTTAATTTTTGTTTGTTTTGACTCATGAAACTTGTTTTAACATGTAATTAACTTATCAAAACTAACTTTCATGTTGGTTTTGAATTTAGGTGATCTTAGTTAGCCTCCGGATGATGATCAAGTCAAGCATCAAGAACCGAACACTCGCCCTTGAAGCTTCCGCAATGAAACTGTTTTGTTTTTGTTACAAACAACTTCTATAAAAAATTATTACTATCATTCGATTGTCATAATCATGTTTGAATGATAACTTATAAAAGTTTATGAAAGGCCGCATTTTCACATAAAATGCGTATTTAATATTATATTCGTATTATAATGAGACGGGTGTTACAAGTTGGTAATCAGAGCTCATGGTTGAAGACAAAGTGTGTTCGGTTCGAAGTTTGATCAAACATCCGGTAAGAATTAGTCATTTAGTATATTTATTAGATTGTTAGAAAAAAGGAATTCGAGTTGATGTGCATGGGAAGAGCGTGTTAACACACTCAAACCCGGAAAGTGCACTAAACATGAATGGTTTAAGCAAGTTACAAACTTGGCTAAATCAAAATGAAAGATGCAAACGATAATGGAACGAAACGTTTGATAATTGATATAAACATTTCAGAATTGAGATGTCTAATGTCGCTAAAAGATGATTAGATAGTATGAATCCTAATCATAGATTGAATATAAAACAAGTACTTGTAAAGTAAGTATATTTGAAGGTCTCATATAACAATACAGGCAACATGGAATAGTAAGATTAATAATAAATAGGAAATGTTCGAATGAGATGATGACCGTGTCTTAAGATGACGGGGGTTAAATAATTTAAATGGCAAAAGGTTCGGAAGCAGGACAAAGAACATGCTAGCAAAGAACCTAAATCAAGTAATGACTTGAGACAACGGGGTGCCAATCAAGTACACGTTCTAAATTATGATAAGACAAGTAGAATGCAACAATTCACATAATGAACGATAGTTACATATAGGCATATATGATTAGTGAAATGAATGAATTATGTAAAGGATATATATATATATATATATATATATATATATAATGGTGAGTATGTGAAACCGAGGTAGAAGTAATCTCGATAAATATTGCAATGGGAAGGAGTGCACGTACACTCGAACCCGGAAATGCAATGAAAGATAAGTGTCATAATGGGAAGGAGTGTGCATACACTCGAACCCGGGAAGTTAATGAAGTGAATAAATGTTGTGTTGGGAAGGAGTGTAATTGCACCCGAACCCGGAAATTTGTAATAGTAGTAAATGGCGAAGACAAGGTTATAGACTTGGCCAATCCAAATAAAACATGTAGAAACATCATTTATATTGATAAACAATGTGGGTAAATTTCATACAACGACATGGAATAATAAAATGAAATGAATTGATTTCTGTTAGTTAGCCTCCGGATGATGATCAAGTCAAGCATCAAGAACCGAACACTCGCCCTTGAAGCTTCCGCAATGAAACTGTTTTGTTTTTGTTACAAACAACTTCTGTAAACAAATTATTACTATCATTCTATTGTCATAATCATGTTTGAATGATAACTTATAAAAGTTTATGAAAGGCCGCATTTTCACATAAAATGCGTATTTAATATTATATTTGTATTATAATGAGACGGGTGTTACACCATCCGATCGAACCGCTGTCCGACTCACTTGCACTTTGCATCGATTTACGCGTCGCTTATCGTTATGCTATCAATCTGTTCAGGCTAACCCTACTCTCTAGCGCTCCCTTCAATCCATCAATCGCTGTGAGTATACTCGATCCCTTTTTACTTTACGCACTTTTGGGTGTTACATACGTTACTTATACTAAATCACATCGAACACACTGCGCAATACTTTAAACGCTAACCGTTACCGCATGTTATACGTGACTTAATGAATGCTTGTTTGTTATGTTTACACATGGAATGATGTCTACCTGCCTTAGCAACGATAGTACTATTAGTTTGGACTCAGCACCTGTTCACTCAGGGGTTGTTAAGGACAATTACCTACATGGCTCACAGTGGTGAGTGTGTATCGCGAACTGCCTTGGGCAGTCAACCCGCAGTCATTGGTATCGATAGGTTCATGTCGATAACTAACATGCCTCATTTTACACTGTGTACGTGCTGGTTATGCGTAACACTTTCGAACTCTATATGCTATTATCAAAGTTGTATGCTCACCTTTACACTATGTGTATTGACTTTTACTTTAACGTATGTGACAGGTGCTTAGGATGCTTAATTGCTTTCTTTGGTGTGAAATCGAGGCTAGGAAAGACCTAGGTCAACAATAAACAATTGTCTGTAATAGAAATTTGAGTTGTCGGAACAGAACAATTTGACTAGATCTTTTCTGTAATAATTATATTATCATTTATGACATGGTATGGGACGTGTTGCTTTAAATATCTGGTAAATATAGTTGTTATGGAAACTTCTGGACAATCTGTTTCGCTCAGTTCCATGCCCCGATGTTTCCGCCATCAGTTGGGGTGTGGCAGATTGGTATCAGAGCCATAACTATAGGGAATTAGGCAAGACTCGACCTAGTCCGGGTCGAAGTCTTAGAGACCTAGTCTATAGTTAGGAACCAACAGACCGACTCGTGCATGTCCAATAGGGATTATGTACGAGCCTACTTACTGTTTCTCGCTATTCTCGCCTACACTACACTATCACCGCACTCGAATTTTCAAATATGAATGAGCGATTAAGTCGAGAATAGGTGTGAAAATGACAAACTCTCGACTAAATTGCTTGCTCAACCCACATTTTTATCTATAGACATGAGAAATTGCGTTGAAATAGGAGTGAAATCCATACTTTGACGCATGATTCTCTTTTATTTTATCAAAACAGGAACGAAGTTGTTAAGCCAGTGGTGAAACCCTAACCTTGACGACTTGTTCCGACCTTTACTTGGTTTTACAGAACTCTCACCAAAGTCTCGACGGACTCCAAACGACTTGAAGTCATGGTATGACTAAAGGGATGCGTGCCGAACGCCCAAGAATCGAGGCAGAAGCACGGTCCTGAAGGTCAAGGTGTGTACAACAAGTCCTTGAGAATAGTCGAATCACTTTGGATAGTCAATGTCTAATAGCCAAAGACGATCTATTTCTCGATTTTATGTGTTTCGATTCTGAGCCTGCAACTGCTGACTCTGATGATTCGTTAATTATATGTGTTTGTATATGTATTTACCTGCTTATGTGTTTAATTTTTTGAGAATTATTCGATTTTCGCTTTCACTTTGATCGACACGAACGACCCGCATTGCTTATCTACCTCAAAATGCTGACAATTCGCTAAATTGTGGACGACCTTATGCTATGTCATACGCTTATACTATACTACTCGATATGTTAATCGCGATCACTATTCTCGAACATTCGCGGACTTGAATGATAGGTTTCTGTATTCTGACTGACTCTTGTGATTACGTGCTTTATGTGCTCTCTGTGAATCTGTGCCTTACGTGCTTACATGCTTACGTGCTTCTGTGTTTATGTGAATCTTTGATTATATGCTTACATGAATATACGTGTTCCTGAGCTTTAGTAGTATTAGGCGTGTGAGGTGAGATTCGAATATGTCATGTTGAGTCCTGTGGCGATGTCTGTTGCAGACAATGTCATCATCTGGATCTCGCGCTACCCGAGATGCTCGCCGAAAGCAAGCAGACAAACGCCTTGCTGCCATGATTACTAAGCAAATGGCAAAGGTTGTACCCCAAGTTGTCAGTGAACTGTATGAGAATATGAGCAAATCATCTGAGGAATCCCGAACCGAGACTCCCAAAGCTGCTTTCAGCTTCAAACAGTTCAAAGCATGCGGACCAAAAGGGTTCACCAGAGAAGAAAGCCCTACGGCTTTGTTTCAATGGTTTGACTCAATTGAGGTTACCCTGGGACAGAGCGGATGTCTAGATAATCTCCGCTCATTGAACACTACCTGCGTCTTCCAGTCCCGCGCTCTAGACTGGTGGACGGCTGAAAGGAACAACTGCGGAAATGATGCAGCCTATGGTCTGTCATGGGACGAGTTGAAGAACGTTATGCTCGAAGAGCTCTGCCCTCCCCATGAATGCCAAAAGCTGGAGGACGAATTCTGGCACATTAAGCAGAAAAAAGGTGACAACGCTGCCCTGACTGCTTGTCACACCCTGACTTTTGCGGAAGCGTGGTTATTGGTGTGACTTCTTAATACCATAGCAATCAATCATAACAATGCTATATGATAAAACCAAAAGATATTCATCCATAAAAGTTAAGTTTGAAAGTTCCACGACATACTTGTTTGAAAAGTTGACACCAAACTTAAGTTACAAACCACAACATGTTCAAATGAGTTCAACAAGACTCGACAGAAGATCTTAAATAAAAACGGGTTTAGAAACATGTATCCCGTCCAGGAATAGGATACATCTTCTAAACTCTACGACCACGGATGACATCTTTTATTTATTACGCAGCTTGAAACACATGCATACACCTGCCAGATCCACTTAGTTCCCTGAAGTACATGTAGTTTAAAAACATCAACAAAAGTTGAGCGAGTTCATGTGTATGTGTATGAATAAACCTTTAAAGTATGCCTGTATGAATGAATGTCCCTTGTATGTAGCAATAAGGAAAAACAGATCACCAATGGTTTGCAAGGCCATTGATATGTGTGAAATGGTGCAGGAAAACTCAAACCTAGCAAATTTGTACCGGGCCTTCGGCTGGAAGACATAGTCACCACTATGGGCCACCCTGGTCCCCATGGGTGTGGGCTCGCTACACCCAAATAGATCTATCACTCATGTCCCTCGGTCCTATGAGGAGGATTAATGGCCTTAAGTGTTATACCCACCTTTCACATGATCTAGCAGTAAACCCTCCTTAAGCTAATCATACCATGTATAAAACGTTGTAGTAATTGTAACATGTATTTCACCCCCGAAGTATAAAACTGAAAACAGTTAAAAGAAAAGGGGGACATGAACTCACAGTATTGCGTCTTCAGTATTGGCAACACGAATCTCCTCAGCAAACACGACTACCTACAGTGTACTAACGTCTATTAGACGAACGGGTCGTGCCTTTGCTCAGTATTAATGTTTTGGAGTTACGTTTCTAATGTTATTCCAAGTTATAATTATTTGTCAAAATAATTAATATTTCAACTTAAATTATATTTAGTTTTGGAATAATTGTTTAAGCTATATTTCTGTATTAATACTTCTCAAGTATTTAACTTCGTATTTCCTTCCCAAGGATGGGGGTATCTTATACATGTATTTTCTTATTGTTGTATTTGTAGTTCCAAATTAATATATTTTCAAGTCCCACTTTAGAAAATATATATAATAACTTATTTTGTCCCAAAAATAATGTATTGTCCAGAAAATATATATTTTTCCCAAAAATCATATATCTTCTAAATATACTAAGAAAATATATTTTTACTTCCAAAAATAATATATTTTCACTTTGTCAAAAATATGATACAACTTTGTAATATTTACAAGAATCATATTTTCATTTCTTGTATCCAAAATAATATTTACCAAAAATATATTTGTAACGGTATTTTTTGGAATATTTCGTAAGTTACGTTCTTGCGTTCGATTCCACAATATTATGTGTGTGACTTAAATATTTATTCCTTGTAATCTTCGGTATTATTTTGGATTTGTAAGTTCTTGGTATTATGTTAAGTTATATTATTTTACCCTAAAATAATATAACTATTTCACAAAGTATACAAATATTCACACAAGTGTCTTAATATATATATATATATATATATATCTATTATATATAATAAACAAGAATATTTGGGCTGACGTGGCGCGTTAATAGAGCTTCTTGTGATGCATTTTGGCGGGAAAATGGACGGATCTTGGAAAAAGCACGCGGATCCTTTTTTTCATGAATCCGACCCATTGAATTCGGAGCGTATATAATTAATATTTCACCAACCCTAGAGATCAATAGTTCAATACGCCAGTTCTTCATTCTTCCCGTGATTTTGACAAACCCTAGAGATCAATACGCCAGTTCTTCTTCATTCTTCGCCGATGAGATATCATCCAAAATTGATAACACTGATTGGTATGTTATTAACTGTTTTAGTCTTTGTTTCTTGATTGTTAATCAAATATATATTTGATTTTTTCTTTCAATTTCATCAACGATGTTACAGATTCAGTTATCTGAATTCGGCTTAGATCATTGTTTCCGATTGTATTAATGATATATAATCGACAACGATTCCTTTGCCGTTCTACTTTGAAGTGTTAATCAGGTATTATGATTTTAGATTTCTTAGATCTGAAAAACTTTGATTTTGAAGTGTTAATCAGGTATTATGATTTTAGATTTCTTAGATCTGAAAAACTTTGATTTTGAAGTGTTAAAGGATTCCAAAATCAAACCGATTCACTTACAAGTATGTGGAATATATAGTCGATATTGATTTTATACTTTTTATTTGTTTCATCGTCTCAGTTTTTCTAAAATTTTGGCTGTTTCATTGCATGAGGAAGATGGTGATGGTGGTGGCCTGAAGAAGAATGATGACAACGACATTGGTTGATTTAGGGTTTCTCCAGGGTGGTCTTATGATGGTTGTGATTTAACGCGACAACGAAAGGGCGGCGACTAGGGTTTCACCAGCACATAAATCGGTATCTTTCAATTTCATATTTGATTTGTATTGTTCATATTTCTTTTTATGTTTATTTGTTTGGCATAGTGTTGCTTCTTTTCTTGGGGGTTTGGAATTAATAGGTGTAATATGAATTCATGATGTAGAATATCGAACGAAATAACTGGATCAAGAAGGTAGAAAACACAGGCAAGTATCTGCTGCATGAGATGAAAAGATAAAAAAGGAGGTTTGGTGCTAATTCTTTATTCTGCACACATAATTTACTTTGGGGTGCTTTCTTTTTAATTTAATCTGGTTGTAGAGTAAGTGGTATAAAAATCAGCAAGCTTATAACAAAGGCTATGAGATTATGTACAAAACTAAAAGAGCTGAGAGAGCTAATATTATATTATTTTGTATTATCATAGTTATATAATAAAATGATATAGGATGTTATATGCATTAAACGTACACACTTGCGGCAATTCTTGACATGTTGACTCTTCAACGTATTTGACGTGTTTTCTTTATAGTCAACGAAGATCTTCATGACAGTTTTTGGAAACCCAATTGGATACAAACTTGACAAAATCTTCAGCACACTTCATCTCTAACATTTATCGATCGGCTTAATTTAGTGGCGTTAGAGCCGTCTGAAAAGATCACATATGCAACAGCTGTAGAAGTTTTAAACAAGGTTACTGACATGACCTTTGAACCCAAAATCGAATTGGGTGTTTCTCTATCGGACGAACACGAGAGGTTTGACCCAGATGAACAAATCTGTTTCTCATTTTTATATATATTCGTAATCATGAAGTTTTACACATTTTCTTAATGCGTTGAGTTCTATAAGAAGCCTGTAATTATCTTTGATTTTCCTAAGGAACTAAAACCCTTCAACGTGAGATTAAACAATGATGGGAAGACTGTTGCAGCCTTCGATGTGATTGTACCAAAGGTAAGTTTTCACAAAATGGGTGGGTTGGGTAATGGGTCAAAAGATCACCCGAACCAACCTATTCTAAATGGGTTGAAATTACTACCTGTAGTAAAAGATATCCTGCCTCATGAACGCTTAAAATTTAAAATAACTTAATTCTACAGGTTGGAGCTCTTGTAAGGGGCAGCCAGAAGGAGGAACGCCTAAATCATTTGAGTAAAAGGTAAAACCAGTAAATTATATAGTTGATATTTTTAGTTACGTATATAGAGGCTGCAAAATCATTGGGTTGGGTTTCATCATCATCATCATCATCAGCAGCATCAAGATGGCCACATATATGAATACAAAAAGAAAAGAATTTAGCTGATTGTGATGATGATGAAACCAGGTCATAAAACCCAAACTTTCAAGGCTCGGAAGATTCCCGTTACCACCTGCACTTGGGATCGTGAAGGAAAGTCAATTGCAGGTGGTATTGGTTAAAGGTAGATTACATCTTAATTGTTGTTTGGTGATTTGAGATTAAATTGTTATGGTTTTTCAGTAGGGTCGGATTGGGTTTACCCGCAAACACTTTTTGCCTTTTTTTATTACAATCACAGGAACAATATTATTAGTAGTAATGATCTAAAATTTTGAATAAAATGATTAAGTAGGTGTTATGCATTGGAAATAGAACTTAGAACCATAACTTAGACAAACATTTAGTGTGTATGACCCATCCGGCCCATTTAAGCCATGCCACTTTAATTAAAAATAAATAAATTTATTTGGCCCATGTGACATTCTACCATTCTACGTAAATCACAACCCATATAGAATTGTCATTAAAAAGTTGGATTACTAAGAACACGGCAGGTAAAGAGGCAACAACTTGTGCCACAATCCATATCTATCCATTGATTTGTACAAATTAATCAATTCAATCCAATCATCATTTAATTATCAGATGTTATTTCCTGCACTAAAATGTATTGATAGTGAAAGTAATGGGAATGTGGGCATGGGTTACTGGTATAGTAAGGGGGAAAAGGCTTGATGGTTGGGCTTGGCTGGTTCCAATTAGTTTTCACAAGTTAAATGTGTATGTGTATTGGGCTGTTGCTAATAAAGACAAGTGTGTGTGATATAACTTGCTGGGCTGGTTGCATTCTTTGTAATAAGATATCTACCCACTAACCACCATTCTATTATTGATGCTCCTGAACTTTAATGGTACAAGTACCGAAAATACCGCCCAAAAATGGGTATTGGTACCGCTACCGAAAAATACCCGGTATGGTACGGTACGGTTCAGTACCGGTACCGGTACGGACCCATATTTGAAAGTAAAAACCGGTATCGTAGCAGTACCGAAAATGCTAAATGTTGGTGTCGTATGGGTACCAATAATATTTCGGTTCGGGAAATTTGGTACCCATTCCGAAATGTATGGACAACTTTCTATTATTATAGGCTTATGGTTTTACTTTGTTTGTAGGCTGCCTTTCGTGGTCTTTTTGAAGATTTTGACATTCCTTTTCAAACATCAATGCATTCAAGCGACCGCGTCTTGAAACACCATCATTATTGCCGGCATATAAGGTATATACAACTTTACTTTCATGATTTCTTTTTTTATAAGTGACGGTACCCTGGCATATAGAATAAAAAACAAATTACGAATACATAACTGTAGTAACTAACTCTGATGTAATTTTTTTTAAAAGATTATGCATTTGGCTCATTCTATTCTTTTTGAGGAAATCAACTGAATATGTGTAGTGTAAATAGAAACTCTATTACTCTAATAATCGCATTACTGTTGTTTTTTCAAGTCCGAAAAGCGAAACTAGGAGATCGAGTAACTGTGCTCCAGCAATTTGTTTTGCTATTCGGAAAGGTATATGTCTAATTAACATCGTTTTTTCATATATTCTTGCGAAATAGGAGTATGCTGTACTTTTTATTGATAAATCATATATAGACTGATACAACATCTATTATCTATAAACTCATTGAATACACTAAGCTTCTTCATGTGACATGTATTGTCTTTAATTTACTCATACATTTTATTGTATTGTTTGCTTTTGAAATCGGTGATTTTGGATATTTACATTATAGATTTTGTTTCCCTTGGACGTTTTTGTAACGCATGACCAATCTAATGTTTTTTTGGTCATACGTTGTGTGTATCTTTATTAAGTTTTTGTGGTTAATTTTTAGAATGATTCGTGAAAAAAAAAAACTTAACTTAATTTAGCTTTATCGATTTCTACTTAGATTGTTAAGCCAATTTCAAACCTTTCCAATGTTTTCGTTCTGTAATTTAGGTCTGTTGCTAGAGGAGTGGCATCCAGGTACTACTTTTTTATCATTTCAGTTAATTTTAATTTAAGTCTGTAGCTGAAGGAGTTTCGTCACTTTTATCCTTTTGATATTTTTCCGTTGCTTCAAGGGTGGAGTTTATACTGAGACTATTATAACACTAATTACTTACTTTATAGAAGTATTTCAGCGAGTATCAGTGTCAAAAGTGATTGAAGAAGTCAAAGTCGTCGCAATCCTTTGGGTAAAAAAATAGATCGAAATAAGTTGTAATAGTTTTTTGGCTGTGTCCTGGCGCTTTAGTTTGGGTTTGTATTGTAGTATGGCTGATAGATTGCCTCCATGTACTGTAATATGTTTCTTTTTTGAGGATTCCATACAATTGATACTTGCTACTCGCAAGATTTCTAATAATATTATGTTGGCCTTTTAAAAAAAACCTGGCTCAAGTTGAAAAAAGACTACATTTGGTAAAACAAACAGCCCCTAAGGTGCGTATAGATTGGTTAAATAATTTAACTTAAATTGAGTTCGTTTTGGGCTCAAACCAAACTAATATAGTAAGCTCATATTTGATATGATTTATATTCCTTAAGGTTATAGTTTTAAGCAATAGTTGTGGATGTTGTTAGCACCTTCACAAACTTTCTCATGAGAATCGGTTAGATTGCTTCAGGGAATATATATTTGTAAGCTTTCATTTAGGCTATGCTTATTCTTATCTGAACAAGACTCTCTGTTTGAAGCAGGTTTTCCTTTTAGCCAAGTATTGGCTATATTTCTATTTGAACTTATTAGATGAAGTTCATATTTTATTGCGAAGTATATAAACAAGGGACTAAAACATCTAAATAATGAACCTATGATAAGATATACACTTTCTTTTTTTTATTTGTTTGGATTTCTTTTACTCCTTTTGTCACGTAAAACGTAAGTGTTTAATTGGGGTAACATGACACTTTATTTGTATTGTATTTTATTTATACCTTTATGATTTATCTAAATTACTTTCTCCAACCCGGGAAGCAGTCCCGGGTGATAACCTAGTATATATATATATATATATATATATATTCTAAATATATATTTACCCATTTTTATTTATAAAAACAACCTCCAATATTTGCATTTTTGTAACAAAATTTATGGCAAAGTTTATATTTAAAACCATAGTTAAATATACTTGTAGATACTTGTTAGAAAATATTTTTCTAAGTGTTTATATTTTTAGAAAATTTTGCCATAGTTTCCCCTAAAAATGGAGGTGTCCATGCTATTTAAGCATATCATTTTCTTTTCAAAAATCATCACAAACAATCAATAATCAATCTACGCTTACCAAGTGCAAGAACTATTCAATTTACATAACAACATGAACTTGATCTTTCACTAAAACTTGTAGTAACTTGGTAATGTTTTTAGTAGACTTAGTTACTCTTTAAAGTGTGTTTATTTATTTAAAAATCTCATTCTTGAAAGATTTGAGTGTTTACAACTTGTTAGATGATTTTTCCAAAAATCATTCTTTTAAGTTTTTCTTGTAAACAATGTGCTCTTATACTTATTTTATCACCAAAAATAGAGTATATTTAAGTAAGCATCAAGATCTTCTAAAAATTACATTTTGAACTTGGTTCTTTTGGAAAACCATTCATTAATCTTAGATCTATTAGATTATCAACTCACTTGATTACTATTTTTCAAGAAATCATTCTATTTTTCAAGTTCATGCTTATATGTGAGGATGATCTTCTTGTGCTAACACATAATCATCCTCTAACTTGCTAGATCATGTGTTTAATCACAATCTAGCAAGCTCCTTGTGATGATCATCATCACAATCTCAAGTAAACAACAATCAAACATCATACATATACTAAACAACATCATTTCATCCATATTTCATCATATGTTAAGCTTTTGTTCAAGATTCAAGATTATGTCTTTTAGTGTTCTGGTGATTTACAACATAATATATCTTTTAACCAACTAAAATTAGAAGTAACAAAGGTTATGAGAGTCTTACTACTAGCTCTAAGCTAGGGAAGAACTCTTGAAGATGAAGGTGACAAAGATGGTGGATAAAAGCAAGTAAGAAAGGTCCTTGATGATCCACAAGCTCCAAGCTCTCTTGAATGGAGTTTAACACCCTTGTGAAGCCTTAGAATGGATGAACTTGAAATGAAAATGGTGATGGTGTTTGGATGGGGGTTCGGCCGAGATGAGAGGGAGGAGAGGAGGAGGTGAGTTGGTGTTGTGTGTAGTAGATAATGATCCATCAAGTTTATTTATAAACCAAATTTAGCTATTATCCAAAGGGTTATATGTCACTAATAGTACCAACATGATCTTCCATAATCTAAGCCAAATCAAGACGAGATTTAGTGAATCAAGAGAAGATTGTGGATGTGGGGTCACTCCTTGTGACCGTAAGTACAAGGGGGGGGGGGTTATGTGTAAGTTTTGGTGGTAAATTATGTTAATTAGTTGGAGGTTAACTGTAAAGTCTAGTGTTTATGTGTATGATGCATTATATAGTGTGTTAGGGTGTTCGGGGATCATAACTAGCTCAAAAATAATAAAACAATGCTTATAGCAATATTTTGGTGTTCCGGGTAATGCCCGGTTTTTCGGTTAGATACCGGTTCGTTAAAGTGTCGAACTACTCTGTTTAGTGTTCTTTATGTTATCTTTTGTGACACTTTTAATTCCCGACACTTAGGAAAGCATTCAGGACCGTTTTGCCATATTTTTGCATGAAACTAGCATGTTAAAATGCTGAATTTTGCTGATTAATGCAGAATTCTGCACTTTAAGTGGGTTTTAGGCACTTTCCGGCACTTAAACTATCACCTAGTGAAGCAGTTTTGTGGTCCTTACTTCCCTACACACCATACTAGTGTAGTACCTTGTCCCTGGCCCATACGGGGTCTCAAAACACTGTCTGCCTATGTACTGAACATCGTCAGCATTTTTCTGAGTTATCCGCTAACTGTGCTAACTGTGCTTTGTGCATCATTTATGTCACTAAAGGTTTGTATGTAAAGATGATGTGACAGTATGTAATATGTGATGCACATGTATGTATGTTACAGAAATCAGAAAGCAATTATTTGTAATTCAGCACAGTCATTAAGCACTTAATCATAGTTAATTAATCGTACGGATACCTAGATTTTTGACGGTTGTCACATTCTCCCCCTGTTAAGAAAATTTCGTCCGGAAATTTAAGTTCTGCTACTAGATGCAGGGGTCTTGGGGAACAAATGTGGGTATTTTGCTTTCATGCGATCCTCATGTTCCCAAGTGAATTCTGGGCCGTGTCGCGTATTCCAACGAACCTTGACGAGTTTAACACTACTCATGCGTGTCTTGTTAATCTTCCAGTCAGTAACCTCAACAGGTTCTTCAGTAAAGTGGAGTGTGTCATCAATGTGAAATTCGTCGGCAGGAATGACAACTGTTTCTTGAGTTGGACTCTTTTTCAGATTAGATACATGAAATGTATCATGAACGCCATTCAGTTCTGCGGGTAAATCCAACTTGTAAGCTACAAGACCAATCCTTTCCAGGATTTTGAATGGTCCAATGTATCGCAGGTTCAACTTCCCACGCTTCCCAAAGCGTGCTACACCCTTCCAGGGTGAGACCTTTAACAAAACCATATCTCCTACCTCAAACTCCAGAGGTTTCCTCCTTTGGTCCGCGTAACTCTTTTGTCGATCACGAGCCGCCTTGATGCGCTCTCGGATCTGTATAATCTTATCTGTTGTCTCTTGAACCAATTCAGGACCAACAAGCTGTCTATCACCCGTGTCTGCCCAGCATAACGGTGATCGACATTTGCGTCCATAGAGAGTTTCAAATGGTGCAGCTTGGATACTCGCATGGTAGCTGTTGTTGTACGAGAATTCTACCAAGGGTAAGTGAGTATCCCAACTACCACCCAAATCCATCACGCAGGCTCGTAACATATCTTCCAACGTTTGAATCGTTCGCTCGCTCTGGCCATCTGTCTGCCGATGGAATGCAGTACTCAGATTCAACTGAGAACCAAAGGCTTCTTGGAAGGATTGCCAAATCCTCGATACAAACCTTCCGTCTCTATCAGAGATAATCGAGAGAGGCACTCCATGTCATGCAACTATCTCTCTCAGGTATAGCTCAGCAAGCTTGCTAGTGTTGTCTTTCTCCTTGATGGGCAAAAAGTGTGCAAATTTGGTCAGATGGTCCACGATTACCTAAATCGTATCGTGACCTCTGGGTGTCCTTGGCAATTTTGTTATAAAGTCCATTGAAATATGCTCCCATTTCCACATGGGTATTTCAGGTTGTTGCAGGAGACCTGAAGGCTTCTGATATTCGGCCTTTACCTTGGCACAAGTCAAACATTTGCCAACATATATTGCAACATCGCCTTTTAATCTCGGCCACCAATAAAAATCCTTTAAATCTTGGTACATTTTATCCGATCCTGGATGGATTGAGTACCGTGACTTGTGAGCTTCATCAAAAATAACGTCTCTCAAACCACCAAAGAGAGGAACCCAAATTCGTTTCATGAAGCATAACGTTCCTTCATCATTGGGTACTAACTGCTTCTCCATCCAACGTAGATATTCATTCTCAAGATTCTCTTCCTTAAGAGCTTCTCTCTGTGCGGCACGAATGCGCAATGAGAGGTCCGTTTGAACAATCATTTCCAAAGCTCGAACCCTTATAGGCTTGATTCTTTCTTTCCGACTCAGGGCGTCTGCGACCACATTTGCCTTCCCTGGGTGATACTTGATTTCACAATCATAATCATTCAACAACTCAACCCATCGTCTCTGTCTCATGTTTAGCTCTTTCTGATCGAATATATGCAGTAAGCTCTTGTGATCAGTAAAGATTGTGCATCGCGTGCCATACAAATAATGTCGCTAGATCTTTAATGCAAACACCACAGCGCCTAGTTCCAAATCATGTGTGGTGTAGCTTTTCTCTTGAACCTTCAACTGGCGTGAAGCATAGGCTATAACCTTCTGTCGCTGCATCAGCACGCAACCTAAACCTTGACGCGAGGCGTCGCAATATACCACGAAGTCGTCAGTGCCTTCGGGTAGGGATAAGATGGGTGCATCGCAAAGCTTGTTTTTCAACAACTGAAATGCTTCTTCTTGCTTTTCTCCCCATTCATACTTCTTGTCTTTCTGTGTAAGGGAGGTCAAAGGTTGAGCGATTTTCGAGAAATCCTCAATAAATCTGCGGTAATATCCAGCCAATCCTAAAAACTGACGGATCTCGGTTGGCGTCTTCGGAGTCTCCCAGTTCTTGATCGCCTCGATCTTTGTATGGATTCCATTTCCGTTAACCACGTGACCAAGGAACTGAACCTCACGTAACCAGAACTCGCACTTTGAGAATTTAGCGTATAACTTTTCTTTCTTAAGCAGCTCTAAAATAGATCTTAGGTGTTGTTCGTGCTCTTCCTTTGTCTTCGAGTAAATTAGAATATCGTCAATGAACACGATCACAAACTTATTGAGGTACGGCTTACAAACTCTATTCATCAAGTCCATGAAAACTGCTGGTGCGTTCGTCAGACCAAACGGCATAACCAGGAACTCGTAGTGTCCATAGCGAGTCCTAAAGGCCGTCTTTGGAAAACTCTCTTCTTGAATTCTCAACTGGTGATAACCTGATCGAAGATCGATCTTAGAGTAAAAACTCGAACCTTGCAGTTGATCGAACAGGTTATCAATCCTTGGCAAAGGATATCTATTCTTGATAGTCAACTTGTTAAGCTCTCGGTAGTCGATGCACATGCGGAAACTACCATCTTTCTTCTTGACAAACAGCACTGGAACTCCCCAAGGCGAGAAGCTTGGTCTGATAAATCCCTTGTCTAAAATTTCCTGAAGTTGTGTTGACAGCTCTTGCATCTCGGAGGGCGTAAGTCGATAAGGTGCTTTAGCCACAGGCGCAGCACCTGGAACTAAGTTAATGTGAAACTCGACTTGCCTTTGCGGCGGCAATCCTGGCAAGTCTTCGGGAAAGACTTCAGGATATCCTTCACGACTGGAATGTCTTCTAGCTTTGGCTCAGCGGCTTCTTTATCCACAATGTGTGCCAAGAAGGCGACACATCCTTTCTGCAAACATTTTCGAGCCTTCAAACAACTGATGATTCTTAGGGGTGTATCGTGCTTCTCTCCATGTACCACAATCGTTTCTTCATTCACCATCGGAATGCGAATGACCTTCTCGTGACATACAATCTCTGCTCGGTTGCTTGACAACCAATCCATCCCCACTACCACGTCGAAGCTTCCCAACTCGACTGGCAGCAGATCCAGTGTAAACTCGTGCTCCCCAAGCTCTATTACGCAACCCCTAATAACTTCATTCGCTTCTACTAGCTTTCCGTTTGCTAGTTCTATCGAATACGGAATGTCTAGCTTACTAGCTACCAACCCAAGTATATTCTTAAATTCTAGCGATACAAAACTATAATCGACACCGGTATCAAATAGTACAGATGAAAAGCGTTGGTTGATAGGGAACGTACCAGTGACCACATTTGGATCTTGGCGAGCTTCCCTCGCACCGATGTTGAAAACCCTTCCATGAGCTTGATTGAGCTTTGGGCACTCTCTCTTGAAATGCTCCACGTCTCCACAATTAAAACAACCTGGTCCCCGACCATTACCATTCCCATTCCCATTACCACCGTGATTGTTATTCGCTCCACGGTTTCCATTACCAGCTTGATTCCCAACATTACCATGATTACCATTCCCGCCATTTCCTCCTTGTGGGCGGTTTCCATACCCATTACCACCACGATTGTTGTTTCCATTACCACTGCAATAACCCCTCTGACCACCACGACCAGCACCAGTACCAGCCCAGCATGTCTCCTTCGAATGGCCAACCTTCCCACAAGACTCACATTTCCTAAATCTGCACTGGCCGGAATGATGGTACTGGCATACATCACATTTGGGCAGAGTGCCCATGTAACCTTTTCCTTTGTTTTCAACCCCAGTCTTGGCTTCAGTCGGTAAGTACGACTCTTTCTTCTTGTTAGCGCTGCTGGTACCCTTCTTAAAGTTTGAGAACTTCCTTTTGTTCTCCCCAGACGACTCAACATGAGTCTCCTTCTTTTTCTGGTCAGAAATCGAAAACTTGTTTAACCTGATAGCTTCCTCAGTCAGTGACACGCTCAGATCGATAGCCTTAGTAATTGTTGCAGGCTTTGATGTTGTTACCATACTCATAATCTGAGGTGCCAACCCCCAAATGAACCGCTCGATGCGTTTGAATTCCGGACTAACCATGTATGGTACCACACGAGATAGATCGTGAAATCTCTGCACATACTCTGCAATTTTGGGGCCATCCATCTTGAGGTTCGAAAACTCTGTTTCCAATTTTTGGATTTCAGCCCTGGAGCAGTATTTCTTTCGCATGAGCTCCTTCATTTCATTCCAAGTCAAAGCGTATGCTGCTGCCTCTCCCAGAGTTTGGACTTGGAGATACCACCATGAAAGCGCTCCATCTAAGAACAACCCGGAGATGTAGGTGACTTGGTGTTCTGGTGCGCATTTGCTCATTCTTATCACAGAATCAGTCTTCTCCGTCCATCGAACAAAAGCCACAGCACCCCCGGTGCCGTCGAAATTCAGTGGTTTTCAGTCTAAGAACTACTTATAGGTACAGCCTGTACAAGTAACGTCATTCACAGAAAGCATTAGCGATTGCACATGGAATATCCAAATGTAACGTAATGTTTCTCAAGTGACTTAAACATTACCATGAGGTGGGTTGTTCCTCAAGGTATCCCCGCTAGTTTCAGCGCGTGAGGCCTCGTGCTCTACTATCGCTCGTGAAATCCGTTCATGTAACTCGGCCTCAGTAGTGGGTAATAGAGTTTCTCTTCGTGGAGGCATCTTCTATAAGAATAGGTCAGGTCTTATGCATATAAGTATGTAGTACGCGTATGTAATAACATTCATCAACACAAGTAAACACATAACATCCCATGTCATAACACAAACAAGTAATCCAACAACGTATATAATGAGAATGTTGCGATTGAGCTTTCATATATCAAATGACCACAAATACAGTTTTACAAGTTCATCAAATGTATCATATCACCAAAAAAAGGACTACAGGGTCACATCACCCTTGTCCAAACTATCCATCAAACTACAACAATCAAAAGTCAAAAGAAATGTGGTCTTCAAAAAGCTGTGCATTCTGGGCTCAATAGCTCCACTCTCACCAAAAGTATGCTACCTGCATAAAACCAAAAACTGCTACGCTGATGGTGGAGGAGGAGGAGGTGGAGGAACGAATAGCAAACTGCGCAGACGCACTAGCTCCTCCTCGAGGGCATGAACGATACGCAACAGGTAGCTAACCTGCTGCTCCATAGTAAGGAAACGAACATCAAAGTCTGGGTATGGCAGGAGAGGAGCGGGTGGTGTCGCGAATGGTGACTGACAAGTGCAGGGTGGAGGACGCGGAATCCTCTCAAGATCCATGACTCTGCGACACAACATCTCCTGCTGGAGCTGTAAGGACAAAAGCAGATTATCTCTCGTATATCCAGTGTAATGGAAGGGATGATATGGATCAGAAACAGGCATCGTGTTGGGCGGAAACCAGATAAGTGGCCCGCCCGATGGTGTAGTAGCAAAAGGAGCAGTATGTGTAGCAGGTGCAAACGGTGGCATGAAAGGAAAGGTTGCTGACACAGGTGGTATGTGACTGGGCTGCTGACTCGATGGACCTTCCCCTGGACGGGGAGGAGGGATATCCTGTAGGAACGTGACCGATAGATATGTACGGTGAATGTCAGACACATGTGGGTGAAACGGGGAAATATCAGCTGGTGCATGTGTAGGTGCAGGTGGGGGAGTAACAGGTTTAACAAAAGGAGGTAAGTCATCGTCGTCCTCTATCCACCCATTTTGGGTGAATGCATAACGGGGATCTACATGGTCAGCAAAAGGGGCACGATCAATGGCTGCAGGTATAGGGTCAGGTAACAGTGGTGCAACAACTGGTACATCAGCAGGTGTAGGGCCATGCTCAGGTAGAGGATCGTGAGCAGGTATGGACTCGGGTGCAAACAAAGGCTCAGGGTCAGCTGGTGCTATCTCAAGATCAGCGGGTACATTAAAGAGCTGATCGTCAGGAACGACAGGTGCCTCAAAAGGCTGCTCATCGGGGACAAACTCAATCTCATGCTCAGGATCGAAGTCGTGTGGAAAGACATGATCCAACTCATCATCAAACTCAAAATCATGATCAACACCGTGTGGAATATCTGGTGCAACAGATATAGCTGTGTCAGAATCAGTATCGGTGGGATATCGATGTAATCCCAGTGCGTGTAGAGTAGTAGATGACACAGACTCAAACGAATCAGGACCAGAATGGTCAGAAGAAATCTCCACGACATGAATCTCAATAAGCGGAACAGCAATGACATCATCGACCGGGGCTCCATCATCGTGGGCACCCTCTAGGGGACCCTCAATAAAAAGATCGATGTCATCGTCAGACATAGCGTCAAGAGGCAGATCCTCGAGAGGAAATGCAGCAAGAGGAAAAGGAGCAGGGATCTGTACAAGAAGTAGATCCTCTCCAGGAAGACCATCAGCTAGCGGTATATCATCTCCAAAATCTGGTAAAGCAAACGGCTGGAAATCATCATCGTCGCTACTCGTAGTGTCAGATGTAAAAACCTCATCATCTGGGATGATCTCATCATCAGAAACTATGGCCATAGGGTCTACTGTATCAGATACTCCACTCTCGGAGGAGGACATGATGTCTGTGTCAAATCAATCACAAGTATGCACATACATCAACAATCATCAAATAAGCATGTAAGCAGTATCAATGTAAGCATGTATGAATCCTAGTCTTCCCAAGACTATCCCACCCAGCCTCTAAGACTGAACTACTTAGTCTCTCAGACTAAACCTCCCAGTTTCTCAAACTGAACTACCCAGCCTCTCAGGCTAACCCTCCCAGTCTCTCAGACTGCCCCAACTAGTCTCTCAGACTACCCAGTCTCTCAAACTGAACTACCCAGTTAGTCTCTCAGACCAACTCCCCAGTCTCTCAGACTGAATTACCCAGCTAGTCTCTCAGACTAACTCCCCAGTCTCTCAGACTGCACTACCCAGCTAGTCTCTCAGACTAACTCCCCAGTCTCTCAGACTGAAATATAAATGAATTCTTTGAAATGTATTTTGTGTCTTTTATTTGTAAAAATATTTGTTTCCTGGATCTGGACATTTTTTGTATGCAATGAAAACATGTTTGTGAAAACATTTTCGTGAGAGCCCTAATGATCGTAGTCTAGACTCGAGAAAGAATCCTAGTTCGCTATGATCGAAGCTCTGATACCAAGCTGTCACACCCTGACTTTTGCGGAAGCGTGGTTATTGGTGTGACTACATAATACCATAGCAATCAATCATAACAATGCTATATGATAAAACCAAAAGATATTCATCCATAAAAGTTAAGTTTGAAAGTACCACGACATACTTGTTTGAAAAGTTGACACCAAACTTAAGTTACAAACCACAACATGTTCAAATGAGTTCAACAAGACTCGACAGAAGATCTTAAATAAAACCGGGTTTAGAAACATGTATCCCGTCCAGGAATAGGATACATCTTCAAAACTCTACGACCACGGATGACATCTTTTATTTATTACGCAGCTTGAAACACATGCATACACCTGCCAGATCCACTTAGTTCCCTGAAATACATGTAGTTTAAAAACATCAACAAAAGTTGAGCGAGTTCATGTGTATGTGTATGAATAAACCTTTAAAGTATGTCTGTATGAATGAATGTCCCTGGTATGTAGCAATAAGGAAAAACATATCACCAATGGTTTGCAAGGCCATTGATATGTGTGAAATGGTGTAGGAAAACTCAAACCTAGCAAATTTGTACCGGGCCTCCGGCTGGAAGACATAGTCACCACTATGGGCCACCCTGGTCCCCATGGGTGTGGGCTCGCTACACCCAAATAGATCTATCACTCATGTCCCTCGGTCCTATGACGAGGATTAATGGCCTTAAGTGTTATACCCACCTTTCACATGATCTAGCAGTAAACCCTCCTTAAGCTAATCATACCATGTATAAAACGTTGTAGTAATTGTAACATGTATTTCACCCCCGAAGTATAAAACTGAAAACAGTTAAAAGAAAAGGGGGACAAGAACTCACAGTATTGCGTCTTCAGTATTGGCAACACGAATCTCCTCAGCAAACACGACTACCTACAGTGTACTAACGTCTATTAGACGAACGGGTCGTGCCTTTGCCCAGTATTAATGTTTTGGAGTTACCTTTCTAATGTTATTCCAAGTTATAATTATTTGTCAAAATAAATAATATTTCAACTTAAATTATATTTAGTTTTGGAATAATTGTTTAAGCTATATTTTTGTATTAATACTTCTCAAGTATTTAACTTCGTATTTCTTTCCCAAGGATGGGGGTATCTTATACATGTATTTTCGTATTGTTGTATTTGTAGTTCCAAATTAATATATTTTCAAGTCCCACTTTAGAAAATATATATTTTTTCCCAAAAATCATATATCTTGTTGGTACACAATGTCTATCGCCTACGTCATCAGTCTTGTTAGGATCTGAGTTTGGTTTTGATTGTGTTTTTCGTTTGAATTAAGATGAAGATGAATGAGTAGTGCAGCGGAATTATGATGGAAACAAACTTTGCACACAATCAAACGAGAGAATTGCTTTTAACTTACAAGTTTAACATTGAACCGAATGCTTGAATTTATTACAAGATTCAATTACAATTGCAAGTATGAAACAAACTCCCCCTCAGCCTGAGCTCACAGTGATTTGTTCATGCAGGAGAAAGATGGGGAAGAGCTAATAGAACAGTACAGAGCACTGTTCTATTTATAGGCACAAGCAAACCACTGAAGCATCTAAGCTGATGTCACCATGAAAGTGACATCTAACCTCCTAACAAACTCTAACATCTGATCTATACAACCTCTGCTATGCTAACTACTGTTGTACATTACATTACATTTCATAATATAAACTAAACTACTGCTGCATCCTTCCACTGATGTGAACCCAGCAGTACTTGTCATGATCAGCAGAGCTTAACCCATAGCAGTAGATTGAATGAGCAGAGATTTAGTCTTCCATCAGTCTTTGACTTGGACAGCAGTTGTAGGTCAGCAGTTGAGTAGATCAGTGAATAGGAGGTCAGCAGATGTTGAAACCACTTTCAAGGGGAGAGACTTGTATTCATAACATCTGCTTATTCTGGATCCACTGCTCTGATCTAGTTTTGGCTTTGATTATCTGTTCCTCTGTTAGGGTTCAATCCCAACAATCTCCCCCTGGAACAGATAATGGCAAAACTCTTCATTATTGGTAGATCTTTATTGCCTCATCAACAGTTCCCTTATTTGCCCTTTGAGTTGTAACTCAAAGGCTAAGGCATCTGTGTCATCATCATCCCTGCACAGTGGAAGATCAAGGAGATCCTGCAAATCTTCAAGACTTAGGCCAAGTGCTTGTTCCCTTGTTATTTTCTTCACTTCTCCACTAGACTTGAACACTGTCAGTACATGGGTCTGTTTGTCAGTTTTCCACTTTAGTACCTTTGAGTCTGGTGGGTTTCTTGGGAGATTTTTATTTGAAGAGGTGTTTGGTGATGCAGGCCTTGTGATGACTGTTTGAGCAGTGCTTGCAGGTTGATTTAGGCCAAGAGTTTCAGCTATCATCTTTTTAATACCTTCTTTTAAAAGCTCATTTCCTGCCATTAATTCTGCCACTATTTTAGTATCCAGCTGTTTATGTTGCCTTTATTTTAAAGATGGTTGCATCAGCTGGAGCAGTGGCTCTCCTGATTTGCAGCTTTGGTGGTCTTTTTGAAACCTCTGCTTTAGGATAGTCAGGCTTTTGTGGAGCATTAGGATCTGTCTTTCTTAATTGCTCCAAACTTTTGTAGGTAGCCCTGACTTTCTCTTCTTTCCATCTCAACACTTGATTCAAGGACCCATAATCAGCAGCAGCTAATTCCTCTTTCATTCTCCTCAGCTCTACCTTTTTATCAGGTACATTCTTTTTTGTATTTTGCCCAATCTGGATGAGTGTGTTTGACCTTCTTATTTATCATTTCTTGAATCCTGGCTGCTTCTTTTTCAAGCTCAGGAATGGTCCACTCCTTGTACATATGCTTTTCTCCCTTGTACTTCTTGGTTGCCATGATGCTTTCAATGTACTCTTTTCTCAGAGTTTCATATGCTCTTTCTGAGATTTGCTGACAAACATTTTTTGCAAACTGTTCAAAAGATCTGACTTGTGTGAGCAAGTATTGATAATTCTGCTGAATTTCTCTATCAGATTTCCCTTGTGTATTTCTTTTTGAGATATCCTCTGCTTGCTGAGCCTTGATTTTCAAATATTCTTCAATATTGTTAGGCCTGGGATATCCTTCAACAGATGGCAAACTCCTTTTAGCAGGGTCATCCTCATAATAAAAAGACTTGATTTCTTCTCTGACTGCAATAAGTTCAAGAGGGAATTGAACACCTGCAGGAGGTAATGGCTTTTGAATTTGAGCTGATGAGAGAGGAACAGGGTTTGGTATAGTAGCAAGTGTTAGAGATTTTGAAGATGTTGGTGGTGGTGAAATGTCATCATCTTTCAGGATTAGCCTTCTCCTTTTTGGTTGAGGAGAGGCTGATGATGTTTTGGGTGGATAAGTGGTGGTGATTTTAGTGGCAGTGGTTTGTGACTGACTAACAGTTGTTGAAGCAACTGGTGTTTCAACCACTGTTGTCATTACAACAGATGTTATAACATCTGATATCTTCTGCTTTTTGGCAGGTGGTGATGGTGGAGTGGCTGTTTTTGGAGGTGAAGTGACTTTTGGGGGTGATGATGGTAAGGCAGTGGTAGTGGTGTATGTTGAAGTGGTGTGTGTTGAAGTGATGGCAGGTGTTTGGCTGACAGTAGTTGAAACCACTGAAGTATCAGCAGGTGTTACAACAACTGTTTGGATGGAAGGTTGATGTTGGGGGCTTTTGGACGGTGGCATTGGAGTATGCTTTGTGAGTCTGGATGGTATGGATTTGGGTTCCCTCACTTTTCTAGTGGGGTTTCTTTTTGGCTCAGGATTTTTAACATCCTTTGGCTCAGAACAACCCTGCGCATTCAGCTCCATATAAGCTCTTTTCTCCTCATTCCACCTTGACATATCCTTTGCCTCTCTGTCCCTTTTTACACATGCTATAGCTTCATTAAGTGCATTTTGGGTAACATCAACCTTTTTGCTACCATCTGGCAAGGGAATTTTTCTAGTCATGGCATCTTTTTCTGGTTCAATGTAAAGACCATCATCTATTCCCTTCTTCTTCCACTCCTGAATTTTCTCCCCCTTTTTGGCATTATCTGGGGGTAATTGATTAATGAAGAGAACAGTTGGAGGAGCAGTGCCAGTGGTGTTTAAAATGTGGGCCTTAATAGCCTTAATGTCTGCTTGTGTGTTCTTGAACCTAGACTCCATTGTGTTTCTCAGCTCTTGTACATGTATTGCATGTTGCTGATCAGCCATTTGTTTTTGTTGTTGGAGAAAAGGTTGAAATAGGTTCCATATCTCATTTGCAGCAGGTGCTTGTGGTGGAGCAAGTGCTTGTGGTGGAGCAGATGCTTGAGGTGGAACAACAGTGGATTGCACCTTTTGTACTGTCAACAACTGCTGCAGCATTTCTTTGATTTCTGCAACAGAGTTATCCAGTTTTTCAACTCGTTCCATCAATTCCAGGTACTTTAAACCATCACCCAATTTAATGGGATCATATGATTTCCCACTAGCAGTGGTTGTAACAGTGGTTGATGCAGGGAGTGTACTCCAGACATTAACCACTGATGCCCCTTTTTCTTGGTACTGGGGTCTTCTTCCTTCAACACTTGATAGCCTTTTGATTGTACCAGAGGGTAAAACAAACTCTCTGGTGGATATCAGAGGTGCTATGGAAGGAATTGCCTCCAAGGAAGTCTTATTGATGTAACCACTGTCCAAATGTAAACCAGTGGGTTCAACACTTGTAGTGGCTGCTTCACTTGGACAACCACCAAGAGTTACTTGTAACTCAAGGGGTATAACCTCCTCAGGTCTTGTTGGTGGGTTAGCTACGATTGATACATCAGACCCAGTCATTTGTTGAAGTATATTCTCATTGATGGGTGATTGAGAAGGACTGGTTTGTGCCTGGTTTAGATCAATAGCATCCAACAATAATTTTGTTGGTGGGGGAATTGTGGATGTGAGGTTGGGTGTGAAAAGAGAATTGGCCCCGGGCATTGGGCTGTGGATGATGGAAGCAAGTGATTCCAGAGCATCATATTGTGGTGTCCCTATATGTACAACCTGTTCTTTTTTAGAAGAAACAGGAGGAGTTTCAGCCAGGGGTTGAGATATTTGTACCAACTGCTGTGAGGAAGTAGCAGCAGTGGTTTCTTGTGACTTTTATGCTGTCACTGGCAGTTGCTCTGGTATCTCATCCTCCAGAGTTGCCTTTTTGATAGGTTTGGGGGGTTGTTGAGTTTTCTTTTGTTTTGGCTTTTTGCGGATTTTAGGTGTGGGTTTCAAAACAGTTGTTTTGCTGCTTTGATCACCTTGAGCAGTGGGCTCAGCAGCAGATACCTGAGGAGCAGTGGTAGCTGCTAAATTCTGCTCAGGCACCTCTGCTTGTGTTTTGCAAGGTGTTGACATTCTTGTAAAAGTTTCAGCAGTTAAGCTGGTTATTTGAAAAGATTCACCTTCTTTTATTGCAGAAGCATCATTCTTACCCAGTTTCTTTTCAAAATAATAACTTAGAAATCTTGGAAACAGTAAGAATGCCTTTGTTTCAACATTTTTAACCAGATCATTAAAGATTACCTGAGAATAATTAAAATTTTCTTCTTGAAGAATAGCAAATCCCAGGTTTTGAATCTTTAGTGGTATTTCATTAAAAGCAGTGGTTTTGTTTGAAACACACATTAAGAGGGTATTAAATAAAAGCCTTGTTGCAGGAGGGAAGAAACCTTTTTGTAAGGTATCCCTCTTCATCATTGTATCTGCAAACCCTCTTTCAATAAAGTCAGTTTTTAACTCATTTTTAGGAAAGGAAGTTTTACCTTGCTGATCATCGAGTTGAAAGACTTCCGAGATGGATTGTGGTGTAATTTTGACAGCTTTACCCTTTAGAGAAGAGTTAATGGCTATGACAGTCTCACCTTGTTTGTCAAGGGTTACATTTTTCCAGAACTCTCTTTGGGTCGCCAAGTAAATTGGTGCATCTGCTATTAACAAAGTTTTATACTTTGATGCAGACATGATATTAATGATGGAGTCAAAAGCATCAGTGTTGCCGGGTTTTGTGAGAAGACCCAGAAGGTTGTGAGAAGGTTTATGTGGAATTTCGATGGGTTTAGCCTTTTGAGAGGCCTCTTTGGAAGATGATTTTGAAGTGGATTTTGCGGAGGACTTCGATTTAGTCATTTTTGGAGAATACGTTCGAAGAAAGTTATGAAGAAATTTGTGGAAATGAGATGAAAACTGCTTTGAGAAAGGAATTTTTATGAATTCAATTCGACAGTAAAACCCTGTTTGGGGTTTTGAAAAGGGTTTTATGGAGAAAAAGTGAATGCTGACGTGGCAGCGGTTACAAAAGGTCTGACCACTATGTATTGTCCACGTACCAACCCCTGGTAAAATGAAGGACAATACTTTTGTGAAAACTACTGATGAAAGGTAGTGGTTACAACGGTAACAAATGGAAGCATTGGATGATTTTTACTATCAGCAGATAGCACATCAGTGGATAAGACACTGATTTTGAGCATCAGTGCTTACCAGGAAAATGACAGAACAGGGGTTGACTTTCCGCAGTGGACAGTCTTTGAAGTAGAGCAGACTTTTGAACAAGCAGTGGTTATGGCAGACTTTTAAGGATTTTAATGAAAACTTCATTTTTAGCTATTTTTAAGGATGGATTTTTGATTTTCTGAAAACATTTTAATAATTTTATGCATAGAAAAACAGGATTTTGCCTGTTATTCCATGTTTAGCATGCCAATCCTAGAGATCAAGCTTTCAAAGGTGGATGTGTCTAATGCTTTGGTTAGCACATCTGCCAACTGATCCTTAGTTGGAACATGGTGCAGAGAAACTGAACCTTTTTCATAGCAATCCCTCACAAAGTGATGTCTGATGTCGATGTGTTTGGTGGTTGAATGGGAAACTGGATTTTTGATGATATTTTATGCTGCCTGGCTATCCAACATGAGTGGTGTCTTTAGGGCAGTGATACCAAAATCCAATAACTGATTTTGAAGCCACAGGAGTTGGGCTGTACAGCTTGCAGCAGCAATATATTCAGCTTCAGCAGTGGATGTTGAGACAGCTGCTTGCTTTTTGCTTTGCCATGAAACTAAGCAATCACCTAGAAACTGGCACCCTCCTGAAGTGGACTTCCTTGTGGTGTTACATCCAGCAAAGTCACTGTCTGAAAATCCTGAAAGCTTGATATTCCCATTAGCTGGATACCAGATACCAAGTGTGGGAGCACTTTTTATGTATCTGAATATCCTTTTTACAGCAATAAGGTTGGATTTTCTAGGGGCTGACTGACTCCTTGCACAAACACATGTTGCATACATGATGTCTGGCCTAGATGCAGTTAGGTACAAAAGAGACCCAATCATGCTTCTATATAGAGTTTGGTCAATCAGCTCATCCTTTTCATCAGACATGACTAGCTTATTTGTTGCCATGGGTGTGCTGCATGGTTTGCAATCATTCATATCAAATTTGTTTAAAAGTTCTTTAGCATATTTGCTTTGATGAATGAAAGTTCCATTTTGCATTTGCTGAACTTGGAGACCAAGAAAGCATTGCAGTTCACCCATTGCACTCATTTCAAACTCAGCTGTCATGAGTTGCCTAAACTCTTCACACATTTTATTACATGTGCTTCTAAAAATAATGTCATCCACATAAATTTGGACAATCATTAAAGCCTTTCCTCTCCATTTTAGAAACAGTGTTTTATCAATGGTACCTCTTTTGAAACCATTTGAGAGTAGAAAGGTGGAAAGAGTTTCATACCAGGCCCTTGGTGCTTGTTTCAAGCCATACAGAGCTTTGTTTAGCCTGTAGACATGATCTGGATAAAAAGGATCATCAAAACCTAGAGGTTGATAAACATACACCTCTTCTTGAATTGTACCATAGAAGAAAGCACTTTTTATATCCATTTGGAACACCTTCATTTTGTGGTTGACAGCAAAGGCCAGGAACAGTCTTATAGCTTCCAATCTTGCTACTGGGGCGAAAGTTTCGTCATAATCAATCCCCTCCTCCTGTCTGTAACCTTGAACCACCAGCCTGGCGTTATTCTTGACAACAATGCCCCTTTCATCAGTTTTGTTTTTGAAGACCCACTTTGTGCCTATGGGACTCACATCCTTTGGCAGTGGTACAAGCTCCCATACTTGTTGTCTTTTAAACTGTTGGAGCTCCTCTTGCATAGCTTCTACCCAACTGTTGTTTTTCAGTGCCTCTTGGTACTTGACAGGTTGATAGAGTGATAGAAAACCAGCAAAAAGACAAATGTTTTGGGTTTGGCTTCTTGTGAGCACCCCTTCATTGATGTTGCCAATGATTTGATCAGGTGGATGAGATCTCAAGAAGATTAAATCTCCTTGGTATGGAATGATGGCATTTGTTGATGAAGGCTGCAGATGTGAATCATCTGAGCTAACCACTGCTGGTGACTTTGAGGATCCAGCAGTGGCTTCAAAAGGTGGTGGAATAGGAGGTAAAGGTGTGGACACATGCTGACTTTGATCCACTGTTTGAGGACTTTTATCAACAGTGTTTGATGAGGTGGAAGCAGTGGTTAAGGGGCTACTTTGGTCAACAACTGTTGAGGTAGCAGTGGTTGAGCTATGACAGCTGTTTTGAACATCTGCTGCTCTTCCCATTGTGACAGACTTTTGTTGAGGAATGATGATTTCATACCCATAGTCTGGTGATGAATCTTCTGATGGACCTGCACTGTTAGTCATGACAGCAGTATTTTCAAAAGTAAATTTATCAAGATCAAACAAATTTGCAGGATTTACTGGGATTTTCATTGAGGAAAGTTCATTAAACTTTACATTCAAAGTCTCTTCCACTGTTTTGGTCCTTGTGTTAAACACTTTGTAGGCCTTAGCAGTGGTAGAGTATCCCAGATGATAACCACAATCAATTTTGGTTGCAAACTTGGAAATGGAATCTTTTAAGTTTAAAATGAAGCATGGGCAACCAAAAACTTTGAAATATGAAATCAATGGCTTTATTTTATACAGCAGTTCATAGGCAGTCTTTTGATGCCCGAGGTTGATTAAAACTCTGTTTTGGACATAGCAAGCAGTGTTTACTGCCTCTGCCCAAAAAGTTAATGGCAAACCTGAATCAGCAAGCATGGTTCTGGCAGCCTCAATCAAAGTTCTGTTCTTTCTTTCAACAACCTCATTTTGTTATGGTGTTCTTGGAATGCTATATTGCCTCATAATTCCTTTTGACACACAGAAATCATCCAACTCCTTGTTCCTGAACTCTGTGCCATTGTCACTTCTGAAGATTTTTACTGGAAGGTCAAACTGCTTTTCAACCTGTTTTACAAAGTCTTGCAGAATGCCTGCAGTCTCATCTTTTGAATGTAAAAAGTAAGTCCATGTAAACCTAGAAAAGTCATCAACAATAACCAAACAATATCTCTTTTTCTTAAGACTCATGACTTTAACTGGGCCAAACAAATCCATATGAAGCATTTGCAAACATTTGGTTGTTTTGGACTCATCAATGGATTTGTAGGAGCTTTTATGTTGTTTTCCTTTTAGGCAGGAAACACAATGCTCAGGACAGGTGAACAGTTTTTGAGGTAAACCTCTTACTAATCCATGTTTTGAAATGGCTTTGATTGTCTTGAGATTTGTGTGCCCCAATCTTCTATGCCATAGTTCTGTCTCTTTGTTTGATGCAGCTGAGAACAGATCGGCATCAGTTCTGGGGCTCTCTTTTGACATATCCACCACATAAACATTGCCACTTCTTTAAGCAACAAGTTTGGTTTTTCCAGTTTTGATTATTGCTTCAATCTTTTCAACCATTTCTGGTCCAACAATCCTACAACACTCCTTTGTGAAGAATGGCCCATACCCCTTGTCACTCATTTGTGAAACACTCAGGAGGTTGAATTTTATCACATTGACATTTTCAAATTTTACATTACCAGACTGTAGTGTACCAGACCCCAGAACTTTCCCTTTACTATTATTACCAAAGGATATATCACCCCCTCCATGGATTTTGAAATCTTTGAGAAGGGCTTTACATCCTGTCATGTGCCTAGAGCCTCCACTATCTACATACCAAAGGCTATCTAAGCATGTAGAAGCTCCCTGCACATGAAGTAAAAGGATTAGTTCATTTGGGTCTCCAAAGCCAATAAGGCTTTGGATGGGGTCTCAACAGTGTCTGGGATGAGTTCAAATGCATGGGCAGTGGTTAGGTCAGGGGTTTAGACAGTTTTAGAACTGTTTCTCTCTAACCACTATTGTGGGTTTTGACCAATCACCTGCTGATAACCAAAAGGATGCCTGTTCACTCTTGGTTTAGAGGGCCTTTTGTAGGTCTCATAAACGTGTGGAATCCTTTGGTAAGATGATTGTCCCTTGCCCATTCTGAATTGGTTGGCAGGGGGTGCATCAGTCACTTGAACATCTCTTTGGACAGATGTTTGATTCAGCTGTTTTGTAACAGCTGTTTGGACTGGCACAAACAGTGGTTAGTTTTTGGTGAATTTGACAGATGATGTTGATGGACTCAAGGATGTTTTAGCAGTGTACTCATTCTTTTTAACATCAAAGTTTTTGAGATACACACACGCTTGAGTTTTGTGGTTTGTTTTACCACAGATAGTGCAGCTTTCAGCAGGAACAATGACACTTGTTTTGTTTAGATCACATGCTTTTAGATGAAAACAGTCTTTTGTTAGATGGTTTCTCTTTTCACAAAAATCACAAAACAGGTTTTTGATCTTTTCTCTTTTCTTCCTTTTCTCAGACTCCTTATCAACAGAGTTTTGAACCACTGTTGGGATGTCTTTTATAAGAATGACCTTTGCTTTTGGAGCTGTGACACCATCAGTGGTTGTAAAGTCCATAGGCTTGAAATTTTCAAGAATGTCACACTCATCAGACCATGTGGGTTTAAATTGGTATTTCTCAATTTCCTCAAAATTTGAGGACCCCACAGATCTTTCCAAAGTGATTTTGTTACCAAGTTTGTCGGTTATTTTAACCTCTTGGCCATTCTTGTTGGTTGGTTTAATTTCAGATGAACCAGCTTGTTTTCCAGCAGTGTTTACAAGATCATCATATTTTCTATATCCTACACCAAACTTGACATTGCTTTCAAGCTGTTTCTCAAGCATAACCTCATACCCTTTACAAGACTCCACCCATCTTTCACAAGTGATCTGGGTGGACTCCAACTCCTTTTTGCAAACTTGGTATTTTTCTACCATAGTTTGAAGTTGAGTCTTGGTTATGCTCTGCTCTTCTTTGAGACTGCTGATTTCTTTGTCTTTTTCAGCCAATTTGTTTCTAAGTTCTTTTAATAACTTTTCAAATTTGACTTCATCAGTTAAGACTTTATCCCTAAGGTTTTCATTTACCTCTTTGATGTTAGCAAATGCAATAATGCATTCGTCTGAACACAATTTTTCAAGAAATTGAGGTGTTACCTTAGCAGCAGCCATCATGGCACAATCACATTGATGATCACCTTCTTTATCAGCTCTATCTTCTTTCTCACCTGCTTTCTTCTCTTCCTTTTCTTCTTTGTCTTCTTCGGACCAGGGGTTAGTCAGTGGTTCAATCAGGGTTTCTGAATTTTCTCTCAGCAGTAGTTCACCAGCAACTGCAGTAACCACTGCTTCAGCCACTTTATCCACTGTTTCAGCACTTAGCTGTTCACCTTCAGTTTCTACCACTTCTGGTATTGACTCTAATGCCATCAAACAAAATTCATCATTAGAAGGATCATTAAAAGCATTGAGTGCAAAATTTTCATCACCAAGCTCATCAGGCATGCTGATCCGGTTGTGTTACTGTTGGAGCAGCTGGTTGAGGTGCAACAGGTTGCACTTGTGCCTGAGGGACAGGGGTTTGAACATACGGAATTTGAGGAACAGTTGTTTGAACATAATGCACAGGCACAGGGGTTGCAGCATAGTGAGCAGTGTTAACATGGGCAGCAGGGGTATATTGGGTATAGTGCACAGTGCTTTGGTGTTGTGGACTAGGGTTTGAGCTGGGATGAGTGATTATTGGACCAGTGGTTTGACTCCTGCATTCCCTAGCAAAATAACCTAGCCTATTTGATGTGTGTAAAATGCAACATATAAATTACATCAAATGAGGCATAAAACTAACCCTTTTTTAGTACTAATATTGGAAAAAGAGTGTTTTTGTCTTCCTTTTGTATTTTCAGGATTAAATGAGCTCAAAAACGCAAAAGAAGCAAAAAGACAGCTAAATCCAACATAAATACAAGAAAAGGAACATTAGTGGATTGCCCGAACCCTCAACGGCACCTTCCAAAGCAAAATAGAGAAAACAGAAGGCTGAACACGCCCCGTGCTCAGCCAGCACGGGGTCGTGCCCAAGAAGCAGCAGAAAAGACAAACCTATAGAAGCTTCTATTGCCCACCACGGGCCGTGCTCAGCGGACACGGGGGCGTGCCGAAAGTACTGCAGGCGCATTAATTGTAATTGCGAATTACAATTAATGAAGAGAGAGAGTGTCAGACGGGCACGGGGCCGTGCCCAGCGAACACGGGGCCGTGCCCAGGCCTCTGTTCAGCCTATAAATAGGAGTGCTTGGTTTCATTACAACTCATCCCTTGGCACACCACCTCTCTCACACTTCATCCACCACCCACCACCATCACAACACCATCATCCACCATCATCATCCATTGTCCATCATAGAGTGTGTGAGTCGTCTCGGGATCCAAGATTGATCGTAAGAGTTCTTGACAATCAAGGCCATGTTTGCCTAAGTCTCTTACATCACTTGGTGAAGACAAAGTGTCTAGTATAATACTTTTTATTTCTAATCTTTTGCACTTTTTATTTGGTTTTGTATTAATGACTTTAATAACTAGTTACTTATGTTGAAGGTGATCTTTCCTTATCGTTTGTCCGTGGTGTCTTGGCATTATTTTACTGTCTATATAAAATAAAGGATTTTCACCATTCATATCTCCACGGTCTATATGGAGGTATGTTGGCTACCTGGTCGGGGGTTAAGGGAACGGTTTGGTAAAGGTCTTGCCATTGTTCAGCGTTTAGAGGTCCTGCAATGGACCTGGGTCAAATTTAGTAGGACCTCCTTCAATACTTCACGGTATTGGATGGCGGGGGTCCAAACTCTTTGATCCCCTCATAAGTTAACTACTATTAATACTATAACCCGGCTATTTAGGACTGTATCCCTGCTGACTCAGACTACTTAGTCGAGGGTAACGTCACCGCCAAAAGCGGGGCCTACCACAATACTGCATTAATAACTTAATTCATTATCTTCCAATAATCCACCCCTTTAGGATTGTATCCCTGCTGACTCAAACTACTGGGGTGAGGGTAACGTCACCTTCAAAAGAGGGGCCTACTACAATAACTAAGATAATCTCTTAATTATGTGCAAAAGTGCGGAAATAATCAAAGGTTATACTAGATACGAGTCGGAACCAAGTGATTCATCTTGTCTATCTGTTTTTATTTTATTTTCAGCATTTTAGTTAGTTTTTATTTTTCTTAGTTTAAAACATTTTTCTAAACTTTTATTTTTGGTTAGACGTTGAGGATAAACCGGTACTAAAAGCTCTTGTGTCCTTGGACGACCTCGGTATCTTACCAACGCTATGCTACACTCAACGATGGGTGCACTTGCCCATATGTGTGTTTAGTGTTAGTGAAATATCGTGTTTTATAAATTTAAAACTTGGCTAAAATAAGTGTTAAAAAGGGCTTAAAATATACACCTAAAATATACGACACTTTATCGCACATCAAGTTTTTGGCGCCGTTGCCGGGGACACAAGGATTTTAAGAAAGCTTAAAATCGACGGCCTAATCAGTTTTTTTTTTCAAAACCTTTTTAAACGCGCACACATTTTTCTGCATTTAGTTTAGTTTTGCATCTACAGTATCCTGTACACGGGGCCGTGTTCACGGAACACGGGGCCGTGCTGCAGATTTTTCATAAACGCCCAGTAACAGTAGCTTGAACACGGGCCGTGCTCACTGAACACGCCCCGTGCTCAACTAGATCAGTTAATTTAATTAAAACGCCCAGATACAGATTCTGAACACGGGGCCGTGTCCACTCAACACGGGGCCGTGTCCAGCCTCTGTTTCCGTTTTTATTTTTGTTTTCTGATCTCGAGACTCGGTTGTGGTCTGCTGAGTGATTCTTATGGATCAATACTCAGGAGGTTACAACTACACCTATGATGAGGATGATTATAGGGGTAATTATTGCACAAATTGTCGTAATACACGTTCAATTCCAGATAATCACTCGTACCAACCATCCAAATCATACACTTACTATGAGGAACCCAGGTACGAACCATCAACTTCATACACATCCTATGAAGACCAAAGGTATGAACCTCCTCCCTCATACTCATATTTTGATGAACCAAGGTATGAGCCTTCTTACTCATACTTTGAGGAACCAAGGTATGAGCCACCACCTTCATATGCTTATTATGAGGAACCTTGGCATGAACAACCCACCTCATATGAGTATTATGAAGAACAAAATTACGAACCTTACCCATCATATGCTTACAATGAAGAACAATGGTGCGAACCATCAACTTCATATGGGTATTATGAGGAACAAAGGGTCGAACAACCGGATTCAAGCTTAGAAAATAATGATTCTTTTTCTATAACCGAAGTGACCGATAGGATATTAGAGCACATTAGAGTTATCGATCGATGTATAAAAGAAGCTCGCGCAAGGGAAGAGGAGTCCCGCGCGAGAGAAGAATTAAAAAAGGAAGAGATAACTAAAAATGAAAAAATGGAAGAACAAATAAGTGAAAAACCAACACATGAGTTAAACAACGAAAAAGGTGAGTCCGACAACGTTAAAATCCAAGAAGAGTCTAATTTTGAAGAAATTCATCTCTTGTCACCTTCTTTCGAAAATCATTGTTTAGTACCCACTCATGCCAAGTTTCTAAAAGAGTTAAACACTAAAATTGAAGAAACGGTAAGTGTTAAGTTAACTAATGATCAAACTTCACTAATAAAAGAAGACCCATTTGAAATTAACATCACACCGGTTCCATGTTTCTTTCAAAATTCATTTATTAGTAATGTCACAATCGATAAAGATCTTTGTGTTAACATAATGCCTAACTACCTTTTCGAAAAATTAAGTATTAGTGATTTTTCTCCACTTCAAATACCCATTTTTCTATCCAATCGGAAAGTAATAAAATCAATCGGTATAGTTGAAGATGTCTTGGTTCAAACAAATCAAATGGTAGTTCCAACCGACTTTGTCATCCTCGATGACGCTCCTCTAGTGTTGGGGCGACCATTTGTAAAGACATACGAAGCTTTGAAAAACCGGAAGTTCAATAATCTACCTCTTCAATTAGGGGCATTTAAAAGAAGTGTCGATCTCGAACGATCAATGAAATATCCATTCGGCAATAATGACCCCCTAATTGAAGATGAAGATGAGCCACCCGATACAAGTGAAGAGACGGACCACTTTGTTGAAGAAGAGGTCGCCATAGAACAAACTTTTAAAGTTCTTGATCGAAACGAGCAACCAAATAAGGAGTCTCCTAAAGACCCACCACTTGAGCTCAAAGAACTTCCAAAAGGTTTGGAATATGCTTTTCTAGACAAAGATGGTAAATTACCTGTAATTATTTCGTCTAAATTAGATAACCTAGAAAAAGAAAAACTAGTTAGTCTTTTGAAAAAACACAAAAATGCAATAGCTTGGAAACTTGTTGACATAAAAGGAATTAGTCCTTCTATGTGCACACACAAAATTTTGATGAACGATGACTACAAATCTGTCATACAACCACAACGTCGAGTAAATCCAAATGTTCAAGAAGTGGTTAAAAATGAAGTCATCAAATTACTTGACGCAGGACTTATCTATCCTATTTCCGATAGTCCTTGGGTAAGTCCCGTCCAAGTAGTTCCAAAGAAAGGAGGTATGACGGTAATTACTAACGAAAAAAATGAATTAATACCGACAAGAACCGTCACAGGATGGAGAGTATGTATAGATTATAGACGATTAAATGAAGCAACAAGAAAGGATCATTTTCCTTTACCCTTCATTGATCAGATGTTAGAAAGATTATCCGGTCATAAATTTTACTGTTTCTTGGATGGTTTTTCAGGTTACTTTCAAATCCCGATAGCACCCGAAGACCAAGAAAAGACAACATTCACATGCCCCTATGGAACTTTTGCATATCGACGCATGCCGTTTGGTCTATGTAATGCCCCCGCAACATTCCAACGTTGCATGGTAGCCATTTTCCATGACATGATAGAAAAGACAATGGAAGTCTTCATGGACGACTTTTCTATCTTTGGGGATTCATACGACCAATGCCTCGATAACCTTGAACGAATGCTATCCCGATGTGAGGAAACTAACCTCGCCCTTAATTGGGAAAAATGCCATTTCATGGTAACAGAGGGAATAGTACTCGGTCACAAGATCTCAAGCGAAGGAATGGAGGTGGATCGAGCCAAAATAGATACCATTTCTAGGTTACCTCCTCCATCCTCCGTAAGAGCGATTAGAAGTTTCCTAGGGCATGCCGGATTTTATAGGAGGTTTATCAAAGACTTTTCAAAAATCTCAAGACCTCTAACAAAGTTACTTGAAAAAGATGCTCCTTTCATCTTTGACAAGGATTGCAATCAAGCATTTCTAACCCTGAAGGAAATGCTAGTCAATGCACCTATCATGATAGCACCTGATTGGAAATTTCCTTTTGAAATCATGTGCGATGCTAGTGACTTTGCAGTTGGAGCTGTCTTGGGACAGAGAAAAGAAAAGCATTTCCACCCAATATATTATGCTAGTAAAACACTTAACGATGCACAAGAAAATTACACAACAACTGAAAAAGAGTTACTAGCTGTGGTATTTGCTTTTGATAAATTTCGCTCTTATCTTGTTCTTTCTAAAACTATAGTCTACACAGACCATGCAGCCATTCGATATCTCTTTAAGAAGCAAGACGCAAAACCACGTTTGATTAGGTGGATTCTACTCCTCCAAGAATTCGACATTGAAATCAAAGACAAAAGAGGAGCAGAAAATACCGCAGCAGATCATCTTTCGCGCTTAGAAGACCCAGCTTTGGAGGCGACCAGGGGCGAGCAAATCAACGAAAAATTCCCAACTGAATCCCTGGAAAGGGTGGAATTTAAGGAAGAACCATGGTACGCCGACTTTGCCAACTACTTAGCTAGTGGAATAGTCGCAAAAGGATGGCCACATCATCAAAGAAAAAAATTCTTTGCCAATGTGAAACACTATTTTTGGGAAGATCCATATCTTTTCAAAATGTGTGCCGACCAACTCGTCAGACGATGCGTACATGGTAGTGAGGCCCGAAGAATTCTTCGCCATTGTCACGAAGGTCCATACGGAGGACATCATGGTGCTGCCAGTACCGCACGAAAGGTATTTGATTCAGGATTTTATTGGCCAACCATTTACAAAGATGCCCAAAATCTTGTAAAGACATGTGATGCTTGCCAAAGAACAGGTAATATTTCTTCCAAAAACGAAATGCCACAAAATGGCATTCTTGTTTGTGAAATTTTTGATGTGTGGGGACTCGACTTTATGGGACCTTTTCCACCATCAAAAGGAAACAAATACATACTTGTGGCAGTAGATTACCTGTCTAAATGGGCCGAGGCCGAAGCACTTCCAACAAATGATGGAAGAGTAGTGGTAAGATTTCTGAAAAAATTATTCTCTCGTTTTGGCACACCCAAAGCTTTAATAAGTGATAGAGGTACCCATTTTTGTAATCATCAACTTGAAATTTTTTTTAACAAGATATGGGGTCTATCACCGGGTTTCGACAGCTTATCACCCTCAAACAAACGGACAAGCCGAAGTGACCAATAGAGGGTTAAAACGAATACTTGAAAAAACCGTAGGGTTAAATAGAAAGGAATGGGCTGATAAATTAGATGATGCTTTATGGGCTTTTCGAACTGCTTATAAAACAACGATAGGTACAACCCCATATAAGCTAGTCTATGGAAAAAGTTGCCACTTGCCAGTAGAAATTGCACACAAAGCCTACTGGGCAATCAAAAATGTAAACTTAGATCTAGAATTTGCTGGTAAAAATCGATTTTGTCAAATAAATGAATTAGACGAACTTAGGAATTATGCATACTCAAACTCTGAAATTTATAAGGAAAGAATGAAAGATTGGCATGACAAACATATTAAACCCAATGAATTTCGGGTAGGAGATTTAGTTCTTTTGTTTAATTCACGACTTCGATTGTTTCCTGGTAAATTAAAGTCTAGGTGGTCAGGACCTTTTTCCGTCACCCATATTTTTCCACACGGTGCAGTAGAAATTAAACCTCGAAATGGGTCACCATTTAAAGTCAATGGCCAACGGCTGAAACTCTATCAAGGATTTATTGAGGATGAGGAAGAAGAGATCTCGCTTCAAACCGTGGAAGAATAAAAACATCATGCCTGGTAAGTTATGAACGATTGAGGCGGCAAAATAAAGCGGTAAGTTTTCTAAACCATAGCTTATAGGAGAAAGGGGCACTCACACGCGCACTAAAAAAAAAAAAAAAAAAAAAAAAAAAAAAAGAGAGAGGCTCGACACGAGGCCGTGTCCGCTGGACACGGGGCCGTGTTCGCGCTGCAGACGGGATAAAACCCCTTTTTCAAAACAGTTTCTTCATTCCACACGCCCCGTTTCCCCACAAAATCTCTGGTTCCAGGCGATTTTCCGCGAGATTCCAACGTCTCTTACCAATCTAACAACGTCAAGGTATGATTCTGTCACTCGTAGTAGTTAGATTAGTCACTTGCATGTAGTTAATACACCACAAATTTGGGGAAAAATCTAGGGTTCTTGATGTTCATTCGGATCGAGCCTAAAATTTTTGCCTAAATCTGTTTGCATTTAGTTAGATTAGTGTTAAGGGAAGTAAATACACTTGTATTGTTCATAGATTCACCCGATTTCTTGCAAAGACCCCAAACCCTTGTTCTTGAACCGAAAAAGATAAAATTGATAGGGTAAACGGGTTATTTTGGGAAAAACGGAACTTAGGGTTTCATTTTCGGGGGAAACCGCACCTATTGGTTCAAAAATTTTCAAGTTTTCGAAACCGGGTCGAAAAATGGGATTTTTGAGTAACAGACCCCTGAACACGGGGCCGTGTCCGCTGGGCACGGGGTCGTGTCCAGCCCGCTGTTTGCAGTTTTGTCCAAAAATATTTCTGTTTCATGCTAACTTTTGGTGTATTCTTGCAGATGGCCAGGAAGTTTACTAGATTCAACGCCAATGAGCTAGATGCAAGAGCTCGATACGAGCTTCTCCAAACAAGGCCGGAGGAATACCCGAGGCAGGCATGCACAGAACTACTAACCTTGGTGAATCAAATTGACCGTTTCAACAACATTGTCACGGGACCACTCAGAGTCGCACTAACAACCCGACTCCGTTCTGTTCATGAATGCACCTTGGAATTCTACAGCACCTTTTCATTCAAGTCAAGGTGCGAGCCGTTCGATGAAGAAGGGGTGTCATTCAGGTGTGGCGGAACGAGGTATTCGATTTCCATGGCACAATTCGGGTCGATTATCGGGTTGTATGCGGAGGAGGATGCGGGAGACGAAGGAAATACAGGGGGGTTGAGAGAGATCGAAGACAACGAGCGCCAAGCCATGTGGGCTCAGATTGGGGAAGGGTTCTACAATCCGAGCAGCACTAAGAGTACCAAGCTGAGGGATCCGCTTTACAGATACATTCATAGGCTCCTCGGCTACTCTCTTAGCCAAAGGCATGACAGTGGTGGCGTCGTTGGGTTAAGAGATTTGCTTGTCCTCCATTGCATTCACAACCGTAGGCCGCTCGATGTTCCGTACCTTATGCTCCGAAACATGCATCACAACCGCCTTGCTAGTGCACCAACTCCTCTTTTCTTCGGGGGGTGGGTGCACCGTCTCTTCAGGCACTTCACCCACATTCCGAGGGCATTTGAGAGAAGCCCATGGTCGGGTACGGTGGATATTCACATATGCCGCTCGATGAACCTGGTTTATGAGGCAGAAGATGGGACGGTAACCTTTCAAAGGATGCAAGGTCATGCATGGAACCCGCAAGAAGCACTTGTCCTCCCAGCACCGCAACATCATCAGTACCAATACCCACCCCACGGTGATCCGGGCCAATCATCCTCCTCGGGAGGCAGTTTTCCTAATTTTCAAAGTTTGCATGATTTGTTGCAGGAAAACCTCATGTGTACTCGGAACACCTATAACATGGCGAGCAACACCTACCACCGGGTCGGAGCTATCGAGAGAAACCTATCCGAGATACAAGAAGACGTCGGATACATACGAGACCACATTGCACGCCATGGAGGGTGTGACGATGATGATGATGATGATGATGCCATGGAATAGGCGGGAGGAGCATAGGAGGAAGCGGTTGATTGGTGGCTCCCCAGGTTAACCCTTTGCAATCTTGAACAATTGATGGCCTGCGTGCCAAGTGTTAGACAATTTACTTTTCCTAACTATTTTCTGCATTTTATTTTTCTTACTTTATGCGTGGAACAATTAACTTTGGTAACGTAGGATGTTGGTATTGCTTGGTGTGGTATTAAGTGTTCAAACAGGTACAAACCAAGGCTTAAGGTGTTAAGCCTCAGCACCTATAAGGCTAGGATGGAAAAACCGGAGGACGAAACCTGTTTTTCAGGCTTCTAGACTGTCCACACGGGGACGTGTCCAGCCAGCACGCCCCCGTGCTCACCTCCCTGACCTGCTGTTTGGCTTCTGTTCGGCAGAATTTTGTCAGACACGTGGCCGTGTCCAGTGGACACGGGGCCGTGTCCACCTTCTGTAAGTTCTTGTTACTGGCACCTGAACACGGGGTCGTGCCCACTCAACACGGGGCCGTGTTCAGTGCCCAGTAACACAAATTTTTGCTTTTTAAACACTATTTTACACATCTAATCAACCTAAAAATTTATTTTTGGGACACATTGAGGACAATGTGTAATTTAAGTGTGGGGGGGATGCTAAAACCTTGAATTTTGCAAGTCCTAAATACAAGCCTTACACAAAACTCTATTGGAACCGCTAATCACCCCAAAATTTTTCAAAAAAATTTCATTTTTTTTACTTGTCTAGGTTTAACTCGGGAAATTCAAGCTCTCAAAAAGGTTATATTTTTACAAATTTACAACCGATAGCGTAGTGATAAAAAGAACCAACATAAGAAAATTATGAAAAGGCATGACAAACTTATTTAAAATTTGATTATATATACTTGATCACATAAAAACCCATTCCCACAAAAGTGAGTTTTGAGCCTTTATTGAGCACTCAATTTTATACCATTTGACTAAATGCTCATTTTTCGTTTCTTGTGTGAATAGCCGCTTGGTTCTTACGACTCTAGAACTTGCCATGACAATACATTCCCGGTCCTTATCAACTTAAACCCGAGTAAGTACATGATGGAGGCATTAGGACTAACCCTTTTTCATTTCTACACCATTATTTTTCTTTTTTTTTCACCACCTACCCAAAAAAAATAAAAAAAATAAAATAAAATCCCCCTAGTTAGCCCCTTTGAGCCTAAACCTTTTCGTTTCATCACCCAAAACAAAAACCCTTTCACCCACCAAAACCTTTTTCATTTTTAACCCTTTATTTTAGTAACAAGTTCGGTTCTTCGAAAAAAAAAAAAAAAAAAAAAAAAGAGAAGAGAAAAATGAAGCAAAAAGAAAATAAACAAACAAAGTAATCAAAAATAACTTTGTTTGAATAAAAGCTTCATCAAAAATAAAAAGTTGCAAAAATTCGAAAACCGACACTTGTTACGCTTTTTAGCCCTTTTTCTACTAACCACTAACCCAACCACCTACCTTTAACCCTAGCCAACCCTTAACCCACAAAGTCCTCTTGATATCTACAAAGGTATAAAAGTTAAAAAGGAGGAGGATTGATTTCTTGGCAAGCCTATGGTAGGAATAAGTTCCATGCCGCTCTCGAGTGATTCACTAAAAATACACCTTCGGCCGAGTGTGAGTGATTTCCCCGCGAGGTATGTGAACTTGTATATAAATAGAATTTTAAAAAAAGGCATGTTATGCCCAAATAAGTAATTTCTTTTATGAACAGTTCTAAATAAATCATTACGAATAGGAGTGTAAATAAATAAAAATAAAACCCTAAAAAGATCTTGGAAATCCCGACACTCTATGACAAGCCCAAAACCTTCTCTTCTACCTATTCCATTTGGGAGTGTAAGCCAAATATTAAAGAGTTTTGCTTGAGGACAAGCAAAAGTTCAAGTGTGGGGGTATTTGATGTGTGTAAAATGCAACATATAAATTACATCAAATGAGGCATAAAACTAACCCCTTTTTTAGTACTAATATTGGAAAAAGAGTGTTTTTGTCTTCCTTTTGTATTTTCAGGATTAAATGAGCTCAAAAACGCAAAAGAAGCAAAAAGACAGCTAAATCCAACATAAATACAAGAAAAGGAACATTAGTGGATTGCCCGAACCCTCAACGGCACCTTCCAAAGCAAAATAGAGAAAACAGAAGGCTGAACACGCCCCGTGCTCAGCCAGCACGGGGTCGTGCCCAAGAAGCAGCAGAAAAGACAAACCTATAGAAGCTTCTATTGCCCACCACGGGCCGTGCTCAGCGGACACGGGGGCGTGCCGAAAGTACTGCAGGCGCATTAATTGTAATTGCGAATTACAATTAATGAAGAGAGAGAGAGTGTCAGACGGGCACGGGGCCGTGCCCAGCGAACACGGGGCCGTGCCCAGGCCTCTGTTCAGCCTATAAATAGGAGTGCTTGGTTTCATTGCAACTCATCCCTTGGCACACCACCTCTCTCACACTTCATCCACCACCCACCACCATCACAACACCATCATCCACCATCATCATCCATTGTCCATCATAGAGTGTGTGAGTCGTCTCGGGATCCAAGATTGATCGTAAGAGTTCTTGACAATCAAGGCCATGTTTGCCTAAGTCTCTTACATCACTTGGTGAAGACAAAGTGTCTAGTATAATACTTTTTATTTCTAATCTTTTGCACTTTTTATTTGGTTTTGTATTAATGACTTTAATAACTAGTTACTTATGTTGAAGGTGATCTTTCCTTATCGTTTGTCCGTGGTGTCTTGGCATTATTTTACTGTCTATATAAAATAAAGGATTTTCACCATTCATATCTCCACGGTCTATATGGAGGTATGTTGGCTACCTGGTCGGGGGTTAAGGGAACGGTTTGGTAAAGGTCTTGCCATTGTTCAGCGTTTAGAGGTCCTGCAATGGACCTGGGTCAAATTTAGTAGGACCTCCTTCAATACTTCACGGTATTGGATGGCGGGGGTCCAAACTCTTTGATCCCCTCATAAGTTAACTACTATTAATACTATAACCCGGCTATTTAGGACTGTATCCCTGCTGACTCAGACTACTTAGTCGAGGGTAACGTCACCGCCAAAAGCGGGGCCTACCACAATACTGCATTAATAACTTAATTCATTATCTTCCAATAATCCACCCCTTTAGGATTGTATCCCTGCTGACTCAAACTACTGGGGTGAGGGTAACGTCACCTTCAAAAGAGGGGCCTACTACAATAACTAAGATAATCTCTTAATTATGTGCAAAAGTGCGGAAATAATCAAAGGTTATACTAGATACGAGTCGGAACCAAGTGATTCATCTTGTCTATCTGTTTTTATTTTATTTTCAGCATTTTAGTTAGTTTTTATTTTTCTTAGTTTAAAACATTTTTCTAAACTTTTATTTTTGGTTAGACGTTGAGGATAAACCGGTACTAAAAGCTCTTGTGTCCTTGGACGACCTCGGTATCTTACCAACGCTATGCTACACTCAACGATGGGTGCACTTGCCCATATGTGTGTTTAGTGTTAGTGAAATATCGTGTTTTATAAATTTAAAACTTGGCTAAAATAAGTGTTAAAAAGGGCTTAAAATATACACCTAAAATATACGACACTTTATCGCACATCACTATTGCACTTATAGCACTTGATTTTTGATTTATCCAACCCCACTTTTAAGTTCCCATGTAACCCTGGGAATTGTCTCCCTGTTCTTTTGTAGAATTTGCTTGTTCTTACACTAAGCAAAGCCAATTGATGCAAAATGTCCATCTCTTCTAAGTCAGTGGGATCAAAGTGTTGCAAATCTTTGAGTTCAAAGCACAAGTTATCTGATATCTGGTTTCACAATTTGCAGTGAAAGAATAATTTGCAGAGTGAGAATCAGGGTTGTTGAAATTTTCACCAGCAGTTATATCAATAAAGTGGTCATAACCCTGATCCTTACAACTGCTACCAGATTCTTCCTGACCAAAAAGAGCTGTGCTGCCAAATGAATAATCATCAGCAACTTTTCCAGACTCTTGCAACTTCTTTTTCTGGTTTAACTCCCTTTCATAGGTCAGGAGTCTACCATGAAGTTGGGTCAGGGTCAGATCTTTGAACTCAGCAGAGTTTCTAGTAACAAATGCAATGGTATCCCATTTTTCTGGTAGTGATCTAAGGAACCTACTATTTTGAGTTGAATTTGGAAATGTTACTTTAACAAGCCTTAGTTCACTAATGAGACAACTGAATCGTTCAAACTGCTGAGTCAATGATTCACCCTTGATGTGACAAAATGTTTGATATTGCTGATTCATAATTTCCCTATTGTTTTCAATAACTTCTTCTGTTCCCCCAAACTGTTCCTTCAGTGCATCCCATAGCTCTTTGGCACTGTTACAATGTAACAGTCAAGCATAGATCTCATTGGGTAATGCAGATGCTATGATGCTAAATGCTTTGGCATCGAGTTCGAACTTTTGAAAATCAGTTTCAGTATAGTTTTCAGATGGTTTAGGTACGAACTTCTTTGCATCCTCAGCACTTGGCACCATAGGAACATGGGGACCAAAAGCAACAGACCTCCAACATCCAGTGTTCTGTTGAGCAAGGATGTGACCCTTCCTTCTCTGCCAGATGTTGTATTCATTACATTTAAGCATGGGTGGTTTGAAAAGAGAGCCAATGTTATTCTTATCATCTTGTGATTGTGACATCATCCTGGTTGTTTTACAGGCACTGATTAATCAACTTTGATGGTGATTAAACCTTGCACTGTTTTTCAACAAAACGAACAAACTATCGATATCAACGATTATGAGCTAAACTATTTATGTCAAAATGATTGTTAAATCAAATTTGATTGTCCAAGCTCTGATACCAATTGTTAGGATCTAAGTTTGGTTTTGATTGTGTTTTACGTTTGAATTAAGATGAAGATGAATGAGTAGTGCAGCGGAATTATGATGGAAACAAACTTTGCACACAATCAAGCGAGAGAATTTCTTTTAACATACAAGTTTAACATTGAACCGAATGCTTGAATTTATTACAAGATTCAATTACAATTGCAAGTATGAAACAAACTCCCCCTCAGCCTGAGCTCACAGTGATTTGTTCGTGCAGGAGAAAGATGGTGAAGAGCTAATAGAACAGTACAGAGCACTGTTCTATTTATAGGCACAAGCAAACCACTAAAGCATCTAAGCTGACGTCACCATGAAAGTGACATCTAACCTCCTAACAAACTCTAACATCTGATCTATACAACCTCTGCAATGCTAACTACTTTTGTACATTACATTTCATAATATAAACTAAACTACTGCTGCATCCTTCCACTGATGTGAACCCAGCAGTACTTGTCATGATCAGCAGAGCTTGACCCATAGCAGTAGATTGAATGAGCAGAGCTTTAGTCTTCCATCAGTCTTTGACTTGGACAGCAGTTGTAGGTCAGCAGTTGTGTAGATCAGTGAATAGGAGGTCAGCAGATGTTGAAACCACTTTCAAGGGGAGAGACTTGTATTCATAACATCTGCTTATTCTGGATCCACTGCTCTGATCCAGTTTTGGCTTTGATTATCTGTTCCTCTGATAGGGTTCAATCCCAACAAGTCTAGGTCATGTCAGTAGCTTGTAATAGTGGTTAAAGTGTAAAAAGTTAAGTTTATGTTTGTATGTAAGCCATTTCGCACGAAATGGACTTTGTGTTGTCCAGGTCGCACGAAATGGATTTTTCCATTTCGTGCGAAATGGAATGTCCATTCCATGCGAAATGAGCAGCCTATAAATAGGCGTGTTATGTTTTCCATTTGAGACATTCTGGTGAAAGTTGTCACGAAGTGCTGTCAAATTCTCTGCATGTATTAACGTCTAATATCAATGGAAAACCAGTTTAAAGTGTATTTCTCTACTTCTACTCACATTCTAACACCGATTCAAGGTTACTAGATTGTTTCCGCCTCTCTAGTGACCTAGATTTGACTCAGACCGACTCATTTTGGTCGAATCTCGATCCTACAAGTGGTATCAGAGCTCAGGAGGAAGAATTCTTACCGATTCAGCTTGATTTCATCCGAAAATCTCACTTCTACTCATTTTCTTCACATTTTTTCAAAATTAATCGAGATTTTATGGTTAAAATGAACTGATTTACACATATTACATGCAAAACATGGTTTTAATCAATCCGTGAACATATCAGACCTAGATTCAGCTTAAAACTTGTCCAATTTATCAAAAATCTTTCCGATTGTTCGAACATGATTCCATTTCGCACGACCTGAGAACCCAAGTCGCACCAGATACATCCATTTCGCACCAAATCAATCCATTTCGTACGAATTGAATCCATTTCGCACCAAATCAATCCATTTCGTACGAATTGAATCCAGATCGCTTCAAAATAACACTCACTTCGCGCGGATTGGTCATTTAGTGTAGTCAATTCGCACGTAGTGGTCAATACGCTTGAAAATAGTAATCAGGTCGCATGGTATTCTGATCTGTTCGCTTGAAAATTTATTCAGGTCATTAATTGTCTCAATTTACATGTGATTAAAGGTCCAATAACAATACATCATTAAAAGTAAATTGCATGTTAACTGACAATACATGTGAACATATTTCTTAGTCTGTGAGCCCACGTGACCTTATCAGTTTATCATGTGTATCTCATAGTTGTTCGGCCCAATCAGCTTATAAGATCCAATTGATTGAAAAATTCATTTAAAATTTTGCATGTGAATTGATATTAGGCAGCCCATGTGTTTGAGTTCACTGTCAAAAGATTGCGGCCCAATGAGATTTCAATAAGTAACAGTGTTGTCGGCCATTCATCTTATTGATTCTATTAAACATTTAATTGATATGTCAGTCATTAATATGTGCATGTGAAGTTATTGTAATTGTCGGCCATTTTAAGTGATAATATTAGTTTTTCACGAGAATCAAAGATTGTGTATCAGTTCCATGTGAGTTCATACCAATTGAAAATCAAAGTCCAAGTCGTGCGAAGTGGGTTCAAATTGTTTAAGATTGTTAATCCAGTTCGTATGAAGTGATTAATTGTGTTCCAGTTCATTTGAAATCAACATCAGGTCGCACGAGGTGAGTTATAGGCTTCCAGGTCGTGTAAAAGTCATCAGGTCGTGTGTAATATAAACCAGCTCGCACGAATTGAAACTTAGCCAGATCGTTTGGGATTGAATATTTCCAGATCATTCGAAACTCAGATTGTTTGATAACTCAGTTCGTTTGAAAAGTTTGTTATTGTAAACTTTCGATATCGAAAAATGGATAACCAAGAATTTTATAACGCGTTTTTCGGAAATGGTATGCCTGCTCAGACACCAGCGAGTATTGCACAGAAGAAGTTTGATATCTTTACAGCTATCAAGGGAGAGTCAACAAAAGAGTTGATCGAGAGGTATTGTCATTTGGTTGTAGAGATGAAGCGTTTGAAGATTACCGAAATAGATGAAGAGTGGGTTGACAAGTTGGCAGATACTTTACCACATGATGAGTGGGGCACATATTTGTTGGTTTGGAAGAAAAACTTGGAATATGTTGGCTTCAATTTGAGCACGTTCATCGAGAAGATTGAAGCTCAAGAACTTGAACTTCGAAAGATTAGAAAAATGAAGTCTGAGTCAGGGTCCGAAGGGTTTGGTAAAACAGGAAGTAAAATTGACAAACATGAAAAGGTTTTTGAAAAGGTTGATCCAATTCATGAAACGCCATGCAAAAACTGTTTAAAACCCTACATGGATTGTCTTGAAAAAGACAAACAGTTTCAAGAATTGAAAGAATATACCGACAAAGTAAAATTCGATCTTTATGATGTGAAAGAAGCTTATGACACTTTATCACGATCAATCAAAATGGTTCAAACTGAGAGTTTAGAAAATGATAAAGCTACTAATCTGCTTAAAGCTACGGTCATGGATAAGCAAATGGAAATTAACATTCATTTGGACACAATCGCATCTCTAAAGAAGGAACTTGAACTGATGCGAATTGAGACAGAGAGAGTTGATAAAAAGTTGATCAGTTATACTTCATCGTCAAATGTGATGGATCAGATTATTCCTCAACAAGCTGATTTCAAAAACGTTCCACCCCCAATGTGGAATCATTACAATCAGAAGTATCCAGATGGGGTGGAAGAAGCGTTGAACCTCAAATTAAGGACATAGGAGAATGAAATACCGGAGAGCATAGATGTTACATTTTCTCCGTCTTACACCGACAACGAGTCACAACTTGTGAAAACAGTTGTAGACCAAGTGTTGGATGAAGAAAGTGATAACTCTGATTTCAAAACGGTTAAAAAGGTTTACAATAATGAATTTCTGACATCTAAAAATAATTTGAATGACGATACATTCAAAGTGGCATATACTTTGAATGATTCTGACAAATTATTTTCTGATGACGAATTTCCAATAAGAAGTGTCAAAACTGAAATGATCAACAAGGTTTTCAAATTAACAGAAATTAATATTTCTGAAATAAAAGATGTAAATCTTACTGAAAAACCTAAAAAGTACACTTCAAGAGTTCAACAAAGATTGAACAAGAAAAAGTGTTACAGCTCTGGTTCGGGTTATCGAAAGAAACCAAACCATAACGGTAATTTCAAAAAGAAAGGATTAGGTTTTATTTCATCAAAAAATCATAAAAATGAGAAAATTTATAAACCAAAAATAAAATTTGTTTCAGGAACAAGTTCTGAAGAGGAGAAGGAGAAACCATTCTGGAGACAGTCAAACAAGGAGTTTCTCGCCGAAAAACAAAAGAATCTATTGAAGGAATTTGAACAGAGAGTTGAAAGAAGAACCTGTTTCAAATGTCAAGAGGTTGGACACATTGCTTGGAATTGCTCAAAGCCAACCAACACAAAACAGGGAGTTTCTTCTAACTCAAAATTGAAAAAGAAAGATGTTGATAAAACTGAACCACCAACGGACAAATTCAAAGTGTTTAAAAATTCAACATTTGAAATTGGTGAGAGTTCAAAAAAGTTTTACAAAATAAGGGTGAATCTTAACAATAAAAAATGGATTGTTAAGAAATCAGATGTTAAATCTGGCGATGAATCTGACTCGTCAAAGTCAGAGGAGCCACAAGTTGAGCAAACCAGAGAAAGTTCAGTTCCGCCATTGGATGACGCAAATTTTCCACCATTGCGGACTAAAAATTTAAAACAAAAGATTGGAAAAGTGGAAATTTCGAATCAATTATATTCTGTAAAGAAAGAATTTGATGTCGAAAAGGCGTTTAATGACAAAGTAAAAAATATTTTTGAAAGAATGGTCGATGGGAAGGAAAAAGGGGTAAAAGATTTTTATGAAGCAAAAAGGAATGTTCAAACCCCGAGTGAAATTGAACCAGATGCACCCAAAGCTAGTCAGGCTAGGGTGTCAGTATTCCATACTTAAAAATCCTGACTTGCCGGAGCTCCCAAGTTGGTAATCGTGGAGCAGGAATCGGCATCTTTCTTGAAATCTTAAAATTGTTATATTTCGATTTACAAGTGGTATTGTTGATGAGAACCTACAAGTGGTTAATCAAGGTCATTAAGTTGAACTTGATTTAACGTTCACACAAGTGATTAAAAAAAAGAACAATGTGATGAATTTAATCCCCGGTCTTACAAGTGAAATCAACAAAACTAATTTTCCGGAAAAAACATTTTGATTAAAACAAACTTAAGTGTTTTGAAATCATAATGGGAAAATAGTTTGTTGTCAGGGGGAGTTCTGATTGTTTAAGCCTAGTGAATGGCGAAGTGAAACAATTCACATCAGTTTGTCATTTTATTTGTACAGTTTATTTGTAACACCCTTAATAATTTGATCAGTATTTAAATAATTATCATAATAACTTTATATAAATCAGAGTTTACAAAAACTTTTCGTATTTAAAACCATACACACTTGTAATAGTACCAAACACATCCAAGATAGTGCATAATCAGTTTTAAAGTCAACCCCTACTAGTCAACTAACAACTAGTTTAAAGGATCCAAAACACAATTAACAAAAGTATATACAACATGTTTAAAGTTTAGACAAGATTAAGTTTAGTGCGGAAGCTTCAAAATACGTGTTCGGTTCTTGGCAAAGTGCTTGATCACCATTCGGGAGAAACTCATCCATACCTAGGGTCAAACACTAAAACATTAGTTTTAACATCAATACATTACGTATAAACGAATTCTAACATTTCAAAATAACAAACAAAATACAAATTTCCAGGGTTCCACCGTAACTTACGGTGTCACCATAAGTTACGGTGGATTCTGAACAACCCTGGTCTGCCGTAACTCAGGAAACATTCATCGTAAGTCTTCAGACCTCCACCGTAAATTACGGTGGGACCGTAATTTACGGCAGACCCTGCACTTTTGCCATTTAACAAATTTTCAACTTTAAAAGATCATAACTTTCTACTCGTTAGTCCGTTTTAACCGATTCTTTTTCCTACGAGTCCGTAATAAGATTACGGATTCAACCATATAAATTTTACATCACGGAAACCGAGACACCGACTATTGGTTCACAATTTCCTTATTTTCATTATCCAACCCATTAGTGTAAGTGCATAGCACCTCTTTTCCATTCTTAAGACCTTATAGACATAATTACCCAATCACCCGGGCTCACCTACTTGGTGTATTCGCGCCAATTCCATGGCTTTGCGATTCCTTTAGGGCTAATATTTGTTTCTTCGGAATTTAAGCATTCCGTTTCAAACAACCCTTTTTCATTTAACATTTATTGTTTGACCCATATTCTGGGTTCTTATACTTAGGTTAATATCACCAAATCATTGGTATGGTACAACTCATCATTTAACGAGGTATAAGACTTTCAAGTCTCTACTCTCGTGATTCTTTTAAAAACATCATTTTGACCCGTTTGGCTATTTAGTGAAAACCATCACTTTATTGACTAGCCAAACTATATACCAAATCTTTACTTTGACCCGTTTGATGGTCGAGTGTACTTCGCCACTTTGACAACGCATCAAACGCATCCATTTCACTACAACACCGTTCAAACAACAAAACTAATTATTTACACATAATTTTAACGGGGCTAAAGCCACGTACCTTTAGAGCACACCTTTTCCGCGAGTATCACCTCCGGCGTGTCCACTTGACGTCCCGGATTCCTTGCCTAAAGAGTTCAATTCATAACAAGATTAGAACTCTTTCATAAGCTTTAACGCATTAATTCATAACATATGCAAATCTGCGTTTTTAGCAATCTTTAACATTTTACCCCTCATTTAGGCGTTTTATCAAACACCTTGCGGGTCAGATTTCTACATGATCTAAACCAAGTTCATAACTTGAATTTATTACCCAAATCAATTTCAATTAGACAATATACACATATTTTAACATCAACAATTTCAGAGATTAGCTCACAAATTTCAGTTTACACTAGAACAAGAGTCTTAATCCTAGTGTTTATCAAGTTCTACTAACTTACTAATCACCCACTATAGTGATTTTGATCCTTACAACTAACATGCAAGATTTTGACAAGAATTCATCTAGGGTTTGTCCCTAGACTTCACATTACTTCCAATTTCATGTTTTACAACACATAATCAAGCTCAACCTTCGATTTCAATCACATGCAAGAATTTGAGTTGTATCAAAACAACCTAATTTGACATACCTTATGACCTCCTTGACGAGGAGATCATGATTCTATGTTCAGATTTCGATTACGACATGATTTGAGCCTTCAATTTGAGAGTTTAGTAGGATTTAGGGTTGTGAAAATGTGGGTGTCGCCCCTGGGGTTTCTTGATCGACCAGAACTCCAAAAAATGGAGTGTTTGGTTTTTGTTTTACTAATTATTAGTAATTTAAGTTTCAATTTTGACAACCTAGGTCCCTCCACTCTTATTTAGTTTATATCTTTGACTTTTTGACTCATTCTTGTGTTACTACAAGACTTCTAACTAACTGGGTTATTTATCCAAGTTAGTTTATTCTTGTTTATTATACACTTTATAATTCTAGTATAAAGTTTTAAAATTTCGGGATGTTACATTATTATTTTCAAATTTTCCCAGAAAATCAAAAATTGAAACATATTTTTGATTTTAGGGGGAGTAAAAAATTTAGCAATTTTGAAAATTTGAAAAATCCAAAAACATGATAAAATCTAAAAATCCAAAAACATTGGAAAAATTCAAAAATGAGTTTTGTTGTGAAAAAAGGAAATGATAGTACATCAGTGGACTATCACAACATGCTAAAGATTTGGAAAGTCAAATGTGATAAACGGTCTCACTATGATATGCCAGTAGATTTTTACTCATTCAGTAGATTGTTTTCGAGATATAAACCTAAATACGAATAGCTTACTTATTTCGTGGGGAACAACTCTCGGATATATGGGTAACGCCCGAAATCTTGTTTGAAAGACTTTCTATTTCTGACATACTAGGTCTTTGTGCATGATGATATCTGGGGTATTATACCAGGACTTCTGATTTTGCGGGAGCAATAGCCTAGTCCTCGTATAATGCTCTGCACAGCTTTAATCGTAAAGCCCACCCTCAGCATAAAAAATGATGAAACATTGAAAAATGCTAATCATGTGCTGTTGAAGAAAAGATCCCCAAACGGGACACACCGAAAGACGAGCCATCATCTCTTTATCTGAACGGAAGTTCTAACCTGAGCTCTTATGGTCTCGTATTACCCGTTTACAGATATCATTAGTGTACATTCACCTGTAAGACTGAATATAGAAGTCTGGACACGGGAGTATATTCTGAGGTGGGACACGCGAATAAGTTTAAGTGCCTAAAACACTAAATTCGTATCTTGAAACAGTTGAACTTTGTGTGAAAATTTAAGTGGATCAGTATACTGACAATATAAGTGAATCGTTTAGAACTTAAAGCCTAAAAAGGTCAACGGTGTTAGTGATTTGTCTCAAAAACTGATATGATCCTCTTACACAAACTCACAAAAAATATTGTCTGTAAATATTTACTTACTGCTTTTCATTAAAAACAAATTCCAAAAAAGATTTTCAGTGTGTTTTAGCATAAAATTTTAAAAAAATCAAAAAGATTTTATTTCATCTTATTTTTCGACAACTGATGTTGGAAAGCTGATTTTCAAAATTCCGAGTGCTAAACATGATGGACAAAAGGTTTGGGAGAGTCTGTTTGAAATGAGAATTGATTTTGAAAAGATTAAATGGTTCATTTATTTGAAACCAAATTTGAATGTTTCACATACATGTGGTTAATCAGAGATTAAAATTGTTATATATATAAAACCTTACTTTTGGGTAGAGATGTGTGCAGATCCCCGAGTCTAAGCCTGAGCAGAGTTTGAGCCAGGTTTTGATTCAAGAACGAGATCTATGTCAGACTGCACTCCCGGTATATCTTAAGGGGGAGTCTGTTAGCAAAGGGGAGCTTAAAGATTGTTAGATCAACATCCAAGGGGGATTTAGTTGTTGATGCTGATAGAAGAGAGAAGAAGATAGAGTTTGATGGAAGCTTACAATTTTAGATACTTTGGGGAGAGCACGAAGACTGATCAAGATCGAAGACTTGTCATACTGAAGACTCGACATCGAAGACTTCGTCAACATCCAAGGGGGAGTCTGTTGGTGCATATGTCTGTCGACTTCGTCTTGTATCGAGATAGGATAATCCAAAGCACGGTAGTCAAAGAAATAGGATTTTAGTGTTGTTTGACCAATTCACACGAACTGGCAGAGCCAGTTCATGCGAAATGGCCATTCCACATGAAATGGCAATGTAAGGTTCCATTCCACACGAAATGGCAATGTCATGTTCATGGGGATTGGGAATCCTATATATAGCTGAGCTTTGTCATTCATGTGTAACTTTGCAATTCCAGTAGCGAAGCTCTACTGAAGTGTCGGATCGATCTGTAACTTTGTCAAATCAATACAAACGACAATTAAACTACTTCTACATGCAAATCAAGTTGATTCAACATCAAAATGTTTGTTTCCGCCTCTCGTTTTGATCAAGAACTCTTCAGATCGACTTATTATTCGACCTAAATGAGTCGATCTGAGTCAAATCTAGGTCACTAGAGAGGCGGAAACAATCTAGTAACCTTGAATCGGTGTTAGAATGTGAGTAGAAGCAGAGAAATACACTTTAAACTGGTTTTCCACTGATATTAGACGTTAATACATGCAGAGAATTTGACAGCACTTCGTGACAACTTTCACCAGAATGTCTCAAATGGAAAACACAACACGCCTATTTATAGGCTGCTCATTTCGCATGGAATGGACATTCCATTTCACACGAAATGGCAAAATCCATTTCGTGCGACCTGGACAACACAAAGCCCATTTCGTGCGAAATGGCTTACATACAAACATAAACTTAACTTTTTACACTTTAACCCCTATTACAAGCTACTGACACGACCTAGACTGATGACGTAGGCGATAGACATTGTGTACCAACAAATCATTTAGGTCGAATCTCGATCCTACATATCTTCTAAATATACTAAGAAAATATATTTTTACTTCCAAAAATAATATATTTTCACCATGTCAAAAATATGATACAACTTTGTAATATTTACAAGAATCATATTTTCATTTCTTGTATCCAAAATAATATTTACCAAAAATATATTTGTAACGGTATTTTCTGGAATATTTCGTAAGTTACGTTCTTGCGTTCGATTCCACAATATTATGTGTGTGACTTAAATATTTATTCCTTGTAATCTTCGGTATTATTTTGGATTTGTAAGTTCTTGGTATTATGTTAAGTTATATTATTTTACCCTAAAATAATATAACTATTTCACAAAGTATACAAATATTCACACAAGTGTCTTAATATATATATATATATACTAGTGGGAAACCCGCGCGTTGCCGCGGAGCCGACAATATGAGGTGTGAACATACCATCAACCCTTACCATCTACAATACCCTTAACATTGATTACCATATTGGTCTATTTCTTAAAAAGTTGCAAAAAAAAAAAAAGAAATGAAATCTAAAAGTAACCGGTCTTGACCCAACAATGGGGTATATTCCACTATACCTTGTATATCATTCATGCCCCTAAAAACCTAACACAAACACAAAAAAACGAACTGGTCCATAAAAAACCCTACCAGATCATCATTCATGCCCCTATAAACCTAACACAAAAAACGAACTGGTCGATCAAAAAACTTTAACTAAGCACATGACCAGATCAATAACCATAGGTCCAGAACCCCAAAGTTGGAATGAAAAGATTAGGGACCAACTTCATAATTTTCAATACAAATAATAGTTTCAGTATGTAATACCCATTATGCCCCTCATTAGTTATATGAATTTGTATAACAAAGTTAAAAGATAATAAAAGCTGACTTTCAAACCAACAAAGTTCCCAGAATACAATATCTGTTATTACTGTTTTAAGTGGTTCTATAATACCAATATTACAGAGATACAGACCATGAAGAGATAAGAGAGAGACATGAACCAAACACCTGGTTAGTCAGCTGTCCAGCTCTGCTCCACAACCTCCCACACTTTCCTGTTATACTCACGTTTATTCTCACTAAATAACTGCGCTGCCTCTGAGTTTGCCGCTGAATTTGGGTTCGGGTCACATAGCAATGACTGCAGTGCAAGAAAATAAATCATTATAAAATTATTTCGGTTTATGATAACCTACAGAATACAACTGACTTGTAGTTATATTTTGTATATTAAATAAAAAATTACTATATTGGTATGTGAACCTCGGGCGCATTTAAGCTCGGCTCACTTTGAGGTTTTAGTGAGCCGTTTTGAGTGTCTCACGAGTAGCTTAGCTCGTTTACACCCATAGACTTATCACAATTTCCCTACCCTTAACCAAAATATCAATGTGTATTACAAAGCGATGACCATTATTAGGCACACTGTTCAAGGCATATACTTTACCCTTGCAACAAGTTAGGCAGAATAAGACATCATCATGGGGGGGTCTGATAAACTACCTGCACGCAGCATCACGGCAGACATATGCTGAGGGACTAAATAACTCAAAAGGCACCGAGAGGGCGGTCTAGACCTTTTGAGGCTGGAAGCTCGGTTTGCTGCTTCGCTTTTGTCAGTTTTCTTGCACGAGGCTTTTGTATCGGTTTTTTTGGTGGCATTACCTTTGCTAACCTTTTGCTTCTTTGATCTTGAACGCGGTTTTGTATTGATGAGTTGATCCATTTCTTTTCTCATTTTTGCAAACATGGTTTCCCTTGCAACCCGAAGATCATACAAGATTGATTCGGTAAAGATCCTAAAATCATCATAAACCGTCATTTGGCTGATAAACTTGCTCTTCTTCGTTCTAGTATTACTTCCTCTCTTCTTTATGTTAGAAGAAGCACAAGAATCTTTCTTTGGTTTGCTCTTCACTTCTTTTTTGCTTTTCTTCTCCTTTTTTGGTGCGTTACGGGTGCTTTTCGGCTTTTTTTCAACTTAAACATGTTGATTATCAGTTTCGGTTTCGCTTACACAGTCGTTGTCAGGAGTAACTAAATTAGGAACTAATCTAGCCTTTTCTTGACCATTTCCTACATTAAAACTCGATTTCGACTCATCACTTGAGGAATCAACATTCCTTCTAAATCCTCAAATTTGATTGAATTTCTGATTTTCATTCATTTTCTTGATTTGAGCAGTTTTGAATCAAAGATTTTAGTGAGAATCTTGATCGCGTGAAAAATCAACTTTCTATAAACAAATTTTCTTGTAACAGACATATCATGTATCAATTACATAAGCCTCCATTAGGGTTTGAACCATCCTTTAACCAAAGAGCCATCATCAAATAGATAATGATCTGACAAAAAAATAACAAATTTATAATAAATTCACCAACATCTACATCTCCATTAGAGTTTGAACCATCCTTTAACCAAAGAGCCATCATCAAATAGATAATCATCTGACAAAAAAATAACAAATTTATAATAAATTCACCAACATCTACATCTCCATTAGAGTTTGAACCATCCTTTAACCAAAGAGCCATCATCAAATAGATAATCATCTGACAAAAAATAACAAATTTATAATAAATTCGCCAACATCTACACGGCATCGCTCGAAAGAAATTGTCTTCGATATCCATAACTCCAGCATATTAGCTTACAAATCAAACTTCGACAAATACAATTATGTTTTGTAACCCCAACTCCCCAAGTGTATATTTTGATACATTCACCTAATTTTCAACATTTTTCTTTAAATTTTGACATCATTAAAAAGTCAAATTTGAATTAATTTTGGACAGAGTTTAAGAAAGAAGCTAATTTGAATATTTTCAATCTTGTGACATAACCACTACACAGTTGACCAAATTCAAGTCAAAGTTTGCTATAAAAAAAAGAAAAAAAAAACCTCTATGGTTGAAAACAGAATAATCAACCAAAAAGCAGAAAATTTAGTGACAACCTTAAAGATTTATCTAGAAGTCAATGAAATTGCTTAGATCATAAACCCTAATCAAAACCCTATGAACAATCAAACCCTGTTTACACAAAACAATCACAAACAATAACAAAATATGGAAAATCATATAGCATTAAATTATTTAAACCTACAAATCCACATTATCAAAACAAAATTGCAAACAAATAATGAGTAGCAATGTAAGATATGAACTGACCTTCAGATAAAAAAACATGCAAAATTGATCATCTCTCATTCAAGAATCCCCCTTTTTCTGCTTCAGTTTCTTGAAAAGATTTGAAGATGGGTTATTTATCTTTTTGGTGCCGTAATCGTCTTCTTGATGCCCTTTAGTAGATTTCATCTTCCCTGACGTTGTTGATAAAGATTTCATGAATTTCAAGGATTTTAAAGAGAATTGATGCTATTGGTATTTAAGAAATTGGATCTATGAAGAAGCTAATTAAGGTATACAAATCTTACGATGAGATGAAGAAATCAGATCTCTGGTATTTGGGTAAACGCCCGCAGGGAACCGGTGGCCACCGTGACTACTACAACAACTTCTTCAGGGTTTTATTACAAATGAAAGCAATTCAATTAAGGGGAAATCAAGAGAGGCCAGTTTGATCGGTTTTATTAGGTTTCTTTTAGAATTCCATGTGAAATCCCAAGATTAACCCTGCAGTGTCTTAAAATTTTGGAGAACAATGGCTTTAAGCATCTTGTACATATTGCTTTAAAATTTATACATGTGGCAAAATTACCATCTTGTACATCACTTTTCCTTTTTAATATATTATAGATATATATATTCTAAATATATATTTACCCATTTTTATTTATAAAAACAACCTCCAATATTTGCATTTTTGTAACAAAATTTATGGCGAAGTTTATATTGAAAACCATAGTTAAATATACTTGTAGATACTTGTTAGAAAATATTTTTCTAAGTGTTTATATTTTTAGAAAATTTTGCCATAGTTTCCCCTAAAAATGGAGGTGTCCATGCTATTTAAGCATATCATTTTCTTTTCAAAAATCATCACAAACAATCAATAATCAATCTACACTTACCAAGTGCAAGAACTATTCAATTTACATAACAACATGAACTTGATCTTTCACTAAAACTTGTAGTAACTTGGTCATGTTTTTAGTAGACTTAGTTACTCTTTAAAGTGTGTTTATTTCTTTAAAAATCTCATTCTTGAAAGATTTGAGTGTTTACAACTTGTTAGATGATTTTTCCAAAAATCATTCTTTTAAGTTTTTCTTGTAAACAATGTGCTCTTATACTTATTTTATCACCAAAAATAGAGTATATTTAAGTAAGCATCAAGATCTTCTAAAAATCACATTTTGAACTTGGTTCTTTTGGAAAACCATTCATTAATCTTAGGTCTATTAGATTATCAACTCACTTGATTACTATTTTTTCAGGTTCATGCTTATATGTGAGGATGATCTTCTTGTGCTAACACATAATCATCCTCTAACTTGCTAGATCATGTGTTTAATCACAATCTAGCAAGCTCCTTGTGGTGATGATCATCATCACAATCTCAAGTAAACAACAATAAAACATCATACATATACTAAACAACATCATTTTATCCATATTTCATCATATGTTAAGCTTTTGTTCAAGATTCAAGATTATGTCTTTTAGTGTTCTTGTGATTTACAACATAATACATCTTTTAACCAACTAAAATTAGAAGTAACAAAGGTTATGAGAGTCTTACTACTAGCTCTAAGCTAGGGAAGAACTCTTGAAGATGAAGGTGACAAAGATGGTGGATAAAAGCAAGTAAGAAAGGTCCTTGATGATCCACAAGCTCCAAGCTCTCTTGAATGAAGTTTAACACCCTTGTGAAGCCTTAGAATGGATGACCCTGAAATGAAAATGGTGATGGTGTTTGGATGGGGGTTCGGCCGAGATGAGAGGGAGGAGAGGAGGAGGTGAGTTGGTGTTGTGTGTAGAAGATAATGATCCATCAAGTTTATTTATAAACCAAATTTAGCTATTATCCAAAGGGTTATATGTCACTAATAGTACCAACATGATCTTCCATAATCTAAGCAAAATCAAGATGAGATTTAGTGAATCAAGAGAAGATTATGGATGTGGGGTCACTCCTTGTGACCGTAAATACAGGGGGGGTTATGTGTAAGTTTTGATGGTAAATTATGTTAATTAGTTGGAGGTTAAGTGTAAAGTCTAATGTTTATGTGTATGATGCATTATATAGTGTGTTAGGGTGTTCGGGGATCATAACTAGCTCAAAAATAATAAAACAATGCTTATAGCAATATTTTGGTGTTCCGGGTAATGCCCGGTTGTTCGGTTAGATACCGGTTCGTTAAAGTGTCGAACTCCTCTGTTTAGTGTTCTTTATGTTATCTTTTGTGACACTTTTAATTCCCGACACTTAGGAAAGCATTCAGGACCATTTTGCCATATTTTTGCATGAAACTAGCATGTTAAAATGCTGAATTTTGCTGATTAATGCAGAATTCTGCACTTTAAGTGGGTTTTAGGCACTTTCCGACACTTAAACTATCCCCTAGTGAAACAGTTTTGTGGTCCTTACTTCCCTACACACCATACTAGTGTAGTACCTTGTCCCTGGCCCTACGGGGTCTCAAAACACTGTCTGCCTATGTACTGAACATCGTCAGCATTTTTCTGAGTTATCCGCTAACTGTGCTTTGTGCATCATTTATGTCACTAAAGGTTTGTATGTAAAGATGATGTGACAGTATGTAATATGTGATGCACATGTATGTATGTTACAGAAATCAGAAAGCAATTATTTGTAATTCAGCACAGTCATTAAGCACTTAATCATAGTTAATTAATCGTACGGATACCTGGATTTTTTACGGTTGTCACACTGATCGCTTTAAGCAGCTCAGCATCATCTGTCCCGATCAAGTGAAGACGCCCGACATGACGATCAAGAAGTACATTCGAGCTCTACCCGACTGTGTTGCGGATTTTGTGCATGCCGCAAAGCCAGCAACGATTGAAGAAACTTACTTGCTTGCCGCTGAAATTAACGACAAGCGAGTAAAAGCTGGTTTTTGGGATAAAACTTCGAAGAACCTGCACCAAGTCACCACCGCACCAACTGCCGAAACCGCCGCCGCTCAACCGTCAAAGTCCTCACGCCGCAAGAAGAAGAACAACAATAGAAGCTACAGCAACAAGAACTGTGTTGTCACCACCACTGCTGCTCCACTTCAAGCCGTACCGGCTCAGCAGCAATCTCACCACCGCCCAGCACCAGTTACCTATGCGCCGCCCGCAAAGCGTGCATACACAGGCCCCCACCCTGTCTGCCCAACATGTTCTTATCATCAGCCGGTGGGTCTCGCATGTCGTTTCTGTGCCCACTGCAATATGTACAGCCACTTCACTGCTAACTGCCATACTGGTACCCGTCAAGCACCAGCTCAAGCCACTGCTCATCAAGCTCTGCTCCCAGCCCCGCAAGGCCAACAAGCGGCTCAGGCACCCGCGGTCAACGTCCGAGTCTGCTTCGCATGTGGTGATCCCAACCACTATGCGAACATGTTCCCGAACAGGGTTGTGAAACAAGAGCCCCAGCAGCAGCAGCCTCAACAGCAGCAACAGCCACAGCAGCAACAGCAAGCCGCACGCGCCAGAACTTTTAACATCAATGTGCGCCAAGCCCAGGCTGACAACAACGTAGTCAATGGTACGTTCCTTGTGAATGGTATTTATGCATCGTGTTTGTTTGATACTGGAGCCGATAACTGCTTTGTGTCGTTTGAATTCGAGAAGCTTCTTAGTCGTAAGCGCTCCCATCTCCCCTCGTCGTTCGATGTTGAAGTCGCCACCGGAAGAACTGTCGCCGTTAATTCTGTTCTTCGTGATTGTACTCTTGAGCTCAACAATCACATCTTCCCAATTGACCTTATTCCGATGCAACTCGGAAGTTTTGACGTCATAGTAGGCATGGACTTTCTTCGCGAAAACCATGCTGAAGTTGTGTGCTTCGATAAGATGATTCGATTCTCGCTCGCGAATGGTGATTTATTGTGTGTCTATGGTGAAACTGCTTCGAAAGGTCTCAAGCTCATGTCGTGTGTCCAAGCTAGCAAGTATCTCCGCAAGGAATACAGAGCTTTCTTGGCTAACATTGTAGTAACGGAGAAAGAAAAGAAAGGAGGACCTGGTGTAAGCGATGTCCCAGTGGTTCGAGAATTTCCTAACGTTTTTCCGGAGGATCTTCCCGGCCTACCGCCAAGTCGTGATATCGACTTTCGTATTGACCTCATTCCTGGAGCCAACCCTATTGCCAAAGCTCCTTACCGACTCGCACCGTCCGAAATGCGTGAACTCTCGAGTCAGCTTCAGGAATTACTTGAGAAAGGCTTTATTCGCCCGAGCACCTCTCCTTGGGGCGCGCCAGTCCTTTTCGTTAAAAAGAAGGATGGGTCGTTCAGGATGTGCATCGACTATCGGGAATTGAATAAGTTAACTATCAAGAACCGCTATCCCATGCCTTGCATTGATGATTTGTTTGACCAGCTACAAGGCGCTACGTGTTTCTCGAAGATCGATCTACATTCAGGCTACCACCAGCTATGCATTCAAGAGGTAGATATACCCAAAACCGCGTTTCGCACCCGTTACGGCCACTATGAGTTCCTTGTTATACCTTTTGGTTTAACCAACGCACCCGCGGTTTTCATGGATCTGATGAATCGCGTGTGTAAACCTTATCTCGACCGTTTCGTCATCGTGTTCATCGACGATGTCTTGATCTATTCCAAATCGAAAGCCGAACATGCGCAACATCTACGTTTGGTCTTCAAGCTACTCCAAGGGAATCAACTCTATGCCAAGTTCTCCAAGTGCGAATTCTGGCTGGAGGAGGTTCAATTCCTTGGTCACATTGTTAATAGTCAAGGTATTCACGTCGATCCCGCAAAGATTGAAGCCGTTAAGAGTTGGATTACACCTAAGAACCCGTCTGAAGTCCGTTCTTTTCTCGGATTAGCGGGCTATTATCGACGATTTATCGAAGGATTCTCAAAGATCGCTGTGCCGCTTACCGCTCTCACGCATAAAGACAAGCCTTTTGTTTGGGGAACTGAATAAAAGTCTGCTTTCCAAACCCTCAAGCACATGCTTTGCAATGCTCCAGTTCTCACATTGCCTGACGGAAACGATGACTTTATTGTCTATTGTGATGCTTCCAACCTTGGTCTTGGTTGTGTCCTTATGCAGCAGGACAAGGTTATAGCTTACGCATCTCGTCAGCTCAAAATCCACGAGAAGAACTATACAACCCATGATCTCGAGCTAGGCGCGGTTGTTTTTGCGTTAAAGATTTGGCGACACTACCTGTATGGTACCAAGTGTACGATCTTCACCGATTATAGGAGTCTACAACACATCTTTGACCAGAAGGAACTTAATATGCATCAACGCCGATGGGTAGAACTTCTCAACGATTATGACTGTGAGATTCGTTATCACCCAGGCAAAGCAAATGTCGTTGCCGACGCTCTCAGCAGACGGAGTTACTTGCTCAGCATTCGTAAAACCCAAGCCCAATACGACCTCGAAACTCTCATCCGCGAAGCCCAGCATATTTGTTTTAACGAGTGCACTTTGGATAAGGAAAGAATCTACCACGATGGAGCTCATCTTGTGAATAAGCCGAATGGGATATTCCATTATCTGGACCGGATTTGGATCCCTAAACGGACCGATTTGTGATAGAGTTTTTTATGGACGAAGCCCACAAATCCCGGTATTCTATTCATCCCGGTGCCGATAAAATGTACCAGGACCTTCGCTACAAGTACTGGTGGTCGGGCATGAAAAGAGATATCGCCCTCTACGTTGGAAAGTGCCTGACTTGCTCGAAGGTCAAGGCTGAACACCAAAGACCCTCTGGCTTGCTCGAACAACCCCCAATCCCTATATGGAAGTGGGAGAGCATAGCTATGGATTTCATAACAAAGCTCCCGCGCGCGCCATCAGGTCACGACAGCATCTGGATTGTTGTTGACCGTTTGACCAAATCAGCCCACTTTTTGCCAATACGGGAATACTACAAGGTAGAACGATTAGCCCGAATCTACACCAATGAGATCATTTGTCGACATGGGACGCCTCGCGACATCATCTCTGACAGCGACGCTCGGTTTACCTCGCGACTGTGGGAAATGTTTCAAGCTGCTCTCGGTACAACGCTTAATCTAAGTACCGCATTCCACCCTCAAACCGACGCTCAGACTGAGAGAACGATCCGTACTCTTGAAGATATGCTCCGTTCGTGTGTCATAGATCTCGGTGGTAATTGGGATGCATACCTGCCGTTAGTCGAATTCTCGTACAACAACAATTATCATTCCAGCATTCAGATGGCACCATTTGAGGCTTTATATGGAAGAAGATGTCGATCGCCTATTGTGTGGCATGAGATCGATCACTCGCAACTAACCGGTCCCGAGCTATTACAAGAAACGACTGACAAAGTCTTCCAAATAAGAGACAACTTGCTGAAAGCTCGGAGTCGTCAGAAAAGTTATGCCGATAGACGACGCAAGCCCCTTGAATTTGACGTTGGCGACTACGTACTCCTAAGGGTATCACCTTGGAAGGGTTTCGTCAGATTCGGCAAGAAAGGGAAACTAGCGCCTCGATATGTTGGACCTTTTAAGATTCTGGAAAGGATCGGAAAAGTCGTTTACAGACTCGAACTACCGGAGGAACTTAGTAATGTCCACCCGACTTTCCATGTGTCAAACCTCCGAAAGTGTCTGGCTGAGCATGATTTAATTGTACCTCTCGATGACCTCCAAGTAAACGAAACACTACACTTCGTGGAGAAGCCTGTCGAAATCATGGATCGCCAAACCAAGCAGCTCTGACGCTCTCGTATTCCTATTGTGAAAGTCCGATGGGAAGGAAAACGAGGCGCAGAGTTCACTTGGGAACTCGAAAGCGACATGAAGGCGAGGTACCCGCAGTTGTTTGTTACGGCTTCGGCCTAATTTCGGGACAAAATTCCCTCAACTAGGGGAGGCTGTAACACCCCGTGTTTTGAAAGTCAAAGTCAAGATTGAAGTCAAAGGAAGAAAAGATTGCTAATTGCGATCTGTCTCTCCTTGCTCAATTCCTGTTTTGACTTTTTTGACTCGTAGTTAGCCTATTTTTGTTTTCGCTTTAGTTGTATTATGTGGAGTACTTATTATAATCGCATAGTATTCGCTATTTATTGCTTGTCTAATCGCCTTATCGCTATCGCAATCGCACTCGCAGCTCGATTTACGCATTTTGGTTACTGTTATACTTGTGTGTATGCCTTATGTGTTACCTGTGCATGTTTATTTATGTTATGTGTGGTAATCAATCGAAACGTAATCGAAACTCAATCGCAATCGAATCACAAACGCTAAACGAATACGAAATAAGGATGCTTGTATGTGGATATAATAGTTGGGATTAAAAGTAATATGACTAGGAGATTCCATCGCATCGAAACGCTCGCAATTGCAATCGAAACGGCAAAAATCGTCGCGTCAAACACTCGAACCAAGCGACTGATCGATCAGGAGGCCAGCCGATCGACCAGCCGCTCGATCGGACAGCTGTTCGACCGGGCTGCCATCCGATCGACCAGCTCCTTTCCACTTTGGGTAACCCTATAAATACCCCTTGTCACCATCATAATTTCCACTTTTGGCAACTGACGTCCGACCAGCGCTTTAACCTTGCTTTTTCTTCGATTTCTCGCAATTCCGGTAAGATCTCGTCCTAAATCTTGTACTTCCTCAATTTACACGCACTCCTACACCTTTCTATCTTCCAAATCTTAACTTTTAACCGAGAAATCATCAAGATTCAAGGTGTTCTAGGATGACGTCATCATGTGTTCTTGAAGAACTTCATGTTTTGGCCTCAATCCACTAAGAACAACTTAGATCTAACCGATTTCCACATAAACAAACAAGGATCTTTCATAGATCTAAACATATTTACTACGAAAAGGATCGAAAGATGGTTTTACAACTTTCTTTCAACTCTTTTACACTCAATGCATGCAAAACTGATAGAATCGGAGCTTGTGCCGACTTACTACTCATTCTTGTGGTTGTGTTGATGCAAGATCCGGATTCTATCCACGAGACTCCGATTTCGGGTTAAACACGGAACACCGTCTCGAACCGTTAACTGACCGGATTTAGGTGATTCCTGTCCGAACAGGGGTACCAAGTATTGACGAGGTTCCTGTTGCTTAGTACGTTATCAAAACGTCTCGATAAAACGACAAACAATCAAAACAACCAGGTGTAAGACGAACAGGTCGACCAGGACGGAGTATCGTCCGATCGGACTGCTGTCCGATCGAACAGCCAATCCGAACGACTTGCACCTTGGTCCCACCTTAATTTTCAAATCAACTCTCAAGAGTTTTGGAACACCGAACGGATTGCCGTCCGACCGAGCTACCACTCGATCGACCGACCATCCGACTATGTGATGTTTCGAAACTTCAACACTTAAACAATTTTCAACATGTTCAATGCACAAAGGATGCCACCCGATCGAACGACCGTCCGATCGCGTGACAACCTGCTGTGAACTTGCTCTCACTGAAGTGCCCAACCAATCAGGTTGTCGTCCGATCGAACGACCGTTCGATCGACCGACCTGAAAGGTAGAGATACTTCAATGTTTTCAAAATACTACAACGAAAACTTCAAAAGTCAAGCCATCATACACAAACACATCCTTCCCAAAGGAAGTAACAATCCACTCGAAAGGTCAACCGACCGGATAGCCATCCGAGCGGACTGTCAACCGAACGATCGACTGTCCGATCGGACTACCATCCGATCGAAGCGTTGTCCGACTCACTTGCACGTTGCATCGATTTACGCGTCGCTTATCGTTATGCTATCAATCTGTTCAGGCTAACCCTACTCTCGAGCGCTCCCTTCAATCCATCAATCGCTGTGAGTATACTCGATCCCTTTTTGCTTTACGCACTTTTGGGTGTTACATACGTTTTTTATACTAAATCACATCGAAAACACTACGGAATACTTTAAACGCTAACCGTTACCGCATGTTATACGTGACTTAATGAATGCTTGTTTGTTATGTTTACACATGGAATGCTGTCTACCTGCCTTAGCAACGATAGTACTATTAGTTTGGACTCAACACCTGTTCACTCAGGGGTTGTTAAGGACAATTACCTACATGGCTCACAGTGGTGAGTGTGTATCGCGAACTGCCTTGGGCAGTCAACCCGCAGTCATTGGTATCGATAGGTTCATGTCGATAACTAACATGCCTCATTTTACACTGTGTACGTGCTGGTTATGCGTAACACTTTCAAACTCTATATGATATTATCAAACTTGTATGCTCACCTTTACACTATGTGTATTGACTTTTACTTTAACGTATGTGACAGGTGCTTAGGATGCTTAATTGCTTTCTTTGGTGTGAAATCGAGACTAGGAAAGACCTAGGTCAACAATAAACAATTGTCTGTAATAGAAATCTGAGTTGTCGGAACAGAACAATTTGACTAGATCTTTTCTGTAATAATTGTATTATCATTTATGACATGGTATGGGACATGTTACTTTAAATATCTGGTAAATATAGTTGTTATGGAAACTTCTGGACAATCTGTTTCGCTCAGTGTCACGCCCCGATGTTTCCGCCATCGGTTGGGGTGTGACACCCACGACCTAACAACTGCAAACAATACGTCTTAGGTAGCTCGGGTATATCAGAAACACTGACACTGGGGTCTCGGATAGGGGTGGAGGGTAGCACTCACCGATCCAAGTAGCGTTGATTGTGTGTGTGAGTTTGTAACCGTTGGAGCTTCAAAGACGACGCGGGGGGGGGGGGGGCAGGTAGCTTGGGAACACCGGTGCAAGTTCAAGCGCGCTCCTACAGGTTTAAATAGAGAAAATGAGGTGTCATTCGGTGATTGGGTTTCAAGCGGGTTCCATCCCTTGTACCCCTACCACTAGGACATCTGTTGGTTTTACTTTCTCTCTGTCCGTACTTATAAGAAACTCCCACTTGATGTATTGTTGGACACAGGGGCGGAGACAGCATAGAACCAGCCGTAGCACGGGCTACGGCTCAAAGTCGTGTTCGCAGTGTTTCGCAGTGTTAATTTTTTGTTTTTTTTTTTTCGATTTTATATAAATGATACCCCTAAAAAATACGAGGATACCCCTATAAAGGATTTTATATGAATACACCGTAATTTTTTTTTTTTTTTTGATACCCCTGGTATTAAAGTCTAGCTCCGCCACTGGTTGGACACATTTGATTATTTGACTATCGTAGAAAAGATTAAGTATAAGCAAGAAGATGTTTCATGCACCTAATTTTTTATGATATAATTAGGAGATTTCAAGGTTGATCCGCGACAAACAAGGATTGCCCACAACACTAATTATGTAATCTCTTGTAAGTCGTAGAGTCTAAGCTTTTTTTAACATATATCTTAACAAAGTTGAGAAACAGAAACCAAGTCGTAAGTCGTAACTTAGTTTGAAAGTTACAAAGTCAATCATATGAGAGTGTTATTCTAACACCTAACAATGCTTCTAATCTCTATAAGTAAAATCCACTTAAGAGTCATCTGACACGTTGAGATTATTATGACGCTTCGCACCACTTCACAAAGGAATATCATATGTGAGGATTTCCACGAAGAAACCTTTAAGTAAAAGACCTCAACCAAGTTTTAACAACAATGTACACAATATATATTGATACAAACCACGCTTAAAGTTGTAACCATAGAGTCAGAAAACTGCCATGGTGAGAGCTGCCAGGATGACTTGAGTAAGAAATTTTAACATATATTTAAAGTTGTTGAATCATCATGTTTCTATGATTTAACTATAAGGATCATAAGGCCACAGGGGGCCGTGCTTTATATCATCACGGAAACAAACATCAACGCGTTATTTCCCACCGCCACCATAAACATCACGCGTGATACATTAACGAAATCAACAACAACAACAACAACCATACCCAGTATAATCCCACCTATAGCAAAGCTATTGATAGGGTCTGGGGAGGGTAGGATGTAGGCAAGCCTTACCTCTATCCCAGGGGATAGAGAGGCTGCTTCCAGTGAGACCCCCGGCTCCCAAAAACCATAACCAAGACATAAGCTTCCGTAAAAACATATATAAGCACACAACTACTAAAAAATGTGGAAAAGAAAAATAATAAAAAAAAACACATAAATAAATAAGTAGTTGTTAGTAAAACTACGACGCCGGGATTAAGTGACCACTTATAGAAAGCTATATCACACCTCATAGAAAACAAAAAAATTTAAACTCATAAGACAAGAACCTAAACCAAAAACCAGACCAAACTCCTAAAAGTCCTTAACCTTAATCCTACGTCTCCACGAAGTTCTATCCTCGACCATGTCCTCGAAGGTGCAAATCTAGCAAATATTGTATAATCCGCTCCTCCCAAGTCATTTTCGGCCTACCTCTACTCCTCCTTCCATCTAATGTCAGTGTTTCAACTATTCTAATCGGGTCTGTCATCTGCCTTCTCCTGACATGCCCAAACCATCTCAATCTTCCCTCCCTTATTTTGTCTGAAATACAAGCAACTCCTAATCTTACCCTAAAAACCTCATTTCTTATCTTGTCCAACCTAGTATGCCCACACATCCATCTTAGCATCCTCATCTCTGCCACATCTCTGCCACATCTCTGCCACATTAACGAAATCAAATTTTCGTTATTTTCTTCACGCCGTTATTGTTTTATTTTGTGAGGGTAGTTGTTGGTTGGGGGGAAATTGCTGGGTGTGGTGGTGAGTGATGACCACCCTCACTAAAAAAGGTTGTGAGTGATGGAAAAATTGTTGATGACATAGCGGAACTTGATTGGTGCTTGTGAGTGATAGAATTCTATCACTAGTGACCACCCCCTCCCCTAAAAGAAGTTTGTCACAAGAGAAAGTTTGAAATAGCTAAGGAGGTAACCTCTGGACCTCAAGTCATCTCAAGCTAGGAGAAATAGGTCACTATATAAACACATGGTATGAAACTAACAACAATGGACTACACATAAGATAATTGTTTTGGGGGATTAGGCATACATTCAATATTGACGACTTAAATCGATTGGTCTAACCACGAAACAAGTCCATGTTAAGCAAAGAGGGCACTCTTGGGGATTTTTTTAAACAATGGATAATTTGAGAGGTGTGTGATCATTTTCAGATCAAATTTATCAGTGGTTCTCTCTAATAATTCAATCGACAGAATAATAACCCGCAAATGGATCCGCGCTTATTACCGCTACTATCCACCTTTGTTCCCGACCAAATGGTTTGTCAATAATGTTGTTGTTCAAAAGTTTTACAAGACAAGTTATTCTTAACATGGTCCTAGAAAGGAATAGTTGTAGAGGGCATAATGTTCAATTTAGGGGGAATATTGTGGAACAGAGGATAGTATGCTGCGGTTAAAAGGGCCCCCCTGCTTCCTGTTACCCCTGCTTGACACGTCATCCATTGAAAACCACTTTTCTGGTTGTTTAAAATCGCCACCAATTATCAACCAAAAACTTACTATAAATGTAAATTTAGGATTAACACACAAACTTAACCTACACAATTGTGCTTAACTAACAAATATAAATATGAATAACCATTGTCTCTTATTCTAATTTAAAAGTTTGCTATATCTGTTTGTAGCCTTTTGAAGTGTGAGGTTGTGTGTTTTATTAAAAAAAAAACATATTAGCATTTTTAGATGATTTTCGTGTTTATTTTTAAATATTACAGCTCATATACGAGGTCATGTTACAAATGTTGTAAGAAACTCTTTACATGTAAAATTATGTTTTTGTAACCTAGGATTTTTTTTTTTTTGGGTCTAGTTATGTGTTAAAGGATTAAAAAACGTGAGAACATGACAAATAGTTTGTTCCAATAACTGAACGAGAGAGAGGTAAATTGGCTGAAAATGATGTAGCTTAAAAACTATAAAGGGTACAATGCTTATATTAAATTGGCTGAAAATGATGTAGCTTAAAAACTCAACGAGAGAGAGGTAAATTGGCTGAAAATTTGAACTTTATCTTTTTTTTTTTTTTAATAGCCAACGGAACTTTTATTCATAGAAAACAAAGTAGAAAACAAACTCAGCCTACAACTGAAACAAAATAAAAACAACAAGCGAAAAAAAGAAAAACAGAAACATATCTCTTTTACAAATTTATATTAAAGTCCCACCATTCTTGTTTTGTTATTGTGCTATGCTTCGATCGTATCTTCACCCCTTGAAAGGTTGTATCTTTTATGTCTTCAACAATCATTTGAGTCGCCCTCTGTCTACCTGTGAATACCCTTTCATTTCTGTTCTTCCACAAGATCCACATGGTTTGAATGGCTATCGCATGTAACATCTTTCGTACTATTCGGCTCCTTTGACCTTCAAGTATCATCGGCAGCAGTTCCGATAAGCTTCCGACTGAGTTTAGCATCGGAAATCTTGTCCACATTGACACAACTTCCCAAATTCTCTTAGCCAAATTGCATCTTAGCAATATATGAACAGCGGTTTCGTCCTCAGCGCCGCATATCTTGCACGTTACGTCTTGCAGATTCATGCCTCTATTCCTTAAAGCCACGGCTGATGGAATCTTTTCATCTAACACTCGCCATACGAAAGCTACACTCTTCCCAGTCGCCCAATTATTCCAGCAGAAACTGGTTGGTGCTAAGTTTAGGTCTAAATTCTGACTCAAAGTAAGTTTTACATTTTTTACACAAAATTCCTGATCTTCATAGTTCTTCCATACCCATACGTCGCATGTCTCTGACATTTTCTGTTGTTGTAGACGCTCCTTCAATGTATCCATTTCTTGCTTTTCCTCTACACTATTCGGTGTCCTTATCCAACCCCAATCCCAAAACGTGCCCCCACTTATCGTTCTATACACATCCCTTATCTTCGCTTTTTTCTTTGATGACAACTGGTACAAGTTTGGGAATTGTATTCTCAGCGGCTCGTTTCCGATCCAAATGTCAACCCAGGATAACGTTTTGTCCCCCATACCCACTATACTTTTCAGATTTGTTTTAATATTGATATTGTTTTTCATGAAACCCTTTGTTATCTCCCCGATATTTTTCCATACACCCGGCAAGGATTTTTTGAATGGTATAGATTCCACTTTCCTCGGACTCACATGTATCGAACTTATTACTTTTACCCATAAGCTATCCGGTTCCATCTTTATTCTCCACCACCATTTTGCTTAGAGGGCCAGGTTCGTATCTCTTAAGTTTCCGATGCCAAGACCTCCAAAATTCTTCGAAGCTACCACTTTCTCCCATTTTACACATCTTATTTTGTTATTTGCAAAGTGCCTCCCCACAAAAATTTCCTTCGTATCCCTTCTAATACTTTTAAAACTCCACTCGGACACTTGTAGAGCGAAAGATAGTAGTTTGGCAAACTACCGATGACTGATTTTATAAGAATAACCCTCCCTGCAAAAGATAAATTCTTCGCCTTCCAATTTGAAAGTCTTTTGTTGAACATGTCAATAACTTCCTTCCAGTTTATTACTCTATTCATACTTGCCCCCACTTTCATACCTAAGTATACAAATAGAAATTTCTCAACCTTACAATTGAAAAACGTGGCCATATTTGTCACTTCCCCGTCATTTGTACCTACTCCGTATAACTGACTTTTGCGTGGGTTTACTTTCAAACCTGAAATTAAGTAGAAAATTCGGAGGATTCTTTTGAGATTCTTTGCATTATCTTCACCCCATTCACCAATGAAAATTGAATCATCTGCATATAGCATGTCAGTTAAATATGGGCCGCCCCTCGGTAATTTTATCCCGTGAAAGATATCCTTCTCTTTTGCATTCTCCATCATCACGTGTAAAGCTTCCATGGCGGTAATAAAAAGGAACAGTGATAGGAGGTCACCTTGTCTTAAACCTCTTTTATATTGAAATTCCCTCGTTGGAGAACCATTCACTAATACTGATCCTCTCCCCGCGTATAGAATTCCCATAACCCAATTCCTCAATTTCGAAGGAAATCCCATATGAGCTAAAACGGATATCAAGAATTTCCAGTTTAGTGTATCGTAGGCCTTCTCTATATCAGCTTTGAAAACAAACATACTTTTCCCAGATTTTTTTCCCCAACCCACCACTTCATTTATTATTAAGGGGCCATCAATAATATTCCTATCCGACATAAAGGCAGACTGAACATTTGACACTACACCCTTAATGATACCTTTCATTCTATTTGCTAATACTTTCGAGATGATTTTATTTACTACACCAATTAGAGAAATTGGCCTAAAATCAGAAGGGTTATAGGGTCAATTACCTTTGGAATCAAGGCGATGAACGAAGCACTGCATGAATGATGAATTGAACCGTGTGTGTAAAACTGGTTCATTACTTCCATAAATAATCCCTTTATATCCTCCCAGTATGATTTTATTAGCTTGAAGGTGATCCCGTCTGGACCCGGTGACTTATTAATCCCACACTCCCAAACCGCATTACGTACTTTTGTGATGGAGAACGGAGGGACTAATCCTGCGGCTTGTTCCTCGTTCAACTTTTTGAAACCCGCAGCTCCGATTATGGGCCTAACTTTGATTGGTTCCTTGAATTTTGCTTGAAAGGCCGTCAAAAACTGTGTTTTAATTTCACTTGGGTCCGATACCCATACCCCACCTATCCACAAACCACTAATTTTGTTCCTAGCTATGTGATTATTTACTATGGTATGAAAGTAAGTTGTATTCTCATCCCCCAAACCTATCCACCTTGTCTTCGCCTGTTGATGCAAATCCACTGCCACCTTATCATGCCATTTTTTTATCTTTTCTTTACAGTCTTGCCATGTTACTATTTCCGAATCGGCTAATAGTCTAGTTTCCGCTAAATCGTCCAATTGTTTTAGCTTGTTTTGGGCTTCCGTCAATTCTCTCTCCTCTTCCTCTTTGTTGTTCTTTCTCCATATTTTAATTCATCTTTAACTGCCTTGAGTTTGACTGCCACAACCTCATCTTTGAACCGAGAGTCACAAATCTTGTTTAAGCCCCTCTTGACCGCTTCATCAAAACCATCTAAAGTGAACCAACTATTAAAAAGTCTAAAAGGGGATGGTCCAAAACTGTTATTAACCGTAGTTAATATCAATGGGCTATGATCAGAAATATTCCTATTAAGAGCTAAAAGAGACGCATTCGGCCATTTGCCCATAAAATTATCGCAAACCAAGACCCGGTCTATTTTGCTAAGATTTGATCCATCGCCAGACAGGAAAGTAAATCTCATTCCCCCCATATTGTATTCTTGAAGACCCCCTCTACTTATGAAACTATTGAAACACATGGCACTACTCGCATCAAAATGGGAGTTAAATCTTTCTTCCGGAAATCTAACCTCGTTAAAGTCACCCAACATTATCCAGTGGCCACTAATCATGTTTTTTGCTTCCAACAGCTCCTCCCACATCCGTCTCCTATTTGTTTTTAACGTTGAACCATAGACGAATCTACTCCCTCCCCAATAATACTGCCTTTTAATAAAATAAAATTCTGATTTTTTACCTCTAATTCTTTCTTGAACATACGTGGGTTCCAAAGTGACAATAAACCCCCAGACTTTCCATCCGCATCTATCTTTGAGAACTCAAAACTTGTGCTATCCCATAATCTTCTGATTTTACTTAAAGGTAGATCTCTAAATTATGTCTCTTGTATGGCTAAAAAAGATAAATTGTACTTACCCAAAATTCCCCTAACTTCAGTTGTTTTCCCCGCTCCTCCCGCACCTTTAATATTGATCATTCCAAAATTCATTGTGGCATACCTTTCTCCTTATCTTCAGCTACTGTGGTCTTCACTAGTATCTCAAACCTTGATAGATCCACTCCTATTTTTAGCCCAATGTCTATTGTCGCCTTTGCTTCCTTATTTATTTCCTGTGCATCATCCCCATTTTCTTCGAATCTTTCAATCCTTTCTGCAGTGCTCTCCTCCTGTTGCTCTGAACCCCCACCGTACTCTTCTTCCCACTCCGAGTCCACATCATCGTCTAGACTACCTCCGCTGTATTCGTGATTGTTTATCTCTTCCTTTGTGATCCTAATTTTGCCTTTATTCCTTCTTCTGTAGGATTTCCTTTTTTTAAACAATAATTTTTTCTTCGGTCTGTTTCTTGAATCGTCTGATAGATCTATGTTAAGATCCGGAATTCTGCTCTTACCTACTACCGATTGCGGTTTTAAGTGATTGGATCGGGCCTCTGCAAGAGAAATTCTTTTCCTTTTCTTTTGGGCTGTATCACTAGGCCCAACAGTTATTGGGGTCAATGAGGGTCCATCCTTATCAATTTGACTTGGTCTTGGGGATCCAAACAAATTTGACGGCTCCTTATCAAAATCGTTTTCCTCCATATCATCAAAAGCATGTGCATTTATTGGAGATTCCTCGTTTGCTGCTGCTCTCAACTTTTCGGTTTTCTCCTCAGTCTTTTCAGTTTCGACCTTTTCATTTCCCGCCAGACTACTCTCCGATCGGATCGTCTCCGGTGCCGGTGCTACTTCGTCAACCTCTTTCTCTTCTGAATCCATTTTCTCCGGTATTGAATTATCTTTTACATTTTCTAATGGTGTATTATTCTTCTGTGCTGTTATCGGATCATCGAATGGATCCATCTCATTAACGAACTCCGGCAACCATAATTGATTAACTTCAGATACCCAGACATCAAACAATAAGTTTTTCCATCTTATGATGATTTTTTCATTAATCTTGGTACCATTATTAACGATGACTCCAATCATATCGTCGTTGAAACAAATATCCTTCTCGTCTGCTTCCGATTTCTTTACAACCCTCCCAAATTTTTCCCCTATACAGTCGAATACTGCATCGATCCAAAGTTGTAGTGGAACTCCTCTGATTCTCAGCCATGCAATTCTCTCGTACGGTATAGGTTCTCCATTCCATGTCATTATGTTGCTAAACCATTCATTCCATGATTCATTTTCCTTCGCCATCGTCACCTTCATTCCTTCTTCTGTATCGAAAATTAATAGTAACTTCAGTCCACCCAAATATCTAACTTGTGCATTTTTCAGGCCCAGCTTTCTTTTCATTGTACTGACTTCCCTTCGTGCATTAATGTTCTTCAGTTCTCCGATTATGGACCTACCTTTCCATTTAACGTAGGGTTTTGACTCGTTTGCGAAAGTTAACCATCTCTCTTCCTCATTTTGTACCGTCTTTCCTGCTGCCACGTCTGCCCATGAGACACCACGTTTCAGGTATCCATTTTTTGATGACTCCGGCTGATTGATTACTGGTTTTTCTGGTTCTTTGCCTTTCTCCGCCCACACCTTCTTTTGGTTTTGAGTTTTCTTGATTGGTTTGACAAACCTAGCCACATTTGTTTTAACCTTCCAACCATAAAATGACATCTGGTTCAATGCCTTCACCATCTTGTCCACATCCTTGACTTTAACAAATCTCAAAAAACCAAAACGATTCCTTCTTTTATCTAGTTTCCTAACTATACAAGCATCCACTATGTGCCCATAATTTTTGCATTCCATCCAAAACTCTCCATCTGTAATGGGGGGGGGTGCAGGTTTGAGACATAAAAAGTTGTTGCCTTCTCCTTTCTGACTTCGTCGTTGTAGTCATTGTTATTGTTCTTATCATACTCCGATTCTATTTCGCCTTCCTCTCTCTTGATGTTTGGAATCACAGGTTTTTAAAAGGTTAATCGGATTCGTATTGATCAAGCAGAACTATATACAATAGACGCGATCAATGACAGACCAACTAAGCAATCAAAACCTGGATTCAAGGTTTTCTTTTTTCTTCGTGGGAACCTGAAGAAACACTAGATAATAGACCGGAATCGTATTATCTAGGGGGTTTGAATCCGCATTAAATGGTGGGTTTTCTCTCGTTTGATCTAACGGAACAGTCCTTCTCCTCCGGTAAACTCTGCAAAACAAAGCACCGTTAGCCTCGTCAAGGGGAGAAGTGGGGTACTCTCCTTGAACCGACTCCGGCGTGAGAATAAGTATGTGTTTATGAAGAAGAATAGGTATTAAAGAAGTGTGTGTAACTTGAGGTTCATACCTGAATTATCCTCATATTTATAACCGAGAGTTTGGGCGAGAAAATTTGTTGGTGAAATATTAACGGAAGATGCTAACCCCATAAGCGGTTACATCTCCTTCCGTTTAAGCTTCTCGATCCGACGTGAATGCACACGGATTGCTGTTTAGATCTATGGCTGGGGTTTTGCCACGTGGAAAATGATCAAGTGGAGGTTTCTCTCCAATCACATGCTATCGTTGTGATTTCAGGGATGCCTGAGGTGACGACACGTGTCCAGACGGTTATAACCGTCCTAGTGGTGCACGATTGAACTCTTTCTAGAAGATCACTGCTGTAATCTGGTGTGACTCTTTATTATGTGGTATCAGTTAAGTAAATAATATCCAAGTCTGGATATTATTAAGCGGGAGTGCTTGACTTAGGATTTTCATCCTTTATGAAAGCGCAAGGATTTATGATTTCCTTTTGGCGCGCGAGTGTTTATCTGCTAACTGTCTCTTAAGCCTCTTTCATAAACCCAGTGCGCGGCCGCGCAAGGTAAAAAAGGGCTGAAAGACGAGGTTGTGGTATGGTCCCAAGTACTTTTTATGAGGTTTTTGGGACCTTACCCCTTCAAGTCCCCCCAGTCTAGTGTTGCTCTTATGCATGTAAGTGGAGCACTGGACTTATGAGAGGGAAATGTTTTTTTGGCGCGAAAGTAGGGAATCTTCTATGAGAAGATTTATCTTGCTTATTATAAAGATCTTTGAGGGAAAATGTGATTTTTCCCTTTGATGATTTGTTCTTTTATAATCATGAGCTGACTTTCAATGTCGTCACTTGTAGTAAAGAATTATTATTTGCGATACTTTTTTTTTCCCTCTTGTCTTGGAATATGCACCGCCGTTGTCAGACTTCATTTATGGGACATGACGCTTAATCCTGTAGCGCTGTTTAGAAAAGACACTTGAAAGTTAATTATGATGATTATCTTTCCCTTTCCCGGAGTGGCCTCCTTTATAAATGCATTTGAGTGTTCTTTTCTATTTGTTTGACCTGAAAAAAGATGGAGGCCAATCGTTCTTTCCGTACCCGACGTCTTTTGGATATACTGAATATGTATGAAGCTGCTGAGATTCTCTTACTCCTCGCTAGCTCGCCGCCTTTAGTAGCTATCGGAGATAAGAAATTAGTATCTTCTGATCATCCCTCAGTGGTGGGCAAGGCTCTTAACCTTGTGGTCGTGGGTTCGAGCCCCACGGTGGGCGCCAATGAAGAAACACTAGATAATATACCCGAATCGTATTATCTAGGGGGTTTGAATCTGCATTAAAGGGTGGGTTTTCTCTCATTTGATCTAACGGAACAGTCCTTCTCCTCCGGTAAACTCTGCAAAACAAAGCACCGTTAGCCTCGTCAAGGGGAGAAGTGGGGTTCTCTCCTTGACCCGACTCCGGCGTGAGAATAAGTATGTGTTTATGAAGAAGAAGAGGTATTGAAGAAGTGTGTGTAACTTGAGGTTCATACCTGAATTATCCTCATATTTATAACCGAGAGTTTGGGCGGGAAAATTTGTTGGTGAAATATTAACGGAAGATGCTAACCCCATAAGCGGTTACATCTCCTTCCGTTTAAGCTTCTCGATCCGACGTGAATGCACACGGATTGCTGTTTAGATCTATGGCTGGGGTTTTGCCATGTGGAAAATGATCAAGTGGAGGTTTCTCTCCAATCACATGCTATCGTTGTGATTTCAGGGATGCCTGAGGTGACGACACGTGTCCAGACGGTTATAACCGTCCTAGTGGTGCACGATTGAACTCTTTCTAGAAGATCACTGCTGTAATCTGGTGTGACTCTTTATTATGTGGTATCAGTTAAGTAAATAATATCCAAGTCTAGATATTATTAAGCGGGAGTGCTTGACTTAGGATTTTCATCCCTTATGAAAGCGCAAGGATTTATGATTTCCTTTTGGCGCGCAAGTGTTTATCTGCTAACTGTCTCTTAAGCCTCTTTCGTAAACCCAGTGCGCGGCCGCGCAAGGTAAAAAAGGGCTGAAAGACGAGGTTGTGGTATGGTCCCAAGTACTTTTTATGAGGTTTCTGGGACCTTACCCCTTCAGAACCCGAACAGACAGCGAATGGATTGAAACAGAAAAGATGTTTAGAAGGAGAGATTAGGTCAAGAAACACAGATAATAAGTGAAGCCGATGCAACTTTGCTTACTAATCCGCTTTAATCATCATCGTCGAGCCAACTGATCGGACCTTTTGAATCTCGTCGGAATCCGAACAGGCAGCGAATGGATGAAGCAGAAAAGAAGATTAGATGAAAGGTTGAATCAAGAAACACGATTATAATGTGAATCGGCTAAACCTCGTACTCTAAATACTTTAATCTTCAACCGTCGAGCCGACTGATCGGAATTTTTTATAACTCGCCGGAAATCGCCCTCACCTATAGTTGGCAATTCAAAATTTGAACTTTATCTACAAAATTTTATTAGGCGGTTGATAATGAAGGCTGCTGAAGCAAACACGTCTACCCATAGTGAGGCCGGGGAGTGAGAATTAAAAAGCATTGCGAGACCTGTTTCAGTAACATGACGATGTTTTCGCTCAGCACGGCCATTTTGGGGAGGTGTGTGTGGACATGGGAGGCGGTGGTGAATGCCATTGTCTTGAAAGAATTTTTGGACACGCAAATTTGTGAATTCCGTGCCCCCATCACTTTGAAAAATTTTAATTTTGCAAGATAGTTGATTTTGAACATAAGTGGTAAATGTTAGTAACACGTCATATAAATATGACTTATGTTTAAGAGGATAAAACCAACTAAAGCGTGAGAAATCATCAATGAATATTGCATAAAAGCGATATCCATCAGAGGAAATAACAGGTGCGGGTCCCCAAAGGTCACAATGGATTAAATCTAAAGCATGCAAAGAACGTTTAGTATTTAAATCAAAAGGCAAACGATGCGACTTAGATAATTGACAAGGTGAACAAAGTTTGGGTTTTGGTAGCAATGATGTAACAAACAAAGAACCAGTTTTATGCAATCTAGAAATTACATCAAACGAGACATGACCAAGGCGACCATGCCATTTTTCAAAAGACGCTTTAAGATGTTGGGAAGAGTAGGAAGCCACAAAAGCATGTTGTCCTTCCTTGAGAATGTAAAGGCCGTTTTCACAAGTCCCCTTTGCTAGAATTTGCTTCGTTTTTCGATCCTGAATGTGGAAAAAATTATTAGAAAATAACAAATCAACAGGAGAATCATTAGTGAGTTTGCTAATGGAAAGGAGACGTTTTGTGAGATGAGGAACCACAAGAACGTCTTTTAAAGCAATATTATTTTGAATGGTGGCAGTGCCGATGTTTGTTACTGGCAAAGACTTTCCATTACCAAAGGTTACAAAGGCATTGCCAGGGCTACTGTAAGGGGCTGAAACATCATTTTTATGGGGAGTCATGTGAGCACTCGCACCTGTATCACCTGTCCAGTCAGGCGAGTCCTCAGTCACGTGACATAGAGCGTGAAATGCCTGGGCTAGATTTGCATCCAGAGCAGGCGCACGCTGAGCAAAAGAAGCGAGGCTTGGGCATGTGTTGGCATAATGTCCATCTTGCCTGCAAAGTTGACAGTGTAGAGGACGTCTGGCACGTCCACGACCAGAAGAGTTAGAATGGTAAGAAGATTGAGAAGGGTTACCAGATTTATGTTGGGCCACAAACGAGACTTGAGGAGCGGCGATTCCATGAATGGACTGCAGAAAGATTTCTTGATTTTCGGCTTTGGCGAGAAGCTGCCGGAAGGTGAGGGAAGCAGAGATGGCCCGATGAGTAGTAGAAAAATTTTCGTAGGCTGCACCAAGACCGCATAAGAACCAGTGACATTTGTCACTCTCCTCCATCGGGTGACCGATAGCGGCCAATTGATCACAAAGCGTGTTGAATTTTCGGCCATACTCTAACACAGTGGAGGACCCTTTTTGCAATTGCCGAAGGGTGTCACGAAGGGTATGGACCCTATCAATAGAGCTGTTACTAAAAGAACTTTCAAGCGCAAGCCAGATTTGCCGCGCGGTAGACAAGCTAATAATTTCGGACATGGCCTCTTCTGAAAGAGAAGACTGAATCAGCAGACGAACTGACTGATCAGCCGCTAACCAAGTTGTATAATCGGGGTTGGGGACGGTTTTGTTATCGGAGATAACGGCTTCAGATGGTGGTTTGGAGGTGCCATCTATGTGACCGGAGAGACCCTGCATAGACAGAACTGGAGATATTTGATGAGACCAGGCTAGGTAGTTAGAGGCTGTGAGTTTGAGGGGAATGAAGTGGAGAAGGGTATGGAGAGGGATAGAAGAAGACTTGTCGCTGGCCATAGATAAACAATCAGACAGGACAAGAAAGAAGAAGAAGTGGGGCGGCAAAGAGAAAAAAAAAGGGTATTAGGGTTCAAAATATGGCTGATACCATGTAAAGGGAAATAGTGGTCAAGATGATTTCATTGATACGAGAAGGTTACAATATATACACAAAATAGACCATCTAAATATGTAAACAAATTATACACAGTAAATACAATATGTACTAGAATAAATTAAGGATATTGATTTCCTTAATTTATGTTATACCATTATTTTTAATGGTGAATTTCTTTAATCATGTCATGTATGGAATTTGAACCTAAAATTTCTAACCTTAGGTGTTTCTAAAGTAATTTAAAATAGTACTAATATCGTTTTAAAAGGTGTATAAAATAAATTTTTAAATTTTGTTTTAATCAAATATTATAAAACATAAATAAACTTTAACTAGGTTCTACAACTCCGCGCGTTGCGGCGCAGTAAACCGTGATGTTGACCGACACCGACACCCACATTCAGATTAAAGTTCGACACCCACATTCAGATTAAAGTCGCAATTTAGTGTGCTGATAGCATAAAGCACCAAAATTGATGGAAAGGAACAAACCCAAATCAATCTCTTAAAGAGAAGCACCTACAACACCACCATCAAAAGTAAACTTCCAATGTTAACACATCTGACTTGGTTATATATGTGTACAATCTACATAAATAAAACCCAAATAAAAATATAACGAATAAAAACAATGCACTGCGTAATAGCCACTTTTACCTACTTTAAGGTAGCCATAAAATAGCATTTCATTAACACACACCAGGTGATGATGAAGAAGATTGGTACCTTACGAATTTTCCAGAAAATTGACCCCTAATCAGTTCATTATGCCTGCACCGAACCACGACCAGCAATGGTTTCTACGGTAACAACTTAAGCCAACAGAAAAATAAATAAATTATATTGTGGTTAAGAACTTATTGTGGGATAATACCCTGGCATTTGCGAAGGTAGATCGTTTTCTTGAGCCATGCCGTCTAACCCGCCACTAAAAAATATGGGGTCGAAATCTAGAGGTAGATCGTATGAGAAATTGTCCAGTTGATTTGCGATGGTGTCCATATTGTTGTTGTTAACCCCTGAAGGAGAGCCTTTGTGTTTTTGAAAACTTTGTTCCTGTGGCGTTTGGGTAACAGCAAAATCCTGCAACTACATGTTACGCTTTTATTAGTAACCATTCATCGTATGTAAAACTAATACTTAATTTTCAAAACGCCACTAAAAGTTCGCTTCAAAACAAAAATCAAAATACGAAAAGCAATATGTAAGGAAAGAGCGCTGCCGCTTTTTGTACGCGGGGCGTAATTTATTTATATAAATTTTTACATGTCTCATATGTTTTTAGCATCACCTACCCAAAATTTAGCAATAAATAAGCTTTATATATGTTTTAATATATAAATAACATATATGTACATAAAAAGCTATATGTAATGTACGGCATCCTGATGCACAAAACCTTCCCCGTACGAACGGTGTGCCTCAAAACTGTGTCTCATGCTGCTTTTCTGTGCACTTTTTGCGCCTCAAGTGGGCTTTTTGTACACAGTGCGCCTCATCAAGTTAGAAGCGCGAGCCTGCGTCTCACGCCTAGGCGCGCTTTTTAAAACTAAGATCGTAAACGACGCTATAACTCAACCTAACAAAGCATAAGGTAACAAACTCCCATATACACCATACAGAAACATCTCTAAAGTAACAAAGAACACTCACCTCATGAAAAGCTGCATTTTCACCAGATTTATGCCCATCAGGATCAGTATAGAGGCTGCAATCGTAAACGCCATAGTTGTTTTAGGCATCAAAACTGACTTTCTAAGTATAGCTATGAAAGGCACGGCTGCATGCACTGCAATGAACCAAGATAGTGAGAATTTACTCATGTGTTCTCTCCATATCCCCAACGGAATATTAGCTAGCTGCCATTCCTAACATTCCTATGACAAGCATTTTCTCGGGTAGTGACAAGGGAGGTCCTTGCTACTTTGCTAGTGCAGCTCGGGCAGCAACTACGGCTCGTGGACATTTAAGCTTGACTCCAGGTGGCAGTTTAAGAGGTGATGCCACTACAAGGAGTACATTGCTTACAGCTCTGTATGACTTGGCGATTGGGCAGTTTCCGTTTTCCAGCCACTCGTTTCCAAGTGCTTCGTGTGTCGATGTATCTCCCTGAATGGAAGCAAACCGTATAAAAATGGTCGCGAGTCAAACTTACTATTAATACAATCTGTTTTGGTAGTTTAAAGGATAAGATTTTTTATCAACTTTTCAAAAAGTTGTGACACAATAAATGAAAACAAAATGAATAGGCTCAGATATGTAACTGTGGAGTAGGAACAAAACAGATCCGGATTAAACCATGGCTGCAAATACACAGTTGCCTAGTCACAACATACGGACTATGCCATCTGGATTTTGCCCCGCCAAGGTACGACTCCGATCTTTGGTGTCCCGTTTTTTTGTCGATCATCACAGCCTTTAAACAAATTTATAGAAGAGCACTAATGCACTAATACACGAATAATAACCCACCACAGGTATCACCACCGCCATAGTAGCGACATAAGCACCAAAACCAAAGTGACTCAGGTAACCACTATTGTACCTTCATCGTCACCAGAGCAGTGGCAAAATACATCATGGCGGAACCCTAGCCGCCGCTAGAGCCACTGATCAGAAACACCACCATGGCACCAATGCTTGATTGAGAAACCAAGTATCAAAGCAAATAGAGAGAAGGATATTTGGGACATTTAAGGGCTTTAGTATTGTAACATAGGGTGTCTACAAAGACCGACAAAAGATCAGCCGGAGACAAAGTACAAAAACCCCGAAATCAAATATGGGAACAAAAACCCTAAATGATTCAGGGTATAATCAATACATAACATCGCAAGCAACAAAACAAATATGGAAACAACAAACCCTAAACGATTCAGGGTATAATCAATACATAAACATCGCAAGGGCCAAGAAGACTTCGAAACACAAGCTTCAAACGATGCTCAACTTCAATCGCCGGAACTCTCGCCGGAGAAGAAAGCAAGACGGAGATACAGAAACCCACCGAATGCAATGGGTTTGATATTCAAAAATCTAAATCCTCAAATAACACTCATAAAACAGGTGTCAAACCCTTAAAAACGTGGCAGATAAGAGGAAGCCAAGAGGATGAAGTAGAAAGGTAGGTAGGTGAATCACCTACCCACCATTGACTCGCCTCTAAGGCCACTGTTCATTCCCTTCAAATATTAATAGATATTAATAATAGATATTAATGAGGACATGACTAAGGTATATTATATTTTATACTCTTTTTTTGGTTTTTCTAATTGGTATTTATATTTACTGTTTTAGTTACTTTATAAAATACTTGATTGTTCTTACAAACTGTCATTCAGTACAATATAAGCAAATACCATATTAAGTAAAAACCAAGAATATATTCTTAATTTGTTGTTCGTGTTATAGAATATATAACTTATTAGTAACAAGTAACAACCTGATGCCAACATGTGTTAGATGTTAATTAGTTCTTAAAATAGCTAATAATTATTCGATAAGCTACTAATTAAGGACGCCAAAGAATGTTTTGGGATTTCGTTAGGTGATAAACCACTTATTATGCTATGAAAACCATATTTAAATGAAAGAATGCGTGAAGTGCATGATCCGCTTGTATACAATGGTTAGTAGATATAATGAGAGGTGGAAAAACAATAGTGTAATCGATTATATAACAAAAGATACAAGTAATCACACGATTTACACAAAGTTTTACTTAAAATAGATTTTCTATTATACGTATCTCAACAAAAATACTTATTTATATGGTTAGAATAAAAATACAAGGTAAAGATCAAATACAACACTACTAAAAATAAGGAGGTTTCCAACGCAGTTTTCCGTATGAAACGTGTCACAAACAAGGTATTCTAACCAATTTACTAAAGAACGTTTATGTAGGAAAAACCCTCGTACGAAGCTAGTTTTCTACTCATTTCCTACAAAAACTGAGCGTCACAATTATTAAATTTTTACCTTTTCTAAACATGAGAAGTTAAGAATTTTTTTTTTATTTTTTCCATCTACTTAAGCGTTATATTTAGTTAAAAAATGTAATATATATATATATATATATATATATATATATATAGGGTAAGGTTCATGCGAGAACCACATTTATTGCGAGAACCGCGAGAACCAATGTAAACACAACCTAAAATAGCTAAAAAAAACCTAAAAAAAACCTAAAAAGACCTAACCCCCCCCACCCCCCAAAAAAAAACCTAACCCCCCCCCCCCCCCAAAGCTAAATGCTAAAACTAAACCCCCCAAAAAACCTAAAAAAAACCTAACCCCCCCCCCCCCCCCCAGCTAAAAAGCTAAAAACTAAACCTCCAAAAAACTTAAAAAATAAAAAAAAAATCTAAATTTTTTTTTACTATTTTTTAAGTTAAAATCGCTACTTTTAGAAGCAAAAAAAAAAAAAATTTTAATTTTTTTTTTAAAATTTTTTTTTTGCTACTAAAAGTAGCGATTTTTTTATAAAAAAAAATTTTGTGTGTTTTTTAGCTATTTTTAGGTATTTTTGGTTGTGTTCACATTGGTTCTCGCGGTTCTCGCAATAAGGGGTGGTTCCTAACGGATCTTTGTCCTATATATATATATATATATATATATATATATATTGGATTAGGTTCAAACGTGAACAAAATCCCAAGAGTGAACTGCGTGAACTGATCTGGGCCCTTGATTTTTATGATCTTGAGATTAAAGTGAGTGGCATGATGGTAATTATTTGGTTAATTTTTTCCATTTAATTAAATACAAAAAGGGTATATGTGTAATTTCAATCTTAAATTGATTGCGTAAATCTCTCACAAATCAAGTAATCAATTATCCTCTTAAATTGATTGCATAAATCTCTCCCAAATCAAATCAAGGATTAGGAAAGATGTAACTTAATTCAATTATTAAAATAATTATTTGTTTAAATGCGATGTACACATGTGTATATCGTCTGTTTTTGTGATATCTCAGAATTTTTTTTGTATTGAATGTTGATGTACACCTGTGAATTACTGTACACATATGTACGATGCTACACATGTGTACTGTTCTATTTATATCCAAGTACACATGTGTATACCGTTGAAATATGAAGGTTACGTGGATCTTAAAAATCAAAGTTTGAATTCTGGTGATGAAATCTGAAATAAAAATTAAAATTGAAATCTGGTGATTTATTGTTTGTTTTGATAATTATCTTATTAATAAATAAACATAATGTGGATAATGAATTTAAATTAGGAAAGATGTAACTTAATTCAATTATTAAAATAATGATTTAAATCTAAGTTTTTATATAATTACAAACCTACCCTTAACAACTAAAAAGGAAATCAAGGGTCCATATCTGTTCACGCAGTTCACTCTTGGGAGGTTGTTCACGCTGGAACCCTACCCTATATGTAAGGGGTGGTTCCTAACGGATCTTTGTCCTATATATATATATATATATATATATATATATATAAAATAATGAGTCTTATAATTTTAAAAGGTAAAATCGTTTATTGCAATTTGGTATAGATATAAAAGACGAAAAATGTAATTTACCCTCTACATTAGGGGTGAGCAGAAAACTGAAATAACTGAACCGTAACCAAAATAACCGAAAAACCCGTACTGAAAAACCGAACCAAAACAAAAACCGACGGTTCGATTTTCAATGATCCGCTTGTATACAATGGTTAGTAGATATAATGAGAGGTGGAAAAACAATAGTGTAATCGATTATATAACAAAAGATATAAGTAATCACACGATTTACACAAACATTTACTTAAAATAGATTTTCTATTATACGTATCTCAACAAAAATACTTATTTATATGGTTAGAATAAAAATACAGGGTAAAGATCAAATACAACACTACTAAAAATAAGGAGGTTTCCAACGCAGTTTTCCGTATGAAACGTGTCACAAACAAGGTATTCTAACCAATTTACTAAAGAACGTTTATGTAGGAAAAACCCTCGTACGAAGCTAGTTTTCTACTCATTTCCTATAAAAACTGAGCGTCACAATTATTAAATTTTTACCTTTTCTAATCATGAGAAGTTAAGATTTTTTTTTTAATTTTTTCCATCTACTTAAGCGTTATATTTAGTTAAAAAATGTAATATATATATATATATATATATATAGGGTGGAGTTATTGTAAAAAAGGCCTAAAGTGTGAGAAAGGTAAGAAAGAATCCCAACCATTAGATCTAAATTAATTGAAAAGGGTAAGATTGTAAATTCAAATATGGTAATCCTTGATTTAAGGATTTGGAGAGAGAAAAACCTGGATTTTAGGACTTATAACCGTCCATAAATATAACACCATTCATAGCATGTTCATACATGGTGTTTTAAATATAACACAATTCAGAAAAAAATAACACCATTTCAGCAAACAAAATAACACCATTCAGTACAAAAATATTACCATTCAGCAAACAAAATAACACCATTCAGTAAACAAAATAACACCATTCAGCAGTAAAAAAAAACACCATTCAGTACAAAGAATATAACACCATTCAGTACAAAAATAACACCATTCAATACAAAAAAAAACACCATTAATGAAAATAAAAAAACACCATTCAGAAAAAAAAAACACCATTCAGAAAATAAATATAACATCTCTGTATCATCTTCTTCACTTCCGGCACCACCACCACTGCCACTTCCGGCACCACCACTGCCGATCCACCACCACCACCACCACCGCCGCCGCTCGAACCACCACAAAAAACATGCGATCTTCATCAATCGGATCAAAAAAACACAAAAAAAACTCCAATCGATGACCTACATAAAGCCGATTCACAAAGAACAACTGCTGAAATCCGATTTTCGTTTCATGTTATCAACGATTTCTTTCTGCGATTGGAGAGAGAGAGAGATCTCTGGTAGTAGTGCGATTGGAGAGAGAGAGAGAGAGATTGTAGGGATTTTAATTACAGTTACCTCTTTTGAATGGATTTAAAAGACTTTATTACCCCTATAATTTTCAATTCAGTCCAAAAAATAAAATAAATTTTACATTTTGGTCCCTATTAATCTAAACCATTAGATCAAAGATCTAATGGTGTGTATTCTTTCTTATCCTTCTCACACTTTTAGTCTTTTTTACAGGATCCTCTACCTATATATATATATATAAAATAATGAGTCTTATAATTTTAAAAGGTAAAATCGTTTATTGCAATTTGGTATAGATATAAAAGACGAAAAGTGTAATTTACCCTCTACATTAGGGGTGAGCAGAAAACTGAAATAACTGAACCGTAACCAAAATAACCGAAAAACCCGTACTGAAAAACCGAACCAAAACAAAAGCCGACGGTTCGATTTTCGGATTTTTAATTTTGTTCGGTTTTCGGATAACCATTTTCAATAACCGAACCGTTAAGGTATAATCGTATGCCAGATCCATATATTTTTATGTTTATATTTAAGTTGTTTAAGTGTTTAACCCACGCTACTAAGAAAATCAACACGTTTATTTATCATTAAAATGATTTATCCATTGTTTACAAGAAATAACAAAATTTAACATAAAAATTAATTGAATTTCAAAGTATTGTAAAACGTCTTAATAAACACTTTAAAGACACATTAAAATAAATTAGAATGTTAGATTTATGTGAAAATATTAATTAAAAAGACTAAATATATTAACTTAAATGTTAACATTTAAAAAGATTCTTAAACTTTGAATTATATTTTTAATTTTTGAATCTTACGTAATTTGTTTCAAAAACCGAACTGTTGCTAAAAACGAAATAATCAAAATAGAACGGTTTTCAAAAACCAAACCTTCGATTACGCTTTTGGTTTTACCCAAAAACCGAATCAAACCGAACCGTGCACACCTACATGTTAATCTCAAACTGAATAAAAATAATTCCGTATTAAACAAAAATAAAAACAAAACATTTGAATATATTCTTGTTTCTCCAACTTTTGTTATTTCCCTCTTTCTAAAGTGTACTCATGGGACCCATTTCGCCGTGCTAGACCTTCTATAAAAACCCGCTAACACTTCCACCCTTTCCGAAATATTAATCACCGTTCACTTCCCCATCACTCGCCGGAACCCTAACTCCGTCAACCGGAGCTTCCAATCTCTACACACCGAACTCAAAACATGGACATTTTCGACATCCACAACGTCAAATCGGAAAAAAATAACACTATCCTACAGTACCGGCGGTTTAAAAAGATCGCTAAACTATTCCGTCTCGCTGAGCTGTTATCAGCTGTGGTGTTACTCTCCTGGATCTCAACTCGACTGCCGTTCGTCATCAAACTTTCCGGCGAGTACTTCCGTCAGCTTCTCTCCATCATCGTCAGTCCTCTCTTCATTTTTCTCATCGGTAACGTCATCGTTCTCACTCTCGTACTCAAATCCGGTCAACTCACCGGCAATTTAAGCGCCGAAAGCGATCTGTACGAAGAAATTGTGAATAATGAAGCTCCTCCGGTTGTTCTACCGGAGGAAATTGTTTATCAGGATAAACAAATCATATCTGAAGAAAACATTAAACCGATTACTCGTAACTGTTGTGAAGAAAACGAAATCAAAATTAGTGAAAGTGTAAACAAAGTGTTGGATGATTCGGTTTCAGATCTGGATCTGAAAGTTTACCGGAGAAGTGAGAGTGAGAAGTTGAAGAAGAGTGAGTGTTCGGAGAAAGTTTACGGCAAGCTGAGGCGGTCGGAGACGGAGGTAGGTTGCCGGAAAGCTGAAGCTCCGGTGGAGAAACCAGTGGTCAACGTGGTTGACGAACTGAGTAATGAAGAGTTTCAGAGGAGGATTGAAGGGTTTATTGCTAGACAAGTTAGGTTTCATCAGGAAGAAAAACTGTCAATTGTTCCACACAATTTAATGTGATTTTCCGTACGATTTTTAGAAAAAAAGAACGGGCATGTAAATCAGTAAACAACTACTACTACTTTTACAGTTTACTATCATCAATTCAGAGTATTTTTTATATTTTTATTTTACTTTTTGGCTTTTGTTTTTTCTTATTGTTTTTTATTTTTTTTACTTTTACCTTTTCGAGAATGCATGGGTTGTTCTAATTTACTTTGAAGTTCGTAAGGTATAGCTTTTTCCCCTTTCATCCAATGGTAAAAAAGTTACTCGCATCTATGTGTATTTTGAATCCAGATAAAGTTACTCGCATCAATGTATATTTTGAATCCAGTTTTTACTCGTTTTATGTATTTGATTCTTTTTACGTCACCTAGTTTTTTACTTGATCTTATTGGTGAGGTTCAATAAGTGTATGACAATAGTTTCTTATTCTCATGTTTATATACTTTGTATGTTAGTTGCTAGTACATCGTTATTTTATGACATTTGTTGTTTAGTAACAATTGTTATTTTGTAACATCCGTTGTAATAGAATTTCTAAATCTTAAAAAAAAAAGTGTCATGTTTTGTTATTAACTTGTAGACTTTCTTCAACTTTTATAAAAGTGTCAAGAAATGGATACTAGATTAGCATTAATTTAGTTAGCCAAATTTGATTTCATGAAGGTTGATAATAACCATAAATCCTTTAGACGTTATGTAATTCTAAACTTCAATGAATGATAACAAGAGCTTAATTCATGAATCATTTTATTCATCTACATGGTGAATACGTGTAAATTAATATATACTATATTTAGGTCTATTACATGTAAATTATATTTTATTCATCTACATGGTGAATACGTGTAAATTATATACGAGAGCTTAATTGATTGGTTGATTCTGATGTATTATTTAGGTCTATGCTTCAATAGAAAAAAAATATATACTACTATATTTCTATCTTTTGTAGTACATTCGAATATTTTGAAATTCCATCACAAGTTGACACGTCTAATATTCATAAAAAGATAATTAAAAGCTTCACAAGTGAAAATGGAATTGACCATTTGTTTCATAAAAATCCAGATAATTAATCTTACCAACTCATTTATGCAAATACTCCTACTATGTTTGTCTTGCTATTAGCGGAGCCAAACTAGGCCAGCTAACTAAACGTTTCGGTTGAGTCTATTTGAACCAGTTGGTTACCGATCAGACTAGTTGAAACCGGATTGGATGCATGGTTGGCCTAATTTCAATATCTTTTTAATTAATTTTTAACTTCTAAAATGTCATTTTCTAACTTTTTGTTGTAGCCTTCATATGTATAAACTTCTAAATTCCATTATATATAATTAGTTATATATATACATATATTTTTTTTATAATTTAAATTATTTACGACATAAGAGCTTTTAGAACCGGTTTGACCAGTGGAAAGGTAAGACGGCCCAGTCACTTATGAAAACACTAGTTTTTCTTTAACATTATGAGGTAAACAAAATGATTAAAACACCATAACTACACATCTACACATGCACATGAAATATAAACACTTCCATGATAAAAAGGGTATAAATAAATGAATGATAAAAAGGGTATGGATTAAAGGGACATTTTTTCTAGCATTTGTTTGGAAAAAAAGGGTATAAATGAATGATGCAAATTGTCCCAACAAATGTAGATATGGAGGGGTAAAACAAGAGGAATGTGTTCCAGATTCTTGAAACAAGTGGTGAACATGCATGTCCATAATGATGATTTTGATCATCATTATGATGGTGATGATGATGGACATGATTTATAGGAACTTGCTCACTTTATCATTTTGCATATAAGCTGCTTTTCAGGTTATATCACAACAGAAGAAGTAAATATTGTTTTAAGATTATTATCTCTTCAAATTAATATGTGACTTATGAAGTTGGTCTTCATGTCCTATTAAATGTCAAATCTTGTCGGACTTATGATGTATGTTCTCTCCAAACTAGGGATGGCAATGGGTCGGGTTTGGGACGGGTTTAGGTAATCCCAAACCCAAACCCGATTAGATAAACTTGTCCCAAACCCGTCTCAAAACCCGTCGGGTTTCTAGCGGTAAATACCCATCGGGTATCGGGTATACCAGAGGGTTTCGGGTAAACCTGCTAATTTAAAAAGATTACTCGTTGTGTATACTCATCTCAAAACTCATTGGGTATCTATCGGGTAACTACTAACCGGCTACATTTTGTATTGTTATTATAAAGATATATATATCAAATAACTACAATGTATACGGAATAGAATACCTATATATGTAAAAAATGGATGTATCATATATATACATATTAATAATATAAAAGAAATTATATCGGGTATACAATCGGGTAAACGGGTACACTTTATCGGGTAATTGGGTCGGGTAAACGGGTATATCACTAAATCCCAAACCCGTCACAAACCCGCGAAAAAAATAAAAACTATTCCCAAACCCGATTAACCGACCCAAACCCGTCCCAAATGTGTCGGGTTTCGGGTTTACCCATCGGGTTCGGGTTTGATTGCCATCCCTACTCCAAACATAGGATATGATTAAATGCATGGGTTTGTTGGACAAACGTGACGGATGAGGTGATATTTTTTGTTTGGCCATTAAGAGTATGTGGGTTCTTCAACGATTACGGAATGGGAACTTATTAGAATTTGTGTAATGGAGCGCCATATCACGAGTTTTCCCACTATAGCGCCCCATAGCCACTACAAGAAAAAGGGGCACTAGGGGCGACATCTTTAGGGGCGACATATAAAAAGTCGTCCCTAAAGGACCAATCCGTGTTTTAGCTTTTGGCTACGAGTTCTGGCTGTCGATTAGGTAAATAATCCAATGGCTGATATTATTTTCCCCAAGTCGCCCCTAATTGTGAGTTAAAACCCTTGGCGGGCTTGTTTTCCTCCCATCAGACAACACTTCTCCCTTTCCCCTCCAAACAACACTTCCCCCTTTCCCCTCCAAACCCTACCTGCCACGCACAACACTTCCCCCTCCCCCCCCCCCCCCAAACCCTACCTTCCACGCCACCAGTAGCAAGAATGCCGCCCTTCACGCTACTAACAGCCTCTTGTTCCATCAAATTCTCAGCCTTTTGCGGCAATGTGCTGTTCAAATCGCTAGCTTTCTGTGTGGTTTATATAGGTAAGAACCCTAATTACTTTAATCCTTAAGATTGATGTTCAAATCACAATTATTCAGTGTTGTTTGATGTTCAAATCGTATGTATTATGTGTGTTCTGTTGTTAAAATCACAATTAGGGGGGATATTTTTTTATTTCAACCAGAATGTTGTTCAGCTTGTAATTATCATATACTTGTTCTTTGTTTATGCGAACTTGTTCAGCTTGTAATTATCATAATGCCAGGAGAGAGGACACTCATTCTGGGTCCTAGAAGCAGATGGATAAATAGAATTTGATATGACCCGCTATTTCAGCTTCAAATTGATTTGATTCCTGAACTTTAGAACAATGTTGGAGTTAGGGGTGTTCATCGGGTTTCGGGTTTTTCGGGTCGGGTTGTTCGGGTTTTTCTCTGGGAAAAATTGACCCGATAACCAACCCATTTTAAAGTTTGGGTTAGTTGGGTTTGGGTCATTCGGGTTCGGGTTAGTTCGGGTCGGGTTATTCGGTTTTTGGGTTTAGATGTAAAATGAAAATAAATGTTTTTTTTTTTTACAAAATATCATCAAAATTCATATTGTTACTTTAAAACTATCATCAAAGTTCAAAGATTAGTTAACAATATACTATTATAATATTTAAAAGTCCCAAAACGTAGTGTTCAATATATTAAAGACTCCAAATCTAAACACTTTTATAAGAAAAAAAACAATAGATGTTCGGGTTTTTTTCGGGTTTCGAGTTTTCCGGGTCGGGTTGTTCGGGTTTTTGGCCTTGAAAAAGTGACCCGATAACCGAACCATTTAAAGTTCGGGTTGGTTTCGGGTTTCTCGGGTTCAGGTTTTTCGGGTATTCGCTAATTCGGGTTCGGGTGGCTTTGAATTCGGGTCGGGTTTTGCATAAAATGAACAGCCCTAGTTGGAGTACGTTAAACTTTATTTTAACATTACTTTTATATAAGAGAATATCAAGGTAGATCTTTTGCAAATGGAGGAATGGTAGGTAGAGAGTGTGACTCAACAGGATTATGATAGAGACTAAATTGAATGAAGATGATGAAAACAAAAACTGTAACTATATGATTTGATTGAAGAAGAAGACAATACAGAATAATAACCACCGAAGTGGCCAGGGCTACGCCCTTCTCAATGCCATAAGCATGAGCCTAACAACTTACTAATTTCTCCTTATCCTTCACTAATGACTAATGCCTTATTTATAGAACAATAATTACACTAGTACCCCTTACACTATTACAATATACTAATACGTATGTGATTTCCATCAATACTCCCTCCATAAGTCAAGACTTGTCCTCAAGTCTTGTGAAAAGAACCCACAACTGTTTGAACACCCGCATCCGAATGCATAGTCAACTCGTCCCTTTCATCCCATTCATCATCCCCAAGTAATAAGACACGAAGACTACCCGCCGGACACTTGTGGCTAGGACTATAAACCTGTCCACATTTAAAACACAAGCCCTTCTTCTTCCGATCCTCCCACTCGACATGAGATAAGGAGCGAATGCCTCGATCATTGACACCTGCTTGCACATTGGCAGCCCCATCATTGCCAACACTTGTAAATCCCGTGGTACCCCATACACGATGGTTGATCCCCGAATCCATAGAAGGCAGCCCAGTATGTGACAAATACCGAAAACGAGATATCAACGAACAGGATTTGGAAGGCCGCAGCATCATCTCCACATCTTTGGCCAAATACATAGCATCCATACAAGTAATAGGGCGATGTAAACGAACTTGTTGCTTGACATCCTCTTTCAAACCCGCAATGAGATAGCCAATAGTTTGCGACTCCGGCAAACGAGGGACCAAGGATAACACATACTCAAAATCATCAATATAATCAAAGATGGAATCCGATTACTTAATAGTAGCTAACTGTTCATACGGATTCTGAATTGGAAGACCAGTGAAACGTTGCAACAATTCGGACTGAAATTGAAGTAAAGTCAAAGACGGATGAACTTGATTGATGATTGTGAACCAATGTTGAGCAGCACCAATCATACTCAGCTGAGCAAGCTGTAAACGAGAAGCCTCAGGAGTCTGATTGAGATCGAAGAACATGTTCGCCTTCCGGATCCAGCCTTGTGGATCAAAACCAAAGAATTCAGGCAGGTGCACCTTCTTCACAGCCCATGGTAAGCCCGATGGTGGATCCGAATAGTCAGATTTAGGATCGAGCGTCGAGAACACTATACCAGAAGATCCAGGACCTGATGAATCATCCACATGCTTCTTCTCCTGCGAGATCATCCATGTTAACACAGCCTTACGAAACTCGATGGATTCCAAACGATCCTCTTCCAAAACCTGCAAGGAGGCCTTAATTCCAGTAACATCGGCTTGTAACTGTTGAATCTGTTGATCATGAGCATCCAATCGAGCATTATGATTCACCATAATTGAATCGGAAAGTGAAGAGAACCTGAGAGATCTGAGAATCGGAACTTTGAACAGGAACAGATCTGAATCTGAATTAAAATCAGAATTAAAATCCGAGACTGAATCGGACAATAGATCAGAAGGTGAATTAAAATCGAACATGAACAGATGTGAAATCAGTGATTGCAAAATCGGAAATTAAATCCGAAAATTCAGAAATTGGATTCAGAGATCGACGATGTTGCAGCGGAAATTGAAGATCTGGAACGAAATGGATCTGATGGAAGGAAGAAGATCTAAAACGAATTAGATATGAGATGAATTGGATCTGAGATCCGAAGGTGATACAGAGCCGCAAATTTGAAAATAGGTCTGATTGAATTTGGAATTGAGCAGAGTAGGCAGGTCGGACCAATGATAGAGACTGAATTGAATGAAGATGATGAAAACAAAAACTGTAACTATATGATTTGATTGAAGAAGAAGACAATACAGAATAATAACCACCGAAGTGGCCAGGGCTATGCCCTTCTCAATGCCATAAGCATGAGCCTAACAACTTACTAATTTCTCCTTATCCTTCACTAATGACTAATGCCTTATTTATAGAAAAGCAATTACACTAATACCCCTTACACTATTACAATATACTAATACGTATGTGATTTCCATCAGATTACCATTGTGGCACAATCTTGTAAGCTTGGGAAGCACTGCATTGATATGTTTGCTTCTTGAAGTTCTTTTACAGCTTTATCAGCGCCCCAACTGATATAGTTGTCACAAAATATCACTTAGATCAGACGAATCAAGCATACTTTAGATACACAAAATGTATAATGCCATGAAAATAATAAGAAAACTTCAAAAATATATCAAATAATTGACTATGAGGCTTTAAGTAAAAATCTTGGTTTTAAATTGCATCAATGCGCTCATGCATTGCGCGCATTAAGTGCGCATAATAGGCGCATTTTAAAACCATGGTTAAAATGACCAAAGTACCTTTCATGAACTTAATGGACTGTTTTTGTAATTATCTCTAATCAAGGATCATTTATGTATGCATGTGTATACATATATATACACACTCAAAGATATCCAGCAACATCACTACTAGTCACCAACGCCGTGAGTTCAGAGGGTTATCGACACGCAAAACCCAACTAAGAATACTGCATTCCGGTCTGTCAAGCTTGAATTTTCCAGAGTCATCACGGAAGATTGCACGGTTCAGCGGGTTATCGACACGGAAAACGCCTGAAGCGGTGGCGACGGTTTAGGCCATCCTGGAAGAACTGGGAAAACTAGTTGTGTTGTAAAAGTTTTTTTTTTATTTTATCTTCTTAAATAGTTTTATCTATATACTGAAATGGCGAGTGTCATGCCAAGAAGCCATGGTGGCGATGGTGCCGATGATCCACCACCTCCTAGCGGTTTTGGGCGGGGCCAACATGTGGAGGATCGTAAGTCTTATTAAAGTTTATTTATATACTATTTTTATTCAATTTTATAAATATATATTGTGACTAATAATTTTTATTTATATTTGTAGTTGTCCCAGCCAAGAGAAAAAGGGGTAAGGCTAAAAACAAAGGACTTAGAAAGGGCGATTGCTTTAATCAAAGGGCCAGTTTCTCTTCCATTTGATACAGAAGTCACTTTATAGCCCAATTGGTACCCCTAATGATTGGTTCACTCGCGAAGTGGGAGTTATATGTTTGGCCACTTTGCATTCGATAAGAGTTCTTACAACTACGTTTCTGATGCTGAAAAGAATGCCATGGAGGTGCATTTAAGGGTAAATATTTTATTTAAGTATGTTTCTATGTTCTTTGTTCATGACTCGTTTTCAACTTAATTAACTTATTTTGCTTAATTCCTAGCGGCGTTTCAATTTTACTGAAATTGAGAAGCATCCTAAATGTAGTTAATGGGATCATAGTTATTAAAGACGCTAGGTGCACTCAAGGCGCATAGGCCTCGCCTGGGGCCTAGGCACAAAATGCTAGAAAAGCTAGGGCGTAAGAAAAAAAAAGCGCGCTATGAAAAAAAATTAAAATATATTATGTGTTAGAAAAATAATACTATACAGATTCTTCAAATAAAATAAACAAAAGCTATTATATAACGTTTAATATCATCTATTTAGTACCGATTTGGTTAAAAGTTGGATGTCTTAAGTGTGTTATAGTGGGCTCGGGTTTAATGACCCGTTTGGTTAATGTTGTGCTTGGACATATGTAGTTTGTTTGAACTTATAATCTATATCTTATTTTGTAGGATTTCCTTGATGGTTTGTTAGAAAGCGAAAGTTTTTTAGAACGCCTCTCAAAATTCATGAACTCGAAGAAGGCTTCAAAGAATGGCAATGAAGACAACATGGGTGAGGATCAAGAATGATGAAAAAAAAAGGAACTTAATGTTTATTATGTTTTATTTTAGACTTATAACTTAACTAGACAAAGAAACGTGATGTTATTATGGCTTATTTTTTATTTGATATTGGTTTTATGTTTGGGTTAGAATTGCTGGGTATGTTTGGAAAAGATTAGTAGGTTTTGGTATTTGAAAAACTGGAAAAAGCCAGAAAGCAAAAAAAATCTAGTTTTTCCAGGAATGGACTTTTAGAGGCAACAAAAGTCGTCCCTAAATGTATAAGCATGAGGTCATATGCTGATGTCATGAATGAACTTTTAGGGGTGACAATTGTCGCCCCTAAAGATTCAACATCATTATCGACAACAATTGTCGTCCCAAAGGTCAATAGTGACGAGGCATTAGGGTCGACATTTTAGCGGCGACATGTCGCCCCTAATACCTTTAGAGGCGATTTTCTGTATCAATAGGGGCGACAATTGTCGCCCCAAAAGCTCTGATTTCTTGTAGTGAGCGCCGCGGAACACCGTTACGGGCGGCGCTATGGGGGTTTGAAATCTTGGTCCCGCAATTAATATCAGGGCGTGATCATTCCTTCCCCACTTGTCGCATAATGCCTCACAAAAGGCTTTATGACTACACATATCCTTAGACTATCTGTAGTGGAGCGCTACATAGCGCCATTTCTCAATATAAAGCCCCATGGCGCACCTGAACACCATTACAGGGGGCGCTATGGGGGTGGAAAATCTTGGAGCCGCGATAGACATAGCGGCGTGAACATTTGCACCATCTTCCCCCCACTCACACGCATATATATACATACATATGTATGTATAATTGAAGAGGTTATATAACCTCTTTACTACTACACGCTCTTGTGATATAAAATCTCTCTCTTACGCATTTCACCACTTGTCGTATATAATGTCATGTCAACTTTATCATTCACTCCCCAATTTGCACTCAAACACTAGGGGTGCTCAAACACATGAAGAGTGGTAAACATTTAAAAAAAATTAAGATTGGTTGAAAAAGAGTGGGGCCCACCATTAACCCTAGCTCTCTCTCTCCTCTATCTCTTCTCTTCTCTTTTCAATGAGTATTCACCATTTAGGGGAGTCATCGAACACCGATTTGGGGGTGGCGGCCCAATGCCGCTCAATAAAATGGGGTTACCGAAGGTGCACCTTCCACCCTAAGTATTTCACTTATATGTCAGGTTTACCTGTGTAAAATTTCATTAGTATAAATATAAATATAATGAGATTTAAGTAATTTTTAACATTTACAAAGTTTGTGTTTCATTAATAAAGCAATCTTAAAACTTAATTAATATTTTGTGATTTTTGCTAGAAAGAAACAACATTCAATCTACTTTACGACCATCCACATTCATAACCCAAATCAAACCAACCTTTAATAAAAAACTAATTTCTCTTTCTTCCATTTACTCAACCCAACCTTTCATACCCATTAATAACCCAAACTAAACCAACTTTTATAAAGAAATATTTATTTTGTATTAAAAATGTGTTTTTTAACATAATCTGTTTTTAATAAAATTTATATAGGGATGTTCACAAAATTATTTTAAGAAATACTGTGTATTTAGTTTTTCTTATAAAATTAATTATAAAAAGTTATGTAAGTAACTAAATTGATGGGGGGAAATTAGTAGTTAATAAAAAAATGTGCACCAATCATGTTTGGACAAGTGGATATGGTTTTGGTCATGACCTAGGTTGCTCCAACAACCTGGTCGTTAGTTTCATTTTTTTTAACTTTAGTACAACCAATAATATTTTAACAAGTGGCAACCCAACTACATAAAGGTCACTAATGAGAATAGTCTTAAGTAGGAAGCTGCCATATTTTTTTTTGCTAAGAAACTACATTCAAACAACCATATCATTAAGGAAAGAACTACCATAATTTTTACACTACACCAGACAATTTAAGTAGTTAATCTCATTGAATATGAGACATGTTTTTACAAAAGATGCAAAAAATAAAGTTTATGTAATGTTAAAAACAAATTAGATAAAATAATAACATATTATAAACAAAAAAGATTTTTTTGCCATATGTACTTTCCTTTGGGAGAATAAAGAAAACATACTTTATAAACACTTAATTTTGACCTACAACATTTACACAAAGTAAGTTCCCCTGAGTGAGTAAAAGTGAAATATACGTCCTTCACTATAAGGCTACACGGTGTTGGGACGTGGGTGGGGGCGTGGACTCCCACGAGGGCAGTGTAGGAACGTGGGCACCGCCCCCCATAGAACGGGTTCGTGAATCACGTGGCCCATGCCATTGCTACCACAGAGTTGAAAATGTAAGATTAAATATATTATGTTTTAATATTTAATCTAGTAGCCATTATAATCATTTACATAATATAGATCAAAATATATAACAACCTATTAAATAATTAGTTGGTAATTGTTGATAGACTATATTACCACCCTTATTAACTAATTAGGTTTCCTCTTGGGTGCTTATATAAGGAGACTTATGTAGAGGTTAAAAGGTTACACACTTAGACATATAACCAAATTAACATAACATCATATTCGACCTCCCTCTCCATAGCCGATCTCCCTTGTCGGTTTCATAATCACCATCATCAGTCAGCACCCTAAGGAGGAACCAGATCACACTGACAAATATGTCGAACTCCATGGCATCATCTCTCACTGGATTCTCCTCTGCACTGTCTGCGGTGACATGTATGTTTTCATGTTTTCCATCATGTTTAAACAGAACTAATACAACATGTGGTATCAGAGCATATGTTGATTAGTCAGTTCTGTTTTTGTATCCATCAATTATGGGATAGAAATCTGGAAAACGAAATTTTGAAAGCCTAATATAATTCACAGCCGGTTTCGAGTCGAATATAACCACTCGAAATCCCTGTTTTCGGAAAAAGATGAATTATATGTTCACTCGAAATCAAATGGGTTATGTTTTTATGACCGAAATCTGTTTAGAAACATTAAAAGTTTCAGGTTCTAGAATTTATGTTTTATTTTTTAGGGTTCATCATATGTTCTTAGAAAATTCGAAATTCCTTTATGTTTTGGAATATGATTCGGATTATTGAGTGTTTTTTCCTGTTTTGATCTGATTTTGTCCTCTAAAGATTTTCGAAAACTGTTATTAGGTAAACAGATAAAATTTTCGAGATATTTGATAAAATTAGATCATCAATAAAAAAGGAAACCATATCTCAAAATCCCTAAGAATTCGAATTTTCAGTTATGCTTTTACATTAACAGCTGTAACAGGAGTTTTGAGATCAATTTTAACGACCCGAGACCAAGATCTCGACTCGAGACCACAAGGTCTCGACTCGAAATCATAAGAGTTCTCAAATATTTACAACTCGAGACAACGATTTCGACTTGAGACCATAAGGTTTCGACTCGAGTCCACTAAGGTTTCGACTAAGGGCTTCAATCTTCACAACTCGAGACCGTGGTTGCGACTTGAGACCTCATCAAGGAGTCGAGATCTCATAAAACACAGTAGTCGAGACCATGATTACGACTCGAGACACTGAGGTTGCGACTCGAGACCTTAATGAGTCGAGTCCTCATAATGTTACAAGATGAGTCGAGACTGGACTCGAGATCTCAATCGAGACCTCATAACTGAGTCGAGATCTCACTCGAAACCTCATTATTTTAGGCTGTTTAATGTGAACTAAAATTTAGCTCGGGGCTCCGCCCCGAACCTCGTGCGGGGGCACGCTGTCCATAACTGAGTTCAATCCGCGCTAATAGGTGGTTTGCTATTAAATAATTGGTTTTTGTAAATACTTAGTTAATTAATCAGAATCAGATAATGTTTTTACAAAACCAAATAGCTTAACTTGAATGAGCTTATGATGTATCACTTCTGGCCAAAGCTGATTTGATACATCTGCTTATCATTCAAGTATCACGAAAGCTATGTTAAGTGTGCATAACAAACGTGAAAGTCTTAATATCTGGCCAAAGCTGATTTAATTCATTCATGTATAGCATACTTAACAAAGTGTATAACTAAAGTGATTGTTTCATTTCTGGCCAAAGCTGATTTGTCACAAACACTTTGCACACATGCTTAAATGATTACACTTCTGGCCAAAGCTGATTTGTCTTCGTTTAAGTAGAATTTTACTAAGTCTATTATTTTGATGTTAGTAATAGACAATATCACAACTTCATAATTAAAATGGTCATTATTTATGCCTGCCTTAGTATAACGTGCCCTTAGATCACATTAGGACTTCTTCCCTAGTATCATAACTTGCTCATCTTATTTCCACTATCAGCGCCCAATTGCGGGATTCCACCTTTGACTGGTGATAACTTTGCTGCATGGAAGGATGCTCTCATGCTTACACTTGGATTGCTGGACTTTGACTATGCTCTAAGAGAGAATAAGCCAGCGGACCTTACTCCTCAAAGTACTGCTGCTGAGCAGTTAACTCATGAAAAGTGGACTAGGTGTAACCGCATGTCTCTCATGTTCATGAAGCAGTCCATAAGCAATGCAATCAGAGGAGCCATTCCTGATTCTGAAGATGCTAAAACCTACTTGGCTTATGTGGAGGCGCAGTTCAAGGGGACGTCTAAAGCACACGCTAGTACCCTTATCCTTAAGCTGGTGACAACTAAGTATGATGGGAGGAGCGACATTCGCGAGCACATCATGATGATGAATGACATGGCCAATAAGCTAAAGGGGCTGGAAATGGAAATCAGTGATGGTTTCCTCGTTCATTTCATCATTACTTCGCTTCCTTCGTCCTTTGAAGCATTCAAGATCACTTACAACACTCAGAAGGACAAATGGACGATGAGTGAGCTGGTCGCTATGTGCGTACAGGAGGAAGAGCGTATGAGGATGGATCGCACTACTGATGTTGCAAACTTCACCACTTCCAACTCTAAGAAGAGGAAGAACAATCATCAGAGGAAGGATGCTTCGAAAGTCCAAAGGCCCAATCCCAATACAAGTCCAAAGGCCCAATCCCAATCCCAATCACAATTATCAAAGAAAGGATGCTTCTAAGGTTCAAAAGCCAAATCCAACTCCTAATGCAAGTGCACCTTCCAGCTCTAAGAACTCCTTAGGCAAACCCTATTGCAAGTTCTGTAAGAAAACAGGACATAAGCAAAAGGAATGCCCAGACTTCAAGGAGTGGCTGGCTAAGAAAGGTAACGATTTTTTCATGATACTTGAGTCCTTTAATTTAAATGTTCCTGCTAATTCTTGGTGGTTTGATTCTGGTTCTATGGTTAATGTTACCAATTCAACTCAGGGATTCCTTACAATCCGGAAGCCGGAAAGAAACCAAAGAACGCTTAAGGTTGGGGATGATCGAGAATTAGAAGTGAAGGCCATTGGAACATTACAATTATTTATGAAAACTGGTTTATGTATTAAACTTTATGATACCTTATATGTTCCTGAGGTAACTCGGAAACATGGACGGTTTTATTGTTTCCCATGGTCATCGCAAACTCTCTATCCTCTATGATTCTGTTCTTTATGGTACTGGTATTCTGGATGGCGGTCTCTATAGATTAGAACTAGATGATAATTTTTCCAAATCTTTGTTGTCATATAACATTAATGAATCACTCACAAAGATGAAAGAGAAACGAGACTTAGAGACTTCGTCCATGTTGTGGCATCAACGTTTAGGCCACATCTCAAGAGAACGATTAAATCGTCTCGTAAAGGATGAAGTCTTACCTCCTCTTGATTTCTCTGATTTTGGAACATGTGTCAAATGTCTTAAAGGTAAAATGACATTAGCGAATAAGAAAGGTGCCACTAGGAGCTCTAATTTATTAGAACTCATTCATACTGACATTAGTGGTCCTTACCAAATCGCTGGCATATCAGGACATACTTCATTTATCACTTTTATTGATGATTATTCTCGTTACATATACTTGTATCTTATTAAGGAGAAATCTGAATCTCTTACAACTTTTAAAGATTATAAGGCTGAAGTTGAAAAGCAATTAGATCGTCAGATTAAAGTTATGAGATCAGATAGAGGCGGTGAATATTATGGAAGACATACTAATGTGGGTCAATCTCCTGGTCCATTTTGTGAGTTTTGTAAGGGCCAGGGGATTGTGAACCAATACACCATACCTGGTGCACCTCAGCAAAACGGTGTCGCTAAAAGAAGAAACCGTACCCTTATGAACATGGTGCGCAGTATGTTAGCCAACACTAATTTACCATTATTCCTCTGGACTGAAGCGTTAAAAGCAACTGTTCATATACTCAATAGAGTTCATTCTAAGTCTGTCCCTAAAACTCCTTATGAACTTTGGACAGGAAGGAAACTGAGTCTTAAATATATGAAAGTACGGGGCTGCATGTAACAACTCCTATCAAAAAGTCTTAATTATTATTTTAATTATCCAATAGGAAACCCTAATTGAGACACCCAAGTGATTCTGCACAAACCCAAAAAATTTCAGAACAATCGGAATCAGGATTAGGGCCCCTAAAACTCAGGGGGGGGGGGGGGTAAACCCTAGTTACGATTATCTATAGAAAACGCTGTCAAAATTTAAATTTACGAAATCATCAAGTCAGCAAGGCTAGTCCCAGTCGTGGCAACCCTATAAAGATTCTGTGACCCTTACGGACCGTAAGGGTTGAGTCTTACGGTCCGTAAGCAAGTCAAAATTCATGTATAAATAGTAGACATTGGGACTTGATTTCTGGAAATAAAACGACGAACAATTTCGAAATACACACTGAGTTACATTCTGAATACTATCAAAACACACACGAATCCCTAATTTCTGCCGCAAAACAGGGTAATAACTCGATCGCTATTAGGATTCATTTTCCGATTGATCAATAATCCAATGGATGTTTAAGTGCTGCCCACATTAGGGTGATACTTTGTCATTAGTCGTTAATTCGATGGATGTTTAAGTATCGCACTTTGTCATTCATTGTGAGGGTTTGATCTCGTGAGTTATCGTAAATGCTGTATTGATTACTAACCCAGTTTTGTGTGCATTGTTATTTAAATTAGGTTAACAAGGCTAATCCATAGACTAGACTCTGTCCGTGTTAAATCTGCAATGTGAGTCATTCTCTTTTTATCAAATTTGTTTACAAAATCATGTTTATTTTCAAAGGTTATAATTACAGTGATTAAGTTTATGTAATCATCAAATTACAGCCGGTATGTGGGGTTTTGTATACATTACTTGATAATCTTCACCATTGGGGCAGCCAAGGGGTGATATGACCATAATCACAGACACCATTGGACGAATGGGCCAATGGGTCGAGTGACAAAGTACTGTGGGTAGTTGGTTGATATCTGGAAACATTGTAATCTTTCTTAATACTGTAAATTATAACAAATGTGTCGTTTTAATAAATAGAATGATTCACTCAGTATTTCCGCTGACAAAACCTTTTTCAAACATGTTTCAGGTGATCTGTTGTGATCCAGGAAAGGTGCTGTGGAGCACTGCAAGCTTAAGAAAGTGGCTCATTATAAAATAAAGAAATATGTTTTGTAAAATAAAGATTTCTCCGTGAAATCATAGTATTGTAAATTACCGGGGTTTTATCCCGAATTGTGAAATAAAATAATCGGGAAAAATTTTAGCTTTAAAAAGATTCTGATGATAAACTTCCGCTGTGAAACTCAATTAAATAAATACCACGGGATTTCTGTCCCGCGGCTCCTGAAACGGGTCAAACCGGGTCAAGGCCGTGACAGAAAAAGGTGGTATCAGAGCCACTGAGTTAAGCTAATTAAGTATTTAGAAATACTTAATTTTCCGGATTACTATTATGTGATTATGTGTTTTATTAACTGACTATTTGTTAGTTACAGTATGGGTAAACAAAAGCTTTCAAACATCTATCTTAAATTAGATAGGCCAGTCAACGAGAAGGGAAGTACATCTCAACCTAAATCCCCAAAACTCCCTGCAATTCCTGAAGAAGGAATATTTGTTCACAAAGTCCAATACGAGAAACCCCTTTCTCCTGATAAAAGAAGATTGATTCTTAGGAAAAGTCAGGAGAAAATAAAGAAAGCCCGAGAAAAGAAAGTTAAAAAGGAAACCCAGGAATTAATCAGTAAATCACCATGGGAAGACAAGTTAGACGAAAAATGGGCAGATCTTTATATGTTAGCTACAGTAGCAGTAAATGCAGATCTCTAAATAAAATGATTAGCAACCCATATCACCTACAAGCTAGAAAATCCATCCAGTAAATAAATAAATTAAAGTAAAGCATAAGTGTGTTTTAAATTTCAGTGTTTTGTAATAATATGGTATGCAATAATAAGTAAAGGTTATTTTTGAAAATTTGTTATAAAATTTTAACTTATTATTTTTACATAAACAGTAAGAATGAGTTATCTGGAGCCCTAGAGAATCTCAACCTTTACCCTGTCAACATAGAAGTCTCTAAAGAATTTACTGGGTATTTTCCTGATGTGGAACAACCTATAGAATTCAACACTTCAACTTTGAAAAAGCCAAAACCAAAGAAAAAAAAAACTTCCTAAAATAAACAATCCCTTAGCAAAAGGAAAAGAAATTGAAGCCGGGGAAAGTTCAAGACAACATGAATTGGAGATAGAAGTTGGGGAAGAATCTAGGCAAATGGGAATACAGTTTGAGGAATATACTAAAGAAATAGAAATGGAGGTTGGAAAAGGTGCTAGACAAACTCAGATGGAAATTGGAGAAAGCTCTAACCGAAACCAGAAAATGACATTTCAGGAGGAAATAGATTTCATATTGGCAAGCTGTGATACTATTCAGCCTGTCAATACAAATGTTTTTACTCGTCCTATTGAAACTCAAATCCCTATAAACCTAGAACCAGCAATCCCAGAACCTATAGTCCATCCTCAAACTTTGGGAATGGACGAATGGTGGACAAATGACTGGCAATTCCAAAACATTATTAACAGTCCTTATTCCTTTCTTCCGCAATTCGATCCAGAACCCCTACCAAATCCACCGATGAGTAACGAGAATATGGCTGAACTTCGCCATTTTGGTGAAGAGTTAATGGATGCGGGAAATAGAATCCGGGAGATAGGGGGCAAATTGCTTGGAAGTATGATGAAAGGGAACTTCGTTTTTAGGAAGACAAATGACGAGAGATAATGGGTTGGTGAAACTGTGGGTGTGTAATAGTAATAGTAAAATCAGTATGTGTAAAAATAAATAATAAAACGGTTATATATAGAGGCATGATATAATCTATAAAACAAATGAAATTTTAGAAAATTTACAATTTTGTTTATATATTCGTTTACGTGATTATGTGCAATTAATTGTGACATTGGATTATTTCTTTTATACTAATTATTTATCTATAAATTAATTATCAGATGGCAAACATTGGTAATGAACCAGTAAATGAAGTAAATCAATCTGAGCAAATTCAGGAAGAACAATTGTTAAATAGACAAGATATAGAGGATATCGTTGCACAAGGAATATCCAATGCTATTCCAGCAATCGTTGCTGCTGTTCAGAAACCTGTTAAACCTCAATCAATCATTCCTAGTAAACGTAACCAAGGCGACAATTTTAGTAATAGTATAAACGGAGGCGATAATCATGTTAATAATAATAATGGTTTGCAAGCCCCAATTTTCAAGAAAATGAAAGCTGCAACGCCTGGTTGCACTTACAAAGAATTCCTTGCCTGTAAACCAGTTGAGTTTGCAGGTAACGAAGGGGCTATTGCAGCACTGTGTTGGTTAGAGAAAACTGAGGCAGTAATTACTATAAGTAAATGTGCTGAAGAAGATCAAGTTATGTATGCTTCAAATCTTTTTAAAGAAGGGGCGCTAGAATGGTGGAACACAGTATTACAAGCGAAAAGAAGGATCGGGGCATATGCCATGAAATGGGAAGAATTTAAGAATCTTGTAGAAAGAAAATTTTGTCCCGAGTAGCGCCCCTTCTTTAAGAATTTAACAACTCCTATCCAAAAGTCTTAATTATTATTTTAATTATCCAATAGGAAACCCTAATTGAGACACCCAAGTGATTCTGCATAAACCCTAAAAATTTCAGAACAATCGGAATCAGGATCAGGGCCCCTAAAACTCAGGGGGGGGGGGTTAAACCCTAGTTACGATTATCTATAGAAAACGCTGTCAAAATTTAAATTTACGAAATCATCAAGTCAGCAAGGCTAGTCCCAGTCGTGGCAACCCTATAAAGATTCTGTGACCCTTACGGACCGTAAGGGTTGAGTCTTACGGTCCGTAAGCAAGTCAAAATTCATGTATAAGTAGTAGACATTGGGACTTGATTTCTGGAATTAAAACAACGAACAATTTCGAAATACACACTGAGTTACATTCTGAATACTATCAAAACACACACGAATCCCTAATTTCTGCCGCAAAACAGGGTAATAACTCGATCGCTATTACGATTCATTTTCCGATTGATCAATAATCCAATGGATGTTTAAGTGCTGCCCACATTAGGGTGATACTTTGTCATTAGTCGTTAATTCGATGGATGTTTAAGTATCGCACTTTGTCATTCATTGTGAGGGTTTGATCTCGTGAGTTATCGTAAATGCTGTATTGATTACTAACCCAGTTTGGTGTGCATTGTTATTTAAATTAGGTTAACAAGGCTAATCCATAGACTAGACTCTGTCCGTGTTAAATCTGCAATGTGAGTCATTCTCTTTTTATCAAATTTGTTTACAAAATCATGTTTATTTTCAAAGGTAATAATTATAGTGATTAAGTTTATGTAATCATCAAATTACAGCCGGTATGTGGGGTTTTGTATACATTACTTGATAATCTTCACCATTGGGGCAGCCAAGGGGTGATATGACCATAATCACTGTGACAACCCGCACTAAACTAGGTATCCGTACAACTTAATTACTGATTAATTACAGCTTAATTACTGTGCTTGTTTGAACTAGCTGATGAACTGCTACTTGAATACTGATACATGAACTTACTTGCATCATACTTGCTTGCTGTCACTACATTATTTACATGCTGAACCCTAGTGACAAACATGATGCACAAAAAGCACAGTAGCACTAAACGGATACACAGAGAACATGCTGATATAACCAGCATCAGGCAGACACTGCCTCTAAGGCCTGTTAAGAGCCTCAAATATTTTGGCTACACTGGTAGTGAGTGTAGGGATATAAGGGTTGTGGAACTGCGTCTCTAGGAATAAGATACACTGATTCGGATGTGCCAAAAACGTACTTTAAGTACCAAACACAGCACTTTAATAATTAATCCAGCTTCAAGCTGACTAGTAAAGTGCCAAAATATGAGAAAAATATTACTAGACACTTTCTAAAGTGTTGGAAACAAGAGGTGTCACTAAAAGTACATTTAACGACACTTTAAAGCTTTTGTAACGCTTTAACGGATTACTATCCAACCGGACACCCGGACTTTACCCGGAACATGAAAATATTACTATTTTTACTAATTATATTTTTCTGAGCCAGTTAGGGTCTCTGATTACCCTAACACCCGTCATAACACGCTATATATTAACTAACTAAGTTAAACACTTAGTTAACTTATTTAACCATAACTAACCTCCTAATTACTACTTAAAATCGAACCAAGACCCCCCCCCATGGCCGATTTCGGTCCCTTTGTAACTAGGAGGGAACATGCAAGTACAATGGTGATTATCTAAATCTAACTTTGTTAAATATCTAACCTACACAATACCCATTGGTTAATAGCACTAGATTTGTCTATAAATACCATCACTAATCACAAGAACATTATCACTAATCAACACCAACCAAAACTCTCTCCCTCTTGCTCTCTACCTCTCGGCCGAACATCCCAGCCCCCATACACCTACCTTCGGCTCTTGATCACTACATTCCAACATCATTCACACTTCAAGGATCGCGTATTAGGAGCCTCGGAGCAAGCGGAACACGAAGGACCTCTACCGTTAGCTTTTATCCACCACTTTTTCGTCAGGATTCTTCCCTAGCCTTGAGCTAGAGGTATAACACTTAAAACTTGTTTTTAAGCTTATTTAAGGTGGTTAAAAGGAATATTGTCGGTTAAATATCGATAACATACATTTTGATGCGTTAAAGTCTAGTAAAAACTATAAAGATGGTGGTTAATAGCTCATAACTTGTGTAAAAGTGGTAGTATTTGAGATTTGTGATTTTTGAGACCCGATCTATGATGTGGTAGCTCGGATCACCGTTTAACCCGACTTTGTAAGATCATGGATCTTCACATAAGCTCGTTTTTGTTTAACACAAGGGTTAAAAAGTGAAACTCTACCACACAAGATACATGAACTTGTGTAGAAATATTTTACTTGTGTAAAAGTGATTTAACCGGTACAATGGTGTTTAAAACTAGCGGATCTACGTATCTGCAAGTGGTATTTTTGAAGAACCACACATTAAAGAAACCATGTATTTTAAAGAAAGGATCTTACACTAACAAGTGTGATATTTTTATAAACCACAAGTGTGTAAACACTTGTGAAACGAAAAGATCCGACAAATAACTGTTTTTGGGAAAAATGACTAGAAGTTGTAAAGACGGATTCCTCTAAACACAAGGTTTTTACGAGATTAAAGTTACTTTATATAAAGATCTACATATAAAGGGGATTTACACTACAGATTCGGAAAAACTGCAAGTTCATGCGATTATGCAATTTACATACTTATCGACTAGTTTGTTGTGTCGGAAATTGTTTGATTGAATAAAGAAAGTTGTTGAATTGATTTGTTAAAAGAAAATGATACGCTTGAAAGCGTGGCCACCTCCAGTTACAGAGGAAACTCTGGCGAAATTTTCTAAAAACCTAACACTTAGAATTATTTACACAACAAGTGTTAGAACTATTTTTGACATATTTTCGAAACATAAATTTCGCCAGAACTATATTTTACTAAATATTCGGAGGTGGGATTTTCACTAAGTTAACGTGATAAATATGTTTTGTCACAACACTGTTTATGATTACTTTGTGAAATTACATAAATATTATTTTAGAGTGAAAATAATATTTACAAGCGTTAATGATTCCAAAACTTTACGAACGCTTCCACAAACATATAAGTTACACCGGTAATTACATTACCACACGACTAATAAAACGTAACTTACGCACATGTATTGTATCCCCCATCCTTGGGAAGAAGTTTAACTACCAAGTGTATACTGAACATAAACACGAAATAGTTGTCTAACTATTTCCCAAAGACTTAAACTATAAAGCTAAAGCACGGCCGTCCGTCTAATAGAATTAGCACTTGTAGGTCGTTGCACAGCTTACTGTATTGGAGACACTTGGTAGAGACGCGCATTCACAGTGAGTTCATGTCCCCCTTTTCTCTAACTGTTTTCAGTTTTCTTAACTGCGGGGGTGAAATACATGTTACTTTGTTTACAAGTACTATTATACACGGTATGATTAACGTAAGGAGGTTTTAGATCATGTGAATGGGTAGTTAGAACACCGAGGGACTCGAGCGGTAGATCTATCTAGGTGTAGCGAGCCCAGCTCTAGGCCCAACAGAACGGACCTCTCGGAGGACCAACAGAACGGACCTGGAGTGACTTGGTACCCAACGCAAAAATCGGCTAGGGTTGTGTCTACCTACTTGCATTTCACAACATGCTAATGGCCTTGCAAACCATTGGTGATCACAAGTCCTCTTACACTGCTACATACCAGGAAACTTTTATACTTACAAGTGTTTTACTTACTCACTTGCACATGAACTCGCTCAACATTATTGTTGATTTTTCAACTCACATGTATTTCAGGAAATTAAACGGATCTGGCACGGTATGGAACGTTTTCCGCTGCACTTGTCATGGAGTCATCAGGGTTTAGGGGATGTGTCTCTTTCCTGGACAAGACACAGTCCTTAAACCACGTTTATGTTATGTTATAAGTTGTAATGTCTACTGAACAAGGTTATGGTTGTATGTTAAAACAATGGTATTGTGTTTGATTTTCAAAAACTTAATGGATGACTTGCATGGTTTTTAATTCATATAGCTTGTTATGGTTAAGCTATGGTATTAAGAAGTCACACCAAAATTAACCACGCTTCCGCAAAGCCAGGGTGTGACAGCTTGGTATCAGAGCTCTGATCATAGCGAACTAGGATTCTTTCTCGAGTCTAGACTATGATCACTAGGGCTCTCACGAAAACATTTTTTTCTGCATACCACTTAAGTCCAGATCCAAAACTTTTTACAAACAAATGTTGAGCACATTTTATTTATTTATAGGCTCAGCTTGGAGGGCTGAGGATCGGTCTGGAGGACCGAGGTGATCGAGGTAGTTAAGCACGTTGGTTTGTTATAGGATCGATCTGGAGGATCGAGGCTCGGTCTAGGTGACCGAGGTAGTGGGCTAGCAAGGCTAGGAAGAAAAGGCTCAGCTTGGAGGGCTGAGGATCGGTCTGGAGGATCGAGGTTTGGTTTAAGTGAAGGATAGAGCAGTCTTGTAGACTGGATGAAATTGGCTAGTAAGACTAAGAGGATTATGTGATGCCTTACTTGATGACTTATGTGATTACTTGATTTGTGATTGACTATTTGTGCATGTTTGTGTATATGTTACATACACATGGATTCTGCAGACACTGGTGGTTCAGGCACCACAGGCCCGAGGCCTATAGTTTCAGACGACATTGAGTCATCGGAGCACGAGGTTTACACGTCCGACTTCACTAGCACAGATGAGGACGATTTCCAGCCTTTTGCACTACCTGACGGTGCTGGCGAGCTCGCAGATGGTCCTATCGCAGGGGATCTACCATTGGCACTGATCCCTGCTCCTATACCGCTGGCTGCGTACCCAGCTTACGATTTACCCATCGACGATGAGGAGGATGATATCGATATGTTTGATGAGGAGCCTTTCGAGGAGGATGCTCAGGGCGAGGCCCTTCCTGCTGCCGATCCCTTATTGATCGCAGACGCACCCGTCCCGGAGTCACCTGTTCACTCCCTAGTCGCGGACTCCTTTGAGTCTGTGGCTTCTGTACCCTCACATGTCCAGAGTGCACAGCACTTCCCTCATGAGTCAGAGCCTGATCAGGCATCTTCTGTTGCTCCTATCCCCAGTTTCACTTTCGACCACGAGGACGTAGAGGATTCCGACCCTATGTTTCCCCCAGGGTTCGACCCAGATCGTGACTTAGAGTTTGTTCCCATGGACCAGTTTATGGAGGATCCAGTAGACGCTGTTGACCCATTTGATCCTATTGACCCAGATTTTGAGTTTGAGATGGCTTTTGATGACTTCGAGCCTGCCGTTGCTCCTGAGCAGGCAGCCGCTCTAGACCCTATACCCGAGCATGACCCAGTACATGCTGATATCCCTTTTGAGCCTGTTGTTGCTGATCTCCCTGTAGATGTTCCTGTGATTGAGGGCGATCATGTTGCTGTTGATCCCATTGTTCCTTTGCCCGTTGGTGATGTACCTGCTGACCACCCTATAGAGCACTTTGCACCCGTTCACCCTGTTATTGCTCCCTTATTTGATCCCGTTCCCCTAGAGCCCGGACATGCACTGTTCGCGGCACATATGGATCCACCGGATGAGTCCGCACAGCACGGTTGGATACCGGCTGATGAGGATGTTCCACCTTTTCCTCCACAGATTCCTGTTGCACCACATGTTGACTTTTCACTTCAGGTTCCTATGTTTATACCTCCAGCAGGGCCTGGAGAGGGTTCTTCAGCTCACCCTGATGGGCATGTACCGATGCCTATCCCTTTTATGCCTCAGACGTCATTTGTTCCACCCGCTGTTGCACCGTTTCATGTGGCTCCTTTCGACCCCACTAGCGAGCCATTTCTTTGGGCACCTGACTCTGGTATGCCACCCACTGACCCCTACCATGCTTTTCACAGGGGACACACTATTGAGGACGTCTTGATGTCCTTTGTCGCACAGCATGAGTCCCACACACAGCGTATCCAGGAGCTCGAGAGAGCTCGGTTGTCACCTTGTCAGTGTCATGGTCAGACACACTCTCCCCTACAGCCGTTTCGACCATTACCTCCAGATATTGCTGCTCGTCTTTTTACACTGGAGCAGCAGGTTGCCTCTATTATTCGTACTCAGCGAGCCCAGGAGGAGGACTGGCTCCAGTTACGCCGGTTGTTTTATACTCACTTTCCCCCTCCTCCACCACCATCTGCATAGAGCTCACCAGGCACTGATTAGATAGACGAGGATGAGAAGACGGCGATTGTTGGATTGCACAGCATTTTGGAGACCACTTTATGATTTTGACTTTTGACATGTACTTGATGTTGTATTTGACACTGATCTGTTATGATTTTTGGACAGGGGTGATGTAGCCCCTAGTTGATGGATGATTGTATGACACTATGATGTACTGATACACTTACTCTGTGGTCTTGATGTATGGCAATCGCAGTATTCTCATCATATTTGTTTCGCTTGATTACTTATTTGCATTGTTATGGTATGAGATGTGGATGATTGATATATGTGATGTATTGATGACATGAGATATTACGTGCTATTACTATTACTATATACGTACTTTTCGCTATGGCCTGACCAACGTGAACCATCATTTAGAAAATGCCGCCAAGACGCGAGCCAAACATGCCGACCAATGAGGCAGAACTCCAGCAGATTATTGCTGCTGCCATAGCACAGTATGCAGCTTCTCAGCCAGGGGCAAGCGGAAGTGTTAACCAAGGCAATAACAATCCACCTCACGGTAATACCACGCCATTCGGACCTACCATGAACTAGTTGGAGATTTTAGCGATGATGCTAATGCCAAACACATGTTTTAACATACGTGCAGGATGCACCTACAAGCAGTTCTTAGACTGCAAACCAGTTAACTTCGATGGCACAGGAGGTGCAGTTGCCTTTACCCGCTGGGCTGAGAAAACCGATTCTGTTTTACGCATGAGCAAGTGTGCAGAGGATCAGCAAGTCATATACATTTCAGGGCTGTTTCTAGATGGAGCCCTATCCTGGTGGAACCTACAAGTACAAACACTAGGCGAAGCTGCCGCCTACGCCCTGACTTGGGCCGAATTGAAAGAACTAATGCGCAAAAAGTACTGTTCACGCGCAGAAATTCAAAGGTTGGAGACTGAATTTTGGCACTTAAAGATGGATGGACCAAAGATTGCAGAATACGTCCAGAGGTTTCACGACTTATCTCAAGTGGTTCCTTACATGGTTACACCAGAATACAAGCGAATCGAGCGCTTCATTTGGGGTTTGGCTCCCCAAATAATAAGCATGGTAACCTCCTCCAAACCAGCGACTATCACTGAAGCCATCGATTTGAGCGTGGCTCTCACCGAGGAGGCGATTCGTCTAAACAGGTTTGGTGATGTTAAGGCAAAGGAGAAAGAGACTCATGTTGAGTCGTCAGGAAGTAACAAAAGAAAGTTTTCGAACTTCAAACAAAGTGTTAGCGGTGATGGTAAGAGAGGAGCACCAAACACGCCAGCTCAGGGTACGACTGGCAGTGGAAGGAAAGGAAGGGGATATATGGGCACCCAGCCCAAGTGTAATGCCTGCCAGCGTCACCATTCCGGTCAATGTGGGCTAAAAACATGTGAAGCATGTGGGAATCGTGGACACTCGAAGGATACTTGTTGGGTCCCTGCCGGTCGCGGAGGCCAGGGAGGATATGGAAATCGGAATGATAACCGTGGTGGAAACGGAAACCGCCCACAAGGAAACTACGGGGGTAACAGAAATCAAGGCAACAATGCTAACCATGCGGGCGCAGTGAATCGTAATCAGGGGAATGATCAAGCTGGTGGTAATGGACAGAGGCTCGGATGCTATAACTGCGGGGAAATCGGGCATTTTAAGAAGAACTGCCCAACGCTGAATCAGGCCCGTGGTAGAGTGTTCCAACTCGAAGCTAGGGAAGCACGCCAAGATCCAAATGTTGTTACCGGTACGTTCCCTATCAATCAACGCTATGCATCCGTTTTATTTGACACTGGTGCCGATTATAGCTTCGTATCGTTAGAATTTAAGAATATGCTTGGGTTAGCCGCTAATAAGTTAGACATTCCCTACTCGATCGAATTAGCTAATGGGAAATTAGTTGAAGCCAACGAAGTAATCAGAGGTTGTGTGATAGAATTGGGAGAACGTGAGTTTACTTTGGATCTACTACCAGTCCAATTGGGAAGCTTCGACGTGGTGGTAGGAATGGATTGGTTATCCGGAAACAAGGCTGAGATAGTATGTCACGAGAAAGTTGTTCGTATCCCAACCGATGATGGTGAGACAATTGTGGTTCACGGAGAGAAGCGTGACACGCCGCTAAGATTTATCAGCTGCTTGAAAGCAAGGAAGTGTTTACAGAAAGGATGTGTTGCTTTTCTGGCACACATCGTGGATAAGAAGGCTGCCGAGCCAAGGATCGAAGACATCCCTGTCGTAAGGGAGTATCCAGAAGTCTTCCTAGAAGACTTACCCGGACTGCCACCTCAGAGGCAAGTGGAGTTTCACATCGACTTAGTTCCAGGCGCAGCGCCTGTGGCTAAGGCACCGTACAGACTTGCTCCGTCTGAGATGCAGGAACTGTCAACACAACTTCAAGAGTTGTTAGACAAGGGTTTTATCCGACCAAGCTTCTCGCCTTGGGGAGCTCCGGTCTTGTTTGTCAAGAAGAAGGACGGAAGTTTCCGCATGTGTATTGACTACAGAGAATTGAACAAGCTGACGATCAAGAACAGGTATCCTCTGCCAAGAATCGACGATCTGTTCGACCAACTTCAAGGTTCAAGCTTTTACTCTAAGATCGATCTTCGATCTGGATACCATCAATTAAGGATACAGGAGGAAAGTATCCCGAAAACAGCCTTCCGAACTCGCTATGGACACTACGAGTTCCTCGTTATGCCATTTGGTTTGACAAACGCACCTGCGGTATTCATGGATCTAATGAATAGGGTTTACAAGCCATACCTGGACAAGTTCGTGATTGTATTCATCGACGACATCTTGATTTACTCAAAGACGAAGGCTGAACACGAACAACATCTTAGAACCATATTGGAGCTGCTAAAGAAGGAACAGCTGTACGCCAAATTCTCCAAGTGCGAATTTTGGCTACGTGAAGTCCAGTTTCTTGGACATGTGGTTAATGGGGATGGAATTCATGTTGATCCCACAAAGATCGAGGCGATCAAGGATTGGGAAACGCCAAGGACGCCAACCGAGATTCGGCAATTCTTGGGTTTGGCTGGCTACTATCGAAGGTTCATCGAGGATTTCTCGAAAATCGCTCAACCTTTGACGCTCCTCACGCAGAAGGATAAGATGTTTGATTGGGGAATCAAACAGGAGGAAGCATTTCAGGTATTGAAGGATAAGCTTTGTAACGCGCCAATCTTAGCTCTACCAGAAGGTACTGATGACTTTGTGGTATACTGCGACGCATCGCGTCAAGGATTGGGTTGTGTGTTGATGCAACGCCAAAAGGTCATTGCTTACGCATCACGCCAACTGAAAGTGCACGAAAAGAACTATACCACCCACGATTTGGAGCTTGGCGCAGTGGTTTTCGCTTTAAAGATCTGGAGACACTACCTGTATGGTACGAAGTGCACAATCTTCACAGATCACAAAAGCCTACAGCATATATTCAACCAGAAGGAGTTGAATATGAGGCAAAGACGATGGGTTGAGTTGCTGAACGATTACGACTGCGAGATAAAATATCATCCAGGGAAGGCGAATGTAGTCGCCGACGCCCTAAGTCGTAAAGAAAGAATCAAGCCCATAAGGGTTAGGGCCTTGGAAATGATCATACGAACCGATCTTTCCTTGCGCATTCGTGCTGCACAAAAGGAAGCTCTCAAGGAGGGAAACCTTGAGGAAGAACATCTCCGTGGAATGGAAAAGCTTTTGGTACCAAACGAGGAAGGAACATTATGTTTTGAGAAAAGGATTTGGGTTCCTCTGTTTGGTGGACTAAGGGAAGTTATTTTCGACGAAGCGCACAAGTCACGGTACTCTATCCACCCTGGATCGGATAAGATGTACCAGGATCTCAAGGATTATTATTGGTGGCCTAGGATGAAAGGCGACATTGCTGTTTACGTGAGCAAATGTTTAACGTGCGCTAAGGTCAAGGCAGAATACCAGAAGCCTTCGGGACTTCTGCAACAACCTGAGATTCCCAAGTGGAAATGGGAACAAATCTCCATGGATTTTATTACGAAATTGCCAAGAACGCCAAAAGGCCATGACATGATTTGGGTGATTGTTGACCGCCTAACAAAATCCGCACACTTTCTGCCAATCAAGGAGAAAGACAGTACTAGTAAACTTGTGGAAATATACATGAGAGAGATTGTCGCACGCCATGGAGTACCTCTCTCAATCATCTCTGATAGAGACGGAAGGTTTGTGTCAAGAATATGGCAATCCTTCCAAGAAGCCTTTGGCTCACAATTGAATCTAAGCACTGCGTTCCATCCGCAAACTGACGGCCAGAGCGAGCGAACGATACAAACTTTGGAAGACATGCTGAGGGCATGTGTTATGGATTTGGGCGGTAGCTGGGATAAACACTTACCTTTGGTCGAATTTTCATACAACAACAGCTACCACACCAGTATTGGTGTCGCGCCATTTGAGGCCTTATACGGACGCAAGTGCCGATCACCACTATGTTGGTCAGACGCGGGTGATAGGCAGCTTGCTGGTCCCGAGATCGTCCAAGAGACGACAGACAAGATTGCGCAAATACTTAAACGCATCGAAGCCGCTCGCCACAGACAAAAGGCCTACGCGGATCCAAACCGGAAGCATGTGGACTTCCAAGTCAGAGAAATGGTGTTGTTGAAAGTTTCACCCTGGAAGGGGGTGGCACGCTTTGGAAAGCGTGGGAAGTTAAATCCGCGCTACATTGGTCCCTTCAGAATTCTGGAAAGAATTGGAACAGTAGCATACAAGTTGGACCTACCTGCTGAACTGAATGGTGTTCACGATACATTTCATGTATCCAATCTAAAGAAAAGTCCAACTCAAGTTGACGTTGCCATTCCTATCGACGAGATTCATATTGACGACACGCTCCACTTCGTTGAAGAACCTGTTGAGGTCACGGATTGGAAAGTTAACAAGACCCGCCGGAGCAGTGTCAAACTCGTCAAAGTACGTTGGAATGCCAGACATGGTCCTGAAATTACCTGGGAACGTGAGGACCGGATGAAAGAGAAATACCCCCACTTATTTCCTAAGAACTCTGCATCTACAAGCAGAACTTAAATTTCGGGACGAAATTTATTTAACGGGGGGAGAATGTGACAACCCGCACTAAACCAGGTATCCGTACAACTTAATTACTGATTAATTACAGCTTAATTACTGTGCTTGTTTGAACTAGCTGATGAACTGCTACTTGAATACTGATACATGAACTTACTTGCATCATACTTGCTTGCTGTCACTACATTATTTACATGCTGAACCCTAGTGACAAACATGATGCACAAAAAGCACAGTAGCACTAAACGGATACACAGAGAACATGCTGATATAACCAGCATCAGGCAGACACTGCCTCTAAGGCCTGTTAAGAGCCTCAAATATTTTGGCTACACTGGTAGTGAGTGTAGGGATATAAGGGTTGTGGAACTGCGTCTCTAGGAATAAGATACACTGATTCGGATGTGCCAAAAACGTACTTTAAGTACCAAACACAGCACTTTAATAATTAATCCAGCTTCAAGCTGACTAGTAAAGTGCCAAAATATGAGAAAAATATTACTAGACACTTTCTAAAGTGTTGGAAACAAGAGGTGTCACTAAAAGTACATTTAACGACACTTTAAAGCTTTTGTAACGCTTTAACGGATTACTATCCAACCGGACACCCGGACTTTACCCGGAACATGAAAATATTACTATTTTCACTAATTATATTTTTCTGAGCCAGTTAGGGTCTCTGATTACCCTAACACCCGTCATAACACGCTATATATTAACTAACTAAGTTAAACACTTAGTTAACTTATTTAACCATAACTAACCTCCTAATTACTACTTAAAATCGAACCAAGACCCCCCCCCCCCATGGCCGATTTCGGTCCCTTTGTAACTAGGAGGGAACATGCAAGTACAATGGTGATTATCTAAATCTAACTTTGTTAAATATCTAACCTACACAATACCCATTGGTTAATAGCACTAGATTTGTCTATAAATACCATCACTAATCACAAGAACATTATCACTAATCAACACCAACCAAAACTCTCTCCCTCTTGCTCTCTACCTCTCGGCCGAACATCCCAGCCCCCATACACCTACCTTCGGCTCTTGATCACTACATTCCAACATCATTCACACTTCAAGGATCGCGTATTAGGAGCCTCGGAGCAAGCGGAACACGAAGGACCTCTACCGTTAGCTTTTATCCACCACTTTTTCGTCAGGATTCTTCCCTAGCCTTGAGCTAGAGGTATAACACTTAAAACTTGTTTTTAAGCTTATTTAAGGTGGTTAAAAGGAATATTGTCGGTTAAATATCGATAACATACATTTTGATGCGTTAAAGTCTAGTAAAAACTATAAAGATGGTGGTTAATAGCTCATAACTTGTGTAAAAGTTGTAGTATTTGAGATTTGTGATTTTTGAGACCCGATCTATGATGTGGTAGCTCGGATCACCGTTTAACCCGACTTTGTAAGATCATGGATCTTCACATAAGCTCGTTTTTGTTTAACACGAGGGTTAAAAAGTGAAACTCTACCACACAAGATACATGAACTTGTGTAGAAATATTTTACTTGTGTAAAAGTGATTTAACCGGTACAATGGTGTTTAAAACTAGCGGATCTACGTATCTGCAAGTGGTATTTTTGAAGAACCACACATTAAAGAAACCATGTATTTTAAAGAAAGGATCTTACACTAACAAATGTGATATTTTTATAAACCACAAGTGTGTAAACACTTGTGAAACGAAAAGATCCGACAAATAACTGTTTTTGGGAAAAATGACTAGAAGTTGTAAAGACGGATTCCTCTAAACACAAGGTTTTTACGAGATTAAAGTTACTTTATATAAAGATCTACATATAAAGGGGATTTACACTACAGATTCGGAAAAACTGCAAGTTCATGCGATTATGCAATTTACATACTTATCGACTAGTTTGTTGTGTCGGAAATTGTTTGATTGAATAAAGAAAGTTGTTGAATTGATTTGTTAAAAGAAAATGATACGCTTGAAAGCGTGGCCACCTCCAGTTACAGAGGAAACTCTGGCGAAATTTTCTAAAAACCTAACACTTAGAATTATTTACACAACAAGTGTTAGAACTATTTTTGACATATTTTCGAAACATAAATTTCGCCAGAACTATATTTTACTAAATATTCAGAGGTGGGATTTTCACTAAGTTAACGTGATAAATATGTTTTGTCACAACACTGTTTATGATTACTTTGTGAAATTACATAAATATTATTTTAGAGTGAAAATAATATTTACAAGCGTTAATGATTCCAAAACTTTACGAACGCTTCCACAAACATATAAGTTACACCGGTAATTACATTACCACACGACTAATAAAACGTAACTTACGCACATGTATTGTATCCCCCATCCTTGGGAAGAAGTTTAACTACCAAGTGTATACTGAACATAAACACGAAATAGTTGTCTAACTATTTCCCAAAGACTTAAACTATAAAGCTAAAGCACGGCCGTCCGTCTAATAGAATTAGCACTTGTAGGTCGTTGCACAGCTTACTGTATTGGAGACACTTGGTAGAGACGCGCATTCACAGTGAGTTCATGTCCCCCTTTTCTCTAACTGTTTTCAGTTTTCTTAACTGCGGGGGTGAAATACATGTTACTTTGTTTACAAGTACTATTATACACGGTATGATTAACGTAAGGAGGTTTTAGATCATGTGAATGGGTAGTTAGAACACCGAGGGACTCGAGCGGTAGATCTATCTGGGTGTAGCGAGCCCAGCTCTAGGCCCAACAGAACGGACCTCTCGGAGGACCAACAGAACGGACCTGGAGTGACTTGGTACCCAACGCAAAAATCGGCTAGGGTTGTGTCTACCTACTTGCATTTCACAACATGCTAATGGCCTTGCAAACCATTGGTGATCACAAGTCCTCTTACACTGCTACATACCAGGAAAATTTTATACTTACAAGTGTTTTACTTACTCACTTGCACATGAACTCGCTCAACATTATTGTTGATTTTTCAACTCACATGTATTTCAGGAAATTAAACGGATCTGGCACGGTATGGAACGTTTTCCGCTGCACTTGTCATGGAGTCATCAGGGTTTAGGGGATGTGTCTCTTTCCTGGACAAGACACAGTCCTTAAACCACGTTTATGTTATGTTATAAGTTGTAATGTCTACTGAACAAGGTTATGGTTGTATGTTAAAACAATGGTATTGTGTTTGATTTTCAAAAACTTAATGGATGACTTGCATGGTTTTTAATTCATATAGCTTGTTATGGTTAAGCTATGGTATTAAGAAGTCACACCAAAATTAACCACGCTTCCGCAAAGCCAGGGTGTGACAGCTTGGTATCAGAGCTCTGATCATAGCGAACTAGGATTCTTTCTCGAGTCTAGACTATGATCACTAGGGCTCTCACGAAAACATTTTTTTCTGCATACCACTTAAGTCCAGATCCAAAACTTTTTACAAACAAATGTTGAGCACATTTTATTTATTTATAGGCTCAGCTTGGAGGGCTGAGGATCGGTCTGGAGGACCGAGGTGATCGAGGTAGTTAAGCACGTTGGTTTGTTATAGGATCGATCTGGAGGATCGAGGCTCGGTCTAGGTGACCGAGGTAGTGGGCTAGCAAGGCTAGGAAGAAAAGGCTCAGCTTGGAGGGCTGAGGATCGGTCTGGAGGATCGAGGTTTGGTTTAAGTGATTAAGTTTATGTAATCATCAAATTACAGCCGGTATGTGGGGTTTTGTATACATTACTTGATAATCTTCACCATTGGGGCAGCCAAGGGGTGATATGACCATAATCACAGACACCATTGGACGAATGGGCCAATGGGTCGAGTGACAAAGTACTGTGGGTAGTTGGTTGATATCTGGAAACATTGTAATCTTTCTTAATACTGTAAATTATAACAAATGTGTCGTTTTAATAAATAGAATGATTCACTCAGTATTTCCGCTGACAAAACCTTTTTCAAACATGTTTCAGGTGATCTGTTGTGATCCAGGAAAGGTGTTGTGGAGCACTGCAAGCTTAAGAAAGTGGCTCATTATAAAATAAAGAAATATGTTTTGTAAAATAAAGATTTCTCCGTGAAATCATAGTATTGTAAATTACCGGGGTTTTATCCCGAATTGTGAAATAAAATAATCGGGAAAAATTTTAGCTTTAAAAAGATTCTGATGATAAACTTCCGCTGTGAAACTCAATTAAATAAATACCACGGGATTTCTGTCCCGCGACTCCTGAAACGGGTCAATCCGGGTCAGGGCCGTGACACTGCATTGCTGAAGCAAAACTTTACAATCCTTTCCTAAGGAAACTTGACCCTAAAACAGTTACATGTTTCTTTATCGGGTATCCTGAAAACTCAAAGGGTTATCGTTTCTATTGTCCTTCTCAATTCACCCGTATTGTTGAAACCAAGCGTGCTGTGTTCCTGTAGGATTTCAAGGTCAGTGGGAACAGTACCAACCCTTACGAAGAATTGCAAGAAGTACAAGACGCGGGGGGAGAGACTCGTCTCTTACCATTACTCTGATTACTCCTCTTGTACCCAATGCAACTACTGCAACTGAAGTTACTGCACCAACTCCAAATTTACCTCTACAATCAGAACCAATTATACCTCATGACGAAGGCACATCAAACGCTCAAAACCAAGACAACGCTGAACCCGATAATCCACTCAGGAGGTCATCTAGGCAAAGAAGGCCTACTAATTGGGATGATTATGTTACCTACCTGACTGAAATGGATCCCGGAAAGCTCAATGATCCTATCTCTTACAATGAAGCCATTAGCATAAATTAGTCTTCTGAATGGAATAAAGCAATGAGTGATGAGCTTGAATCCATGAAGAAAAATGACGTTTGGGATTTGGTAGAATTACCCAATGGTGTCAAACCCGTAGGATGTAAATGGGTGTTCAAAACAAAACTGGATCCGAATGGGAACGTTGAATGCTACAAAGCGAGATTGGTTGCAACGGGCTACACTCAGAAAGAGGGAATTGATTATCAAGAGACGTTTTCACCTGTCTCTCGTAAAGATTCATTAAGGATCGTCATGGCCCTAGTTGCTCATTTTGATTTGGAGTTACATCAGATGGACGTTAAAACCGCTTTCCTTAACGGAGACTTAGATGAAGATGTTTACATTAAACAACATGAAGGCTTTAAACCTGAAGGTCAGGAGCATCTAGTCTGCAAGTTGAAGAAATCCATTTACGGGTTAAAACAAGCATCACGTCAATGGTATCTCAAGTTTGATGAAGTCATGAAGAAACAAGGTTTTATGAAGAATGAAGTGGATCAATGCACTTACCTCAAGATGAGTGGGAGCAACTTTACTATACTTGTCCTTTACGTAGATGATATTCTATTAGCAAGTAATAATTTAGACATGTTGCATGAGTCGAAGCGGTTACTCTCGCATAACTTCGATATGAAGGATCTCGGAGATGCTTCTTACGTCATTGGCATCGAAATTCACCGAGATAGACACAAAGGGATCTTAGGATTGTCCCAGAAGGCTTACATAGATCGTGTTCTTACACGTTATAACATGCAACAGTGCAAACCCTCCGTCGCTCCAGTAGTTAAGGGAGATGTTTTCGGTTCATTCCAGTGTCCGACAAGAGAGGTTGAGAAGGAGCAAATGAGTCAGATACCTTACGCGTCAGTAGTCGGGAGCCTGATGAACGCTTAAGTCTGTACTCGCCCAGATATCGCTTATATTGCTGGAATGCTAGGTCGTTATCAGATTAATCCTGGCCTAGATCACTGGAAAGCAGCTAAGAGGGTACTTCGATATTTGCAAGGGACGAAAGACTATAAACTGACTTATAGAAGAAGTGATCATTTAGAAGTGGTAGGTTATTCTGATTCTGACTTTGCCAAATGCAAAGATGACAAGAAATCCACTTCGGGCTATATCTTTATGCTAGCAGACGGACCTATCTCATGGAAGAGTCATAAACAACAGTTGACCACAACTTCCACAATGATGGCAGAGATATAGCTGTTTATAACGCAACCTGTCATGGAATGTTGCTTAGAAATATGATCACTGGACTCAAAATTGTTAATTCCATTTCTAGACCATTGAAGCTTTACTGTGATAATTCAGCTGCCATTAGTTTCTCGAACAGTAACAGTTCGACTAGAGCTGGTTTATATCTCGATACAAAATATATGTTCGTACGTGAACGAGTTGAGGAAAATAATCTTTGTATCGAGTATATTAGTACTAAAGATATGCTTACGGATCCGATGACTAAAAGTCTCCATCCTAAGGTTTACGAAGAACGTGTTCGGAATATGGGATTTAGTAAAGACCTTATTTAAGCATATTGTACTAGCTTATGTTTTATGATTAATGAAATTTCCTCAGTTTGATTTTGTATGTCTCTTAGAATATGTTCAACCGGTATAATGACATATAGACAAATAAAGTTACAAATCAAACAAAGGGCTTATGCGTATTTTGATAATGACGATTAGGTTTTAAATTAAGGCTATAGTATGACTAATGCGGGTCCTGAGTCGCATAATGATTCAACGGCTGTATTTCTCTGCTATAGTACTTGTTTAAGGCTAAAATGAGTGTTAACTCCTGATAAGGCTTATCTAATACTCATAGTAAATGATTACTCGGCTAAGTAGGAGAATGTAAGATTAAATATATTATGTTTTAATATTTAATCTAGTAGCCATTATAATCATTTACATAATATAGATCAAAATATATAACAACCTATTAAATAATTAGTTGGTAATTGTTGATGGACCATATTACCCTTATTAACTAATTAGGTTTCCTCTTGGGTGCTTATATAAGGAGACTTATGTAGAGGTTAAAAGGTTACACACTTAGACAGATAACCTAATTAGCATAACATCATATTCGACCTCCCTCTCCATAGCCGATCTCCCTTGTCGGTTTCATAATCACCATCATCAGTCAGCACCCTAAGGAGGAACCAGATCACACTGACAAATATGTCGAACTCCATGGCATCACCTCTCACTGGATTCTCCTCTGCACTGTCTGCGGTGACAGGTATGTTTTCATGTTTTCCATCATGTTTAAATAGAACTAATACAACAGAAAAGTAAAGTTCGTGGGGTTGGGAGAGGATTATCACCACATCTCATATGATAGTGATGGAGGAGATGGTGGTCATAAGGTTGAGGTCCATAACCACACAAAGGTTACGCGATGTGAGGGACGTGGGACTGCCACGACGGTAGTTGAGGATCATGGGCACTAATCGTCACGAAGCAGGTTCGTGAATCGTGTGGCTCGGACCACGTCTGCCACGGAGCTAAAAAGTGAAGTTTGTGGGGTTGGGAGAGGATCATTAGCACGCCCCATAGGATGGTGATGGAGGTTGGTGACGGAGGAGATGATGTGGAGGATGGTCATGAGGTGGAGGTGCGTCACCACACCCAACAATCTAGACGTTTTATAAATCTTATCAATTATTTAATCAGATCACATTGCTAGTTCAATAACTGCACTAGCTGAACCGAACTAAAAAACGATATAAAGTCAGAACTAGTTTTTACAACATATTTATATATCAACATTTAATATAAATAGTATACTCTTATGTTGTTTATACTTAAGCCTTTGGCCTAGTGGAATACAAATGGGAAATGGTGACTCCCACCTAAAAAGATCGAGAGTACTACTGTTAGAAGTGTAAAGGATCAAACCTCGATAATCACTGAGGTGATCGATGAGTATATTTTATATTCAAAGGGTATACAATAATCTCTCCTATAAATGAGGAGAGTCAACATCTAATTTACAGAATAATAGATAATCTAAATAAATACAAAATGTTACAAATCATTTCCTCTAATACCCCCCTTCAATCGAAACGGTGGCGGTCCGAGGCGAAGCATGTCACGGAAGACAACAAATTGGGCGCGCGGAAGACTTTTTGTAAAGATGTCAGCCACCTGGAGATTGGTCGGAACAAACTTAGTGTATAGCTTACCAGAATTAACCAACTCACGAATAAAGTGATAATCCAAGTCAATGTGTTTAGCACGTTTGTGGGACACTGGATTCTGAGTCATAAAGAGGGCACTCTTGTTGTCACAAAGTAGCGTTGGACGAGTAGGTGGGAGAGCATGCAATTCTCGTAAGAGATGAGTGATCCAAACGAGTTCAGCAGCCGTGTTTGCCATAGCACGGTATTCAGATTCGCAGCTAGATCTGGAGACGGTAGGCTGCTTTTTCGCACTCCACGAGACTAAATTGCCACCAAGAAAAATTGAATAACCATAAGTGGAGCGTCTCGTATCCAAACATCGAGCCCAATCTGCATCGGAGTAACCAACTATATCCGGTGGGTGGGATCTGCTATAGGAAAGACCAAAAGAAATGGTGCCTTTGACGTAACGTAAGAGGCGTTTAACTGCTCGAAAATGATCAACTGTCGGACAATGAAGAAACTGAGATAGTTGATTAACAGCATACGAAAGGTCTGGCCGGGTAATAGTTAAATATTGTAACGCACCAACAAGTGATCGGTAAAAGGTGGGATCAGAGTAGGGAACACCCGAGGCCGTAAAGGATTCATGCGGAGCAAGAGGTGTATTAACAGGTTTAGAGTCAAACAATTTTGCCCGGAGAAGTATATCTTTAGCATATTTGGCTTGTGTAAGAAACAAGCCAGTGTCCGTGTGAACTACTTCTAATCCGAGAAAATAATTGAGACTACCAAGATCCTTGATTGCAAATTCACGATGAAGACGTGAAATAAAAGACCGAAGAATCGTATCATCATTTCCGGTAAGGATAAGATCGTCCACATAAACGAGAAGATACATAATGTGAGTGTCCTTACGGAGGATGAACAGAGAGGGATCGGCCCGACTACAAGTAAACCCGTAGGATAATAGGAAGGTGCTTAGACGTTGAAACCACGCACGAGGGGCTTGTTTGAGACCATAAAGTGCCTTTGACAATTTGCAAACATAATTAGGATGACTGAGATTGACAAACCCGGGTGGTTGTTCCATGAAAACAGTTTCATTCAAATCACCATTGAGGAAGGCATTTTTTACGTCCAGCTGATGTAAGTTCCATTTGTTCAGAACCGCGAGAGACAAGACAATACGAATGGTAGATGCCTTTACCACCGGACTGAAGGTGTGAGAGTAATCCAACCCCGGAATTTGAGTGAAACCTTGGGCCACTAGTCGAGCTTTATACCGATCAATAGACCCATCGGAGTGGTATTTAATACGGAATACCCATTTAGAACCGACAACATTCATACAGGATGGTCGTGGAACCAACGTCCAAGTATTGTTGTGACGGAGTGCCTGAATTTCGTCGACCATTGTTGCCATCCATTTGGGATCTTTGGCAGCCGTTTTGAAGCCACGTGGCTCAGTATTAGTGGACAAAGCCACATGTAAAGCATACGAGTGTAAAGCCGCAAGATTTGCTTGATGTTTTGGTTTAAAAATTCCGGACTTTGCTCGAGTCGTCATAGGATGAGCGTTTGCTATAGTTGAAGTGGGGACGTTGGGAACGGTATTAGTGGAGTCGGTTTGGTTGGGACAGCCGAGGGACTCAGGAACAGCCGAGGTCTTAGGTGGGGTAGGAGTGGATTGGATAGTTTGTTGAATGGGCTCAGCAGGTAAGGTAGTGGGCTCAGCAGGAGGGAGGGCAGTGGGTTCAATTGTGTTATGTTGTGGACTGAGCTGGTTAATGGATTCGGGTGGGGTGGCTTGTGGACTAGTGTTGTGGCCTTGCGAGGGAGTGGGTGAAAGGGTACACACTGGGCAAGAGTTTATTGGGCTTTTGGAAGAGATTGGGCCAGGAGGCGAAGGTGGGCTGGTGCGTGGGATTGGGCTGGGAATGGGAAGATCTTCACAGAAGGTAGTCAATAGGAATTGTTGTGAGTTCAACGAGGTAGTGGTACCTTTAAAAGGAAAAGACGACTCATCGAAACGAGCATGTCGGGAGATAAAAATCCGATTTGTAGATGGATCCAAACATCGAAAGCCCTTGTGTGATGAACTGTAGCCAAGAAAAAGACACGGTAGACTACGAGGCTCGAGCTTATGTTTTGCATAATCACGAAGATACGGGAAAACGAGGCACCCAAAAACCCGAAAATTTGAGTAGTTTGGAAGATGATCGAACAACATCTGAAACGGAGACTTGTGTTGGAGAAGCGGTGTTGGCACACGATTGATAACATAAGTCGCAGTAGTAAAAGCATCAACCCAAAATGAGGCAGGCACGTGAGCATTAAATAACATAGTGAGACCGGTTTCAACTATATGCCGGTGTTTTCTCTCGGCACGTCCATTTTGTTGAGGCGTGTGTGGACAAGAAAATCTGTGAACTGTTCCATTAGCTTCAAAAATTTTACGAACCGTGTGATTCAGAAACTCACCGCCACCATCACTTTGAAATGTTTTGATTTTACGTGAAAATTGCGTTTGAACAAGTTGAATGAAGGCCGATAAAACCGCATAAAAGCCTGTTTTTGTGGTGAGTGGATAAAACCAAGTGAACCTTGAATAATCGTCAATAAAAACTACATAATAACGATAACCATCCGTAGAGGCTATAGGTGCCGGTCCCCATAAATCACAATGAATTAAGTCTAACGGAAAAGACGCTCGTTTTTCATTGTTAACAAATGACAAGCGTTGACCTTTTGCAAGTTGACATGGCAAACAAAGATCTGGTTTTGGTAATAAAGAAGTAAGCGACAAACAACCAGTTTTATTCAAAGTAGAAATAACATCAGACGATACATGACCTAAACGGGCATGCCATAATTCATAAGAAGCTTTCTTGGGTACATCGGCAACTAGAGCTTGTGGTTCATTCCGAAGCACATAAAGACCATCAACGCATGTTCCCCGAGCAAGTACCTGTTTTGTTGTCCGATCCTGAATGTGAAAAAAAATTTTAGAGAACAACACATCAACTGGAAGATCATTAGTAAGCTTGCTGATTGATAATAAGTTTTTGGTAAGATGTGGAACAACAAGTACATTTCGAAGGGGAATTTGATCACCCACTTTAGAGGAGCCAATATGCGTTATAGAAAGTCGCTTACCGTTTCCAAAAATAACCTGATTAGTACCTTTGTAAGGGGTGGAATGGTGAAGGCAATCTTGAGTTGAAGTCATGTGGTCAGTAGCCCCTGTATCACCGGTCCAATCCGGAGTATCATGCGTAACATGGCATTGAGCATGAAATTCCTTGACCAAGTCATCATCCGAAGTGGAGGATCTAGTCGCAAAAGTTTTAAGATCTGGACAGGCCGAAGCATAGTGGCCATTGGTCCGGCACAATTGGCAGTGGGGCGGGCGACGATTGTTGCTACGGCCCCGGGCATAGGAGCTACGAGAAGATGTGCCACGATACGAACCACGACCTCGGCTAGACGTTGAAGATTCACGTTTATGTTGAACATGAAACACAGCCGGAGGTGTGGTAGTCTCATGAAGAGATTGAGAAAATAGGTCGTGGCTTTCTGCCTGTGAAACCAAATCACGGAATAAAGGAGCCGGTTTGACGGCGCGAATAACAATCGAAAACCCTTCATAAGAGGGACCAAGACCACGAAGGAACCAATGTATTTTATCGGTCTCGGCAACGGGATGACCAATGGCAGCAAGTTGTTCACAAATAAGTTTGAATTTTCGGGAAAAGTCCGTGACGGATGACGTACCTTTTTTAAGTTGTTGAAGAGAGTCACGTAGGGTTTGAACGCGTTCAATGGACGCATTACTATAAGTATTCTCTAACGCAACCCAGATTTGTCGAGCACTAGAGATGCCTAGCACTTCGGTTGCAGCCTCCTCGGTTAGAGAGGAAAGAAGGAGGAGCGCAGCCTTCTGATCAGCGGTGGTCCAGGATGTAAATTCTGGGTTTGTCGCAGATTTTCCATCAGCCGTGATGGTTTCAGCGGGTACAGCCGATCCATCGATGTGGGCCGAGAGTTTATGTAGTCCCAGTAACAGGGTCATGTGACTGCGCCAGATAAGGTAGTTGTTTGAGGAGAGTTTGACAGGGGAGAGATGGGGAACGGTGGGTTCAGTGGGGGTGGCCATGAGAGGATCGAAGGTTTAGAGAATGAAGGGGAAGAGGGAAAATAATAGAGAGAAGGTTAGAGATAGGCTGATACCATGTAAAGGATCAAACCTCGATAATCACTGAGGTGATCGATGAGTATATTTTATATTCAAAGGGTATACAATAATCTCTCCTATAAATGAGGAGAGTCAACAGCTAATTTACAGAATAATAGATAATCTAAATAAATACAAAATGTTACAAATCATTTCCTCTAATAAGAAGTAGATTAGATCATTGCAATATACATATATAAAAGAAACACGTTTTTTAAAGAGTTAAATGCCATTTTAGTCCCTGTGGTTTGGGCCATTTTGCCAGTTTAGTCCAAATGTTTCATTTTTAACCTGTGGGTCCAAAAAGGTTTCACAGTTGCCATTTTAGTCCACTGGGTTAACTTCATCCATTTTTTTTTCTGTTAACCAGAAGGCCATTTCGGTCATTTTATATGGCTGAATTGCCATTTTAGTTAACAGAATTACATACAAAATGACCAAATTGGCCTTCTCGTTAACAGAAAAAATGGATGAAGTTAACCAAGTGGACTAAAATGGCAACTGGGAAACCTTTTTGGACCCACAGGTTAAAAATGAAACATTTGGACTAAACTGGCAAAATGACCCAAACCACATGGACTAAAATGGCATTTAACTCTTTTTTAAAAGAAAAATAGCAAAACAATGAAGACATTTTTCAGAGAGTATTATATCAATCACCTAGAATTACAATAGTTTGTTGGCAAACACTTTTATAAGTGTATTGGGATCCTAGGTTCAAATCTTAAAGTCTACAAAGAAATATTTCGACAAACGAAAATTTCTCAAAATATCACCGAAAAAGTTCAATGGTTTAGCCATCATTATTTAAAAAAAACGACTAGTTCAACTAGCATGGTACAACATTTGCATACCGAATCGATTAGGTCCAATGCCCGGTCCAGTCCAACTTTAACAACACTACACACAACACGCTTGTAATAATTAAGCATTAAATTATGTGGTATTGGTGGGTTGGGATTCGAATTGTTCAACCCGAATACGACTTATATATTTATTTGTGTTAAAACATCAACACTAACCCAAACACATTTAAAAATAACGTAACCCAAACACAAACCTAACCAATTTATCTAAACATGTAAAAAGTGTTGACGTGTAGTAATCAATTGTAAACATGTTAATCAGATTATTAAGTTATGAAAAATGGGTTAAACGGGTCATAAACAAGTTGGCGGCTTGACAAGTTTAATTAAAGAGGTTAAACATTTTAAATATGCGGAGTTTCACTACTAGAAGTGATCGGTGATCCATTAGTACATCAGACCGTCGGTAATCCCTTAATGATACTCCATTACTAATCCGTCAGAAGCTATCAGTTTGAACAAGTTTACAAAAGATGTTGGTGATCCGTTGGTACATCAAACCGCCGGTAACCCCCACTAAAATCCGTTCATCTGTCGCAAATGATATTACCCGTTAACAAAACTCCAATGTGTGATTACGGACAAATTTTTGTTGGTAACCACGTTTACCAATGGAATGGTAGTCGTGTGAGTCTTATGTTTTGTAGTGTTTGTGTCTTGTCGAAAATAATTCGTATGCATTTTCTTAATAATAAACATGTTTAAACTAGTAAGTAGTAACACAATATTTTTAGTAAATCTACTACCCTAGCAATTTTTTAGTAAATCTACCTCAAGTCCATTTAAAGAAAAAAAAATTAAACTAAGAAAAAGTAATCACACGCATTATGGGGTAATTATGAATCAGGATCCCATGCTTTGGCCCCTAACATCCTTGAGTTTTAAAGATAAAAAGCCAAGTTTACTTTTTAGTAATATTTTTTGATCAAGATAAATGTTTAATTTTCTATCCTTAATCTTTTCAATATAATATTATATTTAATAAAAATGGGAGGCGTTATGATGATCAATTCCACCATGAAAGACAAAAGGAAGTTTTTGACGTATAATTAGTTATTTCATTGGATGCCAAAAGTAGCTTAACACATCATTTTTCCATCTTCTCCCCAAAAGGATATATATGTATATGTCAAACACAATGGCCCTCATTTTCTTCCCTTTGTTTGCTTTTATGATCTTTTCTCTTTCACATGTTCATGCTTATGTTTTACGTTAAATGTAACAAAGTTGAGATATTTGTTGGTGGTAATAATAGGGAAAATTTTGAATTAACAACAAATTTGCAAAAGTTGGTTGCTATATAAACTAAAGTAAATAGACATAACTACTTTAAGAGTTGGTTGATACTTAAGGTATTCTTATAAATACTAAAAGATGTTAGTTTCAAACTTTAAAAGGTTATAGCGTTTAATCGCTTTTATGTTTGTAGTTACACTTGATATGGTTTGTATAGAGTAAAGACTCATAATATATGTTGCCCGATATACCAAGGACGTCCCACATTGGCTAAAAACCCCTCTTCAAACAGTCTCTTACCCTTTATAAACACATAAAGGTAACTTTCTTGAACCTATATTCCTACAATACGTTAACTTGGTGTGAAAAGTTCAATCGATATTGAAGTACCTGATTTTTCGGATTATAAATATAAATAAAAAATAGGCCTTAAGCAAATTGTTGTTGGTCAATCCTCATAAAAAGAATCATAAAAATTTAAAACAGGCCAATCCTGTAGGCAGTAAGTTCAATGACTTCTAACTCAAGGGAGCGCATGTATTAAGTGTTAACATATGATAGTTTCTTTCTTTAATAAACCTAGAATTGTAACAAGCTCTTAGCGTTGATAAATGAACTGTAGATGACTTTTACAGGGCCGTTTCAACGTTTTTTGAAGACCTTAAGCGAACTACGAAGTGGAGACCCTTTTGCAAAAATATCATTTTTCAACATAGTGATTGTAATCAGTAATACATATGATTTTGGATTTCAGAATGATAAATTTCTTGAATATCATATATAATATATAGAGATTAATAAAAAATTTAGCCATTCGAGTTAACCCACCTTGAGTAATTAGCCTTAATTTCGCCCATAAATTCTCCTCTAATCCCGACAGACCTGACAACATGAGTGATTACCGTTAGTGATAGCCGATACTGGTGGGGGCTGTGGTGGGGGGCTGGTGGGGGCTGCGGTGGTGGTTGGTAATGGGCAGCAGGTTGGGGCGGTGTAGTGTAGAGAGAGAGAGAGGAAGAGATGGTGGTGGAGGAAGGTGGCTGTGGTGGTGGTACAGAGAGATATAGAGAGAGAAAAAGTGTTTGGTTGTTTAGAGAGAGAAAGAGATGAGTTGATTTATATTGTTTTCTGTAAAATGTTTTTTAAACATTATGGTAAAAAGACAATTTTACCCTCATGTGACGTGTACATGATCTGATTTAACAAAAAATCTAACTAGGTTAAGGCTCAAGGACATAACGTGCATGATTTTGAAACAACAAGTACAAAACTCGTCAATTTTACCCTGAAATTAGGTATAAAGATAAATGACAAAACTTACAATTCATTCTATACAATATAAGTTACTAAAAATTGAAGTCACTTGATTTTTGATGGCTCTATGCCCTTGCCTAGATTGAAAAACCTTGGGCAGGCCTTGACTTTTAGTACATAATTTTACAAATAATTAGAACATTTTTTGGAATGTCCTAAAGAGTCATTATCAATATTCAACTCTTTTCTATTATAAATCCCTTACAAACGTGGTGGGTTACGTCAAAGAGGAATGCGGGTCGATCAAGATTCAAGGCATAACGTTATTTTACCTATTCTATTACTATGATCTTTAATATAATTAGATTGACAAGAGTGACGGAGCTAGGCCGTTAATTCAGGGGTATTCTCGTATTTGTTTAAGGGTATCATTTGTTTAAAACCGAAAAAACCCGAAAAAAATACACTACGAATATGTGGTTGAGCCGTAGCCTGTGCTACCCCTCTTAATACATTAGTTCCGCCCCTGATTGACAACACTTAGTTTGAAATTAAGATTTTAAATTCATCGTTTAATAACATTACCTAAAATTATCAAGTCTTGAAATCTCGTTTCCTCTAGTCTTCGCAACTTTAAACAATAATCATTGGATTAATCTGCAATTAAAAATTATCATGCTTCCGTTCAAAAGATAAAATGGTGTTATGGTTGTCCAAATTAAAGGATACATGAAGTGGTGGGTACCAATTTAACATCATTAGGGTACGTTTTTTTTATCTTCTATTGAAAATGATGTTATTTGCTACCCACTAATTATTGCAAAAGTGCTTTTATGTTTTTATTTGAATATTGAAACGAAACCCTACCACATTTCATCTTATTTCGGTATTTACATTTAAAACTGCAAACTTTTCTGTTTGTCAAAAAGAAGAAAGATACAATACGCTTTCGGCATTTAAATGTTTACCCCTGTTGTATCGGTAGTTAGATAACCAATCTCACACACAACGAACAAGTTACAGTTAGTTATTTTTCATTTTACATCCAAAACAAATTCGATTTATAAGTATTATATTGCCTCTTGCAATAATTTATAAGTCACACACCAGAAATTGTTTTTTCATATGTCAAAGAACTTAAATTCTTCATGTTTAAAGTTAACAAATTAACTTTTAGACTGTGACGTGAAGGGGAAACCACATCACCTCTTTCACGCCCCAAAATACTACTACACTTGAATGAAATGGAGCGACAAAAGGAGCTGTGTTAGCCTACTAACGGGCGTGGGAGATAAGAGGTGGAGCCATTTGTAAACCCACCAATCACATTTTTTATTTTCTATTTTATTTTATTTAATTTTTAGTTAAAACCACTACATCTGTGTAAAAGATTGGTTTAGTTAAAGCCTTACTGTCTACCTGGCAACGGCGTAGTTGAAACCATACAAACAGCCTTACAAAGTATAAACATTGCCTTCTATCTGTTTCAAGTTTTAAATAACTTCAAACCATATTCTAATACTCTAATCCTTGCATCCAGTTCGACTAATAGTTTTATATGTTCCAAAGGGACATTATCACACCCTCAAATCCACATGCAGAGTTTTACTGTGAGGTGTGCGACTAACCAGGATCAAGCCACTAATCATGTTGAACAAGTATTAAAGTTGTTAAAAATCATCACAATCAACACGATTAGTGATTAAGATTTAAATGTCCAAAACGTAGTTTAAATCAACAGCGGAAGCTAAACGTAAAATCCAGACATAATTTAAAAACCGCAATGTTTAATAAAATTTAAAGCCAATAGTTTAATGCCAACCACGACAATTCAAATGCTACAAGCTCTCATGCTATACCTAACGTCTTGCAAAACATGCTAAAGTGTATCAACAAAGGTTGGCGATGTAAGGACTGCAAAAATATCCCAAAACAACCCGTAAGTAAAAACCCGGACCCCTGAAACCCTAACGTGCATGAAAAACTAAGAAAACAAGATTTCTGGGTTTCACGCGGGCAGCGTAAGAGTAAGCATAGGCTTACGCCGGTCGCGTCAAAGTGGTGTTGACCGGATAAGTGCCCTGGGCCACGTGTCGCACACGTGGCAGGTCTACTGATGATACGCTAGCCCTAGTCTACGCATGGGTGGCCCTTGCGGGCCGCGTAAACTCTTCTTAAGTTTTACGCGGGCTGCGTAAAACTCGTTTTTCAGCTATAAATTGATCCGATCATGAGCAGTTCAGCTGTGTCGAAAGTTTTGATCAAAAACGAAGTTATGCTGCTCAAAATCACATTTTCACGTAGAGAAACGCTGCTACGATACAGGGTATTAACTCGATCGCTGCTACGATTCAATGTCCGATCGATTGAAACCAATCCGATGGATGTTTAAGTGCTGCTCAAATTCGGGCTATACTTTGTCATTCGTCGTGAATTCGATGGATGTTTAAGTATTGCACTTTGTCATTTGTCGTGAAGGTTTTGATCTCGTGGGTTATCGTAAATGTTGTATTAAGTTACTAACCTAGTTCGTATGCATTGTCATTTAATTTAGGTTACAACGCTTATCAGTAGGCTAAACTCTGCCCGTTTAAATTTGCAAAGTGAGTCATTCTCTTTTATCAAAAGTGTTTTACAATACTCCAATTATTTTCAAAGGTTATAATTACAGGGATTAAGTCGTGGTTATCTTGAATCACTGGCTAGTGGGGTATTGTGCACATTACTAATTTCTCACGGTTAGGCTAATAATCCTAACAGTGATAATCATCACTACTTGGGTGAAAGGACCCAATAGTGGTATGACCATCGTCACCAGGAGGTGACACGACGCCAGATAAAAATAAGATAGAAGCCATTGTAATAGCTCTTATGCTGTAATTTATAACTATGTGTCGTTTTATCAAACTTGAGTGACTCGCCAGTATTTCCCCGCTGATAAAATATTTTTCAAACATGTTTCAAGTGACCTACTGTGAATCAAGGAAAAGTGCTACGGAGCACTAACAAGCTTGAAGTAGTGGCTCAAATAAATAAACAAACATGTTTTGTAAAACAGGGAATTTCCTAGTAAAATTCCTCTATTGTAATTCACGGGGTTTATCCCGAATGGTGAAATAAAATAATTGGGCATTTTCAAGTTTAAACGATCCTGCTAGACTTCCGCTGTAAACTTAAATACCACGGGTTTCTGTCCCGCGGCTCCTGGACCGGGTAAAACCGGGACGGGGGCCGTGACAGAAAAAGGTGGTATCAGAGCCACTGATTTAAGCCTATTAAGTATTTAGAAATACTTAATTTTTTTCTGATTGCTATTCTGTGATTAAGTGTTTGATGTATTATTTGACTATTTGTTAGTTTACAGTATGGGTAAGCAAAGAATTTCGGACATCTATCGTCAATTAGATAGTTCACCAAAAGATAAGGGAACCTCATTTCAATCAAATTCCTCAAGATACTCAGCAGATACTGAGGAAGGAATATTTATTCGCAAGGCACAGTTTGAGAAACCCCTTACCACTAAGAAAAGAAGTTGGATTATCAGAAAAAGTCAAGAGAAAATAAAGAAGTCACAACCAAAAGGAGTGATGATTAATAAGGAAACTCAGGAAATAGGCACTAACCCACCATGGGAAGATAAATTAGATGAACAATGGGCAAATCTCTATATGTTAGCCACTACAGCAGTAAATATTACCTTTTAATTAAGTTAAACTGCCAAACCCGGACCAACCAATGAACTTAGATCTCAACCAGAAAAGTTTATAAATTATCTTATCTCTCAACACCCTGACCCAGTACTAACACCCATATCACCTATGAGCCAGAAACTTTAAAGGAACTTTGCCCATTAGATGAACAACTTAGTAAGAGGAGAGAGAATAAACCTTATATAAAAGCATGCTGAGTATAATATTCCTAGATAGATGCACAACCCCTAGTATATTTTGATTTTCAATTGTAATTTGTAATAGACATATATATATAAGTTACAATATTTGCCAATTTTAATTAAATCTGTTTGTACAGTTGTACCTAAATGTTTGTACTAAATATTAGCCTACGATAATTAATAATTGATTGATGCACAACGAAGTAAATCAGGAAAACCGGAATAATGAGAATAATGGAAACCTAGAAGAAACCAACACTTAGTAGTACAAGAAATTTTAATGCTTTAGTATAAGCTAAATAATTGTATAGATAAATTGGGATGGATATTGGTATATCATGAGGATGATAACTAGAAAAGTGCAAATATGATAAATAAGCAATAACAATTGGCCACTGTTATATCTTGTTTATTTGTATTACTCGATTCTAGAATATGATCTATCATGAGAATACTAATTTCCATGTTTCTTGATACAAGCTATACTGAATAATGAACATTTGTGATTCTAAGTATGAGAAATACAATAATAATTACTTTTCCGGCAAAGCTAGGTATGATGTGGTAACACTCCAGCTTGTCCAGGTAACATGAGAATACCTCTCCGGTGAAACCGGGTGAGATGAGGTATATGTTAATAAGATCCCTCCAGCGATGTCTGCCCTATTTTTGGGAACGTAAACCTATTATATATTGACCTTATAAATAAGGTATACATGAAATAAATAATTATATAGATATGTATATCTATAAGGAAATTCGAAAGCCTTAAATAACTGACCCTTAAGGATAACTCAAGAACAAGTATGACAAATGATAAATTTAGGTGTATCAGCTTGTGTGTATCTATAAATTTTGATGATAAACGTTATTTATTTTCACTGTCGTAATTCATACGACGAAATGAACGGAATTAACTCTTTAAAGTTGGGATTTCAGTAAAAATATAAAGATTTTCTTTTGTGAAACCTGTAAATTAAGGTTAGCTAAGATGACTAAAGTACCTAAGCAGAATGCAAGAGCCTTCCAACTAACTACCTAGGAAGCCGAGCTAATCCCTGATGTGATAGCTGGTACGTTCCTAGTTCATGACGTTTATGCAAAAGTATTATTCGACTCTGGTGCAAACCAAAGTTTTACAAATACTTCATTCTGCCAAACTCTTAACCTACCCTTAACCAACCTGAGACAAATTTTTACGGTAGAAACCGCAGATGGTACTTCTGTTCACATAGATAAGGTCTTGCGAGATAAAAAATAGAACTCTTAGGTCATAAATTTTCTTCAAACCTTTTACCTATGAATTTAGCCGGATTCGAGGTGGTGTTAGAAATGGATTGGGAATTCCATAAAATTCATACACCCACAGGAGAAATAGTGGTGATTACAGGAGATAAGCCGCATAAGCCACTAAAATTCATTTCAGTAATGAAAGTGGCCAGTTATTCAATAAAACAAGAAAGAGTGTATATGATTTCGGTAATCATTAACACTAAAGGTAAAGAACTTAAGAAGATTCCAGTAGGGTCAGAATACCCGGATGTATTTCCGAAAGAACTACCTGGATTACCACCCGATAGGGAGGTAGAATTTAGGATTCATCTAATTCCTTGAACTACACCGATAGCTAAGGCACCTTATCGGTTAGCACCCACCGAAATGCTAGAACTGAAAAAGCAATTAGATGAATTATTAAGCAAAGGATTTATACAACCTAGTTCATCCCCGTGGGGAGCTCCAGTGTTGTTCGTAAAGAAGAAAGATGGTTCGATGCGAATGTGTATCGATTATAGGGAATTGAACAAAGTTACAATTAAGAATCGATACCCATTACCTAGGATTGATGATCTTTTCGATCAACTTCAGGGAGCTAGATATTTTTCTAAGATAGATTTACCCTCCGGATATCATCAATTGAAGGTACAAGAAGAAGACATACCTAAAACCGCTTTCAGGACTAGGTATGGTCACTACGAGTTTACAGTCATGCCCTTTGGGTTAACAAATGCTCCTGCAGCATTTATGGACATGATGAATAGGATCTGTAAACCGTATCTGGATAAATTTGTAATTGTCTTCATCGACGATATACTTATTGACTCCAAAAGTCAGGATGAGCATTGTAAGCATTTGCATGCACTCTTAACTTTGTTAAGAAAAGAAAAGCTTTACGCCAAATTCTCGAAGTGTGAATTTTGGCTACAGGAGGTACAATTTTTAGGACACATGGTGAATCACGAAGGTATTCACGTAGATCCTGCTAAAATAGAAGCGATCACCAAATGGAAGGTCCCGCAATCAGCTATGGAAGTTAGAAGCTTTCTAGGGTTAGCTGGATACTATAGACGATTCATTAAGGATTTTTCCAAAATAGTTGTTCCCCCCTAACTAAGCTAACCTGTAAAGCAGTTAAGTTTGAATGGGGACCTAGACAAGAGGAAGCTTTTAAGATTTTAAAGCAAAGATTAATAAACGCCCCAATTCTTGCCTTACCCGAAGGAACAGAAGATTTTGAAGTTTCCTGTGATGCTTCTAAGCTAGGATTAGGATGTGTGCTAATGCAACGCAAGAAGGTAATTGCGTATGCCTCAAGGCAATTGAAAAAGCACGAGGAAAATTATATGACTCATGACTTAGAATTAGGACTAGGAGCCATAATTTTTGCCCTTAAGATTTGGAGACACTATTTGTATGGAAGTAAGTTTACTGTCTATACAGATCATAAGAGCTTAAAATACATATTTGGGCAAAAAAAATTGAACATGAGACAAAGAAGATGGATGGAAATTCTAAGTGACTACGACTGTGATATTCAATATCACGAAGGAAAAGCATATGTAGTTGCAGATGCCTTAAGTCGTAAGTATCATGAAAAGCAAAAGCGAATTCGTGCTCTTAGACTAAGTTTACAATTAGACTTAATGGAACAACTGAAGAATGTTCAAGAAACAGCAATCAAGGATGATGCTGAAGGAATGAAAGGACGAATAAAGGAGTTAGAGCAAGGAAGTGATGGAATTTGGATATTCCACAAGAAAAGGATTTGGGTACCTAAGCAAGGAGAATTAAGAAATAAGATTTTAGAGGAAGCCCATAAATCTAGGTATACCATGCACCCTGGTAATAACAAAATGTACCAATATTTAAGGAATAATTTCCGGTGGATAGGAATGAAAAAGGACATAGCTAGATATGTTTCTAAGTGTCTTACTTGTTCACAAGTTAAGGCAGAACACCAGAAACCTTCAGGGTTACTCCAACAATTAGAAATTCCTGTTTGGAAATGGGAACTCATAACCATGGATTTTGTTACTAAGTTGCCTAAAACCAAAAAAGGTAATGATGCGATTTGGGTAATTGTGGATCGATTAACCTAATCAGCTCATTTTCTACCCATGAAGGAAACCTTTAGCATGGAAAGGTTAGCCAAGTTATACGTAGACGAGGTAGTATCCTTACATGGAGTTCCACTCTCCATTGTATCGGATAGGGATAGTCGTTTCACTTCACATATTTGGACAAGTTTCCAAGAAGCCATGGGGACGCGATTAAATTTAAGTACAACTTATCATCCCCAAACGGACGGACAAAGTGAAAGGACGATCCAAACCCTAGCATACATGCTCAGGGCATGTGTAATAGATTTTGGTGGAAACTGGTATGACCACCTACCCTTAATTGAATTCTCCTATAACAATAGTTATCATGCAGGCATTGAAGCTGCCCCATTGGAAGCACTATATGGGCGAAAATGCAGAACTCCAGTTTGTTGGGCAGAAATTGGAGAAAGCCAATTATCAGGTCCTGAAATCGTACAAGAAACTACCGACAAGATCACTCAAATCAAGGAAAGACTGAAGACGGCTCGAGATCGTCAGAAGAGTTATGCCGATAATCGACGCAAGCCACTAGAATTTCAAGTTGGAGACAGGGTACTCTTAAAAGTTCTCCTTAGAAAGGAGTAATGCGGTTCGGAAAGAAAGGAAAGCTAAGTCCAAGATACGTAGGACCCTTCCCAGTAATCAAGCGAATAGGACCGGTCGCCTATCGCTTACAACTACCAGAAGAGCTAGCAGGGGTACATGACGTATTTCATGTATCCAACCTCAAGAAATGTCTATCTGACGAATCCCTGGTAGTACCTCTTCAAGACATAGAGGTAAATGAAAAGCTAAAGTTTGTTGAGAAACCATTCCAGATAGAAGACAGAAAGATTAAATTCCTCAAGCATAAAAGATTGATACTAGTCAAAGTCAAATGGGATTCAAAAAGAGGACCCGAATATACCTGGGAGCTAGAATCGGAAATGAAGCGAAAATATCATCACTTATTTCAATAAATCTCGAGGACGAGATTGTAAATAAGGTGGGGAGGATGTAAGGACTGCAAAAATATCCCAAAACAACCCGTAAGTAAAAACCCGGACCCCTGAAACCCTAACGTGCATGAAAAACTAAGAAAACAAGATTTCTGGGTTTCACGCGGGCCGCGTAAGAGTAAGCATAGGCTTACGCGGGCCGCGTCAATCTGGTGTTGACCGGATAAGCGCCCTGGGCCACGTGTCGCACACGTGGCAGGTCTACTGATGATACGCTAGCCCTAGTCTACGCATAGGTGGCCCTCGCGGGCCGCGTAAACTCTTCTTAAGTTTTACGCGGGCTGCGTAAAACTCGTTTTTCAGCTATAAATTGATCCAATCATGAGCAGTTCAGCTGTGTCGAAAGTTTTGATCAAAAACGAAGTTATACTGCTCAAAATCACATTTTCACGTAGAGAAACTCTCGCAACCCCCGATCCCTTATCTGTCCCGGGAACAGGCGGACGCGAACTCAGAATTTTGGTGGTATCAGTTGGTTAATTTGGCAGCGGAAATTACATCAGGACCGTAGTTAGGAAATGTTTATCAGAGTAAAACCACCATATTTGATATTAAAAATCACATGGGTAAAAACCCAAGTTTCTTATTACAATATGTTTATAGGGATAAACCATATTTTATTGAATTTAAAACATCGTTTTTTAGGTAACTTTTATAGCCACATTTTTCCCAAGCCTTCAGTGCTCTCCAGCTGGCTTTTTACTCATTGGCTGTCACATTGTGTTACCTGAAACGCGTTTTAAAAACATTTGTCAGTGGGAAATACTGGTGAGTGAATCCCATTTTAATCAAGAAATATTTTATCAATTAACACAGTATTGAGAGCGATCACATTGTTTATTTCTACACAATTACTCATTCAGTACTGTCAATCCTGACTGGTGGGTCATATTACACATTGGCTAACTCGTTGTCCAATGGTAACGTATTGTCGTCCCGACTTACTACTCACAGTGTAGTAAATTTTATATACAAAACCCCAACATACCGGCAGTAATTGAAGAACTACAAAGACTCAATCACCGCTTAATCACATTGTAAAACATTTAAGGTTTTGTAAAATATTACAAAAAGTTTAACAAAAATTGGATAAACTCACATTGCTATCTTAGACTTCGCGTAAGGGTTTCCTGGGATTAATCTATAATTTACACAAATGTACATAGGTTAGTATAATAACCCTTTGATAATATTAATGATAACTTCCCCGAGACAGTATTCCAACAACTACGTCGGGCAGAACCACGACAGTTGTTACGGAACCCTAAATCAATCGGGCAGCGTATCTAATGCGAAACTGGGGTTATAATACTTACAACGGAGCAGAACCTCGCTAATTAGGGGGTATTATACTTGAAAAGTATGCCTATAATGTGAGAATTCGAGATACAGAAAAGAAAATGAACGAGTTGAAATGAAATCCGATGGCTTGCTTATATAGTGCTGATATCTGGTCCTCTCGCGGCCCGCGTAAAACAAAGATAGGGCTTACGCGGCCCGCGTCGTAGCCCGGGTAGGGTTTAGGTGATCCGGGTCATCGCCTAGACTCGCCACGATGATGACACGTGTCATCACCGGGCTGCCCCACCTTTTTGATCTCACGCGGCCCGCGTAAACTTAACGGAGGTCTTACGCGGCCTGCCTAAACTTAAAAATCACAGAAATCAGGTTTCAACCTTTATACCGCCCGCGTAAGGGTTGGGGTGGGTCTACGCGGCCCGCCTCAACTTAGATTTCCTTGTTTTTTAATTATTTTTAATACTATATTGTATTTCGGGCTCGGTTTTCACATACGGGGTGTATTTAAAGACATATTGGGACATTTTAAAATATAATAGGGTGTAGGAATTTATTCGAGAGTGTCGGTTTATTGAGGATTGTTACATCCTCCCCACCTTGTTTTAGAGCTCGTCCTCGAGATCTATTGGAACAATTGCGGATATTTCCTTTGCATTTCTGATTCAAGCTCCCATGTATACTCAGGTCCTCTTTTGGAGTCCCACTTCACTTTGACCAGAACTAATCTCTTATGTTTAAGATTCTTGACTTTCCTCACTTCAATCTGTAGAGGTCTTTCTACAAACCTAAGTTGTTCATTTACCTTTATATCCTTAAGAGGTACTATTAGTGATTCATCAGCTAAGCATTTCTTGAGATTAGATACATGAAATACATCATGTATTCCTGCCATTTCCTCTGGCAGTTGTAGCTGATAGGCTACAGGTCCTATTCTTCTAATAATCTCAAAAGGTTCAATATACCTGGGACTTAGCTTTTCCCGTTTGATGAATCTTACTACTCATTTCCAAGGAGAGACTTTCAACAATACTTTATCTCCTACTTGAAATTCCAATGGCTTGCGTCGGTTATCAGCATAACTCTTCTGTCGATCACGTGCTGCTTTCAATCTTGCCTTGACTTGAATAATCTTGTCGGTTGTTTCTTGTACTATCTCAGGTCCAGATAGTTGCTTTTCCCCAATTTCTGCCCAACAGACTGGGGTTCGGCACTTTCGTCCATAAAGTGCTTCAAATGGTGCAGCATTGATACTTGTGTGATAACTGTTATTATAAGAAAATTCTATTAAAGGTAAGGGATCATCCCAATTACCTCTGAAATCAATTATACAAGCTCTAAGCATGTCTTCCATTGTCTGAATTGTCCTTTCACTTTGTCCGTCCGTTTGAGGATGATAAGCTGTGCTTAGATTTAACTTGGTTCCCATTGCTTTTTGGAAACTTGACCAAAAATGAGAGGTAAATCGACTATCCCTATCAGAAACAATTGATAAAGGAATTCCATGTAATGAAACAACTTCATTTACATATAATTTAGCTAACTGTTCCATACTGAAAGTTTCCTTCATTGGTAGAAAATGAGCTGACTTGGTTAGCCTATCTACAATCAACCAGATTGTATCATTGCCTTTCTTTGTTTTGGGTAATTTGGTAACAAAATCCATTGTTATAAATTCCCATTTCCATACTGGTATTTCTAATTGTTGTAGAAATCCTGAGGGTTTCTGGTGTTCATTGCCTTTCTAATTGTATCATTGCCTTTCTAATTGTTTAGAAACATAGGCTGCTATGTCCTTCTTCATTCCTATCCACCAGAAATTTTTCCTTAAATCCTGGTACATCTTATCATTTCCTGGATGCATCGTATATTTAGACTTATGGGCTTCTTCTAATATACGATGACGTAGGTTTCCTAATTTAGGTATCCATATTCTCTTCTCATGGAATCTCCAAATTCCATATGTTCCTTGTTCTAATTCTTTTTGCATACCTTTTAATTTTTCAGTATCATCCTTGATTACTGATTCTTGTGCTTCTCTAATTTGCTCATTTAAATCTACTTGTAGATTTAATTTAAGAGAACGTACCCTTTTTGGCTTTTCATGATACTTTCGACTTAAAGCATCTGCCACTACATTTGCTTTTCCTTCATGATACTGGATATCACAATGATAATCACTTAAGCATCTCCATCCAGCGTCTTTGTCTCATATTCAACTCTTTTTGCTTGAAAATATACCTTAAACTCTTATGATCAGTGAATATGGTAAACTTATACTCCAAATCTTAAGAGCAAAAATTATAGCTCCTAACTCTAAATCATGGGTTGAATAATTCTCTTCATGATTCTTAAGTTGTCTAGATGCATAAGCTATAACCTTTTGGCGTTGCATCAACACGCATCCATAACCTAATTTAGAAGCGTCACAATAAACTATAAAGTCTTCAGTTCCTTCTGGTAACGCTAATATGGGTGTATGGGTTAATTTATGCTTAAGAAGGCTTCTTCTTGTTTTAATCCCCATTCAAACTTAACAGATTTACAGGTTAGCTTAGTTAAGGGAATGGCTATTCTAGAAAAATCTTGAATAAATCTTCTATAATAACCGGCCAATCCTAAGAAACTTCTAACCTCGGTTGGTGATTCAGGGGTTTTCCATTTAGTAATCGCCTCAATTTTTGTTGGATCCACATGAATTCCTTCATGATTGACTAGGTGTCCAAGAAATTGTACCTGTTCTAACCAAAATTCGCACTTTGAAAATTTAGCATAAAGCTTTTCCTTTCTTAATAAACTTAAAAGTGCGTGCAAATGCTTTGCATGATCCTCTTTATTTTTAGAATAAATGAGAATATCATCTATGAAGACGATTATGAATTTATCCAAATATGGCTTACATATTCGGTTCATCATGTCCATAAATGCGGCTGGGGCATTGGTTAAACCAAATGGCATGACAGTAAATTCATAATGGCCATACCTTGTTCTAAATGAGGTCTTAGGAATGTCCTATTCCTGTACTTTTAATTGATGATATCCTGACCTTAAATCGATTTTTGAGAAAAATCGAGCTCCTTGCAATTGATCAAACAGATCATCGATACTTGGTAATGGGTACCGATTCTTAATCGTGACCTTGTTTAATTCACGGTAGTCAATGCACATACGTATTGATCCGTCCTTCTTTTTAACAAACAGTATCGGCGCTCCCCATAGTGACGAACTTGGTTGTATAAATCCTTTCTCCAACAATTCTTCTAATTGTTTCTTTAATTCTTGCATTTCGGCGGGTGCCAAACGGTAAGGTGCTTTGGCAATCGGTGCTGTTCTTGGTATTAAATGGATTCTGAATTCAACTTCTCTATCTGGAGGTTGCCCTGGCAATTCTTCTGGAAATATATCTGAAAACTGAGATACTACTGGAATATCCTTTAAATCGTTTCCTTTAGTGTCAGTGATTATGGAAATCAAATATACTATAGAACCTTTTCTTATATAACTTGCCAGTTTCATCACAGAGATGAATTTAGTAGATTTGGAAGTTTTATATCCTTTAATTGTGATCGTTTCACCTTTTGGTGAATTTACTTGAATTGACTTTTGATCACATAAAATACTGGCTTTATTGGCTATTAACCAAATCATTCCTAAAACAACATCGAATCCTGCCAGATTCATGGGATAAAGATTTGCAATAAATTTCTGATTTAAAATTTCTATGCTTGCTCACTGCAAGATTTCAGAAATCCTAACGGTTTCTCCATTAGCTGTCTCTACTAAGCATTCTTGTGGTAGTTTAGTTAATGATTGATTTAGAAATTTGCAAAATGATGTATTAATAAAACTTTGGTTTGCACCAAAGTCAAATAATACTTTAGCAAAAACATCATTAACTAAAAACGTACCAGTGATCATATCCGGGATCATCTTTGCTTCTTCTGCCGTTAGAACAAATGCTCTAGCATTTTTGGTATTCTTGTTGTTTGTAGCTGGAGCTAATTTCGGGCAATTAGGCTTGATATGACCTTGTTCTCCGCAGTTGTAACATATCCTGTTGTTAGCTTTCTTCCTGCAGTCTTCTTCCTTGTGTCCCGATATTTTGCAAAAGTTACAGTATATGGAGCATCTTCCTGAATGCTTCCTTTTGCAATACCTACTGTAAGGTGCAGAGGTAGAACCTACATTTCTCCCACGGTTAGAATTTCCAGAACGGAATTCTTAAGTCAGCTTCTGGGTTAGGTTCCTCCTTTGATCCTCTTCTCGTGTACGGACTAATTCATCTGTCAAGGTATTTGCTAGTTCTACAGCTTCTTCTATGGTTTGAGGTCTAGTTGCCTTGACTACGTGTCCTATCTCCCCAATTAATCCCCAGATATAACGGGAGATTAATACTGGTTCAGGTGAAGGAAGAGTTGGCACTATTCTAGCATATTCGAAGAATAACTTAGTGTATCCCTTACTATCCACACCAGTCATCCTAAGGTTTAGGAATTTGTTTGCTATCTGTTCCTTCTAATTGGGTGGGCAGAATTTTCTTTCTACCTTGTTCTTAAATTCCTCCCATTCCATATTATAAGTTCCATCACTTCCTCTTGATTGGAGGATAGTGTTCCACCATTCTAGTACTGAATTCTTAAACAGATTAGAAGCAAACATTATCTTATCTTCTTCAGCACACTTGCTTATTCTTAAGACTGCCTCAGTCTTCTCTATCCAGCGTAGGGTTGCAATGGCCCCTTCGTTGCCCGAGAATTCCATTGGTTTACAAGACCAGAATTCTTTATAAGAACAACCGTAAGACACGGTTCTTCTCCTTTTGGGAATGGGCATTTGAAGTACAGGTCCATTGTTCACGCTGTTTTCGGGTTCAGAGGGTCGCTTTCTATCATGTTTACTCTTATTATCGGCTTCCCTAACCGTTTGAATAATATATGGCATTGCATCTATTATTCCTTGTGCGACTATGTGTTGGATAGCACTGTTATCCACTTGATTTCCATTGTTATTTATGCTTGGATTCTCATTAACCACGTTAATGTTACTTTGGTTATCATTATTCAGATATCCTTGATTTCCTTCGTCGGCCATCTGAATTTTAAACATTTACCAATCATTAATAGAATAATTAAATAGTTTAGGTAACAACCACATAATACGCATATTGGTAAAAAACGTCGTGCATTGCGACTTTACTCTTTTCTATATAGTATGCGTCAAATACACACTAAAACAGAAATTTAAAAATTACAATACTAATATGCCTCGTTAACCACAGAGTGGTCTATACTACGATAGATTTATAATTATTACACATATTTTACTTATTATTATTACCAACTTTACCATCTCCTTCATGGATATGGATTTCCCCCGAAATCCATCTGGCGCTCATCGTATTTCCATACGAGTTGCACTCCTACATACCTCATCCTCTCGCTACTTTCTATGATTTCTTCTCCAAAATTTCGGAGTTCTTGCAAATTCTCTGCACTCATTGGGGGTGCAGGTACTGGTATTAGCTCAGGGTACTGAGGTACTGGGTTCTCCTGAGGGTATGGATTCTCCAAAATCTCCCTAATGTATTCATCATTGTCAAAATAGGGATCTAGAGGGTCCAGACCTGGATATGATGCTAAGTTCGGCAAGGTTTCTTCGTTTAAGTGATAGCGTGGCACATAATCCCTAAGATCGTCAAACCATGGATCATAATTTGGATCTAGAGGATTAGGGGCTGGTATCCTAGGTATCTCCTTAGGGTTAAAATCATACATTTCTACTTCCATCGGTTGAGTGGGAATTAAAGGTAAGGATTGTGGGGCTACTAGTTGTTCCAGACTTGGGTCAGCAGCAGTTGTAGCTAAGATATAGAAATTGGCTAGGCTTCTATTAAGCATATCCTGTGTATGGGCATCTGTCTTTCGCTTAACGGCTGCTAAGGCTCTTTGCAGTTGCAACTTTCGCATTCTTTTTCTACGTGCAAATGCTTCCTTACTAAACCATCCTCTCTTTTTATGAGGGAATGGCTCATCCGACTGAGCTTTAAAGGCAAACATCCCTTCTTCCTGATCAGCGGAATACCCAGAAAGGGCAGGCTGTGAAGAGGTACCTTCACTCCTAGGTGAATCAGACAATTGACGACACATGTCTGAGGGTCCTTGATCACTCATACTGTAAACTAACAAATAGTCAAATAACACAAAACACGTAATCACATAAATTATTTCCTAACACAAAATTTAGAATTTAAGTGTCAGCAGAACACTTCTTTGGCTTAGACCAGTGGCTAAGCTCTGATACCACCTTCTGTCGCAACCCCCGATCCCTTATCTGTCCCGGGAACGGGCGGACGCGAACTTAGAATTTTGGTGGCATCAGTTGGTTAATTTGGCAGCGGAAATTACATCAGGACCGTAGTTAGGAAATGTTTATCAGAGTAAAACCACCATATTTGATATTAGAAATCACATGGGTAAAAACCCAAGTTTCTTATTACAATATGTTTATAGGGATAAACCCTATTTTATTGAATTTAAAACATCGTCTTTTAGGTAACTTTTATAGCCACATTTTTCCCAAGCCTTCAGTGCTCTCCAGCTGGCTTTTTACTAATTGGCTGTCACATTGTGTTACCTGAAACGCGTTTTAAAAACATTCATCAGTGGGAAATACTGGTGAGTGAATCCCAGTTTAATCAAGAAATATTTTATCAATTAACACAGTATTGAGAGCGATGACATTGTTTATTTCTACACAATTACTCATTCAGTACTGTCAATCCTGACTGGTGGGTCATATTACACATTAGCTACCTCGTTGTCCAATGGTAACGTATTGTCGTCCCGACTTACTACTCACAGTGTAGTAAATTTTGTATACAAAACCCCAACATACCGGCAGTAATTGAAGAACTACAAAGACTCAATCACCGCTTAATCACATTGTAAAACATTTAAGGTTTTGTAAAATATTACAAAAAGTTTAACAAAAATTGGATAAACCCACATTGCTATCTTAGACTTCGCGTAAGGGTTTCCTGGGATTAATCTATAATTTACACAAATGTACATAGGTTAGTATAATAACCCTTTGATAATATTAATGATACCTTCCCCGAGACGGTATTCCAATAACTACGTCGGGCAGAACCACGACAGTTGTTACGGAACCCTAAATCAATCGGGCAGCGTATCTAATACGAAACTGGGGTTATAATACTTACAACGAAGCAGAACCTCGCTAAATAGGGGGTATTATACTTGAAAATTATGCCTATAATGTGAGAATTCGAGATACAAAAAAGAAAATGAACGAGTTGAAATGAAATCCGATGGCCTGCTTATATAGTGCTGATATCTGGTCCTCTCGCGGCCTGCGTAAAACAAAGATAGGGCTTACGCGGCCCGCGTCGTAGCCCGGGAGGGTTTAGGTGATCCGGGTCATCGCCTAGACTCGCCACGATGATGACACGTGTCATCACCGGGCTGCGCCACCTTTTTTATCTCACGCGGCCCGCGTAAACTTAACGGAGGTCTTACGCGGCCCGCCTAAACTTAAAAATCACAGAAATCAGGTTTCAACCTTTATACCGCCCGCGTAAGGGTTGGGGTGGGTCTACGCGGCCCGCCTCAACTTAGATTTCCTTGTTTTTTAATTATTTTTAATACTATATTGTATTTCGGGCTCAGTTTTGACATACGGGGTGTATTTAAAGACATATTGGGACATTTTAAAATATAATAGGGTGTCGGAATTTATTCGAGAGTGCCGGTTTATTGAGGATTGTTACAGAAACGCTGCTACGATACAGGGTATTAACTCGATCGCTGCTACGATTCAATGTCCGATCGATTGAAACCAATCCGATGGATGTTTAAGTGCTGCTCAAATTAGGGCTATACTTTGTCATTCGTCATGAATTCGATGGATGTTTAAGTATTGCACTTTGTCATTTGTCGTGAAGGTTTTCATCTCGTGAGTTATCATAAATGTTGTAGTAAGTTACTAACCTAGTTCGTATGCATTGTCATTTAATTTAGGTTACAAGGCTTATCAGTAGGCTAAACTCTGCCCGTTTAAACTTGCAAAGTGAGTCATTCTCTTTTATCAAAAGTGTTTTACAATACTCCATTTATTTTCAAAGGTTATAATTACAGGGATTAAGTCGTGGTTATCTTGAATCACTGGCTAGTGGGGTATTGTGCACATTACTAATTTCTCACGGTTAGGCTAATAATCCTAACAGTGATAAGCATCACTACTTGGGTGAAAGGATCCAATAGTGGTATGACCATCGTAACCAGGAGGTGACACGGCGCCAGATAAAAATAAGATAGAAGCCATTGTAATAGCTCTTATGCTGTAATTTATAACTATGTGTCGATTTATCAAACTTGAGTGACTCGCCAGTATTTCCCCGCTGATAAAATATTTTTCAAACATGTTTCAGGTGACCTACTGTGAATCAAGGAAAAGTGCTACGGAGCACTAACAAGCTTGAAGTAGTGGCTCAAATAAATAAATAAATAAACATGTTTTGTAAAACAGAGAATTTACTAGTAAAATTCCTCTATTGTAATTCACGCGGTTTATCCCGAATGGTGAAATAAAATAATTGGGCATTTTCAAGTTTAAACGATCCTGCTAGACTTCCGCTGTAAACTTAAATACCACGGGTTTCTGTCCCGCCGCTCTTGGACCGGGTAAAACCGGGACGGGGGCCGTGACATGCGAGTTCATAGTTGCTGTTTTAAAGTAAAATAAGTTTCAAAAATACATTAATTTATTAAAAACATGTCATGGGTAGCTAACCCACGGTTGTTGGATATGTGAAGAACACTTTCTGCACGCTAGATCCTCCAACGCTGCCGCCATCGTCTGTCGCCGCTGCTGGAGCCATGGAAATGGCGGTTCTTAACTAAAAATTCATCTCTCCGTTGAGCTCGCGACCCCCTACTTATGCAGTTAATAACAATGTGGTGGGTGCGGTGGTGTCACCGTTGCACTCTCCCTCTCATCTCTCTTTGAAGACTGTGGGATATAAATATTTTATCACGTCGGTCAAAAAAATACATACTACTTTGCTAGGAAGGCCTGTTTAAGGAATTTGGTTGACTTTGGAGATGTGTGTTTTCAGAGGTGGACATGACCGGCAATTGTCAGTTATATGAGACTTGGAAACCTGAACTGTTCTTAAGAGCTTTCATGTTTTGTTATTATATAAAATATGAAATATTATATTATAAAACAATTATTTCATTTCATTTCAATACTATAAATTTACAACATATTTATGTATAGAGAAGTTCTATCCAATGCTTAAGAGGATTTAAAAAAAATTGATATTACATTTTAACTCAAAACTATTTGATTTTTTTTTTTTTACTTTTTACCAAAAAGTTTTGATCTTTTACAATTTAACGTTACAATTTTTTTACTTTCAACTTTGGGCCCCAATACTTTTCATATTTCACAAATTTTTCGTTTTACGTTTCGTTCTAAAGTTTACGAGTTAACACATCGCAACGTGCGTGTGTGATTCAACGTTTATACGTTTCATTCTAACTTTTGCTGGTTAACACGACGCAACGTACATGTGCGGTTTAATGTTTTACGTCGTCTATTTTTTTCCCGTTTGACAGGTTTGTCGCAATGCGAGTTCCTACATCAACTTAGTTATTATTTTCTATGTTTTACGTTTCGGTCTAATCTATTCGCATTAACATACCGTAATTTCAGTGTTGGTGGTCGTTGACGGTGGTATGACATTGATACTATTTGACACAGTTTACGCCCAACCACAAAGTGGAGTGCTTATTACTAGTTAAGTATACTTGGTATCATAATATTAAATTCCCTGACAACATATTAAACATCTTACCTCTGCACCAAACGATTTGAAAGGGGAAACATATTTGGCATTTTGGCCACACTACCAACACCATAAACAACTAAAAACTTAATGATGATCTCTAGAGTTAATAAAATAGATTAAAACTTTTGTAAGTGATAAGTTGTAACATATATTCAATTAGAAGATTGAGCCGCACGCGTTGCGGCGCGGCCAACGAAATTGACACGTTGTTGATCAGATTCATATTTACAATGTGTCAAAGATATTTTTGTCAGTTAAGTCTCTATTACTATCTTATACAAATAAGGAATTCACCAAATAATCTTAATACAATTAATGGTATCATAATTACTACGTTACATGACTTGTATCCATATAAATAACCTATCATATTAAGCTCCCCGCGTTGCGGCGGGGGTGTAAAACCGTGACAAATAGCACCAATGCCACACTATAGCCAACGACCACCAACATTGAAGTTGCGGCGTCTTAACGTGAAAAATTAGACCGACATATAAAAATAGAAAATAATAACTAACTCGATTTAGGATTCGCACGTTATGACGAAGTTATTAAACGGGAAAAAAATAGACGACGTAAACATACTGAACCACACACGTACGTTGACCCATGTTAACTCGCAAAATTTAGAACGAAGCGTATAACAAAACGTAAAATCGTTGAACCACACACACACATTGTACCGTGTTAGGTCGCAAAATTTATATCTAAACGTAAAACGAAAAATTTTGCAAAATATGAAAAACATAGGAGGGGATCAAAGCTGAATGTAAAAAGGTTGTGAGGTTAAATTGGAAAAACTAAAAACTTTTTGGTTAAAACTACAAAATCAAATAGTTTTGGGTTTAAAGTAAAACATCATTTTTTGTTTTTTTGAAAAACCCCCCAAAATATGGGGTACAACACCACTAAGCATCATGTACAACACAATTATACACAAAAAACTCATTAAGCATCATATACAAACCCACTATGCACAAACATCTTTCAAATTAGTATATAAATAGGGTACATCAATTTAGAACATCAAATTACAAGAAAGTTCTTTCATTTAGTACTGCAATTAACATCAAAGTTAACCAGCAAAGGGTCAATGGACCCCAAACTCCCTCTAGTTCCACATATACATGCATGTATAATACAGCTGGTTTGGATGTCAAATTACAAGAAAGCTCATCCGTTATGTATTCCTATTAACATAAATTCTGACCGGCAGAGGATCAAAAGACCATTCGATTTCCCTCTAGTTCTGCCCCTATATGCCTAGTTAGATTGTTCGATTAAAAGAATCATGGTTAAATATCGTCTTTGATGATATCATACACGCTTTAAACAACTATAGAATATATTCTAAGTTAATAATAAGCCAAGCATATATCCAAATGTCTCAATTGCATAACTTGTGTGAATTAGATACGAAATCCGAAGTACAATATGGTAAGTTGAATGTTTACCTTTTTGAGTTACAAAATTTTGTTCGAATATAAGATGATAGGAGGTGCGCAATATATTCTTTAAAAAGGTAGAATAGATGCCAAGGACCTCCCAAATCCACTCATTTAGAATAAAACCAATGGTGGTTTGGATATATTATGGTATAACAATGGCCATAAAGGAGCTAGTTAGTCAACAATGGTTTTCAAACTTCCGTTAAAAGAATTAACACTCTAAAGATAAGTATACCATTAGAACACTATATAAACTACACGTAATGTCCTATCAAATATAGTTTTATTAAACTCAAATAAGTTTTATATATAGTTGATTAAGTTTTAAACCATGATAAAATAAAGTCCTGCTTTTTATTATTTTTAGTATTAGTATAATAGTGGAGGGCTCAAATGAGAATAATTTTTTGTAAGAAGAAAAAAAAGAAGTTTCAACCAATAAGAATGTTTCATTTTACTTTATTTAATATTTGCATTTAATTTTAATATAATGGTATATTGGTAAACTTACATAAATCATTAATTTGTATTCTTATCTTTAATAACTAACTAAATTAAATTTGTAACTCCTTTTCAAAATATATATATACTTTTTCCAAATTAAAAAAACAACTTAATTTAAAGTGTAGAATAAATTAATAGTTGTGTAGGGTAAATTACAAGTGGTGTGTAGGATAAATTTCGATTGTGTAGGAGAAAAATCTATAATGTGTAGGGTATATATAGGAAAAATTTAGATATGTGTAACTTTTGTAGATTATATATAGGATAGAGTTAATTGCCATTTTAGTCCCTGAGATTTGTTCAATTTTGCCATTTTAGTCCAAATAGTTTTTTTTTCGCCTCTAGGTCCCTGACTTTTCCCTTTTGTTGCCATTTTGATCACATACCCTAACTTCATCCAAAAACCCCATTTTTAACCAGGGGTATTTTGGGGATTTTCATTTTAAATCTTTTCAATTGCTATTTTGATCCAATTCTAAAAAATAAAAAAAAATTCTAAAAAATCCAAAAAATTCTAAAAAATCATAAAAATTCTAAAAAAAATCAAAAAAATAAAAATCAAAAAAATTCTAAAAACAAAAAAAAAAATTCTAAAAAATCAAAAAAATTCTAAAAAATCAAATAAAGTCTAAAAAATCAAAAAAATTCTAAAAAATCATAAAAATTCTAAAAAATCAACAAAATTCAAAAAAAATAAAAAAAAATCTAAAAACTCAAACAAACATATTTTAAAGTTTCAAATTCAAAAAATGACGATATATTACTCGTCCAGACGAATATGTTTTCAAGTTTATATATTTTGTTAAGTGAATGAGTGGTCATGATGAGATATAACCATTTATCCATTAAAAAAAATTCATTTTAAGTTGACATCTTTTACAAACATTCTTACATTTCCACATTAATTATCACCCTTTTGGCCTTTTTATATATATGTTTTCATAGCAAAACTATTTATTACAATAGTATTTTCATCTTTAGTTTTGTATCAATTAATATAATTTACTAAGTATAAATATCATGAAATGTAAATTTTATAAACTAAAACATAACATGCATGTTCGTTAGTTAGTGGTTCTATCTCATCATGACCACTCATTCACTTAACAAAATAGATAAAAGTTGAAAATATATTCGCCTGGACGAGGAATATATCATCATTTTTGAATTTGAAACTTTAAAATATGTTTGTTTGAGTTTTTGATTTTTTTTATTTTTTAGAATTTTTTTGATATTTTAGAATTTTTATGATTTTTTAGATTTTTTTATTTTTTAGTTTTTTTTTTATTTTGTAGAATTTTTATGATTTTTTAGATTTTTTTTAATTTTTTATTTTTTCGAATTTTTAGGATTTTTTAGAATTTTTTTGATTTTTTAGAATTTTTTTTATTTTTAGAATTTTTTAAATATTTATGAGTTTTTTTATTTTTTAGAAATTTTTTGATATTTTAGAATTTTTTGGATTTTTTAGAAATTTTTGAATTTTTTAGAATTTTTTTAATTTTTTAGAATTGGATCAAAATGGTAATTGAAAAGATTTAAAATGAAAATCCCTAAAATACCCCTAGTTAAAAATGAGTTTTTGGATGGAGTTAGGGTATGTGATCAAAATAGCAACACAAGGGAAAAGTCAGAGACCCAGAGGCGGAAAAAAAACTATTTGGACTAAAATGACAAATTTGAACAAAACTCATGGACTAAAATGGCAATTAACTCTATAGGATAATTAATGATTAGTTGATTAATTAATTAAAAAGAAAAAAATTAATGATATGAGTTATAAATGAAATAGTATTTTACTAATATGTATTTTCTTCTCACATTAAATTTCTTCTCAAATAAACCTTCCCTAGTATAATATTGTTCAAACCTTTTTTTTTTATTGCACGGCTACATCATTGACATTGTGTGGTTATATCATTTTAATGGTACGGATATGTGTTTGTGTATGATTATGATTGTATAAAATGGTTAGTTTTTACAGTAAAATGGTTATAGATGAAAAACAAAATAAATAAATAAATAAATCAAATCCAATGGCATCAACATGAAACATTAGTATTTATGGTTTGTTAGACTAGAAGGTATGGGGGCCGGCTGAGGCCCGGCTAGGACCGGCGCCAGTCCCCCACACCGCCCCCCCCCCATCCTTTTCCGTCGTCCCCAACAGTTCACAGCCGAACTCGCCGGCCCACTTCAATATAGCCGTTACAACGGCTATAATTTAAAAAAAAAAAAAACCTTTTCCATTTTAAATACATACCCGTTCTTCCTCCATATTTTATACAATTACCTCAATATTTCACCCATTCTTCTCCCATTCTCATCCATTTTTATAAAAAAACACTCCCATTTTTATACCAATCTTTTATAAAAAAATATATTTTCATCCACAATGGCATCTAATTCTTGGTGGTCCTCGTCTTCTTCGGACGAAGAGGAGATGTTTTTCGCAAACGCTGTGGTAAAGGCGGCGGAGATTCTTTTGGAGGTGGAAGAGGAAGATGGCTCGTCTGAAAACGTTATTACCAGACGAATACGGATTAACAGAGACCGCGAAGGTTTGTCATTAATAAATTTTGTATATTTATATATTTCCTCGTATTTATATATTTTTTTACGACAGGAGCGCACGAGAAATTGGTGAACGATTATTTTTCGGATGCACCCCTTTACATCGCCGACACTTTCAAACGAAGGTTCCGAATGAGTCGCCGTTTATTCACACGGATTGCTGATGATTAGGAGGGGCTAGACCCGTTTTTCACTCAACGACTCGATGCTCGGAATTATGAAGGGTTCACCACGTTACAAAAGTGTACTGCGGCCATTCGCCAACTGGCGTACGGGACAGTGGCCGACGCTTTGGATGAGTACTTACAGATGTCGGCAAGAACTGCGCGGGAATGTTTGTATTGGTTTTGCCATAATGTGGTGAAACTGTATAGCAAACAATATTTGCGGAAACCAAACGCGTATGATGTTCAACAGTTGTACCAAGCTCATGAAGCAAGGCACGGGTTTCAAGGAATGCTTGGTAGCATTGATTGTATGCATTGGGCGTGGCATAACTGCCCGACTGCGTGGCGAGGCCAATACACGCGAGGTGATCACGGCTATCCAACCTTAATACTTGAGGCCGTGGCGTCACAAGATTTGTGGATATGGCATTCTTTCTTTGGGCTCCCTGGTTCACTCAACGACCTCAACGTGCTATACCAATCGACGATCTTTAGCGATGTCGTTAATGGAATCGGTCCGGACACCCGTTTTACAGTTTCAGGGGTTGAGTATAGACGCGGGTATTATCTTGCTGACGGAATATATCCGTCTTGGTCTACAATTGTCAAGACTATTTCATTTCCCGAGGACGAAAAAAGGAAAAAATTCGCCAAGCGTCAAGAAGCTGCAAGAAAAGACATCGAATGTTGTTTTGGTGTTTTAAAAAAAAATGGGCCGTCCTTGAACAACCGGCACGTGCGTTCACACCGAAGAGGTTGCGCCTTTGTATGTACGCTTGCATTTTGCTCCATAACATGATTATTGAAGACGAAGGTCTGGCGATTTGTGAGTATGATGAGAATGCATCTTACGGGAATACTGTCCCGGTAGATCCGACGCAACAGGATTTAAACTCCTTCACGCTAACCAACGACTTCACGCATGCAAACCTTCAACAGGATTTGGTAGAACATATATGGAACAACGTAAACGTCGGGGACGGTGACGGAGATGAAGACGAAGACGAGTAGTGTAATTTTTTATTTTTAGGAAATGTAATTTTTTTTTCGGAAATGTTTTTTTTTATTTTTAGGAAATGTAATTTTTTTTATGTTATGAAATGAATTTATTTATGTTGTTTTATGTTGTATTTTTTAATTTTTATAAAGTTTTTATTAAGTTAATAAAAAAAAACTTAGAAAATTATAAAATAATAAGGTGGGGTAGCCCCATCCTCCACCCCCTCAAAAGTGAAGGAGGCCCATCCCCCACGAGCCGGTGATGTGGCGTCTACGTAGCGGCCCATCCTCGTGGGGATGAGCCTCACCATACCCTTTAGTCTTATGAAAGGTTGCTGATAGCAGAAGTTGACTAACTGTTATATATTGTGTATATATATATCGACATAATCATATGCTAAGAGCATTCACATCCAATCCACTAAAAATATACATACATTCCACTAAAAAACAACTCCTATATCAATATATTCCCACTAAAAACAAATATTTTTTCCCTCTCCTTTTCAATATATATTACATTTTTCTCTCTCCTTCACTCACAACCACTTTCAATATATATTAAAAAATTATAGTGGGTGAACAGTGTCCCCCAAATATACAGATGAACAGTAATATTTTCTCTCTCCTCCACTCACAACCACTTTTTATACTCTTTACATTTTAAAAACCCCACACTCACAATATGATGCCTTGGATATGAATGCTCTAGGGGTGTTGTATGTGTTTGTTCTTGGTGATTGCAATAATTATGGTGTTTAGAAGTCAAAGTTTGAGTTCATTGGCACGAGTCGACAAATTTATTTTATATCTTCATGCCCTACTTGATGTGTTTATCACTTCTTTTTCACTTCTTTCACCTTTTTTTACTTTTATTTTTCAAATTTATGTATTTCCTTTTAATCTTGTCTTTTTTTTTCTTTTACTTTTTTTAATGTCTAACTTACAGAAATAAAAGAAAAATGATACAAGTATTATTAAAATGATCTAATCCACCGTTAAAATCATATGTGACATTTGATTTCCAATTTGTCTCTCTCAAGGTCTATTGTCCTGATTTTTTTCATTATTAAGATTAAGAAGGAAGTTGATATGTAGAATTAATACCAACAAACAATTAATCCACAAAAATAATAACAAGTATATAAATTGTAATATACATTTATAATAAGTTTAAGAATTAACCTGGAAGCCGAATTAATTAACTTGTGCTTATGATTAAAAAATATAAACCAGTAATTTAATATATATTAAAGAGTCGGTGGACCTTTGTCTTTAAGTCCCTAACTTTTGCAAAACTACACATATAACCCTTACATTTTTATCATCTTTCAACTTTTAAATAACCACCAAAAGTTACAATTCTAACTCTTATACTTTTAATTCTTTCATTTCACACTCTCAAACAAAGTTACACCACAATGAGCGATTCATATTCTTTTTTTTTTATCCATATCTAATGACATTAATGTCATGAACGTACTGTATATAACAAAGTCAAACACGTGTAATGTCGCGTGTGGGCATCACCGTTAATCTCATCACCGTACACTGTAACCGCAATGCTTATATAGGCTACATAGAGTTAGATCGGATATGTCAAAACATGTGTTTTTATATAGTTAACGAATCACATAACGTGCCACAAGCTATAAACAACTAAGGTGTCGCCACCGTAATGCGCGTCGTATGGCAGTTTTAACGTACCTGTCGTTTTAAATTCACGTTTCAACGTAAACGACTCACGTTTTGACATAAATTTTTCTCTCAAATGAGTCTGGTAAAAAATAAGACGTTTTATACTTATTTTGTGTACGTTCGTAAACTGTGTTCGAAAGCGAGTCGGGTCAAATATAATGCGTGTTCATTCGACGAAGACGTAAAATTATTTTTTTGGATAAAGAGTCAAGTCAAATATACACTATAAATGCAAGTTATTATAACTTTCGATGCCGCCGCAACGCGCGGCATGTCAATATCGTAGTTTTTTTGGATAAGAAATTAATCAAATCCAGTGCCATGATTGGCTTGTTGCTATATTCCAGATTTCCACCAGATCTATGGCGTAGCCCACCTCATAGGGTATGACCATATGAATATATAATGTGGGTTATTATAAGCCCAAATAGTTTTGCAAAGATTGAAATGGTTCACTTTAAACTATATGTTTAATGTTCAAATAGAGAAAGCCCAATAATTATATAAATATAAGCAATACATGAGTTTGTTAAACTAGCACATTCTTATATAATTATAACCAACACATATACAAACAACACGCCAACACATGAATTTGTATAACCAGCACATTAATTTAAAACTTCTTCCATGATTTTAGAAATTTTTAGAACCAAGTCTAAATTAACATACAAAAATACCCTTCACATATGAATTAGGGGAAGACATATGACAGATTATGAATGGTTTCTACTGTTTTTATATAAAATAGAGTTTGAATATTATATTTATTTCTATATTTTGTGAGAATATGTCACTTTATATTAAAATCTTGATCAAAATCTTCGATTGTTGGATTTTATTATTCCATCATTTTTTTGAACGGCAAATTTGGATCACTGACGGACTACTGGAGTATCATCGTGCCACCAACGGAACCATCCGATCATATCCATCTCCACTAGGCATAATGCCTATACACCAATTCAGGAGGAAACCCAATAAATATGGGAAAAACCCCCTTGTGGGAATCAAACCCAGAACCAATTGGTCACAAAGTCTTATCCCACCACCAAAATACCACTAGGCTATAAAGCCATGGGCTTCCATCATATTAGTAAAGGAGTTCTAAATATTCCAATGATTATCTAAATATTACAAAAGCACTCATATCTTCACGTTGAACTACATGTTCCTCCAATCTACCAGACTAATCAGTTTAAACAGGCATTGAGGCTACAGGGTGTGGTATAAGGCCGGAGGGTGTGGAGGGCGCTACCCCTGCCACCTCACCAACGACAGCGCTGGTGGGGCGCCACCGTCCATACCCACCGATTTAAGGGGGCGCCATGGTGGTTTCGCCAACATGGTAACGAAGAAGATTTGGCAGGATCGAGGGGTGATTAGTTGCAGGTGAGGGCGCTATAGTTTGAAGAGGGGCTTTATCCCATACCCCGCAAGTTAAGAGAATGCGTGATAAAGCCCCCTGGCTGACGTGGATCTGATGTGGCGTGATAAAGCCCCTAGGGGCTTTATCCCACACCCCATAGCCTAAAGCCCCTAGGGGCTTTATCACGCCACCTCAGTGACACCTCACAACCACGTCACACAGGGGGCTTTAAAACCACTTACTTTAACTTACATGCAATAGTTTAAAGCCCTCATTATCATTACCTAATTATTTTTTTATTTAAATTTAAACATTATTTAATTTTGATATATTAATTTGGAACTCATAATTGAAATAAAAATAAAAATAAAATGCCACAATTTAAATAAAAAAATACAATGTCTTAATTTAAATAAAAAAATACAGTGTCACTAAAAAATCACTCGTCGTCTTTGTCGTCTCCTCCTTGTTCACGATAAAACCATAGGTGCTCAGTCAGGTCAGCTCGAAGGTTATGGCGTGTGTCCCTGTCACGTATCCTCGCTTGGATAACTTCTTTTTCAGCATATGTGAGTAGTGGGTTCGTCGGTTGGTTACCTTTATCATAACTTTCTCCACAAACGCTCTGCCCGAGTCCTCCAATATCATGTTATGCAAGATGATGCACGTATACACGACGTTTCTCATTTTACTTTTTTCAAGTATCCTAGACGGCTGGGTAATGATAGACCCCCTCTTTTTTTAACACACCGAAAGCCCGTTCGGTATCTTTTTTTACTGACTCTTGTTTCTTCTTGTAACACTGATGACTGTCGTCAGAGTCAATAAAAAACCTAATTAAACTACTGTCATGGGTGAAATTCTGAGCCCATATCCTGGATAATATCTTAAATTATATCTTGACTATATGATAAATGTTCATACTCAGGGTGCTGACTCAGGATATTGGTAACATCCTGGCATGGTATCCTGAGGATTACTAACGGATTATGTGCAGGAGTACGAGTTCAAGGTTGCAACGTTCGTGAAGACCTCTTCCCCTGAAGACTCGATCCAAGTTGTTCGAAGAAAGACGTTGAGGCCGCTTTACTTGGTCTCCAACGTTAACTAGGGAATATTCGCTGGCATCCCCCATTTGTAGGAGATTTTGTTTTCATTTCTTAGCTATAAATAGACGGATAAACCAGATCAAATAGGACATCCCACTCACTACTCTCGAACTCTTCTACTCTTTCTCTAGCAACTCTCACTTTCTGAAAGCATTGTAACAATTAGTAGCGATCTGGTCAATATCCTGCACTGTATCCTGACATTTGAAGTAATAAGAAGAACAAGGTAGCTGCGATTGTCAGCTCTCGAGGTTTTGTGCCGGCGATCTAGATTGGTTAAGGGCTTTCCTCGTACATCTCGTGTCACCTTTTACTTTTTTGCTAATTGTTTGATCATAGATATAGCTCGATATCCTGAGCTATATCCTGAACACTGTCTTTTGCAAACAACTAAACCAGGATATTTTCAATTCACATTCTTAGCTGTAACATTTCTGTTTGACGCACTAAAATAAAATATCTGAAACTTATATTACTAACGAATATGTAATGAGTAAGATAACCATTAGAAATATGAGGTATCTAGACGAGCATATACTTTTATAAGAACCGTTTTAATATAATGGCAAAAATATATTGTATTTGGTCATGCTCCGTTTTATTTTATTTTATTTAAAATTCAGGTTGAAACGTAGAAAAAAAAGTACATTCTAACTACGTACTCGTAATTTTATAAACCACTATATTTTAAAAGTTATGGGATCAAAACAAGAATTGAGTTAAATTAATTATACTATTATTATTAAAAAAAAACGAGATTTACATACCAAAATTTAGATATTATATAATTGGATTATCGGGGGCATGTGTTGATGCATAAATTAAAATATATTATACGCATACATAAATTAGAAAATATCTCATTTAAATTGTGTATTAATACATGTATATAAAAACATGGGTAGTAGCTAGATATGAATAAAATAACAATATATAAAACTAATAGTATATATTGTATTCATGTACATACACACGTTGAAAGAATAATTGATGTTGAAGGAGCTTTTGACAAGTGCCATTCTCCTAGTGAAAACAATTTTAGTAACTACATGTGGATGCATGACTGTCAGAAATTGATAGGCTAAACAAAAGGATTTTTTTTTGGAAGGTGACTTTCTATGTACTGGACCTATTGGTCACCGGGTTCATGTCGAAGACAATCCCCCGTCAGCCCCGCACTCTCGGACGCGATGTTCGATCGGGCCCCGGCCGCCGCGCAAGCTGACTTCCGCCCGGAAACCATACTGCCCCCACACGAGAGACTCGCTGGGGTAACAGCTGGGTAAAACCGGGTTGCCCTCAAGACCGCACCATGCCTCGGTAGGATACGATCCATCATTGGGACGTCCCACCCCTCGTATGCAACACCCGGGAGTCGAACCGGCGACCTCCAAGGAGGAAGCCGGCCCAACCCAAACCACATGGGGATGCCGGTTGAGCTAGGAGGTGGGATTTAGGCTACACAAAAGGATACATATCTACTTTATTATTGATTTATTTTCTTTAAATCATAAATAAAAGAATATAGCCATCTCATCCATCTATATATATAGACCTCGCTTTCTTCCAACAGAAGAAATATAACCACCTTTTTATATAAAGCATTTTATAAAGATCTAGTTAGATGGGAACTGTGTGGTGACGAGGTTGTTTACGGAAACGGTGTTTGGTTAATACAGACTTTGCTTGTGAAAGATTACCAGGTGAATACATTTAACTACTTTTAAAAATTATTATATATAGCATGAGTTGTGTTAAATATATTTTTGCATATGGTATTCTATGATAACATTCAGATTATAAGTGCACATATAGTTTGATCAAATTGTAGACGTGTTACAAACCGTAAAACCGGGCACGAAGTTCGGTAGGAAAAATACGTAAAACCGGGCACGAAGTTCGGTAGTAAAACGGGCGGGGAGCTCGCTGAATGTGTAGATTACTAGTATATTTTAATATCTTTAATACCACTTATGCTAAAAATGGTTTAGTGTCGGTTAAATGTTATTCGCCAGCTTTTCGCTGACGTATTATTTTCAAAACGTTTTCAAGTAATCAGGAATAGTTATGAATAGCAAGACTAGTGCTGAAAGGAGGACGATTCCCTAGGCACAGAAGAAACTTGTGGCTAAAATATTTTCTGAAATTGTCATTAGACAGAAAGTTTGATTACCATATGTAATAAACGTTTTGTATGGAAAATGGATGTTTAATTCCGTGTTTATAAAAAAATATGTTTGTTCAACTAAAAAGTTGTTTAAATAAATAAAAATAAATACAAATATTTTCCGCTGCGTATTTATCAAAACAGGTACCAACCGATTGGTCGCACGCCCGGGTGTCGTAAATCCAGGGTGTGACAGGTTGGTATCAGAGCCACAGGTTTTAGCGAACTAGATATTAGTTAGTGTCTAGGCTTTAACCGGACTAAGTATGATATATAGTAGGTAAGTATAGATACTTGTGTAAAGTATATGAAATATATGTATATAATAAATTAACGATAGGAAATGCTAATAAATTAGTTCAAGCCAACTGCAAACTGTTGAAAATGCAAAAGCCAAAATTGTGTCTGATATGTTTTCGTGTAAAAAAAAAATATATGAAATCCATAAATGATAGTATTATGTTTTTAGTTTCATCATATTATATGGATTAGTATATCATATTGTATGGATTCGTATTAAAAAGGTTTGAAATCGTACTTGAGACTTATGTGAATTATTACATTTGATCCGAATATTTTTGAATTTTATTATCCTCGTAGAAAATTTTAGAGTTTTAAAATTTAAACTGAATTTAAAGGATTTATTAGAATTTCCTTGATAATAAAATAAATAAATAATTAAATAAATAAAGAATATACGAGAGTAGCCTTATAAATATTTATAAGAAAATTATCTGTATGTAGAATATTGATGCATAATATTGCATGTTATGCAATATTCTATTATGCATACTTATTTAGGAATTAATATATGTGGTGTTTTTGAAACACTAAACATAGAATTAAGACACTTCTTGTTAAACATCTCATCTTAGAATGTCAAAGCCAGTGGAGGATAGTGGACCCTCACGAAACACGAGGGGACGCAAGAACAAAAGCATAGAAGTCAACGACTTTGTTGAACCCATCATCAATAAGGAAGAGGTCCAGCAAATGAAAAAAGCAAGGGATAGCAGACGCTATACCTACATTAATAGAAGCCATGAAGCAACAGGAATCGTCAGAACCCGAATATGCAAGTTCAAAACTAAAAAGAAAGGTGGAAGACTACCAAAGCTCAAATGAAGATAGGGACTCCGACAAAGATGAATATAGGAATAAAAAGATGAAACAGGAGGGATGTACGTACAGGGCATTTCAAGCTTGTAAGCCTGTAGAGTTTACTGGTAGTGAAGGGGCTGTTGCTGTTTTACGATGGTTGGAGAAAATGGAAGCTGTGTTAGCCATCAGTAAATGTGCTGACAAGGACAGGGTATTGTATACTACCAATTCGTTTAAAGATGAAGCACTAGAATGGTGGAACACAATTATTCAGACGAAGGGTAGGAAGAGAGCATATGGAATGAAGTGGGAAGATTTCTGTGAACTGGTGAAGCAGAAATTTTGTCCCATGCACGAGAAGGAGCAGATTGAAGAAAAGTTTATGAATCTTAGGATGGAGGGAGCGAAAGTTCGAGAATATACAAAGAGATTCTTTGATTATTCTCGATTGGTACCATACCTGGCAAAACCGGAATCAAACTTAATCCGACGCTATATTTGGGGTCTTGTTAGTGAAATCAGGGACACAGTGAAGGCTGCTATGCCTAGAACTATCGATTCGGCTGTGGAGTTGGCCGGGTTGCTAACAGATGGGATGGTGAGAACACAGGAGGAGAATAAAGAAAAGGAGGTGAAGAAGAAGGGTGATCAAGAGATGAAAAGAACTGACAAGAAGTCAGGACGAAAAGATTTTCAAATTCCTGAGTGCAAGATTTGCAAAAAGAGACATGTAGGGAGATGTAGGTTTGAGAAACTTAGTTTCTGCAACCATTGCAAGATCTCAGTACATACAACTGAAAATTGTTTCAAAAAGAAAGGATTTGGATGCTTCAATTGTGGTGAACAAGGACATTTCAAGTCTAATTGTCCAAAACTGAAACAATAGGGTGGAAATGAAGTTGGTAGAAATCAGGCTGGTAGAAATCAAGAAGGTGGAAGTGGAACTGGGGGAGCAAAGAAAGGGAATGCACGAGCGTTTACGCTAAACACTCGTGAAGCAGCTCAAGTACCGGACATGATTACCGGTACGTTCCTCGTAAATAATGTTTATGCTAGAGTTTTATTTGACTCAGGTGCAAATCAAAGTTTTATAGATTATAAGTTTTGTAGTCTATTAAACGAGCCCTTAGTTAAACTAGCACAAACATGTGTAGTTGAAACTGCTGAAGGAAACCCAACCAAGATTTCTGAAATCCTAGAGAACGTTAAGATAACTCTTCTAGGACACGTCATACCTGCGAAATTGTTGCCAATGACATTAGCAGGCTTCGATATCGTACTTGGAATGGACTGGTTAGCGTCTAACCAGGCTCGAATCCTCTGTGACAAGAAAGCCATCGAACTTCGAGTGTCGAATGGAGAGAAGATAACCGTTTATGGCGATAAGTTAACTACGCCGATTAGAATCATCTCAGTAATGAAAGCAACAAAGTATACAAGGAAAGGATGCTTAGCATACCTAATTTCTTTATCAGCCGATAATAAAGAAAAGAAAATTGAAGATGTACCAGTCGTGGCAGAGTATGCAGATGTGTTTCCTGAAGAATTACCAGGACTACCACCAGATCGTGAGGTGGAATTCAAAATAAATCTAGTACTGGTGTCACACCCTGGCTTTGCGGAAGCGTAGTTATTTTGGTGTGACTTCTTAATACCATAGCTTAATCATAACAAGCTATATGAAATAAAAACCATGCAAGATCATCCATTAAAATAAGTTTGAAGAGTAAAGAACCACAACATTGTCTTAACGGATATCACATCCTAACAAACATAAACAGTGTTCAAAAGACACAACACCAATAAGAAATAAACACAGTTTAAGAACTGTGACTCGTCCAGGAAAAAGTCACATCCCTTAAACTCGGATGACCTCGAGACTAATGCAGCGGGAAAACGTGTCATACCGCGCCAGATCCTTTAATTCCCTGAAATACATGTAAGTTGAAAAATCAACAATAATGTCACCCTCCAGTAGTGGTGCATCAGCAGGGTGATCATCAATGGGTAGGTCAGCAATCACAGGATCAATGGGCATGCCAGCATGAACAGGGTCATGCTCAAACACTGGGTCAGGAGCAGCTACTGGCTCAAGGGCCATGGCAGGCTCGGGATCAACGAACTCCATATCAAAATATGCATGATCAGCGAATGCAGGGTCAACTGGGTCTACTGGGTCAACCATAGGCTGATCCAAGTGGATGAACTCTATCTCCTGGTCCGGGTCAAATCCAGGGGGAAAAACAGGGTCTGAATCCTCATCGAGGTCGTGATCGAAAGCAAATCTAGGAGCAGAGACAGCAGATGATGCCCTGTCAGGATCTGAGCCGTGTGAATAGTGCTGTGCGCTCCGAGTGTGTGACGGTGCGGAGGCCACAGACTCGAAGGAGTCTGGAGCGGGTGAGTGTGCAGGTGACTCCCCAGTTGGAGCATCTGCGAGTAACAAAAGACCACCGTCAGCTAGAAGGGCCTCGCCCTCAACATCGTCCTCCAGGGGCTCATCATCAAACAGATCGACGTCGTCGTCAACGTCGGCGTCGAGGAGCATATCGTAAGCAGGATAAACGGCCAAAGGTATGGGAGCAGGGATCTCTACGAGTGGTAGGTACCCAGCAAAAGGGCCATCAGCGGGCTCATCGACAGCGTCGGGCAGCGCAAAGGGCTGAAAGTCGTCCTCGTCTGTGCTGGTAACATCTGATGTGTGGACCTCGTGCTCTGAAGACTCTAAGTCGTCTGATACTATGGGTCTAGGGCCCGTGGTGTCCGAATCACCTGTGCCGGGCGAGTCCATGGTGTCTGTAACACAAACACAAATATGTACAAATAATCAATCATACAATCAGATAAGCACATTAGTCACCAAGTAAGCAATCAAATAATTCTCCTAGTCCCACTAGCCTCCCAGCCTCTCAGACTGCTCTTCCTAGCCAAATTCTCCCAGCCTCTCAGACTGCTCTTCCTAGTCCCACTAGCCTATTCTCCCAGCCTCTCAGACTGACTCCCTAGTACCACTAGACAACTACCTCGGTTTCCTAGACCGAGCCTCGGTCTTCCAGACCAAGCCTCAGCCTCCCAGACTGAGCCTATAAATAATAAATTAATGTGCTCAACATTTGTTTGTAAAAAGTTTTGGATCTGGACTTGAGTGGTATGCAGTGTAAAAATGTTTTCGTGAGAGCCCTAGTGATCATAGTCTAGACTCGAGAAGGAATCCTAGTTCGCTATGATCAGAGCTCTGATACCAAGCTGTCACACCCTGGCTTTGCGGAAGCGTGGTTATTTTGGTGTGACTTCTTAATACCATAGCTTAATCATAACAAGCTATATGAAATAAAAACCATGCAAGATCATCCATTAAAATAAGTTTGAAGAGTAAAGAACCACAACATTGTCTTAACGGATATCACATCCTAACAAACATAAACAGTGTTCAAAAGACACAACACCAACAAGAAATAAACACAGTTTAAGAACTGTGACTCGTCCAGGAAAAAGTCACATCCCTTAAACTCGGATGACCTCGAGACTAATGCAGCGGGAAAACGTGTCATACCGCGCCAGATCCTTTAATTCCCTGAAATACATGTAAGTTGAAAAATCAACAATAATGTTGAGCGAGTTCATGTGTAAGTGAGTAAATAAACCTTTGTATGTATAAAAACCCTGGTATGTAGCAAATAAGGAAAAAGAGATCACCAATGGTTTGCAAGGCCATTGATATGTGTGAAGTGCAAGTAGGAAGACTCAAACCTAGCAGATTTACGCGTTGGGTACAAAGTCACCCCGAGGTCCGTTCTGTTTGGGCCTGGGGCTGGGCTCGCTACACCCAGATAGATCTACCGCTCCTGCCCCTCGGTCCTACCCTGAGGATTAATGGCCTCAAGTTTCCGCCTACCCACTCACATGATCTGAATAATAACCCTCCTTACGCTAACCATACCATGTAAGAATTATTCGTAATCATAGTAACATGTATTTCACCCCCGCAGTTTAGAAAACTGAAAACAGTTAGAGAAAAGGGGGACATGAACTCACAGTGGTGCGTCTCTACCAAGTATATCTCCTGATCAAGCAGCTGTGCGACGACCTACACGTACTAACTCTATTAGACGGACGGCCATGCCTTAGCTTAAGGTTTAAGTTTTTGGGAAATAGTTAGACAACTATTTCGTGTTTATATTTTTGTAAATACTTGGTAATTATTCTCCTTCCCAAGGATGGGGGATTTAATACATGCGTGTTCGTAAAATTCGAAATACATTATTAAGTCTCACTTAATATATTTTATTTCTTACTTCAAAATATAAATATTCTTCCCAAAATAATACTTCGACAAAAATACGCGCTCATAAATATTTTCTTAAAATGCGTAAGTTACGTTTTAAAGATCAGGAGGTAATAATTACACCGTTGTAACTTATTATTTATTATGAAGGTGTTTGTATTATTTTTGGAATCGTTAACATTCGGTAATATTATTTTTACTCTAAAAATAATATTCGTATATTTCACAAACTAATCATAAACATTTTACAAGTGATGCTATGAAAAATATATATTCTAAATATATATATTTCAGGTTTTATTTTGTGAAAATCCCACCTCCGACACTTAGAAATTTTGTAAACAGAATCATGGCGAAATTTGCGTCCTTGAAAACAAGTCAAAAATATATTTCTAACACTTGTGATGAAAATATTTTCAAGTGTTAGGTTTTTGGAAAAATTTCGCCAGAGTTTCCCCTGTAACTGGAGGTGGCCAGGCTTTCAAGCGTATCATTTTCTTTTAAAATCCAATCAACAATTTCCTCAATCAACAATAAACAATATTCAACTAGTTAAAATAGATATAATCGCAGAAATACATGAACTTGTGGTTTTTCCAAAGTTTCCCCTGTAACTGGAGGTGGCCACGCTTTCAAGCGTATCATTTTCTTTTAAAATCCAATCAACAATTTCCTCAATCAACAATAAACAATATTCAACTAGTTAAAATAGATATAATCGCAGAAATACATGAACTTGTGGTTTTTCCAAAATATGTAGTATCTTTCCATTTTTTATAGTGGATCTTTGTATAGATCAATTCGGTTACTTGAAAGTCTTGTTTTTAAAGAAGTTACATCTTTACAACTTCCTGTCAACATTTACAAAAATAGTTCCTTTGTCAAAATTTTTGTGTTACACAAGTGTCTACACACTTGTGTGTTTACAAAATCATTCTTGTTTATGAAAGATCCGTCTTTAAAAGTATGTTTTCTCTTGACACGTGGTCCTTTGAAAATACCGTTTGTAGATCCGTAGATCTACTAGTTTTAAACACTATTTCGTAAGTAAAGTCGATTTTACACAAGTTCATGTTTAGTGTGTGGTAGAGTTTCATCATTTAACCCTTTGTACACTTAAACAAACTCTATGCCATGATTCTTGATCATGACTAATCCGGGTTAGATGATGATCCGAGCTACCACAACATAGATCGGCCCTAATTAGTTACACAAAACAAGTCTTACAAGATTTACACAACCCTTGTGCTATTAACCAACATTTTTAACATTTTAGTAGACTTTTACATATCATCTTGTAAGTTCATGAGTTTTAACCGTCATATATTATTTTAACCACTTTAAAATAGATCGAGAGTGTGTTTAAAGCCACTTACTACTAGCTCGAGGCTAGGGAAGAAACTAGTCGAAAAATGCGTGGATAAAAGCAATGGGGTGAGGTCCTTCACGTTCCGAATGCACCAAGCTTCCTTATGTGAGATCCTTAACACTTGTAAACCCTTGGAACTTGCAAGATCAAAACCGAAAATGGATGGATGGTTGTGGGGTGCTCTCGGCCGAGAACCAAAGAGAGAGGGAGAGAGTGTGTGTTGGTAAGTTGAGTGTGTGAAGGTTATGTTGGTTTAAGCTTGGTTCTTATAGACAAAACTCAAGATCATTAACCATTGGATCATATGTCTAATTGATATTAGACAAGAGTGATTATTTTAATCATAAATAGGACAAGGGTGTCCCCCTAGGGGACGAGTTCGGTTGAGGGGGGGGGGGTCTCCTAGTTAGATTTCAACCATTAGTTAGCCATTTAGTTAGGTTAGTTAAGTTAAGTAGGAACTTAATCCGGTTACTAATGTGTTATGCATTACAGTGGGTGTTAGGGTATTCGGGGACCCTAACTGGCTCAGAAAAAGATAAACAATGTTATTGGCAATATTTTTATGTTCCGGGTAAAGTCCGGTTGTTCGGTTGGATAGAGATCCGTTAAAGTGCTTAACAAAGCTTTAAAGTGTCGTTATTATTATTTTTAGTGACACAACTTATTCCCGACACTTTGGAAAGTGTCTAGTAACATTTTTCTCATGTTTTGGCACTTTATTAGTTAGCTAGATGCTGAATTTTAATTAAAGTGCTGAATTTTGTACTTAGAGTACGTTTTAGGCACATCCGGTCACTGTAATTATCTCCTAGTGACGCAGTTCTACAACCCTTATATCCCTACACTCTCTACTAGTGTAGCAAACTATCTCTGGCTCTTACAGGCCTTAGAGGCAGTACCTGCCTGGTGCTGGCTATAACAGCACGTTTAGTAGGTTATCCGTTATTGTGCTACTGTGCTTTTGTGCATCACGGTTGTCACTACAGTTCTGTATGTAAATAGTAGAGTGACAGCAAATAAGGTGTGATGCAAGTAAGTACATGTATCAGTATTCAAGTAGCAGTTTATCCACAATTTCAAGTAAGCATAGTAATTAAGCAGTAATTATATATTAATTAAGTCGTACGGATACCTGGTTTAGTGAGGGTTGTCACATTCTCCCCCCGTTAGAAAAATTTGTCCCGAAATTTTAAGTTCTGCTTCTAGAAGCAGGGTTCTTGGGAAATAGGTGGGGGTATTTCTCTTTCATCCGGTCCTCTCGCTCCCAGGTGTATTCAGGACCATGTCTGGCATTCCAACGAACCTTGACGAGCTTGACACTGCTACGGCGGGTCTTGTTTACTTTCCAATCCGTAACCTCAACAGGTTCTTCAACGAAATGGAGCGTGTCGTCAACATGAATCTCGTCGGTGGGAATGACAACGGTATCTTGAGTTGGACTTTTCTTCTGGTTGGATACATGAAATGTATCGTGAACTCCATTCAGTTCAGCAGGTAAGTCCAGCTTGTATGCTACTAGCCCTATTCTTTCCAAAATTCTGAAAGGGCCAATGTAACGCGGATTCAACTTCCCACGCTTTCCGAAGCGTGCGACACCCTTCCAGGGTGAAACTTTCAATAAAACCATATCTCCAACTTGGAATTCCAAATGTTTCCAGTTTGGATCTGCATAGGCTTTCTGTCTTTCGCGAGCTGCTTCGATGCGTTTTCGAATCTGCGCAATCTTGTCTGTCGTCTCTTGCACGATTTCGGGACCAACAAGCTGCCTATCACCTGCGTCAGCCCATCATAGGGGTGATCGACACTTGCGTCCGTAAAGAGCTTCAAATGGCGCGGCTCCAATACTGGTGTGGTAGCTGTTGTTGTATGAAAATTCGACCAGTGGCAAATGCTTATCCCAGCTACCGCCCAAATCCATAACACATGCTCTCAGCATATCTTCCAAGGTCTGAATAGTCCGCTCGCTTTGACCGTCGGTCTGAGGGTGAAATGCAGTGCTCAGATTTAATTATGAGCCAAAAGCTTCTTGGAAGGATTGCCAAATCCTTGATATGAAACGTCCATCTCTATCAGAGATGATCGAGAGAGGCACTCCATGACGTGCGACGATCTCTCGCATGTATATTTCTGCCAGTTTGCTGGTGTTATCCTTCTCTTTGATTGGCAGAAAGTGTGCGGACTTTGTTAGGCGGTCAACTATCACCCAAATAGTGTCATGACCTCTTTGCGTTCTTGGCAACTTTGTAATAAAATCCATGGAGATTTGTTCCCATTTCCACTTGGGAATCTCAGGTTGTTGCAGAAGTCCAGAAGGCTTTTAGTATTCTGCTTTCACCTTAGCACACGTTAGACACTTGCTCACATAAACAGCAACATCGCCCTTCATCCTAGGCCACCAATAGTAATCCTTGAGATCTTGGTACATCTTATCCGCTCCTGGATGGATAGAGTACCGCGATTTGTGAGCTTCATAAAAAACAACTTTCCTTAAACCACCAAACAGAGGAACCCAAATCCTTTTCTCAAAACATAACGTTCCTTCCTCGTTTGGCACCAATAGCTTCTCCATCCCACGGGGATATTCTTCTTCAAGATTTCTTTCCTTAAGAGCTTCTTTCTGCGCGGCACGAATGCGCAAGGAAAGATCGGTTTGGATAATCATTTCTAAAGCCCTAACCCTTATGGGCTTGATCCTCTCTTTTCGACTTAGGGCGTCGGCAACCACATTCGCCTTCCCTGGATGATACTTTATCTCGCAATCGTAATCATTTAACAACTCAACCCATCGTCTTTGTCTCATATTCAACTCCTTCTGGTTGAATATGTGTTGTAGGCTCTTATGATCTGTAAAAATTGTACATTTCGTACCATATAGGTAGTGTCTCCAGATCTTTAAAGCAAATATCACTGCGCCTAGCTCCAAATCGTGCGTGGTATAGTTCTTCTCATGCACCTTCAACTGACGTGATGCGTAAGCAATAACCTTCTGGCGTTGCATCAACACGCAACCCAATCCTTGACGCGAGGCGTCACAGTATACCACGAAATCGTCAGTACCTTCCGGTAGTGCTAGGATTGGCGCATTGCAGAGCTTATCCTTCAACAGCTGAAACGCTTCTTCCTGGTTGATTCCCCAATCAAACTTCTTATCTTTCTGGGTGAGGAGCGTCAATGGTTGAGCGATCTTCAAAAAATCCTCAATGAACCTTCGATAGTAGCCAGCCAAACCCAAGAATTGTCGAATCTCGGTTGGCGTCTTTGGCGTTTCCCAATTCTTGATCGCTTCGATCTTGGTTGGATCCACATGGATTCCATCTCCATTTACCACATGTCCAAGAAATTGGACTTCACGTAGCCAAAATTCGCACTTAGAGAATTTGGCATACAGCTGTTCTTTCTTCAGCAGCTCCAAAATAGCTCTTAGATGCTGTTCGTGCTCAGCCTTTGTCCTTGAATAAATCAAGATGTCGTCGATAAACACAATCACGAACTTATCCAAGTACGGCTTGTAAACTCTATTCATCAAATCCATAAAGACTGCAGGTGCGTTTGTCAACCCAAACGGCATAACAAGGAACTCGTAGTGTCCATAACGAGTTCTGAAGGCTGTCTTCGGGATACTCTCCTCTTGTATCCTTAACTGATGGTATCCAGATCGCAAATCGATCTTTGAGTAAAAGCTTGAACCTTGCAGTTGATCAAACAGATCATCAATTCTTGGCAGAGGATATCTATTCTTGATCGTCAGCTTGTTCAGCTCCCGGTAGTCTATGCACATTCGAAAACTACCGTCCTTCTTTTTGACAAACAGGACCGGAGCTCCCCAAGGCGAGAAGCTTGGTCGGATAAATCCCTTGTCTAACAACTCTTGAAGTTGTGTCGACAATTCTTGCATCTCAGACGGGGCAAGTCTATAAGGTGCCTTAGCCACAGGCGCGGCGCCTGGGACTAAATCGATGTGAAACTCCACTTGCCTCTGAGGCGGCAGTCCAGGCAAGTCCTCCGGGAAGACTTCCGGATACTCCCTCACGACAGGGATGTCTTCGATCTTCGGTTCTGCAACTTTCTTGTCTTCAATGTGTGCCAGGAAGGCAGCACACCCTTTTTGCAAACACTTTCGCGCTTTGAGGCAGCTGATAATTCTTAACGGCGTATCGTGCTTTTCGCCATGTACCACAATTGTTTCGCCATCTTCGGTCGAGATACGAACGACCTTTTCATGACAAACAATTTCTGCCTTGTTGCTTGATAACCAATCCATTCCTACTACCACGTCAAAGCTCCCCAGCTGGACTGGTAGTAGCTCCAAAGTAAACTCACGTTCTCCCAACTCGATTGCACAACCTCTGATCACTTCATTGGCTTCTACTAACTTCCCATTAGCTAATTCGATTGAGTAGGGAATATCTAACTTACTAGCGGCTAACCCAAGCATATTCTTAAATTCTAACGATACGAAGCTATAGTCGGCACCAGTATCAAATAAAACGGATGCATAGCGTTGGTTTACAGGGAACGTACCAGTAACGACATTGGGATCCTGGCGCGCTTCCCTCGCTTCGATATTGAACACTCTTCCACGGGCTTGGTTCAACTCTGGGCAGTTCCTCTTAAAGTGCCCGATATCACCACAGTTAAAGCATCCAGGTCTTTGCCCGTTTCCACCTCCATTTCCAGCTTGGTTATTCCTTTGGTTATGATTCACAGCGCCCGCTTGATTCACATTGTTGCCTCGATTCCCATTACCTCCATTGTTTCCTTGTGGGCGATTTCCAATTCCGCCCCGGTTATTGTTTCTGTTTCCAAATCCTCCTTGGCCTCCCTGGCCAACAGTGGCCCAACAAGAATCCTTCAAGTGGCCAGGTTTCCCACACGCTTCACATACCTTCAAACCACATCGGCCAGAATGGTGATGCTGGCAGGTGTTGCACTTGGGCTGGGTGCCCATATATCCCTTTCCTTTCTTTCCACCACCAGCTGTAACCTGAGCTGGCGCGTTTGGCTCTCCTTTCTTAACAACACTACTAGTGCCTTGTTTGAAGTTTGAGAACATTCGTTTGTTACCTCCGGATGACTCGACGTGAGTCTCTTTCTTCTTCGTCTCGATCTCATCGAACTTGTTCAGGCGGATAGCCTCCTCAGTGAGAGCCACGCTCAAATCGATTGCCTCAGTAATTGTTGCAGGCTTGGAGGAGGTCACCATGCTTATGATTTGAGGAGCTAATCCCCAAATGAAGCGTTCAATCCGCTTGAATTCTGGAGTGACCATATAGGGTACCACATGCGACAGGTCGTGAAACCTCTGAACATATTCCGCGATCTTCGGACCTTCCATCTTCAAATGCCAGAACTCAGTTTCCAATCTTTGGATTTCAGCGCGGGAACAATACTTTTTGCGCATTAGTTCCTTCAGTTCGGTCCATGTTAGTGCGTAGGCAGCAGCTTCGCCAAGTGTCTGCACTTGCAAATTCCACCAAGATAGGGCTCCATCCAAAAATAGCCCAGAAATGTAGGTGACTTGCTGGTCTGGTGCACATTTGCTCATGCGGAGAACTGATTCAGTCTTCTCGGCCCAACGAACAAAAGCGACAGCACCTCCGGTGCCATCAAAGTTGACAGGCTTGCAGTCTAGAAACTGCTTGTAGGTGCACCCTGCACTTACGTTACAACATATGAATGGCATTAGCATCCTTGCTAGAGATATCCAATTAGATCATGGTATGTCTTAATGACTTAGTATTACCATGAGGTGGATTGTTGTTGCCATTGTTTTTTGAGCTACTTCCGCTGGGTCCTCCTTGCGAGGCGGCGTATTGCGCGATGGCAGCAGTGATGACTTGTTGGAGTTCTGCCTCATTGGTAGGCATCGGCGTTTGACGTCTCGGCGGCATCTTCTAAAAGATGGGTTCACGTCGGTCTGGCCATAATAAAGCGTACGTATATAATGATAGTAATAGTACATAACATCTCATGTTATAATCATATTAATCACACAACATCCCATGTTATAAGACATAAATAATCAATCAAAACATCACATATGATGAGAATACTGCGATTGCATTGCCAAAATCGGGACCACATGGTAGAGTGTACAAGTACATAATAGTGTCATACATCATCATCGACTAAGGGCTACATCACCCCAGTCCAAAAGAATATCAAATCAGTGTCAATACATCCCATATACATGATCAACAAAAGTCAGAATCAGAATGCAGTCTCCAAAAATGCGGTGTGGTCAGAGCAATCGCCGTCTTCTCACCAACGTCTACCCACGCTGTACTAAAGATGCCCTAATCTGATGGTGGTGGAGGAGGGGGAAAATGGGTGTAGAACAAACGTCGCAAATGGAGCCAGTCCTCCTCCATGGCTCTCTGGGTACGCAACCAAGAAGCAACATGCTGCTCAAGTGCCAAAAGGCGTGCAGCATAGTCAGGTAACAATGGTCGAGGGTGCTGCGAAGAAGCAGGGTGGGTCTGACCCTGACACTGGCACGGCGGTGGCTGAGCTCTCTCAAGCTCCTGAATACGCCGTGTGAGTGCCTCCTGCTGGACAACAAACGACATCAGAACGTCCTCAATAGAATACCCCATATGGAAAGGATGGTAGGGGTCGGTCGATGGCATAACAGACGGTGACGTCCAGAGAAACGGCTCGCTGGCTGGATCAAAAGGTGGCACAAAGAATGGTGGTGTAGGGGGAATAGCAGATGAAGACTGTGTCATAACTGGAATAGATGTCGGCACATGTCCAAAGGGATGAGCCGAGGAACCCTCTCTAGGTCGAGCTGGAGGTGTGTACTGTGCAAATGAAAAAGAGAAATCAACGTGACGTGCATCGGTGGTATGAGGAGGAATAGGTGGAAGCTCATAGGTGGAAGCTCATCATCCGCAGGAATCCACCCATGCTGGGCGTGCTCATCTCGTGGGTCAATCTGTGCCTCAAAAAGTCCTCGATCAAACTGTACAGGCATAGGGTCAAGGTGGGGTGCAACAAGAGGGTCAGCAGGTATATCAGCGATAAGTGGGGGATCAACATGATCAACAGCAATAACATGGTCACCCTCCAGTAGTGGTGCATCAGCAGGGTGATCATCAATGGGTAGGTCAGCAATCACAGGATCAATGGGCATGCCAGCATGAACAGGGTCATGCTCAAACACTGGGTCAGGAGCAGCTACTGGCTCAAGGGCCATGGCAGGCTCGGGATCAACGAACTCCATATCAAAATATGCATGATCAGCGAATGCAGGGTCAACTGGGTCTACTGGGTCAACCATAGGCTGATCCAAGTGGATGAACTCTATCTCCTGGTCCGGGTCAAATCCAGGGGGAAAAACAGGGTCTGAATCCTCATCGAGGTCGTGATCGAAAGCAAATCTAGGAGCAGAGACAGCAGATGATGCCCTGTCAGGATCTGAGCCGTGTGAATAGTGCTGTGCGCTCCGAGTGTGTGACGGTGCGGAGGCCACAGACTCGAAGGAGTCTGGAGCAGGTGAGTGTGCAGGTGACTCCCCAGTTGGAGCATCTGCGAGTAACAAAAGACCACCGTCAGCTAGAAGGGCCTCGCCCTCAACATCGTCCTCCAGGGGCTCATCATCAAACAGATCGACGTCGTCGTCAACGTCGGCGTCGAGGAGCATATCGTAAGCAGGATAAACGGCCAAAGGTATGGGAGCAGGGATCTCTACGAGTGGTAGGTACCCAGCAAAAGGGCCATCAGCGGGCTCATCGACAGCGTCGGGCAGCGCAAAGGGCTGAAAGTCGTCCTCGTCTGTGCTGGTAACATCTGATGTGTGGACCTCGTGCTCTGAAGACTCTAAGTCGTCTGATACTATGGGTCTAGGGCCCGTGGTGTCCGAATCACCTGTGCCGGGCGAGTCCATGGTGTCTGTAACACAAACACAAATATGTACAAATAATCAATCATACAATCAGATAAGCACATTAGTCACCAAGTAAGCAATCAAATAATTCTCCTAGTCCCACTAGCCTCCCAGCCTCTCAGACTGCTCTTCCTAGCCAAATTCTCCCAGCCTCTCAGACTGCTCTTCCTAGTCCCACTAGCCTATTCTCCCAGCCTCTCAGACTGACTCCCTAGTACCACTAGACAACTACCTCGGTTTCCTAGACCGAGCCTCGGTCTTCCAGACCAAGCCTCAGCCTCCCAGACTGAGCCTATAAATAATAAATAAATGTGCTCAACATTTGTTTGTAAAAAGTTTTGGATCTGGACTTGAGTGGTATGCAGTGTAAAAATGTTTTCGTGAGAGCCCTAGTGATCATAGTCTAGACTCGAGAAGGAATCCTAGTTCGCTATGATCAGAGCTCTGATACCAAGCTGTCACACCCTGGCTTTGCGGAAGCGTGGTTATTTTGGTGTGACTTCTTAATACCATAGCTTAATCATAACAAGCTATATGAAATAAAAACCATGCAAGATCATCCATTAAAATAAGTTTGAAGAGTAAAGAACCACAACATTGTCTTAACGGATATCACATCCTAACAAACATAAACAGTGTTCAAAAGACACAACACCAACAAGAAATAAACACAGTTTAAGAACTGTGACTCGTCCAGGAAAAAGTCACATCCCTTAAACTCGGATGACCTCGAGACTAATGCAGCGGGAAAACGTGTCATACCGCGCCAGATCCTTTAATTCCCTGAAATACATGTAAGTTGAAAAATCAACAATAATGTTGAGCGAGTTCATGTGTAAGTGAGTAAATAAACCTTTGTATGTATAAAAACCTTGGTATGTAGCAAATAAGGAAAAAGAGATCACCAATGGTTTGCAAGGCCATTGATATGTGTGAAGTGCAAGTAGGAAGACTCAAACCTAGCAGATTTACGCGTTGGGTACAAAGTCACCCCGAGGTCCGTTCTGTTTGGGCCTGGGGCTGGGCTCGCTACACCCAGATAGATCTACCGCTCCTGCCCCTCGGTCCTACCCTGAGGATTAATGGCCTCAAGTTTCCGCCTACCCACTCACATGATCCGAATAATAACCCTCCTTACGCTAACCATACCATGTAAGAATTATTCGTAATCATAGTAACATGTATTTCACCCCCGCAGTTTAGAAAACTGAAAACAGTTAGAGAAAAGGGGGACATGAACTCACAGTGGTGCGTCTCTACCAAGTATATCTCCTGATCAAGCAGCTGTGCGACGACCTACACGTACTAACTCTATTAGACGGACGACCGTGCCTTAGCTTAAGGTTTAAGTTTTTGGGAAATAGTTAGACAACTATTTCGTGTTTATATTTTTGTAAATACTTGGTAATTATTCTCCTTCCCAAGGATGGGGGATTTAGTACATGCGTGTTCGTAAAATTCGAAATACATTATTAAGTCTCACTTAATATATTTTATTTCTTACTTCAAAATATAAATATTCTTCCCAAAATAATACTTCGACAAAAATACGCGCTCATAAATATTTTCTTAAAATGCGTAAGTTACGTTTTAAAGATCAGGTGGTAATAATTACACCGTTGTAACTTATTATTTATTATGAAGGTGTTTGTATTATTTTTGGAATCGTTAACATTCGGTAATATTATTTTTACTCTAAAAATAATATTCGTATATTTCACAAACTAATCATAAACATTTTACAAGTGACGCTATGAAAAATATATATTCTAAATATATATATTTCAGGTTTTATTTTGTGAAAATCCCACCTCCGACACTTAGAAATTTTGTAAACAGAATTATGGCGAAATTTGCGTCCTTGAAAACAAGTCAAAAATATATTTCTAACACTTGTGATGAAAATATTTTCAAGTGTTAGGTTTTTGGAAAAATTTCGCCAGAGTTTCCCCTGTAACTGGAGGTGGCCACGCTTTCAAGCGTATCATTTTCTTTTAAAATCCAATCAACAATTTCCTCAATCAACAATAAACAATATTCAACTAGTTAAAATAGATATAATCGCAGAAATACATGAACTTGTGGTTTTTCCAAAATATGTAGTATCTTTCCATTATTTATAGTGGATCTTTGTATAGATCAATTCGGTTACTTGAAAGTCTTGTTTTTAAAGAAGTTACATCTTTACAACTTCCTCTCAACATTTACAAAAATAGTTCCTTTGTCAAAATTTTTGTGTTACACAAGTGTCTACACACTTGTGTGTTTACAAAATCATTCTTGTTTATGAAAGATCCGTCTTTAAAAGTATGTTTTCTCTTGACACGTGGTCCTTTGAAAATACCGTTTGTAGATCCGTAGATCTACTAGTTTTAAACACTATTTCGTAAGTAAAGTCGATTTTACACAAGTTCATGTTTAGTGTGTGGTAGAGTTTCATCATTTAACCCTTTGTACACTTAAACAAACTCTATGCCATGATTCTTGATCATGACTAATCCGGGTTAGATGATGATCCGAGCTACCACAACATAGATCGGCCCTAATTAGTTACACAAAACAAGTCTTACAAGATTTACACAACCCTTGTGCTATTAACCAACATTTTTAACATTTTAGTAGACTTTTACATATCATCTTGTAAGTTCATGAGTTTTAACCGTCATATATTATTTTAACCACTTTAAAATAGATCGAGAGTGTGTTTAAAGCCACTTACTACTAGCTCGAGGCTAGGGAAGAAACTAGTCGAAAAATGCGTGGATAAAAGCAATGGGGTGAGGTCCTTCACGTTCCGAATGCACCAAGCTTCCTTATGTGAGATCCTTAACACTTGTAAACCCTTGGAACTTGCAAGATCAAAACCGAAAATGGATGGATGGTTGTGGGGTGCTCTCGGCCGAGAACCAAAGAGAGAGGGAGAGAGTGTGTGTTGGTAAGTTGAGTGTGTGAAGGTTATGTTGGTTTAAGCTTGGTTCTTATAGACAAAACTCAAGATCATTAACCATTGGATCATATGTCTAATTGATATTAGACAAGAGTGATTATTTTAATCATAAATAGGACAAGGGTGTCCCCCTAGGGGACGAGTTCGGTTGAGGGGGGGGGGGGTCTCCTAGTTAGATTTCAACCATTAGTTAGCCATTTAGTTAGGTTAGTTAAGTTAAGTAGGAACTTAATCCGGTTACTAATGTGTTATGCATTACAGTGGGTGTTAGGGTATTCGGGGACCCTAACTGGCTCAGAAAAAGATAAACAATGTTATTGGCAATATTTTTATGTTCCGGGTAAAGTCCGGTTGTTCGGTTGGATAGAGATCCGTTAAAGTGCTTAACAAAGCTTTAAAGTGTCGTTATTATTATTTTTAGTGACACAACTTATTCCCGACACTTTGGAAAGTGTCTAGTAACATTTTTATCATGTTTTGGCACTTTATTAGTTAGCTAGATGCTGAATTTTAATTAAAGTGCTGAATTTTGTACTTAGAGTACGTTTTAGGCACATCCGGTCACTGTAATTATCTCCTAGTGACGCAGTTCTACAACCCTTATATCCCTACACTCTCTACTAGTGTAGCAAACTATCTCTGGCTCTTACAGGCCTTAGAGGCAGTACCTGCCTGGTGCTGGCTATAACAGCACGTTTAGTAGGTTATCCGTTATTGTGCTACTGTGCTTTTGTGCATCACGGTTGTCACTACAGTTCTGTATGTAAATAGTAGAGTGACAGCAAATAAGGTGTGATGCAAGTAAGTACATGTATCAGTATTCAAGTAGCAGTTTATCCACAATTTCAAGTAAGCACAGTAATTAAGCAGTAATTATATATTAATTAAGTCGTACGGATACCTGGTTTAGTGAGGGTTGTCACAACTGGGTACCTCACCAATTGCTAAGTCTCCCTACCGTCTGGCACCAACTGAGATGCAAGAGTTGAAGAAGTAGTTAGATGAGCTGTTAGAGAAAGGTTTTATCAGACCGAGTTCTTCGCCATGGGGAGCTCCAATCCTGTTTGTAAAGAAAAAGGACGGATCAATGCGTATGTGCATTGATTACCGCGAATTGAACAAAGTAACTATCAAGAATCGATATCCGCTTCCAAGAATCGATGACTTGTTCGACCAGTTACAAGGAGCTTGTTATTTTTCGAAGATAGACCTTCGTTCAGGCTATCATCAGTTGAAGGTTCAGGAAGAAGATATTCCTAAAACAACTTTCAGAACAAGATATGGACATTATGAGTTCACTGTTATGCCATTTGGACTCACTAATGCTCCAGCCGCGTTCATGGATATGATGAACCGGATTTGCAAACCATATTTAGATAAATTTGTTATCGTTTTCATTGACGATATACTTATTTATTCAAAAAATCAAGAACATCATGAAAATCATCTCAGGGTGTTACTTGAATTATTAAGAAACGAGAATTTGTACGCTAAATTCTCGAAGTGCGAGTTTTGGCTTCCTGAAGTACAATTTCTTGGCCATGTTATAAATGCAAATGGTATTCAAGTAGACCCGGCAAAAATAGAATCTATTGCTAAATGGGAGATTCCAAAATCACCAACCGAAGTTCGTAGTTTCCTTGGTTTGGCAGGATATTACCGCCGATTTATCCAGGACTTCTCCCGAATTGCTGTTCCCTTGACATCTTTGACACGCAAGTCGGTTAAATTTGAATGGGGACCAAAGCAAAACGAAGCGTTTGAAACATTAAAGAAAAAGTTAACGAATGCACCCATCTTAGCCTTGCCAGAAGGTATAGAAGACTTTGTTGTTTATTGTGTTGCTTCACACACTGGCATGGGTTGTGTGTTAATGCAACGAAACAAAGTTTTTGCTTATGCATCACGTCAACTAAAGACTCATGAGAAGAACTATACGACTCATGATTTAGAGTTGGGCGCCATAATATTTGCTCTAAAGTTATGGAGGCATTATCTCTATGGAGTCAAGTTCACAGTTTACACTGACCACAAAAGTTTGAAATATATCTTTGGTCAGAAAGAACTTATGTCACACCCCGATATTTCCACGTATTACCGGTGGGCCCGGTGGGGAGTATCGTGACGTAATTGATATCATCATAGTCAAACAACACAATTTAACGCACAGCGGAAGCAAAAGATAAATATATTACAACCGAATAAGAATATCAAAGTATTACAAACGATATGTAAAAGATCCACATGCGGATCAAATAAAAGAGAATTGTTCAACAGACTTTAGGCATCTAGAACTTGCAAGATTCCTTATTAACGCCCTGAGCTCCCAGCCAATTACGTACAGTACCTGTCACTTAACCTTTTTGGAAAAATACGTCAGTTTACACTGGTAAATACAATTTAACTGACTCATTTTGAAAATGTTTAAGAAAATTGATTTGAATGCACAAGGCACAAAACTTTTTATAACTTGGGACAATTTTATTAATAAAAATCTTGTATCCGATTTACATGTTTGTCCAACATTTAGGGCCGGTGATTATACAAGCCGGTCAAGATTAATAGACACACCACAAATATAATCTCACAAGAAGACACCCTTACGACTGAGTATATCTTTTACATACGCAACAGGAGGTGTTATGCCTACACCTTGTGCTTAAGTTGTGGCCATTCACTTTTTAAATGAGCCAAGGATATCCAGGACACGGTCATTAACCCCTAATATTATTATTTTTTATCAATCAATACAGATTAAAACGGGATTATGCAATTTAATCATCTCCGATTAAAAGGTTTCTACACCCGACCAAGCGGTATTTTTATAATACCGTATCCCAAGCCCGTATAGGGAAAATAAGTTAAAAGTATTTACCTGAGCTAGCAATGCAATTTATACTCAGCCGTATATTCTAATCAGCAAGCAAAAGTACTTCTACTGGGGCTCTTAATCTGGAACGAAGGTTTTATTAACATATTAGATTCCTAACGGGTCTTATTTAAGTTGAAACTTAGACCGGTTAGTTTTAAGGAAAGGTTTACGGTTCAAAACGCAAGATTAAGCGCAGACCGGATTAGAATGTGATTTAGACCTGACAAGTTTGAAGACTTGTATAATATGGGTAAACTAATCACATTCTGGTTTATTACACGTGTCAATACATCATTGGACGTGATTTTACGAGGTTTTACATCCTCACCCCCTTAAAAGAAATCTCGACCTCGAGATTTGCTAAAGTAAAGGAAGTACTTTCTGTCTTATATTGGGCTTAATCTTCCCCAGTACATTTGGGCCTCTAAGGCACCCCAATTGACCTTTCTAATAGGTACATGTATCCTTTTGGAGCTTCTTAACCTGCCGATCCTTAATTGATACAGGTTTCTTATCAAATCATAATTTTCATTAATCTACATATCCTCATGTGATAATGCGTCTCGACTTATCGATGATACCTATTCTTAAATTATTAATGTGGGTCGCATTGCGAGCTCCACTAAGCTCCTTATATAGGTTTTAGCTCATAGGCTATTGACCTTTGTTGCATTCGATTTCCGAATGCTCCTATATATCCAGGACTTAACTTACCCTGCGAAATTTAAAATTTAGCACACCCTTCTCAGGGTGATACCTTTGATTGAACCTTATTCCTTATTAAGGACTTAAGAAGGTTACGATTTTTATTAATCCTCAATTTTTCTGCCGATTACTGGCAACTTTAAGATGATTACGAATTCGAATGATCTTATTTGTTGTTTCCAATGCAACTTTCAGATCCTGAAAATTGGACTTACCAATCTATTTTTCTAACAATAGATGTTAACATTCCATCTATACAAGGTCCCCAAAGGAGTAGTCTTGATACTTACATAATAATTGTCATAGAAAAGACTTATTTTATGGTGAGATGGTTATTCCAACCACTGCTTAAAACTAATCTTAAGGAATAGCTAATCCTTACAGTTAGTCGAACAAATCGACGATCCTGGGTAGTTGATGGCGATTCTTAATCGTTGTCTAAATAGGGTTGCCGTAATCAATGCATAAGCAATTGAACCGTCTTTCTTATTTAAAAATATCAACTCTCAGAGCATTGATTTAGGCTATATGAATCCTCTATTTTAAAACTTACTTAATCAGGGTTTCGATTCCTCCAATGATGGTACTAGCCGTTTAGGAAATTTCATAATGATACAGCCCTAAATGGGATATAAATCTTAACTCTACTTGCCTTTCAGGAGGTAAACGGGGTAATCTTAGGAGAAATAATCAAGATACAAGGAGGTTACAGAGATTTTCCAATCTCAGGCTCCAGTTCATCCATCCTTGCTTGTGTCAAATGAGTGATACATTTATGTTACGAGTCCACGAATTTCTTAATCGAAGACCTTTACTTGGACAATTCCATTCTGGATATCTTCTTTGAATACCATTAGCTGACTTTAGTACCATATGACCATCGGAATATCCTTGTGGTCCCATGCATTAAACCTCCATACTGATCAGGCATGGAAGCAATCTATGGAACATATTAAGATACACCAAATCCTCATATGGTGCTTTTGTCATACCATTTGGTATTCGTAATCACTAGGGATCAAAGAGATATCAATTTCATATGAATGCATTTATCTGGAGAGATGGTATTTTAGAATTTTAGGTTTGAAGGTTTCTGACAGGAACAGAAGAAATGGTTCCTATGATTTGCTATCTGTAAGCTTTACCTTACACTTAATATCTAGGATTCTTATGATAGATTTTTAAAAGTCTAATATACTTACAATATATGAAGGATTTATTGGTATCCGAATTAAAACAGAATTCTTAGCATTTATATTTAAAGAACGTATCCAACGTTATTATTGATATGAACTACTCCTGACACTCTTTAGGAGAGTTTAAGCGCTATCATTCTTAGGCTTTCTATCCTTAGCCGCATTTCCTTTGACAAATTTAGGGCATGTAGTCTTGATGTGGCCTTTCTCACCATAGCCGAAATAGACTGCATTCTCCATGTCCTTGCAATCCATTGTTTCATGCTCCTTTAATTTGCAGACCCCAGAAGCCCTAGGCTGCGATTAGGATTTTGGTTCGTACCTGCACTTCCCATAATGGCGCTTCTTGCTGGCCTTGCCTACAGGGTTCTGGTTGGACGTTTGTTTGTTCTTCTTCTTAGAACTCTGGGAGTTATCTTCCTCCCTTTTCCCTTTTCAGTTCATCCTTTACATTAGAGGCATGAACGAGGTCCTTCTCGTGAGTAATGAAGGGTAGTCTTGGATGAAATTTGGAGCAAGTAGCATTGGGCTCCATGAGCTTTTTCACGGCCTTCTTCACAGCTTTTCTAACAGCTGTGTCTATCATAGTTTGAAGAACATCTTTGGAAATTCTAAGGTTTACAATTGCAGCATCATTAGCATGTGTCACATCATCAAGTGGCGCGATTGACTGATATCTTATTCGAGTTTGTCATACTCAAGATTTGGTTCCTATCACCAAATGAATCAATTTCTTGGTTGCAATCCAACAACTGCTATTCATCATCTTGATGGCCTTAACATATACTAACCATGGTATCAATAGACCATACAGGCTAATATAGTACTAACATTCTTAATGAACGTTATTTTAAAAATATATCAATATTACTTAGCCTAGGTCACAAAAGACCATCAATGGCATTTAAGGTTTGGACCTAGTCCATCACCTTTTTAACAGGGGATCAAAATGTCACATCTGTCTTTATTATATTGATGAATTTGGATAGCTTGAAAGCTTGCCATAAGGATATCAGAAAAGAGTGATTCCTAATAGATATAAGATATCGATCTAAGGCTTGTTGGAGCATTCTCTAAAGTATCATCGGCCAATTTCTATCTCGCGTTAAATGACCGGAGTCCTAATCAGGCGGAGACAACAGTTCTCAACATTTATCGTTCATTATAGAATCATATGTGCCAGCATCAATTAAATTTCTGCATAAACTGCTTGATAAGGAAGAAGTACCTGCTATATAGTTATCATTCTGCACCATCTCCTGGGCGTTCCTCTGGGAAACTCACGCGTTTGTCATCCTGGCCTCTCCATGCTTCTTTACAAGTTTTGGGCAGTTGGTTTTGATGTGCCCTTCCTCGTTATAATTGTAACATGTCGCGTTCTTCAACTCCTTGCAATCTAAAGTTTTGTGACCCTTGGTCTTGCAAATTCCACACAATTTAGCACATGGGTCGATTGTACATTTTCCAGAATGTTGCTTTCTGCAGTTACTGCATTTGGGTCTGTTATTAGACTGACTCGAGTTTTTCCTAAACTCGGAATCTTTTATGTTCTTAAAACTTCCCTTTTTCTTCTTGTCAGATCGCTGAGAGTTCTCCTCCTCTCTTTCTCTTTTTCCCTCGCCAGAAGCCTTAACAGACCTATTTCTGATTGCATCTAAGGTGAGAGATAAGGATAAGTCCACCACGGACCTATATGTGGTTGGCCTAGATGCTTTAACATTTTCCCTTTATCTCTGGTGCTAGGCCTCCAATAAAACGCGCTATGCGTTTAAGTTCAGGGGTGACTAAATAAGGAACTATGCCTGGCAATTTAAATCCTTCATGACCAGAGTCAAGAAGTCTGATTCTATCTTTTCTACCTCATGCTGAGGGCAAAAATTTTCCTTGATTAATGCAACAAATTGATCCCAAGATAAGTTGTAGAGTAGGACCTTTCCCGTGGCTTGGAGCAATGATCTCCACCATGCCAACGCTTCTCCTTTGAATGACTGTGAAACAAATTTCACAACATCTTGCTCCGTACAACCACTGATGTCAACAACAGTGTCCCTCTCATCGAGCCATGTCATGCAATCGATGGCCCATTTTTCTCCTGTAAAGTCTCTGGGCTTGCAGGAGACAAAATATTTATATGAGCAGGTCTTAACTGGTGCCTCTTGATGAAGCACAACTTGTCTAGATGGAACACTCCTTTGATTTGATGAGTTATGAACATCGTCTTCCTTTGACTCATGTGATTTAGAAGGGGGCTTATTACGAGCCACAGATAGAGTCTTAGAGTGTGTATCACTTGATTCATTATTTTGTCTGTCAAGAGCTTTAGTAACAACATCATCTATTAATGCCTGCAGTTCTGCACCAGTTATATTAATTCTGGTAGTATCATTGTTCTCCTTCAAGTGGCTGTTAACTTCATCTGATCCAGCCATGCAGCTTGATTGCTACATAAATATTGACAATGATTTATTCAAAGGTTATTATGGAATTATCATTTTTGATGATTCATTAACCCTGGTAATATAAACCATATGGGTTAGTTTGTTAATTATATTAATATTTTATTATAATTTATCCTAGTATATAAAACATTAAGGATATTAAAGTGGCACAACAGGCCTTGTCACGAGGACAGTTTTGAATTTATAAGCCATGATCGTTTGGGATCGAGGCATTTAAGGTTTGAGCATAGTTGGTTACTTTTCTTGACAGAGAGTCGAAGACTACAACTGTCTTTTGTCTTTTAGGACAATAGATATAGCCCGTGGGCATTTCCCTTCTGAGGGATGTTTATGATATGATCATCTTTTCAGATGCTATTAGTCGAGATCGTATGGATCATTCCGACTATTATGCTTGGACATGGTCTAACATTTTTAGACAGGAGGTCAAAGACCACCACTGTCGTTGTCTTATCGGACAACAAGTTTAGCCCGTAGGCACTTCATCCCTAACGGATGTTTATAATATGATCATCTTATATTTCTAGATCATTAGGCCAAATCAGGAAATTTGAAAAAAAATTCCAATATAGGGATGACTATTATGATTTTCTCAGATCACTTTTGTCAAGAGTGCTAACACGTTCTTAGGTATTAACAATATGATCATCTTTATTTGATGATTTAAGCCATGATTTCTAAATCACTAGGCTAGATAGGAAAATTGGATGAATCCAATATAAGGATGACTGTTGTGATTTTCTCGAATTGCATTTGTCAAGAGTGCTAACACGTTCTTAGGAGTTAACAAGGATCTGAATCTCTTGAATAGGTTTTACCATCTTGGCCATGTCTAAAATGACATGTAGGCTAGGTTTTACCTTTAAGTTTCTTTTTAATATTAAGCGTATAACAATCCTAAATTGAGATGTTAATAAGGATCTGAATCTAATTGAGGAACTACCATCTTGGCCCTGTCTTAAAATGACACATGGCTAGGTCTTGTCCTTTTTAGATTTTGCCATTTTATTATAACTAGAAATTAGTACCCGCCGCAATGCGGTGGGGTTCTTACATATGTATCATATTAATTGAAAGCCAAAGGTTTGTTACATGAATTCCTTTCGGTCACATTGCCTATTCTATCAGCTTTGAGACAGCATAGTTTTGCTTTAGATGTTTTTGGGGATTTCTATACTTTATTTGCAATTATATGGGAAACAAATAGCTTACAATGACACCAATTTGTATGTATATGTGTGTGTATGTGTATTCATACAAACAATATGTAAGATGTTTTCATGCTACTTTCTAATAAGCTTCTAGATATTCAAGGCCTACTATCTTTAACCACACTATTTTTAAAATTATGGAGTTTAATAAATTGCAAGATTCCTTGCTGGTTTTGTGTTCATATCCCCACAGTTTTTGTTATACTTACTTCTGATGGATTTCTTTGAAATTTATGAAACATTTACCAAACATTTCACACTTGGGCTGCATAAATTTACATAAATTAACACTAAAAAACTTGCACTCAAACACATCAATCATCAACTAAACAAACAAAAAACTCACTTAATCTGTTTATTAATAGAAGTTTCAGCCGCATTTGAATATTTCTGGCGAAGAGGCTGTTGAGGAACCGATAGAATCAGATTAAGCTCTTTCTTCACCTCCTCAAAAGTCACTAAAGGATAAAAAAAATGGTCAGGACACAGCAATAGACTCCACAAAACCCTGAATTTAATCTAAACAACCAATATTAATTCTTAACCTCTCACGAATTCAAAACAACAATCACCAATAGGATTCAATGTAAATAATCAAAATATTTCCCACAAATTCAAAACATAACCGGAACCCTAAATTGCACCTTAATATAGAGAGACGGTCGCCGGAACCTTCAGCGCTACCGTGAACCATGTCAAGACACATCATCGTTACACAGCGTGCCCTCACCGACAGTTGACTGGCGTTGCAAGTACATCGACAGTTGTAGCATCTGCAACTAAGACTTCAGAAGTTTTTCCATGTGGGCCTGTATAAAAAAAGGATGTTAAGACACTGCCTGATAGTAAAATGCAGACGAACCGAACATAAAACAAAAGATACGAATATAGAAAATGAATCAAAGGACTCGCTTTCATGAGGTAATTCACTCTCCTAACTAATATCTAGCATAAATAAAAGTGCATCCCAACTAATATCTAAGCCAGACTTCTAGAGTCATATGAACTTTTAGAGTACATCCCAACTATATGATTTAGGTCATATAAGTTGTACTTTTAGAGTCATATGAACCATGGTTGTAAAAGTCCCGCCTAGGCTCTGAGTACTCCCCGAGTACTCGCTACAAGGTAGGCTGCCGAGGCACGAGTACTCTTCTCCCAGGCCAATTACACCCCGAGTAATCTCCGCCTAAGCCGAGTACATCCCGAGTACTCCCGAATCCGACTAGGGAGCGCCTAGCGACTTTTGCAACCATGATATGAACTCACCCGGACGTCTAGAACTATCGGGTGTCATCCTTGCATATAATATATATATATATCCTTTCCCTTCCTCCTTTCTTACTAAATAACCTAACCAGTCACCAAACATAAATTGTAACTGCAAATACCGCCGAGAAACCACCTAAAATCAGACAGATTATCTACCATGATTATCAAAAAACAAAGGAAAAGCAAATACCTTCAAGCCAATGATGTCGTGACCTTAACCACCAAGTCATCTTCTCCAGCAATTCTCTTGCGAACACTTCCAAACACACCCTTTCTAGTGACCCGACTCAATTCCACCAAGCCATCTCCGTTTGCTGCACCCATTCCTAAATCGACACCTCACAATCCCTCTCAACTTATCATCATCCGTAACTTCTTTCACAAAATTACTTAGGCAACTCAATCAAATCTGGAAACTTTTTTTTTTGCAAAAAAAAAAAAAAACATTAGATTATATAAACAATAGATACATGATTTAACACTATTACATAAACAATAGTCACTGCATAGAATCGTTACCTTTTTTGCCTGTAATCTTTGGGCATCACAATGGCTTCAACCTAGCCGACATAAAACCAGATAAACTGAATAAAGTAATCGAAACCAATCTCATAAGAATACTTCAAACAATAACATATAGTTCTGCTGAATTTATTCTAACACAGTCCTCATTATCTCGATTTGATTCAAATTCTCCATAGCTAAATCTCAACCGCATAAAAGTAAAATTAAACGATATGTAATAAACAAAAGTGATAGATCGAGTTAAAAGAGATAAAAATAATGCACATGCCTTTGCTTCGTAGATATGGGACCGTGATAAGCGAGAACTCTCTCTCCGTTGGAGAAGAACTTGGTGTTGGAGTTAGTGCGGCGGCGATTGGTGGCAAAATTGGCGGTATCAGAGGATGAATCGTCTTTCGAACTCGCCATTTGCGAAGTTGTGTTCATCAATCTACTGATCTAAGATTGTTGTTGCGGTCGTCGACGTGGCGATAATAGGTGCGACGATGACAGAAGACGCCGACCAAACTCTGCCGTCCATCACCTCTTGTCGCACCACCGCTACTACTGAGAGAGTGATTTGTGGTCCTATAGTTAAAGCAGATAAGAGAAGACGTTAGGAAAAAAGGGATGTGTTGGATAACAGAGAGAAGAGGCGAAGATGGAGAGTTTTTTTTTGGAAAACTCCCAAAGCTAAAGGTACAACTCTTAATGCACAAAAAACTTGCTTCTTTATATAGGTTTTAATGGTAGATCTTATAAAAGGAACGTTATATATATATATTTTTTTCATTTATTACATTTTTCATGTTTAGAATGAAAATCTAAATTTGATCATTCCACTATATAAAAATAAAAGTACTGATGTGCCCTAGACGGCACTTGAAGGGATAATGTTGTCCTCGAAGGGACTGAAGGATGAATTTGTCCTTATAAGGACTACTAAGGAAATGATCTTCAGCAAAAGGAGTTTTTCTTCTTCACTTTACTTCTGAATGTTCTCTCCCTAGATGCTCGTTTCATTCTAGCCGCGGTACGAAGCTCAGCATTTCAAGGCTCCGGATGTGGAGAATTTCTAATACAGCCTCTTCACTTGGCGACATATCCAATACATAAAAATTGGAAGCAATACTTTCCAGATTAGGATTGAGAGTATTCCTATATTAAGTCTAGACTCAGAAGGTCAAGGAATGTGCAACTGTGTCATTGAGATTAAACACAAAAAGGCTAGTGTTTAATTCACTCAATGTTGGCTCTGATACCAACCTGTCACACCCCGATATTTCCACGTATTACCGGTGGGCCCGGTGGGGAGTATCGTGACGTAATTGATATCATCATAGTCAAACAACACAATTTAATGCACAGCGGAAGCAAAAGATAAATATATTACAACCGAATAAGAATATCAAAGTATTACAAACGGTATGTAAAAGATCCACAGGCGGATCAAATAAAAGAGAACTGTTCAACAAACTTTAGGCATCTAGAACTTGCAAGATTCCTTATTAACGCCCTGAGCTCCCAGCCAATTACGTACAGTACCTGTCACTTAACCTTTTTGGAAAAATACGTCAGTTTACACTGGTAAATACAATTTAACTGACTCATTTTGAAAATGTTTAAGAAAATTGATTTGAATGCACAAGGCACAAAACTTTTTATAACTTGGGACAATTTTATTAATAAAAATCTTGTATCCGATTTACATGTTTGTCCAACATTTAGGGCCGGTGATTATACAAGCCGGTCAAGATTAATAGACACACCACAAATATAATCTCACAAGAAGACACCCTTACGACTGAGTATATCTTTTACATACGCAACAGGAGGTGTTATGCCTACACCTTGTGCTTAAGTTGTGGCCATTCACTTTTTAAATGAGCCAAGGATATCCAGGACACGGTCATTAACCCCTAATATTATTATTTTTTATCAATCAATACAGATTAAAACGGGATTATGCAATTTAATCATCTCCGATTAAAAGGTTTCTACACCCGACCAAGCGGTATTTTTATAATACCGTATCCCAAGCCCGTATAGGGAAAATAAGTTAAAAGTATTTACCTGAGCTAGCAATGCAATTTATACTCAGCCGTATATTCTAATCAGCAAGCAAAAGTACTTCTACTGGGGCTCTTAATCTGGAACGAAGGTTTTATTAACATATTAGATTCCTAACGGGTCTTATTTAAGTTGAAACTTAGACCGGTTAGTTTTAAGGAAAGGTTTACGGTTCAAAACGCAAGATTAAGCGCAGACCGGATTAGAATGTGATTTAGACCTGACAAGTTTGAAGACTTGTATAATATGGGTAAACTAATCACATTCTGGTTTATTACACGTGTCAATACATCATTGGACGTGATTTTACGAGGTTTTACATCCTCACCCCCTTAAAAGAAATCTCGACCTCGAGATTTGCTAAAGTAAAGGAAGTACTTTCTGTCTTATATTGGGCTTAATCTTCCCCAGTACATTTGGGCCTCTAAGGCACCCCAATTGACCTTTCTAATAGGTACATGTATCCTTTTGGAGCTTCTTAACCTGCCGATCCTTAATTGATACAGGTTTCTTATCAAATCATAATTTTCATTAATCTACATATCCTCATGTGATAATGCGTCTCGACTTATCGATGATACCTATTCTTAAATTATTAATGTGGGTCGCATTGCGAGCTCCACTAAGCTCCTTATATAGGTTTTAGCTCATAGGCTATTGACCTTTGTTGCATTCGATTTCCGAATGCTCCTATATATCCAGGACTTAACTTACCCTGCGAAATTTAAAATTTAGCACACCCTTCTCAGGGTGATACCTTTGATTGAACCTTATTCCTTATTAAGGACTTAAGAAGGTTACGATTTTTATTAATCCTCAATTTTTCTGCCGATTACTGGCAACTTTAAGATGATTACGAATTCGAATGATCTTATTTGTTGTTTCCAATGCAACTTTCAGATCCTGAAAATTGGACTTACCAATCTATTTTTCTAACAATAGATGTTAACATTCCATCTATACAAGGTCCCCAAAGGAGTAGTCTTGATACTTACATAATAATTGTCATAGAAAAGACTTATTTTATGGTGAGATGGTTATTCCAACCACTGCTTAAAACTAATCTTAAGGAATAGCTAATCCTTACAGTTAGTCGAACAAATCGACGATCCTGGGTAGTTGATGGCGATTCTTAATCGTTGTCTAAATAGGGTTGCCGTAATCAATGCATAAGCAATTGAACCGTCTTTCTTATTTAAAAATATCAACTCTCAGAGCATTGATTTAGGCTATATGAATCCTCTATTTTAAAACTTACTTAATCAGGGTTTCGATTCCTCCAATGATGGTACTAGCCGTTTAGGAAATTTCATAATGATACAGCCCTAAATGGGATATAAATCTTAACTCTACTTGCCTTTCAGGAGGTAAACGGGGTAATCTTAGGAGAAATAATCAAGATACAAGGAGGTTACAGAGATTTTCCAATCTCAGGCTCCAGTTCATCCATCCTTGCTTGTGTCAAATGAGTGATACATTTATGTTACGAGTCCACGAATTTCTTAATCGAAGACCTTTACTTGGACAATTCCATTCTGGATATCTTCTTTGAATACCATTAGCTGACTTTAGTACCATATGACCATCGGAATATCCTTGTGGTCCCATGCATTAAACCTCCATACTGATCAGGCATGGAAGCAATCTATGGAACATATTAAGATACACCAAATCCTCATATGGTGCTTTTGTCATACCATTTGGTATTCGTAATCACTAGGGATCAAAGAGATATCAATTTCATATGAATGCATTTATCTGGAGAGATGGTATTTTAGAATTTTAGGTTTGAAGGTTTCTGACAGGAACAGAAGAAATGGTTCCTATGATTTGCTATCTGTAAGCTTTACCTTACACTTAATATCTAGGATTCTTATGATAGATTTTTAAAAGTCTAATATACTTACAATATATGAAGGATTTATTGGTATCCGAATTAAAACAGAATTCTTAGCATTTATATTTAAAGAACGTATCCAACGTTATTATTGATATGAACTACTCCTGACACTCTTTAGGAGAGTTTAAGCGCTATCATTCTTAGGCTTTCTATCCTTAGCCGCATTTCCTTTGACAAATTTAGGGCATGTAGTCTTGATGTGGCCTTTCTCACCATAGCCGAAATAGACTGCATTCTCCATGTCCTTGCAATCCATTGTTTCATGCTCCTTTAATTTGCAGACCCCAGAAGCCCTAGGCTGCGATTAGGATTTTGGTTCGTACCTGCACTTCCCATAATGGCGCTTCTTGCTGGCCTTGCCTACAGGGTTCTGGTTGGACGTTTGTTTGTTCTTCTTCTTAGAACTCTGGGAGTTATCTTCCTCCCTTTTCCCTTTTCAGTTCATCCTTTACATTAGAGGCATGAACGAGGTCCTTCTCGTGAGTAATGAAGGGTAGTCTTGGATGAAATTTGGAGCAAGTAGCATTGGGCTCCATGAGCTTTTTCACGGCCTTCTTCACAGCTTTTCTAACAGCTGTGTCTATCATAGTTTGAAGAACATCTTTGGAAATTCTAAGGTTTACAATTGCAGCATCATTAGCATGTGTCACATCATCAAGTGGCGCGATTGACTGATATCTTATTCGAGTTTGTCATACTCAAGATTTGGTTCCTATCACCAAATGAATCAATTTCTTGGTTGCAATCCAACAACTGCTATTCATCATCTTGATGGCCTTAACATATACTAACCATGGTATCAATAGACCATACAGGCTAATATAGTACTAACATTCTTAATGAACGTTATTTTAAAAATATATCAATATTACTTAGCCTAGGTCACAAAAGACCATCAATGGCATTTAAGGTTTGGACCTAGTCCATCACCTTTTTAACAGGGGATCAAAATGTCACATCTGTCTTTATTATATTGATGAATTTGGATAGCTTGAAAGCTTGCCATAAGGATATCAGAAAAGAGTGATTCCTAATAGATATAAGATATCGATCTAAGGCTTGTTGGAGCATTCTCTAAAGTATCATCGGCCAATTTCTATCTCGCGTTAAATGACCGGAGTCCTAATCAGGCGGAGACAACAGTTCTCAACATTTATCGTTCATTATAGAATCATATGTGCCAGCATCAATTAAATTTCTGCATAAACTGCTTGATAAGGAAGAAGTACCTGCTATATAGTTATCATTCTGCACCATCTCCTGGGCGTTCCTCTGGGAAACTCACGCGTTTGTCATCCTGGCCTCTCCATGCTTCTTTACAAGTTTTGGGCAGTTGGTTTTGATGTGCCCTTCCTCGTTATAATTGTAACATGTCGCGTTCTTCAACTCCTTGCAATCTAAAGTTTTGTGACCCTTGGTCTTGCAAATTCCACACAATTTAGCACATGGGTCGATTGTACATTTTCCAGAATGTTGCTTTCTGCAGTTACTGCATTTGGGTCTGTTATTAGACTGACTCGAGTTTTTCCTAAACTCGGAATCTTTTATGTTCTTAAAACTTCCCTTTTTCTTCTTGTCAGATCGCTGAGAGTTCTCCTCCTCTCTTTCTCTTTTTCCCTCGCCAGAAGCCTTAACAGACCTATTTCTGATTGCATCTAAGGTGAGAGATAAGGATAAGTCCACCACGGACCTATATGTGGTTGGCCTAGATGCTTTAACATTTTCCCTTTATCTCTGGTGCTAGGCCTCCAATAAAACGCGCTATGCGTTTAAGTTCAGGGGTGACTAAATAAGGAACTATGCCTGGCAATTTAAATCCTTCATGACCAGAGTCAAGAAGTCTGATTCTATCTTTTCTACCTCATGCTGAGGGCAAAAATTTTCCTTGATTAATGCAACAAATTGATCCCAAGATAAGTTGTAGAGTAGGACCTTTCCCGTGGCTTGGAGCAATGATCTCCACCATGCCAACGCTTCTCCTTTGAATGACTGTGAAACAAATTTCACAACATCTTGCTCCGTACAACCACTGATGTCAACAACAGTGTCCCTCTCATCGAGCCATGTCATGCAATCGATGGCCCATTTTTCTCCTGTAAAGTCTCTGGGCTTGCAGGAGACAAAATATTTATATGAGCAGGTCTTAACTGGTGCCTCTTGATGAAGCACAACTTGTCTAGATGGAACACTCCTTTGATTTGATGAGTTATGAACATCGTCTTCCTTTGACTCATGTGATTTAGAAGGGGGCTTATTACGAGCCACAGATAGAGTCTTAGAGTGTGTATCACTTGATTCATTATTTTGTCTGTCAAGAGCTTTAGTAACAACATCATCTATTAATGCCTGCAGTTCTGCACCAGTTATATTAATTCTGGTAGTATCATTGTTCTCCTTCAAGTGGCTGTTAACTTCATCTGATCCAGCCATGCAGCTTGATTGCTACATAAATATTGACAATGATTTATTCAAAGGTTATTATGGAATTATCATTTTTGATGATTCATTAACCCTGGTAATATAAACCATATGGGTTAGTTTGTTAATTATATTAATATTTTATTATAATTTATCCTAGTATATAAAACATTAAGGATATTAAAGTGGCACAACAGGCCTTGTCACGAGGACAGTTTTGAATTTATAAGCCATGATCGTTTGGGATCGAGGCATTTAAGGTTTGAGCATAGTTGGTTACTTTTCTTGACAGAGAGTCGAAGACTACAACTGTCTTTTGTCTTTTAGGACAATAGATATAGCCCGTGGGCATTTCCCTTCTGAGGGATGTTTATGATATGATCATCTTTTCAGATGCTATTAGTCGAGATCGTATGGATCATTCCGACTATTATGCTTGGACATGGTCCAACATTTTTAGACAGGAGGTCAAAGACCACCACTGTCGTTGTCTTATCGGACAACAAGTTTAGCCCGTAGGCACTTCATCCCTAACGGATGTTTATAATATGATCATCTTATATTTCTAGATCATTAGGCCAAATCAGGAAATTTGAAAAAAAATTCCAATATAGGGATGACTATTGTGATTTTCTCAGATCACTTTTGTCAAGAGTGCTAACACGTTCTTAGGTATTAACAATATGATCATCTTTATTTGATGATTTAAGCCATGATTTCTAAATCACTAGGCTAGATAGGAAAATTGGATGAATCCAATATAAGGATGACTGTTGTGATTTTCTCGAATTGCATTTGTCAAGAGTGCTAACACGTTCTTAGGAGTTAACAAGGATCTGAATCTCTTGAATAGGTTTTACCATCTTGGCCATGTCTAAAATGACATGTAGGCTAGGTTTTACCTTTAAGTTTCTTTTTAATATTAAGCGTATAACAATCCTAAATTGAGATGTTAATAAGGATCTGAATCTAATTGAGGAACTACCATCTTGGCCCTGTCTTAAAATGACACATGGCTAGGTCTTGTCCTTTTTAGATTTTGCCATTTTATTATAACTAGAAATTAGTACCCGCCGCAATGCGGTGGGGTTCTTACATATGTATCATATTAATTGAAAGCCAAAGGTTTGTTACATGAATTCCTTTCGGTCACATTGCCTATTCTATCAGCTTTGAGACAGCATAGTTTTGCTTTAGATGTTTTTGGGGATTTCTATACTTTATTTGCAATTATATGGGAAACAAATAGCTTACAATGACACCAATTTGTATGTATATGTGTGTGTATGTGTATTCATACAAACAATATGTAAGATGTTTTCATGCTACTTTCTAATAAGCTTCTAGATATTCAAGGCCTACTATCTTTAACCACACTATTTTTAAAATTATGGAGTTTAATAAATTGCAAGATTCCTTGCTGGTTTTGTGTTCATATCCCCACAGTTTTTGTTATACTTACTTCTGATGGATTTCTTTGAAATTTATGAAACATTTACCAAACATTTCACACTTGGGCTGCATAAATTTACATAAATTAACACTAAAAAACTTGCACTCAAACACATCAATCATCAACTAAACAAACAAAAAACTCACTTAATCTGTTTATTAATAGAAGTTTCAGCCGCATTTGAATATTTCTGGCGAAGAGGCTGTTGAGGAACCGATAGAATCAGATTAAGCTCTTTCTTCACCTCCTCAAAAGTCACTAAAGGATAAAAAAAATGGTCAGGACACAGCAATAGACTCCACAAAACCCTGAATTTAATCTAAACAACCAATATTAATTCTTAACCTCTCACGAATTCAAAACAACAATCACCAATAGGATTCAATGTAAATAATCAAAATATTTCCCACAAATTCAAAACATAACCGGAACCCTAAATTGCACCTTAATATAGAGAGACGGTCGCCGGAACCTTCAGCGCTACCGTGAACCATGTCAAGACACATCATCGTTACACAGCGTGCCCTCACCGACAGTTGACTGGCGTTGCAAGTACATCGACAGTTGTAGCATCTGCAACTAAGACTTCAGAAGTTTTTCCATGTGGGCCTGTATAAAAAAAGGATGTTAAGACACTGCCTGATAGTAAAATGCAGACGAACCGAACATAAAACAAAAGATACGAATATAGAAAATGAATCAAAGGACTCGCTTTCATGAGGTAATTCACTCTCCTAACTAATATCTAGCATAAATAAAAGTGCATCCCAACTAATATCTAAGCCAGACTTCTAGAGTCATATGAACTTTTAGAGTACATCCCAACTATATGATTTAGGTCATATAAGTTGTACTTTTAGAGTCATATGAACCATGGTTGTAAAAGTCCCGCCTAGGCTCTGAGTACTCCCCGAGTACTCGCTACAAGGTAGGCTGCCGAGGCACGAGTACTCTTCTCCCAGGCCAATTACACCCCGAGTAATCTCCGCCTAAGCCGAGTACATCCCGAGTACTCCCGAATCCGACTAGGGAGCGCCTAGCGACTTTTGCAACCATGATATGAACTCACCCGGACGTCTAGAACTATCGGGTGTCATCCTTGCATATAATATATATATATATATCCTTTCCCTTCCTCCTTTCTTACTAAATAACCTAACCAGTCACCAAACATAAATTGTAACTGCAAATACCGCCGAGAAACCACCTAAAATCAGACAGATTATCTACCATGATTATCAAAAAACAAAGGAAAAGCAAATACCTTCAAGCCAATGATGTCGTGACCTTAACCACCAAGTCATCTTCTCCAGCAATTCTCCTGCGAACACTTCCAAACACACCCTTTCTAGTGACCCGACTCAATTCCACCAAGCCATCTCCGTTTGCTGCACCCATTCCTAAATCGACACCTCACAATCCCTCTCAACTTATCATCATCCGTAACTTCTTTCACAAAATTACTTAGGCAACTCAATCAAATCTGGAAACTTTTTTTTTTGCAAAAAAAAAAAAAACATTAGATTATATAAACAATAGATACATGATTTAACACTATTACATAAACAATAGTCACTGCATAGAATCGTTACCTTTTTTGCCTGTAATCTTTGGGCATCACAATGGCTTCAACCTAGCCGACATAAAACCAGATAAACTGAATAAAGTAATCGAAACCAATCTCATAAGAATACTTCAAACAATAACATATAGTTCTGCTGAATTTATTCTAACACAGTCCTCATTATCTCGATTTGATTCAAATTCTCCATAGCTAAATCTCAACCGCATAAAAGTAAAATTAAACGATATGTAATAAACAAAAGTGATAGATCGAGTTAAAAGAGATAAAAATAATGCACATGCCTTTGCTTCGTAGATATGGGACCGTGATAAGCGAGAACTCTCTCTCCGTTGGAGAAGAACTTGGTGTTGGAGTTAGTGCGGCGGCGATTGGTGGCAAAATTGGCGGTATCAGAGGATGAATCGTCTTTCGAACTCGCCATTTGCGAAGTTGTGTTCATCAATCTACTGATCTAAGATTGTTGTTGCGGTCGTCGACGTGGCGATAATAGGTGCGACGATGACAGAAGACGCCGACCAAACTCTGCCGTCCATCACCTCTTGTCGCACCACCGCTACTACTGAGAGAGTGATTTGTGGTCCTATAGTTAAAGCAGATAAGAGAAGACGTTAGGAAAAAAGGGATGTGTTGGATAACAGAGAGAAGAGGCGAAGATGGAGAGTTTTTTTTTGGAAAACTCCCAAAGCTAAAGGTACAACTCTTAATGCACAAAAAACTTGCTTCTTTATATAGGTTTTAATGGTAGATCTTATAAAAGGAACGTTATATATATATATTTTTTTCATTTATTACATTTTTCATGTTTAGAATGAAAATCTAAATTTGATCATTCCACTATATAAAAATAAAAGTACTGATGTGCCCTAGACGGCACTTGAAGGGATAATGTTGTCCTCGAAGGGACTGAAGGATGAATTTGTCCTTATAAGGACTACTAAGGAAATGATCTTCAGCAAAAGGAGTTTTTCTTCTTCACTTTACTTCTGAATGTTCTCTCCCTAGATGCTCGTTTCATTCTAGCCGCGGTACGAAGCTCAGCATTTCAAGGCTCCGGATGTGGAGAATTTCTAATACAGCCTCTTCACTTGGCGACATATCCAATACATAAAAATTGGAAGCAATACTTTCCAGATTAGGATTGAGAGTATTCCTATATTAAGTCTAGACTCAGAAGGTCAAGGAATGTGCAACTGTGTCATTGAGATTAAACACAAAAAGGCTAGTGTTTAATTCACTCAATGTTGGCTCTGATACCAACCTGTCACACCCCGATATTTCCACGTATTACCGGTGGGCCCGGTGGGGAGTATCGTGACGTAATTGATATCATCATAGTCAAACAACACAATTTAATGCACAGCGGAAGCAAAAGATAAATATATTACAACCGAATAAGAATATCAAAGTATTACAAACGGTATGTAAAAGATCCACAGGCGGATCAAATAAAAGAGAACTGTTCAACAAACTTTAGGCATCTAGAACTTGCAAGATTCCTTATTAACGCCCTGAGCTCCCAGCCAATTACGTACAGTACCTGTCACTTAACCTTTTTGGAAAAATACGTCAGTTTACACTGGTAAATACAATTTAACTGACTCATTTTGAAAATGTTTAAGAAAATTGATTTGAATGCACAAGGCACAAAACTTTTTATAACTTGGGACAATTTTATTAATAAAAATCTTGTATCCGATTTACATGTTTGTCCAACATTTAGGGCCGGTGATTATACAAGCCGGTCAAGATTAATAGACACACCACAAATATAATCTCACAAGAAGACACCCTTACGACTGAGTATATCTTTTACATACGCAACAGGAGGTGTTATGCCTACACCTTGTGCTTAAGTTGTGGCCATTCACTTTTTAAATGAGCCAAGGATATCCAGGACACGGTCATTAACCCCTAATATTATTATTTTTTATCAATCAATACAGATTAAAACGGGATTATGCAATTTAATCATCTCCGATTAAAAGGTTTCTACACCCGACCAAGCGGTATTTTTATAATACCGTATCCCAAGCCCGTATAGGGAAAATAAGTTAAAAGTATTTACCTGAGCTAGCAATGCAATTTATACTCAGCCGTATATTCTAATCAGCAAGCAAAAGTACTTCTACTGGGGCTCTTAATCTGGAACGAAGGTTTTATTAACATATTAGATTCCTAACGGGTCTTATTTAAGTTGAAACTTAGACCGGTTAGTTTTAAGGAAAGGTTTACGGTTCAAAACGCAAGATTAAGCGCAGACCGGATTAGAATGTGATTTAGACCTGACAAGTTTGAAGACTTGTATAATATGGGTAAACTAATCACATTCTGGATTTTGAGGCAACAATGATGAGGTTTGACCCGTTTTGGTCAATTTATGCAAACTTGTTACATAAACCGAGCCGAACGCGAAATATGCGTAACGGGTAACCATAAGAGTCATATACATGTTTCCTAAGTTAATATGCCTTAAATGTGTTGTGATATCAGTAAGATACCTTCCGTTATGCCCGAAATGATTTTAATCTCAAACTATGCCCCGTAAGGGCAATTTGGTCATTTTAAGGGTTATAAAAGAGTTTAAATATTAACCTGAGTTACAAGTCTGGTATAATCAATAAAAATACTTAATTTAATAAGTTATAACAGTAGGGTATCATATATATGTGAAATTTATTAATTATAACCATACTATGCACCGTAGGGGCATTTTGGTAATTTCACATAAGCCTAAAAGGTCAAAACTGGAAATCTGAGTTTAAAACTTTTGCTTACTGTTAAAATATAAAAATTCACTGAAATTATCAGTAGGCACCAAACCTTATATGTTTAAAATAGTTTTAATACATACTATGCGTTAAAAATGCTTAAAAATGCGATTTGGAGCCATTTCCGGGTTTTCAAAGGAAAGCTGATGTTTTTATTATTCCAGAAGGATTAAAATAATTTATTTATCATATTGGATCAGTAGAAAAAGGTTTGGGGTCAAAAGGTTTTGTAAAACTCATTTTATAGGCCAAAAGGGCAAAACCGGCAATTACCGAATCAAGCTTAGAACCCTATGTTATGCTCAGCCTAAAAATAGATAAAAATCTTCAAAAATCCCAAAATATTATTTTATATCAGTAGGTAAAAGTTTGGTATCAAAAATTGGGTTTAGATTGGCTATATGCTAATTACGTCGTTAACTTACTAAAAAGCTTTTCATTTACGCTAATGAGCATAACTCCTAATCTGGACCTCAAACTGATGTCAAACTTTAGAGGCAAGTCTATAAGTCAGTAAGGAAGGTTTCTATTCTTTTACTTTATCAAAAATATCGTTTTAAGGTCAAATGGGCATAATGGTCAACATTTAAGCATATAACGGGAACATGTAAATGAATAGGATAACTAAGGATCCAAGTTGTATAACCTCAGAGAGTTATACTAACATATAACATGGTCACAAAGGAGCCCTAAGACATAATCAAACTAAGCTAATTCGGGTCAGAACTGAAAGTCAAAGCAAAAGTCAACTTTTGCGACTTTCGGTTCCGAACCGATCCTAAACTTAAAATTGTCGGGTTGAACATGCTTAAACATGTTCTTACATTAATTACCAAGTTATATAAGTGTTAAAACAGGTTCCATGGCTTCTACTTGGTTAATTATGAATTTATTTGAAAAATAGTCTTCTGTTGACTTTTTATAATTATGTTTGACCCGACATTTGACCAAGTTAGGGTGATAATCAGTAGGTGCCCTCTTAGGGGTTTATCGCCTACATAATTACCAACTTATAACTACTCTTAATTTGACAAATGACTGGATCATTAGTGTTTAATTACTAAGTCAAACCTTAACTATGATAAGTTTGACTTTTGACCATTAAACTAATCAAAACTGAATTTAGGAGGTTAAGGACACTTACAAATGGTCCTTAGTACTGAAAAGAATTTCAAGGAAGTTCCAAATGCTCAGGATTCCTCCAGAAATGAGAAGGTAGCAAGATGGGATGAAATGAGCAAATGAAAGTGTTGGGTTCTCATCCTATTTATAGTTTTTGGACATGATTAGGATGGAGACAAGTGTTTGAAGGGTTAATCAGATCACTACACCTGTTAGGACAGCTGTATAATTGTCTTGAAGCCCAAGGATTCGGTTTTGATTGGATGAGAATGGAATAGAGTAGTGACCAAGAAAAAATTCGTATCTGTTACCTGCTTACGGACCGTATGGTCCTTGGTATACGGTCCGTAAGGACCCTGTCAGCACAGCAAAGTTTCAACTGTTGACACATTTGGCCCCTGCACTTGCATAGCTGAGTTTTTGGCACTTCTAACACCTGTTAAACCATTTTCAAGGCTCTATAATGATGCCTAAGCATAGGGAACATGAAACATGCTCAAAAATATGCCGGATGTCGATTCGTTTGGTCGTACGGTCTCGTTGTTCGGCTAATTACGACGAAACACGGACGGACGCGAAAAACGATCCAAACGACGCGACGAATGGAATTTTATCAAGCCAAACACTAAAATAAAATATTTTAGTGCTTACATAAATTTTTGGGTGTCCGGGTATATTCAGAACGGAAGATATGCGCGAAAATGCAAACTTGTGCACTTTTTGACACTTTTAGTCCCTGCATGACGTAAAAGTTTATTTTTGCGCACCAAACACCTCTAAGCCTATATCTAAGCTATATAAAGGATAATTAGGGTATGATTAACTCATGGTCATATTCCGGAAGGTCCGTTACCATATGAATCGGCATACTTTCGCAATTTGACGCAACTAGTCCTTTAATTGTGTAAAGTAGCGCGAAACGTTGTTTAATGATATCCAAGCCTTCCATGGCCCATAATGGGCATTCCCAAGAAAATACTTAAATATTACTACACTCTCGTTCGCTTAAATGGTCACCGAAAGGTGTAGATTCAAAAGTTGACGCTTTAGGTCCCTCTATTGCACAAACTTGCGCATCTCATCATTTAATATCATCGAAGCCTCATCTAATCCACATTAGGAATTCTTGGAAGTATTATTAATCATCAAGATGCTTCGGGTTCGCTAAAAGGTCATTCAGAGTTATAATTAAACATATTGACACTTTTAGCCCCTCTAACTTGCAAAGTTGCGCGTAACTTTACTTATGGGTATAAAAAGCCTTGAACGGCCAATGATTGGCATTCCCGAGAGTATAATCAAATACCATGAAGCTCTCGGATTGTTAAAAGGCCACTCAGAGGTAAGAATTAACATGTTGACACTTTTAACCCTTTATTGCGCACACTTTCAATTATTTACACAAACGGCTATTCTTGATCAACAAGTGGCCCATTTGTGAATATAAAACCATAAATGGTTATTTAGAAACTTATTTTAAGTATGTTAATACTTCCAGCTCTTTTATAATTAATGTTTTTCGATGTTTCGAAAAATTAGTCCCTTAAATTCAAGGTTTGACTTTATTAGGGTTTATTACACGTGTCAATACATCATTGGACGTGATTTTACGAGGTTTTACATCCTCACCCCCTTAAAAGAAATCTCGACCTCGAGATTTTCTAATGTAAAGGAAGTACTTTCTGTCTTATATTGGGCTTAATCTTCCCCAGTACATTTGGGCCTCTAAGGCACCCCAATTGACCTTTCTAATAGGTACATGTATCCTTTTGGAGCTTCTTAACCTGCCGATCCTTAATTGATACAGGTTTCTTATCAAATCATAATTTTCATTAATCTGCATATCCTCATGTGATAATGCGTCTCGACTTATCGATGATACCTATTCTTAAATTATTAATGTGGGTCGCATTGCGAGCTCCACTAAGCTCCTTATATAGGTTTTAGCTCATAGGCTATTGACCTTTGTTGCATTCGATTTCTGAATGCTCCTATATATCCAGGACTTAACTTACCCTGCGAAATTTAAAATTTAGCACACCCTTCTCAGGGTGATACCTTTGATTGAACCTTATTCCTTATTAAGGACTTAAGAAGGTTACGATTTTTATTAATCCTCAATTTTTCTGCCGATTACTGGCAACTTTAAGATGATTACGAATTCGAATGATCTTATTTGTTGTTTCCAATGCAACTTTCAGATCCTGAAAATTGGACTTACCAATCTATTTTTCTAACAATAGATGTTAACATTCCATCTATACAAGGTCCCCAAAGGAGTAGTCTTGATACTTACATAATAATTGTCATAGAAAAGACTTATTTTATGGTGAGATGGTTATTCCAACCACTGCTTAAAACTAATCTTAAGGAATAGCTAATCCTTACAGTTAGTCGAACAAATCGACGATCCTGGGTAGTTGATGGCGATTCTTAATCGTTGTCTAAATAGGGTTGCCGTAATCAATGCATAAGCAATTGAACCGTCTTTCTTATTTAAAAATATCAACTCTCAGAGCATTGAGTTAGGCTATATGAATCCTCTATTTTAAAACTTACTTAATCAGGGTTTCGATTCCTCCAATGATGGTACTAGCCGTTTAGGAAATTTCATAATGATACAGCCCTAAATGGGATATAAATCTTAACTCTACTTGCCTTTCAGGAGGTAAACGGGGTAATCTTAGGAGAAATAATCAAGATACAAGGAGGTTACAGAAATAATCAGGATTGTTAAAAGGTCACTCAGAGGTAAGAATTAACATGTTGACACTTTTAACCCTTTATTGCGCACACTTTCAATTATTTACACAAACGGCTATTCTTGATCAATAAGTGGCCCATTTGTGAATATAAAACCGTAAATGGTTATTTAGAAACTTATTTTAAGTATGTTAATACTTCCAGCTCTTTTATAATTAATGTTTTTCGATTTTTTGAAAAATTAGTCCCTTAAATTCAAGGTTTGACTTTATTAGGGTTTATTACACGTGTCAATACATCATTGGACGTGATTTTACGAAGTGTTACAACTTAACATGAGACAGAGAAGGTGGATGGAAGTCTTAAGTGACTATGATTGTGAAATCTGCTATCATGAAGGAAAAACAAATGTAGTAGCTGATGCACTAAGTAGGAAAGAGAGAGAAAAGCCAAAAAGAGTTCGTGCCTTGCGGCTTGACCTTCAAATTGATTTGTTAAGTCAAATAAAGAATGCTCAGAGGTTAGCACATGAAGAAAATAATGTGGAGAAAGAAGGGATGAAAGGAATGATTGATAAGTTGGTTAAAGGAGAAGACGAAATCCTAAGAATGAATACAAGAATTTGGGTGCCAATCACGGGCAATCTACGGGAATGAATTTTAGAAGAAGCTCATAAGTCAAAATACATGATGCACCCAAGAAGTGACAAGATGTATAAAAATCTGAAAGGAAACTATTGGTGGATTGGCATGAAAAAGGACATTGCCATCTATGTTGCAAAATGTCTCACTTGTTCTCAAGTGAAGGCGGAACACCAGAAACCGTCTGGGTTACTGCAACAGTTAGAATTGCCAGTTTGGAAATGGGAAATGATAACTATGGACTTCATTACTAAACTTTCCCGAACCACTCGTGGGAATGATACAATTTGGGTTATTATAGACAGATTGACCAAGTCTGCCCATTTCTTGCCTATGAAGGAGACCTATAGCATGGATAGGTTGGCACGATTGTACGTTGATGAGATCGTTTCTTTGCATAGGGTACCATTATCCATTGTGTCAGATAGAGACAGTCGATTCACGTCCCGATTCTGGCAAAGTTTTCAAAAGGCTATGGGCACACGTTTGAACCTTAGCACTGCCTATCATCCGCAAACTGACGGGCAGAGTGAAAGGACAATTCAAACACTTGAAGATATGCTTAGAGCATGTGTGATAGACTTGGGAGGTAGTTGGGATGATCATCTACCTCTAATAGAATTTTCATATAATAATTGTTATCACACAAGTATTCAGGCAGCACCATTCGAAGCATTATATGGCAGAAAGTGCAGGACGCCTGTATGTTGGTCGGAAGTTGGGGAGAGTCAGTTGTCAGGTCCTGAATTAGTTCAAGAAACGACTGACAAAGTACTACAAATACGTGAGTGTCTGAAAACGGCCAGAGACAGACATAAAAGTTATGCAGATAAAAGAAGAAAGCCGTTAGAATTTAAGGTCGGAGACAAGGTGTTATTAAAAGTTTCACCTTGGAAAGGTGTTGTCCGATTCGGTAAGAAAGGAAAACTAAGTCCGCATTTTGTTGGACCGTTTGAAATTATCAAGAAAGTTGGACCAGTAGCTTATCAGTTGAAATTGCCAGAAGAGATGAATGGAGTACATGATGTGTTCCACGTGTCAAACTTACGCAAGTGTTTGACCGATGAATCTCTAGTAATGCCTCTTCAGGACGTAGAGGTAAATGAAAAACTAAAATTTGTGGAACAACCACTACAAATTGAGGACCGACAAATCAAGAAGCTAAAAAGAAAAAGACTTGTGTTAGTCAAGGTTAAATGGAATTCCAGACGAGGACCAGAATATACATGGGAAATGGAGTCGGAGATGAAAAAGAAATACCCTCACTTGTTCAACTAAATCTCGGGGACGAGATTTAAATAAAGGTGGGGAGGATGTAACATTTCTGTTTGACGCACTAAAATAAAATATCTGAAACTTATATTACTAACGAATATGTAATGAGTAAGATAACCATTAGAAATATGAGGTATCTAGACGAGCATATACTTTTATAAGAACCGTTTTAATATAATGGCAAAAATATATTGTATTTGGTCATGCTCCGTTTTTTTTTATTTTATTTAAAATTCAGGTTGAAATGTAGAAAAAAATAAGTACATTCTAACTATGTACTCGTAATTTTATAAACCACTATATTTTAAAAGTTATGGGATCTAAACAAGAATTGAGTTAAATTAATTATACTATTATTATAAAAAAAACGAGATTTACATACCAAAATTTAGATATTATATAATTGGATTATAGGGGGGCATGTGTTGATGCATAAATTAAAATATATTATACGCATACATAAATTAGAAAATATCTCATTCAAATTGTGTATTAATACATGTATATAAAAACATGGGTAGTAGCTAGATATGAATAAAATAACAATATATAAAACTAATAGTATATATTGTATTCATGTACATACACACGTTGAAAGAATAATTGATGTTGAAGGATCTTTTGACAAGTGCCATTCTCCTAGTGAAAACAATTTTAGTAACTACATGTGGATGCATGACTGTCAGAAATTGATAGGCTACACAAAAGGATACATACCTACTTTATTATTGATTTATTTTCTTTAAATCATAAATAAAAGAATATAGCCATCTCATCCATCTATATATATAGACCTCGCTTTCTTCCAACAGAAGAAATATAACCACCTTTTTATATAAAGCACTTTATAAAGATCTAGTTAGATGGGAACTGTGTGGTAACGAGGTTGTTTACGGAAACGGTGTTTGGTTAATATAGACTTTGCTTGTGAAAGATTACCAGGTGAATACATTTAACTACTTTTAAAAATTATTATATATAGCATGAGTTGTGTTAAATATATTTTTGCTTATGGTATTCTATGATAACATTCAGATTATAAGTGCACATATAGTTTGATCAAATTGTAGACGTGTTACAAACCGTAAAACCGGGCACGAAGTTCGGTAGGAAAAATACGTAAAACCGGGCATGAAGTTCGGTAGTAAAACGGGCGGGGAGCTCGCTGAATGTGTAGATTACTAGAATATTTTAATATCTTTAATACCACTTATGCTAAAAATGGTTTAGTGTTGGTTAAATGTTATTCGCCAGCTTTTCGCTGACGTATTATTTTCAAAACGTTTTCAGGTAATCAGGAATAGTTATGAATAGCAAGACTAGTGCTGAAAGGAGGACGATTCCCTAGGCACAGAAGAACCTTGTGGCTAAAATATTTTATGAAACTGTCATTAGACAGAAAGTTTGATTACCATATGTAATAAACGTTTTGTATGGAAAATGGATGTTTAATTCCGCGTTTATAAAAAATATGTTTGTTCAACTAAAAAGTTGTTTAAATAAATAAAAATAAATACAAATATTTTCCGCTGCGTATTTATCAAGACAGGTACCAACCGATTGGTCGCACGCCCGGGTGTCGTAAATCCGGGGTGTGACATTAGCACATTACCTCACTTAACTAATTTGATCCCTAAATTGCTTAGGTAATTTTTGACCAAAACAATTTGGCGCCCACCGTGGGGCAAGTGGTGCTATTTCTTCTAAAAGCTTTTGCAAAATCATTACTTGGTTTTCTATTTTCAAAATTTTTTATACACTATTTTCAATGGCTTCAAGATCAAACATGAGCTCTTCTATAGTGTCTGCTACAACATCTGCAACGATTGGTTCGGTGCTTCCACCACCTCCTCCAAGGACGCATGCTTCTTCACAGCCTCAGGATATTATCCCCACCCGGAATATTCAGGGATCTGCTCCTGTTTTGGCCTCTAATGATGAAATCCTAACTTTATTTGGTAGTATACAGGAACAGATGAAGCTGCAGCAGGAAACCAACCAAATGCTGATGAGAGAGATACAACTCTTGAAATCCAGCTCAAGCAGGCCCGCTGTGGATACTGTCACTCCCTTGCAGCCTAGATCTTTGAACTTCAGTTCTGCAGTATATACTGAAGATAACAGAGGGAATATTGTGTCTAGCCATTCCCAAACTCATATTCTTGAGATACCCTCTTCGGTTAGGGTGTCAACTGTTTTGGTCAAAAATCAAGCAATGACAATGTAACCAAACTTTCTGTTGTGAGGTATGATGCTTGAATTGATGAACAATAATAAGGATCACTATGAAGTGTAATGAACAAATGACACGAAGATTTATACGGGGAAAAAGCCCTTGATCAAGAGTTGATCTCCGGCACAAAAAACCCCGGGTGATGGAAACTACCGATCACCAACTCAAATTAAACAAACAATCTGTTACAACTTCGGATGATAGCGAGCTAAGTATAAGGATCACTATAGTGTAACGTGTAGAAATGTATGAAAAATGCTAAGTGTTTTGTCGAGAGCTGATGAAAGCGGTTGTATGAGTGTGTGTAGCCAAAAATAGCTAAGTGTCTCTAATATAGCTCGCTACCCCTTTACAAATAGAAAATATCAAGCCTAACTAACATTCCGCAAATGGTGCAAGTCTTCCACGACTCCACAACGTCCATTTCTGGCCAAGCACGTGCGGAATAGACTAAGAATATTCTCCAGGAATGTCGCCAAGACTAAGTCCAAGTTGATATTCCTGCAAAACATTTACGAATTCAAAGTAGACAATCGTTAGTACTGGGATCCTTATAGTGATCCATGATCCTGATCCTTCAACACTTCTGAGGATCACTACTTCAGACAGAATTGAGGATCACTAAATCCAACAGCAAATAAGGATCACTGGTCATTTAGAAATCCACCCCTAACAATTGCCCCCAAAATATAAGGAGTAAATATGTAAATAAATGAGTTATATTTTGTCGATCTTATCCGCATTTAACCAACGGATAACTAGCCGTTATAAGCGGACTAGCCGTTACGATCATGACGTCAGTGGGGTGATTATCCTGCAGAATCATGATTATAAATAAGAGTTAGAGATAGGGATCATTTCACATTTAAGTTCAAGAGAACTCCCTTTAAATTCTGCTTCGACGATCAAACAGGTAATTCTTTTCCTTTCTCCTTTCTCATATTCTGCTCTCCTTTCTTTACCATCATCTTGTTCAAAAATGATGCTCCGAAGCTCACCGGGCAAGGATCACAAGAAGAACAACCCCTTAAAAAGTCAAGGGATCATCAAAGACTCCATAAGAGAACGCTGTTGTTTCACCGATGCACAAATTGATAGAATCCGCCACTGTCTTCCAGCAGATACTGTTATCAAATCCTTTGATCGCACTGCTCTTAGTGACAACATCTCTGAAACTTGGGTAGCTTTCCCAGTTACACCTTTCACCATAGGGTACACCTATCCTTTTCCGGACTTTACCCAATCCTTTTTCTCCCTTACCGGCATCTGCTATATACAAGCTATGCCGATGATCTGGAGGGTCCTATATACCCTTGAAAGGATCATCGAGCAGGAAGGAATCAACCTAGGAATGTCAGAGTTGGCTGAGATGTATGATCTCACAACGTTTGGATCCCACCGATATTTGTTCAAACGTAAACCCGGAGAAGAACATCCCATCTTTAAGGCTACCAAAAACGATACCAACTGGAAAAGGCGGTTCTTCTTCGTCAGAAGGGATTCTATCCCGGATGGAAAGGATTTGCCGAAGAAATGGAGCACTGATGGTAGGATTGGAGGATCCTTAGAAGGATCACTAAGTAAGCTCATTCTGATAATGATCACTAATATGCTTTTGTTTCTTTTTGTACAGCTATCACATTCTCGCATATTATTCCTTCTGCTGCCACCAAGGGGAGACTTGCTGCCTTTAGAAAGCTTGATCCTGAAACAAGATCATTCAAGACAATCACCCAGGATTCACAAGAGGTATCCTCAGGCTCTGTCACCATGTCAAGTAAGTATCCTGTTTGTTTTATATTCAAATGTTTGAATAAATAGTTATATATGAATAGAATTTGGAAACTTATCTGTTTTGGGTGTGTAGGCGCTGGAAAATCATCAAGATCCGCTTCCAAATTTAGTGTCAATGAGCTAGACACCGTCCGATCCTCCAAGAAGAAGCTTCCTGCCAGCCCAACTGCTTCGATCCCCAAGGCACCCGCTAAAGGAAGGGGTGGCAAGAAAAGAAAAGCCTCCGAAGCTGAGGATCTGCAAGGTCTGCCCCTGATCCGCCACCAGTTCCTTGAATACTTCAATGAGGTAAGGATCCTTATCCCTGCTCTAGGTATCCAACTTATTTGAGGATCACTTGTTCTTAAACTGTTCTTTATCTTCTTTGCAGAAATTTGCTGAGATTGAAGACTATGTTGGGCATGTCGAGGAGCAGGACAAGAAAATTGCTGACCTCCAACAAGTCGCCTTGCTTAAGGATCTCAAGATTGCTGACCTCCAAAAGGATCTCAAAGACGCCAAAGCCCAAACAGCCGCAATCCTGATCAATTTTGATTATGAAAGGAGCGAAATTACAGAGGATGCCAAGGTCTCTGCTGCCATAGCCATATACAAGACCAAGCTACAAATGGCTCAAGAAGCCCAGGATCCTTCCTTTGACAGGAGCAATTGGGATGTGGAAGGCTGGAAGGCAAGGCTGGCTGAACTGGATGACGAGGAGGAGGCCGAGGAGGTTCTGGAAATTGAGGCTAGTGGTAGTGGCAAGGATCATGGTGGTGAAGCTAGTGGAGCTGGAGGTGGTGATGCAGCGAAGGTGTAGGCTGCAACAATGGGCGATGATGGACATTTCTAGACGTAGCCGGAGCCCATTTTTTTTAGTTTGGTTATGGTTTTTTTGTTTTGATGATGTTTTGATAAACAATGGTTGGTCTGTACTTGAACAATAGTAACTAGGGTTGAGGATCATGGATGATCCTTTGAACAGTAGGTAGGATTACAAATGGTGGAGGGATCCTCTGTTTGGGGGATGAAGCCATTGTGATCCTGCCGTCTTTTATTTCCTGCACTTGTTAGACCTACAAACAATGGACACCCTTTGCCAACCCATGTGGACGGGCCACGTTTTGCTGGTAGAAACGTGGGTTGGCAATTTTGACAACCTTAAAAGGGTTTAAGACTTTAACTTTTTGGCTATATCCTGTGTTGATATCCTTATTGTTATTTTATTTTTCAATCTATTGTGATGTTCATGTCGTTTAAACTTATCAAGTAAGGAAAAAATTTAAAAATATCCCTTAAGAGTTAAGGATATGATCAAGGATCACATAAAAAATAATTTAAGGATCATCATTTCAGTTGTCAAAGGATAAGTGTCACTTAAATACATAATGAATAAAATCAAAACAGTTTAGGATCGTACCTGAGAACCCAAGTTAGGATCCTATCCTTCAACACTTAAAATTAGGATAACCCAAGATACAAACCTTAGTTGAAAATAAGGGTCAAGAATCTATGGCCATTTATCTTCACAAACCTGAAATAAGATATTACTTGGAACTGAGCCATCATAAGATGAATGTTAGTGACTGGGGACAAGCCCAATATACTGGGGACAAGCCCAAAGGATAACTGGGGACAAGCCCAAAGGATCGTATGTAAACTGGAGTATGGCCCTTACTGGCGACTATCCAAACTTAGTGACATGAAAATGCCAAAACCTTAGGTAACGTGAAAACGTTAGAAACCTTAGGAACGGATGTATGGTACGTCTACCATTATACGTAGGATCCTGAATATAGCCAGCACAACGAAATTGTCAGCCCCTAAAGCGGGTACTGGTCCCATTGCCATGAACTATACCAGGATCATCGTGCGCTACTGGCGAAACTGGGGACAGGCCCAGACTGGGGACTAGCCCAAACAACTGGATACTTCTGTGGATACTCAATGCTTAGTTAAAGATACCTGAACCTTCAAAACTCAGAAATCAAGTAAAAGGAGGATAACGGACGCAGGATCCTTATCCTAGTAAGAATAAAAATAATGAAATAGTTTAAGATTGGAATGTTACCAGAAAGAGGATCATCTATCAGCGGGTATCCTTCAAGGATACTTGTCAGAAAGAGGATCATCTGTCAAGGGGGATCCTTCAAGGATACTTGTCTGGTAAGGATCATGGATCATGATCACATGAAATATTTCTTCAAATGGACAGCATTCCAAGCTCTAGGTAGCAAATCACCCTCCATTGTTAGCAATCGATATGCCCCCTTTCCTGCTTCAGCTTCAATCAAATAAGGTCCTTCCCACTTTGGTGCTAGCTTTCCATCAGCAGGATTGGTGGTGTTTTGAAATGCTTTCCTTAATACCATATCCCCAACTTGGAATTTCCTGAGCCTGACATTTTTGTTGTAAGCTCCAGCCATCCTTTGTTGATAACTGGCCATCCTTATCCTTGCTAAATCCCTGATTTCTTCTATAGTATCCAAGTCTTGAATCAAGTTTTCAGCATTTTCTTCAGGATCATGAACACTTGTTCTTGCAGTTGGAACCACCATCTCTGTAGGGATCACTGACTCTGCCCCAAATACCAAAGAAAATGGAGTTTGGCCTGTAGCATTCTTGGGAGTTGTTCTATCAGCCCACAACACATAAGGTAGTTCTTCTACCCGTTTTCCTTTCTTGGATCCAAGCTTCTTCTTCAAATTGTTGATGATGATCTTGTTGGATGATTCTGCCTGACCATTAGCTTGTGGATGGACTGGTGTTGATGTTATCATCTTAATTCCCCAACTGTCACAAAAGTTAGTGGTTCTATTCCCAATAAATTGGGATCCATTATCACAAATAATTTCAGAAGGGATGCCAAATCTAGTAATAATATTCCTTTTAATAAAGGATATAACTTCCTTTTCTCTGACTTGAGCAAAGGCTTCAGCCTCTATCCACTTAGAGAAGTAATCAGTCATAGCAAGCTTGAATACTTTTCCACCTGGTGTCTTAGGAAGCTTTCCAACTATATCCATTCCCCATCTCATGAATGGCCAAGAAGAAGATATAGGATGCAAGAGCTCTGCTGGTTGGTGAAGGATATTACTATGCCTCTGACAAGGATCACACTTCTTGGCATATTCCACAGCGTCCTTCTTCATAGTGGGCCAATAGTATCCTGTTCTCAGGATCCTTGAGAATAATGCCCTGCCCCCAGTGTGGTTTCCACAATCTCCTTCATGGAAATCCTTTAGGACTTCTTGAATTTCAGGATCCTCAATGCATCTCAAATATGGTCCTGCAAGAGATCGTTTATACAACATATTGTTTAATATTGTAAATTGAGATACCTTAATTTTAAAAGCCCTTGGGTTTTCTCCTGTAGGAATTTCTCCATGTTGTATGTATCTCATGATTGGGAGTATCCATGATCCTGAATGAGATTGGGTATCATCACTAGGGATGATTGCAGAGTCCTCTCCTATCTCCATAGCTACATGATCCTTGATAGCAGGGGTCAGGATATGGATAATAGAGATCTCAATATCCTCAGGAATCTTCAAAGATGATCCTAGATTGGCTAATGCATCAGCTTCTGCATTCTCTTCCCTTGGTACCTGTGTCAAACTAAAGGATACAAAAGAGAGTGCCAATTCTTTGACTATCTCCAAATATTTGATTAGCTTTTCACCTTTAACAGCATAGGATCCATTAAAGTGATTAGTGATCAATAAAGAATCTACATGTACCTCAAGATACCTGATACTCATATGCTTTGCAATTTGCAAACCAGCTATCAAGGCTTCATATTCAGCCTCATTGTTGGTAGTTTGAAATTCACAAGCTATGGAGTGGGGTATTATATCCCCCTGTGGCGATTTTAGTAGTATTCCAAGCCCTGTTCCATTCGCATTGGAGGATCCATCAGTAAACAGTATCCAAGGATCCTTGTTTTCTTCAAGCTGTTGGACTTCTAGTTCAGCTTCTTTTTGTAAATCACTACTGAAATCTGCCACAAAGTCAGCTAATGCTTGGGATTTAATGGCTGTCCTAGGCTCATATCTTATATCATATGCACTCAACTTCACTGCCCACTTAGCCATCCTTCCTGACATTTCAGGTTTCCTGAGAACATTCTTAATTGGGAAATTAGTTTTAACAATAATGGCATGAGTCTCAAAATAATGTCTTAATTTAGTAGATGCCATAATTAATGCAAGGATAAGTTTTTCTAAATGTGAATACCTGGATTCAGCATCAAGTAAGCTCTTACTTACATAATAAACAGGATGTTGTGTACCTTGGTGATCCTTAACAAGGACCGCACTTACTGCTTTTGAGGATACCGCCAAATATAAGGATAACACATCTCCCTTTTCTGGTTTCATTAAGGCTGGGGCTGAGGATAGGTAATCTTTAAGAGCTTTAAGGGCACTTTCATGCTTCTCAGTCCATTCAAATTTCTTGTTTTTCCTTAGGATGTCATAGAACTCCTTGCACTTTTCCGAGGATTTGGATATGAATCTGTTCAAGGCTGCGATCCTGCCAGTCAGCCTTTGCACATCCTTAGCATTGGCAGGAGATTTGATATTCACGATAGCCTTAATTTGCTCTGGACTTGCTTCAATGCCCCTCTTTGTTACCATACATCCTAAGAATTTACCTGCCTTTACACCAAAATGACACTTAGAAGGATTTAGTTTCATATTAAATTTATCAAGGATATTGAATGCTTCCTCCAAGTCTTTAAGGTGATCCTCAGCTCTTTTGGACTTAACCACCATGTCATCAATATAGACTTCCATAGTGTATCCAATTTGTTCCTTGAACATCATATTGACAAGCCTTTGGTAAGTAGCACCTGCATTCCTTAATCCAAATGGCATAGCAATATAACAGTATATACCAGTTGGGGTCATAAAGGCTGTATCCTCTTGATCGGATGGTTCAATCTGAATTTGTTGAAATCCAGATGAAGCATCCATAAAAGTTAACAACTCATGACCCGCGGTAGCATCCACCATGGAGTCAATGTGGGGTAATGGGAAAGGATCCTTGGGACATGCCTTGTTTAAATCTGTAAAATCGACACATACCCTCCACTTTCCATTTTTCTTTTGAACAACAACCACAATGGCTAACCATCTTGGATACTTAACCTCTCTAATCATACCTGCTCGAAGTAGCTTGTCTACCTCTTCCTGGATAATAGCATTTCTTTCAGGTGCAAACTTCCTCCTCTTTTGATGAATTGGCTTGAATGACCTGTCAATGCCAAGTTTGTGAGTAATTATATCCTTAGATATACCTGTCATGTCTTCATGTTTCCAGGCAAAGGTGGTCTTCCTTCTTTTGAGAAAGGATACCAGCTCTTGTTCAATATCGCTGAGGATCCCTGACCCTATGAAGATCTTGGATTCAGGATCATCAGGATCCATGAGGATTTCTTTCAAATCCTATTCTCTTGCCTCCAAGACGTCTCTTGAAGGATACTTTAATTGCTATTGCTCCCTTGGTCTTGAGGCTGGTTTCATTGATGAGGTATAGCAATTCTTAGCCTCCTGTTGATCACTCTCAATTTTCACCACTCCCCATGGACTTGGAAGCTTTACACACTGATGATAGGTGGATGGAACTGCCTTCATATCATGTATCCATGGCCGTCATGGTGAGGATCCTGGATGTCTACACGATCATCCTCATCAAAAGTAATGACTTTATCCTGGGTGACAACGGAGGTCCTGACGGGTCTGTCTCCATTATCCATCTTGGTTTCCTTAGCGTGTCTTTTTGCTGCTGAGAAGGATGTACCACAGATGTCTGATCCACCGGATATGAAATTTATGACTTGTGCATCTGCCGGAGGAGCAGGAGCCCTTTCCGGGATCCTTTCAGGATCCTGGGTTCTTGACTTTTTTCGTCCCAAGAGTTCCTTTAAATGCCCCTTGCTCAACAAATAACCAATTTCCTTTCTAAGTGCAATACATTCTTCAGTGAGATGCCCAAAATCCTCATGATATGCACACCACTTGGATTTATCCTTTGTAGCAGCTGGTTTATCACTTTTCCTTGGCCACCTAGCTTTCTCACCTAGATTCTGCATTGCAAGGATTAGTTCATTGTTATCAACAGAGAAACAATATTCAGAAATAGGAGGATAATTCTCATCATCCTCTTCTTGTTCCACTGCGTGCACATTCTGGTTATCAGATCTGTTATAGGACTTGGATTTGTTGTTCCTGAAGTAGGATCCTTGCTTATCCTGTTTTGAGGATCCTGTCAATCTGTCCTGGATCCTTTTATCATCCTCTAGGCGGATGAACCTAAGGGCCCTAGTCCTTACTTCATCAAGATTCCTGCAAGGTGTCATAACAAGATCATCATAGAATAATGAATCCCTAAGAAATCCCATTTTAAAGGCTTCCACAGCCGTAGCTATATCCAAATTGGGAATGTCTAAGGATTCTTTACTAAACTTAGTGATATAATCTCTAAGTGATTCATTTTGACCTTGTGTTACCCTATATAGATCACTAGTTAATCGTTCAAACTTTCTGCTACAAGAGAATTGACTATTGAACAAGTTAACTAAATTAGAAAATGAAGTAATAGAGTAAGGGGGAAGACTTAGCAGCCATTTAAGAGTAGATCCTGTAAGTGTGGACCCAAATCCCTTGCATAGACATGCTTCTTTCAACCTTTTCGGAATTGGATTGATCTCCATCCTCTCCCTGTATTGAGCTACATGCTCTTCTTGATCCGTTGAACCATCATATAGCTTCATTGATGGTATCTGAAATCTTTTAGGTATCTCAGCATCACACAAAGGTGGTGCAAAACGAGATATCCTATGGCTACCATCCGCAATCTCAGGAATGGGTTTAACCACTCCTGGTACACTGGATATCATATCCTTAAGCTTCTGCAGTTCCCTAGCCATGGCCTGATTGATACCTGTATCCTGCATAAAGCTATGGTTAGTGTTATATAAATTATTAAAAGTGTTACCTCCCACAGGATTCAAGTTTGGAATTGCTGATGTGAATCCATCTTGTCGAGACTCTGGCATGATTGAAGGACCAGAGGAGGCAATGGTCTGCATTGGTATGAAGTCTCCTTGATGGACGTCTGAGTTCTGAGGTTGCATATTTCTCGAGTATCCTTGATTTTGAAGGGGGTTGGATCCTTGGAATTGCGATGATCCTTGAACCTGAAAGGATCCTGGGACTAGGGAGGATCCTTGAACAAGGGAGAATCCTGGGACCAGAGAGGATCCTGGGACCTGGGAGGATCCTTGGACCTGGGAGGATCCTTGGACCTGGGAGGATCCTTGGACCTGGGAGGATCCTTGTACTGCATGCATTCCCACATATCCTCCTGACGTGAAGTATCCCTGATGCTGAGAAGAGGATCCTAATGGTTGAGAAGAGGATCCCTGAGGCTGGAAGCAAGAGCCAAACGCCTGACTCATTGTTGTTGTCCCATAACGCCTTCCTGATAGTTCACCCAAGTATTGCACGTCCGGAACTGCTGAGTATTGTAAGGTTATGACCGGAGTGTCGAAGTTCAGCGATCTTGGCATCAGAGGGGAGTGATCCTCCACTGATTTCTTCTGTTTCTTGATTTCATCGATCTCCCGGAGGATCCTTTCGTTGGTCTTATCATGCTCTTGTGCATGATTCTTCATCTGCAAAATCAAGGCATAGAGATCATTAGTAGTAGGATTAGTTGAAACAGAAGAAGTAGGTGGTTTTTGAAAAATAGGAGTTGGTTTCTACGCAGCATTCTCAGCATTCTTCTGGGATCCAGAAGGTGGTGGAGGCAAAGGAGGAACGCCTTGTGAGGAACTGAATGAGGGCATCAAAATTGAAGTATTCTTCACTGAGGAAGCCATCTGTCTGTTTGTAGCGAACCGAATTGGCCACGAAAACACGAATCTTTCTAAGAATGAAGCACCAATTGCCCCACGGTGGGCGCCAAACTGTTTTGGTCAAAAATCAAGCAATGACAATGTAACCAAACTTTCTGTTGTGAGGTATGATGCTTGAATTGATGAACAATAATAAGGATCACTATGAAGTGTAATGAACAAATGACACGAAGATTTATACGGGGAAAAAGCCCTTGATCAAGAGTTGATCTCCGGCACAAAAAACCCCGGGTGATGGAAACTACCGATCACCAACTCAAATTAAACAAACAATCTGTTACAACTTCGGATGATAGCGAGCTAAGTATAAGGATCACTATAGTGTAACGTGTAGAAATGTATGAAAAATGCTAAGTGTTTTGTCGAGAGCTGATGAGAGCGGTTGTATGAGTGTGTGTAGCCAAAAATAGCTAAGTGTCTCTAATATAGCTCGCTACCCCTTTACAAATAGAAAATATCAAGCCTAACTAACATTCCGCAAATGGTGCAAGTCTTCCACGACTCCACAACGTCCATTTCTGGCCAAGCACGTGCGGAATAGACTAAGAATATTCTCCAGGAATGTCGCCAAGACTAAGTCCAAGTTGATATTCCTGCAAAACATTTACGAATTCAAAGTAGACAATCGTTAGTACGGGGATCCTTATAGTGATCCATGATCCTGATCCTTCAACACTTCTGAGGATCACTACTTCAGACAGAATTGAGGATCACTAAATCCAACAGCAAATAAGGATCACTGGTCATTTAGAAATCCACCCCTAACAATTGCCCCCAAAATATAAGGAGTAAATATGTAAATAAATGAGTTATATTTTGTCGATCTTATCCGCATTTAACCAACGGATAACTAGCCGTTATAAGCGGACTAGCCGTTACGATCATGACGTCAGTGAGGTGATTATCCTGCAGAATCATGATTATAAATAAGAGTTAGAGATAGGGATCATTTCACATTTAAGTTCAAGAGAACTCCCTTTAAATTCTGCTTCGACGATCAAACAGGTAATTCTTTTCCTTTCTCCTTTCTCATATTCTGCTCTCCTTTCTTTACCATCATCTTGACACAAAGATGCAAGAGAGGATGAATTCATCTTCAACCTACGAATCGACCAATAGGAAGTCAGAGTCCTCGTACAAGCCAAATCATTCTAAGCCATATGACAGGAATGATAGCAAGAAAGTGAATGCTGTTGAAGACGAGGATCCTGAAGAGTATCCTGAGTTGTCAGAATATTGTTTTTTCTGTTAACATACCTGAATTGATGTACACTATGCAGGGTTTAGGAGACAAAGCAAGGTAGCCTAGAAAGAACCAACAAAAAGCTGATTGGAAGGATAAGTCCAAGTGGTGTGCCTTCCATGAGGATTTCGGACATGTTACTGAAGATTGCATTGCTCTGAAGAAAGAAATAAGCTATCTCCTGAGCAAGGGATATCTGAAGGATTTCCTGGGAAGAAAGAAGAATAAGGGTCAAGATACTGAGAAGGATCCTGAACGAGCAGCATCACCTCCTGCGTATGCCAAGATAATTAACTTTATTTCAGGAGGATCCGATATCTGCGGAACTTCTTATTCTGCAGCCAAAAGACATGCAAAGGAGGCTAAGGCAGAGAGGGGAGATAAGCCAACCAGGATGACAACCATCACGACTGATAAAGTGATCACCTTCGACAATGATGACAGGGATACTGTCCAGGATCCTCACCATGATGCTCTGGTAATAACGTTATATGTGGCTAACCATTTCGTACGCAGGATACTGGTGGATAATGGCAGCTCCGTCAACATAATTCAACTAGAGACGTTAAAGAGGATGAATGTATCCCCGATGGATATCACTTCAAAGTCCACTGTACTCGTTGGGTTCAGTGGAGAAGCTAGGAACACTGTGGGAGAGATAAAGTTACCAGTATATGTTGAAGGGGTCAACTCAATGCAATGCTTTTGTGTGATGGACTCCTTATCCTGCTATAATATTATATTGGGAAGGCCATGGATCCATGATATGAAAGCTGTGCTGTCAACCTACCATCAATGCATCAAGATCCCTACTCCTTGGGGGGTTGTCAAGGTGGATAGTGATCAACAGGAGGCAAAGGAATGTTACTCATCCTCAATGAAATCCTCAACCAAGCCCAATGCAGCATAGCAAATAAAGATGCGAGCCCAGGATATCCTGGAGGCTTCAGAACAGGATGTTAAGAAGATTATCCTGGACCAGGATAATCCAGATATCTCGGTGCTCGTAGGAACCAATATCCCTCAGGATATTGAACATTAGTTAATTAACTTTTTGAAATGCAGGATGTCAACATTCGCATGGAAGCATAAGGATATGACAGGTATTTCCAAAGATATTATCACTCACAAGCTTGGAATTGATAGGTCATTCAAGCCTGTTCAGCAAAAGAGGATGAAGTTTGCTCCTGAACGAAACACAATTATTCAAGAGGAAGTCCAAAGATTATTGAAGTCCAAGATGATCAGGGAGGTTAAATTCCCAAGATGGCTAGCAAATGTAGTTATGGTGCAGAAGAAAAATGGGAAATGGAGAGTTTGTGTAGATTACACAGACTTGAACAAATCTTGTCCCAAAGACCCGTTTCCTTTACCTCATATTGATTCAATGGTGGATGCTACTGCCGGCCATGAGATGTTAACCTTCATGGATGCATCCTCAGGATTCCAACAGATCCAAATGGAACCTTCAGACCAGGAGGATACTGCTTTCATGACACCAACAGGTATTTATTGTTATACTGCTATGCCTTTTGGTTTGAAAAATGTAGGTGCAACGTACCAAAGATTGGTGAACCTGATGTTTAAAGACAAGCTGGGGGACACCATGGAGGTAACATTGATGACATGGTAGTAAAATCTAAGAAGGCTGAGGATCACCTCCAGGATATTAAGGGAGCATTTGATATCCTGGATCAATATAACATGAAGTTAAACCCTGCCAAATGCCATTTTGGAGTGGGGGCAGGAAAGTTTTTAGGATATATGGTGACTAAAAGAGGGATAGAAGCAAGCCCAGAACAGATCAAAGCCATCTTGGATATCAAGTCACCTTCCAACATGAAAGATGTACAAAGATTGACGGGACGAGTAGCAGCATTAAACGGATTTATCTCAAGATCCTCGGAAAAATGCAAGGAATTTTATGATATCCTGAAGAAGAATAAGAAATTCGAATGGGGAGAGAAGCATGAAGCAGCCTTGCAGGACTTGAAGCAGTATCTTTCAACCGCACCTCTATTGATGAAACCTGAGGATAGTGAACCATTATCCCTCTATCTCGCAGTATCAGGGAATGCTGTAAGTGTTGTTCTTGTAAAGGATCATGAAGGTCAGCAGTATCCTGTCTATTATGTTAGTAATAGTTTATTAGATGCTGAAACTAGATATTCTCATTTAGAAAAACTAATATTAGCCCTAGTTATGGCATCGACAAAGCTTAGACATTATTTTGAAACACATAGGATTCATGTTAAAACCAATTATCCTGTTAAAAATATGCTTAGGAAACCTGAGATGTCAGGTAGAATGGCTAAGTGGTCAGTAAAACTAAGTGCCTATGATCTAATATATGAACCTAGGAATGCCATAAAGTCTCAGGCTTTAGCTGACTTTGTGGTTGATTTCAGTAGTGATATTCAAAATGAAGTAGACCTAGAAGTTCAACAACTAGGGGAAACATCAGAATCCTGGACATTATATACTGATGGTGCATCTAATGTTAGAGGTGTAGGATTGTGTATACTACTAAAATCGCCACAGGGGGACATATTACCCCAGGCTATTAGGTGTGAATTCCCTGCCACTAATAATGAAGCAGAATATGAACCTTTGATTGCAGGATTAGAGTTGGCTAGAAACATGAATATTAAGAGTTTGCAAGTATATGTTGATTCCTTGTTAATTACTAATCATTTTAATGGATCCTATGCAGTTAAAGGTAAGAAGTTAATCGAGTATCTCGAAATTCTCAAAAAATTAGCAAGATATTTCGATGTTTTTACACTTGAACAGGTACCAAGAGAAGATAATGCTGAAGCAGATGCCTTGGAAAATTTATGATCATCAGTCAAAATACCAAAAGGAACCCAAATACCAATACTTCACATCCTATATCTTGCAGTGGATCTTTTCAAATCACAGGATAAGGAGGTAGCAAGTATTCAGGATCCTGATGAGGATCCTAAATCCTGGACGGCTCCAATTATAAGATACCTCAAGGATGGACACATCCCTAAAGATGAGAATCCTAAGGCCTTTAGAATGAAGGTATCACGATTCACTGTTATAAATAATGTTTTGTATAAGAAATCTCTTGCAGGACCATACCTGAGATGCTTGGAGGATCCTAAAGCTTGAGAAGTGCTTCAGGATATACACGAAGGAGATTGTGGTAACCATACTGGGGGTAGATCATTATTTTCAAAGGTATTAAGAACAGGATACTATTGGCCAACGATGAAGAAAGATGCTGCAGAATATGCTCGAAGATGTGATGCATGTCAAAGGCACAACAACATATTACATCAACCTGCTGAACCACTTTATCCTATTGCTTCCCCTTGGCCATTCATGAAGTGGGGGATGGACATAGTGGGAAAATTGCCAAAGGCTCCAGGAGGAAAATCTTTATGCTGGCAATGACTGATTATTTTTCTAAATGGGTTGAAGCTGAAGCATTTGTTCAAGTTAGAGATCAAGAAGTAGTATCCTTCATAAAAAAGGAATATCCTGACCAGGTTTGGGGTACCGGCCGAGATAATTTGTGACAATGGTTCTCAGTTTATTAGTAAGAGGACCACTGACTTTTGCAAGAATTGGGGAATCAAAATGATCACATCCACTCCGGTACATCCTCAAGCAAACGGACAGGCAGAATCCTCGAACTTGATAATTGTCAACAATTTGAAGAAAAGACTTGGAGCTAAGAAAGGAAGATGGGCGGAAGAATTACCCTTTGTTTTATGGGCTGATAGAACAACAATAAAGAGTGCAACTGGCCAAACTCCATTCTCCTTAGTATTTGAAGCAGAAGCAGTGATCCCAACAGAAATGGTGATCCCTACAGCAAGATCTAATTTACGGGATCCTAAGTAGAACCCTGAAGCTTTGTGTCAAGAATTGGACACTGTGGATGAGACAAGAGATGCAGCAAAGCTGAGGATGGCAGCATATCAACAAAGGATACCCAAAGCATATAATAAGAATATAAGGACTAGAAGATTTCAAGCTGGGGATTGGGTGCTAAGAAAGGCTTTTCAGAACACTACTAATCCTGCTGATGGAAAGTTAGCTCCAAAGTAGGAAGGACCATATGAGGTTGAATCGGAATCTGGGAAAGGAGCATACCAACTCAAGAATATGGAAGGGGATATGCTACCAAGATCCTGGAATGCTATACACTTAAAGCTCTATTTCAAGTGAGTTTAGAATTTAATTTCTGTTTTGGTCAAAAATCACACAAGGATAATGCAACCAAATCTGATTTTGTGAGGTATGATGCTTGATTAATTGTATGAACGACAAGTATATGAAATCAACAATGAACACCGAGATTTATATGAGGAAAAAGCCCTTGATCTTTAGAAGATCTCCGGCATAAAAAACCTCGGGTGATGGAAACTACCGATCACCAAATATATTGGAAAAACAATAATGATCCTTGTACAACTTCGGAAGAAAACAAGCTCAATACAATGAATTGCTAGTGTAAGTGTGTGTTTTTGCTAAGTGTTTGCAGAGAATTTGAGTGTTGTGTGTTTTTCTGTGGTGTGTTGGACCTATTCCTCAAATGAGCTCGTTTCCCCTTAAAAGATAAGAAAAAATCAACTAACTAACTTCCCGAAAAAGGTGGAAGTCACCATGATCACCACTTACGGTTATTTCTTCATTAAGCACGTGCCTAAGAAGCATATTCCACGAGATTCCAGCAAAGAAGTAGTCCACTACGTCCATTATCTGCATTTAAACATTAAAAACGTGACAATTGTTAGAAATCATAAGTTCTATTAAGGATCCTGTGATCCTCAGACTCTGGATCCTCAGACTCCCTGCATCATCCATTAAGGATCTGTGATCCATGCCAAGTCTCAGGATAGATAATCCTTAGCATAAAATTCATGCCCTAACAATTGCCCCCAATATGGCAGTTGTGATAAGGATTCATAGCTGTCATATTTCCGTTAGAAGCGGACTAGCCGTTGCTGCTGTTAACTAGTCGTTACACTGCCTGTCGTCACTGATAAAACCTGCTATAATCATCATTGCAAAATATAGAGTTAGAGATAACTCCTCAAGTGCCTTTAAAGATCAGAAGATCCTTCTGTTTGTGGAGAATGGATCCTTCTACACCGTTTGCTATTAACCTTCCTGCACTTTAATATCTGCATAGACACTTTAACTGTTAGATAGCCATGTCCAGCCTGGGTGGATGGTCCACGGTTTTGCTGGTGAAATCTAGGCCAGATGATTTGATACATAATGAATGGGTGATAACATTAAACTTTTTTAGCTACAACTGTTGTTGTTTCTTTCCTCTTTATTTTTCATGTATGCTTTCTATTTTCAAAGATATCATCGCCAAACAATTGGAAAGTTATTGGAAATCTGATGATAATGTTAAATTTTTAACAGAAAACTTGAAGTGTTCATATAAATGTGGATCAATGATCCTTAACCAAAAAGGATAAGAGACAACTTGCAGCTTAGAAAAAGTTAGAATATAACGTACCAGAGAATCCAAGTTAGGATTCTATATCCTTGTAAACTAATACTGAATAAAATGTGTGAAAAGTAAAGTTTCCAGGATCCAGGATCCTTATTGTCAGAACTTGTATAACTTTAGAGCTCCAAGATCCTGTAAGAAAAACAAACTTGGGACCAAGCCAAATAATTGGGAATGAACCCATAATAACTGGGGACAAGCCCAAATAAACTGGGGACAAGCCCAACAAACTGGGGACAAGCCCAAATAAACTGGGGACAAGCCCAAATAAACTGGGGACAAGCCCAACAAACTGGGGACAAGACCAAATAAACTGGGGACAAGCCCAAATAAACGGATGTAAACTGGGGTCAAGCCCAAATAAACTTGTGTAAACTGGAGTATGGCCCTCACTGGCGACTATCCAAACTTGAGTGACATGAAAATGCCGAAACCTTAGCTAACGTGAAAACGTTAGAAACCTTAGGAACGGATGTATGGTACGTCTACCATTATACGTAGGATCCTGAATACAGCCAGTACAATGAAATTGTCAGTCCCTAAAGCGGGTACTGGTCGCATTGCCTTGAACTGCACCAGGATCATCGTGCGCTGCTGGCGAAACTGGGGACAGGCCCAAAAACTGGGGACAAGCCCAACGAACTGGGGACAAGCCCAAATAACTGGGGACAAGCCTAAATAACTGGGGACAAGCCCATAAACCTTGGGGAGTTGGCCAACCACCTTGATCTTCTGTAAAATGATAACAACTCTGCAAAAGCTTAAACTTTATGAAAATAGATGTTAAATGTTTAACATCTTTGCCTTATGATAAGTAATAAGTATAAGATGAATGAAGATGAAAGTAATGTGTTACCAAATGTAGAATCATATATCCTTTGAGGATCCCGGATCCTTAATCAGAATACTGGTATCGCTGAGGATCCCTGATCCTTCTTACTTAAAGTATTTTTTGAGATGAACAACATTCCAAGCTCTTGATAGGAGGTCACTGTCACACCCCCAAAATCCACACGCGGAGTATCATTGCATGGAGGCGTGACATGACCAGGATCAAGCCACCAATCATATTGAACAATGTAATTAGTAAATGTAAATCAACCAAACATTATGAAAGGTGTTCAAAACAAAAGTATAGTATCAATGTTTAGCGGAAGCATAAATGTAAAACCCAACATAAGTAATAAGTTTGAAATGTCATAAACGTTTAACATGGTATCCACGATCCATGTCCCACAACGACTGTGCCTCCCCGTGCAAGCTCCATGAGTACCTAACGACCTGCAAGGCATGTAACAACGAGTCAACAACAAAGTTGAGCGAGTTCACAGTTGGCTGTTTAGTTATAGTATTCGTTTCGTAAACCGTATGTTTGTTTAGTAAACTATGTATCGTATTTATTTGTATCGCGGCCTTCTAGGCATGTTTGCGAAGATTTGTGGGGGTTTCCCATGTATTCTAGACTAGTTGTATTTGTATCGCGGCCCTCTAGGCATGTTTGCGAAGATTAGTATTCGTATCGCGGCCATTCCAGGCATGTGTGCGAAGATTAGTATTCGTATCGCGGCCATTCCAGGCATGTGTGCGAAGATTAGTATTCGTATCGCGGCCATTCCAGGCATGTGTGCGAAGATTAGTATTCGTATCGCGGCTATTCCAGGCATGTGTGCGAAGATTAGTGGGGGCTTCCCATGTGTTACTAGTCTAGCTGTATCTATAAGTGACCTTCCCCTAACGAGGTCAGTGGTACGTATTCCAGTAACGATGAAAGTACAAGTAATCATTTAACCCCATTCCCAACCCCGGGAATCCCATGCCTTGGTAAGAGTGTGAACTCACCTTGGTTTGCTCGGTATGCTAAGTTATGTTACCCGTTCCAAGTTGATCAACCAAACCCTACCGTTGTTACCAGAATCAGTCAGTTTCGTTAACACCAAGTCATACATTTCTATTCATGTGACACAGGTAGTATGCACATCACGTCACGCATGCTTGAACAATTTTCATGGAAACTACATCCTACCATGTATCATAGTATGGCATACAATTTCATTCAGCTACATATAGGATCTCATCACGTATTCATGTTCAAGTAAACAGCTTAACATTGCACACAATTTCTAATACAAGTGTGCGTATTTTACAATAGGTCCTGTACTCAACTTGGCCCAATCACAAGGTGCTTACATGTATATAAGTGGCCCAAAGTACTATTCTTAATACAAGTGTATGCGCAGCCCACACATACATATGTTTTTCCCTCACTTTAAACATTGTGTTACCCAATAGAATGGAGCGACCCACACCAGATGTGCGGCTACCCACAAGCACAGCCCACCCCCTTTATAACCGGCCCAAGTAGGTGTGTAGCATGGTACAAGTGTACGATTGCATGGTCAATGTATGTGACATGCATTTCATTCTATTAATCAACATATATTGTCACATCATTATTGCATGTGAAGCAATCAGCTTTGTCGGCCATTTACTTCTTGATTTGATCAAACAATTTAGTTTACAAGAATCACATGAAAGAGCAGAGATTCGGTCCAATCACAATTAAAGGATCATTTTACATCTAAATCATATAATCAAGAGATCACATCTAATATCTTAATTACCAATTGTTCACAAGATCACACATCACATATCACATTATCACATAGTGCAGTTACATATCCTAAACTCAATCATTAGACATAGTCATTACATCATCGATTTACGGTAATACTAAGCAGGCTATATCTAAACTAAGTATATACCCCAAACATTTACAATTAGCACTCATATAAACAATTACATATTCCCTGACAAGTCACATGCAATCATGATCATAGTGGCCAACAACATGGAGTGATGCTTATCTAAAAGGCTGCACAATCTAAATATCTCACATGCAATGCTATAAGATATTGGGCCAACAAAGCAAGTAATGATACAATGATGTTACTAACCGGAGACGAAGGAAAGAAAAGCCTCGAGGAAATCCACTACCGTCGCGGTTTCAAAGAGGATTGAGAGAGAGGATGAAAAGTGTCTAGGGTTTTTGTCAGTTCTCGTTTTTGTGCACAGGTTAAAACAAATTCTATATTTACTCGTTACTGGGCCAAAGCCCATGAGTTGACTTCGCCGATCAGTAGTGGACGAAAACACTTAAGTGTTTTCGCCACAAGAGTGTTTTCGGGTGGGGGGTATTTTCGTGGGTAAGGGTTTTCGGCAAAGACTTGAACATTTGTTATAAATATATATATACTATCATAATATAAATACACCATATATAACACATATATACATATCATGCATACCACAAATTTACAAACACACTTAGCAAGTAAGTACCAAGTTAGGTCGAATAGAGACCTTGAAAACTCGGGTTGTCACAGTCACCATCCATTGTTAATAAATGATATGCCCCCTTTCCTGCTTCAGCTTCAATTACGTAGGGATCTTCCATTTTGATGCTAATTTGCCATCAGCCGAATTCGTAGTGTTCTGGAATGCTTTCCTTAGCACAAAATCACCGACTTGAAATCTTCTGATCCTAACATTTTTGTTGTATGCTCCAGCTATTCTTTGTTGATAACTGGCCATCTGTCACAAAAGTTAGTAGTTCTACTCCCAATAAATTGGGATCCATTATCACAAATAATTTCAGAAGGTATTCCAAATCTAGTAATAATATTTCGCTTAATGAAGGATATAACTTCCTTTTATCTCATTTGAGCAAAAGCTTCTACTTCTATCCATTTAGAGAAGTAGTTTGTCATGGCTAGCATAAATACTTTCCCTCCTGGTGCCTTGGGAAGTTTGTCAATTATATCCATTCCTCATCTCATGAATGGCCAAGAAAATGATACATGATGCAGAGGTTCCGCTGGTTGATGAAGGATATCGCTATGTCTTTGACAAGGATCACGTTTCTTGGCATAATACACAGCATCGTTCTTCATAGCAGGCCAATAGTATCCTGTTCTAAGGATCCTTGAGAACAGTGCTTTGCTCCCAGTGTGGTTTCCACAATCTCCTTCGTGAAAATCCTTTAGAACTTCTTGAATTTCTGGATCCTCGATGCACCTTAGATATGGACCTGCAAGAGATCGTTTATATAACATGTTATTTAGTATTGTAAATCGAGATACCTTGACTTTGAAAGCTCTAGGATTTTCTCCTGTAGGAATCTCTCCATGTTGTATATATCACATGATCGGAAGGATCCAAGATCCTGAATTTGATTGTTCACCATCACTAGGTATGATTGCAGAATCCTCTGCTATCTCCATAGCTATGTGATCTTCAATAGCAGGGGCTAAGACATGAATGATGAGTATTTTCACATCCTCTGGAATCTTCAGTGATGATCCAAGATTGGCTAGAGCATTAGCTTCTGCATTTTTCTTCCCTGGGTACCTGTGATAGACTGAAAAAAGCAAAAGAGTCTGCCAGTTTCCTGACTATTTCTAAGTACTTGATTAGCTTTTCACCTTTGACAGTGTAAGAACCGTTATAATGATTAGTAATTAATAGAGAATCTACATATACTTGAAGATACCTGATCCTCATATTGTTAGCTAATTGCAAACCTGATATCAAGGCCTCATACTCTGCCTCATGATTAGTGGTTTGGAATTCACATGCAATGGATTGGGGTATAATGTCCCCCTGTGGCGATTTTGGTAGTGTGCTTTGTCTAGTTCCTTTAACATCTGAAGCTCCATCCGTGAGGAGTGTCTAAGGATCCTTGGTCTTCTCAAGTTGTTGAACTTCTAATTCAGCTTCCCTTTGTAGATCATTACTGAAATCAGCCACAAAGTCAGCTAAAGCTTGGGACTTGATGACAGTCCTAGGTTCATACTTAATGTCATATGCATTAAGCTTGACTATCCACTTTGCCATTCTACCTGCCATTTCAGTTTTCCTGGGAACATTCTTAATAGGAAAGTTAGCTTTCACAATAATCGTGTGAGTTTCGAAATAATGTCTATGTTTAGCGAAAGCCATAATCAAATCAAGAATTAATTTCTTTAAATGAGAATACCTGGCCTCAGCATCAAGTAGACTTTTACTTACATAGTATACCGGATGTTGAGAGCATTCATGATCCTTAACTAGGATCACACTTACTGCTTTAGCTGAAACAGCTAAGTATAAGGATAATGATTCTCCATTATCAGGGCTGGTGCTGAGGATAGATAATCCTTAAGAGCCTTGAGTGCAGCTTCATGCTTATCAGTCCACTCAAACTCCTTATTGTTCCTCAGTATGTCTTACCTGCCTTGAGCAATTTGTCTACCTCTTCTTGGATAATGATATTTCTTTCGGGTGCGAATTTCCTCCTTTTTTGATGTATTGGCTTGAAAGACCTGTCAATACCAATTTTGTGAGTAATAACATCTTTAGATATACATGTCATATCTTCATGTTTCCAAGCGAAGGTATACTTTCTTCTTTACAAGAAGGATATTAAATCCTGCTCAATACTGTCTAGGATCCCGGATCCTATAAAATTTTTGGATTCAGGATCCTGTGGGTTCAACAGAATATCCTTGACGTCTTGCTCCTTGGAGGCTGGCTTCATTGAAGAAGTGTAACAGTTCTTTGCCTCATGCTGATCACTTTCTATCTTCACCACATCCCATAGAGTTGGGAGCTTGATACATCGATGATATGTTGAGGGGGACTGCCTTCATATCGTGTATCCATGGCCTGCCAAAGATAACATTACCGCAAGATAAGCAATCAATAACATAGAATTTTTGAACAGAACTCACTTCCTCTATATAAATAGGAAGTTTGATGTCCCCCAATGTATTCTTTATTTCTCCACAGAATCCCACAAGGATAGATGATCCTGGAACAATGTCAGATTCAAGGATGTTCATTCTTTTGAGGACATCCAACTCGATTATGTTCACTGAGCTTTTCCCATCAATGAGAATCCTGCGAACAAAATGGTTAGATATAAATAATGTAATAACCAAACCGTCATGATGAGGATCATGTATGTCGACACGATCATCCCCATCAAAGTATATGACTTTTTCCTGGGTAAGGATGGAAGTTCGAACAGGTATGTCCCTATTCTCCATCTTTGTTTCCTTTGCATGTCTCTTAGCTGCTGAGAACCTCTGGAGATGAAATGGATGATTTGAGCATCAGCTGGTGGAGGAGGAGCTTTTTCAGGAACTTTCTCAGGATCCTTGATCCTTGACTTTTTCCTTCCAAGCAATTCCTTCAAGTATCCTTTGCTCAAAAGATAACCTATCTCCTTCCTTAATGCTATGCACTCATCTGTGAGATGACCAGAATCCCCATGGTAAGCACACCATTTCGATTCGTCTTTGGTGGCAGGCGGTTTGTCATTCTTCCTTGGCCACCTAACCTTGTCACCTAAACTCTGCATAGAAAGGATTAGTTCATTATTATCAGCAGTAAAACAAACAATACTCAGAAATAGGAGGATAATCCTCATCATCTTCCTCTTGTTCCACAGCATGCACATTCTGGTTGTCATGCTTGGAGTATTGCTTGGATCAGTTATCCTTGAGATAGGATCCTTATTTGTCTTGCTTTGAGGATCCTGACAATCTCTTGTGGATCCTTTTGTCATCCTCTAAACGGATGAACCTAAGGGCCCTGTTCCTTTCCTCATCTAAGTTCCTGCAAGGGGTCATGACAAGATCATCATAGAACATTGAATCCCTAAGTAAACCCATTTTAAAGGCTTCTACAGCCGTAGCTATATCCAGGTTAGGGATATCTAAGGATTCTTTACTAAACTTAGTAATGTAATCTCTAAGTGATTCATTTTGACCTTGTGTTACCCTATATAGATCACTAGTTAATCGTTCAAATTTTCTACTACATGAAAATTGACTATTAAACAGATTAACTAGATTAGCAAATGGAGTAATAGAGTAAGGGGGAAGACTTAGCAGCCATTTAAGAGCAGATCCTGTGAGTGTGGATCCAAAACCCTTGCATAGACATGCTTCTTTTAACCTCTCAGGAATGGGATTGATCTCCATTCTTTCCCTTGTGACTTCCATCTGGAATTTCAGGAATGGGCTTAACCACTCCTGGAACGCTGGATATCATATCTTTGAGTTTCTGCAATTCCTTAGCCATAGCTTGGTTGATTCCTGTATCCTGCACGAAGCCATGGTTAGCATTATAAGAAGTATTCAAAGTGTTACCTCCTAATGGATTCAAGGTTGGAATTCCAGATGTGAATCCATATTGACGAGATTCTGGTATAACTGAGGGACCAGAAGAAGCAATAGTCTGCATCGGTATGAAGTCTCCTAGATGAACATCTGAACTTCCGGGTTGCACACTCCTTAAGTATCCTTGATCCTGGAAGATGTTGGATCCTTGATGTGCTGTGAATGAAGGTCTTGGAGGATAATCCATGGATCCGGAAACCTGAGATGAGGATCCTTGAACCTGGAAGGAGGATCCTTGAACCTGAGAGGATCCTTGAACCTGAGAGGATCCTTGAACATGAGAGGATCCTTGAACCTGAGAGGATCCTTGAATTGGCTGCGTCCCCATGCATTCTCCTAAACTGGTGAAGAATCCCTGATGCTGAAATGAGGATCCTGAAGGCTGGAAAGAGGATCCTTGAGCCTGAGACATTGCCGATGATCAAGAACGCATTCCTGTTGATCCACCCTGGTATTGGACATCTAGAGCTGCAAAGTGCCGAGAAGTTATGATCGGAGTGTCAAATTCAGCGACCTCAGCATCAAAGGGGAGTGATCCTCTGCTGATTTAATCAATTTCGCGAAGGATCCTGCCATTAGTTTGGTCCTGTTGTTGCATGTATCCTCTCATCTGCAAAATCAAAGCATAAAGATCACTGTTAGTAAGTGTAGAGGAAGAAACTACAGTTGGTTTTGTGAAAACAGGGGCTGTCTTCTTCGGAGCATTCTCAGCATTCTTCTGGAATGCAAGGGGGAGAGGATGCAAAGGCGGAATGCCCTGTGATGAGGTAACCGCCGACATGGAACTTGAAGTAGTTTTTCCCTGAGAAGCCATGTGGTTGAAGGTGATGAACCGAAATGACTGAAATGAACAAAATTTCTCAGAAATGAAGCACCAATTGCCCCACGGTGGGCGCCAAACTGTTTTGATCAAAAATCACACAAGGATAATGCAACCAAATCTGATTTTGTGAGGTATGATGCTTGATTAATTGTATGAACGACAAGTATATGAAATCAAAGATGAACACCGAGATTTATACGAGGAAAAAGCCCTTGATCTTTAGAAGATCTCCAGCATAAAAAACCTCGGGTGATGGAAACTACCGATCACCAAATATATTGGAAAAACAATAATGATCCTTGTACAACTTCGGAAGAAAACAAGCTCAATACAATGAATTGCTAGTGTAAGTGTGTGTTTTTGCTAAGTGTTTGCAGAGAATTCGAGTGTTGTGTGTTTTTTCTGTGGTGTGTTCGACCTATGCCTCAAATGAGCTCATTTTCCCCTTAAAAGATAAGAAAAAATCAACTAACTAACTTCCCGAAAAAGGTGGAAGTCACCCATGATCACCACTAACGGTTATTTCTTCATTAAGCACGTGCCTAAGAAGCATATTCCACGAGATTCCAGCAAAGAAGTAGTCCACTACGTCCATTATCTGCATTTAAACATTAAAAACGTGACAATTGTTAGAAATCATAAGTTCTGTTAAGGATCCTGTGATCCTCAGACTCCCTGCATCATCCATTAAGGATCTGTGATCCATGCCCAGTCTCAGGATAGATAATCCTTAGCATAAAATTCATGCCCTAACAATTTCTAACTCAGGATGGTATGGATTCTATCTCTTTTAAATATGTTTATTATTTTGAGCCCAGTACTGACTTAAGCATCGGAGGGGTGTTAGCCAAGCTAACACCCACCTTAGTTCAAGATTATTCTGCAGGATATGCCTCAGGATATAGCTCCAGGATATACGCTTAAGATAAACCGAAAGATTAGAGGATTGGCCCCCTCTCTCACGATTAAGGGATCCTTATCCCTTCAAGGGTTTAAAGGTTATACCTTTCTCGCGAATTGGGTTTAAACACCCCGCCTGCAGCGCAAGTTATCCAGGGATAGTACAAGGTAGCGGGACCAGTTCATGTAAAAGTGGCTGACAATTTTGTTACTATTGGCTATATTCTGGATCCTCAAGGTATATGAGGATTGATCACCCTCTCTCACGAAAGGGTATTTTCATACTCTCTAAGGTTTAAAGGTTTTCACCTTTCTAAGTCTTGGAGTTTATACACTCCCGCCTGTAGCGCATGAAAATCAGGGTTTAACCCCAGGATATTGAGGGTTTATCCCCAGGATATTGAGGATTTATCCCCAGTATATTAAGGGTTTATCTCCAGGATATTCAGGGTTTATCCCTTGTGATGCTAAAGATATACATAAGTATGAAATCAAATGTGATCACAAAAATTCCTAAGCACTCAGATATGCTGAACACAGGGGACATACACCTTGATACCATTCGAAGGATGTACTCAGTTTCCTGAATATTCACAGGGGACATCCATGAGGGGAATGTTGCAAAAGGATCGAAGGTAGAAGATTGGGATTAACTCTCTAAGAGTCTTTGGTATGATTTCTCCTTTTTTATTTTTTGAAATCTCCTCTGAGTAACTTAAGTTTTTTTTAAGTTATGTAGCAGTATCCTGACCAGGATATCTCTCAGGATACTCTCAGGATATGTTCCCAAAATGTTTCTAAGGATGTTCCGAGAAAAATATTTTCAGAATAAAACTTATGCACCAAAAATATAACAACAAAGATAAGGCCAAAAGAAAGTTATATTATTAACATAGCAAAAGTTTGTGCTTTTGGTTTCATCTCAAACCGAGATCCATCCTCGAAAAGCACAATTAGTTTCTAGTCATATGTACATAACAGTTGAAGGTTTCATCTCAAACCGAGACCCATCCATCTCCAACTGTTATATTTTTCAAAATAAAGCATGCAGGAAATATAAATTGTTCAAGTGCAGGAAAAGTAAACTGTTTAGGGGTTACAGACCAACATTCAATTTTAAAAAAGTGGGCTCCGGCCTAGGCATCAATATCCATCATCACCCACTTGAATGCCCTCACACAGCGGCATCTCCACTAGCCTTCTCCGTCTTCTCAGCCTCAGCATCCTCCAGGATTGCCCTCCAAGCTCCTCCAGCTTTGCCACCCAGGAGTCAACCGGCCAGGATGGGCACTCAAGACCTGTCTCCTTGGCCTCATAAGACATCTTGATACGAGCTTGTAGTAGGGAGACAACAGCCGAGTTTTTGATCCTATCCCGGAAGGAGATCATGGCCTGTTCATGCTCGACTTGGACGGCTGCCAGCTTTACTTCGGCATCCTGGCTGACCTTCTTTAGCTTATCCTCACAGTGCCGACTCTTGGCTTCAGCAATGGTGCCCTAATCAGCAACATTGGTCTCAAGCTGCTTGATCCTGGCTTCCTGGAACTTGTTTGTGCTACAGGCATCGGCGTAGAGGTGGAGCAGATGCTGGAGACCCTGCAAGTCAAAATTCAGGTATAAATTAAAACTTACTAACCAGGATATTCTGTCAGGATATGTACGCAGGATATAGTACCAGGATATTACCTTATTGAGGAAGGATGTTATCGGCTCCAAGGAGTCAGTAAAGCTGAGTTCTTCATAAGAGAACCCTTCAGAGCTTGGAGTGCTGACCTCGGAACCCTTCCTCTTCTTGGAAGTAGAAGCTCGAGTTCTTGGTTTGGGCTTAGGAGCCAGGACTGGTTTGGAGCTGGTGGTAGCAGGGGTTTCCTTCTTGACGTTGACTGGAGTGGGGTAGCTGTCGAGTTCATCGAGGTCAAGAAGGATAGGAACTTTGCTGGAGTCTGCATATAGGAAGTAACTTTAAAACTCTTTTTTGAACTATATCAAATAAAAACATGTATGCAGGATATTGAGCAGGATCCTTACCAGACATGTTTGAACTAGAGGGTTGGCTTGAAGATGCTGGAAGTGGATTGAAACTCCTTTCAACTTCTGGAAGGAGCCTGATGGTATCGATTCTCTTCTTTCAGTCAGCTAGAGGAGGTGCAAGCTTTCTGAAATCAGCTGTATACAAGAAAGAAAAAAGAAAATCAGTTCAGGATATAAAACAGGATATAAGATAGGATGTGAGTCAGGATCATCCTAAAACCCTAAATCCTACCCTTTCTCAACCACTTCACCGGATAATCCGCTCCACCAGGGATTGAATCTCTTTTTACAAAGAAAAACTTGGATTTCCATTCCTCTTCATTCCTGGTGGCTCGGAGTATCAGTGGATCGCTGGAGGTAGAATAGAACAAGAATCGACAAGAGCCGTGGCATCTAAGCCAGTATGCCAAGGGGAGGTCATGAACAAAAAGATCAGGAATGCGCTTGTTCTTGATTTGATCAAGAACAAACAAAACTCGCCAAAGAATTGGCATTCTTTGACTAAAACAGACTTTTGTGATGTTGAAAAACTCGGTGATAAAGTCAGGAAATGGAAATTGTAGCCCTAAGGTAAAAGGAAAAGCATTAAAACACAGCCACTCATCGGAAAGATGTCGGAGGTTTTGAGAGCTGACAGATGAGCACTGTCAAAGGAGCATATTTCTTTCTCCGGATCTTGGAGAATATTCTGGTGAATAAACGAGGGGGCAGAGTCGCCAGAGCTAGATCTGGTTTGTCTCGCCATATGATCGCCGGAATGTTGTGCAGAATAGAGAGAAGAAGATGAAGGTGAAAGAAGGGATTTTTACCTTTTTGCTCTTCGGTGAAGGTTAAATGAAGATAAGGGGGAGAAGTTATAGGGAGGTAATGAGTGAATTCAGTCTGAGCAGTTACAAGCGGTCAAATCAGGGGTCTTATCACTTAATTGCCTCGTTTATCGTGAAAAAATGTAACCGTTAGTCTCAGGATCCTTAACGGTAACATTTTTGGGGACAATTGTTATGGGTGAAATTTTGAGCCTATATCCTGGATAATATCTTAAATTATATCTTGACTATATGATAAATGTTCATACTCAGGGTGCTGACTCAGGATATTGGTAACATCCTGGCATGGTATCCTGAGGATTACTAACGGATTATGTGCAGGAGTACGAGTTCAAGGTTGCAACGTTCGTGAAGACCTCTTCCCCTGAAGACTCGGTCCAAGTTGTTCGAAGAAAGACGTTGAGGCCGCTTTACTTGGTCTCCAACGTTAACTAGGGAATATTCGCTGGCATCCCCCATTTGTAGGAGATTTTGTTTTCATTTCTTAGCTATAAATAGACGGATAAACCAGATCAAATAGGACATCACACTCACTACTCTCGAACTCTTCTACTCTTTCTCTCGCAACTCTCACTTTCTGAAAGCATTGTAACATTTAGTAGCGATCTGGTCAATATCCTGCACTGTATCCTGACATTTGAAGTAATGAGAAGAACAAGGCAGCTGCGATTGTCAGCTCCCGAGGTTTTGTGCCGGCGATCTAGATTGGCCAAGGACTTTCCTCGTACATCTCGTGTCACCTTTTACTTTTTTGCTCATTGTTTGATCATAGATATAGCTCGATATCCTGAGCTATATCCTGAACACTGTCTTTTACAAACAACTAAACCAAGATATTTTCAACTCACATTCTTAGCACACTACCTCACTTAACTAATTTGATCACTAAATTGCTTAGGTAATTTTTGGCCAAAACAACTACGTAGATAGCGTAAGTAGGGTATCGTATCCACGGGGAATTTGTGGTTAGTGTTTAACTAGAGAATTATTATATATTAAAGAAAAAACAACTCCCACCCAGAATCCTGATTGCAAGTTTAACACAAAAACCCGTTTACCGATTCATAACACCACATAGACATGGCATTGGAATTAATGAATTTGATTAATTATTAAGGATGGTTTTTAAGATTCACCATACAACCTAATAACCCGTTTAATTATACCAATTACCCACCAATTTACCAACCCGCTAACAATGCAAGTATGTTGCCAATACGCTTGATAAAGACAAACAATTCAAATATAATAAACGTTTCACGAAATCAACACAAGTGGTCAAGATTTACCACTTAATAAGAATCAAAAAAACAAGTTTAATGTGAAAATCTAGAAATCAATCATACGGGGAAAGTCACATAAGATAAACGTAAAGTCCTCCAAGTTTCAGATTCTAGGTTCACACCAAACTCAGTTTAATCATTAACTGGACACCACATAGACATGGAGCTGAAAAGTCGGTTAATTTAAGTGGTAATCAAAAACATGTCTTTGTCATCGGATCTTTTACAATTTAATTACCCTATTTACTAATGTGAGTCAACCTACTCTATGTCACCCAACAAGCTACAAGGTTTTGTCATCAACCGAGCAAGTTGTAAAGCAAGAACTCAAACATATGCAAATAGTTTAAAATAACTAACTCATCAAATTGTTTATACAACGTTGTCAATGTCAAAAAACAAATCCAATAATGAATAAAACTAAGAAAAGTATTAACCATACGAACCGTTCACTTAAAGAAAATCAGCTAGTAACTCATGCCTTGAACAGTGTACAGCCGCCAAAAGGCGGTTGCCTTCCGCGCATGCCCTCTATTCTCTCAAAGCTGCCGTCTCCTTCAATACCTCCTCCCCAAAAATTGCCGTCCAAATGGAGATTGAGTATGGACAGTTCTGACTTAATCCTGATCAGCATCTGATAAGCTCCATCCATGTTCCGTAAAATTCACCTGTACAAACTCAAACAGGATACCCAAGCGTAATACCGAACTAAACAAAAATAAATAATACAGAATAAAAGAAAAATATTTTTGGTTTTTTTTTATTTTTTTTTGTATTTTTTTAGAAAACTAGAAAAACACTAAGCGCACTAATTCCACGGCAACGGCGCCATTTTGATCGATGTCGTAAGGTCGGTCAAAAATATAATTAAAAAGTGTCATATTCACCTTTTACTAGTAAAGGGCAAGTAGGGTGTCGAATCCACGGGGAATTAGTGGAAAGTATGAAAGCTCGTTGTTTATGACTATTATCTAAATTAAAATCTAATTGTTTTTTTGCAAAACGTGAGATGAATTATGAAAATGGAATTAAATTGTATTTGTAAACAATAATGAGAGAAAGGACCAATCTCCGGGTTTTCGGGTTATGCAGAAAATCAGGTTACTTAGTTACTACCAGTTGGAAATCACATAGACATGATTTGTAAAACTTGTTTTGATAAATAATTAACGGACAATATATTTGATTGCAATGATCCACGATCGAAACCGAAGGATTGATGCAAATGAATAGTAATCCAGTTAATTACCAATTTTAGATTTCATAAACATAATCAAGTTCAATGATTAAAGGTTTAAAACAATGACATCCTACAATTTAATCCCGGTTGTTGATGAACAAACCAAATAATTGATGAACTCCAATGATTACGATAATCTAATAATGTTTAATCGAACAAGAACAATAAAAATGACTAACCGAATGATTAATCAGTTCCTAATCCAATAGTCGTAACAATAAGTGAACCAAAAGTTTCACGCATAAACCATATTCCCGGAGACGGTCAAGGGACGACTAGCCGCTCATGATGCTCGTGCGATCTTCAAATGCTTGAGAAGAGATTGCATGAGTGATTCGACAAGTGGTTGTGCGGCTGATTAATGATGAATGGTGATGAGTTTCTAGATCCAAAGTGATGTGATACGGCTACCCAAGGATCGATGATGTTGTTCTTTTTTATGTTGAGGGCTGCCCATAATTTATGAGTATGATATGGGATATTGATTATGTTGGATGGTTATCAAAGCCCAAAAAAAATTATTCAATGATTGCTGCCCAATTCGGTGCTAATGATGATGTTCCTCCTTGATTTAAGAGCCCAAAAACTCTAATATATGGCTGCCAAAAAATTCGTGGAGTCCTGCCAATGTTTCGTGGATGAAGGGGTATGGTCCCAAAAAAGCCGCGCAAACCTCCGTCAAGGTCGCGCGCGGGACCATACTCCTTATTCAACAAACTTCTTATCATGATCCTCGCGCGAGCTACATCATATTCTGTTTTACGCGGCGCGAGGCCTAGACAATAAGAAGCTCCAATAACAACACTTAGCATACTAAAAGAGCACTCAGTCATCCAAACCCCGCGCGAGGTAGTTACATACCCAGCAGGAATCGCGCAGGGAAGTAATGCAAGGCTGTCCAGATAGTACACAAGGTACAAGTGGCAGAAGAAAAGAGCCAATCAACGTCCTTCTGGCCCTGCTCAATCGTGCTCCACGATCATCTGACATGCAGGAGACAAAAAGTACTTAAGGACGCCTACATGGCACCAATCATAAGGCAGAGACAACTGCCCCACGATCTCCACTTACCTGCTGATGGTAGAAGGGCGGCCAGGCCGACAACAGTGACACGTGGCTCCAATCACATTGCGCCAGCTCCAGAAAGCTCCTAGAAGCCACTAACGGTCGACACCAGTGAGACAAGGAGCATACCTTCCATGTTGTCGCCTTCCGACCCAAGGCCCATTGGCCCACATCCTCTTACACCTCTCCGGCTATAAATAGAGACCTCACTTCACAGGTTAAACATTCTATTCCCTCTATTCTCACTCTTAATACACACTTATCTCCTCAAATACAGTCGCTTATTCTCACGCCGGAGCCTGGTTAAGAGGGAAACCCCCATATTCCCCTCTTAACGAGTAACGGTGTTCTGTTTTGCAGGATTAGACGATCATTACGAAGTTCAGAAAGCCATTAGAAGATTAACCACTATGGTAGGAACATAAACCAAACTGATTAGTCTCATAATTAGTTACGTGTTTCTTCATTGGCGCCCACCGGTTTTCTACAAATCACTTTCATCTTCTTTTTCTGAGTTTTCGTGGTTTTTTCTTCCTTCGATCATGGCTGGTCAAGGAATCATTCCTGAGTTTGTTGGTTTTGGAGCAAACTCTAATGCAGCATTGGGGGTGGATAATCAAAACGTCCAACCCCAACACATTGAAGAAATTGGCGAAATCGAAGTAACCAACACTGGGGGACCGCGCGGGAGCATCACCCGCATCACTGATACGGTAACCCCAGGAAGCAATGGCGCTGGACCTTCAAACCCAGCTCCACCTCAGAATGTTTCAGCGCTATTAGGGCTACCAGAGGGCGAAACTCCGGCCTCGTGGTACGCCAAGAATATTGCCACCATTAACGCGGCGTATCAATCCCTGATCGCACAGCAAGCAGTCTTAACGGCAGAACCGTCCTTGGTTACTCCCCAGGGACAGAGTCAGGGGGCGCGCCAGATACCCCCACAGCAAAACATCCAAGGCAGAATTAACAGACCTTCCCTACCAGAAGACTGAGCGCGCATGACACGCGCGATACACGGGGAGAAACAGAAAGCTATTATGACTATCCGTCAAACGTCCAAAGAGGCCCAGTTCATAGCCGGCTCACGCCGCGCAACATGAACAATGAATGGGAAGATAATGACCCGAACGATCCAACTTGGCAAGACGATGAAGGATCTTCAGTCTTCAATCGTTTACAGAGTAACCATGAATACTACAAACCAAGACAACACGTTGGGTATACCGAAGAGGTAGAGCAAGACTTTCGCCTCGCCAATCGACCAGCTGAAGCCGTAGAACATTCAAAGTTCATTCCAAAGATTGCGCTGGCGCCGCTTAAAAGAGAAAAGTTACCTCCGACAGTTGGAAAGTTTAACGGATTGACTGATCCCGATGATCACGTCAGAGTTTTCACAAGCGTGGGTTGCATGGGTGGATGGAATATGCCCATGTGGTGCCATCTGTTTATTCAAACGCTTACAAGGGCTGCTCGCGCCTGGTTCAACAGCCTTCCTCCGGGGAAGATCAAGTCATGGGTCGATTTCAGGACACAGTTTCTGAGTCACTTCAGTCAACAGAGACGTTACCAGCGCGACACAGCCGAGGTAGAGGACATCTGGCGCAGAGATAACGAGGGTTTGGAGGATTTCATCACGCGCTTCAACAAAGAGTGCTTGGAAATCTGTGGCGTAAGTGAACAACTCATGCTTTGCCACTTCAAGAAAGCCATTCACTGTGATAGTCTCATCAGAACTATCACTGGGAAAGATGGGATGCCCAAAGAATGGGATAAGCTCATGGAAGCCGCAAAAATAGTCGCGCAAACTGAAGAGTCACTCGCAGCAAACAAGAGTTATTATGCTGAAGATCGATTTTCTAAGGGGGCCCATTCGCGCGAAAACAATAGACGAAACAAAGGCAAAAACCCTGGGTGGAAAGCCAACCACTCCAGCGGTTATGGCGAACGATCTCGCTATGAAGAACGGTCTCGCTACAAAGAGGACGCGCGAGACACTATCGATCGCATTGGTTATCGGAAAGTAGTCAGGGATGACAACCGAGAAAAGCACTGGACTCCGCTCATAAAAACACCGAAAGAGGTGCTGATGACGGAGAATCATGATTTCAAGGCTCCAAGGCCTATGACAAACAAGAAGGGACAAGACCCCAACCTGTACTGCGATTTCCATAAAGATACGGGACACCTGACAGACGACTGTTACAGTTTACGTCAGGAGATCGAATGAGCGCTAAAAAGCGGGAAGCTAAGCCACCTGGTGAAAAACGTGCGCAAAGAAACTCGACAGATCCAACGCCACGATGAGGGGAATCACAAGAAAGTCCGACGCCTAGAAACCCATATGGTCAATGGACCAAGGTATAGCGCAAGAGAAAAAGGAAAACGCCCTTACGAGCCCTCATGGCAAGAGCAACATGTCATTTTCCCGGTAGTGCGCGGCGGTCCTCGCGCAACTAGACCCATCGTCATTACCGGTATTATCGGTCATTATGAAACGGAGTATGTCTTCATTGACCCAGGGAGTACGGCTGATATCATCTATAAGCAGTGTTTTAACCAGTTTGATGAGGATGACAAAGCGAGACTTGAGCCAGTTGATTATCCACTGTCTGGATTTTGCAACGAAATGGTCTTCCCGCTAGGCCGGATCAGCTTCCCCGTCACGCTCTCTGACGGGAAGCATTCAAGAACAACAAATGTAAACTTCATGGTGATGCCTGTCAAATCGAGGCATGATGTGTTGATTGGGAGAGAAACCCAAGGCGAATTGAACATGGTAACCTCCACGCCCCACTCAGCGATAGGGTTTCCAACCAAAACGGGGGTGGCGATTATCTATGCCAAGAAAGAAGTAATGTCGACAGAAGAGATGCGCCCAACAAAAGCGGCGAAGGTTTCAACAACCGAGCCAGGAAAATGGGTTTTAAACCGCAAGTACCCGGAGCAAACGGTGATGATAGGCCACGCAATCTCACCAAACATCAGAACTCATCTCAAGCAGCTCCTGTTCAAGAACATGGATATCTTCGCCTGGACCCCGGCCGACATGACCGGTGTCCCGCGCGACATTACCGAACATTGTTTAAACACCTACCCCTCTGTTGAGCCGAAAGTCCAAAGGAGGCGCAGCTTAGGGGCAGACAAAACCAAGGCAATGAATGAGCAAGTATGCGAACTACTCAAAGCGGGAATCTTGCGGGAGGTCCGTTATCAAAGTTGGGTTGCGAACCCAGTGATGGTGGAGAAGTCCAGTGGAGGATGGAGAATGTACATTGATTATACCGATCTCAACAAGGCATGTCCTAAAGACTGTTACTCTTTGCCTGAGATCGACAAAAAAATAGACTCCCTCGCTCCCTACAGATGGAAATGCTTCTTGGATTGTTACAAAGGGTACCATCAGGTTCAAATGAAGCTCGAAGACGAAGACAAGACAGCTTTTCGAACAGATCTCGGGATCATCTGCTATACAAAGATGCCATTCGGTCTCAAAAACGCTGGCGCCACATACCAGCGCCTCATGGATAAGACCTTCGCTGGAGATATCGGGAAGCATATCGAGGTTTACATTGATGATATGGTGATCAAAAGTCATGAAGAGGACCAAATGTTGAAAGACATCGAGAAAACATTCAACTCGTTGCGCAGTGTGAATCTGAAATTGAATCCAGCCAAGTGTTCTTTTGGTATGGAGGAAGGGAAATTCTTAGGCTTCATAGTCACAAATGGCGGTTTTAAGGTGAATCCAGAAAAGGTCCAGGCAATAGAGCGAATGCCATCACCACGAACAATCAAAGAGATGCAAAGGTTGGCCGGCCGCCTAGCCGCGCTTAACCGTTTTCTGTCAAATCACGCCGCGAAGTCATACCCTTTTATCAGCACTCTACGTAACTGTGTGAAGAAACAGGAGTTCAGGTGGACCCCTGAAGCAGAAGGTGCTTTTCAGCAAATGAAAGAGTGTTTGATCGAACTCCCAACCCTAACTGCACCGTTCGAAAAGGAGCCGCTCACCTTGTACTTGTCATCATCAGACAAGGCGGTGGGATCAGTATTGCTTGTAGAAAGAAATGGAGTTCAGACTCCAATCTATTGCGTCAGCAGAGTACTCACGGATCCAGAAACGAGATATTCAACGATGGAGAAATTGGTACTTGCGCTGCTACACGCCTCCGGGAGGCTGCGCAGATACTTCACAGGGCATGTGATCACCGTACTTACCAATTTCCACATCGGCACGATATTGCAAAAGCCAGAAACATCCGGGCGGTTGGCAAAATGGGCGATCGAACTGGGGGGCCACAACATTTTGTACAGGCCACGCCCAGCCATTAAGGGTCAAGTCCTTGCAGACTTTATCACAGAAGTCCCAGACGAAGATGGCGCCTTAAAACACGACCAACGAGTTATGGATGTTATACACTAATGGGGCCTCAAACGAAGATGGCGCGGGAGCAGGATTGCGCCTTGTGAGCCCCGAAAATCATGAATTTACTTACGCCATCAAGTTGGATTTTAAAAACACCAACAACGAGGCGGAGTACGAGGCATTTCTGGCTGGCTTACGCCTCGCCACAAAAATGGGAGCTAAAAATCTTCAAGCACACGTGGATTCACTTTTGATCGCCAGTCAAATCAACGGAATCTATGATGCGAAGGGCGAAGTTATGGCCAAATATTTGGATCAGGCGAAAGAGTTGCTCCAAAAATTCAAGTCCTACAAGGTAGTTCACATCAACCGCTCTGAAAACAAACCAGCAGACACTTTGAGCAAACTGGCTTCAACCTCCTTTCAACATCTCGCCAAAGATGTAAGGATTGAAGTACTCAAGATTCCATCAGTTCTGCTACGACAAGTCAACGTGATTGAAATAGGGCAGCCATCCTGGATGACCCCTATAATTCAATATTTGCAAGAAGGAATACTCCCTGAGAGCAAAGCAGAGGCAAGGAAGATTCAAAACAAGGCCCTGCATTACGAGATGAATGGTGGTATTTTGTACCGAAAATCCTTCTTGGGACCACTACTGCGCTGCGTGGACCCCCAAGATGCGAACTATTTGATAAGGGAGATTCATGAAGGGATCTGCGGCATCCACGCAGGGCCATGCATGGTTGTCGCGAAGATTATGAACGCTGGATATTACTGGCCAGGGATGCATGTCGATGCCCTGAAGGAGCTGCGCAAGTGCGACTCCTGTCAGAGACACTCTCCAAAAACCCTGCGCCCAAAAAACGATCTTATCCCTGTATCCACTGCTTGGCCCTTTCAGCAGTGGGGAATTGATATGGTGGGACCTTTCCCAGAGGCTCCTGGCGCCGTCAAGTTCATAATAGTGGCCGTCGACTACTTTACGAAATGGGTGGAGGCCAAAGCCCTCGCCTCAACCACAGCCATGATGGTGCGTAAGTTCATTTGGGAGCACATCATCTGCAGATTTGGCCTACCACTCAAGATTGTAAATGACAATGGCACCAACTTTGCGTCTGAGGACCTCCAGAAGTGGATGAAAGAGATGAAAATCGAACACACTTTCTCCTCCGTTGCGCATCCCCAAGGTAACGGGCAGGTTGAAAGCGTGAACAAGAGTATCGTCGATGGGATAAAGGCCCGACTGGGCACAAAGCGAAGAGGCTGGGTGGATGAGCTCCCGAGTATCTTGTGGGCTCACCGAACCATGCCGAAGACAAGTACCGGCGAAACCCCTTTTAGCCTAGTCTATGGCTCAGAAGCGGTTATCCCGGCAGAAGTTGGCCTGCCCTCTCCGCGTTTGACAGCAGTCAACGCAATCGACAATGAGGCAGAGCGTCGTCTTGACTTAGATTTGCTAGAGGAAAGGCGCGAAATTGCGCGAATTAAAGAAGCTAAGTACAAGACGCAATTGGAAAGGTATTACAACGCCAAAGTACGCATTTGCACCTTCACTCCAGGAGAGTATGTCCTCAGGGACAATGAGGCTTCGAACGCTGAACGCCCCGGAAAACTAGCACCCAAATGGGAAGGCCCATACTTGGTTCACGAAGTGCTAGGAAAAGGGGCATACAAATTGCGCACCCTGGATGATCACATCATCCCGCGAACGTGGAATGCGCAACAACTGCGCAAATGCTATATGTAATTACTCTCAGCCTTGCGCCTTTACTCACTGATGTTGGCCATGTGCCTCTTTACTTCCCTATGTTGGCCAAACGGCCTTTACGTTACAAGCAATGTATGTTGGCCTTAGCGCCTGTTTCTTAATCAATGAAAACATACGACATGTTTTTCTTTCAGCACGATGATGTTCGTTACAAATGCATGTTAAACTTCTGATTAGCACGAAAACACTCCAGTAAATTACGAGCTCTTGAATTATGCCTCCAAGGTTCTCCGCGAACATAGCGCGAGACCGGGCAGTTACACCCACACAAGAGCCACACTTACATTTATTCGCGCCAACTTAACCAAAGTTTCTAACAACAGTGCAATAATTGTAACGGGAAAGAATAAGCAAGCATTATATTTAATAAGCGCAACCGCGCAACAGCTATATAGAAAACAAATAGCATTCATTCAGTCTAAAACAAGCGCGACCACGCAAAGGTTTACATACAAAACTTCAAGAAAAATTACAAGGCACAAAGCCTAAAAGCACTAGTCTATTCAAAGCCATCACCATCATCATCGTCGCGCTTATCGCCAACACCATCGCCTTCCTCATCGCCATCATTGCCCGCCATTTCTTCCGCATCAGACAAGTCAACAGTTATCGGTGGGTCATGAATGTCCTTAAGGCACTGACACCAGTCATCATGCTCTAGAGCCTTCGCGACCAAGTCCATCACGGGCAGTGATAAGTGATCATAAGCATTTTCAGCACGTGTCAACTCGACACTAGCCTGGTCAGTCACTGAGCAATGACTAGTGTCAAACTCCTGTCCGAATACCTCTTCAACGTGTTGCGCACATTCCAGATAGCCTCCACGATGACCAACTGCGCGCGCGGCATCTGTCAGAGCGGCAACAGCGCGACCCAGTTCTCCAGCGTTAAGGACAGAGTTGGCAACCTACAGCGAAGACTGTGTATTAAAAACAACTTTTAGCAAATAAAACTTTTAAGGGAAAAGAATAGCATACCAGCACTACTCCGCGACCGCGCATCCACTCGGCCTCAGAGACAAGAGTATCAACGATGCCCTGAGCCTCAGAATAGTTAGTCTGCGCTACATTGAGGGCCGCGGTACTAACATCACGCGCTTCTTCAGCTCTCTGCTTGGCCTCCTCAGTAGTTGCGGCCTTAACTTTCTCCGCCTCAAGATCGATTTCCAAGGATTCGCATTTGTCAACCTGCTCGTTCAGGCGGCGTTTCAGTTCAGCAATCTCGACATCCTTGGCCGTCAGATCCTTGTCTTTGCTTGACAGCTGCACCTTCACCTCAGCCAGCTCAACCTGCAAGGGATAAAAGACTCACTTAACTCTGCTAACAAAAGCATAAATTGAAAAGAGAAGTCTCTCGAACCTCAGCTTGCTCCTTAGCAGCACGCACAGCCTGCGCATCCTCGACTTACGTTGTCAACTCAGCAACCTTGCCTTCGAGCTCAGTAATTTTAGTGCGAGCAGCATAAGCGCGCTGGTTGTCTTTCTCGCAGATCTTCTTCCATTCAGCCTTCTCCTTTGCCAACAGATCCTCGGCAGCTCGAAGCTTGCCTTTCAGGCCCTCGCGCCCCCATTCCTCCGCTTTCCTATCAGCCTCAAACTTGGATTTCTCTTCCTCAAACTTAGCATTAGCCTTCTCAAACTCCTTAACTTGCCGCACAAGGCGTTCACGGTATTTCTCCCAATCGGCCCGCTCCCTAACCATCGTTCGCCATTCGCGAACGATTTGGTGGTTGGTGGCGCGAGTATTGGCCTCCCCAATCACATAAGTGCGATACAGCCCATCATGAGTCTTAGCCCTCTGCCGATTAACCTCACCAGGAGGGAAGGAATTTAAGAACCAATCGCGGCAAGGGCCGAACTCTTGAAAGGTGTCTTTCTGCTTCAAACCCCAGGAGCTTGGTGATAGAAGCTGCACCGGTATACTTTAGAGCATCATCAATAGGCTCTTCAGGATCCTTTTTCATTTCCTTCTCCTTCTCAACATCAGCAATAGGCTTTTCAGCAGCCCGTTTCTCTCTCTCCTGCTCAGCCCGCCTCTTCTTCTCCTCGTCAGCTCTCTTCTTGTGCTCCTCAGCAGCCTTCTTCTTCTTGTCTTCCTCGGCTTTCCTTTCCTCAGCCTTCTTCTTCTCATCAGCAACTTTCTCCTTATCCCCCGCAGCAGCCTGTTTTCCCTTCTCAGACTCCACTCCAACAGTCTTTGAAGGTTTAATGGTAATCTTAGGCCTCTTTGGCTCTGGCTCCGAAGGCTCCGTCAACAGAACACCTTTCTTTTCGGGCGTTTTCTTCTTGGCCTCTGCAGAAGATAAAAAGTGTCAAAAAGAGGAAACAAAGAATGAGAAGCTAAGGAAAACTAACCAGGAGAAAACCGATAAAGGGAGCGCAAGTTGCTCGTTTTCCCGATCAAGGGAACCGCACCAGCTTTCGGCGCAGCAACCACACCAGCTGTGGTCTCGCTTCTATTTCTCTTTCTGCTGATCAACTTTTCAGCAGCCTCCTCCTCCTCTTCTTCTTCTTCTTCCTCTTCCTCATGTGCAATAGAGGAAGGAGTAGCACCAGCATCCGGGTTGCGAGAACCCGCGCTTCCAGAGCTCTTCGAACCTGCTCCTCCAGATTTCTTCTCGCCTATACGCGACAAACCTTCAAATGAATCACTGATAATAACGTAATCCTCCAAGTTACTTTGATGAAGGCGGAGAGTACCTTTGTCAGCAACGCTAGCGGTTGCGCGACTACTCCTAGCTCCCTTGCTGGTCACCTCAGGATCCAAGGTGATAACCTTCTTCTTTCTCACAGGATTTTTCTTCTTATCTTCAGGGTCAATCCCCAAGTCGCGCAACACACCTGCAAAGATGTTAGACCACGAACTTAGCTCTCCATTTGATGATCCCACAGACTCCTCGCTGGAAAGATAGACAATCTCTTTCCCAGCAGAAGTCACAGAGCGCAAGGGGCGAGGGTTAGGTATATGCGCACCTTCGGGTGCAGTAGGCGGAGCGGCGAACGCATCAGCAACGGGGTACATGAAATTACCCTTAATCTGGTCATACCAGTATTCTTCTCCAGCCTGAAGCGGGCGAACGCCCATGGAACCGCCAAAGGTGGGGAAGGCAGCTTGATACAGACGCGCCTCTACACGACAGATTATATAAATAAACACAAAGTTATGAAACAGGAAATCAACAAAACTAAGGAAATTACTAACCTCTATCGTCGATCATCAAAATGGGAACTTCCTTGCTGTCAGGCAGCCATTGACCGCTCATCCGCGCCGCGACCAAGACGTTCTCACCAAACACTCGGTTTGGGGTGCCAGTAAGCTCCCGATACCAGGCCTCAGTCTTGGGGATCGCCAGATCTTCCTTCCCAATCGCTTCAGACCAAGCGCGAAATGTCATGCCAATCGGAATCACCTCCTCGCGAATATAAAAGAATTTTAGTTTCCAATCGTGGAAACTCTTGGGAGGGTTAAGAAGTATCTTCTTTGCAGCGCCTCGACTGGCAAATGAGTAAAACCCCATGTTTCAAATCAACTGATAAAACGCTCTAAATCTCTCCACAGTTGGCTCTATGCCATGGGATCGACAGAGAAACTTGAAATGCCGAACCCTAACCATCCCAGGAGGACTCAACTGGGAGATGTGAAATCCATAGAACTGCAAAATATGTGCCATAAAATTCATCGCCGGCAACCGGAAATTGCCTTGATGGAAGAAATCTTCGAATAACGTAATATACCCTGGTGGCGCGTCGGCGGCTGTCTGGCCCTGACCGGGGTACCTGGCATCCCATTCCGGTGGAAACCGGAAACCCCCCGTACTATCTGCTCAAAGAGGCCCAAGTCCCACCTGAGAACGGGAATAGGGCTTTCTTCTCCGGGATTTCCTTCTTGACGTTCTTCAGCCATAGATGTCAGAGAAGAAAGTTTTGAGTATTTCTTCAAGAATTTGAAGATCTGCTACAATGTTCTTCAAAGGTTTGAAGATTCAAAGGAATTTGAGAGCAAATAGGAAAGAGAATACAACAGAAGAAGAGAAGTGGTTTCTTCTCTCCGTCTCATCGGATATATATACCCATCGCATTTAATGCGATGGGTAAACGTGCCGAGATCGCCGCGCACGTGACCAATCAGAGGATGACACGTAAGGCGAGAATCCCGGAGTGACGGTTACCACGCGCGTGTGGAGCTCACTCTCCTGACGGAATGACTAACCGTCAGAGACAACTTGATGACAGCCGTGTAAGTGGTCAACTCAAACGTCACCGTCAATGACGTTTCTCACCAACTTGTCAGAATTCAAATCTAGAAGGTTTTCCCGCCAAAAATTGCTACAGACTTCATGCAGAAGCTAATAGGGTCGCGCAGTATTAACAATGACTTTATAACCCTGCGCGCTTACACCCAAAGGCAGCAACCCACCTGGAACCTAACCTGGTAGTCGCGCCGTAGTAACCAATAAGAGTTTACACGCACCCCGTCTTCCAACGTCAAGGAAACATTTTCTACAACTTTATTTTTCTAAGTCCAGAGCTCCAACCACTTGCCATGCGCATGGTGCAGCACTGGACTGGGGGGGACTTGAAGGGGTATGGTCCCAAAAAAGCCGCGCAAACCTCCGTCAAGGTCGCGCGCGGGACCATACTCTTATTCAACAAACTTCTTATCATGATCCACGCGCGAGCTACATCATATTCTGTTTTACGCGGCGCGAGGCCTAGACAATAAGAAGCTCTAATAAAAACACTTAGCATACTAAAAGAGCACTCAGTCATCCAAACCCCGCGCGAGGTAGTTACATACCCAGCAGGAATCGCGCAGGGAAGTAACGCACGACTGTCCAGATAGTACACAAGGTACAAGTGGCAGAAGAAAAGAGCCAATCAACGTCCTTCTGGCCCTGCTCAATCGTGCTCCACGATCATCTGACATGCAGGAGACAAAAAGTACTTAAGGACGCCTACATGGCACCAATCATAAGGCAGAGACAACTGCCCCACGATCTCCACTTACCTGCTGATGGCAGAAGGGCGGCCAGGCCGACAACAGTGACACGTGGCTCCAATCACATTGCGCCAGCTCCAGAAAGCTCCTAGAAGCCACTAACGGTCGACACCAGTGAGACAAGGAGCATACCCTCCATGTTGTCGCCTTCCGGCCCAAGGCCCATCAGCCCACATCCTCTTACACCTCTCCGGCTATAAATAGAGACCTTACTTCACAGGTTAAACATTCTATTCCCTCTATTCTCACTCTTAATACACACTTATCTCCTCAAATACAGTCGCTTATTCTCACGCCGAAGCCTGGTTAAGAGGGAAACCCCCATATTCCCCTCTTAACGAGTAACGGTGTTCTGTTTTGCAGGATTAGACGATCATTACGAAGTTCAGAAAGCCATTAGAAGATTAACCACTATGGTAGGAACATAAACCAAACTGATTAGTCTCATAATTAGTTACGTGTTTCTTCAGTGGATCAAAAGCATTGATGTTAATGATCAATTAAAGGCCCAATGTTTCGTGGATCAAAAAATTCAGATTGCAAATTGTGTGGTGAGAGGGCCGAGACTGCTGAGCATCTTTTCACGTCGTGTTACATGGCAGATTTGATGTGGCATCGGGTGAGTGTTTGGTGTAAACTCCCTCCCATTTTCGTATTTTTAATCAAGGATATTCTGGACTGTCATAAACAAGTGAGAGGTTCGGACCGGAGAAGGAAAGCAATTAACGTGATCATGATGGTGGCGACTTGGTGTTTATGGAGAGCGAGAAACAAAGCTATATTTGAAAAAGAGCCAGTAAAGGCGGAGAAGATTTTTGGAGAAATTAAATCGTTAAGCTACTTGTGGGTTAGAAATCGTTCGGGTATTCGTAGTTTAGATTGGGCGAAATGGTCCGTCTTTGATTTGTAAGGTTGTGTTTGTTGTTTCGGCCCAGACCTAGCGGCTTGCTAGGGGGCTTCTTGAATGAAATTTGCCGTTCCACAAAAAAAAAAAAAAAAATTAAGGCCCAAAAGTCCTTCACTTGCTGCCCCACTTTAGAGTTTTCAACAAACTCTTTTTTTATTCCTTTTCTAAGTTGACAACCTCCACAAAAATCATGATCTGAATTGATTTTTCTTATTAGAATAACCATACCCTTTTGTGTTGTTTTTGTTCAATTCGGCCCCAAGACTCCAAAGTCACGTGATGATGCTTGTCAGGAAGTCCAAGTTGTCTGCCTCTCTTTTAGTGAATGATAAAGATACTATATATCAAGCAATTAATGATCCTTTTATATTGTGAATGATGATGAACTAGAATTGAGACCCGTCGCAATGCGGTGGGGATTCTTTAGTTATAACTAAGTTGACCTAGGACCCGCACGTTATGTTAAACCTGTCAAACGGGAAAAAAATAGACGATGTAAAAATGTTTATCCATACACGCACGTTGCGTCGTGTTAACTCGCAAAATTTAGAACGAAACGTAAAAACGTTAAACCAAAGACACACGTTGCGATGTGTTAAGTCACAAAATTTAGAACCAAGCATAAAGCGGAAAATTTGCGGAAAATGAAAACTATAAAGGATCAAAGTTGAAAGTAAAAAAAGTTGTGAGGATAGATTGCAAAAGATAAAAAAGTTTTGGGTTAAAAGTAAAAAAACAAATAGTTTTGGGTTAAAAGTAATTTATGGAATACTTTTGGGTGAAAAGTAAAAAAAATAAATTTTTTTTTTGAAAACCCCTAAAGCAAAGGTTACGACAACCATATACACAACCATTTTTTCTTTGAAAAACCCCCCAAAGCACACCCTGCGTTACGGCAGGGCGTAAAACAGTGTCAAATAGTACTAATGTCACACAACCGTGATCGACCACAAACACTGAGTCGACCTAGGATCTACGTGTTGCGACGAACCTGTCAAACATGAAAAAATAGAGGTAAAAACGTTGAACCACACAGGCACGTTGCGCCGTGTTAACTTGCAAAATTTGAAACAAAACATAAAAAAGTTGAACCACACTCATACGTTGCGTCGTATTAACTCGAAAAATTTAGAACTGTACGTAACGAAACGTAAAAACGTTAAACCAAAGACGAAAAAGTATAATTGACAAAAGTTGTGAAGTTAAATTGCAAATAATGAAAAGTTTTGAGTTAAAGTTAAAAAAACAAATTTTGTAGGGTTAAAATTGCAAAAGGCAAAAACCTTTGGGTTAAAACAAAAAAATCAAGTTTTTTTTTTTAAGAAATCCCCAAAACACAAGTTACAAGTGTTTATGCATGAAAAAGTTACAAGTGTTTATGCATGAATAAATAATATCATCTTTTTATCATGGAAGTTAATTTCCCTTGATAACTTCACGTGACTCTCTTTTCAATTCATGGGTCAATCCCAATTATTACCCTAGACTTCATTGCCTTCTATTTCTTGTGCTTCCAAATTAACCGCAAGTGCGAAATACATCCCAATCAACATGTTTTACTTGCGTATCATCTTTGGGTGTTATGCTTCATCACCGAGCACCTTAACTTCACCAAATTCGCGCGTTTAACCTGTAAACATACATGCACTCGCAATAAACCAATTCCAAGCATATAATCATGTAAAATAAGCTAAACCACGTCAAATAATCACTTAAACACACGTGTTTCACACTCTCCATCAAATACATTCTTTTCTCGTCATCTGGAGACGAAAGAGTTTTCACAAACGTCGCCCACTCCGGATAAATACTGTCTGTGAGATAGTACCCATACTTATACTCCATGTCGTTTGCATAGAATGAAGTATCTGGTGCAACACCAACTATGACATCGTCTAAAAGATTCGGAGATTGTAAAACTGCGATGTCATTGTTCGCACCGGCCATGCCAAAGTACGCATGCCAAATCCATAAATCATGAGACGCGACCGCTTGTAATATCAGGGTAGGACCATCGTGGTCACCATGATGGATATTTAGTTATTTCTGGATTATTTGCGAAAGTAGTAGACTCGGTTATTGTATTGACGTATATGCATGCTTAAAAGTGTTTGAATATTGTTTATTGCTTCGTATGATTCTTGGTGACGGTCTATATCACATAATAGATTCATACTAGGTTATAAGTTTTGGTGAGTGTCTATATCACAGAATAAATTTATAATCTTTAGGGTTAAGTGATCATTAAACCTTAGAAGTAATAATCGATAGTTAAATAAATTTAAGTGTTCTACTAATCTCAATAGCTGTGAGGTGCGAGGTTATTGTTAGGTATAAGTCATTAAATTGCTAGGTAGGAGCTTCGTGAGGAGTCTGAACTAGTTTCCCTATTGATCGTTGTCTAACAAGTCAAATTGAGAACCTGAGTCTATCCTAGGTTTATGTCATGTGAGGGAGTAAATCGAATTAAGGTACTTTCATAAATCCCTTAGATGTCCTGTGAGGGAGTTTAGACCAACCGGTGTTTATAACAGCCTTTAGAGTGCCATAAGTGTCTTCCTGAGAAGGGTCGGGGGTCTTATTCGGTATTTCGACAGGTTTAGTATTAGAAGATCTCGGTTCCATAATAACTAATATCCTAATAATATCATTACTGATGCAAACCAGGATTCCAGTCTAGGTAGTTGCTTCCACCATCTGAGTAACACCCAAGTTAGTTTGTGATTAGTTAATTTAGTTAATTAATTTAGTTTAATCGCAAATTTAGGATATTTATGAACCCCCCCCCCCCCCCAACAACAAAACAATTAGAGTCTGTGTCAGTGTCAGTCTAAGTCTAGATAGAAGTTAGTACACGTAATTAGAGAGTCTCGCGGGTTCGATACTCGGACTTACTTAGGCCTGCATTGACCGGTACACTTGTCGGTTATGTGGTCTAGGTTCTGGAGAGTCTTAGTTTATAAATTTAAAGCTTAGCGTGTCTAGTTTAGGTTAAAATTAGTTAGTTTTAATTGACCACTTTTAGCACATCAAGTTTTTGGCGCCGTTGCCGGGGACTCTTTGGCAATTGCGTTGATTACTTTGTTTGGACTTAATTGACATCATACGTGCTACCTGTTTGTTTGAGTCGTAGGAGTTTAATTTTTTTTTATGTGTGTTATTCGTGGTGAGTCTTGTGAGTCATTATGTGTGAGATTTGTGGAGGGCCCCATTTCATTATTCATTGTCCAAATTCACTAGGGCACTCCACAGATTATTATGCTAACCCATTTGTGTAGCCACAACCATATTATTCACAGGGCTATCCTTCGTATTAATACATGATCCGTATCAGCAGCCACAACATTACCAGGGTCAGTATTTTAATCAATATTCTGATAGCAACTCTGTTGGGGGTAATGATAGTACTTTGAGTACGATAAAGGAGTTGTTGGTTCAATTAGTTGCCAAAAAAGTTGATACCCAGAAAACCCTAGCAGAGCACGATATCATCTTGAGAAATCAACAGTCTGCTCTGTTAGATCTTCAACGTACAGTAGATGACATTGCTAGGAGATTGAAAAAAGAGGAACAAGAGGAAAAAGCCCAATCGGAATAGCCAAAGACTGGCTATACATATGATGCGGAAGGTAATTACCTTGGTTACATGATTTCTAGTGGAGAATTATTCCCAACGTTTCCAGAACCAGGGAAAGAGCTGCCATATTAGGATTGGTCAAATGAAGAGATCACTTCAGAAACGGAGACGAAAATGGATGACGAAGTCCCACATCCAGTTCCACAGGTGCCAATTATTAATTACTGGAGTGACTCTGATGATGAAATAGACGAAGAAGAGTGGGCTGCTTATCAGAGGTCGTAAGTGAAGGAAGAAGTGACAGAGGAGGAAGTGGACTTAGGAGATGTCACACCCCGATATTTCCACATATTACCGGTGGGGAGTATCGTGACGTAGTTGATATAATCATAGTCAATATACACAATAATATAGCACAGCGAAAGGCGTGGTAGAATATTACTATTACAAACCAAAGTGTCCGAGTGTCCAAATAAAAGAATATACAGACTGGTTGTAATAGAGATCCACATGCGGATCATAAAACAAAATACAAGAAAACTGAAATAACAGACTTCAGGCATCTAAGGATTTGCAAGATCCTCTTATTTGACACCGAGTAGCTCCAGCCTAATTTAGTGAGGTACCTGTCACTTAGTCTTTGGAAAATACGTCAGTTTTCACTGGTAAATACAATTAACCGACTCATTTGAAAAGAGTTTATGAAAATTGATTTTTTGGTGCACAAGGCACAAACCATTTATAACTTGGGACAATTTTTATATAAAATCTTGTATACATATTTACATGTTTGTCATACATATGGGCTCGGTATAGAAGCCGAAACATGATTAATCGACACACCACTTATAAAACCCACAGAGAAGTTATCCCCAACTTGTGGGTAATTTGCATATTAGCATCTGTCAGGTGTATGCCTACACCCCGTGCTTAAGTCGTGGCCATTTACAAATGAAATGAGCCGAGGATATCCAGGACACGGTCGTATTAACCCCCAATGTTTATGTTATCAAACAAAACAGATTAAAACGGGTCATGCAATTTATTAATCACAATCCGATTAAATGATTCCATACCTGACCAAGCGGTATTATTATTATACCGTATCCCAAGCCCGTATAAGGGAAAATAAGTTAAAAGTATTTACCTGAGCTAGATGTGTAAGAAGTAACTCAGCAGTATGTTTCCTAAAGCCTTATGAAAATACCTTCTACCGAAGCTACTCAATCTGTATGGAAGGTTTATTAACCTATTAGGATACTAACGGGTCTTTGTAAAATAATGCATGCTTTACTGATACAAACATCTATGCGGTATTGTTAAACGCCTACATTCAAACCTTGCGACTGTGGCCACAAACCCTTAAACAAATTAAAGGTTCATCTAAACTCTGAATATCGAATTCGGTCATTCCTTCCACCCAAACAAACCTAGGATTTCAAGAACGGGAGTTGTCAATTCCTATGGTACCACTACCTACTAACGAACGGCATGATCGGTGTTAATGAATGTATTAATGACCCGTTAAACAAACCAAATGTCATACCAAATGTAAGCATGTTTTATGAAAATAATGTACTTAAATATGCTAAATGACATACAAAGTAGAAATGTTTAATGTAAACCAATGTGTAAATATGTTGAAATAAACATATGAAACAAGATGTAATATGTGAAATCAATGTGCTAGCATGTTAATAAAACATACGTAGCAAAAGCATAATGAAATCATGTACTATATGTGTACTAATGAACATAACAAGTATATGTTATAAAAGCATGAAAAACACGAAAGTAACAAGTAGGCACATGTGTTCCACCCCAAAACATTTGAAAATGTAAAAGAGGGGACTATGTACTCACTTGAGGATGCTTAGAAGTCTTGAATAACAACCAAGCAAAGCTAGAGGGATCACGGAAATCAAACGACACCTAATATAGGTAACTATGTTAATAAACCGGACCTAAATCGGAAGATCGGATAGAATGAGGTTTCGTAAACCAAATGAGTATAGGAACTCATGTAATATGGTTTAACAAAGCCTACATTCTAAATTGAAACCTATCCTAAGTGCTTTCGACCCATTACGACCCGTTTAGGTAGCTTACGCTACTTTAACGCGTCGTTCGCGTAAAACGCGTTCGGACCGCCTAACTAGTCCTATGACAAGTATTATATGCCTTAACATGTCTAATAATGTTACCTAATCAGTTTAGATGTAAAAATTTAGGTTACATATGCTTAAAATGAATTTATGCGTAAAAATGACATTTTGGTCATTTTCCTAAGGCATATAAATTACCTATCATACAACTAACTAAACGAAGTGACCATAAGGTATGACCTCGGAAGGTTATTCCCTATACAACTATGGTCACAAAACATGTTTGGTCGGATCCTAATGATCGACCAAACGGGTCGGTTTCGAAAGTCTAAGCGGTTGTTTAGACCGCTTATCTTACGACCCTATATAAGCACTAAACCTAAAGTGACGAGTTAAACATGTTAAAACATGTTTAACGAAGTTAGAAAACAAGTTTGATATCAAAATAAAGGGTTTTGATACCCAAGAATAGTTTGGTTGCAAAATACGCACGAATACGCATTTTGACCGAAACTATGACTCGTCACTATACCTAATCAACGTGGTAATCAGTCGGTATAGTCACAAGAGACTATGACCATCGTGATTACGCTCACGTTGCGAAGTTCAAACGAACTTCGTGTTGACCATTGACTGGTCAAAGCAGAAAGTCAAACACTGTTTGACTTTTACGCTTAAAAACGCATAAAAGCATGAAAGAAACTTAAAAGAGGTCCAAGCAATGGAGATTTGATTCAAGTTGCTCAGGTATGAGGTGTGGAAATGCCAACTTAGAGCATAAATGAATCAAGGTGTGAGGATTGCAAATGAGGAAGGTGGGTATTTATAGAAATTGGACAACCGTTAGGATCGTTTCTCAAACTACGAGCTTTGATCTCAACCATCCAAGTGTTACCCACTGAAATACAAACCTATGGGTGCCCCAAAACAAGCTCATGGTATTGAAAAACCAAGAACCAAAGCTAGAAACCAGCTACTGATTGAATAAATTGATTTTTGCAGGTCTGATGGTCTCTTGCGCCCCGCGTAAGAGTCAGGGAAGTCATACGCGCCCCGTGTAAGCCAGGTTTGGCAGATTTGCAGTTTAGGTCCCTGAAGTTGTAAATCTTGGTTTTCGATGCATTTTCGACACATTTAAGCCCTGTTAACCCCATTTCAAGGCTCTAAAATGAAGTTAAAATACAGGGAACTTAAAATATGCTAAAACATATGTCGGATGTCGGTTCGTTTGGTCGTACGATTGCGTTGTTCGGTTAATTACGACGAAACACGAACAGACGCGAAAAACGATCCAAATTATGTGACGAATGGAATTTTATCATGCCAATCACTAAAATAAAATATTTTAATGATTTCATAAATTTTTGTATGTCCGGATATGTTCAGAACGTAAGATATGCACGAAAATTCAAACTTATGCACTTTTTGACGCTTTTAGTCCCTGTTAAACTAGCCACTTGATGCAAACTTAGTCCCTGTTTGATCTAAAAGTTTATTTTAGCACACCGAACCCATCAAAGCCTATTTCTAAGCTAAGTAAAGGATATTTATGGTATGTTTAACTTATCAAATCCCAAGTATGAAATACAATATTTCATTGATTTAGTATTTGTTTGATGGTCGTGGAGGCACAGATGTCACAGTCTCCCCTACTTCAGAAAATTTCGTCCCGAAATTTATTTAGAGGAAACTTGTGAGAGCTTAAAACATGAAGTTGAAAAGATAAAACAACACTGGTTAGGGTTCTGAACTTCTAGTAACTTTAAATAACATCATGCTTGCAATGTAAGAGGGACACTTATATACAAGTATATGAAGCGCCATTGGTGCGTCCACCGTACCTCCATTACATTGTTCACATTTCGTTATTGTTGCCATTATCGGTTCTTACACATGACAAATCTTACTGTGGTTTCCGTGCACTGAATTTCATAATTATGTATGCATCCATAATTACGTAATTCCTTGCATAGTCCACACAGTGCATTTTATAATGTGTAGGGGAAGAAAACAATGAACAGACCTGTGATGAGTGTGACTAGACCACCATAGGATCCTTTTAAGTTAAATCAATAAATGATCTCTTTAAATAGACCACCAAGGAGTCTTTTCAGCTATATCATCACATGCTATTCTTAACCAGATTTTTTAATCAGTCTTTTTAACTAGACCACCCAAGGGGTCTCTTTTGAATTATGGAATGGTACTATATAATCCAAGGGTCTTAACTATTACGTAGAAGCCCATTTAGGATTTAAGGTAGTACCTTTGGATATCCTACTATGAATCCCTCATGTGAAGATATGGAAGATTCTACAAGGATTTGGATAACGAAAAATCAGATTACACAAAAAATACAACACATAAAACTTAAAAGAAAAACACATAAACACATAATCACAAAATTTTTTAACTTGATCTTCAATTTGTTATCATTTTGTTAATTTGTTTGTTAATTGTGCACATGTATTTTAAAGCACACCAGGAATCCAATCCGTGGATTTCATTTGGCACTTTAAGCATCTTCAAGAATCTAACTATGAAGATAGGAAGATCTTAATAGGAATTCGGCTTTGTCCTTATTGAATCGTAATGTACGTATTGAGGTATACAAAGAATTCAATTAGAGACTCCGATTTGAGTGCTAATCATCTATAAGGATCTAATTGTGAAGATAAGAAGATCCTATATGGATTTTTAGAATTCGAATAGCGGGATAAGCTTCGAACCCTTGCACTAGACGTGCTTAAGTCAAAACATAAGGTAAAATGCTCATGAAGTTGAGGTGCTAGATATGCTAAGGCGACATATGAAGCAGAATTTGAAGGTTAAGTCAATTTATTAGCAAAATGTTTTTTTTTGAAAACTATGCATGGGGTTCTTTTAGAAATGTGTTTAATGTTTTTGAAACCTTACATAATACTTTTGAAATCATGAGGTAGGTGTATTAGATAAGTATATTTATAAAATGTTTTAAAATCATGCGAGATGAATTTTTGAAATTATGTATAAGGTTTTTGAAAACATGGATAATGCTTTTGAAATCATGCATTTGGTATATTAAGAAAACATACTATGTAAAAATTGTTTTCAAACTATATGAAATATTTTGAAATCATGAAGGTTGTTTTGAAAACCTATACTATGTATGTTGTTATGAAAACCAGAATGTAATGATATGGGTATGAGATCGAAAAATTACCCTTAGTTATCTAATCAAGGATTTAAAGTGGCATTTTGAGTAATCGTCTAAAATTGTCACTTATATTCTGTACTTTGTTTCTTAGAATGAAACGAGTACTTAGAAATTTTTCGAGGAAATCATGAGCGATCACATGAATGGGAGAATTACAAGAGTAGTTTGTTTAAGAACATAGTTCTTTGGTGTAGGTATCATAGGAGTATGCCATACACACATGTAACTACATTTGTACATCAGAATTGTGAACAACAATTTATTTATAAACAAAACAGATTGTTTCACAGTTCAAGGAAAACAAAAGAAACAAAAGCATAAGATTTAAACTAATTCAAAGCAGCAGCATCTTCAAATCAACCAAATGCTCATCCGTGGGTCAGATTTGCATTGACAAACTTTGGATATTGGTTCCTGAAATAACCCGTCTCGCCGTAGTTGTACCAAGTACCAGACGGTAAACGAGCTTGAGCAGGGTTTACTTGGGGTTGGTTTGGACCACCTTGGATTGGGTTGAATTGACAAGCATTTGCCAGGTGACCGAGTCGTCCACATGAAGTACACAGACGACACTGCAGGTAAGCTCAGTGAGGTGCATTACATTTGTTGCACATCGACGCAATACCGGCATAAGGTTTCCTTGCAGGAGGTTGAGCAGCAGCAGGATTTGCAACAGCTTTGTTTTGGGTAGCAAAGCGGCACACGTCAACCAAATGTCCCCATCGTCCACAGTGGGTACATTTGAAACAGGGTATGTGATTCGGATGATGACGGTTGCATCGATTACACCATGGAGGAGTTCCCTTGTACGGCTTCTTGGCTGGTGGTGCTGCCACTTGGCTAGGTCCTGCCTGTTTTGGTGTAACCGCTGAAGGATTCTTTGAAGCTTTACGCTTCTTTGATTTTGGTGAAGGCTTGGCTTCTGTTTCCTTTGGTGATTCTTGAGTGGCTTCATCCTTGAGACGAGACATGGCAACAACTAATTCAGCAGTCTTCAGGATTACTTCGCCTATTCGCTGGGCAAATTTGGTAGCCTGCTCGGACATCTGAGCGTCGCTGTGATGAAGAGACATTCTAGAGGAAATGGAAGACATGGGAGGAAACAAGTTAAATGTTATCGGATAATCAAAACAGAATGACAACGCATAAAAAAATTGTGATCATTTGTTTGTTACCTAAGGCAAACAAATGAGACGGTGACTAATCAATGTAAGTGGGTCATATTAATGTATCGCGAAGACATGCTTTAGCCTATAAGTGGACACTCACCCCAAGAGTTCCCAGGTAAGAGTGACTGGTCCGATTATGTGGATTTGTACGAACACTCTAGCCTTAGACAGAAAACTCAGAGTACATGCATCCACCCTTTCAGATTGCACGTGTTCACATTATAAGACCCAACTTTGACGAGATTTTGAAAACTTTGAAGGTTCAAAACCTTATAATAAATCATCCTAGAACAGATGATTGGTTTTCAAATCGGATTTGAAATTTGTGTTCTTGTTGTGGTTGTCACCTAAGGGTAAGTGACAGTATTGTTTTAAGATCTAAACACAAGAATCTTGTGTTAGGGTCCTAGGAAGGTTATAGACTAGGTCAAAGCATTACTAATAACCTAATTCCCTATAACCATGAGCTCTGATACCAACTCTTCTGTCACACCCCGACCGCGTAAAACAACAAATCGCGGCGGAATCGTCGGGGAGTGTTGTAACAGAATCATTGTTTCATAACACATGGAAATTGAAATTTTGTTTGATTGAATAAAAGAAGTTACAATGTCTTAAAAACAAAGAAACATAACATAATTAACTAGTCTTGCATCTTTTAATGTCACTAAGGCCCAAGTCTGCCCAAGTGAATCTTAATCAATCCTATGCATCAACTCCTGAAAACAGATGTGAAAATAGGTACGTCAGCATAAAAATGCCTGTGAGATACATAGGTTTTATTAAAATACGATTCATGACTTGTAAGTTTAATGAAAATGTTTAACAAAAGTTAGTCATGAACCTTGTAAAATGTTTTCTTTTATAAATCATACAAAAAGTGATAAGAAATCAGATGATATAAAAGAAAGATGCATATATAAATAAATAACCAAGTATAATGAGTTTGTATAAAATATGTTGTTTGAAAAACAATGTTTCATGAAGATATGATATATGTGTAAAATGTAATATGTATAACTTGAAATGGTTTAAATAACGCTACGATATGTAATATCATAAAAGCACTTATATATAGGAAGTACCAGCGGCGTATCCACCATGCTTTTATCATATTACACACGCCTCGTTACTTAAAGCAGTTACCCAAACAAACCACCAACAATGTCTTGTTTAAACCAATTGTCAAATGTTTATGTGAAAACCATGTCTATTGTCAAATGTAAATCATGTGATGTATGAACAAATGTCATGTATGGCAAGTAAAAAGTGACTACTTAAACCATATGTAAAATGCACAAAACAATGTATTGAAAAAAATCATAGTTTAATTCAAAAGCTATGTTTTGTAAAATAATGCATGCTTTACTGATACAAACATCTATGCGGTATTGTTAAACGCCTACATTCAAGCCTTGCGACTGTGGCTACAAACCCTTAAACAAATTAAAGGTTCATCTAAACTCTGAATATCGAATTCGGTCATTCCTTCCACCCAAACAAACCTAGGATTTCAAGAACGGGAGTTGTCAATTCCTATGGTACCACTACCTACTAACGAACGGCATGATCGGTGTTAATGAATGTATTAATGACTCGTTAAACAAACCAAATGTCATACCAAATGTAAGCATGTTTTATGAAAATAATGTACTTAAATATGCTAAATGACATACAAAGTAGAAATGTTTAATGTAAACCAATGTGTAAATATGTTGAAATAAACATATGAAACAAGATGTAATATGTGAAATCAATGTGCTAGCATGTTAATAAAACATACGTAGCAAAAACATAATGAAATCATGTACTATATGTGTACTAATGAACATAACAAGTATATGTTATAAAAGCGTGAAAAACACGAAAGTAACAAGTAGGCACATGTGTTCCACCCCAAAACATTAGAAAACGTAAAAGAGGGGACTATGTACTCACTTGAGGATGCTTAGAAGTCTTGAATAATAACCAAGCAAAGCTAGAGGGATCACGGAAATCAAACGGCACCTAATATAGGTAACTATGTTAATAAACCGGACCTATATCGGAAGATCGGATAGAATGAGGTTTCGTAAACCAAATGAGTATAGGAACTCATGTAATATGGTTTAACAAAGCCTACATTCTAAATCGAAACCTATCCTGAGTGCTTACGACCCATTACGACCCGTTTAGGTAGCTTACGCTACTTTAATGCGTCGTTCGCGTAAAACGCGTTCGGACCGCCTAACTAGTCCTATGACAAGTATTATATGCCTTAACATGTCTAATAATGTTACCTAATTAGTTTAGACGTAAAAATTTAGGTTACATATGCTTAAAATGAATTTATGCGTAAAAATGGCATTTTGGTCATTTTCCTAAGGCATATAAATTACCTATCATACAACTAACTAAACGAAGTGACCATAAGGTATAACATCGGAAGGTTATTCCTTATACAACTATGGTCACAAAACATGTTTGGTCGGATCCTACTGATCGACCAAATGGGTCGGTTTCGAAAGTCTAAGCGGTTGTTTAGACAGCTTATCTTACGACCCTATATAAGCACTAAATCTAAACTGACGAGTTAAACATGTTAAAACATGTTTAACGAAGTTAGAAAACAAGTTTAATATCAAAACAAAAGGTTTTGATACCTAAGAATAGTTTGGTTGCAAAATACGCATTTTGACCGAAACTATGACTCGTCACTATACCTAATCAACGTGGTAATCAGTAGGTATAGTCACAAGGGACTATGACCATCGTGATTACGCTCACGTTGCGAAGTTCAAACGAACTTCGTGTTGAGCATTGACCGGTCAAAGCAGAAAGTCAAACACTGTTTGACTTTTACGCTTAAAAACGCATAAAAGCATGAAAGAAGCTTACAAGAGGTCCAAGCAATGGAGATTTGATTCAAGTTGCTCAGGTATGAGGTGTGGAAACCCCAACTTAGAGCAGAAATGAATCAAGGTGTGAGGATTGCAAATGAGGAAGGTGGGTATTTATAGAAATTGGACAACCGTTAGGATCGTTTCTTGAACTACGAGCTTTGATCTCAACCATCCAAGTGTTACCCACTGAAATACAAACCTATGGGTGCCCCAAAACAAGCTCGTGGTATTGAAAAACCAAGAACCAAAGCTAGAAACCAGCTGCTGATTGAATAAACTGATTTTTGCAGGTCTGATGGTCTCTCGCACCCCGCATAAGAGTCAGGGAAGTCTTACGCGCCCCGTGTAAGCCAGGTTTGGCAGATTTGCAGTTTAGGTCCCTGAAGTTGTAAATCTTGGTTTTCTATGCATTTTCGACACATTTAAGCCCTGTTAACCCCATTTCAAGGCTCTAAAATGAAGTTAAAGTATAGGGAACTTAAAATATGCTCAAAAATATGTCGGATGTCGGTTCGTTTGGTCGTACGATTGCGTTGTTCGGTTAATTACGACGAAACACGAACGGACGCGAAAAACGATCCAAATTACGCGACGAATGAAATTTTATCATGCCAATCACTAAAATAAAATATTTTAATGAGTACATAAATTTTTGGATGTCCGGATATGTTCAGAACATAAGATATGCGCGAAAATGCAAACTTATGCACTTTTTGACGCTTTTAGTCCCTGTTTGATCTAAAAGTTTATTTTAGCACACTGAAACCCTCAAAGCCTATTTCTAAGCTACGTAAAGGATATTTATGGTATGTTTAACTTATGATCATGTTCCAGAATGTTTGTTACAGTACGAATCGGCATACTTTTGCAGTTTGTCGAAATTAGTCCCTGTAAGCGAATAAACTTGATTTCAACACACCAAACCCTCCAAAACTTATTTCTAAGTTATGTAAAGGTTATTTAAGGTATGTTAAGCCCATGTCACTGTTCTGGAGTGTTTTTCGTGTTAAACTGATTACGTTTGCGCATCAGTTCGCGTATAACTTTCCAGAAAGCGATTTAGAGCTTGAAATCGAACAAGAATTGATATGTGCTAATGATACACATATTTATACAAATCCCAAGTATGAAATACAATATTTCATTGATTTGGTATTTGTTTGATGGCCGTGGAGGCACATATATCACAATATATGCCCAAAAAGTATTTAAAACCAATTTAAGTCCCGTAGGGGCATTTTGGTCATTTTAATATTTATAAAAGAGGTTTTATAGTAAACTGATATTCTGGTCTTAAGTAATCAGTAAAAATATTTATTTTATGTTGTTATAATAGTAAGATATCATTCATATGTGAGGTTTACCATTTATGGCCAAACTATGCCCCGAAAGGGTATTTTAGTTATTTCACATATGCTTTTAAGGACATAATTGGAAGTCTGAGTTCATGACTTATACCTACTGTAATAATATTAAAATTTATTTATAAAATCAGTAGATAACAAGTCTTAGGTGTTTAGTATGGTTTTAAACCATACTATATAAAATCAGTAGATAACAAGTCTTAGGTGTTTAGTATGGTTTTAAACCATACTATGCGCTTAATTAGCGTAAAAATCGATAATTGACGATAATTAAGATGTTTATGGAAATCTGAGATTTTGATCAGTCTCAAATGTTCAAAATATTTTATTTAATATATAATATCAGTAGGAAAAGGTTTGGTGCGCAAATCATATGTTAATCTCATTTTATGAACGAAAAGGGTATTATCGTCATTTACCGAATTATACGAGAACTCAATGATATGGTGTCACACCCCCAAAATCCACAAGCGGAGTATCACCGCAAGGAGGCGTGACTGACCAGGATCAAGCCACCAATCATATTGAACAATGTATTTAAAATAGATAAAATCCAACCACGCAATATAATTGGTGTTCAAAAACGAGTTAACCAAGTTCAAATTAAACAGCGGAAGCATAAAACGTAAAACCAAAACATAAGTTCAATAAGTTCATAAAGTTTAAATGTTTAGCATGGCACACCACTGTCCATGCCCCACAACAATCACGTCTCCTCGTGCAAGCTCCATAATACCTAACGACCTGCAAGGCATGTAACAAGGAGTCAACAACAAAGTTGAGCGAGTTCACAGTTGGTTGTTTAGTTTTAAAAGTTTGTTTTGAAAACCATAAGTTGTTTCGTAAACCACGAGTTAACCAGTATCTTTATTTTTCCCCAAACCATATCCATAATCAGTGGGGGGCTTCCCCATGTGAACCACTAGACCGTTACCATATCGACAACTGACGAAAGTAAGTTGTGCCCTAAGTCAATGTTTATCATAATTGACTGAGTGCCCAGATCTATTAGTACACGCCCGTCCTACCGGCACGGTGTGAGGCTTGTCAACCCTAATAGCACTATTAACTAATGACCTGCTCGCCATTGGCCCGTCGATTAAGTAGATATAAAATGAGGGACTTAATGATAGAGTTTTGTCTAGTAAGTTTAAGGTTGTTATCCTACCCAAGGAGGACGAACGTACGTATTCTACCCAAGGAGAATACGCATGATTAACATTGGCATCCTACCCATGGAGGATGGAGGTACATATCCTACCCAAGGAGGATATGTAGGTTCCGTTTTAATTCTTTAACCCATTCCCAACCACCGGGAATCCCATGCCTTAGAAAGTGTGTGAACTCACCTTGGTTTGCTCGGTTAGATTAGTTACTCTAATAATCAGGAATTAAGCACGTCCTAACATGGTACAGATAACAATCAGTTTCCTTTGTAAAGGGAGGTGTCCATGCTATTTAGCATATTATTTTCTTTTCAAAATAATCACAATAACGATCAACAAACACTTTACATCACCAAGAGCAAAAACTATATGCTTTATATAATAATCATGAACTTGATATTTCACAAAAACGCGTAGTAACTTGGTAAAGTGTCTAGTGGGTTTAGTTACCCTCCAAAGTGTGTTTACTTCTATTAAAATCTCATTCTTGCAAAGGTTTGGTGTTTACAACTTGTAAACATAATTTACAAAAATGTTTATCCATAGCATTTTCTTGTTTCTCTAGGGTTTATTTATTTGTCTTTCTACTAAAATATAGTGTAAGTTTAATAAAAACCATGGTCCTTCAAGAATCATCTTTTTAACTTGGTTTCTTTTAGAAAAATCATTCACAACTCTTGGATTTACAAGTTTACTAGTTCACTTGGTTTGTCACTTTACAAGAAAATCATTTCACTTTCAAGTTCATGTTTGATCAAGAAGATGCTTATTTCATGTAAACCCATAATCACCTTCTAACTTGTTAAACCATGTTTTTAATCATACTTTAACAAGTTCCATATGATGATCAACATCATATTATCAAGAAATCAACAATCAAGTGCCATGCATGTATTTAACAACATTACTTTAACAAGATTTCATCATCTTTAAGTTTCATGTTCATGATTCTTGTTTAAGTCTTTTAGTGTTCTTGTTCTTTATAACAATGTATATCTTTTTAACTAACAAAAAGAGAAGTAAAAACTAGTAGCAAGAAGCTTACAACTAGCTCAAAGGCTAGGGAAGATCACTAGAAAAAAAGATGATGAAAAATGGATGATGAAAGCAAAGGATGAAGGTTCTTCAAGTTCCTCAAACACCGAGCTCCATGAATCACCTTCTAACACTTGAATTAAGCTTGAAAATGGAATGATGGTGGTTGCAAGGTGGTGGTGGTGGCGGTTCTAAGGTGAGCCGAGAGGGAGAGAGAGATGTTGAGGGAGTGGGGTAAACTTGAGTGTTGAAGTAAGAAGATATGGAATGATCTCTTACAATCTATGGTCATACTTATAAGATCTTCTCACAATATCATAGCAAGTAAATCAAGCAACAATCAAATAAAATATTGAAATGAAATCTAGTGGTGGGGCCCCCCACTTGGGCCGTAAGTTTTGATGGGGGGGGGGGGGTAATTGTAAATTTGATGGTAAGTTGGTAAATGGTTGGAAGTTATATGTAATATCTAGTGTTATATGTGTATGGCACATTATATAACGTGTTGGGGGTATTCGGGGACCATAACTAGTCAAGAAATAATAAAACAATGTTTCTGGCAAAATTTTGGTGTTCCGGGTAATGTCCGGTTGTTCGGTTAGATACCGTTCCGTTAAAGTGCTAAGTTATTCCGTATAGTGTCTTTTATGTAACTTTTTGTGACACGATTAATTCCCAACACTTAGGAAAGCATTCAGGACCATTTAGTCAATTTTCTGCAATATACTAGTATGTTAAAAAGCTGAATTTTGCTGAAAAATACAGAAATCATAAAGCAGTCACATCATCAGTTGTAATTAAGCACAGTCATTAAGCACAATTTAATATTAATTTCGCCTCGTTGACGCTTTTAACCCTAATTCCTGGGAATTTGCGTAAACAACACATAACGATCTCGAAACCTCGTGAAATTGATATCACTTATTCTTGAGAGTATATTTGAATATTATGAAGCCCCGGGTTCGTTAAAAGGTCAATCAGAGGTATGAATTAACATGTTGACACATTTAACCCCTGTAGTTTATAATCTTTCGATTATTTTCACAAACGGCTTCTTATATCTGAATAATTACTCGTTTAAGAATATATTATTCGTGTGTGGTCATTCAGAGGCACAAGTTTGGCATGTTGACACTTTTAGTCTCTTCGCATACATATTTTCATCGTTTGACAACTTTAGTCTTTCAAACTCAATCTTTCACATGATTAGGGTTTAGGACACGTGTCTTCACATAATTGGACACGTTTTTATGAGGTATTACAGGAGACTCCCTTGGTTTAATGTTTGGTGCAGAGGAAGAAATTGAAGAGATTGAAATTAAGTCGTCTGGGGAGGATGAGTTTTTAGAGATGGAATTAGATGGTTTACCAGTCTATAAAGAGGTAAGAGAGTTAGATGCCCAGGGGGATATAGCATACTTTGATGCATTGCTTGAAGTAGAACCGACGGAGATGTTTGAACCCACACCAAATAAAAAAGTTCAGTGTGGGGATCTTACTGAAGAAGTGGTGGAAGAGGAAGAACACCACAGCTGGCCCGTGGAAGTATTTATAAGTACAACTAAAAAATCAACACCATGGGAGAAGGCGAAGAAACGAGCACATGGGAACCGGGATTAGTTGCGGGTCGAAAGTTGGTATAAGGAGGATAGGAAGGAGCCTTTGAAGCAAGACCAGTCTTCTCATTACATGCCACGCATCCGGTTAATGCTAGGTAAGTTTAAATTCTGGTGGTCTGACCCGTTTAAAATTTTTAAAATATTTTATTATTCCACCAGTAAAGTTTTAACTATTTTCGAGGATCAGATGGAATTAAACGGGTTAGATAAGGTCCAGATCAAAGAAAAACCTCTTGATTACGTTCAAGTGTGGGGAGGTTTTGTAGAGTGTGTTAAATTTATATATTCGGTGTATTTTCGGTAGTTTGTGCTTCGTGTTTCTTGTATTTAGAGTCGTTTATTTTTTACCAATAGTCTAAGTTAGTGTTTTTGAGTCAGTTTTTGTGTAGAGACGGTACTGCTTTGGATTTTGCTTTGTTTTTTATTGTGCAGGTTTGGATTGTACCACCCATACTCAATCTCCGGTCGGGTGATTTCGGAGCTGCCATATTGATACAACCCAAGCAGACTAGGCAAAGCTCGCGAAAGAAATGTTATACGATCGTTCGTTGGATTCAAGGCTCGTACAACTGGCACTACTTTTGTCCTAACAAGCTAAGTCTTTTCTAACTCTCTCTGTATTTTTATCTTATTTTATTTTTAGTTTCCGTCTCTGTATTGGAGACAATGCAAATCTCAAGTGTGGGGATGAGTAACTGCTTTTTAGTGTTAGTTTAAGTCAAAAAAATTGAAAAATACAAAAAATAGAAAAAAATAAAAATCCAAAAAAAATTGAAAAAATAGAAAATGTTACTGGAAATAATTTTTGCAAAATAAATGGAAAATGATAGAAAAATTGGGATTGCTTGGTTTTCAAAATATTATATATATGAGAGAAAAAAAGCGAAAGACGTATTTTCCGGGATGTACTGGTAGGCCCAACCGATTTAGAGAGTTCCCTAGATTTTTTTAAGAATACCTTAATTTTAAATCATGAAGTCTTGTGGGTTCTCATCTTAAGGAATATAGAAAAACGGAACCCGTCGAGGGTATAAAAGGAACCATTATAAGTAAATAACCTATAAGTATTTTAAATTAAATTGGCACACCTTATCATTTTTATGAGAATAAATTCGGATTCTGGCGGCGCCTAAAAAAATTCCATATCCATCTATATGAGCTATTTTAAATATATAAACTGAAGCCTATGGTATTAACCACTGGGATGGTGACTCGGGTGGGGTATACCAGCTAGGTGAAAGTTAAAAAATGTGAGGCTTATTGTGTTTCCCACTGGGGTAGCAACTTGGTGATAATGCCCTCTGAGTTGTTCATGAAAAAAATTTAAAGCTCATCATCATCCATCATTCCATCCAAAATTTAATTTAAAAATACATAAGTGTTATTTATATAAGATGGTAGATTTTTAATTTTTTCCTTATAAGCCTAAGATGGGAGTAGGTGGATCTGTGGATTCCGAAGTGTGAGACCTTTTAGATGAAATGATAATTTAAACCTAATAATTACATGAAAGGGACCTGATGAGTCGGTGGTTGTGTTTAAGCGAGAAATAATACCGGTAATCGTGGTTAAACGTTTAAAGTCTTTTAAATAAGAAATCTTAATTTTCTATAATAATTACATGAAAGGGGCCTGATGAGTCGGTGATTGGGTTTAAGCGAGAAATTATACCGGTAATTGTGGTTAAACGTTTAAAGTCTTTTAAATAAGAAATCTTAATTTTCTAAAACCAGTGATCCTAGTTCTGATTCCATATGCATAAGTCTTTTTTAGGGACGATAAAAAGTTAAGTGTGGGGCTATTTGATGTGTGGTAAAGTACACATATTTGTCCCGTGTAAAGTGTACATTTTTTGTATAGCTTTTATTTGTTTTTTTTTTTTTTTTAGTGTTATATTATATTATTTTGTGTTTAGCTAGATCCTGATGCAAATGGAGCAAAAAAGAGTAATAAGGGAATATCCAGCTAGTTGAGTAGAGTAGAATGCCAGGGACCATTGGCGAAGGATAAAAGGGGCGGGGAGGGGTGCCCGACCCCCCGAACTTTTCGCTTAGTAGTGTTATATATGTAGTTTTCGTATAGAATTTTTTGGGTATATACGTTTTCGACCCCCCGGTTCTATAGAATTTTTTTGGTATATACGTTTTCGACCCCCCGGTCATTCGGGTCAAGCTTCGCCACTGCCAGGGACCGAATCAAAACTGCAGCCATTTCCTGTGAGTAGGCCGAGCCCGCTATCTCTATGTTATCTAAAAAGGGCTGCTATATATATTATTATTAGTATTGTTGGTTGGAGTTGAAAAAAAAGAAAAAAATATACTTGGACGTGAGAGAGCAACATCAGACGAATTTAGATGCTTATTGGATGATTGTGATAGTGGGCTTTTAAAGAATTAAAAAGCCTTATTTCCATGCAGCAGTTCACGTGAATGTGAAGTATTGGGCCATAAATCAGTGAATGTGAAGTATTGTGCCATAAATCAATCTATATATGATAATTAGCAAGTTGAATGAATAGTAATTTGAGGTGTTGTTGTTTTCTCATTGGACTTTTTGGGCGGTCCCCTTTTGTGCATTTTGACATTACTACCAGATCCACGTGTGGCTCCTTCTAGCATTTTTAAAAAACAAACATTGAACGTATTAAGAGAGGGAGAGAGAAAGCGAGGCTAGAATAAAGAGAAAAGGGCGATTGGGATCCTTGCCTGGCGCCGATCGGCCATAACTTCCGGCCATCTACAAGGTTATTACGGTACGTCTAGCTTGGCTTTCTCCAGGTCGCCAGACATGGAGCAAAAGAGGGCTGAGGCAAACATGGTAAGTTTTCGACACCGATCTTTGGATTAAGTTATGTATACATCTAAAGCTAATTCTGGTGACTGTAGGTGGTTTCACGGCGGTGGTTGTTGTCATCGTCTTTGACTTGAACCAGTTTCGCTGATATTGGCCAGGCCAAGTGTTGTGAGGACTCACCACTTCTCGGTCGATCGAACTTGACTGTGATTGGTAACTTAAACCTCATTTTTAATTTTTGTAAACTATGGATACGAATTGCTAAACTGAATTTGTGATGTTGAATTTTAGATCAATTTTGTTTTTTTTTACTTGATCGGTATGCTCCAGCCCACTCCTAAATCCTTTATCTCGATGTACCAGCTCATCGTCCGTTTTCTTGATTGATTCTTCTCATACTTCGTGCGAATAAACTCATGTTAGAGCTCTCATAAAATCGTCCATAGTTGAAGTGAGTTTCTCTTTTGTTCACTTCCTGTTTATACGGTTGTTGGTTCACTAGACAGAATCACATACCCATACATCATTCCAATTTAATGAGTGATTTGACTTTTCAAATTTCGTTACGGTAAATTTCGTTCCTAATCGCCGACCCATACAATCGGAAACGTGTTTTTTTATGAAATAAATCGAAAATTCCGCGATCAATACGCTTTTGTTGAAACTGGCGGGAACTATGCATGTTGGTGATTCAGATCGCGGATCACTGATGATCGGTATCGCGATCTAGTACGAATGATCTGGATAGCAGCTCGTGCGCCTGGTGGCGTGGCGTTTCTTATGACTATGGTTTGGCTACCACAAGCTTATTTGGAATGGCATTTGTTGGACCCATTGTCACCTCTGGTAAGTAATTCTCTCGGATTTTACTAAGATAACTTCATGGTAAGTTGCAAGTAATTATCATTTTCTGAGTAGAAGCTTTCTAATGTTAGCGAGTCAACCCCATCTTGACTCGTCCTAAAAAAATGACATTTTTGACGCGTTTAACCAAAAAGTTTAGCTAGAGGGGGAACGGGTCAAACGGTTAGGTGTTGTCCAATGAGTGTTTTTTTCTGAATCCAAAAAGTTTAGCTAGAGGGGGAACAGGTCACACGGTTAGGTGTTGTCCAATGAGTATTTTCTCTTAATTCTTCCATTCAAAGAATTAAACTTTCACTTGAGTAATAGTTTGTTGCCTTTAAAGCCAACTGATGAAGGTTGGTTGCCTCTAATAACTAGAACTTTTTGGATACAATTTTAGGTTTGAGCTTCATGTGAACTTCTTGAATTTGCTTAGCTGTTGTAGTTACTTTTGACATGCTCTATTGAGATTATCAAAGTAGTTTTATCAATCTAGCCACATACATCAAATGTTGTAAGTACCTACAAAGATGACTTCTTTTTGTTACACCCAACGACTAACGTTGTCACGTTTTTCTTGAAAACAGGGGACAGAAGATGAACGATCGAGAAATTTTAACCCATATTCACCAGTTTTCACACATACGTTTCATCGAGAACCTACATGTTATTAAACCGGGGACAATTCGGTTTAGCGCGCCGCAACGCGCATAGGGTATAAAACTAGTTGTATGAATATTGATATGATAATATAATAAAATCCTATTCCTACCCTAATGATACATATACATAAATAATTCATCCTGGGAATAAGGGACATGGGCTGGACGTGAAGAACCTTGGGACGCACAAAAAGGAATATAATATATGCATCATTATAGAGACGCACGAAGAGGATTATTCGAAGATCATAAGGGACGAATTATCAGGGTCGACATCAGATGAGGCCAAGGAGAAAAGAATTAAAGTGGGGAATTATTAGAGTCGGGTGGATAGCTTGAAGTTTGAAGCTTACGAGTTCTACATTACCGATTTCTTTTATTTTCTAATTTTCTTTGTCGATGAATTCTTGTTTTGAATCTTGTTTTATTATTTTTAAAACTATGTTTCTTGGCTAGATCTTTTATACTACCTAGATTGGATGATTGGTTTGTAAAGTCTTGATTTTTATTATGGATATTTAGTTATTTATGGATTATTTGCGAAAATAGTTGACCCGGTTATTGTTTTGACGTATATGCATGCTTAAAAGTGTTTGAATATTGTGTATTGCTTCGTATGATTCTTGGTGACAGTCTATATCACATAATAGATTCATACTGGGTTATAAGTTTTGGTGAGTGTCTATATCACGTAATAAATTTATAATCTTTAGGGCTAAGTGATCATTAAACCTTAGAAGTAATAATCGATAGTTAAATAAATTTAAGTGTTCTACTAATCTCACTAGCTGTGAGGTGCGAGGTTATTGTTAATTCAAAGTCATTAAATTGCTAGGTAGGAGCTTCGTGAGGAGTCTGAACTTGTTTCCCTGTTGATCGTTGTCTAACAAGTCAAATTGAGAACCCGAGTCTATCCTAGGTTTATGTCCTATGAGGGAGTAAATCGAATTAGGGTACTTTCGTAAATCCCTTAGATGTCCTATGAGGGTGTCTAGACCAACCGGTGTTCATAACAGCCTTTAGAGTGCCATAAGTGTCTTCCTGAGAAGGGTCGGGGGTCTTGTTCGGTATTTCGACAGGTTTAGTATTAGAAGATCCCGGTTCCATAATAACTAATATCCTAATAATATCATTACTGATGCAAACCAGGATTCCAGTCTAGGTAGTTGCTTCCACCATCTGAGTAAAACCCAAGTTAGTTCGTGATTAGTTAATATAGTTAATTAATTTAGTTTAATCGCAAATTTAGGATATTTATGAAACCCCCACTCCCCAAACAACAAAACAGTAAGAGTCTGTGTCAGTCTAAGTCTAGATAGAAGTTAGCACACGTAATTAGAGAGTCTCGTGGGTTCAATACTCGGATTTACTTAGGCTATATTGCATTGACTGGTACACTTGCCGGTTGTGTGGTCTAGGTTTTAGAGAGTCTTAATTTATAAATTTAAAGCTTAGTGTGTCTAGTTTAGGTTAAAATTAGTTAGTTTTAATTGACCATTTTTAGCACATCAGAAAGCAAAGCTTCAAATTGGTTGAAAGAACAGGCAGAGCAGAGGAAAAAGGAAAATATTGGTACTTCAAAAAGAATGAAGTCTACTGGAAAAGTCGGACTACCAATTGTCACCCTTCCTAAAACAACTGCTACTCCTACAAAATCTGTATCCACTGCTAAACCCAAAACAAAACCTTCTCCACAACAACCACCACAAAAGAAGCAGAAAATAGCTTCACCACCATCATCACAAATTCACCTAACAAATGCTGATACAACAAAAGTATCAGCAGATATTAGCCAAACAGCTGCTGAGACACCAGTTGTTTCAGCAGATGTTTGTCAAACGTCTGCCATGATCTTTTTCACTACACCACCAATAACCCAACCACTTCCAACATCACAAAGATTTCCCACACATCCACCTTCACTACCAAAACGTTCTCCTTCACAACAAATCAAGTCCACACGCAAGGGAAAAACTCATGTTGTGTTAGAAGATGATGAGGAGATTAAATCACCAATCTCCGTATCATCTACCCCCATTCAAAACATTTAATCCTCATCACTTCCACCCAGAAAACCCATTTCATCCCTTCTAATTGCTACACTACCATCAGTCATTCCCCTGGCAGCTCAATATCCTCTGGAGGTAGCCACCGTTAAAGGTGAAATTGAGTCATTCTACACAATAGAGGATCCATCAAAAAGATCCTTCCCATCTCTTTATGGCTATAGGCAGCCTCAAAACTTTATGAATATCTGAAATTAAAAGCAATACAGGTTGAGCTTATAGCAAGAGAGAATAACATAAGCATGGATGACAGGAAATACCAGAGCTTCTTATCACATGAGCTTAGCAAAGTCAGAAAACTTGAAGACTTTGCTAAGGACCTGAGTAAATCCATGTCTGAGAGGCCAATAAATCCTGAGCTTGAGAAGGAAATGAGGGATGATTATGTTGAATACATTATGAAGCACAAACCATATAAAGCAACCAGAGCTCAATTCAAAGATTGGTCATCAGATGCTCTTAGAGAAGAAATTGAAAGAATCACAAAAATGCGCAATGATCCTCTGGTAAAGCTAACTCCACCTAACTGGAAGAAAGTCAAACAAGTGGATCCAGATGAGGCATTGAAGCTTAAAAGAATGAGAGCAGAGCATGTGGCTGCTGATTATGGTTCAGCTAGATCCATTGCCAGATGGTCTAAACTCAACATAGTTGAGACCTACAAAAGACTGGAAGAACTCAGAGCTAAAGATCCCAAAGTTCCTCAAAAGCCAGTCTATCCTACAATTATTGCTTTGGCTCAACAGACCCATACTCCCAAAAAGCTTCTCTTATCATCTGCTTTATCTGCAAATGCCTTAAGACAATTAAAAAGGCAAAAGCAGACTGATGAGGAAGATGAGCAGAAGTATGAAGAACACAAAAAAGAGGCAATTAAGTGTCTGTTTGATTACCACATTTACCCTGCTGCTGACTTACTTGCTGCTCAACTAAGAGAAACAATTGCAAATTTAGTGAGCAGACCACAATCACCAAACTCATCTTCAATAAGTCTTGTCCCAAGAAAACCATCCGATCCAAAAATAGTAAAGTGGAAGTCATCCTCAGACACCCACGTATTGACTTTGATCAGGTCAGATGATAGTGTTGAAAAACTTAAAATGGAGAGTTCATATAGTCTTAATGCATACGATCTCCAAGATTTGTTGGATCTTCAACTTGAAAGGGATGATGAAGAAGACATGTTCTCCCTGGACTTTGAACTACAATTCAAAGGACAAATCAGAGAGATGTTGATGAGAAAGAAGACATGACACCTACCTGAGCATGCCTGCAACACATTTTACTTTCCTTCCTAATCTGCTATTAGCAATAGCGGATACACCAAAAACCTTTTTTTTTTTTACTTCCCCATTATCCTAAAAATATTCTCAAAATACACCACTTTTAAAAAAAACTCCATAAAAATTATCACTTTCGAGATTTTTTATAACTATAAATTAATTTTATAAATTAAAAGCCTTTTAGTGGTTAGCAACTTATTTTAATGCACATGTAAAAATAAAAAATAAGAAACGTAATGATAAACTGAGAATATATCATGTGGCTGACTATCAACAACAATTTGAGTTTTAAATCCGATGTCATTTCGACATGTATGTGTGGTTTGTTTGGTTCCCGGTTGATGAATCATTTTAATATACTTTTTTTTATTATTTATTCTTTTAATAGCTTATGCATGCATTCATGGTTGTCTTTGAGAATTTGTGGACTTAGGCTTTGTGCCTGTGAAAATTTGGGAGCCCGAGGTGTGTGTGAGTGTAAAAAATGTATGTGTGTTGGGTGCAAGCAAAAAAAGTGTGTCAAATAGGGATGTGTATGAACTTGAAAAACCGATCCTTAACCAAAATAATCGAACCGAGATAACCCATATATTAATCTCGTGTGTGATTATGTAATTCTCTTAATGGTATTAAACAAGCTCCAATCTAGGATCGAGCTCGTTTTTTAAGCTTGACTTGGTTCGAGCTTTTAGCAAACTGATCTTGAGTAGCTCACTGGTGTATCGTATCGTTGCCACCCCTAGTCAAACAGGTTGAAAGTCATCTAAAGTTTTATTAACGTATAAAACCTATTAAATGGTTTTAATTAACTATTACCAAAATAATACAATATTATTTTTATAATCATTTTGATATGTTAAGTTTCAAAGTTAATGGACAAAAAGTGACAGGTCAACTCAACCTCGAGACTTATTTCAACCTGTACAAAAGGATTGGGTTGACCCGAACATGTTACCCGACCTGGCCCGACCACGTTGCCACCTCTACTTTATCTCTTCTAGTGTTAAATCTTATCTTAGGCAACTTACATGCTTGTTTCAGATGAAGTTGATCCGGAATGGGATTCATCACAAACCACAATTGGTCATGTGGATGGAAATAGTGACCTAGCTCATAGTGTGCTTGAGGTATTTTTTTATTTTATTATTCTCAACCTGCACACATTATTTAACATGATGCTGAGATCAAACAATTAATCTTTTATGTTAGTATTTCATTATACTTAATCAACAATCTGAATTTCTGAATAGAACTGATTTAGAATGCATTGGTGCATCCATCGCATGACCCTATCCATTCATCTCCGTATGTATTTGTTAAACTTGTGATACAAATAATTTTAATATCATGGAACTTAATGCTTATATATGGATGGTTTATTTGTAGGTAGTCCATGAGGATCGAGGACGCATGATGACGCAAGATTTTATGCTTCTTATTTCTTTAATTGCTTTTAATTTCTTTGTTAAATGTTAAGCCTTTATGTTAGATAATGTTATAACTTATTTATGGTTAGTGTTTTTGTTATGAACATGCTTATTTGAAATATAATAAAGTTTAATTTCTTTCATTAGTTGATGTTATACGATAACTATTAGGATGTTATATGTTGATGGTCTGTTTATAAAATTGGTTTTATAATCTTATTTGAGATATTAGGACAATTTTCTTGATGTTAAAGTAGCTATAACGTTACATCATAAGGGTCCTATAAATTAATTTTTAAGGACGCTTGTATGTGTATCAAAAGATTAAAAGTAGGTAATCACATATTAAAACATTGTAAAAGTGTCCTAATATGTTCTTTTTAGGACGCTATTTAAGTTCTCTATAGACATGTTATGCGACCATAAAATTGGTTTCATAATCTTATTTGGTATATTAGGACCCTTTTCTTGGTACTAAATTAGCTATAATGTCACATCATAAGGGTCCTATCAATTATTTTCTAAGGACGCTTGTAAGTGTATCAAAAGATTAAAAGAATGCAAGCACATGTTAGAACATCGTAAAAGTGTCCTAATATGTTTTTATTATGACACTATTTTGGTTGCTCAAAGACATATTACGCGACCATAAAATTGGTTTCATAATCTTATTTGAGATGTTAGGACGCTTTTTTAGTTCCGGCACATATTACGACCCCTTTACATGAAACGCTTTTACCGTTGGTCCTATTAAATGAAAGGTCCTATAAAATAGCATTTTAGGACGCTTTTGCGCGTACTAAAAACCCAGTTTTCTTGTAGTGGAAGTCTACTACAACCACCAAAATGAATCAAGTTTAACTAACTTAGACATAATTATCCCAAAAAATGTCTTGAATGTCCAAATTTTAGTTAACTTAGAAAAAGACAAAGTTTCAAGATTTTAATATTTTTAGATAAAATGTTTATGTTTTATTATTTTTTAATATAATCAAACAAACATGAACGAACGTAACCGAACATATTACTGAACATTGACGAACGCAGTCGAAGGAACGAGACCTTTGTTCATGTTCGTTCGCTAAGCTAACTGGTCGAATTTTTTTGTTCGTGTTCGTTCTTTAAGCTGATCGAACGGACATAAACGAACTTCCCACCGAAGGTTCACGAATTGTTCGTTGAACGTTCGGCTCGTTTATAACCATAGAACATAAACAAATTTCCTACCGACGTTTTGTTTAATGTTGAACCCTAATTGAATGATTGTTATTTGTTAATTGTTAGAATTGGGTATTTTGTTGAGCCTTAAATTATGTGTTTTGTTAAATGTTGAGCCTTAATTGATTAATTTCAATTGTTAGAATTGAGAGTTTTGTGATCCATAACTTAGGTTATATAAGAGCATTCACAGTGGATTTTCTAAGTTTATGTGAGTGAGTTAGTTTGTTATAAGGAATGGTTCTAAGTGGTTTTGAGTGAAATAGAGAGAAAATGTTACTGTTTATCTGTAAATGTACGAGAACACTGTTCACCCCTTATAATTTTTTAATATTTTTTAAAGTGGTTGTGAGTGGAGGAGAGAAAATGTAATGATAAAGATATAAAAAATATTATTTAATTGAAAAGAAGAGAGAAAAGATAGTGATTTTTAGTGTAGTTATATGGATATCTAATAAAGAATTCATTGTGAATACTCTAATTAGTTAAGGGGTGTTTGGTGTTGCGTTTTCAAATTAGATTATGCGTTTTCAAATAGATTTTGCGTTTTCAAAACTGCGTTTTGAAAAAACATGTAGGTACATGCTTCTCAAAACTGTGTTTTGTAGGCAGATAATTACTTTTTCATCCAAATACTTTTTTAGATTAGAGTAAAATGCACGGATAGTCCCTGTGGTTTTGCAAAATAACACCTATAGTCCCAAACTTTTGGAAATTACACCGGTGCTCCGTGTGGTTTGACAGTTTGTTACTCGGATAGTACCTGGGGTGGATAACGGTTAGTTTTCTCCGTTAAGTGGATGTGAAATGACAAATTTACCCCTCTCTTTAAAAAAATTAAAAAAAAAAAAACAAATAACCCCTATTTTGTGATTTAATTTCATACTCTGTTGCCATCATCAATCGATTATAAAGAATCAACTGAATACAACCCAGCACCATTCGAATCAACTGAATCTTTTAGCGGGTAATCAAAAACCATTCTGAAAGCCTTATTAAAATTGGAAAAACAGAAACCCTTTATGTGCTTCATAAGTGTTGCCTCTTCGTCTCCTGCAAGTTGTATCTCCATCTTTTCGTCTCCGGCGAGTCGCCACCGCTGCCTCTTCATCTCCGACGATTTGTAACCGTCGGCCCCTTCATCTTCTCTATTCTCGATATCTCACTCATTTTTCTCTATTCTAACAGAATCATAATGAAAGCCGGGGTCGGAGTCGGAGATGGAGCCGGGGTCGGAGTCGGAGTCGGAGATGGAGCAGAAGAACCAGAAGTCTTTTTGGCGGTGATGCAGCTATGAAAGAAGGTGGTTTAGATCTGAAAACCGGGGAGAGCAGATATGTTTTCTAATTTTTGGAACCTCAAAGCAGAGTATGGAAAACATTGACCCATTATTAGACCCGATTGATGAATTAGGGGTGGGTGGTCCTCAGGATCTGAGTCCTTTACTGAATTTTGATGATGAGGAAATACAAGACCATTTTTCAGCAGGACTTGAAATACCAATGGATTATCTTACTGAATTGAATATGTTTTGATATAAACTTGAAATAGCGATGATCTAGACGATGAAGACGATGTTGGGGTTTGCTGTCTCTTTCGAACAAGAAGCTAAGGTGTAGGTTGATGGGTGTGGCTGGAGAAGATGAAGGGTAAATTTGTCATTTCACATTCATTTAACAGAGAAAACTAACCGTCATCCACTCCAGGGACTATCCGAGTAACAAACTGTCAAACCACAGGGAGCACCGGTGTAATTTCCAAAAGTTGGAGACTATAGGTGTTATTTTACAAAACCACAGGGACTATCCGTGCATTTTACTCTTTAGATTATTTATGTTTTACAAATGCAATAATCAAATAATCACTTCAAAACGTAATCCCAAACACCCTCTAAGACATATAAGCATTTTTTCAACTCGCAGAAGGCACTTAAATTCTCAAGATTCAGCTATATGTCAAAAGATTCTGGATTTTGTTTTTTGACTTTTGTGTTTGTATGTTCATTGTCAAGAATCATGCGTGCTGAAATATAAATATAAGAAGTATTATAATGATATTAACAAGACAAGTAAGTCTTTATTTACGTGTTTGATAATTGGTACCTAAGGAAATATGATTAAAATAAAGTCCAATAATAAATGTCTTAAGAAGCAACATATGGTAAGAACTTTTAAACAAGCAACATATGGTAAGAACTTTTAAACACTCTTAAGAAGCAACATATGGTAAGAACTTTTAAAGAAGCAACATATGGTAAGAACTTTTAAACACATGTCATAAAGGCGAATTAATTGGTTCTTTCGGTGGATAGTTAGGGAGGTTTATAAAAGAATTCTATATGGAATTAGAGAGTTTGTGTGTTCCACTTTCATATAGGATGGGTCTATGTTTGATGAATCGTGGGCGACAAGAGCATTATCCGATTTGAATTCCATGCGATTCAATTACTATTTTCTTTTTGTACATTAAACGAGTTAAAGTTGCCCGCACGTTGTGGCGGGGTGTCGATTATAAATGTTTTACTATGAGTATATGAGTTAGAAAATTCCAAAGTATATGCAAACCTTTCTTTTCCTTTTCTAAAGCATTTTACTTCAAAAATGGCAGCCTAAATTTGAACTAAACATAAGAATATTTATGTAGAGCGAATAGTTATTTGAACTATACATGATGTTATATTTATGTAGAGCGAATAGTTATTTGAAAATTGTGTCGGTATAAAAGTTTGACAATAGTTACCACTGGCTTAAATGGTGTTGGTAAAAATGATGTTTGGGCAAATAAAAGACGTAGCACATGATCATTTTGTTGTCTTTTGTGAAACACAAAATATTTTGTTTAGAATATAACACATTTTTTTAACCTTACGGAAAAGCAACTGCATTATTAACTATAACAAAGCAATCCAAATAGTTGTTTATAATGCATAGATGTTGAAATCGATCATAAGAAGTTCATCCTTTTCGGGTTACTGACACAGTGACATTAATGAGCTTGGTCTTCTCTCTGGACATGCTACTCTTGATATTTTCGGCGTACCTCTTGAACACCTCGTCAATTGTCGACTCACCAAAGTGGCTCAAGACCAAAGGCTCAGCAACAGCCCCCATACATTTGCCCATATTGTATCCTTGCACATCCTCCTCTTCAGATAAATTGAGGTTGTTTCCTGTGCTTGCATCCCAATTCACTTCAGAAACCTCAAGGCGATCAATCACGAATGACCCTTCTTTCTCAACTTCATTACGCACCTCTTTAGGACTTGGAGTGTACTGTGGAATGTTGAATGAATCTAGTTTCTCTTCTTCTATAAGTCCCTGCTTTCAACGATTGAAGATTAACTTAAAGCATTTTTAGTTGATTTACTAAAAAATGTAGTGCTTAAACCATAGTTTATACCTCAGCAACCATATCCTTTAGAGAAGTAGCTAAGAGGTCCCATATGTAACAACATTCTTTGCTACAAGGATCATCACTTTGTCTCCCTAGTATCGTCAAAACCATACGCCCTTCACTCACCATCTCATCCGCACGACACTTGAGAAACGTTGAAAAATCTTTTTGAAAGTGCTCACGATATGCTTTTATTACGCTAGGTGGGCTTGTTGTTGACATGTATATGTTCCCTTTGTTTATATCTATCATTTCAGGCACCTGTTGAGTTAAAACATTATTCCAACATAAGTTTATTGCCACACACACATATATATGTATATATAGAGAGAGAGAACCTGGGAGAGCCACATGAGACTATAGGAAGAGTAAACAAAATGAATGCTTTTTCTTAGAAAAAGCCTGGTATAGAATGATCCAGGGACACCAGAAATGTAACACGGTGAAGAAGAGTTGTTGGACACCATTTGATTTGTAAGGTTCTTCCGAAACTTTGACACCGAGAGAAAAATGGTGTTGAAATCATTTTGTGGAAGATCATTCAAGTAGATCTGTATTTCGGGTGATTCATCGTTACCAAATTTCTGTCGGATCTTGTCAACTGACTTGACAAGCTCGGATGCCACTAGTAAAGTGTTTGGTCCAGAGGAACATCCAAGATCCGCCATGATTAGGGTTTTGGGGAAGTTCAAAGCCGAATAGAGATTGGTCAAAGCATCATCAATTATAGGTTTGGATATTGATATAACTTTTCTCTGTCGCATAACAAATGAAAATAAAAAATGATCAGTAAGTTTGCACCGAATTGAGGATTTCCTACCAAAATTACCGACTAAAAAAATTCAGTCGGAAATTCCGACCACTTACCAACAAACTTCCGACTAGAATAAAAGTCAAATATTAGCAACCAATTTCTGACCGCTTACCGACAAAGAAAAAAGTCGTCGGAAATTTGAAGGGAGTTCCGACTAAATTCCGACAAAAAATATTATAAAAAAAGAAAAAAATTGGTTGGAAAGTTGTGGGAAATCTCCGACTAAAACCTTTATTTTTTTTATTCAATTATATTGAACTATATATATACATGTGAATGTATTTTCTTGTGTCTATATGTATGTGTATGTATATGACTCGGAGTATACACACACACACACACATATATACCTATATATAATTATAGAATAATAAAAGCCTAGTTTAAGTAATTAGTCCCGATAGCGTACACGCACGTATGAATGTGTATAATACGTATAAGTTGGTAAAGTAAAAGCATTTCATGTATAATTAAGGTGTACAAAATATTTAATGATAAAAACATGTTAGGAGGTTGAAAAACCGAAAAAAAACGGATATGGGTGTCGGAAAATGGTCGGAAATATAACATTTCGTCGGAAAGTTGTCGGAAATTTCCGATCAGTTTCCGACTAAAACATTTACTCTTTTCATATTGAATTAGGCGGAGGTGTATATCTATATATATAAATGTATTTTCTTGTGTCTATATGTATGTGTATGTGTGTATAAGTATGTAGTTGTATCGGTGCATACACACACACATAAATATACATATATGATATCTACACACTTATACAATAGTAAAAGCCTAGTTTAAGTCATGGGTCCCGATAGCTTACACGCACGTATGACTGGTATAATTATACGTATAAGTTGGTAAAGTAAAAGCATTTCATGTATAATTAAGGTGTACAAAATACGTAATGAAAAAACCATGTTAGAAGGTTTAGAAACCGAAAAAACGGATATGGGTGTCGGAAAATGGTCGGAAATTTCCGACCACTTACCGACGAAACATATCATTTGGTCGGAAAGTTGTCGGAAATTTCCGACTAAAACATTTATTCCTTTCATATTTAATTATGCGGAGGTGTATATCTATATATATAAATGTATTTCTTGTCTCTATATGTATGTGTGTATTGGCATGTAGTTGTCTCGACATATATATACATATACATATATGCACATTTATAGTAAAAGCCTAGTTTAAGTAAAGAGTCCAACTAGCGTACACACACGTATGAATGTGTATAATCTTATAAGTTGGTAAAATAAAAGCATTTCATGGTCGGAAAACAGTAGGAATATGGTTGTCGGAAAACAGTAGGTACATGGTGGTCGGAAAGCTGTAGGAAAATTGTGGTCGGGACTTTTTCGGAAATAGTAACTTCTTTTTTTGTCGGAAATTTGTCGCCAATTTAGTCGGATACTTGTCGGAAATATTTTCCTACAAGGCTTTTTCCGACAAATGTATTTCTGTCGGAAATTGTTCGGAAATGCCGTTTTCCGACAAAAACGTTGGTCGGAAACAAGACAGTTTTTTTAGTAGTGTAATACGCATGTGTGTATGAGTATATGTATGTGTATAGGGTGTTTATGTTAGACTTCAAGGTTAGGATAGGCCTTCAATTTTAAACATGCATGACGATTGACGAATCATGAGTTTACAATAAATTATTAAGAGAAATCAATACAAAAAATACATGTATATATTCATGTATGGTATAAGATGCAAGGTACCGGTAGAAGAGAATTGTTGGAATAGCTATAATCTCCATCACCACCATTCATACGAATAGGGGCGGAGACAGCATGTTAGGAGCCGTAGCACGGGCTACGGCTCAAAGTCGTGTTCGTAGTGTTTCGCAGTGTTAATTTTTTGTTTTTTTTTCGATTTTATATAAATGATACCCCTAAAAATACGAGGATACCCCTATAAAGGATTTTATATAAATACACCGTAATTTTTTTTTTTTGGGATACCTCTGGTTAATTTTAAAGTCTAGCTCCGCCACTGCATACGAAGAACCTGAGTGACGTCCATATCTCTTGCACACACTCAAATCTCACCAAGAGACACTTCGAATATGCCTGTTGAGTTTGGGCTACCTCTATTTATATGCATGATGATGGGCTCCATATCATTATTTTTTGATAGTGTACTCTGTACAACATTAATTTATAATCATATATTATTTGCAATTTACTTTTCATATTTCATAATGGCCGGTTGTTAGAGAGTGTGAACTATTTGTTTAATATAATGGATGGTTGTTAGAGAGTGTGAACTATTTGTTTAGTATATATTGTAGTTTCTACTTAATTGACGGTATCATTCTAAAACTCTATTGTAGTTCTATAGCGCAAATTGTAATTCTATAACTCTATAGTCTCTTTCATACTCGGATCCACACTTTATTTTGATCAAGTATTATGAATCCAACAACTACTGTATATGAAAAAAGTTATTTTTTTTTAAATTGTGTTGATGTAAAGATATTCATTAGTATATTGTTATTGAAAAAGTTTTGTTTCTCTTTCACTTCTGATCTCATTGATCACGCCTAACTCGTAGGGCCGGCCCATCCTTATGTTCAACCTAGGCCACCGCTTTGGGCCATCAAATTTTTAGGCCTCCATTTATTTAAAAATTCTATATATGTCTTAATTTAAGTGGATATCATAAGAGTTTTGATCAATTTATGTTGTTGTGGCTTGTTTCCAGCGCCTCTATACATCACCTTCAAGACCCAAGTTCGAACCTCAAAACCCTTATTTTTTATTATTGCTTCCATGAATTTACTTTAAGCCTTTTAAGGATTTCTTTTAAAAACTCATTTGAAAACCAAGACCCAATAATTTTTTTTTCAAAATTATTTTATAATTTACCTTGGTTCGGTACTTTTAAGTTCTAACTCCGGAAAAGGTTGCTTCAATGAGTATACGTTAGATCTATAAAGGCTTTCTTTTAGAATTAAATGAATAACTAGGCTTAGTCTATTTTTCTTCTTTTTCATATCCTTTTAGAATTTACCTTAGTTCCAGACTTCCGACTCTAAAAAAGTTTCGGACTTGTTTTTCGGATTTCAATTGTAATATTTCCCAAAACGACATCATATTTCAAATTGGTTCGTATTCGCGTTTTCAATTCATGCTTCACGGTGTAAACATCAAATCTTGTTTTGTATTTACAATTGTTTGTTGTGGACTTGATGTACAATTCACTTGTAGGTCGATGAAACTGTGTATATATTTGTATTGAGATGAGATGTAGGCAAGTTTAAAGTTAGATAGAAGAAGCAGTGAGTAGTAATAAATTTTGGCTTAACATATTTACTAATTTTATGTCAATAACTATTTGTCAACTTGCGTATTTGTGCTATATTTTTTTGATTGTTTGTATTGTGACCTCCTCGTTTAGATGTTTATATTATATAACTGATCCTTCTATAATTGTTATACGACCACGTCATTTTAATTTAAAATCGGAAGTTATGAAGGTCATTTAGAGAGGTAAACAAAGTAAGACTCGAGGGCCTCAATTTTAGACTTCGCTTAGGGCCTTCAAAAGGCTTAGGCCGGCCCTGCTAACTTGATAATAATGGTAGTTCAGTTAGAAAAAAGAACATAATTAGTAAAAAGGCCAATAACATATTAGATGCAAGGTACCTGTAGAAGAGAATTGTTTGAATAGCTATAATCTCCATCACCACCATTCATATGAAGCACCTGAGCGACGTCCATACCTTTCTCACACTGTCACGCACTCCACGAAACAACGCTCTCCTTTCACTCACTCAGAGACTACAGTCACTACACGTACCTAGTGACACTTCGAATATGCCTCTTGTGTTATGCCTACTTTTATTTGTAGACATATTGAGGGTGAGCCCCATGTAATTATGAATATGCCTCCTGTGTTTTGCCTACCTTTATTTATAGACATACTGAGGGTGAGCCCCATGTAATTATTTTTGATACATTCTTCTATGTATCTTGTATTACAATTTTTTTTTATAATTATACTAAAAAAGGTATATTCTTTTCTTACTTCATAACTAGTTTTCTTCTTCCCGCACGTTGCGGTAGGTGTCTCGGCATAGACTCGGTCGTTATCACATTTTGATAAACTCATCCGGCACGTTGTGACGGGTACCGCGGCATAGACTCAGTTGCTATCGCATTTTGAGTTGGCAAAGAATAGCTCAACTACTATCACATTTTGATAAACTCATCATAGCAAAGTAATGAACCAAAGAGAAAAACCAAAAAAATATTATATCCCATTTTGATAAACTCACTGTAGCAAATCATGGAGAAAAACCAAAGTAACATGGGTAAAACCTATAGGCTAAGCACTTTCTATTTTATATGTATTTTTTCATATTTTGATTATTCACTTCCTATACAAGCATTTAATTACAAAAATCCACTTTAAATTTAGTGTTTTATCAATTTTTTTCTTTTTCTGGTACGATGATATGTCCGGGTAGTAAGTTGATGGTTAATTGCCAATGAGGTGGTGGTGGAGTGGTAAGGGAGAGTCTTGGTATTCTAAAGGACCCAAGTTCGATTCCTGCCCTCCTCATTATTTTCCGCGGCACCTGGTGATGATGGAAGACTAGGCGAATAGGTGGAGATCGCTAGTTCGATCCTTGAACTGAGCGGATTTTACCTCACCGCACTGTCGTGCCTTCGGGCGAGTGTTCACGGGCTTCGGCCCTAGGTAAGGGTTTTCCCCGGTTCGGAGGCGAGTGTATCCCGATGTGGTGAATTTCACCAGTAGCCCATTATGAGAATTCGTTAGCCGTTCAAAAAAAAAGTTGATGGTTAATTTCTTAAACTACTTGTATTTTTAGCAATAAATGTTATACCTTTTTCTACTGTGTTTGCATGAACCAATACTCATAAAACTAAAAAATGAATGTTTATTGCTCTGAACAAATTAGAAGCATGTAAAAATAATAATGGGGTATCTAGTGTTATTGCATCGAATATAGAGAACAAAGTGAAAAATTCTACGAATAATGTATCGAGATGTACCAAAATATACCTTTTCTTTTCGTTTCAAATGATTGGTTTGCATATTTACAAACTAATTAGGGATGACAATTCACAGCCTTTAAATCCAAATTGCAAGATTATATTAAATAATATTAATCGAAAGATATACATCAGAGTTACAAATACATAAAGGAAACTTTTTTAAACAACCCAAAGAGGCTATGACCTTAGCAAACAAACAAACAGGTACAATACATCTTTATCCACCACTAAACCCACATGAAACAAACAGGTACATTAGTTATCTATTGAAGTATATACCATCGACTGCTCCACTGTGTGTTCTTTTAGTTTTAACTATCAACACTAATTTCAGATGTACCAAGCTACATCTAGTAATAACTATGACAAAATGTGGTTGTAATATACTTTTACCAAAATAATAATTTCAGCTTAGAGAGGCCTGTTGTTGTTTCTCTGGCAACACCCTTGTGGCCAGCCGCGGCAACACACGAAGGTCAAAGGGAGGCAGATCGTTGACGGTGTATTATGTATCTCGCTTGTCGGACACCTACTTCAGCTTCACTTTCACATCCACCGCTCTATCATCATGCGTCTCAAATTAATCATTTCAGTTTGACCTGAATCACACTGATAAACTCACCTTTAAACCACTTAGGTTGCGTCCTTGTATCACATAGCAATTTTCAGCTCTTGATAAGTTCTTCCTTCGGTTGGTCTGATCTTAATCAAACTAACCACTTCACTTTTAACCACACAGGTTCTATTGAGTTAACCGTTCGGGTTCGTTTACAACACTAAAGTTCTTATGAAGTTCTTCCGATCGCCTATCACATGTTAATCAGTCTCTTGCTTAGGCCCACACATGTGTTGGGTTGATTCAGTCAACTCAAAACCATGATGGAGGCTCAGATGACTGGCTGGTCATCATCATAGCCTTAAAGACCCAAAAAACAATCATTGTTACAATCTGAAATAGAAGAAACTTCATAATCACCGTGACAACACAATCCGGCCCATGGATATCTCAAATTAGCTAATAACCATCATCATTTTAGATTTTATTATCATTCGCACGACCCTAAATCCCAATAACAGGCTCAAATTTTATCTTCACAGCCACTAACAATGTGAGGCCTCAAAACCATGATGGAGGCTAGGATGACTGTCAGTCATCATCGCAGCCCTAATGACCCAAAAAACAATCATTGTTACAATCTAAAATAGAAGAAACTCATAATCACAATGACACGAACAAATCGGGACCATGGTGAAACGCTAAGATACAGAATAGATAATCGGTTACCACCGACGATGGTAAAACTATCGCCGAATACCATCGGTCTGAACAACAGACTTGAGACGGTGGCAGATTACCGGTCACCTCTGCATCTGAAAACCCTAAAGCTTCTGATAACCAAATCAGAGGCCAATAACAGGTGATCGCTGAATCCAACATGTGAATACCCACATAGACCAACCGAAACACATATCAGCGACCACCACCGCCATGCACGGCCGCTAAGGGTTTCCGATGATGAATCCTTCGGGGCCTATCAAAAACAAATTGAAAGAAATGGAGACCGCCGCAACAGAGATCGGCGAGAATCACCACCATCCACCTATTAAACGACCGACGAATGACTGGTCAGACAGTATAACACGGCAGAGGTGGCGGAGCCGTTTAAACATTCTTTGTCAGCCACACACACACACACACTCTCTCTCTCTTTTCATTCTCCTGAATTGCCTTTTTGGTTTGGAGTAATAAACAACAACCCAAAGTTGTCAATATCAAGGAAGACACGTATAGTGATTTAAAAGAAGATACGCTTTACAAACACTATTCATTTCCCTTCTATTATTAATGGATACTAGCGGTAAGACCCGTGTGCAAACACGGGTCGTTTCTTAGAAAACCATGCATAACAAATATAAATGATGAGTATAGTTATATTTATATAGACTTATAAATAAAATAAATAAATAAGTCGGTCGGTAAGTACTTAAAGTTTAGAGTATAAAAACTTAAAGTTTAGATTGTGTTGAGTCTTGTTTTTCTTCCATAAGTGTCTGAAAAACCATTTTGATGATGTATTCTTCTTGAGCCTTGTCTTCTTTTGTTAATTCATCCATCTGCTTTTGTTTCCTTCTTTGATAAAGGATGGTAGCATGTGGAGCAGTGGGTCTCTTGATTGGCAATTTTTGTTGTTTGACTGGAACCACTGCTTCTGGATAATCAGGCTTTTTAGGAGCAGTTGGATCTCTCTTCCTTAACTCTTCCAAACTTGTGTAGGTAGCTAACACCTTTTGTTCTGTCCACCTTGTAACCTGGTTCCTTGACCCATAATCAGCAGTTATCAGCTCTTCTTTCATTCTTTTCAGTTTCAAGGTCCTTTCTGGTACATTTTTCTTGTAATTGGCCCAAACTGGAGGAGTTTTCTTTACCTTGTCTTGAATCATCTTTTGAATTCTGGCTGTCTCCTCTTGCAGTTCACTGATGGTCCATTCTTTGTATTGATACTTTTCTGCCCTGTACTTCTTGTATGCCATGATGTATTCAAGATAGTCATTTCTCATGCTTTCATCATCTTTTTCTGATAATTTCTGACAAAGGACTTTTGAGAACTGCTCTAAAGTTCTAACTTTGGTGAGCAGGTATTGATAATTTCTTTGAATCTCTTTGTCAGACTTTCCCTCTGTGTCTCTTTTAGATATATCCTTCGCTTGTTGGGCCTTTATTTTGAGATATTCTTCTATATTTCTTGGCAAAGGATAACCTTGAATAGATGGGAGTTTCCTCTTTTCAGGATCATCTTCAGAGTAGAAGGATTTGATTTCCTCCCTGACTGCTGGAAGATCTAGAGGATATTGTACTCCTGCAGAGACAATGGCAGTGTTTTGATTGAAGGGTTGAACTGAAGATAATGGAACATGGTTTGGAACGGTGACAAGGGACAGTGGTTGTGTAGATGTTAGAGTTGGGGAAGTGTCATCTTCCAGTACAATGTTTGTTATCCTTCTCCTTTTGTGCTTTGGAGAAGTTGGTGGTGTATTTGTGGGTTGAGTGGCAGTGATTGAAGTAGTCGGTATCTGACTAACAGCTCTTGAAACAACTGGTGAAACAACCACTGTTCAACCACTGGTTCAACCACTTTTTGGCAGGTGGTTTTTGTGGTGGTGATATTGTTTTTGGTATGGCAGTGGATTGAGTGTGGGTTGATGTAGTAGTGATGGGAGTTGTTGAGATAACATCTGTTGAAACAACTGGAGTACCAACAACTGTTGATACAACAGGTGTTTTAACATCTGTTGGTTAAGGAGGTTTGATGAGAGGAACTTTTGGGGATTTGAGGAGTTTGTTTGGTGGTTTTGGAAGGTGTGGTTTTGGGTTGGCTTACTTTTCTGGTAGGTTGTCTTCTTTTAGGTTTAGAGGTACCCTGCTCTTCTTTTTCCATCAAAACTTTCTTCTCCTCCTCAAACCTTTTAGACCATTTTATTTCCATTGACTCTTTCATGTTTGCCTTTAATGCAGCAAATGCATTTTGAGTCTCATCAACCTTTTTGGAACCATCTGGCCTTGGGATTTCTACCACAAGTTTGGACATTCGTTCTGGTGGCATGTGTAAACCATCTTCTTTTCCCTTCTTCCCTTTAGTTTTCTCCCACTTTTTGACATCATCAGGATTTTCAACATAGATGATTGAAGGAGGAGCAGTGCAAGTGGTTTGAAGCAGATGAACTTTAATAGCTTTGATATCTGCTTAAGTATCTTTGTACCTAGCTTCCATGACATTTCTGACCATTTGAAGTTGAACTTCATGCTGTTGATCTGCATATTGTCTTTGTTTGTGAAGCAGATGTTGAAACAGATGCCATAGCTCAGAAGGGGATGGAGCAGATGTTGCAGATGGTGCAACAGTGTGTAGCCTTTTGAGATTGTAACAACTGTTGCAGCATAGTTTTGATTTCTGCAACAGATGTGTCAAGTTTATCAACCCTCTTCGTCAATTCTTTGTATATAAACCAGCACCCAAGTTAATGGGATCATCTGATTTCCCACCAGTGATGGTTGTATCAGTGGTTGACTTAGGAAAAGTTTCACAAAAATCATCCACTGATGCCCCTTGTTCTCGGTACTGGGGACTTCTTTCTTCAGCAGAGCTTACCATTTTAAGGTCACTAGTGTATAATGGAAACACACCAGTGGACACTATGGTTCCCAAAGAAGAAATTGCCTTCAAGGGAGTCTCACTAATGAAACTACTGTCCAGGTGTAAACCAGTGGATTCAACACCTGTAGTAGCTGCTCCACTTGAACTACTGACAGGAATTACTTGTAATTCCTGCAGTGTAACCTCCTCAACAGTTGGTGGGTTAGCAGAGATAGAGACACCAGACTCAGTCACTTGTTGTGGTATATTCTCATTGACAGGTGATTGAGAAGAACTGATTTTTATCTAGGCTATATCAAGTGCATCCAACAGAGGTATCATTGATAGTGGGAGTTGTGCAGTGAAGATAGGGGTAGAAAGAGAATTTACCCCGAGAGCTGGGCTGTCGAAGATAGATTCAAGTGAATCCATTCCTTCATATTGTGGTGTCCCTGTTGATACAACCTGATCCTTTTGAGAGGATGAAGGGGGAGTTTTAGGCTCAGGTTGAGATCTTTCTTCCATCTGCTGTGAGGAAGTAGCAGCAGTGGTTTCAGGTGACTTTTGTGTTGTCACAGGTGTTACCCCTGGGATCTCATCTTCCAGAGTCACCTTTTTGGTGGGTTTGGGGGGCTTTTGGATAGTTTTCTTTTTGGTCTTTTTGGTGATTTTTGGTGTGGGTTTCACAGCAGGGGTTGTGCTTCTGTGATCACCAGGAGCAGTGGGCTCAACAGCAGGGGCCTGAGGAGCAGTTGTTGCTGCTAAATTCTGCTCAGGCACTTCTGTCTGTGTTTTTGAAAGTTTTGACAGCCTTGTGAATGTTCCAGAAGTTAGACTGTTTATTTGAATAGGATTTCCTTGGATAAGCACATGTGCATTATCCTTTGAAAATTTCTTTTGAAGATAAAAACTTAAAAACCTTGGAGACAGTAAAAATGATTTTTTATTAACATTCTTAACCATATCATTGAAAATCGCCTGAGAGTAGTTAAAATTTTCTTCAGCCATGATAGCGTAGCCCAGGTATTGGATTTTCAATGGTATTTCATTAAAAGCTGTTGTTTTATTTGACACACACATGAGGAGGGTATGGAATAAAAACCTCAGAGCAGGTGGAAAACTACCCTTTTGTAAAGTATCCTTTTTCATTTCTTCTTCATACCCTCTCTCAATGAAATCAATTTGGTACTCTGTTTTTGGGAAAGAGCTTTTACCTGTAAGATCATTGATTTCAAAAACCTCTGAAATGGTTTGAGGTGTGATGACCACTGGAATTCCCCTAATTGATGAAGTAATAGGTAAGGTCTTTTTGTCCTTAGTTTCAAGCTTTGCATTTTTCCAGAACTCTCGTTGGGTATCCAGGTAATTGGTTTCATTGCAGGTCAACAAAGTTTTGTACTTCGAAGATGAAAGTGCATCAATCACGGAATGAAAACCTGTGTTTTGACTTGTTTTTGCAAGTGTACACACGCAGTTATGACGAGTTTTGAATGGAAGATCCATGATAAATCAAAGGTAGTTAAGAACGAAGGAAGAAGATGAGTGATTTGAGTGAATTTGATGAAAACTACTTTTGAAAGGAATTTTGAATTCGATTCGACAGTCAAAACCCTGTTTGGGGTTTTGATCAGGGTTTTATAGGTGGAAAAGGTGAATGCTGACGTGGCAGCGGTTACAAAATATCTGACGACTAAGTACTGTCCACGTGACAACCTCTGATGAATAATGGATGACATTTGTTAGGAAACCACTGATGAATCAATATCAGTAGTTTACACTGCTGAAAATGAAAACAGTAACTGACTATAACTATCAGTGGATTAAAACACTGAGCTTTAACAATAGTCATTATATAAACACTGGTTCAAGCATGTTCCTTCTCAAAAAAAAAAACAATATTTTAACCCATCAGTCGTTTCAATCCCCTTCAACCTCCACAAAACACTATTTTAACCCAACACTGGTTTTAAACCACCATTTTTACCATACAGGGGTTTCAACCACAGTTTTCTCAACAGTAGTTCCAAACATTTGTTTTCATCCATCTGTTGACCAAAGTGAACAGATGTATCAACCACTGTTTTATTTTCAAACATCTGTTCCCAATAATAGAGCTTTGATCATTTAAACATACCTTTGCCAATATTACAGTGCTAAAAATGAAAACAATAGCTGACTATAACTATCAGTGGATAGCCTATCAGTGGATTAAAACACAGAGTTTAATAACAGTCATTATATAAATAGTGATTCAAGCATGTTCCTTCTCCAAAAAACAATATTTTAACCCATCAATCGTTTCAATCCCCTTCAACCTCCACAAAACACTATTTTAACCCAACAGTGGTTTTAAACCACCATTTTAACCAAACAGCGGTTTCAACCACAGTTTTCTCAACAGTAGTTCCAAACATCTGTTTTCATCCATCTGTTGACCAAAGTCAACAGATGTATCAACCACTGTTTTATTTTCAAACATCTGTTCCCAATAACATAGCTTTGATCATTTAAACATACCTTTGCCAGTATTACAAGCTTTTACACTCTCAAACCTAAATATTTATTTACTTAATTTAAATAACAAACATGGTTAATAATTTTAACACAACTAATTATATAAAAACTACAAGTGTCAAACAGAGGTAACTATATAATAAACAAAGTTCAAAACAGCAAACATCAATCAATAGAATACAGCATACTAATTCCAAATCAATGGGTGAAACAACATACAAAGTTCATCCATCTGTTGACCCAAGTCAACAGATGTATCAACCACTGTTTTATTTTCAAACATCTGTTCCCAATAACAGAGCTTTGATCATTTAAACAGACCTTTGCCAATATTACAAGCTTTTACACTCTCAAACATAAATATTCATTTACTTAATTTAAATAACAAACATGGTTAATAATTTTAACACAACTAATTATATAAAAACTACAATTGTCAAAACAGCAAACAACATTCAATAAAATACAGCATACTAATTCCTAATCAATTGGTGAAACGGTAGTCTCGATAAGTAAAGCTCCTTTCGGACCATTGTAGTTGTCAACATGTTGGAGGTATTTCAGAAGTTCGTTGCTCAGATCAACTTCAATCATATCCCCCCAGATGCTTGTTATCGGCCACTTGTTGTCTTCAATTATATTAGTCCTTCGGCGTCTATCAACATAATCAACTACACGAGGATTATTGAAAACAAACACCTTCATCTAGCCTTCTTCTTCATATCTGAGCAAATCAGCAGTTAGCTCAGCAGACTTTCCAATAACAATCAAATGCAGCCTCTTTGCGATGGTCAAAAAATGCCCTTGGCAAGGATTGACTACAATACTCTCTGGAAAACGAAGCATTCTGAAAGTCTCACTCAGAACATCAAAAGCAAAGATGTTCCTCTCACCTAGTGGATACCAATAATTTGAAACCATAAAATATATGGTTTTATCAGCATAAACACCTGTAGACCATGAATAACCACTTGAACCATAATTGTTGTTGGTGCATATGTCTGTCGACTTCGTCTTGTATCGAGTCTTGTATTTGTTTAGATAGATCAGGGCACGTAAAACGAGAAAACGAGAAATCTATGTTTATGGGCATTTCGCACGAAATGACATGTAAGTCATTTCGTACGAAATCACTTGGTCATTTCGCACGAAATGACTATTTCGTGTGAATCTGATTTCGTTTGGATGGTTTTGTGCGAAATAAGGTTGCCTATAAATACTAGGGCGTGCCTTGTCATTTGTAAGGTTGTGATTCCGGTAGCGAAGCTCTGCCGAAGTGTCTCCAAGCTTGTAATACGATCTGATATCAATATAGAGACAGTTTAAAGTGATTTTCTGTGTAATTCAGCTGAAACGACTTTGATACGTTTGTTTCCGCCACTCGTATTGAAAAGATCTCTTCTGAACGACTCGTTTCGGTCATGAAAACGATCCTACAAGTGGTATCAGAGCTCTGGAGGAGGAGTTCTTACCATTTCAGCTGCAAATTATGATTTCTACACCTTCTTTTCAAGATTAAACAAAATTTTCACGCTTAAAATGACTTAATTTTGAAATATATTGTGCGAAACTGTGTTTTAACAAACCCTAGAAAGAATCAGATCTTAATTCGCTTAAAACTGGTTCAATTTTTACAAAAACTGTCCGAAACTTTCATTTCACACGAAAGCTGATATCATTTCGTTTGAACATTGCTTTGATTTCGCACGAAATCAGACTTCATTTCGCACGAAACCACTATTTCGTGTGAAGCAGTTCATTGGATTTTCATTTCGTACGAAATCAGTGGGTTATTTCGCACGAAACAGCTATTTCGCTTGAAAGTTGTTCTTTAGATCGTCATTTCGTACGAAATCACCTATTTCGTTTGAAAGTCTGTCATTTCGTACGAAACCATCATTCATTTCGCACCAGAGGAGTATTTCGTTTGAAAGAAGTTCATTTCGTGTGAAAAGTCATTCCGCGTGAAAGTCTTTTTCGTTTGAAGATTCATTTCGTTTGAAAGCTGTGTTTGTGAAATTTTTAAAACCGAATCATGGAAAACGAGTTCTACAATGCCTTTGCTAGTCCAATGACTGTTACTCATAGTACGTTGCTTGAAAATGAAACAGGGACAACGCAAAAACCGCCTAAGCTCATGAGTATCGAGGAGTATAGTGGATGGGCTGAACGTTTTGAAAACTGGGTTCAAGCATATCATTTAGATGCTTGGGAACATACTGAAGTTCAATATAGTAGACCAGTTGGGGATAATACAGTGAAACTTGCAATCAGAGATCTGAGTGTTGAAGAGAAAAAGAAATATAAAGATGAAAAAATGATGGTTAGTCTGTTGCAACAAGCTATTAAAGAAGACATCTTGATTTTACTTCAACACAACGGAAGTGCACATTCGATATGGACAGAATTAGAATAAAAGTTTCTTGGTAGTGATGAGATGATGAAAAACAAAAAGTCACTTTTGAAGAAAAATTTGATCTATTCCGTGGTTTAAGAAGTGAAAACACCAAGCAGATTATTGAAAGATATTGCAATTTATTAAAAAATAAGAGCAGATTGAACATCAATAAAGATAAAGATGAATTGATTGAAAAATTGGCTGATGTGTTGCCACATGATGAGTGGGGCACGTATCTTATGATGTTGAAAAATAAACCAGGTTTTAACGAGCTAACGTTGAGCGAGTTCATTAAACAACTTGAAGCTCAAGAGATGGAACAACGAAAGATAGCAAGAATGAAGAACTATGATGGAGAACAAGACATTGGTTTGTTTTACAAAGGTGGTGTTAGTGATAAAACCAACATTTCTCCAAAGATTGAAACTGCCTTCAATGCAAAAAGTTCTTCTGAAAGTTCATCTCAGGGATCAAGCAGTAAAACAGGATTTACTTCATTTCCGTCATTTGATCCACATTTTTCTGCAACAAAGAGTGGCAAAGTTCTTCAATGCAACATTGCTTTAAATCTTGAGAATGATCAGAACTACTCGGAAGAAGTTGCAAAAAGTCATATGTCTCTGTTGGTGACTGTGCTAGAGTCGTATGGAAGTTTGGTTGCAGGGAGGATCGGAAATCCAATGTTAACAAAAGAGGATTATGATCAGGTTGATGCTGAGGAGATGGAGTTGATGGATATAAAGTGGTGTTTGGCGAGTGTGTTGAGAAGAGCTGAAAAATTTAAACAAATTACAGGAAGAGATGATTTTCGTGATGCAAATGTTTCTACTTTAGGATTTCATAAATCTAAAGTTACTTGTTTTCGTTGCAGGGAAAAGGGCATTTCAAGAGAGAATGCACAAACCGCGAAGCAAGTGGAGCTCAAAATCCTTTCGGAAACAATGATTTCTATCGGAAAGCGATTTATCATCAGGTTGCTCAACAACCATATCATCAACAACAACCACAAACTGCTCATGCTAGGAAGGAGATTGAGGAGTCAAAGAAAGCATGTCTGGGTAATCAAGATGATGAAAATTTGTCAAAAGGTTTCAGTTGGGACAAATATATTACAGCTGATAACAAAATAAGTTTGATTGATCTAGATGATGAAAGATTACCAGAAGGTTTTAGCTGGGATAATTACTGTCCAGATAAAGAATTCTTGCATAAAGCTTTTGTTGCTCAAAAAGTTGACAATAATACTGATGATTATTGGGCAGAAAAAATAACAAAATATTTAGCCAGGCAAGGTAAAAAAGTTGAAGAAGAGGTTAGTGTGATAAAGAAGCAAGATAAAGAAATTCCAGTGTTTGAGGTTAAAAAAGAAGCTGTTGCAGAAAAAGTGTCTGAGAATTGTGAGAACTGTGAGACTATGAAGAAGTAAAACAGTGAATTGATTCACAACATGAACAGGCTGAAAGAATCGTATGATATTTTGAACAAAGCCATGAATCAATACAACGAGTCAAGCAGTGAACAGGCTATAGCCATGAAAACACTTCAAGGAGCATTCATGACAAAGCAGTTAGGCATTAATTATTACATTGAGAAATGTGCTGAACTTGAGAAAAAATTGGAAATACAAAGAATAGAAACTGAAAAAGTTGATAGACTATTGAGAAGTTACTCATATGCTTCTTATGTAATTGACAAGATTTACCCCATAGCTGAAGGTATGAAGACATTTGAAGAAATCAAATCTGAAGGGAAGAAGTCTGAAGCAAAAGAAGATGCTGAAGTGAAAGATTCCGGTAAGAAACAAAGTGTTGACTATAACAAGTGTCCACCCCCACTTGAAAATGGATATTCTCCTCGAAATCCAAATTTAGAAAGAGTCAAAAAGGCAACCAACTTACAGTGGGAATCTGAGTCTTCAGATAATTTGCCAGAAAGTATTGATGTCACTTTCACATCGTCCGACACTGATCATGAGTCCGAGTTAATAAAGAAAGTGGTCGATCAGGTGTTGGATAAAGATGAAACGGAGGAGTCAAAGTTGGAGTCAAAATCAAAGTCAAAGTCTGAGTCTGACACGTCAAGTTCAAAAGAGAAACAGGGCAAAAGAGTTTACAATAAAGAATTTCTATTATCAAAATCTAATTTGAATGACGAACCGATCAAAGTGGCATATACTTTGAATGATTCAGACAAATTATATTCTGATAAGGAATTTCCAATAAGAGGTGTTAAAACTGATATGATTAAAAAGGTTTTCAAACTAACAGAAATTAATATTTCTGAAATAAAAGATGTAAATCTTTCTGAAAAACCAAGACCTTACACATCAAGAGATAAACAAAGGTTAAACAAGAAAAAGGGTTACAGTTCTGGTTCAGGTTATCGAAAGAAACCAAACCATAACGGTAATTTCAAAAAGAAGGGATTAGGTTTTATTCCACCAAAAAATTATAAAAATGAGAAAACTTATAAACCAAAAACTGTATTTGTTTCAGGATCAAGTGCAGAGGAGGAAGAAAAGAGTTCATTCTGGAATAAGACGAACAAAGAATTCCTTGCTAAGAAGCAAGAGGAAATGAAGAAGAAAATTGTTCAGAAGACGGAAACGAGAACCTGTTTTCAATGCAAAACAGTTGGTCATATTGCCAGGAATTGTCCAAAGACAATTCAAACAAAACAGGGAGTTTCTGATAAACTGAAAGGAAAGATGGTTGAAAATGAGCCACCAACCAAACAATTTATTGTTTTCAAAAATTCAAAGTTTGAGGTTGGTGAGTGTTCAAAAGGATTTTACAGAAGGAAAGTAAAACTTGACAACCAAAAGTGGGTTGTTAAGAATTCTGATGCTAGTTCTGGCGATGAATCTGATTCCACAAAATCAGAAGAGCCACAAGGTGTTATAAAAGAAGAGAAATCAGTGCCGCCATTTGATGATGCAAATTTTCCACCATTGCGGGCTGAAAATTTAAAATCAAAAATTGGAAAAGTGGAGATTTCAAATCAATTCTTTCCGGAAAAGAAAGATTTTGATGTTGAAAAGGTCTTTAACCCCACCGTTCAAAATATTTTTGGAAAAATGATTGATGGGAAGGTCAAGGGGGTTAAGGAATTTTATGAAAAGAAAACAAAGAAACCAAATGAAGATGGTTCATCCCGGATTAGTAACTGGGATAAAACGTATCACGACTAAACTCTGGACTTGCCGGAGCTCCCAAGTTGGTAATCGTGGAGCATGAATCAGCATCTTTCTTGAGAAATTCACTTCGGTGATATTTCGACTTACAAGATTAATCAGGGACATTAAGTTGTACTTGATTTATCTTTCCTACAAGTGGTGTTGTTGATAGAACCTAAAAATGTTAAATTTTTAAAAGTGGTATTTTTGAAAAACAAAGTGATAAGTTTATCCCCTAACATACAAGTGGTTTATGAAAAACAACAAAACTAATTTTTCCAGAAAAACCATTTTGATTAAAACAAACTTAAGTGTTTTGAGATCATTATGGGAAAATAGTTTGTTGTAAGGGGGAGTTCTGATTGTTTATGCACAATGGATGGCGAATTGAAGCAATTCGATATCAGTTTGTCATTTTTCTTGTATAGTTTGTTTTCAAATTTTTCTTTAAATGGTTTTGAATTTTAGGGGGAGTAAGAAATTTCAGAAAATCCAAAAATATTAGAAAATTTGAAAAACCCAAAAACATGATAAAATCAAAAATGAGTTTTGTTGTGAAAAAGAGGAAATGATAGTACATCAGTGGACATTCACGGCATGCTAAAGAATTGGAAAGTCAAAATGTGATAAACAATCTCACTGATGATATGCCAGTAGGTTTTTGCACATTTAGTAGATTGTGTTCGAGATATAAACCTAAATATCAAACTTACTTATCTCGTGGGGAACATCTCTCGGATATATGGGTAACCATTGAAATCTTGTTTGAAAGACCCCTCTTTCTGAGATACTAGGTCTTTATGCTTAGTGATATCTGGGGTATTATCCCGGGACTTCTGATTTTGTGGAAGCAATGGCCTAGTCCCCGTATAATACTTTTCGCTTGCTTGAAATATAGCACCCCCTCAGCATAAAAAATGATGAAACATTGAAAAATGTTAATCATGTGCTGTTGAAGAAAAGATTCTCTAAAGGGAACACACCAAAAGTCGAAGCCATCATCTCTCTAATTTTGCAGAAGCAATAGCCTGAGCTCTCCTGGCCCTCGCATTTAACCCTTTACAGATATCATCTAGGTATACTCACCTGTAAGACTGAATATTGGGATCTGGATACGGGAGTATATTCTGAGATGGGACACGCGAATAAGTTTAAGCCTCTAAAACATAAATCTCGTATCTCGAAACAGTTGAACTTTGTGTGAAAATTTTAGTGGATCAGTATACTGACAATCTAAGTGAATTGTTTATAACTTAAAATGTTTAAAGCTTAACGGTGTTGGTGATTTGTCTTAAAAACTGATATGATCCTCTTACATAAACTCTCAAAAATATTGTTTGTAATATTTCTTTACTGCATTTCTTTATATTCAAAAATCCAAAAAGATTTTCAGTGTGTTTTAGCATAAAATTTTGAAAAATACAAAAAGATTTTCGACAACTGATGTTGAAGGGCTAATTTTCAAAATTCCGAGTGCTAAGCTTGATGAACAACAGGTTTGGGAGAGTGTGTTTGAGAAAATGTTATGTTTACAAGTGATCATGTGAGAATACAAATGATAAATCATTTTTGGATAATACTTGCATGAGATTGTTTGAGTTTGAAAAGTAATAAGCAGGAATTTAAAATTGTTAAAATTTAAAAATTTGTGAAACTTATGTTTTAGGTAGAGATTGTGCAGGTAGAAACAGCAAAGTTTCAACTCATGATAGATATGAGAAAGCCAGGTTCCAGAATCTGTGATTATGGAGAGTCAGGAAACGGTCCTGAACCTGTGAAAGTTGCAGAGGATGAGCCAGGTCACGATCTTGGAACAAGAGTTATTCCAGACTGCGATCCCAGCTTAGCGAAAGGGGGAGTCTGATGACATCAAGAGGGAATCTGAAGATGCAAATTGCTGATGCTGATGAACTTAAAGAATCAAGAGATCTGATCAAGAGAATATAGAGTCAGGTTGAGATTCTGGAAGAAAGAGAAAGAGATTGATTGAGGATACTTACAATGGAGAATCTTTGGAGAGAGTGAGAAGACTGATAAAGACTGAAGGTTTGACAACCGAAGACTTCATCAACATCCGAGGGGGAGTCTGTTGGTGCATACGTCTCTCGACTTCGTCTTGTATCAAGTCTTGTATTTGTTTAGATAGATCAGGGCACGTAAAACGAGAAAACGAGAAATGTATGTTTATGGGCATTTCGCACGAAATGACTATTTCGTGTGAAACTGATTTCGTTTGGATGGTTTCGTGCGAAATAAGGTTGCCTATAAATACTAGGTCGTGCCTTGTCATTTGTAAGGTTGTGATTCCGGTAGCGAAGCTCTGCCGAAGTGTCTCCAAGCTTGTAATACGATCTGATATCAATATAGAGACAGTTTAAAGTGATTTTCTATGTAATTCAGCTGAAACGACTTTGATACGTTTGTTTCCGCCACTCGTATTGAAAAGAACTCTTCTGAACGACTCGTTTCGGTCGTGAAAACGATCCTACAATTGTTTACGCTACCGAAATTTATTGTTCTCCATGACTCACGACGTCGTGAGTAAACACGAGCAGCAGCTACATTACGGTAACATCTGATGTTCAGCACTTTCAGATCATTGAATTGATCAAAATAAATTCCACCAGTATCAGAGTTTCGATCATGATTGTAATTGAAGTAGTCATCAGACAAAACCTTATAGCGCCTGGTAGTTGGATTCCAAAGAATCAACTCATAGCAAATCCCTTCATTGCAAACTAACAACAAACCATTAAATGACGATAGAATACGTAAGAAGCTAGGGTGGACATTGTTAGGAAAACTTAAGGTTTTGCTTCTAACAACATCCAAATTACCAGCAACTACATTGTCAACGACAATTGACGTGTCTTTAAAGGAGAGTAGTTTCTTTTGTACTAAATCTCCACTTCGGAGAGCATGCATCATCTGAAATCCATGAGTTGACAATTCCCTATAAAAATTCTTGGAAAGACATTTGAAACGGCCAATATCTTCTGCAGAGAGCCTTGTGAAAATCTCGTCAACAATCATTTGAAACCCAAATTTTTCCATTTTGCAGTGAACCAATGCGTCTTTGAAAGTAAAAGAAATTGTAATGATATTGATAAACAAAAAACTTTTGAAGATGATTGAGTAGATGGATGAAAACGGTAATGATCAAAACCTCTGCCCAATGTATTTTATATACCCAATGAAGGCAGTTCTGACTAAATACATCGTCAGACGAAAGAATATGATGCGACACTCGTTAGGATTTTAATGCATTTCCATGGAAAAAATATAAAATTAAACACATTATTATAATTACAATTAACCTCTTCATTTACCTATAAGACGCCTTTACCATAAGACAGAACTGATTGAGTGATGTGCATTAATTGCAAAGTACATATTCCAAGGCATTTTGAATTTGAAATTACCAGCAATTTCAAAACCACTGCTATGGTATATGTTTGCCAAAGGAAGCATCTGCTAAGTTATACTTTCTTGGCTATGGGCAGTAGTTTGCACTCTTGAATGTGGGCCAGACCTTTGACATTTAAATATAGAGCAGTAGTTTGAAATTAAATGTATTTTAACTCAGATAAGAATATCAGATAAAAAATTGACACATCCGCAATCATCATTTAGTCATAACTCAGATAAAAAATTTATTCATTTGGAATACAAAGATATTGCGAACATCTGTTAAAGCCTCTCCTGTTCGCAAATGTAGCAAGTCAAACAGATGTTGGCAACAACAGATGTTGGCAATTGAGAGGAGGAAATTCTTCGAAAAGCTCTATTAGGCAACAACAGATGTTGGCAACAGTAGCAAGTCAAACAACCGTTAGATCAGCAGATGATGATTTAGAGCAGATGTTCTCTTTTGGCAAACTTTAACTTTGACAGATCTATACACTAACAGAAATTGATACAAGATCAACATAATCTAATTAAACTCAGAGACAATTTCACTTCTACATCAAAAGTACCGATCTGCAATAATCAGATGATATTAAAAATTACATAATAATACGTATTCAGTTTAAAATTACAACGAAACTTTAAAATCTAACAACAACACCAAGAAATTTACGAACCTAACAGCAAAAATTTAGTGCTTTTAGCTTAAAATTTAGTGCTTTTAGCTTTAAACTCCATCAATGTATATCTTCGACAATCGCCATGAACTCCACGGAAGTACTCAATGCATCAACATCAGGTTTCTAGAAACCTGATCTCTCGTGAACAGGACAAGATGCAGTACATGAAAACACTTCTTCAGCTGTTGAAGAGTAGCCCTGTCCTCATATACTTAATCCTTAACTTTGTTCATAAAGTGCTGCTTTAAACCAAACTTTATGCTTCTTTTAATACAAAAAAGGCAGGAAAGACCATTACTCTAGTAAGATAAAATCTTATCTTACAGCAGTAGCAGATCCTTTCTTGCGTTTAGTAGGAACTGCTGCGGCTTCTACATCATCATCATCTGCCCAAAGTCATATATAATCATCATTTAGTCATAAGCAAAAATTATTTTAAATGTACATTTAAAAATCTTTCTTTGTGTTTAATTTAACTTTATGCTTCTTTTAATACAAACCTATAATAACCCGCAGCAGATTGTATGAATTTCAAACAACTATGATTAGACTGAAATATAAAGCGAGAATTAGAGTATATCACTTCAAAATTAAAAACTCAAAATTTCAAAATTGGAGTAGCAAAAAACACATACTTTAAACGATGTTGGAACAATGATACTGGAAACAACCGTAGAACAATCATCATCATCATTTGCAGCAGATGATTCACAATCATCATTTAGTCATAACTCAGATAACAAAACTTTAGTAAAAATCAAAAACAAAAACACATACCATGATCAAGGCAAACCACATATCCCCAAAAATTTTTCTGAAAGTGCGTCAGAGAGAGCTTCAGTTTTCTCTTATCCTTTATGAACAAATGCCGAGTATTGAGAAGAAGAGATTTGAGGGAGAGATACATTAGAAATGAGGTTTGAAAATACAAAAGAAGAGAACACGTTTATATAAGAAGATGATTGACACAAGTCAGTGAGTGACATGCATTAATTGAAAATTACATATCCCCATGCATTTTGAATTTCAAATTACCCGCAATTTCAAAACATCTGCTGCTACTTTCTTGTAGACGGGCAGTGGTTTGCCCTTTGGAATGTGGGCCAGACCTTTAACATTTGAATACATAAGGCAGTGGTTTGAAATTAAATTAAATGTATTTTAAATTGATTTATATGTTAGGCTTTATGATGCGATAATGACCTAAGAAAAGCCTTGTTGGACAGCATCTCCTGCTAACACATCAGCTTTTCTTATGTCACTGGGATTTCTCCTTTTATAGAAAGTATAGATTCTCTTGAATTGCCCTTATGGTTTGGAGTAATAAACAACAACCCAAAGTTGTCAATATCAAGAAAGACACGTATAGTGATTTAAAAGAAAACACACTTTACAAACACTATTCATTTCCATTCTATTATTAATAGATAATAATAGATAACTAGTTATATTCCGTCGTGCTTCGCGGCGGAAAATCGATTGGTATTAGTTCGGTTCTTTATAGTACCGATACTTGTTATTGTATTTCAAAGAGAAAATCTTACATCGATCGAACACAATAAAAACAAATATCAATATCAATACCGATACTGATGTTGTTCGGTTTATATTGGTTTGATTCGTTTGCGTCCTTGCTTATTTTTTTTCAACATTGCGATATAGAATTTATTGAAAACGAACACTATGTTGCTATTGTACCAAACTGAACCGAAACCGATTGAACAACATTTGCATCGATACCGGTGTTTATTTTTGTTGTTTTTTCTTTGGATAATATGACACCGTATTACTACCATACCATACCAAACTGAATTGGACAACATCAATACTGGTATGTATTCATTGTTATGGTTTCCGGTTTGATAACGGATACCGTGCGGCTACCGTAGTGAATCGGACGTACAACAACGGTTTTGGTACCGATATTTATTTTATTATTTTCTTTTCACGATAAGCTGACAGTGTATCGCGACCATACGGAACATCCGTCCCAGTACCTAGATTCATTTTTATGGTCTCCGGTTTCAAAAGTTTTCATTTATACAACTATACATCTTCGACGATAAATGAATATCGGGACCAGTAGCGTGACAATCTGAACCAACATTCAAACAACATTGGTGCTGGTACGATGTTCGTTTTTATAATTTTTGGTCGGTGTAAAATACATGTTAATTTTTATAACGAACACATATTTCGTACCGGTATTGTAAAGAACCGAATCAATATTGATTCAATGTCCGCAGTAACGTACCGCCACAACGCGCAGGCAAATAACTTGGAATGGAATAAAGATAGATAAACATAGTTGCGGATTTAGTATTTATTTTAAAATTACTAAAAATTCAAATTAAATAATAATAATAAATAATATCCATGGTAACGTACCATCACAATGCGTAAGCAAACAACTTAAAATGGTAAAAAAATTAAATAAATATAGGTGCGGATTTAAATTTACCAAACGATCAAATTGTAAATTACCATTGATCATTAAATACTTAAATAATTTTTTTGTTACTATTCATCATGACTTTGTTTTGATATGTATAATATTAATAATAACTAGTTGATTTTCCGCCCGCGCGTTGCGGCGGTGACCCAATGACTGCAAAATGCGTGTCAGTAACGGCAAGCAGATGCTGAATATCAAAACATAAATAAAAATGTCGTGAAAAGGATAGTTACTACGTCCTAAAAAAGCGATTTTAAATAACCTAATATATAATAATATGACCCAAACGTCCTACACGTTGGAAATTCGGTTGTTTTCAGTTCAATTATTATGGTGCTAACATGTTAAAATATGGATGAGCTCGGTACCGATAACGACAACAAAAGTACCGATCCAGAAAATCATCGAAATTAGGTACCGGCGCCGAAATTGCTCGGTACAATACGGTATGGTATTTGAAGGTAAAAATCAATAAATACAGGTATGGTGCTAGACCGGTGTCGAACCGAAAGTAACGATTCTGAAAACGCCAAAAGGTGGGTACCAAATTGGTACCGAAAATGATTTGGTATAGTAAATTTGGTACCGATACGATACCGGTTTGATTACATGATTTGATACGATTTGCTCATCAATAATCTAAATATCCAAGTTAATTTTATATGCCACAATTCATTCATTACAGAAAAAGACAAAAAATAAAGCAAAATAAGTTGTGTATATAAAACCTCATTCAAACAAAATACAGTTTACTTACTGTATGTATGAAAAGTAATCTAAACGGTGCAATTACTTGCATTGCTACAAGATTTGATGAGCTCGGTACCAACCGGTACCGAAAATACCGTTACCGAAATCCCCAAAAGTGGGTACCGGTACCGAATATACCTGGTACGGTACCGGTCGGTACTGGTACGGCACCGGTATTTGAGGGTAAAAACCGATGAATACCGGTGCCGAACCGGTACCAAAAATACACCCGGCTTGATAAATTTAATATCGGTACCAGTACCCAATGTTTTAAATACCGGTATGAACCGGCCGGTTATACCGGTTAAACCGGATATCAGACACGTGTCCGATACGATAAAGGCCGGTAAAACTTAAATACGCTAGGTTTTATGTACCGCCGTAAATCCGGTTCTACCGGTTCAAACCATTGAACCGGTTTACATTATCTTAACATTTGATTTTTTTAATTATATAAAATACGAAATTAAGGTAATACCGACGTTAATAGTTAGGGTAATACCGACGTTCCATTGTTGGTAATTAACCTAGTGCCTTTAGTTACAATATTTCATCGCTATTGAAACTGTTACTCACATCATCCAATGTAATATTATTTATAAGTAATAAAAATGCTCTTAAAAAATGCATAACATTTTACGAGAAAACAATTGTTTTTAGATAAAACCATAATCAGTTATATAAATCTTACTTGAGATCTTGGATTGCTTTTTTAGATTAATTTGTATTTTATGGAATTATAGTGTTAACTAGTGACCCGGTTGAACCGCCCGGTACAACCCGGTTAAACCATTTCAGAGCCTAACCCGGTACGAATAAAAAACCGGTTTTTAAAACATTGCCAGTACCCGATACCATTCATTCAATTCAATTCTATTTTTATTATTGTTCATTCCATTCCGTTTTTAATATATTGGATAATGGTTCTTGAGAGCATTAACTATTTGTTTACTGTATTTTCGTTTAACATTTTAATATTGTGGTGTGAGATGACTCAAAATTTAACTATGTGTTCATGCTACTCTCTGGTCACTATCATGTATCTTAGACAAGTATGTCCACATGCTTTACTTGCTTAAAGTATTGGTGCATATATGTTGCACGCTTAAATAGTTCCGTGAAAATCATGATTGTTTTATGCATAAATAAATAGTTCCGTGAAAATCATGATTTTTTATTCATAAAATATCTACAAAAGAATGATATTGAATAATCATGCAGCTTGAGAAATTTTTTTTTTAATAAACTGAAATTTGAATTACAATTCTTTAAAATTTTGATAGGTATTTGATTTGTAAATATGTTTAAGGAATTAATTAAAAATTTTAAAAGCAAAAAAGATAAATTTACCATTATTCAACCTTCCCTTCCCCTTCCCAAGCCTTTCACTTTCTTTGACCGTTCCAACCATCTCCATCGTGTTAGCCGATAATATAGCCATATATTATTGGAAAAATTACATGTTTTGTCTTTTATCTTAATACCATTTTTCAGACGGTATCATTTGCCATGAAAATTGGCGAGTTCTATACTTAACGTTTCAAACTCTTGCACAGTACTTCTTTTAAGCCTAACCCTATTAAATTTTATATTTACGCAAGGGGATTTTAGTGTTTTACCCTTACCTAAAAATATTGTATCAAATAAACAAAACTTAAATTTAAAAAATACATATTATATATTATTTTATTATATATAATATAAATAAATATAAAGAAAACACTTCCACACCCATCTCTCCCTACCTATCTCTCTCTCTATATATATAGATACCTGCAACCACCGCTCCCACCTGCCAACACCATCACTAAACCAACTGACACCATCGCCATCACCGCCAACCACCGCCCCCACCTACAACCACTGCCCACCTGCCACCATAAACCACCGCCCACCTACCACCAAAAACTACCGCCTCTTCTTCGTTTTTCCTCTCCCCAACGCCTATCATTTTCTCTTTTCCAATCAGGCCTACTTGTGCTTGATTCCAACAGAGTCGACGGTTTAAGAGATGTGATTGTCTTGGGTTAGATCTGATGGTGAAATGAGTGATGATGACGGCGGTCCTTCTCGACCTAGGGTTTCATGACCACTGACTTCCGACGATTAGATATCACACCCTCAAAATCCACATGCGGAGTTTTACTGCGTGGCGTGCGACTGACCAGGATCAACCCACTAATCATGTTGAACAAATATTTAAGTTATTAAAAACCATCACAATCAACACGATTAGTGATTAATATTTAAATGTCCAAAACATAGTTTAAATCAACAGCGGAAGCTAAACGTAAAAACCTATACATGAGTTAAAAAGCACAATGTTTAATAAAATTTAAAACCAAAAGGTTATTGCAGCCATGACACTCCAAATGCTGCAAGCTCTCATACTGTGCCTAACTACCTGCAAAGCATGCAGTAGTGTGTCAACATAAAGTTGGTGGGTTCACAGTTTTAGTTAAGCGTAGAACGTAAGCGTAAGTTCATATGTAAAAGCGTTATAAGTATGACTCGAGTAGCTAACCCTCATCACATGACTAGACTGTGTAGATACCGAAACTGGCGTAGTAACTTTTTGTGCCCTCCATCAATGTCTATCTGCATTGATGCAATAGGAAAGGTCAATAGTTCACTCCCGGCTCCCAGCACGGTGTGTGGTTTGTCAAACCTAATAGCGCTATCAACTAATACCCCGTCTGCTAACCCGGCAAGCTAATCGGTATAATGTGTAGGGACTTTCAGGATAGAATTTGTCGTTTAGTCCAAGTGTACTACTCCACCTCCAGTGGATAGTATGTTTCAGTGCTTCCAACAAGGAACATGCATGTAGCCCCAAACTAGGGGTACTGTATGTGTTTCCCAAACCAGGGAAATAAGTGTGTTGCCCCAAACCAGGGACGCATGCTTTTAGTAAAGAGTTGTGAACTCACCTTAGTTTTGCTCAGTAAGACTTAAATGCATTATAAGTTGATGTGGTCAACCACGGCTAATTATGATACCCATAGGGTTATTAGTGTGTTTATGCAAAATTTATAAGTTCTACACTCACCTAGCACACATAGCACGCGAACATGTTGTCTCAAGATATTTTACCATGTGGTTTTCATGCACATGTTCACAAAATAACCTACGACGTATCATATATCATTTATATTATCACTAACCAAGTGCGGACACTTAAAATAACAATTTCGACTCTTATAAGTTTATCAATCTTGCATAGCAAATTAACTGAAGTTAGACTGTTTTGTAAGCTCGTTTACCATACTTACTTACGATGTTGCAAAACTATGATCTTTTTATGGGACGTACCCTTGGTGGGTTTGTCCTTGTGTTAAACTTTTGACGCCTAACCCTTTACTGAAAAATTTAGAAAAATCTTTTACAATGCAGTGGCCAAATTCGTCACTTTCTGACTGCAGTTTACGGAAAAATTCATTTAAAAATCCTTGATTACCCAATTGACCCGATTCCACTTGGAGATTCGTACTGACACCTAAGACCATCTACTGTATAAACTTCATGACCTAACTCCAAGTATTCACCGGGATATGACATAAAACACAATGCACAAATTCTGCAGAAAAATGCAGCTTTGACCATGGAAACGAAATAATTTGTTTAAAATATCAAACGACATCTAAAAATTGTGATTCTAGCGCCATTTGAAGCATATTTCGAAATACTACACTTTGGACTCAAGAAAATCCAGTTTTCGTTAGGTTATGACCCGGTTACAGCCTACTGAACTCAGCAATAACGGTTGGACAACTTCCTGTTTCAGCTCTTAATGACAGAAGACGAGTTTAAGACTTTAATCCCATACCTAGCAAGACAATACGGCACCAATACATCACTTATAGCAGATTGGCATCTCAAATCAGATCCTATATCAATTTGTTTATTAATAACCACAAGTTTAACCAAAATCCTACAAGACCCAAACCCTAGAAATGAAACGAAGAAAACGATTAGAACACCAACAAACATGATATCTAGCAACCCTAATTTACGAGTAATCATCAAAGAATGTCAAGAATCATCATCAATACAGAAAACGCAGCCAAGTTTTAAGCCATTCCAAGAACCAAAATCAAACCATAAAGATTACCGAGTCGAGGAAGTGAATGCGTACCGCTAGATGCCTGAACCGAATGAGGAAGAGGACTTCTTGTGCCTTACTTGTCGACTAGAGGGTAGTAGAGAGAGGCAGAAGCTGGGATAGCAGATTTTAGGTTTCTTGGTGTTGTAGGGATTATGATAAAACATGAATACGTAAATTAAAAAAAGGCTTTAAAGGATGTGGGGCAGTTTTGGGATACAAGGGCCGCAAATAAAGGGGTTTGGGCTAGGTGGTTTGGGCCGATAAGGAGGTGGGTCGCACTTAAGCATGGTCCAAGAGTGGGAGTTTTGCTTGGAATGAAACGGCACGAAAGGGTGGGGTTTCGGGTTGGGTGAAATAGTTCGCGTGTGAGGTAAGGTGGTTCTTACAAAAAGGTAATGGAGTGTATTGATATCGAGTTTAGATAATTATATACATACATACATATATATATATATATATAAGAATGCGTGATAAAATAAAACGTATTATGAAACGTAACTAAATCGGCTGTAAAAAGTGAACGGTTTATACCTCGGAAATACGGGTTGTCACATTAGACCCTAATGAAACAGTGGTTAACCAAGGGAGGTTAATTCATTGGTCTCGTCAAGTAGGGTTAATCCCTTCTTTCCGAGGAACGGTGGCTGGATCGTCCGCTGGTTGATCTCCTGCACAAGGAAACAAACCGTGACTCGTAACAAGGAGGATGGGGTGGGGGGTGCTCCTTGTTACCACTCTCTGGCGTGAGAATCAGTAATTTGCTTGTGAAGTAAAGTGTGTGATAGTAGTAGTAGTGAGAGAGTTGAGAAGAGATATCTCAAACCTGGTTTGGGATGAGTATTTATAGCCGAGGAGTGAAGGAGGGTAATTGAGTAGCTAGACTGACACGCGCCGCCCTTATGCAGGTGTGTCAGGCTTGTCGGTTGTGGAGGTGAAGCCACGTCCAACTGCGGTGTCAGTCTGTTGCTTACGTGTGGCTGACAGGTGACTGTTATTGGCGGCACTTGCATTGTGGTGTCAGTTCCACTTGCCTTGTGGGCAGGATGCGGTGCCGCGCCGCATCGCTGCTTGCGGTAACTGCTGGTGTTTCCGCGTTCGCACTCTGGTCAAGATTGTGGGATGCGGTGCTAGGCCGCATCACCACTCGTGGTGACTGTTGCTGTTGTTCAGATCCCTTGTCGTGACGAAAATGTTCATAGGATGCGGTGCCAGGCCGGATCGCTATGTGCACACCCATTTTCATACACGAGGTAAGTATTCTTATCACTCGACAGATTAGATTCGACCGCTGTGTTCGCGCGTGCCCGCACGGACACAGATAAGTTCTTGTCGGTGGGGGTTTTTTGGTAAGGGTAATGGTCACTCGCAGCCATGTTGGTGCGAGATCTGGGACCATACCCCATCAAGTGCCCCCAGTCTAGTGTTTTTTCCTCATGCAAGTTTCATGTGGGAGGAATACTGGACTATGTGGTTGAGTGGGTACTTTGGAAACTGGAGAAGATTCTAGGCCAGGCTGGTAGCTCCTGCTTCAAGTAAATCAATCTGGGGATCTGGTAGAGTCGTGTGACGTCTCTTCCGTACCGGTGAGCAAGTTCCGTTTGATGCGGAATTCTCAGCCGAGGATTTTGATCCGGTAGTGTGATCTACCTTTTTCTGATGTCATCAGGGCTGGTTGCCACCTGTTGGTGTGCCGAACCAACCTTTGAGATGGTGACTGAAGATGCAGTGTCCGCAACTCTAGTTGTAACCTCTGCGGTAGCGGATGCAATGTTGTAAGTGTTTTGCTCTCGCTTTATGTTTTTCAACTGGACATGAAACGATGATCCCTGCTTTATGGGGTGTTCGTGTTCTCCAGTTTAGCTCTCAAGTAACCGCACGTCCTTTGCGGTTACCTCGTTCCGTTTCATTGTTGGCCATGTTTGGTCGAACAATGTGAATCGTTCACTTGGAATATGGGCAAATAAACATGGTCGCAGGCATGGTAGTGCCCACCATTGTTTATTCTATGCGGTCCATAGGTGGGCAAACAAAGTCATAAGCAGACTTGTTACCACTGTTGTTTGGCTTGTTGCTCAAGGAGATTACCCTAGATAGTTGGGAATCTGGGTGAAACTCGTCCGCATTCGTTCTGTAGCCACTTTCCTTCATGCTTAGTTGGAGAGTAGTTTTTCTGGAAGTAGCTACGGTCGTCCATGTGATGACTTAGTCGTGGCTCTTCCGTAGATACCGATCGCGGAGTTAGATGTAACCGCAACGACTCATGTGTGTCTGCGGTTTGCCACAAAAGACTCGCTTTAAAAGGGTTTTATGCTTGGATGTAGCTCTTGAAGGTTCAAGAGTCAGGGTTGCTGATGTGCGGTCGCTCAGCATACTTGTCATTTTCCCTAATGAAAAGCTGTTTGCGTCCCCTCTGTGGTTGTGAACCGGACACGAGGGATTTGAAGCTTGAAGAAGCCCTAAGGTGGTGCGGTTTGCTTGTTCCTGAGATGCGGTTTTCGCAGTCTAAAGAACAACGCTGGTTTTGAGTATCTGACACACCTGTGCGGGCTCGTGTGTGTCATCTCCGCATATTCCACGTGTGCTCGTGGATATATGAGGGTATTGGTTGTACCCCTTTACATAGTGTAGATATATATATATATATATATATTATTTTTTTTTCTTTTTTGAGGGGTATGTAAAAAACGACATGCGGTATGGGCTATGGTGCGGAATACCAGAGAAACCGCATGCCGCTTAATTTTGAATATCGTCGTCGCATTTTTGTTGCATACATGGCAGAATGCACGTGTGAGTTGGTAGAAGTTGGTAGGATTTCCTGGCATGTGCTTAAACGAAAGGACGTTTGCACTGCGCGAGGTAATAAATGCACTGTAGCAGGAGTGTACAAAAAGTCCCTTTTGTCAGGCGCGTGGGCGGCTACTCGCGAGTGGTAACCGTCAGCGGAACTGTCGCTTGTACACGAGGCACCGCATAAATCGTTCTTTTTGTACATGACGTTTCGGTTACTGTTTCGCATTAATTGCAATGACTATAAAAGGGGAAACCGTTGTGGGGTTTCCCCTCACTTCTTCGAAATTTCAAAATTTTCCGGTGAGAGAGAGTAAGAATTCTTCGTCTTCTCCGATCAAGTATTTGATTTTCCGGTGAGGTTTCTGAGTTTCTAAACTCATTTCCACATTTGCTTTCTTCAACATTGTGATGGCTGAACCATCTAATCCCTATTCCACTGTGGGTGAGAATCCAGAACCGTCGTTGCCTGTGGCGGCAGAGGAGGAGGAAGGTGATGCTCCCGGTGGTGGTTTGCCGGTTCTGAGGTGGTCGAAGGCGATGTTCGACAATCTTTTGAGGGACACTCAGATGCCGCCGGAGTATGGGGCCATTTATCCACAGGAGGGTGAGACCGGTGCCGATGCTCCGGCGGGGTACGTCACCCTGTGGACTGATTTTTTTGGTTTTTGTCACCTTCGCTTGACGTTGACGGTGTTTGTGATTGAAGTTTTGGAGTGGTACAAACTCCACATTTCTCAAGTGAGTCCGTTTGGGATTATGCAGATTCGAAATTTTGAGTACACATTCCATGCTTTTGGTATCGAACCGACTGTCGGGGATTTCCGATGGTTTTATCAAGTGACTGTATCTTTGGGTTTCTTCTCTTTCCGTCAACGGGACGGTAGTCCTAAGTTGATGGCACCTCCAAAGGGTTTGACGAAGTTTGACGAAGTGGAAGACACAGTTTTTTTACGTTAAAGCTGCTACTATTACTGCGAGGTTGCAGCTTAGAAATGTAACGAATACTATCATAACGGAGAACATCAGTCTCCCCAGAGCGGATACGGTGGACTGGTTCTCAGACCTGCGGATCATTGGTTGGGTGAAGTTGGATAACACGCAGCTGTGGGTGCTGCGGATGATGCTAGGGAGGTTGAACAAGAAAATGAGGCCCGTTGTGCGGGAGAAAAGTGGTGGTAAGTATCCTTTTTCCCCTGTGCGGTGTGCTTGCTTCTTGTTTTTTATTTCTAAGTTGTAAATGTATTATCAGAGGATGCTCCGCTTTGGAGAATGTTCTGCCCGGATTTCAAGGGTAAAGTTGTGGCGTTGCCATGTGAAGATGGTAAGGAGGGATTCAATGTCACCATTCGTGATAATTTTCGGGACCCTGCGCCGGTCGCACTGGAGGTGGAGTTGCCGCCGGGCAAGGGTCTAATATATATATACCCTCTTTATTTGTTTTGTGAATAAGTTGACCTTGCTGATTGTTTGTTGATGGATGAAACGCAGGGAATCTTGGGGCCCTTGGGGACCCTGATGGCACAGGTGTTCCCAAACAACACTTGGAAAAACATGGTGACAAGAAGTTTCGCAGGGTGAAGAAACCACACGAGCCGGTTGTGATTCCTCCTTTGGTTCCGGAGGTGGCAGGTATCTCTCATGTTCGTTTACGCACATACACCGATTACGTGGTAGTGTCTGACACCCTTGAGGGCTTGGGTGTTCTAGGTGGTGGTGTGGGTGCGGGTGGATCCTCCGCAGGTGTAAAGCCTGCTGCTGAAAGGAAGAGGAAAGGAGATGCCGGTGGGCAGAAAGCTCCTAAATTGAGGAGGACCCGTACGGCTGCCATCACGCAGCCAAAACCTGTGGTTGTAACTGGTAAGTTGATCTTGAGTTCACAAGTGTTGTTATTTTAGCTGGTAACTTATAGTTGTTTTTTCTTTGTTATAGAACCGCTTGAGGAAACTTTTTCCTTTTTTGATGCTCCTCCTTCTCCCCCGCGAGATGCTGCTGCGGACATGGGGGTCAATAAAGAGTTCAGAAGAAGCCCTTCGATTGAAGTGGTTCCTCCATCCTCTGCGCATGCGGAGGATACTGGAAAGAAAGCCGCGGGCTAGACCATCTTTGATACGGTGGATTCATCTGACAATTTGATCGAGCCGCGTGATATTGATGTTGAGGGGGGAATAAACTGAAGTCCCCTGATGCTGAGAAGCCAAACTCCCCCATTGCCAAGGAGAAATCATCTGGTTCGACTGTTGCGGGTACAGGGGTTGAAGATCAACCGTCCATTCAGCCTGGTTAGACTGAACCGGAGTTTTATTACCGCTCCTATGTGGAAAATCGAAGTGTTAATTATCATCGTCCCCATTGGACTGTTATACAAGGGGATGATATTTCTAATGATCCCTCCGCTTGTCGGGACATTTTCAGTGGTTTGGGCACTCCGTTTGAGGTCCTTCGCGCTCACGGTTTTTCTCACGAGAACTGGATAAATCAACTCTCCTCCATGCTTTTTGGGAGTTTTATCATGGAAAATGCCATTATAGAAGACTACAAGGTTTTGGGACGCAAGCAGGAGGAAATTGTTCGCCTGCGCGCGGAGGCTGAGGCAACAGCAAGGGCTGCTCGGGAGGGTGCAGAGCAGCTGGAAAGAGATAGGGCTGCTTTTGAGAAGTTAAAGCAGACCGAAGCTTGGGCTGCAACTGCCGGCCTTAAACAGGTTCGTACTCTTGCCAAATTGCTTTCTGATGAGCGCAGGGGTTGGAGGGAAGCTTGCGCTCGAGAAAATGAAAAACTTTTCCATGTTCGTCAGGAGCTAACTAATCTCAAGGCGGCGAATGCTGCTTTGATGAAGGAAAAGGTCGCAGCTGAAGCGGTTGCCAAAGAGGCAAAGGAGGCGGAGGCACGCGGTGCCAAGGCGCTTGAAAAGGCGGATGCCGACCGCAATAATCTGAACAAAGCTGTTGAGGACCTCAAGGTATGAACTGTGATTATTCTTGAGTTTGTTCTGTTGTTTTACAAGTATAACTGATTGTCTATCTATACTTGTGTATGCTTTGTTGTTGAAAGGCTGAAGTGCAGAACCGGGTGACCAGTCTTGAGGAGGTCACTGCCCGTGCTACTGAAGCTGAAGCGCGGGCAAGGGAGGCTGCAGAGGCCAGGGATAGTTTGACTATCTCTCTGGATAAGCTGAGGGAAGATCGTGATTGGATGCGTTATCACGGTATCGGGCATGTAAGTATCTAATGTTCTTCCCTCTTTTAGTTTTGCCATTGCTAAGTTTGTTACCTTTATTCTGCAGATTGTTGGAACCATTCTTGACGCGCCTGAGAACCCGAGTGCTGTTAATGAGCTGAAGGAGCGTGCACGGGAGGCGGGGTTCAAGGCTGGTTACAATGAATGCCTTAATCATGTGAACCCTTTCTACAAGAGCAAATTTACTGATGAGAGATCTGGGTTCCATGGTGTAGATACTGAAACTTTGTATGTCGCGGTTGTTAACGCGTACAACAACTTGTCCATTTCCGCCATTGAAGATATTGAGAAATGCTTGGAGGCGGAAGATTAAGTGGACCGTTTGCGGTTGTTGTATTATGATCCTGAGGAAGAAAAGGAGATCGCCGGTGGCTCAAAGGGTGACGCGGGCACCAGTGGTACAAAAGAAGATTAGGTTGGCCTGCGTGCCCCCTTTTTTGTTTGACTTCCTCTTTGATGTAAATGTTTGAAAAACTTATGTAAATTTCTTATGCACCGCATAGGTGTAGAAATTTTTAGGTATATATAAAGTTCTAATCCCTTTGTTCAATTTGTACAAGTCTTTTTATCTCTTGCATCTTGAACATGTGCGAGTTAATGTTTTTATAAATAACATTAAGTCTGAATTTGCCGTTTGCATATCTAGGTGATATGCAAGTATGTGCGGCTCAAAGTTCACAAGTAAAGAATATTTACTGTGACTTTGTGTGAGCGCAGTTGAAATAGTGTTTATTTAAGGCCAATATTTCAGGCACATGTAAATAATACTAAGTCATTGTTTGCCATTTGCACGTCTAGGTGATATACAAGTATATGAATAACTCTGTTGGCTATAAAGCGCAGTTGAGTATACTCTACACCTTTGTCGTGTGAGTATTAGTCAATTCCCGTTTTTATCCCGTTAGGGTTTAGGAATTGTTAGGTTTGTAAAAACTGCATGTGCGTATCGAGCCGGATAGACGCTGATGTTTTGCCTTTGCTGGCCTATTACAATATTTGTGTGTGGTCGCCACTTTGTCTGGGTATCGCGAATAAAGATTTTGTTAATCTGTTTTTGCAGATACCGCAAAGTGGAACACGCATTTGTAATAGAAGATAAACAATATTGCATTAAATTGTTCTTTTATTTATTGACAAATGGCCTGCGGGCCAATAGGTTACATGGAAAACGTAAACGTAGCTTACATGTAACAACGTCGAAGTTGCTGCGCGTTCCATGTTCTTGCGATGGGTTCACCTTCTGACGTTTGTAATCTGTACGCGCCTTTGCCCATGACCTCTTGGATGAGGTAGGGTGGCAAGTTTTCCAGGTCGCTCTGCGTTAGAGGCTTCATTGTCCCGAAGGACATAGTCTCCCAGGTTGAATGTGCAGATGCGGACGCGCGTGTTGTAGTATTTTTCTAGTTTGGTTTTGTACTTGGCCTCGTTGATTGCGGCGTTTTCGCGCCTTTCTTCCAAGAGGTTCAAGTCAAGTCTGCGCTCGTCACTGTTGTCAACTTTGCTGATAGCTAACATTCGTGGTGAAGGGAGACCTATCTCAGCGGGGATCACCGCCTCAGAGCCATAGACTAGGCTGAAGGGTGTCTCCCCGTGACTTGTCTTTGGGCTAGTCCTATGGGCCCATAGGATGCTTGGGAGTTCATCGACCCAACCGCGTCTGGCTTTTCTCAATCGTGCCTTTATGCCTTCGACTAAACTTTTATTGATACTCTCTACTTGGCCATTCCCTTGCGGATGTGCCACTGAGGAGAATATGTGTTCAATGTTCATTTCTTTTAGCCAGTTTTGAAAATCGTTAGCAGCGAAGTTGGTGCCGTTGTCGGTAACGATGCACATTGGTAGACCGAAACGGCAGATGATGTGTTCCCAGATGAATTTCGTTGTTATCATAGTGGTGGTAGAGGCCAGCGGTTTTGCTTCTACCCATTTGGTGAAATAATCGACAGCCACTATGATAAACTTTACCGCACCTGGTGCGTCTGGAAATGGTCCCACTATGTCGATTTCCCATTTTTGGAAAGGCCATGCTGTGGTGACAGGGATCAGATTGTTCTTGGGGCGCAAGGTTTTTGGAGCATGTCGCTAACAATTGAAACACTCACGCAAAATTTTGACTGCATCCAGGTGCATGTCGGGCCAGTAGTACCCAGCGTTCATGATTTTGGCCACTACCATGCGTGGGCCCGCGTGTATGCCACATATCCCTTCGTGTATCTCTCTGATCAGATACGTGGCATCTTGGGGGTCAACGCATCGTAGGAGTGGCCCCAGGTATGACTTGCGGTATAAAATACCGTCTGTCATCTGATAATGGCACGCTTTGTATTGCAGCTTGCGTGCCTCTGCTTTACTCTCAGGGGTAACACCTGATTGCAAGTATGCAATAATTGGTGTCATCCAAGACGTTGCTCCGTACTGGATGACGTTGACTTGGCGCAGGGGTACTGAGGGATTTTGCAAAATCTCAATGCGTATCTCCTTTACCAGATGTTGGAAGCTGGTGGATGCGAGTTTTGAAAGTGCATCCGCGGGTTTGTTTTCACTCCTGTTGATATGTCGGATATTGAAGGACGTGAATTTCGATTTCAATTGCATGGCTTGTTCGAGATAGAGGATCATGATATCCCCTTTTGCGACGTAGTCGCCTCGCACTTTCCCTGCAACTAGTAATGAGTCGACGTGAGCTTCCAAATGTTGGACGCCGAGCTTGACTGCCAAACGCAGCCCTGTCAGTAGAGCCTCATATTCTGCCTCGTTGTTTTTGCTTTTGAAATCGAGGCGGATTGCATAGGTGAGTTCTTGGCCATCAGGGCTGACGAGTCGTAGACCTGCACCTGCGCCATCCTCATTGGATGCACCATTGGTATATAGTGCCCAGATATCTGATGAGGATGGTGGAGGTGTAGGGTTTTGTTCATCTTCGCATTCTTGGATGTGATTTGCCGGTACCTCGGGGATAAAATCAGCTAGGACTTGGCCCTTGATTGCTGGACGCGGTTTGTAGATCAATGTGTGCGCGCCCAGCTCAATAGCCCATTTTGCTAGTCTCCCAGAGATTTCGGGTTTAGAGAGTATTTGCCTGATTCTGTAGTTGGTTAACACGGTAATGACGTGATTTGCAAAGTAACAGTGTAACCGTCGAGATGCATGCACTAGCGCGAGTACCAACTTCTCCATGATGGAGTATCTTGTCTCTGGGTCATTGAGCATTTTGCTGACAAAGTAGATCGGTGTTTGAACTCCCTCTCGCTCCACTATGAGTACAGCGCCTACCGCGTTGTCTGTGGCGGATAAGTACAAGATGAGTGGCTCTTTCTTGCATGGTGCGGTTAGAGTTGGGAGTTGGATCAAACACTCTTTCATCTCTCGGAAAGCATTTTCAGCCTCTGTGGTCCATTGGAATTGTTCTTTCTTTAAGCAGCTCCGCAGAGTACTGATTAAAGGATAAGATTTTGCTGCGTGATTGGCTAAAAACCTGTTTAGCGCGGCTAGCCGGCCGGCCAGTCGTTGCATTTCCTTCATTGTGGAAGGCGATGGCATGAGCTCGATCGCCTGAACCTTTTCCGGGTTTACCTTGAATCCATCTTTAGTGACGATGAATCCAAGGAACTTGCCTTCTTCCATCCCAAACGAGCATTTCCCTGGATTGAGCTTCATATTGACGCTACGCAGAGTTTGGAATGTTCTTTCGATATCGTTGAGCATGGTATCCTCTTCCATGCTCATGACGACCAGGTCGTCCATGTAGATTTTGACACTCTTGCTGATTTGATCACTGAAAGTGTCGTTCATCAACTTTTGATAAGTTGCGCCCGTGTTGCGCAACCCAAACTGCATTTTTGTGTAACAGTAATTCCCTGTAGGTGTGCGGAATGCCGTTTTATCTTCGTCCTCGATCGCCATCTATACTTGGTGATAGCCTTTTTAACAATCGAGGAAACACTTCTATCGGAACGGGGCGAGGTTATCGACTTTTTCGTCGATCTCGGGAAGTGCGTAACAATCTTTGAGGCAGGCTTTGTTGAGATCTTTATAGTAGACGCACATGCGCCAGCCCCCGGCTGGTTTTTCTACCATGACTAGGTTGGATAACCAAGTCTGGTACTTAACTTCCCGCAGGATGCCTGCGGAGAGCAGTTCTTTGACCTGCTCGTGCATCGCCTCGTTCTTTGCGGATCCAAGGTGGCGTTGAGCTTGGATCACCGGCTTGATACCTGGCAGGGTATTCAAGTAATGTTGCGCGACTTCGCGTGGCACCCCTGTCATGTCGGCGGGTGTCCATGCGAAGATATCTTAATTCCTGAAGAGGAGTTGCTTCAGGCGCGCTCTGGTGTTGTTGGACAAGGCGTGCCCCAACGTGACCTTCTGTTCTGGGTACCTTGCGTTGAGCACCCATTTCTCCAGTTGGGTGTTTGGGGTGAGCTTCGCCGTCTTTGTCGGACGCAGTTCGTCCGTAGTCATAACCTCTCTGCGGGCATAGATTATCGCGACCCCTGTCTCGGTTGGGAAACCGATGGTAGAGTGGGGGACGGATGTAATCATGTTGAAAGCGCCCTGGGACTCTCGTCCGAGAAGTACGTCGTATCAGGTGGTGTGGGGTAGGACCATGAAGTTTACCTCCTCCGTTCGCGTGTGCCTACCATTGGTAAGGCGCACGGGGAAAGTGATTTGGCCCAGGGGAAATACGGTTTCCCCCGCGAACCCGGCCAAAGGGTAATCCACCGGCTGTAACCGATCTTTTTCTTCTTGATCGAACTGGTTGAAACATTGCTCATATATAATGTCAGAGGTACTGCCTGGGTCGATGAACAACCGCTCCGTGCAGCAGTGAGCTAGGTAGCCGGTGATGACGACGGCGCGTCTGTTGCGCGGTTCGCCTCGGACTTTGGGGAAAACAACTTGTTCGTCCTTCCAGTCGTTGTCCCATCTTCTTGCCGCCTTGTGCGGCCTTCCACGGCCTCCATGAATCATGTGGGTTGAGGCCACATGCATGGTTTTCTTTCCTGTGGAGGTGCCCTCGTCCTGGGGGTGATGCGCTTGGTTTGTTTCTGCGCGGCTGTCAACAAATGTTCCAGCTTCCCCTCCTTTAGGGCTCGCTCAATCTCCAACCAGAGACTGATGCAGTTGTTGATTGAGTGGCCCGTGTCCTTGTGATACTCACAATAGAGAGTGAGATCTTGGTTTTTCTTGGACTTCATTGGTTGGGCCAGTCGCAAGAATTGTGCGTCCGTGAGGAGGACGTCTCTTGGCGACTTGTTTGTCTCGGTCCAGCTACGGTCCTGAGATTCCTTCTTTGATGCCCGGTTGTCGCGTTGGGCATTTATCGTTGCCCTTGCGTTGGGCTGGTGACTGCGTGGGACGTACGGTTTGGAATCGTTGCCGCGATTCCACGAGTCCCGGATGCGCTTGCCGTTGCGCTTAGTTTCTTGGCGGGAGGATTGGCCTTCCGCCTGGGGCTGTGCCTTGGTTGTGTGCTGTTTGAGAGACCGCTGAGTTTGGGCGTACGTTTTGACCGCGACCATGACGTCGTCCCATGTTTCTGGCAAGCCCTCTTTGCCCGAGATGGTCTTGACCATTTCATCGTCCTTGACGGCTCGGATGAAATGGTTGCGCGCCATTTGATCTACTATCCCGCCGATCTCGAGGCACTCTTTATTGTAGCGGATGACAAACGACTATAGGCTTTCGTTGTCTCCGCGCCAGATGTTCATGACGTCCATGGAATCACGCTTGTGACGTCTCTGCTGGCTGAAATTTGCAAGAAATTTTGCTTGCGGCTGTTCAAATGAAGCCAGTGATCCAACTGGCAAAGAATCGAACAAGGCCCTCGCCAGTCCTGTGAGGGTCTGGGGGAAAAAATGGCACCATGTGGCCTCGTCCCACTTGCCATTACACCCAGCGCGGGTAAAAATGTTCATGTGGTCGTCCGGATCGGACGAACTGTTGTATTTCCCAATCGTAAGTGGGAGTTTAGTTGTTGTGACTTCGGCGTGGGCGATCTCCGGTATGAATTTGGAGTTTTCGGCCGCGGACCTTGGCCTGTAGGGTTGGGTTTGGTTGCGCTTTGCAGCGCGGAGGTATGTGGTGCGGGGTTTAGTGGGAGGAACATAATTGCATCCTCCTGGTCGGCTGTTAGCCGAGTGGGATTCCCCGCAATACGTGCGGTCGTCTGGGTCAGTGCGGTCATACCCCTCATTGTGGGGTTGTGGTCCCAGACAGCTATGGATGCCGGAGCCGCGGTGGGCTGTTGACTGCCGCCTATTTTCGCCGTGAGGGCCTAGGCGGCTGTGTACTCGCCCCCTATGGCGGGATCCATATGTGGAATCATCCTCTTCGAGCGTGCGGACGCTACAGTAGGAGGATCCGCGGTCTTCGCGCCTACTTCGGGAGGCTGGTTGTGTGGGGACCCTGCCCTCGTATTGCAGGATACGAGCCGCGGGTGTATGTGGTGCGGAGGTAGGACCGCCGGGGATTTGCGCTTCAGCGCAAGCTCTATTGTACGCTGCTGCCAGCATACTTTGTTGTTGGAAATACCAGGCATAGAGGTCCATGCCTGGAGGTATCACAGAAGCATACTGTGAAAAATCTGGTGCGACTGTGGGGGGGAGCGCCCCCTTGTGTGGATGTGCCAATGTGGCCAACATGTTGGGCTGGGGGAGCAGTCCCCGCAGGACCTGGATTTGTGGGGTTTAGGCTCTCCCCGGTAGCATTGTTTTGAGGATCAGACATGATCTCAAGAAACAAAAAGATGTGAAAAAAGTGCTAAGAGTAGCGGTGGGCACCAATGATGAAACTGTGGTTAACCAAGGGAGGTTAATTCACTGGTCTCGTCAAGTAGGGTTAATCCCATCTTTCCGAGGATCGGTGGCTGTATCGTCCGCTGGTTGATCTCCTACACAAGGAAACAAACCGTGACTCGTAACAAGGAGGATGGGGTGGGGGTGCTCCTTGTTACCACTCTGCGGCGTGAGAATCAGTAATTTGCTTGTGAAGCAAAGTGTGTGATAGTAGTAGTAGTGAGAGAGTTGAGAAGAGATATCTCAAACCTGGTTTGGGATGAGTATTTATAGCCGAGGAGTGAAGGAGGGTAATTGAGTAGCTAGACTGACACGCGCTGCCATTATGCAGGTGTGTCAGGCTTGTCGGTTGTGGAGGTGAAGCCACGTCCCACTGCGGTGTCAGTCTATTGCTTACGTGTGGCTGACAGGCGACTGTTATTGGCGCCACTTGCACTGTGGTGTCAGTTTCACTTGCCTTGTGGGCAGGATGCGGTGCCGCGCCGCATCGCTTCTTGCGGTAACTGCTGTTGTTTCCGCGTTCGCACTCTGGTCAAGATTGTGGGATGCGGTGCTAGGCCGCATCGCCACTCGTGGTGACTGTTGCTGTTCTTTAGATCCCTTGTCGTGACGAAAATGTTCATAGGATGCGGTGCCAGGCCGCATCGCTATGTGCACACCCATTTTCATACACGAGGTAAGTATTCTTATCACTCGATAGATTAGATTCGACCGCTGTGTTCGCGCGTGCCCGCACGGATACAGATAAGTTCTTGTCGGTGGGGTTTTTTGGTAAAGGTAATGGTCACTCGCAGCTATGTTGGTGCGAGATCTGGGACCATACCCCTTCAGACCCGATTTTACGATAGTATAGGGTTGAATCGATGGTCGTTGGTATTTGTTTTGCCTCTGAGAGGTTAACTAGGGAACTTGGTTTACTACCTACAGTTGTGTCGCCGGCGATGAAGACTGTTAAACTGGCACAGAAGTGGTTCAGATTGGTTTCAAGTTTAAAGTGGTGGTGGTGGGTGGTTATGGATGGTAGGGATGGGTTGGTCGGTAGTGGCTAATGGCTGGGGAGAGAGAGTGGTGGGTTGCTTAGTGGTGAAGAAGAGGTAGAGAGAGAGATATGGGTGAGATTAGGAAAAATTTTAAGGTGTTTTAAATTTATCTTTTGTGTTATTTATTTGTTTTTTTAAATAAATAGGTAAAAAAATTAAAGTACCTCTGTGAGACCTAACTTAACCTTGAAAAATTAACTCGGTTAGGCCCAAAGGACGTAATGTGCAAGGTTTTGAAAAGTTATGTACATAACTCTTCAATTTTCGCGCCAAAGGACACCACCTAAAAAGGGGTGTTAAGATAAAGGAAAAAACGTGTAATTTTTCCTATATTATTGGCTTGTATATTGTATCTATTTATTTAGATTAGGAGATATCTTTTTCCATAGTTTGTTTCTTTATTCTCTCATTGTATTATGTTATTTATACCTCTTTCTATCTTCATTATTGGGATAAGAGATTACATCAATTTACATAATATCACCCAAAGAGGTTTGATTTCTATTACCTCACCATGACTTCCTTTTTTTTCCTTTCGGCATCTCGTCATGGATGACAACGTCGACCCACCACAAAGTTCCACTATTGATCCCAAGCAACAACCTTTTCATCATGTTTACATCGTTACCAACGTCCAACATAAGGTCCGAGTTCTTGATGGTGTCAATGTCTCCTACTCATCTTGGGTTAAACTTTTCATGCTACACGCAAAAGGTTTTGATGTGCTCAAACACATTGCATCATCTCCCAACCATGGGCAATCATCAAGATCATCCGAAAATCAAGTTTCACATGGCGATTTCTTCATCAACATCATCTGATTCTCAAGTTTCCTATACCATGTGGGGCTAATATCTTAGGGTTTCACCTGGGTATAAATTGGGTAAGATTTCTAGGGTTTTTAACATTGTGTTTAGTTTTTAATTTGTGTTGATCATGTTTGAACGTTTGAATATTAATGCAGCTGTATTGTTCTTGTTTTGGATTCACGAATTGTCAAAATACACTCGCAGCTTTGACTTCATGAAATGAATTCGTGCAATTATGCTTTGATATAAATTAGGGTTTACACGTTATTAATTAACGAAGCGAATATTTGCCCGTCTTGCGATGTTGATAACTATTGGCGCCTGAGCCTTGAAACACTAAATTTGTTAACAATATTTGTGATTTTGATTAAAACTAAAGCGTGTAGGAACCCTAGGTCTTATGCTTTTGAACCGGGTGTGACCCTTGTATCAAATCATTGTTTTACAACCAAGGGTATAAGTTTTATAATTGTAGTTATAATTCCAACATCTTTTCTATAGCGCAAATTGTAATTCTATAACTCTATTGTCTCTTTCATACCAAACTCGAAGAAGTATGTCCACACTTTCTTTATTTTGATCACTTATTATGAATCCAACAACTACTGTATATGAAAAAGTTCTTTTTCAAAATTGTGTTGATGTAAAAGTATTCATTAGTATATTGTTATTGAAAAAGTTTTGTTTCTCTTTCACTTCTGATCTCATTGATCATGCCTAACTCAATAAGGGCTAACTCGATAATAATGGTAGTTCAGTTAGAAAAAAGAACATATTAGAAATCATTTGAGTAAATCATAAATAAAACAATTATATGAGCTTCAACAATAAATTATAAAATAGTAACAATTAGAACTTGAATCGTAAGCATGGTCACATATAGGTGGGGCAGCAAACGAATCGAACAAAAATGAACAAGGCTTTATTCATGTTCATTTGTTAAGAATTTTTTTGTTTGTATTCGTCCCTTAAGGAAATGAATGTATTTGGCTGACACTTAAACTGCCCCATTTCTAGTCCATGCCATTGAGGCCTACATGTTGGACTTCCTTCTCACTACCTACATAATTAGGCCAACTACAAAGTGACCCCTATTCAGAGTGGAGCCCAGTTCATCTATATTGACACCTATGCTGCCTGCTGGTGTATCCCTGCTTTCATGCGCTATCTACTTTATGTTTGGGGAATTGAAAGGGGTTCCCATCCTCGTAACCATTAATCCCCATCTTTGATTTTCCACTTCTCGTGGTCCCACTGTTACTGCTGTTAGAAGACAATTCATATTCTTCTTCTTTGTTTATTTCTTCTCCATTGATCTTTATTAGACCCTCCACCTTCTGGTCTTATTTCCAGCTTGGTCCACATTATAGACCTGAAATTTCTGATTTTTAGATTCAACACTTAAACACCGGGGTGTCGAAGGCTCTTCATCCTCCTTAAACTATACATCAAAGATCTCATCTTTATGTTTCAATTGAATTTTTGATCTGATCTTTTCCCATGGAACGGACAAAGGGGAGTCCTACCTTTTATCTACCTGTTTATTAAAGTTGGGGCTAATATGAACTGCATATCTAATTGGGCCCCGATCATTGAAATCATTCAAAGTCGCCTGTTACTTTGTAAGGCATCCAACCTTTCCATCAGTGAGCGAGTAACATTAATCGAGTTGGTGTTGGATAGCCTTCCAACATACTACTTCTACTTGTTTAAAGCACCGTGTCCCGTATGGAAAGAATACGAAAAAAAGTATTTTGAGGAGATTCGATGGGTAAAAACAAAATGGCATGGGTTAAATGGATGGATGTGACGGCACCGGTTAAGGCACGAGGACTTGGGTTGGGAAATGTGAGTGACTTCAATAAAAATCCTTTTAGCTAAATGGTTTTGGAGATTGAAGATGGAAAAAAAAAACAGACTTTGGAGACGTGTGGTGTAGGCCCTTCATCATAATCTGAGAAAATTTGAATTTTTACCACCAAAGTACGGGCGGGCTGGGTTTTGATCAAATACTATACGAGGTTACTTCACAAGGATACAAATTTAATTGGAATAATTGGGTACTAAAGAAGGGCAACTTTAGATAGAATTCCCACAAGGGTCGCCCAAACTAGAAGGGGTATACCTGTAGCCACAAAAGCTTGTCCCTTATGTATCTAAGCAAAGGAAACCACCGATCACTTATTCTTCGGGTGCTATGTTGACACGATCATTTGGCAACATATCACGAGTTGGTGTGCTACCCCTCATATTTTTGGGTTCTTCTACTCACATCTCCTTAAAGTACACAAATCCATGCCCGGGTAAGTCACTAACAAACAAGCAATTCATGCCTTAATTCTAATATCTTAATGGCCTTTTGGAAACTAACAAACGAAGTGATTTTCTCTTCGAAGGAAGGGCCTGTTTGACCACATCTGAATGATTAAGTGCTGAACCAGTAAGAGGTCTTAACCATTAAGTGCTGAACCAGTAAGAGGTCTGAACCATTAAGAGCGTGTATAATGTTTAACCATTTAGAGGCAAATGTCTGACCAATTCAGATTAGATGTCTTAACCATTCAGACTCTGTATAAATCTTAACCATTCAGAGGCAAATGTCTGAACCATTCAGACATTTGCTCATGAAACAAACAGTCTGAACCATTAACTGCTGAACCAGTAAGATGTCTGAACCATTAAGAGCCTCATTAAGAGGTAAACAAACAGCCCCGAAGTTAGCATCGCTAATCTGGTGGATGAAATTAAGATGTGAGGATTCTTCTGGGTGAAAAATAGGTCGAATATAGCGGCGTAATAGATTGGTCCAATTGGTTGTCTTTTGATTTGTAGAATTTTAGATCTTGTATGTAATCTTCTGTCTTGTATATTCCCTCTTTTTTTTAATAAAATTTGCCTAAAAAGTAATTTTTTATCCAACATGACTTAACTTTACTAGGCAATGAGACACAAAAGATAGCATTTTGAAATAAAGCATTTTATTCGAACCTTGCTAAAAAGCAAAATATAACATTCTAACGTTCTTAAGCAAATCAATCTGAACAGTTGCATGTTTCTTAATCATAAGATGATCACCCTTTTCGGGTCATTGACAATGTGACATTAACGAGTTTGGCCTTCTCTCTCGACATGCAAATCTTGATATTATTCGTGTACCTCTCAAATACCTCCTCAATGATCGACTTGCCAAAGTGACTCAAGATCAAAGGCTCCGCAACAGCTCTCATGCATTTTCCCATATTGTATCCTTGTGCATCCTCTTCTAATGAGTTAAGATTGTTGTCCGTGCAAGCATCCCAATCCACTTCAGAAACCTCAAGGCGATCAATTGCAAACGACCCTTCTTTCTCGACTTCATTATAGACTTCTTTAGGACTAGGAGTGTACTGTGGAATGTTAAATGAATCCAGTTTCTCTTCATCTATAAGTCCCTGCTTTCAAGAAGTAAACATTAGCTTTGAAATATTTTTAGTTTATTTCTCAAAAGAATGTAATGAAGCAATAATTGATATACCTCTGCAACCATATCGCTTAGAGATGTGGCTAAGAGGTCCCAGACATAACAACATTCTTTGGAACAAGGATCATCACTTTGCCTCCCTAGTATTGTCAAAACCATGCGCCCTCCGCTCACCATCTCCTCCTTACGACACTTGAGAAACGTCAAAAAATCTCTTTGAAATTGCTCATGGTAAGCTTTTATTACGCTAGGTGGGCTTGTCGTTGACATGTATATGTTCCCTTTGTTTGTATTAATCATTTTTGGAACCTGCTCAATAATAATTTATTCCAATATTAGTTTATTGTCACACATATGTGTGTGTGTGCGTGAGAGAGAGAGAGAGAGAGAGAGAGAACCAACCTGGGAAAGCCACATGAGACTATAGGAAGAGTAGACAAAATGAATGCTTTTGCTGAGAAAAAGCCTTGTATAGAATGATCCAGGAACACCAGAAACATAACATGGTGAAGAAGAGTTGGGCACCATTTGATTCGTAAGGTTCTTTTGAAATTTTGAAACCGAGAGAAAAATGGTGTTGAAATCATTATGTGGAAGGTCGTTCAAGTAGATCTGTATTTCGGGTGATTCATCGTTACCAAATTTCTGTCGGATCTTGTCAACTGACTTGACGAGCTCCGATGCCACTAGTAATGTGTTTGGTCCAGATGAACATCCAAGATCCGCCATGGTTAGGGTTTTGGGGAAGTTCATAGCAGAATAGAGATCGGCCAAAGCATCATCAATTATAGGTTTTGTCATTGATATAACCTTTCTCTGCCATACATCAATTGTAAACAAAAATTATGAATCTATTTCTGCAAGTATACACAATAATACAAACATACATATATACATATGCTGTATATTATGTATAGGGTGCTAAATATATACGCTAGCTTTAAAGGATCAGATAGGCCTTTCAAGAACATGCATGACAAATCATGAGTTTAATGAGCTACAGCACGTCACTCAAATAAATTATATAGGTTTTCTACACTTGTATATTTTACGAGGTTATATATATATGTAAAAGAAGCAAAGTACCTGTAGAAGAGAATTGTTAGAATAGCTATAATCTCCATCACCACCATTCATATGAAGCACCTGAGCGACGTCCATACCTTTCTCACACACACCACGAAACTACACAGTACTACTTTCTCACTCAGGCTACACCTTCGAATATGCCTCTTGAGTGTTGGCTACCTCTATTTATAGACATGTTGATGGTGAGACCCATATTTTCTACGTATCTTGCATTACGATATTTTTTTTTATAATTATAATAAAAAACGGTATATTCTTTTCATACTTCATAATGGTTGTTGAGAGCAATTAACTATTTATTTACTGTATTTTCGTTTGGTAATAATGAGGTGTCAGATGACTCAAAATTTAATTATGTGTTCATATTACTCTGTCGTCTCTATCATATATGCCAAAATTAGAAAAAATATGTCCACATGCTTTACTCCCTTAAAGTTTTGGATCATATAAGTTTGTACGATTAAAATATATGTTATAAAAAAAACATGCTTTGAATTTCAGACAAAAATGTGCCATATGGTGATAAATTATATTATATGTTTTAAGAACAGTCAAGCATTATTTATTTATTTAATTAATTAGGTCCGTGAAAATCATGATTGTGTTATTCATAATATATCTACAAAACAATTTGGTATTGAATAAAATCCTTCTAGGTGTTTGGTTTGTAAATATGTTTAAAAAATAAAAATAAAAATTATAAAAGCAAAATGACAAAATTACCGTTCTTGAAACCCATTTTCCTCTTCCCAAGCCATTCACTAATCATCTCCATCCATCCATCCATACTGGTAGACATCCCTAGTAAAATCCATTACTAGTGATAGAATCGAGCTCAATGATATGACGGACAATGATTGGGTGTGATAAGTGATTGAAAGTGTAGCACCCTACCCCATTAAGAAAAGATAAGAAGAAAAATATGTATTGAATCTTGAATTTCTATCTCTAGTTTCTATCTAGCATCTCATATATTTTCCTTGGCCAGTTGAAACCATATCATAAAAGCACTGAGTGGTTGAAAAAATTCCAATTCTAGTTTTATGCTGACGTACAAAACATGTTTTTAACTGAATTAATTCCAAAATTAACAAATTTTGTGACTAAACAACCTCTAAGTTTAAATCATTAATTAGTGTTAATGTGGTGTTAGCATATTTGGTAGAGACATTTGTTTCTTAGAGGAGATGTTTCAGATTCAAACTATAGAAAGAAGAGTATTTTCTATTATTTAGTGTAAAATAAAAGTAACATTTGGCGTTAAAAAATTAGTCAATTACTATATAATATGTAATTACAATAATAAGTGAACACACAAAGGATTTGCTAAGCTGAGGATGCCTCTTCCTACGCTTTTGTGGCTTCAAGGGCACAATCTTGGGTTCTTCAAGACCACATCCTTCGTGAATGTGAGGGTGGGCTGTTGAACTTTGATTACAAGGGTGCGTTGGGCAATCTGCATAGTTCTCTTCCTGATCTTGATCTTGGCGGTTTCTACTTTAAAGACACCGCCCCCATTAAAGCCCAGAAAATACTGGCGAATGCCTTATATGATGAAATCGTCAAGACAGTTGAAGAGAAGTTTGCCTTTTCCCCTCGGCAGCGAGCCGTGTTTTAGTGTTTACGAGTCCCCCCATGCTCAGGATTTCCTGTCTGTTGTTCCCATAGAAGGTTTAGGGCAATGTATGTCGGCTGTGGAATACCGGGCTATCTTCAAGTACCGGTTGATGATACCCCTTTTCCCGGTTGATGACCAGTGTCCTGTATGTCGGAAGTGTTGCTTGGATTCTTTTGGGGAGCATGCGGTCCATTGCAAAGAATTACCGGGCTTTAAATATCGATATGATTTAGTCCGAGATATGCTGTATGATGTCTTTAAGCGAGCAGGGATCTCGGCAAAAAAGGAAGCTCCGGTGCACTTCTTGACCGATCCGTTAGAAGGGAGATCTACCCTACGGCCCGCTGACATTCTTGTTTTTAGATGGGAGGGAGGGAAACACGCGTGTGTCGATTTGACAGGTGTGTCCCCCCTCATTGGGCTAAGGGACCACGCGTTTGTGGCAGGACAGGCGATAACAAAGGCAGAGGTGGACAAAGTAGCTAAACACGAAAAACTTGCAACGAGAATCAGCACGTGTTCGTCCCGTTTGCTTTCGATACCTTTGGCGCTCTCGCCCCTGACGCGGTGCGGTTCCTAAAGCGGGTTCAACAGGTGGTAAGCAGTAACACCGCACATGTTAAGGGGCATAATTTTGTGTTTAGCGGGGTAGGGTTTGCTATTCAAAATGGGGTAGCGGCGCAACTTGTTCCTCGCCTACCTGCCATTAGTTTGTAATATGTATTGAGCTTGTTCCTATTATAAAAAAAAAAACTAATTATATGTTCACTTTTAAAAAAAATTAATAATAATAATAAATATACTTAAAAGTATACATAATCATTTTTTTCTTTTAAAATAATCTAGTCAATTGAAATTCAAACTTATGAATAATATTCCTTGTATAATAAGTCATGTGATGGTGACTGGAGGGTAGTTAAGGATTCGTGTAACACGACGACCGGAGACCAACGTAAGACAATCAAACCACTTAACTCTGGATTTACTTGTTAAAAGTAATGACAGGATTTAATTTTTATTTTATTTTGAGTTCAGACGTAAACTTGCATACCTGAAATATATATTAAATTAAGTATTGCATGTGTATTATGTGGTGTATGTTTCTTCAATTATTTGTTTAGGACAAGCAGAAACATAGTATATGCATGTGGACCACCCACGTCACTTGGTATGAACACAAAAATTAATGTGTGATATTTGTTATTTACTTGAGACATTTATTTTATCTTTTTCGTCTTTCTTTAATACTTATTTTATATTAAATAAATAAATAATAATCTAATATTAAATCTTATCTTATTTTAAGTTTTGAATTAGATCCTCCTATCTTTCTAATAAAATATTATCTTAAATTATTAATTTAAGATATTTTTAAATAAAACTAATTATTTATCATGAAAACCAAACTTTGTACTAATATTACTTACTTTTATTTTTATTATTAAAAAGATTATTATATCGATTTTATTACATAATTTATAAATCGAATTATCAAAATTGTTACTGCAGAAAATTACATTTATTCAACACATATAATATACAAAGTTTTTAAAAATATATTTTTTTATTATTTAGTATATAAAAATAGATTTATTTAACCTGTACAATAGACGGAGTTTTTTTAACATATAACCTTTTTTTTATTATTTAGTATACTAAATTACATTTATTTAACCCGTGTAATACAATAAGTTTTTAAAGATACAATTTTTTTATTATTTAGTAAATAAAATTACATTTATTTAACTCGTACAAATTGTTTATAGGTTTGATGGGAGCTAAATGTTGGAAAATGAGTATACACGAAGAAATTTGGAGTGCGCAGGTAGAATGAGCGACCGAAAACTTAGTTTTGAAAAGGAGCCTCACCTGCACCACGCGGGGGAGCACATGAGAGTTGTCGTGTGTCGCGATGGCAACCTAAAGTCAAAAATTCAAAGTGATCGCATTGCGCCACGCGACGGGTGAAGAGGACCTCTCCGCGTATCGTGGGGAGGTCCGACGAGGAACTTTGTGTTTTTTACCTAATTAAGTGTATCGACTAAGGGATTCAACTGTTATCCTGTGTTTACGAATCCAACTATGAAAAGGCGACTTTCGGGTATTTTTTTACCAAAATCGTCTGATTCCTTCTTGTTTTCTCGTGCCGATATAGGATCTGAAGTTGTGATGACTACCATGCGCGGCTAAAATTCTTGTGACTTCCCTCAGATGAACGATTGTCAGGGTTTGCACAATTACTATGTTTTTCTAATTATTGTAACTGATACATCTTGATCACTCGTGTTGGATTTGATAAACTTTCTTTATATTTGAACTATTTCTCTTTTATCAAACGTATTGGTGGTTTCTTGCATCGTTAGTAGGTTGGTAATTCGTCGGATAGTTGGTATATCTTAATGGATCATTAGGTTGTACTGTTATTATTAAAAATTGTCCTTAATTATTATTGAAGTTCATTAATTCCGATGCCACATATGTCTAGTATTTAGATCGGTGAAACTAAATTTTGTGTTAAACTTACAATCGGGATTCCGAGTGGTGGTTACTTTTCTATTAATATGATACATTTTCTAAATCAACTTTCAAACTCTTTCAATCAAACAAACAAACCCCCAACTTAGTCGAATAGTTAACTAATAAGTTGAATTGAACACTGACCACAAATTCTCTGTAGATACGACCTTACTTACCTATACTATCTGAGGTATTGAAGTACAAATTACTTGTTTTTTATTAGCCCACCATAGCTACATAAGAAAGTCACATTTTAGATAGTTTACTATGAAAACACACATTGTAGTTACCTTTGGTTGGTAAGTTTTAAACCATTGTGCCACCAATTAACATTTTGGATAGTTTATGATATGGATTACGGGGCAAGTAGTTCGGGTTCTGTGAAACCGGGTCACTCCAACGGTTAGCTGCTGAATTGGGTTGAGTCTCGAGACCCGGCCCCGGGCCCATAACCATGCGACGTGAAGCAGCCATGCAAGCCCAACGTGCTCCAGCCCAAGTTTATGTTTATTTTCTGAATTTCAGTTTTTATCGTTCATTTTATTTGTTTCAGTTAATTAGGAACTTGTCAAAGTGTTTTCCTTATTTTAAGCCATACTAGTAGTGGAGGTATGGGTAGTTATTTCCTTTTTATGTAATTTCCTTTAAAGAGCACGTTGGAATGAAAGAAAGGGCAGTGAATTTAGAAAATTGATTGAGTCTCAAAAATGAGTCTTGAAATTTTGTGTCCTAGCTATCTTGATCGGCAATTCAAGAGGTGAACAAAGGATCCAGTAATCTTTGACGGTGGTGTAGTTGTAACCGGAAAAGAGCACCGTCGCCCGGCGATTATAATCGGAAGGTGCGTCTGTAACCGTTTGTATCGCTGTCCAAACCCTTTTTAAACCGATTACCAGGTGGTGCTCATATCATCTGGTATCAGAGCCTAATTCTGTTTCCGCTCATATTCACGTAACCTTACAGATCTACAAGATGGGAGATGAATACCGAACCCTCGAACAACAAGTTCAAGCATTGCAGGAGCAACTCCAAACCTTGACTCTAGCCATAAATTGTCGCCGGCGAACCACCTGTACGCCGCCCTGATTTTGACCCGATAATGAGTACCATTTAGAGGAATCGGATTATGAGAACGAAGGTGATAATCCGTTTGGAAGGCAACACTATAATGACATCAAGGTTGATATCCCAGAATTTGATGGAAAGCTAGATCCCGATGTGTTTGTTGATTGGCTTAGAATAGTGGAACAGGTTTTTGATTACAATCAAACTACTGAAGAGAAGAAACGTTAAGGTCGTGGCCATGAAACTGAGAAAATACGCCTCGACGTGGTGGGCGAATGTTTGTGAAAAACGAGAACGACAAGGCAAAGACAAAGTTCGAACATGGCAAAAGATGAAGAAGTTGTTGAGAGAGAAGTTCATGCCAACGTATTACCTTCAAGACAATTTCTCTCATTTGCACGTGTTGAAGCAGGGAAATAAGTCAGTGGAGGTTCACAGGAGTTTGAATATCTCCTGATGAAGTGTGGACTAGACGAAGAAGACCCCCAAACCTTAGTCCGGTACCTTGGTGGTCTTGAACCCCGTATTGCCCAGATTGTTGAATTACAACCTTACACCTCTCTAGCTGAATTAACCGTCCTGTCTCATCGGGTTGAAGTTCAACAAAAGACCCGAAACAAGTATGAACCCCAACGAACCACAACCTCTAAACCCACCCCTTCTCAAACCTACACTCCCACTTCCAAGACCTCCTTTTCTACTTCCTCCAAACCCCAACCTAGAACCGAAACCACCCCACCTCAAAACCGAGCACCTCGTAGATGTGTTCGATGCCAAGGCCTAGGGCATTATGCGTCTAAGTGTCCAAACACCCGGGTTGTTACCCTAGCCAAACTTGAAACGACCAAACCTCCTCGTTATGATGAAGAGCCTGTCGAGAATGAAGGCGATAGTACAGATGGAGTAATTGAACTTCAACTTGATGAGGGTGAGTGCTTGGTCATTAGACGCGCCCTTAATAGTTCTGCTGCTCAGAAGATTAATTCTCAACGTGAGTCTATCTTCCATACCTGTTGTACCGTCTTAAACAAAGTGTGTTCCCTCATAGTTGATGGCAGTAGCTGTACTATTGCTGCTTCTCAGACGATGGTCACAAAGCTTCATCTCACCACCACTCCTCATGTAACTCCTCGTAAAAATCATGCCCAATATAATAAAGACACGTGTCATGGACTTTAAACGTGTAACAGATTGATCTGGAGGGACTAAAATTGTCAAACAATGTAAATATGTAAGTATAAGGATCCAAAGTGTCAACATGCCTCTGATTGACCTCATACGACGTTCGTATTCTTTAATGAATAATTTGTCGAACATAGAAAGTCGTTTGTGTTTAAAATAAGGATTTTACAAAGCTTAAGGGTCAAACGTGTCAACATGTTAAACGTTACCTCTGAGTGACCTTTTAATGATCCCAAGGCTTTGTAATACTTCATTATGCTTCCATATATAATAAATAATGATTTCGTGGGGTTTCTACGCTCTTAAGAGACTTTTCGGGTCATCTTACAACTAACCAGGAGCTTAACGGAGTTAAAATATGACCCAAGGCCCTTAATAGTTAACTATGGGGGTCCTAAGTGCAATAAATGGAAGTTAAATAAAGTTAAAATGGACCAGGGACTGAAATTGCAAAGTTGCAAAACTTTTTACCGGATCAGAAGGTCCTCGCGACCCGCGTAGACTCTCTAAGAGTCTTACGCGGCCCGCGTGAGCAGTACCAGCAAACAAAAAATGCACAGCTGCATGTTCAGCCTGTTCCACCACCTTTGCATGCCTGAAATCGATACAAGGGACTGTGCCAATGGTTTTTCATGCACTAGGGACACCTGGAAACATCTGGGATCAATGTAGGGACATGTAGATTGATCATATGAATTGGAAATTTCTATATAAAGGCCCTTTGTTGCACTTGTTCATTTGCACATTTCAATTTCACTTCAAAACACTTTCTCTGGACCTTCCTGGAGTTCAAGAGAGTTTTCTTCTGTTCTAATCTCGTACTAAGAGTCCTTGTAAGCATTCTTAGCTTCTCTAGTTTAAGTTTTATTAGTTTAATGACCAAAAGTCAAAGTCAAAGCCATCGTAATTAAGCTTTGACTTAGTGATTAATCACTAATGGTCCAGCCATTATTCGAATTGAAAGTGGCTATGAGTTGGTAATTATGTAGGTAATAAACCCTTAAAAGGGCACCTACTGATTATCACTCTAACTTGGTCAATTGTCGGGTCAAACTTATTAATAAAAAGTCAGCAGAAGCAATTTTTACAAATAAATTCATAACTGATAATGCAGAGGTTATGGAACATGTTTTAACACTAAAACAACTTGGTAAATAATACAAGAACATGTTTAGGCACGTTCAACCCGACAATTCTGAGTTTAGGCTCGGTTCGCAACCGAAAGTCGCAAAAGTAGACTTTTGCTTTGACTTTCAGTTCTGACCCGATCTAGCTTGTTTTAGATATGCCTTAGGGTTCCTTTAGGACCACATTATAGGTTAGTATAACCCTATGAGGTTATACAACTTGGTTCCATAGAAATCCTAGTTCATTGCATGTTTCCGTTAAATGCTTAAAAGTTGACCAATGCCCTTTTGATATTAAAACGAGAGTTTTGAAAATGTGAGAGGACAAAAACCTTTATTACTGATATTTAAGTATGTCCTAAAAGTTTGACATCACATTATGGTCTAAAATAGAAGTTATGCGCGATATCGTAAAATGAAAGCTTTTTATTAATTAAACGACATTTTTGGCATAAAACCTATTTAAACCCAAATTTTGTCACCAAACTTGCCACCTACTGTTAAGATATAATATTTAGGGATTTTTGGAAATTTTTGTTAAATTTTAAACTGATCATAACATAGGGTTCTTGCATAGGCTCGGTAATTGACGGTTGTGCCCTTTTTGCTAATAAAATGAGTTTTACACATCCTTTACATATCAAACCTTTTTCTACTGATTTTATACATCAAATAAATTATTTTAAACAGTAAAGGCTGATCAAAATCTCAGGTTTCTTTAATTAACCCGAATATCATCAAATACCGACTTTTAGGCAATTTAGGCGCATAGTATAGTTTAAAACCATATTGAGCACCTAAGACTTAATACCTACTAATGTTATGAATAAATTTTTATACTTTAACATTAAGTGAAAATTTTAAACTCAGATTTCCAAATTTGACCCTTAAAGCATATATGAAATGACCAAAACGCCCCTTCGGTGCATAGTTTGGTCATAAAAGATAAATTTCACATATGTATGATATCTTACTGATATAACCCGTTAAAATAAGTATTTTTACTGATCATTTTAAACCATAAACTCGGATTACTATTTAACCTCTTTTATAAACTTTAAAATGACCAAAATACCCTTACGGGGCTTAATTTGATTTTAAATTCGTTTTGGGCATAATGAAAGATATCCAACTGATATCACAACATATTTTAAGCATATTAACTTGTGAAACCTGTATATGACTCTTTTGGTTACCCGTTATTCTTATTCGCGCTCGGTTCTGTTTATGTGACTAGTTTGCATAAATTAACCGAAATGGGTCAAACCTTATCATTTTCACTTCAAAATCCAGAATGTGTTTAGTATACCCATTTTATACAAGTCCTCATACTTGTCGAGTCTAAATCACATTCTAATCCGGTCTTCGCTTAATCGTGCGTTTTGAACCGTAAACCTTTCATTAAAACTAACCGGTCTAAGTTTAAACTTAAGTAACACCCGTTAGGAATCTAATAGGTTATTAAAAACCTTCGTTCCAGATCTAGGAGCCCAGTAAAAGCTATTTGCACTTACTGATTGTTATACGGCTGAGATTAAATTTATATTTTGCTCAGGTAAATACTTTTAACTTATTTTCCGTTATACGGGCTTGGGATACGGTATTATAATAATACCGCTTGGTCGGGTATGTAGTTATTTAAATCGGATTGTGATTAATACATTTACATAACCCGTTTTAATCTATTTTGTTTGATGCAATGCCTTTGGGGGGTTAATGACCATGTCCTGGATATCCTCGGCTCATTTATTAGAAATGGCCATGGCTTAAGCACGGGGTGTAGGCATACACCTGACAGTTGCGTATGTATAAACGGTATCTCACTCTCTTGTGGGCGTATACTTGTGGCGTGTCATTTAATCTTATCCGACTCTTCTAACTGGGTCCTGAATGGACGACAAACATGTAAAACTGTATACAAGATTATTTTAAATAATTGTCCCAAGTTATAAAAGAATATTTGTGCCTTGTGCACTTAAATCAATTTTCTTAAATATTTTCAAAAGAGTCAGTTAATTGTATTTACCAGTGTAAACTGACGTATTTTCAAAAGGTTAAGTGCAGATACTAAGCGTAATGGGCTGGAACTCCTAAGTGATTAAATAAAGAGTCTTGCAAGCTTTTATCACTTTAAGTCTGTTGAACAATACTTCTTTTGTTTTGATCCACCTGTGGATCTATTTTACAATCCGTTGTGTAATATTTAATGTTACTTTCAATTCGGTTTGTATAAATTTACTTTAGACTTTTGCTGTGCATTTAAACTGTGATTATTGACTATGATGATATCAAATACGTCACGATACTCCCCACCGGTAATACGTGGAAATATCGGGGTGTGACAGGTTGGTATCAGAGCCAACATTGAGTGAATTAAACACTAGCCTTTTGTGTTTAATCTCAATGACACAGTTTGCACATTCCTCGACTTCCGAGTCTAGTCAACTGACTTAGGACTAATCCTAATCTTATTGTTTTTCTTTTGTTTGGTTTCCTTTGTTTGTTTTGGCAGGTCCAAACGACAACGCCGCCACGATTCAGAGGAAGAGGTGGATGAGGCAAGGCGCCAATCACAGCTCCTAATGACCACAAGGCCGGGCCATCACACCGGCGAACTCCTTCAGCAACTTTAAGCTCAAGTCCCCACGAGGATTGGAGGACTTACCTGGAGCCGTCGAGGCGTTCAGTCTCTCTCAGTTCCTCACCATCATACCACGACTCATTCGGGCTCCACCAGAACAACGAGTCCGACAACTCCCATCACTCCTTCATCCCGTTGCAGCGATCGAGATCACATCGGGCTTTCCAAGACCCAACCCCATACTTTCAGAGACGGTTCAACCCGGCAAACGTGAGTGAAGAACCAATGGGACATAACCCATTGGGACCAGAAGACCATTTTCCTGAAGCCCATGATATGGGTATGGACGAGGATCCAGATCCAGATCCAGATCCAGAACCTGCCGAGACGCCAACTGGGACGCCGACGCATCCCATCGAGATTTTTGACGGATCATCTTTTCATGGTTCGCCATACCGCGGCCCAGACAGTTTCCAAGAAAGGTGGGCCACACACCACTGGTAGTTTACTCCCCCTTTCAACCCACCTCAACAGCAGCAGCAGGATCCCTCTGAGGATTCGCGTTTCCAGGCGGTTACGCCACCGCCACCGCTAGAGCAGCAGCTGCCTCCAGAACCACCGAGGCGAAGAAGATCAGGTGCACGGATGTCCGTACGAAGAGGGGATTTTCACTTCAGCACCCCTCAACACTCTAGTGGCAGCCACTACCCTCCACTATATGAAGACCCGCAAATGGGTGGGCCTTCAAACCCAGTTTCAGAAGTCGAATCAGCTCCGGTCGCACCCCCACCAATGGGTTATGATAACCCAATTCCTTCATACGCCGGTGCAGCGGCATATAACCCATTTGAGCAGCCAGCCTACCCGGGGTAAAACTATTACAATGCCCCTGCCGTTGACCCATACCTCAAGGCGGCCAACTACAATGCTCTTCACCCTGAAGGGCCCTTTGCAGCTTCATACCAAACTGAGTACCCAGCCAATGGGTATTAATACCCGCCACCTCCTCAACCTCCGCAGCAGCAGCCGCCGCATATCCAACCACCGCAGCAGCAGGAAATCCTTCATAGGTTGAACCAGGTGGAACGGGAGGTGCAAGAGGAGCATAGAAGCCGCCGGGGTCTGCTTAAGGGCTTGGCGAATCTGATCAAGGGGAAGAAGAAGATGGATTTTTGAAAAGTCCTTATTTAATTGTGTTGTAATTTTTATTTTCAATCAAGTCCCTGCGTGGACATTTTATTTATGTACTTGGTTCCTGCGTGGACTTGTTTTCTATTTCTGTCCCTGCGAGGACAATGTTATTTGTTTAAAAGTCCCGTTTAGGGCAAATATGTACTTCACCCTATTTATTTATGGAAGGTTTTATTTTAAATTTCATTCCTTTTTAATTAATCTACCAATAAATATTAAAAGAAAATCTTGAAGGTATAACCTAGCCTATATGTCATTTTAGACATGGCCCAGATGGTAAAACCTTTTTAAGATTCAAATCCTTGTTAACATCTGAAAACATGTTAGCACTCCTGGCAAATGTGATTCGATAAAATCACACAAGTCATCCTTATATTGGACTCTTCCAATTCCTTTCTCCATTTTAATTTAAACATCCATTAGTGATGAAGTGCCTATGGGCCATAATAATTGTCAATAAGACAAAAGACAGTTGTAGTCTACGACTCCCTGTTAAGAAAAGGTAATGAACTATGTTCAAACCTTAAGGCCCGATCTTACGAGATCAAGGCTTATGAGTTAAAATGTCCTTGTGACTAGGCCTTTTGTGCCACTCTAATATCTTTAATGAGTTTTAACTAGGGATAAATTGTAATAAAAACCCTAAATGAATACAACTAAATAAAATAACCAATATGGTTTGTATTTACCATGGTTAATGAATTGTCGAAATGACAATACCATAACAAGACTTCTGAATAAATTATTGTCATCTAACAGTCACCGGAGAGAGAATAATAATACCACCTGAATTAATGTAGCTGGTGCAGACTTTCAAGCATTAATAGACAATGTCGTTACTAGAGCTCTTGACAGACAGTTCAAGGAATCAAGTGGTACACGCTCTAAGACTCAATATGTGGCTCATAGTAAGCCCCCTTCTAAAACACATGAGTCAAAGAAGGACGATGCTCGTCACTCGTCGAATCAGCAAAGTATCCCGTCTAAGAATATTGTGCTCAATCAAAAGCCACGAGATAAGACCTGTTCTTATAAGTATTTTGTCTCCTGCAAACCCAGAGACTTCACAGGGGATAAAGGAGCCATTGATTGTATGACGTGGCTGGATGAGATGGATATGGTGGTTGATATTAGCGGTTGTGCCGAACAAGACATTATGAAGTTTGTTTCACAATCTTTTAAGGGCAAAGCTTTAGCTTGGTGGAGGTCCCTAATCCAAGCTATAGGAAAGATCCCACTTTACAACACGTCTTGGGATCAGTTTGTGACGTTGATCAAGGATAATTTCTGTCCTCAGCATGAGGTGGAAAGGATTGAGACTGACTTCTTGACCTTGGTCATGAAGAATTTAGATTGTCAGGTATACCTTACCAGTTTCAACACCATGTATAGATTGGTTCCTTACTTGGTCACACCGGAACTGAAACGTATAGTTGTTTTATTAGAGGTCTAGCTCCAGAGATTAAAGCAAGCATAAAAGCATCCAGACCCACCACATTCAGGTCAGTGGTTGATTTGTCATTATCTCTTATCTCGATGCGGTTAGGCAGAGATCGCTTAAGAATTCCGAAGAAGGAAAGAGGAAACGTGAGGAGGAGAACTCACGCCGTTCTGATAAGAAACATAAAGGGAACTCAGATCACAAGAAGAGTTCGGGACTCAAAAAGGATAGCCAGCAGTCGGGTGAGAAACCCAAATGTAAAACATGTCAGAAGCATCACTTTGGAAAGTGCATATTGGAATCGAAATCGCAGTCGCAATCGAAGACTTTTGGATGTGGGATCTGCAAGTCCAAGGAGCATAAGACCTTGGATTGCAAGAAGTTGAAAGATGCAACCTGTTATGGTTGCAACGAGAAGGGGCATATCAAGACCAACTGCCCAAAGTTTGCAAAGAAGCCTGAAGAGGCTAAGAAGACCAATGCAAGGGTCTTCCAGATGAACACACAGGAAGCGGTTGAGAACGATAATGTGATAACAGGTACCTTTCTAATCAAGGATGTTTATGTTAGAGTATTTTTTGATTCAGGTGCAGACAAGTCTTTTGTGGATAATAAATTTTGTAAGTTATTAAATCTGCCTGTTAAGACTCTAAGCATAAAGTATGAAGTAGAATTGGCTGACGGTACTATAGAGACTGCCTCAACTGTATTAGATGGGTGCTTTATATCCATTAGGAATCATTCTTTTCCGTTGTCCTTGCTTCCGTTGAAACTAGCAGGATTCGACATAGTAATAGGCATGGATTGGTTATCTCATAACCAAGCCCAGGTCGTATGTGACAAGAAGCAAGTAGTGATCAAGACTCCCTATGGTGAGCCGTTAACAATACAAGGAGATACTCAGTACGGGTTACCTAAGCAAGTGTCTTTGCTTAAGGCGTCGAGGTGTATGAAGAAAGGTTGTGTCATTTATATGGCACAGGTAACCATTGATGAACCAAAACCTCAGATTGAAGACATTCCTGTTATTTCTGAATATCCAGAGGTATTCCCTGAAGAACTACCTGGTTTACCCCCAGATAGGCAAGTGGAGTTCAGAATCGATATCATGCCTGGAGCTGCACCAATTGCAAGAGCACCTTATCGGTTGGCACCGACTGAGATGAAAGAGTTAAGAACTCAGTTGGATGATTTATTGATAAAGGGATTTATTCGACCTAGATCCTCCCCTTGGGGAGCACCGATTCTGTTTGTGAAAAAGAAGGATGGCTCGATGCGTCTATGCATCGATTATCGCGAGCTGAATAAAGTGACAATCAAGAACAGGTATCCGTTACCCAGGATCGACGATCTGTTCGATCAACTGCAAGGGACAAGTTATTTCTCCAAGATTGATTTAAGGTCAGGTTACCATCAACTGAAGGTCAGAGACAAAGATGTGCATAAGACTGCATTCAGAACTCAATACGGTCACTACGAGTTCTTAGTGATGCCTTTTGGGCTCACTAATGCACCTGCAGCGTTCATGGATCTCATGAATCGCGTTTGCAAACCAAACTTAGACAAATTTGTCATTGTCTTCATTGATGACTGTAAAACCTCGAAAATTTATGTCCAATAATGTATCGACACGTGTCATGGACTTTAAAACGTGTAAAGAATTACTAAGAGGGACTAAAGTTGACAAACAAGGAATCTATGTGTGTAAAAGGGTTCAAAATGTCAACAATGGATAAATGTACCTTTAAATAACCCTACACGATGTTTATACCCTTAAACGAATGAATCATGGATCATACGAAGCTAATTGTGAAAGAAAGTGAGAGATTACAAACTACAGGGGTTAAATGTGTCAACATGTTTAAAGGACACCTCTGAGTGACCTTTTAGCGAACCCGGAAGCTTTGTAACGATAAATTATACTCACTAGAATAAGTGATAAAAATTTCACAAGGTTTCGATAAAGTATGAGAAAGTGATGATAATATTCGTATACGGGGGTTAAAAGCGTCAACGTTGAAATTCAAGGCTTTACGGGTGATCATAAAGTTAACCAACGACTTAACAATGTTTAATTATGTCTTGGAGCCCTTAAAAGTAAAGTTAGAGGACCAAAAGTGCAAGAAATAAACTTAAAACCACGTTTGAAAGGACCAGGGGCTGAAATGTAAATAGCTGAAACTTGTGTGGCTAGTGACTGAGGTGCTGGCGTAGCGCCACCAACAACCCCCTCTGCCGTCGCGCTACGCGACGGCCTTAGCGGATCAGAATTCATGTACAGGTGCGAGTTCAGCAAGTTTAACCGAGTTAGAAACCTTGTATTCGATTCAAGGGGCTTGTTTGATGGTATTTCCATGCCTAGGGACACCTGGAAGTGATCAAGGAACATCTATAGGCTATTGTGGCATGATCTTGATGAATTAAACTCACTATATAAGAACCCATTGTTGCAACACTTTGGCATACACTTTGAAAACCATTCAAACTCAATTTCTGGAGATTCCTGGAGCTCAAGGCCACTTCCCAAGCATCCTTAGTCGTGCATAGGACTTCAGTAAGTGTCCCTAACCTTTCTTAATTAAGTTTTAATTAGTTTATTAGCTTAAAGTCAAACCGTCATAATTAAGATTTGACTTTATCATTAATCTTAATTTGTCCAGTCAAATTTCAAATTGAAAGTACCTATGAGTTGGTAATTATGTGGGTAATAAACCCTTAAAAGGGCACCCTCTGATTCCCACTCTAACTAGGTCAATTGTCGGGTCAAAGTTAATTTTAAAAAGTCAACAGAAAGCTAATTTTCGCATAAACACATAATTAACGATGTAGAAGCTATGAAACCTGTTTTATCACTCATATAACTTGGTAATCAATGTAAGAACCTGTCTAAACATGTTCAACCCGACAATTTTCAATTTAAGCTCGGTTCGGAGCCGAAAGTCGCAAAAGTAGACTTTTGCTTTGACTTTCAGTTCTGACCCATTAGAGCATAGTTTAGGAATGCCTTAGAGCTTTCTTTAGGACCAAGTTACCTATAAGTATAACCCTCTGAGATTATACAACTTGGTTCATTAGTTATCCGATTCATATGCATATTTCCGTTAAACGCTTAAATGTTGACTATTATGCCCATATGACCTTAAAATGTGATTTTTGAAAAAGTAAAAGAATAGAAACCTTAGTTACTGATTTATAAAGTTGTCCCTAAAATTTGATATCAGTTTGAGGTCTAGATTAGGAGTTATGCTCATTAGCGTAAATGAAAAGCTTTTTGTTAATTAAACGGCATAATTAGCGTATAGCCTATCTAAATCCAGTTTTTGATACCAAAATTTTTACCTACTGATATAAAATAATATTTTGGGATTTTTGGAGATTTTTATTTATTTTTAGGCTAAGCATAACATAGAGATCTAAGCTTGATCCGGTAATTGTCGGTTTTGCCCTTTAGGGCTATAAAATGAGTTTTACCAATCCTTTTGATACCAAACCTTTTTCTACTGATCCAATATGATAGATAGAATATTTTAAAGCCTTCCAGGATAATAAAAATATCAGCTTTTATTATAAAACCCGAAAATCGCTTAAAATCGCCTTTGTACGCGTTTTAAGCACATAGTATGTATTAAAACCATTTTAGATATATAAGACTTGATACCTACTGATGTTTTAAATAATTTTTTATACTTTAGCAGTAAGAAAAAGTTTTAAACTCAGAATTCCAGATTCGACCTTTAAACCTTAGGTGAAATTACCAAAATGCCCCTTCGGTGCATAGTATGGTTAGAAATGATAAATTTCACACATAGGTTATACCCTACTGATATAACTTAGTAAATTATATATTTTTACTGATTACATCAGACCCAAAACTCAGATTTATATTTAAACTCTTTTATAACCTTTAAAATGACCAAAATACCCCTACGGGGCGTAATTTGAGTTTAAATCCGTTTTGGGCATAATAGAAGATATCTTACTGATGTCACAACATATTTTAGGCATATTAACTTAGGAAACTTGTATATGACTCATATCGTTACCCGTTACGCACTTTTCGCGTTCGGATCGGCTTATGTAACTATTTTGCATAATTTAGCCGAAACGGGTCAAACCATATCGTTTTCATCTCAAAATCCAGAATGTGTTTAAGTTACCCATATTAAACAAGCATACAAGCTTGCCGGGTCAAAACCACATTCTAAACCGGTCTTCGCCTTATTTTGTGTTTGAACCGTATCTTCCTTTTGAAAACTAACCGGTCTAAGTCTAAGCTTAATTAAAGTCCCGTTAGGATTCTAATAGGTTATTAAAAACCTTCGTTCCAGATTAGGAGCCCAGTAAAAGCTACGTGCACTTGCTGTTTTTGATTTATACATTGCTCAGGTAAATACTCTTAACTTATTTTCCCTATACGGGCTTGGGATACGGTATTATAATAATACCGCTTGGTCGGGTATATAGTCATTTAAATCGGATGTGATTAATGTATTTACATAACTCGTTTTATTCTGTATTATTTGGTGTATGGCCTTTGGGGGTTAAATGACCATGTCCCGGATATCCTTGGCATCATTCAAAGAAATGGCCACGACCTAAGCACGGGGTGTAGGCGTACACCTGACAGTTGCATATGTAAAAACTGGTAGTCCACTTAAAGGAATCAACCTTGTGGGTATTATACTTGTGGCGTGTCAGTTAATCTAGACCGGCCCTACAAACCGGCCCTAATGGACGACATATAAGTAAAACTGTATACAAGATTATTTTTGAATAATTGTCCCAAGTTATAAAAGATATTTTTGCCTAAGTGCATTCAAATCAATTTTTAAACATTTTTCAAAATGAGTCAGTTAAGTTGTATTTACCAGTGTAAACTGACGTATTTTCCAAAAAGGCTAAGTGCAGGTACTATACGTAATAGGCTGGCTACTCCAGGCATCAATAATCAAGTCTCGCAAGCTCTAGATGTTAAAGTCTGTTGAACAATTTCCTTTTTCTTTCGATCCGCCTGTGGATCTGTTTCAACTATTTTGTGATACTTAATATTACAATTTATTCAGTTGAAATGAATCTATCTTTTGCTTCCGCTGTGCATTTAAATTTGTGTTTGTTTGACTATGACGATATCAACTACGTTACGATACTCCCCACCGGGCCCACCGGTAAAACGTGGAAATTCAGGGTGTGACAATCACATTCTTATTTACTCGAAAATCAAGCCGATCATGAAAGACATCTCAGATGTATCCTTAAGCTACTACAGCATGAAAAGCTCTACACCAAGTTTTCAAAGTGTGAGTTTTGGCTTCGTGAAGTCCAATTTCTTGGACATGTGGTGAGTGAGCGTGGTATCCAGGTGGATCCCGCTAAGATTGAAGCGATCATGAATTGGCAAGAGCCTAAGACTCCTACAGAGATACGCAGCTTCTTGGGTCTAGCAGGTTATTACAGGAGTTTCATTGAAAAATTTTCGAGAATTGTTGCACCCCTAACTTCATTGATTCGCAAGAATGTAAAGTTCAATTGGGGTCCCAAGCAACAAGAATCCTTTGATATTCTTAAGCAAAAGTTACAATGCACCTGTGTTGACATTGCCAGAAGGAATTGAGGAATTTGTGGTTTATTGTGACGCATCACACACAGGTGTGGGATGTGTGCTTATGCAGAAGGGTAAAGTTATTGCATATGCTTCCCAACAATTAAAAGTGCACGAGAAGAATTACACCACCCATGATTTGGAATTGGGTGCCGTTGTATTTGCACTGAAGCTTTGGAGGCGTTAACTTTATGGAACAAAGTGTGTGATCTATTCTGATCATAAGAGCCTTCAACATCTGTTTAATCAGAAGGATCTTAACATGAGACAGCGTCGATGGATGGAGACACTGAATGATTATGATTGCGAAATCCGCTATCACCCTGGCAAGGCAAATGTAGTTGCTGATGCCTTGAGCAGGAAGGAAAGGGTTAAGCCTATTAGAATCAATGCCAAGAGCATTGAGTTGAAGAACAGCTTGAATGAAAGGTTGTTAGCCGCTCAAAAGGAAGCTGTATTATAAGCTAACTATCTGAATGAGAAGTTAGGCGTAACTGCTGAGCTATTGTCGTATGGCAAGGATGGAATCCTAAGATTGAATGGTAGAATATGGGTTCCAATTTATGGAGGACTTCGAGATGTGATTCTTCAAGAAGCTCATAGCTCCAAATATTCAGTTCATCCTGGCAGCGATAAGACGTACCAGGATTTAAGAGCAAATTATTGGTGGATAGGTTTGAAGAAATCTATAGCCACTTATGTGGCTAAATGCTTGACATGTGCACAGGTTAAGGCCGAACATCAAAAGCCGTCAGGTTTGCTACAACAGCCTGAACTTCCCACTTGGAAATGGGAAATGGTAACAATGGATTTTATCACTAAGTTACCAAAGACGAAACGTGGGAATGATACTATTTGGGTTATAGTCGATAGATTGACCAAGTCAGCCCACTTCTTGTCGATTAAAGAAACTCACAGCTCCGATAAGCTAGCGCAGCTGTATGTGGATGAGATTGTATCTCTCCACGGAGTGCCAGTATCCATTATCTTTGATAGGGATACAAGATACACATCGCATTTTTGGAAAAGCTTTCAACAATCTTTAGGCACTCGATTAAATTTTAGCACTGCATATCATCCTCAAACGGATGGGCAAAGCAAACGCACAATTCAAACGCCGGAGGATATGCTACGAGCTTATGTTATAGACTTGGGTGGAAGTTGGGATAACCATCTTCCGTTGATTGAATTTTCGTACAATAATAGCTATCATTCGAGTATTCAAGCAGCACCTTTCGAAGCCTTATACGGAAGAAAGTGTAGAACGCTAGTTTGTTGGGCGGAAGTGGGAGATGTCCAACTGTCAGGACCTGATATAGTCCTGGATACGACGGATAAGATCGTGCAGATCCATGATCGTCTCAAGGCTGCCAGGGATAGGCAGAAAAGCTACGTGGATAAAAGGCGTAAACCTCTGAAATTCGAGGTAGGTGATAAAGTGTTACTCAAGGTATCACCCTGGAAAGGGGTGATGCGGTTTGGCAAGAAGAGCAAGCTAAGCCCAAGATACATAGGACCATTCGAGATCATCGAATGTGTCGGAACCGTAGCTTACAAGCTAAATCTGCCAGAAGAGCTTAGTGGAATTCATAATGTATTCCACATCTGCAACTTAAAGAAATGTCTAGCCGATGAATCGCTAGCAATGTCGCATAAGGACGAGCAGATAGATGAAAGCTTGAAATCTGTTGAAAAACCTTTGTCGATCGAGGATCGACAGGTCAAGAAACTTTGAAAGAAGCATGTGTCGATTGTAAAGGTAAAATGGGATGCCCGAAGAGGCCCAGAATACACGTAGGAGGTTGAATCCACAATGAATCAGAAGTACCCTCATTTATTTCAGTAAATCTCAAGGCCGGGATTTCTTTTAAGGGGGTGAGGATGTAAGACCTCGTAAAAATCATGCCCAATATAATAAAGACAAGTGTCATGGACTTTAAACGTGTAACGGGTTGATCTGGAGGGACTAAAATTGTCAAACAATGTCAATATGTAAGTATAAGGATCCAAAGTGTCAACATGCCTCTGATTGACCTCATACGATGTTCGTATTCTTTAATGAATAATTTGTCGAACATAAAAAGTCGTTTGTGTTTAAAATAAGGATTTTACAAAGCTTAAGGGTCAAACGTGTCAACATGTTAAACGTGACCTCTGAGTGACCTTTTAATGATCCCAAGGCTTTGTAATACTTCATTATGCTTCCATATATAATAAATATTGATTTCGTGGAGTTTCTACGCTCTTAAGAGACTTTTAGGGTGATTTTACAACTAACCGGGAGCTTAACGGAGTTAAAATATGACCCAAGGCCCTTAATAGTTAAATATGGGGGGTCCTAAGTGCAATAAATGGAAGTTAAATAAAGTTAAAATGGATCAGGGACTGAAATTGCAAAGCTGCAAAACTTTTTACCGGATTAGAAGGTCCTCGCGGCCCGCGTAGACTCTCTAAGAGTCTTACGCGGCCGCGTGAGCAGTACCAGCAAACAAAAAATGCACAGCTGCATGTTCATACTGTTCCACCACCTTTGCATGCCTGAAATCGATACTAGGGACTGTGCCAATGGTTTTCCATGCACTAGGGACACCTGGAAACATTCGGGATCAATGTAGGGACATGTGGATTGATCATATGAATTTGAAATTTCTATATAAAGGACCTTTGTTGCACTTGTTCATTTGCACATTTCAATTTCACTTCAAAACACTTTCTCTGGAGCTTCCCGGAGTTCAAGAGCGTTTTCTTCTGTTCTAATCTCGTACTAAGAGTCCTTGTAAGCATTCTTAGCTTCTCTAGTTTAAGTTTTATTAGTTTAATGACCAAAACTCAAAGCCATTGTAATTAAGCTTTGACTTAGTGATTAATCACTAATGGTCCAGCCATTATTGAAATTGAAAGTGGCTATGAGTTGATAATTATGTAGGTAATAAACCCTTAAAAGGGCACCTACTGATTATCAATCTAACTTGGTCAATTGTAGGGTTAAACTTATTAATAAAAAGTCAACAGAAGCAATTTTTACAAATAAATTCATAACTGATAATGCAGATGTTATGGAATATGTTTTAACACTAAAATAACTTGGTAAATAATATAAGAACATGTTTAGACATGTTCAACCCGACAATTCTGAGTTTATGCTCGGTTCGCAACCGAAAGTCGCAAAAGTAAACTTTTGCTTTGACTTTCAGTTCTGACCGGATTTAGCTTGTTTTAGATATGCCTTAGGGTTCCTTTAGGACCACATTATAGGTTAGTATAACCCTCTGAGGTTATACAACTTGGTTCCATAGAAATCCTAGTTCATTGCATGTTTCCGTTAAATGCTAAAAAGTTGACCATTATGCCCTTTTGATATTAAAACGAGACTTTTGAAAATGTGAGAGGACAAAAACCTTTATTACTGATATTTAAGTATGTCCTAAAAGTTTGACATCAGATTATGGTCTAAAATAGAAGTTATGCGCGATATCGTAAAATGAAAGCTTTTTATTAATTAAATGGCATTTTTGGCATAAAACATATTTTACTCCAAATTTTGTCACCAAACTTACCATCTACTATTAAGATATAATATTTAGGGATTTTTGGAAATTTTTGTTAAATTTTAAACTGATCATAACATAGTGTTCTTGCATAGGCTCGGTAATTGACGTTATGCCCTTTTTGCTAATAAAATGAGTTTTACACATCCTTTACATATCAAACTTTTTTCTACTGATTTTATACATCAAATAAATTATTTTAAACAATAAAGGCTAATCAAAATCTCAGGTTTCTTTAATTAACCCGAATATCATCAAATACCGACTTTTATGCGATTTAGGCGCATAGTATGGTTTAAAACCATATTGAGCACCTAAGACTTAATACCTACTGATGTTATGAATAAATTTTTATATTTTAACAGTAAGTGAAAATTTTAAACTCAGATTTCCAAATTTGACCCTTAAAGCATATATGAAATGACCAAAACGCCCCTTCGGTGCATAGTTTGGTCATAAAAGATAAATTTCACATATGTATGATATCTTACTGATATAACCCGTTAAAATAAGTATTTTTAATGATTATTTTAGACCATAAACTCAGATTACTATTTAACCTCTTTTATTAACTTTAAAATGACCAAAATACCCTTACGGGGCTTAATTTGATTTTAAATTCGTTTTGGGCATAATGAAAGATATCCTACTGATATCACAACATATTTTAAGCATATTAACTTGTGAAACCTGTATATGACTCTTTTGGTTACCCGTTATGCTTATTCGAGCTCGGTTCGGTTTATGTGACTAGTTTGCATAAATTAACCGAAACGGATCACACCTTATCATTTTCACTTCAAAATCCAGAATGTGTTTAGTATACCCATTTTATACAAGTCTTCATACTTGTCGGGTCTAAATCACATTCTAATCCGGTCTTCGCTTAATCGTGCGTTTTGAACCATAAACCTTTCATTAAAACTAACCGGTCTAAGTTTAAACTTAAGTAAGACCCGTTAGGACTCTAATAGGTTATTAAAAATCTTCACTCCAGATCTAGGAGCCCAGTAAAAGCTATTTGCACTTGTTGATTGCTATACGGCTGAGATTAAATTTATATTTTGCTCAGATAAATACTTTTAACTTATTTTCCGTTATACGGGCTTGGGATACGGTATTATAATAATACCGCTTGGTCTGGTATGTAGTTATTTAAATCGGATTGTGATTAATACATTTACATAACCCGTTTTAATCTGTTTTGTTTGATGCAATGCCTTCGGGGGGTTAATGACCATGTCCTGGATATCCTCGGCTCATTTATTAGAAATGGCCACGGCTTAAGCACGGGGTGTAGGCATACACCTGACAGTTACGTATGTATATACGGTATCTCACTCTCTTGTGGGCGTATACTTGTGGCGTGTCAATTAATCTTATCCAGCTCTTCTAACCGGGTCCTGAATTGACGACAAACATGTAAAACTGTATACAAGATTATTTTAAATAATTGTCCCAAGTTATAAAAGAATATTTGTGCTTTGTTCAGTTAAATCAATTTTCTTAAATATTTTCAAAAGAGTCAGTTAATTGTATTTACCAGTGTAGACTGACGTATTTTCAAAAGGTTAAGTGCAGGTACTAAGCGTAATGGGCTGGAACTCCTAGGTGATTAAATAAAGAGTCTGCAAGCTTTTATCACTTTAAGTCTGTTGAACAATACTTCTTTTGTTTTGATCCGCTTGTGGATCTATTTTACAATCCGTTGTGTAATATTTAATGTTACTTTCAATTCGGTTTGTATAAATTTACTTTAGACTTCCGCTGTGCATTTAAACTTTGATTATTGACTATGATGATATCAACTACGTAACGATACTCCCCACCATGCCCACCGGTAATACGTGGAAATATCGGGGTGTGACACCTCATCCATCACCTTACAACATACAATGGCTCAACCATGGGAAAGGCATTCAAGTAACTCATTAGGTTCTTATTTCTTTTAGTATTGGTAAACAATATCTTGATGATGTTTTGTGTGATATCATTCCCATGGATGCTTGTCACATCCTACTTGGTAGGCCATGGCAGTTTGATAGAAAAGTGGTGCATGATGGGTTCAAAAACACATATTCCTTTACCAAAGATGACAAGCAAATCACTTTATTACCATTAATCCCAGATCCTGATCCATCACTTGCTATTGCGTCTCTGGGGTTCTCCTTAAGGCTGAATTACGGGAGTATAAGGCTGTGAAAGAATTCATTTTAATGGGAATTGAAGCAGAGCCTGAACCGACTACAATACACCCTTTGGCCCAGGTGCTACTGGACCGATTTTCTAAGGTTTTTCCCAAAGAAATCCCCCCAGGTCTTCCTCCAATTCGACAGATTCAACACAAAATTGACTTTATTCCAGGGTCTGTGTTACCAAACAAACCAGCCTACAGGGCTAACCCACAAGAATCCACCGAGATTCGCAAACAGGTTGAGGAATTATTGGCTAAAGGGTTGATCCGCGAATCTCTCAGCCCTTGTGCTGTACCGACTCTACTGGTACCAAAGAAGAATGGTGAATGGCGAATGTGTGTCGATAGTCGGGCCATCAACAAAATTACGATTAAGTATCGGTTTCCGATACCACGTTTAAACGACCTCTTAGATAAACTGTACGGGACTGCTGTGTTTTCTAAGATCGATTTACGAAGTGGTTATCACCAAATTCGTATTTATGAAGGCGGCGAGTGGAAGACGGCATTTAACACGAAAGAAGGGTTATATGAATGGATGGTTATGTCGTTTAGCCTGTCCAACGCGCCGAGTACGTTTATGAGGCTGATGAATCAGACCATGCGACCTTTTCTGGGGTGTTTTGTTGTAGTGTACTTCGATGACATTTTAATCTACAGCAAGAATCAAGAAGAACATGGTGATCACCTCCAACAAGTATTTAGAGTACTGAATGATGAGAAACTTTATGGGAATCAAGCTAAGTGCCAATTTTTTTCTCCAAAAGTGGTGTTTCTGGGGTATATTGTTTCAACTGAGGGCATTGCAGTAAATGAAAGAAAGGTCCAGGCTGTGAGAGAATGGCCCACTCCGTCCACACTACAACACGTTCGTAATTTCCACGGCCTCGCTTCGTTTTATCGCAGGTTCATTAAAGATTTCAGTACCATTGTGTCACCTTTAACTGATTTACTTAAGCATAAAACTTTTAATTAGATTGAGCAAGCACAAGTATCTTTTGATGAAATTAAGAAACGTTTGACTACCACTCCCGTGCTTGCTTTACTAAATTTTGATGAGGTGTTCGAAGTCGAATGTGACGCCTCCGGGGTGGGAATTGGTGCCGTTTTGACTCAACTGGGTTGTCCGGTAGCGTACTTTAGTGAGAAACTGAATGACGCAAAACGCCGGAACTCGACCTATGATAAGGAATTTTATGCTATAATTCGAGCGCTGGTTCATTGGCACCATTACTTGATAGCAAAAGAGTTTGTTTTGCATTCCGATCACGAAGCGCTTAAGTACATCCAAGGGCAGCATAAGTTACAACCGCGACATGCCAAATGGGTCGAATATATTCAAGCGTTTACCTTCACTATTAAGCATGAGTCGGGCATTATGAACAAAGGCGCCGATGCTCTTTCTCGACGACATCTTCTTATGCAGGCCTTCTGCCCAAAAGTTGTGGGATTCGAATTGTTTAAGGAATATTATTTGGGTGATGCTGATTTTGGGGATCTATTTGATCGATGTTCCAAACATGCTTTTGATGATTTCCAATTTTTGAGGGGTATCTTTTCAAGGGAACGCGTCTTTGCATTCCTAAGCATTCTGTGAGGGAGATGCTGATTAAAGAAGTTCATGAAGGGGGTATGGCTGGGCACTTTGGTATCGAAAAGACGGTGGAAATTCTGCACAGTTACGCGTATTAGCCACGTTTAAAAAGAGATGTTGAACACATTATTAAGAGGTGCCTCGTTTGCCAGCAAGCCAAGAGCCACGTATTACCCCATGGTTTACGTCTTCCCTTACCAGTTCCACAAGCGCCATGGGAAGACATTAGTCTCGACTTCATTATCGGTTTACCGCGTACACAACGTAAGTCTGATTCTATTATGGTTGTCGTGGATCGGTTTTCGAAGATGGCTCACTTCGTTGCTTGTAACACTACCCATGATGCCGTTCAGATTGCCAATCTCTACTTTAAGGAAATCGTACGACTACACGGTATTCCGAAATCTATGGTGAGCGACTGAGACACAAAATTCCTTAGTCACTTTTGGATCACTCTATGGAAGAAACTGGGCACAAAGTTGCAGTTTAGTACTTCTAGCCACCCGCAAACTGACGGGCAAACCGAAGTAACGAATCGTACATTGGGAACTCTACTGCGGGTTCTAATTAAAAAGCAGCTTCGTAGCTGGGAAGACATGCTTCCTCAGGCTGAGTTCGCTTACAATCGGGTGCCGAATTCCACTACTAAATTCAGTCCGTTCGAGGTAGTATATGGTGCTGATCATATAACGCCTATTGATCTTGCTGTATTAGACACCAGTTCAAAATTTAGTCAGGAAGGGGCTGGCCGAGCTTCAACTATTCAGCAACTACATGAGTCCGTTCTTGTCAGGATTGAAGCTATGAATAATAATGTAAAGCAGCGGGTTGATCAGCGTCGGAGATTTGTCAAGTTTGAACCCGGTAATTTAGTTTGGGTACATTTCAGGAAGGAACGGTTTCCTCAGAAAAGACGTTCTAAGCTCTGCCCACGGTCTGATGGTCCTTTTGAAATAATTGAGAAGGTCAATGACAATGCTTACAAAGTAGATCTTCCAGGTGAATACGGTGTACCAGCCACGTTTAATGTTGCCGATCTGCGTCCATACTATGACGAAGATGATGAATTGCCAAGTTTGAGGACAAACTTTGTCCAACCAGGGGAGGATGATATGGATTACGGGGAAAGTAGTTCGGGTTCTGTGAACCCGGGTCGCTCCAACGGTCAGCTGCTGAATTGGGTTGAGTCTCGAGACCCGGGCCCGGGCCCATAACCATGCAACGTGAAACAGCCATGCAAGCCCAACGTGCTCCAGCCCAAGTTTATGTTTATTTTCTGAATTTCAGTTTTTATCGTTTGTTTTATTTGTTTCAGTTAATTAGGAACTTGTCAAAGTGTTTTCCTTATTTTTAAGCCATACTAGTAGTGGAGGTATGGGTAGTTATTTCCTTTTGATGTAATTTCCTTCAAAGAGCACGTTGATATGAAAGAAAGGGCAGTGAATTTAGAAAATTGATTGAGTCTCAAAAGTGAGTCTTGAAATGTTGTGTCCTAGCTATCTTGATCGGCAATTCAAGAGGTGAACAAAGGATTCAGTAATCTTTGACGATGGTGTAGCTGTAACCGGAAAAGAGAACTGTCGCCCGGCGATTATAATCGGAAGGGGCGTCTGTAACCGTTTGTTTCGTTGTCCAAACCCTTTTTAAACCGATTACCAGGTGGTGCTCATATCAGTTTACTATGCAATTAAAGACAATATAGAGTAGCCAGAAGATCGATAAAACAATTTATTTGAAACTTACGGAAAAGCATTACATTTTTCATAACAAAGCAATCCAAATAACACTTTCTTAATCCTAGATGCTGAAATCATTAAAACATCATCCTTTTCGGGTCATGGACACAGTGACATTAACGAGCTTGGTCTTCTCACCGGACATGCTAATCTTGATATTATCTGTGTACCTCTTAAACACCTCCTCAATGATCGACTCGCCAAAGTGACTCAAGACCAAAGGCTCTGCAACAGCTCTCATACATTTACCCATATTGTATCCTTGCGCATCCTCTTTGGATAAATTGAGATTGTTGTCTGTGCAAGCATCCCAATTTACTTCAGAAACCTCAAGGCAATCAATCACAAACGACCCTTCTTTCTCGACTTCTTTACTCACTTCTTTAGGATTCGGTGTGTATTGTGGAATGTTAAATGAATCTAGTTTCTCTTCTTCTATAAGTCCCTGCTTTCAAGAGCTTTAGAGTTTAGATAAACTTCAAATGTATTTAATTAAATTATCCGTTAACTCCTACACAGTCTTTGATTACATATGTTAGTTTGTTAATATTTCAGGGCTTTACTATATAAATGAAAAGTTAGGGCATTATTTTGAAATAAATTGAAGTTGGAAGGAGTTGAAAAAAACGCCTAAATATGGATTTTTAGAGTATGTACTTAGAGGATATGAGATATGAGGAAGATAGTTTTTCAGAAATCTCAGACTATATACAACTCTCCTCTTGTTCATTCTCCTTGGAGTATTATTAATAATCATCCCTGTAATGTTGGGATGAGTTCTTCCATCATTATTAAATGTCTTGATAACATAGCGATACAAATTGTTACAGTAGTAATGAATTTAAAATAGAATGGATGAAAGCATGTACCTCAGCAACCATATCCTTTAGGGATGTGGCTAATAGGTCCCATACGAAACAACATTCTTTGCTACAAGGATCGTCGCTTTGCCTCCCTAGTATTGTCAAAACCATACGCCCTCCACTCACCATCTCCTCAGCACGATACTTGAGAAATGTAAAAAAATCGCTTTGAAATTGCTCACGGTATGCTTTTATTACGCATGGGGGGCTTGTTGTCGACAAGTATATGTTATTTTTGTTTGTATTGATCATTTTAGGAACCTGTTCAATTAAAATTTTATTCAAACATAAGTTCACACACACATTATATATAGAGAGAGTGAGAGCGAAAAAATTACCCGGGAGAGCCACATGAGACTATAGGAAGAGTGGACAAAATGAATACTTTTGCTGAGAAAAAGCCTAGTATAGAATGATCCAGGAACACCGGAAATGTAACACGGTGAAGAAGAGTTGGACACCATTTGGTTTGTAAGGTACTTTTGAAATTTTGAAACCGAGAGAAATATGGTGTTGAAATCATTATGTGGAAGGTCGTTCAAATATATCTGTATTTCGGGTGATTCATCGTTACCAAATTTCTGTCGGATCTTGTCAACTGACTTGACGAGCTCCGATGCCACTAGTAATGTGTTCGGTCCAGATGAGCATCCAAGATCGGCCATGATAAGGGTTTTGGGGAAATTCATAGCAGAATAGAGATTGGCCAAAGCTTCATCGATTATGGGTTTTGTCATTGATATAACCTTTCTCTGCCGAAATATAAACAAAAAAATGGAATCAGTTTCTTTATAAACCAATAATACGTGTATATCTATAGGAGGATATATGCGTATAAGATGCAAGGTACCTGTAGAAGAGAATTGTTTGAATAGCTATAGTCTCCATCACCACCATTCATATGAAGCACCTGAGCCACGTCCATATCTCTCTCACACACACTACACTATGACACTCTTCGAATATGCTTGTTGAGTTTGAGAGACCTCTATTTATAGACACATATTGATGATGAGCTCCATATTATAATTTTTTATATATTCTTCAATCTATCTTGTATTATAAGAATTTCATAATCATAATTAATTTGCAAGATTCTTTTCATATTCATGATAGTTGTTGAGAGTATTGTTTTTTTTTTTTTTTTTTTACTAATTTGTAAGATTCTTTTCATATTCATGATAGTTGTTGAGAGTATTGTTTTTTTGTTTACTATATTTTCGTTACATGTTTAATGTGTGGTGTCAAATGATTCAGAATTCAATTATTTTTCCCATATATAGGGTATGTTTGGTAAAAGTAGTTAGTGACTATTGAATGGAAGCTGTTAGCTGTTGGCTGGAAGCTGGTAGCTAGTAGTTGTAGCGTTTTAGATATGTATGGTGTTTGCAGGCCGGCTCTGAGAATTTGTGAACCATGTTCGAGCTAGAAAAAATGTGCCCTTAGGCCTTAACGAAATTGGGTATTGGGCTCACTAAAGGTCTAAACATAATGCTAAAGAGGTTAATAACTAATCTAAACCATAAGAAGAGTTTTGTAAGGGGGCCTATGTTGGTGTTTGCATGGGTGTACCCTATTAAAAAAATGGGATTTTTACATATTTCCCCCTCCTAAGCCTCCTTATTACGTATTTACCAAACCATAAAATCAATTACATATTTCCCCTTCCTAACTCATATATATTACATATTTATTCTTTTCATTTAAATGACTCTTATTTATGACTATTTTACCCTTAATGAACTATTTAATGAATATTTACATATTTCCCCATTCTAATATGTAAAATCAATTACATATTTACCCGGTATCACCCCAATTGAGTTTGCATTCCTATAGTTTTTTCTTAATTCCTTCCTCTCCTTGCTTGTTATTCCGAAACAATATATCTCATATATCAAACATTTTGAAAAGTTAAATTTACAATAATTCATGTGTCACCGATACTAGGATGTGATAAGTTGTTTATTTTTTATAACTCTATTTAACGTAAAACGTTACTCTTCTAAAAATATTATGTATAATTTAAGAATTAAGAATGCGATGAGAGGTAAAGAAAAAATATCACGCTTTAGTTCTTGCCTTAAAAAAAGAAACTTACGACTTTATTTAGTTAAAATCATTTATTAGTTTTTTTGTGTTTGTAAAAATAATTGTCTACTTTAATAAATTTACCGGCTACAAATTTCGTATATTATTTTTTTATGTATGAACACCTTTCTATACCCTATATATAATATATAATGTTTGTGTTTAATTAGTTAACAAAATTCTAATGTTTGTAAAAAAGTGTAGATTTTCAAATCTGACATCTATCATATATAATCTAATTATTGCATACACTGTTCAATAACATTTAGAAAACAAGTTGCTGCGATTTGCAAAGGGAAGCAGGGGAAACGTGTTTTAAGAAAGGGATTAAGAATAAGGGTAATTGGGTAATTTACATAAAATTGGGGAAATATGTAATTAATTTTATGAGTTGGGTAAATATGTAATAAAGGCTTTTAATAAGGGGATATATGTAAAAATCCCTAAAAAAATATTTTACATATAAATATCAGTTTTTTTCTTAAAAAACGTGCCGCTCGAAATATCGGGCCCTAGCCGATGGTCCTCCCCGCCTACCCCCAGGGTCGTCCATGGGTGTTTGGCAGAGTAGCTGGAGCTTTTAATAAAATATATAAAATGACCAAAATGGACCTAACTAAAATTTTAAAAAGTTTCTACGTTAAAAAAGTTCATTATCTTTAGAGGTTAAAATAGTCATTTTTTTCCTAAAAGCTTGTAGCTCCTTATAAACGCTACTAGTAGGAGCGTTCAACCAAAAGCTTGAAGCTCCTAACCTAAAAGTTTCAAGCTCATTCAACCAAACAAGACTTTTTATTTAGTAGGAGTTTTTTCTTAAAACCTAAAAGCTCCTAAAAGCCCCATGCCAAACATACCCGTAGTACTTACTCTTAGGCTATAGGGTGTGGTCATGACCCTCATGACCACCATGACCCTTTACGTCAGTGTTATGTCACCCACCTCTAATTCATAATCTAAAACCACTACCCTAAGGGTGTGGTCATGACTCAAACCACTATCCTTTTATTTATTTTAATTTATCTTTGTCTAAAGAAAAAAGGAAATGATTATTTGAAAAATGGAAAGGAGGACCATGATTGTCATGGTTTAATTCATGCAACCCATGGTGGATTAGGGAAGGGAGTAGTATAGCCTTCCATTCATGATCCTACATAACGAATCATGTCCCAACCATGAGCCCAGAAATGCGTGTGTCAAATGATTTGGAATTCAATTGTTTTTTCCATATATAGTGCTTACTCTTAACGTGTGGTGTCAAATGATTCAGAATTCAATTATTTTTTCCATATATAGTACTCTATATCCATATGTTTTAAGTTGATAACGTACCATCACTCCAACAAACTAGTAAAATAAAAGAGTGGTGTCAAATGATTCAGAATTCAATTATTTTTTCCATATATAGTACTCTATATCCATATGTTTTAAGTTGATAACGTACCATCACTCCAACAAACTAGTAAAATAAAAGAGTGGTGTCAAATGATTCAGAATTCAATTATTTTTTCCATATATAGTACTCTATATCCATATGTTTTAAGTTGATAACGTACCATCACTCCAACAAACTAGTAAAATAAAAGAGTTAATTGCCAAAATCGTGTGCATGTTTGCAATTTTCATTCAAAATGATCTTTTTGTACCATTTTTCCTCTCACATTTTGCATTTTTTGTCATTTTCATCCAAATAACTAACTTAGTTAAAAAAAACACCGTTTAATGAGGGGTATGTTTGAAATTTCACATTTATAAGTAGGGGTATTTTGGTCTTTTGGCTTTATCATTTTATATATTATATAAAAATGTATATCTGATTATTTATTTCCATTTATATATTATATTCAAACCAAAAAAATCTGATCATCCTGCTTTGTATAAATGTTCATCATCGCAGACAGTACTTCTCCACCAAACTTATCTCCGACAACTACCACCACCATCAACCACCACCCCCGCCACTACCTGCCACGACCTCCATCATCGCCATCAGCCACGACCTCCATCAACTCTCTAAACTCTGACGACTCTGCGGGGGTCATCATACTGTCCGGGTTAGGTCAGTTGTTCTGTTCGGGTGTGGATCTGACTTCTGGTAAAGATGTGTTCAAGGGAGACGTGAAGGAGGTAGAAACTGACCCAATTGTTCAAATGGAGCGGTGTTACGTTTGCTTCAGTTTCATTCATCATGCTGATTTTGTTTTAGAAACCTTAGAATTCGTTTTAATTGAGTCGAGTAGGGCTCAATACGTTTTGGATTTGTTCAAGAATTGAGTCAAATCAAGGAGATGTCAACAGTTTTTTACGAGAAATTGAAGAAAAATTGAATTGTTGTTATTTTGTTGAACGAATTTTGATAAAATTAGGTGGGGTTTCAGATCCGACAATGGTGGTTATGGCTGGTGTGGTAGGGTTTCAAACTTGGCAATGGTGGTAATGGCTGGTGGGGTGGTGGTGGTGGTGGAGGAGGTGCAGGTAGGGTGACTAGGGATGGAAAAGAATGTTTTTTTATTAATATAAAATGATAAAGCCAAAAGACCAAAATACCCCTACTTATAAATGTAAAAATTCAAACATGCCCCTCATTAAACGGTGTTTTTTAACTAAGTTAGTCATTTGAATGAAAATGGCAAAAAAAAAGGACAAACGTGGGGGCAAAATGGTACAAAAAGATCATTTTGGACGAAAATGGCAAACGTGCCCAAACCTTAGAGACGATTTTGACAATTAACTCAAAATAAAATATCTAAGTTATTTTGGTTACCTTTGTACGCTTAAAATGAATCTATTATATATAATAAATGAAAGAATTTGGGCTGATGTGGCATCACCTTAGAGCCTCCTAGATTCATTTTTGGCGGGAAAATGAGCTGGGTTTTATATCATTCGCGGATCCCCGTTTTAATGCATTCCGACCCGTTTTATGACCCGGATATATAAGTCACCTAAAAAACCTAAATTCTGTTGCGAGATTAGTGTAGCCAAGTTGTTTGATGAAATGACTCTATGAAGGAAGACATGTTAATGAGTTTGGATGTGTTAGTTTTAGTGTGAAATCATGTGGAACTTGCTCTGTTTGGTTCAAGTAGATCAATCTACTGTTGCTATAACAGAAACTTTTGGGAAGTATGATGATGTTCTTGAGCCGGGCTGTCATTGCGTGCCGTGGATATTTGGAAGTCGCCTTGCTGGACATCTTACTCTTAGGGTTCAGCAGTTGGATGTCAAGTGTGAGACCAAAACAAAGGTTTTTCTTTCTCTTTGAATGTTATGTTTGCCCTTTAGTTATGTTGTTGACAGAATCTGTTTTTCCATGTAAATTTATGTTTGCTGAATAAATATAACTACTTGAGTGTCGAGCGGTAGTGATTGCTGAACAAGTATAAGATTGAGATCTTTGTTGAGGAGCAACTTAAAGAAGTGAGTTGTTTGGAATTCTATATTGGCGTATCATAACAAAAAGATTCCATAAATTGTGTAGTATCTTACAAATTTGCAACTAATCTTTTACTTTTTAAAAACTCTGTTCTAACAAAATCTCCTTCCTCTTAACTTTTTTTTTTTCAAATTCTTATATGAAATTTACTTGACCCGTGACCTCGTCAGATACATGCTCAATTTGGGGATGATTTAAATTTGGGTAAATTAGCATTAAATGATGATTTCTCAATGTTTAAAATGCATGTATATAAGTACTAGGTTATCACCCGTGAATACTCACGGGTTGGATATTTAAATTTTATTAAACACAAATGTAAATCTATTTTTTAAAATGAATAATGCATGACGAATAAAGTATATTAATTAAACGTTAAAACTGATAGCAATATTTAGTAACAAATTTGTAAAAGATCAAAAGAAAACTCTTCTCGTCTTCAAAATGCTTTCTAATTTGCGATCGGGTCATTGGAGTTAAGGTGGTTACTCCCCTTGAGGTCAAGGGTTCGAGTCCTGCCGAAGATGGATTTAGTGTGATTTAAGTCGTTCAAAACAAATATTTGCGATTGAGTCATCATTAGGGTATACGATAACTAGTAATTTCACACGAGAGCAATACTCGATATAATACAAAATTACATATTTACACTAAAATTAGACCAGCTACTATTCTATTTCCATAAGAAACGATACTCGAATGCGCAATCATTTAAAAAATGCCAATGATATAAACATGTTTTGAAAGAAGTTACAAAGATATTTAAGTAGTCGTTGGACCAGCTACTGTTTCCATAACAAAAATACTCAAATACGTAACATTATAATAAATACCAATAAGTTACATAAAATAATTAAAGTAGGCACCTGAACCAAAGTTTAGTTCATTCAATGAGGATTAGAATTTTTAATAAGATACTACAGAAATAGAAATGAGGATTGAAAATGGTTATAAACCAGATAAATTTTAACTTGGACTTAGCTTTAGTCATGAATGTGTCAGCATCAACAAACCCATCCATCAATTTGGATAATTGCATGAACTTTTTCAAACCCCAGTGATGATCTTTCTTCTAAAAGTGATATAATGTATCTGTAAACATAAATTTAACCATTTAATATAATATGAAAACCAGAAATTTGACCCCGCTACTTGGAATGGTTCAGCTTAGGATATGTTTCATCTCAGTGGATAAAATATTATAATTAAAACAATAACAATTGAAAGCAACATGATATAATGCTATTTACTTAAAGCAAGATGAAGATAAGGTTATTAAAGATTGTGCATATATAATTAACATACCAATGGGCCCAAAACAATGTAACTTATAAGACCGTAAGTATATTAAAAAATTAGGAACCAAGGAAAACTAAAACTTGGCATTTAATTACCTCGGCGTATATCTCTGATGGATCTCCTATAGATGGATTTGTGGTATGAATAACAAATGCATAGTCAGCATTTATTATTTCCTAAACCAGGACAGCCATTCATAAGAGGTCATGATCTAGCTTCACTTTTCTTGTACTAAAGTACGCTCTCTCGTTCCATTTTGAAGCCCAAACCTGAAAAATGACAACCATATCCATCCCTCATCTATTTTAACATGTGTAAGTGAAGTGATAAAAAAAACCTTAAAATTTCTAAACCATGCTTGTTCCCATCTCTGCTGACCTTCATCCCCAGGCCATGGCATACCAAATCTTTGCATTTTGTTCTTTAGCTCTTGTACCTGAGATAATAATAGCCATCATCATTTTTTTTTACAATTTTCACCATTACATATACTATAAATATGCTATTATGTCACATCAATCAACTTTGGCGTTAACCAACTTTAGCCCCTCAACTTTAATAATTGTTTAGCATAAATGCATAACTGTTATTACACAGGCCACAGTATATCAAAGTAACTAATCTACCAAAAAAAAACATTGACAAATTAATACCTTCACCACAAGGAAACTTCCTGGTTGTGATATGAAGAACTTTAGTTGGCATTCTAACTGGTCGATTGACTCTCAATTTCTTTTCTTTGACCCCACGAATCAAATGAGCACACACTGTGGTAAGATTATTAGAACAAAATTTTAAATGAGCTAAACAAACATGTGGATAACCTCTCAATCATGTTCGTTATATTTTTGTGCAAAACAAACTTTATCAACTTCATCACTTCCAAACATAGCCTAATTTCTTTTTTTTTCAAATCAGCCCTAAACCCATTTAAGAAACATGCTTTCAGTTTGAGAAAATCAACAAAAACGTTATTAAGCATCGCTATTAAAAAACCATTTATGATAGAGTAAGTAATGATCACCCAAAACCCATTAAAACCATTGAAAACATTAAAACGTGGACATTTAGAACTCACCTATAATACGTACACCATGATTCAACCCTGAAACTGAACCCAACTCACATGACGTGGATGTCTCGTTTTCCATTTTGTTCTAGCAGCCATCACCCCCATTACCCGGTGTCATTTGCAGCCCTCGAACAAATCCCACTTAGCCACAAACAACCCGAATCACTGCTGCGAGGTACCCCGTGATTTGCCCTCGAAACCACCCCGGAACATAAGACATCGTGGTCTCGTTCACTGCACTTTATGGGCAGATTTATTTCACCTTTCACAGCAGCGAATTAGCCACCGTTCACCACCGGATGTGGCTGTCGTACCGACATAGCCCCTCAACTTTGGTAAAGACATGTTATCCCCTTAACTAAAACAACTTTAGCCTCTCAACTACAATAATAAACAACTTTAGCCCCTGAACTTTAATAATGACATGTTTAGCACCTCAACTTTGGTAATGACATGTTTAGCTCCTTAACTAAAACAACTTTATCCCTTCAACTTTAATAATAAACAACTTTTTCCCCTCAACTTTAATAATAACATGTTTAGCACCTCAACTTTAATAATGACATATGTAGCCCCTTAACTAAAACACTTTAGCCCCTCAACTTTAATAATGATATGTTTAGCCCCTCAACTTTAATAATGACATGTTTAGGCCCTTAACTAAAACATTAAACAACTTTATCTCTCACGATTTGCTTAGTTTTATCTACGTTTCGAACCTGCTGCGGAGCGTGGGTGGTAACCCACTCTTTGTAAACTAATAATATAAAGATAATATGGACGTTACCAGCTGGGGTGGTGCAATAAGCTCCAACACCATCTTGCGGATCTCCTCCAGACACACCCTGCAAATATAACGTTTTCATTATATGTGTTTTTGGTGCTTCATTCACAAATATTAGATTATTCTAAAATTTTAGAGATATGGAGTACCTAATTAAGTTCATCGGAAAGAACTTTCTCAAAAGTTCCAAAAGGTAATGCGACTGAAGTAGGAATGCCAACCCATGAGGGGACTTTTCCTTTAAGGTATGCAATGTTACGTGATTTAGCTCCAACCTTAAAAAGTTCAAAGAAAGTGAATTACAAAATAAACACTATGTTTTGGTAAATAATGAAAGTTTTTTAATGTATATAAGAGTGACAGAGTAAGCCTAACCATTTCACTCGTGAACTCATCAGACGATATAGCAAATTTACCAGCAAACTGTTTTTTGACCAATATTATACTTGGTGATTGACCAACATCTTCCGTGTTCTTTGATCATTTTAGATCTCCCTCTTGCACCTCACTAAGATCATACACACAAAGCAGAGAATGCAAGTTAAATAAAAAGATAACAGAATAGGAAAGATGCTCACTCTTTACATCGTCTGGGTCTTCGATTGAGCGTGATACATCTTCAGCGCTCCCTTTTTCTTGTTGTTCTTCTTTTTGTTCCTCTTCTATTGCTTCTTCTTCCTCTACTTCTTCTTCTTCGTCGTCATCAAAGACTTCCTCTTCAACTTCTATCTCTTCTTCTATTTCCATTTCCTCATACTCGTATTCTTCAGAGTCCGATCCAGTTAAAGACCGATCTATGACCGGTGTGACAACTGGAGGATCTGCAGATCGAAAATAAGACTCATGCCTGATCATGGAGGTTCTTGTAACCCTCACCATAAAAAACTTTAAAAAAATAAGACTTCCTCTCCACTTTTATGGAAGTGTATATATATAAGCATTTATAACGAAGTTTATTAGTCAACAACATTCCAACATTAAGCCATAACCTAAGCTCAATTGCACATAAACATAACAGAAACATCTTTATATCATACGATAATTGCAATGTCAAAAAATAAAAGAGCTACACTTGATTTTCTAAATGTAAAATCTGGTACATCAAAAATATGGTATATATCATGTAATGACTAACACTATATCAACAACACATGCACTAATTCATAAACAAATGAGAATGTATGTAAATCACAACTAAAAGACCTAAAAAGAGTATTCATGGATATAGATATAGATATAGATATAGATATAGATTCTTATGCATCTCTATTAAACTCAGGGTTACCCCAAAACAATTAATCTAGGCATCTAACATAGCACTCTCAGTCTCACAATTTGAAAAGATGCAAAACATGATATTGTCCACCACTTGCTTCAACAATTAACTTGTTAGTTATGAATCGTAGGCGCGTATGTAACCAGTCCAGAAAACAAAAAAATAACATAAAAAACAAATCGGGTGAAAGGGGACCTGAACCAGCTATGTTCGACCCACTTCTTGATTTTTTTTAAAGAAATGGTTCTTGGTTTGGTTTGAATTTAAAACTGAACCAGTTTTTTGTTTATTTATTTATTTTTTAAACTTAAAAATGGAGTTATTTCAAGTATGACTTTAACACAAAAACCGTAAACTATAGATTCATGTTGGTTTGCCTTACATGTCTGGTCCATTGGTATTGTTCAATGAGAACTAAGCTACATAACAATCTATGAAAAGTTCAGTGATAGAGGTATACCATTGTTTTTATTGGAATCAAATTGGCGAGTATCCAGCCTCTTCAAGTGATCCTTCTGTATCCCGATGATAAAAATCAAAACTTATAACAAATCCATAAAAACCCGCATCATAATTCACACAAATCTTAAAACAAATCCATAAAAATCAAAACCTTAACAACAAAAACCTAATATTACAAAAAAAAAACAACTTTTACAAAAGACTGGAATTATACGAAACAAATGAATACCTCAAGGCCAGCACCAGCTTTTTGATGCCTTCATAGTTGCCATCAGTTGGCTCAGACATCTTCAGCTCTCCAACAACTGAATCGGAACGAATTGGTGTATACCTTCAAAAAGCACAAAACAATTATTAAATGCATGCAAAAATAGTTAAGAGTGACATGTAACAAAGGTGGAGAAACTCCCCAAAAATTAATCTGCAGTTGTAATCTTCATCGGTAACTTCATATATATAAGAGTTAGCACCGTTTATAGGAACAATTGTTCCGTCCATATTTTCTCTAAACCAACTAAAGATGCTTGATCCTTCATAGCCACCAAAGTATATTCCTTTACCAGGATAACTATATAACGATAACGCCTTCATGTTGAACCTGGAAACTACAGGGAAACCTGCCAGAACAGTTGGCATGAATATTTTGTATAAATAAATACAAATTAACAAATAGTTGGCATGAATATTTTGTATAAATAAATACAAAATAACAAATATGAGTCTACCTGGAGCTACTGGATTTTTCCAAATGGACACCACCGGTTGACTGGATTTTCCATCTGCACGGGTCGGGACCCAATACAATGCCAAATAAGCACCCACATCTTTCAGTGAGGGAGTGTATGTTCTGCCAAGATATCTCACAATAAATCAATGGAAATAGTAATTAATAAAATAATATGTGGATCAACATTCACAACAATTACAATGTTTGCGCACATGTAGTTACATCTTCACAAGAATCTGATATATCCATGAGAGCGGATGCGTCAATCTTGGAGAGACATTTATACCAAATATACTTTCCATCCCCTTCTTCTCCACCAAAGTACGTTTTATGAGGAATTACGATCTTGTCCTCGCAGCAATCCGGAATTACAAATTCCACACCCATAGGGTCAGCTGCAAGAATTGGGTCAGATACAATGCTCTTTGGGCACCCTTTAAGCCCATCTTCACGCACATGCGTATAAAAAAGCTCCACACATCCTCCCACATCTTCTAAAGTCAAATCCAAATGCTCTACTAAGATTTTACATTACTCGTTAAGCAAGTAATCAGGGTAGCCAACTGTACTTTTTAAGTTACGCAAACATATTATCTAAAACCTCACCATCAGAATGTTGTTTCTCCTTGCCACCATTATTCTTCACTCTAAACCATTCAAAGAAGCAAGCTCCTTTCCCCCTAAAATAAATATATTACATATTTAGATATTTCTTATGATATATGAATATATGATAAAAAAAAGGAAATTTTGTGTTACCCTCCACTATAAGATGCAATAAAGGTTAAACGTCCTCCTTCCACGAATGACCCATGAAACTCGAGTGGCTGGCAAGTCGGTGGTCCTTCAAAAATAAAACAATCAATAATTTTTACAACAGTTGTTGACTATAGTCTATGGTCATGATACCATTCAAGATTGTTCAGTAATAAAAGGTTTTGGTAATTTCTTGTTCAAGATTGCTCAGTAGTAATTATCTGTTAATTACTTGATTTATAAGGTTTTGTACAAAAATAAATACAAAAGATTCAGCAGAATACTTGGTATTATTGGTCCAATCTGTTAAGATAATACAACTGGCCCATGGGAACGATCCCTTCTCACAGGTTCACATGACACGAAAACAAAAAGCCAATATCATCAGCTGAAAGTAAGTATGATGATGTGGCAGCATCTGGAACTTCCTTTCACATGCCATCTGAGCTTGTCTGCACATTGATTTAACTATTGATATACTATAAGGTGAATTGGTAAACCACTATTTAAAAAAAACATAAAACACAATATACCATCCAATCATCGCTCCCCAATACATCACTCATCATCTTCACCGATCGGTAACCAAACACCGATTACCAACCCTCACCGCGCGGCAAAGAATGTGTCTTTTATGCATCTTAAGCACAGCAAGCAGCCAAGCCTGGCAAACTATTCAAAGAAAATATTACAACTCTATGATAAATTAATAATGAATGCTTAAAGACCATGTAATAATATACTAAATTTGATATTACCAGAAAAGTGATTTGCAGATGTCTTCCAAAGGTGTGGCTGTCCGAGGAAAGAAATCATCTTGCCGTAGCAAACATTCTTATTCAAACCTGATCAACCAAAACTATAACTTTCTTAAATTAAACGATTCAAAATAACTTCCCCGAAGAACAACCCAGTCTATGATGTCTGCATATCTCAGAACCAAATAATCAAAGATTAGAAAGGAAAACTTACATCTAAAGCCCTTTTGGCTTCCCATTCTCACCAAATTGTGATGGCATCATCGCACACCTAACCCCACTACAGCCCCATGTAACCCTTGAATAAAATCATCTGAATCAATTTCAAGAATCAAACATCGTTTTTCATTTATATTCTTCAACCAATAACATTCAAGATTCAATATTTTAGTTGCAAATTCAAGAATTTACATTCAAAACCTAATGTTTAGTTGAAGCGATATATCGTGGTATTGTGATTGAAAAAAAAAACGAACATCGGATTCCCTCTTGATAACGTGGTATAAAGCTTTGTAATCCTATAATGTTATATAGAGATAATGATAGCCAATTGATTTTAGGGTAAATAAATTTGAATCGCTAATCTTTTGTGATTGAATAAAATTAAAAAAATAAACGTACATGAAGAGAGGCGATACCAGGAGAGAAGAGGAAGGATCAATTCGAAATTCCAGCAGAAGATCATGACGCGAATCATTGTAACAGCAAAAAAAAAAACAATCACAAAATGTATATGCCAATACGTATATATATGCATCTGAAAGCGAAAAAAGTATAAATATAACTAATTCACAATTAAACATGTTTGCACATCCACACATTGAAAAGCTAGTCATCAAGCAATAGCAAACAATCTTATTGAGATCTGTATTTACTCGAAAACCAATCGCCATGAAAAACGAATATTGTGTATTGAATGTCGATTAAAAATACAAATTACCATATAAGATCGGGAAACGTACATGTATTTAACACAGCAGGTGGCACGACCTTCTAAAGAGCAATCGCTGGTGACCCACCCCCTTTGACACTGCACGGATCCAATTTTTTTTGCCTGTTGTAGCCATAACTTTTACTGGATTTCCTTTGGTACCTTCACTCAAACACACAACAATCACCCAATTAATCAATAAAAACCACCATATATACAGTTGCTTCTTGTGTGTCGAACTTTGCTGATTGTGTGATGACCAAATGTGACCAGAACTTTGATATAAAAAGTAAGTGTTGAGATAAATAAACAACTTAAGGTGACCGGTCATTAAGATGCAAACCTTAAAGTCTTCAAATCTAAGTTCAAATCATTGTCTAGACATTAAAAAAACATAATTCAAACCTCATTATGTCAAAGAGTCTAAATGTAAAATACATGTAAATAAACAATAATAAAACCGGTTCTTCATAAAAGGATTGAACTAAAAAACATACCTGAATGATGAATCCGTGAAAAACGATTGGAGAATTGCATTTTAGGATTTACTGTTTCAGAAAGTGAAGTTGTAATATGTGGTGGTTTGAGAAAAACAATATATACAGTAGTTTAGATTAAGGTCAAACAGAACAGGCATGGCCTGTTTTGACTTGTACTAAAATATGACCCGTTCTAACGGAACCGAGACACCCAATCTGCCCATCTTGCTACCTGTAAAAAAAATCTGCTTAACTGTCACCAATCAGTAAAAGACATACTCAGGTAGCTGATTTAGTGGCTCAAACTAATTGAAGAAGTGTCGTTTGCTTAATTACTGGTTATTAGAGAAATGTGCATCCTATCAACAATCTTTTAACAACTTAAATAGACATAAATATACATATGCCTGCCACAACAAAACTTCGGTCGATTATAGAGCTCACCATACCTTGGTTGGTTTACTACAACCACCACCTTGCCGGTTCCATCTTCATCATCGGTTATAATGTGATTACCGCGCCCCTCTCCTCCAAACACAATTTCTGAACGCAATTTCTGGATTTCTTACCATACAACTCCATTTTGCCGCTTTGAATAGCAAACACGCAAGGTCCCATCTCTCCGATACCGTATGGGGAGCCTTGAAATACCATTACCAACATTGATTACGGCCTTCACACATAACAAAGACTTCGTTACCGTCCTCTGCTTCTAGAAATCAGATTCAAGAAAAAGGAAATCAGATTCAAGAAAAATGAAATCAGATTTAAAAAATAAAAACATCATATTCAAGAAGAAAACATACCTGTAGAGTAAATCGAATGGATATTTTCTTTTTCTCTTTGTCTAAATCCCTAAACTCATTGACGAAAATCGCTTCTTGCGGTTACAAACACCACAAACAGGATGCTAGCAACAATTCCAAGGCCATCGTGGGAACCCGTTGGACATCCTTCGGTTGCTATGCCGATGATCAGTGAAACAAAGGCACATACAGCAAGAACCGTAAGGGTCATATCTTGAAGTGCTTCATATACGAACACCCAAAAGCTTAGTCGTTCGCGTTCAGTGAACTCATTGGTTCCAAACAGTTGTTGTCTGCAGGTCAGCTCTTGGTCATCCATAGCAAGCCCATTGGTGGTACATGTTTTGAGCTTGGCTGCAAGACCATCTACCCCACCATGAAGTGTTAGCTTTTCGGGGTTATGGCTTTCAACAATGGAGCTTGCATCATCTGCACTGATACCAAAACCATTTGCCTTGAATTCCTCAGGTACCGTGTGGCTGCTGGTTTCTGTGCCTGCACGTGTCATAATAATGTTCATAAGAATGACATTAAATTATAAAGGAAATGATGAAATAATATATGTATTAAGAATAAGAACTTACAATTGCGTAGATAAAATGCTGCCTTTGACACCAAGACCGCAAGCCACAAGTTCTGTAATCATTAAATGTTTGATCAGTAAGTAATTCCCTAAACTTGTAACTAAATTGTGATAAATTACAAATACTAAAGGATCTAGATGTTTGGAGGTACAAAACATTTCCATAGATTTTAATTATTCTGTATGCTACGTACTATTATTGATGCTATGTGATGGTGATATATAATTTATTTTAAAATTTTCATATTTAAAAGAAGAAGAGTTTGCTCGGTAAACCGAGGCAATAACACCTTGCCCTATACAGCTCATAGTGCTCCGCTCCGATCGGATATTTCTTCATTTCAAACAATCACTAAACAAACCGCATAAACATCAATACTCGTTCCGCTCTCAGGAAATGTAACACCTCGTAAAATCACGTCCAATGATGTATTGACACGTGTAATAAACCCTAATGAAGTCAAACACTGAAATTTAGGGACTAATTTTTCGAAAAATCGAAAACTTTGATTATGAAAGGACTGGAAGTGTTAACATACCTAAAAATAAGTTTCTTACGATGTTTATATTCACAAATGTGCCACTTGATGGTTAAGTGTAGCCGTTTGCGTAATTAAATGAAGGTTTGCGTAATAAAGGGTTAAAAGCGTCAACATGTCAATTCTAACCTCTGAGTGACCTCTTAACTAACCGGGAGCTTCATAATATTTAATTATACTCTCGGGAATGCCAAATTTTGGCCGACTAAAGTTTTTATGCCTATAAGTAAAATTACGCGCAACTATGCAAGTTAGAGGGGCTAAAAGTGTCAATATGTTTAATTATACATCTAAATGACCTTTTAGCGAACCCCAAGTATCGTGATGTTTAATAATACTTTCAAAAATGCCTAATATGGATTAGATGCGGCTTCAATGCTATTAAATGATGAGATGCGCAAGTTTGCGCAATAGAGGGACCTAAAGCGTCAACTTTTGAATCTATGCCTTTCGGTGACCATCTAAGCGAACGAGAGCGTATTAATATTTAAGTATATGCTTTGGAAGGATAAATATGGGCTATGGAAGGCTTGTATAACATTAAACGGCATTTCGCGCTACTTTGCGCAATTAAGGGACTAATTGCGTCAAACTGCAAAAGGAGGTCGAATCGTATGGTAACGGACCTTCCGGAATATGTCCATAAGTTAAACATACCCTATTTATCCTTTATATAGCTTAGATATAGGTTTAGAGGTGTTTGGTGCGCAAAAATAAACTTTTATGTCATGCAGGACCTAAAAGTGTCAAAAAGTGCACAAGTTTGCACTTTTGCGCATATCTCGCATTCTGAATATCCCCGGACACCCAAAAATTTATGTAAGCACTAAAATATTTTATTTTAGTGATCTCCATGATAAAATTCCATTCGTCGCGTCGTTTGAATCGTTTTTCGCGTCCGTCCGTGTTCCGTCATAATTAGCCGAACAACGTGACCGTACGACCAAACGAACCGACATCCGGCATATTTTTGAGCATGTTTCATATTCCCTATGCTTAGGCATCATTTTATAGCCTTAAAAATGGTTTAACGGGCCTCAAACGCATCAGAAAGGGGCTAGAAGCATGCAGGGACCAAAACTGCCATTTCAGAAACTTGATTTCCAGCTGTTACCAGCTATTACCAGCTGTTACAGCTATTTTAATCAATTTCAAATGGTTTTCTTCAGTCCTTGGGCAGCCCATAGATTGCTAAAACAAGGGGTAAAGGTGTACGGTCCAGATTTGATCACATTTATCGAGAAACGATCCTAACGGTCCTCTAAATCCTATAAATACCCATTGAATGTTTGGTTCTCATTTGCACCTCTCCTTCAATCTGATAAACTCTCTGAATTTTGAGGATCTTGAACTCTTTTGAGAACCTCCCTCAGTCCTTTGGACCCTTTGTAAGTCCCCTTTCGTGCTTAGTTTAATTATTTAGCGTTTATAGCCGAAAAGTCAAGTATTTTTGATAAACGCTTTGACTTTCAAATGGCTGAACCATTTTTCGCAAAGAACATGGCTACGTGACCGTAATTAGGTGGGTGTTAAACCCTCAAAAGGGCACCTCCTAATTACCACGTTTACTTAGTTAAATTGCCGGGTCAAATAAAAGTCAAACGGGTTAGTTTTAAATAAATACATAACTATTAATATAGAAGCCATAAAATCAGTTTTCTCATATTAATAACTTGGTAATTATTAGTTGAACATGTCTAAGCATGTTCAACCCGACAATTCTAAGTATAGGCTCGGTTCGGAACCGAAAGTCGCAAAAGTTGTTTTGCTTTGACTTTCAGTTCTGACCCGATTTAGCTTAGTTTAGATATGCCTTAGGATTCCATTAGGACCATATTATAAGTTAGTATAACCCTCCGAGGTTATACAACTTGGTTCCATAGAAATCCTAGTTCATGCATGTTTCCGTTAAATGCCTAAATGTTGACCGTTATGCCCTTTTGACCTTAAAACGTGATTTTTGAAAATATGAAAGAGTAGAAACCTTAGTTACTGATTTATAAACTTGCACCCAAAATTTGACATCAGTTTGAGGTCTAGGTTAAGAGTTATGCTCAATAGCGTAATTAGAAAGCTTTTTGTTAATTAAATGACGTAGTTAGCGTATAGCCTATTTAAACCCACTTTTTGATATCAAAATTTTTACCCACTGATGTAATATAATATTTTGGAATTTTTGAAGATTTTTAATTAATTTTAGGCTGAGCATAACTTAGGGTCGTAGCTTTAATTCGGTTAATGCCGGTTTTGCCCTTTTTAGCTATAAAATGAGTTTTACAAATCCTTTTGACCCCAAACCTTTTTCTACTGATCTAATATGATAAATAAAATATTTTGAGCCTTCTAGAATGATAAAAATATTAGCTTTCTATACAAAACCCGGAAATGGCTCCAAATCGCCTTTTTAAGCGTTTATAACGCATAGTATGTATCGAAACTAGTTTAAATATATAAGGGTTGATGCCTACTGATATTTTCAGTAAATTTCTATATTTTAACAGTAAGCAAAATTTTTAAACTCAGATTCTCTGTTTTGCCCTTTTTAAGCCTATGTGGAATTACCAAAATGCCCCTACGGTGCATAGTATGGTTATGATTAATAAATTTCACATATATATGATACCCTACTGATATGACTTATTAAATTAAGTATAATTACTGATTTAATCAGACCTGTAACTCAGATTAATATTTAGCCTCTCTCATAACCTTTAAAATGACCAAAATACCCCTACGGGGCTTAAATTGGTTTTAAATTCGTTTTGGGCATAATGGAATGTATCCTACTGATATCACAACATATTTAAGGCATATTAACTTAGGAAACCTGTTCATGACTGTTTTGGTTACCCGTTACGCACTTTTCGCGTTCGGATCGGCTTATGTAACTAGTTTGCATAAATTAGCCGAAACGGGTCAAACCTTATTATTTTTATCTCAAAATCCAGAATGTGTTTAGTTTACCCTTGTTACACAAGTATACAAGCTTGTCGGGTCTAAACCACATTCTAATCCGGTTCTCGCTTAATCATGCGTTTTGAACCGTATCCTCCTTTAAAACTAACCGGTCTAAGCATAGGCTTAATTAAGACCGGTTAGGAATCTAATAGGTTGTTAAAAACCTTCGTTCCAGATTTAGGAGTCCAGTAAAAGCTATCTGTACTTGCTGATTTGGGACGGCTGAGATTGAATTTATATTTAGCTCAGGTAAATACTTTTAACTTATTTTCCCTATACGGGCTTGGGTTACGGTATATAGAATACCGCTTGATCGAGCATCAAATCTTACATAGTTGGGTGGTTAATTGAATAATTTGATCGGCTCGTTTAAACAGTCTTGTTCACTTAAAGCCTTTGGGGGGTTAATGACCATGTCCCGGATATCCCTGGCATCATTTTACGAAATGGCCACGACCTGAGCACGGGGTGTAGGCGTACACCTGTCAGTGTATAACTCAATATTGTGGTGTGTCTATTGATCTTTAACCCGGACAAGATCCGGGCTACTGAACGCACAAGTAACATGTAATTCGTTCACAAGATTATATTACATAATTATCCCAAGTTATAAAATGTTTTGTGCCACGTGCATTCAAATCAATTTTCAAACCTTTTTAAAATGAGTCAGTTAAATTGTATTTACCAGTGTAAACTGACGTATTTTCCAAAAGGTTAAGTGCAGGTACTACTCGTACTAGGCTGGCTGTCTTCTAGCGTCCACAATAAGTCTCGCAAGCTTAGATGCCTTAAAGTCTGTTGAATAAAGTTTCTTTTTATCTTTTGATCCGCCTGTGGATCTTTTACATTCCGTTGTAATACTTTGATATTACTTTATATCGGATTGTAATATATTTATCATTTGCTTCCGCTGTGCATTTAATGATTGTGTTGTTTGACTATGATGATATCAACTACGTCACGATACTCCCCATCGGACCCACCGGTGACACGTGGAAAATTTGGGGTGTGACAGGTTGGTATCAGAGCCAACATTGAGTGAATTAAACACTAGTCTTTTGTGTTTAATCTCAGTGACACAGTAGCACATTCCTTAACCTTCTGAGTCTAGACTTAACATAGGAATACTCTCAGCTCTATTCGGAGAATTATTGCTTTTAAATTCTATATATTTTAATACGTCGCCAAGCAAAGAAGCCATAATGGAAATTCTCCCCATTTGAAGCATAGGGAAGGCCGAGCTTCGTACTGCGACCAGGATGAACGTGCAACCAAGGAGAAAGCATTCAGAAATAAAATGAAGAAGAAACTCGTTTTGCTGAAGTTCGTTTCCTTAGTAAGTCCTTATTAGGGCATCTTTTTTTTTTTATCTTTCAGTCCCTTCGAGGACAATATCATTTCTTTTAAGTCCCTTTTAGGGCAATTTTGTACCTCTTTTTAAAATCATTGGAATGCTTTATCAAAATTTCATTTATTCAATATATATGAATATAATATATGAAATAAATTAAAATAACATTTCTTTTATAAGACCTACCATTATAATAAAATGGCAAAATCTAAAAAGGACAAGACCTAGCCTCGTGTCATTATTAAGACCCGGCCAAGATGGCAGTTCCTCAATTTAGGTCCAGATCCTTATTAACATCCCGAGTTAGGATGGTTATGCGTTAATTATTAAAAAGGAATCTTAAAGGTAAACCTAGCCTATATGACGAGGCCAAGATGGTAGGACCTATTCAAGAGATTCACATCCTTGTTAACATCTATAACATATTAACTTTTCTGGCAGACATGGTTCGATAAAGTCACATAAATCATCCTCATACTGGATTCTCCCGAAATCCTTTCTTATTTTGTGATTTAAACATCCATTAGGGATATAATGCCTACGTGCTATAATTAACGTCCTCTGAGACTAAAGACAGTCGTAGCCTACAACTCCCTGTCAAGAAAAGGCGTGAACATGTTCAAGCCTAAATACCTTGATTCTATAAAATCATGGTTCATAATTTAAAGTTGCCCTTGTGACTTGACTTTTTGTGCTATAGTTATATTCTAATTAAATCCAGGATAATTATGATAAAAATCCTGAATAAAAATAAATATCATTCCTTTCCTGCCAGTATAAATATTAAAAAAGAATCTTAAAAGGTTTGACCTAGCTTGAATGTCATTGAAGACCTAGCTAAGATGGTAAAACCTGTTTAAAAGAGATTCAGATCCTTATTAACACTTGAAAACGTGTTAACACTCCCGACAACAGTGATGCGATAAAATCACGCTTGTCATCTTTATATTAGGAACTTCCAAACCCCTTATTTAGCCTAAATAATCAATAGGAATCATGGCTAATAAACGTCGAACATGATGTACACATCTAAACATCCATCTGGGATGTATACCTACGGGCAAAGATGTATACATGAAAAAGATAGTTTTATTCATAACTTCTTGTCAAGGCAATGAATTATGAAATTTTCTGATCCAAAGGAATCATTGATTATGTTTTAAAATTTCCCTAGTGACAGGGCATCTGTGCCATCGAAAAGTCCTTTGGAACAAGCCCTTGTGCTATATAAAATGTCGGTACGACATTGACGGTCGTGACTTATGTCCCATGTCTAAGAAATATGAAGGATTATATTCCGTTTAAACACCAAAGATGGTTTATTTAAAAAAAAAAACCTAGGCAAAACATAATCAAATAAATTTAATACTATCTATTGGCCTACATGGTTTATTTGCACCATGGCTATTTAATCATCAATTCGACAATCCAATATAATTAAGCAAATTATTACTACTTGGTTGTAGTCTTCAAAGTTTCACCATGGCTGACTCCTCTGAAGCTCACAATCATCCGGTTGATCAGAATGATGATGTAAGACTGAATTTAACAAGCACCGAGTTACAGGCTATGATAGATACAGCCGTAAACAACGCTGTGGACCGTGCGTTGAAGGATCATAAGCGAAAGTGCGATGATACCCCGAATAAGGGATTTAAAAAGGGTAAGACTGGTTCAAGCTATAACCAGTCCAAGCCAAAGGAGGCAAAACCCGAATGTAAAACCTGCGGGAATAAGCACTTCGGAAAATGTTTCTATGATCAAACCAGGGGATGTGTCATCTATAAAAAGACGGATCACAAGACCCATGAATGCAAGGATTTGAAGGACAAACAACAGATCGGTGAGAAGACCAGATGCAAAACCTGTAGGAAATACCACCTTGGGAAATGCAAATTTGAATCTCAGCCTCTACCCTGTGGAATCTGCAAGTCTAAGGAGCATAAGACCTTGGATTGCAAGAAATTGGGAGACGCAACCTGCTATGGTTGCAATGAAAAAGGGCACATCAAGACAAATTGCCCAAATAAAACCAAGAAGCCTGAGGAGTCTAAGAAGACCGAAGATGGAAGCTCTCAAGTAGATACTCAAGAGGCTATTCAGGATGAAAATGTCACAACAGGTACTTTCTTTATTAATAACGCTCATGCTAGAGTATTATTTTATTCAGGTTCAGATAAGTCTTTCATAAGACAACAGATTTTGTAAATCATTAAATCTGCCTGTTAAAACTCTAAGCGTTAAGTAGAATTGACCAATAGTACCTTAGAGACTGCTCCAGCAATATTAGATGGATGTTTATATCCATTTAGGAATCATTCTTTTCTGATGTCCTTGTTTCCATTTAAATAATAAGGGACTCGACATAGTGATAAGAATGAATTGGTCGTCCTAGAAGTCAAGCCTATATTGAGAATGATAAGAAGCAAGTAGTTATCAAGACTCCTTATGGGGAGCCTTTGACAATTCAAGGAAACACTAGGTATGGGTTACCTAAGCACTTATTGAAATTGGTATTTAACAACAAAGCTTCGAGTATGGAAAGCTCAGAAGAAACAAACAACGGTCGCGATGCTAGAAATGCGACAAATATTAATGGTGCATCAGATGTGAACCTCAATATTAATGGAATTAATCTCCAAAGCTGAAGTTAACCCAGTTGTTAGAAAGGTTATAAGAAAAGTCACGAGAAGATTCAAGAAGCCAAATGGTGTTTGCTCAAAAACACATGTCGCTACTCATGCTAAGAGCTTTATTCATACTTCATATGCGAAGAATAAGCCCAACAAAATCATATATGGCAAGGAGCCATTCCTTTTAGGATGTACTTAAAAAGTACTTCGTCTCTTGGAAGTCAAGAGACTTCAATAGTAAAAGGGGGGCCATCAATTACAGGAAATTGTTGGAGGAAGTAGAAACCATTAGGCGTATCAGCGGGTATGCTGGAAAGTACACGGTGAGGTGTGCACCACCGTCATTCGATGACAATATCCTTAATTAGTGAGGACATTAATGAAGTCCGCAAGAAAGATCCCCTTATACATTATGGGATGGTCCAAATTTTAAGGACCTTATTAGAAAACCTATTAGTCGCTTCACGAAATGGAAAAAGATGGAATAAGAATATTCCGACTTCCCCCCATAAGAGTTATAAACTATCGGCAGTGTGTTGCAAACCTTGGCTCATTGTTTGAAATAGTGCCCTTATTCGGTTAATCTAGAATTTAAGCATAATGCACTATATAAATATTATGATTTAGCGTCGGCAATAAGAGGGCACATTAAGGTTTCAAAGCCTGCTCATTATAAATCCATCATGGATCTGCCTCAGCTACCCGCATTTATAGATTAAGAAATAACCAGTCAAAGCTGAGACTGCCCTAAAGTTTGTCAAAGATTTTACAGCTAAGTTTAAAAGGATTAAGAATGGAGGCATTTAACCCTCCTGATGCATGATTAGAGGCAGTTCACATTAATAATGACACTAGATAAATCCTTTATTGTGATTTCATTGCTAAGAGTTATGTTTGGATTCAGATACCGCTAAGTCTCTCATAAGACCATAAGCTTAGCAAACTTTTAGAAACTTTCCGTAAGAACCCCAGATGTTAAGTGTAAGGTAAGACTTACAGGCGAAATCATAAGAACCATTTCTTCTGTTCCTGTTAGAAATCTCCAATCATGGAATTCTAGAAGTATCCTCTCTCTAGAAGAAGTGCGTCAGCATGTATAGTTGATATCTCTTTGATCTCTATCGATTGCGAATACCAGATGGTATGATAAAAGCGCCACATGAGGATTGGTGTATCTTAATATGTTCCATAGATTGCTTCCATGCCTGATCAGTATGGAGGTTTAATGCATGGAACCACAAAGATATTCCGATATATGGTACTAAAATCAGCTAAAGGTATTCAAAGAAGATATCCAGAATGGAATTGTCCAGGTAAATGTCTTCGGTTAAAGAATTTGTGGACTCATAACATAAATGTGTCACCTATCTGATACAAACTATGATATATGAATTGGAGCCTGAGATTTGGAAAATCTCTGTAACCTCCTGATATCTTGATTATCTCCTCCTAAGATTACCCTGTTTACCTCCTGAGAGGCCAGTAGAGTTAAGATTTATACCCCATTTAGGGCTGTATCATTATGAAGTCTCCAAGACGGCTAGTACCATCATTGGAAGAATCGAAACCTTGATTAAGAAGGTTTTAAAATAGAGAATTCATATAGCCTAACTCAATATCCTGAGGATTCGGTATAGTTAATTAAGAAAGACGGTTCATTTTGCTTATGCATTGATTACCGCAACCCTAATTAGGCAACAATTAAGAATTTTCCATCAGCTGCCCAGGATCGTCGATTTGTTCGACTGACTATGAGGATTAACTATCCCTTAAGATTAGTTTTAAGTAATGGTTGGAATAACCATTTCACCTTGAGATAAGCTTTTCTATAATAGTTGATGTATAAGTATCAAGGCTGCTCCTTTGGAGACCTTGCTTAGATGGAATGTTGAATATCTATTGTTAAATGGAAGATTGGTACGTCCAATCATCAGGATCTGAAAGTTGCCTTGGAAACAACGAATAGGATCATACAAATCCATGATCATCTGTAAGTTGCCAGTTTTGGCAGAAAATCAAAGATTAATGAGAATAGCAACCCTCCTAATTCCTTGTTAAGGAATAAGGTTCAACAAAGATATCACCCTGGAAGGGTGTGCCAATTTGTTAATTATCAGATTAGTTAAGCTCTGAATATATAAAGTCCTTCGAAGGATTCGAATGTATCAAGATTAAATAGCTTACAAGCTAAGATCTATTTAAGAAGCTTGGTGGAACTCGCAGTATGACCCACACTAATGATTTAAGGATGTGCTTCACCAATAAGTCGAGAAGCACTATCACATAATAACATGCAGATTAATGATATGATGAGCAACCTATATCGATTGAGGATCGACAGGTTAAGAGGCTCCAAAAGGATACATGTACCAAATATAAAGGTCACTTTGGGAGCTTGGAGAGACTCCAGATATGCTATAGAAGTTAAGTCCGTTAAGTGACAAAAAGTACTTCCATCATTTTAGCAAATCTCGAGGTCGATATTTCTTTTAAGGGGGTGAGGATGTAACACCTCATAAAATCACGTCCAATGATGTATTGACACGTGTAATAAACCCTAATGAAGTCAAACACTGAAATTTAGGGACTAATTTTTTGAAAAATTGAAAACTTTGATTATGAAAGGACTGGAAGTGTTAACATACCTAAAAATAAGTTTCTTACGATGTTTATATTCACAAATGTGCCACTTGATGGTTAAGTGTAGCCGTTTGCGTAATTAAATGAAGGTTTGCGTAATAAAGGGTTAAAAGCATCAACATGTCAATTCTAACCTCTGAGTGACCTCTTAACTAACCGGGAGCTTCATAATATTTAATTATACTCTCGGGAATGCCAAATATTGGCCGACTAAAGTTTTTATGCCTATAAGTAAAATTACGCGCAACTATGCAAGTTAGAGGGGCTAAAAGTGTCAATATGTTTAATTATACATCTAAATGACCTTTTAGCGAACCCGAAGTATCGTGATGTTTAATAATACTTTCAAAAATGCCTAATATGGATTAGATGAGGCTTCAATGCTATTAAATGATGAGATGCGCAAGTTTGCGCAATAGAGGGACCTAAAGCGTCAACTTTTGAATCTATGCCTTTCGGTGACCATCTAAGCGAACGAGAGCGTATTAATATTTAATTATATGCTTGGGAAGGATAAATATGGGCCATGGAACGAGAGCGTATTAATATTTTTGCTTGGTGCGCAAAAATAAACTTTTATGTCATGCAGGGACTAAAAGTGTCAAAAAGTGCACAAGTTTGCACTTTTGCGCATATCTCGCATTCTGAATATCCCCGGACACCCAAAAATTTATGTAAGCACTAAAATATTTTATTTTAGTGATCGCCATGATAAAATTCCATTCGTCGCGTCGTTTGAATCGTTTTTCGCGTCCGTCCGTCTTCCGTCGTAATTAGCCGAACAACGTGACCGTACGACCAAACGAACCGACATCCGGCATAGTTTTGAGCATGTTTCATATTCCCTATGCTTAGGCATCATTTTATAGCCTTAAAAATGGTTTAACGGGCCTCAAACGCATCAGAAAGGGGCTAGAAGCATGCAGGGACCAAAACTGCCATTTCAGAAACTTGATTTCCAGCTATTACCAGCTGTTACAGCTGTTTTAATCAATTGCAAATGGTTTTATTCAGTCCTTGGGCAGCCCATAGATTGCTAAAACAAGGGGTAAAGGTGTACGGTCCAGATTTGATCACATTTATCGAGAAACGATCCTAACGGTCCTCTAAATCCTATAAATACCCATTGAATGTTTGGCTCTCATTTGCACCTCTCCTTCAATCTGTTAAACTCTCTGAATTGTGAGGATCTTGAACTCTTTTGAGAACCTCCCTCAGTCCTTTGGACCCTTTGTAAGTCCCCTTTCGTGCTTAGTTTAATTATTTAGCGTTTATTGCCGAAAAGTCAAGCGTTTTCGATAAACGCTTTGACTTTCAAATGGCTGAGCCGTTGTTCGTAACGAACATGGCTACGTGACCGTAATTAGGTGGGTGTTAAACCCTCAAAAGGGCACCTCCTAATTACCACGTTTACTTAGTTAAATTGTCGGGTCAAATAAAAGTCAAACAGGTTAGTTTTAAATAAATACATAACTATTAATATAGAAGCCATAAAATCAGTTTTCTCATATTAATAAATTGGTAATTATTAGTTGAACATGTCTAAGCATGTTCAACCCGACAATTCTAAGTATAGGCTCGGTTCGGAACCGAAAGTCGCAAAAGTTGACTTTTGCTTTGACTTTCAGTTCTGACCCGATTTAGCTTAGTTTAGATATGCCTTAGGATTCCATTAGGACCATATTATAAGTTAGTATAACCCTCCGAGGTTATACAACTTGGTTCCATAGAAATCCTAGTTCATGCATGTTTCCGTTAAATGCCTAAATGTTGACCGTTATGCCCTTTTGACCTTAAAACGTGATTTTTGAAAATGTGAAAGAGTAGAAACCTTAGTTACTGATTTATAAACTTGCACCCAAAATTTGACATCAGTTTGAGGTCTAGGTTAAGAGTTATGCTCAATAGCGTAATTAGAAAGCTTTTTGTTAATTAAATGACGTAGTTAGCGTATAGCCTATTTAAACCCACTTTTTGATATCAAACTTTTTACCCACTGATGTAATATAATATTTTGGGATTTTTGAAGATTTTTAATTAATTTTAGGCTGAGCATAACTTAGGGTCGTAGCTTTAATTCGGTTAATGCCGGTTTTGCCCTTTTTAGCTATAAAATGAGTTTTACAAATCCTTTTGACCCCAAACCTTTTTCTACTGATCTAATATGATAAATAAAATATTTTGAGCCTTCTGGAATAATAAAAATATTAGCTTTCTATACAAAACCCGGAAATGGCTCCAAATCGCCTTTTTAAGCGTTTATAACGCATAGTATGTATCGAAACTAGTTTAAATATATAAGGGTTGCTGCCTACTGATATTTTCAATAAATTTCTATATTTTAACAGTAAGCTAAAGTTTTAAACTCAGATTCTCTGTTTTGCCCTTTTTAAGCCTATGTGGAATTACCAAAATGCCCCTACGGTGCATAGTATGGTTATGATTAATAAATTTCACATATATATGATACCCTACTGATATGACTTATTAAATTAAGTATAATTACTGATTTAATCAGACCTGTAACTCAGATTAATATTTAGCCTCTCTCATAACCTTTAAAATGACCAAAATACCCCTACGGGGCTTAAATTGGTTTTAAATTCGTTTTGGGCATAATGGAAGGTATCCTACTGATATCACAACATATTTAAGGCATATTAACTTAGGAAACCTGTTCATGACTGTTTTGGTTACCCGTTACGCACTTTTCGCGTTCGGATCGGCTTATGTAACTAGTTTGCATAAATTAGCCGAAACGGGTCAAACCTTATTATTTTTATCTCAAAATCCAGAATGTGTTTAGTTTACCCTTGTTACACAAGTATACAAGCTTGTCGGGTCTAAACCACATTCTAATCCGGTTCTCGCTTAATCATGCGTTTTGAACCGTATCCTCCTTTAAAACTAACCGGTCTAAGCATAGGCTTAATTAAGACCGGTTAGGAATCTAATAGGTTGTTAAAAACCTTCGTTCCAGATTTAGGAGTCCAGTAAAAGCTATCTGTACTTGCTGATTTGGTACGGCTGAGATTGAATTTATATTTAGCTCAAGTAAATACTTTTAACTTATTTTCCCCATACGGGCTTGGGTTACGGTATATAGAATACCGCTTGATCGAGCATCAAATCTTACATAGTTGGGTGGTTAATTGAATAATTTGATCGACTCGTTTAAACAGTCTTGTTCACTTAAAGCCTTTGGGGGGTTAATGACCATGTCCCGGATATCCCTGGCATCATTTTACGAAATGGCCACGACCTGAGCACGGGGTGTAGGCGTACACCTGTCAGTGTATAACTCAATATTGTGGTGTGTCTATTGATCTTTAACCTGGACAAGATCCGGGCTACTGAACGCACAAGTAACATGTAATTCGTTCACAAGATTATATTACATAATTATCCCAAGTTATAAAATGTTTTGTGCCACGTGCATTCAAATCAATTTTCAAACCTTTTTAAAATGAGTCAGTTAAATTGTATTTACCAGTGTAAACTGACGTATTTTCCAAAAGGTTAAGTGCAGGTACTACTCGTACTAGGCTGGCTGTCTTCTAGCATCCACAATAAGTCTCGCAAGCTTGGATGCCTTAAAGTCTGTTGAATAAAGTTTCTTTTTATCTTTTGATCCGCCTGTGGATCTTTTACATTCCGTTTTAATACTTTGATATTACTTTATATCGGATTGTAATATATTTATCATTTGCTTCCGCTGTGCATTTAATGATTGTGTTGTTTGACTATGATGATATCAACTACGTCACGATACTCCCCACCGGGCCCACCGGTGACACGTGGAAAATTTGGGGTGTGACAGGTAAAGTCCAGCCATATGCAGCAAAACAAAAACAAAACCAAAACTTTTTAATCCAATTATGCCACTGGTACAAAGGCTCATTTTCAAAATTCTAATATTAAACGCACACAAGTTAGAGAGATTATGATCAAATCAACTATTGTTCATCTCTATTGCAATCAAACTAAAGAGCCCACGGATAATGGACAAAAAATGGGCATTGGTGGATAAAAATGTGCAGTTGCATCAGAAGTAGGGGTGTTCATAAACTGTTGAAACCGACCGAACACTCCAAACCGAAAAAAGTCGGCCGTTTTGAGATCCCAAATGGTTCGGTTTTAGCAGTCTGATGGTTTTTACGGTTAAGTTTGGAACTTGGAACTGGCCGTCTAACCATTAACCATTTTTAAAAATTTTAAAACAAACTAATGATTTTGAACAAAACTAAAAAATTGGTTTAAAGCGCCAAACCATCAAACCGAACAGTTAAACGTCACCCAACCCGGCCGGTTCGCTTTGTTGTCACCCAAAACCATAGAATCAGATGTTCTGAGAATCATAATCACCTCCAAACACTCATTCAACAGTATATCCTGAGAATCAGACGTTCAACCAAACAACTCGCTGATCCTTCAAGCCATTCTTCTATGATCCATGAGTTCAAATCTAAACGGGACTGATGGATTCAAATCATTAAGACGACCAGCTGCCCATTTCCCAAACCTCTCATGTTTATAATCAAGACATGCATCAAAAACTCTAATCAACATAGATGCAGTTGGGTCAAACGGCATTTGCTTAACAAAGTTCTCTAGTTCGCCAATGTACCCATACCTGGCATAGCTGTGTTACCAATTGAAGAACTACGACAGAATGAAGAACCGTATGTGGACATTGTGTGTGTAGGGTTTATGAGATCAAAAACAAAAACAAAAAATACGATCAATACGATTAGATTCAAATAACAAAAACATCAAAGATTAAAAACGAAGAACATACCTTTGATGAACATTGACGAATCGCTGAAGGAAGAACATCATCTAAGTAATGACGAATATTTAGGGTTTACTCTAGTTTCAGAAGGAACGAAAGAGAGAACGTACCAGAGCCAAAGAAGTAGATCCGTATACAAAAATACTCATCAATCAAATGCGTGACCATCGGGTGCATTATCAAACATGAATCGATATTCGAAGAATTGTTACCTGTTTGTTGAATCGCTTGGAGAAGACGGTGATGGATCCAGTACATCGATGAATGAGGGGAGGCTAGGGTTTAGAAAAGTAATGTTGGTTAGCAAAGATAATATATACGATCCAGATTGTTGACCGGAATCCAAATTCCAACCCGATTTAGAAACGTATCCCGCGTGGAATTGTGTCTATAGTAGATTCCCTCCTAAACTCAAAATCCACCTTCACCAAAGCTTGCCACATCAGCAAAAATGGCCAAAATCAAATGCCACCTAGCCCAAATCCATCACATTTATATATATATATATATATATATATATATATATATATATATATATATATAGATTATCAAATGAAAATCTGAACCATAAAGACTTATAACATGCATTTTTTTGGTTGAACAAGAGTCATATAAACCACCCTTGGTTGAATGTTATTATTTGTTTGCCATCTACCTTGAATCCTACACCTATGGTAATCCTTTGATGTGCTTTAAAACATTTCTCATTGTAACGCGAAATGTTTTATATTGTTTTTTCAGGACGATGTTTTTGTCAATGTTGTAGCTTCGACACAATATCGTGCTCTGACTGATAAAGCGAGTGATGCGTTCTACAAACTCAGCAACACAAGGGCCCAAATCCAGGCGTATGTTTTTGATGGTATATATCCTTTTAAGTTTTAAATCTTTATATGTTGTCGGTATCCTAACATGAACATTTATTCTCAACTTCTAGGTATAATTATGTGTATCTTTATTGTACAGGTTATACCCGCTCAATTTTATAAGACATGGTTATCATCAACCAGATTTAAGGTCTACTAATCTGCTAGCACCAACAGGACCGTTTGTATGGAAGCATTTGGCAACCACACTCTCAGATGTATGTATTTGTTTATCTTTTGCTTATTTGATTAACTACCTTTGTTGAGCTGTCTAAAAAGGTGTAATTCCTATCTTACCTTTTTGGTCAGATTTGCTTGCAATTTCAGAATTGATTTGATTTGTCTAAGTTGTAAAGAAAACAAAAGTATCTATGCTGGTTTGACCTAAAAAGTCAAACCGTGCATCCCATTTTGGGTTGTTATCTGATCTCCAATCTTTTTATGTTTCAATTCCACTACAGCTAGAAGTTGCTCAACCTCTATCCAAGATTGCTAATTGGTACAAATACAATTTAATTAACTTCTGACGGTTGACCTTTATGTCTTGATCTTTTTTGTAAATAAAATCAAGGGTGTTATTGTAAATTTAGAGTTGGGCCTCTCATCATAACCCTTAAAGGAAAGGTAATGCGTTGTTTGGTATTAAGTAGCTCTAAAAAAATCTAATAACATTCTCTAAAAAGTGCTTGCCGAACTGGTTTGCAGGATCAAGAAACGGTAGAAGCTTTGTCGTTTTTATGCTCATCGGTAGTAGACACGTGTTATGTGGCTTCGTATTATTATTATTTTACGACATTCTTTGTCTTTCTTGTCCCGGCAGTATTGGTTTTGTGCTCATCGGAGCTGTGCGAGTCTCCTTCTGTGTTTCACATCGTCTTATGCTAGTAAAGGTTATCCGTCGACGACGCTGGTCTTTAAATTAATATAAATGAGTATTAAATCTTCACTTTCTTATTAAATCTTATAAGTATGTCTTTTTTATATCATCAGCAATCTGATTTTGCTTCAAGCTTGACTGAGTTCTTGCACTGATGTAAATTGATATAAATAAGCTTCTGTGTATTGTGATATTGCTTTTTGGGAGGTGCATTTTCATTTATGTGTTGCACTGCCACACATCCCCAAATAGTCTTATTTTTCTTTTGCGTTTACTCAAAATTGAGGTCCAAACTTTCATTTTTCTTTATTTATTTTTATTACATATTTCTGGTTAGTCCTATCTAGCAATTTTTTCTGCCCTATAGCCTTAATAATGCTATAAGTCAAAAAGATCAAAAACCATGTTAATTTAAGTAAGGTTGCCTTTGGATAGTTGTACCTAGGAACATGACGATTCGGGCTAAGTTTACCTTTTGACCAATCACATGGGTCTTCTAAAAAACATAACAAAAAAATAATGTGTAAAATGGGTCAAACCAACTAACTTACTTGGTTCAAAAAATCATGTTATGGTAATAATATATTTTTTGTTATAATTTTTAACAAAAAAATATTGATTGAAGAACGTTCGGAGAAAAAAGTGTTTTAAGGTTATAAAGTGCACATTAAAGTGGGTGATTTATGGATGGTAATAATGTGGTTGGTTTTTTCTATTGATGTGATTTCAGATTTCTTGCTAACTGGCTTCTTTGAACCAGGATTTATGTCTTCGATCTTCGTGTTAGTCAAATAGGATAAAGGACGGTGTATAGCATTGACATTTGGAAAAGGTCCCTCACATTTTTTTTCCGCTTAGGGCCTCCAAAATGGTCAGGCTGGTGATGATGAGAACAATTCGTTTCATTCATGGATGATAAATTGATATTGTATGATGCTGTGATCAGGCGTAAGCCGGACTTTCATCTCCTCATGGGAGTTATTGAAGGTATTGTTCTTACTTCTTTAGTGTGAGTATAAATAAATATAAAGTTAGTTTCTTTAATCATATTAACAAAGGTCAAGAAAAGAGAACACCTTTAATCATATTTATAAAATTTCAAGAAAAAAGAAGACGGAAACTGCTTGCATGTCAGCCTGTCCAATTTTGATTCATTCGTATTGAAAAAAAAAGATCTATTTTGACCCACATTGAATATGTTCAAGAATGGAGATGCCCTGGTTGTTCCTTGGCTTCAAATTCTTCTACTCTTCAGGTTCCACAAATATCTATAATAATGTTAAAAAAATTATCAGTTTTGTCAAATTATGAATCTGTACTTATTGCAAGGTTTTCTTGAATTTAATCAACATATTAGAGCTTTAAATGTAACTACAATAGATGCAAGTAAGCAACATTAATCATATTCATTCATATTCTTAGAAACTTTTGGCATGTTGGTCCTCATCGTTTTGGCCTATGCAATTTGTCCACTTTTCTAAATGCAAATTTGTTTTTTTGTGGAAGCAAATGTGTTGCATGCTGACGAAAAAACTTAATTTACAACCAAAGACAAAAGATTGAGAGATCTTCTAAGGCTTCACCTCTGTAACCTAGGGCAAAAGATTCTTTAAAAAGTTAACTTACAAGCACTTCAACTTGTAAGGAGTTAGGCTTTGGGAGAAAAGATTCCCTCAGATACAAAGGTGATGCCTTATTGCCTTACAAGTTATATACTTGATTTATTAGGCTATGGGGTATAGGGGGCGTGGGTTGAGATATTATTTGCCACATAGGACCATTGATCAAATAGTACACCACCCCCTCCTTAATTGATGGTGGTTCGCGATTGAACCACGTTCACCACGACCCTCCAATTTGTTGATTTTGAGACAATAATATATTATAAAAAATAAAGAGCATTGTGGTTTGGGTCATGACCACACCCTTAGAGTAGTGGTTTTGGATGGTGGATTAGAGGTAGGTGACATGGCGCCTATGTGGAGGGTCATGGTGGTCATGACCACACCCTTTAGCCTTATGTATTTGATCAAAAATATGTAACTTTTAAAAGAAGACGAGTTGCAAGAATGTGTTGATCAAATTCATATTTAAATTGCATGATTAATATCGTCATACGTGCTATTAGCCTTCCATAAGTTCAACTTTTAATTGTGATTTTTGTTGTAATCATGTAATCTTAGGTTGTTGGCACTTGGCTGGAGTTGTGATCGTCAAGGCATTTGTTGTTGAAATTGTATTTTGAAAGATAATAATGGGAGTTCAAAACAGGAGCTGTAGAATAACTTGAGGACTTGGGCTGTTTGTTCCATTATAGGTTTTCATAATTTTTAATTATTCAATAATTACCTTATTAGCTTTTTTTTTACAAATTGAATCTTTTTTCTGTTTTTTTTTTTTTTTTTGCTTACGTAGGTTATTTATATTATATGCTATAAACAATATTATATGCTCTTAACGTAGCTTTTGGTTCCTTGATAAACAAAAGGTCTACAAAGAAATAAGAAATAGTGTAGCAGATTGCCCTATCGGGTGATAAAAGAAAAAAAAAGATGATGTTAGAAATAGCACAGCAGATTAACCGTTAACATATCTTTTAGTTTCTTGACACTCACTTATTTTGGAACACAAAACTATCATTTAAAAAAAAGGTTTCAAGTTTATTTTAAGTAAGTGGTGACAACATGTGAATCCAACAATTTGTTTTATATTGTGGCTACGTGGATACAAAGTGGTTTAGGTGTCACAGCCCCCGCCCCCTTATCTGTCCCGGGAACGGGCGGCCACGAACATTCGTTTGTGGTGGTATCAATATTTATTAATTTGGCAGCGGAAATTTCATCAGGACCGTAGTTAGGAAATATTTTATTAGAGTAAAACCACCATATTTTTATATTTATAATCACATGGGTAAAACCTAAGTTTCTTATTACAACATGTTTATAGGGATAAACCTTATTTTATTGAATTTAAAACATCGTATTTTAGGTAACTTTTATAGCCACATTTTTCCAAGCCGTCAGTGTTCTCCAGCTGGCTTTTTACTAATTGGCTGTCACATTGTGTTACCTGAAACGCGTTTTAAAAACATTTGTCAGTGGGAAATACTGGTGAGTGAATCCCAGTTTAATCAAGAAACATTTTATCAATTAACACAGTATTGAGAGCGATCACATTGTTTATTTCTACACAATTACTCATTCAGTACTGTCAATCCTGACTGGTGGGTCAAATTACACATTGGCTAACTCGTTGTCCAATGGTAACGTGTTGTCGTCCCGACTTACTACTCACAGGGTAGTAAATTTTGTATACAAAACCCCAACATACCGGCAGTAATTGAAGAACTACAAAGACTCAATCACCGCTTAATCACATTGTAAAACATTAAGGTTTTGTAAAATATTACAAAAAGGTTAACAAAAAGAGGATAAACTCACATTGTTGTCTTAGATTTTCCGTAAGGGTTTCCTGGTGACAATCTATAATTTACATATAAGCACACGTGTTAGTATAATAACCCATTTTAACATTAGTAATACCCTCACCGAGACGGCATTCCAATGACTACGCCGGGCAGAACCACGACAGCCATTACGGAACCCTAAATCAATCGGGCAGAGTATCTACTACGTATCCAGGGGTTATGATACTTACAACAGAGCAGAACTTCGCTATTTAGGGGGGGGGGGGGGTATAATACCCGCGTATAAAGCCTAATATTCAGAAATGAGAGAAAAGAAACGAAACGTTTGTGAGCGATTCTCGACTGAAATCCGATGGCCTCTATTTATAGTTGCTGAATCTCGTTCCCCGCGGCCCGCGTAACATATGGGATGGGCTTACGCGGCCCGCGTTGACTCCAGGTCACATATAGCTTGTCCGGATCATCGCCTAGACTCGCCACGATGATGACACGTGTCATCACCGGGCTGCGCCACAATTTGGGACTCTCGCGGCCTGCGTGAACTTAACGAGGGTCTTACGCGGCCCGCTTGAACTTAAGAAAATCAATGAAATCAGGTTCAAACCTTGATACCGCCCGCGTAAAGGTTGGGGTGGGTCTACGCGGCCCGCCTCAACTTAAAATTCAATTTTTTTAATACTATTTAATATATTTGAGGCGCGTTTTCGCGTATGGGATGTATTTTGGGATATTTTAAAATATACTAGGGTGTCGGAAAAATATTCGAAAGGGTTGTTATATTTTGGGTATAACTCCTGGACTATTTAATAAAATATATAGTGCACTCATATTAAGTATACTAACCCAATTCCACTTTATCCCTACGTCACGAGACAGAATCCCAACGAATTTAGGCAGAGCCTTGACATACGTTACGGGGCCCTACGTCACTTGTACAGGGTATTAGTGACCAGGGTTAAAACACTTAAAACGGGGCAGGGCTTTATAGGATTTTAGGGGTGACTTACCAAAGAAAATTATAGATTATACTGAGAGAGCGAGACGGTGAAAGAAGGAGTAAATTGAACGGCTTGTGTAAGTGCCTATTTATACTATACTATAACTTTGGGATCACGAAATTTATGAACACGTATGTTTCTTTCAATAAATGTGGGATATCATTTTCATTGTACACGTACACAGCAACATTGAAGTTATGATTATTTTAGTTATTAAATTATTATTATTATTATTATTATTATTATTATTATTATTATTATTATTATTATTATATATATATTTTCTAACTTCCATGCACATCACACGTGCTCGTTTAAAATGTTTTCATTTATTTTATTATATTTATTTATTATGTACATGTACTCATATAATAAAATATTAAGTTTTAATTATTTTATTATTTATATATTATAATAATTCAACTGTTTTATTCATTTGGCGCCTATAACTTTTAAAATATGACTTTTCATAAAATGATAAATATGTCATTAGAACGAGAGTATTTTTATCTAGATTTTGAACCAAGTTTTATTAAAAACGGAGTAAGTTCAAATATAACGTATTTTTATAATTAAATTATTAAACGGTTCCTAGGCTTGTTTAGCTACTTCATATTTTTAACAGTCAACTTACCCATGACCTATCCGTTTAATAACATAAGTTTTTATATATTTTATATAAATAAAAATTTTGGAAATGTTACATTAGGCGAATCAATTCTTTTTGGAATATGAATGCTCAATTTGTGGTGGGTTAATCATAAATAATATTTAATATAAATAACTTTCTCGAACCCGGGAAGCAATCCCTGGTGATAACCTAGTATAATTATAAAAACAGATGCTATGAATTTAAATACAAAAAAGTACCATGACGATAAATTACGCGTTTAAATTTTGATGTTAAAAACAGTCGAACAGATCCAAGGAAGTCACGAATGTCTTCATTAGTTATAAAAAAAAATACTAGTAGAAAAATTACTTTCGAATGAAACTTTTATCGATAGACGATTCTATCTATGATCACTATAATGGATCACAAAGCTCTTCATTCCGGGCTAACGCCCATGCCACCTCAGCATTTGCAGCCGCTAAGCATCACCGTGTGACCGTTAAACACCAACTCCAAAGGGGGAGGCGCTACCCCTTTAAGAGTGGTGTGTATGGGGCGTGGGTTGTGGCGTTGAAGGGGGTTTAACGCCGGCTAGACCACCCTGGCTCGGCGTTGGGCTTGGCGTTGCCCACTTGGCATGGATATTCTGCCTGGCGGGGGGCTGGGTGACGTGGCAGGCTGTGGTTGGCTGGTTCAAAGTAAAGAGTTTAAACAAAAAAAAATTCACATGGCTGGCCATGCCTAGCTAAGCGACGCCCCACTACACCCCTAGTTTTTAAGTATTAGCTTGTGGATCTCAATCTCGTCACATGTCAAGCAATGCCCCATATCTAAGCCCCTCCACACCCCATAGTCTGACGGGCATGAGAGGATAAGGGCAGTGGCGGAACTAGAAGAAAAATTGAGGGGTATCCTCAGTTTTTTTTATCTGTGGTCGTTCTTGAGAATTAAAAAAGCTGTGCGGGTAGTAAAAATGGGCCCTTAGTTTTGTTTTTTTTTTTTTTTTAACCTGGGCCTGTCCCCTGAGAATTCAAGAGCCCTTAATATATATAACTACACATCTGTGTATTACACGGGTTGAAATTATGTATTGTTAGGTATAGATACATTTATAGTGAAACTATTTTTGAAAACAAAATCGTTAATTAGTTCTTTATAATCCATACTCTATAATAGAGTGTCACTCTCTAATAAAATGTGAGAACAAAAACTATTGACTTGCAAGATCCTAATCTAATTTTATTTTATTTCTATATACGTTGATTATCATTTTTTACTAATGAGTGTATGAAACACACACTAGAGGGTTATAAATTATTTTTATAAAACTTTAAATGTTATTAAGAAGTTTTATAGATATAATTTGTAATAAAAATATCTTCAACAACAAAAAGAATAAAAAATAAAAAAAAGAGTAAACTTCCGTTTTGCTCCCTGTGGTTTGGTCAGTTTAACGGTTTTGCCCCAAACCTTTCAAAATAGCCATTTTGCTCCCTGATCTATGACGTCATTCTCCAGTTTGCTCCCCGGACCTTAACCTCATCCATTTATCCAGTTAACCCATGTCACATGCAAATCACCTGAGGGGCATTTTAGTCTTTTCCTATAATTATTAATTATTTATTAATTTATAACACAATCACCTGATAATACCAAGTCCCTGCTCTCTCTCTCTCTCTCAGATCTCTCTCTCTCCTCTCTCTATTCTCTCTCTCTACACTCTGTCTTCTCCATCACCACCACCGTGTGCACCGCCAACACCCGACCACCACCGTGTGCACCGCCCCCACCCGACCACCACCTTCAACCTGCTCCATCGGACCACCACCACCATCCCTACCCGACCACCATCGCACCTGTCATCTTGTTCACTTTTGAAACCCTAGCTTGTCACCGGCGGCACTAGCGGTGGTGGAGGTTTCAGATCTTGCCGTCAACCAAAGGCACCATTACCACCAGCATTGTCGCACCATCACCACTGCCATTGAGCACCCTTCAAGATTGCCGCACCCTTCAAGATTTCTCAGATCTGAAAAGAAATAGCCATTAAGAACCTTCTCTGGATCTGGTTTTTCTTCGGATTTGAGTCGCCGGTGGAAAGGATTGGGTGGTTAGGAGAGTGTGATGTTTTCTTTGGATCTAGATTTTTGATCTGGCCGGAAGTGGTGACCGGAACAGATTTGGTGACCTTATGATAAAGGTTCTATCATTTTTGAATCTTTTGGGCTTTTGAGGCCGTGGGGTTGTTGGTTGAATGGCTGCTAATCTTAAAATTTTCCGGCCAATGTGCACAGGGAGCAAAACGGCACATGGTGGTGGTGGTTGTCCAGTTTGTGGTTAGAAATCAATGAAAATATGGTGGGTTTATTATAGAGGGGGATATAGTGGTGGCGGTGGTTGCTGGTAGTTACAGGTGGTGGCAGCGGCTGATGATAGTTGAAGGTGGTGGTGGTGGTAGATGGTGGCAGACGGTTGTAGATGTTGGTGGTGGCTGGGTACTTGTTTGGAGAACTGGCCAAGTGAGATTTGTTTGTGTTTGTTTATAATTATAATATATAAAATAAAAAGAGATGGTTGGGAAAAGACATAAATGCCCCTCAGGTGATTTGCATGTGACATGGGTTAACTGGATAAATGGATGAGGTTAAGGGCCGGGAAGCAAACTGGAGAATGACGTCATAGATCAGGGAGCAAAATGGCTATTTTGAAAGGTTTGGGGCAAAACCGTTAAACTGACCAAACCACAGGGAGCAAAACGGAAGTTTACTCTAAAAAAAAAGTAAATCTAATACTTAATAAAAAGGATAAACAAAGAAATAAAAAAAAGACAAACAGATAATGTTTACGGTAACAAATTAAATATACTAAATGGTTAGATATTAATTAAAGTAAATTGTTTTTTTTCTTGGTAAAATATTTGCTTACAACATTTTGTGATTTTATTAATACTGGCCTTTAAGAAAAAATAGAGTAAATGGTTAAATGCAATAGTTTCACTATTGACTTGAATATAACTTCTAACATTCCAACTTGCTTTACTTTTTATGTTTCCAATGCTCCTCACTATTATTATTTATTATGCTTCATCTTCTCCACCTTATCATAAGGGTGTGGGGTCCAACCCCAATCAACCAATCACATTTTTTTTATTTTGTTTATTTAATGGTTAGTTAAAACACAACGTGATAGTTAATTGGTGGGTTAGTTAACGCACACTCCCTACGTAACAATGACATCACACGACATTATGCACTTTTTAGTTAAACCACAACATATAGTCTAAATAAATATAAAAAAAATGTGTTAATATTCACACACCTCTCTCCTTAATCTCTCTGTATATACATAGATAAATATAGATAGTGTTAGAGTGAAAAAGACGTGGAAACATGATTTTAGGGATGCGAGAATAAGATGAGTCGTACAAAAATTATAAAAGAAAATACTCTAGTAATAATCGGTAAACACCGTAATAGAGATCTACCCTATCACCGAAAAATATTGTAGTTTTCTAATAAAACTCAGTCCTATCAAAAAAAAAAATATAGTTTTCTAGAACTCAGACCATAGATAAATAATACCAAATCTATACTATATAATAAAAGAAACCACTTTGGGGACACTTGTCATCATATTAGGCTTTCTCTTATAGATAATTATTATTTTAGTTTAATCACTTCTAATTAATTATAGATAACACTCATATTAAATATTATTTAGTTTAATAACTTATGGATAATTATTATTTAGTTTAATCTCCTTCTTATTTATAATATTATTTATTTGAATTAATTAAAGTTAATTACTGTTTTCGTCCCTGTGGTTTGTCAAAAATCACTATTTCAGTCAGTTAGTTTAAAAATTGCGATTTCAGTCCCTATGGTTTCACTTTCGTAACTATTTCAGTCCACATCATAACCATTTCAGTCCCAGTACTTAACAGAATAATGGATTGAAATTGTTACGAAAGTGAAATCACAGGGACAGAAATGGTTACGAAAGTGAAACCACGGGGACTGAAATCGTAATTTTTAAACTAATTGACTGAAATAGTGATTTTTGACAAACCACAGGAACGAAAACAGTAATTAACTCAATTAATTATTACTTTTATATTAATTTATTTACTTCAAATTCAAACTTAGTTATCTAATTTGATTTTAACTATATCTTTGAACGTTTTGTTTAGTTTGGTATCAAATAGATTTTACGAAACTTGAAATTAAATTAACTAATATTATTTATCATTTATATATTTATGGAGTTTTAAATAAAGGGTTACATTTATTGAGACTTCGTTAACAAATTTTGCAGCAACAAAATAATCTATTTTTATCACGAAAACCAAACTTTGTATTAATATATTAAATATTTTTATTTTCACTATACAAAATTACATTTACTCGACCCATGTAATACATGAGGTTTTTTAAGATATAACTTTTTATTATTTGATATATACAATTAGATTTATTCAATTCGTACAATACACAGGGTTTTTTAAGGATAAATATTTTTTTATTATTTAGTACAGAAAATTACATTTATTCAAACCGTGTAATACACATATTTTTAAAGATGTAATTTTTTTATTATTTGGTATATAAAATCACATTTATTCAACCCGTGTAATAAATGATGTTTTTTAAAGATGTATTATTTTATTATTTAGTAAAAAATATTACATTTATTCAACCCATGTAATACACATGGTTTTAAAGATATAACTTTTTTATTTGGTATATAAAATTACATTTATTCAACCCATACAATATTGAAGCCATCTATTTTTATAGATAATTAATATCAATTAAAAAATAATTATAAAATTAAATTTAATATAAATTTAAACAATTTGTATAGAAGATAATATAATATTTATAACTTTGTTATAGTTTTCTTCTTACCCAAAACTTTATCAAATTTTATCTTTACCCTTTCTTAGCATTTAAGTTCAGAAAATGCAATTTTTAACCACTTAACTTTTTATAAACTTTTTAAATGCCACTTTGACCCCCTCAAGAGTTTTTGCCTTGACGATATAAATTCGAGTTAGTCGGGTCGCGTATAATACGTTATGATTGTACGATATAAATTCGATTTACGTTACGTTTTGATCCAATCGCAATGCAACTATAGGATATATTGAGTTCAAACGGATACGTCAAAAAGTGCGTTTTCATATGGTTAACACATCAAATAACGCTTGGACTAATCCCTTCGATATAAATTAATATAATGTAAATGATTTATTTATTTTATTAAACTAAAGTAGTTAATGATAGAACTTATTTCAAAAATGTTTGTAAGGGGTAAACAAAAATATTAATCAATGTTTATTGGTTCTATACTTTTATTTCCGTGTTCAATTCTCAACTCAAATACGGTAATCACTATGTTTACGTGACATTTATAAGAACCATCACCGCAATCACCGCATCCATCGTATATCGAGTATATCCGTTAGTTTTTTTTAAGATATTATTACACAAAATTACATTTATATGCAACTCGTGTAATACACGAGGTTTTTAAAAAATATAACTTTTTTTATTATGTAATATATAAAATTAGATTTATTCAATCCATATAATACATAAGGTTTATAAAGATATAACTTTTTATTGTTTGTTATATAAAATTACATGTGCTCAACTCGTATAACACATAAGGTTCTTAAAAATGTAACCTTTTTCATTATTTAACATATAAAATTATATTTACTCAACCCGTACAATACACGGGGTTCTCAAAGATATAACTTTTTATTATTTAATATATAAAATTATATTTATAACTTGTGGAATAAAGGAGGTTTTTAAAGATATATTATTTTATTATTTAGTATATAAAATTTATTTATTCAACCCGTGTAATACACGGGGTTATAACCTAGTTATTTATAAACCTGTGTTTAAATCACTATAAATTTTAATTACAATAATAAGTACACACGTATGACGTATGATTTCAAATGTGTTTTAACAAATATACTTAGAAACATAATCTCCTTTTCTATTTAAATTAATCTAATAGTTTTTTTTTTGGGGAAAAGGTTAAACTTATGAATAATATTTCCATTGTGATATTTAAACTAATCTAATAGTTTTTTTTTTTTTTTTTTGGAAAAGGTTAAACTTATGAATAATATTTCCATTGTGATCAAGTTTTGGGTCATAGATAAGTCTTTGACCAGGACTAAAACACACAGGAAGGAATTATATAATTATATTCACGTGGATTATTAAAAATAATCATGTGATGGTTGTTAAGGATTCGTGTAAAACGACGACATGACACCAACGTATGACAATCGAACTGCTGATCCATCGATTTGGTAGTTATTATTCAACATATACAAAGACCATTACAGGTAATAGTGTTTCCCTATCATTGGTCGAAATGGGCGACCATCCCTCCTCTATTGTACCAACCATTTTATTATTATATATCCACTTTAAAATTACGATTTTGCACCCAGTTTAAAATTACGCTTTTCTCCCAACTAAAAAATATAATAACCCTTTTGCCAGCAGCTCAAAATTACGATTTTGCCATCAGTTCAAAAATTACGATTTTACCCTCAGCTTTTTATTTTATACCCGCTTTAAAATTACGGTTTTGCCCCCAGTTTAAAATTATGTCTTCGCCCCCAGTTCAAAATCAAATTATGCTTTTGCCCCCAGCTCAAAATTACGATTTTTCCCTCGGTTCAAAATTACGATTTCACCCTCAGTTTAAAATTACTTTTTTGCCCCCAGCTAAAAATAAAAATATTGTTTTCCCCTACCTCAAAATTACGATTTTACCCTCGTTTAAAATTATGATTTTCCCCGTTGAAAATAAAAATATGACTTTGCACCCAGCTAAACCGAAAATATGATTTCGCCCTCATTAAAAAAATTAAGCTTTTACCCTCAGCCAAAATTATGTTTTCGCCCCAGTTCAAAATAAAATTTTGTTTTTCCCCCGGCTCAAAATTACGATTTTACACGAGTTTATTATTTTATATCCACTTTAAAATTACGGTTTTTGTCAAGTTTAAAATTACGTCTTTGCCCCCAGTTGAAAATAAAATAATGCTTTTGCCCTCAGCTAAAATTTACGATTTTCTCTTCGGTTCAAAATTACGATATCACCCTAAATTCAAAATTACGTTTTTCTGCCCCCAGTACAAAATAAATATATGGTTTCCCCTAGCTAAAAAATAGGATTTTACCATCGGGAAAAAAATTTAATTTTTCCCCCAAGTAAAAATAAAAATATGACTTTGCCCCCAGCTAAAAATCGTGTCAAGAATCTGCCTGACACTCTTTTTACTTTTTCTTTCTAGTAAAACTATGATACTGTTTTTTTAATTCGTTAAGAATTATTGGGTCATCGCGCAACGCGGGCGGGGCAACACCTAGTTAAAAACAAAGGTAACTGTTCTATGTTTTAAACTAGTTGGTGCCCCGCCCGCGTTGCGGGGCGATGACCGAATAATGAGCGAGTGTTAGTCAGCTCATTGACACGAAAAACAATTAAATTGAGTCAACCAATTAAAACAAAATACTTTTATAGTTTTGATAAAAAAAAACTAAAACAATGGCAATATTGTAATTTTTAACTAAGTGAAAGTTGTATTTTTTGACTGGGGTAAATTCGTAACTTGACAAAAGCTAAAGTAATGACAGTACTGTAAATTTGAAGCTGGGGCAAAGTTGTAAATTTTCACAGAGGCAAATTCGTAATTTTTAACTTGGGGTAACAACATAATATAAATTTGAACTAAGGGCACAATCATAATTTTAAGCTTGAGGCAAAAGCACAATTTTATTTTAAACTGAGGGAAAAAATCGTAATTTTGAGTTGGGGGCAAAAACATAATTTTATTTTGAACTGGGGAAAAACGTAATTTTGAATTGAGGGCGAAATCACAATTTTTAAACGGGGAAAAATCACATTTTTGAACAGAGGGCAAAATCGTAATTTTTAAGTGTGGGCAAAAACAAAATTTTATTTTGAACTGTAGGCGAAAAGGTAATTCTGAGCTGAGGGCAAAACCACAATTTTATTTTGAATGGAGGGAAAAATCGTAATTTTGAGCTGGGAACAAAAGCGTAATTTTATTTTTAGCTGGGGGCAAAACCATAATTTTAGAGAGGGAAAAAAACGTGATTTTAGAATGTATATAAAATAATAAACTGGTTGGTCCAATGGGAGAATGTCAGGCAAAGTCGTAATTTTGAATTGAGGGCAAGATCGTAATTTTGAGATGGGGACAAAAAGCGTAATTTTATTTTGAGCTGGAGGCAAAAACGTAATTTTATTTTGAGTTGGGGGCAAAAACGTAATTTTAAAATAGATATAAAACAATAAACGTGTTGGTTAAATGGGGGAGTGTCATGCTTATTTTGAGCTGGGGCCAAAAACGTAATTTTAAAATAGATATAAAATAATAAACGTGTTTGTCAAATGGGAAAGTGTCAGGCAGCTGTCTGACACTATTCCCCCATTTGATTTTTGTATCTATTGGAAATGGAAATGTGAGTTCTGAGGTAAGCACCGAAGTGCCGATGATGTGGACTGCCACGTTGCGCAAGTAATAAAAAGAACATGTAAATGGAAATAAAAAACCTCAACTTTGCAAAACTGACTTTCAACACATAAAATAAAACGTGTAAATTGAAAACTGTGAGTGAATCCATCGAGTTGAAGTCAAACTAGATGACACGGAATACTTGAGTGCCACCTTCCTTCTTCTTTTCCATTCTTTTCAAAACATTCCTCACCTGGGATAACTCGTTCTTCATATAAAGTGAACAGGATGACATAAACTTGGAGAGATCGCAACCACCTTCGTATTCTGTCGTATTTCATATTCACTTCTTTCCATTTGCTTGTGCATTGCACTCACACGAGTGGTGCCCAATATTATCAAAATTGTAGCACCCAAAATCTTCCTTCTATACTACAAATCAGTTGTAACATCCGTTAAAAATGGATCCTACTCGCTTTGAAAACCGGATCCGAACCATAATAAATATAAATGTGAAATATTAATATTGCCGTGACTTAATTTAATTAACATAATGATATTCGCGTTTAAAGATATTAACTTTATAAATAATGTTAGTTAGTTTCGCTAGTTAATATATAGGGAATGATATAACTAAGTTTGGTTATAGTGTTAAACGACATTAGTTCTAGACGACATTACACCTAAACTAAACGACATCCCACCACTTAAACGACATCTCCCACCACTACCTAAACGACATCACTCACCACATGTGACATGTGACATCCATCAGTCATCTGTATTCGTGACCCGACATGTTTTATTTCATAAATAATTACTGCATAACTTTAGTTATTTTATAGTAAAATAGATAAATATAAATTTAAATAATAAGGATTATTAAATATCACTTTGACTATCAACTTTATAAACCTGCATACAAAACGGATATGGGTTTTAAATGGATAGAATTAGGTTTAGAATAAATTATATATTAATGTCATGATTGTATTGCTTGAAGATGGTACATCACTTTCACTCTTGTTATTTTTCCTCTCTCCGTCGATTGCGCTTCAGCTCCAAAATTTGGCCAGAAGAGTTAAATTGCCATAAGGTGTCGCTACACCAACATTAATAATTGGTATTCCATTATCGAACCGTATTTGGAAAACAATAGAATCATTTGGCGTGATGGTTATTTTCAAGTCTCATAGGTTACCCTCTCAAGTCACACAAAAATTATTTCTTTTTAGAGAAGTATATAGGAATTAGGTTCACCTTTTGTAAAATATAATTACAAAATATATAATAACGAGACTCTCGTTATTCGTAGGAAATATCATAGTACAATACCGGTTGCAATAACTAAATAAAAATAATATAAAATATAATTATATATACCAATATTGATTCAAGCCGCATCTCTGGTGGGTTCTTCACGCGCACTTGATAGTATCTTAGACTCGAGTATTCATCATCTTGAGTCTTTAAAAATACTCATTGACTACAACAAAGAGCACGCTAAAACGTTGACGATTTTGGTTGAGTCACGTGTTCAACACGCTTCCCTTAAAACAGATTTCGCGCCTCTACTAAAGACAACGTGTCTGTCTCCCAGGGTACAACAGCCGAAGCAGTCTGTACTCCCGGAGATGGCTCACAGGCCCAAGGTTACATCCGGTAATTATAGTGTTTGAACTCATGTAGTGGAAAACAAGTAGAGAGTACTCATCTCTCTAGTTGGTCTTGAAGTGTTCATCCTCCTTTTAGTATTCTTCATGTATCAAGTAATACCATATTCTTGTAGTAACAAAAAAGCACATAACCTACTATTTGTACAAGACTTAAGGATTAGTGAAAGGTTTCACTTAATTAGTCACTTAATTAGACACTTAATTAGAGACTTGAAAACTCTAATAAAACTAATTAAATGTCATCAAGAAGCTCTACTCAAGAGTTTCTCTTTTATTTACCACATGAAGATTCTAATTAATATTTATAATTTCATTAAATTATAAATATATTAAATATCTATTCAACAATTTTCCAACAATCCCCCACATGAATGGAGATCGTTCAAAACACTTAAAATTTCCAATGTAACATCGACAGTTGAGTTTTGCATACGATAGGTAGGTGTTACCCTTTGAACCTTCGCTCATGAAATGCACTTAGTCCACTAGCTCTGAGTAGATCTCGATGTCTTTGAACTCGTCTGCCGTTTGTGTAGACGACAATACACTTCACACAAAACTCTCCTTAGCCGGGTCATCTCCTCATAGATGTGTCCAATAATGGTCGTGGAACATTTTCCTGGTTCTGCGAGAGCTCTAGGAATTGTGCCCTCAATTCCATTCGAAGCGACCCCACTTCTCTCTAACATAGGTGATTTTCCTTAGATCATTAAAAGCATTGTGGTTATTGTGATTTATCCAAATCATTTACCACATATTATGTCGCAACCCCCGACCCCTGCCTCGAGAGGCGGGCGGCCACGGCATACTCAGAGATGGTGATATCGGTGTTTATCATTATTTGGCAGCGAAAATTTCATTAGGACCGTAGTTAGGAAATATTTTATCAGAGTAAAACACCGCATTTTATAAAATTAACATATTGGGATAAAACCCAAGTTTTCATTACAAACAGGTTTATAGGGATAAACCATATTTTATTGAAATAAAACATCTTCTTTATTTAGGTAACTTTTATAGCCACTTTTCTAAGCCTTTAGTACTGTCCAGCTCGCTTCTATTTGGCTTTCACATTTTGTTACCCGAAACGCGTTTAAAAACATTTTGTCAGTGGGAAATACTGGTGAGTGAATCCCAATTTAATCAAGACAGGTTTTATCAGTTTACAGCATTAAGGGCGATCTCGCAATTACATTTGTTTATTTTTCTACTTTAATTACCACCCACGATACTGTCAACCCGACTTGTGGTCATGTTACTACTCACAGTGTAGTAACAAATTTTGTATACAAAACCCCAACATACCGATGATAATTATTGAATACAAATATTCAATCACTGTTAAATATAATTTAAAACAATTGAGGTTTTGTAAAAACAGTTTATGAAAAGAAGGATTACTCACATTGCTATCTTAGGTAATTTTCTTTGGCTTCCTGGTTATAATCTATAAATTTTAAATAATGCACACGCGTTAGTATAATAACCCAATTTTACATTAGGTATACCCTCCCCGAGACAGAACTCCAACGACTACGTCAGGCAGAGCCTCAACAGCCGTTACAGAGCACTAGATCAATCGGGCAGCGTATCTAATACGTAATCGGGGGTTATGATACTTACATCAAGGCAGAGCTTCGCTATATTAGTGGGTATAACACCCGGGAATTACTTATACTATAGAGAAATTAGGAGAGTTTGAGAAATTTTAAACGGTTTCGACTGAATGCCGATCCCATCTACTTATAGGGCCTGATCTGGTCTTCCTCGCGGCCCGCGAAGGATATACAAGGGGCCTTCGCGCCCCGCGATATAGGGGTGTAGGGCCTAGCTATGTTGATTCGGCGGGTATAGTTGTGACACAAGGCTGCCACGTGGCAGCTCAGGGTGCCGCCTCATAGACGGGCGCTCGTGACCCGCGTAAGCCTTTGATGGTTCTGTCGCGGCCCGCCAGGGACCATTAAAAATTGTTTTTATTTATTTTTTATAAAAAATAAAGGTATTTAGTGCCATTTCTCGTATACGAGGTGTATTTTAAGACGTATAGGGGTGTTCTAAATATTTTATGAGTGTCGGAAATATTTTATGAAGGTTGTTATATATTATGCTTAGCCTCACTCTTTGTCACTAAATATCATAGGAATAGACTATGACGTATTTAAACACCCTTTTATACTTTGGGGGTATGTATAACCATATATACTAGTTTATGCATATCATTTATACCCCCACAGTGACCACCTTTAGGCATATGAGTTAGTTGTCCTATTGAACTTAGATCTTGGGATCTCCAAGCAACTAAGTTAGGTGTCCTTCACATACCCTTTTTCCATGGGCTTCGGTCTCATTCCACAACTTGATCTCTAATAAACCCTCAGGTTGTTGGATCCATAACATTAACAAATAACTTTGCGTATTTGAGATCAGTTGTCATGATGTGTACTTAACTGGTAAGTTAATTTTGCCTATTGTCAACTTCTAAGACTATAACCTCAGTGGCCATCTGAATCTGGTTATAATATATGTCTTTGTAAGATACGCTTATCATTTAAGGCAAACATGTCTCCATTATGCACTACGACCTTTGTGTCCTCTACATAGTCGTCTTTGCAATGTTAGATTGGATTACAACATCCTTATTGCCAAACTTTTATGATACAACTGCAAGACACCCCCACATTTAAGTGTTATAGGATATCATCCAGATGGGGTAATGAAAACCATTTCTACATACCCTTATAGGGTTGTTTCTAAATGGATCATCACCCACATTTCTTGCCATTTGATCAACATTTCCGTAACTTCACTTATGATGACATTTATACACATATGATTGAACAAGATCAACCTCATTGTATCAGTGAATACAACTCATATTGCATTAGCTTACATAAGCTTCCGAGCTAACCAAAGCAACACATGCCATTGTCATAAGTATGTCACCAACTTAGCATAATTATAATTTAACATCTAGAATAAGCCTAGACAATGAGTTCTCCTCATTAGCTTTTCGAACAAACTCTTCAAAAGTTACATCTCTTTTCTTTATAATGAATTGTAACACCACGTAAAAATGTGTCAAGTTGTGTAAAGACACGTGTCCTAAACTCTAGTTATGTGAAAGATTGAGTTTGAAGGACTAAAGTTGCCAAACGATGAAAATATGAAACTAAAGGGACTAAAAGTGTCAACATGCCAAACTTGTGCCTCTGAATGTGTAACACCTCGTAAAATCATGACCAATATTATAAAGACACGTGTCATGGAAAGTAAACGTGTTATAAACCCGGATCTAGTTGAAAGATGTATGGTAGGATTAAAAAGTGTCAACATGTTAATAAATACCTCTGAGTGACCCTTTTTATAAATCCCAAACCTTAATATGTTTTATAAACATCTGATATGCATTCAAATCCGGTTAACTAATGTGATGAATAATTCAAAATTTCAAGGAATGGAATCTTAGGTGCATTTACGACAATTCTCATGCATTACCTTCTTCAATAAAATCCAAGAACTTACAAGAGCATGGCAACACATGCAAGGGCATGCAAGGCCTGACTATATGGTTCCTCTACTGAAAATAAGACATAAGATTCGAAGTTATCAAAGTTGCATGGTCAAAGCCTAAGAGTTTAGAAAATTTTGTCTTCTGGTCATCGGATACAGACCGCATGGCCCAAGGCTTACGGTCCGCAAGGCTGTAACTGGGTTTTTTAGATCAGGGTTGGATGCGGTCCGTGTCCATTTGGACTTACGGTCCGTAAGAGTTGGATACGGACCGCAAGACTTTTTGCTTACGGTCCGTAAGACTGTCGCTGGCAGTTTAAAATGGGCAGTTGCCTGTTACAGCAGGTTACACCGCCATTGAAGCATGGTTTTCGAATTCAGGAGCTTGGCCAACAGTTTGTCATGCATAGGGGACACTTGGATTCATCTGGGATCAATCCTAGACTTGTGTGTAATGATCTCATGCAAATAAACTCACTATATAAGAACTTAATGTTGCAACCATTTTGCTTGCTCACTTCAATTCATTTCAAGACCTTCTCTGGAGCTTTCTGATCTTCACACAAGTTCCCTTAAGTTCTAAATTCGTGCTTAGGACCATTGTAAGTGTCCTTAACCTCCTAATTTCAGTTGTAATTAGTTTAATGACCAAAAGTCAAACTTATCGTAATTAAGGTTTGACTTAGTGATTAATCACTAATGGTCCAGTAATTAGTTAAATTAAAAGTAGCTATAAGTTGGTAATTATGTAGGTAATAAACCCCTAAGAGGGCACCTACTGATTATCACCCTAACTTGGTCAAATGTCGGGTCAAACATAATTATAAAAAGTCAACAGAAAGCTATTTTTACAAATAAACAGCTAATTAACAATGTAGAAGCTATAAAACCTGTTTTAACACTTACATAACTTGGTAATTAATGTAAGAACATGTCTAAGCATGTTCAACCCGACAATTTCGAGTTTAGGCTCGGTTTGGAACCGAAAGTCGCAAAAGTAGACTTTTGCTTTGACTATCAGTTCTGACCCAATTTAGATTGTTTTAGAAACGCCTTAAGCTTCCATTAGGTACATGATTCATATTAGTATAACTCTCTGAGATTATACAACTTGGATCCTAATTTATCCGATTCATTTGCATGTTTCCGTTATATGCCTAAATGTTGACCATTATGCCCTTTTGACCTTAAAACGAGATTTTTGAAAATGTAAGAGGAAAAAACCTTTATTAATGATTTATAAACTTATACTAAAAATTTGACATCAGTTTGAGGTCCAGATTAAGAGTTATGCTCAATAGCGTAATTAGAAAGCTTTTATTAATTAAATGGCATAATTAGCATAAAGCATATCTAAACCCAAATTTTGACACCAAACTTTTTACCCACTCATATAATATAATATTTTGGAATTTTTGAAGACTTTTTATTTATTTTTAAACTGATCATATCATAGGGTTCTAGCTTTGATTCGGTAATTGTCGGTTATACCCTTTTCTTGAATAAAATGAGTTTTACATAACATATTGATACCAAATATTTTGCTACTGATCCTATATGATAAATAAAATATTTTAAGCCTTTTGGAATGATAAAAATATCAGATTTTCTTATATAACCCGAAAATCGTTTAAAAGCGACTTTTTACGCGTTTTAAACGCATAGTATGAGTTAAAACTATTTTAAACATATAAGACTTAATACCTACTGATGTTTTAAGTAAATTTTTATACTTTAACAGTAAGCAAAAGTTTTGAACTCAGATTTCTAAATTTGACCTTTAAAGCTTATGTGAAATTACCAAAATGCCCCTACGGTGCATAGTTTGGTTAAAAATGATAAATTTCACATATATGCAATACCCTACTGATATGACCTTCAAAAATAACTATTTTTACTGATTATATCATACCTGAACCTCAGATTAATATTTAACCTCTTTTATAAGTTTTAAAATGACCAAAATACCCCTTCGGGGCATAATTTGAGTTTAAATCCATTTTGGGCATAATGGAAGGTATCCTACTGATATCACAACATATTTAAGGCATATTAACTTAGGAAACCTGTTCATGACTCATTTGTTCACCCGTTATGCATTTTTCGCGTTCGGTGCGGTTTATGTAACTAGTTTGCATAAATTAACAGAAACGGGTCAAACCTTATCATTTTTATCTCAAAATCCAGAATGTGTTTAGTTTACCCATATTACACAAGTCTTCAAACTTGTCGGGTCTAAATCACATTCTATTCTGGTCCTCGCTTAATCATGTGTTTTGAACCGTATACCTTTCTTTAAAAGCTAACCGGTCTAAGTTTAAACGTAAATAAGACCCGTTAGGAATCTAATAGGTTAATTAAACCTTCATTTCCAGATTTAGGGGACCAGTAAAAGCTACCTGTACTTGCTTGATTGTATACGGCTGGGATAAATTGTATAAATTTGCTCAGGTAAATACTTTTAACTTATTTTCCCTTATACGGGCTTGGGGTACGGTATATAAAATACCGCTTGGTCGGGCATTGAATTTTTAATCATATGAAGGTTAATTTATTGAGATGACCCGTTTAATCTGTTTTGTTTGTTTTAAGCCTTTGGGGGGTGTAGGATCGTTTTCAGACCCAAACGAGTCGATCAGAAGAGGTCTTCACCAATACAAAAGGCGGAAACAGATGTATCGGTGTTATTTCAGCTGAAATGCGCGAGAAATCACTTTAAACTGTCTTTTGATTGATATCAGATCAATTACAATGTTGTAGACACTTCGGCAGAGCTTCGCTACCGGAACTAATTTCGTTACAAATGAATAGGCACAACAGGTATTTATAGGTGAGGTGATTTCGCTTGAAACAGCCCAAGCGAAATCTGATTTCGCACGGAATCACTTCAAACGAAATCAACACATGATTTCAAGCGAAATTACTCACTTGATTTCGTATGAAATGACCAATGTGTCATTTCATGCGAAATTACCTATAAACACATATTTCCTCGTTTTTCGTGCCTCGATCTAAACAATACAATACAAGACTCGATACAAGACAAAGTCGACAGACGTATGCACCAACAGACTCCCCCTCGGATGTTGACGAGTCTTCAGTGTCGAGTCTTCGGTTGTCAAACCTTCAGTCTTTATCAGTCTGCCCGCTCTCTCCAAAGATTCTCTATTGTAAGCGTCCTCAATCATTCTTTTTCTCTTTCTCCCAGAATCTCAACTTGGCTCTATGCTCCTCTTGATCAGGTCTCTTGATTCCATAATATCATCAGCATCAGCAGCTCACATCTTCAGACTCCCTCTTGATGTCATCAGACTCCCCCTTTCGCTAAACTGGGATCGCAGTCTGGAATTCACTTCTCACAGGTTCTAAGATCGAAACCTGGCTTTTATCAAACTTCAGGTATCGGAACCTGGCTAACCTGCACATTCTCTACCACAAATATAAGTTTCACAAATTTAAAATTTTGCAAATTCAGAAACCACTTGCAGGAATCATTAAAAACAATGATTTAATCTCTGCTGACCACTTGTAAAAATTATATTTTTCAAATCACAAACACTCTCCCAAACCTGTTCATCATGTTTAGCACTTGTAATTTTGAAAATCAGCTCTTCAACATCAGTTGTCGAAAATCTTTTTGAAATTTTTGAATTTAATAAAATGCAGTAAAGAAATATTTACAAACAATATCTTTTTGTGAGTTTGTGTAAGAGGATCATATCAGTTTTTGAGACAAATCACCAACACCGTCTCTAAACGATTCACATTGATTGACGATATATTTGTCCTCTTAAGCTCAATCTAAAAACTTTCAAAATGCTTACCGATACGTTAAGGTATATTAATTTTGCACTAAAATCTTATGGACCCCACGATCTCAGCATATCCCCTCATCATGCAATACACTATCTCAAGTAATGCCTTTAAACTTTCATCAACTGTGATTTGTGCAAAAACAAAGCAGAATGTTTAAACATTAACAATCAGGTCGATACTTTCGTATACGCAGAGGTGATCCAAAGCTTAAACGAAACACCAAAGAAAATAAAGCAGAATGTTTAGGCAATAACATCCAGGTCGATACTCACGTATACGCAGAGGATGTCCAATGCTTAAACAAAATAAAGAAATAAAACAAGTTTAAATCTTTGCAAAATGAAATGCACAATCACAACGACTTTTTAGCAAAGTTGTGAAAGCTCACAAACTTAACCAGTTTTATGTCTTTTGACAATCAGCGATTACCGAGCAGGCACACAGTCAAGAAGGACAAAACTAAGTACTATGCTTTTGACCATGTTTCCCACCAGACTTAGGCATTTTGCTTTATGTTTGTATCGTTTTTGCAAATCTACTAGTCTAGCTGAGCCTATCGTCACATCTTTAGTGAGACCGTTTATCACATTTTACTTTCCAATTCTTTAGCATGCTGTGAATGTCCACTAATGTACTATCATTTCCTCTTCTTCACAACCAAACTCATTTTTGAATTTTTTAATGTTTTTGGCTTTATAAGATTTTATCATGTTTTTGGATTTTTCAAATTTTTGAAATTTCTAAAATTTTTACTCCCCCTAAAAGCAAAATATGTTTCAATTTTGATTTTCTTGAAAATTTTGAAAACAAACTGTACAAAGTAAAATGACAACTGTTGTGAATTGCTTCAATCCGCCATCCACTTTGCATAAACAATCAGAACTCCCCCTTACAACAAACTATTTCCCCATTTGATTTCAAAACACTTAAGTTTGTTTTAATCAAAATGGTTTTTCCGGAAAATTAGTTTTGTTGATTTTACAAACCATTTGTAGGTTAGGGGATGTGATCATCACTTTGTTTTTCAAGCCATTTGAATGAAAGTTGAATCAAGTTCAACTTAATGACCTTGATTAACCACTTGTAGGTAAAACCGTTCTTTCAACCACTTGTAGGTTGAAATCTCAAAATGCCGATTCCTACTCCACACTTACCAACCTGGGAGTTCCGGCAAATCAACCTTATCAAAAACAATTTTTCAAGAAAGATGCCGATTCATGCTCCACGATTACCAATTTGGGAGCTCTGGCAAGTCATGGTTTTAAGTAAAGAACACAGACACCCAAGCCTGACCAGCTTTGGGTGTAATCCCATCATCAATTACACTCGGGGTGTAAGTTGTCTTCTTTGATTTGTAAAATTCTTTGACCCCCTTGACCTTCCCATCCATCATTTTACCAAAAATGTTTTTCACTATGGGATTAAAAGCCTTTTCAATATCAAATTCTTTCTTTTTAGGAAAGAATTGATTTGAAATCTCAACTTTACCAACTTTAGATTTCAAATTTTCAGCCCGCAATGGTGGAAAATTTTCATCATCCAATGGGGGAACTGATTTCTCCTCTTTCATAACAACCTGTGGCTCCTCTGATTTTGTGGAATCAGATTCATCACCAGAACTACCACTTGAATTCTTAACAACCCATTTTTGATTGTTAAGTTTCTCCTTTCTTTTGTAAACACTTTTCGAACATTCACCAACTTCAAAAATTGAATTTTCAAAAACTTTAAATCTGTTTGTTGGTGGTTCGATTTTATCAACAATCTTTTCTTTCAGTTTAACAGAGACTCCCTGTTTTGTCTGTATTGCCTTTGAACAATTCCTGGCAATGTGACCAACTGTTTTACATTGAAAACAGGTTCTCGTCTCTATTTTCTTCTGAGCAACACTTCTCTTCATTTCTTCTTGCTTCTTGGCAAGGAATTCTTTGTTCGATTGCTTTCTGAATACTTGCTCTTTTTCTTCTTCAGATGTTTTTCCTGTGAAAAAAACAGTTTTTGGTTTATAAATTTTCTCATTTTTATGATTTTTCGGTAGAATAAAACCCAATCCTTTCTTTTTAAAATTACCATTATGGTTTGGTTTCTTTCGATAACCTGAACCAGAACTGTAACCCATTTTCTTGTTTAATCTTTGTTGAACTCTTGAGGTGTAAGGACTTGGTTTTTCAGAAAGATTTACATCTTTTATTTCAGAAATATTAATTTCTGTTAGTTTGAAAACCTTTTTTATCATTTCTGGTTTAACACCTCTTATTGGAAATGCCTCATCAGAATATAATTTGTCAGAATCTTTCAAAGTATATGCTACTTTGATCGGTTCGTCATTCAAATTAGATTTTGATAACAAAAATTCTTTATTATAAACTCGTTTGCCCTGTTTGACTTTTTGATTTAACGTGTCGGACTTTGATTTCGACTCTAATTTTAACTCCGACTTTGACTCCTCTGTTTCATCTTTTTCCAACACCTGATCGACCACTTTCTTTATTAACTCGGACTCATGATCAGTGTCAGACGATATGAACGTGACATCAATATTTTCTGGCAAGTTATCAGAAGACTCAGACTCCCACTGTAAGTTTGTTGCCTTTTTGACTCTTTCTAAATTTGGATTTTGAGGAGAATATCCATTTTCGACCGGGGGTGGACATTTGTTATAGACAACACTTGGTTTCTTACCAGAAATCTTTACTTCATCATCTTCTTTTGTTTCAGAATTCTTTTCTTCAGAAGTCTTTTTTTCTTCAAATGTCTTCAATTCTTCCACTATCGGGTAAATCCTGTCAACCACAAAAGTAGAACATGAGTAACTTTTTAATAATCGGTTAACTCTCTCGGTTTCAATTCTCTATGTTTCCAACTTCAATTCAAGTTCAGCACACTTCTCCGTGTAATAACTGACATTGTCAAGCTGTCTCATATACGATCCTTTGAGTGTATTCATTGCTAAAGCTTGTTCACTACTCGACTCATTGTATTTATTCATGGCTTTGTTTAAGACATCGTATGATTCTTTCAGCCTTTTTTTGTTGTGTAGCAACTCATTGTTCTGCTTTATCAGAGATTCACAGTTCATACACTTCTCAGAAATCTTGACTTCATCAGCATCTGTTTTAATTTCAAATGCTGGAATTTCTTTTACTATTCTCACTTGAATTTCTTCTTCAACCTTTTTCTTTTTCTCAGCTTCAGCTTTTCTCATTCGTTCTTCTTCTACATATTTCTTCTTTTTCTCAGCTTCAACATCTAAAAATTTTCTGATTTTTTCTGCCCAATAGTCATCAGTATAATCATTAACAACCTGAGCAACAAGAGCTTTATCTTTTAAAATCTCTTTGTCTGGACAAAACTTTTCCCATCTAAAGTTTTCCCAGCTAAAACCTTCTGGTAATCTTTCATCATCTTGATTTATCAGACAGGCTTTATTATCCGCTGGAATATATTTATCCCAACTGAAATCCTTTGATGAACTTCCATCATTTTTATTAACCAGACACGCTCTCTTTGAATCTTCAATCTCTTTTCTAGCATGTGCAGTTTGTGGCTGTTGTTGTTGATATGGCTGTTGAGCAACTTGATGATAAATCGCCTTTCGATAGTAATCATTGTTTCCGAAAGGATTTTGAGCTCCACTTGCTTCGCGATTTGTGCACTCTCTCTTGAAATGCCCCTTTTCCCTGCAACGAAAACAAGTGACTTTAGATTTATCAAAGCCTAAAGTAGAAACATTCGCATCACGGAAATCATCTCTTCCCGTAATTTGTATAAATTTTTCGGCTCTTCTCAACACGCTCGCTAAACACCACTTTATATCCATCAATTCCATCTCCTCAGCATCTACTTGATCGTAATCCTCTTTTGTAATGTAACACCTCGAAAATTTACGTCCAATAATGTATTGACACGTGTCATGGACTTTGAATATGTGAAAACATACTTTAGAGGGACTAAAGTTGACAAACAGTGAAACTATGTGAATACAAGGGTCCAAAGTGTCAACAATGGATAAATAGGCTCTACAATAACCCTACATGGTGTTTATAATCTGAAACGGATAAATCATGGATCATACAGAGCGAAAAATGAAAGAAAGTGAGGAATTACAAACTACAGGGGCTAAACGTGTCAACATGTTGAAAGTATACCTCTGAGTGACCTTTTGGCAAACCCAAAGCTTTGTAATGATAAAATATACTCACTAGAATATGTGATAAAAATTTCATCAAGTTTCGTTATCGTATGAGAAAGTTATGATCAAAACCGTACACGAAGGGTTAAATACGTTAACGTTGATTTCGTGACTTTTCGGGTAAGCACAAAGTTGTTCAAGGACTTTACCATGTTTATAAATATCCCAAGGCCCTTAAAAATCAGAATTTAGGGTCTAATGTGCAAGATAAATAAGTAAAAACACGTTACAAAAGGACAAGGACTGAATTGCAAATCAATGAAAACTTGGAAACCTGGTCGCCACACCCTCGCGCCACGCGAGGGGGGTCTCGCGCCACGCGAGCACCCTGCCAGCGCAGAATATATGCGCAGCTGCCAGTTATGTCTGTTTTGCGAGTTGTACACAGCTGTTGTCGACTTAGGGAGCTCACCAATCGAATTTCATGCAAGGAGGGACACTTGTACTCTTCCTACAACACTTACAAACATCTGTAACATCCTCAAATCAGATCAAATGTGTGATAAAAGGGACTTGTAGTAACAAACCTTCAAACACTTGCAACTTCAAAATTCACAAGAACTTTTCTGGAGCTTTCTGGTCGACAAGGCTGCTTCCTAGTGATCTCTAAGCTTGTTTAGGACCATTGTAAGTGTTCATATCATTCTCTAATTCGTTCTAGCTTAGTGTATTAACCGAAAGTCAAACTATCGTAAATTAAACTTGACTTTGAGTTTAAACGAGATTGGCTCTGTCATTTCTCAAATTGAAAGTACCCACATGTTGGTATTTATGAGTGTAACAAACCCCAAAAAGGGTATTTTCATATTCACACTCTAAGCATGTTAATTGTCGAGTCAAAGCTTTTCTTAAAAAGTCAACAGAATGTGTTTTTGCAAATTTAGGCATGATTAACAATGTAGGCTACATGCAACCTGTTTGATCATCAAAATAACTTTATAATTAATGTAAGAACATGTTTTAACATAATCAATTCGACAATTTTCAGTTTAAACTCGAATCGGAACCGAAAGTCACATAAATTGACTTTTTCTTTGACTATCAGTTCTGATCCGTACATGCATGTTTGAGATCTGAATTAGAGCTTATTTTGGACCAACTTTCATACAAGTTTAACTCTCTGAGATTTTACAACTTGGTTCAACACTTATCCGCTTCATATGCATGTTACCGGTTTATGCTTAAATATGACTATTTTGCCCTTTTGACTATAAAACGCGATTTTTGAAAAAGTGAAAGAGTAGAAACATTTGTTACTAATTTATAAACTTGCACCGAAAATTTGATATCAGTTTGAGGTCCATAATAAGAGTTATGCTCATTATCGTAATTTGCAAGCTTTATGTTACATAAACGGCATAATTAGCGTAAAACCTATTTTAACCCACTTTTTGATACCAAACTTTTTACCCACTGACATAATATAATATTTTGGGATTTTTAAAGATTTTTATTTAATTTTTGGCTGATCATATCATAGGTCTTTAAGTGTAATTCGGTAAATACCGATTTTGCCCTTTTAAGCCATAAAATGAGTTTTATAAATCCTTTTGACCTCAAACCTTTTTATACTGATTTTATTTGTTAAATAAATTATTTTGAGCATTCTGGAAATATAAAAATATCAGCTTTCTTTTAAAAACCCGGAAACGGCTCTAAACCGTCTTTTTAAGCGTTTTTAACGCCTAGTATGTACTATAACCATATTAAACATATAAGGTTGATACCTACTGATGTTTTTAGCATATTTTTATAAAATAACAGTAAGTACAAGTTTATAAACTCAGGTTTCCAATTTTGACATTTTTAGCCCTTGTGAAATTACCAAAATACCCCTAAGGTGCATAGTTTGGTTTTAAATGATGATTTTCACCTATGGGTCATACCCTACTGTTATAATATGTTAAATTAAGTATATTTACTGTATAAATCAGACCTGTAACTCAGATTTACAAATAAACTCTTTTATAATCTTTTAAATGACCAAAATGCCCTTATAAGGCATAAATTGTGTTTAAATCCGTTTTGGGCATAATAGAAAATAACTTACTGATATTATAACATATTTAGAGCATATTATCTCAGGGAGCTTGCATATGACTCTTACGGTTACCCGTAACGCTCTTTTCGCGTTCGGTTCGGTTTATGTAACTAGTTTGCATAAATTGACCGAGACGGGTCAAACATTATCATTTTTGTCTCAAAATCCAGAATGTATTTAGTATACCCATAATATACAAGTATTCAAACTTGTCGGTTCTAAATCACATTCTATCCGGTCTTCGCTTAATCGTGCGTTTGAACCGTTTCGTCCTTAAAGCTAACCGGTCTAAGCTTAAGCTTAAATAAAGACCCGTTAGAAATCTAATAGGTTATATTAAACCTTCGTTCCAGATTAGGAGCACCAGTAAAAGCTACCTGCCTTTTTGCTTGTTGTGATATATACTTACCAAGGTAAATACTTTTAACTTATTTTCCCTATACAGGCTTGGGTTACGGTATATAATATACCGCTTGATCGAGCATCAAATTCTTACATCGTTTGGGTGCTTAATTGAATAATTTGATCGGCTCGTTTAAACAGTTTTGTTCACTTAAAGCCTTTGGGGGGTTAATGACCATGTCCCGGATATCCTCGGCATCATCTTACGAGATGGCCACGACCTGAGCACGGGGTGTAGGCGTACACCTGTCAGTGTATAACTCTAATGTGAGGGTCTATTGATCTTTAACCCGGACAAGATCTGGGCTACTGAACGCACAAGTAACATGTAATTCGTTCACAAGATTATTATAATAAATAATTATCCCAAGTTATACAATGTTTTGTGCCACGTGCATTTAAATAAATTTTCAACTCTTTTCAAAATGAGTCAGTTAAATTGTATTTACCAGTGTAAACTGACGTATTTTCCCAATAGATTAAGTGCAGGTACTACACGTAATAGGCTGGCTGTCTTCTAGAGCGTCCACAATAAGTCTCGCAAGCTTGGACGACATTAAGCTGTTGAACAATATCTTATTTTATTTTTGATCCGCCTGTGGATCCATTTCGACTATTAGTGATATTTAATATTACACTTTATTGAAGTTGAAATGAATCTATCTTTGCTTCCGCTGTGCATTTATATATTGTGTTGTTTGTCTATGATGATACCAACTACGTCACGATACTCCCCACCGGGCCCACCGGTGACACGTGGAAAATAGGGGTGTGACAGGTTGGTATCAGAGCCAACTCTGAGTGAATTAAACACTAGTCTTTTGTGTTTAATCTCAGTTACACAATTGCACAATCCTCGAATTCTCGAGTCTAGACAAAGAACTTAGGAAACTTCCAAATTTTTGTTTAAATTTTCTAACCTTGTCTTAATTATATTTTTGTTGTATCACTTGTTGTTTTTCCAGGATCACCAGAATGCCACCAAGAATGAGAGGTAGAGGCCGAGGAGCATATGTAGCTCCAAATGACCATGAGGCCGGACCATCACACCGGTGGACACCTTCGGATCCTCACCGCACTGATGCTCAAGACCTTTGGAGGTCTTTCACCGAACCAGCGAGACGCTCAGTCTCACTAAGTACCTCTCCATCGATCCCGCACTCCTTTGGGCCTCATTCAGAGAATGAGCCCCACCACTCACAGCAGTCCTACATTCCCCTAGGACATAATTCACCTTTTCACCAACTATCGCCTGTCTCCCAGGGTCAGTTTAACCCTGATGACTACTTGACAGCAGCAGTGGGTTTGAACCCACTTGGACCAGAAGACCACTTTTCGGGTGGCAACCCGATGGACATTGATGAGGATACGGATCCTGCCATGCCACCCTCCGGAACACCGAACCACCCCATCGAGATTTCTGATGGGTCACCGTTCATGGGATCACCATACAATGGTCCCAACAGTTATGAGGAGATGTTCAAACAATATGACTGGGCATTTACTCCCAGTTATCATAACTCTCCTTTACACCAGCCTCATCACTCTCCTCTTCACCAGTCTTACCATAACTCCCCTCTGCACCAGTCATACCATAACTCTCCTTTGCACCTGCCTCACCACTCTCCCCTGCACCAGCCGCAGCAGCAGCCACAGCAGCAGCAGAATCCTTCTGAGGATTCTCGACTTGTAGCGGTCACTCCGCCAGCAGCAGCACCTCCACTTCAGCCTCCCTCGCCTCCGAGGCGAAGGAGAACTACCTTGCGGATGTCCGCACGAGGAGGAGTGCATATCAGCACCCCTCCACTTTCGAGTGGCAGCCGGTACTCACCGGTCCATGAAGAAACAGAGATGGGTGAATCTTCAAACCCCGTCTCTGAAATAGCAACTGCGCCAGTCGCACCACAGCCACCATTGGGTTTTGGAGACCCAATCCCCGCCTACACCGGTGCTGCAGCATTCAACCCCTTCGAGCAGCAGATTCACACGGGGTACAACTTTACGGAGGATCCATACTGGATAGCAGCAAACTCCAACACATTCCATCAAGAAGCTCCCTTCGGAGGTCCCTGGGCTACGGGACCCTCGACTTATGGATACCCATCATATGGGTATCAGCAGTCACAGCCTCCTCAACCTCCTTATTATTAACCGCAGCCTCCTCAACCCCCGCACTATCAGCAACCACCTCAGGCACCGGCGATGTCACCGCCCCAAATGCAAGAAAGCATTCATGAGATACAAGAGGTGCGTCAGGAGATGCGGAATGGGTTGTAGCATGAACGGAGGCGTAATCATGGGATGTTTAAGAAGTTAGCGGATCTGATTAAGGGCAATAAAAAGAAGGATCGTTGAATCCTTTGTTTGTTGGTTATTTTAGTGTGGTACTCATGTCCCTGCGTGGACATTTATTTATTCTGTACTCTACCCCTGCGAGGGTATTTCTTTCTGTTCTGCCCCTGCGTGGGCATATCTTTTTATTTGACCCCTGCGTGGGTTTGTTTGTTTTATTATTTGGCCCCTGCGTGGGCATATGGTTTATGTAAAAGACCCGTTTAGGGCAACTCGTACTGATTTAATTTTTATTTATTTGAATGGTTAATTTAAGATTTTCATTTTTAAATTATGTGCATAAACATAGTATATGAATAAATGAAAAATAGCTTCTATTATTTTGATATACCATTTTAATAATATAATAAGGATCTTAAAAGGTAAAACCTAGCTGTTATGTTGTCATAAATCTAGCCAATATGGTAGAACCTGTTTAAAAAGATTCAAATCTCTGTTAACATCTGTAAACATGTTAACATTCTTGGCTAGTGTGATCCGTAAAATCACATACGCCACCCTTTTAATAAAATATCCAAGTTTAATATCTCTATATATTATTGGTTGTGACATAATGCCTACGGGTTATAATTAATGTCATATAAAACAAAAGGCAGCTGTAGTTTATACACTCCCTGCCAAGAAAAGGATTGATTTGTCCTATTTATTCAAATTTTAATCCTATAAGATCTAAATTTGTAATTTAGAAATTTGTCTACGTGACTAGGCTTATTATGCCAATATTATATTTCATTCTAAAAAGATTATTAGTAAAAATCCTGAATGAAATTGTTAAATTAACTAATATGGCTTTTGTTTACCATGGTTAATAAATCGTCACGAACGATAATACTGTTTAGACTTCTAAATAGACCTTGTCCTTATTTTTATGTAGCTATTTAAGACTACATGGCTAAGTCTGAAGAGTTAAACAGTCGTCCAGCAGAAAACCCTGATAATACTAAAATATTAGTAACAGGTGCGGAATTGAAAGCATTAGTGAACGATGCAGTTATTGAAGCGCTAAATCGACAGTATAGTGAATCGAGCGGGACCCGGAGTAGGACCCGATCTGCGCCACATTCTAAACCGAAAACCCACTCGGAGGCTCATAGCAAGCCGCCCTCTAAGACAGATGGACCTAAGAAGAATGAGCTCAAGAAGAATGATGAGGATAATCATTCCTCTAACCAAAACAGTGTCCCGATAAAGGAGATCAAGCGGAAACATGAATCGCACAGTAAGTCCTGTACGTATAAATACTTCGTCTCATGTAAACCCAGAGACTTTACTGGGGAGAAAGGAGCGGTCGACTGTATGACCTGGTTGCACGAAATGGATACAGTAGTAGATATCAGCGGATGTGCTGATCGGGATGTAGTGAAATACGTATCCCAATCGTTCAAAGGAGACGCACTGGCATGGTGGAAATCTCTCCTACAAACTGCTGGAAAGATCCCACTCTACAGTATGTCATGGGATCAGTTTGTTGCTCTTATCAAAGAGAATTTTTGCCCACAACATGAAGTTGAATGGATCGAGTCAGACTTCTTATCTTTGGTGATGAAAAATTTAGACTGCCAGGCATACCTCACCACTTTCAATACACTATCTCGGTTGGTTCCATACTTGGTAACCCCAGAACCGAAAAGGATTGCCCGTTTCATCGGGGGTTTAGCCCCTGAAATTAAAGCAAGTGTTAAGGCATCGAGGCCTACAACTTTCAGATCAGTAGCTGATCTATCTCTCTCTCTTACCCAGGACGTAGTCAGGTTTAGAGCACTCAGGAACTCAGAAGAGAATAAGAGGAAGCGTGAGGATGATACCTCACGAAGATCAGAAAAGAGACACCGAGGAAATAACGACCACAGGAAAGGGTCGGGATCTAAGAGAGATGGGCAACAGTCGGGGGATAAGCCCAAATGTAAAACATGTAAGAAGAACCACTTTGGGAAGTGTCGTTTGGAGTCAAGATCACAGTCTCACGTAAGATCCTGTGGGATTTGCAAGTCCACGGATCATAAGACTTTGGAGTGTAAGAAGTTGAAGGATGCAACATGTTATGGTTGCAACGAGAAAGGGCACATTAAGTCTAATTGCCCAAAGTACGCTAAGAAAGCCGATGATGGAAAGAAGACCAATGCGAGGGTCTTCAAGATGGACGCTAAGGAAGCAGTGCAGGATGACAACGTCATTACAGGTACTTTTCTTGTAAATGATGTTTTTGCTAGAGTATTGTTTGATTCTGGAGCAGATAAGTCTTTTGTCGATGATAAGTTCTGTAAGTTATTAAACCTACCTGTTAAGACCTTAAGCGTAAATTATGAGGTGGAATTAGCTGATGGAACCATAGAAACAGCCTCAGCTGTTTTAGATGGATGCATTATATCCATTAGGAATCATTCTTTTCCTTTGTCCCTACTTCCCTTTAAGCTCGCCGGCTTTGATGTAGTTATAGGCATGGATTGGTTATCGCATAACCAAGCCCAAATTGTGTGCAACAGAAAGCAAGTGATAGTTAAAACTCCGGCTGGGGAGTCACTTACTATCCAAGGGGATACTCAGCATGGATTGCCTGAGCAAGTGTCCATGCTCAAGGCATCCAGATGTCTGCAGAAAGGTTGTGTCGTTTATATGGAACAAGTTACTATTGATGAGCAAAAGCCCAAGATTGAAGACATCCCTATCATTTCGGAATATCCTGAAGTTTTTCCCGAAGAACTACCTGGCTTACCACCAGATAGGCAAGTGGAATTCCGAATTGACATCATCCCGGGTGCAGCACCAGTAGCGAGAGCGCCTTATAGGTTAGCACCAACGGAGATGAAGGAATTAAGGACGCAGTTGGATGATCTGTTAGCTAAGGGTTTTATTAGACCTAGTTCATCCCCTTGGGGAGCGCTGATTTTGTTCGTCAAGAAGAAGGATGGATCGATGCGTCTGTGCATCGATTACCGTGAGCTTAATAAGGTCACTATCAAGAATAGGTATCCTTTACCCAGGATCGACGATCTGTTCGATCAATTGCAAGGAGCAAGCTACTTTTCTAAGATCGACTTGAGGTCAGGCTATCATCAGTTGAAGGTCAAAGATGAAGATGTACACAAGACAGCGTTTAGGACTCGTTATGGTCATTACGAGTTCCTAGTGATGCCTTTCGGGCTCACTAACGCACCAGCCGCATTCATGGATCTCATGAATCGTGTCTGCAAGCCTTATCTAGATAAATTCGTCATCGTCTTCATTGACGACATCCTTATCTACTCAAAGAGCCAAGCTGACCACGAGAAACACCTTCGTTGTATTCTCAAACTTCTACACCAAGAGAAACTCTACGCCAAATTTTTGAAGTGCGAATTTTGGCTTCGAGAAGTCCAATTCCTTGGACATGTGGTAAGTGAGCGTGGTATCCAAGTGGATCCCGCTAAGGTGGAAGCCGTTATGAATTGGCAAGAGCCGAAGACGCCTACTGAAATTCGTAGTTTTCTGGGTTTAGCAGGATATTATAGGCGTTTTATCGAAAAATTTTCAAGGATTGCTGCGCCCCTAACTTCGTTGACACGAAAGAAGGTTAAGTTTGATTGGGGCCCTAAGCAGCAGGAATCCTTTGACATCCTGAAGAAAAAGTTGAGCAATGCACCGGTGTTAACATTACCCGATGGTATAGAAGAATTTGTGGTGTATTGTGATGCATCACACACTGGTATGGGTTGTGTACTCATGCAGAAAGGCAAGGTTATTGCCTACGCTTCACGACAACTAAAGGTGCACGAAAAGAACTACACCACCCACGACTTGGAGCTGGGTGCCGTTGTATTTGCATTAAAACTTTGGAGACATTACTTATATGGAACCAAGTGTGTGATCTATTCGGATCACAAGAGCCTTCAACATTTGTTCAATCAGAAGGATTTGAACATGCGACAAAGACGATGGATGGAAACTCTAAATGATTATGATTGTGAGATAAAATACCATCCAGGCAAAGCAAATGTAGTTGCTGATGCCTTAAGCAGAAAAGAAAGAGTAAAGCCAATAAGAATCAATGCCAAGCGCATCGAAATCAGGAATAGTTTGAACGAAAGGGTGTTAGCTGCACAGAAGGAAGCTGTGTTGGAAGCTAACTACCCTGAAGAAAAGTTAGGAGTAACTAAGGAGCAGTTATCCTATGACAAAGACGGAATGCTTAGATTGAATGGACGAATATGGGTTCCAGTTTATGGAGGACTTCGAGATGTCATTCTCCAGGAAGCCCACAGTTCCAAATATTCCGTTCATCCTGGAGCTGATAAGATGTACCAGGATCTAAAGGCCAACTACTGGTGGATTGGTTTGAAAAAGTCTGTAGCTGCTTATGTAGCTAAGTGTTTGACTTGTGCGCAAGTCAAAGCTGAGCATCAGAAACCGTCAGGCTTGTTACAACAACCTGAAATTCCCACATGGAAGTGGGAGATGGTGACGATGGATTTCATCACCAAGTTGCCAAAAACGAGAAAGGGAAATGATACTATATGGGTCATAGTAGATAGACTGACGAAGTCAGCACATTTTCTACCCATCAAGGAGACTTATAGCTCTGATATGTTAGCCCAGTTATACGTTGATAAGATTGTGGCTTTGCATGGAATACCCGTGTCTATTATCTCTGATAGAGATACTAGATACACGTCACATTTTTGGAAAAGTTTCCAACAATCGTTGGGCACTCGTTTAAATTTTAGTACGGCTTATCATCCTCAGACTGACGGTCAGAGTGAGCGTACTATTCAAACATTGGAAGATATGCTACGTGCATGTGCGACCGATTTGGGTGGTAATTGGGATAAGAACCTACCATTAATCGAATTCTCCTACAACAATAGCTACCACACCAGCATAAAAGCTGCGCCTTTTGAGGCCTTATACGGTAGAAAGTGTAGATCGCCTATTTGTTGGGCGGAAGTTGGAGATGTCCAACTATCAGGACCAGAAATTGTTTTTGAGACGACGGACAAGATTGTCAAGATTCGCGATCGTTTGAAAGTTGCCAGGGATAGGCAGAAAAGTTATGCGGATCCACAGCGTAAAGATTTTCACTTCGAAGTAGGTGATAAAGTGTTGCTTAAGGTATCACCCTGGAAGGGGGTGATGCGATTTGGTAAGAAAGGCAAGCTAAGCCCGAGATACATAGGACCTTTCGAGGTTATCGAACGTGTCGGGTCAGTTGCTTATAAGTTAAACTTGCCTGAAGAACTTAGTGCTATCCATAATGTGTTCCACATCTGTAATTTGAAGAAGTGTTTCGCTGATGAATCACTAGTTATACCGTATACGGATGTACATATAGATGAAAGCTTGAAATTTGTGGAAAAGCCGTTGTCGATTGAAGACCGAAAGGTAAAGAAGCTTCGAAGGAAGCACATACCTATTGTTAAGGTCAAATGGGATGCCCGTAGAGGTACCGAATACACATGGGAGGTAGAATCCACGATGAAAGAAAAATACCCTCATTTGTTTCAGTAAATCTCGGGGTCGAGATTTCTTTTAAGGGGGTGAGGATGTAACATCTCGAAAATTTACGTCCAATAATGTATTGACACGTGTCATGGACTTTGAATATGTGAAAACATACTTTAGAGGGACTAAAGTTGACAAACAGTGAAACTATGTGAATACAAGGGTCCAAAGTGTCAACAATGGATAAATAGGCTCTACAATAACCCTACATGGTGTTTATAATCTGAAACGGATAAATCATGGATCATACAGAGCGAAAAATGAAAGAAAGTGAGGAATTACAAACTACAGGGGCTAAACGTGTCAACATGTTGAAAGTATACCTCTGAGTGACCTTTTGGCAAACCCAAAGCTTTGTAATGATAAAATATACTCACTAGAATATGTGATAAAAATTTCATCAAGTTTCGTTATCGTATGAGAAAGTTATGATCAAAACCGTACACGAAGGGTTAAATACGTTAACGTTGATTTCGTGACTTTTCGGGTAAGCACAAAGTTGTTCAAGGACTTTACCATGTTTATAAATATCCCAAGGCCCTTAAAAATCAGAATTTAGGGTCTAATGTGCAAGATAAATAAGTAAAAACACGTTACAAAAGGACAAGGACTGAATTGCAAATCAATGAAAACTTGGAAACCTGGTCGCCACACCCTCGCGCCACGCGAGGGGGGTCTCGCGCCACGCGAGCACCCTGCCAGCGCAGAATATATGCGCAGCTGCCAGTTATGTCTGTTTTGCGAGTTGTACACAGCTGTTGTCGACTTAGGGAGCTCACCAATCGAATTTCATGCAAGGAGGGACACTTGTACTCTTCCTACAACACTTACAAACATCTGTAACATCCTCAAATCAGATCAAATGTGTGATAAAAGGGACTTGTAGTAACAAACCTTCAAACACTTGCAACTTCAAAATTCACAAGAACTTTTCTGGAGCTTTCTGGTCGACAAGGCTGCTTCCTAGTGATCTCTAAGCTTGTTTAGGACCATTGTAAGTGTTCATATCATTCTCTAATTCGTTCTAGCTTAGTGTATTAACCGAAAGTCAAACTATCGTAAATTAAACTTGACTTTGAGTTTAAACGAGATTGGCTCTGTCATTTCTCAAATTGAAAGTACCCACATGTTGGTATTTATGAGTGTAACAAACCCCAAAAAGGGTATTTTCATATTCACACTCTAAGCATGTTAATTGTCGAGTCAAAGCTTTTCTTAAAAAGTCAACAGAATGTGTTTTTGCAAATTTAGGCATGATTAACAATGTAGGCTACATGCAACCTGTTTGATCATCAAAATAACTTTATAATTAATGTAAGAACATGTTTTAACATAATCAATTCGACAATTTTCAGTTTAAACTCGAATCGGAACCGAAAGTCACATAAATTGACTTTTTCTTTGACTATCAGTTCTGATCCGTACATGCATGTTTGAGATCTGAATTAGAGCTTATTTTGGACCAACTTTCATACAAGTTTAACTCTCTGAGATTTTACAACTTGGTTCAACACTTATCCGCTTCATATGCATGTTACCGGTTTATGCTTAAATATGACTATTTTGCCCTTTTGACTATAAAACGCGATTTTTGAAAAAGTGAAAGAGTAGAAACATTTGTTACTAATTTATAAACTTGCACCGAAAATTTGATATCAGTTTGAGGTCCATAATAAGAGTTATGCTCATTATCGTAATTTGCAAGCTTTATGTTACATAAACGGCATAATTAGCGTAAAACCTATTTTAACCCACTTTTTGATACCAAACTTTTTACCCACTGACATAATATAATATTTTGGGATTTTTAAAGATTTTTATTTAATTTTTGGCTGATCATATCATAGGTCTTTAAGTGTAATTCGGTAAATACCGATTTTGCCCTTTTAAGCCATAAAATGAGTTTTATAAATCCTTTTGACCTCAAACCTTTTTATACTGATTTTATTTGTTAAATAAATTATTTTGAGCATTCTGGAAATATAAAAATATCAGCTTTCTTTTAAAAACCCGGAAACGGCTCTAAACCGTCTTTTTAAGCGTTTTTAACGCCTAGTATGTACTATAACCATATTAAACATATAAGGTTGATACCTACTGATGTTTTTAGCATATTTTTATAAAATAACAGTAAGTACAAGTTTATAAACTCAGGTTTCCAATTTTGACATTTTTAGCCCTTGTGAAATTACCAAAATACCCCTAAGGTGCATAGTTTGGTTTTAAATGATGATTTTCACCTATGGGTCATACCCTACTGTTATAATATGTTAAATTAAGTATATTTACTGTATAAATCAGACCTGTAACTCAGATTTACAAATAAACTCTTTTATAATCTTTTAAATGACCAAAATGCCCTTATAAGGCATAAATTGTGTTTAAATCCGTTTTGGGCATAATAGAAAATAACTTACTGATATTATAACATATTTAGAGCATATTATCTCAGGGAGCTTGCATATGACTCTTACAGTTACCCGTAACGCTCTTTTCGCTTTCGGTTCGGTTTATGTAACTAGTTTGCATAAATTGACCGAGACGGGTCAAACATTATCATTTTTGTCTCAAAATCCAGAATGTATTTAGTATACCCATAATATACAAGTATTCAAACTTGTCAGGTCTAAATCACATTCTATCCGGTCTTCGCTTAATCGTGCGTTTGAACCGTTTCGTCCATAAAGCTAACCGGTCTAAGCTTAAGCTTAAATAAAGACCCGTTAGAAATCTAATAGGTTATATTAAACCTTCGTTCCAGATTAGGAGCACCAGTAAAAGCTACCTGCCTTTTTGCTTGTTGTGATATATACTTACCAAGGTAAATACTTTTAACTTATTTTCCCTATACAGGCTTGGGTTACGGTATATAATATACCGCTTGATCGAGCATCAAATTCTTACATCGTTTGGGTGCTTAATTGAATAATTTGATCGGCTCGTTTAAACAGTTTTGTTCACTTAAAGCCTTTGGGGGGTTAATGACCATGTCCCGGATATCCTCGGCATCATCTTACGAGATGGCCACGACCTGAGCACGGGGTGTAGGCGTACACCTGTCAGTGTGTAACTCTAATGTGGAGGGTCTATTGATCTTTAACCCGGACAAGATCCGGGCTACTGAACGCACAAGTAACATGTAATTCGATCACAAGATTATTATAATAAATAATTATCCCAAGTTATACAATGTTTTGTGCCACGTGCATTTAAATAAATTTTCAACTCTTTTCAAAATGAGTCAGTTAAATTGTATTTACCAGTGTAAACGGACGTATTTTCCCAAAAGATTAAGTGCAGGTACTACACGTAATAGGCTGGCTGTCTTCTAGAGCGTCCACAATAAGTCTCGCAAGCTTGGACGACATTAAGCTGTTGAACAATATCTTATTTTATTTTTGATCCGCCTGTGGATCCATTTCGACTATTAGTGATATTTAATATTACACTTTATTGAAGTTGAAATGAATCTATCTTTGCTTCCGCTGTGCATTTATATATTGTGTTGTTTGTCTATGATGATACCAACTACGTCACGATACTCCCCACCGGGCCCACCGGTGACACGTGGAAAATAGGGGTGTGACATGTAAGCATTGGATTCCCGATCCTCCCTGCAACCAAACTTCCATACGATTCTAACACAGTCACCAACAAAGACATATGACTTTTTGCAACTTCTTCTGAATAGTTTTGATCGTTCTCAAGATTTAAAGCAATATTGCATTGAAGAACTTTGCCACTCTTTGTTGTTGAGAAATTTGGATCAAATGATGGAAATGAAGTAAATCCTGTTTTGCTGTTTGATCCCTGAGATGAACTTTCCGAAGAATTTTTCGCATTAAACGCAGTTTCAACTTTTGGAGAAAGATTTGTTTTGTCACTAACACCACCTTTGTAATACAACCCAATGTCTTGTTCTCCATCATAGTTCTTCATTCTTGCTATCTTTCTTTGTTCCATCTCTTGAGCTTCCAGTTGTTTAATAAACTCACTCAATGTTAGCTTGTCAAAATCTGGTTTATTTTTCAACATCATAAGATACGTGCCCCAGGTATCGTGTGGGAACGCATCAGCCAACTTTTCAATTAGTTCATCATTATCTTTTCTGATGTTTAATCTGTTCATATTCTTCAACAAATTACAATATCTTTCAATGATCTGTTTTGTATTTTCAGTTCTCAATCCACGGAAAAGATCAAATTCTTTCTTCATAAGTGACTTTTTGTTCTTGAGCATTTCATCACTACCAAGAAACTTTGCTTCTAATTCTGTCCAAATTGAATGTGCACTTCCGTTGTGTTGAAGAAGAATCAAGATGTCTTCTTTAATGGCTTGCTGCAAAAGACTAACCATCATTTTTTCATCTTTGTATTTCTTTTTCTCATCAGCACTCAGCTCTCTGATTGGAAGTTTCACTCTATTATCTCCGATTGGTCTACTATATTGAACCTCAGTATGTTCCCAAGCATCTAAGTGATATGCTTGAACCCAGTTTTCAAAACGTTTAGCCCATCCACTATATTCCTCGATACTCATGAGCTTAGGCGGTTTCTGTGTTGTTCCAGTCTCATTTTCAAGTAATGTACTCTGAGTAATTGTCATTGGACTAGCAAAAGCATTATAAAACTCGTTATCCATGATTCGATTTTCAATGATTCACAAACAGTCAGTTTCAAGCGAAATATCCCCTTCACACGAAATTACCTCTCAAACGAAATTACTATGAAATTTCACACGAAATTAACTCTCACATGAAATTACCCCTTGGAGCGAAATTAGCTTCAAACGAAATTAGAGATTTCGTTCGAACCGTTCAAACGAAATATAATTTCGTGCGGAATTAACTTGGTTTCAAACGAAATCAGGTCAACTAGAAACGAAATCTAATTTGGTATGAGATTTTCACACGAAATAGCGAATTCAAACGAAATCAAAACTAATTCCGTGTGAAATTACAGCAATTGTTCGAACGAAATAATATCAACTTTCAAGCGAAATTAAACTTTCCAACTGTTTTAAGCCGAATTACTATCTGAAACTTTCAAGGGTTTGTTAAAACACTGTTACGCAGATTATATTTGAAAATCAAGCCATTTTAACCGTGAAATCAAGTTTAATTGTGAAAAGGTGTAGAAAACAGAAATTTCAGCTGAAATGGTAAGAACTCTTCCTCCTGAGCTCTGATACCACTTGTAGGATCATTTTCAGACCCAAATGAGTCGATCAGAAGAGGTCTTCACCAATACAAAAGGCGGAAACAGATGTATCGGTGTTATTTCAGCTGAAATGCACGAGAAATCACTTTAAACTGTCTTTTGATTGATATCAGATCAATTACAATGTTGTAGACACTTCGGCAGAGCTTCGCTACCGGAACTAATTTCGTTACAAATGAATAGGCACAATAGGTATTTATAGGTGAGGTGATTTCGCTTGAAACAGCCCTAGCGGAATCTGATTTCGCATGGAATCACTTCAAACGAAATCAACACATGATTTCAAGCGAAATTACTCACTTGATTTCGTATGAAATGACCAATGTGTCATTTCATGCAAAATTACCTATAAACACATATTTCCTCGTTTTTCGTGCCTCGATCTAAACAATATAATACAAGACTCGATACAAGACGAAGTCAACAGACGTATGCACCAACAGGGGGTTAATGACCATGTCCTGGATATCCTCGGCTCATTCATTGAAATGGCCACAACTGAAGCACGGGGTGTAGGCATACACCTGCCAGTGCGTATGTAAAAATAATATACTCGCCTGTTCGAGAATAACTCGCCGCGGGATATATTATGTGGTGTGTCTATTAATCTTTAACCCGGTATTCAGCCCGGGCTACTGAACGTATAACAAACATGTAATTCTTTTACAAGTTTATATTTAAATAATTATCCCAAGTTATAAAAGATATTTTGTGCCTTGTGCATTCAAACCATTTTTCTTAAACATTTTCAAATGAGTCGGTTAATTGTATTTACCAGTGTAAACTGACGTATTTTTCCAAAAAGGCTAAGTGCAGGTACTAAACGGAATAGGCTGGCTACTCCTAGCATCAATAAAGAGTCTTGCAAGCTTAGATGTTATAAATCTGTTGAACAATGTTCCTTTTAACTTTGATCCGCATGTGGATCCTTTACAACCGTTTATGTAATAAATGATATTACTTTCATTCGGTTTGTAATGTTTTTATCTTTCGACTTCCGCTGTGTATTAAACTGTGATAAATTGTCTATGATGATATCAACTACGTCACGATACTCCCCACCGGGCCCACCGTAATACGTGGAAATATCAGGGTGTGACAGGTTGGTATCAGAGACAACGTTGAGTGAATTAAACACTAGCCTCTTGTGTTTAATCTCAATGACACAGTTTGCACATTCCTCGACTTTCGAGTCTAGACAAAGAACTTAGGACTAATTCTGACTTATTTTGTTTTGTCCTTTATTGTTTCTTTTGTTTGTTTTGACATGACCTACAAAAATGCCGCCAAGATTCCGAGGAAGAGGAAGAGGCAAGGGGCCATTCATCGCCCCCAACGATCACGAGGCCGGACCTTCCCACCGGCGAACCCCATCTGCTACCATGAGTACCAGTCCTCAAGAAGACTGGAGGACCTCTTTAGAACCCGCGAGGCGTTCAGTCTCGCTGAGCTCCTCACCTTCCTACCTGAACTCTTTCGGGCCTCAATCGGAGAACGAGCCCCACAACTCACATCACTCTTTCATACCCCTTCAACGCCCCAACTCACACCATTCCTTCAATGAACCAACACCCTACTTTCAAAGCCGGTTCAACCCAGCAAACCAAATTGATGAGCCAACGGGTTATAACCCATTGGGACCGGAGGACCACTTCTCCATGGACATGGAAGAGGATCCGGAACCTGCCCAGCCGCCATCTGGAACACCTACTCACCCCATCAAGAATTTCGGATGGGTCGTCATATCATGGATCACCTTATCGTGGTCCAGACAGTTATGAGGCAAGGTTTGCCCAATACGACTGGGTGTTTACTCCCAGTTACCACTCACAGCCGCAGCAGCAGCAGGATCCCTCGGAGGATTCGCGTTTTGTAGCGGTTACTCCACCGCCACCACCACCGCTTGAGCAGCAGCTGCCTCCGGAGCCACCGAGGCAGAGAAGAACAACCGCACGGATGTCCGTGCGAGGGGGAATCCGTATCAGCACCCCTCAGCATTCAAGTGGCAGTCATTACCCGCCACTATATGAAGACCCACAGATGGGTGGGCCTTCGAACCCTGTTTCTGAGGTGGAGTTTGCGCCAGTCGCACCGCCACCAGTGGGTTATGATAACCCAATTCCTACATACGCCGGTACAGCGGCATACAACCCCTTTGAGCAGCCTGCCTACCCGAGGTATAACTACTACAATGCCCCCAATGTTGACCCATACCTTGTAGCAGCCAACTACAATGCCCATCATCCTGAAGGGCCTTACGCATCCTCCTACCAAACCGGGTGCCCACCTTATGTGTATCAACACCCACCACCTCCTCAACCTCCGCATCAGCAGCCGCCACGGCCGCCGTTGATTCAGCCCCAGCAGCAACAGGAGATTCTACAGAGGTTGAGCCAGGTGGAACGGGAGGTTCAAGAGGAACGTAGGAACCACCGGGGATTTCTCAAAGGTCTGGCGAGCTTAATCAAGGGAAAGAGAAAAAGGGATCATTAAATTCCTTATTTGTTTATTTTGTATTTCTTTAATTTTCAATTAAGTCCCTGCGTGGACATCTATTTCTGTATCCAGTCCCTGCGAGGACTTGTAATTTCAGTATTAGCCCCTGCGTGGGCAAGTTATTTCTGTTAAAGTCCCGTTTAGGGCAAATATGTACTCTTTTTAATTTTAGTGGAGTGTTGAATTTTCAATTTTTGTCATTATATGCATAAATATAATATATGAAATAAATAAATCAAAAATCTCATTCCTTTTAAAATAATCTACCTACTAAATATTAAATAAGAATCTTAAAAGGTATAACCTAGCCCGCATGTCATTATAGACCTGGCCATAATGGTAAAGCCTGTTTAAAAAGAGATTCAAAACCTTGTTAACATCTGAAAACATGTTAACACTCCTGGCAGATGTGATTCGTTAAATCACACATGTCATTCTTATATTGGATTCTTCCAATTCCTTCTTTATTATTTAAACATCCACTTGTGATGTAGGGCCTACGAGCCATAATCATTGTCATGTAAGACAGAAGACAGATTGTAGTCTACGACTCCCTGTCAATAAAAGGTAATGAACTACGTTCAAACCTTAATACCTCGATTCTCTGAAATCAGGGTTTATAATTTAAATTGTCCTTGTGACTAGGCCTTATGTGCCATTAATAATACCCTTAATACTTTATAATTAGGATAAATTATGATGAAAATCCTAAATGAATACGTTTAATAAATTAACCAAGTATGGTTTATAGTTACCATGGTTAATGAATTGCCATAAAAGACAATTCCATATTAGACTCCTGAATAAATCCTTGTTAATATTTTATGTAGCAAGCAAGCTACATGGCCGGGTCTGATGAAGTCAACAATCACCTGAGAGAGAATCATGATACCACCAGAATCAACATAGCTGGTGCAAAGCTGCAGGCATTAATAGACAATGCCGTTACTCGATCTCTAGACAGACGAGATAATGAATCAAGTGGTACCCGCAGCAGGACCCTATCTGTACAAGACGCAAAATCACACCCTAAGGTTCACTCTGAGGTCATAGTAAGCCACCTTCTAAACCTCATAAGTCAAAGAAAGATGATGCTCAACACTCCTCAAATCAGCATAGTGTTCCATCTAAGAAGATCGTATTCGATCAAGAGCCACGTATTGGGGGTTGTTCCTATAAGTATTTCGTCTCCTGCAAGCCCAGGAATTTCACTGGGGAAAAAGGAGCCATTGATTGCATGACGTGGCTAGACGAGATGGATACCGTTGTTGATATCAGTGGTTGCGCTGATAAGGATATAGTGAAGTTTGTGTCACAATCGTTTAAAGGAGAAGATCCCGTTGTACAACATGACGTGGGATCAGTTTGTTACGTTGATTAAAGATACTTTCTGTCCTCAACATGAAGTTGAGAAGATCGAGACTGACTTCCTGACATTAGTTATGAAAAATTTGGATTGTCAGGCATATCTTACTAGTTTTAATACCATGTCTCGATTGGTTCCTTACTTGGTGACGCCGGAACCAAAACGAATAGCCCGTTCATTGAGGGTTTAGTGTCACGACCCCCGATCCACCCTGGACGGAAACGGTAGCCGTGAACAGCCCAGTGGTACCGGTGATTATTTTGAAAAATATTGCAGCGGAAATTTCATCAGGACCGTGAGTTAGGAAAAATATCAGAGTTTAGAAAACACCGGATTTTATTTATTAAATAGATGGGATAAACCCATGTTTTACAATGGTAGATTTAATAAGAGATAACTTGATTACATAAAACAATATTTCTTAATTTGATTTAATTAATAAAATAAGCCACTTCTTGAAGCCTTTCAGTGTCGTATCCATCTCTTACTCCAATCTACTGTAATTACCTGAAACGCGTTTTAAAAAGGTTTTGACAGCAGGAAATACTGGTGAATCATTCATTTTGCTAAAACGACACGTTTGTTATAATTTACAGTATTAAGAGCGATTACAATGTCTCTATCTTTTGAATTAACTGACCCAGTTGTCACTTGACCGGACTTGTGAGTGTGGACATATCACTTGCTGGGTCCTTTCAACCACAAGTGATAAATAATTAGTAGCTATGTGCACATCCCCCCACACACTGGCAGTAATTTCAGATAACAAGACTTAATCCTGTCGGAATCACCATTAATGACAAAGGATAGCACTTAAACATCCATCGGATAGTTTCAATCTATTGGACATTGAATCGTAGCAGCGATCGAGTTAATACCCTGTATCTTAGCAGCACCCCGCTATACTAATTAGTGATTTTGAGACTGTTTCTAATATAACTCAACGTACAAATTGAATTTGATCGTCGAACGAACTCCAGAAATCAAGTCCCAATGCCTACTATTTATACACGAATTTTGACACGCTTGCGCACCGTAAGCCTTATCCCTTACGGTGCGCAAGGGAACACGGAGGGTCATAGGCTTGCCACGTGTGTTTCTAGCCTGGCTTAGTCGACGATTCTTGAAATTTCGATTCTCACAACGAGTTAAGAGGATAATCGTTAAGTAGGGAATACCCCCCTAAGTTTTAGGGGCCCTGATCCTGATTCTGATTGTTCTGAAAATTTTAGGGTTTATACAGAATCACTTGGGTGTCTTAACTAAAGTTTTATTGTGAACAAAATATAATAATAAATAATAGTTTTGGTGAGAGTTGTTATGGTTTGGGACAAAAAGGGAATAAAACGGTGAGAAAAGAAAATGGACCCACTTTGTAACTTTAGGGTTCAACTAGAAAACCTCCTGATAGAATTTTGGGTATAACTTCTGAGCTATTTAAAATATATAATGCACTCGTGTTAAGTATAGTACCCCTAATTCAACCTTGTCCCGATGTCCCGAGACCGAATCCCAACAACTTAGTCGGGCAGAGCCCTGACATACGTTATGAGACTCAGATCAATCGGAAAGGGTAGCGGTGATCGGGAGTTAAAACACTTAAAACGAGACAAGGCTTTATTATTTATTATGGGGTAAATAAAAGAAATACATATATTTGAGAGAGATATGGCGAACTGAGCAACTATGAAATGTTGCTAGTTGCTTTCTTTTATACTTGAAAAGTATATTAGATATTTATGAAACTACAGACACGTATATAGTTTCTTTACATTCCATCTTTCATGATATGCAGACATATTGAATTTCAATATCTTACATGTAGACACATAGAACTATTATTTTATTCTTTTCAAATTTCTTGATGACACTGACACGTATATACAAATTCTAAATTATTAAGTTTATTATTTTATTATTTATTATTTGTTTTTCATTTTCTTTTTCTTTTTCTATTCTAATGTTTCACGAAAACATTTAACAATGTTTTTAAGTTTTGATTATTTTAATATTTTATTTTTTTATAATTAATTTAACAGCTTCACTTATTTGGTGCTTATAACTTATAAAATACGATGTTTTATAAAACAATAAATAGGTTATTAGAACGAATATATTTTTGTCTACATTTGAGTCTAAGTTTCCTTAAAAATAGAGTAGGTTCAAAATACAATATATGTTTATAATTTAATTATTATACGGTTCTTAGGCCCGTCTAGGAACTTCATATTTCTTACAGTCAACTTACCCGTAAATTACCTGTCTAATAATATAAGTTTTTATATACTTTTATTTTATTAGAAAGGTCACCCATATACAGGCCAATTAGTTAACATAATATTTCAACCAACTATATAAAATATCGTTTAAAACTATTTGAGTTGAATATTTATATTAAAAATAAACTAGTTACTAGTGGTTAATAAATTTAATCAAACCTATAATTTTATATGATAAAAATAGGAATGTTACATTCTCCCCACCTTGTTTTAAATCTCGTCCTCGAGATTTGGGTTACGATATTTCTTTTAGACTTATGTCATATTTTAGTCAATAAAAACAATATTAAGTTAGAGGACATAGATTTAAAATATCAAATTTTGTGAATATGAGTTGTACAATAAGTAGGATTCAATGGTTCAACTGAATTAGTTCAAGAAATCGATGACAAACGAATGAAATGAAATGATATAATTTCCAAAGTGACTAGGTTCAAGCCAAAAGATATATGATCAATAGATATTTAAAATGAATGTGAAGGATTTTTTTTTTAGAATCAATAAAAATTCTTTGTCAAAAGAAAGCTTACTTTGATTGGCAATTGAGGAAGACTTAGAATTGACAGGTTCCAAATGAAATAAAAGCATGAAAAATGATTTGTCAAATATTAAATTATGATATGAGAAAATCAATGTGCTGAAATGAGTGAATTGCAAAGATACACCAAAAGACAATAGAGTTAGTGTATCATTGTTTAGAGTTCCAAGTTGTTTTAATTTGTGAAACAATGTGATAGTACACTATTAGTGACCTATATTTTTCATACTATGTCCTAGAGATTGAAATATAATAATAAGTACAAGTTGTTTTGGCATGACCAACCATTATATTATATTTGTAAAGCAAATGTAATATATATTATTTGTGTCCCTGTCTGAACCGTATCTTAAATATAAATACTATGTAATATATATTATTTGTTACGTATTTTTACTATATGTAAATGGTCACCACTTTTAATTAAATATTATTTTAGTATTTTACTATACTATGTAAAATAACTTATATTTACTATGTAATATATATTACAAAACATCGCAATGAAGTTATTACACTACAAAACATTTTAGTATTATTATTTTGTAAAAGAAATCACTATTATTTATAACATGAAAGTTGTAAATAAAGGTGTAAAAATATTTATTGTACAAAAGTATTTGGAAAATATTTTGTAAATATATAACACTTAATGGGTCGATTCTATGTGATTACTTATTTTCATTTTGAAACCATATAACGTTATGAATGTATTTACAAATGTTGTAAATAAGTGAAAACGGGGACTATTCTTATATATTACAATGTTTCCCCCTAACCCAACGTAGTTGATGACTACCATATTATTTTTATATGGTCATTTTCTTGCCAGAGCGTTACGGTATATAATTACCACAAAACATGTGATAGACAATTATTTATATAATTTTATTCGTCCCTCTAATTCTTGTATTGTTTTATGAAAATATGTCTTCTCCTTACAGTACAAAGTATATATATTTTTATATATAGTTAAAATTTACTAAATAAGTATGATGACTTAATTTATATACATTAACTAGTTATTATCATGGTTGGATATTGGTTAGTGCTGCCTTGTTTAAGAATAGGTGGCCAGTCCATGCCTAACTAAGGCTAGGCTATTCAATATCTGCCCTTGACAATAACCCTGGTATTAAAAATAATACTAACACTACTATTATTTAATATATTATTACTAATAATATTAATTATCAATAATAAATAACTTAAACATAAATTTAAATGAGAGTATACCTCAAACAAAATTCTATACCTATATATATAAATTCTTTACCTCAATGGTTTAACAAAATTTATTGACTCGATATCAAAGAGTCACTGTTTTGAAATAATATAGTGCAAAAAAAAACGAAATGATATTTAGAGTTTAGATAAAACAACAAATTGGACTGAAGTCCTCCAGTGGTCTTCATAAATCAAATGAATCACATGCATACTAAACAGTGCATGTGTAACGTGTAGATTTACCAAGAAACGAAATAGATCAATATTCGCTATTATGAAAGAAATCCTCATGGTATGATGACCTTTAGGGGAAGTAGAAACACGAAAGTCAACTCTGTATATGCAGAAATCAGAATTTCAACGAAAGAAATATAAGAACTTTATCTGGAATTTCGTGTGATAATCGTTGTTAAATGACATTACCAGGGAATGTCGAATAAAATGAAATAGGGAATTTGCAAAGGTATGTGACTCCTTTTGCAGTGATAATAATTATGACTCTGATTAGACTGTGCACCGATGGTTTGTGAACTCTTGTTCCAACGTACCTCAGCGAAATTCATGTCGTTTGTAGGATTACGCGGCCAAGTGTTGCTTTTTGATTAGTAATTCTTTTACTGACGGAATTAGCATTGGTGCCATCGTGCCCAATTTATATTTTCCAAAGGTCTTGCCTTGAAAGTCGTGTGTGATATACTTTAACGTCTGTGGAAGTATAATTTAAGTTTCATGTGTTTTCTTGTATACTAGCACAACTTTACATGCTTCTTATTTGCGTTAATAGTTTATGGTAACGCATTGGAAATTCTTTATACTTTTGATGGCGTACCAACTTAAAGGGTTTCCATTGTTTATATTGTCGTACGAGTTACGAGACAGATGATCAAACGAAATAATGTTTGATATTGGAAAAGAGATTCTTGATAAAGAAATCTAGACACATATGCTTGTGTTTTATTCCTATTTGGCTTTTGGAATTCCTTATAGATATACATATCTATATAATCACATATTTCACATGCTGCAATATACATACCCTCTATAGGGTCAATGTATTTAACAGATTCATATTTCCAAAACAAGTCAGATATCAGGTCATGATACTATTTAGGGAAATCTTGTCACTTGTTTGACATTTTATATACCCTGTCTTATCCGGGTCGCGCCGGAGAGGTAATCCCAGTATATCCGGACAAACTGGAGAGTCTGCTACACCATACCCAGTCTTGCCGGAGAAAATTTTCTATTTCCCATAAATAGTATCTTTTAAAAGTGCCTCTTTTATTAGGGCTTTTATCCAGAATCAAGGAAATTTGTATTCCCATAACATATGTTTTTCTAAACCAAGTAATATTAATAAGCAAGGATTAATAGCAATTAAATGCTATCGCCTGCAATATTCTAATTATCATTCTCAGGGCATACCAAAATTCATCACAAGTATTTAGCTTCTCTCAAAGCTTATACTAAGGCATCTTTTCTTAAGTTCAAGTCTAAATACTATCATGTGTGCTACCATAAAATATCAAGTTCCTAACTCTTTGTTTTAAACTTAGGTATTTTATTACAACACCTATTGGCTTGAATCAGTGGCTCTGATACCACCTTCTGTCACGACCCCCGATCCACCCTGGACGGAATCGGTAGCCGTGAACAGCCCAGTGGTACCGGTGATTATTTTGAAAAATATTGCAGCGGAAATTTCATCAGGACCGTGAGTTAGGAAAAATATCAGAGTTTAGAAAACACCGGATTTTATTTATTAAATTGATGAGATAAACCCATATTTTACAATTGTAGCTTTAATAAGAGATAACTTGATTACATAAAACAATATTTCTTAATTTGATTTAATTAATAAAATAAGCCACTTCTTGAAGCCTTTCAGTGCCGTATCCATCTCTTACTCCAATCTACTGTAATTACCTGAAACGCGTTTTAAAAAGGTTTTGTCAGCAGGAAATACTGGTGAATCATTCATTTTGCTAAAACGACACGTTTGTTATAATTTACAGTATTAAGAGCGATTACAATGTCTCTATCTTTTGAATTAACTGACCCAGTTGTCACTTGACCGGACTTGTGAGTGTGGACATATCACTTGCTGGGTCCTTTCACCCACAAGTGATAAATAATTAGTAGCTATGTGCACATCCCCCCACATACTGGCAGTAATTTCAGATAACAAGACTTAAACCCTGTAATTATAACTTTGAAATAAATAGGGTTTTGTAAAGTAATTTGATAAAAAGAGAATGACTCACATTATAAGCATGCAGATTCATACGGCCAAAGTTTAGTCTACAGATAAGCCTTGATATATTGCAGATTTATACAGGCAGAGCTTAGCCTATTGATTTAGCCTTGTAACCTAGTGCACACGAACTAGGTAAGTAACTTAATACAGCAATTACGATAACTCATGAGATTAAAACCCTTACAACGAATGACAAAGTGCAATCACTAAAACATCCATCGGATTCTCAACGAATGACAGAGTATTCCCCGAGTTCGGGTGGTACTCAAACATCCTGTCGGAATCACGATTAATGACAAAGGATAGCAGTTAAACATCCATCGGATAGTTTCAATCGATCGGACATTGAATCGTAGCAGCGATCGAGTTAATACCCTGTATCGTAGCAGCACCCCGCTATACTAATTAGTGATTTTGAGACTGTTTCTAATATAACTCAACGTACAAATTGAATTTGATCGTCGAACGAACTCCAGAAATCAAGTCCCAATGCCTCCTATTTATACACGAATTTTGACACGCTTGCGCACCGTAAGCCTTATCCCTTACGGTGCGCAAGGGAACACGGAGGGTCATAGGCTTGCCACGTGTGTTTCTAGCCTGGCTTAGTCGACGATTCTTGAAATTTCGATTCTCACAACGAGTTAAGAGGATAATCGTTAAGTAGGGAATACCCCCCTAAGTTTTAGGGGCCCTGATCCTGATTCTGATTGTTCTGAAAATTTTAGGGTTTATACAGAATCACTTGGGTGTCTTAACTAAAGTTTTATTGTGAACAAAATATAATAATAAATAATAGTTTTGGTGAGAGTTGTTATGGTTTGGGACAAAAAGGGAATAAAACGGTGAGAAAAGAAAATGGACCCACTTTGTAACTTTAGGGTTCAACTAGAAAACCTCCTTGTAGAATTTTGGGTATAACTTCTGAGCTATTTAAAATATATAATGCACTCGTGTTAAGTATAGTACCCCTAATTCAACCTTGTCCCGATGTCCCGAGACCGAATCCCAACAACTTAGTCGGGCAGAGCCCTGACATATGTTATGAGACTCAGATCAATCGGAAAGGGTAGCGATGATCGGGAGTTAAAACATTTAAAACGAGACAAGGCTTTATTATTTATTATGGGGTAAATAAAAGAAATACATATATTTGAGAGAGATGGCGAACTGAGCAACTATGAAATGTTGCTAGTTGCTTTCTTTTATAGTTGAAAAGTATATTAGATATTTATGAAACTAAGGACACGTATATAGTTTCTTTACATTCCATCTTTCATGATATGCACACATATTGAATTTCAATATCTTACATGTAGACACGTAGAACTATTATTTTATTCTTTTCAAATTTTCTTGATGACACTGACACGTATATACAAATTCTAAATTCTAAATTATTAAGTTTATTATTTTATTATTTATTATTTATTATTTGTTTTTCATTTTCTTTTTCTTTTTCTATTCTAATATTTCACGAAAACATTTAACAATGTTTTTAAGTTTTGATTACTTTAATATTTTATTTTTTTATAATTAATTTAACAGCTTCACTTATTTGGTACTTATAACTTATAAAATACGATGTTTTATAAAACAATAAATAGGTTATTAGAACGAATATATTTTTGTCTACATTTGAGTCTAAGTTTCATTAAAAATAGAGTAGGTTCAAAATACAATATATGTTTATAATTTAATTATTATACGGTTCTTAGGCCCGTCTAGGAACTTCATATTTCTTACAGTCAACTTACCCGTAAATTACCTGTCTAATAATATAAGTTTTTATATACTTTTATTTTATTAGAAATGTCACACATATACAGGCCAATTAGTTAATATAATATTTTAACCAACTATATAAAATATCGTTTAAAACTATTTGAGTTGAATATTTATATTAAAAATAAATTAGTTACTAGTTACTAGTGGTTAATAAATTTAATCAAACCTTTAATTTTATATGATAAAAATAGGAATGTTATATTCTCCCCACTTTGTTTTAAATCTCGTCCTCGAGATTTGGGTTACGATATTTCTTTTAGACTTATGTCATATTTTAGTCAATAAAAACAATATTAAGTTAGAGGACATAGATTTAAAATATCAAATTTTGTGAATATGAGTTGTACAATAAGTAGGATTCAATGGTTCAACTGAATTAGTTCAAGAAATCGCTGACAAACGAATGAAATGAAATGATATAATTTCCAAAGTGACTAGGTTCAAGCCAAAAGATATATGATCAATAGATATTTAAAATGAATGTGAAGGATTTTTTTTTTTTAGAATCAATAAAAATTCTTTGTCAAAAGAAAGCTTACTTTGATTGGCAATTGAGGAAGACTTAGAATTGACAGGTTCCAAATGAAATAAAAGCATGAAAAATGATTTGTCAAATATTAAATTATGATATGAGAAAATCAATGTGCTGAAATGAGTGAATTGCAAAGATACACCAAAAGACAATAGAGTTAGTGTATCATTGTTTAGAGTTCCAAGTTGTTTTAATTTGTGAAACAATGTGATAGTACACTATTAGTGACCTATATTTTTCATACTATGTCCTAGAGATTGAAATATAATAATAAGTACAAGTTGTTTTGGCATGACCAACCATTATATTATATTTGTAAAGCAAATGTAATATATATTATTTGTGTCCCTGTCTGAACCGTATCTTAAATATAAATACTATGTAATATATATTATTTGTTACGTATTTTCACTATATGTAAATGGTCACCACTTTTAATTAAATATTATTTTAGTATTTTACTATACTATCTAAAATAACTTATATTTACTATGTAATATATATTACAAAACATCGCAATGAAGTTATTACACTACAAAATATTTTAGAATTATTATTTTGTAAAAGAAATCACTATTATTTATAACATGAAAGTTGTAAATAAAGGTGTAAAAATATTTATTGTACAAAAGTATTTGGAAAATATTTTGTAAATATATAACACTTAATGGGTCGATTCTATGTGATTACTTATTTTCATTTTGAAACCATATAACGTTATGAATGTATTTACAAATGTTGTAAATAAGTGAAAACGGGGACTATTCTTATATATTACAATGTTTCCCCCTAACCCAACGTAGTTGATGACTACCATATTATTTTTATATGGTCATTTTCTTGCCAGAGCGTTACGGTATATAATTACCACAAAACATGTGATAGACAATTATTTATATAATTTTATTCGTCCCTCTAATTCTTGTATTGTTTTATGAAAATATGTCTTCTCCTTACAGTACAAAGTATATATATTTTTATATATAATTAAAATTTACTAAATAAGTATGATGACTTAATTTATATACATTAACTAGTTATTATCATGGTTGGATATTGGTTAGTGCTGCCTTGTTTAAGAATAGGTGGCCAGTCCATGCCTAACTAAGGCTAGGCTATTCAATACCTGCCCTTGACAATAACCCTAGTATTAAAAATAAAACTAACACTACTATTATTTAATATATTATTACTAATAATATTAATTATCAATAATAAATAACTTAAACATAAATTTAAATGAGAGTATACCTCAAACAAAATTTTATACCTATATATATAAATTCTTTACCTCAATGGTTTAACAAAATTTATTGACTCGATATCAAAGAGTCACTGTTTTGAAATAATATAGTGCAAAAAAACGAAATGATATTTTGAGTTTAGATAAAACAACAAATTGGACTGAAGTCCTCCAGTGGTCTTCATAAATCAAATGAATCACATGCATACTAAACAGTGCATGTGTAACGTGTAGATTTACCAAGAAACGAAATAGATCAATATTCGCTATTATGAAAGAAATCCTCATGGTATGATGACCTTTAGGGGAAGTAGAAACACGAAAGTCAACTCTGTATATGCAGAAATCAGAATTTCAACGAAAGAAATATAAGAACTTTATCCGGAATTTCGTGTGATAATCGTTGTTAAATGACATTACCAGGGAATGTCGAATAAAATGAAATAGGGAATTTGCAAAGGTATGTGACTCCTTTTGCAGTGATAATAATTATGACTCTGATTAGACTGTGCACCGATGGTTTGTGAACTCTTGTTCCAACGTACCTCAGCGAAATTCATGTCGTTTGTAGGATTACGCGGCCAAGTGTTGCTTTTTGATTAGTAATTCTTTTACTGACGGAATTAGCATTGGTGTCATCGTGCCCAATTTATATTTTCCAAAGGTATTGCCTTGAAAGTCGTGTGTGATATATTTTAACGTCTGTGGAAGTATAATTTAAGTTTCATGTGTTTTCTTGTATACTAGCACAACTTTACATGCTTCTTATTTGCGTTAATAGTTTATGGTAACGCATTGGAAATTCTTTATACTTTTGATGGCGTACCAACTTAAAGGGTTTCCATTGTTTATATTGTCGTACGAGTTACGAGACAGATGATCAAACGAAATAATGTTTGATATTGGAAAAGAGATTCTTGATAAAGAAATCTAGACACATATGCTTGTGTTTTATTCCTATTTGGCTTTTGGAATTCCTTATAGATATACATATCTATATAATCACATATTTCACATGCTGCAATATACATACCCTCTATAGGGTCAATGTATTTAACAGATTCATATTTCCAAAACAACTCAGATATCAGGTCATGATACTATTTAGGGAAATCTTGTCACTTGTTTGACATTTTATATACCCTGTCTTATCCGGTTCGCACCGAAGAGGTAATCCCAGTATATCCGGACAAACTGGAGAGTCTGCTACACCATACCCAGTCTTGCCGGAGAAAATTTTCTATTTCCCATAAATAGTATCTTTTAAAAGTGCCTCTTTTATTAGGGCTTTTATCCAGAATCAAGGAAATTTGTATTCCCATAACATATCTTTTTCTAAACCAAGTAATATTAATAAGCAAGGATTAATAGCAATTAAATGCTATTGCCTGCAATGTTCTAATTATCATTCTCAGGGCATACCAAAATTCATCACAAGTATTTAGCTTATCTCAAAGCTTATACTAAGGCATCTTTTCTTAAGTTCAAGTCTAAATACTGTCATGTGTGCTACCATAAAATATCAAGTTCCTAACTCTTTGTTTTAAACTTAGGTATTTTATTACAACACCTATTGGCTTGAATCAGTGGCTCTGATACCACCTTCTGTCACGACCCCCGATCCACCCTGGACGGAATCGGTAGCCGTGAACAGCCCAGTGGTACCGGTGATTATTTTGAAAAATATTGCAGCGGAAATTTTATCAGGACCGTGAGTTAGGAAAAATATCAGAGTTTAGAAAACACCGGATTTTATTTATTAAATAGATGGGATAAACCCATGTTTTACAATGGTAGCTTTAATAAGAGATAACTTGATTACATAAAACAATATTTCTTAATTTGATTTAATTAATAAAATAAGCCACTTCTTGAAGCCTTTCAGTGCCGTATCCATATCTTACTCCAATCTACTGTAATTACCTGAAACGCGTTTTAAAAAGGTTTTGTCAGCAGGAAATACTGGTGAATCATTCATTTTGCTAAAACGACACGTTTGTTATAATTTACAGTATTAAGAGTGATTACAATGTCTCTATCTTTTGAATTAACTGACCCAGTTGTCACTTGACCGGACTTGTGACTGTGGAGATATCACTTGCTGGGTCCTTTCACCCACAAGTGATAAATAATTAGTAGCTATGTGCACATCCCCCCACATACTGGCAGTAATTTCAGATAACAAGACTTAATCCCTGTAATTATAACTTTGAAATAAATAGGGTTTTGTAAAGTAATTTGATAAAAAGAGAATGACTCACATTATAAGCATGCAGATTCATACGGCCAAAGTTTAGTCTACAGATAAGCCTTGATATATTGCAGATTTATACAGGCAGAGCTTAGCCTATTGATTTAGCCTTGTAACCTAGTGCACACGAACTAGGTAAGTAACTTAATACAACAATTACGATAACTCACGAGATTAAAACCCTCACAACGAATGACAAAGTGCAATCACTAAAACATCCATCGGATTCTCAACGAATGACAGAGTATTCCCCGAGTTTGGGTGGTACTCAAACATCCTGTCGGAATCACGATTAATGAGAAAGGATAGCACTTAAACATCCATCGGATAGTTTCAATCGATCGGATGTTGAATCGTAGCAGCGATCGAGTTAATACCCTGTATCGTAGCAGCACCCCGCTATACTAATTAGTGATTTTGAGACTGTTTCTAATATAACTCAACGTACAAATTGAATTTGATCGTCGAACGAACGCCAGAAATCAAGTCCCAATGCCTGCTATTTATACACGAATTTTGACACGCTTGCGCACCGTAAGCCTTATCCCTTACGGTGCGCAAGGGAACACGGAGGGTCATAGGCTTGCCACGTGTGTTTCTAGCCTGGCTTAGTCGACGATTCTTGAAATTTCGATTCTCACAACGAGTTAAGAGGATAATCGTTAAGTAGGGAATACACCCCCTAAGTTTTAGGGGCCCTGATCCTGATTCTGATTGTTCTGAAAATTTTAGGGTTTATACAGAATCACTTGGGTGTCTTAACTAAAGTTTTATTGTGAACAAAATATAATAATAAATAATAGTTTTGGTGAGAGTTGTTATGGTTTGGGACAAAAAGGGAATAAAACGGTGAGAAAAGAAAATGGACCCACTTTGTAACTTTAGGGTTCAACTAGAAAACCTCATGGTAGAATTTTGGGTATAACTTCTGAGCTATTTAAAATATATAATGCACTCGTGTTAAGTATAGTACCCCTAATTCAACCTTGTCCCGATGTCCCGAGACCGAATCCCAACAACTTAGTCGGGCAAAGCCCTGACATACGTTATGAGACACAGATCAATCGGAAAGGGTAGCGGTGATCGGGAGTTAAAACACTTAAAACGAGACAAGGCTTTATTATTTATTATGGGGTAAATAAAAGAAATACATATATTTGAGAGAGATATGGCGAACTGAGCAACTATGAAATGTTGCTAGTTGCTTTCTTTTATAGTTGAAAAGTATATTAGATATTTATGAAACTAAAGACACGTATATAGTTTCTTTACATTCCATCTTTCATGATATGCACACATATTGAATTTCAATATCTTACATGTAGACAGGTAGAACTATTATTTTATTCTTTTCAAATTTTCTTGATGACACTGACACGTATATACAAATTCTAAATTCTAAATTATTAAGTTTATTATTTTATTATTTGTTTTTCATTTTCTTTTTCTTTTTCTATTCTAATGTTTCACGAAAACATTTAACAATGTTTTTAAGTTTTGATTATTTTAATATTTTATTTATTTTATAATTAATTTAACAGCTTCACTTATTTGGTGCTTATAACTTATAAAATACGATGTTTTATAAAACAATAAATAGGTTATTAGAACGAATATATTTTTGTCTACATTTGAGTCTAAGTTTCATTAAAAATAGAGTAGGTTCAAAATACAATATATGTTTATAATTTAATTATTATACGGTTCTTCGGCCCGTCTAGGAACTTCATATTACTTACAGTCAACTTACCCGTAAATTACCTGTCTAATAATATAAGTTTTTATATACTTTTATTTTATTAGAAAGGTCACCCATATACAGGCCAATTAGTTAATATAATATTTCAACCAACTATATAAAATATCGTTTAAAACTATTTGAGTTGAATATTTATATTAAAAATAAACTAGTTACTAGTTACTAGTGGTTAATAAATTTAATCAAACCTATAATTTTATATGATAAAAATAGGAATGTTACATTCTCCCCACCTTGTTTTAAATCTCGTCCTCGAGATTTGGGTTACGATATTTCTTTTAGACTTATGTCATATTTTAGTAAAAAAAAAACAATATTAAGTTAGAGGACATAGATTTAAAATAGAAAATTTTGTGAATATGAGTTGTACAATAAGTATGATTCAATGGTTCAACTGAATTAGTTTAAGAAATCGATGACAAACGAATGAAATGAAATGATATAATTTCCAAAGTGACTAGGTTCAAGCCAAAAGATATATGATCAATAGATATTTAAAATGAATGTGAAGGATTTTTTTTTTTTTTAGAATCAATAAAAATTCTTTGTCAAAAGAAAGCTTACTTTGATTGGCAATTGAGGAAGACTTAGAATTGACAGGTTCCAAATGAAATAAAAGCATGAAAAATGATTTGTCAAATATTAAATTATGATATGAGAAAATCAATGTACTGAAATGAGTGAATTGCAAAGATACACCAAAAGACAATAGAGTTAGTGTATCATTGTTTAGAGTTCCAAGTTGTTTTAATTTGTGAAACAATGTGATAGTACACTATTAGTGACCTATATTTTTCATACCATGTCCTAGAGATTGAAATATAATAATAAGTACAAGTTGTTTTGGCATAACCAACCATTATATTATATTTGTAAAGCAAATGTAATATATATTATTTGTGTCCCTGTCTGAACCGTATCTTAAATATAAATACTATGTAATATATATTATTTGTTACGTATTTTTACTATATGTAAATGGTCACCGCTTTTAATTAAATATTATTTTAGTATTTTACTATACTATGTAAAATAACTTATATTTACTATGTAATATATATTACAAAACATCGCAATGAAGTTATTACACTACAAAATATTTTAGTATTATTATTTTGTAAAAGAAATCACTATTATTTATAACATGAAAGTTGTAAAAATATTTATTGTACAAAAGTATTTGGAAAATATTTTGTAAATATATAACACTTAATGGGTCGATTCTATGTGATTACTTATTTTCTTTTTGAAACCATATAACGTTATGAATGTATTTACAAATGTTGTAAATAAGTGAAAACGGGGACTATTCTTATATATTACAATGTTTCCCCCTAACCCAGCGTAGTTGATGACTACCATATTATTTTTATATGGTCATTTTCTTGCCAGAGCGTTACGGTATATAATTACCACAAAACATGTGATAGACAATTATTTATATAATTTTATTCGTCCCTCTAATTCTTGTATTGTTTTATGAAAATATGTCTTCTCCTTACAGTACAAAGTATATATATTTTTATATATAATTAAAATTTACTAAATAAGTATGATGACTTAATTTATATACATTAACTAGTTATTATCATGGTTGGATATTGGTTAGTGCTGCCTTGTTTAAGAATAGGTGGCCAGTCCATGCCTAACTAAGGCTAGGCAATACAATACCTGCCCTTGACAATAACCCTAGTATTAAAAATAATACTAACACTACTATTATTTAATATATTATTACTAATAATATTAATTATCAATAATAAATAACTTAAACATAAATTTAAATGAGAGTATACCTCAAACAAAATTTTATACCTATATATATAAATTCTTTACCTCAATGGTTTAACAAAATTTATTGACTCGATATCAAAGAGTCACTGTTTTGAAATAATATAGTGCAAAAAAAACGAAATGATATTTTGAGTTTAGATAAAACAACAAATTGGACTGAAGTCCTCCAGTGGTCTTCATAAATCAAATGAATCACATGCATACTAAACAGTGCATGTGTAACGTGTAGATTTACCAAGAAACGAAATAGATCAATATTCGCTATTATGAAAGAAATCCTCATGGTATGATGACCTTTAGGGGAAGTAGAAACACGAAAGTCAACTCTGTATATGCAGAAATCAGAATTTCAACGAAAGAAATATAAGAACTTTATCTGGAATTTCGTGTGATAATCGTTGTTAAATGACATTACCAGGGAATGTCGAATAAAATGAAATAGGGAATTTGCAAAGGTATGTGACTCCTTTTGCAGTGATAATAATTATGTCTCTGATTAGACTGTGCACCGATGGTTTGTGAACTCTTGTTCCAACGTACCTCAGCGAAATTCATGTCGTTTGTAGGATTACGCGGCCAAGTGTTGCTTTTTGATTAGTAATTCTTTTACTGACGGAATTAGCATTGGTGTCATCGTGCCCAATTTATATTTTCCAAAGGTCTTGCCTTCAAAGTTGTGTGTGATATACTTTAACGTCTGTGGAAGTATAATTTAAGTTTCATGTGTTTTCTTGTATACTAGCACAACTTTACATGCTTCTTATTTGCGTTAATAGTTTATGGTAACGCATTGGAAATTCTTTATACTTTTGATGGAGTACCAACTTAAAGGGTTTCCATTGTTTATATTGTCGTACGAGTTACGAGACAGATGATCAAACGAAATAATGTTTGATATTGGAAAAGAGATTCTTGATAAAGAAATCTAGACACATATGCTTGTGTTTTATTCCTGTTTGGCTTTTGGAATTCCTTATAGATATACATATCTATATAATCACATATTTCACATGCTGCAATATACATACCCTCTATAGGGTCAATGTATTTAACAGGTGCATATTTCCAAAACAAGTCAGATATCAGGTCATGATACTATTTAGGGAAATCTTGTCACTTGTTTGACATTTTATATACCCTGTCTTATCCGGTTCGCGCCGGAGAGGTAATCCCAGTATATCCGGATAAACTGGAGAGTCTGCTACACCATACCCAGTCTTGCCGGAGAAAATTTTCTATTTCACATAAATAGTATCTTTTAAAAGTGCCTCTTTTATTAAGGCATTTATCCAGAATCAAGGAAATTTGTATTCCCATAACATATCTTTTTCTAAACCAAGTAATATTAATAAGCAAGGATTAATAGCAATTAAATGCTATCGCCTGCAATGTTCTAATTATCATTCTCAGGGCATACCAAAATTCATCACAAGTATTTAGCTTATCTCAAAGCTTATACTAAGGCATCTTTTCTTAAGTTCAAGTCTAAATCCTACCATGTGTGCTACCATAAAATATCAAGTTCCTAACTCTTTGTTTTAAACTTAGGTATTTTATTACAACACCTATTGGCTTGAATCAGTGGCTCTGATACCACCTTCTGTCACGACCCCCGATCCACCCTGGACGGAATCGGTAGCAGTGAACAGCCCAGTGGTACCGGTGATTATTTTGAAAAATATTGCAGCGGAAATTTTATCAGGACCGTGAGTTAGGAAAAATATCAGAGTTTAGAAAACACCGGATTTTATTTATTAAATAGATGGGATAAACCCATGTTTTACAATGGTAGCTTTAATAAAAGATAACTTGATTACATAAAACAATATTTCTTAATTTGATTTAATTAATAAAATAAGCCACTTCTTGAAGCCTTTCAGTGCCGTATCCATCTCTTACTCCAATCTACTGTAATTACCTGAAACGCGTTTTAAAAAGGTTTTGTCAGCAGGAAATACTGGTGAATCATTCATTTTGCTAAAATGACACATTTGTTATAATTTACAGTATTAAGAGCGATTACAATGTCTCTATCTTTTGAATTAACTGACCCAGTTGTCACTTGACCGGACTTGTGACTGTGGACATATCACTTGCTGGGTCCTTTCACCCACAAGTGATAAATAATTAGTAGCTATGTGCACATCCCCCCACATACTGGCAGTAATTTCAGATAACAAGACTTAATCCCTGTAATTATAACTTTGAAATAAATAGGGTTTTGTAAAGTAATTTGATAAAAAGAGAATGACTCACATTATAAGCATGCAGATTCATACGGCCAAAGTTTAGTCTACAGATAAGCCTTGATATATTGCAGATTTATACAGGCAGAGCTTAGCCTATTGATTTAGCCTTGTAACCTAGTGCACACGAACTAGGTAAGTAACTTAATACATCAATTACGATAACTCACGAGATTAAAACCCTCACAACGAATGACAAAGTGCAATCACTAAAACATCCATCGGATTCTCAACGAATGACAGAGTATTCCCCGAGTTCGGGTGGTACTCAAACATCCTGTCGGAATCACGATTAATGACAAAGGATAGCACTTAAACATCTATCGGATAGTTTCATGAAAACATTTAACAATGTTTTTAAGTTTTGATTATTTTAATATTTTATTTTTTTATAATTAATTTAGCAGCTTCACTTATTTGGTGCTTATAACTTATAAAATACGATGTTTTATAAAACAATAAATAGGTTATTAGAACGAATATATTTTTGTCTACATTTGGGTCTAAGTTTCATTAAAAATAGAGTAGGTTCAAAATACAATATATGATTATAATTTAATTATTATACGGTTCCTAGGCCCGTCTAGGAACTTCGTATTTCTTACAGTCAACTTACCCGTAAATTACCTGTCTAATAATATAAGTTTTTATATACTTTTATTTTATTAGAAAGGTCACCCATATACAGGCCAATCAGTTAATATAATATTTCAACCAACTATATAAAATATCGTTTAAAACTATTTGAGTTGAATATTTATATTAAAAATAAACTAGTTACTAGTTACTAGTGGTTAATAAATTTAATCAAACCTATAATTTTATATGATAAAAATAGGAATGTTACATTTAGCCCCGGAGATCAAAGCTAGCGTGAAAGCCTCTCGACCTACTACCTTTAGGTCTGTAGCTGATTTGTCATTACCTCTTACCCTTGATGCGGTCAGGCAGAGATCGCTTAGGCATTCCGATGTCGGGAAGAGAAAACGTGAAGATGATAACTCACACCGTTCAGACAAGAGGCACAAGGGGAACTCTGACCACAAAAAGAGTTCAGGGTTCAAGAAGGATGATCAGCAGTCGTGCGAAAAGCCCAAATGCAAGATCTGCAAGAAACGCCATCTTGGGAAGTGCAGATACGAATCAAAGTCCCCGTCACAGCCAAGAGCTTGTGGAATTTGCAAGTCAAGTGAGCATAAGACATTAGACTGCAAGAAAATAAAGGATGCTACTTGCTACAATTGTAATGAGAAAGGGCACATAAAGTCCAACTGCCCAAAGTATGCCAAGAAACCCGAAGAAGGCAAAAAGACCAATGCTAGGGTCTTTCAGATGAATGCACGGGAAGCGGTGCAGGATGATAACGTGATAACAGGTACCTTCCTTATTAATGATGTTTATGCAAGGGTATTATTTGATTCAGGTGCGGATAAGTCATTTGTGGATGATAAGTTTTGTAAATTGCTAAATCTGCATGTTAAAACCCTAAGCATGAAATATGAAGTAGAGTTGGCCGATGGTACCATAGAAACTGCCTCAACTGTGTTAGATGGATGTTTTATATCCATTAGGAACCACTCCTTTCCATTATCTTTGCTTCCTTTGAAATTAGCTGGTTTCGACATAGTGATAGGCATGGATTGGTTATCGTATAACCAAGCCCAGATTGTCTGTGACAAGAAACAAGTGGTGATCAAGACTCCGTATGGTGAGCCACTTACCATACAGGGAGACACTCAGTATGGGTTGCCTAAGCAAGTGTCTATGCTTAAGGCATCAAAGTGTATGAAGAAATGTTGTGTCATCTATATTGCACAAGTGACTATTGTTGAAACAAAGCCCAAGATTGAAGACATCCCCGTCATTTCCGAATATCCAGAAGTATTCCCTGAAGAGCTACCTGGTTTACCACCAGATAGGCAAGTGGAGTTTAGAATTGACATTATACCTGGAGCAGCACCTATTGCAAGAGCACCTTACAGGTTAGCACCGACCGAGATGAAAGAGTTAAGAACCCAACTGGATGATTTATTGGCAAAGGGATTTATTAGACCTAGCTCATCTCCCTGGGGAGCACCGATCCTATTTGTGAAGAAGAAAGATGGATCGATGCGTCTATGCATCGACTATCGTGAGCTTAACAAGGTTACGATCAAAAGTAGATATCCATTGCCCAGGATCGACGATCTGTTCGACCAACTACAAGGGGCAAGTTACTTTTCCAATACCGATTTGAGATCTGGATACCATCAACTGAAGGTTATGGATGAAGATGTGCACAAGACTGCATTTAGAACTCGCTATGGCCATTACGAGTTCTTAGTGATGTCGTTCGGGCTCACTAATGCACCAGCAGCGTTCATGGATCTAATGAATCGCGTTTGCAAACCATACTTGGACAAGTTTGTCATTATTTTTATTGATGACATTCTCATTTATTCAAAGAATCAGGCTGATCATGAGAAGCATCTTCGTTGTATTCTTAAACTTCTTCAACAAGAAAAGCTATACGCCAAGTTTTCAAAATGTGAATTTTGGCTTCGCGAAGTCCAATTTCTTGGACATGTGGTTAGTGAGCATGGTATCTAGGTGGATCCCGCTAAGATTGAAGCTATCATGAACTGGCAAGAGCCAAAGACGCCCACAGAAATTCGTTGCTTTTTGGGTCTGGCAGGATATTATAGACGTTTTATTGAAAACTTCTCAAGGATTGCAGCGCCCCTAACTTCATTAACCCGCGAGAACATCAAGTTTGACTGGGGTCCTAAGCAGCAAGAATCCTTTGACATTCTCAAGCAGAAGTTGAGCAATGCACCTGTTTTGACATTGCCTGATGGAATAGAGGAATTTGTAGTATACTGCGACGCATCACACACTGGTATGGGGTGCGTGCTCATGCAGAAAGGCAAGGTAATTGCCTATGCTTCCTGACAACTAAAGGTGCACGAGAAGAATTACACCACCCACGATTTGGAGTTGGGTGACATTGTGTTTGCACTCAAACTATGGAGGCATTATTTGTATGGTACCAAGTGTGTGATATATTCTGATCACAAGAGCCTTCAACATCTGTTTAATCAGAAGGACTTAAACATGAGACAGCGTCGATGGATGGAGACTTTAAATGACTATGATTGTGAAATACGATACCATCCAGGCAAGGCGAATGTAGTCTCCGATGCCTTAACTAGAAAGGAAAGGGTTAAGCCCATAAGAATCAATGCCAAGAGCATTGAATTATAGAACAGTTTGAATGAAAGACTGTTAGCCGTGCAGAAGGAAGCTGTATTAGAAGCCAACTATCCAAATGAAAAACTGGGAGTCACTGCAGAACAGTTATCATATGGCAAAGATGGAATCCTAAGATTGAATGGATGGATATGGGTTCCAATCTATGGAGGACTTAGAGAAGTGATCCTTCAGGAAGCCCATAATTCCAAGTATTCTGTTCATCCTGGCTGTGACAAAATGTACCAGGATTTGAAGGCGAATTATTGGTGGATAGGCTTGAAGAAGTCTATAGCCACTTATGTGGCCAAATGTCTGACATGTGCTCAAGTTAAGGCAGAACATCAGAAGCCGTCAGGTTTGCTACAACAGCCTGAACTTCCCACCTGGAAATGGGAAATGGTGACTACGGATTTTATCACCAAGTTACCAAAGACAAAGCGAGGAAATGATACTATTTGGGTGATAGTTGACAGGTTGACTAAGTCAGCCCACTTCCTACCTATTAAGGAAACACACAGCTCAGATAAGCTAGCTCAGCTATACGTGGATGAGATTGTATCTCTCCACGGAGTGCCAGTGTCTATTATCTTGGACAGGGATACGAGATACACATCTCACTTTTGGAAAAGTTTTCAGCAATCGTTGGGTACTCGATTAAACTTCAGCACTGCATATCATCCTCAGACGGATGGTCAAAGTGAGCGTACAATTCAGACATTGGAGGATATGTTAAGAGCCTGTGTTATTGATCTAGGTGGAAGTTGGGATGATCATCTTCCACTGATCGAGTTTTTGTACAATAATAGCTATCATTCAAGTATTCAAGCTGCACCTTTCGAAGCTTTGTATGGAAGAAAGTGTAGAACGCCCGTTTGTTGGGCAGAAGTTGGAGATGTCCAACTAACAGGACCTGATATAGTCCTGGAGACGACAGATAAAATTGTACAGATACGAGATCGTCTCAAAGCTGCCAGAGATAGGCAGAAAAGCTACGCAGATAAAAGGCGTAAACCTCGAAAATTCGAGGTAGGTGACAAGGTTCTACTTAAGGTATCTCCCTGGAAAGGGGTAATGCGATTTGGTAAGAAAGGCAACTTAAGCCCGAGGTACATAGGACCATTCGAGATTATCGAATGTGTCGGAACATTGGCTTACAAGTTAAATTTGCTTGAAGAGCTCAGTGGAATTCATAATGTATTCTACATCTGCAATCTGAAGAAGTGCCTAGCCGATGAATCGCTAGCCATGTCGCATAAAGATGTGCATATAGATGAGAGCTTAAAGTTTGTTGAAAAACCTTTGTCGGTCGAGGATCGACAGGTTAAGAAACTTCGAAAGAAGCATGTACCGATTATAAAGGTTAAATGGGATGCCCGTAGAGGTCCCGGGTATACGTGGGAGGTAGGGTCCACAATGAAAGAGAAGTACCCTCATTTGTTCCAGTAAATCTCGAGGTCGATATTTCTTTTAAGGGGGTGAGGATGTAACACCTCGTAAAATCCCGACCAATATTATAAAGACACGTGCCATGGAAAGTAAACGTGTTATAAACCCGGATCTAGTTGAAAGTGTCACACCCAGATATTTCCACGTATTACCGGTGGGCCCGGTGGGGAGTATCGTGACATAGTTGATATCATCATAGTCAAACAACACAATATATAAAATGCACAGCGGAAGCAAAAGATAGATTCATTTCAACTTTAATAAATTGTGATATTAAATATCACGAATAGTTGAAACAGATCCATAGGCGGATCAAAATAAAGAGGAGATATTGTTCAACAGTTTTATTGACATCCAAGCTTGCGAGACTTATTGTGGACGCTAGGAGAAAGCCAACCTAGTTCGAGTAGTACCTGCTCTTAACCTTTTTGGGAAAATACGCCAGTTTACACTGGTAAATACAATTTTGCTGACTCATTTTGAAAAGTTTAATAAAATTGATTTGAATGCACGTGGCACAAAATATCTTTTATAACTTGGGATAATTATTTAAATATAATCTTGTAAAAGAATTACATGTTACTTATGCGTTCAGTAGCCCGGTTTGTACCGGGTTAAAGATCAATAGACACACCACATTATTGGTTTAGGCACTGACGGGTGTACGCCTACACCCCGTGCTTAGGTCGTGGCCATTTCGTAAAATGATGCCAAGGATATCCGGGACATGGTCATTAACCCCCCAAAGGCTTTAAGCAAACAAAACATTTCCAAACGGAGCATATCAATGGTTTAACCTCTATTCGATTAAAGATTCAATGCCCGACCAAGCGGTATTTTATATACCATACCCCAAGCCCGTATAGGGAAAATAAGTTAAAAGTATTTACCTTTGCAAGTATAAATCACAATTAGCAAGTGTGTGTAGCTTTTACTGGGTCTCCTATTCTGGAACAAAGGTTTATAATAACCTATTAGATTTCTAACGGGTCTTTAATTAAGCTTAAGCTTAGACCGGTTAGTTTTAAAGGAAGACACGGTTTGAACGCATGAATAAGCGAAGACCGGATTAGAATGTGATTTAGACCCGACAAGTTTGAAGACTTGTATAATATGGGTAAACTAAACACATTCTGGAATTTGAAACAAAAATGATAAGGTTTGACCCGTTTCGGCTAATATATGTAAACTAGTTACATAAGCCGATCCGAACGCGAAAAGTGCGTAACGAGTAACCAATTGAGTCCTATGAAAGTTTCCTAAGTTAATATGCCTTAAATATGTTGTGACATCAGTAAGATGTCTTCCATTATGCCCGAATTGGATTTAAACTCAAACTATGTCTCGTAAGGGCATTTTGGTCATTTAAAAGGTTATAAAAGAGTTTAATTAGTAATATGAGTTTCAGGTCTGATTTATTTAGTAAATATACTTAATTTAATAAGTTATAACAGTAGGGTACTAGATATATGTGAAATTTATCATTTAAAACCAAACTATGCACCTTAGGGGTATTTTGGTAATTTCACATAGGCTTAAAAGGTCAAAACTGGAAATCTGAGTTTAAAACTTTTAGCTTACTGTCAAAGTATGAAAATATACTTAATATATCAGTAGGTATCAAACCTTATATGTTTAAAATGGTTTTAATACATACTATGCGTTAAAAATGCTTAAAAAGGCGATTTTGAGCTATTTCCGGGTTTTTAAAGGAAAGCTGATAATTTTAATATTCCAAAAGGCTCAAAATATTTTATTTATCATAACAAATCAGTAGCAAAAGGTTTGGGGTCAAAAAGATTTGTAAAACTCATTTTATAGCCCAAAAGGGCAAAACCGACAATTACCGAATCAAGCTTAGAGACCTATGTTATGCCCAGCCAAAAATTAAATAAAAATCTTTAAAAATCTCAAAATATTATTTTATATCAGTGGGTAAAAAGTTTGGTATTAAAAATCGGGTTTAGATAGGCTATATGCTAATTACGCCGTTTATTTAATAAAAAGCTTTCTAATTACGCTAATGAGCATAACTCTTAATCTAGACCTCAAACTGATGTCAAATTTTAGGTGCAAGTTTATAAATCAGTAACTAAGGTTTCTACTCTTTTACTTTTTCAAAAATCATGTTTTATAGTCAAAAGGGCATAATAGTCAACATTTAAGCACTTAACGGAAACATGCATATGAATCGGATAACTAATGAACCAAGTTGTATAATCTCAGAGAGTTATACTTATAAGAAACCTGGTCCAAATAAAGCTCTAAGGAAATTCTAAAACATGCTTATACAGGTCAGAACTGAAAGTCAAAGCGAAAGTCAAATTATGCGACTTTCGGTTCCGATCCGAGTCTAAACTGAAAATTGTCGGGTTGAACATGTTTAGACCTGTTCTTACATTAATTACCAAGTTATATTAGTGATCAAACAGGTTGCATGTATCCTACATTGCTAATTATGCATTAATTTGAAAATAAGCATTCTGTTGACTTTTTAATAACAAGTTTGACCCGACAATTGACCTAGTTAGAGTGGGAATCAGAGAGTACCCTTTTAAGGGTTTATTACCCACATAAATACCTACTTATAGGTACTTTTAATTCGAGATTTGACTGAACAAATTTTAATTAATCTCGAAGTCAAACTTTAATTACGACGGTTTGACTTTTAGCTAATTAACTAAGCTAAACTGAATTAGGAAGGGTTTAGGACACTTACAAAGGTCCTAAGTATGATTAGGAATCACTAGGAAGCTTGTTGCTGATCAGGGGAGCTCCAGAACTTGAAGTTGTGAATGTTGCAAATGAGTGAACAAAGTTGCAACCAAAGTGGGTTCTTATATATGCATTTTGATCTCATAAGATGATGCCAAAGAGGTCTATGAGTGTTTCCAGATCAAGACAAGTGCCCCCTATGCATGAAATACCATTGGGGCAGCCCCTGGTATGTAAAAACAACGTTTTAAGTCGGTTGCACAGCCTTTACAGGCAGCTGTGCGCAGTTCTGATGCTGCAGTGGGTCACGCGGCCCGCGTAAGAGCCCATAGGGGCTTACGCGGCCGGTATCAGTGCACGGAACAGGTTAAACAAGTTTTGTTATTTGCATTTCAGCCCCCTGGTCCTTTCTAACGTGGTTTTAAGTGTTTTTCTTGCACTTTTGACCCTCTAACCTTGTTTATAAGGGCTCCATGACATGTTTAAACATTTGCAAGTCCTTGGTTAACTTTGTGATCACCCGAAAAGTCATAAATTTCTACGTTAACGCTTTTAACCCCTCGTATACGAATATTGTCATAACTTTCTCATACGATAACGAAACTTGGCGAAATTTTTATCACATATTCTAGTGAGTATAATTTATCATTACAAAGCTTCGGGTTTGCTAAAAGGTCACTCAGAGGTATACTTTAAACATGTTGACACATTTAACCCCTGTAGTTGTAATTCCTCACTTTCTTTTACGATTAGGTTCGTATGATCCATGTTTTATTCGTTTAAGGATATAAACATCATGTAGGGCTATTGTAGAGTATATTTATCCATTGTTGACATTTTAAACCCTTGTATTCACATATTTTTCTTGTTTGTCAACTTTAGTCCCTCTAGAGTATTCTTTCACACGTTCAAAGCTTATGATACGTGTCAATACATTATTGGACATGAAATTACGAGGTGTTACATCCTCACCCCCTTAAAAGAAATCTCAACCTCGAGATTTACTGAAACAAATGAGGGTACTTTTCTTTCATCGTGGACTCTACCTCCCATGTGTATTCGGGACCTCTGCGGGCATCCCATTTGACCTTTACAATAGGCACATGCTTCCTTCGAAGCTTCTTTACCTGTCGATCCTCAATCGACAATGGTTTTTCCACAAATTTCAAGCTCTCATCTATATGCACATCCGTATGTGGTATGACTAGCGGTTCGTCAGCTAGGCATTTCTTCAGATTGCAGACGTGGAATACGTTGTGAATACCACTGAGCTCTTCAGGTAAGTTTAACTTGTAAGCCACTGACCCGACACATTCGATGATCTCGAATGGTTCTATATACCTTGGGCTTAACTTACCTTTCTTACCAAATTGCATCACCCCTTTCCATGGTGATACTTTAAGTAAAACTTTGTCGCCAACCTCGAATTTCAGAGGTTTACGCTTTAAATCCGCGTAGCTTTTCTGCCTATCTCTGGCAGCTTTCAGGCGGTCACGAATCTGGAAAATCTTGTCCGTCGTTTCAAAGACTAAATCAGGTCCTGATAATTGAACTTCTCCTACTTCCACCCAACAAATAAGCGTTCTGCATTTTCTACCATATAATGCCTAAAAAGGCGCAACCTTAATGCTCGTATGGTAGCTATTGTTATAGGAGAACTCGATCAATGGCAGGTGGTTATCCCAACTACCACCTAAGTCAATTACACATGCACGAAGCATGTCTTCCAAAGTTTGGATTGTACGCTCACTTTGCCCATCTGTCTGTGGATGGTAAGCCGTACTAAATTTTAAGCGCGTGCCCAAAGACTGTTGGAAACTTTTCCAAAAATGTGATGTGTATCTCGTATCTCTGTCAGAGATAATAGATACTGGTACGCCATGAAGAGACACAATCTTATCTACGTATAATTGGGCTAACATGTCAGAGCTATAAGTCTCCTTAATGGGTAGGAAATGTGCTGACTTAGTCAGTCTATCTACTATCACCCATAAAGTATCATTTCCCTTCCTTGTCTTTGGCAACTTGGTGATGAAATCCATTGTCACCATCTCCCACTTCCGTGTGGGAAGTTCAGGCTGTTGTAGCAAACCTGACGACTTCTGATGCTCAGCTTTGACTTGCGCGCACGTCAAGCATTTAGCTACATAGGCGGCTACAGACTTTTTCAAGCCTATCCACCAATAGTTTGCCTTTAGATCCTGGTACATCTTATCCGCTCCAGGATGAACGGAATATTTAGAACTGTGGGCTTCCTAGAGGATAACATCTCGAAGTCCTCCATATACTGGAACCCATATTCGTCCATTTAACCTCAAAATTCCGTCCTTGTCATAGAATAACTGCTCCTCAGTTACTCCTAACTTTTCATCAGGATAGTTAGCTTCCAACACAGCTTCTTTCTGTGCAGCTAACAACCTTTCGTTCAAACCATTCTTTATCTCAATGCTCTTACCATTGATTCTTATAGGCTTCACTCTTTCCTTCCTGCTTAAGGCGTCAGCAACCACATTTGCTTTGCCTGGATGGTATCTTATCTCACAGTCATAATCATTCAAAGTTTCCATCCATCGTCGTTGCCTCATGTTTAAATCCTTCTGATTAAACAAGTGTTGAAGGCTCTTGTGATCTGAATAGATCACACACTTGGTTCCATACATGTAATGCCTCCACAGTTTTAGTGCAAATACAACGGCACCCAGCTGCAAGTCATGGGTGGTGTAATTCTTCTCGTGCACCTTTAACTGTCGTGAAGCATAGGCAATGACTTTACCTTTTTGCATGAGCACACAGCCCATACCGGTGTGTGATGCATCACAATATACTACAAATTCATCAATTCCATCAGGCAACGTCAACACAGGAGCGTTGTTCAACCTTTGCTTCAGAATATCAAAAGACTCTTGCTGCTTAGGCCCCCAGTCAAACTTGCTTTTCTTGTGAGTGAGTAAAGTCAGGGGTGCTGCAATTCTTGAGAAATTTTCGATAAATCGCCTATAGTATCCTGCTAGTCCTAGAAAGCTGCGAATCTCAGTAGGCGTCTTTGGCTCTTGCCAGTTCATAACTGCTTCTACCTTAGCGGGATCCACTTGGATACCACGCTCACTAACCACATGTCCAAGGAATTGGACTTCTCGAAGCCAAAATTCGCACTTCGAAAATTTGGCGTAGAGTTTCTCATGATGTAGAAGTTTAAGAATACAGCGAAGGTGTTTCTCCTGGTCAGCTTGGTTCTTCGAGTAGATGAGGATGTCGTCAATGAAGACGATGACAAATTTGTCCAAGTAGGGCTTGCAGACGCGATTCATGAGATCCATGAATGCGGCAGGAGCATTGGTGAGCCCAAAAGGCATCACTAGAAACTCGTAATGACCATAACGAGTCCTAAATGCAGTCTTGTGTACATCTTCATCTTTAACCTTCAACTGATGATAGCCTGACCTCAAATCGATTTTAGAGAAGTAGCTTGCCCCTTGTAATTGATCGAACAGATCATCGATCCTGGGCAAAGGATACCTATTCTTGATAGTGACCTTATTAAGCTCACGGTAATCGATGCACAGACGCATCGATCCATCCTTCTTCTTGACAAACAAGATCGGCGCTCCCCAAGGAGACGAGCTAGGTCTAATGAATCCCTTGGCTAGCAGATCATCTAACTGCGTCCTCAACTCCTTCATCTCTGTTGGTGCCAACCTATAAGGTGCTCTAGCAACAGGTGCTGCTCCGGGGATGATGTCAATTCTGAATTCTACTTGCCTATCTGGTGGTAAACCAGGTAGTTCTTCAGGAAAAACTTCAGGATATTCAGAAATGACGGGGATATCTTCAATCTTAAGCTTCGGCTCATCGATAGTCACTTGTGCCATGTAGATGACACAACCCTTCTTCAAACATCTGGATGCCTTGAGCATGGACACTTGCTCAGGCAGTCTATATTGGGTGTCTCCCTGAATGGTAAGTGGCTCACCAGACGGAGTCTTAATTACCACTTGCTTCTTATTGCACACTATCTGGGCTTGGTTATGCGATAACCAATCCATACCTATCACTATATCAAAACCGGCTAGCTTAAAGGGAAGTAAGGACAAAGGAAAAGAGTGATTCCTAATGGATATAACACATCCATCTAATACAGTTGAGGCGGTTTCTATGGTTTCATCGGCTAATTCCACCTCATACTTCACACTTAAGGCTTTAACAGGTAAATTCAGTAACTTACAAAACTTATTATCTACAAATGATTTATCAGCTCCTGAATCAAATAGCACTCTCGCATAAACATCATTTATGAGGAAGGTACCTGTGATCACGTTGTCGTCCTGAACAGCTTCCTTTGCATCCATCCTAAAGACCCTAGCATTGGTCTTTTTCCCATCCTCAGTCTTCTTTGCGAGTTTTGGGCAGTTGGACTTGATGTGCCCTTTTTCATTGCAGCTATAGCACGCAGCATCCTTGATTTTCTTACAGTCCAAGGTCTTGTGCTCAGAAGACTTGCAAATCCCACATGCCCTTGGCTGTGACTGGGATTTCGACTCGAGTCTGCACCTCCCAAAATGGTGCTTCTTACAAACCTTACACTTGGGTTTATCACCCGACTAATGACCATCTTTCTTGGACCCAGAACTCTTTCTGTGGTCATTGTTTCCTTTATGCCTCTTGTCTGAACGTCGTGAGTTGTCATCCTCACGCTTCCTCTTCTCGGCATCCGTGTTCCTCAGCGATCTCTGCCAGACCGCGTCCAGTGTGAGGGACAAGGATATATCAGCTGCAGACCTGAATGTAGCTGGCCGAGAGGCTTTTACACTTGCCTTAATCTCTGGGGCTAAACCCCTAATGAAACGAGCTATTCTTTTGGGTTCCGGGGTCACAAGATAAGGAACCAACCTTGACAGGGTATTAAAGCTTGTAAGGTAAGCTTGGCAATCCAAATTTTTCATTACCAATGATAGAAAATCTGACTCAATCTTTTCAACCTCATGCTGAGGACAGTAGTTCTCTTTGATGAGGGTAACAAATTGTTCCCATGTCATATTGTACAGCGGAACCTTCCCAGTAGCTTGAATCAACGATCTCCACTAGGCTAAGGCCTCACCTTTGAAAGATTGAGATACAAACTTTACTACATCCTTATCAGCGCATCCGCTGATATCAACTACGGTATCCATTTCATCCAACCAGGTCATGCAGTCAACCGCCCCTTTCTCCCCAGTAAAGTCTCTGGGCTTACATGAGACGAAGTATTTATAAGTACAGGACTTACCACGCGGTTCCTGTTTAAGCTCGATCTTCTTTGACGGGACACTGTGTTGGTTCGAGGAGTGATGCTCGTCATCATCCTTCTTTGGCTTATCTAGCTTAGAGGGTGGCTTACTATGAGCCTCAGAATGTGTTTTTGGCTTAGAATGAGGTGCTGATTGGGTCCTGCTTCGAGTACTACTCGATTCATTATACTGCCTCTCTATGGCTTTAGTGACAGCATTGTCAATTAATGCTTGGAGTTCTGCACCAGTTATATTAATCCTGGTGGTGTCATGATTCTCCTTTGGCCGACTGTTGACCTCGTCAGACTCGGCCATGTAGTTGAACTGCTACATAAAATGATGACAGTGATTCATTTAGGGAATTATAATAGGTTTGTCATCTTAATAATTTATTAACCATGGTAATTAAAGAACCATATTGGTTAATTTGTTAAGAAATTTCATTTGGGACTTTTCATTAGTAACCCTTAGTTCTAAAATAAATTATAATAATGGCACAATAGGCATAGTCACAAGGACATTTCTAAATTTTAGGTCAAGACCTGATAGGATCTAGTTATTAAGGTCTGAATCAAAGTTCATTACCTTTCTTGACAGGGAGTTTATAAGCTACGACTGTCTTTTGTCTTATATGACAATAATTATAGCCCGCAGGCATTACATCTCAATCGGATGTTTAAATAATAATAAAGGATTGGGTTAATTCACACATAAGGGTGACATGTGTGATTTTGCGGATCACATTAGCCAAGAATGTTAACATGTTTGCAGATGTTAACAGAGATTTGAATCTTTTTAAACAGGTTTTACCATATTGGCTAAGTCTTTATAATGACCTATAAGCTAGGTTTTACCTTTTTAAGATTCTTATTAATATTCAACGCAGAACAATCCTATATTGAAATGGTTAATATGGATCTGAATCTAATTGGGGAATTACCATCTTGGCCCTGTCTTTAAAATGACATAAGGTTAGGTCTTGTCCCTTTAGATTTTATCATTTTTAATATAATGATAGATCTTAAAAATATTGCTATTATTTTTTTTTTGTTCATGCATATAACTAAAAGTAGAATTTAAATCTAACCATTTCACCACACGAATTAAAATATTAGTCTACCCTGAACGGGACTTTCAAATGCAATAACATGCCCTCGCAGGGGCTTAACCAAACAAACATACCCACGCAGGGGTCAAAATAAAAGAATTTGCCCACGCAGGGGCTTAACTAACAAAACATACCTGCGCAGGGGTTAAAACAGAAAGACAGGCCCACGCAGGGGCTCAACGGAAACAAGGAAATACACCCAACAATTGAAGGATTCAACGGTCCTTCTTGCTCTTCCCTTTTATCAAAGTTGCTAATCCCTTGAGGAAACCATGTCGTTCCCTTCGATCTCTGTGAACTTGAAGTTCAACCTGGTCTAGTCTTTGGAGAATTTCCTCTCTTTCTGGCGGGGAAAATTGTGGTACTTGCGGCTGCGGCTGATATGGAGGTCGAAAAGACGGCTGCTGTTGGTACCCATAAGCTGGGTATCCGACTCCCCAAGGAGCTCCGTAAGGCCCATCGGGGTTAGCAGCATTGTAGTTCCACGCCGCCAGGTAGGGATCGATCTCAGCATAGTTAAAGCTGGAGTGAGCAGGCTGCTCAAAGGGGTTATATGTTGCCGGGCCAGTGTACGTGGGAATTGGGTTGTCAAAGCCCAATGGTGGTGGCATGGCATGCGTAGAGTTCACTTCCGGGTTGGGGTTTGAAGGTCCCCCAAACTGCTGGTCTCCTCGGAGCGGCGGATAGTGGCTACTACTCGATGGTTGGGGCGTGCTGATATGTACCCCTCCTCCTTGCACGGACATTCGTGCGTTTGTTCTCCTTCGCCTTGGCGGCTCAGGAGGCTGCTGCTGAGGTGGTGGTGGTGGCGGGGTAACTGCCACAAAGCGAGAATCCCTAGAAGGATCCGATTGCTGCTGTTGCTGCTGCTGCTGGGGCGTTGAATGATAAGAGGGTGTGAAATACCACTCATACTGGTTCATCCTCGCTTGAAAACTGTCTGGACCACGGTAAGGTGATCCGTGAAAAGATGATCCATCGAAGATTTCAATTGGGTGTGTGGGGGTACCGCTCGGTGGTTCTGTAGGGTCGGTATCCTCATCCATGTCCATGGCGTGATCTCCTGGAAAGTGGTCTTCAGGCCCCAACGGGTTAACACCCACTGGTTCCTCTAGGTAGTTTGCCGGGTTGAACCGACTTCGAAAGAGATGGGATGGGTTATCAAAAGAATGGCGCGAGTTGGACCACTGTAGGGGGATAAACGAAGGTTGTGGATTATCTGGTTCGTTCTCGGAATGGGGTCCAAAGGAGTGTAAGTAAGAAGGTGACGAAGCTAACGAGACAGATCGCCTCGCTGGCTGCAGGTGTGATCTCCAGTCTCCCTGGGGACTGATGCTAATAGGAACGGGTGAGGTTCGCCTCTGAGAAGGCCCTGCCTCCTTGTCGTGGGTTCCTACCGGTGCCTTTCCTCTGCCTCTGAAGAATCTTGGCGGCATGTTTCCTGTCCAAAAACAAAAAGACACAACAAAGGAATATAAAGGACAAAGTTAGAATTAAAAACAATTTGGATTATTCCTAAGTTCTTTGTCTAGACTCGAAAATTTGAGAAATGTGCAATTGTGTAACTGAGATTAAACACAAAAGGCTAGTGTTTAATTCACTCAGTGTTGGCTCTGATACCAACCTGTCACACCCAGATATTTCCACGTATTACCGGTGGGTAGTATCGTGACGTAGTTGATATCATCATAGTCAAACAACACAATATATAAAATGCACAGCAGAAGCAAAAGATAGATTCATTTCAACTTTAATAAATTGTGATATTAAATATCACGAATAGTTGAAACAGATCCACAGGCGGATCAAAATAAAGAGGAGATATTGTTCAACAGTTTTATTGACATCCAAGCTTGCGAGACTTATTGTGGACGCTAGGAGAAAGCCAGCCTAGTTCGAGTAGTACATGCACTTAACCTTTTTGGGAAAATACGTCAGTTTACACTGGTAAATACAATTTAACTGACTTATTTTGAAAAGTTTAATAAAATTGATTTGAATGCACGTGGCACAAAATATCTTTTATAACTTGGGATAATTATTTAAATATAATTTTGTAAAAGAATTACATGTTACTTATGCGTTCAGTAGCCCGGTTTGTACCGGGTTAAAGATCAATAGACACACCACATTATTGGTTTAGGCACTGACGGGTGTACGCCTACACCCCGTGCTTAGGTCGTGGCCATTTCGTAAAATGATGCCAATGATATCCGGGACATGGTCATTAACCCCCCAAAGGCTTTAAGCAAACAAAACATTTCCAAACGGAGCATATCAATGGTTTAACCTCTATTCGATTAAAGATTCAATGCCCGACCAAGCGGTATTTTATATACCATACCCCAAGCCCGTATAGGGAAAATAAGTTAAAAGTATTTACCTTTGCAAGTATAACTCACAATTAGCAAGTGCGTGTAGCTTTTACTGGCTCAAAATATTTTATTTATCATAACAAATCAGTAGCAAAAGGTTTGGGGTCAAAAAGATTTGTAAAACTCATTTTATAGCCCAAAAGGGCAAAACCGACAATTACCGAATCAAGCTTAGAGACCTATGTTATGCCCAGCCAAAAATTAAATAAAAATCTTTAAAAATCTCAAAATATTATTTTATATCAGTGGGTAAAAAGTTTGGTATTAAAAATCGGGTTTAGATAGGCTATATGCTAATTACGCCGTTTATTTAATAAAAAGCTTTCTAATTACGCTAATGAGCATAACTCTTAATCTAGACCTCAAACTGATGTCAAATTTTAGGTGCAAGTTTATAAATCAGTAACTAAGGTTTCTACTCTTTTACTTTTTCAAAAATCATGTTTTATAGTCAAAAGGGCATAATAGTCAACATTTAAGCACTTAACGGAAACATGCATATGAATCGGATAACTAATGAACCAAGTTGTATAATCTCAGAGAGTTATACTTATATGAAACCTGGTCCAAATAAAGCTCTAAGGCAATTCTAAAACATGCTTATACGGGTCAGAACTGAAAGTCAAAGCGAAAGTCAAATTATGCGACTTTCGGTTCCGATCCGAGTCTAAACTGAAAATTGTCGGGTTGAACATGTTTAGACCTGTTCTTACATTAATTACCAAGTTATATTAGTGATCAAACAGGTTGCATGTATCCTACATTGCTAATTATGCATTAATTTGAAAATAAGCATTTTGTTGACTTTTTAATAACAAGTTTGACCCGACAATTGACCTAGTTAGAGTGGGAATCAGAGAGTACCCTTTTAAGGGTTTATTACCCACATAAATACCTACTTATAGGTACTTTTAATTCGAGATTTGACTGAACAAATTTTAATTAATCTCGAAGTCAAACTTTAATTACGACGGTTTGACTTTTAGCTAATTAACTAAGCTAAACTGAATTAGGAAGGGTTTAGGACACTTACAAAGGTCCTAAGTATGATTAGGAATCACTAGGAAGCTTGTTGCTGATCAGGGGAGCTCCAGAACTTGAAGTTGTGAATGTTGCAAATGAGTGAACAAAGTTGCAACCAAAGTGGGTTCTTATATATGCATTTTGATCTCATAAGATGATGCCAAAGAGGTCTATGAGTGTTTCCAGATCAAGACAAGTGCCCCCTATGCATGAAATACCATTGGGGCAGCCCCTGGTATGTAAAAACAACGTTTTAAGTCGGTTGCACAGCCTTTACAGGCAGCTGTGCGCAGTTCTGATGCTGCAGTGGGTCACGCGGCCCGCGTAAGAGCCCATAGGGGCTTACGCGGCCGGTATCAGTGCACGGAACAGGTTAAACAAGTTTTGTTATTTGCATTTCAGCCCCCTGGTCCTTTCTAACGTGGTTTTAAGTGTTTTTCTTGCACTTTTGACCCTCTAACCTTGTTTATAAGGGCTCCATGACATGTTTAAACACTTGCAAGTCCTTGGTTAACTTTGTGATCACCCGAAAAGTCATAAATTTCTACGTTAACGCTTTTAACCCCTCGTATACGAATATTGTCATAACTTTCTCATACGATAACGAAACTTGGTGAAATTTTTATCACATATTCTAGTGAGTATAATTTATCATTACAAAGCTTCGGGTTTGCTAAAAGGTCACTCAGAGGTATACTTTAAACATGTTGACACATTTAACCCCTGTAGTTGTAATTCCTCACTTTCTTTTACGATTAGGTTCGTATGATCCATGTTTTATTCGTTTAAGGATATAAACATCATGTAGGGCTATTGTAGAGTATATTTATCCATTGTTGACATTTTAAACCCTTGTATTCACATATTTTTCTTGTTTGTCAACTTTAGTCCCTCTAGAGTATTCTTTCACACGTTCAAAGCTTATGATACGTGTCAATACATTATTGGACATGAAATTACGAGGTGTTACAGAAAGATGTATGGTAGGATTAAAAAGTATCAACATGTTAATAAATACCTCTGAGTTACCCTTTTTATAAATCCCAAACCTTAATATGTTTTATAAACATCTGATATGCATTCAAATCCGGTTAACTAATGTGATGAATAATTCAAAATTTCAAGGAATGGAATCCTAGGTGCATTTACGACAATTCTCATTCATTAACCTTCTTCAATAAAATCCAAGAACTTACAAGAGCATGGCAACACATGCAAGGGCATGCAAGGCCTGACTATATGGTTCCTCTACTGAAAAGAAGACATAAGATTCGAAGTTATAAAAGTTGCATGGTCAAAGCCTAAGAGTTTAGAAAATTTTGTCTTCTGGTCATCGGATACGGACCGCATGGCCCAAGGCTTACGGTCCGCAAGGCTGTAACTGGGTTTTTCAGATCAGGGTTGGATGCGGACCGTGTCCATTTGGACTTACGGTCCGTAAGAGTTGGATACGGACCGCAAGGCTTTTTGCTTACAGTCCGTAAGACTGTCACTGGCAGATTAAAATGGACAGTTGCCTGTTACAGCAGGTTACACCGTCATTGAATCATGGTTTTCGAATTCAGGAGCTTGGCCAACTGTTTTTCATGCATAGGGGACACTTGGATTCATCTGGGATCAATCCTAGACTTGTGTGTAATGATCTCATGCAAATAAACTCACTATATAAGAACTTGATGTTGCAACCATTTTGCTTGCTCACTTCAATTCACTTCAAGACCTTATCTGGAGCTTTCTGATCTTCACACAAGTTCCCTTAAGTTCTAAATTCGTGCTTAGGACCATTGTAAGTGTCCTTAACCTCCTAATTTCAGTTGTAATTTGTTTAATGACCAAAAGTCAAACTTATCATAATTAAGGTTTGACTTAGTGATTAATCACTAATGGTCCAGTAATTAGTTAAATTAAAAGTAGCTATAAGTTGGTATTTATGTAGGTAATAAACCCCTAAGAGGGCACCTATTGATTATCACCCTAACTTGGTCAAATGTCAGGTTAAACATAATTATAAAAAGTCAACAGAAAGCTATTTTTACAAATAAACACCTAATTAACAATGTAGAAGCTATGAAACCTATTTTAACACTTACATAACTTGGTAATTGATGTAAGAACATGTCTAAGCATGTTCAACCCGACAATTTCGAGTTTAGGCTCGGTTCGGAACCGAAAGTCGCAAAAGTAGACTTTTGCTTTGACTATCAGTTCTGACCCAATTTAGATTGTTTTAGAAATGCCTTAAGCTTCCCTTAGGTACATGATTCATATTAGTATAACTCTCTGAGATTATACAACTTGGATCCTAATTTATCTGATTCATTTGCATGTTTCCGTTATATGCCTAAATGTTGACCATTATGCCCTTTTGACCTTAAAACGAGATTTTTGAAAATGTAAGAGGAAAAAAACCTTTATTACTGATTTATAAACTTATCCTAAAAATTTGACATCAGTGTGAGGTCCAGATTAAGAGTTATGCTCAATAGCGTAATTAGAAAGCTTTTATTAATTAAATGGCATAATTAGCATAAAGCCTATCTAAACCCAAATTTTGACACCAAAATTTTTACCCACTAATATAATATAATATTTTAGAATTTTTGAAGATTTTTTATTTATTTTTAAACTGATCATATCATAGGGTTCTAGCTTTGATTCGGTAATTGTCAGTTATACCATTTTCTTGAATAAAATGAGTTTTACATAACATATTGATACCAAATATTTTGCTACTGATCCTATATGATAAATAAAATATTTTAAGCCTTCTGGATTGATAAAAATATCAGCCTTTCTTATATAACACGAAAATCGCTTAAAAGCGACTTTTTACGCGTTTTAAACGCATAGTATGAGTTAAAACTATTTTAAACATATAAGACTTAATACCTACTGATGTTTTAAGTAAATTTTTATACTTTAACAGTAAGCAAAAGTTTTGAACTCAGATTTCTAAATTTGACCTTTAAAGCTTATGTGAAATTACCAAAATGCCCCTACGGTGCATAGTTTGGTTAAAAATGATAAATTTCACATATATGCAATACCCTACTGATATGACCTGCAAAAATAACTATTTTTACTGATTATATCAGACCTGAACCTCATATTAATATTTAACCTCTTTTATAAGTTTTAAAATGACCAAAATACCCCCTCGGGGCATAATTTGAGTTTAAATCCATTTTGGGCATAATGGAAGGTATCCTACTGATATCACAACATATTTAAGGCATATTAACTTAGGAAACCTGTTCATGACTCATTTGTTTACCCGTTACGCATTTTTCGCGTTCGGTGCGGTTTATGTAACTAGTTTGCATAAATTAACCGAAACGGGTCAAACCTTATCATTTTTATCTCAAAATCCAGAATGTGTTTAGTTTACCCATATTACACAAGTCTTCAAACTTGTCGGTTCTAAATCACATTCTATTCCGGTCCTCGCTTAATCATGCGTTTTGAACCGTATACCTTTCTTTAAAAGCTAACCAGTCTAAGTTTAAACGTAAATAAGACCCGTTAGGAATCTAATAGGTTAATTAAACCTTCATTTCCAGATTTAGGGGACCAGTAAAAGCTACCTGTACTTGCTTGATTGTATACGGCTGGGATAAATTGTATAAATTTGCTCAGGTAAATACTTTTAACTTATTTTCCCTTATACGGGCTTGGGGTACGGTATATAAAATGCCGCTTGGTCGGGCATTGAATTTTTAATCATATGAAGGTTAATTTATTGAGATAACCCATTTAATCTGTTTTGTTTGTTTTAAGCCTTTGGGGGGTTAATGACCATGTCCTGGATATCCTCGGCTCATTCATTGAAATGGCCACAACTTAAGCACGGGGTGTAGGCATACACCTGCCAGTGCGTATGTAAAAATAATATACTCGCCTGTTCGAGAATAACTCACCGCGGGATATATTATGTGGTGTGTCTATTAATCTTTAACCCGGTATTCTGCCCGGGCTACTGAACGTATAACAAACATGTAATTCTTTTACAAGTTTATATTTAAATAATTATCCCAAGTTATAAAAGATATTTTGTGCCTTGTGCATTCCAACCAATTTTCTTAAACGTTTTCAAATGAGTCGGTTAATTGTATTTACCAGTGTAAACTGACGTATTTTTCCAAAAAGGTTAAGTGCAGGTACTAAACGGAATAGGCTGGCTACTCCTAGCATCAATAAAGAGTCTTGCAAGCTTAGATGTTATAAATCTGTTGAACAATGTTCCTTTTAACTTTGATCCGCTTGTGGATCCTTTACAACCGTTTATGTAATAAATGATATTACTTTCATTCGGTTTGTAATGTTTTTATCTTTCGACTTCCGCTGTGTATTAAACTGTGATAAATTGTCTATGATGATATCAACTACGTCACGATACTCCCCACCGGGCCCACCGGTAATACGTGAAAATATCGGGGTGTGACAGAATGACCATACGTGAAGAATATATTCTTAAGTGAGTGATTAATTGGATATGAGAAGCCGTTCATGAAAATAATCAGAAGATTATAAATTACAAGGGTTAAACGTGTCAACATGTTAATTCTTACCTCTGAGTAACCTTTTAACGAACCTGAGGCTTCGAAATATTCAAATATACTCTCAAGAATAAGTGGTATAAATTTCAAGTGGTTTCGAGATCGTTAAGCAAGTTTTCAAGACTTTGGGTGAAAAGTGTCAATGTGATGAAACTTGTGTTTATAGTAATATTAAACGAAACCGAGCCTAACGAAGTTTGATTATACTTCCTTGAGCCTCTACAAATTAACTACAAGGGTCTTATATGCCAAAAATGAGGTTAAATAAGGTTTAAAATGACCAGGGACTGAATCTGCCAGTTTTGAAACATTTTTAACCTGAACAGCAGGTTTACGCGGGGCGCATAAGCCCTCTTCTAATCCTACGCGGGCCGCGTAGAAGTCCCCAGCGCAGAAAATGTTGGACAGATGCAGGTTTTCAGCTCCAAACCGACTTTAACTTGTTCTAAGTGAATCTAGGGGTTGTTTGTCGGTCTTGATAAACCACTAGGACACCTGGGGTGATCCTAGGTACTTCCAAAACAGATGTAAACATCTAGGGACATGCCAAATTTGTATATAAGGAACCCTTGTTCATATGTTTAAGTGCTCACTTCACTTTCATCAACTTCTAAACTCACCTCTGGAGCTAGCAAGCATTAGGAGAAGATTGTCAAGTGTAGAAAAGATAGTAAGGACCTTAAGTAAGAGTTTTAATCCCTGCTTAGTCCTTTTAATTAGCTTAAAAACCGAAAAGTTAAACATATCGTAATTAAGCTTTGACTTTCGGTTTAATCATAATTGGTCCAGCCACTGATTGAAATGAAAGTAGTTATGGAACCATATTAGGGTAGGTTATTAACCCTTAAAAGGGCACCTCCTAATTATTTCGTTTGACTAGTTAATTGTCGGGTCAAACTAGTTAGTCAAAAAGTCAAACTGGGCAGAAACTTTAAAAATAATTTAAACTAATAAGACAGAGGTTCTAAATTATATTTTAACATTCTAATGACTTGGTAATTAATATTAGAACATGTTTAATCAGGTCTAACCCGACAATTATCAGTCCAAGGTCAGTTTATTACCGAAGGTCGCAAAAGCTTGACTTTTGCTTTGACTTTCAGTTCTGACCCGTTTAAGCTTAATTCTTCCATGTTTTAAGCTTCCATTAGGATTATATTATATAGTAGTGTAACCTCCTGGATTATATTGCTTGGTCCTTATTGGTTTGAATTATATGCTCTTGTTTGTTAATATGCTTATAAATGCCGTAAATGCCCTTTTGACATATAAATGAGATTTTTAGAAATGTGAGAGGACAAAAATCTTTGCTACTGATATATAAGCTTGTCCCGAAAATTTGACATCAGTTCTTGGTCTCAAACAGAAGATATGCTCGATATCGTAATTAGAAGCTTTTTATTAATTAAATTGCGATATCTTGCATAAGACATGTTTAAACTTGGATTTTGAACCAAAACTCATTACCTACTGTTAAGATATTATTTTTAAGGAATATTAAGATTTTTGGTCAGATTATAATCTGTTTAAATCATAGAGTTATTGTGTAATTCGGTAAATGACGATAAAACCCTTTTCATGCATAAATGAAATTAACAGATGATTTGAATGCCAAACCTTTTCCTACTGATTTTATACATTAAATAAATTATTTTAAGCATTTAAAACTTATCAAAATCTCAGATTTGCATAAACATCTTGATTATCGTCAATTAGCGAGTTTTACACTATTTAGGTGCATAGTATGGTTTAAAACCATATTTAACATCTAAGACTTGTTACCTACTGAATTTTTAAACAAATTTCAATATTATTACAGTAGGTATAAGTTATAAACTCAGATTTCCAAAAATGTCCTTAAAAGCATATGTGAAATGACCAAAATGCCCTTTCGGGGAATAGTTTGGCCATAAATGGTAAACCTCACATATATGTAGTATCTTACTGATGTAATGAGATAAAATAAATATTTTTACTGATTACCAAAGACCAGAACTTCAGTTTGTTATAAAATCTCTTTTATAGTTACTAAAATGACCAAAATGCCCTTACGGGACTTAAATTGGTTTTAAATACTTTTTGGGCATATATGTTAACATCCTACTGATGTATTAACATATTTTAAGCATAATAACAAATAAGACCTGTATATAATTCATTTGGTTACCCGTTACGCACTTATGCGTTCGGATCGGTTTATGTGACTAGTTTACGTAAAATAGCCGAAACGGGTTTAACCTTATCATTAAATCCTCAAATTCCATAATGTGTTTAGTTTACCCATATTATACAAGTATCCAAGCTTGTCGGGTCTAAACCACATTCTATTCTGGTCTCCGCTTAATCTAGCGTTTAGAACCGTAATGTTTCTTCCTAGCTAGCCGGTCTAAGTCTTTGACTTAATTAAAGACCCGTTAGCATCCTAATAGGTTATTAAACCTTCTATAAAGATTAAGTAGCATCCAGTAGAAGGTATCATCATAAAGCTTTAGGATTTTACGGCTGAGTTACTTTTCACAGTTAGCTCAGGTAAATACTTTTAACTTATTTTCCCTTATACGGGCTTGGGATATGGTATTATAATAATAACACTTGGTCGGGTATGAAATCATTTAATCGGATTGTGATTAATAAATTTACATAACCCGTTTTAATCTGTCTTGTTTGATAACATAAACATTGGGGGTTAATTCGACCGTGTCCTGGATTGAAAGTGGAGGTATTTATAGGCAAGAGAGGAGAGGAGGTGGTGCAGTGAGTCGGATCGGATGGCTGCCCGGCTCATTTCTTTTGAAAATGGCCACGACCTATGCACGGGGTGTAGGCATACACCTAACAGATGCAAATGCTAAAATATAAACCCACATGTTGGCAATAACTCTTTTGTGGGTTCTATAAGTGGTGAGTCGGTTAATCATGTCCGGCTTCTAACCGGCCCCAATATTGTATGACAAACATATAAATCTGTATACAAGATTATCTTTAAATAATTGTCCCAAGTTATAAATGATTTGTGCCTTGTGCACCTAAATCATTTTCATAAATACTTTTCAAATGAGTCAGTTAATTGTATTTACCAGTGTAAACTGACGTATTTTCTAAAGATTGATTGACAGGTACTTCTCGTAAATAGGCTGGAGCTACTAGGTGTCATATAAGAGGATCTTGCAAATCCCTAGATACCTGGAGTCTGTTATTTTCCATTTCTTGTATTTTATTTATGATCCGCCTGTGGATCTTATTACAATCCAGTCTGTATATTCTTTCGTCGAACACTCAGACGTTATGGTTTGTAATAGTTTATTCACCAAGCCTTCCGCTGTGCTATTATATTGTGTGTATTGACAATGATGATATCAACTACGTCACGATACTCCCCGCCGGGCCCACCGGTAATATGTGAAAATATCAGGGTGTGACATGAATGAATATTCTCCCTCAACTTTGTCTGTACACAAATTCTTTTGTGTTTATACACATTTGAATGTTTAGAGTTAATTAGTCTCCGTCAAGACCCATAATTAACCAAGTACTAGTCTAGCATGCTTTAGACTACAATACTTTAGCATATGAACAGACGATGCATCATTCTGATTCTTCACAGCCCTAAGGATATCATAATATCACTTTGTAACATTCATCCCTTATTAAGACAAAATAAAGAGACTTATTCATAATCCTTAAACATCAACATTTAGGACGGTCTCACAAATTATTGTATATAACACATAGCTATTTTTTTATCATTCAATTAAGGAACATAACTTGTTTACCTTTGATCTCTAACGCTTTACCATTGACTCGTAAGGATTTAAACATAAGTCTTAATCTAAGTCACTTGGCGAATATATTCATCACCAACAAGATGAATGCCCGTCGTCTACAATCACTATTATGTGTGAGATAGAGTCAACTAAATCGACACTCGAAAACATGGCATTCATAATTTTGCCATGAGTGATTTGCACACATCTATTGTTATTCATTAGGAGATGTGTAGGATGCTCTCCCAAACAAATGTAAAATCTCTATATAGTTCTAACAATAATCAAGTGGTAGACGTATCTACGTATAGATCACTCGGAACAAATCTCGCAAGATTTATCAAAGGTAGACAATAACATATAGTTTTTTTTCTCTTTCATATGTTAGAATTCACACTTGTGAATTCTCCAATGACATCTAACGAAGTACTTCAACATGAATCTCGTTTGTGTATTTCATCTCAATACACTCACTACTTACTCGTGATGTGGTTACACATTTGATTTCTCATCTTTGACATTTAGTCAATACAACAACTCGTAAGTTGTTTATGTCCAAGAATTTTCATGTGCTATCCGTCTAAAACCATATTCTGTTAAACAATGTATAATTGGCGTTATAATTATTTCCACAAAAATAATTTATACGTCACAAACATGAGTGATTTATTTCTTTGTAAAAAATTGCATGTGTTATCCAAAGATATTGAACACAAGACAATAACATTCATTGGAATTTAAATCATAAGTGTCGAACACTTATGAAATTTAAACGGAAGCATAGACGATATGTAGACATCAAATATCAATGTGTTTTTATCTTCAACACTTTATATTCTGATCGAAATCTTCTCAACGATATCGTCCCATGGCATGTCTTGAGGTACTCCCTTAATAAGACTACATGCACTTGTAAGTACAAGTTCCCCATTTCATCTTGAAACTTTGAACTTGGACAAGTTTGCTCAAACAACACCAAGTTGTTACAAATGCTACATTTAAGTAGCAAACTTGAACAATTAAATTTGTTCACAACAACACCAACTTGTTTTCCACCAAATCATATTCACGAGATTGTTACTTTGTTCAACAAATGCTACTTCTAGCAAGAGTAGCAAACCATTTGAATTCTAAATTTATGCAAAATAGGCAATTAAATGTTTACATAAAATATTTTCATTTCCTATGGCTTATACAAAGTACAATCTTTAACCTTGTATTTGTGATACACATTTTCTAACACACATGTTAGAAAATTTAAGTCATTTTATATAAAACATGACCATTTAGATTTAGAAATCACAAATTAAAGTTGGTAATAAATCACACACAACTATACCATCACTTTATGGTGATTTAATTCTTGTATTCTTACTCTTGTATTTTTTTTCTCAATCTCATCAAGTTAGGCACATAGCTTACTTTTAATACGAGAGACATGGGGTGGAGATAAGTCTCACTTAATTAAAGATTTTATTAGAGACATAAACTCTAATAAAAACTAACAAATTGACATAAAACTCTCCTTAAGAGTTTATCTTCCATATGAAGAGTCTAGTAAGTGATTTTAATTTCATTAAATTCATATAAATACCACACCATCACTTTATGGTGATTTAATTCCTTGAACCCAATCAAACATCAACTTCAATGTATGACATTTTATTTCTAAATCATACAAATCATTAAAAACAATGCTACAACAAATTACATATATAAAATGTTTACATAAAACATTTCAAAGCAATTGTATTTTAACCATTTTTAACAATTATGTTAAAATGAAAGAAATTCTAACGCGCACGTTAGAAATATTAACATTTCCACAAAATGTTAATTTGACTTGCTAAAAACACATATATGGTTCAAATAAATAAGTCATTTCTAAAACACACGTTAGAAACTAAACAATTAAAAAATTGCTTCCAAACTAACGCATTTCATGAATGTTTCTAACATACAAGTTAGAAGACAAATGATTACAAAAATCGTTATAAGACTTATTTGTTCATATCAATCCATGCGTGGATGAAGAGTCTACTTTAAATAGAGACTTAATTAGAGACATAAAACTCAAGTAACATAAAACTCTTATTTAAAGACATAAAAATTCTACTTAAGAGAATTTAACGTTTACAAAAAAACATATGGTCTACACCAATAATTCCGGTCTAACACACATGTTAGAGAATTTAACGTGTACAAAAAACGTATGGTTTACACTAATAAACCCGATCTAACACAAAAGTTAGAAAAATTAACGATTCCCAAAATCGTTTCAAAACCAAACGTTGGAACCAAAACTATTCGTTTTGTACCACGGTATAGGATTTAAGATTGTATCTCAATCTCAAAAAATCCAAACACAACAAGTTGTACTACATACATATTTCCCAAAAAAATATTTATAAGATCATAACCTCTAAAAATATTTTTTTATGCTATTATAAATCCTTTCGTAAACCCAAAATCCTTATAAATAAGGTTTTTAAGATTGTACCAACAATCTCATGAAATATGTTTTAAGTTTGTAGGAATTAGGTTCACCTTTTGTAAAATATAATTACAAAATATATAATAACGAGACTCTCGTTATTCGTAGGAAATATCATAGTACAATACCGGTTGCAATAACTAAATAAAAAGAATATAAAATATAATTAGATATACCAATCTTGATTCAAGCCGCATCTCTGGTGGATCCTTCACGCGCACTTGATAGCATCTTAGACTCGAGTATTCATCATCTTGAGTCTTGAAAAATACTCCTTGACTGCAACAAAGAGCACACTAAAACGTTGACGATTTTGGTTGAGGCACGTGTTCAACACGCTTCCCTTAAAACAGATTTCACGCCTCTACTAAAGACAATGCGTCTGTCTCCCAGGGTACAACAGCTGAAGCAGTCTGTACTGCCGGAGATGGCTCACGGGCCCAAGGTTACATCCGGTAATTGTAGTATTTGAACTCGTGTAGTGGAAAACAAGTAGAGAGTACTCATCTCTCTAGTTGGTCTTCAAGTGTTCATCCTCCTTCTAGTATTCTTCATGTATCAAGCAATACCATAACAAAAAAAGCACATAACCTACTATTTGTACAAGACTTAAGGATTAGTGAAAGGTTTCCCTTAATTAGTCACTTAATTAGAGACTTAAAAACTCTAATAAAACTAATTAAATGTCATCAAGAAGCTCTACTCAAGAGTTTCACTTTTATTTACCACATGAAGATTCTAATTAATATTTATAATTTCATTAAATTATAAATATATTAAATATCCATTCACCAAATTTCCAACAAACTATACATCCCTATCTCTCACGAATTGTGATGAAACCGTCTCCATGATTAGCCGGTAACTGATCGACCATATCATCGGGGCTATTATTCTACCTCATGTACCCCTCTCTCACCCCTAGACCAGCTTTTCGAGACCATCGCCGGCAATAACCACCATCATCTTTACCTGGATGTCAACTTGCTACTTTTTAAGTGTATCAGAGCCTTATCTTTAAGACAAGTTGGCTCATCAGAAATTCTGATGATCAGAGTTTACCAGATTCTGATGATAAATACCAGATATATCATCAGACTCATCAGAATGGTATTTTCTGATCGTCTTCTTTTGTTTTGATCACTTTTTGATCTTTGTTGAAAATATTTCTTTCTTTCTACTCTTGTCCTGTTATCTTGTAGACGTCTTTTAATTGATCTTCTTGACTTTATCTTCAGCATATGATCAGATTGATCATCTTTTTCTTCAATACTTATAAAAGTTTCCTAAGAAGGTGTTTTTCAAAGCTCGAAACGAACACACTAGCACTTCTCGCCCACGACACGCTTCCAATCTATTTGTAGTGAACGGGTCAACTTTTGTTGTTATAAAAATTAAAGTGTGATTGTTAGAAAAATTAGCTAAAGACATATGTTTTACATCTTTTGTAAATATTGAATATTATATAACTAGCTTAAAATGGTTAACTCTTTAACAATGACCAATGTTTTTCTTAAGAATATGTAAAGTTCAAATTTGGTCATACTCTTTGCTTCCCTTTGATCTCCATATTGACCATTGAAAAGAATTGGGCATCACATAAGGGGCAGAAAACACCATTTCGAACTTTTTTTACAGCCGGCTTTGGAACATTTTAAACTAGGGGTGTAAAAAAATAGGGTCGACACTCGCACGGGAAGGCCGAATTCTCACAACTCGTAGGAGTTTTCCCTTAATCTTGACCATATAAATATATATATATATATATATATATAGGTCAATTATAGGAAGAAATCTCATATTAGTTAAGAAAACTAAGAAACCCAAATGAATTGACCTTCTTTTGCCACGTGTTACACCTTTTTGTAGACGTGTTACGTGTAACAACCAAAGGTAGCCACGTGTTACGTAACAACTGTCACACCCCAACCGATGACGGAAACATCGGTGCATGGCACTGAGTGAAACAGATTGTCCAGGAGTTTCCATAACAACTACGATTACCAATTATTTAAGCATCACGTCCCATACCATGACATAACAAGTAGCATAGTTATTACAGACAAATCAAAGACAAATTGTTCTATTCCGATAACTCAGATTTAAATAAATAAATTGTTCGTTGGTTTCTAGACTCCATCCTACTTGATTCCCACATAGCAGCAAAACATCCTAAGCACCTGTCACATACGTTAAAATAAAGGTCAATACACATAGTGTAAAGGTGAGCATACAAGTTTAATAATATAATAGAGTTCGAAATCATTTACGCATAACCAGCATGTACAACGTATAATGTGAAGCATGTAAGTTATCTACAAATATCCTATCAATACCAATGACTGCGATTTGACTGCGAATAGCGAGTGCGCATCACATGTTCACCACTGCGAACATGTGAAGTAATATCCTTAATAACCCCTGTCCATGACAGGTGCTGAGTCCAAACTATAGTACTATTGTTGCTAAGGCAGGTAGACAGCAATCAATGTGTAAACATAACAAACAGGCATTCATCAAGTCACGTATAACATGGAATAGCGGTTAACGTAAAAATAGTGTTTGCGTTGTGTGATAGATGTGATTTAGAATAAGTAACGTATGTAACACCCAAAAGTGCGTAAAGCAAAAAGGGACCGAGTATACTCCCAGATTGTATTTAACAAGTAAACACTCTCTTGGATTGAAGGGAGCACTGAGAGAGATTAGCCTGAACAGTTAATGATAGCATAAATGATAAGCGGCGGGTTAAACGGTGCAAAGTACCAAGTGTCGGATGGTAATCCGATCGGATGGCAATCGATCGGATGGCCAATCGACCGGATGTCAATCCGTTCGGATGGTCATCCGATCGGATGGCCATTCGATTGGATTAATATCTTGTTTGGTAAGGATGTGTTTGTGTATGATGGCTTTGAAGTTTTCGTTGTAGCATTTTGAAAACAGAGAAATATCTCTACCCTTCAGGTCGGTCGATCGAACGGCGATTCGATCGGATGGCGATCCGTTTGGTAGGGCAGTTAGTGAGAACAAGTTCACAGCAGGATTGTCACTCGATCGGATAACAATCAGATCGGGTGGCAATCCGTTGGTTACTGACTATGCATTGAACATGTTGAAAATTGTTTAAGTGTCGAAGTTCCAAACATCACATGGTCGGATGGTCATTCGATCGGATGGCAATCCGATCAGACGGAAATCCATTCGACGTTTAGAACCTTGAAAGTTTGAATAAAAGTTAAAGTGTTGAACCAAGTGTAAGCCGATCGGATGACAATCCATCCCAACGACCTGATCGTCTTTGACACTTGATTGTTTTGATAGTTTTGCAGCTTTGATCGAGATGGTGTGATAACGTGCTAAACAACGGAAGCCCCATCTTGTCCTAAGTGACCCGATCCAACAGGAATCACCCTAGTCTGAACGGTCAACTGTTTTAAGAAGTTCATTCATGTTTAACCCGAAATCGATAGTCTCTTTGATAGAATTCAGATCTTGAATCGACACATCACTAAGAAAGAGTAGAAGATCAGAACGAGCTCCGATTCTATCGGTTTTGAGTGAATTGAATGTAAAAGACTTGAAAGAAAGTTAGAAAACCATCTTTCAATCCTTTTAACCATGAATATGTGTAGATCTATGCGATGCGTTTCGAGCGAGCAATGCGATAGATTAATAATAAACACACAAATACTATATCTAACATACAATCACTATAAATATCTTGCGTTTAGCTTTTGCGATTCGATTGCGATAGAGCTACGATTGCGTTTTGATTAAACACCACAACACATAAACATAAATAAACACGCACAAGTAACACGTAAACAGCACACACACACACACGTATAACAATATCCAGAACGCATGGTTCGAGTTGCGAATGCGATTGCGATGCGATAAGCGATAAAGCGGTAAAATATGTGATCAATAGCGATTAAACCTCGATTATTAATAGGTACTCCACATAATACAACTAAAGCAAACAAAAATAAAGATTCGATTACAAGTTAAAGAAGTCAAAACAGTAGTTGAGCAAGGAGTGACAGATCGCAATTAGCAATCTTTTCTTCCTTTGACTTCAATCTTGACTTTGACTTTGACTTTGACTTTCGAATCACAGGGTGTTACAGCCTCCCCTACTTAAGGGAATTTCGTTCCAAAATTAGGCTTTAGCCGTAACAAACAACTGTGGGTACTTCGCCTTCATGTCACTTTCGAGTTCCCATGTGAACTCTGCGCCTCGTTTGCCTTCCCATCGGACCTTCACAATGGGAATGCGTGAGCACATGAGCTGCTTGGCTCCTCGGTCCATGATCTCGACAGGATTCTCCACGAAGTGTAATGTTTTGTCCACTTGAAGATCCTTCAGTGGAACTTGTAAATCATGCTCAGCTAGACACTTTCTGAGGTTCGAAACATGGAAAGTCGGGTGGAAGTTGCTAAGTTCCTCCAGTAGTTCGAGTCTGTAGGCCACTTTGCCGATCCTTTCCAGAATCTTAAAGGGTCCAACATATCGAGGCGCGAGTTTCCCTTTCTTGCCGAATCTGACCACACCCTTCCAAGGTGATACCTTTTGGAGTACGTTATCGCCAACGTCAAATTCAAGGGGCTTGCGTCGTCTATCGGCGTAACTTTTTTGACGACTCCGAGCTTTCAGTAGGTTGTCTCGAATTTGGAGGATTTTGTCAGTCGTTTCTTGCAACAGCTCAGGACCAGTTATTTGCGAGTCTCCGATCTCGTGCCATACAATAGGCGATCGATATTTTCTTCTGTATAATGCCTCAAACGGTGCCATTTGAATGCTGGAATGATAATTTTTATTGTACGAGAATTCGACTAAAGGTAAGTATGCGTCCCAATTACCACCGAAATCTATGGCACACGAACGGAGCATGTCTTCAAGGGTACGAATCGTTCTTTCAGTCTAACCGTCGGTTTGGGGATGGAAAGCGGTACTTAGATTTAGCGTAGTACCGAGAGCAGATTGAAATGTTTCCCAAAGACGCGAGGTAAACCGACCATCGCGGTCAGAGATGATGTCGCGAGGCGTCCCATGTCGACAAATGATCTCATTGGTGTAGATTCGGGCTAATTTTTCTACCTTGTAGTCTTATCGTATCGGCAGAAAATGAGCAGATTTAGTCAAGCGGTTAACGACAACCCAGATGCTTTCATGACTTGATGGCGTGCGCAGAAGTTTCGTTATGAAGTCCATGGCTATACTCTCCCACTTCCACATAGGGATCTCGGGTTGGATGAGTAAGCCAGAGGGTCTTTGGTGCTCGACCTTGACCTTCGAGCAAGTCAGGCATTTCGAAACATAGAGAGCGATATCTTTCTTCATGCCCGACCACCAATACTTGTAGCGAAGGTCCTGGTACATTTTGTCGGCATCGGGATGAATAGAATATCGAGATTTGTGGGCTTCGTCCATCAGAATCTGTCGTAAATCGGTCCGCTTAGGGATCCAAATTCGGTCCAGATAATGGAATATCCCATTCGACTTATTAACTAACTGGGCTCCATCGTTGAGAATCATTTCCTTCTTCAAAGTGCGTTCGGTGAAACAAGTATGTTGGGCTTCGCGGATGAGAGTCTCGAGATGATGCTGGGCTTGGATATTACGAACGCTATGCAAATAGCTTCGTCTGCTGAGGGCGTCGGCAATGACATTTGCTTTGCCAGGATGATAACGAATCTCACAGTCGTAATCGTTGAGAAGTTCCACCCATCGGCGTTGACGCATATTCAGTTCTTTTTGGCTGAAGATGTGTTGCAGGCTCCTATGCTCGGTGAAGACCGTACACTTGTACCATAAAGGTAGTGTCGCCAAATCTTTAACGTAAAAACAACTGCTCCTAGCTCGAGGTCGTGGGTCGTATAGTTCTTCTCGTGGATCTTGAGCTGACGAGACGCGTAAGCGATAACCTTGTCCCGTTGCATGAGAACACAACCAAGACCAAGGTTCGAGGCATCACAATAGACAACAAAGTCATCGTTTCCGTCGGGTAGAGCAAGGACGGGAGCATTGCAGAGCATATGCTTGAGGGTTTGAAAGGCAGTCTCTTGTTCAGTTCCCCAAACAAAAGGCTTGTCTTTATGCGTGAGAGAAGTAAGTGGCACGACGACTTTAGAGAATCCTTCGATAAATTGGCGATAATAGCCCGCCAGTCCGAGAAAATAACGGACTTCAGAAGGGTTCTTAGGTGTAACCCAACTCTTAACAGCTTCGATCTTCGTGGGGTCGACGTGAATACCTTGACTACTGACAATATGACCGAGGAATTGAACCTCCTCCAGCCAAAATTCACACTTGGTGAATTTGGCATAGAGTTAATTCCCCTGGAGTAGCTCGAGAACCAAGCGTAGATGTTGCACGTGTTCGGCTTTCGACTTGGAATATATCAGGATATCATCGATGAACACGATAACGAAGTGGTCAAGAAATGGTTTACACACGCGATTCATCAGATCCATGAAAACCGCGGGTGCGTTGGTCAAACCAAAAGGCATGACAACGAACTCATAGTGACCATAGCAGGTTCGAAATGCGGTTTTGGGTATATCATCCTCTTGAATGCGTAACTGGTGATAGCCTGAGCGTAGATCAATCTTCAAGAAACACGTAGCACCTTGTAACTGATCAAATAAATCATCGATTCGAGGCAAGGGATAGCGATTCTTGATTGTCAGCTTATTCAACTCCCTATAGTCGATGCACATCCGGAATGATCCATCCTTCTTTTTGACGAAGAAGACAGGCGCACCCCAAGGAGAGGTTCTAGGGCGAATAAAGCCTTTGTCAAGTAGTTCCTGGAGCTGACTCGAGAGTTCACGCATTTTAGAAGGAGAGAGATGATAAGGCGCTTTAGCAACAGGGTTTGCTCCAGGAATGAGGTCGATACGAAAGTCGATATCACGAGCGGGAGGTAACCCTGGGATATCGTCAGGGAAAACATTGGGAAATTCACGAACAACGGGGACCTGCTCTACCTCCTTAACTTCCTTTTTCTCCGCTACTACAATGTGTGCCAAGAAAGCCTGGTATTCCTTGCGGAGATACTTGCTAGCCTGGACACACGACATGAGTTGGAGTTTCTTCGACGCGACTTCACCGTAAACACACAATTGATCACCATTAGCGAGCGAGAATCGAATCATCTTATCAAAGCAAACAACTTCAGCATGGTTTTCGCGAAGAAAGTCCATGCCTACTATGACATCAAAACTACCGAGCTGCATCGGAATAAGGTCGATATGGAAAACGTGATTGTTGAGTTCGAGAGTACAATCACGAAGAACAGAATTGATGGCGACGGTTCTTCCGGTGGCAACTTCAACATCGAATGTCGAGGGGAGATGGGCGCGCTTACGATTAAGGAGCTTTTCGAATTCAAACGATACAAAACAGTTATCGGCTCCAGTATCAAATAAACACGTAGCATATATACCATTCACAAAGAACGTACCATTGACCACATTGTTGTCTGCTTGAGCCTGGAGAGTGTTAATGTTGAAGGCATGTCCGCGGGTTGCTGGTTGTTGCTGCTGTTGCTGAGGCTGCTGTTGTTGTGGCTCTTGCTTAACCACTCGGTTAGGGCACATGTTTGCGAAGTGGTTGAGATCACCACACGCAAAGCAAACTCTAGCATGAGTCACGGGTGCAGGAGCCGCTTGATGGCCTTAAGGAGCAGTAAGTAGAGCTTGTTGAGCAGGAGCTTGACCCTGAACTGGAGCTGGGGTTTGACGTGGACCTGTACAGCAGTTGGCGGTGAAGTGGCCGTACATGTTGCAATGCACACAGTATCTATAAGCGATTCCCACAGGGTGGTGATAGGTATAAGTCGGGTAAGCCGGGTTAGGACCAGTATACACACGCTTGGCCGGCGGTGCTTGAGTAACCGGTGCCACGACTTGGCGGTGTTGAGGCTGCTGCGGAGCTGGTACAGCTTGGAGCGGGGCAGCAGTGGTTACAGCGCAATTTTTGTTGCTGGAACTGTTGTTGTTCTTCCTTTTTCTGCGAGAGGACTTTTAAGACTGCGGAGCGGCGGCGGTTTCAGCGGTTGGAGCAGTGGTAGCTTAATGCAGATTCTTGGAGGCTTTATCCCAGTAACCAGACTTGACTCGCTTGTCGTTTATCTCAGTAGCGAGTAGAAAAGTTTCCTCAATTTTCGTCGTCTTTGCAGCTTGAACGAAATCAGCCACGCAATCCGGAAGAGCACGGATATACTTCTTGATGGTGATTTCGGGCGTAGTAACTTGGCTAGGACAGATTATACTCAACTGCTTGAAGCGAGCAGTCAAACCAGCGTTATCTCTGTCTTTCTGTTTGATATGCCAGAACTCGTCCTCCAGCTTTTGGCGCTCGTGGGGAGGGCAGAACTCTTGCATCATAACGTCCTTTAACTCATCCCATGTCAGCTCGTAAGCTGCATCATTTCCGCGCTTGTTTCTCTCGGCTGTCCACCAATCTAGAGCTCGGGATTGGAAGACGCCTGTGGCGTTAAGAGTACGGAGATTGTCAGGACAACCACTCTGGCGTAGGGTGACTTCGATAGAATCAAACCATTGGAACATGGCCGTAAGACCATCTTCTCCGGTAAATTCCTTTGGACCGCAAGCTTTGAAGTGTTTGAAGCTAAAAGCAGCTTTAGGAGTATCAGTCCGGGACTCTTCAGAAGACTTGCTAGCGTTTTCATTCAGCTCACTAACAATCTGGGGAATGACCTTCGCCATCTGCTTAGCGACCAGAGAGGCGATGCGTTTGTCATCATGATTGCGGCAAGCAGACCGAGAATGAAATGATCCAAATGATTGTCTGCAATAGACAGCGCCATAGGATTCAAAACGCTATATAATCGACTAAACCCTAGTATAGATTCCCACTCCGCTCTAAACCACTATATATAAAGCTCAGGAATACATCAACCATACAAACACATAATCACATAAGCACGTAGGGGCATGTAAGCACGTAAGGCACAGAAGCACACGAGGTAGTCAGAACACAGAAACCTATCATTCAAAGTTCGGGCGAATTTCGAGAATAGCGATTACGATCAGCGAGTACACAGCGAGTAGTATAACATAAGCGAGTAACGTAGCATGCGATTATCCATAAGTAGCAACGATTTGTTAGCGTTTGTAGTGTGTTGTGTGCGATAGGCGGAGCAAGAAGCGTTAAATCAAAACCATAAGTATCTCAATACGTTAACAAATAAACAAAACCACATAAAACATATAAAATCCACATAAAACGACAAATGTCAGAGTCAGCAGTTGCGGGCTCAGAATCGAAAACACATAAAATCAGCGAATGCGAGATTGAAATCGAGGATAGATTATCTTGGGTGCGCAGACATTGATTACCCAAAGTGATTCGACTATTCACAAGGACTTTTAGGTACACACTTTGGCTTTCGGGACTATGCTCTCGCCTCGATTTGGGCGAACGGCACGCATCCTTCCAGCTACAGTGTGACTTCAAGTCGTTGGAGTCTGTCGAAACTTTGGTGAGAGTTTTATAAAACCAAAAATAAGAATGGAGCAAATCGTCAAGGTTCGGGTTTCACCCCTAACTTAACAGCTTTGTTCCTATTTTGATAAAATAGGGAAGAAAATATGCGTTAAAGTACGGATTTCACTCCTGATTCAACGCAAATTCTTCTGTTTGTAAATAAAAATGCGGGTCGAACAAGCGATTTAGTCGAGAGTTTGCGGTTTTCACACCTAATATTGACCTAAACACTCGTTCATTTCGAAAATTAGAGTGCGGTGGTAGTGTAGTGTTCAGCGAGTGCGAGCGAGAAATAGCAAGTAAGCTCGTACAAAACCCCTACAGGGTGTGCACAAGTCGGTCTGTTGGTACTTAGACTATAGTCTAGGTCGTTTCTAAGACATCGACCCGGACTAGGTCGAGTCTTGCGTAATTCCCAATAGTTATGGCTCTGATACCAATCTGTCACACCCCAACCGATGACGGAAACATCGGGACATGGCACTGAGCGAAACAGATTGTCAAGGAATTTCCATAACAACTACGATTACCAATTATTTAAGCATCACGTCCCATACCATGACATAACAAGTAGCATAGTTATTACAAACAAATCAAAGACAAATTGTTCTGTTCCGACAACTCAGATTTAAATAAATAAATTGTTCGTTGGTTTCTAGACTCCATTCTACTTGATTCCCACATAGCAGCAAAACATCCTAAGCACCTGTGACATATGTTAAAATAAAGATCAATACACATAGTGTAAAGGTGAGCATACAAGTTTAATAATATAATAGAGTTCGAAATTGTTTACGCATAACCAGCATGTACGACGTATAATGTGAAGCATGTAAGTTATCGACAAAGATCCTATCAATACCAATGACTGCGATTTGACTGCGAGTAGGGAGTGCGCATCACATGTTCACCACTGCGAACACATTAAGTAATATCCTTAACAACCCCTGTCCACGACAGGTGCTGAGTCCAAACTATAGTACTATCGTTGCTAAGGCAGGTAGACAACAATCAATGTGTAAACAAAACAAACAGACATTCATCGAGTCACGTATAACATGGAATAGCGGTTAGCTTAAAAATAGTGTTTACGTTGTGTGATAGATGTGATTTAGAATAAGTAACGTATGTAACACTCAAAAGTGCGTAAAGCAAAAAGGGATCGAGTATACTCACATATTGTGTTTAACAAGTAAACACTCTCCTGGATTGAAGGGAGCGCTGAGAGAGATTAGGCTGAACAGTTAATGATAGCATAAATGATAAGCGGCGCGTTAAACGGTGTAAAGTACCAAGTGTCGGATGGCAATCCGATCGGATGGCCAATCGACCGGATGTCAATCCGTTCGGATGGTCATCCGATCGGATGGCCATTCGATTGGATTGACATCTTGTTTGGTAAGGATGTGTTTGTGTATGATGGCTTTGAAGTTTTCGTTGTAGCATTTTGAAAACAGAGAAATATCTCTACCCTTCAGGTTGGTCGGTCGAATGGCGGTTCGATCGGATGGCGATCTGTTTGGTAGGGCACTTAGTGAGAACAAGTTCACAGCAGGATTGTCACTCGATCGGATAGCAATCCGATCGGGTGGCAATCCGTTGGTTACTGACTATGCATTGAACATGTTGAAAATTGTTTAAGTGTCGAAGTTCTAAACATCACATGGTCGGATGGTCGTTCGATCGGATGGCAATCCGATCGGACGGCAATCCGTTCGACATTTAGAACCTTGAAAGTTTGAATAAAAGTTAAAGTGTTGAGCCAAGTGTAAACCGATCGGATGGCTGTTCGATCGGATGGCAATCCGATCGGACGGCAATCCGTCCCAACGACCTGATCGTCTTTGAAACTTGATTGTTTTGATAGTTTTGCAGCTTTGATCGAGACGGTGTGATAACGTGCTAAACAACGGAAGCCCCATCTTGTCCTAAGTGACCCGATCGAACAGGAATCACCCTAGTCCGAACGGTCAACTGTTTTAAGATGGTCGTTCATGTTTAACCCGAAATCGGTAGTCTCTTTAATAGAATTCAGATCTTGAATCGACACATCACTAAGAAAGAGTAGAAGATCAAAACGAGCTCTGATTCTATCGGTTTTGAGTGCATTGAGTGTAAAAGAGTTGAAAGAAAGTTAGAAAACCATCTTTCAATCCTTTTAACCATGAATATGTGTAGATCTATGTGAAAACATTGTTTAATCTTGTGGAAATCCTTCAGATCTGAGTTGTTCTTGGTGGAATGAGGCCAAGACTTGAAGTTCATAAGAACTCCATGATGACATCACCCTAGAACACCTCAAATCCGTTGATTTCATGGTTAAAAGTTGAGATTCAAAAGAGAAAATGATGAAGAAGTGCGTGTAGATCATAGAAGTACAAGATTTAGGTTGAAAACTTACAAGAATCGCGAGAAATCGAGAGGAATGAGTGCTTGAGCGGGCTGGTCGAGTGGAAGAGCTGTCACATCACAAATAATGTGACAGGAGGGTATTTACAGGGTTTCCAAAAGAGGAAAGTGCACATGGATCGGATTGGTCACCGATCGGATGGCAACTCGATCGAATGGCAATTTGATCGGATGGCCACTCGATCGGTTGGATACTCGATCCTGGTGTCCGGCGTGTTGAGTTTCGTTGTTTTGATTCGCGTGTTAGGCGTTGCGATGCGTTTCGAGCGAGCGATGCGATAGATTAATAATAAACACACAAATACTATATCTAACATACAATCACTATAAATATCTTGCGTTTAGCGTTTGCGATTCGATTGCGATAGAGCTGCGATTGCGTTTTGATTAAACACCACAACACATAAACATAAATAAAAACGCACAAGCAACACGTAAACAGCACACACACACACGTATAACAATATCCAGAACGCATGGTTCGAGTTGCGAATGCGATTGCGATGAGATAAGTGATAAAGCGGTAAAATATGCGATCAATAGCGATTAAACCTCGATTATTAATAGATACTCCACATAATACAACTAAAGCAAACAAAAATAAAGATTCGATTACAAGTCAAAGAAGTCAAAACAGTAGTTGAGCAAGGAGTGACAGATCGCAATTAGCAATCTTTTCTTCCTTTGACTTCAATCTTGACTTTGACTTTGACTTTCGAATCATGGGGTGTTACAACAACTTTTACTTTTTCAGAAAAAAGTTGAAACTCTGGAAAAGTTGTTACACGTAACACATGGAAACCTCTGGTTGTCACACGTAACACAGTTTGCATAAAGGTGTAACACGTGGTAAAAGAAGGTCCATTCATTTAGGTTTCTTAGTTTTCTTAACTAATATGTGTTCTCTTTTTATCCCACACACACACACACACACACACACATATATATATATATGCAAGGAGTTGGCTACAAAGTCCAAATTTCCTAAAAAGCGTAAAAGGTCATAAAACACTATAATGTCAACCATAAAACACACCATTGTTCACAAATCACATAATGAAGATTACTAAAACATTGGGTTAAGTTATTCTACAAATGGTTCTAAAAATAAGAAGTGTACAAAGACACAATGGATCGCATAAGATGACACAATGTCGAGCAAAATATAACACAATGCCGAAAAATATAACACAATGTTGAAGAAAAAAGACACAATGACTCAAATATAGAAAATGCACAATAATAAATAAAAGATGCAATGATAATAAACAAAACTTCTAAAATCTACAACCTATAAATTCAAAAGTGAAAACCTAAAACTCACATCGTAGAGTTCGATGAGACAGTTCTAATGTCGCTTGAATAAGGTCAATCGAAGTCCGTTTGATAGCCTATGTACGACTTCTTATTTTTAGAATGTAACACCTGTGCCTTCACGGCCATCAAACAAATACCAAATCAATGAAATATTAAAATTCATACTTGGGATTTGTAAAGATATGTGTATCGTTTGCACATATCATTTCTCGTTCAATTTCAAACTCTAAATCGCTTTCTGGAAGGTTATACGCGCACTGATGCGTAAATATAACCAGTTTAATGCAACGAACACTCCGGAATAGTGAAATAGGCTTAACATACCTTAAATAACCTTTACATAACTTAGAAATAAGTTTTGGAAGGTTTGGTGTGGTGAAATCAAGTTAAATCGTTTACAGGGACTAAATTTGACAAACTGCGAAAGTATGCCAATTTGAACTGTAACAGACCTTCCGGAACATGACCATAAGTTAAACATACCATAAATATCCTTTACATAGCTTAGAAATAGGCTTTGAGGGGTTCGGTGTGCTAAAATAAACTTTTGTGTCATTCAGGGACTAAAAGTGTCAAAAAGTGCACAAGTTTGCATTTTTGCGCATAACTTACGTTCTGAATACATCTGGACATCCAAAAATTTATGTAAGCATGACTACATTATATTTTAGTGTTCGCCATAAGAAAAATCCATTCGTCGCGTCATTTGGATCGTTTTTCGCGCTTGTGCGCATTCCGTCGTAATTAAGCGAACATCGCGTTCGTACGACCAAACGAACCGACATCCGAGATATTTTTGAACACATTTTAAGTTCCCTATACTTTAACTTCATTTTAGAGCTTTGAAATGGGGTTAACGGGCCTTAAACGTGTCGAAAATGGGCTGATTGCACTGCAGGGACCAAAATTGTAAATCTGCCAAAGTTGTTACCATACGGACCTCAACATTGGCAGCTTTGAGGTCCGTAAGGCAACCTGCAGACCAGATGCAGTGTATTAACAGCCTGTTTGCAGCTGTTTTAACCACAACCACACACTCACCACTTGCCTAATCAGCTGATAAGGACCAATTTAAGCCACCACAACTTTCCGACACTTGTACGGATGGGATCATGGCACGTTTTCCATGAAACGATCCTAACGGTTACCCGAAAACTATATATACCCATCCACCCCCATTGCATTTCTCACTAGAATTCTGATTTTGAGAGCTCTAAGTTGAAACCATTGTTTCATACCTGAGTTCTTGGATCGGGATTAGCATTCGGGGACCCTTCGTAAGTATTCTTTCGTTCTTTTCCTTATTTTACTGCTTTTCGAGTCAGAAAGTCAAACTTTGTTTGACTTTCAGCGTTGACCAGTAATGGTCAATGCGAAGTTCGTTTGAACTTCGCAACGTGAGTGTAATCACGTTGGTTATAGTCCCTTGGGACTATGCCTACTAATTACCACGTTGTTTAGGGTCGTAGGGTAAGCGATCTAATAAATCGCTTATACCTTCGAACCCGACCCAGTTTGGTCGATCATTAGGATCCGACCAAATACATTAGGTGACCATAGTAGGTAGGGAATAACCTTCCGAGGTTATACCCTATGGTCACATCGTTTAAGTAGTTGTATGGTAGGTAGTTTATATGCCTTAGGTAAATTACCAGAATACCCTTTTCATGTATAATTGGTAATTAAGCATATGTAACCTAAACTTTTGTCACATAACTGATTATGTAACATGTTTAGGCATATAACACTTGTCATAGGACTAGTTAGGCGGTCCGAACGCGTTTCACGCGCACGACGCGTTAAAGTAGCATAAGCTTCCTAAACGGGTCGTAATGGGTCGTATACAATTATGTTAAGTTTCATTTAGCATGTAGGCTTTGTTAAACCATATCACGTGAGTTCCGACACTCATTTGGTTTACGAACCCTAATGCTACCCAGTCTTCCGAGTTAGGTCCGGTTTATTAACATAGTTACCTATATTAGGTGCCGTTTGATTCCGAGATCTATAACATTACTTGGTGGTTATCTTTATACAACTGAGCAATCTCAAGTGAGTACATAGACCCCTCTTTTACTGTTTTCCAAACTGTTTTGGGGTGGAACACATGTGCCTACTTGTTACTTTCATGCTTTCCTGTTTTCACATCATATACTGCTATGTTCGTTAGTACATTATAGTACATGATTTCATTACATTTTATGCTATGTATGTCCATTTAGTTCATACTTAGTACATCGTTTTACATTTACATTTTATGCTATTTATGTCCATTGCGTGCATACTTAGTACATTGTTTTTCATCACATGCTTACATTTTTGGTATGACATTTGGTTTGTTTACATGGGACAATACATTCATTAACACCGATCATGCCGTTCGTTAGTAGGTAGTGGTACCATAGGAATTGACAACTCCCGTTCCGGACGTCCCAGGGAAAGGGGATGAAAGGAATGACCGAATTCGTTGATATAAGACAGATAGACCTTTAATTTGTTTAAAGGGTTTATCACCACAGTCGCCAGGCTTGGATGTATGCATATTCACAATACCGCATAAATGTTCATATTAAATATTTGCATGCATTAACACAAAACATAGCTTTGATTTAAACCAAGTTTTACTTCAATACTTTGTTCTTGTGCATATGGTTTAGTTGAGACATTTCACTTGCCATACATGACATTTTGACATAGACATTTGACAGGGATATTTGACATAGACATTTGACATGGATATTTGACATAGACATTTGACATGGATATTTGACATAGACATTTGACATGGATATTTGACATAGACATTTTGACATGATTTACATCTTGACATGAACATTTTACATTGTTTGGTTTGGTTTGATTAAGTGATTAAGTAACGATGCGTGTGTAATATGATACAAGCATGGTGGATACGCCGCTGGTACTTCCTATATATAAGTGTTTGTATGGTATTACATGTCGTAACGTTATTTGAATCATTTCAGTTTGAGACATAGAACATTTCATACAAATAACATACTTTTCACAAGACATTGATTTATAAACAACTTATCTTATGCAAACATATTTTACTTGGTTATTCATTTAACCTTACATTTATTTATACTTATCATCTGATCTTATCGTTTTTCAAATGATTTAAAAGACAAAGCAAATAACAAGGTTCATGACTAAACATTTTCTCAAACATAAGTCATGAATCTTATTTTCACAAAACCTATGTATCTCACAGGCATTTTTATGCTGACGTACCTATTTTCACATGTGTTTTTCAGGAACTGTTGCATAAGATGGTCAAGATATACATAGACAGACTTGGGCTTTAGTGACAATAAAAGATGCAAGACTAGTTAATTATGTTGTATTTATTTGTTTATTAAGACATTGTAACACTTTTATTCAATAAAACGAAACTTCAATTGCCATGGATTTGAAACAATTAATTCTGTTACAACACGCCCCGATGTTTCCGCCGCGATTTGTTGTTGTACGCGGTCGGGGTGTGACAGAAAAGATGGTATCAGAGCCAATGGTTATAGGGAATTAGGTTATTAGTAATTAGTAATGCTTTGACCTAGTCTATAACCTTCTTAGGACCCTAACGCGAGTTTACTTGCGTTTAGTCATAAAACAATACTGTCGCCTATCCTTAGGCGACAACCGCAACAAAAACATAAATTTCAAAACCGCTTTGAAAACAAATTATCTGTTCTAGGATGATTGATTACTAGGTTTTGAACCCTCTATTGTAAGGTTTTGAACTCTCTATTATATGGTTTTGAACCCCTTTGAGTTTTCAAAACTTCGTCAAGGTTTTGGGTTTTAAATAATGTGAACACGTGCAAACTGGAAGGGTGAATGCCTGTATTCTGGGTTTTCTGTCTAGGCAAGCACTTCGTATACATCTCATCAGACGCGAGACCAGTTGTGCTTACCTGGGAATTCTTGGGATGAGTGTTCACTTATAGGCGAGCATGTCTTCGCGATACATTATTTTTGACCTATTTACTTTGATTTGTCACCATCTCATTTGTTTGCCTTAGGTAACAAACAAATGATCACAATTTTCATTCGTTACCATTCTGTATTGATTATCCAATAACCTTTCACTCGTTTCTTCCTCTGTCTTTCATTTTCTTCTAGAATGTCTATTCCTCTTGGCACTGGTCAAACGAATGAGCGAACAGCCAAATTTGTCCAACAAATAGGCGAAGTGATTCAGAAGACTGTGGATCTAGGCATTGCCATGGCTCGTCTCAACAATGAAGCCTCTCGTCTCGACAATGAAGCCACTCAAGAGCCACTGAAGGAAGCAGAAGTCAAGCCAGCACCAAAATCAAGGAAGCGTAAGGCTTCAAGGAAACCCGCAGCGGTTACACCTAATCAAGCGGGACCTAGCCAAGTGGCAAGGCCACCAGCTAGGAAGCCGTACTTTGGAACGGCACCATTATGCAACAAATGTAAGGGGCATCACCTAGCTCACTTACAGTGTCATCGGTGTGTATCATGTGGAAGAGTTGGTCACCTGGCAAGTGTTTGTCGATGTAACCCGAACCAAGGTGGTCTAACTCAACCCCAAGTCAACCCAGCTCAAGCTCGTTTTCCGCGTGGTAATTGCTACAACTGTGGCGATACGAGCCATTTCAGGAACAAATGCCCAAAGCTTGCTAATGCAAATCCCACCCACGGATGAGCAGTTGGCGGACTAGAAGATGTTGCTGTCTTATGCTTTTGTTCTTTTGTTTCCTTGTAATGTGAAACAATCTGTTTTGTTTATAAATAAATCGTTGTTCACAAATTCTGATATACAAGTATAATTACATGTGTGTTTGTTTTTCCTATGATACCTGCATTAAGGAACTATGTTCCTTACAAACTACTCTTGTGATTCTCTCTTTCAAGTGATCGCTCATAATTTCCTCGAAAGTTCTAAGTACTCGTTTCACTCCAAGAAACAAAGTACAGAAAATTAAGTGACATTATGAATAATCGTGCTTTTCGCACATCTGTGCCTTTAAATCCTTGGTTAGATAACTAAGGGTATTTTCAACTCTCATACCCATTACGTTTTGATTTTTCAACATACACAGTACCAGTATTTCAAAACAATCTTCATGATCTCAAAACATTTCATATAGTTTGAAAACAATTTTTCTAGATGCATTGTCTATGTTATTTCAAAAACATTGGCCATGTTATCAAAACCAACCTTTCTAATTTCAAAATATTTCATATAGTCTGAAGACAATATTAACACAATACATTTTCTGATCAAGTGCATGATTTCGAAAAGCATGTCTTTCAAAAACCTTATACATAATTTCAAAATTCATCTCGCATGATTTTAAAACATTTTTGTAAATATATCTACCTAATACACCTACTTTATGATTTCAAAAATATTATATATGAGGTTTCAAAAACGTTAAACACAATTTTCTTAAAAGAACCCTATGCATAGTTTTCAAAAATATTTTTCCTCATACATTGACTTAACCTTCAAAATTCTGCTTCATATGTCGCCTTGACATATCAAGCATCTCAACTTCATAAGCATTTTACATCATGTTTTGACCTAAGCACATCCAGTGCAAGGTTTCAAAACATCTTCAACTTCTAAAATTCATATGGGATCTTTTTATCTTTACAATTAGATCCTTGTGGATGATTATCATTCAAATCAGAGTCCTTAATTGGATTCCTTATGTACCTTAATTCGAACACTTCGGTTCCTAATAATCGAAATCGAATTTTCTTTTTGAATCTTTCTATCTTTATAGTTAGATTCTTGATAATGTTTAAAGTACCAAATGAAATCCACGAGATGGATTCCTATTGTACTTTAAATGCATGTGCTCTGTCAACAAGACAAATTAACAAACAATCTTTGTGGTTATGTGACTATGTGTTTATTCATCCTATGTTTTCTTTTATGCATTTTTGTGTTTTTAATACTCTGGATATTCTTTATCCAAATCTTCGTAGAATCTTTCATATCTTCATATGAGGGATTCGTAGAAGGATATTCAAAGGTACTACCTTAAATCCTTAATGGGCTTCTATGTAATAGTTAAGACCCTTGGATTATATAGTACCACTCCAGACCCTTTTTAGTGGTCTAGTCAAAAGATTGATTCGTAATCTGGTTAAAGAATGACATCTAGTGATGTAGCTGGACAGACTCCTTGATAGTCTATTTAGATCATTTATTGATTTAGTCAAAAGGACTCTATGGCGGTCTAGTCACACTCATCACAGGATTGTTCATTTGGTTTTACCCTACGCATTATAAAATAGACTGTGTGAACTGTGCAAGGAATTGTCTGATTATGGACGCGTACATAATTATGAAATTTAGTGCACAAAAACCCAGTAAGATTTGTTATGTGTAAGAACCGATAGTGACAACAATAACGAAATGAGAACGATGTAATGGAGGTATGGTGGACGCACCAATGACGCTTCATATACTTGTATATAAGTGTCCCTCTTACATTGCAAACATAATGTTATTAAGGTTACTAGAAGTTCAAGAACCCTAACCAATGTTGTTTGATCTTTTCAACTTCATGCTTTCAAGCTCTCACAAGTTTCCTCTAAATAAATTTCGGGACGAAATTTCCTAAAGTAGGGGAGACTGTAACACCTGTGCCTTCACGGCCATCAAACAAATACCAAATCAATGAAATATTAAAATTCATACTTGGGATTTGTAAAGATATGTGTATCGTTTGCACATATCATTTCTCGTTCAATTTCAAACTCTAAATCGCTTTCTGGAAGGTTATACGCGCACTGATGCGTAAATATAACCAGTTTAATGCAACGAACACTCTGGAATAGTGAAATAGGCTTAACATACCTTAAATAACCTTTACATAACTTAGAAATAAGTTTTGGAAGGTTTGGTGTGGTGAAATCAAGTTAAATCGTTTACAGGGACTAAATTTGACAAACTGCGAAAGTATGCCAATTTGAACTGTAACAGACCTTCCGGAACATGACCATAAGTTAAACATACCATAAATATCCTTTACATAGCTTAGAAATAGGCTTTGAGGGGTTCGGTGTGCTAAAATAAACTTTTGTGTCATTCAGGGACTAAAAGTGTCAAAAAGTGCACAAGTTTGCATTTTTGCGCATAACTTACGTTCTGAATACATCTGGACATCCAAAAATTTATGTAAGCATGACTACATTATATTTTAGTGTTCGCCATAAGAAAAATCCATTCGTCGCGTCATTTGGATCGTTTTTCGCGCTTGTGCGCATTCCGTCGTAATTAAGCGAACATCGCGTTCGTACGACCAAACGAACCGACATCCGAGATATTTTTGAACACATTTTAAGTTCCCTATACTTTAACTTCATTTTAGAGCTTTGAAATGGGGTTAACGGGCCTTAAACGTGTCGAAAATGGGCTGATTGCACTGCAGGGACCAAAATTGTAAATCTGCCAAAGTTGTTACCATACGGACCTCAACATTGGCAGCTTTGAGGTCCGTAAGGCAACCTGCAGACCAGATGCAGTGTATTAACAGCCTGTTTGCAGCTGTTTTAACCACAACCACACACTCACCACTTGCCTAATCAGCTGATAAGGACCAATTTAAGCCACCACAACTTTCCGACACTTGTACGGATGGGATCATGGCACGTTTTCCATGAAACGATCCTAACGGTTACCCGAAAACTATATATACCCATCCACCCCCATTGCATTTCTCACTAGAATTCTGATTTTGAGAGCTCTAAGTTGAAACCATTGTTTCATACCTGAGTTCTTGGATCGGGATTAGCATTCGGGGACCCTTCGTAAGTATTCTTTCGTTCTTTTCCTTATTTTACTGCTTTTCGAGTCAGAAAGTCAAACTTTGTTTGACTTTCAGCGTTGACCAGTAATGGTCAATGCGAAGTTCGTTTGAACTTCGCAACGTGAGTGTAATCACGTTGGTTATAGTCCCTTGGGACTATGCCTACTAATTACCACGTTGTTTAGGGTCGTAGGGTAAGCGATCTAATAAATCGCTTATACCTTCGAACCCGACCCAGTTTGGTCGATCATTAGGATCCGACCAAATACATTAGGTGACCATAGTAGGTAGGGAATAACCTTCCGAGGTTATACCCTATGGTCACATCGTTTAAGTAGTTGTATGGTAGGTAGTTTATATGCCTTAGGTAAATTACCAGAATACCCTTTTCATGTATAATTGGTAATTAAGCATATGTAACCTAAACTTTTGTCACATAACTGATTATGTAACATGTTTAGGCATATAACACTTGTCATAGGACTAGTTAGGCGGTCCGAACGCGTTTCACGCGCACGACGCGTTAAAGTAGCATAAGCTTCCTAAACGGGTCGTAATGGGTCGTATACAATTATGTTAAGTTTCATTTAGCATGTAGGCTTTGTTAAACCATATCACGTGAGTTCCGACACTCATTTGGTTTACGAACCCTAATGCTACCCAGTCTTCCGAGTTAGGTCCGGTTTATTAACATAGTTACCTATATTAGGTGCCGTTTGATTCCGAGATCTATAACATTACTTGGTGGTTATCTTTATACAACTGAGCAATCTCAAGTGAGTACATAGACCCCTCTTTTACTGTTTTCCAAACTGTTTTGGGGTGGAACACATGTGCCTACTTGTTACTTTCATGCTTTCCTGTTTTCACATCATATACTGCTATGTTCGTTAGTACATTATAGTACATGATTTCATTACATTTTATGCTATGTATGTCCATTTAGTTCATACTTAGTACATCGTTTTACATTTACATTTTATGCTATTTATGTCCATTGCGTGCATACTTAGTACATTGTTTTTCATCACATGCTTACATTTTTGGTATGACATTTGGTTTGTTTACATGGGACAATACATTCATTAACACCGATCATGCCGTTCGTTAGTAGGTAGTGGTACCATAGGAATTGACAACTCCCGTTCCGGACGTCCCAGGGAAAGGGGATGAAAGGAATGACCGAATTCGTTGATATAAGACAGATAGACCTTTAATTTGTTTAAAGGGTTTATCACCACAGTCGCCAGGCTTGGATGTATGCATATTCACAATACCGCATAAATGTTCATATTAAATATTTGCATGCATTAACACAAAACATAGCTTTGATTTAAACCAAGTTTTACTTCAATACTTTGTTCTTGTGCATATGGTTTAGTTGAGACATTTCACTTGCCATACATGACATTTTGACATAGACATTTGACAGGGATATTTGACATAGACATTTGACATGGATATTTGACATAGACATTTGACATGGATATTTGACATAGACATTTGACATGGATATTTGACATAGACATTTTGACATGATTTACATCTTGACATGAACATTTTACATTGTTTGGTTTGGTTTGATTAAGTGATTAAGTAACGATGCGTGTGTAATATGATACAAGCATGGTGGATACGCCGCTGGTACTTCCTATATATAAGTGTTTGTATGGTATTACATGTCGTAACGTTATTTGAATCATTTCAGTTTGAGACATAGAACATTTCATACAAATAACATACTTTTCACAAGACATTGATTTATAAACAACTTATCTTATGCAAACATATTTTACTTGGTTATTCATTTAACCTTACATTTATTTATACTTATCATCTGATCTTATCGTTTTTCAAATGATTTAAAAGACAAAGCAAATAACAAGGTTCATGACTAAACATTTTCTCAAACATAAGTCATGAATCTTATTTTCACAAAACCTATGTATCTCACAGGCATTTTTATGCTGACGTACCTATTTTCACATGTGTTTTTCAGGAACTGTTGCATAAGATGGTCAAGATATACATAGACAGACTTGGGCTTTAGTGACAATAAAAGATGCAAGACTAGTTAATTATGTTGTATTTATTTGTTTATTAAGACATTGTAACACTTTTATTCAATAAAACGAAACTTCAATTGCCATGGATTTGAAACAATTAATTCTGTTACAACACGCCCCGATGTTTCCGCCGCGATTTGTTGTTGTACGCGGTCGGGGTGTGACAGAAAAGATGGTATCAGAGCCAATGGTTATAGGGAATTAGGTTATTAGTAATTAGTAATGCTTTGACCTAGTCTATAACCTTCTTAGGACCCTAACGCGAGTTTACTTGCGTTTAGTCATAAAACAATACTGTCGCCTATCCTTAGGCGACAACCGCAACAAAAACATAAATTTCAAAACCGCTTTGAAAACAAATTATCTGTTCTAGGATGATTGATTACTAGGTTTTGAACCCTCTATTGTAAGGTTTTGAACTCTCTATTATATGGTTTTGAACCCCTTTGAGTTTTCAAAACTTCGTCAAGGTTTTGGGTTTTAAATAATGTGAACACGTGCAAACTGGAAGGGTGAATGCCTGTATTCTGGGTTTTCTGTCTAGGCAAGCACTTCGTATACATCTCATCAGACGCGAGACCAGTTGTGCTTACCTGGGAATTCTTGGGATGAGTGTTCACTTATAGGCGAGCATGTCTTCGCGATACATTATTTTTGACCTATTTACTTTGATTTGTCACCATCTCATTTGTTTGCCTTAGGTAACAAACAAATGATCACAATTTTCATTCGTTACCATTCTGTATTGATTATCCAATAACCTTTCACTCGTTTCTTCCTCTGTCTTTCATTTTCTTCTAGAATGTCTATTCCTCTTGGCACTGGTCAAACGAATGAGCGAACAGCCAAATTTGTCCAACAAATAGGCGAAGTGATTCAGAAGACTGTGGATCTAGGCATTGCCATGGCTCGTCTCAACAATGAAGCCTCTCGTCTCGACAATGAAGCCACTCAAGAGCCACTGAAGGAAGCAGAAGTCAAGCCAGCACCAAAATCAAGGAAGCGTAAGGCTTCAAGGAAACCCGCAGCGGTTACACCTAATCAAGCGGGACCTAGCCAAGTGGCAAGGCCACCAGCTAGGAAGCCGTACTTTGGAACGGCACCATTATGCAACAAATGTAAGGGGCATCACCTAGCTCACTTACAGTGTCATCGGTGTGTATCATGTGGAAGAGTTGGTCACCTGGCAAGTGTTTGTCGATGTAACCCGAACCAAGGTGGTCTAACTCAACCCCAAGTCAACCCAGCTCAAGCTCGTTTTCCGCGTGGTACTTGCTACAACTGTGGCGATACGAGCCATTTCAGGAACAAATGCCCAAAGCTTGCTAATGCAAATCCCACCCACGGATGAGCAGTTGGCGGACTAGAAGATGTTGCTGTCTTATGCTTTTGTTCTTTTGTTTCCTTGTAATGTGAAACAATCTGTTTTGTTTATAAATAAATCGTTGTTCACAAATTCTGATATACAAGTATAATTACATGTGTGTTTGTTTTTCCTATGATACCTGCATTAAGGAACTATGTTCCTTACAAACTACTCTTGTGATTCTCTCTTTCAAGTGATCGCTCATAATTTCCTCGAAAGTTCTAAGTACTCGTTTCACTCCAAGAAACAAAGTACAGAAAATTAAGTGACATTATGAATAATCGTGCTTTTCGCACATCTGTGCCTTTAAATCCTTGGTTAGATAACTAAGGGTATTTTCAAATCTCATACCCATTACGTTTTGATTTTTCAACATACACAGTACCAGTATTTCAAAACAATCTTCATGATCTCAAAACATTTCATATAGTTTGAAAACAATTTTTCTAGATGCATTGTCTATGTTATTTCAAAAACATTGGCCATGTTATCAAAACCAACCTTTCTAATTTCAAAATATTTCATATAGTCTGAAGACAATATTAACACAATACATTTTCTGATCAAGTGCATGATTTCGAAAAGCATGTCTTTCAAAAACCTTATACATAATTTCAAAATTCATCTCGCATGATTTTAAAACATTTTTGTAAATATATCTACCTAATACACCTACTTTATGATTTCAAAAATATTATATATGAGGTTTCAAAAACGTTAAACACAATTTTCTTAAAAGAACCCTATGCATAGTTTTCAAAAATATTTTTCCTCATACATTGACTTAACCTTCAAAATTCTGCTTCATATGTCGCCTTGACATATCAAGCATCTCAACTTCATAAGCATTTTACATCATGTTTTGACCTAAGCACATCCAGTGCAAGGTTTCAAAACATCTTCAACTTCTAAAATTCATATGGGATCTTTTTATCTTTACAATTAGATCCTTGTGGATGATTATCATTCAAATCAGAGTCCTTAATTGGATTCCTTATGTACCTTAATTCGAACACTTCGGTTCCTAATAATCGAAATCGAATTTTCTTTTTGAATCTTTCTATCTTTATAGTTAGATTCTTGATAATGTTTAAAGTACCAAATGAAATCCACGAGATGGATTCCTATTGTACTTTAAATGCATGTGCTCTGTCAACAAGACAAATTTACAAACAATCTTTGTGGTTATGTGACTATGTGTTTATTCATCCTATGTTTTCTTTTATGCATTTTTGTGTTTTTAATACTCTGGATATTCTTTATCCAAATCTTCGTAGAATCTTTCATATCTTCATATGAGGGATTCGTAGAAGGATATTCAAAGGTACTACCTTAAATCCTTAATGGGCTTCTATGTAATAGTTAAGACCCTTGGATTATATAGTACCACTCCAGACCCTTTTTAGTGGTCTAGTCAAAAGATTGATTCGTAATCTGGTTAAAGAATGACATCTAGTGATGTAGCTGGACAGACTCCTTGATAGTCTATTTAGATCATTTATTGATTTAGTCAAAAGGACTCTATGGCAGTCTAGTCACACTCATCACAGGATTGTTCATTTGGTTTTACCCTACGCATTATAAAATAGACTGTGTGAACTGTGCAAGGAATTGTCTGATTATGGACGCGTACATAATTATGAAATTTAGTGCACAGAAACCCAGTAAGATTTGTTATGTGTAAGAACCGATAGTGACAACAATAACGAAATGAGAACGATGTAATGGAGGTATGGTGGACGCACCAATGACGCTTCATATACTTGTATATAAGTGTCCCTCTTACATTGCAAACATAATGTTATTAAGGTTACTAGAAGTTCAAGAACCCTAACCAATGTTGTTTGATCTTTTCAACTTCATGCTTTCAAGCTCTCACAAGTTTCCTCTAAATAAATTTCGGGACGAAATTTCCTAAAGTAGGGGAGACTGTAACACCTGTGCCTTCACGGCCATCAAACAAATACCAAATCAATGAAATATTAAAATTCATACTTGGGATTTGTAAAGATATGTGTATCGTTTGCACATATCATTTCTCGTTCAATTTCAAACTCTAAATCGCTTTCTGGAAGGTTATACGCGCACTGATGCGTAAATATAACCAGTTTAATGCAACGAACACTCCGGAATAGTGAAATAGGCTTAACATACCTTAAATAACCTTTACATAACTTAGAAATAAGTTTTGGAAGGTTTGGTGTGGTGAAATCAAGTTAAATCGTTTACAGGGACTAAATTTGACAAACTGCGAAAGTATGCCAATTTGAACTGTAACAGACCTTCCGGAACATGACCATAAGTTAAACATACCATAAATATCCTTTACATAGCTTAGAAATAGGCTTTGAGGGGTTCGGTGTGCTAAAATAAACTTTTGTGTCATTCAGGGACTAAAAGTGTCAAAAAGTGCACAAGTTTGCATTTTTGCGCATAACTTACGTTCTGAATACATCTGGACATCCAAAAATTTATGTAAGCATGACTACATTATATTTTAGTGTTCGCCATAAGAAAAATCCATTCGTCGCGTCATTTGGATCGTTTTTCGCGCTTGTGCGCATTCCGTCGTAATTAAGCGAACATCGCGTTCGTACGACCAAACGAACCGACATCCGAGATATTTTTGAACACATTTTAAGTTCCCTATACTTTAACTTCATTTTAGAGCTTTGAAATGGGGTTAACGGGCCTTAAACGTGTCGAAAATGGGCTGATTGCACTGCAGGGACCAAAATTGTAAATCTGCCAAAGTTGTTACCATACGGACCTCAACATTGGCAGCTTTGAGGTCCGTAAGGCAACCTGCAGACCAGATGCAGTGTATTAACAGCCTGTTTGCAGCTGTTTTAACCACAACCACACACTCACCACTTGCCTAATCAGCTGATAAGGACCAATTTAAGCCACCACAACTTTCCGACACTTGTACGGATGGGATCATGGCACGTTTTCCATGAAACGATCCTAACGGTTACCCGAAAACTATATATACCCATCCACCCCCATTGCATTTCTCACTAGAATTCTGATTTTGAGAGCTCTAAGTTGAAACCATTGTTTCATACCTGAGTTCTTGGATCGGGATTAGCATTCGGGGACCCTTCGTAAGTATTCTTTCGTTCTTTTCCTTATTTTACTGCTTTTCGAGTCAGAAAGTCAAACTTTGTTTGACTTTCAGCGTTGACCAGTAATGGTCAATGCGAAGTTCGTTTGAACTTCGCAACGTGAGTGTAATCACGTTGGTTATAGTCCCTTGGGACTATGCCTACTAATTACCACGTTGTTTAGGGTCGTAGGGTAAGCGATCTAATAAATCGCTTATACCTTCGAACCCGACCCAGTTTGGTCGATCATTAGGATCCGACCAAATACATTAGGTGACCATAGTAGGTAGGGAATAACCTTCCGAGGTTATACCCTATGGTCACATCGTTTAAGTAGTTGTATGGTAGGTAGTTTATATGCCTTAGGTAAATTACCAGAATACCCTTTTCATGTATAATTGGTAATTAAGCATATGTAACCTAAACTTTTGTCACATAACTGATTATGTAACATGTTTAGGCATATAACACTTGTCATAGGACTAGTTAGGCGGTCCGAACGCGTTTCACGCGCACGACGCGTTAAAGTAGCATAAGCTTCCTAAACGGGTCGTAATGGGTCGTATACAATTATGTTAAGTTTCATTTAGCATGTAGGCTTTGTTAAACCATATCACGTGAGTTCCGACACTCATTTGGTTTACGAACCCTAATGCTACCCAGTCTTCCGAGTTAGGTCCGGTTTATTAACATAGTTACCTATATTAGGTGCCGTTTGATTCCGAGATCTATAACATTACTTGGTGGTTATCTTTATACAACTGAGCAATCTCAAGTGAGTACATAGACCCCTCTTTTACTGTTTTCCAAACTGTTTTGGGGTGGAACACATGTGCCTACTTGTTACTTTCATGCTTTCCTGTTTTCACATCATATACTGCTATGTTCGTTAGTACATTATAGTACATGATTTCATTACATTTTATGCTATGTATGTCCATTTAGTTCATACTTAGTACATCGTTTTACATTTACATTTTATGCTATTTATGTCCATTGCGTGCATACTTAGTACATTGTTTTTCATCACATGCTTACATTTTTGGTATGACATTTGGTTTGTTTACATGGGACAATACATTCATTAACACCGATCATGCCGTTCGTTAGTAGGTAGTGGTACCATAGGAATTGACAACTCCCGTTCCGGACGTCCCAGGGAAAGGGGATGAAAGGAATGACCGAATTCGTTGATATAAGACAGATAGACCTTTAATTTGTTTAAAGGGTTTATCACCACAGTCGCCAGGCTTGGATGTATGCATATTCACAATACCGCATAAATGTTCATATTAAATATTTGCATGCATTAACACAAAACATAGCTTTGATTTAAACCAAGTTTTACTTCAATACTTTGTTCTTGTGCATATGGTTTAGTTGAGACATTTCACTTGCCATACATGACATTTTGACATAGACATTTGACAGGGATATTTGACATAGACATTTGACATGGATATTTGACATAGACATTTGACATGGATATTTGACATAGACATTTGACATGGATATTTGACATAGACATTTGACATGGATATTTGACATAGACATTTTGACATGATTTACATCTTGACATGAACATTTTACATTGTTTGGTTTGGTTTGATTAAGTGATTAAGTAACGATGCGTGTGTAATATGATACAAGCATGGTGGATACGCCGCTGGTACTTCCTATATATAAGTGTTTGTATGGTATTACATGTCGTAACGTTATTTGAATCATTTCAGTTTGAGACATAGAACATTTCATACAAATAACATACTTTTCACAAGACATTGATTTATAAACAACTTATCTTATGCAAACATATTTTACTTGGTTATTCATTTAACCTTACATTTATTTATACTTATCATCTGATCTTATCGTTTTTCAAATGATTTAAAAGACAAAGCAAATAACAAGGTTCATGACTAAACATTTTCTCAAACATAAGTCATGAATCTTATTTTCACAAAACCTATGTATCTCACAGGCATTTTTATGCTGACGTACCTATTTTCACATGTGTTTTTCAGGAACTGTTGCATAAGATGGTCAAGATATACATAGACAGACTTGGGCTTTAGTGACAATAAAAGATGCAAGACTAGTTAATTATGTTGTATTTATTTGTTTATTAAGACATTGTAACACTTTTATTCAATAAAACGAAACTTCAATTGCCATGGATTTGAAACAATTAATTCTGTTACAACACGCCCCGATGTTTCCGCCGCGATTTGTTGTTGTACGCGGTCGGGGTGTGACATAGAACCCTTTATATTTGATCCTAAACCCTAAAACATTATATATGTAGGTTTTGTTTTGTGTTTTAAATGACAAGGCTCTGATTATGAAATTACAAATATTATTGTGTTTTATATTGATTAGCATGTTGTGTTTTATATTTATAGTTCTACGATGGTGTGTTTGAAGTTTTTATGGATTGTTAGGGTTTGAATATTGTGTTTTTGTAATCTTCACTATATTATATGTGGGTTTTAGGTGTGTTTTATGGCTGAAACTATATTGTTTTATGACTTTTTACACTTTTTAGTAAATTTGGACTTTGTAGAGGATGATAATGATGATGTTTGACAAATTTGTTGTGATGTATAGATATTTAGGTAAATTACACTTTTCGTCATTTATGTTCGTCATTTAAGTTCAATAATTATAGTCGCAGTCCTTTTTTTTTGTAAACTCATTACACCCTAGGTCCTTTAGCACTAACCAAGTTAATTTTAAACGTTAAAAAAATCACATGGACCCCACGTGAGGGCATTTATGTTTATTCACACCTTTATTTAAAACGAAAATATTTTTCTAAACTTACAAAGAAAATAAACCTCATCTCTCAACCATCTTCTCTTTCTCTCTCTCAAATTACCTTTTCTCCACCATCATCATCAGCCAACACCATTACCATCACCATTACAACTCTACATCTCAAATTCATACAACTCTCTAGTTCTATAGCTCAAATTCATACAACTCTACATACATGTGGTAAAGGGTAAATTATATTTTTCGTCCTTTATGTTTGTATGGTATTCCAACGGATGACCTTTAACTTCAATAATTACACTCACAATCCTTTATTTGTAAAACCCTCTACACCCTACATCCTTTAGCACTAAACTGGTTAAAATTTTCAGTCAAGTATGACATGTGCCTTGCACATGAGGGTAGATTAGTAATTTTACTAATATAAAGGACGAAAATTGTAATTTTCCCTTCAACAACTAAACAATCTGAATCTATATATCTCAATTCACTCTCGCCCCAACCAACCCCACCGCCAACCTCACCGCCACCACCACCAAATCCCACCCCACTACCATTATATAATTATATTTATAAAGGATTTTTGTTCAGTTAGTGATATTTTTTAACACAAGACAAACAGGTAGAATATTTCCTATACATACATTTCTAAGATGGGGGAATAGTGCCAGGCAGCTGCCTGGCACTCCCCCATTCGACCAACCAATTTATTATATTATACCCATTTTAAATTACGTTTTTAGTCCTGCTTAAAATTACCGTTTTGCCCTCAGCTCAAAATAAAATTACGCTTTTGTCCCCATCTCAAAATTACGATTTTGCCCTTAACTCAAAATTACGATTTTTCCTGGCACTCCCCTATTGGATCAACCAGTTTATTATTTTATATCAATTTTAAAATTACGTTTTTTTCCCTCTTTAAAATTACGGTCATGCACCCAGCTCAAAATAAAATTACGCTTCTGTCCCCAGTTCAAAATTACGATTTTTCCCTTGATTCAAAATAAAATTGTGGTTTTGCTCTCAGCTCAGAATTACCTTTTCGCCCCTCAGTTCAAAATAAAATTTTGTTTTTCCCCCAGCTAAAAATTACGATTTTGCCCTATGTTCAAAAATGTGTTTTTTCCCCGGTTTAAAAAATTATAATTTCGCCCTCAGTTTAAAATTACGTTTTTTCCTCAGTTCAAAATAAAATTATGCTTTTGCCCCCAACTCAAAATTACAATTTTGCCCTCGGTTCAAAATAAAATTGTGATTTTGCCTCCAGATTAAAATTAGGATTGTGCCCTGAGTTCAAATTTATATTACGCTGTTACCCCAAGTTCAAAATTACGAATTTGCCCCTGTGAAAATTTACAATTTTGCCCCTGATTCAAATTTACAGTACTACCATCACTTTAGCTTTTGGCAAATTACGATTTTACCCTAGTAAAAAAAATACAACTTTCCCTCAGTTAAAAATTACAATATTGCCATTGTTTTAGTTTTTTTTATCAAAACTATAAAAGTGTTTTGTTTTAATTGGTTGACTCGATTTAATTGTTTTTCGTGTCAATGAGCTGCCTAACACTCGCTCATTATTCGGCCATCGCCCCGCAACGCGGGCGGGGTATTAACTAGTTATATATATATTAACAAGTGATGATGAATAGTAACTTTATTTTTATAATAATATATAGCTTTATTATTTGTTATTTAATATATTATAATATTTTATTATTATATTTACTTTTAATGATATATTTTTAATTTTTTTCCTTTTTTAAAAACATATATTTCCTTTACCTTTTTAATGATAGTTTTTTTAGAACATATATTAATTTATCAATTAATTTAATACTTCTTTAATAAATTTACGTTTATAATTTTTTTCTAAAAACGTAAGTACGTAGTTGTGCTTAATTTTTCCCTGACATTCTTTTATAAGTTTTGTTAAAAACAAAGTTGTACTCAAAATAAAGTATTTATTTGGTATTACAAAGTTGTACTCTAAACAACATTCTTTATTTTCGAATCACGTTTATTTAACGTTATCATTTACTCGGTTTCGCCGCAACGCGCGACGTAAAAAAAAACTAGTTTTCAACATATACAAAAAGAAGATGGGCGGTAACAGTGGTTGCCAATTATTGGTTGAATTGGGCGGCCAATGTGTCAGGCAGCTGCCTGGCACTTTCCTATTGGCCAAACAAATTTACACTTTTATCCCACTTTTAAATTACGATTTTGTCATCAGTTTAAAAATATGTTTTTGCCCCCACATAAAAATAAATTTACGTTTTTACTCACAGCTAAATATTTAAATTTTCACTCGGTTCAAAATTACGATTGTGCCCCGTTTAAATTTACACTTTTGTAATTAGTTTTTTCCCTTAAAACTACGATCTTGCCATCAGTTCAAAGTTATGTTTTAACCCCACTTAAAAATAAATTAACGTTTTTGTTCCCAGCTAAAAATTTCAATTTTGTCATCGGATCAAAATTAGGATTTTGCCCCGTTTAAATTTACAGATTTGCCCTTAGGTTTTTTCTCACAACTATGTTACGATTTTGCCCTCAACTTAAATTTACATTTTCTCCATCGTTTTTGTTTATTTTCCTGGTTAACTTACAATTTTGCCCCCAATGTAAAATTACAGTTATGCCGTCAGCTGCCTGCCACTCCCCCATTGGTCTCTTTAATTTTCGATTTTCTCACTGAAATAAAATTATGATTTCGCTCTCAGTTAAAAATTACGTTTTTCCCATCGTTGTAGTTTTTTTTAGCAAAATTATAAAAGTTTTTTGTTTTCATTGGTTAACTCCATTTAATTTTTTCATGTGTCAAGAAGCTGCCTAACACTCGCTCATTAGTCCTGAAAAATTACAGTTTTGCCCTGAGCCGAAAATTACGATCTTATCATCGTTTTAGTTTTTTTCCTAGCAAAATTATATTAGTGTTTTTTTAATTGATTGAGAATTATTCGGTTATCGCCCCGCAACGCGGGCGGGCAACTACTAGTTATATTACATATACATTCACAAGTTGGTGGGAATAGTGTCAGGCAGCTGCCTGGCACTTCCCTATTGGACCAACTTATTTTTAATTTAATTTTCTTTTCAGTTTAAAATTACGCTTTCGTCGTTTGTTTAAAATTACGTTTTTACCCCCAGCTAAAAATAAAATTATACTTTTAACCCTGGCTCAAAATTACGCTTTTGCCCTCGGTTCAAAAACTCACTTTCAATTTTGTTCCCAGTTTAAAAATACGGTTTCGCCCTCCTTTTAAAATTACGTTTTTGCACCGAGTTCAAAATAAAATGTTGTTTTTTCCTCTAGCTCAAAATTACGATTCTGCCCTCAGCTCAAAATTACGTTTTTGCCCACAGTTCAAAATTATACTACATATACATTCACAAGTTGGGGGGAATAGTGCCAGGCAACTGCCTTGCACTTTCCTATTGGACCAACTTATTTTTAATTTAATTTTCTTTTCAGTTTAAAATTACGCTTTCGTCCTTTGTTTAAAATTACGTTTTTACCCCCAGCTAAAAATAAAATTATACTTTTGCCCCTGCCTCAAAATTACACTTTTGCCCTCGGTTCAAAAACTCACTTTTAATTTTGTTCCCAGTTTAAAATTACGGTTTCGCCATCCGTTTAAAATTACGTTTTTGCACCCAGTTCAAAATAAAATGTTTTTTCCTCTAGCTCAAAATTACGATTCTGCCCTCAGCTCAAAATTACGTTTTTGCCCACAGTTCAAAATAAAATTATGTTTTTCCCCCTAGCTCAAAATTATTATTTTGCTCTCAATTTAAAATTATGATTTCGCCTCCGGTTCAAAATATAATTTACGATTTTGCCCTCTGTTACATACATACATGTTATGAGAGATAAATATTCGGCTTATTGCCCCGCAACGCGGTTGGGGCAAAAACTAGTTATCCTACATATACAATTACAAGCTAAGGGGAATAAAGCTAAGGGGAATAGTGTCAGGCAGCTGCCTCGCACTCCCCCATTGGACCAACCCATTTTTTATTCAATTTAATTCTCAGTTTAAAATTACGCTTTCGTCCTTCGTTTAAAATTACGTTTTTGCCCCCAGCTCAAAATAAAGTTATAATTTTTCCCCTAGCACAAAATTACGCTTTTGCACTCGGTTCAAAAACTCTATTTAATTTTGTTCCCAATTTAAAATTACGTTTTCGCCTTCCATTTAAAATTACATTTTTGCCCCCAGTTCAAAATAAAACGTTGTTTTTCCCTCTAGCTCAAAATTACGCTTCTGCCCTCAGCTCAAAATTACGTTTTTGTCCATAGTTCAAAATAAAATTATGTTTTCCCCCCTACCTGAAAATTATTAGCTGCCTGTCACTTCCCTATTGGACTAACTCATTTTTAATTTTATTTTATTTCCATTTTAAAATTACGCTTTCGTCCTTTGTTTAAAATTACGTTTTTGCCCACAGCTCAAAATAAAATTATAATTTTGCCTTAGCTTAAAATTACGCTTTTGCCCTCGGTTCAAAAACTCATTTTTAATTTTGTTTCCAGTTTAAAATTACGGTTTCGCCCTCCGTTTAAAATTTCATTTTTGCCCTCAGTTAAAAATAAAATGTTGTTTTTTCCTCTAGCTCAAAATTACGATTATGCCCTTAGCTCAAAATTACGTTTTTGCCCACAGTTCAAAATAAAATTATGTTTTCCCCTCTAGCTCAAATTATGATTTTGCTCTCATTTTAAAATTATGATTTCGTCTCCAGTTTAAAATATAATAACGATTTTGCCCTCTGTACAGACATACATGTTGTGAGAGAGAAATATTTGGCTTATTGCCCCGCAACGCGGGGGGGGGGGGGGGGGCAAAAGCTGGTTAACAAACAAAAAGTTGTGGTATAAATCGCATCGAGAAACAGAGCAAACCATAACTCCTCTCTGAAACCCCCAAATTCCCCCAAATCTCAAAATATAAAATCCATAATTTTCTATCAAAATTACGAGTGATTTAGCGATAAAACTTGCTTTTATTTTGATTACAATCTTGATAATATCAGATCTACAAAAGACCATGCCTCTTCAGTTAAATCGATCTTGCCAATGAAGCCAATAAATCAATCTCACTGGATCCAAACAGTGCCGCATCAAACAGATCAGTCTCACTGGCCTCTCTTACTCCCCTTCACCTTGATCTCTCTGGATATGGTGTTGTCGCCGTCGACGATGGATCTGGTGGTGGTGGGTTCAGGTGGGGGTGGGCGGTGGTTAGAGAGAGAAAGGGTAGGGTGGGTGAAGGAAATACAACAACAGTTTCAGGTATTGGTGGTTTTAGGCAGCGGTCCTCGTTTTAGGCGGTAGTGGTGGCAACACTGTGGAGATGGTGGTGACCGGTGGTCTAACCTGTGCTTGTGAATGAGTATGGGAGAGTACTTGAGTGAGAAATAGGACTTAAAAAGAAAGAGTTTTTTTGGTTTATATATATATATATATATAGGGGGCCGCTAGAATGAGAACCACCACGAGTTATGAGAACCACGAGAACCGCGACCCGCGGGTGGCCGTTGACCACGAAATTTTTTTTACACCTAGATCCGTATATTTTAGGACCGGGTGTAAATTTTCGGTTCAAACGGCGCGCCCGAGGGGGTAGTTTTTTACGCCCAAAGTTTGGGTTTTTTTAATTTTTTTAATTTTTCTTTTTTTTTTTTTTACCAAACTTTGGGCGTAAAAAACTACCCCATCGGGCGCGCCGTTTGAACCGAAAATTTACACCCGGTCCTAAAATATACGGATCTAGGCGTAAAAAATTTTTCGTGGTCAACGGCCACCCGCGGGTCGCGGTTCTCGCGGTTCTCATAACTCGTGGTGGTTCTCATTCTAGCGGCTCCCTATATATATATATATATATAGGGGAAGGTTCTATGCAGAACACTAAATATTGCGAGAACACGCAGAACAAAATGAATCTCTCATTTTTTCAATCCTAAAAACCTAAAAAGTAAATGAAAATATTATAAATATAAGATTTATTGTTTCTCACACTAGAATTTAAAACAAAATATGAAAAAATTTCAATTTTTAAATAACCTACACACATGTAGGTTATGTGTAGGCTAAATTACCTACATGTATGTAAACTATGTGTAGGGGAAAATATATGATTTTTTTATGTATATATAATACATATATGAATGTAAGAAACATAATATTTAAGAAAGATGAACCTTAAATCCCAAAATTTAGTGATTTAGAGTTGTTCTTTTTGTTCTCGCAATAATTAGTGTTCTGTAATGATCCTTATCCTATATGTATATATATATATATATATATATGAGTAAAAAGACATAAATGCCCTCACATGAGGTGCACGTGACATCATTTAACATTTAAAATTAACTAGGTTAGTGATAAAGGACGTAGAGTGTAGTGAGTTTTACAAATAAAGGACTGTGAGTGTAATTATTAAAGTTAAAGGTCATCCGTTGTAATACGATACAAACATAAAGGACGAAAAGTGTAATTTACCTTGTGGTAAATTAGTTCGAAAATCTAAAGATTTCAGGGGTCTATGAAGTTATAGATCAATAAACTGAAAGGGTTTCATCTCTTTCACACGTTTTCTATTTATAAAAACCCTAGAATCCGCTTCTTTTCCTTCTCCTCCGATCATTCAGAATCCACCCTATCAATCGAGGTATTTTTCCATCTCATTCTTCATTTGCATATAATTTTTAGCTCTAATGTAGTAGATATACTCGTATCGTTGATTGTTGATTCTGTATCTGTAACTTGCTATATTTGAATCTGTATGTGTGTTTCGAGTCTATTAGTCACTTAATCGTGTTTATATTTGAATCTATTAATTTCTGATCGATGTAAACTGATTTGAGCAATGATTTCAGTACCGGAAACTGTTTCAATCTATAAATCTCGTGTTTCAGGATCTGTAAGAGAAAAATAAAAATGGTGATGGTGATGGTGTCGGTGGTCGACGATGTTAGTGGGCGGTGGTGTAGGTGGTGGTGGCCTGATAATTTGTAGAAGTTATATGTAGAGAGAGAAAGAGTACTGGGAGAGAGAGAGCACATGGGAGAGAGAGAGTATAGGGGAGATGATGATGACGATTTAAGTTTATAATTTTTATATAAGTTTTTAAATTTTGACATTCTTTTTTTTTGTATTAAATGATTGTTTTGTCCTCACATGGGTTGCACATGACCTCACTTAACTGAAAGTTTTAACTAGGTTAGGGTCAAATGACCTTAAGGTGTAACAGGTTTTGCAAATAAAAGACTGTGACTGTAATTATTAAAGTTAAAGGATCCATTGCAACCCGCTACAAATATAAAGTTCGAAAAGTGTAATTTACCCTAGATATTTAGATTTTGAGATGATGTTTGACTATTGTTGTGATGCATTGATTTTTTTCTGAATGGCTAACTGCTTTTCACGTGTAAACCCACCCTTTCGGAGCTATGTCCAAAGGCTGACTACTCGACCACCGCTAGAAAGCGTAGCACACTCCAAATGCGCGAAAACCCCGTGGAATAGGACCCCCCCCCTCGGACTCAAACCCGGGTAAAACCCTAGGCCAAGCCCTCACCAAGATGTCCAATACCCAGCACCAGCCAGGGATCGAACCGACGCCTCCAACAGAGACAACCGGCCAACCAACCAAGTGAGCTGGGGTAATCGACAAAATAATGTAGATATGTATGTCAATAATAGACTATTATCATACCCGACTCATCGTGTTTCATGCTACTGTGATGTGATGTGAGGCTGTAGATCATCCATGTCATATATTCAGGACAAAATTTGCATTATTAAAAAAATTAGAAAAATATAAAAAGATCAAAAAAAATTTAAAAAACACTTTTTTAAATCTATTTGTAGTTATTTTCCTATTAAGAGTTTCATTAAGAAATTTTTAGTTTTTGTGTAGTTTTTTTATTAATTTTTACTTCAGTTTATTTATTTTCTTTGTAAAAATAAATATGTGGCCATAGTTTTCAAATTTTCTTTGCTAGTGTTATATCTTCCCATTTTCGTGCAACTATTCTTCATTAACATATAAACATGTTCATCAGTAGCGAAACTTAGAGATTTTTGATCGGGAAGTCGAAAACGTATATACCTAGAAATTTCTATAAAACCGGGGGTTGAAAACGTATATACCCAAAAATTTCTATACGAAAACTACATACTCTCCACTACTGAACGAAAAGTTCGGGGAGACGGCCGCCCCCTCTCGCCCCTGATGTTCATGCCTTGTTTCTAGCGACAAGCGAAGTACTATTTGTGCCTTAGACAACCTCTGTCAAATCCAAGCATAAGTGATAAGACACCAACATTCAGTGCACCTCTATATGCATCTACATGACATGATTGAGCCAAATTGTAGAAAAGTTAACCTATGAAACTACCATATGAGATCAAAGATCAACCAAACACTAGACGGTAGACAAAGGAGAACAAACATGCTATATATACTTAAAGCTGATGTATAATATAATGTTTATATCATATAGGCATAATTTCCCAAACACTAGACCGTAACTTCTAACAAAATTTACTCCAATCATGCAGTCCATCAATTAGGCATAATTTCCCTAGCACCAACAAAAAGTAAAGTCTATCACGTAGCTGATAATAAGGAAATCAAATTTTAAATAACTGGAGGTTGTGAATTATGAATACTAGAAACAAAAATAACTAGATGTACTTTTTTTTGGAATGGCGAAACTTATAAAAAAATAAAAAAACCGGGCCAGCAAGAAACTGGGACCCGAATTACACGATTACATCCCGGACATTAAAATCACTCCACCTATCCCAATTGAGATTACAAAAAATGGATCTAGAACTAATTAAAAGAAAAGAAGTCTCTTTGATGATGTCCGCCGTTGTGTTAAAATTAATGTGCTGATCATTAAACGTCATCTCGTTTCTAGCTTCGAAATCTCCCATGCCGTCACTTGTAATATATCCCCAATAGTTTTCTTTCTTCAAAGAATTCGAACCGTACATCTCCTTAGCCGCACCCAACAACTGATTAAAAGAAGAGATGTTGACCGGAAACGGAATCTTAACCCATGTCAAAATAGTCCCCACCATACCGATTTCACGTAGAAGCATTCCCACAAAACATGGAACACTGTCTCATCCTTTAACCCGCATCTCGAACACAACGTATTTAACAAGACACCTCTATTGCTCAGACCTATTTTTTAAGGAATTCGACTCAATGCCGCCCTCCAGCAAAAGATATTATTTTTTGGGCTTGTCTCTAATATTTGCCACTGTAAGAGCTTCAGGCCCGTCTTCACCGCAGGCCCATTGGTCCGATTCGTCCCCCCTGCAGCGACATTTGAAGGTCACAAAATTTCTGGGCTTCAGGCCCATTAGTAGGCGGATTATCCCAGCCCCAGACCAATGTGCAAGATCTCCCTTCTTCTACACCTTAGCATATTTATTAGACGCCAATTCTTTAAATCGATCCTTGAACGGTCCTCCAGATAACCAATTGTCAATCCAAAAATTAATGCTTTTGCCCGGCCCAACTATGCCTATAAGATTAGACTTTAAGGATAAGTTGAGACTAGCAAAATCCTTTTCGATCATACCAATATCCTCCCATATACCCACCAAACGATTATTAAAAGGAAATGAATGATACACGTTTCTCTTAAAATGAATGGCGTGAATCACTTTGGACCCAAGAGCCGCTTCATTGGACTTCATCTTCGACAACCATTTAGCGAGAAGTGCTAGATTTAAACTTCGGATTATTACGGATAAAGGAAAGATTGACTAAATCAATCTTATTATTTGATTTAAATGTGTATTATTTTGTATTGCTAATTTATAGCTAGAATAGTCAAAGTAGTTATAGGTTTACCATATTCATCTCCTGTAACCACTCTCCATCTCCGTGTATATATGTGTGGGTTGATAATAGAGAATGTAAGCTTTTTACCATAACAGTTCTGTATCGCATATGGTATCAGAGCTGCATCAGCTCCAAAGAGTATTTCTTTTCGATCCTGCTAACCTGCTCCTCCTCTCCAAAAACCAAACCAACCCCACACATCTACCTCTATTCCAGTAACCACCATGTCGAACCCAAATCCTATTGTGCAAATCACTGCAACCACACACTTCCCTATCAAACTTATACCCTCAAACTTCACGGTTTGGCGCAAACAGGTCCTTTCCACTCTCATTGGACTTGACCTAGACAAGCATATCACTGGCTCTTCATCTCAGCCCTCAAAACTCATCGCAGGTGACGTTTCGAAACCGAATCCGGACTATTTAATATGGTTCCGACAGGACCAGATTATTATAAGTGCTCTCCTTGGTAGCCTCTCCGACTCCATTCAACCCATTGTGAAGAAACACAGAACTAATTAAGTGGTAATCAGTTTGGTTTATGTTCCTTGCATAGTGGTTAATCTTCTCTTTGATTCCTGAGCTCCTTAATGACCGGGTGTAACTGCAAAACAAAACACCGTTACTCGTTAAGAGGGGAATGTGGGGGTTTCCCTCTTAACCGGGCTCCGGCGTGAGAATAAGCGACTGTGCTTTGGAGATAATTAAGTGTTTAAGTGAGAGAGTAGAGGGAATGGAATGTTTAACCTGTGGAGTGAAGGTCTCTATTTATAGCCGGAGAGGTGTAAGAGGGTGTGGGCTGATGGGCCTTGGGCCGGAAGGCGACAACATGGAGGATATGCTCCTTGTCTCACTGGTGTCGACCGTTAGTGGCCTCTAGGAGCTCTGTGGAGCTGGCGCAACGTGATTGGAGCCACGTGTCACTGTTGTCGGCCTGGACGCCCTTCTGCCATCGGCAGGTAAGTGGAGATCGTGGGGCAGTTGTCTCTGCCCTGTGATTGGTGCCACATAGGCGTCCTTCAGTACTTTTTGTCTCCTGCATGTCAGACGATCGTGGAGCACGATTGCGCAGGAACAGAAGGACCCTGATTGGCCCTTTTATTCTGCCACTTGTACCTTGTGTACTATCTGGAAAGGCCTTGCGCCGTAGTCACGCACGATTCTTGCTGAGCACGTTATTATCGTGCGCGCGGCATGGGCTTTCAGATGTCCCTTTTAGAATACCAAGTGTTGTTAACTGGAGTTTGCTCTTCTGTGGACCTCGCGCGGCGTTGCATAGGCATGTTGTAGCTCGCGCGAGGTTGGCGACCAAGAAAAATGGTGATTAAGGAGTATGGTCCCGCGCGACTTTGCAGGAGGTTGCGCGGCTTTTTGGGACCATACCCCTTCAAGTCCCCCCAGTCCAGTGCTGCACCATGCGCAAGGCAAGTGGTTGGAGCTCTGGACTTAAGAAAATAAAGTAGAATAATGCTTTTGGATTTGGTAGACGTCGCGCGTATAAATTGTTAATTACTACGGCGCGGCTACCAGGCTTGTTGTTGGCTTGTTCATGAAGTTTCTAATGATTTTGGGCGGGAGAAACCTCGAAGTTTGAATTCTGACAAGTGGGTGAAAAAGTCGCGGTTGGTGACGTTTGAGTTGACCCTTGACGGTTGTCATCAACTTGTCGCTGACGGTTCAGATTTTCGTCAGGAGAGTGAGGCCCACGCGCGCGTGGTAACCGTCACTCCGGGAAACACGCCTTACGTGGCGCTTTCTGGTTGGCCTTGCTTGCGGCGATCACGGCACGGTTACCCATCGCATTAAATGCGATGGGTATATATATCCGGAGAGATATGAGGCTCGTCACTTTCTTGTTTACTATTCTTCTTCTTCCTCTCAAATCTTCTCTGAATCTTCAAGTTTTTGAAGAACGTTGTAGCAGATCATCAAGGTTTTGAAGAACATTGTAGCAGATCATCCAGGTTTTGGAAGAAGGTTGTAGCAGATCGTCAAGCAGAACACTTCAGACCTTTGTTTTATTCATCGATGGCTGAGGAGCATGAGGATATCCCCGGAGAAGAAGGTCCTGTGCCTGTTCTCCGGTGGGACTTAGGGCTTTTCGAACAACTTTCCCGTAGTTTCCGGTTCCCACCGGAGTGGGATGCCCGGTACCCGGAGCAGAACCAAACGGCCGCTGATGCACCACCGGGGTACATCACGTTGTTTGAGGATTTCTTTCATCAGGGCAACTTCCGGCTGCCGGCGACTCACTTCATGGCTCATGTTCTTCAATATTATGGGTTTCATATATCTCAAATGAGCCCACCCGGGATGGTTCGGGTTCGACATTTCGAGTTCCTGTGTTGGGCTCATGGCATCGAGCCAACCGTTGATAAATTCCGGGTTTTCTACACACTTCAGAGAAACATGGGTTTCTATTCCTTTGCCAGCCGAGGCGCGGCGAAGAAGATACTATTAAACCCTCCCAAGAGTTTCCATGATTGGAAACCAAAGTTTTTCTATATTCGGGAGGAGGTTGTTCCGGTGCCTATGACGTTTCGCGCTTGGAATGACCCAATCGTGAAGGAAGACTTGGAGATCCCCAAGACTGCGGCTTGGTATCGCGAGCTTACCGCCACCCCAAACCGAGTATTTGGGGAGAGTGTCTTGGTTGCGGCGCGGATGAGTGATCAGTGGCCGGCTGATAGCAAGGAGGTTCCTATCTTAATGATGGGCGATGAAGGTTAGTAATTTCCTCATTCTTATTGATCTTCCGAGGTTTGCATTTTCCCTTATTTTTTTTTTTCTTGATATGATTTATCTTGTAGAGGTGCGCTTATATCAAGCTGCCTTCGCCGCTTTTGGCGGTAGAATGGGCGTGCGCCCGCTTCGAGACGGGGAGCAGTACTGGTATTACCAAATAAGGGATAACTTTATGTATCCTGTTGCTGATGCGTTTGCTTTGCCGCCTACTGGAAACGAAGGTGCGCACATACCGAACCCTCGTCCTTTGCGCTCTGTGACTTCTGCTGGGAAAGAGGTTGTCTATCTTTCCAGCGAGGAGTCTGTAGGGTCTTCGAACGGAGAGTTAAGTTCGTGGTCTAACGTCTTTGCAGGTGTGTTGCGCGACTTGGGTATTGACCCAGAAGAGAAGAAGAAGAAGAAACCGGTGAAGAAGAAGAAGGATGCTGAGGTGACCAGCAAAGGTGCTGGCGGTAGTCGCGCAACCACTGGTGCTAAAGGTATTTTTCGTCTCCATCAGAATGACTTGAGAGATTTCGTGATTGTTAGTGACTCACTTGAAGGTTTGCCGCGCGCAGGCGGAAAGAAGTCTGGAACCGTTGGGTCAGGGAGCGCGGGTTCTCTCATTCCGGATGCTGGCGCGACTCCTTCCTCTGGTGTGCATGAGGAAGAGGAAGAAGAAGAAGAAGAAGAGGAGGCTGCTGCAAGGTTGATTAGCCGAAAGAGGGTTAGGAGTGAGACTACAGCTGGCGTCTCTGCTGCGCCCGGAGCTGGTGAGGTTCCCCTGATTGGGAAGCGAAGTAACTTGCGCTCGCTTTACAAAGTTTCTCCGGGTAGGTTCTTTAGTTACATTATCTTGTTACTTTCACCATTTTTAACATGTTGTATTTTGCAGAGGTTAAGAAGACAACTCCAGAGAAGGGTGTGGTCTTCATAGATCCGGTAGAGCCGGTGCATAAGAGGCCAAAGATTACTGTTAAATCTTCTAAGGCTGCTGGTGCTGAGACTGTCAAAGACAAACATGTTGCTGAGGGTGATAAGGCGAAGGTTGTTGAAGAGAAGAAGAAAGCTGATGAAGAGCGCAAGAAAGCTGATGAAAAGAGGAGGAAGAAGGCGGAGGAGGAGAAACAGAGGCAAGCCGAGTTGGCTCGGAAGGTTGAGGAGGAAAGGAAGGCTGAAGAAGATAGGAAGAAAGCTTCTGAGTTGGAGAAGGAGAAGCAAAAGGCCGTTGAAAAGCCTGGTGGTGATTCATTGAGGAATACCGGTGTTGCTGCCATCACTATCCAGGATAAGGCGCAGGGCCCGGAGGTTTTGAGTGCTGCGGGATCTACAAGGTCTCATCAAGAGAGGAGGAAAGAACCTGAGGTTGAGAGACCTGTCCGCCATGCGTACGTTTCTAGTGGCGCGAGCTCTGGTGGCGCTGGGGGTTATAATCCGCAAGCTATCGGGGCTAAGGATACTCTTGGAGATATCTATTATAAAAGCTATACCGAAGAGGAGCGCGGTAATGCCCCCCACCAGGCTCCCTGGAATTTGAAGCAGAAGGACACCTTCCTAGAGTTTGGCCCTTGCCGCGATTGGTTCTTAAACTCCTTCACCCCTGGTGAAGTTAATAGGCAGAAGGCGAAAACTCATGAGACGCTGTACCGTACTTACATGCTTGGGGAGGCGAACGCTCGCGCCGCTAACCACCAGATTGTCCGTGAGTGGCGGACAATGGTTAGGGAACGGTCAGATTGGGAGAGGTACCGCGAGCGGATGTTGAAGCGGATAAATGAATTTGAGAAGTCAAAAACCGCCCTTGATGAAGAGAAGGCGAAGTTTGAAGCCGATAAGAAGGCTGAAGATTGGGGGCGCGAGGGCCTGAAAAGCAAGCTTCATTCTGCTGAACAACAACTTGCTAAGGAGAAGGCTGACTTCAAACGCATATGCGCGAAGGACAATGAGCGCGCGGCTGCAGATCGTAACAAGATTGTCAACCTTGAGGCTAAGGTTGTGGAGTTGACGGCGGAGGTTGAGGGCGTGCAAGCTGTTAAGGCTGCTAAGGCACAGCTTGAGGTTAGTACAACTTATACCTTTTCTTTCTGTGTTTTTTTTTTTTTGTCCGCCGCACATCCTAAGTCCTGTCCTTTGTAGGCTGAGCTTGCTGATGCGAAGGTGCAGCTGACTGGCAAGGACAAGGATCTCAGGGCCAAGGATGTGGAGATCGCCGAGCTAAAACGCCGCCTGCGAGAGCAGGTTGACAAAAGCGAATCCTTGGAGATCGATTTGGAGGCTGAAAAGTCTAAGGCTGCCTCAGCTGAGGAGGCGAAGCTTAGGGCCGAGGAGGCTCGTGATGTTAGTACTACAGCTCTTAATGTAGCGCAGACTAACTATGCCGAAACTCAGGGTATCGTGGATACTCTTGTCTCTGATGCCGAGTGGCTGCGCGGTCGTGGAATGGTGCTGGTATGATTCCTCCTTTAACTTTAATTTGATTTATTTAGACTTGTTGGCTAAAGTTTTGAGCTTCCTGTAGATGGCCAACTCCATTCTGAATGCTGGTGAATTGGATAAGGCTGTTGCGGCCGTCATAGATGCTTCCCTTGCCGTTGGTCACCGTAAGGGCTATGTCGAATGTGCGCAACATGCGTCGGTTATGCTTGGACAGGAGTTCGACATTAGCCACTGCTCGGTGACTGAAGAAGCTGAGGCTGAGCTAGCTCGCGCGGAGCATGGTTATGATCATCTATCCATTCCGGTGATGGACTTGGTTACTGATGCACTGAAACATGATGACTGGTGTCTGCGGCTGAAGAATATCCTTGATCCACCAGAGACTGTTGAGCTATCGGATGAGGAGGCACCTGCGGGTGGAGGTGGCGACGGGAAAGGTGATGGTGAAGGTGATGGCGTTAAGCCTGATGACAGCGGAGATGATGAATTCGAATAGGTTTATCAACAGGCTTTGTGCCTTGTAAAAATTTTAGTAGGTTTCTGATGTAACTTGTTGCGCTGGCGCGCTTTTATCTAATGAATGGCATTGTGTTTTCATACTGTTGCGCGGTTGCGCCTTTTAAATAGTATGTTTGCTTATTTTCCCGTTACAATTATTGCACTGTTGCTAGAAACTTTGGTTAAGTTAGCGCGAATAAATGTAAGAGGGGCTCATGCGCGAGCGTAACTGGAGTGTTTTCGTGCTAATCAGAAGTTTAACATGCATTTGTAACGAAATAAGTCGGATAGTGATAAAAGAGCATGTCGTATGCTTTTCATTAATTACGTAGGCGCTTAGGCCGAGATACATTGCTTGTAACTTAGAAAGGCGTGTAGCCAACATAAAAGTAAAAGGCACGTGGCCGTCATTAGTGAGTAAAGGCGCAGGGCCTACATAGTCATATATAGCATTTGCGCAGTTGTTGCGCATTCCACGTGCGCGGGATGATGTGTCCATCCAGGGTGCGCAATTTGTAAGCCCCTTTCCCTAGCACCTCGTGCACCAAGTATGGGCCTTCCCATTTAGGTGCTAACTTTCCTGGGCGTTCGGCGTTTGAGGCTTCGTTATCTCGAAAGACATATTCCCCTGGAGTGAAGGTACAGATGCGGACTCGCGCGTTGTAGTACCTCTCCAGTTGTGTTTTGTACTTGGCTTCTTTGATACGCGCGATTTCGCGCCTTTCTTCTAGCAAGTCCAAGTCAAGGCGACGCTCTGCCTCGTTGTCGATTGCGTTGACTGCTGTCAAACGCGGAGAGGGCAGGCCAACTTCCGCCGGGATAACCGCTTCTGAGCCATAGACTAGGCTAAAAGGGGTTTCGCCGGTACTCGTTTTTGGCATGGTTCGGTGAGCCCATAGGATACTTGGGAGCTCATCTACCCAGCCTCTTCGCTTAGTGCCCAGTCGGGCCTTAATCCCTTCGACGATACACTTATTCACACTTTCAACCTGCCCGTTGCCTTGAGGGTGCGCAACGGAGGAGAAAGTGTGTTCGATTTTCATCTCCTTCATCCAGTTCTTGAGGTCATCGGATGCAAAGTTAGTGCCGTTGTCTGTTACTATTTTGAGTGGGAGGCCAAACCTACAGATGATGTGTTCCCAAATGAACTTGCGCACCATCATTGCTGTAGTTGAAGCAAGGGCTTTGGCCTCCACCCACTTTGTGAAGTAATCGACGGCTACTATTATAAACTTGACGGCGCCGGGAGCGTCTGGGAAGGGTCCTACCATGTCAATTCCCCACTGCTGAAAAGGCCAAGCAGTTGATACGGGGATTAGATCGTTTTTGGGGCGCAGGGTTTTTGGAGAATGCCGTTGACAGGAGTCGCACTTGCGCAGCTCCTTCAGGGCATCAACGTGCATCCCTGGCCAGTAATACCCGGCGCTCATAATCTTCGCAACAACCATGCGTGGTCCCGCATGGATGCCGCAGATTCCTTCATGAATCTCCCTTATCAGATATTTCGCATCTTGAGGATCCACACAGCGCAGTAGTGGTCCCAAGAAGGACTTTCGGTATAAGATACCGCCATTCATTTCGTACTGCAGAGCTTTGTTCTGAATTTTTCTTGCCTCTGCCTTATTCTCTGGGAGTATTCCTTCTTTCAAGTACTGAATGATAGGGGTCATCCAGGATGGCTGCCCCAGCTCGATGACATTGACTTGTCGCAACAAAACTGACGGGTTCTTGAGTACCTCAATCCTTACATCTTTGGCAAGATGTTGAAAGGATGTTGAGGCAAGCTTGCTCAATGCGTCGGCTGGTTTGTTTTCGGAGCGGTTGATGTGGATGACTTTGTGAGACTTGAATTGTTGAAGCAACTCTTTTGCTTGTTCCAGATATAGGGCCATGACTTCACCCCTTGCATCGTATATACCGTTGACTTGGCTGGCTATCAAGAGTGAATCAACATGCGCTTGTAGATTTTTAGCTCCCATTTTGATGGCGAGGCGCAAGCCTGCCAGAAATGCTTCGTACTCCGCCTCATTGTTGGTGTTTTTAAAGTCCAACTTGATGGCGTAAGTAAATTCATGGTTTTCGGGGCTTACGAGGCGCAATCCCGCTCCCGCGCCATCTTCGTTTGAAGCCCCATCGGTGTAAAGCATCCAAGTCTCGTTTGTTGTGTCTTTCACTGGAGTTTCAACAAGCTCACAATCCTTGATTTTCTCCGCTGGGACTTCTGTGATGAAGTCTGCTAGAACTTGACCCTTGATGGCTGGGCGCGGCCGGTATAGGATGTTGTGGCCTCCTAACTCGATTGCCCATTTGGCGAGTCTTCCTGATGTTTCTGGTTTCTGAAGTATCGTGCCGATATGGAAATTGGTAAGTACGGTGATCACATGCCCTGTAAAATATCTGCGCAGTCTTCGGGAAGCATGTAGCAGCGCAAGAACCAATTTTTCCATTGTGGAATATCTCGTTTCTGGGTCAGTGAGTACCCTGCTGACATAATAAATCGGAGTTTGAACTCCATTTCTTTCCACTAATAACACCGACCCTACCGCCTTATCGGAAGAGGATAAGTACAGTACGAGTGGCTCTTTTTCAAACGGCGCGGTCAGGGTAGGAAGCTCGATCAGACATGCTTTCATTTGCTGGAAAGCCTTTTCTGCGTCGGGTGTCCACTTGAACTCTTGCTTCTTGACACAATTGCGCAGTGTGCTGATAAAAGGGTACGACTTCGCGGCGTGATTTGACAAAAAGCGGTTAAGCGCGGCTAGGCGGCCGGCCAACCGTTGCATTTCTTTGATTGTTCGAGGCGATGGCATCCGTTCTATTGCCTGAACTTTTTCTGGATTCACCTTGAAGCCGCCGTTAGTGACTATGAAGCCTAGAAACTTCCCCTCTTCCATGCCAAAAGAACATTTGGCTGGATTCAACTTCATGTTTACGCTGCGCAGTGAATTGAACGTTTTCTCGACGTCCTTCAACATTTGGTCCTCTTCGGGACTCTTGACCACTAGATCATCGATGTAAACTTCAATATGTTTTCCGATGTCACCTGCGAAGGTCTTGTCCATCAATCGCTGGTATGTGGCGCCAGCGTTTTTCAGGCCGAAAGGCATCTTCGTATAGCAAAAAATCCCCAGATCCGTGCGAAAGGCTGTCTTGTCTTCATCCTCGAGCTTCATTTGAACTTGATGGTACCCCTTGTAGCAATCCAAGAAGCACTTCCATCTGTATGGCGCGAGCGAGTCTATCTTTTTGTCGATCTCAGGCAAAGAATAGCAATCCTTAGGGCATGCCTTGTTGAGATCGGTATAGTCGACGCACATTCGCCATCCGCCGCTAGACTTTTCTACCATTACGGGGTTCGCAACCCAACTCTGATAACGTACCTCGCGCAGGATGCCAGCTTTAAGTAACTCGCAAACTTGTTCGTTCATTGCTTTCGTCTTGTCTGCCCCCAGGCTGCGCCTTCTTTGAACTTTCGGCTCAACCGAGGGGTAGGTGTTTAAACAGTGCTCTGTGATGTCGCGCGGGACTCCGGTCATGTCGGCCGGGGTCCAGGCGAAAATATCCATGTTCTTGAATAGGAGCTGCTTGCGGCGAGTTCTGATATCTGGTGAGATAGCGTGACCTATCGTCACCGTTTGCTCCGGATATTTGCGATTTAAGACCCATTTTTCGGGCTCGGTTGCTGAAACCTTTGCCGCTTTTGTTGGGCGCATCTCTTCAGTTGACATGACTTCTTTCTTCGCATAAACTATTGCCACCCCCGTCTTGGTTGGGAAACCAATTGCTGAGTGGGGGGTGGAAGTTATCATATTCAGCTCACCTTGCGTTTCTCGCCTGATCAGTACGTCATGTCTTGACTTAACGGGCATCACCATGAAGTTTACGTTCGTCGTCCTTGAATGCTTCCCGTCAGAGAGTGTGACGGGGAAGCTAATTTGGCCTAACGGGAAGATCATTTCGTTGCAGAACCCAGACAGTGGGTAGTCGACTGGTTCGAGTCTCGCTTTGTCTTCGTCGTCGAACTGGTTAAAGCATTGTTCATAGATGATGTCTGCTGTACTTCCCGGGTCGATGAAGACGTATTCAGTTTCATAATGGCCGATGATACCGGTGATGACGATGGGTCGTGTGGCTCGGGGACCCCCGCGCACCACCGGGAAGATAACTTGCTGTTCTTGCCATGAAGGCTCATAAGGCCTCTTGCCTTTTTCTCGTGCGCTGTATCGTGGTCCATTGACCATGTGTGTCTCTAGGCGTCGAACCTTCTTGTGGTTTCCTTCATCGTGGCGATGGAGCTGTCGCGTCTCTTTGCGCACATTCTTCACCAAGTGGCTCAGCTTTCCACTTTTTAGTGCTCTCTCGATCTCTCGTCGCAAGCTGTAACAATCATCTGTCAAGTGGCCTGTATCCTTGTGGAAATCACAATACAGATTGGGGTCTTGACCCTTTTTGTTCGTCATAGGCCTGGGAGCCTTAAAGTCATGGTTCTCCGTCATTAGCACCTCTTTTGGTGTTTTTATGAGCGGAGTCCAATGCTTTTCCCGATTATCATCTCGGACTGCTTTTCTATAACCAATGCGGTCAATGGTGTCACGCGCGTCTTCCTTATAGCAGGATCGTTCTTCGTATCGGGGGCGATCGTTATAACCGCTGGAGTGGTTGGCCTTCCACCCAGGGTTTTTGCCTTTGTTGCGCCTGTTGTCATCGCGCGAGTGACCCCCTTTGGAAAATCTATCTTCAGAACGATAGTTGTTGTTTCGAGCGAGAGACTCTTCCGTTTGCGCGACTATCTTCGCGGCTTCCATGAGCTTATCCCACTCCTTTGGCATTCCATCTTTCCCAGTGATGGTTCTAATCAGGCTATCACAACGGATTGCTTTCTTGAAATGGCAGCGCATGAGTTGTTCACTCACGCCACCAATCTCCAAACATTCTTTGTTAAAGCGCGTAATGAAATCTTCCAGACCCTCATTATCTCTTCGCCAGATATCTTCAACTTCAGCTGTGTCGCGCTGGTATCGCCTTTGCTGACTGAAGTGACTCAGAAACTGGGTCCTGAAATCTACCCATGATTTTATTTTTCCCGGAGGAAGGCTGTCGAACCAGGCGCGAGCAGCCCCGGTTAATGTTTGGATAAACAAATGACACCACATGGGCATGTTCCAACCTCCCATGCAGCCCACGCTAGTAAATACTCTGACGTGATCGTCTGGATCAGTCAATCCATTGAACTTTCCGACGGTCGGAGGCAACTTTTCTCTCTTGAGCGGCGCTAGTGCTATCTTTGGAATGAACTTTGAGTGCTCTATAGCTTCTTCTGGTCGATAGGCGAGGCGAAAGTCGCGCTCCGCCTCCTCGGTATAACCAACGTGTTGCCTTGGTTTGTAATACTCATGATTTCTTTGCAAACGATTGAAGACCGAAGATTCGTCATCGTTTTCCCAGGTTGGATCGTTGGGGTCAGTTTCTTCCCACTCATCGTTCATGTTGCGCGGCGTGAGCCGGCTATGAACTGGGCCCCTTCGGGAATGTGACAGTTCGTCATAGTAGCTTTCTGTCTCCCCCCGCGTATCGCGCGTGTCCTGCACGCTTGGTCTTCGGGTAGGGGGAGGTCTGTTGGCTCTTCCTTGGACATGTTGCGGTGGTGGCATCGGGCGCGGCCCGTGGCTTGGGCCGGTTGGTGTAACCAAGGAAGGTTCTGCCGTTAAAACTGCTTGTTGCGCGCTCAAAGATTGATATGCCGCGTTAATGGTGGCGAGTTGCTTGGCGTACCATGAGGCTGGGGTTTCGCCCTCTGGTAGCCCCAATAGCGCTGAGATATTCTGAGGTGGAGCTGGGTTCGATGGTCCAGCACCGTTGTTTCCTGGGGTGGTTTGATTGATGCGGGTGAAGCTCCCGCGAGGACCCCCGGTGTTGGCCATCTCGATCTCGCCGATTTCTTCAACATGTTGGGGTTGGATGTGTTGATTATCCACCCCCAATGCTGCGTTAGGGTCTGCTCCGAGACCAACAAATTCGGGAATGATTCCTTGACCAGCCATGATCGAAGGAAGAAAAGCAATGAAAACTCAGAAAATAAGAAGATGAAGGTGGTTTGTAGAAAAAATCGGTGGGCGCCAATGAAGAAACACAGAACTAATTAAGTGGTAATCAGTTTGGTTTATGTTCCTTGCATAGTGGTTAATCTTCTCTTTGATTCCTGAGCTCCTTAATGACCGGGTGTAACTGCAAAACAAAACACCGTTACTCGTTAAGAGGGGAATGTGGGGGTTTCCCTCTTAACCGGGCTCCGGCGTGAGAATAAGCGACTGTGCTTTGGAGATAATTAAGTGTTTAAGTGAGAGAGTAGAGGGAATGGAATGTTTAACCTGTGGAGTGAAGGTCTCTATTTATAGCCGGAGAGGTGTAAGAGGGTGTGGGCTGATGGGCCTTGGGCCGGAAGGCGACAACATGGAGGATATGCTCCTTGTCTCACTGGTGTCGACCGTTAGTGGCCTCTAGGAGCTCTGTGGAGCTGGCGCAACGTGATTGGAGCCACGTGTCACTGTTGTCGGCCTGGACGCCCTTCTGCCATCGGCAGGTAAGTGGAGATCGTGGGGCAGTTGTCTCTGCCCTGTGATTGGTGCCACATAGGCGTCCTTCAGTACTTTTTGTCTCCTGCATGTCAGACGATCGTGGAGCACGATTGCGCAGGAACAGAAGGACCCTGATTGGCCCTTTTATTCTGCCACTTGTACCTTGTGTACTATCTGGAAAGGCCTTGCGCCGTAGTCACGCACGATTCTTGCTGAGCACGTTATTATCGTGCGCGCGGCATGGGCTTTCAGATGTCCCTTTTAGAATACCAAGTGTTGTTAACTGGAGTTTGCTCTTCTGTGGACCTCGCGCGGCGTTGCATAGGCATGTTGTAGCTCGCGCGAGGTTGGCGACCAAGAAAAATGGTGATTAAGGAGTATGGTCCCGCGCGACTTTGCAGGAGGTTGCGCGGCTTTTTGGGACCATACCCCTTCACATTGTCTCATCATCTGAGACTGCAAGACAAGCGTGGGAACAACTCAATGCTAGTTACGCCAGTGCGTCTCGATCCCGTATCGTATCCCTAAAATCCCGGTTGGCCAAAAATCCCAAAGGCACTCGAACCGTTACCGAGTATCTTCACGACATGAAGAACATTGCAAATGACTTAGCTTTAGCACAAAGTCCGGTTAAAGAAGAAGATCTAATCGTGCACATTCTTGCTCAACTAGGTGACGAGTTCGGTAACATTGTTGCTGCCATCAAGGCTCGGGACTCTCCCATTTCTTTTCATGAATTGTTTGACAAACTTGTAGATTTTGAAAGAGATCTAAAAGACAATGATTGCACTCCTGCTCTAACTACTGTGAATTACACTAGTCGCCAAAACTACCGTCAATCAAGTCGTGGCTACCAAGATAACAATCGTCAAAACAACCGCTCTCAGTGGTTCTCCACAACTCAGCTGGGTGGCAACCGAACCTCACGACAATCTACTTATTGCCACTATTGCAACATACCCGGTCACGAGACAAAAGACTGCCGCAAGCTAGCCCGCTTCCTACGCGACAACAACGTTTCAGTTACCCGGTCATCCGCTTCCCCAATGGTCAACACTACTTCAGGCCACCCAATCTCTCCTTCCTCACGGTGGATGTTTGATAGCGGTGCCTCGGATCATGTGACACCGAATCATGGATCTCTTCACACCCTTTCAGAATATGATGGACCAGACGAGATTGTTCTCGGTGATGGTAAAACCCTCTCTATCTCTCACATTGGACACACCACACTTCCCACAAAATCTCGTTCATTATCCTTAACTAATGTTTTTTATGTTCCTCATATCCGTAACAATCTTATTTCTGTGGCAAAATTATGCAAATCCAACAACGTTTCGGTCGAATTTTTTCCCTTTCATTTTTTGGTTAAGGATCTTCGCACGGGGGCGCATCTCATGCGGGGAGTGAACGACAATGATGTTTATTATGCTGTTCATCGGTCCTTACCGCAACTCAACTCCACTTCTGTCGGCTCTCCACTTGCTTGGCATCACAAGTTCGGGCACCCGTCTACCAAAGTTTTTCATTCTCTAGTAAAGTCTGTTGGACTTAATTTTAGGAATTTGTCAAATTCCAATTTTCATTGTGACTCATGCTCCATTAATAAAAGCCATAAATTGCCATTTGGTCAAAATTCTTTTAATGTCACAAAACCGTTGCAATTAATTTATTCGGATGTTTGGGGACCGGTTCAGAAATCCATTGATGGTTTTGCATACTACGTCATTTTCGTTGATTACTACTCAAAGTATATATGGTTGTATCCCATGAAACATAAATCTGACTTGTCGAATCTATTTCCTCAGTTTAAAAGACTAGTAGAAAAGTTTTTTCAATCCCCCTTAATTTCTCTTTTCTCAGATAATGGGGGAGAATACACCGGTTTAAAATCTTACCTCCAATCTCAAGGAATATCTCACTTTACAACCCCGCCCCACACCCCCGAACAAAACGGCATCGCCGAACGACGCCATAGACATGTCGTTGAAACCGGGCTCGCTCTTCTTCACTATGCTAACTTACCCACCTCGTTTTGGTCCCATGCCTTTCAAACCGCCACCTACCTTATTAATCGTTTACCTACACCCATTCTTAAATCCGAGTCCCCATATCAACGCTTATACAACTCTCCACCATCTTATTCCAAGCTCAAGTCATTTGGTTGCTTATGTTTTCCTTGGTTGAGACCCTACAACACCTCAAAATTACAACCACGTTCGTCTCGTTGCATTTTCATCGGATATTCACCATCTAAATCCGCATACAAATGCTATGATATTGTGTCTCATCGTACCTTTCACTCGAGACACGTGGAATTTGTGGAGGACACATTTCCTTACAAACAACCCTCTCACCCTACACCTTCAAAATCGACAACTTCCATAACCACAGATTCGTTTTTAATAAAAAACCCCACTACCTCACCTTTTTCTAATTCCCCACCTCAAACAACTATAGCCACTCCTTTAAACCTCACGCATACTCCAAATGCTCCCATGCAAACCTCCCATATTCCCATGCAACCTCTAACATCCTCCATGCATCACTTAAACCCCACTCCTATTTTCATGGAAACCCCAACCCAAACCCCCTCATCAGACTCACAATCTCCCCACCTCGCTACACCACCTATTTCTAATCATTCTTCATCACCTTCTCCTAACACATCCTCCCCATCACCTACATCTTCATCACTGTCACCTATATCTTCCTCGTCACCCATCACCTCCTCGCCGTCACCGACATTGTCACCATCCTCGCCTACACACCCACCACCACTTCCTCCTCAAAGAATTCGTAAACCAAACCCAAAGTTTTACAATTCCAACTTTGTAAATTCAACCACTCTCCATCCTATTCCTGCCACTCTCGAACCTACCACTCATACACAGGCCCTCAGAGATTGCAAATGGCGAAGTGCTATGGACTCTGAGTTCAATGCTCTTCTACAAAATCACACGTGGGATCTTGTTCCGCGTACCACCCAATCACCCATCGGTTGCAAATGGGTGTTCCGTGTAAAACGCAAACCGGATGGATCCGTCGATAAATACAAGGCTCGTCTTGTGGCCAAAGGATTCCACCAACAATACGGGAAGGATTATTTCGATACTTTTATTCCCGTCACAAAACCCGTCACCATTCGCACCATCTTGTCCGTTGCCTTATCTAACAATTGGTCACTACGCCAACTCGATGTCAATAATGCCTTCCTTCATGGAACTTTACATGAAGAAGTCTTTATGCTTCAACCCCCGGGCTACACCCATCCCCAATTTCCGAATCACATATGCCGCCTACGTAAGTCCTTATATGGCCTAAAACAAGCGCCACGCGCTTGGTACATGGAGCTCACCGGTTTTCTTATGAACTTTGGTTTTCAAAAATCATTAGCCGATGCCTCTTTATTCATCTATCATCGTGAGGGTGTTATCGCCTACTTCATGGTGTATGTCGATGACATAGTACTCACCGGTAACAATTCCACCTTCCTTGACCACTTTGTTACCACTTTGAGTCAACGCTTCTCTATCAAGGACCTTGGCCCTTTACATCACTTCCTTGGCATAGAAGTCATATCCACAACCACCGGTTTATTCCTCTCGCAACATCGACACATCCACGATCTTCTTACCCAATTCAACATGGATGGTGCCAAAGAGGTCCATACACCCCTAAGCTCCTCCGACCCGTTAAGCCCAAATGACTCATCACCCTCTGTTGACCCCACTCCGTACCGTCAACTTGTTGGATCATTGCAATATCTCGCATTTACTCGCCCCGATATCTCGTTTGCCATCAATAAACTCTCTCAATTCATGCACTCTCCCAAACAATCCCATTGGCAATCTCTCAAACGTGTCCTTCGTTACTTAAAAGGGACCATCCACCACGGGTTATTCCTTCACCGTGACTCTTCTCTAAATCTCACTGCGTTCTCTGATTCTGACTGGGGTGGAATTCATGATGGTGGTCGGTCTACTACCGCATACATTCTCTACTTGGGTTCCAACATAATTTCATGGAGATCATCAAGGCAGAAGTCCGTATCTCGCTCATCTACCGAGGCTGAGTACAAAGCCCTTGCTAATGCAGCGGCTGAAATATCTTGGGTACAAAACTTGTTAAATGAACTTGGTCTCACTCTCAAACAGCCGCCTACTTTGTATTGTGATAACACGGGCGCCACATATCTTTGCGCTAATCCAGTTTATCACTCACGTATGAAACACGTAGCTCTGGACTATCACTTTGTTCGTGAAAAGATCTCGGAAGGCACTTTAAGGGTTCTACATGTCAACTCCAAAGATCAGTTGGCGGATGTTCTAACGAAGCCTCTAAGCCGGGCTCCTTTTCTACATATTCGCTCCAAGATTGGCGTCTCCAACGGAGCCTCCATCTTGCGGGGGCGTATTACGGATAAAGGAAAGATTGACTAAATCAATCTTATTATTTGATTTAAATGTGTATTATTTTGTATTGCTAATTTATAGCTAGAATAGTCAAAGTAGTTATAGGTTTACCATATTCATCTCCTGTAACCACTCTCCATCTCCGTGTATATATGTGTGGGTTGATAATAGAGAATGTAAGCTTTTTACCATAACAGTTCTGTATCGCATACGGATGTCCCCAAATCCTAAGCCACCATTCCATTGCCCCAAATAACCAATCATATTTTTATTTAATAACCAATCGATCCATTATTTCCAAAGAGGCATAAAATTCATAGCTTTAAGGGTGTCCAAAAGAAAACCCCAATTCACCAAAATCCTAAGCTTTTTGAAAGTCCACTTTGAAGACGAGGATTTTTTTTTTCTTTGACGCCTTAGCACAAGAAAGAAACTCGCTTAAAATAAACGTCATTCTTTCTCCCCTGCGTTTAGACATGGCAATAACATCGAGATTTTCAAGGCAGAATCTAATTCTCTGTTAGACTCCATTACCCTTTTTATTCTCTTCTAAACTTTTATAGAGTCTTTATGAGGCTCAACATTACTAACCGCCTGATGTTGGGTATTTGCAAAAGTATTATTATTTATCACCACTTCCTCGAATCCCAACACCTCTATCCAAGAATTATAGAGACGAAAGGAATCCACCAAGGTGCATGAAAGGACGATTGGCGAATGATCTATCAGACAAGAACCGCGGTAAAGCCTTGAATTTGGCTAACTCCATAAAACCGTCACAAACAAGGGCTCGAATCTGTTGTAATGATAATCAGAGACAAAAATAATCGAAAGGAACTGAATTTTATTGATTTATTTCTTTCATACAAAACATAAGAACAAGCATTTATTTATAGGCTTTACAAGAATGAATAAAAAAGGAAAGACTTTGATAAATATAGAAATGATGTTGAGGAATCCATAATTTTTTCTAAATTATTTTTTCCTTTTCTAACACTCTCCCTCAAGTTGAATTGTGGGATTGCCACGATTCAACTTGGATTGGTTTTGATTTTGGGTTTTGATTATGTTTGGTTTTTGGTTTGGCTATCGTCTCCTTGACATGGTAGTTTAAGCTCTTAAGTTACCGCCTTTCGACATGGTAATTTTTGGTTTGATTGAGCTACCGCCTTTCGACATGGCAGCCTATTTTGGGTTTTGGTTTCCCCTCAAGCTGAAAAAGTTTGTCACAACCCCCGTCCCCCTATTCAAACACAGGAACGGGCAGCCGCGGCCAGTTTCGGTGGTATCTTGTATTGTCTAATTTTGGCAGCGTAATTTTCATCAGGACCGTAGTTAGGAAATATTTTATCAGAGTAAAATACCACCCTTTTCATAATATTAAACACATGGGATAAAACCCAAGTTTTAAGTACACACATTGTCATAGGAATAAATCATATTTTTATTTAATAAAACATCTATTTCTTTTTAGGTAACTTTATTGCCACTTTTTCAAGCCTTCAGTGCTGTCCAGCTGGCTTCTATTTGGCTTTCACATTTTGTTACCTGAAACGCGTTTAAAAACATTTTGTCAGTGGGAAATACTGGTGAGTGAATCCCAGTTTAATTAAGTTTAAATAAAATCCATTGTACAGTATTGAGGGCGGCCTCGCAATTATATTTGTTTCCAAGTCATATCAATTACCACCCGCGGTACTGTCAGACCCGACTTGTGGAAATGTTACCCCTCCAGTAACAAATTTTGTATACAAAACCCCAACATACCGACTATAATTGTATCCTTACAAATACTCAATAACTGTTTAATACATAATTAATTAAGTGAGGTTTTGTAAAAACAATTTACAAAAAGGAGATTACTCACATTGTTGTCTTAGGTTATCCTTTAAGGTTTCCTGGTGACAATCTATAATTTACACAAATGCACACGTGTTAGTATAATAACCCATTTTAACATTAGTAATACTCTACCCGATACGGCATTCCAACAACTACGTCGGGCAGAACCACGACAGTCGTTACGCAACCCTAGATCAATCGGGCAGAGTATCTAATACGTATCCAGGGGTTATGATACTTACAACGGAGCAGAACTTCGTTATTTAGGGGGGTATTATGCCCGAGTATAGTGTGTACTACGTAGAAATTGAGAGAGAATTAGAAAGATTGAGCGACGAAAATGAACTGCAGAGCTCCAACTTTATAGGGCTGGTCGGCCAAGCCGTCGCGCCCCGCGACGGACATCAGGAGGGGTCGTCGCGCCCCGCGACTAGGGGTCGTAGGCCCTAGCTGTGATGTGTCACCGGTGGAGGGCGGGTGTCTAGCCTCGTCACGGCCCGCGTCAACTAAAGGCAAGGGGCGTCGCGCCCCGCGACGACCCAATTATTTTTGTTTTTGTTTTATTTTTAATGTTAAATTATATTTTGAGCTCGGTGTTCACATACGGGGTGTATTTAAGGACATATAGGGATATTCTAATATATTTTTAGGGTGTCGAAAAATTTATGAGGGTGTCGGTTTTCTTTAGGGTTGTTACATCCTCCCCACCTTGTTTTAGAGCTCGTCCTTGAGATCTACTGGAATAGGTGTGGGTATTTCCTTTGCATTTCTGATTCAAGCTCCCATGTGTACTCAGGTCCTCTTTTGGAGTCCCACTTCACTTTAACCAGAACTAATCTCTTGTGCTTGAGATTCTTGACTTTCTTGTCTTCAATCTGTAGAGGCCTTTCTACAAACTTGAGTTGTTCATTTACCTCTATATCCTTAAGAGGTACTACTAGTGATTCATCGGCTGAGCATTTCTTGAGATTTGATACATGAAATACATCATGTATTCCTGCCATTTCCTCTGGCAGTTGTAGCTGATAGGCTACAGGTTCTATTCTTCTAATAATCTCAAAAGGTCCAACATACCTGGGACTTAGCTTTCCTCTTTTGATAAATCTTACCACTCCTTTCCAAGGAGAGACTTTCAACAACACTTTATCTCCTAATTGGAATTCCAATGGTTTCCGTTTGTTGTCAGCATAGCTCTTTTGTCGATCACGTGCTGCTTTCAGTCGTTCCTTGACTTGAATAATCTTGTCGGTTGTTTCTTGCACTATCTCAGGTCCAGATAGTTGCTTTTCCCCAATTTCTGCCCAACAGACTAGGGTTCGGCACTTTCGTCCATAGAGTGCTTCAAATGGTGCAGCATTGATACTTGTGTGATAACTATTATTATAAGATAATTCTATTAAAGGTAAATGATCATCCCAATTACCTCCGAAATCAATTACACAAGCTCTAAGCATGTCTTCCATCGTCTGAATTGTCCTTTCGCTTTGTCCGTCTGTTTGAGGATGATATACTGTGCTTAGATTTAACTTGGTTCCCATTGCTTTTTGGAAACTTGACCAAAAAGAGAGGTAAAACGGCTATCCCTATCAGAAATAATTGATAAAGGTATTCAATGTAAAGAAACTATTTCATTTACATATAATTTAGCTAGTTGTTCCATACTGAAAGTTTCTTTCATTGGTAGGAAGTGAGCTGACTTAGTTAGCCTATCCACAATCACCCAGATTGTATCATTACCTTTCTTTGTTTTGGGTAATTTGGTAACAAAATCCATTGTTATCAATTCCCATTTCCACACTGGCATTTCTAACTGTTGCAACAAACCTGAGGGTTTCTGGTGTTCAGCTTTAACTTGTGAGCAAGTTAAACATTTAGAAACATAGGTTGCTATGTCCTTTTTCATTCATATCCACCAGAAATTCTTTCTTAAATCTTGGTACATCTTATCACTTCCTGGATGCATCGTATACTTAGACTTATGGGCTTCTTCTAATATACGATGACGTAGGTTTCCTAATTTAGGTATCCACATTTTCTTTTCATGGAATCTCCAAATTCCATTTGTTCCTTGTTCTAATTCCTTAATCATACCTTTTAATTTTTCAGTATCCTCCTTGATTACTGATTCTTATGCTTCTCTTATCTGATCATTTAAATCTACTTGCAGATTTAATTTAAGAGAACATACCCTTTTTGGCTTTTCGTGATACTTTCGGCTTAAAGCATCTGCCACTACATTTGCTTTTCCTGCATGATACTGGATATCACAGTCATAATCACTAAGCATTTCCATCCAGCGTCTTTGTCTCATATTTAATTCTTTTTGTCAAAAAAACATATCTTAAACTTTTATGATTGGTAAATATGGTAAACTTACTACCATAAAGGTAATGTCTCCAAATTTTCAAAGCAAAAATTATTGCTCCTAATTCAAGATCATGGGTTGAATAATTCTCTTCATGATTCTTAAGTTGTCAAGATGCGTAAGCTATAACCTTTTGGCGTTGCATCAACACACATCCATAACCTAATTAAGAAGCGTCACAATAAACTACTAAATCTTCAGTTCCTTCTGGTAATGCTAATATGGGTGCATGGGTTAATCTTTGCTTAAGAATTCTAAAGGCTTCTTCTTGCTTTGGTCCCCATTCAAACTTAATGGATTTACAGGTTAACTTAGTTAAAGGAATGGCTATTCTAGAAAAATTTCGAATAAATCTTTTATAATAACCTGTCAATCCTAAGAAACTTCTAACTTCGGTTGGTGACTCAGGGGTTTCCATTTGGTAATCGTCTCGATCTTTGTTAGATCCACATGAATTCTTTCATGGTTAACTAAATGTCCAAGAAACTGTACTTGCTCTAACCAAAATTCGCACTTTGAAAATTTAGCGTAGAGTTTTTCCTTTCTTAATAGACTTAAGAGTGCGTGCAAATGTTTTGCATGTTCCTCTTTACTTTTAGCATAGATAAGAATATCATCTATAAAAACAATTATGAATTTATCCAAATATGGCTTACATATTCGGTTCATCATGTCCATAAATGCAGCTGGGGCATTGGTTAAACCAAATGGCATGACAGTAAATTCATAATGGCCATACCTTGTCCTGAATGCGGTTTTAGGAATGTCCTCTTTCTGTACCTTTAATTGATTATATTCTGACCTTAAATCGATTTTAGAGAAAAATCGAGCTCCTTGCAATTGATCGAACAGATCATCGATTCTTGGTAATGGGTACCGATTCTTAATCGTGACCTTGTTTAATTCACGGTAGTAAATGCACATACGCATTGATCCGTCATTCTTTTTAACGAATAAAATTGGTGCTCCCCACGGCGATTAGCTTGGCTGTATGAATCATTTCTCTAATAATTCATCTAATTGTTTCTTTAGTTCCTGCATTTCGGCAGGTGCCAAACGGTAAGGTGCTTTGGCAATTGGTGCTGTTCCTGGAAATAGGTGAATTCTGAATTCGACTTCTCTGTCTGGCGGTAGTCCTGGTAATTCTTCTGGAAATACATCTGAAAACTGAGACACTACTGGAATGTCTTTTAGGTGGTGTTTGTTTTTTGGCTAAAAGCTCTTATGAGCACTTATGGTTGCGTCACGCAGACGCGCGCAGACACAAGGGTCCTGCAGCTTGTTTGTTTTCTTGAAGATCTGCAGAGCTTTTACCTCTGCCTCACCTCTTCCCCAAGCAGATCCTTCCCCATGTCTTAAAACCTCTGTCAACATCTTCTCCCTCTCTCCCTCTTCAAAACATCCATCTGCTCCAAAACCCTAGCTCCACCTCCACCTCCGACACCACCTCCACCTCCGCCACCACCTCCACCTCCACCTGCCGACACCACCTCCACTTGCCGACACCACCTCCACCTCCACCTCCACCACCACATCTCAGCCACCACCTCCACCACCACCATCGTCAAAACCCACCACCACCAAAGCCATCAATTAAAACAAAACCCAGATCGGTGAGAGAGAGAGACTGTAGACAGAGAGAGATCGGAGAGAGAGAGAGAGAGAGATCGGTGTGTAACAACTCTCATCAAAAGTCCTATTTATTATATTATTTTATTCAATAGGAAACCCTAATTAAGACCCCAAGTGATTCTGCATAAACCCTAAAATTTTCAGAACAATCGGAATCAGGATCAGGGCCCCTAAAACTCAGGGGGGGGGGTAAATTACCGTTAGTATTATCTAAACAGTTTGACGTGTAAAACGAAATTGAGCGAATAGCCAACTCACCTGAGCTACTGGGACACGGGGCTACCCTATGCTAGGGTGGTACCCCTCGCCCCACGCGAAGGCCCCTCGCACCACGCGAGGGAGCCCTTTTTCCAGTATAAGTAGTAGACGTTGGCACTTGCAATTCTGCGTTGGTTCGACGTAGAAATTCATTACGTACACTGAGATATTGTAAAAACAGTCCTAAAACACACACGATCACGAAACGCTGCCACAATACAGGGAATAACTCGATCGCTGCTACGATTCAATGTCCGATCGATTAAAACTATCCGATGAATGTTTAAGTGCTGCTCAAATTGGGTTTATACTTTGTCATTCGTCGTAAATTCGATGGATGTTTAAGTATTGCACTTTGTCATTCATCGCGAGGGTTTAATCTCGTGAGTTATCGTAAATGCTGTATTAGTTGCTGACCTAGTTTGTGTGCATGTGATTAATTTAGGTTACAAGGCTAAACAGTAGGCTTAAACACTGCCCGTATTAAATTTGCAATGTGAGTCATTCTCTTTTTATCAAATTACTTTACAAAACCCTATTTATTTCAAAGTTATAATTACAGGGATTAAGTCTTTGTAATCTCCAAATTACAGCCGGTATGTGGGGTTTTGTATACATTACTTGATAACCGTCACCATTGGACAACGAGTTAGCCAAGGGGTGACATGACCATAGTCACAGACACCATTGGACAATGAGGTTACCAATGGATGGTCGAGTGACAAATACCGTGGGTAGTTGGTTGATATATGGAAACATTGTAATCGCTCTTAATACTGTAAATTATAACAACACATCGTTTTTAGTAAAAAGAATGATTCACCAGTATTTCCCTACTGACAAAACCTTTTTCAAACATGTTTCAGGCGATCTGTTGTAATCCAAGGAAAAAGTGCCGTGAAGCACTACAAGCTTAAGGAAGTGGCTCAAAATAAATAAAGAATCATGTTTTGTAAAATAAAGATTTCCCAGTGAAATTACCTTATTGTAAATTACAAGGGTTTTATCCCTAATTATGAAATAAAATAATCAGGAAAAATTTCAGTTTAAAAGATCCGGCTAAAAAAAAATCTTCCGCTGTCAACTCAATTAAATAAATACCACGGGATTTCTGTCCCGCGGCTCCTGAACCGGGTCAAACCGGGCCGGGGGCCGTGACAGAAAAAGGTGGTATCAGAGCCACTGATTTAAGCCAATTAAGTATTTAAGAAAATACTTAATTTTACTAATTGCCATTTTGTGATTATGTGTTTTATTATTTGAATATTTGTTTCAGTATGGGTAAGCAAAGACTTTCGGATATCTACCATAAATTAGATACTTTACCGAAAGAAAAGGGAACCTCATCCTTAAAATGCCCAACAAATACTGAGGAATGAATATTTGTTCGAAAGGCACAATATGAGGAAGCACTTTCTCCTAATAAAAGAAGTTTGATTATTAGGAAAAGTCAGGAGAAAATAAAGAAGTCACAATCGAAAGAAGTGAGGGTTAACCAGGAAACCCAGAAATTAGGCAAAAACCCACCATGGGAAGATGAGTTAGATGAAAAAAGGGCAGATCTTTATATGTTAGCCACTGTCGCAGTACATGTAAAAATTTAAATAACCTGACCCATTACTAGTACCCATATCATCTACAAACCAGAAACTCTAAAAGAAACTTTACTCAGTAAATAAATAAGTTACCATAAACCTTAGTATGTTTTATTTATCCGTTATCTTTTGTATTAAATTAGTCACATGGTATGCAATAATACTTGAATGTTTATTTGTGAAATTTTGTTATAAAATTTTAACTTAGCATTTTGTGTGCATTTTGCATATATGCTAAACAGCATGAATGAGTTATCTGAAGCCCTTCAGAATCTCAATCTTTATCCGGTGAAAATAGAAGTTTCCAGATATTTTACTGGTTACATACCCGATATAGAAGAACCTATGGAATTCAACGCTCCACCTCTGGAGAAACCAAAGCCTAAGAAAAGGAGAAGATTCGTAGGTTGGAGACGTGTACGCAGGAGGAAACCAGCAACTAGAAGGATTCCCAAAATAGAGAATCCCATATATAAAGGAAAAGGAATTATGATCAGTGAAGGTGTTAGGTAAACAGAAATGGAAATTGGGGAAAGTTCAAGGCAAGTCGAGGAGTTGCCATTACAAGAAGAGTTGGATCGCATACTGGCAGGCTGTGATATCATTAGTCCTATCCATACCAACCTTTACCCTTATCCTGTTGAAACTCAACTTCCAATAAATCTAGAACCAGCCATCCCAGAACCTTTAATCCATACTCAACCTCTAGGAATGGACGAGTGGTGGACCAATGATTGGCAGTTTCAAAACCTTCTAAATAATCCTTATACCTTTTTCCCTCAGTTTGACCCAGAACCTATACCAAACCCACCAATGAGCAATGAAAACTTAGCTGAACTCCGCCATTTTGGCGAAGAGCTGATAGGTGCAGGGAATAGGATTCGGGAGGTGGGAGAGCAAATCTCCTGGAAGTACGATGAAAGGGAGCGTCGTTACTAAAATATCAGCAGAAGGGATAGTGTGAGAACGTAACTGTGATTGTATAATAATAATAATAATAATAATAATAATAATAATAATAATAAAATAAGTCTGTAAATAACTTACAAATAAAACCTTTGTAAGATAACGGTGTGTGATGATGCATAATATATATATAAAATGGGAATCGAGAAATCGATAATTTTGGCTATATGTATGTTGTGAAAATTGCATGATTGTTTTTTTGTATAATTGTTATTTACTCTATACTAATAAATTATATATATTAATTATCAGATGGAAAACGCTAATAATGAACCAGTTAACGAGGTTAACCAATCTGAGCAACACCCGGAGGATCAATTTATGACTAGGCAAGATATAGAAAATATCGTTGCTCAAGGAATAGCCAATGCTATTCCAGCAATCCTTGCTGCTGCCCAGAAACCTGTTGGACCTCAACAAATTGTTCCTAGTAAACGTACTTCTGAAGATAACTTCAGCAATAGCGTAAACGGAGGCGGTAATCATACTAACAACAATAATGATCAACGACAGGTCCCACTTCCTAAGAAAATGAAAGCTGCAACGCCTGGTTGCACTTACAAAGAATTCCTTGCTTGTAAACCTGTTGAGTTCGCAGGCAATGAAGGGGCGACTGCGGCACTGCGTTGGTTGGAGAAAACTGAAGCAGTACTCATGATCAGTAAATGTGCTGAGGAAGACAAGGTCATGTATGCGTCACATCTTTTTAAAGAATGGGCGCTAGAATGGTGGAATATAGTACTTCAAGCTAAAGGAAGAAATATGGCCTATGCCATGAGTTGGGAGGAATTTAAACAGCTAATAGAAAGAAAATTCTGTCCTGAATATGAAAAAGAACAAATGGCAAATAAATTCCTGAACCATCGGATGGTGGGTGTTGACTGTCGAGGGTATACTTCGACATTCTTCGAATATGCTAGAGTGGTACCAACACTGGCTTCGCCAGAACCGATACTTATTTCTCGCTATATTTGTGGATTGATTAGTGAAATCCATAATATCGTTAAAGCTGCGAGACCTCGCACGATTGACGATACGGTAGAATTAGCTAATACCCTAACTGATGAGCTGGTACGCACAAGAGATGAAAACAGGAAAAAGGAACTGGCTCAGAAAATTAACCAAGGATTTCGTGTGGGTAATAATAGCAACTTCAAGAGAAGAGGAACGGGACAATCCTCAACTCCGCCATTCTGCAGGAATTGCAGAAAGAAGCATTTTGGAAGATGCAATGTAACCTGTAACTTTTGCAAAGTTATAGGACATCGTGAAGAAGACTGCAGAAAGAAAACAAGGATCTGCTATAATTGTGGAGAAATGGGACATTTCAAACCAGAATGCCCTAAATTAGTTAAACCAGCAGACAACAAATCTAAACCGGCCGACGGAGCTACCAAGAAGAATGTTCGAGCATTCCAGTTAACTACTCAGGAAGCCGAGCTAATCCCTGACGTGATAGCTGGTACGTTCCTAGTTCACAACGTTTATGCAAAAGTATTATTTGACTCTGGTGCAAACCAAAGTTTTATAAATACTTCATTCTGCCAAGCTCTTAAATTACCCTTAACCAACCTTAAGCAGATTTTTACAGTCGAAACGGCAGATGGGAATTCTGTTAACATAGACAAGGTTTTGCAAAAAGAAAACATAGAACTTTCAGGTCATAAATTTCATGCAAACCTATTACCAATGAATTTAGCTGGATTCGATGTTGTGTTAGGAATGGATTGGTTAGTAGCCAACCATGCTCGAATCCTTTGTGATAAGAGCTCTATAGAAATTCGAGCACCTACCGGAGAAGTAATCATGATTACATGAGATAAACCACGAAAACCCATGAAGTTCATTTCAGTAATGAAAGTTGCTAGTTATGAACGAAAACAAGGAATAGTGTATATGATTTCAGTAATCATTAGCACTAAGGGTAAGGAAATTAAGGAAATTCCTGTAGTCTCAAAATACCCAGATGTATTCCCAGAAGAACTTCCAGGATTACCAACCGACAGGGAAGTAGAATTTAGGATTCATCTAATTCCTGGAACTACACCGATAGCTAAGGCACCTTATCGGTTAGCACCCACAGAAATGTTAGAACTAAAGAAACAATTAGATGAATTCTTAAGTAAAGGATTCATACAACCTAGTTCATCCCCTTGGGGAGCACCAGTGTTGTTTGTAAAGAAAAAGGATGGTTCGATGCGAATGTGTATCGATTATAGAGAACTGAATAAAGTTACAATTAAGAATCGATATCCATTACCTAGGATTGATGATCTTTTCGATCAACTTCAAGGAGCTAGGTATTTTTCTAAGATAGACTTACGCTCCGGATATCATCAACTGAAGGTACAAGAAGAAGACATACCTAAGACTGCTTTTAGAACTAGGTATGGTCATTACGAGTTTACAGTCATGCCCTTCGGATTAACAAATGCTCTGGCAGCATTTATGGATATGATGAATAGAATCTGTAAACCGTACTTGGATGAATTTGTAATTGTCTTCATCGACGATATACTTATTTATTCCAAAAGTCAAGACGAGCACTGTCAGCACTTGCATGCACTCTTAACTTTGTTAAGAAAAGAAAAGCTTTACGCCAAATTCTCGAAGTGTGAATTTTGGCTACAGGAGGTTCAATTTTTAGGACACATGGTGAATCATGAAGGTATTCACGTAGATCCTGTTAAGATAGAAGCAATCACCAAATGAAAGGTTCCACAAACAGCTATGGAAATTAGAAGCTTTTTAGGATTAGTTGGATATTATAGGCGCTTTATTAAGGATTTTTCCAAAATAGATGTACCATTAACTGCACTAAACTGTAAAGCGGTTAAGTTTGAATTGGGTACCTAAGCAAGGAGATTTAAGACATAAGATCTTAGAGGAAGCCCATAAATCTAGGTATACCATGCATCCGGGAAATAATAAAATGTACCAAGATTTAAGAAATAATTTCTGGTGGATAGGAATGAAAAAGGACATAGCTAGATATGTTTCTAAGTGTCTTACTTGTTCACAAGTTAAGGCGGAACACCAGAAACCTTTAGGTCTACTACAACAATTAGAAATGCCTGTATGGAAATGGGAACTAATAACAATGGACTTTGTTACTAAGTTACCCAAAACCAGAAAAGGTAATGATGCGATTTGGGTAATTGTGGATCGATTAACCAAGTCAGCTCATTTTTTACCCATGAAGGAAACCTTTAACATGGAAAGGTTAGCAAAGTTGTATGTAGACGAAGTAGTATCTTTACATGGAGTTCCACTCTCCATTGTATCAGATAGGGATAGTCGTTTCACTTCCCACTTCTGGACAAGTTTTCAGGAAGCAATGGGAACCCGACTAAATTTAAGTACGGCATATCATCCACAAATAGACGGGCAAAGTGAAAGGACAATACAAACTCTGGAAGACATGCTCCGAGCATGTGTGATAGATTTTGGTGGAAATTGGGATGATCACCTACCCTTAATTGAATTCTCCTACAATAATAGTTATCATGCAAGCATTGAAGCTGCCCCATTTGAAGCACTGTATGGACGAAAGTGCAGAACTCCAGTGTGCTGGGCAGAAATAGGAGAAAGTCAATTATAAGGTCCTGAAATAGTACAAGAAACTACCGACAAGATTACTCAAATCAAAGAAAGACTAAAGATTACTCGAGATCGTCAAAAGAGTTATGCAGACAATAGACGCAAGCCACTAGAATTTCAAGTCAGAGATAAAGTACTTTTGAAAGTTTCTCCTTGGAAAGGAGTAGTTCGATTAGGTAAGAAAGGAAAGCTGAGTCCAAGATACGTAGGACCATTTTCAATAATCCAACGTATAGGACCAGTTGCTTATCATTTACAATTACCAGAAGAACTAGCTGGAGTACATGATGTGTTTCATGTATCCAATCTAAAGAAATGTCTATCTGACGAATCCCTGGTAGTACCTCTTCAAGACGTAGAGGTAAATGAAAAGCTAAAATTTGTTGAAAAGCCACTACAAATAGAAGACCGAAAGATCAAGTTTCTCAAACACAAACGACTAGTGCTGGTCAAAGTCAAGTGGGATTCAAAGAGAGGACCAGAATACACTTGGGAGCTGGAATCCGAAATGAAGCAGAAATATCCTCATTTATTCCAATAAATCTCGAGGACGAGATTTTTATTAAGGTGGGGAGGATGTAACAACTCTCATCAAAAGTCCTATTTATTATATTATTTTGTTCAATAGGAAACCCTAATTAAGACCCCAAGTGATTCTGCATAAACCCTAAAATTTTCAGAACAATCGGAATCAGGATCAGGGCCCCTAAAACTCAGGGGGGGTAAACTCCCGTTAGTATTATCTAAACAGTTTGACGTGTAAAACGAAATTGAGCGAATAACCAACTCACCTGAGCTACTGGGACACGGGGCTACCCTATGCTAGGGTGGTACCCCTCGCGCCACGCGAGGGAGCCCTTTTTCCAGTATAAGTAGTGGACGTTGGCACTTGCAATTCTGCGTTGGTTCGACGTAGAAATTCATTACGTACACTGAGATATTGTAGAAACAGTCCTAAAACACACACGATCACGAAACGCTGCCACAATACAGGGTAATAACTCGATCGCTGCTACGATTCAATGTCCGATCGATTAAAACTATCCGATGAATGTTTAAGTGCTGCTCAAATTGGGTTTATACTTTGTCATTCGTCGTAAATTCGATGGATGTTTAAGTATTGCACTTTGTCATTCGTCGCGAGGGTTTAATCTCGTGAGTTATCGTAAATGCTGTATTAGTTGCTGACCTAGTTTGTGTGCATGTGATTAATTTAGGTTACAAGGCTAAACAGTAGGCTTAAACACTGCCCGTATTAAATTTGCAATGTGAGTCATTCTCTTTTTATCAAATTACTTTACAAAACCCTATTTTTTTCAAAGTTATAATTACAGGGATTAAGTCTTTGTAATCTCCAAATTACAGCCGGTATGTGGGGTTTTGTATACATTACTTGATAACCGTCACCATTGGACAACGAGTTAGCCAAGGGGTGATATGACCATAGTCACAGACACCATTGGACAATGAGGTTACCAATGGATGGTCGAGTGACAAATACCGTGGGTAGTTGGTTGATATATGGAAACATTGTAATCGCTCTTAATACTGTAAATTATAACAACACATCGTTTTTAGTAAAAAGAATGATTCACCAGTATTTCCCTGCTGACAAAACCTTTTTCAAACATGTTTCAGGCGATCTGTTGTAATCCAAGGAAAAAGTGCCGTGAAGCACTACAAGCTTAAGGAAGTGGCTCAAAATAAATAAAGAATCATGTTTTGTAAAATAAAGATTTCCCAGTGAAATTACCTTATTGTAAATTACAAGGGTTTTATCCCTAATTATGAAATAAAATAATCAGGAAAAATTTCAGTTTAAAAGATCCTGCTAAAAAAAATCTTCCGCTGTCAACTCAATTAAATAAATACCACGGGATTTCTGTCCCGCGGCTCCTGAACCGGGTCAAACCGGGCCGGGGGCCGTGACACGGTGAGAGAGAGAGAGATCGGTGAGAGAGAGAGACCGTAGAGAGAGAGAGAGGCGGTGGTGTGATGGCGAAGGTGGTGGTGCTATGGGCGGTGGTGGTGACAGATTGTAGAGAGAGAGAGAGTTTGTAGAGAGAGAGAGAGAGAGTTCAAGGGAGAGAGAGAACTGTTGTATGTGTTGTGTGTTGAGTGTGTAAAGTGGTTTTTGTAGAAAAAAAAACAAACCCTCTTCTCCTTGCAGACTGCAGACATTTGGTCCACCTCTTCTCCTGCAGATGTAGTCCGCAGACTACAGACTTTTTACCTCTGAAAAAACAAACAGCACCTTAGTTCTTTTCCTTTAGTGTTAGTGATTATAGAAATCAAATACACTATAGATCTTCTTCTTATATAACTTGCAGTTTTCATCACAGAGATGAATTTTGTGGATCTACATGGTTTATCACCTTTAATTGTGATCTTTTCACCCTTTGGTGAATTTACTTGAATTGACTTTTTATCACATAAAATATTTGCTTTATTGGCTATTAACCAATCCATTCCTAATACGATATCAAATCCTGCCAGATTCATTGGGTAAAGATTTGCAATATACTTTTGGTTTAAAAATTCTATTCTTGCTCCCTGTAAGATTTCAGAAATCCTAACCGTTTTTCCATTTGCTGTCTCGACTAGACATTCTTGTGAGAGTTTAGTTAATGGTTGATTAAGAAGTTTGCAAAATGAAGTATTAATAAAACTTTGGTTTGCACCAGAGTCAAATAATACTTTAGCAAATACATCATTAAGTAAAAACGTACCGGCTATTACGTCCGGAATCATTTTGGCTTCATCTGCAGTCAAAACAAATGCTCTAGCACTTTTAATGTTCTTGTTGTTCGCGGCTGGAGCTAGTTTCGGGCAGTTTGGCTTGATGTAACCTTTTTCTCCACAGTTGAAGCATAGTCCATTACTGGATTTTCTCCTGCAGTCTTCTTCCTTGTGTCCTGGTGCCTTGGAGAAATTGCAGTGAGTGGCGCATTTTCCCGAATGCTTTTTCTTACAGGCCTTGCAGTATGGTGCAGAGGTAGAACCTATATTCCTACGGTTAGAATTCCCAGAACGGAATTCTTGGGTAAGCCTTTGAGCTAGGTTTCTCCTCTGGTCTTCTTCTCTAGTACGGATTAACTCATATGTCAAGGTATTTGCTAGTTCTACAGCTTCTTCTATAGTTTGGGGTCTAGCTGCCTTGACTACATGCCTAATCTCCCCGATTAATCCCCAGATGTAACGGGAGATTAATACCGGTTCAGGTGATGCAAAGGTTGGTACTATTCTAGCATATTCAAAGAATGTGGTAGTATAACCCTTACTATCTACCCCGGTCATCCTTAGGTTCAGAAACTTATTTGCTATTTGTTCCTTTTCATTGGGAGGGCAGAATTTCCTTTCTACCATATTCTTAAATTCCTCCCATTCCATATTATAAACCCTATCACTTCCTCTAGACTAGAGGATAGTGTTCCACCATTCTAAGGCTGAGTTCTTAAATAGATTAGAAGCAAACATTATCTTGTCTTCTTCAGCACACTTGCTTATTTTTAAAACAGCCTCAGTTTTATCTATTCAGTGTAGAGCCGCAATGGGTCCTTCATTGCCCGAGAATTCTATTGGTTTCCAGGACCAGAATTCTTTGTAAGAACAACAATAAGGCATGGTTCTTCTTCTTTTGGGAATGGGCACTTGAAGTACGGGTCCATTGTTTACGCTGTGTTCTGGTTCAATTGGTCGTTTACTGCTATGTTTACTTTTATTATCAGCGTCCTTAACAGTTTGGATAATAAATGGCATTGCATCAATGATTCCTTGTACCACAATGTGTTGGATAGCACTATTATCCACTTGGTTTCCATTGTTATTGATGCTCCGATTCTCATTAACCAAGTTATTGTTACTCTGGTTATCGTTATTCAGATTTTCTTGATTTCCTTCGTCGTCCATCTGAATTTTAAACAGTTACCACGTATTAATATCACAAAATAATATTTAATATAGCCAATCACATAACACGCATTTTGGTCAAAAGCTTCGATCATTGCGACTTACTCTATTTTTATATATTATGCATCTATTACACACCAGTACTGAAATTAAAATTACAATACCGACTGAAATTTAAAGTTACACTACTAGTAATAGGCATCCGTAAAAAAAAATTTCACACATATTTTATTATTATTATTATTATTATTATTATTATTATTATTACTACTACCATCTCCACCATCACGTTCATGGATATGGATTCATCCAGAAATCCATATTGCGCTCGTCGTACTTCCAGACGGGTCGCTCTCCCACCTGTCCCATTCTAGAATCTCCCTAATGAATACATCATTATCGTAATAGGGATCTAGAGGATCTAACCCTGGGTAGGCTCCTAGGTTCGGCATGGGTATGTCTTCGTGTATCGGGTAACGTTGCACGTAGTCCCTATTGTCATCCCACCATGGGTCGTAATTTGGGTTTAAGGGATTTGGTGCTGGTACCCTTGGTATTTCCTCCAGATTAAAATCACGCATTTCTACTTGATTTTCAGGGTTTTCTATCTCCATCGGTTGGTCAGGAATTGGTGATTGTGGTTGGGGTGCTATCATTTGTTCCAGGTTAGGGTCAGCTGCAGTGGTTGCTAGGATGTGGATGTTGGCTATACCCCTAATAATCATTTCCTAGGCATAGGCATCGGTTTCTCTTTTAGCTGCTGCTAGTGCTCTCTGGTCTTGTAACTTTTTCATACGCTTCCTACGCTCATGTGCCCCTCGACTGAACCATCCTCTCTTTTTCTGAGGGAATGGCTCCTCGGACTGAGCTTTAAACACGAATATTCCTTCTACTGTATCAGCAGAGTACCCTGAAAGGGCAGGCTGAGAAGAGACACCTTCGCTTCTAGGCGAACCAGACAATTGACGGTACGCGTCAGATGGTCCTTGGTCGCTCATACTGTAAACTAACAAATAGTCAAATAACACATAACAAGAAAATACAATTGTGCACGTATTCCTGTAAAATATAATCCCGAACAATTTGAATTTTGGTGTCAGCGGAACACTTATGTGGCTGAATCAGTGGCTTAGCTCTGATACCACCTTCTGTCGCAACCCCCGTCCCCCTATTCAAACACATGAACGGGCAGCCGCGGCCAGTTTCGGTGGTATCTGGTATTGTCTAATTTTGGCAGCGGAATTTTCATCAGGATCGTAGTTAGGAAATATTTTATCAGAGTAAAATACCACCCTTTTCATAATATTAAACACATGGGATAAAACCCAAGTTTTAAGTACACACAGTGTCATAGGAATAAATCCTATTTTTATTTAATAAAACATCTATTTCTTTTTAGGTAACTTTATTGCCACTTTTCCAAGCCTTCAGTGCTGTCCGGCTGGCTTATATTTGGCTTTCACATTTTGTTACCTGAAACGCGTTTAAAAACATTTTGTCAGTGGGAAATACTGGTGAGTTAATCCCAGTTTAATTAAGTTTAAATAAAATCCATTGTACAGTATTGAGGGCGGTCTCGCAATTATATTTGTTTCCAAGTCATATCAATTACCACCCGCGGTACTGTCAGACCCGACTTGTGGAAATGTTACCCCTCCAGTAACAAATTTTTTATACAAAACCCCAACATACCGACGATAATTGTATCCTTACAAATACTCAATAACTGTTTAATATATAATTAATTAAGTGAGGTTTTATAAAAACAATTTACAAAAAGGAGATTACTCACATTGCTGTCTTATGTTATCCTTTAGGGTTTCCTGGTGACAATCTATAATTTACACAAATGCACACGTGTTAGTATAATAACCCATTTTAACATTAGTAATACTCTCCCCGAGACGGCATTCCAACGACTACGTCGGGCAGAACCACGATAGTCGTTACGGAACCCTAGATCAATCGGGCAGAGTATCTAATACGTATCCAAGGGTTATGATACTTACAACGGAGCAGAACTTCGTTATTTAGGGGGGTATTATGCCCGAGTACGGTGTGTACTACGTAGAAATTGAGAGAGAATTAGAAAGATTGAGCGACGAAAATGAACTGCAGAGCTCCAACTTTATAGGGCTGGTCGGCCAAGCCGTCGCGCCCCGCGACTAGGGGTCGTAGGCCCTAGCTGTGATGTGTCACCGGTATAGCTTCGCCACGTGGCGACTTCCGGAGGAGGGCGGGTGTCTAGCCTCGTCGCGGCCCGCGTCAACTAAAGGCAAGGGGCGTCGCGCCCCGCGACGACCCAATTATTTTTGTTTTTGTTTTATTTTTAATGTTAAATTATATTTTGGAGCTCGGTTTTCACATACGGGGTGTATTTAAGGACATATAGGGATATTCTAATATATTTTTACGGTGTCGAAAAATTTATGAGGGTGTCGGTTTTCTTTAGGGTTGTTACAAAGTTCAACTTGGCCATTTGGGTTTTGGCATTGGTTTTGATTTGGGTTTTTGGGTTTTGGTTTTAGTTTTGGTTTTTTTTTTTTTTTGGTTTTTGGGTTTTGGTTTTGGTTTTTTTGGTTTTTGGGTTTTTTTTTTTCCTTTTTTTCAATGAAAAGTTGCAGGTTTGTCTTTCGCAGCCGGCTTGGCCTTCGCAGCAGGCTTGGCGGTTTTGGCAGCTGGTTTTTTCTTCGGAGCAGAAGCTTTCTTCATTTTCTTGATCTTCTTAGCACCATAACGGGTACCGTACTTTCCAACGATGCCAGCCTTCTTTGTCCTCTTCGTCATTTTACAAGATCGGAAGACAAACAGCAGCAGGCAGCGGATTTGAGTTGCACTCTTTCTCTTCCTATTTCCTCTTTACAGGTCCGCTTATCACCACCATAAACCCCAAACACCAGCGGATTTGTAACTGATGCTTTCGCACAGATGAACGCGACGGGTGACGAATTTATTAGGGTTTTCAGCGGCGGAAACGGCAACAAGGAGTCTTCGTGGGCAAATTTTCCGTGGGCGAATTTTCCGTGGGTGAAGGTTTTGACGAAGAAGGATGGAATGGTTCGAACAAGTCCCTTGTGCTTCAATCTTCGTCCACTTTGAATGATGTTGATTTTGTTATTATGCCACCAAAAATAATTCTTTTTTGTCCTTCCCAAGATCTACACGTGATGATGATGATTGATGTTGACTTTTCTTGTTCACCTCCAAAGACAAATGTTGGCTGCTAGAAACAAAGGTATGAAACAAAGGTTCGTCAAACAAAGGTTCGTGGGAATCAAAAGGCTTCGTGGATCGAAGAAGGAATCTTCGTCGGTTGATTGATTTTTTTTTTTTGGATCGATTTTTCCGAAGTTTGATTTCGGAATGATTTGGAATTGAAAAAAAACGAAGTTTGAATGATCGATTGGATCTGGGTTGAGGGATTGCAGCGAAGATGTTGAGCGATTGGATGATTTTTTTTAGTTTGATTTTGTTGTCAGGTTCCTGAGGGTTTGAGATTGGATTTGGCTGGGATGAACAAACACACCAAGGATCAGAAACTCTGCTCTAATACCATGCTGTAAATGATAATCAGAGACAAAAGATAATCGAAAGGAACTGAATTTTATTGATTTATTTCTTTCATACAAAACATAAGAACAAGCCTTTATTTATAGGCTTTACAAGAATGAATAAAAAAGGAAAGACTTTGATAAATATGGAAATGATGTTGAGAAACCTATAATTTTTTCTAAATTATTTTTTCCTTTTCCAACAGAATCATCCGAATGCATAAAGGTGAACTTACAACCCCCCCCCCCCCCCAACCCCCCCCCCCCAATAGGATACTCAAGCAAGCCCACATCTAGGAGAATTCATTAAAAAGCAAAGCTACACGAGTGTTGAAGTTAGAATACAAACGATCTTCTGCCACTCGAATCAACCTCATTGACTTCTTCTTCTTTCTTGAAGTCACATAAGAAATCTCGGATCTCATGTACTGCATGAAAGAGAAACGCTAAGAAATCATTTCGATTAAAAAAATATACACACTCTTTGCATGTGTTATATCCACCCCTATATCTAAATATAACGTCAAATTAAAATTTTTATCGTATTCTTGTTTTTGTATTTGTTGCTTTTTTACTCTTTTAAGGATTAGTAAAATTTAAAATTAAATGGGTCAAAACACTATAGACTATTCAAACAATTTTAATTTAAAGATTTCAAATATCAAGATTATACCTTACAATTGTTATCAAAATATACAAAGACTACTAACACCATGTGTAGTGGTTTAGCCAAACAATGCTCTCATCATGGGGCATTATTCGACACGTGCCAGTCCAGTCAGCATGGGGCGTTATTGCAAAAGTGGTGTAGTGGGAATAATGCCCAAATAATGCCCCTTCCAATCATTAAACAAAAAAAAAAAAAACAAACTAGTTTCTCATTGGTGGGTCAAACCCAGTCAACCATTCCACAAACCATTTTAGGCGTTTTATATATAACGCTAAACCAATTTTTTCTCAAAAAAAACTGCCCAAAAACGCCCTATGTAATAGGGGGGGGGGGGGGGGGGCGTTTTTTTTGCAAATAATGCCCCACTACGGGTGGTCTAAATAAAAATAAACACACACTAAAATTTACATTAAAGATTGTGAAGCCCTAAACCGGGCACCTCAAAGTAGGGTCACATCATAGTATATTATTTCATAACAACTATTTTCTCTAAAACAGTACATGATTATCACATATTATTGCGTGTAGGGGTGTTCAAAACCGGATATCTGAAATTCAGATAACCGGCCATTTCGGATAGTGAATTTCATTATCCGAATACGTATCCGAAAATTCGGATATCCGAATTTTCGGATAATGAAACGAATATCCAAAACTCTAAAAAATAAGTTTCACGAGTTTCTTTTTATCTACGTATAAGTATAAATGTACTTTTTATTGAGATCGTGTTATAAGTAGTATGTATAGGTAACCGAAACACAGACATACATGTTACCAAACTGAGAAATATTCGGCTTATCGCCCCGCAACGCGGGTAGGGCATAAAACCACTATAATACAAACTAAATGGAACCATTGATCCAGTCAAATTACCCCATTGGTCCAGCCAAATTACGATTTTACCCCATTTAAATTTACAGTTGTGCCATTTGTTTTGTTTTTTTTCCTTCCAGCCAAATTATGATTTTGCCTTCAGGTTAAATTTATAGTTTCACCATCTTTTTTGTTTTTTTCTTGTAAAATTACAATTTCGCCCTCGGTTTAAAATTACAGTCATGCCATTGTTTTAGTTTTTTTTTTACAAAACTATGGTAGTGTTTTGTTTTAATTGGTTGAATCAGTGTATTTTTTATTCATGCCAGACAGTTGTCTGGCACATGCTCATTTTCCCTGAAAAGTTACAATTTTGCCCTCAGTTTAAAATTATAGTTTTTCCATCGTTTTAGTTTTTTTAGCAAAAGTATGGTAGTGTTTTGTTTTAATTGGTTAACTCGGTGTATTTTTTTATATTGTGTTATGAGTAGTATGTACAACTTGTACAGTACAAGTAACCGAAACAGTAACGTACATGTTACGAGAGATAAATATTTAACTTAGTGCCCCGTTCAGCCAATTACGAATTTACCCCGTTTAAATTTACAGTTTTTTCATTGTTCTTTTTTTTTGTTCTCCTAGCTAAATTACAATTTTGCTCTTAACTCAAATTTATTCTTTTTGCCTTTGTTTTTGTTTTCTTTTGTCCAGCCAAATTACGATTTTATCCACAGTGTAAAATTACAGACATGTCATCGTTTTAGTGTTTTTTTACAAAACTATGGTAGTGCTTTATTTTAGTTGGTTGGCTCGGTGTTCGTGCCAAGGACTGCCTGACACACATTCATTTGTCCTGAAAAATTACAATTTTGCCCCCATTTTAAAATTATAGTTTTCTCATCGTTTTAGTTTTTTAGCAAAAGTATGGTAGTTCTTTGTTTTAATTGATTGACTCGATGTCATTTTTTTAGATCGTGTTATGAGTAGTATGTACACGTAACCGAAATACAGACATACATGTTATAAGAGATAAATATTCGGCTTAGTGTCCGCAACGCAAAAACTAGTAGGCTAACAATTAAGAAATTTATTTTACTGATATTAAAAATAAAGTAAACTGCAATTTTACCCCTAGGGTTAGATGTGGTTGGCACTCTTACCCCCTAAAACGAAAATCTTGCTATCTTACCCCTCAACTATTGAAAAACTCTACACTATTACCCCCCGGTGTTAAAAAAACTTAACAATTCTATTAACCGGGATGTTAAATGACTATATCACCCTTTCTTATTACCCCCTATGCTTTGTTGTAAGAAAACGTATTACCCCCCGGTGTTAGGAAACCATTAATGTTTTTGACTATCGATAGTCAACATTATTAATTTGTTGACTAATCGAAGGTCAAAGCCTGCTTAATTAGAGATTTATACAGCAAGTTCGATTAAAAAATGCATACATACAGCAATTAATGCCTCTAAAACGAACCCAAACTACATACATGCTGCCAATGACCAAAATGCATACAACAAGTTCGATTAAAAATGCAAATGACATGCTGTAACACCTGTAACACCCCAACCCGGAAGGGCTGACGTGTCACAATAACAATATCATAAACAAAAGTAATAATTCCATTTATTTATTTATTGGACGAGGATACAACCATATAACAACTAAACTTAAGGTTTAATTATACAAGTGGAGACATTCAACTTCATTAACTAACATCTTCAGATTTATTCCTAGGCTTTATTCTTCTCTCTTTTCCCCGCCCAAAGTAACATGCGGACCTGTATATACAAAAAGTTTTACGGAATGAGCCGAATGCTCAGTACGGAATAATAGGCTCAAATAACAATTAACGCTTTATAGAAATGTTATCCGAATGGAACTTATTGCGAAAATAATATGATGCAAGAACATAATTTCATAATCATATCTTACGGATGTACCCATGAGCAAACTTAAAACGTGACAATACACAGGTAGCTACTCCTGCATAATTATCACATGAGATGGCGAGTTGGCATACCCGCTATCCACCTCCTTAACTTAAATCCTAGGATCGATCCATACACCTCCTAATAGCCTTATGTACCACACTTGTACTTAAGAGACACCGTGAACTGATCTCTCCGTCACGGATGGAGCACATGATGTTGATGCCGCAACAACATGCTCGTGGGACACTCCACGAGAAGCGATACTCAGGGTAACAGAGTACAAATAGTCTTATTTACATAACTTATCAAAATACTTTTCATAACAAAACGTAACTTATATTGGAACATGCGATAATGAGTACAACTTAACAGAAAACTATCGCATGACATAAAAGCTAAATTCAAAGTTTAGAATAGGAATTTCAACGGACTGTCAAATGAATCGATAATCAAAGACGTGAGGAGTGTACGAATTTAATGGTTTTATAACAATTTGAATATGAAGCAATAAGGAGTAAGGGTAAGGATCCGTACCTTAAAAATTCCAAAATGAAGCTACCTTGTGATAATATTTCAGATTTATACGGGCAGAGTTTAGACTACTGATTAAGCTTTTAACCTAAATTAAATAACATGCACACAAACTAGGTTAGTAACTTAATACAGCATTTACGATAACTCACGAGATTAAAATCCTCACAACGAATGACAAAGTGCGATACTTAAACATCCATCGGATTCACAATTAATGACAAAGTGAAATCACTTAAACATCTATCGGATTCACAACAAATGACAAAGTGTAAACACTTAAACATCCGTCGGAATCACAAGTAATGACAAAGTGAAATTACTTAAACATCTATCGGAATCACGACTAATGACAAAGCATAAACCCAATTTGAGCAGCACTTAAACATCCATTGGATTGATTTCAATTAATCGGACATTGAATCGTATCAGCGATTGAGTTAATACCCTGTTTTGCAGCACCCTGCTATACTTAATTAGTGTTTCGTGTGTGTTAATTTAAGTAAACAGACGATAACTCAAAGTATAATACGAATTCTTTCGTCGTTTCAGCGCCCAGATTCAAGTGCCAATGTCATCAATTTATACCTGAATTTTGTCTAGCCTTGCGCATCGTAGCACTATAACCCCTACGATGCGCAAGGGTCCCAAAAAGGCTATTTGCTTACCGCGTGTGTTTGGAGTGCAGGTGAGTCGACGTTTCGTTTAAATTCGATTTTTATAATAAGTTATATGGATAATCGTTGAGTAGGGAATACCCCCCCCCCCCTGAGTTTTAGGGGCCCTAATCCTGATTCTGAAAATTTTAGGGTTTGTGCAGAATCACTAGGGTGTCTTAATTAGGGTTTCCTATTGGTTAATTTATAAATAATAATAATAGTTTTGGTTGATATACAGAAAGATGGATCATAAGATAAATATATATATTATTATTATTCTTTTATTTCTAGAATAATGATTTTTAAATTTTGGGTTATTATAACTATTACCCCCTTAAAAGAAATTTCGTCCTCGAAAATTTTCAAATAAGAATATAACATATCGCATAAGTAATGGAACTTTCATAGCAAAGTTACTAATCTTATATAACAAGAATCTCCTAAACACACATGTGTATCTGAAATTCATAATTACGTTCATGATTGTCAATTACCTTACATACGTGCCCTAATGATCCTTCTATAACGCATCTTAATAAAATATCTTACCGTACGAAAAGTTAATGGAGACTTACAGATAATAGAGTGACTATTGGTACTGATATTTCCTACATAGATAATTATGCTTAATCATAACTAAGATATATTCACATAAGGCAAAGTATGAATAATCACAAACATAAACAAATGAACATAGATCAAAGAGCAAGGTTCACCGTTACCTTGACTAAAATTCTATTGCGAGAATAGATTAGGGTATAGAGAGCGAATTGATTCTTCATATTCCCATGTTGCTTCGTGTTCAGAGTGATTTTTCCAAAGGACTTTAACAAACGGAATTACTTTCCTATGCAAAACCCTTTCTTGTCGATCTAAGATGGCTTCTGGTTCCTCTTCGTAGGACAAATCCTCATGAATTGTAAGTAACGGATAACTAATGACATGGAGTGGATGATAATTATATCCTCTTAACGAGGAGACATGAAAAACGTTATGAACGTGAGAGAGTTGAGGCGGTAAAGCTAGTCGATACGATACTTCTCCAATTCTTTCAAGGATTTCAAACGGACCGATGAAACGGGGACTAAGCTTCCCTTTAATTCCAAATCTACGAACGCCACGCCAAGGTGATACCTTTAAGAATACGTGGTCACCAATTTTAAATTCGAGTGGTCGTCTATCTTGATCTGCATAGCTCTTTTGTCTGCTCTGAGCTTCTTTCAGTTTTTCTCGTGCCATAGTGACTTTTTCGTTTGTAATCTGAACTAGTTCTGGTCCTTCAATAAGCTTTTCTCCAACTTCATCCCAGTATATCGGTGCTCGACATTTCCGACCATACAAAAGCTCAAAAGGTGCCATGCCAATACTTGCTTGCCAACTATTGTTGTAAGCGAACTCAACAAGACATAGATATTCATCCCAGTTTCCAGACCATTCAAGTGCACATGCTCGGAGCATGTCTTCCAAGGTCTGAATCGTGCGTTCCGACTGCCCATCTGTTTGTGGATGGAAAGTCGTACTAAACTTCAGTCGTGTACCCCAAGCTGCCTGAAAACCTTTCCAAAATCGTGAGGTGAAACGTGGGTCTCTATCTGAAACAATGGAAGATGGTGTGCCATGGAGTCGAATAATTTCTTGAAGAAATATTTCGGATAACTTATTAACCGAAAATCCTTGCTGAATTGGTAGAAAATGTGCTGACTTTGACAATCTATTGACAACAACCCATACAACATCATTCTTCTTGAATGTCTTAGGCAAACCGGTAACAAAATCCATTGTGATCTCATCCCACTTCCATATGGGAATATCCAATGGCTGCAACAGACCGCTTGCTCGTTTGTGTTCAATTTTCACTTGTTGGCAAGTGAGGCATTTACTTACGTATCGAGCAACGTCTTTCTTCATGCCATTCCACCAGAAGTTCTATCTTAAGTCTCGATACATCTTGGTAGATCCTGGGTGAATTGAAAATGGTGAGCTGTGAGCTTCGGCTAACAATGACTCACGAAGGCTAGAGTCATCGGGTACACAAAGTCTCTTACCGCACCAAATCACCCCTTGATGGTCTATACTAAATTCAGATTGCTTACCCACCTCGAGATTTTGCACAATTGCCCAAAGTTCTCCATCTTGCTTTTGTGCATCTTTGATCCGTGATATGAGGTCGGGTTCAATCTGCATTCTAGCTAGATATCCATCAGATTTACTAACCTGAAGCCAAATGTTCATTCTTTCGAGATCCCTCCTAATACGAGGCTGAATTTGTAAGCAAGATATAGTCTCGGAATTCTTTCGACTCAACGCGTCAGCTACAACATTGGCTTTGCCTGGATGGTATTGAATATTTGCGTCGTAATCTTTTAAAAGTTCTAACCACCTTCTTTGCCTCATATTTAGCTCCTTCTGCGTAAATATATACTTGAGGCTCTTGTGGTCGGTAAAGATGTCACAACTCTCACCATACAGATAGTGTCGCCAAATTTTAAGTGCAAAGACGACTGCGGCTAGTTCTAAATCATGTGTAGGGTAGTTAACTTCATAAGGCTTCAACTGACGGGAGGCATAAGCGATAACCTTCCCATGTTGCATTAGCACACAACCTAATCCTTTCTTTGAGGCATCACTATAGACTTGGTAACCTCCTGATCCAGAAGGTAGAGCGAGTATCGGAGAGGATACGAGTCGTTTCTTCAATTCTTCAAAGCTTTTCTCTTGTTCCTCATTCCATGAGTATTTCACCCCTTTCCTTAGGAGTTTTGTTAGTGGTAAAGCAATTACCGAGAATCTTTCAACAAATCTTCGGTAATAGCCAGCAAGACCCAAGAAACTTCGTATTTCGGTAACAGAAGTGGGTCTTGGCCATTTTGTAATAGCTTCAACCTTTGTTGGGTCTATCATAATTCCCTCTGCTGATATGACATGACCTAGAAATGCCACTTGGCTAAGCCAAAAGTCACATTTGGAAAACTTAGCGTACAACTTCTCATGTCGCAAGGTTCCAAGTACTGCATGTAGATGTGCTTCATGCTCTTCACGACTCTTGGAATACACTAGAATGTCATCGATAAAGACAATAACGAATTTGTCTAGGAATTTGTGAAATACGCGATTCATCAAATCCATGAAGACTGCGGGTGCATTAGTTAGCCCAAAGGGCATAACCAAAAATTCGTAATGACCATAACGAGTACGAAAGGCGGTCTTGGGAACATCATCATTCTTGACCTTTAGCTGATGGTACCCGGACCTCAGGTCGATTTTTGAGAAGAACTGAGCCCCCTGAAGTTGATCAAAGAGATCATCAATGCGAGGCAGAGGATACTGATTACGAATAGTAATATTGTTCAACTCTCGGTAGTCAATACATAAACGCATACTACCATCTTTCTTCTTCACAAATAAGACCGGAGCACCCCAAGGTGAAACACTGGATCTTATGAATCCCAGATCTAACAATTCTTGCAATTGTTCCTTCAACTCCTTCAGTTCCATCGGGGCCATACGGTATGGAGCTTTAGAAATAGGTTCGGCACCAGGGATCAAGTCGATGGTGAATTCTACCTGACGGTCGGGTGGTAATCCCGGGAGTTCATCCGGAAACACATCAGGATATTCATGAACAACGGAATGGCTATCGATACTCTTAACACTAGCAGAAGTATCCTTAATCGATGCTAGGAATCCAGCACAGCCGTTTGATATGAATTTTCGAGCTTTGAGCGCAGAGATAATTTTAAGAGATTTATGAGCTTGAGTTCCCTGATATATAATATCAGGATGATGAAGATCACCGAAAATAACACGGCGAGAATGACAATCTATAGTTACGCGATGTCGAGACAACCAATATATTCCTAGAATAACATCAAAGTCACACATATGTATTGGAAATAGGTCTGCCTTACACACAATAGATTCAATACGGTTCGGACAATCTTTATATACGTAAGTGATTACGGATGAATTTTCCATGGGAGTGGAAATGGTTAAGGTATGATTTAAGAGAGTTGGTCTTATCGGAAGGTACTTAGTAAACGAATGGGATACTAAAGAATGAGTCGCTCCTGTATCGAATAACACATAGATACTATGTTTACCAAGCTGAAGGGTTCCTGACACAGTACCTGGGGCCTTAGCAGCATCAGTAGCAGAAAGTGCGAAAACTCTTCCTCCGACATTGGGTGGTGCAACGTTTGGTCGGTTATTCTTCTTAGTGTCTTTCTTTGTACACTCCTTGATCATGTGTCCAGTTTGGCCACATCTAAAGCATGCTCCTGTACTTCGGTGACATACGCCCTGATGTCGCTTACCACAAGTATTACATAGAGGATATGTAATCTGATTCGGGTTTACATGTTGATTCAGTGGTTGAGCTCTAATAGGTTCTGCATACAACTGAATCTGGTTTTGAGTAGGCCTCGGGTTTTGTGTTCTAGGTTGCCATGGACGTGCCTGATTTCCAGAGTTTTGATTTCCTTGCACTTTGTGGTCTTGATGTTGTGGCGTAGTAGATGATTGGCCGATTGCCTGCTTAAATTGTCCATCTCTGTTTCTCTTCTTATTATCCTCAGTTCGAGATAAAAATCCTTTTCTCTCGAACTCAAAAGTTTTGATTGCATCAGCAACTTCGGTGATATCCTTAAATTTCATGTACATGATCGACTTCCGAATTCGATCATTGACTGCCCACTTGCATTTTTCTGCCTGGACTTCTGCTGATCCTGCAACGTCTCCTACAATACTAGCCAACCTTGAAAATCGAGTAATGAACTCAGAGGCTGGTTCATCACTCCCCTGTCGAATCACTGCATATTCCCTGATATAAGCTTCTTTATCAGCGGTAGAAAAATACTTGTCATAAAAGATGGTACGAAAGTCGACCCACGAAAGATTAGTGTCAAAATCATCCCCTCCTTTGACATGCTTATATCCTTCCCACCAAGTTTGTGCGTCATCTTCAAATTTGTAGGTAGCTAATCTAACTTTGTATTGCTCCGGAACTCCAAGAACTCCGAAGATCTTTTCAACATGAGCTATCCAGTTCCTTGCTTCGACTGGATTATTAGCGTGACTAAAGGATTTCGGCTTTTGTTTTTGGAATTTAGCGATCCATATGTCTATACTATATGGATTCGTAGGTAGTATGGTTCGTGGTATTCTCACGAATTTCTTCACCAGAGATTGGATTCGTGTTATTACGTTCTGGATGACGAGTTTGTTGAATAACGGCCTCAGCTGTTTGAGCAACAAGGTTTGGAAGCAACCCGGCAACAGCCTGGTTGATAGCATTAATTACGTTTGGATCAACTGGAGTCTCATTCGAAGAAGTGTTGTTACGCACATGGTTAGTACGAGTACTCCTACGTAGCGGACGACGAGGAGGCATCTATAAGAATAGACATAGGTATTAAACCAAATAAGAGACCAAGTTGAATCCTATCATAGACATCTACCCATTCCTCACAGGTTTTACTTACTATCTTCAAGTTTTCTACAGGAAAGAACCTTTGCTCTGATACCATAGCTGTAACACCCCAACCCGGAAGGGCTGACGTGTCACAATAACAGTATCATAAACAAAAGTAATAATTCCATTTATTTATTTATTGGACGAGGATACAACCATATAACAACTAAACTTAAGGTTTAATTATACAAGTGGAGACATTCAACTTCATTAACTAACATCTTCAGATTTATTCCTAGGCTTTATTCTTCTCTCTTTTCCCCGCCCAAAGTAACATGCGGACCTGTATATACAAAAAGTTTTACGGAATGAGCCGAATGCTCAGTACGGAATAATAGGCTCAAATAACAATTAACGCTTTATAGAAATGTTATCCGAATGGAACTTATTGCGAAAATAATATGATGCAAGAACATAATTTCATAATCATATCTTACGGATGTACCCATGAGCAAACTTAAAACGTGACAATACACAGGTAGCTACTCCTGCATAATTATCACATGAGATGGCGAGTTGGCATACCCGCTATCCACCTCCTTAACTTAAATCCTAGGATCGATCCATACGCCTCCTAATAGCCTTATGTACCACACTTGTACTTAAGAGACACCGTGAACTGATCTCTCCGTCACGGATGGAGCACATGATGTTGATGCCGCAACAACATGCTCGTGGGACACTCCACAAGAAGCGATACTCAGGGTAACAGAGTACAAATAGTCTTATTTACATAACTTATCAAAATACTTTTCATAACAAAACGTAACTTATATTGGAACATGCGATAATGAGTACAACTTAACAGAAAACTATCGCATGACATAAAAGCTAAATTCAAAGTTTAGAATAGGAATTTCAACGGACTGTCAAATGAATCGATAATCAAAGACGTGAGGAGTGTACGAATTTAATGGTTTTATAACAATTTGAATATGAAGCAATAAGGAGTAAGGGTAAGGATCCGTACCTTAAAAATTCCAAAATGAAGCTACCTTGTGATAATATTTCAGATTTATACGGGCAGAGTTTAGACTACTGATTAAGATTTTAACCTAAATTAAATAACATGCACACAAACTAGGTTAGTAACTTAATACAGCATTTACGATAACTCACGAGATTAAAATCCTCACAACGAATGACAAAGTGCGATACTTAAACATCCATCGGATTCACAATTAATGACAAAGTGAAATCACTTAAACATCTATCGGATTCACAACGAATGACAAAGTGTAAACACTTAAACATCCGTCGGAATCACAAGTAATGACAAAGTGAAATTACTTAAACATCTATCGGAATCACGACTAATGACAAAGCATAAACCCAATTTGAGCAGCACTTAAACATCCATTGGATTGATTTCAATCAATCGGACATTGAATCGTATCAGCGATTGAGTTAATACCCTGTTTTGCAGCACCCTGCTATACTTAATTAGTGTTTCGTGTGTGTTAATTTAAGTAAACAGACGATAACTCGAAGTATAATACGAATTCTTTCGTCGTTTCAGCACCCAGATTCAAGTGCCAATGTCATCTATTTATACCTGAATTTTGTCTAGCCTTGCGCATCGTAGCACTATAACCCCTACGATGCGCAAGGGTCCCAAAAAGGCTATTTGCTTGCCGCGTGTGTTTGGAGTGCAGGTGAGTCGACGTTTCGTTTAAATTCGATTTTTATAATAAGTTATATGGATAATCGTTGAGTAGGGAATACCCCCCCTGAGTTTTAGGGGCCCTAATCCTGATTCTGAAAATTCTGAAAATTTTAGGGTTTGTGCAGAATCACTAGGGTGTCTTAATTAGGGTTTCCTATTGGTTAATTTATAAATAATAATAATAGTTTTGGTTGATATACAGAAAGATGGATCATAAGATAAATATATATATTATTATTATTCTTTTATTTCTAGAATAATGATTTTTAAATTTTGGGTTATTATAACAGCCTTATTATTATTTAACGAATTTCGTATAATTTACGAAGATAAACGGGTAATTAGAATTTCAAATACATTGAAATTACGGGTTTCATTAAACTTTCTTACAGAATTAAAACTATACAACATAACATGTGTGAGTTCGTCATTTAACATAACAACGATACAAAGTGCGGAAGCTTATTTCTTGATCGTGTTGGGTTCTTTGTTGTGCTTGATCGTCCTTCGGTGCCAAAATTATACCTGAAACTCATAAAACAAGAGTTGGATTAGTCATACGTAACTTAAAACGTATTTAAACGAGTCCGGGAAGCGAAACTGATTAAAATAAATTTTTTTCGCTAAAACAGTGCCCTTTCGCACCACGCGAAGGCACCCAGTTGCTCCCTCGCGCCACGCGAGGGAGACCGTTTTCCAGCAGCTCTGGAGCTGGGTCCTGCATTTTTCAGCAATACTAGTTTTTACGGAAACGGCCATAACTTCTTCGTTATTGATCCGTTTTAAGCGATTCTTTTTCCTACGCGTCTGTAATTTAATTCTCCATCATACGGAGTTAAAATCCAACATCCAACATAACAAATTTTGAGCTTAATAAGGTCACTATCAAGAATAGGTATCCTTTACCCAGGATCGACGATCTGTTCGATCAATTGCAAGGAGCAAGCTACTTTTCTAAGATCGACTTGAGGTCAGGCTATCATCAGTTGAAGGTCAAAGATGAAGATGTACACAAGACAGCGTTTAGGACTCGTTATGGTCATTACGAGTTCCTAGTGATGCCTTTCGGGCTCACTAACGCACCAGCCGCATTCATGGATCTCATGAATCGCGTCTGCAAGCCTTATCTAGATAAATTCGTCATCGTCTTCATTGACGACATCCTTATCTACTCAAAGAGCCAAGCTGACCACGAGAAACACCTTCGTTGTATTCTCAAACTTCTACACCAAGAGAAACTCTACGCCAAATTTTCGAAGTGCGAATTTTGGCTTCGAGAAGTCCAATTCCTTGGACATGTGGTAAGTGAGCGTGGTATCCAAGTGGATCCCGCTAAGGTGGAAGCCGTTATGAATTGGCAAGAGCCGAAGACGCCTACTGAAATTCGTAGTTTTCTGTGTTTAGCAGGATATTATAGGCGTTTTATCGAAAACTTTTCAAGGATTGCTGCGCCCCTAACTTCGTTGACACGAAAGAAGGTTAAGTTTGATTGGGGCCCTAAGCAGCAGGAATCCTTTGACATCCTGAAGAAAAAGTTGAGCAATGCACCGGTGTTAACATTGCCCGATGGTATAGAATAATTTGTGGTGTATTGTGATGCATCACACACTGGTATGGGCTGTGTACTCATGCAGAAAGGCAAGGTTATTGCCTACGCTTCACGACAACTAAAGGTGCACGAAAAGAACTACACCACCCACGACTTGGAGCTGGGTGCCGTTGTATTTGCATTAAAACTTTGGAGACATTACTTATATGGAACCAAGTGTGTGATCTATTCGGATCACAAGAGCCTTCAACATTTGTTCAATCAGAAGGACTTGAACATGCGACAAAGACGATGGATGGAAACTCTAAATGATTATGATTGTGAGATAAAATACCATCCAGGCAAAGCAAATGTAGTTGCTGATGCCTTAAGCAGAAAAGAAAGAGTAAAGCCAATAAGAATCAATGCCAAGCGCATCGAAATCAGGAATAGTTTGAACGAAAGGGTGTTAGCTGCACAGAAGGAAGCTGTGTTGGAAGCTAACTACCCTGAAGAAAAGTTAGGAGTAACTAAGGAGCAGTTATCCTATGACAAAGACGGAATGCTTAGATTGAATGGACGAATATGGGTTCCAGTTTATGGAGGACTTCGAGATGTCATTCTCCAGGAAGCCCACAGTTCCAAATATTCCGTTCATCCTGGAGCTGATAAGATGTACCAGGATCTAAAGGCCAACTACTGGTGGATTGGTTTGAAAAAGTCTGTAGCTGCTTATGTAGCTAAGTGTTTGACTTGTGCGCAAGTCAAAGCTGAGCATCAGAAACCGTCAGGCTTGTTACAACAACCTAAAATTCCCACATGGAAGTGGGAGATGGTGACGATGGATTTCATCACCAAGTTGCCAAAAACGAGAAAGGGAAATGATACTATATGGGTCATAGTAGATAGACTGACGAAGTCAGCACATTTTCTACCCATCAAGGAGACTTATAGCTCCGATATGTTAGCCCAGTTATACGTTGATAAGATTGTGGCTTTGCATGGAATACCTGTGTCTATTATCTCTGATAGAGATACTAGATACACGTCACATTTTTGGAAAAGTTTCCAACAATCGTTGGGCACTCGTTTAAATTTTAGTACGGCTTATCATCCTCAGACTGACGGTCAGAGTGAGCGTACTATTCAAACATTGGAAGATATGCTACGTGCATGTGCGACCGATTTGGGTGGTAATTGGGATAAGAACCTACCATTAATCGAATTCTCCTACAACAATAGCTACCACACCAGCATAAAAGCTGCGCCTTTTGAGGCCTTATACGGTAGAAAGTGTAGATCGCCTATTTGTTGGGCGGAAGTTGGAGATGTCCAACTATCAGGACCAGAAATTGTTTTTGAGACGACGGACAAGATTGTCAAGATTCGCGATCGTTTGAAAGTTGCCAGGGATAGGCAGAAAAGTTATGCGGATCCACAGCGTAAAGATTTTCACTTCGAAGTAGGTGATAAAGTGTTGCTTAAGGTATCACCCTGGAAGGGGGTGATGCGATTTGGTAAGAAAGGCAAGCTAAGCCCGAGATACATAGGACCTTTCGAGGTTATCGAACGTGTCGGGTCAGTTGCTTATAAGTTAAACTTGCCTGAAGAACTTAGTGCTATCCATAATGTGTTCCACATCTGTAATTTGAAGAAGTGTTTCGCTGATGAATCACTAGTTATACCGTATACGGATGTACATATAGATGAAAGCTTGAAATTTGTGGAAAAGCCGTTGTCGATTGAAGACCGAAAGGTAAAGAAGCTTCGAAGGAAGCACATACCTATTGTTAAGGTCAAATGGGATGCCCGTAGAGGTACCGAATACACATGGGAGGTAGAATCCACGATGAAAGAAAAATACCCTCATTTGTTTCAGTAAATCTCGGGGTCGAGATTTCTTTTAAGGGGGTGAGGATGTAACACCTCGAAAATTTACGTCCAATAATGTATTGACACGTGTCATGGACTTTGAATATGTGAAAACATACTTTAGAGGGACTAAAGTTGACAAACAGTGAAACTATGTGAATACAAGGGTCCAAAGTGTCAACAATGGATAAATAGGCTCTACAATAACCCTACATGGTGTTTATAATCTGAAACGGATAAATCATGGATCATACAGAGCGAAAAATGAAAGAAAGTGAGGAATTACAAACTACAGGGGCTAAACGTGTCAACATGTTGAAAGTATACCTCTGAGTGACCTTTTGGCAAACCCAAAGCTTTGTAATGATAAAATATACTCACTAGAATATGTGATAAAAATTTCATCAAGTTTCGTTATCGTATGAGAAAGTTATGATCAAAACCGTACACGAAGGGTTAAATACGTTAACGTTGATTTCGTGACTTTTCGGGTAAGCACAAAGTTGTTCAAGGACTTTACCATGTTTATAAATATCCCAAGGCCCTTAAAAATCAGAATTTAGGGTCTAATGTGCAAGATAAATAAGTAAAAACACGTTACAAAAGGACAAGGACTGAATTGCAAATCAATGAAAACTTGGAAACCTGGTCGCCACACCCTCGCGCCATGCGAGAGGGGTCTCGCGCCACGCGAGCACCCTGCCAGCGCAGAATATATGCGCAGCTGCCAGTTATGTCTATTTTGCGAGTTGTACACAGCTGTTGTCGACTTAGGGAGCTCACCAATCGAATTTCATGCAAGGAGGGACACTTGTACTCTTCCTACAACACTTACAAACATCTGTAACATCCTCAAATCAGATCAAATGTGTGATAAAAGGGACTTGTAGTAACAAACCTTCAAACACTTGCAACTTCAAAATTCACAAGAACTTTTCTGGAGCTTTCTGGTCGACAAGGCTGCTTCCTAGTGATCTCTAAGCTTGTTTAGGACCATTGTAAGTGTTCATATCATTCTCTAATTCGTTCTAGCTTAGTGTATTAACCGAAAGTCAAACTATCGTAAATTAAACTTGACTTTGAGTTTAAACGAGATTGGCTCTGTCATTTCTCAAATTGAAAGTACCCACATGTTGGTATTTATGAGTGTAACAAACCCCAAAAAGGGTATTTTCAGATTCACACTCTAAGCATGTTAATTGTCGAGTCAAAGCTTTTCTTAAAAAGTCAACAGAATGTGTTTTTGCAAATTTTGGCATGATTAACAATGTAGGCTACATGCAACCTGTTTGATCATCAAAATAACTTTATAATTAATGTAAGAACATGTTTTAACATAATCAATTCGACAATTTTTAGTTTAAACTCGAATCGGAACCGAAAGTCACATAAATTGACTTTTTCTTTGACTATCAGTTCTGATCCGTACATGCATGTTTGAGATCTGAATTAGAGCTTATTTTGGACCAACTTTCATACAAGTTTAACTCTCTGAGATTTTACAACTTGGTTCAACACTTATCCGCTTCATATGCATGTTACCGGTTTATGCTTAAATATGACTATTTTGCCCTTTTGACTATAAAACGCGATTTTTGAAAAAGTGAAAGAGTAGAAACATTTGTTACTAATTTATAAACTTGCACCGAAAATTTGATATCAGTTTGAGGTCCAGAATAAGAGTTATGCTCATTATCGTAATTTGCAAGCTTTATGTTACATAAACGGCATAATTAGCGTAAAACCTATTTTAACCCACTTTTTGATACCAAACTTTTTACCCACTGACATAATATAATATTTTGGGATTTTTAAAGATTTTTATTTAATTTTTGGCTGATCATATCATAGGTCTTTAAGTGTAATTCGGTAAATACCGATTTTGCCCTTTTAAGCCATAAAATGAGTTTTATAAATCCTTTTGACCTCAAACCTTTTTCTACTGATTTTATTTGTTAAATAAATTATTTTGAGCATTCTGGAAATATAAAAATATCAGCTTTCTTTTAAAAACCCGGAAACGGCTCTAAACCGTCTTTTTAAGCGTTTTTAACGCCTAGTATGTACTATAACCATATTAAACATATAAGGTTGATACCTACTGATGTTTTTAGCATATTTTTATAAAATAACAGTAAGTACAAGTTTATAAACTCAGGTTTCCAATTTTGACATTTTTAGCCCTTGTGAAATTACCAAAATACCCCTAAGGTGCATAGTTTGGTTTTAAATGATGATTTTCACCTATGGGTCATACCCTACTGTTATAATATGTTAAATTAAGTATATTTACTGTATAAATCAGACCTGTAACTCAGATTTACAAATAAACTCTTTTATAATCTTTTAAATGACCAAAATGCCCTTATAAGGCATAAATTGTGTTTAAATCCGTTTTGGGCATAATAGAAAATAACTTACTGATATTATAACATATTTAGAGCATATTATCTCAGGGAGCTTGCATATGACTCTTACGGTTACCCGTAACGCTCTTTTCGCGTTCGGTTCGGTTTATGTAACTAGTTTGCATAAATTGACCGAGACGGGTCAAACATTATCATTTTTGTCTCAAAATCCAGAATGTATTTAGTATACCCATAATATACAAGTATTCAAACTTGTCGGGTCTAAATCACATTCTATCCGGTCTTCGCTTAAATGTGCGTTTGAACCGTTTCGTCCTTAAAGCTAACCGGTCTAAGCTTAAGCTTAAATAAAGACCCGTTAGAAATCTAATAGGTTATATTAAACCTTCGTTCCAGATTAGGAGCACCAGTAAAAGCTACCTGCCTTTTTGCTTGTTGTGATATATACTTACCAAGGTAAATACTTTTAACTTATTTTCCCTATACAGGCTTGGGTTACAGTATATAATATACCGCTTGATCGAGCATCAAATTCTTACATCGTTTGGGTGCTTAATTGAATAATTTGATCGGCTCGTTTAAACAGTTTTGTTCACTTAAAGCCTTTGGGGGGTTAATGACCATGTCCCGGATATCCTCGGCATCATCTTACGAGATGGCCACGACCTGAGCACGGGGTGTAGGCGTACACCTGTCAGTGTATAACTCTAATGTGGAGGGTCTATTGATCTTTAACCCAGACAAGATCCGGGCTACTGAACGCACAAGTAACATGTAATTCGTTCACAAGATTATTATAATAAATAATTATCCCAAGTTATACAATGTTTTGTGCCACGTGCATTTAAATAAATTTTCAACTCTTTTCAAAATGAGTCAGTTAAATTGTATTTACCAGTGTAAACTGACGTATTTTCCCAAAAGATTAAGTGCAGGTACTACACGTAATAGCCTGGCTGTCTTCTAGAGCGTCCACAATAAGTCTCGCAAGCTTGGACGACATTAAGCTGTTGAACAATATCTTATTTTATTTTTGATCCGCCTGTGGATCCATTTCGACTATTAGTGATATTTAATATTACACTTTATTGAAGTTGAAATGAATCTATCTTTGCTTCCGCTGTGCATTTATATATTGTGTTGTTTGTCTATGATGATACCAACTACGTCACGATACTCCCCACCGGGCCCACCGGTGACACGTGGAAAATAGGGGTGTGACATGTAAGCATTGGATTCCCGATCCTCCCTGCAACCAAACTTCCATACGATTCTAACACAGTCACCAACAAAGACATATGACTTTTTGCAACTTCTTCTGAATAGTTTTGATCGTTCTCAAGATTTAAAGCAATATTGCATTGAAGAACTTTGCCACTCTTTGTTGTTGAGAAATTTGGATCAAATGATGGAAATGAAGTAAATCCTGTTTTGCTGTTTGATCCCTGAGATGAACTTTCCGAAGAATTTTTCGCATTAAACGCAGTTTCAACTTTTGGAGAAAGATTTGTTTTGTCACTAACACCACCTTTGTAATACAACCCAATGTCTTGTTCTCCATCATAGTTCTTCATTCTTGCTATCTTTCTTTGTTCCATCTCTTGAGCTTCCAGTTGTTTAATAAACTCACTCAATGTTAGCTTGTCAAAATCTGGTTTATTTTTCAACATCATAAGATACGTGCCCCAAGTATCGTGTGGCAACGCATCAGCCAACTTTTCAATTAGTTCATCATTATCTTTTCTGATGTTTAATCTGTTCATATTCTTCAACAAATTACAATATCTTTCAATGATCTGTTTTGTATTTTCAGTTCTCAATCCACGGAAAAGATCAAATTCTTTCTTCATAAGTGACTTTTTGTTCTTGAGCATTTCATCACTACCAAGAAACTTTGCTTCTAATTCTGTCCAAATTGAATGTGCACTTCCGTTGTGTTGAAGAAGAATCAAGATGTCTTCTTTAATGGCTTGCTGCAAAAGACTAACCATCATTTTTTCATCTTTGTATTTCTTTTTCTCATCAGCACTCAGCTCTCTGATTGGAAGTTTCACTCTATTATCTCCGATTGGTCTACTATATTGAACCTCAGTATGTTCCCAAGCATCTAAGTGATATGCTTGAACCCAGTTTTCAAAACGTTTAGCCCATCCACTATATTCCTCGATACTCATGAGCTTAGGCGGTTTCTGTGTTGTTCCCGTCTCATTTTCAAGTAATGTACTCTGAGTAATTGTCATTGGACTAGCAAAAGCATTATAAAACTCGTTATCCATGATTCGATTTTCAATGATTCACAAACAGTCAGTTTCAAGCGAAATATCCCCTTCACACGAAATTACCTCTTAAACGAAATTACTATGAAATTTCACACGAAATTAACTCTCACATGAAATTACCCCTTGGAGCGAAATTAGCTTCAAACGAAATTAGAGATTTCGTTCGAACCGTTCAAACGAAATATAATTTCGTGCGGAATTAACTTGGTTTCAAACGAAATCAGGTCAACTAGAAACGAAATCTAATTTGGTATGAGATTTTCACACGAAATAGCAAATTCAAATGAAATCAAAACTAATTCCGTGTGAAATTACAGCAATTGTTCGAACGAAATAATATCAACTTTCAAGCGAAATTAAACTTTCCAACTGTTTTAAGCCGAATTACTGTCTGAAACTTTCAAGGGTTTGTTAAAACACTGTTACGCAGATAATATTTGAAAATCAAGCCATTTTAACCGTGAAATCAAGTTTAATTGTGAAAAGAAGGTGTAGAAAACAGAAATTTCAGCTGAAATGGTAAGAACTCTTCCTCCTGAGCTCTGATACCACTTGTAGGATCATTTTCAGACCCAAATGAGTCGATCAGAAGAGGTCTTCACCAATACAAAAGGCGGAAACAGATGTATCGGTGTTATTTCAGCTGAAATGCACGAGAAATCACTTTAAACTGTCTTTTGATTGATATCAGATCAATTACAATGCTGTAGACACTTCGGCAGAGCTTCGCTACCGGAACTAATTTCGTTACAAATGAATAGGCACAATAGGTATTTATAGGTGAGGTGATTTCGCTTGAAACAGCCCTAGCGAAATCTGATTTCGCATGGAATCACTTCAAACGAAATCAACACATGATTTCAAGCGAAATTACTCACTTGATTTCATATGAAATGACCAATGTGTCATTTCATGCAAAATTACCTATAAACACATATTTCCTCGTTTTTCGTGCCTCGATCTAAACAATATAATACAAGACTCGATACAAGACGAAGTCAACAGACGTATGCACCAACAGGGGGTTAATGACCATGTCCTGGATATCCTCGGCTCATTCATTGAAATTGCCACAACTAAAGCACGGGGTGTAGGCATACACCTGCCAGTGCGTATGTAAAAATAATATACTCGCATGTTCGAGAATAACTCGCCGCGGGATATATTATGTGGTGTGTCTATTAATCTTTAACCCGGTATTCAGCCCGGGCTACTGAACGTATAACAAACATGTAATTCTTTTACAAGTTTATATTTAAATAATTATCCCAAGTTATAAAAGATATTTTGTGCCTTGTGCATTCAAACCATTTTTCTTAAACATTTTCAAATGAGTCGGTTAATTGTATTTACCAGTGTAAACTGACGTATTTTTCCAAAAAGGCTAAGTGCAGGTACTAAACGGAATAGGCTGGCTACTCCTAGCATCAATAAAGAGTCTTGCAAGCTTAGATGTTATAAATCTGTTGAACAATGTTCCTTTTAACTTTGACCCGCATGTGGATCCTTTACAACCGTTTATGTAATAAATGATATTACTTTCATTCGGTTTGTAATGTTTTTATCTTTCGACTTCCGCTGTGTATTAAACTGTGATAAATTGTCTATGATGATATCAACTACGTCACGATACTCCCCACCGGGCCCACCGTAATACGTGGAAATATCAGGGTGTGACAGGTTGGTATCAGAGACAACGTTGAGTGAATTAAACACTAGCCTCTTGTGTTTAATCTCAATGACATAGTTTGCACATTCCTCGACTTTCGAGTCTAGACAAAGAACTTAGGACTAATTCTGACTTATTTTGTTTTGTCCTTTATTGTTTCTTTTGTTTGTTTTGACATGACCTACAAAAATGCCGCCAAGATTCCGAGGAAGAGGCAAGGGGCCATTCATCGCCCCCAACGATCACGAGGCCGGACCTTCCCACCGGCGAACCCCATCTGCTACCATGAGTACCAGTCCTCAAGAAGACTGGAGGACCTCTTTAGAACCCGCGAGGCATTCAGTCTCAGTGAGCTCCTCACCTTCCTACCTGAACTCTTTCGGGCCTCAATCGGAGAACGAGCCCCACAACTCACATCACTCTTTCATACCCCTTCAACGCCCCAACTCACACCATTCCTTCAATGAACCAACACCCTACTTTCAAAGCCGGTTCAACCCAGCAAACCAAATTGATGAGCCAACGGGTTATAACCCATTGGGACCGGAGGACCACTTCTCCATGGACATGGAAGAGGATCCGGAACCTGCCCAGCCGCCATCTGGAACACCTACTCACCCCATCAAGAATTTCGGATGGGTCGTCATATCATGGATCACCTTATCGTGGTCCAGACAGTTATGAGGCAAGGTTTGCCCAATACGACTGGCTGTTTACTCCCAGTTACCACTCACAGCCGCAGCAGCAGCAACAGCAGCAGGATCCCTCGGAGGATTCGCGTTTTGTAGCGGTTACTCCACCGCCACCACCACCGCTTGAGCAGCAGCTGCCTCCGGAGCCACCGAGGCGGAGAAGAACAACCGCACGGATGTCCGTGCAAGGGGGAATCCGTATCAGCACCCCTCAGCATTCAAGTGGCAGTCATTACCCGCCACTATATGAAGACCCACAGATGGGTGGGCCTTCGAACCCTGTTTCTGAGGTGGAGTATGCGCCAGTCGCACCGCCACCAGTGGGTTATGATAACCCAATTCCTACATACGCCGGTACAGCGGCATACAACCCCTTTGAGCAGCCTACCTACCCGGGGTATAACTACTACAATGCCCCCAATGTTGACCCATACCTTGTAGCAGCCAACTACAATGCCCATCATCCTGAAGGGCCTTACGCATCCTCCTACCAAACCGGGTGCCCACCTTATGTGTATCAACACCCACCACCTCCTCAACCTCCGCATCAGCAGCCGCCACAGCCGCCGTTGATTCAGCCCCAGCAGCAACAGGAGATTCTACAGAGGTTGAGCCAGGTGGAACGGGAGGTTCAAGAGGAACGTAGGAACCACCGGGGATTTCTCAAAGGTCTGGCGAGCTTAATCAAGGGAAAGAGCAAAAGGGATCATTAAATTCCTTATTTGTTTATTTTGTATTTCTTTAATTTTCAATTAAGTCCCTGCGTGGACATCTATTTCTGTATCCAGTCCCTGCGAGGACTTGTAATTTCAGTATTAGCCCCTGCGTGGGCAAGTTATTTCTGTTAAAGTCCCGTTTAGGGCAAATATGTACTCTTTTTAATTTTAGTGGAGTGTTGAATTTTCAATTTTTGTCATTATATGCATAAATATAATATATGAAATAAATAAATCAAAAATCTCATTCCTTTTAAAATAATCTACCTACTAAATATTAAATAAGAATCTTAAAAGGTATAACCTAGCCCGCATGTCATTATAGACCTGGCCATAATGGTAAAGCCTGTTTAAAAAGAGATTCAAAACCTTGTTAACATCTGAAAACATGTTAACACTCCTGGCAGATGTGATTCGTTAAATCACACATGTCATTCTTATATTGGATTCTTCCAACTCCTTCTTTATTATTTAAACATCCACTTGTGATGTAGGGCCTACGAGCCATAATCATTGTCATGTAAGACAGAAGACAGATTGTAGTCTACGACTCCCTGTCAATAAAAGGTAATGAACTACGTTCAAACCTTAATACCTCGATTCTCTGAAATCATGGTTTATAATTTAAATTGTCCTTGTGACTAGGCCTTATGTGCCATTAATAATACCCTTAATACTTTATAATTAGGATAAATTATGATGAAAATCCTAAATGAATACGTTTAATAAATTAACCAAGTATGGTTTATAGTTACCATGGTTAATGAATTGCCATAAAAGACAATTCCATATTAGACTCCTGAATAAATCCTTGTTAATATTTTATGTAGCAAGCAAGCTACATGGCCGGGTCTGATGAAGTCAACAGTCACCTGAGAGAGAATCATGATACCACCAGAATCAACATAGCTGGTGCAGAGCTGCAGGCATTAATAGACAATGCCGTTACTCGATCTCTAGACAGACGAGATAATGAATCAAGTGGTACCCGCAGCAGGACCCTATCTGTACAAGACGCAAAATCACACCCTAAGGTTCACTCTGAGGTCATAGTAAGCCACCTTCTAAACCACATAAGTCAAAGAAAGATGATGCTCAACACTCCTCAAACCAGCATAGTGTTCCATCTAAGAAGATCGTATTCGATCAAGAGCCACGTATTGGGGGTTGTTCCTATAAGTATTTTGTCTCCTGCAAGCCCAGGAATTTCACTGGGGAAAAAGGAGCCATTGATTGCATGACGTGGCTAGACGAGATGGATACCGTTGTTGATATCAGTGGTTGCGCTGATAAGGATATAGTGAAGTTTGTGTCACAATCGTTTAAAGGAGAAGCTCTAGCGTGGTGGAGGTCATTGATCCAAGCTACTGGGAAGATCCCGTTGTACAACATGACGTGGGATCAGTTTGTTACGTTGATTAAAGATACTTTATGTCCTCAACATGAAGTTGAGAAGATCGAGACTGACTTCCTGACATTAGTTATGAAAAATTTGGACTGTCAGGCATATCTTACTAGTTTTAATACCATGTCTCGATTAGTTCCTTACTTGGTGACGCCGGAACCAAAACGAATAGCCCGTTCATTGAGGGTTTAGTGTCACGACCCCCGATCCACCCTGGACGGAATCGGTAGCCGTGAACAGCCCAGTGGTACCGGTGATTATTTTGAAAAATATTGCAGCGGAAATTTCATCAGGACCGTGAGTTAGGAAAAAATATCAGAGTTTAGAAAACACCGGATTTTATTTATTAAATAGATGGGATAAACCCATGTTTTACAATGGTAGATTTAATAAGAGATAACTTGATTACATAAAACAATATTTCTTAATTTGATTTAATTAATAAAATAAGCCACTTCTTGAAGCCTTTCAGTGTCGTATCCATCTCTTACTCCAATCTACTGTAATTACCTGAAACGCGTTTTAAAAAGGTTTTGACAGCAGGAAATACTGGTGAATCATTCATTTTGCTAAATCGACACGTTTGTTATAATTTACAGTATTAAGAGCGATTACAATGTCTCTATCTTTTGAATTAACTGACCCAGTTGTCACTTGACCGGACTTGTGACTGTGGACATATCACTTGCTGGGTCCTTTCACCCACAAGTGATAAATAATTAGTAGCTATGTGCACATCCCCCCACATACTGGCAGTAATTTCAGATAACAAGACTTAATCCTGTCGGAATCACGATTAATGACAAAGGATAGCACTTAAACATCCATCGGATAGTTTCAATCTATCGGACATTGAATCGTAGCAGCGATCGAGTTAATACCCTGTATCTTAGCAGCACCCCGCTATACTAATTAGTGATTTTGAGACTGTTTCTAATATAACTCAACGTACAAATTGAATTTGATCGTCGAACGAACGCCAGAAATCAAGTCCCAATGCCTGCTATTTATACACGAATTTTGACACGCTTGCGCACCGTAAGCCTTATCCCTTACGGTGCGCAAGGGAACACGGAGGGTCATAGGCTTGCCGCGTGTGTTTCTAGCCTGGCTTAGTCGACGATTCTTGAAATTTCGATTCTCACAACGAGTTAAGAGGATAATCGTTAAGTAGGGAATACCCCCCCCCCCCTAAGTTTTAGGGGCCCTAATCCTGATTCTGATTGTTCTGAAAATTTTAGGGTTTATACAGAATCACTTGGGTGTCTTAACTAAAGTTTTATTGTGAACAAAATATAATAATAAATAATAGTTTTGGTGAGAGTTGTTATGGTTTGGGACAAAAAGGGAATAAAACGGTGAGAAAAGAAAATGGACCCACTTTGTAACTTTAGGGTTCAACTAGAAAACCTCCTGATAGAATTTTGGGTATAACTTCTGAGCTATTTAAAATATATAATGCACTCGTGTTAAGTATAGTACTCCTAATTCAACCTTGTCCCGATGTCCCGAGACCAAATCCCAACAACTTAGTCGGGCAGAGCCCTGACATACGTTATGAGACTCTGATCAATCGGAAAGGGTAGCGGTGATCGGGAGTTAAAACACTTAAAACGAGACAAGGCTTTATTATTTATTATGGGGTAAATAAAAGAAATACATATATTTGAGAGAGATATGGCGAACTGAGCAACTATGAAATGTTGCTACTTGCTTTCTTTTATAGTTGAAAAGTATATTAGATATTTATGAAACTACAGACACGTATATAGTTTCTTTACATTCCATCTTTCATGATATGCACACATATTGAATTTCAATATCTTACATGTAGACACGTAGAACTATTATTTTATTCTTTTCAAATTTTCTTGATGACACTGACACGTATATACAAATTCTAAATTCTAAATTATTAAGTTTATTATTTTATTATTTATTATTTGTTTTTCATTTTCTTTTTCTTTTTCTATTCTAATGTTTCACGAAAACATTTAACAATGTTTTTAAGTTTTGATTATTTTAATATTTTATTTTTTTATAATTAATTTAACAGCTTCACTTATTTGGTGCTTATAACTTATAAAATACGATGTTTTATAAAACAATAAATAGGTTATTAGAACGAATATATTTTTGTCTACATTTGAGGCTAAGTTTCCTTAAAAATAGAGTAGGTTCAAAATACAATATATGTTTATAATTTAATTATTATACGGTTCTTAGGCCCGTCTAGGAACTTCATATTTCTTACAGTCAACTTACCCGTAAATTACCTGTCTAATAATATAAGTTTTTATATACTTTTATTTTATTAGAAAGGTCACCCATATACAGGCCAATTAGTTAATATAATATTTCAACCAACTATATAAAATATCGTTTAAAACTATTTGAGTTGAATATTTATATTAAAAATAAACTAGTTACTAGTTACTAGTGGTTAATAAATTTAATCAAACCTATAATTTTATATGATAAAAATAGGAATGTTACATTCTCCCCACCTTGTTTTAAATCTCGTCCTCGAGATTTGGGTTACGATATTTCTTTTAGACTTATGTCATATTTTAGTCAATAAAAACAATATTAAGTTAGAGGACATAGATTTAAAATATCAAATTTTGTGAATATGAGTTGTACAATAAGTAGGATTCAATGGTTCAACTGAATTAGTTCAAGAAATCGATGACAAACGAATGAAATGAAATGATATAATTTCCAAAGTGACTAGGTTCAAGCCAAAAGATATATGATCAATAGATATTTAAAATGAATGTGAAGGATTTTTTTTTTTTAGAATCAATAAAAATTCTTTGTCAAAAGAAAGCTTACTTTGATTGGCAATTGAGGAAGACTTAGAATTGACAGGTTCCAAATGAAATAAAAGCATGAAAAATGATTTGTCAAATATTAAATTATGATATGAGAAAATCAATGTGCTGAAATGAGTGAATTGCAAAGATACACCAAAAGACAATAGAGTTAGTGTATCATTGTTTAGAGTTCCAAGTTGTTTTAATTTGTGAAACAATGTGATAGTACACTATTAGTGACCTATATTTTTCATACTATGTCCTAGAGATTGAAATATAATAATAAGTACAAGTTGTTTTGGCATGACCAACCATTATATTATATTTGTAAAGCAAATGTAATATATATTATTTGTGTCCCTGTCTGAACCGTATCTTAAATATAAATACTATGTAATATATATTATTTGTTACGTATTTTTACTATATGTAAATGGTCACCGCTTTTAATTAAATATTATTTTCGTATTTTACTATACTATGTAAAATAACTTATATTTACTATGTAATATATATTACAAAACATCGCAATGAAGTTATTACACTACAAAATGTTTTAGTATTATTATTTTGTAAAAGAAATCACTATTATTTATAACATGAAAGTTGTAAATAAAGGTGTAAAAATATTTATTGTACAAAAGTATTTGGAAAATATTTTGTAAATATATAACACTTAATGGGTCGATTCTATGTGATTACTTATTTTCATTTTGAAACCATATAACGTTATGAATGTATTTACAAATGTTGTAAATAAGTGAAAACGGGGACTATTCTTATATATTACAATGTTTCCCCCTAACCCAGCGTAGTTGATGACTACCATATTATTTTTATATGGTCATTTTCTTGCCAGAGCGTTACGGTATATAATTACCACAAAACATGTGATAGACAATTATTTATATAATTTTATTCGTCCCTCTAATTCTTGTATTGTTTTATGAAAATATGTCTTCTCCTTACAGTACAAAGTATATATATTTTTATATATAATTAAAATTTACTAAATAAGTATGATGACTTAATTTATATACATGAACTAGTTATTATCATGGTTGGATATTGGTTAGTGCTGCCTTGTTTAAGAATAGGTGGCCAGTCCATGCCTAACTAAGGCTAGGCTATTCAATACCTGCCCTTGACAATAACCCTAGTATTAAAAATAATACTAACACTACTATTATTTAATATATTATTACTAATAATATTAATTATCAATAATAAATAACTTAAACATAAATTTAAATGAGAGTATACCTCAAACAAAATTTTATACCTATATATATAAATTCTTTACCTCAATGGTTTAACAAAATTTATTGACTCGATATCAAAGAGTCACTGTTTTGAAATAATATAGTGCAAAAAAAAACGAAATGATATTTTGAGTTTAGATAAAACAACAAATTGGACTGAAGTCCTCCAGTGGTCTTCATAAATCAAATGAATCACATGCATACTAAACAGTGCATGTGTAACGTGTAGATTTACCAAGAAACGAAATAGATCAATATTCGCTATTATGAAAGAAATCCTCATGGTATGATGACCTTTAGGGGAAGTAGAAACACGAAAGTCAACTCTGTATATGCAGAAATCAGAATTTCAACGAAAGAAATATAAGAACTTTATCCGGAATTTCGTGTGATAATCGTTGTTAAATGACATTACCAGGGAATGTCGAATAAAAATGAAATAGGGAATTTGCAAAGGTATGTGACTCCTTTTGCAGTGATAATAATTATGACTCTGATTAGACTGTGCACCGATGGTTTGTGAACTCTTGTTCCAACGTACCTCAGCGAAATTCATGTCGTTTGTAGGATTACGCGGCCAAGTGTTGCTTTTTGATTAGTAATTCTTTTACTGACGGAATTAGCATTGGTGTCATCGTGCCCAATTTATATTTTCCAAAGGTCTTGCCTTGAAAGTCGTGTGTGATATACTTTAACGTCTGTGGAAGTATAATTTAAGTTTCATGTGTTTTCTTGTATACTAGCACAACTTTACATGCTTCTTATTTGCGTTAATAGTTTATGGTAACGCATTGGAAATTCTTTATACTTTTGATGGAGTACCAACTTAAAGGGGTTCCATTGTTTATATTGTCGTACGAGTTACGAGACAGATGATCAAACGAAATAATGTTTGATATTGGAAAAGAGATTCTTGATAAAGAAATCTAGACACATATGCTTGTGTTTTATTCCTATTTGGCTTTTGGAATTCCTTATAGATATACATATCTATATAATCACATATTTCACATGCTGCAATATACATACCCTCTATAGGGTCAATGTATTTAACAGATTCATATTTCCAAAACAAGTCAGATATCAGGTCATGATACTATTTAGGGAAATCTTGTCACTTGTTTGACATTTTATATACCCTGTCTTATCCGGTTCGCGCCGGAGAGGTAATCCCAGTATATCCGGACAAACTGGAGAGTCTGCTACACCATACCCAGTCTTGCCGGAGAAAATTTTCTATTTCCCATAAATAGTATCTTTTAAAAGTGCCTCTTTTATTAGGGCTTTTATCCAGAATCAAGGAAATTTGTATTCCCATAACATATCTTTTTCTAAACCAAGTAATATTAATAAGCAAGGATTAATAGCAATTAAATGCTATCGCCTGCAATGTTCTAATTATCATTCTCAGGGCATACCAAAATTCATCACAAGTATTTAGCTTATCTCAAAGCTTATACTAAGGCATCTTTTCTTAAGTTCAAGTCTAAATACTACCATGTGTGCTACCATAAAATATCAAGTTCCTAACTCTTTGTTTTAAACTTAGGTATTTTATTACAACACCTATTGGCTTGAATCAGTGGCTCTGATACCACCTTCTGTCACGACCCCCGATCCACCCTGGACGGAATCGGTAGCCGTGAACAGCCCAATGGTACCGGTGATTATTTTGAAAAATATTGCAGCGGAAATTTCATCAGGACCGTGAGTTAGGAAAAATATCAGAGTTTAGAAAACACCGGATTTTATTTATTAAATAGATGGGATAAACCCATGTTTTACAATGGTAGCTTTAATAAGAGATAACTTGATTACATAAAACATTATTTCTTAATTTGATTTAATTAATAAAATAAGCCACTTCTTGAAGCCTTTTAGTGCCGTATCCATCTCTTACTCCAATCTACTGTAATTACCTGAAATGCGTTTTAAAAAGGTTTTGTCAGCAGGAAATACTGGTGAATCATTCATTTTGCTAAAACGACACGTTTGTTATAATTTACAGTATTAAGAGCGATTACAATGTCTCTATCTTTTGAATTAACTGACCCAGTTGTCACTTGACCGGACTTGTGACTGTGGACATATCACTTGCTGGGTCCTTTCACCCACAAGTGATAAATAATTAGTAGCTATGTGCACATCCCCCCACATACTGGCAGTAATTTCAGATAACAAGACTTAATCCCTGTAATTATAACTTTGAAATAAATAGGGTTTTGTAAAGTAATTTGATAAAAAGAGAATGACTCACATTATAAGCATGCAGATTCATACGGCCAAAGTTTAGTCTACAGATAAGCCTTGATATATTGCAGATTTATACAGGCAGAGCTTAGCCTATTGATTTAGCCTTGTAACCTAGTGCACACGAACTAGGTAAGTAACTTAATACAGCAATTACGATAACTCACGAGATTAAAACCCTCACAACGAATGACAAAGTGCAATCACTAAAACATCCATCGGATTCTCAACGAATGACAGAGTATTCCCCGAGTTCGGGTGGTACTCAAACATCCTGTCGGAATCACGATTAATGACAAAGGATAGCACTTAAACATCCATCGGATAGTTTCATGAAAACATTTAACAATGTTTTTAAGTTTTGATTATTTTAATATTTTATTTTTTTATAATTAATTTAGCAGCTTCACTTATTTGGTGCTTATAACTTATAAAATACGATGTTTTATAAAACAATAAATAGGTTATTAGAACGAATATATTTTTGTCTACATTTGGGTCTAAGTTTCATTAAAAATAGAGTAGGTTCAAAATACAATATATGATTATAATTTAATTATTATACGGTTCCTAGGCCCGTCTAGGAACTTCGTATTTCTTACAGTCAACTTACCCGTAAATTACCTGTTTAATAATATAAGTTTTTATATACTTTTATTTTATTAGAAAGGTCACCCATATACAGGCCAATTAGTTAATATAATATTTCAACCAACTACATAAAATATCGTTTAAAACTATTTGAGTTGAATATTTATATTAAAAATAAACTAGTTACTAGTTACTAGTTACTAGTGGTTAATAAATTTAATCAAACCTATAATTTTATATGATAAAAATAGGAATGTTACATTTAGCCCCGGAGATCAAAGCTAGCGTGAAAGCCTCTCGACCTACTACCTTTAGGTCTGTAGCTGATTTGTCATTACCTCTTACCCTTGATGCGGTCAGGCAGAGATCGCTTAGGCATTCCGATGTCGGGAAGAGAAAACGTGAAGATGATAACTCACACCGTTCAGACAAGAGGCACAAGGGGAACTCTGACCACAAAAAGAGTTCAGGGTTCAAGAAGGATGATCAGCAGTCGGGCGAAAAGCCCAAATGCAAGATCTGCAAGAAACGCCATCTTGGGAAGTGCAGATACGAATCAAAGTCCCCGTCACAGCCAAGAGCTTGTGGAATTTGCAAGTCAAGTGAGCATAAGACATTAGACTGCAAGAAAATAAAGGATGCTACTTGCTACAATTGTAATGAGAAAGGGCACATAAAGTCCAACTGCCCAAAGTATGCCAAGAAACCCGAAGAAGGCAAAAAGACCAATGCTAGGGTCTTTCAGATGAATGCACGGGAAGCGGTGCAGGATGATAACGTGATAACAGGTACCTTCCTTATTAATGATGTTTATGCAAGGGTATTATTTGATTCAGGTGCGGATAAGTCATTTGTGGATGATAAGTTTTGTAAATTGCTAAATCTGCCTGTTAAAACTCTAAGCATGAAATATGAAGTAGAGTTGGCCGATGGTACCATAGAAACTGCCTCAACTGTGTTAGATGGATGTTTTATATCCATTAGGAACCACTCCTTTCCATTATCTTTGCTTCCTTTGAAATTAGCTGGTTTCGACATAGTGATAGGCATGGATTGGTTATCGTATAACTAAGCCCAGATTGTCTGTGACAAGAAACAAGTGGTGATCAAGACTCCGTATGGTGAGCCACTTACCATACAGGGAGACACTCAGTATGGGTTGCCTAAGCAAGTGTCTATGCTTAAGGCATCAAAGTGTATGAAGAAATGTTGTGTCATCTATATTGCACAAGTGACTATTGTTGAAACAAAGCCCAAGATTGAAGACATCCCCGTCATTTCCGAATATCCAGAAGTATTCCCTGAAGAGCTACCTGGTTTACCACCAGATAGGCAAGTGGAGTTTAGAATTGACATTATACCTGGAGCAGCACCTATTGCAAGAGCACCTTACAGGTTAGCACCGACCGAGATGAAAGAGTTAAGAACCCAACTGGATGATTTATTGGCAAAGGGATTTATTAGACCTAGCTCATCTCCCTGGGGAGCACCGATCCTATTTGTGAAGAAGAAAGATGGATCGATGCGTCTATGCATCGACTATCGTGAGCTTAACAAGGTTACGATCAAAAGTAGATATCCATTGCCCAGGATTGATGATCTGTTCGACCAACTACAAGGGGCAAGTTACTTTTCCAATATCGATTTGAGATCTGGATACCATCAACTGAAGGTTAGGGATGAAGATGTGCACAAGACTGCATTTAGAACTCGCTATGGCCATTACGAGTTCTTAGTGATGTCGTTCGGGCTCACTAATGCACCAGCAGCGTTCATGGATCTAATGAATCGCGTTTGCAAACCATACTTGGACAAGTTTGTCATTATTTTTATTGATGACATTCTCATTTATTCAAAGAATCAGGCTGATCATGAGAAGCATCTTCGTTGTATTCTTAAACTTCTTCAACAAGAAAAGCTATACGCCAAGTTTTCAAAATGTGAATTTTGGCTTCGCGAAGTCCAATTTCTTAGACATGTGGTTAGTAAGCATGGTATCCAGGTGGATCCCGCTAAGATTGAAGCTATCATGAACTGGCAAGAGCCAAAGACGCCCACAGAAATTCGTTGCTTTTTGGGTCTGGCAGGATATTATAGACGTTTTATTGAAAACTTCTCAAGGATTGCAGCGCCCCTAACTTCATTAACCCGCAAGAACATCAAGTTTGACTGGGGTCCTAAGCAGCAAGAATCCTTTGACATTCTCAAGCAGAAGTTGAGCAATGCACCTGTTTTGACATTGCCTGATGGAATAGAGGAATTTGTAGTATACTGCGACGCATCACACACTGGTATGGGGTGCGTGCTCATGCAGAAAGGCAAGGTAATTGCCTATGCTTCCTGACAACTAAAGGTGCACGAGAAGCATTACACCACCCACGATTTGGAGTTGGGTGACATTGTGTTTGCACTCAAACTGTGGAGGCATTATTTGTATGGTACCAAGTGTGTGATATATTCTGATCACAAGAGCCTTCAACATCTGTTTAATCAGAAGGACTTAAACATGAGACAGCGTCGATGGATGGAGACTTTAAATGACTATGATTGTGAAATACGATACCATCCAGGCAAGGCGAATGTAGTCTCTGATGCCTTAACTAGAAAGGAAAGGGTTAAGCCCATAAGAATCAATGCCAAGAGCATTGAATTATAGAACAGTTTGAATGAAAGACTGTTAGCCGTGCAGAAGGAAGCTGTATTAGAAGCCAACTATCCAAATGAAAAACTGGGAGTCACTGCAGAACAGTTATCATATGGCAAAGATGGAATCCTAAGATTGAATGGATGGATATGGGTTCCAATCTATGGAGGACTTAGAGAAGTGATCCTTCAGGAAGCCCATAATTCCAAGTATTCTGTTCATCCTGGCTGTGACAAAATGTACCAGGATTTGAAGGCGAATTATTGGTGGATAGGCTTGAAGAAGCCTATAGCCACTTATGTGGCCAAATGTCTGACATGTGCTCAAGTTAAGGCAGAACATCAGAAGCCGTCAGGTTTGCTACAACAGCCTGAACTTCCCACCTGGAAATGGGAAATGGTGACTACGGATTTTATCACCAAGTTACCAAAGACAAAGCGAGGAAATGATACTATTTGGGTGATAGTTGACAGGTTGACTAAGTCAGCCCACTTCCTACCTATTAAGGAAACACACAGCTCAGATAAGCTAGCTCAGCTATACGTGGATGAGATTGTATCTCTCCACGGAGTGCCAGTGTCTATTATCTTGGACAGGGATACGAGATACACATCTCACTTTTGGAAAAGTTTTCAGCAATCGTTGGGTACTCGATTAAACTTCAGCACTGCATATCATCCTCAGACGGATGGTCAAAGTGAGCGTACAATTCAGACATTGGAGGATATGTTAAGAGCCTGTGTTATTGATCTAGGTGGAAGTTGGGATGATCATCTTCCACTGATCGAGTTTTCGTACAATAATAGCTATCATTCAAGTATTCAAGCTGCACCTTTCGAAGCTTTGTATGGAAGAGAGTGTAGAACGCCCGTTTGTTGGGCAGAAGTTGGAGATGTCCAACTAACAGGACCTGATATAGTCCTGGAGACGACATATAAAATTGTACAGATACGAGATCGTCTCAAAGCTGCCAGAGATAGGCAGAAAAGCTACGCAGATAAAAGGCGTAAACCTTGAAAATTCGAGGTAGGTGACAAGGTTCTACTTAAGGTATCTCCCTGGAAAGGGGTAATGCGATTTGGTAAGAAAGGCAACTTAAGCCCGAGGTACATAGGACCATTCGAGATTATCGAATGTATCGAAACAGTGGCTTACAAGTTAAATTTGCCTGAAGAGCTCAGTGGAATTCATAATGTATTCTACATCTGCAATCTGAAGAAGTGCCTAGCCGATGAATCGCTAGCCATGTCGCATAAAGATGTGCATATAGATGAGAGCTTAAAGTTTGTTGAAAAACCTTTGTCGGTCGAGGATCGACAGGTTAAGAAACTTCGAAAGAAGCATGTACCGATTATAAAGGTTAAATGGGATGCCTGTAGAGGTCCCGGGTATACGTGGGAGGTAGGGTCCACAATGAAAGAGAAGTACCCTCATTTGTTCCAGTAAATCTCGAGGTCGATATTTCTTTTAAGGGGGTGAGGATGTAACACCTCGTAAAATCACGACCAATATTATAAAGACACGTTCCATGGAAAGTAAACGTGTTATAAACCCGGATCTAGTTGAAAGTGTCACACCCAGATATTTCCACGTATTACCGGTGGGCCCGGTGGGGAGTATCGTGACATAGTTGATATCATCATAGTCAAACAACACAATATATAAAATGCACAGCGGAAGCAAAAGATAGATTCATTTCAACTTTAATAAATTGTGATATTAAATATCACGAATAGTTGAAACAGATCCATAGGCGGATCAAAATAAAGAGGAGATATTGTTCAACAGTTTTATTGACATCCAAGCTTGCGAGACTTATTGTGGACGCTAGGAGAAAGCCAGCCTAGTTTGAGTAGTACCTGCACTTAACCTTTTTGGGAAAATACGTCAGTTTACACTGGTAAATACAATTTTGCTGACTCATTTTGAAAAGTTTAATAAAATTGATTTGAATGCACGTGGCACAAAATATCTTTTATAACTTGGGATAATTATTTAAATATAATCTTGTAAAAGAATTACATGTTACTTATGCGTTCAGTAGCCCGGTTTGTACCGGGTTAAAGATCAATAGACACACCACATTATTGGTTTAGGCACTGACGGGTGTACGCCTACACCCCGTGCTTAGGTCGTGGCCATTTCGTAAAATGATGCCAAGGATATCCAGGACATGGTCATTAACCCCCCAAAGGCTTTAAGCAAACAAAACATTTCCAAACGGAGCATATCAATGGTTTAACCTCTATTCGATTAAAGATTCAATGCCCGACCAAGCGGTATTTTATATACCATACCCCAAGCCCGTATAGGGAAAATAAGTTAAAAGTATTTACCTTTGCAAGTATAAATCACAATTAGCAAGTGTGTGTAGCTTTTACTGGGTCTCCTATTCTGGAACAAAGGTTTATAATAACCTATTAGATTTCTAACGGGTCTTTAATTAAGCTTAAGCTTAGACCGGTTAGTTTTAAAGGAAGACACGGTTTGAACGCATGAATAAGCGAAGACCGGATTAGAAGGTGATTTAGACCCGACAAGTTTGAAGACTTGTATAATATGGGTAAACTAAACACATTCTGGAATTTGAAACAAAAATGATAAGGTTTGACCCGTTTCGGCTAATATATGTAAACTAGTTACATAAGCCGATCCGAACGCGAAAAGTGCGTAACGAGTAACCAATTGAGTCCTATGAAAGTTTCCTAAGTTAATATGCCTTAAATATGTTGTGACATCAGTAAGATGTCTTCCATTATGCCCGAATTGGATTTAAACTCAAACTATGCCTCGTAAGGGCATTTTGGTCATTTAAAAGGTTATAAAAGAGTTTAATTAGTAATATGAGTTTCAGGTCTGATTTATTTAGTAAATATACTTAATTTAATAAGTTATAACAGTAGGGTACTAGATATATGTGAAATTTATCATTTAAAACCAAACTATGCACCTTAGGGGTATTTTGGTAATTTCACATAGGCTTAAAAGGTCAAAACTGGAAATCTGAGTTTAAAACTTTTAGCTTACTGTCAAAGTATGAAAATATACTTAATATATCAGTAGGTATCAAACCTTATATGTTTAAAATGGTTTTAATACATACTATGCGTTAAAAATGCTTAAAAAGGCGATTTTGAGCTATTTCCGGGTTTTTAAAGGAAAGCTGATAATTTTAATATTCCAAAAGGCTCAAAATATTTTATTTATCATAACAAATCAGTAGCAAAAGGTTTGGGGTCAAAAAGATTTGTAAAACTCATTTTATAGCCCAAAAGGGCAAAACCGACAATTACCGAATCAAGCTTAGAGACCTATGTTATGCCCAGCCAAAAATTAAATAAAAATCTTTAAAAATCTCAAAATATTATTTTATATCAGTGGGTAAAAAGTTTGGTATTAAAAATCGGGTTTAGATAGGCTATATGCTAATTACGCCGTTTATTTAATAAAAAGCTTTCTAATTACGCTAATGAGCATAACTCTTAATCTAGACCTCAAACTGATGTCAAATTTTAGGTGCAAGTTTATAAATCAGTAACTAAGGTTTCTACTCTTTTACTTTTTCAAAAATCATGTTTTATAGTCAAAAGGGCATAATAGTCAACATTTAATCACTTAACGGAAACATGCATATGAATCGGATAACTAATGAACCAAGTTGTATAATCTCAGAGAGTTATACTTATATGAAACCTGGTCCAAATAAAGCTCTAAGGCAATTCTAAAACATGCTTATACGGGTCAGAACTGAAAGTCAAAGCGAAAGTCAAATTATGCGACTTTCGGTTCCGATCCGAGTCTAAACTGAAAATTGTCGGGTTGAACATGTTTAGACCTGTTCTTACATTAATTACCAAGTTATATTAGTGATCAAATAGGTTGCATGTATCCTACATTGCTAATTATGCATTAATTTGAAAATAAGCATTCTGTTGACTTTTTAATAACAAGTTTGACCCGACAATTGACCTAGTTAGAGTGGGAATCAGAGAGTACCCTTTTAAGGGTTTATTACCCACATAAATACCTACTTATAGGTACTTTTAATTCGAGATTTGACTGAACAAGTTTTAATTAATCTCGAAGTCAAACTTTAATTACGACGGTTTGACTTTTAGCTAATTAACTAAGCTAAACTGAATTAGGAAGGGTTTAGGACACTTACAAAGGTCCTAAGTATGATTAGGAATCACTAGGAAGCTTGTTGCTGATCAGGGGAGCTCCAGAACTTGAAGTTGTGAATGTTGCAAATGAGTGAACAAAGTTACAACCAAAGTGGGTTCTTATATATGCATTTTGATCTCATAAGATGATGCCAAAGAGGTCTATGAGTGTTTCCAGATCAAGACAAGTGCCCCTATGCATGAAATACCATTGGGGCAGCCCCTGGTATGTAAAAACAACGTTTTAAGTCGGTTGCACAGCCTTTACAGGCAACTGTGCGCAGTTCTGATGCTGCAGTGGGTCACGCGGCCCGCGTAAGAGCCCATAGGGGCTTACGCGGCCGGTATCAGTGCACGGAACAGGTTAAACAAGTTTTGTTATTTGCATTTCAGCCCACTGGTCCTTTCTAACGTGGTTTTAAGTGTTTTTCTTGCACTTTTGACCCTCTAACCTTGTTTATAAGGGCTCCATGACATGTTTAAACATTTGCAAGTCCTTGGTTAACTTTGTGATCACCCGAAAAGTCATAAATTTCTACGTTAACGCTTTTAACCCCTCGTATACGAATATTGTCATAACTTTCTCATACGATAACGAAACTTGGTGAAATTTTTATCACATATTCTAGTGAGTATAATTTATCATTACAAAGCTTCGGGTTTGCTAAAAGGTCACTCAGAGGTATACTTTAAACATGTTGACACATTTAACCCCTGTAGTTGTAATTCCTCACTTTCTTTTACGATTAGGTTCGTATGATCCATGTTTTATTCGTTTAAGGATATAAACATCATGTAGGGCTATTGTAGAGTATATTTATCCATTGTTGACATTTTAAACCCTTGTATTCACATATTTTTCTTGTTTGTCAACTTTAGTCCCTCTAGAGTATTCTTTCACACGTTCAAAGCTTATGATACGTGTCAATACATTATTGGACATGAAATTACGAGGTGTTACATCCTCACCCCCTTAAAAGAAATCTCGACCTCGAGATTTACTGAAACAAATGAGGGTACTTTTCTTTCATCGTGGACTCTACCTCCCATGTGTATTCGGGACCTCTGCGGGCATCCCATTTGACCTTTACAATAGGCACATGCTTCCTTCGAAGCTTCTTTACCTGTCGATCCTCAATCGACAATGGTTTTTCCACAAATTTCAAGCTCTCATCTATATGCACATCCGTATGTGGTATGACTAGCGGTTCGTCAGCTAGTCATTTCTTCAGATTGCAGACGTGGAATACGTTGTGAATACCACTGAGCTCTTCAGGTAAGTTTAACTTGTAAGCCACTGACCCGACACATTCGATGATCTCGAATGGTCCTATATACCTTGGGCTTAACTTACCTTTCTTACCAAATTGCATCACCCCTTTCCAGGGTGATACTTTAAGTAAAACTTTGTCGCCAACCTCGAATTTCAGAGGTTTACGCTTTAAATCCGCGTAGCTTTTCTGCCTATCTCTGGCAGCTTTCAGGCGGTCACGAATCTGGAAAATCTTGTCCATCGTTTCAAAGACTAAATCAGGTCCTGATAATTGAACTTCTCCTACTTCCACCCAACAAATAGGCGTTCTGCATTTTCTACCATATAATGCCTAAAAAGGCGCAGCCTTAATGCTCGTATGGTAGCTATTGTTATAGGAGAACTCGATCAATGGCAGGTGGTTATCCCAACTACCACCTAAGTCAATTACACATGCGCGAAGCATGTCTTCCAAAGTTTGGATTGTACGCTCACTTTGCCCATCTGTCTGTGGATGGTAAGCCGTACTAAAGTTTAAGCGCGTGCCCAAAGACTGTTGGAAACTTTTCCAAAAATGTGATGTGTATCTCGTATCTCTGTCAGAGATAATAGATACTGGTACGCCATGAAGAGACACAATCTTATCTACGTATAATTGGGCTAACATGTCAGAGCTATAAGTCTCCTTAATGGGTAGGAAATGTGCTGACTTAGTCAGTCTATCTACTATCACCCATAAAGTATCATTTCCCTTCCTTGTCTTTGGCAACTTGGTGATGAAATCCATTGTCACCATCTCCCACTTCCATGTGGGAAGTTCAGGCTGTTGTAGCAAACCTGACGACTTCTGATGCTCAGCTTTGACTTGTGCGCACGTCAAGCATTTAGCTACATAGGCGGCTACAGACTTTTTCAAGCCTATCCACCAATAGTTTGCCTTTAGATCCTGGTACATCTTATCCGCTCCAGGATGAACGGAATATTTAGAACTGTGGGCTTCCTAGAGGATAACATCTCGAAGTCCTCCATATACTGGAACCCATATTCATCCATTTAACCTCAAAATTCCGTCCTTGTCATAGAATAACTGCTCCTCAGTTACTCCTAACTTTTCATCAGGATAGTTAGCTTCCAACACAGCTTCTTTTTGTGCAGCTAACAACCTTTCGTTCAAACCATTCTTTATCTCAACGCTCTTACCATTGATTCTTATAGGCTTCACTCTTTCCTTCCTGCTTAAGGCGTCAGCAACCACATTTGCTTTGCCTAGATGGTATCTTATCTCACAGTCATAATCATTCAAAGTTTCCATCCATCGTCGTTACCTCATGTTTAAATCCTTCTGATTAAACAAGTGTTGAAGGCTCTTGTGATTTGAATAGATCACATACTTGGTTCCATACAAGTAATGCCTCCACAGTTTTAGTGCAAATACAACGGCACCCAGCTGCAAGTCATGGGTGGTGTAATTCTTCTCGTGCACCTTTAACTGTCGTGAAGCATAGGCAATGACTTTACCTTTTTGCAAGAGCACACAGCCCATACTGGTGTGTGATGCATCACAATATACTACAAATTCATCAATTCCATCAGGCAACGTCAACACAGGAGCGTTGCTCAACCTTTGCTTCAGAATATCAAAAGACTCTTGCTGCTTAGGCCCCCAGTCAAACTTGCTTTTCTTGCGAGTGAGTAAAGTCAGGGGTGCTGCAATTCTTGAGAAATTTTCGATAAATCGCCTATAGTATCCTGCTAGTCCTAGAAAGCTGCGAATCTCAGTAGGCGTCTTTGGCTCTTGCCAGTTCATAACTGCTTCTACCTTAGCGGGATCCACTTGGATACCACGCTCACTAACCAAATGTCCAAGGAATTGGACTTCTCGAAGCCAAAATTCGCACTTCGAAAATTTGGCGTAGAGTTTCTCATGATGTAGAAGTTTAAGAATACAGCGAAGGTGTTTCTCCTGGTCAGCTTGGTTCTTCGAGTAGATGAGGATGTCGTCAATGAAGACGATGACAAATTTTTCCAAGTAGGGCTTGCAGACGCGATTCATGAGATCCATGAATGCGGCAGGAGCATTGGTGAGCCCAAAAGGCATCACTAGAAACTCGTAATGACCATAACGAGTCCTAAATGCAGTCTTGTGTACATCTTCATCTTTAACCTTCAACTGATGATAGCCTGACCTCAAATCGATCTTAGAGAAGTAGCTTGCCCCTTGCAATTGATCGAACAGATCGTCGATCCTGGGCAAAGGATACCTATTCTTGATAGTGACCTTATTAAGCTCACGGTAATCGATGCACAGACGCATCGATCCATCCTTCTTCTTGACAAACAAGATCGGCGCTCCCCAAGGAGACGAGCTAGGTCTAATGAAACCCTTGGCTAGCAGATCATCTAACTGCGTCCTCAACTCCTTCATCTCTGTTGGTGCCAACCTATAAGGTGCTCTAGCAACAGGTGTTGCTCCGGGGATGATGTCAATTCTGAATTCTACTTGCCTATCTGGTGGTAAACCAGGTAGTTCTTCAGGAAAAACTTCAGGATATTCAGAAATGACGGGGATATCTTCAATCTTAAGCTTCGGCTCATCGATAGTCACTTGTGCCATGTAGATGACACAACCCTTCTTCAAACATCTGGATGCCTTGAGCATGGACACTTGCTCAGGCAGTCTATATTGGGTGTCTCCCTGAATGGTAAGTGGCTCACCAGACGGAGTCTTAATTACCACTTGCTTCTTATTGCACACTATCTGGGCTTGGTTATGCGATAACCAATCCATACCTATCACTATATCAAAACCGGCTAGCTTAAAGGGAAGTAAGGACAAAGGAAAAGAGTGATTCCTAATGGATATAACACATCCATCTAATACAGTTGAGGCGGTTTCTATGGTTTCATCGGCTAATTCCACCTCATACTTCACACTTAAGGCTTTAACAGGTAAATTCAGTAACTTACAAAACTTATTATCTACAAATGATTTATCAGCTCCTGAATCAAATAGCACTCTCGCATAAACATCATTTATGAGGAAGGTACCTGTGATCACGTTGTCGTCCTGAACAGCTTCCTTTGCATCCATCCTAAAGACCCTAGCATTGGTCTTTTTCCCATCCTCAGTCTTCTTTGCGAGTTTTGGGCAGTTGGACTTGATGTGCCCTTTTTCATTGCAGCTATAGCACGTAGCATCCTTGATTTTCTTACAGTCCAAGGTCTTGTGCTCAGAAGACTTGCAAATCCCACATGCCCTTGGCTGTGACTGGGATTTCGACTCGAGTCTGCACCTCCCAAAATGGTGCTTCTTACAAACCTTACACTTAGGTTTATCACCCGACTGATGACCATCTTTCTTGGACCCAGAACTCTTTCTGTGGTCATTGTTTCCTTTATGCCTCTTGTCTGAACGTCGTGAGTTGTCATCCTCACGCTTCCTCTTCTCGGCATCCGTGTTCCTCAGCGATCTCTGCCAGACCGCGTCCAGTGTGAGGGACAAGGATATATCAGCTGCAGACCTGAATGTAGCTGGCCGAGAGGCTTTTACACTTGCCTTAATCTCTGGGGCTAAACCCCCAATGAAACGAGCTATTCTTTTGGGTTCCGGGGTCACAAGATAAGGAACCAACCTTGACAGGGTATTAAAGCTTGTAAGGTAAGCTTGGCAATCCAAATTTTTCATTACCAATGATAGAAAATCTGACTCAATCTTTTCAACCTCATGCTGAGGACAGTAGTTCTCTTTGATGAGGGTAACAAATTGTTCCCATGTCATATTGTACAGCGGAACCTTCCCAGTAGCTTGAATCAACGATCTCCACCAGGCTAAGGCCTCACCTTTGAAAGATTGAGATACAAACTTTACTACATCCTTATCAGCGCATCCGCTGATATCAACTACGGTATCCATTTCATCCAACCAGGTCATGCAGTCAACCGCCCCTTTCTCCCCAGTAAAGTCTCTGGGCTTACATGAGACGAAGTATTTATAAGTACAGGACTTACCACGCGGTTCCTGTTTAAGCTCGATCTTCTTTGACGGGACACTGTGTTGGTTCGAGGAGTGATGCTCGTCATCATCCTTCTTTGGCTTATCTAGCTTAGAGGGTAGCTTACTATGAGCCTCAGAATGTGTTTTTGGCTTAGAATGAGGTGCTGATTGGGTCCTGCTTCGAGTACTACTCGATTCATTATACTGCCTCTCTATGGCTTTAGTGACAGCATTGTCAATTAATGCTTGGAGTTCTGCACCAGTTATATTAATCCTGGTGGTGTCATGATTCTCCTTTGGCCGACTGTTGACCTCGTCAGACTCGGCCATGTAGTTGAACTGCTACATAAAATGATGACAGTGATTCATTTAGGGAATTATAATAGGTTTGTCATCTTAATAATTTATTAACCATGGTAATTAAAGAACCATATTGGTTAATTTGTTAAGAAATTTCATTTGGGACTTTTCATTAGTAACCCTTAGTTCTAAAATAAATTATAATAATGGCACAATAGGCATAGTCACAAGGACATTTCTAAATTTTAGGTCAAGACCTGATAGGATCTAGTTATTAAGGTCTGAATCAAAGTTCATTACCTTTCTTGACAGGGAGTTTATAAGCTACGACTGTCTTTTGTCTTATATGACAATAATTATAGCCCGCAGGCATTACATCTCAATCGGATGTTTAAATAATAATAAAGGATTGGGTTAATTCACACATAAGGGTGACATGTGTGATTTTGCGGATCACATTAGCCAAGAATGTTAACATGTTTGCAGATGTTAACAGAGATTTGAATCTTTTTAAACAGGTTTTACCATATTGGCTAAGTCTTTATAATGACCTATAAGCTAGGTTTTACCTTTTTAAGATTCTTATTAATATTCAACGCAGAACAATCCTATATTGAAATGGTTAATATGGATCTGAATCTAATTGGGGAATTACCATCTTGGCCCTGTCTTTAAAATGACATAAGGTTAGGTCTTGTCCCTTTAGATTTTATCATTTTTAATATAATGATAGATCTTAAAAATATTGCTATTTTTTTTTTTTTTTTTTGTTCATGCGTATAACTAAAAGTAGAATTTAAATCTAACCATTTCACCACACGAATTAAAATATTAGTCTACCCTGAACGGGACTTTCAAATGCAATAACATGCCCTCGCAGGGGCTTAACCAAACAAACATACCCACGCAGGGGTCAAAATAAAAGAATTTGCCCACGCAGGGGCTTAACTAACAAAACATACATGCGCAGGGGTTAAAACAGAAAGACAGGCCCACGCAGGGGCTCAACGGAAACAAGGAAATACACCCAACAATTGAAGGATTCAACGGTCCTTCTTGCTCTTCCCTTTTATCAAACTTGCTAATCCCTTGAGGAAACCATGTCGTTCCCATCGATCTCTGTGAACTTGAAGTTCAACCTGGTCCAGTCTTTGGAGAATTTCCTCTCTTTCTGGCGGGGAAAATTGTGGTACTTGCGGCTGCGGCTGATATGGAGGTCGAAAAGACGGCTGCTGTTGGTACCCATAAGCTGGGTATCCGACTCCCCAAGGAGCTCCGTAAGGCCCATCGGGGTTAGCAGCATTGTAGTTCCACGCCGCCAGGTAGGGATCGATCTCAGCATAGTTAAAGCTGGAGTGAGCAGGCTGCTCAAAGGGGTTATATGTTGCCGGGCCAGTGTACGTGGGAATTGGGTTGTCAAAGCCCAATGGTGGTGGCATGGCATGCGTAGAGTTCACTTCCGGGTTGGGGTTTGAAGGTCCCCCAAACTGCTGGTCTCCTCGGAGCGGCGGATAGTGGCTACTACTCGATGGTTGGGGCGTGCTGATATGTACCCCTCCTCCTTGCACGGACATTCATGCGTTTGTTCTCCTTCGCCTTGGCGGCTCAGGAGGCTGCTGCTGAGGTGGTGGTGGTGGCGGGGTAACTGCCACAAAGCGAGAATCCCTAGAAGGATCCGATTGCTGCTGTTGCTGCTGCTGCTGGGGCGTTGAATGATAAGAGGGTGTGAAATACCACTCATACTGGTTCATCCTCGCTTGAAAACTGTCTGGACCACGGTAAGGTGATCCGTGAAAAGATGATCCATCGAAGATTTCAATTGGGTGTGTGGGGGTACCGCTCGGTGGTTCTGTAGGGTCGGTATCCTCATCCATGTCCATGGCGTGATCTCCTGGAAAGTGGTCTTCAGGCCCCAACAGGTTAACACCCACTGGTTCCTCTAGGTAGTTTGCCGGGTTGAACCGGCTTCGAAAGAGATGGGATGGGTTATCAAAAGAATGGCGCGAGTTGGACCACTGTAGGGGGGTAAACGAAGGTTGTGGATTATCTGGTTCGTTCTCGGAATGGGGTCCAAAGGAGTGTAAGTAAGAAGGTGACGAAGCTAACGAGACAGATCGCCTCGCTGGCTGCAGGTGTGATCTCCAGTCTCCCTGGGGACTGATGCTAATAGGAATGGGTGAGGTTCGCCTCTGAGAAGGCCCTGCCTCCTTGTCATGGGTTCCTACCGGTGCCTTTCCTCTGCCTCTGAAGAATCTTGGCGGCATGTTTCCTGTCCAAAAACAAAAAGACACAACAAAGGAATATAAAGGACAAAGTTAGAATTAAAAACAATTTGGATTATTCCTAAGTTCTTTGTCTAGACTCGAAAATTTGAGAAATGTGCAATTGTGTAACTGAGATTAAACACAAAAGGCTAGTGTTTAATTCACTCAGTGTTGGCTCTGATACCAACCTGTCACACCCAGATATTTCCACGTATTACCGGTGGGTAGTATCGTGACGTAGTTGATATCATCATAGTCAAACAACACAATATGTAAAATGCACAGCAGAAGCAAAAGATAGATTCATTTCAACTTTAATAAATTGTGATATTAAATATCACGAATAGTTGAAACAGATCCACAGGCGGATCAAAATAAAGAGGAGATATTGTTCAACAGTTTTATTGAGATCCAAGCTTGCGAGACTTATTGTGGACGCTAGGAGAAAGCCAGCCTAGTTCGAGTAGTACATGCACTTAACCTTTTTGGGAAAATACGTCAGTTTACACTGGTAAATACAATTTAACTGACTTATTTTGAAAAGTTTAATAAAATTGATTTGAATGCACGTGGCACAAAATATCTTTTATAACTTGGGATAATTATTTAAATATAATCTTGTAAAAGAATTACATGTTACTTATGCGTTCAGTAGCCCGGTTTGTACCGGGTTAAAGATCAATAGACACACCACATTATTGGTTTAGGCACTGACGGGTGTACGCCTACACCCCGTGCTTAGGTCGTGGCCATTTCGTAAAATGATGCCAATGATATCCGGGACATGGTCATTAACCCCCCAAAGGCTTTAAGCAAACAAAACATTTCCAAATGGAGCATATCAATGGTTTAACCTCTATTCGATTAAAGATTCAATGCCCGACCAAGCGGTATTTTATATACCATACCCCAAGCCCGTATAGGGAAAATAAGTTAAAAGTATTTACCTTTGCAAGTATAAATCACAATTAGCAAGTGCGTGTAGCTTTTACTGGGTCTCCTATTCTGGAACAAAGGTTTATAATAACCTATTAGATTTCTAACGGGTCTTTAATTAAGCTTAAGCTTAGACCGGTTAGTTTTAAAGGAAGATACGGTTCGAACGCATGAATAAGCGAAGACCGGATTAGAATGTGATTTAGACCCGACAAGTTTGAAGACTTGTATAATATGGGTAAACTAAACACATTCTGGAATTTGAGACAAAAATGATAAGGTTTGACCCGTTTCGGCTAATATATGTAAACTAGTTACAAAAGCCGATCCGAACGCGAAAAGTGCGTAACGAGTAACCAATTGAGTCCTATGCAAGTTTCCTAAGTTAATATGCCTTAAATATGTTGTGACATCAGTAAGATGTCTTCCATTATGCCCGAATTGGATTTAAACTCAAACTATGCCTCGTAAGGGCATTTTGGTCATTTAAAAGGTTATAAAAGAGTTTAATTAGTAATCTGAGTTTCAGTTCTGATTTATTTAGTAAATATACTTAATTTAATAAGTTATAACAGTAGGGTACTAGATATATGTGAAATTTATCATTTAAAACCAAACTATGCACCTTAGGGATATTTTGGTAATTTCACATAGGCTTAAAAGGTCAAAACTGGAAATCTGAGTTTAAAACTTTTAGCTTACTGTCAAAGTATGAAAATGTACTTAATATATTAGTAGGTATCAAACCTTATATGTTTAAAATGGTTTTAATACATACTATGCCTTAAAAATGCTTAAAAAGGCGATTTTGAGCTATTTCCGGGTTTTTAATGGAAAGCTGATAATTTTAATATTCCAGAAGGCTCAAAATATTTTATTTATCATAAAAAATCAGTAGCAAAAGGTTTGGGGTCAAAAAGATTTGTAAAACTCATTTTATAGCCCAAAAGGGCAAAACCGATAATTACCGAATCAAGCTTAGAGACCTATGTTATGCCCAGCCAAAAATTAAATAAAAATCTTTAAAAATCTCAAAATATTATTTTATATCAGTGGGTAAAAAGTTTGGTATTAAAAATCGGGTTTAGATAGGCTATATGCTAATTACGCCGTTTATTTAATAAAAAGCTTTCTAATTACGCTAATGAGCATAACTCTTAATCTAGACCTCAAACTGATGTCAAATTTTAGGTGCAAGTTTATAAATCAGTAACTAAGGTTTCTACTCTTTTACTTTTTCAAAAATCATGTTTTATAGTCAAAAGGGCATAATAGTCAACCTTTAAGCACTTAACGGAAACATGCATATGAATCGGATAACTAATGAACCAAGTTGTATAATCTCAGAGAGTTATACTTATATGAAACCTGGTCCAAATAAAGCTCTAAGGCAATTCTAAAACATGCTTATATGGGTCAGAACTGAAAGTCAAAGCGAAAGTCAAATTATGCGACTTTCGGTTCCGATCCGAGTCTAAACTGAAAATTGTCGGGTTGAACATGTTTAGACCTGTTCTTACATTAATTACCAAGTTATATTAGTGATCAAACAGGTTGCATGTATCCTACATTGCTAATTATGCATTAATTTGAAAATAAGCATTCTGTTGACTTTTTAATAACAAGTTTGACCCGACAATTGACCTAGTTAGAGTGGGAATCAGATAGTACCCTTTTAAGGGTTTATTACCCACATAAATACCTACTTATAGGTACTTTTAATTCGAGATTTGACTGAACAAATTTTAATTAATCTCGAAGTCAAACTTTAATTACGACGGTTTGACTTTTAGCTAATTAACTAAGCTAAACTGAATTAGGAAGGGTTTAGGACACTTACAAAGGTCCTAAGTATGATTAGGAATCACTAGGAAGCTTGTTGCTGATCAGGGGAGCTCCAGAACTTGAAGTTGTGAATGTTGCAAATGAGTGAACAAAGTTGCAACCAAAGTGGGTTCTTATATATGCATTTTGATCTCATAAGATGATGCCAAAGAGGTCTATGAGTGTTTCCAGATCAAGACAAGTGCCCCCTATGCAAGAAATACCATTGGGGCAGCCCCTGGTATGTAAAAACAACGTTTTAAGTCGGTTGCACAGCCTTTACAGGCAGCTGTGCGCAGTTCTGATGCTGCAGTGGGTCACGCGGCCCGCGTAAGAGCCCATAGGGGCTTACGCGGCCGGTATCAGTGCACGGAACAGGTTAAACAAGTTTTGTTATTTGCATTTCAGCCCCCTGGTCCTTTCTAACGTGGTTTTAAGTGTTTTTCTTGCACTTTTGACCCTCTAACCTTGTTTATAAGGGCTCCATGACATGTTTAAACATTTGCAAGTCCTTGGTTAACTTTGTGATCACCCGAAAAGTCATAAATTTCTACGTTAACGCTTTTAACCCCTCGTATACGAATATTGTCATAACTTTCTCATACGATAACGAAACTTGGTGAAATTTTTATCACATATTCTAGTGAGTATAATTTATCATTACAAAGCTTCGGGTTTGCTAAAAGGTCACTCAGAGGTATACTTTAAACATGTTGACACATTTAACCCCTGTAGTTGTAATTCCTCACTTTCTTTTACGATTAGGTTCGTATGATCCATGTTTTATTCGTTTAAGGATATAAACATCATGTAGGGCTATTGTAGAGTATATTTATCCATTGTTGACATTTTAAACCCTTGTATTCACATATTTTTCTTGTTTGTCAACTTTAGTCCCTCTAGAGTATTCTTTCACACGTTCAAAGCTTATGATACGTGTCAATACATTATTGGACATGAAATTACGAGGTGTTACAGAAAGATGTATGGTAGGATTAAAAAGTGTCAACATGTTAATAAATACCTCTGAGTTACCCTTTTTATAAATCCCAAACCTTAATATGTTTTATAAACATCTGATATGCATTCAAATCCGGTTAACTAATGTGATGAATAATTCAAAATTTCAAGGAATGGAATCCTAGGTGCATTTACGACAATTCTCATTCATTAACCTTCTTCAATAAAATCCAAGAACTTACAAGAGCATGGCAACACATGCAAGGGCATGCAAGGCCTGACTATATGGTTCCTCTACTGAAAAGAAGACATAAGATTCGAAGTTATAAAAGTTGCATGGTCAAAGCCTAAGAGTTTAGAAAATTTTGTCTTCTGGTCATCGGATACGGACCGCATGGCCCAAGGCTTACGGTCCGCAAGGCTGTAACTGGGTTTTTCAGATCAGGGTTGGATGCGGACCGTGTCCATTTGGACTTACGGTCCGTAAGAGTTGGATACGGACCGCAAGGCTTTTTGCTTACAGTCCGTAAGACTGTCACTGGCAGATTAAAATGGACAGTTGCCTGTTACAGCAGGTTACACCGTCATTGAATCATGGTTTTCGAATTCAGGAGCTTGGCCAACAGTTTTTCATGCATAGGGGACACTTGGATTCATCTGGGATCAATCCTAGACTTGTGTGTAATGATCTCATGCAAATAAACTCACTATATAAGAACTTGATGTTGCAACCATTTTGCTTGCTCACTTCAATTCACTCCAAGACCTTATCTGGAGCTTTCTGATCTTCACACAAGTTCCCTTAAGTTCTAAATTCGTGCTTAGGACCATTGTAAGTGTCCTTAACCTCCTAATTTCAGTTGTAATTTGTTTAATGACCAAAAGTCAAACTTATCATAATTAAGGTTTGACTTAGTGATTAATCACTAATGATCCAGTAATTAGTTAAATTAAAAGTAGCTATAAGTTGGTATTTATGTAGGTAATAAACCCCAAAGAGGGCACCTATTGATTATCACCCTAACTTGGTCAAATGTCGGGTTAAACATAATTATAAAAAGTCAACAGAAAGCTATTTTTACAAATAAACACCTAATTAACAATGTAGAAGCTATGAAACCTATTTTAACACTTACATAACTTGGTAATTAATGTAAGAACATGTCTAAGCATGTTCAACCCGACAATTTCGAGTTTAGGCTCGGTTCGGAACCGAAAGTCGCAAAAGTAGACTTTTGCTTTGACTATCAGTTCTGACCCAATTTAGATTGTTTTAGAAATGCCTTAAGCTTCCATTAGGTACATGATTCATATTAGTATAACTCTCTGAGATTATACAACTTGGATCCTAATTTATCTGATTCATTTGCATGTTTCCGTTATATGCCTAAATGTTGACCATTATGCCCTTTTGACCTTAAAACGAGATTTTTGAAAATGTAAGAGGACAAAAACCTTTATTACTGATTTATAAACTTATCCTAAAAATTTGACATCAGTGTGAGGTCTAGATTAAGAGTTATGCTCAATAGCGTAATTAGAAAGCTTTTATTAATTAAATGGCATAATTAGCATAAAGCCTATCTAAACCCAAATTTTGACACCAAAATTTTTACCCACTAATATAATATAATATTTTAGAATTTTTGAAGATTTTTTATTTATTTTTAAACTGATCATATCATAGGGTTCTAGCTTTGATTCGGTAATTGTCAGTTATACCATTTTCTTGAATAAAATGAGTTTTACATAACATATTGATACCAAATATTTTGCTACTGATCCTATATGATAAATAAAATATTTTAAGCCTTCTGGATTGATAAAAATATCAGCCTTTCTTATATAACACGAAAATCGCTTAAAAGCGACTTTTTACGCGTTTTAAACGCATAGTATGAGTTAAAACTATTTTAAACATATAAGACTTAATACCTACTGATGTTTTAAGTAAATTTTTATACTTTAACAGTAAGCAAAAGTTTTGAACTCAGATTTCTAAATTTGACCTTTAAAGCTTATGTGAAATTACCAAAATGCCCCTACGGTGCATAGTTTGGTTAAAAATGATAAATTTCACATATATGCAATACCCTACTGATATGACCTGCAAAAATAACTATTTTTACTGATTATATCAGACCTGAACCTCAGATTAATATTTAACCTCTTTTATAAGTTTTAAAATGACCAAAATACCCCCTCGGGGCATAATTTGAGTTTAAATCCATTTTGGGCATAATGGAAGGTATCCTACTGATATCACAACATATTTAAGGCATATTAACTTAGGAAACCTGTTCATGACTCATTTGTTTACCCGTTACGCATTTTTCGCGTTCGGTGCGGTTTATGTAACTAGTTTGCATAAATTAACCGAAACGGGTCAAACCTTATCATTTTTATCTCAAAATCCAGAATGTGTTTAGTTTACCCATATTACACAAGTCTTCAAACTTGTCGGTTCTAAATCACATTCTATTCCGGTCCTCGCTTAATCATGCGTTTTGAACCGTATACATTTCTTTAAAAGCTAACCAGTCTAAGTTTAAACGTAAATAAGACCCGTTAGGAATCTAATAGGTTAATTAAACCTTCATTTCCAGATTTAGGGGACCAGTAAAAGCTACATGTACTTGCTTGATTGTATACGGCTGGGATAAATTGTATAAATTTGCTCAGGTAAATACTTTTAACTTATTTTCCCTTATACGGGCTTGGGGTACGGTATATAAAATGCCGCTTGGTTGGGCATTGAATTTTTAATCATATGAAGGTTAATTTATTGAGATAACCCATTTAATCTGTTTTGTTTGTTTTAAGCCTTTGGGGGGTTAATGACCATGTCCTGGATATCCTCGGCTCATTCATTGAAATGGCCACAACTTAAGCACGGGGTGTAGGCATACACCTGCCAGTGCGTATGTAAAAATAATATACTCGCCTGTTCGAGAATAACTCACCGCGGGATATATTATGTGGTGTGTCTATTAATCTTTAACCCGGTATTCTGCCCGGGCTACTGAACGTATAACAAATATGTAATTCTTTTACAAGTTTATATTTAAATAATTATCCCAAGTTATAAAAGATATTTTGTGCCTTGTGCATTCCAACCAATTTTCTTAAACGTTTTCAAATGAGTCGGTTAATTGTATTTACCAGTGTAAACTGACGTATTTTTCCAAAAAGGTTAAGTGCAGGTACTAAACGGAATAGGCTGGCTACTCCTAGCATCAATAAAGAGTCTTGCAAGCTTAGATGTTATAAATCTGTTGAACAATGTTCCTTTTAACTTTGATCCGCTTGTGGATCCTTTACAACCGTTTATGTAATAAATGATATTACTTTCATTCGGTTTGTAATGTTTTTATCTTTCGACTTCCGCTGTGTATTAAACTGTGATAAATTGTCTATGATGATATCAACTACGTCACGATACTCCCCACCGGGCCCACCGGTAATACGTGGAAATATCGGGGTGTGACAGAATGACCATACGTGAAGAATATATTCTTAAGTGAGTGATTAATTGGATATGAGAAGCCGTTCATGAAAATAATCAGAAGATTATAAATTACAAGGGTTAAACGTGTCAACATGTTAATTCTTACCTCTGAGTAACCTTTTAACGAACCTGAGGCTTCGAAATATTCAAATATACTCTCAAGAATAAGTGGTATAAATTTCAAGTGGTTTCGAGATCGTTAAGCAAGTTTTCAAGACTTTGGGTGAAAAGTGTCAATGTGATGAAACTTGTGTTTATAGTAATATTAAACGAAACCGAGCCTAACGAAGTTTGATTATACTTCCTTGAGCCTCTACAAATTAACTACAAGGGTCTTATATGCCAAAAATGAGGTTAAATAAGGTTTAAAATGACCAGGGACTGAATCTGCCAGTTTTGAAACATTTTTAACCTGAACAGCAGGTTTACGCGGGGCGCATAAGCCCTCTTCTAATCCTACGCGGGCCGCGTAGAAGTCCCCAGCGCAGAAAATGTTGGACAGATGCAGGTTTTCAGCTCCAAACCGACTTTAACTTGTTCTAAGTGAATCTAGGGGCTGTTTGTCGGTCTTGATAAACCACTAGGACACCTGGGGTGATCTTAGGTACTTCCAAAACAGATGTAAACATCTAGGGACATGCCAAATTTGTATATAAGGAACCCTTGTTCATATGTTTAAGTGCTCACTTCACTTTCATCAACTTCTAAACTCACCTATGGAGCTAGCAAGCATTAGGAGAAGATTGTCAAGTGTAGAAAAGATAGTAAGGACCTTAAGTAAGAGTTTTAATCCCTGCTTAGTCCTTTTAATTAGCTTAAAAACCGAAAAGTCAAACATATCGTAATTAAGCTTTGACTTTCGGTTTAATCATAATTGGTCCAGCCACTGATTGAAATGAAAGTAGTTATGGAACCATATTAGGGTAGGTTATTAACCCTTAAAAGGGCACCTCCTAATTATTTCGTTTGACTAGTTAATTGTCGGGTCAAACTAGTTAGTCAAAAAGTCAAACTGGGCAGAAACTTTAAAAATAATTTAAACTAATAAGACAGAGGTTCTAAATTATATTTTAACATTCTAATGACTTGGTAATTAATATTAGAACATGTTTAATCAGGTCTAACCCGACAATTATCAGTCCAAGGTCAGTTTATTACCGAAGGTCGCAAAAGCTTGACTTTTGCTTTGACTTTCAGTTCTGACCCGTTTAAGCTTAATTCTTCCATGTTTTAAGCTTCCATTAGGATTATATTATATAGTAGTGTAACCTCCTGGATTATATTGCTTGGTCCTTATTGGTTTGAATTATATGCTCTTGTTTGTTAATATGCTTATAAATGCCGTAAATGCCCTTTTGACATATAAATGAGATTTTTAGAAATGTGAGAGGACAAAAATCTTTGCTACTGATATATAAGCTTGTCCCGAAAATTTGACATCAGTTCTTGGTCTCAAACAGAAGATATGCTCGATATCGTAATTAGAAGCTTTTTATTAATTAAATTGCGATATCTTGCATAAGACATGTTTAAACTTGGATTTTGAACCAAAACTCATTACCTACTGTTAAGATATTATTTTTAAGGAATATTAAGATTTTTGGTCAGATTATAATCTGTTTAAATCATAGAGTTATTGTGTAATTCGGTAAATGACGATAATACCCTTTTCATGCATAAATGAAATTAACAGATGATTTGAATGCCAAACCTTTTCCTACTGATTTTATACATTAAATAAATTATTTTAAGCATTTAAAACTTATCAAAATCTCAGATTTGCATAAACATCTTGATTATCGTCAATTAGCGAGTTTTACACTATTTAGGTGCATAGTATGGTTTAAAACCATATTTAACATCTAAGACTTGTTACCTACTGAATTTTTAAACAAATTTCAATATTATTACAGTAGGTATAAGTTATAAACTCAGATTTCCAAAAATGTCCTTAAAAGCATATGTGAAATGACCAAAATGCCCTTTCGGGGAATAGTTTGGCCATAAATGGTAAACCTCACATATATGTAGTATCTTACTGATGTAATGAGATAAAATAAATATTTTTACTGATTACCAAAGACCAGAACTTCAGTTTGTTATAAAATCTCTTTTATAGTTACTAAAATGACCAAAATGCCCTAACGGGACTTAAATTGATTTTAAATACTTTTTGGGCATATATGTTAACATCCTACTGATGTATTAACATATTTTAAGCATAATAACAAATAAGACCTGTATATAATTCATTTGGTTACCCGTTACGCACTTATGCGTTCGGATCGGTTTATGTGACTAGTTTACGTAAAATAGCCGAAACGGGTTTAACCTTATCATTAAATCCTCAAATTCCATAATGTGTTTAGTTTACCCATATTATACAAGTATCCAAGCTTGTCGGGTCTAAACCACATTCTATTCTGGTCTCCGCTTAATCTAGCGTTTAGAACCGTAATGTTTCTTCCTAGCTAGCCGGTCTAAGTCTTTGACTTAATTAAAGACCCGTTAGCATCCTAATAGGTTATTAAACCTTCTATAAAGATTAAGTAGCATCCAGTAGAAGGTATCATCATAAAGCTTTAGGATTTTACGGCTGAGTTACTTTTCACATTTAGCTCAGGTAAATACTTTTAACTTATTTTCCCTTATACGGGCTTGGGATATGGTATTATAATAATACCACTTGGTCGGGTATGAAATCATTTAATCGGATTGTGATTAATAAATTTACATAACCCGTTTTAATCTGTCTTGTTTGATAACATAAACATTGGGGGTTAATTCGACCGTGTCCTGGATTGAAAGTGGAGGTATTTATAGGCAAGAGAGGAGAGGAGGTGGTGCAGTGAGTCGGATCGGATGGCTGTCCGGCTCATTTCTTTTGAAAATGGCCACGACCTATGCACGGGGTGTAGGCATACACCTGACAGATGCAAATGCTAAAATATAAACCCACATGTTGGCAATAACTCTTTTGTGGGTTCTATAAGTGGTGAGTCGGTTAATCATGTCCGGCTTCTAACCGGCCCCAATATTGTATGACAAACATATAAATCTGTATACAAGATTATCTTTAAATAATTGTCCCAAGTTATAAATGATTTGTGCCTTGTGCACCTAAATCATTTTCATAAATACTTTTCAAATGAGTCAGTTAATTGTATTTACCAGTGTAAACTGACGTATTTTCTAAAGATTGATTGACAGGTACTTCTCGTAAATAGGCTGGAGCTACTAGGTGTCATATAAGAGGATCTTGCAAATCCCTAGATACCTGGAGTCTGTTATTTTCCATTTCTTGTATTTTATTTATGATCCGCTTGTGGATCTTATTACAATCCAGTCTGTATATTCTTTCGTCGAACACTCAGACGTTATGGTTTGTAATAGTTTATTCACCAAGCCTTCCGCTGTGCTATTATATTGTGTGTATTGACAATGATGATATCAACTACGTCACGATACTCCCCGCCGGGCCCACCGGTAATATGTGAAAATATCAGGGTGTGACATGAATGAATATTCTCCCTCAACTTTGTCTGTACACAAATTCTTTTGTGTTTATACACATTTGAATGTTTAGAGTTAATTAGTCTCCGTCAAGACCCATAATTAACCAAGTACTAGTCTAGCATGCTTTAGACTACAATACTTTAGCATATGAACAGACGATGCATCATTCTGATTCTTCACAACCCTAAGGATATCATAATATCACTTTGTAACATTCATCCCTTATTAAGACAAAATAAAGAGACTTATTCATAATCCTTAAACATCAACATTTAGGACGGTCTCACAAATTATTGTATATAACACATAGCTATTTTTTTATCATTCAATTAAGGAACATAACTTGTTTACCTTTGATCTCTAACGCTTTACCATTGACTCGTAAGGATTTAAACATAAGTCTTAATCTAAGTCACTTGGCGAATATATTCATCACCAACAAGATGAATGCCCGTCGTCTACAATCACTATTATGTGTGAGATAGAGTCAACTAAATCGACACTCGAAAACATGGCATTCATAATTTTGCCATGAGTGATTTGCACACATCTATTGTTATTCATTAGGAGATGTGTAGGATGCTCTCCCAAACAAATGTAAAATCTCTATATAGTTCTAACAATAATCAAGTGGTAGACGTATCTACGTATAGATCACTCGGAACAAATCTCGCAAGATTTATCAAAGGTAGACAATAACATATAGTTTTTTTTCTCTTTCATATGTTAGAATTCACACTTGTGAATTCTCCAATGACATCTAACGAAGTACTTCAACATGAATCTCGTTTGTGTATTTCATCTCAATACACTCACTACTCACTCGTGATGTGGTTACACATTTGATTTCTCATCTTTGACATTTAGTCAATACAACAACTCGTAAGTTGTTTATGTCCAAGAATTTTCATGTGCTATCCGTCTAAAACCATATTCTGTTAAACAATGTATAATTGGCGTTATAATTATTTCCACAAAAATAATTTATACGTCACAAACATGAGTGATTTATTTCTTTGTAAAAAATTGCATGTGTTATCCGAAGATATTGAACACAAGACAATAACATACATTGGAATTTAAATCATAAGTGTCGAACACTTATGAAATTTAAACGGAAGCATAGACGATATGTAGACATCAAATATCAATGTGTTTTTATCTTCAACACTTTATATTCTGATCGAAATCTTCTCAACGATATCGTCCCATGGCATGTCTTGAGGTACTCCCTTAATAAGACTACATGCACTTGTAAGTACAAGTTCCCCATTTCATCTTGAAACTTTGAACTTGGACATGTTTGCTCAAACAACACCAAGTTGTTACAAATGCTACATTTAAGTAGCAAACTTGAACAATTAAATTTGTTCACAACAACACCAACTTGTTTTCCACCAAATCATATTCACGAGATTGTTACTTTGTTCAACAAATGCTACTTCTAGCAAGAGTAGCAAACCATTTGAATTCTAAATTTATGCAAAATAGGCAATTAAATGTTTACATAAAATATTTTCATTCCCTATGGCTTATACAAAGTACAATCTTTAACCTTGTATTTGTGATACACATTTTCTAACACACATGTTAGAAAATTTAAGTCATTTTATATAAAACATGACCATTTAGATTTAGAAATCACAAATTAAAGTTGGTAATAAATCACACACAACTATACCATCACTTTATGGTGATTTAATTCTTGTATTCTTACTCTTGTATTTTTTTCTCAATCTCATCAAGTTAGGCACATAGCTTACTTTTAATACGAGAGACATGGGGTGGAGATAAGTCTCACTTAATTAAAGATTTTATTAGAGACATAAACTCTAATAAAAACTAACAAATTGACATAAAACTCTCCTTAAGAGTTTATCTTCCATATGAAGAGTCTAGTAAGTGATTTTAATTTCATTAAATTCATATAAATACCACACCATCACTTTATGGTGATTTAATTCCTTGAACCCAATCAAACATCAACTTCAATGTATGACATTTTATTTCTAAATCATACAAATCATTAAAAACAATGCTACAACAAATTACATATATAAAATGTTTACATAAAACATTTCAAAGCAATTGTATTTTAACCATTTTTAACAATTATGTTAAAATGAAAGAAATTCTAACGCGCACGTTAGAAATATTAACATTTCCACAAAATGTTAATTTGACTTGCTAAAAACACATATATGGTTCAAATAAATAAGTCATTTCTAAAACACACGTTAGAAACTAAACAATTAAAAAATTGCTTCCAAACTAACGCATTTCATGAATGTTTCTAACATACAAGTTAGAAGACAAATGATTACAAAAATCGTTATAAGACTTATTTGTTCATATCAATCCATGCGTGGATGAAGAGTCTACTTTAAATAGAGACTTAATTAGAGACATAAAACTCAAGTAACATAAAACTCTTATTTAAAGACATAAAAATTCTACTTAAGAGAATTTAACGTTTACAAAAAAACATATGGTCTACACCAATAATTCCGGTCTAACACACATGTTAGAGAATTTAACGTGTACAAAAAACGTATGGTTTACACTAATAAACCCGATCTAACACAAAAGTTAGAAAAATTAACGATTCCCAAAATCGTTTCAAAACCAAACGTTGGAACCAAAACTATTCGTTTTGTACCACGGTATAGGATTTAAGATTGTATCTCAATCTCAAAAAATCCAAACACAACAAGTTGTACTACATACATATTTCCCAAAAAAAAATATTTATAAGATCATAACCTCTAAAAATATTTTTTTATGCTATTATAAATCCTTTCGTAAACCCAAAATCCTTATAAATAAGGTTTTTAAGATTGTACCAACAATCTCATGAAATATGTTTTAAGTTTGTAGGAATTAGGTTCACCTTTTGTAAAATATAATTACAAAATATATAATAACGAGACTCTCGTTATTCGTAGGAAATATCATAGTACAATACCGGTTGCAATAACTAAATAAAAAGAATATAAAATATAATTAGATATACCAATCTTGATTCAAGCCGCATCTCTGGTGGATCCTTCACGCGTACTTGATAGCATCTTAGACTCGAGTATTCATCATCTTGAGTCTTGAAAAATACTCCTTGACTGCAACAAAGAGCACACTAAAACGTTGACGATTTTGGTTGAGGCACGTGTTCAACATGCTTCCCTTAAAACAGATTTCACGCCTCTACTAAAGACAATGCGTCTGTCTCCCAGGGTACAACAGCTGAAGCAGTCTGTACTGCCGGAGATGGCTCACGGGCCCAAGGTTACATCCGGTAATTGTAGTATTTGAACTCGTGTAGTGGAAAACAAGTAGAGAGTACTCATCTCTCTAGTTGGTCTTCAAGTGTTCATCCTCCTTCTAGTATTCTTCATGTATCAAGAAATACCATAACAAAAAAAGCACATAACCTACTATTTGTACAAGACTTAAGGATTAGTGAAAGGTTTCCCTTAATTAGTCACTTAATTAGAGACTTAAAAACTCTAATAAAACTAATTAAATGTCATCAAGAAGCTCTACTCAAGAGTTTCACTTTTATTTACCACATGAAGATTCTAATTAATATTTATAATTTCATTAAATTATAAATATATTAAATATCCATTCACCAAATTTCCAACAAACTATACATCCCTATCTCTCACGAATTGTGATGAAACCGTCTCCATGATTAGCCGGTAACTGATCGACCATATCATCGGGGCTATTATTCTACCTCATGTACCCCTCTCTCACCCCTAGACCAGCTTTTCGAGACCATCGCCGGCAATAACCACCATCATCTTTACCTGGATGTCAACTTGCTACTTTTTAAGTGTATCAGAGCCTTATCTTTAAGACAAGTTGGCTCATCAGAAATTCTGATGATCAGAGTTTACCAGATTCTGATGATAAATACCAGATATATCATCAGACTCATCAGAATGGTATTTTCTGATCGTCTTCTTTTGTTTTGATCACTTTTTGATCTTTGTTGAAAATATTTCTTTCTTTCTTCTCTTGTCCTGTTATCTTGTAGACGTCTTTTAATTGATCTTCTTGACTTTATCTTCAGCATATGATCAGATTGATCATCTTTTTCTTCAATACTTATAAAAGTTTCCTAAGAAGGTGTTTTTCAAAGCTCGAAACGAACACACTAGCACTTCTCGCCCACGACACGCTTCCAATCTATTTGTAGTGAACGGGTCAACTTTTGTTGTTATAAAAATTAAAGTGTGATTGTTAGAAAAATTAGCTAAAGACATATGTTTTACATCTTTTGTAAATATTGAATATTATATAACTAGCTTAAAATGGTTAACTCTTTAACAATGACCAATGTTTTTCTTAAGAATATGTAAAGTTCAAATTTGGTCATACTCTTTGCTTCCCTTTGATCTCCGTATTGACCATTGAAAAGAATTGGGCATCACATAAGGGGCAGAAAACACCATTTCGAACTTTTTTTACAGCCGGCTTTGGAACATTTTAAACTAGGGGTGTAAAAAAATAGGGTCGACACTCGCACGGGAAGGCCGAATTCTCACAACTCGTAGGAGTTTTCCCTTAATCTTGACCATATAAATATATATATATATATATATATATATATATATAGGTCAATTATAGGAAGAAATCTCATATTAGTTAAGAAAACTAAGAAACCCAAATGAATTGACCTTCTTTTGCCACGTGTTACACCTTTTTGTAGACGTGTTACGTGTAACAACCAAAGGTAGCCACGTGTTACGTAACAACTGTCACACCCCAACCGATGACGGAAACATCGGTGCATGGCACTGAGTGAAACAGATTGTCCAGGAGTTTCCATAACAACTACGATTACCAATTATTTAAGCATCACGTCCCATTCCATGACATAACAAGTAGCATAGTTATTACAGACAAATCAAAGACAAATTGTTCTATTCCGATAACTCAGATTTAAATAAATAAATTGTTCGTTGGTTTCTAGACTCCATCCTACTTGATTCCCACATAGCAGCAAAACATCCTAAGCACCTGTCACATACGTTAAAATAAAGATCAATACACATAGTGTAAAGGTGAGCATACAAGTTTAATAATATAATAGAGTTCGAAATCGTTTACGCATAACCAGCATGTACAACGTATAATGTGAAGCATGTAAGTTATCTACAAATATCCTATCAATACCAATGACTGCGATTTGACTGCGAATAGCGAGTGCGCATCACATGTTCACCACTGCGAACACGTGAAGTAATATCCTTAATAACCCCTGTCCATGACAGGAGCTGAGTCCAAACTATAGTACTATTGTTGCTAAGGCAGGTAGACAGCAATCAATGTGTAAACATAACAAACAGGCATTCATCAAGTCACGTATAACATGGAATAGCGGTTAACGTAAAAATAGTGTTTGCGTTGTGTGATAGATGTGATTTAGAATAAGTAACGTATGTAACACCCAAAAGTGCGTAAAGCAAAAAGGGACCGAGTATACTCACAGATTGTATTTAACAAGTAAACACTCTCTTGGATTGAAGGGAGCACTGAGAGAGATTAGCCTGAACAGTTAATGATAGCATAAATGATAAGCGGCGGGTTAAACGGTGCAAAGTACCAAGTGTCGGATGGTAATCCGATCGGATGGCAATCGATCGGATGGCCAATCGACCGGATGTCAATCCGTTCGGATGGTCATCCGATCGGATGGCCATTCGATTGGATTAATATCTTGTTTGGTAAGGATGTGTTTGTGTATGATGGCTTTGAAGTTTTCGTTGTAGCATTTTGAAAACAGAGAAATATCTCTACCCTTCAGGTCGGTCGATCGAACGGCGATTCGATCGGATGGCGATCCGTTTGGTAGGGCAGTTAGTGAGAACAAGTTCACAGCAGGATTGTCACTCGATCGGATAACAATCAGATCGGGTGGCAATCCGTTGGTTACTGACTATGCATTGAACATGTTGAAAATTGTTTAAGTGTCGAAGTTCCAAACATCACATGGTCGGATGGTCGTTCGATCGGATGGCAATCCGATCAGACGGCAATCCATTCGACGTTTAGAACCTTGAAAGTTTGAATAAAAGTTAAAGTGTTGAACCAAGTGTAAGCCGATCGGATGACAATCCATCCCAACGACCTGATCGTCTTTGACACTTGATTGTTTTGATAGTTTTGCAGCTTTGATCGAGATGGTGTGATAACGTGCTAAACAACGGAAGCCCCATCTTGTCCTAAGTGACCCGATCCAACAGGAATCACCCTAGTCTGAACGGTCAACTGTTTTAAGAAGTTCGTTCATGTTTAACCCGAAATCGATAGTCTCTTTGATAGAATTCAGATCTTGAATCGACACATCACTAAGAAAGAGTAGAAGATCAGAACGAGCTCCGATTCTATCGGTTTTGAGTGAATTGAGTGTAAAAGACTTGAAAGAAAGTTAGAAAACCATCTTTCAATCCTTTTAACCATGAATATGTGTAGATCTATGCGATGCGTTTCGAGCGAGCAATGCGATAGATTAATAATAAACACACAAATACTATATCTAACATACAATCACTATAAATATCTTGCGTTTAGCTTTTGCGATTCGATTGCGATAGAGCTACGATTGCGTTTTGATTAAACACCACAACACATAAACATAAATAAACACGCACAAGTAACACGTAAACAACACACACACACACATATAACAATATCCAGAACGCATGGTTCGAGTTGCGAATGCGATTGCGATGCGATAAGCGATAAAGCGGTAAAATATGTGATCAATAGCGATTAAACCTCGATTATTAATAGGTACTCCACATAATACAACTAAAGCAAACAAAAATAAAGATTCGATTACAAGTTAAAGAAGTCAAAACAGTAGTTGAGAAAGGAGTGACAGATCGCAATTAGCAATCTTTTCTTCCTTTGACTTCAATCTTGACTTTGACTTTGACTTTCAAATCACAGGGTGTTACAGTCTCCCCTACTTAAGGGAATTTCGTTCCAAAATTAGGCTTTAGCCGTAACAAACAACTGTGGGTACTTCGCCTTCATGTCACTTTCGAGTTCCCAGGTGAACTCTGCGCCTCGTTTGCCTTCCCATCGGACCTTCACAATGGGAATGCGTGAGCACCTGAGCTGCTTGGCTCCTCGGTCCATGATCTCGACAGGCTTCTCCACGAAGTGTAATGTTTTGTCCACTTGAAGATCCTTCAGTGGAACTTGTAAATCATGCTCAGCTAGACACTTTCTGAGGTTCGAAACATGGAAAGTCGGGTGGAAGTTGCTAAGTTCCTCCAGTAGTTCGAGTCTGTAGGCCACTTTGCCGATCCTTTCCAGAATCTTAAAGGGTCCAACATATCGAGGCGCGAGTTTCCCTTTCTTGCCGAATCTGACCACACCCTTCCAAGGTGATACCTTTAGGAGTACGTTATCGCCAACGTCAAATTCAAGGGGCTTGCGTCGTCTATCGGCGTAACTTTTTTGACGACTCCGAGCTTTCAGTAGGTTGTCTCGAATTTGGAGGATTTTGTCAGTCGTTTCTTGCAACAGCTCAGGACCAGTTATTTGCGAGTCTCCGATCTCGTGCCATACAATAGGCGATCGACATTTTCTTCTGTATAATGCCTCAAACGGTGCCATTTGAATGCTGGAATGATAATTTTTATTGTACGAGAATTCGACTAAAGGTAAGTATGCGTCCCAATTACCACCGAAATCTATGGCACACGAACGGAGCATGTCTTCAAGGGTACGAATCGTTCTTTCAGTCTAACCGTCGGTTTGGGGATGGAAAGCGGTACTTAGATTTAGCGTAGTACCGAGAGCAGATTGAAATGTTTCCCAAAGACGCGAGGTAAACCGACCATCGCGGTCAGAGATGATGTCGCGAGGCGTCCCATGTCGACAAATGATCTCATTGGTGTAGATTCGGGCTAATTTTTCTACCTTGTAGTCTTCTCGTATCGGCAGAAAATGAGCAGATTTAGTCAAGCGGTTAACGACAACCCAGATGCTTTCATGACTTGATGGCGTGCGCAGAAGTTTCGTTATGAAGTCCATGGCTATACTCTCCCACTTCCACATAGGGATCTCGGGTTGGATGAGTAAGCCAGAGGGTCTTTGGTGCTCGACCTTGACCTTTGAGCAAGTCAGGCATTTCGAAACATAGAGAGCGATATCTTTCTTCATGCCCGACCACCAATACTTGTAGCGAAGGTCCTGGTACATTTTGTCGGCATCGGGATGAATAGAATATCGAGATTTGTGGGCTTCGTCCATCAGAATCTGTCGTAAATCGGTCCGCTTAGGGATCCAAATTCGGTCCAGATAATGGAATATCCCATTCGACTTATTAACTAACTGGGCTCCATCGTTGAGAATCATTTCCTTCTTCAAAGTGCGTTCGGTGAAACAAGTATGTTGGGCTTCGCGGATGAGAGTCTCGAGATGATGCTGGGCTTGGATATTACGAACGCTATGCAAATAGCTTCGTCTGCTGAGGGCGTCGGCAATGACATTTGCTTTGCCAGGATGATAACGAATCTCACAGTCGTAATCGTTGAGAAGTTCCACCCATCGGCGTTGACGCATATTCAGTTCTTTTTGGCTGAAGATGTGTTGCAGGCTCCTATGCTCGGTGAAGACCGTACACTTGTACCATAAAGGTAGTGTCGCCAAATCTTTAACGTAAAAACAACTGCTCCTAGCTCGAGGTCGTGGGTCGTATAGTTCTTCTCGTGGATCTTGAGCTGACGAGACGCGTAAGCGATAACCTTGTCCCGTTGCATGAGAACACAACCAAGACCAAGGTTCGAGGCATCACAATAGACAACAAAGTCATCGTTTCCGTCGGGTAGAGCAAGGACGGGAGCATTGCAGAGCATATGCTTGAGGGTTTGAAAGGCAGTCTCTTGTTCAGTTCCCCAAACAAAAGGCTTGTCTTTATGTGTGAGAGAAGTAAGTGGCACGACGACTTTAGAGAATCCTTCGATAAATTGGCGATAATAGCCCGCCGGTCCGAGAAAATAACGGACTTCAGAAGGGTTCTTAGGTGTAACCCAACTCTTAACAGCTTCGATCTTCGTGGGGTCGACGTGAATACCTTGACTACTGACAATATGACCGAGGAATTGAACCTCCTCCAGCCAAAATTCACACTTGGTGAATTTGGCATAGAGTCAATTCCCCTGGAGTAGCTCGAGAACCAAACGTAGATGTTGCACGTGTTCGGCTTTCGACTTGGAATATATCAGGATATCATCGATGAACACGATAACGAAGTGGTCAAGAAATGGTTTACACACGCGATTCATCAGATCCATGAAAACCGCGGGTGCGTTGGTCAAACCAAAAGGCATGACAACGAACTCATAGTGACCATAGCGGGTTCGAAATGCGGTTTTGGGTATATCATCCTCTTGAATGCGTAACTGGTGATAGCCTGAGCGTAGATCAATCTTCGAGAAACACGTAGCACCTTGTAACTGATCAAATAAATCATCGATTCGAGGCAAGGGATAGCGATTCTTGATTGTCAGCTTATTCAACTCCCTATAGTCGATGCACATCCGGAATGATCCATCCTTCTTTTTGACGAAAAAGACAGGCGCACCCCAAGGAGAGGTTCTAGGGCGAATAAAGCCTTTGTCAAGTAGTTCCTGGAGCTGACTCGAGAGTTCACGCATTTTAGAAGGAGAGAGATGATAAGGCGCTTTAGCAACAGGGTTTGCTCCAGGAATGAGGTCGATACGAAAGTCGATATCACGAGCGGGAGGTAACCCTGGGATATCGTCAGGGAAAACGTTGGGAAATTCATGAACAACGGGGACCTGCTCTACCTCCTTAACTTCCTTTTTCTCCGCTACTACAATGTGTGCCAAGAAAGCCTGGTATTCCTTGCGGAGATACTTGCTAGCCTGGACACACGACATGAGTTGGAGTTTCTTCGACGCGACTTCACCGTAAACACACAATTGATCACCATTAGCGAGCGAGAATCGAATCATCTTATCAAAGCAAACAACTTCAGCATGGTTTTCGCGAAGAAAGTCCATGCCTACTATGACATCAAAACTACCGAGATGCATCGGAATAAGGTCGATAGGGAAAACGTGATTGTTGAGTTCGAGAGTACAATCACGAAGAATAGAATTGATGGCGACGGTTCTTCCGGTGGCAACTTCAACATCGAATGTCGAGGGGAGATGGGCGCGCTTACGATTAAGGAGCTTTTCGAATTCAAACGATACAAAACAGTTATCGGCTCCAGTATCAAATAAACACGTAGCATATATACCATTCACAAAGAACGTACCATTGACCACATTGTTGTCTGCTTGAGCCTGGCGAGCGTTAATGTTGAAGGCATGTCCGCGGGTTGCTGGTTGTTGCTGCTGTTGCTGAGGCTGCTGCTGAGGCTGCTGTTGTTGTGGCTCTTGCTTAACCACTCGGTTAGGGCACATGTTTGCGAAGTGGTTGAGATAACCACACGCAAAGCAAACTCTAGCATGAGTCACGGGTGCAGGAGCCGCTTGATGGCCTTAAGGAGCAGTAAGTAGAGCTTGTTGAGCAGGAGCTTGACCCTGAACTGGAGCTGGGGTTTGACGTGGACCTGTACAGCAGTTGGCGGTGAAGTGGCCGTACATGTTGCAATGCACACAGTATCTATAAGCAATTCCCACAGGGTGGTGATAGGTATAAGTCGGGCAAGCCGGGTTAGGACCAGTATACACACGCTTGGCCGGCGGTGCTTGAGTAACCGGTGCCACGACTTGGCGGTGTTGAGGCTGCTGCGGAGCTGGTACAGCTTGGAGCGGGGCAGCAGTGGTTACAGCGCAATTTTTGTTGCTGGAACTGCTGTTGTTCTTCCTTTTTCTGCGAGAGGACTTTTAAGACTGCGGAGCGGCGGCGGTTTCAGCGGTTGGAGCAGTGGTAGCTTAATGCAGATTCTTGGAGGCTTTATCCCAGTAACCAGACTTGACTCGCTTGTCGTTTATCTCAGCAGCGAGTAGAAAAGTTTCCTCAATTTTCGTCTTCTTTTCAGCTTGAACGAAATCAGCCACGCAATCCGGAAGAGCACGGATATACTTCTTGATGGTGATTTCGGGCGTAGTAACTTGGCTAGGACAGATTATACTCAACTGCTTGAAGCGAGCAGTCAAACCAGCGTTATCTCTGTCTTTCTGTTTGATATGCCAGAACTCGTCCTCCAGCTTTTGGCGCTCGTGGGGAGGGCAGAACTCTTGCATCATAACGTCCTTCAACTCATCCCACGTCAGCTCGTAAGTTGCATCATTTCCGCGCTTGTTTCTCTCGGCTGTCCACCAATCTAGAGCTCGGGATTGGAAGACGCCTGTGGCGTTAAGAGTACGGAGATTGTCAGGACAGCCACTCTGGCGCAGGGTGACTTCGATAGAATCAAACCATTGGAACATGGCCGTAAGACCATCTTCTCCGGTAAATTCCTTTGGACCGCAAGCTTTGAACTGTTTGAAGCTAAAAGCAGCTTTAGGAGTATCAGTCCGGGACTCTTCAGAAGACTTGCTAGCGTTTTCATTCAGCTCACTAACAATCTGGGGAATGACCTTCGCCATCTGCTTAGCGACCAGAAAGGCGATGCGTTTGTCATCATGATTGCGGCAAGCAGACCAAGAATGAAATGATCCAAATGATTGTCTGCAATAGACAGCGCCATAGGATTCAAAACGCTATATAATCGACTAAACCCTAGTATAGATTCCCACTCCGCTCTAAACCACTATATATAAAGCTCAGGAATACATCAACCATACAAACACATAATCACATAAGCACGTAAGGGCATGTAAGCACGTAAGGCACAGAAGCACACGAGGTAGTCAGAACACAGAAACCTATCATTCAAAGTTCGGGCGAATTTCGAGAATAGCGATTACGATCAGCGAGTACACAGCGAGTAGTATAACATAAGCGAGTAACGTAGCATGCGATTATCCATAAGTAGCAACGATTTGTTAGCGTTTGTAGTGTGTTGTGTGCGATAGGCGGAGCAAGAAGCGTTAAATCAAAACCATAAGTATCTCAATACGTTAAAAAATAAACAAAACCACATAAAACATATAAAATCCACATAAAACGACAAATGTCAGAGTCAGCAGTTGCGGGCTCAGAATCGAAAACACATAAAATCAGCGAATGCGAGATTGAAATCGAGGATAGATTATCTTGGGTGCGCAGACATTGATTACCCAAAGTGATTTGACTATTCACAAGGACTTTTAGGTACACACTTTGGCTTTCGGGACTATGCTCTCGCCTCGATTTGGGCGAACGGCACGCATCCTTCCAGCTACAGTGTGACTTCAAGTCGTTGGAGTCTGTCGAAACTTTGGTGAGAGTTTTATAAAACCAAAAATAAGAATGGAGCAAATCGTCAAGGTTCGGGTTTCACCCCTAACTTAACAGCTTCGTTCCTATTTTGATAAAATAGGGAAGAAAATATGCGTTAAAGTACGGATTTCACTCCTGATTCAACGCAAATTCTTCTGTTTGTAAATAAAAATGCGGGTCGAACAAGCGATTTAGTCGAGAGTTTGCGGTTTTCACACCTAATATTGACCTAAACACTCGTTCATTTCGAAAATTAGAGTGCAGTGGTAGTGTAGTGTTCAACGAGTGCGAGCGAGAAATAGCAAGTAAGCTCGTACAAAACCCCTACAGGGTGTGCACAAGTCGGTCTGTTGGTACTTAGACTATAGTCTAGGTCGTTTCTAAGACATCGACCCGGACTAGGTCGAGTCTTGCCTAATTCCCTATAGTTATGGCTCTGATACCAATCTGTCACACCCCAACCGATGACGGAAACATCGGGACATGGCACTGAGCGAAACAGATTGTCAAGGAGTTTCCATAACAACTACGATTACCAATTATTTAAGCATCACGTCCCATACCATGACATAACAAGTAGCATAGTTATTACAAACAAATCAAAGACAAATTGTTCTGTTCCGACAACTCAGATTTAAATAAATAAATTGTTCGTTGGTTTCTAGACTCCATTCTACTTGATTCCCACATAGCAGCAAAACATCCTAAGCACCTGTCACATATGTTAAAATAAAGATCGATACACATAGTGTAAAGGTGAGCATACAAGTTTAATAATATAATAGAGTTCGAAATTGTTTACGCATAACCAGCATGTACGACGTATAATGTGAAGCATGTAAGTTATCGACAAAGATCCTATCAATACCAATGACTGCGATTTGACTGCGAGTAGGGAGTGCGCATCACATGTTCACCACTGCGAACACATTAAGTAATATCCTTAACAACCCCTGTCCACGACAGGTGCTGAGTCCAAACTATAGTACTATCGTTGCTAAGGCAGGTAGACAGCAATCAATGTGTAAACAAAACAAACAGACATTCATCGAGTCACGTATAACATGGAATAGCGGTTAGCTTAAAAATAGTGTTTACGTTGTGTGATAGATGTGATTTAGAATAAGTAACGTATGTAACACCCAAAAGTGCGTAAAGCAAAAAGGGATCGAGTATACTCACATATTGTGTTTAACAAGTAAACACTCTCCTGGATTGAAGGGAGCGCTGAGAGAGATTAGGCTGAACAGTTAATGATAGCATAAATGATAAGCGGCGCGTTAAACGGTGTAAAGTACCAAGTGTCGGATGGCAATCCGATCGGATGGCCATTCGATTGGATTGACATCTTGTTTGGTAAGGATGTGTTTGTGTATGATGGCTTTGAAGTTTTCGTTGTAGCATTTTGAAAACAGAGAAATATCTCTACCCTTCAGGTTGGTCGGTCGAACGGCGGTTCGATCGGATGGCGATCTGTTTGGTAGGGCACTTAGTGAGAACAAGTTCACAGCAGGATTGTCACTCGATCGGATAGCAATCCGATCGGGTGGCAATCCGTTGGTTACTGACTATGCATTGAACATGTTGAAAATTGTTTAAGTGTCGAAGTTCTAAACATCACATGGTCGGATGGTCGTTCGATCGGATGGCAATCCTATCGGACGGCAATCCGTTCGACATTTAGAACCTTGAAAGTTTGAATAAAAGTTAAAGTGTTGAGCCAAGTGTAAACCGATCGGATGGTTGTTCGATCGGATGGCAATCCGATCGGACGGCAATCCGTCCCAACGACCTGATCGTCTTTGACACTTGATTGTTTTGATAGTTTTGCAGCTTTGATCGAGACGGTGTGATAACGTGCTAAACAACGGAAGCCCCATCTTGTCCTAAGTGACCCGATCGAACAGGAATCACCCTAGTCCGAACGGTCAACTGTTTTAAGATGGTCGTTCATGTTTAACCCGAAATCGGTAGTCTCTTTAATAGAATTCAGATCTTGAATCGACACATCACTAAGAAAGAGTAGAAGATCAAAACGAGCTCTGATTCTATCGGTTTTGAGTGCATTGAGTGTAAAAGAGTTGAAAGAAAGTTAGAAAACCATCTTTCAATCCTTTTAACCATGAATATGTGTAGATCTATGTGAAAACATTGTTTAATCTTGTGGAAATCCTTCAGATCTGAGTTGTTCTTGGTGGAATGAGGCCAAGACTTGAAGTTCATAAGAACTCCATGATGACATCACCCTAGAACACCTCAAATCCGTTGATTTCATGGTTAAAAGTTGAGATTCAAAAGAGAAAATGATGAAGAAGTGCGTGTAGATCATAGAAGTACAAGATTTAGGTTGAAAACTTACAAGAATCGCGAGAAATCGAGAGGAATGAGTGCTTGAGCGGGCTGGTCGAGTGGAAGAGCTGTCACATCACAAGTAATGTGACAGGAGGGTATTTACAGGGTTTCCAAAAGAGGAAAGTGCACATGGATCGGATTGGTCACCGATCGGATGGCAACTCGATCGAATGGCAATTTGATCGGATGGCCACTCGATCGGTTGGACACTCGATCCTGGTGTCCGGCGTGTTGAGTTTCGTTGTTTTGATTCGCGTGTTGGGCGTTGCGATGCGTTTCGAGCGAGCGATGCGATAGATTAATAATAAACACACAAATACTATATCTAACATACAATCACTATAAATATCTTGCGTTTAGCGTTTGCGATTCGATTGCGATAGAGCTGCGATTGTGTTTTGATTAAACACCACAACACATAAACATAAATAAAAACGCACAAGCAACACGTAAACAGCACACACACACACGTATAACAATATCCAGAACGCATGGTTCGAGTTGCGAATGCGATTGCGATGAGATAAGCGATAAAGCGGTAAAATATGCGATCAATAGCGATTAAACCTCGATTATTAATAGATACTCCACATAATACAACTAAAGCAAACAAAAATAAAGATTCGATTACAAGTCAAAGAAGTCAAAACAGTAGTTGAGCAAGGAGTGACAGATCGCAATTAGCAATCTTTTCTTCCTTTGACTTCAATCTTGACTTTGACTTTGACTTTCGAATCATGGGGTGTTACAACAACTTTTACTTTTTCAGAAAAAAGTTGAAACTCTGGAAAAGTTGTTACACGTAACACATGGAAACCTCTGGTTGTCACACGTAACACAGTTTGCATAAAGGTGTAACACGTGGTAAAAGTAGGTCCATTCATTTAGGTTTCTTAGTTTTCTTAACTAATATGTGTTCTCTTTTTATCCCACACACACACACACACACACACACACACATATATATATATATGCAAGGAGTTGGCTACAAAGTCCAAATTTCCTAAAAAGCGTAAAAGGTCATAAAACACTATAATGTCAACCATAAAACACACCATTGTTCACAAATCACATAATGAAGATTACTAAAACATTGGGTTAAGTTATTCTACAAATGGTTCTAAAAATAAGAAGTGTACAAAGACACAATGGATCGCATAAGATGACACAATGTCGAGCAAAATATAACACAATGCCGAAAAATATAACACAATGTTGAAGAAAAAAGACACGAGTCACAAAAAAGACACAATGACTCAAATATAGAAAATGCACAATAATAAATAAAAGATGCAATGATAATAAACAAAACTTCTAAAATCTACAACCTATAAATTCAAAAGTGAAAACCTAAAACTCACATCGTAGAGTTCGATGAGACAGTTCTAATGTCGCTTGAATAAGGTCAATCGAAGTCCGTTTGATAGCCTATGTACGACTTCTTATTTTTAGAACCCTTTATATTTGATCCTAAACCCTAAAACATTATATATGTAGGTTTTGTTTTGTGTTTTAAATGACAAGGCTCTGATTATGAAATTACAAATATTATTGTGTTTTATATTGATTAGCATGTTGTGTTTTATATTTATAGTTCTACGATGGTGTGTTTGAAGTTTTTATGGATTGTTAGGGTTTGAATATTGTGTTTTTGTAATCTTCACTCTATTATATGTGGGTTTTAGGTGTGTTTTATGGCTGAAACTATATTGTTTTATGACTTTTTACACTTTTTAGTAAATTTGGACTTTGTAGAGGATGATCATGATGATGTTTGACAAATTTGTTGTGATGTATAGATATTTAGGTAAATTACACTTTTCGTCATTTATGTTCGTCATTTAAGTTCAATAATTACAGTCGCAGTCCTTTTTTTTGTAAACTCATTACACCCTAGGTCCTTTAGCACTAACCAAGTTAATTTTAAACGTTAAAAAAATCACATGGACCCCATGTGAGGGCATTTATGTTTATTCACACCTTTATTTAAAACGAAAATATTTTTCTAAACTTATAAAGAAAATAAACCTCATCTCTCAACCATCTTCTCTTTCTCTCTCTCAATTTACCTTTTCTCCACCATCATCATCAGCCAACACCATTACCGTCACCATTACAACTCTACATCTCAAATTCATACAACTCTCTAGTTCTATAGCTCAAATTCATACAACTCTACATACATGTGGTAAAGGGTAAATTATATTTTTCGTCCTTTATGTTTGTATGGTATTCCAACGGATGACCTTTAACTTCAATAATTACACTCACAATCCTTTATTTGTAAAACCCTCTACACCGTACATCATTTAGCACTAAACTGGTTAAAATTTTCAGTCAAGTATGACATGTGCCTTGCACATGAGGGTAGATTAGTAATTTTACTAATATAAAGGACGAAAATTGTAATTTTCCCTTCAACAACTAAACAATCTGAATCTATATATCTCAATTCACTCTCGCCCCAACCAACCCCACCGCCAACCTCACCGCCACCACCACCAAATCCCACCTCACTACCATTATATAATTATATTTATAAAGGACTTTTGTTCAGTTAGTGATATTTTTTAACACATGACAAACAGGTAGAATATTTCCTATACATACATTTCTAAGATAGGGGAATAGTGCCAGGCAGCTGCCTGGCACTCCCCCATTCGACCAACCAATTTATTATATTATACCCATTTTAAATTACGTTTTTAGTCCTGCTTAAAATTACCATTTTGCCCTCAGCTCAAAATAAAATTACGCTTTTGTCCCCATCTCAAAATTACAATTTTGCCCTTAACTCAAAATTACGATTTTTCCTGGCACTCCCCTATTGGATCAACCAGTTTATTATTTTATATCAATTTTAAAATTACGTTTTTTTCCCTCTTTAAAATTACGGTCATGCACCCAGCTCAAAATAAAATTACGCTTCTGTCCCCAGTTCAAAATTACGATTTTTCCCTTGATTCAAAATAAAATTGGGGTTTTGCTCTCAGCTCAGAATTACCTTTTCGCCCCTCAGTTCAAAATAAAATTTTGTTTTTTCCCCCGCTAAAAATTACGATTTTGCCCTATGTTCAAAAATGTGTTTTTTCCCCGGTTTAAAAAATTATAATTTCGCCCTCAGTTTAAAATTACGTTTTTTCCCCAGTTCAAAATAAAATTATGCTTTTGCCCCCAACTCAAAATTACAATTTTGCCCTCGGTTCAAAATAAAATTGTGATTTTGCCTCCAGATTAAAATTACGATTGTGCCCTGAGTTCAAATTTATATTACGCTGTTACCCCAAGTTCAAAATTACGAATTTGCCCCTGTGAAAATTTACAATTTTGCCCCTGATTCAAATTTACAGTACTACCATCACTTTAGCTTTTGGCAAATTACGATTTTACCCTAGTAAAAAAAATACAACTTTCCCTCAGTTAAAAATTACAATATTGCCATTGTTTTAGTTTTTTTTATCAAAACTATAAAAGTGTTTTGTTTTAATTGGTTGACTCGATTTAATTGTTTTTCGTGTCAATGAGCTGCCTAACACTCGCTCATTATTCGGCCATCGCCCCGCAACGCGGGCGGGGTATTAACTAGTTATATATATATTAACAAGTGATGATGAATAGTAACTTTATTTTTATAATAATATATAGCTTTATTATTTGTTATTTAATATATTATAATATTTTATTATTATATTTACTTTTAATGATATATTTTTAATTTTTTTCCTTTTTTAAAAACTTATATTTCCTTTACCTTTTTAATGATAGTTTTTTTAGAACATATATTAATTTATCAATTAATTTAATACTTCTTTAATAAATTTACGTTTATAATTTTTTTCTAAAAACGTAAGTACGTAGTTGTGCTTAATTTTTCCCTGACATTCTTTTATAAGTTTTGTTAAAAACAAAGTTGTACTCAAAATAAAGTATTTATTTGGTATTACAAAGTTGTACTCTAAACAACATTCTTTATTTTCGAATCACGTTTATTTTACGTTATCATTTACTCGGTTTCGCCGCAACGCGCGACGTAAAAAAAAACTAGTTTTCAACATATACAAAAAGAAGATGGGCGGTAACAGTGGTTGCCAATTATTGGTTGAATTGGGCGGCCAATGTGTCAGGCAGCTGCCTGGCACTTTCCTATTGGCCAAACAAATTTACACTTTTATCCCACTTTTAAATTACGATTTTGTCATCAGTTTAAAAATATGTTTTTGCCCCCACATAAAAATAAATTTACGTTTTTGCTCACAGCTAAATATTTAAATTTTCACTCGGTTCAAAATTACGATTGTGCCCCGTTTAAATTTACACTTTTGTAATTAGTTTTTTCCCTTAAAACTACGATCTTGCCATCAGTTCAAAGTTATGTTTTAACCCCACTTAAAAATAAATTAACGTTTTTGCTCCCAGCTAAAAATTTCAATTTTGTCATCGGATCAAAATTAGGATTTTGCCCCGTTTAAATTTACAGATTTGCCCTTAGGTTTTTTCTCACAACTACGTTACGATTTTGCCCTCAACTTAAATTTACATTTTCTCCATCGTTTTTGTTTATTTTCCTGGTTAACTTACAATTTTGCCCCCAATGTAAAATTACAGTTATGCCGTCAGCTGTCTGGCACTCCCCCATTGGTCTATTTAATTTTCGATTTTCTCACTGAAATAAAATTATGATTTCGCTCTCAGTTAAAAATTACGTTTTTTCCCATCGTTGTAGTTTTTTTTAGCAAAATTATAAAAGTTTTTTGTTTTCATTGGTTAACTCCATTTAATTTTTTCCTGTGTCAAGAAGCTGCCTAACACTCGCTCATTAGTCCTAAAAATTACAGTTTTGCCCTGAGCCGAAAATTACGATCTTATCATCGTTTTAGTTTTTTTCCTAGCAAAATTATATTAGTGTTTTTTTAATTGATTGAGAATTATTCGGTTATCGCCCCTGATGTGTGCTAAACAGACTATAAAAATTAACTAAATTAGACTCTCTAAGCTAGACACTAAAAAGCTTTAATTCTAGACTCGACCTAAAACCACACAATCGGCAAGTGTACCGATCAATGTAGTATAACCTAGGAAGTCCGGATATCGAACCACGAGACTCTATAAATCACGTAAACTAGACTCTGACAGACGCTGACAGACACGACTAAGACTTGTTTAATTGTTTGGGGGGGGGGGGGTTACTGAAAAAACTAGGAAATCTATATTAACTACTAAAATAACTAGAACTAGACTAAAACGAATAAAGGTTTTGAACTTTTCTTATATGAGAGCAAGACCACCTAGACAAGAATCCTGGATTGTTTTTAAGAGATTACCAATTAAGTTAAATGCACGAGTTATGGAACCGGGATCTTAAAATACTAAACCTATTAAGAGCCATCGAGGCCCCTCGACCCTTCTCAAGGAGAAACCTGTGACACTACCTAGGCCGTTAATCCTACCGATTATTAGATTTCTTCCCAGTCCTCTAATTATTGTGTAAGTACCCTAATGTTGACCTATTCTTTCCCAATCCTAGATCTAGGGTAGTATGAAATAATAGATTTGACTTGATAGACTAATAAGACCGACAGGTAAACCAAGACATAACCTTTCCCAAGGCCTATCTAAAGCAATTCGCCGGGTAAGATCTACCAATAGCCCCTCACTTCCCAGTTATTAGGACTAGTAGAACACTAAGACTTAGCAAATTATTATCACTTACTTCTAGGGGTTATTGCGCAATTCTCCCTAAAGAGTGAAGGTTTTCTAACGTGATATAGACACTCACCGAAACCCTAAACCCTAATATGACTCTACGTCGTGATATAGACCGTCACTAAGAATCATATGAAGCAAATAACAATAACAAACCAAATCAAAGCACGCATACACATCAAATCATTAAATCAAACCTCTTACTAAACACAATCAATCCATAAACATCGTGCAAATAACGAAAACGGTAAAATCTTTATATTAATCCATTCATCATAGTCTAGGTGGTTTAAAGGTTTAGCCAAGCATGTCTATAAACGAACACAAATCAAAGATAATCAAACTAGAATTCATGGTAACAAGTTTCAAGAAAGAAATCGACAAAACAAGGGAATGGAAAACCCGAGAAATCTCCGATTCTTCGTCCTGAACTTGATCCACTTATTCGAATGCTTTACGATCTCCGATTCAGCTCTAAGATAGCTCCAAAATCGCCTCCAATGTCCTCTGGTTCGTAATTCCCCAACTAAAATAATGTTTCTGATGTGATCGTCCAGCCAATCCTTCCGTAGGGTTTTTTTTATATGTTAATAATATAACATATATATTCACGCAGAAACCCAAAAAATCATGTATTTCACGAATGCTGTTGGCCTGCGGACCTTTCAAGGCCCATAAAGGGTATGGGCTTGACTTTCTTGCCAAAGATGTCTTACAATTGGTCCAATATATATCATATGTCAAATATGTACGTCCAAGACTCCAAGGTGCATTAGTAATGTGTGTATATATGGGTTGGAACCTTTTTTTTTCTTTCATATTTTTAACAATATAGAGATAAGTGGGCTCGACCCAATCACAGAAAAATAGCGGCAATTTCAATTCGGTCACTGGCACCCTACTCAACTCAACTGCCTGGTTATTTAAATATTACTCTTTTTCGCTCCATTTGCACCAGAACCTGTACCAACACAAAATAATGTAATATACTACTAATAACTAAATAAAAATAAATAAAACCTATACCAAAATTATACAATTTACACGGGACAAATATGTGTATTTTACCCCACATCAAATATCCCCACACTTACTCTTTTTTCGTCCTCGAAAAAGAATTATGCAACGGAATCATAAACAAATAATCACTCGGGTCAAAAGCATAGGTATAATTAATTAAAACCAAGACTTGCGTTAGCCACGATTGCGAATATACTTATCCCTTTAAACCCGAATTCAATCCTAAACCCTTATCATGTAAATTTAGTTTAAGTGCGGTCAGTCTACCTAGGGTCTCACACTAGAATCTACGGTCCACCTACTCCCACCTCAAGCTTATAGGACTAAAAGAACGATCACTGGACCAATTCCTAACCGTTTTATACCAAGATAAAGAGAGTTAAAAATCAAATCTATTTTTTTCCATGTTTTTTTCTTTTTTTCTTCTTCTTTTATTGTTTTTTTTTTTTTTTTTCATTCGTGAGACTAGACGATGCTTTCCCTAACCCAGCGGTATTCCGACTGTAGAGTCGCTATCCCCAATCACAGATTACATAGGTTTCGGTACTTTTATTCGGCAAGTCGATTTCACACATCCCAGAGGTAAACCGGCTGTAGAGTCGCTATCCCCAACTCGGAATGCATAGACCTGTGTTACTTTCATTTAGTTTCTAGCTCACTTTTATTCTATTTTTTTTCAGCGAGATATGACAAGAAAACTCTAACTATCTTAGCTTATAACGGTGCCCCTTATACTATTTTTGGCGGTTTTAGCTTCCCATATTTCCCAGGCGAGAACCCACTAGCAGACCGACAATTAAGGTATATTAACTCAAAGGGACTTAAAACCAAACCCGGGCCTATTCACATATCCCAAACTAGACGCAAACTCGGTTTATTATAGTCTCATATTATTATTATTCGAACCCGAGCAAAAATTCGTTTTTTCTATCATTTTCCGTTTTAATTTGCAAACTTCTTTTTTATTCGAAAGACATTTTCTATTTTTTCAATTTTTTTTTCTTTTAATTTTTTTTTTATATGACTCAAATATTTACAAGTATCCCATCCCCACACTTAGAGATTGCATTGTCCCTAATGCAAGAACGAAAATACGACTCAACAACTACCTAAAAAATAAAAACTGCAAACGAAATAAATAAAAATACAACAACAACAAAAAAGGGAAACGACTTAGCTGGTTAGGACAAAAGTCAGTGCCAGCCGTACGAATCTTAAATCCCCCGAACGATCGTATAGCATTTCATTCGCGATCGCTGCCTAGTCTGCTTGGGTTTATCAAAATAGCAAGTCCAAAATCACCCGAATGGCAATTGAGTACGGGTGGTACATATTCAAACCTGCATAAACAAAAACAAGCAAAACCCAAAACAGTACCGACTCTAAACAAAATACGACTCAAAAACTACTAACTAAGACTCAATATACAAAATAAAAGACTCAAAAATACAAACTCTACAAAACCTCCCCATACTTGAACTTAATCAGGAGGTTTCTCTTTGATTTGAACCCGGTCTAACCCATTGAATTCCACCCGATCCTCGAAAACAGTTAAACATTTAAGGGCGGAATAACGAAATATTTTGAAAATTTTAAACTTGAAAATTTTAAACGGGTCAGACCACCAATATTTAAACTTACCTGGAATGGACCGGATGCGTGGCATGTAACGATAAGAGCGGTCGTGCTTGCACTTTAATTGCTCCATTTTCTGTTTCGCCCATCTTCCGACCCAGAACCATCTCCGGTTTCCAGGTTCTTTCTTTCTTGCCCTTTCCCGTGGCCTTAAATCTTCAGTTACCCCTACCACGGGCCAGCTATGATGTTCTTCATCTTCCACCATTTCCTCTACTTCCTTGGGAAGATCCCCACACTTAATTTCTACGTGCGGTGTGGGTTCACCTATTTTCTCGGGTTTACCTTCTAGTAGGGCTTCTAAATTTGCTAAATCACTTAATGGTTCAGATTCTGATAAACCTTCTAACTCCCCTAAAAACTCATCTTCCCAACTTAACACTTTTTTCTCTACCTCAACTTCTGCCTCATCATTAAACAGACTACCTAAGGAATCTCCTAAATCTAATTCCTCTTCAACATCTACTTCCTTAACCAATGATTCCTGGTAGACTTGCCACTCTTCTTGTTCTTCCTCGCTGTCTTTCAATATCCCGCAATTAGCCATTTGCATCATAGTCTCCTCTTCTTCACAACCAAAATCAATGATGCCCTTATTCTCAGTTTCTATTACTTCATCTAATCTCCTAGACATTTCTTCTACTGAACATCGAAGGTCTGAGAGTATAGACTGGTGATTTTGAAACAGGACTTCATGTTCTTGAATCATTTTATGAGTAGTCTCATCCGTAGCTACCAGTTGAGCTAACAACCCCATTATCCTATTCAGCTGGTCCTGCTCATTTACTCCAAAATTTTGTTGTTGAGGCTGCTGATACGGTTCCTCATACTGGTACGAGGAATACCCCTGTGAAAAATATGACTGCGGCTGCACATAGGCGTTAGCATAATAATATGAAGAGGACCCTTCATATTGTGGGCATTTAACTGTAAAATGGGGCCCTCCACAAATTTCACACATATTTAAAACTCAGAAGAAATAGAAGACATAGAAAATTAGACTCCTACGACTCAAGATACAGAACACAGATAGACTCACAAGACTCACCACGAAAACATAAAACAAAAGACAAGTAGCACAAATTATGTCAATTAAGTCTAATCAAAGCTAATAAACGCAATCGCCAAGAGTCCCCGGCAACGGCGCCAAAAACTTGATGTGTGCTAAACAGACTATAAAAATTAACTAAATTAGACTCTCTAAGCTAGACACTAAAAAGCTTTAATTCTAGACTCGACCTAAAACCACACAATCGGCAAGTGTACCGATCAATGTAGTATAACCTAGGAAGTCCGGATATCGAACCACGAGACTCTATAAATCACGTAAACTAGACTCTGACAGACGCTGACAGACACGACTAAGACTTGTTTAACTGTTTGGGGGGGGGGGGGGGGGGTTATTGAAAAAACTAGGAAATCTATATTAACTACTAAAATAACTAGAACTAGACTAAAACGAATAAAGGTTTTGAACTTTTCTTATATGAGAGCATGACCACCTAGACAAGAATCCTGGATTGTTTTTAAGAGATTACCAATTAAGTTAAATGCACGAGTTATGGAACCGGGATCTTAAAATACTAAACCTATTAAGAGCCATCGAGGCCCCTCGACCCTTCTCAAGGAGAAACCTGTGACACTACCTAGGCCGTTAATCCTACCGATTATTAGATTTCTTCCCAGTCCTCTAATTATTGTGTAAGTACCCTAATGTTGACCTATTCTTTCCCAATCCTAGATCTAGGGTAGTATGAAATAATAGATTTGACTTGATAGACTAATAAGACCGACAGGTAAACCAAGACATAACCTTTCCCAAGGCCTATCTAAAGCAATTCGCCGGGTAAGATCTACCAATAGCCCCTCACTTCCCAGTTATTAGGACTAGTAGAACACTAAGACTTAGCAAATTATTATCACTTACTTCTAGGGGTTATTGCGCAATTCTCCCTAAAGAGTGAAGGTTTTCTAACGTGATATAGACACTCACCGAAACCCTAAACCCTAATATGACTCTACGTCGTGATATAGACCGTCACTAAGAATCATATGAAGCAAATAACAATAACAAACCAAATCAAAGCACGCATACACATCAAATCATTAAATCAAACCTCTTACTAAACACAATCAATCCATAAACATCGTGCAAATAACGAAAACGGTAAAATCTTTATATTAATCCATTCATCATAGTCTAGGTGGTTTAAAGGTTTAGCCAAGCATGTCTATAAACGAACACAAATCAAAGATAATCAAACTAGAATTCATGGTAACAAGTTTCAAGAAAGAAATCGACAAAACAAGGGAATGGAAAACCCGAGAAATCTCCGATTCTTCGTCCTGAACTTGATCCACTGATTCGAATGCTTTACGATCTCCGATTCAGCTCTAAGATAGCTCCAAAATCGCCTCCAATGTCCTCTGGTTCGTAATTCCCCAACTAAAATAAAGCTTCTGATGTGATCGTCCAGCCAATCCTTCCGTAGGGTTTTTTTTATATGTTAATAATATAACATATATATTCACGCAGAAACCCAAAAAATCATGTATTTCACGAATGCTGTTGGCCTGCGGACCTTTCACGGCCCATAAAGGGTATGGGCTTGACTTTCTTGCCAAAGATGTCTTACAATTGGTCCAATATATATCATATGTCAAATATGTACGTCCAAGACTCCAAGGTGCATTAGTAATGTGTGTATATATGGGTTGGAACCTTTTTTTTTCTTTCATATTTTTAACAATATAGAGATAAGTGGGCTCGACCCAATCACAGAAAAATAGCGGCAATTTCAATTCGGTCACTGGCACCCTACTCAACTCAACTGCCTGGTTATTTAAATATTACTCTTTTTCGCTCCATTTGCACCAGAACCTGTACCAACACAAAATAATGTAATATACTACTAATAACTAAATAAAAATAAATAAAACCTATACCAAAATTATACAATTTACACGGGACAAATATGTGTATTTTACCCCACATCACCCCGCAACGCGGGCGGGCAACTACTAGTTATATTACATATACATTCACAAGTTGGTGGGAATAGTGTCAGGCAGCTGCCTGGCACTTCCCTATTGGACCAACTTATTTTTAATTTAATTTTCTTTTCAGTTTAAAATTACGCTTTCGTCCTTTGTTTAAAATTACGTTTTTACCCCCAGCTAAAAATAAAATTATACTTTTGCCCCTGGCTCAAAATTACGCTTTTGCCCTCGGTTCAAAAACTCACTTTTAATTTTGTTCCCAGTTTAAAATTACGGTTTCGCCCTCCTTTTAAAATTACGTTTTTGCACCGAGTTCAAAATAAAATGTTGTTTTTTCCTCTAGCTCAAAATTACGATTCTGCCCTCAGCTCAAAATTACGTTTTTGCCCACAGTTCAAAATTATACTACATATACATTCACAAGTTGGGGGGAATAGTGCCAGGCAACTGCCTTGCACTTCCCTGTTGGACCAACTTATTTTTAATTTAATTTTCTTTTCAGTTTAAAATTACGCTTTCGCCCTTTGTTTAAAATTACGTTTTTACCCCCAGCTAAAAATAAAATTATACTTTTGCCCCTGCCTCAAAATTACACTTTTGCCCTCGGTTCAAAAACTCACTTTTAATTTTGTTCCCAGTTTAAAATTACGGTTTCGCCATCCGTTTAAAATTACGTTTTTGCACGCAGTTCAAAATAAAATGTTTTTTCCTCTAGCTCAAAATTACGATTCTGCCCTCAGCTCAAAATTACGTTTTTGCCCACAGTTCAAAATAAAATTATGTTTTTCCCCCTAGCTCAAAATTATTATTTTGCTCTCAATTTAAAATTATGATTTCGCCTCCAGTTCAAAATATAATTTACGATTTTGCCCTCTGTACATACATACATGTTATGACAGATAAATATTCGGCTTATTGCCCCGCAACGCGGTTGGGGCAAAAACTAGTTATCCTACATATACAATTACAAGCTAAGGGGAATAAAGCTAAGGGGAATAGTGTCAGGCAGCTGCCTCGCACTCCCCCATTGGACCAACCCATTTTTTATTCAATTTAATTCTCAGTTTAAAATTACGCTTTCGTCCTTCGTTTAAAATTACGTTTTTGCCCCCAGCTCAAAATAAAGTTATAATTTTTCCCCTAGCACAAAATTACGCTTTTGCACTCGGTTCAAAAACTCTATTTAATTTTGTTCCCAATTTAAAATTACGTTTTCGCCTTCCGTTTAAAATTACATTTTTGCCCCCAGTTCAAAATAAAATGTTGTTTTTCCCTCTAGCTCAAAATTACGCTTCTGCCCTCAGCTCAAAATTACGTTTTTGTCCACAGTTCAAAATAAAATTATGTTTTCCCCCCTACCTGAAAATTATTAGCTGTCTGTCACTTCCCTATTGGACTAACTCATTTTTAATTTTATTTTATTTCCAGTTTAAAATTATGCTTTCGTCCTTTGTTTAAAATTACGTTTTTGCCCACAGCTCAAAATAAAATTATAATTTTGCCTTAGCTTAAAATTACGCTTTTGCCCTCGGTTCAAAAACTCATTTTTAATTTTGTTTCCAGTTTAAAATTACGGTTTCGCCCTCCGTTTAAAATTTCATTTTTGCCCTCAGTTAAAAATAAAATGTTGTTTTTTCCTCTAGCTCAAAATTACGATTATGCCCTTAGCTCAAAATTACGTTTTTGCCCACAGTTCAAAATAAAGTTATGTTTTCCCCTCTAGCTCAAATTATGATTTTGCTCTCATTTTAAAATTATGATTTCGTCTCCAGTTTAAAATATAATAACGATTTTGCCCTATGTACAGACATACATGTTGTGAGAGAGAAATATTTGGCTTATTGCCCCGCAACGCGGGGGGGCAAAAGCTGGTTAACAAACAAAAAGTTGTGGTATAAATCGCATCGAGAAACAGAGCAAACCATAACTCCTCTCTGAAACCCCCAAATTCCCCCAAATCTCAAAATATAAAATCCATAATTTTCTATCAAAATTACGAGTGATTTAGCGATAAAACTTGCTTTTATTTTGATTACAATCTTGATAATATCAGATCTACAAAAGACCATGCCTCTTCAGTTAAATCGATCTTGCCAATGAAGCCAATAAATCAATCTCACTGGATCCAAACAGTGCCGCATCAAACAGATCAGTCTCACTGGCCTCTCTTACTCCCCTTCACCTTGATCTCTCTGGATATGGTGTTGTCGCCGTCGACGATGGATCTGGTGGTGGTGGGTTCAGGTGGGGGTGGGCGGTGGTTAGAGAGAGAAAGGGTAGGGTGGGTGAAGGAAATACAACAACAGTTTCAGGTATTGGTGGTTTTAGGCAGCGGTCCTCGTTTTAGGCGGTAGTGGTGGCAACACTGTGGAGATGGTGGTGACCGGTGGTCTAACCTGTGCTTGTGAATGAGTATGGGAGAGTACTTGAGTGAGAAATAGGACTTAAAAAGAAAGAGTTTTTTTGGTTTATATATATATATATATATATATATAGGGGAAGGTTCTATGCAGAACACTAAATATTACGAGAACACGCAGAACAAAATGAATCTCTCATTTTTTCAATCCTAAAAACCTAAAAAGTAAATGAAAATATTATAAATATAAGATTTATTGTTTCTCACATTAGAATTTAAAACAAAATATGAAAATTTTTCAATTTTTAAATAACCTACACACATGTAGGTTATGTGTAGGCTAAATTACCTACATGTATGTAAACTATGTGTAGGGGAAAATATATGATTTTTTTATGTATATATAATACATATATGAATGTAAGAAACATAATATTTAAGAAAGATGAACCTTAAATCCCAAAATTTAGTGATTTAGAGTTGTTCCTTTTGTTCTCGCAATAATTAGTGTTCTGTAATGATCCTTATCCTATATGTATATGTATATATATATATATATATATATATATATGTGTGAGTAAAAAGACATAAATGCCCTCACATGAGGTGCACGTGACATCATTTAACATTTAAAATTAACTAGGTTAGTGATAAAGGACGTAGAGTGTAGTGAGTTTTACAAATAAAGGACTGTGAGTGTAATTATTAAAGTTAAAGGTCATCCATTGTAATACGATACAAACATAAAGGACGAAAAGTGTAATTTACCTTGTGGTAAATTAGTTCGAAAATCTAAAGATTTCAGGGGTCTATGAAGTTATAGATCAATAAACTGAAAGGGTTTCATCTCTTTCACACATTTTCTATTTATAAAAACCCTAGAATCCGCTTCTTTTCCTTCTCCTCCGATCATTCAAAATCCACCCTATCAATCGAGGTATTTTTCCATCTCATTCTTCATTTGCATATAATTTTTAGCTCTAATGTAGTAGATATACTCGTATCGTTGATTGTTGATTCTGTATCTGTAACTTGCTATATTTGAATCTGTATGTGTGTTTCGAGTCTATTAGTCACTTAATCGTGTTTATATTTGAATCTATTAATTTCTGATCGATGTAAACTGATTTGAGCAATGATTTCAGTACCGGAAACTGTTTCAATCTATAAATCTCGTGTTTCAGGATCTGTAAGAGAAAAATAAAAATGGTGATGGTGATGGTGTCGGTGGTCGACGATGTTAGTGGGCGGTGGTGTAGGTGGTGGTGGCCTGATAATTTGTAGAAGTTATATGTAGAGAGAGAAAGAGTACTGGGAGAGAGAGAGCACATGGGAGAGAGAGAGTATAGGGGAGATGATGATGACGATTTAAGTTTATAATTTTTATATAAGTTTTTAAATTTTGACATTCTTTTTTTTTGTATTAAATGATTGTTTTGTCCTCACATGGGTTGCACATGACCTCACTTAACTGAAAGGTTTAACTAGGTTAGGGTCAAATGACCTAAGGTGTAACAGGTTTTGCAAATAAAAGACTGTGACTGTAATTATTAAAGTTAAAGGATCCATTGCAACCCGCTACAAATATAAAGTTCGAAAAGTGTAATTTACCCTAGATATTTAGATTTTGAGATGATGTTTGACTATTGTTGTGATGCATTGATTTTTTTCTGAACGGCTAACTGCTTTTCACGTGTAAACCCACCCTTTCGGAGCTATGTCCAAAGGCTGACTACTCGACCACCGCTAGAAAGCGTAGCACACCCCAAATGCGCGAAAACCCCGTGGAATAGGAAACCCCCCCCCCCTCGGACTCAAACCCGGGTAAAACCCTAGGCCAAGCCCTCACCAAGATGTCCAATACCCAGCACCAGCCAGGGATCGAACCGACGCCTCCAACAGAGACAACCGGCCAACCAACCAACTGAGCTGGGGTAATCGACAAAATAATGTAGATATGTATGTCAATAATAGACTATTATCATACCCGACTCATCGTGTTTCATGCTACTGTGATGTGATGTGAGGCTGTAGATCATCCATGTCATATATTCAGGACAAAATTTGCATTATTAAAAAAATTAGAAAAATATAAAAAGATCAAAAAAAATTTAAAAAACACTTTTTTAAATCTATTTGTAGTTATTTTCCTATTAAGAGTTTCATTAAGAAATTTTTAGTTTTTGTGTAGTTTTTTTATTAATTTTTACTTCAGTTTATTTATTTTCTTTGTAAAAATAAATATGTGGCCATAGTTTTCAAATTTTCTTTGCTAGTGTTATATCTTCCCATTTTCGTGCAACTATTCTTCATTAACATATAAACATGTTCATCAGTAGCGAAACTTAGAGATTTTTGATCGGGAAGTCGAAAACGTATATACCTAGAAATTTCTATAAAACCGGGGGTTGAAAACGTATATACCCAAAAATTTCTATACGAAAACTACATACTGATGCAGTTTCGCGTGCAATCAAATGGCTCAAGAACAATTAGTAATCAATGACGTTAAAAACGAACCGAATGGTTCCAAGAACAAAGTTCTTTATATTAATAATCAACCAAAAACTGAAAAACAATAAACCCTAGATGCCCTACTTATACTAAACACTTAAAAGATAAACATGGAAATTATAATTCAAATAATAAATAAAAGATTTCGTCTCGATCTCTTCCATATAAGTAGCCATTATCAGTTAGCTTCCATGCGGGTCGAACACCTGCGCGAGTTCAGTTCGGTTCACTTGTTGGGTCGGATGCTCCTGCATCATACTCCCCGTCTTCGAAAAAACTCGTCCTCGAGTTTTGTCTTCGAACCAAGCCACCTGGGTCGAATGGAACATCAACCCGATTCCTACCCATGATAATCTTTACCAACCTAAATAGTTCCACTTCATGTGTCGTCTCGCTTGACTTTGGAGTTGTACCACCTGGGTCGAATGGTGCATCAAACCATCTCTTCACTATCGAGTTGAACCACTCATATACTGCACCTTCAACTTGACCTTCATGTTGACTATCGTTCACTTGAATGGAGCCAACGTGGATTTTATTGCCCAACTTTTCCAGCAATGAAAACTTTAAAATGGTACCCAAATTAGAAACTTTGTTTCCATTAGGCTTAGTGAGCGGGCCTGGATTTGCACATATCTCCACATTGTTTTGAGTAGTATTCAACTTTAATACATCCAAGGTGAGCCGGGCACTACTCAACGTATCCACATTTCTATACATCTCACGTGAATCATGCATGGGACTCGTGCACTTATGTAATTCAACAGATTCTTCACAACTTATAGTAACTTCAATACTTGGAGTATTCAGTGGGCTTTGTTGAGTTCTAATATGGACTCCACTTATTTTCTCATACAAGATACTAATTCTTTTATAAGGAACAAATGGCCCACATGTAGAATTTCCATGCACATAAGTCTTGCATACATCATCATCTGCAAATTGCTCCTCATCTCTAAAAACCGAAATATATTCTCTCATTTTAATATCATTTCTTTTTTGAAAATGTGCTAACTTTGGAGATTTAATCAAATCACCCCCATTTTGAAAACCCGTAAATCTTGGGTCAACATGCAATCTTAGCTTATCTATAGGCATGAAAGATGGAATTACCATGGATCGAGATTGAGTTCCCGTGCTAGTCGTCGGACCACCTGTCACCACCGTAGGGTCACCAGTAGCTATCACACCATCACCTTCAACAAGCTTTTCCCCTGTTAAAAACACATCAAAATTATCAGGAGTATTCAAATCGTTATATTTGGCCTCTTCTTCGTCATCACTTTCGTCCCAAACGATGTGACTCGAATCGGGTTCTTCATCCATCAAACATTCTTGATAGATCGGTTCGAAGAACCGGGGGTGGGGATGGCATAAAGGATGCTCCTCTTCCTCGTTCACATCGTCCCGGACGATAGTTCCCGATTCGGTTTCCTTAACGCGCATCTCCCGTCGTAACTCAAGATCTCGGACTCTTTGGCGGAGCCGTTTGATCTCTTCAAGATCCCGGACTCGTTGTCTGAGCCGTTTGATCTCTTCAAGATCTCGGACTCGTTGTCGGAGCCGTTTGATCTTTGTATCCCATGAATTAGAATCAACTCTGTCGTTGCCTCGGTCGGCGGTTCTACGAACAGGGCCTTGATCTTCTCCACGAGCACGTGAACCACCAATGTTCTTGTCGATGCCTCGGTCGGCGACTCTTCGAACAAGAAAACACTCGCCTTCACGTAGAGCCATTTGAAAACCAAAGCTCTGATACCAACTGATGCAGTTTCGCGTGCAATCAAATGGCTCAAGAACAATTAGTAATCAATGACGATAAAAACGAACCGAATGGTTCCAAGAACAAAGTTCTTTATATTAATAATCAACCAAAAACTGAAAAACAATAAACCCTAGATGCCCTACTTATACTAAACACTTAAAAGATAAACATGGAAATTATAATTCAAATAATAAATAAAAGATTTCGTCTCGATCTCTTCCATATAAGTAGCCATTATCAGTTAGCTTCCATGCGGGTCGAACACCTGCGCGAGTTCAGTTCGGTTCACTTGTTGGGTCGGATGCTCCTGCATCACATACTCTCCACTACTGAACGAAAAGTTCGGGGAGACGGCCGCCCCCTCTCGCCCCTGATGTTCATGCCTTGTTTCTAGCGACAAGCGAAGTACTATTTGTGCCTTAGACAACCTCTGTCAAATCCAAGCATAAGTGATAAGACACCAACATTCAGTGCACCTCTATATGCATCTACATGACATGATTGAGCCAAATTGTAGAAAAGTTAACCTATGAAACTACCATATGAGATCAAAGATCAACCAAACACTAGACGGTAGACAAAGGAGAACAAACATGCTATATATACTTAAAGCTGATGTATAATATAATGTTTATATCATATAGGCATAATTTCCCAAACACTAGACCGTAACTTCTAACAAAATTTACTCCAATCATGCAGTCCATCAATTAGGCATAATTTCCCTAGCACCAACAAAAAGTAAAGTTTATCACGTAGCTGATAATAAGGAAATCAAATTTTAAATAACTGGAGGTTGTGAATTATGAATACAAGAAACAAAAATAACTAGATGTACTTTTTTTTGGAATGGCGAAACTTATAAAAAAATAAAAAAACCGGGCCAGCAAGAAACTGGGACCCGAATTACACGATTACATCCCGGACATTAAAATCACTCCACCTATCCCAATTGAGATTACAAAAAATGGATCTAGAACTAATTAAAAGAAAAGAAGTCTCTTTGATGATGTCCGCCGTTGTGTTAAAATTAATGTGCTGATCATTAAACGTCATCTCGTTTCTAGCTTCGAAATCTCCCATGCCGTCACTTGTAATATATCCCCAATAGTTTTCTTTCTTCAAAGAATTCGAACCGTACATCTCCTTAGCCGCACCCAACAACTGATTAAAAGAAGAGATGTTGACCGGAAACGGAATCTTAACCCATGTCAAAATAGTCCCCACCATACCGATTTCACGTAGAAGCATTCCCACAAAACATGGAACACTGTCTCATCCTTTAACCCGCATCTCGAACACAACGTATTTAACAAGACACCTCTATTGCTCAGACCTATTTTTTAAGGAATTCGACTCAATGCCGCCCTCCAGCAAAAGATATTATTTTTTGGGCTTGTCTCTAATATTTGCCACTGTAAGAGCTTCAGGCCCGTCTTCACCGCAGGCCCATTGGTCCGATTCGTCCCCCCTGCAGCGACATTTGAAGGTCACAAAATTGCTGGGCTTCAGGCCCATTAGTAGGCGGATTATCCCAGCCCCAGACCAATGTGCAAGAGCTCCCTTCTTCTACACCTTAGCATATTTATTAGACGCCAATTCTTTAAATCGATCCTTGAACGGTCCTCCAGATAACCAATTGTCAATCCAAAAATTAATGCTTTTGCCCGGCCCAACTATGCCTATAAGATTAGACTTTAAGGATAAGTTGAGACTAGCAAAATCCTTTTCGATCATACCAATATCCTCCCATATACCCACCAAACGATTATTAAAAGGAAATGAATGATACACGTTTCTCTTAAAATGAATGGCGTGAATCACTTTGGACCCAAGAGCCGCTTCATTGGACTTCATCTTCGACAACCATTTAGCGAGAAGTGCTAGATTTAAACTTTGGATGTCCCCAAATCCTAAGCCACCATTCCGTTGCCCCAAATAAAGTTTCTTCTAATTTTCTCCTAGGATTTAAAATGTTTACCGGTGCTTTGAAAAGTGAGAGGTAGTAGTTTGCAAGGGCATCTAGGACTGCCTTTGCAAGTGTAACCCTTCCCACCAAAGAAAGATTTCTTGCCTTCCACTAGGACAATTTTGCGTAAAACTTATCTACAATAAGCTTCCAAAATTTTACCCTTTTCATACCGGCCCCCAAAAGGAAGACCAAGATAAGTAAACGGAAACGCCCTCAACCTTACAATGGATTAACTCGGCCATGATGTTCACCTCCTCCTCTTCCACACCCGCCCCGAAAACGCAACTTTTTTGGAGACCGCCTCAACATCCCGAGCAAAGAAAAAAACATCTCAAAATCCTATTAAGATTCAAGATATTTTCTTCCGACCACTCACCGATAAACACGACATCATCAACATAACAAATGTGGGTTAAAGCAGGCCCGTTATTAGGAAGGGTAACCCCTTTGAAACACCCCTCAACCACCACTTTTTTCATAATGACCTCCAAAGCTTCCAACATGAGCACGAATAAAAAAGGATAAATAGGGTCACCTTGTTTAGACCCCTAAAACGCTTAAATTTTGAAGTAGGAGAGCTGTTGACAAGGACCGAGGACTTACTGGATTTTAATAACCAATCGATCCATTATCTCCAAAGAGGCAGAAAATTCATAGCTTTAAGGGTGTCCAAAAGAAAACCCCAATTCAGCAAATCCTAAGCTTTTTGAAAGTCCACTTTGAAGACGAGGATTTTTTTTTTCTTTGACGCCTTAGCACAAGAAAGAAACTCGCTTAAAATAAACGTCATTCTTTCTCCCCTGCGTTTAGACATGGCAATAACATCGAGATTTTCAAGGCAGAATATAATTCTCTGTTAGACTCCATTACCCTTTTTATTCTCTTCTAAACTTTTATAGAGTCTTTATGAGGCTCAACATTACTAGCCGCCTAATGTTGGGTATTTGCAATTGCAAAAGTATTATTATTTATCACCACTTCCTCGAATCCCAACACCTCTATCCAAGAATTATAGAGACGAAAGGAATCCACCAAGGTGCATGAAAGGACGATTGGCGAATGATCTATCAGACAAGAACCGCGGTAAAGCCTTGAATTTGGCTAACTCCATAGAACTGTCACAAACAAGGGCTCGAATCATCCGAGTGCATAAAGGTTAACTTACAACCCCCCATAGGATACTCAAGCAAGCCCACATCTCGGAGAATTCATTGAAAAGCAAAGCTACACGAGTGTTGAAGTTAGAATACAAACGATCTTCCACCACTTGAACCAACCTCATTGACTTCTTCTTCTTTCTTGAAGTGACATAAGAAATCTCGGATCTCATGTACTGCATGAAAGAGAAACGCTAAGAAATCATTTCGATTAAAAAAAATATACACACTCTTTTCATGTGTTGTATCCACCCCTATTTCTAAATATAACATCAAATTAGTTTTTTTTTATCCTTTTGTATTCTTATTTTTGTATTTGTTGCTTTTTTACTCTTTTAAGGATTAGTAAAATTTAAAATTAAATGGGTCAAAACACTATAGACTATTCAAACAATTTTAATTTAAAGATTTCAAATATCAAGGTTATAGATTACAATTATTATCAAAATATACAAAGACTACTAAATAAAAATAAACACACACTAAAATTTACATTAAAGATTGTGAAGCTTTAAACCGTGCACGGGGTCACATCACAGTGTACTATTTCATAACAACTATTTTCTCTAAAAACAATACATGATTATCACATATTATTGCGTGTAGGGGTGTTCAAAATCGGATATCCGAAATTCAGATAACCGGTCATTTCGGATAGTGGATTTCATTATCCGAATACGTATCCGAAAATTCGGATTTCATTATCCGAACACGTATCCGAAAATTCGGATATCCGAATTTTCGGATACGGATAATGAAACAAATATCCAAAATTCTAAAAAATAAGTTTCACGAGTTTCTTTTTATCTACGTATAAGTACTAGTAGTGGGAGGAAATAGATTATGAGGTGACTAAGGTGTATGTGTACAGCCCATTAACGTGTGCGGCCCAACTTAACCATTGACACTTAGAATAGCCCACTACGCACCCGGTCATACTCAACTACGTTTTTACGTTTAACAAGTTTATCATAACTAGTAGCGTTTAAATTTCTATACTAGCACAGAACGTAAAAAAGGAATAATGAGAAGTCAGGATCACGAGGTTAAATAACACTAACCTTGAAAGTTCGGGTTGTCACACAATTGGCATATCTTCTGTTATATGTGGACGATATTATACTCACAGCTTTGACTGACACATTGCTTCGTCAAATTATTGCCTCACTATCAAATGAATTTGCTATGACAGACCTTGGCTCTTTGCATCAATTTTTGGGTATCATGGTCACTCGTAAACAAGGTGGTCTATTTTTATCGCAAGAGCATTACACACATGACATTATTACTCGGGCTAACATGACAAACTGTAAGCCTTGTGCTACACCTGTGGATACAACTTCTAAGTTAAGTGCTTCATCCGGTCCTCCGCTGTCAGATAGTTCATTATACCGTAGCCTCGCTGGTGCACTCCAATATCTTACGTTTACACGTCCAGACATTGCCTATGCAGTCCAAAAGGTTTGTTTGTTTATGCATGACCCTCGTGAACACCATTTTCAATTTTTGAAGCGTATTCTACGATATTTAAAAGGCACAAGTGATCAAGGTATTTTTATTCGTCCCTCAAAGTCTAGTGCACTCACTGCATATTCAGATGCCGATTGTGGGGGTTGTCCGGATTCCCGGCGTTCTACGTCCGGCTATTGTGATTTTCTTGGAGACAACATTATTTCATGGTCTTCTAAACGGCAAAATACCCACAGGCTACATATGTACCAAAATGCCCATATAATTTTGTATGTTGTTGGTGCCTAATGTCTATGCTATCACAGGCTACATATGTACCAAAATGCCTTGTATTTTGAGTTGTGAAACGGAACCGTAAAACCTTACGATTCAAGCTCCACCTATAGAAAGAATAGCAATTTTTCAGATTTAGAATATCTGCAAATACATCTTATTCTACAAATCTAACACAGGTACATAATTCAAATCAATTTTCAAAATCATACGGAGTTTCAAAGAACTGACAAAACATATGATCTATACAAAATGAAATGTACCTGCAATTCGTCCATTTTCAATGTCGATTAACATCCCCGTTTCGAAGCTCAGTTGGAGTCGATTTCCCCTCTGCACATCATATCAAATCCACCTCACCAATTTTACACACTTAGCTGTTGTACAAAAAATTGATGTTGTATCAACTATATCACACGACTATATTACACGACTGGTAAACCATGTTAACATATTAAAACACAGTTTGCCAGTATAGATTTTCCATAAATTTTAGAACGTTGTCTAAAAATTAAAACTTTGGTTAAACCCTTTTGAAACATAGCATCATTAATTTAAATTGTTGTAATCCGATAATCAAATACCTAGAATCAGTTAACGTAATAAAGCAAAATTTACAGGCATTTGCAATATCAACATCATACGAATTAGTGCATGAGAACAAATGGGGATCACTTTGAGAGTCTCTTGCAATCTATAGACTCGGTTATTCAAACTTGCCACTTAAATTTTCCTAAAACTGTTCAGATTCTAAACCATCTTTTTTGTAATTTGAACTGCATCTTTGGCTGTAAGTATAGTCCACAAGTAAATAATACTTTAATATGACCAGACCAATACTATCGGCCCTAATATTACTACAGAAACAAATAAAAAATGTCCCTTATGAAAAAATTAAGAGCTTTATCACATCCAGTTGCCTCACTACATGTTCCTCTACTTTAGAAGATCTAAGATTTTCAATTTATAAAAAGATTGAAGAACCACTATAGATGTAGCAATAGAAGGAGTTCAAAAACAACATCACCAGAGCCCACTAAAAATAATTAAAATATGTGTTGGTGATTAAAGTAAACTTCATAACCAATAACAGAATGAGACAATAACCAAATTTAAAAATAAACTTACGGGTTCGACTTGGATTGCTTGTTGCATGTTTACTGGCAAGACCCTTGAACTCAAAATAGTGGAACCCTCATCTTCTTTGTAAGTGTGTGTGTAGATATAATCTTTGTGAACCATTGAAAACCACGAGTGAAACTAAAAAAATCTGAGTCGAATCCAATTACAATCTATATAAACCCAATAATCTTCGCCCAGACCGCTTCTAAAATTTGCAGGAGTATTAATGTATCAAAATCAATAATCTTCAAAGTCGAAAATAAAATATGTTTCTAATTATATATACACCACATAAGCCACCAAATTTAACTTAATTATTATACCTCAATTCTTATAGTCCGAAACATATGGCATCCTTCAACCTGAGTCAGCGGCCAAATGCATAGAGCATCAATTGAAGTATACTCATTCAGGCAATATCTCGAACACTCGGCGTGCAACCTTAGAGCCATTCTTGTTCTTGTGATTGGTCTATTAACATGGCTCACAACATTGTTCTCATTGTTACCATTGGCCCTAAAGATCAAACAATAGTAAATACAAGCTACATTATATCTATACAATAGGTATTATGATTAAAATAAATAATTCTTTTAATAAATTATAGAATACATACTGTGATAAACCTCTTTTGTGGGCAACACAAGGGTGAATCTGAGCTCCTCCTTTCAGATTAATCGCGCCTAGTGTTCTTCGGTTATTACTGGTCTCAACCCCAAATTTCCTAGTGACCATCTTCTCTCCTTTGACTTCACAAATAAAGTCAAAATTAAAATTTTGAAACAGCCCAATTCATATATAGCAATTATATACATATTTAACATTTAGGGTATTAGAAAAATTCAAACTTTTAAGCTGCAAGAAAATCTTGATCTGACTTCAAACTTTACAATCTAAACCATCCAAACAAATTCCTGCATAAAATAGTCAAAATCACGGTTGAACTGAGGGTTCTCTTCATCATACCCCTAGAACAAATATATACTTAAACACAAAAACATCTGATAAATAAATCATACCAAACCATCTTAAAAATGAGAACCACATAGGGATTTATTAGTCGGCTCCGATAGTACTTTATGCAACACTTCTTCTACAGCAGCCTAAGCATAATTAGGACATTGATGTGCGCAAAATGCAACATATAAATTACATCAAATGTGGCATAAAACTAACCATTTTTTAGTACTAATGTTGGAAAAAGTGTGTTTTTGTCATCCTTTTGTATTTTCAAGATTAAAAGAGCTTAAATGAACAAAAGAAGCAAAAATGCAGCTAAATCTAACAATAATACAAGAAAAGGGAAGAAACGTGGCATGCCCGACCCCTCAACAGCATCTCCCAAAGCAAAAAAAAAACAAGAAGAAAGCTGAGCATGGGACTGTGCCCAGCTGAGCACGGGGCGTGCCCAGCTCAACACGGGGCGTGCCCAGCGAACACGGCCCCGTGCCCAGCGGACACGGGGGCGTGTTCAGGTGTCTGCAGAAAAGACAAAGTTTTAGAAGCTTCTATTCCCGACACGGGGGCGTGCCCAGCTCAACACGAGGCCGTGGTCAACGCTAAGATTCGCAGAATCCAAGCAAATCTTGATAGTACAGATACGCTTCTGCACACGGGGCCGTGCCCAGCGAACACGAGGGCGTGGTCAACTAATGCAGACAAACTGCAATTAATGAAGAAAGAGAAGAAGGGTGGACACGGGGCCGTGTCCAGCGAACACGGGGCCATGTCCAGGCTTCTGTTCAGGCTATAAATAGGGGTGCTTGGCTCATTTGCAAACCATCCCTTGGCACACCACCTCTCTCACACTTCACCCACCACCCACCACCATCACAACACCATCATCCACCACCATCATCCATTGTCCATCATAGAGTGTGTGAGTCATCTCGGGATCCAAGATTGATCGTAAGAGTTCTTGACAATCAAAGGCCATGTTTGCCTAAGTCTCTTACATCACTTGGTGAAGACAAGTGTCTAGTGTAATACTTTTTATTTTTAATCTTTTCGCACTTTTTACTTGGTTATGTATTAATGACTTTAATAACTAGTTTCTTATGTTGAAGGTGATTCTTCCTTATCGTTTGTCCGTGGTGTCTTGGCATTATTTTACTGTCTATATAAAATAAAAGATTTTCACCATTCATATCTCCACGGTCTATATGGAGGTATGTTGGCTACCTGGTCGGGGGGTTAAGGGAACGGTTTGGTAAGAGTATTGCCTTGTTCAGTGTATAGATCCTGCAAGGACCTGGGTCAAATTTAGTAGGACCTCCTTCAATACCCACCGGTATTGGATGGCAGGGGTCCAAACTCTTTGATCCCCTCATATGTAAGCTACTATTAATACTTTAACCCGGCTACTTAGGATTGTATCTCTGCTGACTCAGACTACTTAGCCGAGGGTAATGTCACCTTCAAAAGAGGGGCCTACCATAATATGCATTAATAACTTAATTAATTATCTTTCAATAATCCGACCCTTTAGGATTGTATCCTTGCTGACTCAAACTACTGGATTGAGGGTAACGTCACCTTCAAAAGAGGGGCCTACTACAATAACTAAGATAATCTCTTAAAAAGTGCAAAAGTGCAGAAATAATCAACGGTTACACTAAACACGAGTCGGAGCCAAGTGATTCATCTTGTCTATCTGTTTTTATCTTATTTTTATTTTCAGCATTTTAGTTAGTTTTTATTTTTCTAGTTTAAAAACATTTTTTCTAACTTTTTGATTTGATTAGACGTTGAGGATAAACCGGTATTAAAAGTTCTTGTGTCCTTGGACGACCTCGGTATCTTGCCAACACTATACTACGCTCACAATGGGTGCACTTGCCCATATGTGTGTTTGGTGTTAGTAAAATATCGTGTTTTATAAATTTAAAACTTGAACTAACGTGTAAAAAAGGCTTAAAATATACATTAAAAACCTATAACACACAACACGCATCAAGTTTTTGGCGCCGTTGCCGGGGACACAAGGATTTTAAGAAAGCTTAAAATCGACGGCCTAATCAGTTTTTTCAAAACTTTTTTAAAACGCGCGTACATTTTTCTGCATTTTAGTTTAGTTTTGCATTTACACTAACCTGAACACGGGGCCGTGTTCACTGAACATGGGGCCGTGCGGCATATTTTTCATAAAACACCCAGATACAGAGTCTGAACACAGGGTCGTGCTCACTGAACACGCCCCCGTGCTGCACAAAACCAGTAACTTTAATTAAAACGCCCAGATACAGATCCTGAACACGAGGGGCCGTGTCCAGCCTCTGTTTCCATTTTTTATTTTTGTTTTCTGGTCTCGAGACTCTGTTCTGGTCTGCTGAGTGATTCTTATGGATCAATACTCAGGAGGCTACAACTACATCTATGATGAGGATGATTATAGGGAAGACTATTGCACTAATTGTGGAAACCCGCACTCGGTACAATATTGTGACTTATTTCAACCATCCACTTCATGCACCTACTATGAGGAGCCCAGGTATGAGCCATCAACTTCATACACATCCTATGAAGACCAAAGGTATGAACGTTCTCCCTCATACTCATATTTTGATGAACCAAGGTATGAGCCTTCATACTCATACTTTGAGGAACCAAGATATGAGCCACCACCTTCATATGCTTATTATGAGGAACCATGGCGTGAACAACCCACCTCATATGAGTATTATGAAGAACAAAAATACGACCCTTATCCATCATATACTTACAATGAAGAACAATGGTGTGAACCATCTACTTCCTATGAGTATTATGAGGAACAAAGGATCAAACAACCGGATTCAAGCTTTGAAAATCCTGATCCCTACTCTATCACCGAAGTGACCGATAGGATATTAGAACACCTTAAAACTATCGAACGCTACATAAAAGAATCTCGCGCAAGGGAAGAGGAGTCCCGCGCAAGAGAAGAATTAACTTGTAATAAAGAAGAGATATTTGAAAGTGTAAAAATGGAAGAACAAATAAGTGAAAAACCGACACATGAGTTAAACAATGAAAAAGGTGAGTCCGTTAACGTTAAAATTCAAGAAGAGTCTAATTTTGAAGAAATTAATCTCTTGTCACCTTCTTTTGAAAATCATTGTTTAGTACCCACTCATGCTAAGTTTTTAAAAGTGTTAAACACTAACACTAAAATTGACGAAACGGTAAGTATTAAGTTAACTAACGATCAAACCTCGCTAATAGAAGAAGACCCATTTGAAATCAACATTACACCGGTTCCATTTTTTTTTTCAAAATTCCTTTATTAGTAACGTCACGATTGATAAAGATCTTTGTGTTAACATAATGCCCAACTACATTTTCGAAAAATTAAGTATTAGTGATTTTTCTCCACTTCAAATACCCATTTTTCTATCTAATCGGAAAGTAATAAAGTCAATCGGTGTAGTTGAGGATGTCTTGGTTCAAACAAATCAAATGGTAATCCCAACCGACTTTGTCATCCTCGATGACGCTCCTCTAGTGTTGGGACGACCTTTTGTAAAAACCCAAGAAGCTTTGAAAAACCGGAAGTACAACAATCTATCTATTCAATTAGGGGCATTTAAAAAGAGTGTCGATCTAGAGCGGTCAATGAAATATCCATTCGGCAATAATGAACCCCTAATTGAAGATGAGCCAGAACCACCCGATAAGGTGGGTCTAGCCAAGGACCCTTATAAACGTGGCGCACCACCGAGGCATTCCGCGGAACTATCCGTAGTTTAGTTTAGATTAACCTTTATGTTTTCTAGTTTAGTTTTTAATTTTCAGGAATAAAACACACTCGGGATGGTGAAGGATGCTAAGGGAAGCTTGAACCAACACCCCATACACAAAAACAAAGCCTCCCAACGATTTTTCTTCATTACAGCAAGTTCAGCACGGGGCCGTGCTCACCCCAACACGCCCCGTGCCCGAGGTTCTGCAGAAAATGCCCAGTTCAGGTAACTGGACACGGGGCCGTGCTCACTGAACACGCCCCCGTGCCCAGCCTTCTGTTTAAATTTGATACTGGCAGTCTGACCACGGGGTCGTGCTCAGCCAACACCACCCCGTGTGCAGCTACCCAGTAACATAAAATCTTGTTTTTAACCCATTTTTACACATTTTAATCAACCGAAAAACTTATTTTTGGGACACATTGAGGACAATGTGTAATTTAAGTGTGGGGGGATGCTAAAACCTTGAATCTTGCAAGTCCTAAAAACAAGCCTTACACAAAAACTCTATTGGAACCGCTAATCACCCCAAATTTTTTCAAAAATTTTCATTTTTTTACTTGTCTTGGTTTAATTTGGGAATAACAAGTTCTAAAAAGGTTATATTTTTACAAATTTACAACCGATCGCGTCATGATAAAAAGAACCAACATAAGAAAATTATGAAACGGCATGACAAATCTAGTTAAAATTTGATTATATATACTTGATCACATTAAAAACTCATTCCCACAAAAAGTGAGTTTTGAGCCTTTATTGAGCATACAAATACACATCTTTAGATTAAATGCTCATCTTTCGTTTCTTGTGTGAATAGCCGCTTGGTTTCTTATGACTCTAGAACTTGCCATGACGATACATTCCCGGTCCTTACCAACTTAATCCCGAGTAAGTAAAATGATGGAGGCATTAGGACGAACTCTTTTCCTTTCAACACTATTATTTTTCTTTTTTTTTTTACCACATACCCAAAATCCCCCTAGTTAACCCCTTTGAGCCTAAACCTTTTTATTTCTAAACCCAAAACAAACACCCTTTACCCACCAAAACCCTTTTTCATTTTAACCCTTTATTTTAGTACAAAGCTCGGTTTTCATGTGACATTCCTTATTAAAAAAAATGTTGAAGCCAAAAAAATAAACAAACAAGTTCATCAAAAAGAACTTTGTTTGAAGAATTGCTTCATTAGAAAAAAAAAATAATAACAAAAAGTCTTACGAAAACCGACGCTTTTTACGCCTTTCGCCCTTTTCTACTAACCACTAACCCAACCACCTACCTTTAACCCAAGCCTAACCCTTCCCCCAAAAAGTCCTCTTGATATTTACAAAGGTATATAGTTAAAAGGATGAGGATTGATTGCTTGGCAAGCTTATGGTAGGAGTAAGTTCCATGCCGCTCTCGAGTGTTTCACAAAAATACATCTTCGGCCGAGTGTTGAGTGATCCCCCGTGAGGTATGTGAACTTGTATATAAATGGAATTTTAAAAAGGTATGTTATGCCCTAATACGTAATTTATTTTATGTAATGTGCTATATAAATCATGACGAATAGGATTGTAAATAAATAAAAATAAAACCCAATAAAGAATCTTGGAAATCCCGACACTCTATGACAAGCCCTAAAACCTTCTCTTCTACCTATTCCATTTGGGAGTGTAAGCCACATTATAAAGAGTTTTGCTTGAGGACAAGCAAAGATTCAAGTGTGGGGGTATTTGATGTGCGCAAAATGCAACATATAAATTACATTAAATGTGGCATAAAACTAACCATTTTTTAGTACTAATGTTGGAAAAAGTGTGTTTTTGTCTTCCTTTTGTATTTTTAGGATTAAAAGAGCTTAAATGAACAAAAGAAGCAAAAATGCAGCTAAATCTAACAATAATACAAGAAAAGGGAAGAAACGTGGCATGTACGACCCCTCGACAGCATCTCCCAAAGCAAAAAAAAAACAAGAAGAAAGCTGAGCATGGGGCTGTGCCCAGCTCAACACGGGACGTGCCCAGCGAACACGGCCCCGTGCCCAGCGGACACGGGGGCGTGTTCAGGTGTCTGCATGTAACACCCCGAAAACGGGTTTGGTAATCAAACCCCGTAAATACTAAAAGAGCAGGTAAAATACCGTTAGTGGTAAAAGTAACCTGGTAAATATTAGGATTTAAATAAATAAACCTAATATTTAATAAAACGTGAATAAATGTTTCTAAGGAAATAAAGTTTATAAGAAGCCTGAGTTGACGGGACTTAAAATAAACTTAGTCATAAAATCCCCGAACCCATTAAGATAACTAGGAACAATTAACCTGGTTAATAAGAGGGAATGTTACTAGAAATAAGTAGGTTGTAGCCTACTTAATAACAAACCAAAACATGAGGGGCTAAAGGTGGGTAATTAAGAAAGTGTTTTAAGGAAAACATTTATAAAAAAAATTAAAAACACACACACAATGGTGTGTTCGATCGACCAGAGGGCCAGGAGGAAGCTCCCATGGAGCTCAAACCCTAATCTCAACAAATCATCAAATTGAAGCTCGATCCAAGCCCTAAATCGCTGCATGAACGCATAAAAACGATCATCAGGTCATGGGGATCATGAGGTATGTCACAAAACCTAGATTGGTTAAAGTTGAAATTCGATACAAGTAGATTACTTGCGAATAAACTGATGGATTATGATCCAAAGATGAAATTAGATGTTTATGTATACCTAATTTCGTTAGATATGATGAGATTATGAAATACTTGATGTAGGTTACTTCTAAATGATGAACAAGTAGATTATCAAGTGGGTTTTGATGATATGATAAAGCTAATGAGATAATCATGTTTGAAACCATCATGGATGGTAGTATTAGGAATGATACTTGAACAAATTATGAGTTTAGGTATATGTTCATAGTTGCCATGAAATGGGTTAATTATGTTATGGTGAAATTGATGATATAGCTATGCTTAGAATCAACATGCATGATAACAAATAGAAGGTGTTCGATTAAACCATGAATTTGGGTACAAGATCATACTTCTCACGAAATGGGTTTTGTATGATATAAGAGAATTGATGTTAAGATCGTGATATAGATGCTTGAAATCATGTTACCTAGTAGTTAGTGTGTAAAATTTGATTTCGTTAAGAGTTCGGATGAAATGCCTAATCGAAATTCAATAAACCAAATGTGCATTGAGTAAGTTAATAAGTCGATTGACTTTAAAAAGTCAAACCGACCAAGTATATGATCGAATGAGAAATTCGATATATGAAGCGTAGGATGGAATAGTCGTAAATGATTATGACTTACCTAACCATCTTACAATTACAATGATAGTTTGACGCTTGGCAAGCTAGGTGGAAGCTTGGAAAAGAAACTGGTCAAACGGATCGGGTACGTGAAAAGAGCAATAATCGGATGCAAGGTAAGTGAAACTTACACCATTTTGTAGAATACTTATTTATTCTATAAGTTTTAAACTCGATAAAAACAATATTGGAAAATATGGATTTTTGACGCAAATGATACGAGTCGGGACATACACAAAATTGATAAAAACCATGATGAATGGTAAATATGGGTAAATGGTAATTTAGTCGGGTGCCGATAAATATAAGTAAAAGTTATAAGATACCCTACGGTGTAAGCCGAAATCGGTTAAATAACGAGATGGTATATATATATATATATATATATATATACCATTCTAAATTCAAATGCAAAATTTTTGGGTCGTTTAGACCAAACGGGTCAAAGGGTGACTTTTAGTGCTAGTTGACAAATGACTACTAATAAGTACGTGTCAAGCCTTATGCTTACAGGATAATAATGGTTTATGGATTAAAGCGCTACGAATTAGCATATTATAGAGACAAGGTATCAAAACGGGTCAATAAGTTGACCCGAGCCAGGTATGTGTAATTATGGTTGTGGATAACGGACTTCTTGGCCAAATATGCAGCAAAAGCCCTTCATTGTAAATGAGGGGCTAATGTTGACTAAAACGCCCTTGAAGGGTAAATTGGGCAAACAACCCCACAACCTATAGGGGTTGTTTAGGAACTTGCATTAAGATTATGGAATCATTAAATATGAATAAAAGTTATAGGAATATACATTTGTGGGTCAAATGCACAAAAATGGTCATTTGCGTAAAATGACCAACCAATGGGTAAATGTGGGATAATAGGTTAGTTATGCTAAATCCACCATAAAAATAGTTGTGGTGGAACATAAACAGATATTTAGATGTGGCATTACGAAGTATTGAGAAGAAAGGAGCGAGTTTTGGACCAAAATGCATAAAAGATCTCCTAAACGGGTCAAAATGAATTACGCGTGTAACTTGGGTGTTTGCCGTGTAATTCACAAAACTTATGAATCCAAGAGAGATATTTTGAGTTAAATACCTTGGTCTATGATTTATGATTAACTAGAAACAAGTTTGGAGGTCCTAAATACCAACGGGTCAAAATGTGGATTTTTAATAATAAGCTGAATGCTTAAAAATTTAGGATTTTATTAGTTTGAATGTTGGATTTTAACTCCATATGATGGAGGATCAAATTACAATCACGTAGGAAGAAACGGTAGGTCAAACGGACAAGCGGATTAAAAGTTATGAAGGTTTTCGTTTAGAGAACGGCAAACTTGAAAAGGACCTGCAGAGGCCACCGTAAGTTACGGTAGCTACCGTAACTTACGGTAGCCTAAAAGTCTTTACGCCATAAACCCCCTGCTTTACGGTGGGAGAATCAACATTCAGGGGCTACCGTAAATTACGGTAGCCACCGTAATTTACGGTAGACCCTGCAATTTAATGTATTTTATTCAGTTTCGCTCCCGGACTCGTTTAGACATGTTTTAAACTATGTATGACTAAAGCATTTCATGTTTATGAAATGTAGGTACATTTTGGATGCCGGAAGACGATTAAGCTCAACGAAGAACCGAACACAATAAAGATTCATGCTTCCGCACACTGCCTTGTCGTAAATTTAAACGACGAATCCGATCACATTATCTTGAATAACTTATGATTTGTAAAAGTTTTAATAAACCCGTATTTTTTTATAGTATGTGTAGTCTTAACTATACACCTAACTGTTGGTATTTACATGTAAACCGTTAAATAGTAACTAGGGTGTTACAAGTTGGTAATCAGAGCTCAAGGTTGTTGAAAAATGTGTTCGGTTCGAGGCTTGATCGCAAATCCGGTAAGTGCATGAATGTTAATGGTTTAGAGTATTAAAGTGTTGTAAACAACACATAGGGTTATCGTGTAATACACGTTACCCCAATCAAATGATAGATAGGGGTGCTTGGCGTGGTCAACTAATGCAGACAAACTGCAATTAATGAAGAAAGAGAAGAAGGGTGGACACGGGGCCGTGTCCAGGCTTCTGTTCAGGCTATAAATAGGGGTGCTTGGCTCATTTGCAAACCATCCCTTGGCACACCACCTCTCTCACACTTCACCCACCACCCACCACCATCACAACACCATCATCCACCACCATCATCCATTGTCCATCATAGAGTGTGTGAGTCGTCTCGGGATCCAAGATTGATCGTAAGAGTTCTTGACAATCAATAGCCATGTTTGCCTAAGTCTCTTACATCACTTGGTGAAGATAAGTGTCTAGTCTAATACTTTTTATTTTTAATCTTTTCGCACTTTTTACTTGGTTATGTATTAATGACTTTAATAACTAGTTTCTTATGTTGAAGGTGATTCTTCCTTATCGTTTGTCCGTGGTGTCTTGGCATTATTTTACTGTCTATATAAAATAAAAGATTTTCACCAGTCATATCTCCACAGTCTATATGGAGGTATGTTGGCTACCTGGTCGGGGGTTAAGGGAACGGTTTGGTAAGAGTCTTGCCTTGTTCAGTGTATAGATCCTGCAAGGACCTGGGTCAAATTTAGTAGGACCTCCTTCAATACCCACCGGTATGGATGGTAGGGGTCCAAACTCTTTGATCCCCTCATATGTAAGCTACTATTAATACTTTAACCCGGCTACTTAGGACTGTATCCCTGCTGACTCAGACTACTTAGCCGAGGGTAACGTCACCTTCAAAAGAGGGGCCTACCATAATATGCATTAATAACTTAATTAATTATCTTTCAATAATCCGACCCTTTAGGATTGTATCCTTGCTGACTCAAACTACTGGGTTGAGGGTAACGTCACCTTCAAAAGAGGGGCCTACTACAATAACTAAGATAATCTCTTAAAAAGTGCAAAAGTGCGGAAATAATCAAAGGTTACACTAAACATGAGTCGGAGCCAAGTGATTCATCTTGTCTATATGTTTTTATCTTATTTTTATTTTCAGCATTTTAGTTAGTTTTTATTTTTCTAGTTTAAAAACATTTTTTCTAACTTTTTGATTTGATTAGACGTTGAGAATAAACCGGTATTAAAAGCACTTGTGTCCATGGACGACCTCGGTATCTTGCCAACACTATACTACGCTCACGATGGGTGCACTTGCCCATATGTGTGTTTGGTGTTAGTAAAATATCGTGTTTTATAAATTTAAAACTTGAACTAACGTGTAAAAAAGGCTTAAAATATACATTAAAAACCTATAACACACAACACGCATCTGACATAAAAATGTATAACAACACGATTTCGAGTATAATCTCTGATTCATGTAAGAGTTAGGGTTTGAATAAAGTTACCTCGTAAGAAGGATTGAAGGAACATGCAGAGGTGAGCTTGGAAAAAGAAGATTGACGGACGGAGATCGTTGTGGTCACCGGTGGTTTATCATCCGATGGGCTTTACCTTTGCCGACACGCTCCAGATCTGAGAGAAAGAGAGAGGCTCTTGAGTTGAGATTTACCATCGCTAGATCTGAGAGTTTTACGGAACAGAATCAAAGGTGAGAATGATTTGGGAGGTGGAACCTAGGGATTAATCGAGAACATCTCTCAGGGAATTGGATTCATGGAGGTTTTCTTGTGGGAGAGAGAGAATCAGATCTAGAATCAGATTTGAGAGGGAGAGAGAGAATGAAAGAGAAAGAAGGCAGGGTTTGAATTTTGAAATCATAGAGAGAGAGATCATATGGGGGGCCAGATTTTGAAAGAGATTGAAAATATTGTTTGAATTTTGAAATTGAAATTTTGAAAGTGGAGCCAAATTTTGAAATTATGATTTGAATTATGTATTATTAATTATTAATCTTTATGACATCAGCAAAACCTACGTGGCATAGCTGAGAAGTTGACACGTAGGCAAATCGATATCATCATCTAATCTCCCTGAATAGATAGTATAGATTATAGATAAATGTACTTTTTATTGAGATCGTGTTATAAGTAGTATGTATACGTAACCGAAACACATACATACATTGTCACACCCCAACCGATGGCCGAAACATCGGAGTGAGACGAAATAGATTGCAAGAGACTTCATAACACTATTTGTGACAAGTAATTAAATAATAAATTTCCATTTCATTCCTAAAGAGTCATTTACACAGATTTGAAATAAATACAACATGAGTAACGAAATACAATACAATAAGAATACAAATTTAAAGTGTGTATCTAAGCATCCTACTAGATTCCATGCATCACCAACATCATCGCTAAACCTGCAACATGTTTTAAAAGTGTAGTTCAATACAAAAAGTATTGGCGAGCATACAAGTTTGGTGCGTAATATATAAGTATAAAAATGATAAGGAACAATCCACATGACAAACCTAGTTATCAAGATTAACGTATTAACCTGGCATGCGATTTACAAGTCAACCCTCTGTTTACGCAAGTATGAATGAAAATTTAACATGACCACTAGTCTACGGGCGGTGCGTTACTCCTATAGCGCTATACATGTTAAATGGAGGCTCGTACGAAGCTAATGACAAGTTTATCACATAAGTATGGTCCAGAAAACATGAATCAAGCATAACAGATAGTAAGCATGTATTGGATTGTTTGTTTATGTATTTGCATAAGAATATGTATAATACGTGTGTTTTGTATATGAAACATGTTACACCCAAAAGTGTGAAAACGGTAAAATGGGTCAAGTATACTCACAGAATTGCTAAGTCTTCCGATTATCCAATTGTTGACGAGTGTAGGAGATCAGGAGGACGAAACACCACGGTCACCCTATATGGCCAAACGGTGGCGTAAAAGTAAGCGGAAATTATGACGGAGGATTTGAAGTGAAATCTAGAGTATAACTTGTTGATGTCTTATGTATATTTATATTTATATTTATATTTATATTTATATTTATATTTATATTTATATTTATATAGTTTATACAATAATTCTAAGTTATGTCCGTCAACAATATTATAGGAGTTTTGTCAAAGGATAATTATACGTTTATATTTATTGTTGTAAAAGTTATTTGAATTCGCTATGTTTTCACTAGCGATTCGACTATTAAGGGTATATATATATATATATATATATATATATATATATATATATATATTTAACGAAAATTGGGCAGAGTCACCTCTGTTTTTGGACGATCCCGACGATACAAGTCGTCAATGTTTTTTTTTTGTCAAAATTCAACCATAAATAAACAATATAAATATATACACTTCTATTATGATTACAATTTATTTAAGGTTTGGTTCCGCGATTTAAAACGATACAAACAAAAAAATACGAATAATGAGATTAATACACGTGTTATACCGAGTCGAATCGGTTTGAAGCGAGTGGCACCGAGACCCGCACTTGAGCCGAGAACTAAGCTGACCCGACTCACCACTCGAGCCGGAGTCACCACCACTGCCGTGAATCTGAACCGAAGTATGACCCGAGGCTGAACCAAAACCAGAATGGACCAAGTCAAACATAAAAATTGAAACCAAAAATCAAACATTCTTGAATCGACGTATAGGCAAAAAAAAATTGAAACAAAACTGAGTCGAACATAACACGGGGCTGGCGAACCTGACCTGAGGCTGTCGAACCTGACCCGAGCCGCCGGTAGCGGTCCGCTGCCATTACTACGTCGTACCAGTGTTGCCATCAGTCGCCACTGTCACCTAAAACCAACCCGAATTTGACCGGAGAAGATGGATCGAATAAATCAAAACAAAAGTTGAATCAACTAACCTGAATCCGGAGCGGATGATGACCGGAGTGGACTGAGGTCGAACGGGACTCGTACCTGAGGCCGGAAGCTGAACCGAAGCCAAATCCAGACTCGACCTGACCCGAAACTCAAAAAAACCACCGAAATCGAACCGACTCGGGGTTGGACGACTTCCACCGCCGCCGCCATCGTCTCTCCTGCGTCTCTCTCTCCCTCTCTCTCTCTCTCTCGCATTCTCTCTCTCCCTCTGCTTCGTGGTACCATCGCCGCCGCCACCAGACAGTGGTGGTGGTGGTCGGCCGTCCGGTAGCTCGAGGGAAGAAGGGGGTGTGGTTTTCGGGCTACGGAGGATCCGAGAGGGTGGTTGCTCGTCGCCGGAAGTGGCTCCGGTGGCCGAAGCCAGCTGGGTTCAAACGAGAGAGAGTTGAAGACGGTAGGGTGTCGGCTACTAGTTGTGCTCACTTAGGGTTTCTCCAAAATGCTGATAAAAGGAAGAAGATGGGGATTAATGTAGTTTAGGTTTACAATAGTGGGCTTGGGCTTGGGCCCAAGGCCCACAAGCCCAATCCCCGCGTTTTAAGTGGCCCAAACGAATTTACGAAACCCGTTTTCACCACTGAACGTCGTGAAATATCATAGGATATTATTATTATTATTATTATTATTATTATTATTTGGATTGAGATACGTAAGTGATGTCGGTTGCGCTAAAAGCAAGTAAAATGCGTTGTTTTTCGTTTTTAAATCCGTTTTTCGACTGTGATCCTAAACAAAAATAAAACGTGAATACATATTTTCTAAAAAGGAAATACGGAAAGAGCGGAGCATTACAGTGTCCCCTACTTTAGGAAATTTCATCCCGAAATTTATTCAAGAGGAGGACTTAATAAAGGATTTGGACAAAGAATGATCGTCTAAAATCGAGACTTGGAAGTTTGCATACGTGTGGAAAAGCATGAAATTTGAGGAACAGAGTGATAGGTTTGTAAAAAGAGGTTGTTTGACTAAAATGATTTAAGGCATTAGTCATAAATAAAACGTGCATGTGTGTGTATAGGCAAACGAGTTTAAACAAGTTTGAATAACTCAGAATGAAGAGGTAACTTTAAACTATGATATCCAAGGAGTAAAACTTTTGTAATAACCGGTAAGCATTTCGATGAAAAGTGTGGCCGCACTTTAATTTGTAAGAAGAATTTCGTTGATTTCATAGAAGAATAATAAATCACTTGTTTGTGAGAAATTATTTACTGACGAGGAACAAGGACATTAGGTATTTTAAGTAAAACGATTTTGGAGGTAACGACCAATTAAGTATGTTTGTCCATATATAAAGAATAAAAAGATAGTTTTAAAGTAAAACGATTTTGGAGGTAATGACCAATTAAGTATGTTTGTCCATATATAAAGAATAAAAAGATAGTTTTAACCAAGAAAGTACTTTTAAACTTTGAATGTGTAAACGGATTTGTTCGTAACGAGGCTTGCATGAAGGACAACGGATGACGGGGAATAACGAAGGTAGGAGAGGGAATTTTTGATCTACTAAACGAATGCAAGTATGAGAAGGGTAAGTGTGTTGGATGAACGAAAGCAATGCGTTAGGGATGAGGTTTCGTCGTGGATATTGGATATCGCGTGCTTAGCAATGCGTTTGTGAGTTATTAAAGTTTTGTATCAGGTCTAAAAGGTATGTAAAGCACTGAATTTCTCATGGCACGTTTTACGAAAGTTTGGTAGCATGATGAAAACACTTATATATAGGAAGTACCAGCGGCGTATCCACCGTGTCTTGATCATGTTACGTCCGTTTCGTTATTCATGTCATGTTACGTTCCGTGTCTTACCATACACAGCAGTACACTCTATGATTCTCATGCGCTTATCCCTATAATCCCGTGTGCACCCGCGATTATTTTGATCGTCGTATGATCCGCATAGCTTGTACTAGCTGGGTATGAATCAGGGTATACATAAAAAATAATAATAAAATAAATAAAATAAGAATGTGTACGTATAAGAATATAGCATATAAGCAAGTCCATGCTTAAATATGTGTGGGACCCACGTAAGCGAATCCCTCAAATTACGCTCACGTACGGCTACGAATTTATGAATCATGAGTATGAACGAAAGTATGAGCATAAGTTTAAGTATGCATATACACGTAAGTATGAGTATAAACACTAAACGCATAGTAGTATGAGTATAAGTAAAATCATAAAATGTATCGTTATGAGTATGAGTGTAGGTACGAATAATAAGGATTACGTACATAGTATATGTTGGAATACAACGGATGTAAGCGTATAGAAGCGTTTAAAAGGTTGAGTGTGTAAATACGAACAATATAAATGAGATTGTTGCGATAAAATGACTAAAACGTGTATGATGATATGCATGTATAGTGGTTTAAGCGAAACATCGAGTTTATCGAATCAAAATAGATTAAGTTTGATTTGGAAGGTAGAACATAGTTTATAAATGTAGGACAATATAAAGTATTCATTGGTTATGCATAACGTGTTTTGTAACGAATGGTAACGCTACTTTTGTTTTAAAAGAGTTCACGTATGTTGTAGGTCATCGGTCCCCATGAAGTCTTCTTGCCCACGTGTTTTGAAATTTGAATGACGAATTAAGCAGTGTAGAAAAGTTTTCGAAAATAATAAATTCGCTTCATTTGCACCAAAACAAGAAATTTTGAATTTTGGAGATTCTTGTGAAAACGTTGATCTTTAGAAAAAGGGATTTTCAAAAAGGGGCTTAGTGTTCATTGTAAAGAGTTTTGACAAATGATTCGTTGATGTTAAAAAGAGTATTTGGTAAAATGATTTTATGATATCTATAAGATCTTATCAGTAATTGGGAAAGGTTGGTTTTATTTCGATTAAGAATGGAAGTCTTTAGTATGATGATATAACATGAGCGTGTGTTTTAGTGATTAAGTCGAATATGAATTTCACGGGCAAGAGATTCATGGGACCGATTAAATTGATAGGTAGCATTTCGTAAGATTTTGAAATTTGAGTGATAAAACGTTTTAAGGCATGATTAAGAATTTTTGTGTATATGAGTTAGGTGAAAATAGATTGTAGAATAAGAAGTACATTTGATAAAACAATGCATTTTGAAATCGGTATAAGTAGGTATTTTGAATAATGATAAATGATTTAGGTATAAAACACGATCAGGTTTGCATGATAAAATGTTTTGAAGGAAACTTTTGGTAACGATCACCTAGGTAAGGGAATCACCCCTAACTCGTTGGTGAGGTCATTTTAAGAAAAAGGAAGTGGAGTTAATCGTCAAGGTAAGGAATTCACTCCTATCTTGATGATATGTCTCCATTTGTTGTTATAAGATATATAAATAAAATTTTATGAAATCATGCATATGTATAAATGTATAAAATGATTTAATATGTTGTGTGTGTAAAAAAAAGAATATTGGAAATAAGTTTGAATTTGAAAGATTGCATCGTATAAGATAAATAATGGAAACACATGTTTGATTAAAATTTGGATGGTTCCAAAACGGAACTTTGACTAACCAAAGCGGTCGAAAAGTCTTTTGGATTTGAGGAGCATGCTTTGGCCTAATAGGTAAAATACTCTCGCCGACAAGTCGGTTAACGGTATTTACCCGTTACTACATGTCCCAAATCCATCGAAATTTCGAGACTTGGCGGGATTTATGAAAAATTCAAGTAGTGGAACTAGTCGACAAGGTGCGGGTTTCACCCCTAACTTGACGATTTCATATCCTAAGTGTGGTTGGTACTCGTCGGGTCAAAATTTAAATTCAACACTTTGACGTGGGTCCACTAGAATTTGAAAGCGAAAATTCTCCATCAAGGTGAGGATCTCACTCCTAACTTGGTGGAGAATTTCTTGTAAAAAGAATAGGTGGATTGAGAGTCTTCCACCAAATTGTGGGTTTCACGCCTATTTTGGTGAAGTCGTCTCGTTTGTATGGTGCGAGTGTTGTCGGATTTAAAATAATGAAATAAGCGATCAAGTATAAACACATAAGAAGGCATGTCGAGAATAACACATAAAGAGTAGAAAAATAAAGCAAGTATCAACACATAATAAAACAAGTATTAGCACAAAAGTGACATACATGATTAAAAGGTCAAAAATAAATAAGGAGCAAATAAAGTGTCATGCAAGTGGTTCAAGCAAAACATAAGAATAAAGCTCTAGAACTATAGACTAGGTAAAAAGAATGCCAAATTTTCCTAATTCCCTATAGTTATGGCTCTGATACCAATCTGTCACACCCCAACCGATTGCGGAAACATCGGAGTGAGACGAAATAGATTGCAAGAGACTTCATAACACTATTTGTGACAAGTAATTAAATAATAAATTTCCATTTCATTCCTAAAGAGACAATTACACAAATTTGAAATAAATACAACATGAGTAACGAAATACAATACAATAAGAATACAAATTTAAAGTGTGTATCTAAGCATCCTACTAGATTCCATGCATCACCAACATCATCGCTAAACCGGCAACATGTTTTAAAAGTGTAGTTCAATACATAAAGTATTGGCGAGCATACAAGTTTGGTTCGTAGTATATAAGTATAAAAATGATAAGGAACAATCCACATAACAAACCTAGTTATCAAGATTAACGTATTAACCTGGCATGCGATTTACAAGTCAACCCTCTGTTTACGCAAGTATGAATGAAAATTTAACATGACCACTAGTCTACGGGCGGTGCGTTACTCCTATAGCGCTATACATGTTAAATGGAGGCTCGTACGAAGCTAATGACAAGTTCATCACATAAGTATGGTCCAGAAAACACGAATCAAGCATAACAGATAGTAAGCATGTATTGGATTGTTTGTTTATGTATTTGCATAAGAATATGTATAATAAGTGTGTTTTGTATATGAAACATGTTACACCCAAAAGTGTGAAAACGGTAAAATGGGTCAAGTATACTCACAGAATTACTAAGTCTTCCGATTATTCAATTGTTGACGAGTGTATGAGATCAGGAGGACGAAACACCGCGGTCACCCTATATGGCCAAACGGTGGCGTAAAAGTAAGCGGAAATTATGATGGAGGATTTGAAGTGAAATATAGAGTATAACTTGTTGATGTCTTATGTATATTTATATTTATATTTATATTTATATTTATATTTATATAGTTTATATAATAATTCTAAGCTAAGTCCATCAACAATATTATAGGAGTTTTGTCAAAGGATAATTATACGTTTATATTTATTGTTGTAAAAGTTATTTGAATTCGCTACGTTTTCACTAGCGGTTCGACTATAAAGTGTATATATATATATATATATTTTAACGAAAATTGGGCAGAGCCTCCTCTGTTTTTGGACGATCCCAACGATACAAGTCGTCAATGTTTTTTTTTGTCAAAATTCAACCATAAATAAACAATATAAATATAAATATATACACCTCGATTATGGTTACAATTTATTTAAGGTTTGGTTCCGCGATTTAAAACGATACAAACAAAAAAATACGAATAATGAGATTAATACACGTGTTATACCGAGTCGAATTGGTATGAACCGAGTGGCACCGAGACCCCCACTTGAGCCAAAAACTACGCTGACCCGACTCACCACTCGAGCCGGAGTCACCACCACTGCCGCGAATCTGAACCGAAGTATGACCCGAGGCTGAACCAAAACCAGAATGGACCAAGTCAAACATCAAAATTGAAACCAAAAATCAAACATTCTTGAATCGACGTATAGGTAAAACAAAATTTGAAACAAAACTGAGTCGAACATAACACGGGGCTGGCGAACCTGACCTGAGGATGTCGAACCTGACCCGAGCTGCCGGTAGCGGTCCGCTGCCGTTACTACGCCGTACCAGCATCGCCATCAGTCGCCACTGTCACCTAAAACCAACCCGAATCTGACCGGAGAAGATGGATCAAATAAATCAAAACAAAAGTTGAATCAACTAACCTGAATCCGGAGCGGATGATGACCGGAGTGGACTGAGGTCGAACGGGACTCGTACCTGAGGCCGGAAGCTGAACCGAAGCCAAATCCAGACTCGACCCGACCTGAAACTCAAAAAAACCACCGAAATCGAACCGACTCGGGGTTGGACGACTTCCGCCGCCGCCGCCGTCGTCTCTCCTGCGTCTCTCTCTCTCTCGCATTCTCTCTCTCCCTCTGCTTCGTGGTACCATCGCCACCGCCACCAGACAGTGGTGGTGGTGGTCGGCCGTCCGGTAGCTCGAGGGAAGAAGGGGGTGTGTTTTTCGGGCTACGGAGGATCCGAGAGAGGGGTTGCTCGTCGCCGGAAGTGGCTCCGGTGGCCGGAGCCGGCTGGGTTCAGACGAGTGAGAGTTGAAGACGGTAGGGTGTCAACTGCTAGTTGTGCTCACTTAGGGTTTCTCCAAAATGCTGATAAAAGGAAGAAGATGTGGATTAATGTAGTTTAGGTATACAATAGTGGGCTTGAGCTTGGGCCCAAGGCCCACAAGCCCAATCCCCGCGTTTTAAGTGGCCCAAACGAATTTACGAAACCCGTTTTCACCACTGAACGTCGTGAAATATCGTAGGATATTATTACTATTATTTTTTTGGATTGAGATACGTAAATGATGTCGGTTGCGCTAAAAGCATGTAACTGCTAGTTGTGCTCACTTAGGGTTTCTCCAAAATGCTGATAAAAGGAAGAAGATGGGGATTAATGTAGTTTAGGTTTACAATAGTGGGCTTGAGCTTGGGCCCAAGGCCCACAAGCCCAATCCCCGCGTTTTAAGTGGCCCAAACGAATTTACGAAACCCGTTTTCACCACTGAACGTCGTGAAATATCGTAGGATATTATTATTATTATTTTTTTGGATTGAGATACGTAAATGATGTCGGTTGCGCTAAAAGCATGTAAAATGCGTTGTTTTCCGTTTTTAAATCCGTTTTTCGATTGTGATTCTAAAAAAAATAGAACGCGAATACATATTTTCTAAAAAGGAAATACGGAAAGAGCGGAGCGTTACATACATGTTACCAAACTGAGAAATATTCGGCTTACCGCCCCACAACGCGGGTAGGGCATAAAACTACTATAATACAAACTAAATGGAACCATTGATCCAGTCAAATTACCCCATTGGTCCAGCCAAATTACGATTTTACCTCATTTTAATTTACAGTTGTGTCATTTGTTTTGTTTTTTTCCTTCCAGCCAAACTATGATTTTGCCTTCAGGTCAAATTTATAGTTTCACCATCTTTTTTGTTTTTTTTTTACTGTAAAATTACAATTTCGCCCTCGGTTTAAAATTACAGTCATGCCATTGTTTTAGTTTTTTTGGGTAAATTACACTTTTCGTCCTTTATGTTTGTAGCGGGTTGCAATGAATGACCTTTAACTTTAATAATTACAGTCACAGTCTTTTATTTGCAAAACGTGTTACATCTTAGGTCCTTTGACCATAACCTGGTTAAAACTTCTAGTTAAGTAAGGTAATGTGCAAACCATGTAAGGGCAAAACAGTCATTTAATACAAAAATTATAAATCTAAACTATTATCATCATCTGCCCTTCTCCCTGTACTCTCTCCTAGAAACCCAAATTCAAACTTTCTTCAAATCAAAACACAAATTGAGGGAAATCATCGTACTGTTCCTTGATCATTAATCATCATCATCATCATCATCATCATCATCATCATCTTCTTCTTCTTCTTCTTCTTCTCATCACACTTTCCATATTTCCACATTAAACCTATTATACCGACACACATCCACCACCGCCGCACACCCACGACCTACGCACTTCCACTATCGACGCACATCCACCATCGTCGCACACCCACCACCGGCGTCCTCTTCGTTTCTTGGGTACAGGTATCTGAGTTCTTTTCTGTTTCATTTCAAAACTGAGTCTCAAACTAAGTTTCAATTCAGATGATGGTTTGTAGGAGGAGGTTAATACTTGAGAATTTGTGAAGAAAGATGGTTGATTTATGAAATTGGGGGTTTAGGGTAAAAAGGAAAAGATGATCAGAGGATAGAGAAGAAGATGGGGGGTGTGAGGTTTGAGGTGTTTGAAAGAGGGAAATCCAACGTTATTGTATAATTATTATGATGGTTGATGGTAATGAATGTTGATGGTGATGATGATACTTTAAAATGGTTGATACCAAAAATGAAAACAACGATTTTTGGCATCTATTATATATAATAAACAAAAATAATTTGGGACACATGGCATCTTGTGATGCCTCCTCACATTGATTTGAGCGGGAAAACTGTAACGACTCTCATCAAAAGTCATAATTACTAAAGTAATTTGACCAATAGGAAACCCTAATTGAGACACCCAAGTGATTCTGTGCAAACCCTAAAATTTTCATAATTTTCAGAATCAGGATTAGGGCCCCTAAAACTCAGGGGGGGTTAAACCCTAGTTGAGAATTATCTATATTTGCGTGGAGAAGAAGCTGAATTTTAAAATATCGTCGACTCATCTGAGCTAGTTCCACACGTGGCAACAATATAAGCCTGAAGACTACCTTACGGACCGTAAGGTCATTAAGCTTACGGTCCGTAAGCTTGACAAAATTGGTGTATAAATTCAGAACATTGGCACTTGCAATCTGGAGTTGAAACGTCGTAAGAATTCCAATTCTACGTCGAGATATCTTCTGTATACTACAATTAACACCCACAATCACTAAATTGAAGCTGCAATCAGGGTATTAGCACAATCGCTGCTACGATTCATTGTCCGATTGATCTAAATATCCAATGAATGTTTAAGTGCCGCCCACATTAGGGTTATACTTTATCGTTCGTCATTAATTTGACGGATTGTCGTTAATTCGATAGATAAAGTATTATACTTTATCGTTCGTTGTTAATTCAACGGATCATCGTTAATTCGATGGGTAAAGTATTATACCTTGTCGTTCATTGTTAATTCAATGGATCATCGTTAATTCGATGGACAAAGTATTGCATTTTGACATTCATTGTGAGAATTTGATCTTATGAGTTATCGTAAATGCTGGATTGATTACTAATTCCAAATTGTGTGCTTGTTATTGAAATTAGGATAAAAGCCTAATCAATAGGCTAGGTTCTGCCCGTATAAATCTGCAATGTGAGTCATTCTTCTTTTCTCACCGTTTGTGAGTTATTCTTTTTATTAAATATTTTACAATACTCCAAATTATTTTCAAGGTTATAATTACAGGGACTAAGTCATGGATATCTTAAATTTACTGGTTAGTGGGGTATTGTGCACAATTACAAATTTTCTCCCAGTATTGGTTCATTGACCTACTCGGGACTATCACTGTTAGGTTCATTGACCTACAACGATAATCGTCACTATTTAGGTTCATTGATCTAAATAGTGGTATGACCATCGTCACCATTGTGACATGTCACCATTGTGACAGAATGCCAGATAATAATAAGATAGAAGCCATTGTAATCGCTCTTATGCTGTAATTGATAACTATGCATCATTATGCAAAATAGAATGATTCACTCAGTATTTCCCGCTGACAAAACCTTTTTCAAACATGTTTCAGGTGATCTGTTGTAAATCAGGAAAAGTGCTGTGGAGCATTTCAAGCTTAAGATAGTGGCTCAGTATAAAATAAAGAAATAAATTTTGTAATATCACGCTTTTATAGTAAAAACATACTATTGTAAATATCGGGGTTTTATCCCGAATTGTGAAATAAAATAATCGGGGAAAAATTTTAGCTTTAAGCGATCCTGTTTCCGCTGTAAAACTCAAATAAATAAATACCGCAGTATTTTCTGCCGCGGCTCTTGAAACGGGTCAAACCGGGTCGTGGGCCGTGACAGAAAAAGGTGGTATCAGAGCCACTGGGTTAAGCTAATTAAGTATTTAGAAATACTTAATTTTTTCCTGATTACTATTAGGTAATTATGTGTTTTATTAACTGGCTATTTGTTAATGTTAATATAGGCAGATTTTTATTTTGTTGCTCTATTATTGTTAATTGAAAAACATTATATATTTGATTAATATATGGAATTACCTAATATAGTATTACTATATTGTGGTAAAGAAATTATATTTTTATATTTGAAGTATATTTTTATTTAAAATTATTGTTTAGTTAATTATTATTAATAATTTTATTATTAATAATAATATATTAATAATAGTGGTATTAAGATTATTTTTAATACTAAGGTTATTATCAAAAGCAGATATTGGATAACCTAGCCTTAGTTAGGCATGGACTGATCACCTATGCTTAAACAAGGCAGCACTAACCAATATCCACAATGATAATGACTAGTTAATATATATAAATTAAGTCATCATACTTATTTAGTATATAGATTTTTATATATTAACTACTGTAATAGTAAATATAAATCTTTAAATATTCTGATTTAAAGTTTAGTATTTTTTACTATCTACAGTCAAGAAAATTTATAAATAAATTACAAATAAAACCTAGTATGTTTTAATTTGTATTTGTTTTGGTAGTATGAAATACTATTTTTGTTCTATAAAATTTTGTTATGACTTAGTAATTGTATGTATGTTACTAAACAGCATGAGTGATTTGTCGGAAGCCCTTCAGAATTTAAATCTCTATCCAGTAAGAATCGAAGTTTCCAGAGATTTCAATAGGTATATACCAGATATAGAAGAACCTATAGAATTCAATGCTTTACCTTTCGAGAAACCTAAGCCTAAGAAAATGGAAATTGGGGAAAGTTCTAGGAAAATGGAGGAATTACCATCTCAAGAAGAATTAGATTTTATAATGGCAACAGATGATACTATTGAACCTGTTAATGAAAATAATTTTATGAACTTAGAACCATCTATTCCAAATTCTTCAAATAACTGGAATATAGACGAATGGTTGGATAATGAAATACTGTTACAAAACCATCCCTATAGGCTTTTTCCTAAGTACCATCCAGAACCTTTACCAAATTTACCAATAAGTAACAAGAATAGGACTGAACTTCATCATTTTGACAAAATGGATGCTGGGAATAGAATCCAAGAGACTTTGGGACAAATCTCCTGGAAATACGACGAGAAGAAACGCCGTTATTAGAACATCATCTGATAAAGGATAGGGGATTATGAAACGGTGGTTGTGTAAAAGTAATAGTAAAATCAGTATGTGTAAAATAAATAATAAAACGGGTGTATATAGAAACATGATATAAGGAAATATTAGAAAAGTTACAATTTTGTTTGTATATTCGTTTATGTGATTATGTGCAACTAAATTGTGACATTGAATTATTTCCTTTATACTAATTATGTATCTATAAAATAGATATCAGATGGAAAACGCTAATAATGAACCAGTTAATGAGGGTAATCAATCTGAGCAACAATCGGGGAACCAATATGTGACTAGGCAAGATATAGAAAATATCATTGCTCAAGGGATAGCCAACACTATTCCAGGAATAGTTGCTCAAGGGATAGCCAATGCTATTCCAGCAATCATTGCTGCTGTTAAAAATCCAATTGAACCTCAACAAGTTATTCCTAGTAAACGCATTTCTGAAGATAATTTCAGTAATAGCGTAAATGGAGGTAATAATCATGTTAACCATGATAATGAACCACGGCAAGCTCCGCTCCCTAAGAAAAGGAAAGTTGCAACACCTGGTTGCACTTACAAAGAATTTCTTGCTTGTAAACCCACTGAGTTTGCAGGCAATGAAGGAGCGACTGCAGCACTGCGTTGGTTAGAGAAAACCGAGGCAGTAATTGCCATAAGTAAATGTGCTCAGGATGATCAGGTTATGTACGCTTCAAACCTTTTCAAAGAAGTAGCGCTAGAGTGGTGGAATACGATGTTGCAAGCAAAAGGAAGAAGGATGGCGTATGTTATAAACTGGGAAGAATTTAAGAGTCTTGTAGAAAGAAAATTCTGTCCTGAGTATGAAAAAGATCAAATGGCAAATAAGTTTCTAACCCATAGGATGGTAGATGTAGACTGTCGAGGGTATACTACGATATTCTTCGAGTATGCTAGAGTAGTACCAACCCTGGCTTCGCCAGAACCGGTACTTATTTCTCGTTACATTTGGGGATTAATTGGTGAAATCCGTAATATCGTCAAAGCTGCGAAACCTCGCACGATTGATGATGCAGTAGAATTAGCCAATACTATGACTGACGAGCTAGTACGGACAAGAGAAGAAAATAGAAGGAAGGAAGTAGCCCAAAAGATTACCCAAGAATTCAGTTCGGGTAACCATAACAATTTCAAGAAAGGAGGGAATGGGCAATCTTCTACTAGTCCATTTTGCAAATTTTGCAAAAGGAAGCATTTTGGAAGATGCAAAGGATATTGCAATTTTTGCAAGATTCCAGGGCATCAAGAAGAAGATTGTAGGAGGAAGAAATTTTCAGTTTGTTACAACTGTAGAGAAACTGGACATCTTAGGCCAGATTGTCCAAAACTGAATAAACCATTTGACAATCAAGCCAAACCAGCAGAAGGAGCAAAAAGGAATGCGAGAGCCTTTCAGCTGACTACTCAGGAAGCCGAAATGATTCCAGATGTGATAGCTGGTATGTTCTTAGCTTACAACGTTTACACAAAAGTATTATTTGACTCTGGTGCAAACCAAAGTTTTATAAATACTTTACTCTGCCAAACTCTTAACTTACCGTTAACCAGCATTAGATAAATTTCTATATTTAGAAACGGCAGATGGAAATTCAGTTAAAATAAATAAGGTTATGCAGAACATAGAAATAAGTTATAAGTTTTCTGCAACCCTATTATCTATAAAATTAGTTGAATTCAATGTTGTGATCATTATCTGTGATCAGAATTTCTTAGAAATTCAATCAACCATCGGAAGAGAAATTATGATTACATGAGATAAACCATGTAAGCCTATGAAGTTCATATCAGTAATGGAAATTGCTAATTATGAACGAAAGCAAGGAATAGTATATATGATTTCAATAAATCATTAAATACTAAAGATACAGAATTTAAGGAAATTTCTGTAAATTTAGAATAACCAGATATATTTCCAGAAAATTTACCTGGATTACATGAAAATAGAATTTAAAATTTCATCTAAATTCCAGGAATTTTACCGATAAAACCAGGAAACCTTATCGGTTAGTATAATATTGATTGTTAAGAAAAAGAAAAGCTTTACGCCAAATTTTCGAAGAATAAATTTTGGCTGAAGTACAATTTTAGGTCATATAATGAATCATGAAGATATTCACTTAGATCTTACTAAGAGAGCAGTGATTACCAAATGGAAGATTCTGTAAACCTCAATGGGAATTAGGAATTTTGTAGGTTTAAGTATTATAGACATTAAGGAATTGAAGATTTTTGGAGTATAAGGTAATACTTCAAAGCTAGGATTTGGATATTCCTTAATGCAACGCAAAGGAAATTGCGTATGCCTCAAGACAATTGAAAAAGGTACGAAGGAACTATACCACTCATAAATTAGAATTAGAACCATAATTTTTGCCTTAAGATTTGGAAACATTATCTGTATGGAAGTAAGGATACTATCTATACGGATTATAAGAAGTTAAGATATATATTTTTGGGCAAAAAGAATTGAGGCAAAGAAGATGAATGAAAATCCTAAATAACTACAACTGGAATATTCAGTATCACGAAGGAAAGGATGAAACGGCAAGAGATAGTCATAAGAATTATGCAGATACTAGATAAAAGCCGTTGGAGTTTGAGTTGGAGACAAAATATAATTGGAAGTATCTCCTTGGAAAGGAGTAAGAAAGGAAAACTAAGTCCAAAGACATGTAGGATCATTTCCAGTAATTCAACATATTGGATTAATTGTTTATAATTTACAACTACCAGGAAGGTTAGTTGGAATACATGATATATTTCATGAATTCAAGAAATGTCTATCAGACGAATCTTTGGTAGTACCTTTCCAAGATATAAAGTAACAAATAGTATTAAGTAAAGTAGGATTCAAAGACAGGATCCTAATATACTTGGGAACTGGAATCAAAAAGAAAAAGAAAGTATTCTCAATTATTCCAGTAAATCTCGAGGACGAGATTTTATTAAGGTGGGGAGAATGTAACGACTCTCATCAAAAGTCATAATTACTAAAGTAATTTGACCAATAGGAAACCCTAATTGAGACACCCAAGTGATTCTGTGCAAACCCTAAAATTTTCATAATTTTCAGAATCAGGATTAGGGCCCCTAAAACTCAGGGGGGGTTAAACCCTAGTTGAGAATTATCTATATTTGCGTGGAGAAGAAGCTGAATTTTAAAATATCGTCGACTCATCTGAGCTAGTTCCACACGTGGCAACAATATAAGCCTGAAGACTACCTTACGGACCGTAAGGTCATTAAGCTTACGGTCCGTAAGCTTGACAAAATTGGTGTATAAATTCAGAACATTGGCACTTGCAATCTGGAGTTGAAACGTCGTAAGAATTCCAATTCTACGTCGAGATATCTTCTGTATACTACAATTAACACCCACAATCACTAAATTGAAGCTGCAATCAGGGTATTAGCACAATCGCTGCTACGATTCATTGTCCGATTGATCTAAATATCCAATGAATGTTTAAGTGCCGCCCACATTAGGGTTATACTTTATCGTTCGTCATTAATTTGACGGATTGTCGTTAATTCGATAGATAAAGTATTATACTTTATCGTTCGTTGTTAATTCAACGGATCATCGTTAATTCGATGGGTAAAGTATTATACCTTGTCGTTCATTGTTAATTCAATGGATCATCGTTAATTCGATGGACAAAGTATTGCATTTTGACATTCATTGTGAGAATTTGATCTTATGAGTTATCGTAAATGCTGGATTGATTACTAATTCCAAATTGTGTGCTTGTTATTGAAATTAGGATAAAAGCCTAATCAATAGGCTAGGTTCTGCCCGTATAAATCTGCAATGTGAGTCATTCTTCTTTTCTCACCGTTTGTGAGTTATTCTTTTTATTAAATATTTTACAATACTCCAAATTATTTTCAAGGTTATAATTACAGGGACTAAGTCATGGATATCTTAAATTTACTGGTTAGTGGGGTATTGTGCACAATTACAAATTTTCTCCCAGTATTGGTTCATTGACCTACTCGGGACTATCACTGTTAGGTTCATTGACCTACAGCGATAATCGTCACTATTTAGGTTCATTGATCTAAATAGTGGTATGACCATCGTCACCATTGTGACATGTCACCATTGTGACAGAATGCCAGATAATAATAAGATAGAAGCCATTGTAATCGCTCTTATGCTGTAATTGATAACTATGCATCATTATGCAAAATAGAATGATTCACTCAGTATTTCCCGCTGACAAAACCTTTTTCAAACATGTTTCAGGTGATCTGTTGTAAATCAGGAAAAGTGCTGTGGAGCATTTCAAGCTTAAGATAGTGGCTCAGTATAAAATAAAGAAATAAATTTTGTAATATCACGCTTTTATAGTAAAAACATACTATTGTAAATATCGGGGTTTTATCCCGAATTGTGAAATAAAATAATCGGGGAAAAATTTTAGCTTTAAGCGATCCTGTTTCCGCTGTAAAACTCAAATAAATAAATACCGCAGTATTTTCTGCCGCGGCTCTTGAAACGGGTCAAACCGGGTCGTGGGCCGTGACAAAAACAAATGGGTCGAAATTATGGGCTGATGCGCGGTGCCCATACCCATTTTTTTACCCGGTTATATAAAGTATGTAATAACCCTAATTCCTCATTCTTCTCCTTCACGCCGTTTATGGATCCTCATACATTCTTTTACAAAAACCCTTTTTTCTCTTCTACTTCAACCTCTGCAATAACCTAAACCTTTATTCACGCTTCCTGGGTATCGCTATGAAGTTCAATCGATTCATGAAAATGAGATATATTTCTTTTTCAAACCTTAATTGAAGCTTTCAGCAGATCTCGCCTATCGTTGTGATTCAAAGGAAGAAGCAGTTACGATTAAGTTTAGGCCTTTAAGGTAATTTGATTTTTATCTTCGTACTTTGACTGAAGTGGATCTGTTCATTTCGTAATTCATCCATTTCTCTATGTTTCTTACTATTATATGTGTGTGTTTTGTGATAATAGTTTACCAAACAAAGACACAATGGTATAAGTTTTTTTTTTTGTCAGGGTTTCGTTAATTTGTTTGTTTTACCAGTGATGATGATGTTGGTTGTTATGACAAATACGTGTTGAATTAGGTCTCCTTCGTCTCTATCATTCGCCCTCAAAACCCTAGCCGCACATACGCTTCTTCTTCAGACGTGAGATTATCATCCCTCCGACAAAGGTTCATGTAAGGTTTCTTCCTTCATCGTATCTATTCAACATTCTATATTGCTTCAGTTATGGTTTGACTAATTTTTCGTTCAAGATTGTAACATTTTCTGTATATTTTTGCTTGGTTAATGTTCTTTTTGTTCAATTTTAGTTTCATTATGTCTGTTCCTTGATTTTATTCGGCTGTACAGAACATAAGGTCGGATGGTTGAACTAGGAGCAAAAGAACAGTTAAGGGAAAGGCTGGATCAATTTCACGATCCTATAGTGTTTTGTATGGATTCGAACTTGTGCTTCAAATGTACTTAGATATTTTTTTATGTGGTTATTGAGCTTTTGTTTATGTTCTGTAACTCTAAATCAAGTTTATCATTTGCTTAGTTCATTTTTTTTTTTCATTAATTTTCATCAGTGATTTTCTTTGATTTCTTATGTGTTTTTTTTCTTAATTTCATTCATTATTATTTCAAGATCATATCATATATAGTTGTTTCACTGTTCATTTTTGGGGTGAGTCCAATATTGGGTTTCGAAAATGGGAATCCTTAAGAGTATTTTTTTTAACCGCGTAATATCATAATGAGCATACTAGATACTTGTGGCTCAAACCCGTGAACCTGTTTTTTCCCCCTAAACCAGTTTCTTTCTTTTTGATTATTTTTTTTTAATTTTGATAGGGGTGAGGATGGCCCTTCTAATGGGCATGTAAGGCAATGTTGGCAATAGTTGGAGAACAGCAAATGACATCAATGACACGTGGGCAAGATTTAAACTTTTTGTGACAGATGTTATGTGGATAACTTAAGTTATTTGTTAACTTATCAGTACACTAACTTTTTTTTTCTTGAAGTAATGCTGACAAATAGGTAGCCTATGAAGGACATGGTGATGGAATGGTAGGAAAAAACTTTCTAAAATGTTCACATCTTTTTTCAACTGATAAATGAGGTTAGATTGTTTGTTGTTGTTATTATTATTATTATTATTATTATTATTATTATTATTATTTACCATTTTTTGTAGATCCCCGGATAGGTTCACCTGAACATGAGGGATGAACATCTTTCGTATAAGAATTTTAGCCAAGGTTTTTAGTACAAACCATCAATATAAAATGTTTTTGAAGACATTTGCTGACTGTTACCTATGTTTGTCAGATTCTTTTGGACAATAACAAGCCAAAGATACAAACAATTCTATAGGCCCAAACTATCTACACACTTGGTGTGTAGATAGTCACCCAAAAAAGGTGTTTTTTGTCCTTATGCGCACACCCTGCAGTGTCGAACTGTGGCCAAAATGCGGCGTTTTGGTCCGGTTAACCAGACAAAGACTGACGGGTGTCTGACGGGTCTGTTGACCGGACCAAAACGCCGAGCTTTGGCCGCGTTTTGGTCCTGTCAACCAGACCGGGTGTCAGTCTTTTGTCTGGTTGACAGGACCAAAACGCGGCCAAAGCTCGGCGTTTTGGCCCGGTCAACAGACCCGTCAGTCTTTGTCTGGTTAACCGGACCAAAACGCCGCGTTTTGGCCACAGTTCGACACTGCAGGGTGTGCATATAAGGACAAAAAACATCTTTTAAGGTGTGTAGATAGGCAAATGGGTGTGTCAATTGGTAGACCCATTCTATATTGACAGCTTTATTTTTACCCCCTTTGAAAATATGAAGCCTAAACCTCATGAACACTCCATAATACTCAGTGTTCTGTATCTAAAACTATGTATTTGTCTTTGGCTTTTTGTGAGCAACCCAAGTGTTATTGAAAGGTGAATGAATTCAACCCAAATGTTATTTAAATAAATACACATTCAATTATACATCCATTTTGTATAATTTATGATTGCCTATTACTTTTAACACTATTAGTTATTTATATGTATTGCTGATGTTGTATTTCTAGAACAAGTGTTTGCTTCCTTTATTAGTATATACAATACTTCTTTCTTTTTTTGCATTCTAAAGATACAAGAATATGAGAAAAAAGGCAGAAACCATCAAGAGCTTTTCTACAGTTCCTACAAATGGTGCTACATGCCTACATCAAATGGTAAGACTTGTATTAATCACATCTTTTGTATGTTTAAAATAAATGTTTATGTTAAATACGATAACTATAAAATGGTTAATTCTTTTGTAGGTAACGTGGAGAGAACCCCTTTGTCCGACATTACAAATGGTACGATATCGATTTCCCTTTATAAAATTATACATTCATTATGGATTAAATTTCCCTTTAATTGTTGTGTGGTTTATTTTTTTCTAATTTCATTTACTCTGTAGTTTGTACTACTGACGGTGCTTATATCAATGCTAAAGACAGGCGTAAATTTAGAAAGCTACGGTTGGATAGTTGTAGGTCTAATATGATAACTTAAAGAACAAGCTCTAACAACAACATTTCAGCATCAAAATTTTCAACACTAGCAACACTATTTACCAATAAAACTACGAACTCGCGTCTTGTGTACCCAAGTATAAATCATACAAGTTTGTTGAACGCTACCACATCTGGTACGGTATATCTTGTATTATAGCTTAACATTATATTAAACTAGAATATTATTTTTTTTCACTGTTTTCCATTATTTGTTGAACCCTTCACAAGAAGTTTTGAAAAGAAAATGATATCGTGAATCTGACCCATAGAAACGTAGAAGGCTGCTGACGAGGCAAAAGCTCGATTTGGCACATTGATGGGGGACCATCGCACACTCTTGAACGTTTATCATGCCTAAAAATAAAATAGTAAGTAATTATTTCTTCTATATTGGTTTTTTTGGCATATGCAGATTTTTGGATGTATTTTTATAAAAAAGAAAAATAAGTCTTTATTGAAAAGAAAGTTTCGGTTGAATGCCAAAGCTTAACCTTTGGTTTTAGGTTAAAGTAAGTTATTGAAGCTTTGAAATTGAGCTACAACTTCTAGAAAGCAAGATTATGTCTTTTAACTTTTCTGCTTCATTATATATTTATTTTTGTTAATTTTATTTGTTATTTTTGTTTTCTGGGCTTAGTTGTTAATAATGTTGATAAGAACTTTGTTAATGGCAAAAGAACCCCTCCATGAATTTGTTATAGTTAATAGGTACATATATTATATAGATACCAATCGTTCTATTAAATATATAAAAAAATATATAGTCATGTAGTTATAAGAACAAGGGCATGATGTGTACACCACTCGACTTTTCTTACTCTATTTAGGCCACAAAATTATGGTTTGACGAAAAATATAAGTTTTACTTTTATATGTAGTAAACGAGATAGTATTTAAATCACATCCTTTTATTTAAGCTACTAAATTTAAAGAACACAATTTCATATAATGTCTATTTTTATTGGTTTCAGATGAAGATGGTTACACCATCGTGCCACGGGCGGTGACTCTCCATAGAGAGGGACGGGTAGAGGAGGTTTTTACTACCAAATTGTGGGAAGCGGGTCCGAAAGATGCTCTTGTGGAGGTGCTGCACTTGGGCTTACTTTGCACTGTGAATTCTGTCGCTGGAAGACCTACCATGAGGCAAGTGATTCGAAAACTGAAGCAAATTCTACCTGCTTTCGAATGTTAAGTTTACTGGTTTGTTATGTATGTTAAGTTTACTGGTTTTTATGTGCTTATCTAACGAGTTATCAATTTTGGCATGTAATTAAGTCCATTGATATGAGATTATAGTTTGGTATTTGATTTTTAGGTGAGACTGGAGAGTGGAATCATCATTGCTGCAGTTTCTTCTCATCTTGTACTTTTGACATTATTGTGTGTTTCCACAACGAAAACACGTTTTACTTTTATTTTGATGTATTCACCCATTTAGACATGTGCCAATGCAGGTGATCTTTGAACTTTATAAATTAATGTAGCTGATTATATATGTTAAAACTTATATAAGATGAAGTATGTCTTTGATAATGATTATCTTTACCCATAATTAATATAATGATTATTTATTATAGTATTCGGTAGAGAAACATATACCAAGTTTTATTTTTGTGTTTATTTGATGAACTTTAAAACAACAATGTAATCTTTTGAAGCTTCTGAACACGTTACGGAAAATCAACCTGCTTCGTCATTTAATGCGCAACGTGCGGGTCGAAATACATGAGTGAATGGGGTAGTAATAGATACATGTAGAGGTGGTAGATTGACCCATTGTATTTTGATATTTTTTCGGATTGTTCTATACTTTTAACAAGTTAGTATTTTTTAATCTATAAATACATTATTTTCTCACACATCGTACATGATAAATAAATTTCTACATTAGTTGTTTACGTCATTTAAATAGTACAACCCGGGAAGCTCCCGGGTGATAACCTAGTTAACAAATAAAGATTAATAAAAGTTGATGCCAGATTATATTGATTACTGGATTTAAAAAAAATGATGTTTGTGAACGTGAGTAAAAAAAAATATCTGATACTAGTTGGTAAATTACATTTATCCATTGATTTAAAACATAAAATGATGTATGTAATTTACCAATTTTATGAAAAAAAAATTGATTTTTATGAAGTATCATAAAAATAAGGTGCTTGAGTACTGGATTTGTTTAACTTATCTATTGATGGAGTGAGACGTTAATCATCAGCCTTGTTTCAGTAATGAAAGAAAAGATAAATCTTGATGATGGTAGTAGAGAAAGAGAGAACAGAAATAATGGAGAGAGAAAAGTTTTATGTATTATTATATATATAATTTAAATAAATTGAGATATAAAGACATAAATGCCCTTATGTGCAAGGCACATGTCATATTTAACTAAAAAATTTAACCTAGTTAGTGCTAAAGGACGTAGAGTGTAATGAGTTTTACAAATAAATGACTGTGACTGTAATTATTGAAGTTAAAGGCTATCCATTGCAATCCGATACAAACATAAAGGACGAAAAGTGTAATTTATCCAGTTTTTTTTTTTATAAAACTATGGTAGTGTTTTGTTTTAATTGGTTGAATCAGTGTATTTTTTATTCATGCCAGACAGCTGTCTTGCACATGCTCATTTTTCTTGAAAAGTTACAATTTTGCCCTCAGTTTAAAATTATAGTTTTTCTCTCGTTTTAGTTTTTTTAGCAAAAGTATGGTAGGTTTTTGTTATAATTGGTTAACTCGATATATTTTTTTATATTGTGTTATGAGTAGTATGTACAAGTAACCGAAACAGTAACGTACATGTTACGAGAGAGAAATATTTGACTTAGTTCCTCATTCACCAATTACGAATTTACCCCGTTTAAATTTACATTTTTTTCATAGTTCTTTTTTTGTTCTCCTAGCTAAATTACAATTTTGCCCTTAACTCAAATTAATATTTTTTTGCCTTTGTTTTGTTTTTTTTTTCAGTCAAATTACGATTTTGTCCACAGTGTAAAATTACAGACATGTCATCGTTTTAGTGTTTTTTTTACAAAACTATGGTAGTGTTTTGTTTTAGTTGGTTGACTTGGTGTAATTTTTATTCGTGCCAAGCGACTGTCTGACACACATTCATTTGTCCTGAAAAATTACAATTTTGCCCCCATTTTAAAATTATTGTTTTCTCATCATTTTAGTTTTTTTTAGCAAAAGTATGGTAGTTCTTTGTTTTAATTGATTGACTCGATGTCATTTTTTTTAGATCGTGTTATGAGTAGTATGTACACGTAACCGAAATACAGACGTACATGTTATAAAAGATAAATATTCGGCTTAGTGTCCGCAACGCAAAAACTAGTAGGCTAACAATTAAGAAATTTATTTTATTGATATTAAAAATAGAGTAAACAGCAATTTTACCCCCCTAGGGTTAGATGTGATTGGCACTCTTACCCCCTAAAACGAAAATCTTGCTGTCTTACCCCCTCAACTATTGAAAAACGCTACACTATTACCCCCGGTGTTAAAAAACTTAACAGTTCTGTTAACTGGGATGTTAAATGACTATATTACCATTTCTTATTACCCCCTATGCTTTGTTGTAAGAAAACGTATTACCCTCCGGTGTTAGGAAACCATTCCCGCTTAATGTTTTTTACTTTCGATAGTCAACATTATCAATTTGTTGACTAATTGAAGGTCAAAGCCTGCTTAATTAGAGGTTTATACAACAAGTTCGATTAAAAAATGCATACATACAACAATTAATGCCCCTAAAACGAACCCAAACTGCATACATGCTGCCAATGACCAAAATGCATACAGCAAGTTCGATTAAAAATGCAAATGACATACTACAAATGATCAAACATGTTGCAAATGATAATGATGGTCTAACCTGCTAAACACGAGTTCATTTTGACCTTTTACCTTATTCAAACATACTGCAAATGATCAAAATGACCATTTTTATCTTATAAAGATGGTCTAACCTGCTAAGTTGCTGCCAATGAATTAAACCTGCTAAGCTGCTGCAAATGAATTAAACAGGTTGTAGTGCTATAACTTATCATCATAATTAAGTTATAATTGGATCATTTTATATGTAGACTATAACATCAACATACAAAATACAAAATTAACATCAAATTTAAGTTATCCTACTTCAAAGTACTAGTAAAATCATAGTTAAGTTAACCTACAAAATACACATTACTAGTCCTACATAACTACTAACTTATTATCACTAAAGATCAACTCTCTGGTGGATAATGGAAGTTGATGACAGGGCGACCAAACAAGGAGACCACCAAGTGGACCATCGTTGATGAGTTGGATAGACTCATCGTCAGGTCAACTGTAAAAAAAACACAAAACAACACAAAATTAACACACAAATCCGACTAACTTATTATCAATACTCTGTTTATAACATCATACCAAATTATCAATACTCTGTTTATAATCGAACCCTCTATTAACATCAAATGCGACCATGTTCGAACCCTCTATTAACATCAAATCCGACCCTGTCCGTATCAATCATACCTGAAATTCAACTGTGTTTGACCTATTCAAAATGAGGAACCCTTTAAATGTGGAACCCCGAGTAAGTAAGAATAACATACACTAGAACTACGATTATACTTGAGGTGTGCCTAATCAGATATCTGATCACCCAATATACAACCGGCATTGTGTTGATCGGAGAGGAGTGGGAAGGGTGCTGTTGGTTGATTTGGGTGCTGTGTTCGCCGGAGAGGAGAAGGAGAAAGGGGGAATTCTTTGGGGGGTAAGGTGGAAGTGATTTTTATAATATAGGGTGTTGTGTTGAGGAAGGCATCAAACTCAAGTGGAAAAGATTATATTACCCTTTGACCGTTAATAAGTGACGTTGACTTTAAACAAATTTTAACACTGGGGGATAATAGTGTAGCGTTTTTCAATAGTTAAGGAGTAAAACAGCAAGATTTTCGTTTTAAATGGTAAAAGTGTCAATTACATTTAACCCCATAAGGTAAAAATGCATTTTACTCTTTTATAGTTTTATCACATTTGACTGTGTGGAACTCGAGTATCGATCATAGCGTCATAGCCTTCCAGATCTTTCCAAATCCCAAAGCATTCTCACATGAAGAGTAATTGTAGTAGGTACAGAGTAAGCTTTCACCGACTGCCGTTGCATCTGGCACTGATTCTTGAAATCACACCTACAATTCTGCTTAACCGTCCTATACCCACAACAGCTCTGTGTTGAATTTCATTCACAAACCCTCAATTCCACAATCTCAACTTCACATCATGGGAAATCTCAAAGATTTTCTTCAAGTTTTCTGCATTGCGACTGCAGATACAAAGCATGAAGAGTTGCTATTTCTCTCCGAATCAGTTCGATCCAATCTCACAACCTTTTCCCCTTCTTCTTCCTCCTCAAAGGTACATTCTTTAACTAATTTTTATTATTATTGGTGTTTGTCATAATCTAATTAGCTTAATGATGTGTTATATATGTCATGTGGGTCTTAGATTTTACTTTAGATTGAACTCATTTGTGCTTCTTTGCTACCAATTTATGATTTTGTGATGTGGGTTTATATCAAAATGTGATCTTTAGTGCTTCTTTGCTACCAGTTTTTAATTTTGTGATGTGGGTTTATATCAAAATGTGATCTTTAGTGCTTCTTTGCTACCAGTTTTTATTTTGTGATGCGAGTTTATATCAAATATGATCATTCGTGCTTCTTTGCTACCGGTTTTTGATTTTTGATGTTGGTTTATATAAAAATGTGATCTCTAGTGCTCCTTTGCTACCAATTTTTTTATTTTGTGGTGTGGGTTTATATCAAAATGTGATCTTTAGTGCTTCTTTGCTACTAGTTTTTGATTTTGTAATGTGGGTTTATATCAAAATGTGATCTTTATTTTGGGTACATTGATTATCACAGGTGCAAGTTGTAGTTGTAGATGTATCAGTTGGATCAAATGAGATAAACAGCTTCAAAGATTTCAAGTTTGTGTCAAGAAAAGAACTTCTGTCTATGTACTCTGAATCTGAAAATAAACCAGAAATTCAAATGCCGGAAGCTAGAGGTGAGGCCCTTGGAGTCATGAATAAAGCACTCACTCTTTACATTAAGAAAGCACACGAGCGTGGTGTCGTTGCTGGCGTTATCGGGCTAGGTGGCAGTGGAGGGACCTCTATATTATCACCTGCTTTTAAATCTTTGCCCCTTGGTGTACCCAAGATCATCATATCAACTGTAGCCAGTGGTCAAACCGAACCTTATATCGGGACATCTGATTTGGTTTTGTTTCCATCGGTTGTGGATATTTGCGGGATTAATAATGTGAGCAGAGTTATTTTGTCTAATGCCGGTGCGGCCTTTTCTGGGATGGTTTCTGGACGACTCATGAGTTTAAAAGAATCTGTAAATTCCGGTAGTGAAAAATGTACGGTTGGTTTAACCATGTTCGGGGTTACAACGCCTTGTGTAAATGCGGTAAAAGAAAGATTGAATAAAGAAGGTTATGAAACTCTGGTTTTTCATGCGACTGGAGTAGGTGGTAGAGCTATGGAGGATCTTGTTAGAGGAGGGTTTATACAGGTACGTTTTAAATTTGATGATTGAATTCTTTATTGGAAGTTTGAAATTGTGTTGTAGGGAGGTTTATGTTGTAATTGTTTACTTTCGGAAGGGCGTTTTGGACATTACAACAACCGAGGTAGCTGATCACATAGTTGGAGGTGTTATGGCTTGTGATGAATCGCGCTTTGATGCGATAATAGAAAAGAAGATCCCTTTTGTTCTCAGTGTGGGAGCTTTAGACATGGTGAATTTTGGTGCCAAAAATACAATACCTGCCGAATTTCAGCAGAGAAAAATATTTGAGCACAATGAACAGGTTATCACACTTATAACCATTAGTTTTTTTTACCTAGATAATTATCTTTTACTCTTAACAAAAATAGCTTCATAATTTACAGGTGTCGTTAATGCGAACAACGGTTGAGGAAAACAAGAAATTTGCTGCTTTTATAGCTAAAAAATTAAACAAATCATCATCAAAGATACGCGTTTGCCTACCAGAAATCGGCATTTCTGCTCTAGATGCACCTGGAAAGCCATTTTACGATACAAACGCTACTGGTACTCTTATCGAAGAACTAAAAAGACTCATCGAGACTACAGATGATAGCAAGGTTAGTTTTGTTATCAATCAAACTATAGTTGCCATTTATGGAGATCTTAGATTAATTTGTACTCTGTAATAAATTAGGTGAAGGCTTATCAATATCACATCAATGACACCGAGTTTGCAAAGGCTTTGGTCGATTCATTCTTGGAAATACATAAAAAACCAAACAATTCTACACAGAAACCGAGGGTTGTTGAGCCCGATGCCTCAAGTACACCCTCCAAGACTTACAGAACAATTCCTTATAACTTAACAAACTTCCCTGATGCAAAACCAGGTTTAGTGTTAATATTTGATGCATATATGTTATAGTAAACACAAAAGGTTATTAATGTTGTTGATTGATTGTTTTGTTATAAACATAGAAACATTACAACGAACTCAGGGCGTGCTCGAGATGTTGAGAGACCAAATAAGGCAAGGGAAACCGATAATAGGGGCTGGTGCAGGGACCGGGATATCCGCCAAATTTGAGGAAGCAGGCGGCGTTGATCTGATTGTACTGTACAACTCAGGGCGGTTTAGGATGGCGGGGAGAGGTTCGTTAGCGGGGTTGTTACCGTTTGCCGATGCAAATGCTATTGTGGTTGAAATGGCTAATGAAGTACTGCCAGTAAGTATACTTGTGATCTTTTTTTATTTTTTATTTTCTAGTATTCTGACATGTGGAATGTGTAGGTAGTGAAAGAAGTAGCTGTGCTTGCTGGAGTATGTGGGACCGACCCTTTTCGCCAAATGGATCACTTTTTAAAACAGTTGGAATCGATTGGATTTTGTGGGGTCCAAAACTTCCCAACCGTTGGCTTGTTTGATGGCAATTTCAGGCAAAATCTTGAAGAAACTGAGATGGGATACGGGTAGGTATTTCTCACAATTTTTATATTGTTATTGTTATTTTTTTAGTGAAATGTCATTTTCGTCCCTGAGGTTTGGTTACTTTTGCGACTTTTGTCCAAAGGTTTGTTTTTCCGCATCTGGATCCAAAAGGTTTGAAATCTTGCCATTTACGTTTGACTCGTTAACTCCATCCATTTTTTAACGTTCAGTTAGGGATATTTTTGTCTTTTTAGACAATTTTTGTAATGATTAAAAGTTTTGGATGGGGAGAAAGTCAACAGAGGTGGATCTTTATTTCTTATAGTGCTTTCTATTCTAATAAAAATGTCTAAAAAGACGGAAAGGCCCCTCATTTAACAGAGAATAATGGATGGAGTTAACGAGTCAGATGAAAATGGCAAGATTTCAAACCTTTTGGATCCATGGAAATGGCATTTTACTCTATTATTTATTATTTTTCTCGGGCTGGTTGTGTAAGAAATCGCATATACGCTCTTTTGCCTGTACATTAAAAAAGAAATTGTTATTAGGTAATAAGTTATTTGATTTATTATGTGCTTTCAGTTTGGAGGTAGAGATGATAAAGAAAGCTCATAAAATGGGGCTATTAACAACACCATATGCTTTCAATGAAGACGAAGCCCTTGAAATGACAAAAGTGGGCGCGGATATCATTGTAGCGCATATGGGGCTCACTACATCCGGTTCAATTGGAGCAAAGACTGCTGTGACATTAGAACAAAGTGTAACTCGCGTACAAGCTATTGCGGATGCTGCTCATAAGATCAATCCAGATGCAATTGTGCTTTGCCATGGAGGTCCTATATCTGGTCCAATGGAAGCAGAGTTTGTATTGAAGAACACTAATGGAGTTCATGGGTTTTATGGTGCGTCGAGTCTGGAAAGATTACCCGTTGAACAAGCTATCAAAGGGACCGTTCAACAATACAAAGCGATAACTTTACTGTGATGTATTAATCTCAGTGGTGGTGTTGTGTCGTTCTTGTTCTTTCAAACCGGAATGAAGTATGTAAACATCAACAATCTGTTAGATGGTTTTCAGGCTGAAGTCCCTTGGACACTCTTAACAATCAAGTCAGTATACGGATATGATGTATCGAGTGTGAACGTGTACAATCTATATACGATTTATCGAGGGTGAACGTGTATAACAGAACATAAGCATAAAGAGTTTGTAAAAGAGAGATTTGTTTGCTAAAGATTTTAACCAAAAACAATGGGTTTACCCATTCGGTTTCAAATTTCAAATTTGAAGGGGGGTATGGTATGGTCCCAAATCTTAAGTGATGAGTCACAACACGTTTAACGATCGGCTCTCACACTCTTAACACACACTCGTTTTATCTTTTTAAACGATACTTATTCTCACGTCGGATCTTAAACGATATTTATTTTCACGCCAGAGGGTGGTTACAAGGAGAATCCTCAACCTCTCATCCTTGTAACGAGTCTCACGGTGTTCGGTTTTGCAGATTGCTATCAGTTCATTGCCAAGGAAAGATTAAGGATTAACCATTATTTGACGAGACAATTCCCTCAAGGATAAATCCCCGTGGATTTTGACTTGGTGTTTCTTCAAAATTGTTCGGTTAACTTAAAAAAAAAACCGTCAGAGCTAAATCGCAAAACAAACCACCAAATGACCAAACCAACTAAATCAACAGATTCATATTCATTTAAACAACTTCCAGATATAAACACCCCTGCATCATAATCCAGTTAGCAAAATCTGAAATTTGTTACACAGCGAAATGCCAAAATGGTTCCTGAGTTAGGCTGCTTTTGTCATTTCAGTCCAAAAAATGAAACCTTTTGTATCTGGGTCCCTGAGGTTTCATTTTTGTTGTCATTTTCACCTAATTGGCAAACTGGGTTAGAATTTTCTGTTAACCTCTTATCTTTTGTCGTTTTCCTCATTTAAATGAAGGGTGTAATCTTCATTTTATGCCATAATATTTCTTAATTAAATGAAGAAAACGACAAAAGAAAGGGAGAAGTTAACAGAAAATTCCAACCGGATTTGCCAATTAGATGAAAATGACAAAAAAAAAATGAAACCTTAGGCACCCAAATACAAAATATTTTATTTTTGGACTTAAAGTGACCTAAACTCAGGGACCATTTTACTCTTTGTTATATTCAAATGTTTGGATACAACATGCCATATTCAAATAGTACAGGGGCTTAGAGAAAAGAAGAACCAAATTCACAGAAACTCATTCGATTTTCAGTCACTCCAAATCTGAGATCCCCGGTAATAAGATTATACTTCAAATTCATTTCATTATTCTGTAATTTTATCATCACTTTCTTTTCACAATAATACCTGCATAATCTTTTTATTTTATTATCTTTTGGAGATCGTAAACATTATTATTGAAATTAAAAATTTAGGGTTTCTACAGATAGAAGAAGTAAACATGAATCCGGATTCAGTGAAATCGACTCTGCAAACTTTAGCATATGGAAATGTTATGGCTGCAGCTGCTCGTGATTATCAGAAGGTATCTTTAATTTCTTAACTTATTGGATTAGGGTTTGTTATAAATTTATGATTTTGGTTTTATTTTTAGAATTTATTGTAATATCTGTTAGGGTTTTTCTCAGTTTATGATTATGCCTGTTTGATTTTGATCAATGTTAGAACAGATTAATGATGAATTATCTAGAATTTATTTTTATTTTTTTGATAATTATCAATTTAATAGTTTGCATTTTTATCTTTGTTATCTATGTTATTGTTATAGGAATTATTAGCTCAAGAAAAAGCACAAGCATCGTCCTCGAATAATGAGGAGATTGATCTAGATGAGTTGATGGATGTAAGTGTTAAATTAATTATTCGTTGTACACCGTATGTTTCTTGATAAAAAATTTCATTTTTATCTACTTAAATGACGCAGGACCCCGAGCTGGAAAAGTTACATGCGGATAGGATTGCAGCTCTTAAGGTTGTAATTTGACTCTTTCTTGAAATCATGACAACCCGTTAGGGAAAATTCACGGGCCCACCAGTTGCGAATATTGATGGAAATTAACAATAATGTTGTTTATGTTTTGATCTTTGATTGCAAAAGAGAGAAGCTGAGAAGAGACAATCTTTGACTAAAAAAGGACACGGGGAGTACAGAGAGATAACCGAAGGAGACTTTTTGGGTGAAGTCACCGGTAGTGAAAAGGTGATTTGTCACTTCTATCATCGCGAGTTCTATCGCTGCAAGTAAGTATATTTTACTGTATTATACAATTACCAAAATAATCACTATTCGATCTTGGATATGTCCCCCTAGAAGTTGTCACACAATAAAAATTTCTACTTTATGATTTTTTTTCATGTTAATAATGTTGATATATCTTGTAGGATAATGGACAAGCATTTAAAGGCTCTTGCACCAAACCATCTAGATGCCAAGTTTATAAAAATAGACGCAGAGGTCTATTTCTGCATTAAAGTTTTATTTTGCGTATATGTAACTTAACTTGCAGTATGGTTTTACGGTTTTCAACTGTCGTGCAGAATTCCCCATTCTTTATCGCCAAACTAGGAATCAAAACACTGCCATGTGTCATATTATTCAGGTCGGAATTACAATGATACTATTAGTTTTGAGTATTGATTTTCCAATGTGGTCTAAAGGTCAATTATTGTTTTCAGAAAAGGAATTGCAGGAGATAGGCTTGTCGGGTTTCAAGATCTTGGAGGAAAAGACGATTTTTCCACCAGGAGGCTAGAAGCTTTGTTGATAAAGAAAGGTAACATATTTTTCTCCAAGTTTACTTTTGACTGGTTTTGGTGTTTTGTTGATTATCATATTTGTTGTGCAGGTATAATTGATGAGAAGAAAAAGGAAGATGATGAAGAAGCTGAATATGATGAAAGTAGACGCAGGACGGTTCGGTTTTCTGCAAATCAGGATTCAGACTCTGAATGAAAAAGACTGCCTTTATTGTGTAATTTGTCAAGATTTTTGTTTCCTGGATTTATGGTTGTAAGCGTCGTTTGTACTTTGTTTTAATTAGTTATAAGTTTAGATTTTAGAATCAAATATAAACTCATTCTACAGAGCTGAACAAACATAATATCTATTTCATCAGTGATCTTGATATATGTTCTTGTTCAACTGCATGTATAATTTCCAGCAGTGATCTTGTTAATGATCTTGTTCGATCAATCTTGTTAATGATCTTGTTCGATCAATCTCAAGCGCTAACTACGCTTAATGGAAATAACATAACGACTTATTTCGATAATTAAATAAATAAAACAAAGGTTAAACGGATGGTTCAGTTTACATAACTGCTTTCGAGTTTCAAACCGTTGGCTGGATCGATAAACTGTCAAAAACCGGAACGTGTAAATCTCAAACTGTCAGACTTATTTCGGTTTCATCGATTTGGTTGGTTTCAAAAGTTAAATAACCATGACAGGCAGCTGTTCAATAATCTTAATCCTAACTTTATGTTTTAGTAATTATTATTTTGTGGCAAAAATGTAACACCAATGTGGCTGTAGTTTAGTGGTAAGAATTCCACGTTGTGGCCGTGGAGACCTGGGCTCGAATCCCAGCAGCCACATTTATTTTTGCTTTTTCGTCCTTTTTATTAAACATCATGGTATTATATCATACAGACAAATCAAATAAAAATAACCAACAAAAACTTTATATAGCAATGATGAAGATATTACATGATATTCGTTTCTAAGTAACGTAACTTCAGTATTTTATTGATCCATAATAGGATCTAACTATATAAACAGAATATAAAAAGTTCCCTCCATTTAAACAGGTAAAACACGAATTTTAACCGTCGACATTCCTACAACTTCTTCTGATCTGTCCTCTGAATCCTGTCAATGGACTAATATTCCCCATCTTAACCATTGATTTCGCAAACTGTTGGAAAAACATGTCTTCACTTGCAGCATATTCTTTCACAAGCTCCATAGATTCCTGGTTTTCCTTAAACAAGATTTGATCCGAACTCAAAACCCCCTTTGACTCCATCAAGTTCTTGTAGTACCCATTATCAAACTTCATAGGGGTCACATTGTCCAGAAAAAACAGGTTCTGGTCACCACCTGATTGCGGGCAGTTCATGCGCAACTGTGCCGCAAACAGTTTATCGGTATGCTCATTGCCTGTTTTTCCATATAGCCTTTGCTTGAAGCTGGTGCACCTAGCATTTCCAATAGTGTGACTTCCTGAAAGCGCTACAAGATCGACAATATCAAGACCTTGGATCTTGAACTTGGTGAGGATGGTTTGGAAAGTGTTGTTTGGAGCGGGAATGTTGTGGTTAGACCCATGCAAGCTTGCACCTAGTGAGTCTCTTCTTCCAACCGGGACTTCCCAACTCGGTCCGCCACTCTGAGTATACAAGATAAACCTTTAGTCAACTTTTTTGGTTGATAAAGTATAGACATAGTGTATGATATATTAATATTTTTTAAGATTGCTAGGTTACGGTACCAAAACCGTAGAGTCTCTAGCTGCTAGAGCCAGGATATCTGCACAGGAGACGGTCTGTGGACAGGCTGTCTCCAGTGCAGCTTTGATCTCATCAATGACTTCAAATCCACGAGCCGAGTTGCTATTGGGAATGGAACCTTTCTCGCTAATTACATTCCTGTCACCGCCACTGTCTAACAATATTGATGCATCACATCCCTAGGTAAATAACATATGATCATTTCAAATAACATCAATATATAAGCTCAAAATGATTAAAAAAATGAAGTTTGAAGAGGTTGTAGTTCACGAACCTTAACGAAGCAATCATGGAAATGGAGTCTAAGCAACGACGCAGCCATGCGTGGGTCTTGTGCAACGGCTTTTGTAACGATGGTGCGAACTATGTTGGTGACTTGTGGGCAAGAGCGATCATAGAATTGCGGATAGAGGTAACCCCCATTGGTGATCTTAGCGAAGCAAAGGGTGGTTTGAGCCAGGAAAGCTATGAACATCATGGTTATGTTTGGTGAGTGAGCCATTTTTGTGATTTGGTTATATGGTTCGAGCCCAAGACTAGTGTAGTCAATGAGGGGTTGTGTTTTGAGTTATGATTGTAGAAGTTTGGCTAATACTTATACACAATGGAGGGGTTGTGTTTTGACCTCTAATTAGTATGAAGAAACATGATTATTTAAAGTTTAATGACCCTTTCCCTTTATTATAGGATAACAACATCCTATAAATAAAAATGTATAGGGTGTGTTTGGTCTTTTCACTTGAATATGGAGTGGCTGAAACAGGTCAGGCTTGTATTATTCTGGAATTAGGTCAACTATTACACAAATGTTTCTTCAATCATTAGGTATTTCCTTCTCAAATTCAGAACAACAAAGTTGTTGTCATATGTACATCATGTAGTGGAACATGTATATTCACTTAATCCTAAAACTTTTAGTTGAAAAAAATATCCATTGAACCAACTATACTATTGGTTTACTAATCATACTCATTGAACCGGATCATATATCATAATTAATTTTAGTAAACTATATATAATATATTTTTATGTTTTTATATTTACAAAATAAAATAAATATAATTGTTGGCCCGAAATGGATCTTGATCTCTAAATGAGCGTGATAAAAATAAACTTGCATAAACAATAACTTGAATGTATGTACAAATCGAATGAGAGTAAGTGATTACAAATGAAACTACATGATCCTATTTATAGTTTTCTACGGGTACGAATGAATAGACGTGTCTCTTCGTGAAAAGTCATATCTCTTGGATGTGTGGTTGTGATCAATCTTTGAAGAGGTGTGATGATTCTTGTCCATTCGATCAACCGGTGCGTCTCCTTCTTGTTTTCCTTTTGTGCCGATCCGGAAATGGTGTGAGGGAGGGACACACCTTTTCGGTTAATGATGGTAGTTACCATCTTTATCTTTGTCAACTTTGGTCCTCGTAGTTCGTAACCGCTATGTAATATATATTCTAACTAAGTATTTGATGTTAAGAGATTAACCGGGTTTCATTCACCCCCCTAATCTCGAACATCCATAAGTTGCTTCAAATCTTGAATTCTGACCAGTTCCCTCATTGTAGCAAACTTGATCCTTGCTAGTGCCTTTGTTAGTATATCTGCCCGTTGTAGTTCTCCACTTATGTGTTCCACAGTGATATCTTCGTTTTCCACACATTCTCTTATGAAGTGATAGCGTGTGTCAATGTGCTTGCTTCTTCCATGAAAGACTGGATTTCTCATGAGTGCTATCGCTGAAACATTATCTACTCTGAGTGTTATCTTCTCTTCTTTCCAGCCTGTGATTTCACTTAACAATCTTTTAAGCCATAGTGCTTGACATGCTGCTGCAGTGGCTGCCATGAATTCTGATTCACATGATGATAGTGCTACTGTCTGTTGCTTCTGTGTACACCAGGTTATAGGTGATTCTCCGAAGTAGAATACCAGACCAGTTGTTCCTTTTCCTTTGTCTGTATTAACTCCAAAACTACTATCACTATAACCTGTGATCTTACATCCTCCTTGCTTCTTGTAAATGATTCCATGCTCTTTAGTTCCTTTGATGTATCGTAGTATTTGCTTTACTGCTTTCAGGTGTTGTTCCTTTGGTTCTTACATGAATCTACTAAGTAGACTGACTGGGTAACATAGATCTGGCCTTGTATGCAATAAGTACCTGAGAGAACCTATCAGGCTTCTGTAATGTGTTGCATCTACTAGATCTCCTTCTTCAGTCTTTGTTAATTGAGTTCCTGGAGTCATGGGAGTCTTTGTGTCATTGCAGGATAACATATTGGCGTCTTTGAGTATCTTGTTGATATATCCTGTCTGCTTGATGCCTATCTCACCCCCCGTTTGAATTACTTCTATTCCCAGATAGTATGCTAGCAATCCTAGATTGCTCATATCAAATTTGTTTTTCATCTGAGATTTGAAAACATCTATCTCCTTTTTTGATGTTCCCGTGACTATCAAGTCATCAACATAGACTCCAACTATTAGCGTAGAGGTTTCACTTGTCCTTGTATAGATTGCGTTCTCTAAAGTGCACTTCTTGAAGTTGAGTGACTTTAGGGTGTGATCTAACTTCGTATTCCAAGCTCTTGGTGCTTGTCTCAATCCATACAGTGCTTTTGATAGTCTGTAAACCTTTCCTTCATTTCCTGGCTTTATAAATCCTTCTGGTTGTGATACATAGACTTCCTCCTTGAGGTCTCCGTGTAAGAATGCAGATTTCACATCTAAATGATGTACCTCCCAACCTTGATATGCTGCTAAAGCCAACATTAGTCGTACTGTTTCCATACGTGCTACTGGTGCAAAGACTTCGTCAAAGTCTATTCCGTGCTGCTGAACATATCCTTTTGCAACCAGCCTTGCCTTGTGTCTGACAATGTTTCCGCTTGCGTCTTTCTTAGTCTTGAATACCCACTTTAAACCTATTTCCTTGTGTTCTCTTGGCAACTCCGTCAGTTTCCAAGTGTTATTCTTGTTTATCGAGTCTAACTCGGCCTTCATTGCTTCAATCCAGTTTCTGTCGCTAGATGCTTCCTTGTAATTCTTTGGTTCTTCTTCAGCAAGTAGTAATTCTTGTGGATCTACTTGAATTTCTTCTGTCTCTTCATATAGGTCTTCGAGACTTCTTAGTCTTACTGGAGTGTCACTAACACTTTCTGTTGTACTTTCAGAGGTGGATGGACCTCCACTTGATAAACTGCTTGAACTTCCTGCTGAGTTCTGATTGTACGAATGTGCTGGCGGGGTTTCATAGGAGTCTTGTTCTTCTGTCTGATCTACTCCTGAATCGTCATGTTGTGGCCCGCTACTGCCAGGACTACTTGGTTCATTTTCCTCTAACTCTGGTGGGTTGTCATCTTCTTGAATGACAAAGTTTGTCCATTCGGGATTCCCTGAATCTACCGTCTCCATATAACTATTCCAGTTCCATGGTTGACCTTCGATGAACTTTACATCTCTACTGACACATATCTTGTTCTTTGCTGGATCATATAATCTGTATGCCTTTGATCCTTCTTCCATTCCAAGGTAAACCATAGGTGCACTTCTATCATCTAACTTCTTTTGTTGAAGTGGTAGTACCTTAGCGTAAGCAGTGCAGCCAAAGACCTTTAAGTGTTCTAAATTTGGCTTCCTTCCTTTCAATGCTTCATATGGTGTCTTGTTCACCAGGGCTTTTGTTGGAACCCTGTTTAGTACGTATATCGTGTGTCGTATTGCTTCACCCCAAAAGTTCTGTGGCATGTTCGTTGCCTTTAGCATACTGCGAGTAGTGGATAACATCGTCCTGTTTCGCCTTTCTACTACTCCATTTTGCTGTGGGGAATATGGTGCTGTAAGCTGTCTTGCTATGCCGTTGGTTTTGCAATACTTGTTGAATTCAGCCGATGTGAATTCTCCTCCTCTATCTGTCCTTAGCATTTTTAACTTGGTCTGCGCTTCCTTTTCCACCTTTTCTTTGAACTCCTTAAATGTTTCGAATGCTTGATCCTTGGAAGTTAGTAAATATGCCCACATGTAGCGAGTACAATCGTCTACAAGTAAGAATATATACTTCTTCCCAGCATGTGTTGGTGGAGTTATAGGACCACACAAATCCCCATAGACTAAGTCCAGAGGTTTTAAAGATCTGAACTTTGCCTGATTTGGAAATGGTGCCCTACTATGCTTTCCTAATAAGCATGCGTCACAGATTTGACTAGCATGACTTATTTGAGGAACTCCAAATACCAAGTTCTTACGAGTCATTTCCTTAATAGCATCAAAGTGTAGATGGCCTAACCTTGCGTGCCATAACCATGCTATGTCTTCGGTCTTTGAGAGTAGGCAGATTGGTTTTCCAGTTTTCAGCTTGACTTTGTACAACCTGTTCTTCATTCTCTTGACTCGCATTAGTAGCTTTCTATTTCGATCTCGGATAGTCAGTAGATCTCCGTCCATAACAACTTTGCAACCGATTTCTGTAAGTTGTCCGAGGCTCAATATGTTGCTTTTCAGACTTGGAATGTAGTATACTTGTGAGACAATCTTTTGTTCTTGGTTCAGACATTCCAGCAGTATTGAACCTTTGCCTTTAATTTCTACGTGCGACCCGTCACCGAACCGTACTTGCCCTGTCACCGTTTCATCTAACTCTCTGAAGTGACTTCGCACTCCTGTCATGTGGTTGCTAGCCCCGTTGTCTAAGTACCATAGACTTTCATCTACTGAGGCATAACATGTTGGTTCTATACGTTCTTCGTTTAATAGAACCCTTTCTTGAACAACGTTTTCTTCCTGTATTGCCATTAGCAATACGGGTGCTTCGTCTTCCTCGACAAGGTTTGAATGTTCTAGTGTTTCGTCTTTCTCAGAACAGTCCTTCTTGAAGTGTCCAAACTTCTGACACTTAAAACATTGGATCTTACTTAGGTCGGTTCTTGCAAACTTCCTCCAATTTCTAGAATTTCCATTTCTAGATCTAGATGTAGATCCTTCGTTTCTGGGACTTTGCCTATTTCCGTTGTTTCGCCAATTTCCACGTGTTTGGTTAAATCTACCACGACCGCGGTTTCCAGATTGTCTTCCTCTGGTGTTATCATGATGTGTGAACATAAGCCTATCTTGGCTTTCTCCTTGATTTCCTTTCTTTAACCTGAGCCGTTCTTCATATGTCTTTAATCTTCCGACTGCTTCTTCTAGCGTCATAGTTTCTAGATCGGAGTATTGTTCCATGGAGGCAACGATTTGAGTAAACTTATCCGGTACGCCATTTAGGAGTTTGCGTACTAGAGTCGGTTGACTCAATGTCGTTCCTACTTCAGTTGCCCGGGTAACGATACTATTAATCTTTGCGGTAAACGAATCAATAGTGTCGTCATCCTCCATTTGCAATAATTCAAATTCTGACAATAACGTGTGCATACGTGCCTTTTGTACCCGATCAACACCAACGTGTCTAACCTTTAGATTATCCCAAATTTCCTTTGCAGTCTTACAACTTGCAACTTGCAATACAACATCTTCTGGTATTGCTTGAAACAAATATGCAATTGCAGACTTGTCTTTCTTAGTGTCTACCGTTGCATTTTCTGCCGGTTCAATCGTTTCCCATAAACCATTCGCTTCAAGAATCGTCTTGATACGAATAGCCCAAACCGTATAGTTTGTTGGTTTCAGAATCGGACACTGAAACTGGGAAAGAGAACTTCCTTCCTTCTGTATTATTATCTGATTTTGTTCGGATGTTCCTGACATGACTTCTTGCCGAACAATCTTCACTTTTACAAAACTTTTACTTTATTGGTTTCAATAGATCTCACAAACCCACGATTACCCTAATCGTGTAATAATCAAACAACTAAATAATCTAATTCGCACTAAACCCCGGAATCAACAAACCCTAGATTCCTAACCAAACCTTCGGTTCAACCGATCACCCTAGAACCGAAATCAAAAATTCTGAATTGAACTTGCGAATTGAAAAACGAAAATGAAACCTGATCGCGAATTCCCTGCGATGCCTTGCGATTCCCACGCCTAGAGCCTGATGCTCTGATACCAATTTGTTGGCCCGAAATGGATCTTGATCTCTAAATGAGCGTGATAAAAATAAACTTGCATAAACAATAACTTGAATGTATGTACAAATCGAATGAGAGTAAGTGATTACAAATGAAACTACATGATCCTATTTATAGTTTTCTACGGGTACGAATGAATAGACGTGTCTCTTCGTGAAAAGTCATATCTCTTGGATGTGTGGTTGTGATCAATCTTTGAAGAGGTGTGATGATTCTTGTCCATTCTATCAACCGGTGCGTCTCCTTCTTGTTTTCCTTTTGTGCCGATCCGGAAATGGTGTGAGGGAGGGACACACCTTTTCGGTTAATGATGGTAGTTACCATCTTTATCTTTGTCAACTTTGGTCCTCGTAGTTCGTAACCGCTATGTAATATATATTCTAACTAAGTATTTGATGTTAAGAGATTAACCGGGTTTCAATAATGTTTTTTGAAAAGAAAAAAAAAAACAAATTTGCGAAGAGATGTGCTCATTTGACCTCATCCTTTTTGTATTACATTATTCCACCATGTGATCATGGCACCTTCTAATTGCTTGTTTATGAGTTGGTGCATCATAAGAATGAAGAGTTTGTACATATACTGATGTACTTTCTTATAAAATTAAACTTTTGTAATTATAAACTAAAAAAGTTAATATGTGGTATACTTCTAGTTCCCATGATGTTAGATGTTTTTTGCCTTTATCTCTTTCATGCATGTTACCAGCTTGTCGTTGAAATAAAATGAAAACAAACGAGGAGATGACATCAGACAAAAAGGGTGCCCAATTTAGTGCTCGTGATCAACTATTTTTAATGATTTTACAACCGCATCATACAACTAGTGATTGGTTCATAAGATTGCAGTTGTAAATTCCATATTGGTGAACCAAACTTCCCACAGTTAAATTGATAAGGTACCTACGACTCTAGTATATAATGGTGTAGTTTACTTTTTAACGTTATTAGGAATAGGAATTGTGTGTTGGTCGTCTAAGGACCGTAAATGGTTGATGTTTTTGTGGGCTGAAGATCACTTATCGTTTGTTGGGCTGAAATTGCCAAGCCTAAGAAACAAAACAAAGTATTAGCTAAAACTAAACAAACAGAACCATCTAAAACTGGAAATCAAATGATTTCAAATTAGGTTATAGACCCGTACCATATATAATACATGGTTGTATAATAGAAACGATATAATTATATAATCTGTAAAAAAACTTCATGTAAATGACGTATCACAAAAACCTGCCTACATTAATTATTATCACTGAAATACTATAATGGCTCGTGTATTGCATGCAATGTTTTAAAAACCGGTAAATACCGGCCGGTTATACCGGTATTACCGTTTCCAGATGTAAATCCGATACGAAACACCCCGGTAAATAAGTGAAACGACATAAGGTTTGTACCGGCGGTAAAATCAGGTATACCGGTTTGAAACGTAATACCGGTACCGGTCCAGGGTTATTTTAGTTTGTGTTGTTACTTATTTTTATTATATATGTTACTTATCTTACATAATTTTTATATATTATGATTATTCGTAACTAAAAGTTCTTATTTAATATTGTATGAAACGAAAATAGTTTATATATTCAACACTCAAATGACTTAAACATATCGTACACTTTCATTTAAAAGATTTTTTAGAAAATTGAATGATTTTCGATTATCTTTTGGATTATTTTTTATTATGGATTTACTTTTGGATCATCACAAAAATCAGTAAATTGAAGCTCTAATTGTGATCCTAATTTCATGCATGCCTTGATTCTAGACCATCTAAGCATACTTGAGTACAAGGTAAGTAGAATTTTGTATTCGATGATCTTGAATGTAATGGGTTTCTATGAATCCATGAACTTTTGTGAAATTAGTATGATTATGGGTTAGGAGAATCACTTAGAATATGTTTGATGCTCGATTTTTACCAAATCGATAGTAAATGTGAAAACCCATTTGAAATTGTAATGTTAAGAGCAATTATGTAGAATTCTATGTAAATTTAGCGTAATGATTATGTAAGATGCTGTTCATGACAAGGAATTATTAGTTAGAAACAATTTAGAATGAAGGTTACATGGAAAATTGATTGAGTTAGATGTTCTTGATGAAATTGATTGAGTTGGCTAAGTTATGCATATGATACTTGTACATTATGTTCAATTAATAGTACGCACGCCAAGTGTATGTTAAAATGCTTGAATGAAATGAATCTCATGTTAAACAATGCTACATTGTTAGAATTTAGAAACAATTAGTTGTTAACGCATTTATGTCAAGAAAGGAATGTAAACAATGACATGAGATTTAAAGTAAGTTGATTTGGGATTGTAGGAATAAAAGAAGAAGGTTCAAGTCATTCCGGATCGCAAGCAAATAACGACAAAGGTAAGTTCTTATGCTTACAAATCTTAGTAATGTGTAATGATATGAATTGTTACTATCCTAGAGTAGAAACCTCGTATATGGGTCAAGTTAGCGTATGTTGACGTCATGCTAAGAGTATGGGTCGAATGAGTAGAACGGATCATATGTCAAGTTTGGGAAATTTATGTCTGATTGAATGTTTGAAGTATTACCATGTAGTTTGATTAGAGGTTCGAACTATAAGAATTGATGATCTTTAAATGACTAATCGTTTGTATTGAATGTAGGTAAATCGTCTTGATATTCGGCGCTACATGGGAACGGACACACCAATTCGCACACTTCCGCAATAATGCTAGTTAATAGGTCTAAACTTTTGTTGGGTGGTTTTTGTTAAGTTGGGTCTTTTGTAAGTATCTTAACTTGGAAGTTTGTCGATGTCGAAACTTTGTTGTTTTAAGACTATGTTAGTTGTTTAAGAAAACTTTTGGGATGTAAACTCTTTTGCAAATTATCTCAACTAGTTTATGATGAAGTTAATGCAAACATTACAAGTTGATTATTCGACCCGTTTGGTTCTTTTGTCATTATAGTCATTATGTTTTCAATAAGAATTATTAGACCTTACAAGTTGGTATCAGAGCCGAGGTTTGAGGGATTCAAGTATTAGAGTTAAAATGCTTAAACTCAAACCGAAAGCTCGTATGAAGGTGTGTTCGTTCCGAAGCGCTATGCAAGTAAGTAATTTATAAATTTTGATTTTTTTTAGTTGGAAAAGGGAAAGGGTTATAGTTAACTCACTAGAAAAATCTGGGTTGGAACATTACGGAATGGTACGGGAGGTTTTGGGACTTCACGGAACCTTTTCGGGGCTCGGGAACGAAGTTTTTGGGTAAAAATGAGTAAAAACAACGATTACAAGTCAGGTCTGGGATTCAGCGCCCAATGCGCCAAAAACAGCGCCTAGTGCGCCAAAAGGAACTTTACAACTCTGGTGCGCTGAAATCAGCGCCTAGTGGCGCCAATTGTTACCAAACTTCCCGTTTTTCACATTTTGACCTTCCAACTTGTGTGTATGCTTCCAATACTCCGTAATGCCTCCCGAAAACCTTCCGTCAAGCCCCAAAACGCCAATGAAATCAAGAATACAAGCTGATTAACATGAATGCCATTAGTAAAAGCATGAACGAGAAGGAAGTTAAGTACATGAATGAATGTATGATTGAATTAACACGTCTAGGATGTTTGTAATGAAGAATGATCTACGAGAATGAATTGTTAAAAAACTAATAAAGTATAGAATGATAAAGAGAATGAATGGAATGCTATCTAATATAAGTATGTAATTGTTGATTGCAAACGAAGGAGATGCAAATACCACGGAACGGATAACTCAAGATGAACTAAATAAGCTAATTTCGGATGAAGTGGTCAAGATGCTTGATGCAAACATTCCAAGAATAGCGCAAGAAGTGTAAAGTCAAGTGTTAAGCATGGTGGAAACCATGATGACAAGTAAGATGGATGAGTTGAAGGAAATGATAAATGGAATGCATGGCAAGAAGGAAGCACGACGGTGCACATATAAGGAGTTTATGGCGTGTAAGCCCGCATCTTATAACGGAGAAACTGATCCCATTGAATGTCAAAGGTGGATCTCCAATATAGAAGGGGTGTTTATTCGAAGTCATTGCGAGAAGGAAGACCAAGTCATGTTTGCCACGGGGCAACTATTTCGACAAGCTAAAGATTGGTGGGATGCTTATAGTAAAGAAATCGGCGAGGATAAGCTTCAGACCCTAACATGGCAAGAGTTTAAGGAACCTTTTATCAAGTATCATTGTCCACAATCGGCTGTGGATCGAATTCAAGAAGACTTCCTCCGACTTCAACAAAAGAATGAAACAATCGATGAAATCACAAACATTTTCCTTGACAAGATGAAGTTTTGCAAGGACATTACGAGAACGGAAAGAATGAAGATTAACCGCTATCATGACATGTTAAAAGCGGAGTACCGGGAAAATGTCACCCCTTCCAAGTGCGAGACGTTGAATGAGCTCATTAATTGGGCAAGGGATAGGGAGATCGAGTTGAAGAGACAAATGGAACGTGGGGAGAAAAGACAAGTCGAAAAGGGGTCAATTCAAGGGTCTCCCAAAAAGCCTAAAACGCATGATCAGGGAAAGAAAGAAGTTTCTAAAGGGGGGTTTCTACGGTGCAAGACGTGCGGGAAACTCCATTCGGGAGAATGTTTAATGGGGAAGAAAGGATGCTACAATTGCGGACAAGAAGGGCATCCGTATTATAATTGCCCAAATCCCAAAAGAGTGTGCTACAACTGTAATGAGTCGGGCCACGTGAAGGCTGATTGCCCAAAGCTCAAACAAGGGACAAAGAAAGAAGGAAAAAAGGAAGAGCCCTCTAAAGCTAAAGGAAGAATGTTCCAAATCTCGGCAGAAGAAGCGAGGGCTCACCCGAACGTTGTGTCAGGTATATTCATGATAAACTCTATACCTACATACGTGTTGTTTGATACCGGTGCTAGTAGATCTTTTGTTTCAAGTGAGTTTATATGTTCCCCTTCATTCATAATAGAAAGAATGCCTATACCGTTATAGGTAGAAATAGTCGATTGTAAGAGTTATCTTTTACACGAAATATGTAGAAATTGTAAGATCACCATAGAGGATGAGGATTTTGAAATTGATCTTATTCCCATGGTTTTGGGAGAATTCAAAGTAGTGGTGGGTATGGATTGGCTATCCCGATATCACGCAGAAATCTTATATGAAAGCAAAACTATTCATGTAATGTCTCCTAAGGGAAAGTGGGTGAGCATTTATGGGGAAGGCTAAATTGTGCACCATTGTAGAAGCAGTTAAGTATGTGAGAAATAGAAGTAAGGCATTCTTAGCTTATGTAGTTGATATGAAACAAGAAGTTTTGAAGATTGAATATACTAGAATTGTGAATGAATATCCAGATGTGTTTCCGGATGATTTGTCGGGACTCCCACCCGAGCGAGAAGTTGAATTCCGAATTGAATTGGAACCAAATGCCAAACCGGTAGCCAAAGCTCCTTACCGGTTGGCACCCGCGAAGGTACGAGAATTAATGGTCCAATTACAAGAACTTCTCGACAAGGGCTTCATACGTCCTAGCTTATCCCCGGGGGGATCGCCTGTTTTATTTGTTAAAAATAAGGATGGGTCGATGCGAATGTGCATTGACTACCGTGAGCTTAATAAACTCACGGTGAAGAACTGATATCCCTTGCCGAGAATAGATGATCTTTTTGATCAATTACAAGGGGCAAGTTGGTTTTCGAAAATCGACTTGCGATCGGGTTACCATCAAGTACGAGTAAGAGAAGAAGATGTAGCTAAGACTGCGTTCAGAACCCGTTACGGACATTATGAATTTTTAGTAATGTCTTTCGGGTTAACTAACGCTCCAGCCACTTTTATGGATTTAATTGTAACGCCCAGCTCTTTCTTACTTTCCATTTATAGCAAGTCTTGTTTGTATTTCTATTTTTGGAAACCTTGTGTTCTTGTAATCGTTATTTCTTTGTAACCGTTGTAAAATCCGAGACTTGGATCATAAATAAAACTCGTATTTTGTTAATTACATGTTGTACATACTTTATACATGCTCATACATTCAATTTCGTGAAACAATTGATGCTTATTCGTAATTCTTGGAAACTATGTGCTAAACTTGCAAATATGTGAAACTTATGCATAAAACGTGTTTTGATCGTAAACGATACTTAAATACGACCATCGTACACTTAATTATACTTGGCTTATGTTCCTCATACTTAAATTTATCTTATACTATGCTTTTATGGCGAAAATAGTCCCCGAAACACCTAAAAACCCTAAATTGCAAACTTCAGGGCCAAATTGAAATTAAATGAAACTTGACCCCTGCCCCTTGTTTCCAGCCACGAAGACACCCATGTAAGTCTTCGCTGGCCGTGAGAAACCTCCCAGACCAGTTCCCTCCATTCAGCTCGCGATTTTGAGCGGGATTCGAGTTTATTTTGAGTTTAAACGAGTTTTGGGCATTAAATACACATCTAACACAACCCTAATCCCTTCCCTATTTAAACCCAAGCTTCCCCAAGCCATTTTCACTTTATAAACACTCTCACAACTCTCTCAAACACTCAAAATCGTTGCTGCAATCTGAAGTTCGGATAGAAGCACTACTCTTCACTCAAGTGAGCATAACTCACTCATTTCTTGTCCATTTTAGCTCATTCTTTTTCCTATGTGCTTAGATTTTCCTTAGCTTCGATTCCATGGGTGATTCACTATAAATAAGTCCTGGGAACTCCAGCAAAAAGGCTCCAAAGTTCACTGTTTGTTTTGTTTTGAATTAAACTTTGTTTAACTTGTTCAAACTTGAGTCAAACTCACAAACCCACGTCCTTATGCGCATAACCACTTGTATGGTTTGTTGGGCTTAAAAACGGGGCTGAGACATACAAAAATCAGAGGTTAAACCTCATATGAATTTTGTTTTGCTTTGGGTTTTAACCCACAAGTGATGTTCAAGCTCCAAGCTTGATAAAGGTGTGATTATGGACTAACTTGGGTTGTCCAACATAAAATCCTCACATTACTTGATGATTTCTTATAGAGTAGTCATTTATATTCTTGTGTTATTCATAGTTCATGACCCTCCTTGTATGTTTTTACATCAAGTGTAGTGGTGAACACCTAAATGGAAGCTTGTTCTTCCTACCTCCTACATGATTTCCATGATACTTAGAGGTACCTAAATGAAGATTTTAATCTTCTACCTCATGCTTGATATGTATGATATAGTATATCATAATAATACTTATAACATAATCATTAGACCGAACACTTGATGTTGAACATATGGACATTATCAAGTTAAGTAGGTATATCATCTAGAACATCATATGTAAAAGATGATTATTTTCGTGTCACTTTAATTCTGAATCCTTAGTCTTCCAATTTCCCCAAACTCACACACCTATGTTTCCTTTGTGTAGAAGGACTTGGTGTTCCAATCTCCTAATCAACCAACTCACTCGCGGGATTACCAAGTAGAGGACTTGCAAAACCGTGAGTATACTCGCAACCCCCTTTTTATGTTTACCACTTTTGGGGTGTAACATGTTTAACTATAAAAAACACACTTAAACTTATTCTTTATGCAATGCACGAAAACAATCCTTATACATGAATACTATGTTGTTATACTTGATGCTTATACGTGGACCATACTTATGTGATATGCTATAGTCATTAGCTTTATACGAGCCTCCATTTGACATATATAGCGCTATAGGAGTAACGCACTGCCCGTAGATTAGTGGTCATATTGAATTATATCATTTTACGTAAACAAAGGGTTGATGATGTGTTCAAATATTAACATATAAATTTCATCAAATGAGGCATAAAACTAACCCTTTTTTAGTACTAATGTTGGAAAAAGTGTGCTTTTGTCTTCCTTTTGTATTTTCAGGATTAAATGAGCTCAAATTAACAAAAGAAGCAAAAAGACACCAAAATCCAACATAAATACAAGAAAAAGAACAAGACGTGGCATGCCCGACCCCACAACATCATCTTCCCAAGCAAAACAAGATATCAGAAGCCTGAACACGCCCCGTGCTCAGCCAGCACGGGGGCGTGCCCAAGTGTTAGCAGAAAAGACAAAGTGGTAGAAGCTTCTATTGCCCACCACGGGGCCGTGCTCAGCGGACACGGGGCCGTGGTCAACTATAAGATTCGCACAATCCAGGCAAATCTTCATAGTACAAAGATTCTTCTCCACACGGGGTCGTGCTCAGCGGACACGGGGGCGTGGTCAACTAATAAGACAAAGCTGCAATTAATGAAGAAAGAGAGGATGTGGACACGGGGCCGTGCCCGAGCTTCTGTTCAGCCTATAAATAGAAGTGCTTGGCTCAAGCTCAAACCATCCCTTGGCACACCACCTCTCTCACACTTCACCCACCACCCACCACCACCATAACACCATCATCCACCACCATCATCCATGGTCCATCGTAGAGTGTGTGAGTCGTCTCGGGATCCAAGATTGATCGTAAGAGTTCTTGACAATCAAGGCCATGTTTGCCTAAGTCTCTTACATCACTTGGTGAAGACAAAGTGTCTAGTATAATACTTTTTATTTCTAATCTTTTGCACTTTTTACTTGGTTTTGTATTAATGACTTTAATAACTAGTTGCTTATGTTGAAGGTGATCTTTCCTTATCATTTGTCCGTGGTGTCTTAGCATTATTTTACTGTCTATATAAAATAAAAGATTTTCACCATTCATATCTCCACGGTCTATATGGAGGTATGTTGGCTACCTGGTCGGGGGTTAAGGGAACGGTTTGGTAAAGGTCTTGCCATTGTTCAGCGTTTAGAGGTCCTGCAATGGACCTGGGTCAAATTTAGTAGGACCTCCTACAATACTTCACGGTATTGGATGGCGGGGGTCCAAACTCTTTGATCCCCTCATAAGTTAACTACTATTAATACTATAACCCGGCTATTTAGGACTGTATCCCTGCTGACTCAGACTACTTAGTCGAGGGTAACGTCACCTCCAAAAGAGGGGCCTACCATAATTTGCATTAATAACTTAATTAATTATCTTCCAATAATCCACCCTTTTAGGATTGTATCCTTGCTGACTCAAACTACTGGGGTGAGGGTAACGTCACCTTCAAAAGAGGGGCCTACTACAATAACTAAGATAATCTCTTAATTATGTGCAAAAGTGCGGAAATAATCAAAGGTTACACTAGATACGAGTCGGAACCAAGTGATTCATCTTGTCTATCTATTTTTCTTTTTATTTTATTTTTCAGCATTTAGTTAGTTTTTATTTTTCTTAGTTAAAAACATTTTTCTAAACTTTTTATTTTGATTAGACGTTGAGGATAAACCGGTACTAAAAGCTCTTGTGTCCTTGGACGACCTCGGTATCTTGCCAACACTATACTACACTCACGAGGGGTGCACTTGCCCATATGTGTGTTTAGTGTTAGTAAAATATCGTGTTTTATAAATTTAAAACTTGGCTAAAAATAAGTGTTAAAGGGGCTTAAAATATACACCTAATATATATAACACTTCACACGCAACAAGTTTTTCGCGCCGTTGCAGGGGACACAAGGATTTTAAGAAAGTTAGGAATCAACGGCCTAATCGTTTTTCTTGTTTTTCATTTTTTTTAGGATTTTTCTTAATTTTTCAGCTTCTGCAGAACTCAGCACGGGCCGTGCCCGCTGAACACGCCCCGTGCCCAATCATTGGAACTGGCAATCCTGTTTTAAGTCAGACAGTAAGCTGAACACGGGGCCGTGCCCACTCAACACGCCCCCGTGCCCAAGTTTCAGTTACTGAAAACAGAACCGTAAGATCCCGACGGTTGGTAATTTCTGACACAAACATGAGTGATACTGATACTTTTTACTTTCGGCACTCTTATGGTACTATGTGGTTTCAATTATGTGGTGGTAACCATAAAGAATTAGAATGCTTTTTTCTAAATTATAAACCCCACTATATAGACCCATCATTTCCTAGTATCCTTAAGAGGGGCGAAAGTAAAAATAATCCTTATCGCTCCCTTGAATGCGCCCAACCGGATATTCTAGGAGAAATGCTTCTCGATGAATTATTTCAACTAGAAGATCTAATTTTTAATTGGTTAGAAGAACTTAGGGGAGACCTCAAAAATCTTCTCCAAGACGATGACCAAGAAGAAATGTTGGAAACGCATTCAAACAACTTCATTGTTTCCAATGATACTTCTAACTCTAGTGAGGACTTGAGCGATAGTCGTCCCTGTGTCGATTGTGCCGTGAAGGACTCCCCATCGACTTCGTTCGATGCATACATAGACCTGAGCGATTCGACATACACCTTCTTTAATGAGAGCCCGGAAAAGGGTTGGACTTGTCCACCTACATATAGCATAGGAATCACCCTCACCGACAACCTCTTGCGTTCTCGTCTTAATCTAGATCAATTAAGGTATCTTAGGCACTTTGGGGTTGTTCCATCCAGTAAGGATCCACCCGATCCGGGAAAATTCCTTAAAATTTGAAGAAATCCTTAAGACAGCTTCTAGACACGGGGCCGTGTCCAGGTCAGCACGCCCCGTGTCAACCCAAAAGATTCCCTTCTGATTTTGTCAGAATGCGGACAAAAATGTGTCAGGATTCCATCTGCACACGGGGCCGTGTCCAGCCGACACGGGGCCGTGCGCAACGTACTGTCGTTTTCTATAAATGCAGCCAAGAATCCTGCACATTTGAACCATTCCAGGGACAGAGATTTGAGGAATATTCTCACATACCATCCTAGGTATTTTCTAAAAGAAGTTTCTCAACTATCTTCTTGTCCTTTCCTCTTTTATCCACTTTCATCTTCTTCAATTTTCTTCATACTTCCATTAAAGCTTGAACCTTCTATAGTTTCAAGCCTTATTGAAATGTTTGTTAGATTTTTGTTCATGGAATCTTGATAAAAATAAGTTCTATAACAAGGTTTTAAGTTGTTTAAGTTCAAAAATGCTTCAAAAATCATAAAAACAATTTGAAACCCCAAGATTCCTTGTCCATAAATCCTGCAGATGTCTGAACACGGGGTCGTGTTCACTGAACACGGGGCCGTGTCCGAAGTACTGGACCCATAGAATTGAACTCTTTCCGGCATGTTTTCTCAGAATGGCAAGCAGAACAAGCGGAAACTCTTCGTCGCATTCCAGGAACAACCGGCAGGGGAGAAGATCATCTACGGTTGAGGATTCTCTTGTAAACTATGTTTACGCCTTAAGAGAAGCCCTTGATGAAGTAACAAGTGTGGAAGAGGCTTTGGTCGACCGCATTAATCATTTGACGGTGGGACTAGAAGGATGTCTCCGGGAGGTCAACCTTTTGCACCAAAGGTTGAACATTCTCGCCTCTCCTCCTTTGGTTCCGATTATCACCCAAAGGGCATGGAATGTGGTGCCGGAAGTCATCATTCCGGCCGAATGGTACGCCCTACACCCGGAACCTCCTCGAGACATACTACAAGGGGTTCCGGTTGGTGTCGCTCCTCCTCCTCAAGATGTCGAGGAACATGAAGCCGCCTCCCTTCTCCCGAGGGAGATAGAAGAATGGCTCTAGCAACATCTAAGGAACACCGTTCGGCTTGGAGCTCTACAAGGCTTTTAAACCGGAAATCTATTTCCGGAATTTTGGTTCTTATTGTAGAAGTAGAACTCCTTAGGAAGATTTTACGGATCACTTGACCTATTTAATATTAGGACTTTTAACTTTTATTTTATACTTTTCAATTTTTAGGACTATTATGTAATTCTCTCTATGATTAATGAATGATGGTTTTAGTTAATTGGTGTTTTGGATGGTGCTGAAAGGAATAAAACACACTTGAGATGGCAAAGGATGCAAGGGAAACTTGAACCAACACTCCATACAGGAAAACAGAACCGTCCGACAAATTTCTTCGTTAACAGTAAGCTCGGCACGGGCCGTGTCCACCCAACACGGCCCCGTGCTGAACAGTCTGCAGAAAAAGATCCAGTTCAGGTAACTGGACACGGGCCGTGTTCACCCAACACGCCCCCGTGTCCAGACTTCTGTTTCTCTTGTTTTAATTTTGTTACTGGCACTTGAACACGGGGCCGTGCCCGGACAACACGGGGCCGTGCCCGAACAACACGGGGCCGTGTTCAGCGCCCAGTAACACAAATTTTTTGCTTTTCACACCTTTTTACACATTCAATCAACCTAAAAACTTATTTTTGGGACACATTGAGGACAATGTGTAATTTAAGTGTGGGGGGGGATGCTAAAACCTTGAATCTCGCAAGTCCTAAATACAAGCCTTACACAAAACTCTATTGGAATTGCTAATCACCCCAAATTTTTTTCAAAAATTTTCATTTTTTTTTACTTGTCTAGGTTTAACTCGGGAAATTCAAGTTCTAAAAAGGTTATATTTTTACAAATTTACAACCGATAGCGTCGTGATAAAAAGAACCAACATAAGAAAATTATGAAAAGGCATGACAAGCTTAGTTAAAATTTAATTATATATACTTGATCACATAAAAACCCATTCCCACAAAAGTGAGTTTTGAGCCTTTATTGAGCAAACACTTACATATCAATTTACTAAATGCTCATTTTCGTTTCTTGTGTGAATAGCCGCTTGGTTCTTACGACTCTAGAACTTGCCATGACGATACATTCCCAATCCTTACCAACTTAAACCCGAGTAAGTAAATGATGGAGGCATTAGGACTAACCTTTTTATTTCTACACCATTATTTTTTTTTTTTTTACCACCTACCCAAAATCCCCCTAGTTAGCCCCTTTGAGCCTAAACCTTTTCATTTCATAACCCAAACCAAACACCCTTTTTACCCACCAAAACCTTTTTCATTTTTAACCCTTTGTTTTAGTAACAAGTTCGGTCCTTCATATGACTTTTCAAAAAAAAAAAAATGTTGATGATGAAGCAAAAGAAAATAAACAAACAAGTTCATCAAAAATAACTTTGTTTGAATAAATAGCTTCATCAAAAATAAAAGTTACAAAAATTAGAAAGTCATACGAAAACCGACACTTGTTACGCTTTTCGCCCTTTTTTTACTAACCACTAACCACCAACCCAACCACCTACCTTTAACCCAAGCCTAACCCTTAACCCACAAAGTCCTCTTGATATTTACAAAGGTATATAAGTTAAAAAGGAGGAGGATTGATTGCTTGGCAAACCTATGGTAGGAGTAAGTTCCATGCCCCTCTCGAGTGATCCACAAAAATACATTTTCGGCCGAGTGTTGAGTGATCCCCGTGAGGTATGTGAACTTGTATATAAATAGAATTTTACAAAGGCATGTTATGCCCTAATAAGTAATTTATCTTATGAAAAGTTTTAAATAAATCATGACGAATAGGATTGTAAATAAATAAAAATAAAACTAAATAAAGAATCTTGGAAATCCCGACACTCTACGACAAGCCCAAAACCTTTTTTTCTACCCATTCCATTTGGGAGTGTAAATAGCCACATATTAAAGAGTTTTGCTTGAGGACAAGCAAAGATTCAAGTGTGGGGGTATTTGATGTGTTCAAATATTAACATATAAATTTCATCAAATGAGGCATAAAACTAACCCTTTTTTAGTACTAATGTTGGAAAAAGTGTGCTTTTGTTTTCCTTTTGTATTTTCAGGATTAAATGAGCTCAAATTAACAAAAGAAGCAAAAAGACACCAAAATCTAACATAAATACAAGAAAAAGAACAAGACGTGGCATGCCCGACCCCACAACAGCATCTTCCCAAGCAAAACAAGATATCAGAAGCCTGAACACGCCCCGTGCTCAGCCAGCACGGGGGGCGTGCCCAAGTGTTAGCAGAAAAGACAAAGTGGTAGAAGCTTCTATTGCCCACCACGGGGCCGTGCTCAGCGGACACGGGGCCGTGGTCAACTATAAGATTCGCACAATCCAGGCAAATCTTCATAGTACAAAGATTTTTCTGCACACGGGGTCGTGCTCAGCGGACACGGGGGCGTGGTCAACTAATAAGACAAAGCTGCAATTAATGAAGAAAGAGAGGATGTGGACACGGGGCCGTGCCCACTGGACACGGGGCCGTGCCCGAGCTTCTGTTCAGCCTATAAATAGAAGTGCTTGGCTCAAGCTCAAACCATCCCTTGGCACACCACCTCTCTCACACTTCACCCACCACCCACCACCACCATAACACCATCATCCACCACCATCATCCATTGTCCATCGTAGAGTGTGTGAGTCGTCTCGGGATCCAAGATTGATCGTAAGAGTTCTTGACAATCAAGGCCATGTTTGCCTAAGTCTCTTACATCACTTGGTGAAGACAAAGTGTCTAGTATAATACTTTTTATTTCTAATCTTTTGCACTTTTTACTTGGTTTTGTATTAATGACTTTAATAACTAGTTGCTTATGTTGAAGGTGATCTTTCCTTATCGTTTGTCCGTGGTGTCTTGGCATTATTTTACTGTCTATATAAAATAAAAGATTTTCACCATTCATATCTCCACGGTCTATATGGAGGTATGTTGGCTACCTGGTCGGGGGTTAAGGGAACGGTTTGGTAAAGGTCTTGCCATTGTTCAGCGTTTAGAGGTCCTGCAATGGACCTGGGTCAGATTTAGTAGGACCTCCTTCAATACTTCACGGTATTGGATGGCGGGGGTCCAAACTCTTTGATCCCCTCATAAGTTAACTACTATTAATACTATAACCCGGCTATTTAGGACTGTATCCCTGCTGACTCAGACTACTTAGTCGAGGGTAACGTCACCTCCAAAAGAGGGGCCTACCATAATTTGCATTAATAACTTAATTAATTATCTTCCAATAATCCACCCTTTTAGGATTATATCCTTGCTGACTCAAACTACTGGGGTGAGGGTAACGTCACCTTCAAAAGAGGGGCCTACTACAATAACTAAGATAATCTCTTAATTATGTGCAAAAGTGCGGAAATAATCAAAGGTTACACTAGATACGAGTCGGAACCAAGTGATTCATCTTGTCTATCTGTTTTTCTTTTTATTTTATTTTTCAGCATTTAGTTAGTTTTTATTTTTCTTAGTTAAAAACATTTTTCTAAACTTTTTATTTTGATTAGACGTTGAGGATAAACCGGTACTAAAAGCTCTTGTGTCCTTGGACGACCTCGGTATCTTGCCAACACTATACTACGCTCACGATGGGTGCACTTGCCCATATGTGTGTTTAGTGTTAGTAAAATATCGTGTTTTATAAATTTAAAACTTGGCCAAAAATAAGTGTTAAAGGGGCTTAAAATATACACCTAATATATATAACACTTCACACGCATCAAGTTTTTCGCGCCGTTGCCGGGGACACAAGGATTTTAAGAAAGTTAGGAATCAACGGCCTAATCGTTTTTCTTGTTTTTCATTTTTTTTAGGATTTTTCTGAATTTTTCAGCTTCTGCAGAACTCCGCACGGGCCGTGCCCGCTGAACACGCCCCGTGCCCAATCATTGGAACTGGCAATCCTGTTTTAAGTCAGACAGTAAGGTGAACACGGGGCCGTGCCCACTCAACACGCCTCCGTGCCCAAGTTTCAGTTACTGAAAACAGAACCGTAAGATCCCGACGGTTGGTAATTTCTGACACAAACATGAGTGATACTGATACTTTTTACTTTCGGCACTCTTATGGTACTATGTGGTGTCAATTATGTGGTGGTAACCATAAAGAATTAGAATGTTTTTTTTTTCTAAATTATAAACCCCACTATATAGACCCATCATGTTTGAACAATGTTGTTACTTGAATTTCTTGTAATGTTTTGACAATTTATTTATGAAATGAAATCGGTTGAATTAAATATTGTCACAAATAGTGTTATGAAGTCTCTTGCAATCTTGAACAAGTCCCGCTCCAATGATTCCGCCATTGGTTGGGGTGTGACAGATTGGTATTAAAGCCATAACTATAGGGAATTAGGTAGAATTGCCATGTTCGACCTAGTCTATAGTAGGAACCATATTTTGACCATTCTTGTTACATGCTTAAAATGTTATTCTTCCTACTTTGCTTCTTTCTCTTCATTTTGGTCTTAATATTTACATAATGTCTTTCCTAAGAGATTTTACACAATACACTTGAAGACTTGAAGGCACTCTTTATACAAAAGAGACGAGTTTACCAAAATAGGCGTGAAACCCACAATTTGGTAAACGACTCTCATTCTGCTTATTCTTATTTTGCACGAAATTTCGCTATTAAGTTAGGAGTGAAATCCACATCTTAATGGTAAATTTCCAATTCAAACTCTAGTGGGCCCTCGTCAAAGTGTCGAAATTTTATTTTTTTCCCAGCTCTTTGGGAGTCCTTCCGTCCCAGACAGGACTTTTATAATATCGTCGCACCTGACTGCATATTTGAATTGGGCGCGGATCAGCTGCTCATGGACGTCCCCGATCTCGAGTACCTCTTTGTTATAATGAGTGATGAAGTCTTCCAGACTTTCATCATCATGAGGCCAGATGTTCATCACATCTGCTGTGTCGCGGATGGATCGCCTTTGCTGGCTGAAATGAACCAGAAACTTCTCGCGCAAATCATGACGTGATTTTCCCAATGGGCAAGTTATCAAACCAGATCCTTGCAGCGCCGGTAAGGGTTTGAACGAAGAGGTGGCACCACATTGGTAGGGTCCAGCCTCCTACCAGCCCTGCGCTTGTGAAAACTCGCAGATGATCGTCAGAGTCTGTCATTCCGTTGAACTTGCCCACGTTAGACAGGAGTTTTGCTTTCTCTAGCGGAGCCAGAGCTATTTCACTTGTAAATTTTGAATTCTCCGCCGCTTCAGCAGGGCAATAGATCAGATCATAGTTGTGCTCTACCTCAGGATTGTAAACCGCGCAGGGTCTACATTTGTTGTAATTCGGTTGCAACCGGGTAAATACACTGGCACTTTCTCCTTCACGGTAGGTGTGATCGTATTCACTGGTGTGGGTGTTCCGCTGAGAACCCAACCTGGTGTGAACTGATGGTCTTCTAGGGTGTGACTCATCTCGATACTCTCTTCGGTGATTTTCTGACTGAGTGTACTCGTATCTCGAAGGAGATCTAGAGTAAACCTCTGTGTCATCAATTTGGACTCGGGATGGCCCATCATGTTGAGAAGCATGAGGTACTGATGGTGTCCTAGCACGGGATACAGGCCTTCGTGATTGATTTTGGGGAGCAGTTTGTGCACATAGCTGTGTGTACACAGCATTTAGTGCCCCCTGAGATCTGACATACCAGGAGATTGGGGTCTCTCCTGGGGTAGAATTGAGCTTACAGGGATCTCCGGCTGCATCCCTGGGGTGATGGGTTCATTCGGATGATTGAATTGTGCTTCATTCTCATCTGAGGCTTCTTCTACAATACCTTCCACTCGGGTATTGTTAACGATATTCGACCGAGGGCCATCTTGCTGATGAGTTGAGGTTTCTTCCATTTTCAAATGAAATTAACAGAGTCAATCAAAAAACGAGAGAAACAGATGAAACAGAGAAATTGGTGGACGCCAATGAAGAAACACTGGTTAACTGACCGGAATCAAGTTATCCAGGGGGTTAGGTTCTGCATAAAAGGGTGGTTCTCTCTCGTTTGATTTGAAGGGACAGATCTTCTTCTCCGGTTAATACTGCAAAACAGGACACCGTTAGCCTCGTTACGGGGAGAAGGGAGGTTCTCTCCGTAACCTGACTCCGGCGTGAGAATAAGTATGTGTTTTATGAAGAAGAAGTATTGATGAAGTGAGTGTAACTTGAGTTTCATACCTGAATTATCTTCTTATTTATAGCCGGGAGTTTGGGCGGGAAAACTTGTTATTGAAATATTAACGGAAGATGCTAACCCCGTAAGCGGTTATTTCTTTCCCCGTTAATCTTCTCGATCCGACGTGAAAGCACACGGATTACTGTTTTGATCAATGGCTGGGGTGTTGCCACGTGGAAATTGGGCAAGTGGAGATTTCTCTCCAATTCCATGCCATCATCATGATTTCAGGGTTGCCTGGGATGATGACACGTGTCCCAGACGGTTATAACCGTCTGGTGGTGCACGATTGAGTCTTCTGGAAGATTATTGCCATAATCCGGTGTGACTTCTTATCATGTGGTATCAGTTTAGTAAATAATATCCAAGTCTGGGTATTATTCAGGCGGGAGTGTTTAAACTAGGATTCTCATCTTTGTTTATTATGGAGGAAGGTGCGAGGGTTCATGTATTTCCTTTTAGCGCGTGGATGTTTGTTTGCTTTCCTTTCTTTCGTACTCTTTGTAGGACCAATGCGCGGCCGTGCAAGGTCTAAAGAGGGCTAAGAGACGGGGTTGTGGTATGGTCCCAAATACTTGATATGAGGTTTTTGGGACCTTACCCCTTCACCCGACGACAACCAACCACCTTAGGGTTCGAAATCGTCAAGTTAGGGGTGAAACCCGCATCTTGTCGATTAAGTCCCATTCCTCGGTTTTCGATCTCGCCAAAGTTTTGATTGTTTCAATCGATTAGCGACGTGTAGTAACTGGAAGGGTAAGATATCGTTAATCGCTTCTCGACGAGAGTATCTTACCTATAGGCCAAAGCACGTTTCTCTAATTTGAAAGAGCTTTCGATTCACTTTGGAATAGTCGACGTTTCTCTACCCGAAACAATCCTATGTTTTATGAGCCTCTCTTTTATGTGATTCAATTTATATGTGATTTTTATACTTGTTACCTCGTTCGTTTCAAACCGTTACACAATTCGCACGTCTCGCACAATCTAAAACCATAATAATCCTCGTGAACAAACTAAATTTATACTCTTTATATGCATTCTTATGTGTTTATACTTGTGATTACATGTTGAAATCTTACATTCGTTTGAGTTATACGTATTGCATGATGCATACATGCTTACACATGCAAAACTTATTTTGAATTTATGATCAAGTCTCATCATTTCCTTCTCTTTCGATCTTTTAGATGTCGTCCAGCGCATCCAAGAAGCTCCAATCGAAGAAGGGTTCTAGCTCCAAATCAATGTCGAAAAAGGACTGCATGAAGTTTATGGCTGCGCAAATGGCTAAGGTCATCCCTGACATCGTTAGCAAAATCAATCCCGACTCTCCTCATGGATCTGTGGACTCGAAGATGGAAACACCACGATCGTCATTCCAATTCAAACAATTCATGGCATGTAAACCGCTGGAGTTTACTGGGGAAGATGGCGCCACCGCCATGATGAATTGGTTCGACGCGATCAAGCTCACCTTTCTACAAAGTGGATGCCCTGATAACCTGCGAACTTTGAACGCAACTGGAGTCTTTCGCTCGAGGGCAATCGAGTGGTGGACCACCGAACGAAACAAGAGGGGAAATGATGTTGCACATGCCATGGGACGAGCTTAAGCAGTTTATGAAAGACCACTTTTGTCCTCCTCACGAGCTCCAAAATTGGAGAACGAATTTTGGAACCTAACGCAAAAGGGGAGCGACATGTATGGCTTGATTACGCGCTTCAAACAGCTGAGTGTCCTTTGCCCTGGACAAGTAGACTCCATCCCCAAAACCATAGCCAAGTTTATTCGCTGTGTTGCACCTTCTGTGACTAATCATCTTGCCTCCGCTAACCCTAAAACCATAGAGGAAGCCTATACCATAGCCACCGAACTTAACAACAATTGAGTTCTTCATGGAACCTATGACAAGGTTTCAACGAAGAGTGCGCATAAAGCTGTCACTAATACCACCAATACTACCACCGCTGTTGAACCTTCATCCTCTCAATCGTCCAAGAAAAACCGTGGCAAGAAGCGGAAGGCTTCAAGCCAAAATTATGCGGTCGTCACTCCGCCAAACCCACAACCCTTACAAGCTTTAGCCGCCGTTGCACCCGCAAACACTGAACCACCAAGACAAGGCTACTTTAGATCTCATCCCCAATGTACTACCTGTTTGTTTCATCATCCTACCCACGTCCCCTGTCGCAAATGCGCCAACTGTCAGAGGTATGGACATTTTGCTAACCGATGTCGAAACCTCCCTCAACCCCAAAACAACCAGAATCAAGCTCTTGTTGCAAACCATGCTCCTAACCAAGTGCAACCTCAAGCTGCTCCTGCGCGAGCATGCTTCAAGTGTGGTGATCCTAATCATTTAGCCAACTTGTGTCTTCAGCATAATCAACCTCAGCAGCAACAACAACAATAGCAGCAGCAACAGGCCAACAACCTGCTAGAGGCCGAGCTTTCCTCCTCACTACCGCTCAGGCCCAAAATGCCAACGATGTGATCACTGGTACGTTTCTTTTGAACGATGTTTATGCTTCTTGTTTGTTTGATACTGGCGCCGATAAAAGTTTTGTATTCGTTAGAATTTGAACCTTTGCTTAAGTGTAAACGCTCTAAGTTGCCAAGATCTTTCGCTGTCGAAGTCGCTGATGGTAAAACCATCACTGTCGATTCCATCCTTTCTCAGTGTTCCTTGATTCTTAACGATCATGCTTTCTCAATCAACCTTATACCTATGCAAATGGGTAGCTTTGACATCATAGTAGGCATGGACTGGCTTAGGCGAGTTCGTGCTGAAGTTGTTTGTTCTGAAAAGTTTATCCGCCTTCCCCTTCCAAACGGTGATTCTCTACACGTGTGTGGTGAGAAACCTTCTCAAGGCCTCAAGATTATGTCGTGTATCCAAGCGAACAAATGCTTACGTAAGGGTACTTTCTCCTTTCTTGCCCACATTGTGGAAAAGAAGGACAAAGGCCCAAGCATAAGTGACGTTCCCGTCGTACGTGATTTTCCTGAAGTGTTTCCCGACGATCTTCCTGGTCTGCCTCCTGCTCGTTCTGTCGACTTTCGCGTTGATTTAGTACCTGGCGCTACGCCCGTCGCTAAGTCTCCCTATCGTTTAGCACCCTCTGAGATGCAAGAGCTCTCGAGTCAACTCCAAGAGCTTCTTGATAAAGGCTTTATACGCCCTAGTACCTCTCCTTGGGGCACTCCCGTTTTGTTCATCAAAAAGAAAGATGGGTCATTCCGAATGTGTATTGACTATCGCGAGCTCAACAAGCATACCGTCAAGAACCGATACCCTCTTCCTCGCATCGATGATCTCTTCGATCAATTGCAAGGCGCGACCTGCTTTTCAAAAATCGATCTTTGTTCTAGGTATCATCAACTTCGAGTCCTGAAGAAGATATACCTAAAACCGCTTTTCATACGCGATATGGTCACTACGAGTTCGTGGTCATGCCCTTTGGTTTGACCAACGCACCTGCTGTCTTCATGGATTTGATGAACCGCGTGTGTAAAGCATACTTGGACCGTTTCTTGATCGTCTTCATCGACGATATTCTTATCTATTCCAAGACACAAGGAGAACATGAGCAACACTTGCGTCTTATCCTTCAACTTCTTCGTACTGAACGTCTATACGCCAAATTCTCCAAGTGCGAATTTTGGTTAAAAGAAGTTCAATTTCTTGGTCATACTGTCAACAAACTTGGTATTCACGTTGACCCCGCTAAGATCGAAGCCGTAAAGAATTAGATTGCACCAAAGTCTCCGTCCGAAATTCGTTCGTTCCTTTGTCTTGCTGGATATTATCGTCGTTTTATTTCTAACTTTTCGAAGATCGTTGTTCCTTTGACCTCCTTGACTCAAAAAGAGAAACCTTTTGTTTGGGATCCCAAACAAGAGGAGTCTTTTCAAACTCTCAAGGACATGCTTTGTAATGCTACTATCCTAGCACTTCCTGATGGTAACGACGACTTCGCCGTGTACTGCGATGCTTCAAACCTTGGCCTTGGTTGTGTCCTTATCCAACGAGACAAGGTTATCGCTTATGCGTCGAGGAAACTCAAAATACATGAGAAGAACTATACTACCCATGACCTTGAACTTGGCGTAGTTGTTTTTGCATTGAAGATTTGGCGACACTACCTTTATGGTACTAAGTGTGTGGTCTTCACCGACCACAAGAGCCTTCAACATATCTTCGACCAAAAGGAACTGAACATGCGTCAATGTCGTTGGGTGGAACTATTAAACGACTACGACTGCGAAATCAAATACCATCCAGGTAAAGCGAACGTAGTAGCCGACGCTCTTAGTCGTAAAACTCATGTAAAGAGTATTCGTTTTCTCCAACTCGTTAACGATCTTCGAAGCCGTATTCGTGAAGCTCAATATGCCTCTATTAACGAAGGAAGTTTCTCTGTTGAAATACGAGGCGCTAGGGAGCATGATCTCGTGTCCAAACCTGATGGTATTTTATACTATCTCAATCGTATTTGGATCCCTAATCGTGAAAACCTTCGAGACTTTCTAATGTACGAGGCACACAAATAAAAATACTCTGTTCACCCTGGTGCTGATAAGATGTACCACGATATGCGTACGACCTATTGGTGGCCTGGAATGAAGAGAGATATCGCCTCCTACGTTGCGAAATGTCTTCCGTGCTCAAAGGTCAAAGCTGAACATCAACTTCCCTCTAGTTTGCTCGAACAACCAGAAATTCCCGTCTGGAAATGGGAGAGCATTGCCATGAATTTTATTTGTAACACCTCGAAAAATTCACGTCCTATAATGTGTTGACACGTGTCATATGTTTGAACGGGTGAAAGAATGTTCTGAAAGGACTAAAGTTGACAATCATGGAAAGTATGTGAATATACGAGTTCTAAATGTCAACAGTGAATAAATATATTGTACATTAACCCTACATGATGCTCAAACCTTCAAACGAATAAATCACGGATCATACGAAGCTAAATATGAAAGAAAGTGAGAGATTACAAACTACAGGGGTTAAATGTGTCAACATGTTTAAGTTATACCTCTGAGTGACCTTTTGACAAACCCGAAGCTTTGTAACGGTTAATTATGCTCACTAGAATGCACGATATAAATTTCATAAAGTTTCGTTATCGTATGAGCAAGTTGTGATCAAATTCGTATGCGAGGGGTTAAAGCGTCAACGTTGAAAGTTAGGACTTTTCGGGTAACAATAAAGTTAACCGGGGACTTAACAAAATGGGTATACGTCTTGAAGCCCCTAAACATCAATTTGGAGGGCTCAAAATGCAAGAAAATGAAGTCTAAACAAAGTTTGAAGAGCCAAGGACCATTGCATAAAAATCTAAAATTTAGAGATTTGATCAGAAGGGCCTCGCGCCACGCGAAGCCCCAGGGGGGGGGCCTTCGCGTCACGCCTAGGGCTGTCTGATCCGAATTTCTTGGTTTCTTGTCTGCCATTGCCCTTGTAATCGACTTTTATCCGATTTTCCTCATCTTGCTTGACCCCTAAACAACCCCTAGACACTTAGGGACACTTGTGGATGAGTTGTGGTCAGTTGTAGACTTATTTGTCAACAATCTATGGAGTTTAAATCACTATATAAAGCTCCTAAGTTGCAAACATTCTTCACACCTTCATTCTTGCATTCCTGATCAATTCTGGAGCTCAAGACTTCTCTCAAGTGATCTCTGGTCGTTCATAGGACTCTTGTAAGTTTGCTTAACCTTTCTTAGTTAAGTTTTTACTTAGTTTTAGCTTAAAAGTCAAACCGTCGTAATTAACGGTTGAATTAACGATTAATCACTAATGGTCCAGTGATTAGTCGAATTGAAAGTAGTTATAAGTTGGTAATTATGTGGGTAATAAACCCTTAAAAGGGTTCCCCCTGATTCCCACTCTAACTAGGTCAAATGTCGGGTCAAACTTGTTAATAAAAAGTCAACAGGATACTTAGTTTCTAATTTATGCATGATTAGCAATGTAGAACACATACAACCTGTTTGATCATTAATATAACTTGGTAATTAGTGTAAGAACATGTCTAAACATGTTCAACCCGACAATTTACTGTTTAGACCCGGTTCGGAACCGAAAGTCGCAAAGCTTTAACTTTTGCTTTGACTTCAGTTCTGACCCGTTTAGGCATGTTTTAGAAATGCCTCAAAGCTTTAATTGGACTAGGTTACATGCTAGTATAACCCTCTGTGATTATACACCTTGGTTCATTACTTATCCAATTAATATGCATGATTCCGTTAATTGCTCATATGTTGACCATTATGCCCTTTTCACCTTAAAACATGATTTTTGCAAATTTAAAAGAGTAGAAACTTTAGTTACTGATATATAAACTTTCACCCAAAATTTGACATCAGTTTGAGGTGTATATTGAGAGTTATGCTCATTAGCGTAAATTGAAAGCTTTATGTTAATTAAACGGCGTAATTAGCGTATAGCCTAGTTAAGCCTACTTTTTAATATCAAACTTATTACCCACTGATGTAATATATTATTTTGGGATTTTTGAAGATTTTTAATTAATTTTAGGCTGAGCATAACTAATAGTCATAGGCTTAATCCGGTAATTGTCGGTTTTGCCCTTACGGGCTATAAAATGAGTTTTACATATCTAATCGACTCCAATCCTTTTGCTACTGATTAGATATGATAAATAAATTATTTTAAGCCTGCTGGAATAATAAAAATATCAGATTTCTATATAGAACCCGGAAACGGCTTCTAATCGCCTAATTAAGCGTTTTTAACGCATAGTATGTACTAGAACTATTTTAAACATACAAAGGTTGATACCTACTGATATTTGAGGTAAATTATAATATTTTAACAGTAGGCAAAAGTTGTTTAGCTCAGACTTCAGTTTTGAGCTTTACGACTTGTGTGAAATTACCAAAATGCCCCTACGGTGCATAGTTTGGTTAAAATTGATAAATCTCACATATATATTTTACCATACTGTTATAACTTATTAAAATAAGTATTTTTGCTGATTATATCAGACCTGTAACTCAGGTAAATACTTAAACTCTTTTATAACCTTTTAAATGACCAAACTACCCCTACGAGGCATAGTTTGTGTTTATATTCGTTTCGGGCATAATAAAAGACATCTTACTGATGTCACAACATATTTGAAGAATATTAACTTAGGAAACCTGTATATGGCTCTTACGGATACCCGTTACGCTTATTACGCATTCGGTTCGGTTTATGTAACAAGTTTACATAAATTAGCCGAAACGGGTCAAACCTTATCGGTTTTATCTCAAAATCCAGAGTGTGTATGAAATACCCATATTAAGCAAGTCTCCGAACTTGTCGGGTCTAAATCACATTCTATCCGGTCTTCGCTTAATAGTGCGTACGAACCGTATCATTGAAACTAACCGGTCTAAGCTTAAGCTTAACTAAAGACCCGTTAGGATTCTAATAGGTTATTATAAACCTTCATTCCAGATTAGGAGAACCAGTAAAAGCTACTTGCATTTGCTTATTGTGATTATTACTTTGCTCAGGTAAATACTTTTAACTTATTTTCCCCTATACGGGCTTGGGTTACGGTATATAAAATACCGCTTGGTCGGGCATTAAATCTTCCATCGTTTGGTGGTTAATTGAATAATTTGATCGGCCCGTTTAAATATGTTTTGTTTACTTAAAGCCTTTGGGGGGTTAATGATCATGTCCCGGATATCCCTGGCATCATTTTACGAAATGGCCACGACTTAAAAGCGGGGTGTAGGCGTACACCCGTCAGTGCATAAAAGAATAATGTGGTGTGTCTATTGATCTTTAACCCGGACAAGATCCGGGCTACTGAACGCATAAGGAACATGTAATTCTTTTATAAGATTATATATTTAAATAATTCTCCCAAGTTATAAAATGTTTATGCCACGTGCATCCAAATCAGTTTTTAATCATTTTCCAAAATGAGTCAGTTGATTGTATTTACCAGTGTAAACTGACGTATTTTCCCAAAAAGATTAAATGCAGGTACTAAGCGTAATTGGCTGGGATTTCTCCTTAGCATCAATAGAAGTCTCGCAAGCTTAAGATGCCTAAAGTCTGTTGAACTACTGTTTCCATTTTATTTTCGATCCTTCTGTGGATAAAACCTTCAACTGTTGTGATACACGATATTACAATATTATTAAAGTTGAATTATATTTTTCATTTGCTTCCGCTGTGCATATTAAATATTGTGTTGTTTGACTATTATGTTGCCAACCACGTCACGATACTCCCCACCGGGCCCACCGGTGACACGTGGAATCCGGGGTGTGACAGGTTGGTATCAGAGCCAACACTGAGTGAATTAAACACTAGCCTTTTGTGTTTAATCTCAGTTACACAATTGCATGTTCCAAAATTTTCGAGTCTAGACAAAGAACATAGGAACAATCCAAATTTGTTTCAACTTATTTTTCTTTGTCTTTATTATATATATTGTTGTTGTTATCTCATGCCATATTGACAGGATTAAAAATGCCGCCAAGATTCTTTAGACGTAGAGGACGAGGCAAGGGGCCAATCACCGCCCCCAATGATAATGAAGTCGGGCCTTCGCAGGTGCGAGCTCCTTCTACCACCGAGAGTGACGATCCCCGACAGAACCGGAGGAACCTCTTCGAGCCGGCGAGATGGTCGGTTTCGCACAGTTCGACACCTCCCGTTCATAACCCTTACGGGCCACAGCCAGAGTATGAGCCCAACAACCCTCAACCTTCCTACATACCTCTACAGGGGTCCTTATCGCACAATTCTTTTGGGGACCCTACACCTGTCTTCAGGGGCCGGTTCAACCCGGCCAACTACATACAAGAGCCAGTGGGTTTTAACCCACTGGGGCCAGAGGATCATTTCTCTGGCGATCACGCGGAGGATATGGATGAGGACACGGATCCCGTCGAACCTGCCAGTGGCACACCGAACCATCCCATAGAGATCTCGGATGGATCTTCTTTTCACGGATCACCCTATGGTGGTCCAGACAGCTTTCAGGCGAGGTTTAACCAACACGAGTGGTACTTCACACCCTCGCATCATTCGTCGCCTCATTAGCAGCAGCAGCAGGATCCCTTTGTGGATTCACGGTTTGTGGCAGTCACGCCACCGCCTCCACCGCCACCAGTTCAGCCGGCACCTCCACAACCGCCGAGGCGTAGGAGAACCAGAGCGCAGATGTCAGCGCGAGGAGGAGACTTTCATTTTAGCTCTCCTCGACAATCAAGTGGCAGTCATTATCCGCCACATCAAGAAGATCCACAAATGGGTGGGCCTTCGCAACCAGTTGCACAGAAACCACCTCCGATGGGTTTTGATAACCCGATTCCAGCATACACGGGTTCTATGGCGTACAACCCGGAGCGACATACTTTCTTCCAAGGATTAACAAGCCTAATAAAAGGGAAGAGCAAGAAGGACCATTGAATCCTTCCACTGTTGTTGTGATTTCCTTGTATCATTTGAGCCCCTGCGTGGGCCTGTCTTGCTGTATTAGCCCCTGCGTGGGTATGTATGTTTGTTTGTTTTGACCCCTGCGTGGGTCTATCTTTCGGTTAACCCCTACGAGGGTATGTTATTGTTTAAGTCCCTGCGTGGACTATTATGATGTTTGTTGTTAAGCCCCTGCATGGGTAAGTCCTTGTTTAAACCCCTGCGAGGGTAAGTTTGTTTATTAAAAAGTCCCGTTTAGGGCGACGTGTAATATTTTAATAATTAATGGAATGTAAGTTTATAAATTTCATGTTTGCCATTATGTGCATAAATAAATTATATATGAAATAAATAAATTAAAATCATTCCTCTTGAAATGATCTGCCTATTTAAATATTAAATAAGAATCTTAAGAGTGAAACCTAGCCCCCGTGTCATTATGAAGACCTGGCCATGATGGTAAGACCTGTTTAAAAGATTCAAATCCCTGTTAACATCTGTAAACATGTTAACACTCCTGGCAGACATGATTCATTAAAATCACACACGTCATTCTTATATAAGGATTCTTCAAAAGATTCCTAACCCAATTTAATGATCTCTGAATCATGGGTTTAAATCATCAATTAAGATGATCAAATTTTGACCATACGTTGGTAATATAACGCCTACGGGCCTTGCTCATTTCTACATGAGCCAAAAGACAGTGGTAGCGATGACTCCCTGTCCGAAAAAGGTAATAAACTATGTTTAAACCTTAAAAGCCTTGATTCTCTGAAATCATAGCTTAAAATTTAAAATGTCCTTGTGACTAGGCCTTATGTGCTAATATATATTGTTATTGTTTATAATTAGGATAAATTATAATTGAAATCCTAAATAAATGTGATTAATAAATTAACCAAATATGGTCTCCGTTACCATGGTTAATGAATTGCCATAAAAGAAAATTCCATAATAAACTCCCAAATAAACTATTGTCCTTGTTTTCTGTAACAGTTCAATTAAAATGGCTAATTCGGACGAAATTAATAGCCATCCAGTGGAGAATAACGATAACGCCCGAGTAAATTTAACGGGTGCTGAATTGAAAGCGTTGGTAGACGACGCAGTTACAAAGGCCTTAGAGCGGCAGTACGAAGAGTATAGTGGGACTCGAAGTAGGACCCTATCTACTCCGCATTCGAAGCCACCTTCCAAGAAGGAAGAACCCAAGAAAGATGATGATAGACTCTCCTCAAACAACCACAGTGCTCCATCTCAACAGATAGTACTAAATCAAGAACCCCGTAACAAGGGTTGCTCCTATAAATACTTTGTTTCATGCAAGCCCAGGGATTTTACTGGGGAAAAGGGAGCCATTGACTGCATGACGTGGTTAGACGAGATGGACACGGTTGTGGATATCAGCGGATGCGCTGAGAAGGATGTGGTCAAGTTTGTGTCGCAATCATTTAAGGGTGAAGCTTTAGCCTGGTGGAGATCTCTGATTCAAGCCACCGGGAAAATCCCATTGTACAACATGTCATGGGATCAATTTGTTGCCCTCATCAGGGAAAATTACTGCCCCCAGCATGAGGTTGAGAAGATAGAGTCTGATTTTCTATCATTGGTTATGACAAACCTTGACTGTCAAGCTTACCTCACGAGCTTCAACACAATGTCCCGGTTGGTTCCGTATCTGGTAACCCCGGAACCAAAAAGAATAGCTCGTTTTATCGGTGGTTTAGCCCCCGAGATAAAGGCAAGCGTAAAGGCTTCTCGGCCAGCTACTTTTAGATCTGTAGCTGACATATCTTTGTCCCTCACTCTGGACGCGGTCAGACAAAGATCGCTGAGGAACAAAGATGCTGAGAAGAGAAAACGTGAAGATGATAATTCACGGAGGTCGAGCAAGAAGCACCGTGGAAACGGTGACAACAAGAGGGGGTCTGAGTCAAGGAAAGATGGGCACCAGTCTGGTGATAAGCCCAAATGCAAGATTTGCAAGAAACGACACTTTGGAAAGTGCAGACTCAAATCGAACTCGCAAAGAACTTTTGCCTGCGGGATATGCAAGTCCAAGGACCACAAGACCTTGGATTGCAAAAAGCTGAAGGACGCAACTTGCTACAGTTGCAATGAGAAAGGGCACATTAAAACCAACTGCCCTAAATACGCCAAGAAGCCTGAAGAGGCCAAGAAGACAAATGCTAGAGTCTTTAGAATGGATGCAAAAGAAGCGGTTCTAGACGACAACGTGATTACAGGTACTTTCCTTGTAAATGATGTCTATGCAAGAGTACTTTTTGATTCAGGCGCTGATAAGTCTTTCGTTGATAATAAGTTTTATGAATTGCTGAAATTACCTGTCAAAACCTTAAGTGTGAATTATGAGGTGGAGTTAGCAGATGGCACTCTAGAAACCGTCTCTACTGTGTTAGATGGATGTGTTATATCCATTAAGAACCACTCTTTTCCTCTGTCCCTACTTCCATTTAAGTTAGCCGGTTTTGGGTATCGACTGGTTATCTCATAACCAGGCCCAAATTGTCTGCAACAGAAAGCAAGTGGTGATTAAGACTCCGTCTGGTGAATCACTTACCATTCGGGGAGATACCCAATATGGACTGCCTGAGCAAGTGACTATGCTCAAGGCTTCCAAGTGTTTAAAGAAGAGTTGTGTCATCTACATGGCACAAGTGATTATTAATGAGCCTAAACCGAAAATCGAAGACATCCCCGTCATTTCTGAATACCCAGAAGTTTTTCCTGAAGAACTACTTGGTTTACCACCAGATAGACAAGTCGAATTCAGAATTGACATCATCCCTGGAGCAGCACCAGTTGCTAGAGCACCTTATAGGTTGGCGCCCACGGAGATGAAAGAATTAAGGACGCAATTAGATGAATTGCTAGCTAAAGGTTTCATTAAACCCAGTTCGTCTCCATGGGGAGCACCAGTCCTGTTCGTCAAGAAGAAGGATGGATCGATGCGTCTGTGCATCGACTACCGTGAACTTAACAAGGTCACAATAAAGAATAGATATCCTTTGCCCAGGATCGACCATTTGTTCGATCAGTTACAAGGGGCAAGTTATTTCTCGAAGATTGACTTGAGGTCAGGCTACCATCAACTGAAGGTTAGAGATGAAGACGTAAACAAAACTGCATTTAGGACTCGTTATGGTCATTACGAGTTCCTAGTGATGCCTTTTGGGCTCACTAATGCACCAGCCGCGTTCATGGATCTCATGAATCACGTTTGCAAGCCTTACTTAGATAAATTCGTCATCGTTTTCATCGACGACATTCTTATCTACTCAAAGAACCAAGCTGACCACGAGAAACACCTTCGCTGTATTCTTAAACTCTTACATCAGGAGAAACTCTATGCCAAATTCTCTAAGTGTGAATTTTGGCTTCGTGAAGTCCAATTCCTTGGACATGTGGTTAGTGAGCGTGGTATCCAAGTGGATCCCGCTAAGGTTGAAGCAGTTATGAACTGGCAAGAGCCAAAGACGCCTACAGAGATTCGTAGCTTCCTGGGATTGGCAGGATATTACAGGCGTTTCATTGAAATTTTTTCAAGGATTGCTGCACCCCTAACTTCCTTGACTAAGAAGAAAGTAAAGTTCGTTTGGGGCCCTAAGCAGCAAGAGTCCTTTGATATTCTGAAGCAAAAGTTGAGCAACGCTCCTGTACTGACATTGCCGGAAGGCATCGAAGAATTTGTGGTTTACTGCGATGCATCACACACTGGCATGGGGTGTGTGCTTATGCAGAAAGGCAAAGTTATTGCCAACGCTTCAAGACAGTTAAAGGTGCACGAAAAGAATTACACCACCCATGACTTGGAGTTGGGTGCCGTTGTATTTGCACTAAAACTGTGGAGACATTATTTGTATGGTATCAAGTGTGTGATCTATTCTGATCACAAGAGCCTTCAACATCTATTTAATCAGAAGGATTTAAACATGAGGCAGCACCGGTGGATGGAGACTTTGAATGATTATGATTGTGAAATCAGATACCATCCCGGCAAGGCGAATGTAGTCGCTGATGCCTTGAGCCGAAAGGAAAGGGTGAAACCCATCCGAATCAATGCCAATAGCATTGAAATAAAGAACAGTTTAAATGAAAGGTTGTTAGCTGCACAGAAGGAAGCTGTGTTGGAAGCTAACTATCCTAACGAGAAGCTAGGAGTAACTGAGGAGCAGTTATCTCTTGGCAAGGATGGAATTCTGAGATTAAATGGACGAATATGGGTTCCAATTTATGGAGGACTTCGGGATGTTATCCTTCAGGAAGCCCATAGTTCTAAATATTCCGTTCATCCTGGAGCTGATAAGATGTACCAGGATCTAAGGGCAAACTATTGGTGGATAGGCTTGAAAAAGTCTGTAGCTGCCTATGTAGCTAAGTGCTTGACTTGTGCGCAACTCAAGGCAGAGCATCAAAAGCCATCAGGCTTGCTACAACAGCCTGAACTTCCTACGTGGAAGTGGGAAATGGTAACCATGGATTTTATCACCAAGTTACCTAAGACAAGGAAAGGAAATGATACAATATGGGTTATAGTTGATACACTGACTAAGTCAGCACATTTCTTACCCATCAAGGAGACTTATAGCTCCGACATGTTAGCCCAGTTATACGTGGATAAGATTGTAGCCTTACATGGCATACCTATGTCTATTATCTCTGACAGAGATACTAGATACACGTCACATTTTTGGAAAAGTTTCCAGCAATCTTTGGGCACGCGTTTAAATTTCAGTACGGCTTACCATCCTCAGACAGACGGTCAGAGTGAGCGTACTATTCAAACTTTGGAAGACATGCTTCGTGCATGTGTGATTGATTTAGGTGGTAGCTGGGATAACCACCTACCATTAATCGAATTCTCCTACAACAATAGCTACCACACCAGCATCAAGGCTGCGCCTTTCGAGGCCTTATACGGTAGAAAGTGTAGAACGCCCGTTTGTTGGGCGGAAGTTGGAGATGTCCAATTATCAGGACCGGAGATAGTGTTCGAAATGACGGACAAGATTGTCCAGATTCGTGACCGTCTCAAAGCTGCCCGAGATAGGCAGAAGAGTTATGCAGATCCAAAGCGTAAAGCTTTTCACTTCAAAGTAGGTGACAAAGTCTTACTTAAAGTATCACCCTGGAAGGGGGTGATGCGATTTGGTAAGAAAGGCAAGCTAAGCCCGAGATACATAGGACCTTTCGAGGTTATCGAACGTGTCGGGTCAGTTGCCTATAAGCTAAACTTACCTGAAGAGCTCAGTGGAATTCACAATGTGTTCCACATCTGCAATCTGAAGAAGTGCTTCGCTGATGAATCACTGGTTATACCACATACAGATGTGCATATAGATGAGAGCTTAAAATTTGTGGAAAAACCATTGTCGATTGAAGATCGACAGGTTAAGAAGCTTCGAAGGAAGCATGTGCCTATTGTAAAGGTCAAATGGGATGCCCGTAGAGGTCCCGAGTATACGTGGGAGGTTGAGTCCACGATGAAAGAAAAGTACCCTTATTTATTTCAGTAAATCTCGAGGTCGAGATTTCTTTTAAGGGGGTGAGGATGTAACACCTCGAAAAATTCACGTCTTATAATGTGTTGACACGTGTCATATGTTTGAACGTGTGAAAGAATGTTCTGAAAGGACTAAATTTGACAATCATGGAAAGTATGTGAATATACGAGTTCTAAATGTCAACAGTGAATAAATATATTGTACATTAACCCTACATGATGCTCAAACCTTCAAACGAATAAATCACGGATCATACGAAGCTAAATATGAAAGAAAGTGAGAGATTACAAACTACAGGGGTTAAATGTGTCAACATGTTTAAGTTATACCTCTGAGTGACCTTTTGACAAACCCGAAGCTTTGTAACGGTTAATTATGCTCACTAGAATGCACGATATAAATTTCATAAAGTTTCGTTATCGTATGAGCAAGTTGTGATCAAATTCGTATGCGAGGGGTTAAAGCGTCAACGTTGAAAGTTAGGACTTTTCGGGTAACAATAAAGTTAACCGGGGACTTAACAAAATGGGTATATGTCTTGAAGCCCCTAAACATCAATTTGGAGGGCTCAAAATGCAAGAAAATGAAGTCTAAACAAAGTTTGAAGAGCCAAGGACCATTGCATAAAAATCTAAAATTTAGAGATTTGATCAGAAGGGCCTCGCGCCACGCGAAGCCCCAGGGGGGGGGGCTTCGCGTCACGCCTAGGGCTGTCTGATCCGAATTTCTTGGTTTCTTGTCTGCCATTGCCCTTGTAATCGACTTTTATCCGATTTTCCTCATCTTGCTTGACCCCTAAACAACCCCTAGACACTTAGGGACACTTGTGGATGAGTTGTGGTCAGTTGTAGACTTATTTGTCAACAATCTATGGAGTTTAAATCACTATATAAAGCTCCTAAGTTGCAAACATTCTTCACACCTTCATTCTTGCATTCCTGATCAATTCTGGAGCTCAAGACTTCTCTCAAGTGATCTCTGGTCGTTCATAGGACTCTTGTAAGTTTGCTTAACCTTTCTTAGTTAAGTTTTTACTTAGTTTTAGCTTAAAAGTCAAACCGTCGTAATTAACGGTTGAATTAACGATTAATCACTAATGGTCCAGTGATTAGTCGAATTGAAAGTAGTTATAAGTTGGTAATTATGTGGGTAATAAACCCTTAAAAGGGTTCCCCCTGATTCCCACTCTAACTAGGTCAAATGTCGGGTCAAACTTGTTAATAAAAAGTCAACAGGATACTTAGTTTCTAATTTATGCATGATTAGCAATGTAGAACACATACAACCTGTTTGATCATTAATATAACTTGGTAATTAGTGTAAGAACATGTCTAAACATGTTCAACCCGACAATTTACTGTTTAGACCCGGTTCGGAACCGAAAGTCGCAAAGCTTTAACTTTTGCTTTGACTTCAGTTCTGACCCGTTTAGGCATGTTTTAGAAATGCCTCAAAGCTTTAATTGGACTAGGTTACATGCTAGTATAACCCTCTGTGATTATACACCTTGGTTCATTAGTTATCCAATTAATATGCATGATTCCGTTAATTGCTCATATGTTGACCATTATGCCCTTTTCACCTTAAAACGTGATTTTTGCAAATGTAAAAGAGTAGAAACTTTAGTTACTCATATATAAACTTGCACCCAAAATTTGACATCAGTTTGAGGTGTAGATTGAGAGTTATGCTCATTAGCGTAAATTGAAAGCTTTATGTTAATTAAACGGCGTAATTAGCGTATAGCCTAGTTAAGCCTACTTTTTAATATCAAACTTATTACCCACTGATGTAATATATTATTTTGGGATTTTTGAAGATTTTTAATTAATTTTAGGCTGAGCATAACTAATAGTCATAGGCTTAATCCGGTAATTGTCGGTTTTGCCCTTACGGGCTATAAAATGAGTTTTACATATCTAATCGACTCCAATCATTTTGCTACTGATTAGATATGATAAATAAATTATTTTAAGCCTGCTGGAATAATAAAAATATCAGATTTCTATATAGAACCCGGAAACGGCTTCTAATCGCCTAATTAAGCGTTTTTAACGCATAGTATGTACTAGAACTATTTTAAACATACAAAGGTTGATACCTACTGATATTTGAGGTAAATTATAATATTTTAACAGTAGGCAAAAGTTGTTTAGCTCAGACTTCAGTTTTGAGCTTTACGACTTGTGTGAAATTACCAAAATGCCCCTACGGTGCATAGTTTGGTTAAAATTGATAAATCTCACATATATATTTTACCATACTGTTATAACTTATTAAAATAAGTATTTTTGCTGATTATATCAGACCTGTAACTCAGGTAAATACTTAAACTCTTTTATAACCTTTTAAATGACCAAACTACCCCTACGAGGCATAGTTTGTGTTTATATTCGTTTCGGGCATAATAAAAGACATCTTACTGATGTCACAACATATTTGAAGAATATTAACTTAGGAAACCTGTATATGGCTCTTACGGATACCCGTTACGCTTATTACGCATTCGGTTCGGTTTATGTAACAAGTTTACATAAATTAGCCGAAACGGGTCAAACCTTATCGGTTTTATCTCAAAATCCAGAGTGTGTATGAAATACCCATATTAAGCAAGTCTCCGAACTTGTCGGGTCTAAATCACATTCTATCCGGTCTTCGCTTAATAGTGCGTACGAACCGTATCATTGAAACTAACCGGTCTAAGCTTAAGCTTAACTAAAGACCCGTTAGGATTCTAATAGGTTATTATAAACCTTCGTTCCAGATTAGGAGAACCAGTAAAAGCTACTTGCATTTGCTTATTGTGATTATTACTTTGCTCAGGTAAATACTTTTAACTTATTTTCCCCTATACGGGCTTGGGTTACGGTATATAAAATACCGCTTGGTCGGGCATTAAATCTTCCATCGTTTGGTGGTTAATTGAATAATTTGATCGGCCCGTTTAAATATGTTTTGTTTACTTAAAGCCTTTGGGGGGTTAATGACCATGTCCCGGATATCCCTGGCATCATTTTACGAAATGGCCACGACTTAAGCGCGGGGTGTAGGCGTACACCCGTCAGTGCATAAAAGAATAATGTGGTGTGTCTATTGATCTTTAACCCGGACAAGATCCGGGCTACTGAACGCATAAGGAACATGTAATTCTTTTACAAGATTATATATTTAAATAATTCTCCCAAGTTATAAAATGTTTATGCCACGTGCATCCAAATCAATTTTTAATCATTTTCCAAAATGAGTCAGTTGATTGTATTTACCAGTGTAAACTGACGTATTTTCCCAAAAAGATTAAATGCAGGTACTAAGCGTAATTGGCTGGGATTTCTCCTTAGCATCAATAGAAGTCTCGCAAGCTTAAGATGCCTAAAGTCTGTTGAACTACTGTTTCCATTTTATTTTCGATCCTTCTGTGGATAAAACCTTCAACTGTTTTGATACACGATATTACAATATTATTAAAGTTGAATTATATTTTTCATTTGCTTCCGCTGTGCATATTAAATATTGTGTTGTTTGACTATTATGTTGCCAACCACGTCACGATACTCCCCACCGGGCCCACCGGTGACACGTGGAATCCGGGGTGTGACATTATCACTATACTTCCTCGTACTTCTTCTGGTCATGACAGTATTTGGGTGATCGTTGATCGATTGACCAAGTCAGCTCACTTTCTTCCCATTCGTGAAGATTTCAAAGTCGAGAAATTGGCTAGAGTCTACACTGATGAGATCATCTGTCGTCATGGTATTCCCATTGACATCATTTCCGATCATGATGCTCGTTTTACGTCTCGCCTCTGGCAAACTTTTCAATCTGCTATGGGTACTGTTCTTAACATTAGCACTGATTTTCATCCTTAATCAGACGGTCAAACCGAGCATACTATCCAAACAATAGAGGATATGCTTCGCTCATGCGTAATAGATTTTGGTGGCAACTGGGATTCACACTTGCCTTTGATCGAATTCTCGTACAACAACAGTTATCATGCGAGTATTCAAATGGTACCTTTCGAAGCATTGTATGGTCGCAAGTGTCGTTCGCCTATTTGTTGCAACGAGATTGGTGAATCTCAATTCACTGGTCTTGAGCTTATACAAGAAGCAACGGACAAGATTTTACAGGTTCGAGACAACTTACTGAAAGCCAGAAGCCGACAAAAGAGTTACGCCGACAAGCGTCGCAAACCCTTGGAATTCGAGATGGGTGACTACGTACTTCTCAAGGTATCCCCTTGGAAGGGCGTGGTTCGATTTGGCAAGAAAGGGAAACTCGCACCTCGCTATGTTGGTCTTATCAAGATCTTCGAAAGGATTGGCAAGGTTGCGTATAGACTGGACCTGCCTGAAGAACTCAACAACGTACATCCTGTCTTCCACGTATCCAACTTAAAGAAGTGTCTCGCTGATAAAGGACTTCAAGTTCCACTCAAAGATCTTCAAGTCGACGAAACATTGCACTTTGTGGAAAGACCCGTCGAAATCATGGATCAAGGAGTCAAGTTATTGAGGCGTAGTAAAATTCCTATCGTTAAGGTTCGATGGGAAGAAAAACGTGGCGCTGAATTTACTTGGGAACTCAAGAGTGACATGAAGACGAAGTATCCACATCTTTTCACAATATCTTCCTAAATTTTGGGACGAAATTCCCTAAAGGAGGGGAGACTGTAACGCCCAGCTCTTTCGTACTTTCCATTTATAGCAAGTCTTGTTTGTATTTCTATTTTTGGAAACCTTGTGTTCTTGTAATCGTTCTTTCTTTGTAACCGTTGTAAAATCCGAGGCTTAGATCATAAATAAAACTTGAATTTTGTTAATTACATGTTGTACATACTTTATACATGCTCATACATTCAATTTCGTGAAACAATTGATGCTTATTCGTAATTCTTCGAAACTATGTGCTAAACTTGCAAATATATGAAACTTATGCATAAAACGTGTTTTGATCGTAAACGATACTTAAATACGACCTTCGTACACTTAATTATACTTGGTTTATGTTCCTCATACTTAAATTTATCTTATACTATGCTTTTATGGCGAAAATAGTCCCCGAAACACCTAAAAACCCTAAATTGCAAAGTTCAGGGGCCTAATTGCAATTAAATGAAACTTGACCCCTGCCCCTTGTTTCCAGCCGCGAAGACACCCATGTAAGTCTTCGCTGGCTGTGAGAAACCTCCCAGATCAGTTCCCTCCATTCAGCTCACGATTTTGAGCGGGATTCAAGTTTATTTTGAATTTAAACGAGTTTTGGGCATTAAATACACATCTAACACAACCCTAATCCCTTCCCTATATAAACCCAAGCTTCCCCAAGCCATTTTCATTTTACAAACACTCTCACAACTCTCTCAAACACTCAAAATCGTTGCTGCAATCTAAAGTTCGGACAAAAGCACTACTCTTTACTCAAGTGAGCATAACTCACTCATTTCTTGTCCGTTTTAGCTCATTCTTTTTCCTATGTGCTTGGATTTTCCTTAGCTTCGATTCCATGGGTGATTCACTGTAAATAAGTCCCTGGAACTCTGGCAAAAAGGCTCCAAAGTTCACTGTTTGTTTTGTTTTGAATCAAACTTTGTTTAACTTGTTCAAACTTGAGTCAAACTCACTCAAACTGACGTCCTTATGCGCATAACCACTTGTATGGTTAGTTGGGCTTAAAAATGGGGCTGAGACATACAAAAATCAGAGGTTAAACCTCATATGAATTCTGTTTTGCTTAGGGTTTTAACCCACAAGTGATGTTCAAGCTCCAAGCTTGATGAAGGTGTGATTGTGGACTAACTTGGGTTGTCTAACATAAAATCCCCACATTACTTGATGATTTCTTATAGAGTAGTCATTTATATTCTTGTGTTATTCATAGTTCATGACCCTCCTTGTATGTTTTTACATCAAGTGTAGTGGTGAACACCTAGAGGTACCTAAATGGAAGCTTATTCTTCCTACCTCCTACATGATTTCCATGATACTTAGAGGTACCTAAATGAAGATTTTAATCTTCTACCTCATGCTTGATATGTATGATATTGTATATCATAATAATACTTATAACATAATCATTATACCGAACACTTGATGTTGAACATATGGACATTATCAAGTTAAGTAGGTATATCATCTAGAACATCATATGTAAAAGATGATTATTTTCCTATGTTATTTTCGTGTCACTTTAATTCCGAATCCTTAGTCTTCCGATTTCCTCAAACTCACACACCTATGTTTCCTTTGTGTAGAAGGACTTGGTGTTCCAACCTCCTAATCAACCAACTCACTCGCGGGATTACCAAGTAGAAGACTTGCAAAACCGTGAGTATACTCGCAACCCCCTTTTTATGTTTACCACTTTTGGGGTGTAACATGTTTAACTATAAAAACCACACTTAAACTTATTCTTTATGCAATGCACGAAAACAATCCTTATACATGAATACTATGTTGTTATACTTGATGCTTATACGTGGACCATACTTATGTGATATGCTATAGTCATTAGCTTTATACGAGCCTCCATTTGACATGTATAACGCTATAGGAGTAACGCACCGCCCGTAGACTAGTGGTCATGTTGAATTATATCATTTTGCGTAAACAGAGGGTTGACTAGAAATATTGCATGCCATATTAGGTTGATCTTGTATAAACTAAGTTGCCATATGGATTCGTTTTAAACTTTTATACTTATACTTATTCTTAAACTTGTATACTCGCCTTTGCTTTTGCATTGAATTGTATTTTTAACATGTTACAGGTTGATGATTAAGGATTGCTATGAAATGGCTTAGCAAAGATGCCTAGATACTCACTTAGACGTTTAGGTTTAAAGTGTTGTATCAATTTTGTTATTGTTATGTTTGAACAATGTTGTTACTTGAATTTCTTGTAATGTTTTGACAATTTATTTATGAAATGAAATCGGTTGAATTAAATATTGTCACAAATAGTGTTATGAAGTCTCTTGCAATCTTGAACAAGTCCCGCTCCAATGATTCCGCCATTGGTTGGGGTGTAACATTAATGAATAGAGTATGCCGAAACATGCTAGACAAATTCGTCATAGTATTTATTGATGACATTTTGGTATACTCTCGTAGCGAGTCCGAACATGCGAGTCACCTACGTGAGGTGCTCGAGACGCTCCGAAGAGAAAGATTATATGCTAAGTTTTCTAAATGTGCATTTTGGCTCAGGGAAGTGCAATTCTTGGGTCATGTTATTAATGAGAAAGGGATTTTGGTGGATCCATCTAAAGTTGAAGCTGTAGTTAAATGGATACCACCAAAGAACGTTAATGAGGTGAGAAGTTTCCTCGGCCTAGCCGGCTATTATCGGAGATTCATCCAAGATTTCTCCAAAATAGCCCTACCTTTAACCAAGCTGACAAAGAAGGAAGAAAAGTTTGTATGGGGTGTCGATCAAGAGAAAGCTTTTCAAATGTTAAAGGAAAAGTTGTCGAGTTCTCCGATATTGATTTTACCGGAAGGAACAGAAGATCTAGTGGTTTATGCAGATGCATCGCATCAGGGGTTGGGGTGTGTACTAATGCAACGAGGCAAGGTCATTGCTTATGCTTCGAGACAGCTCAAACAGCATGAAAATAACTACCCGACTCATAATTTAGAGTTGGCGGCGGTAGTTTTTGCCTTAAAAATCTGGAGGCACTATTTGTATGGAATGAAATGCACGACATTTTCAGACCACAAAAGTCTCAAACATTTCTTCGAGTAGAAAGACCTTAAAATGAGACAACGGAGGTGGTTAGAGTTGATTAAAGATTATGATTGCGACATTCTTTACCATCCGGGTAAGGCTAATGTCGTGGCGGACGCAATAAGCCGAAAGGAATACCCACCGCCTATTCGAGTGAAGTCAATGAGAATGGTAGTCACGCCAAACCTCCTTGAAACAGTACGAAAGGCTCAAGATGAGTCGTTGAATGCAAATGACCCAAAAGGGGAAAGAACGAAAGGGTTTGTCGATAAACTGGAAGTAAACGCAAGCGGGTTAAGGACGAGGTATGGGCGGATATGGATACCATGTTTTTGCGATGCAAAAGAGTTACTATTGGAAGAAGCACACAAGTCCCATTACTCAGTTCATCCGGGAGCTACTAAAATGTATCGGGATTTGAATGAGAATTATTGGTGGCCGGGAATGAAACGCGACATTGTTAAGTATGTATCCAAATGCTTAACGTGTTCCCAAGTAAAGGCGGAACATCAAAAACCATACGGGAAATTGCAATCTTTGGAAATTCCGGTATGGAAATGGGAAAATGTGACCATGGATCTTGTAACTAAGCTTCCTAGAACAAGAAAGGCGCATGATGCAATATGGGTCGTCGTTGACCGCCTAACCAAAAGCGCCCATTTTCTACCTATTCGGGAAACTTATTCTTTGGAAAGGTTAGCGGAAATTTATGTAAATGAAATTATTTCCCGTCATGGCATACCCGTGTCCATTGTGTCGGACCGGGACACGCGTTTTACCTCTCATTACTGGCAGAAGTTTCATGAAGAAATGGGTACTCAATTGCACATAAGTACCGCATATCACCCGCAAACGGATGGTCAATCTGAAAGGACCATTCAAACACTTATAAATATGTTAAGAGCTTGTGTTATGGACTTTGGGGGAAATTGGGATGAACATTTGCCGTTAGTAGAATTCTCTTATAACAATAGTTACCAAAGTAGCATACAAACGGCACCGTATGAAATGTTATATGGAAGAAAATGTAGAACCCCTGTTTGTTGGGGAGAAGTGGGACAAAGGGAACTTGCTCCCAAGGATGTAGTAGCGATAACGAATGAAAAGATCGACCTGGTACAGGCTCGATTAAAAGCAGCGCAAGATCGGCAGAAGTCTTATGCAGACAAAAGAAGGCGCCCTATTGAATTCCAAGTAGGAGACCGAGTATTGTTGAAGGTGTCCCCGTGGAAAGGCATAATCCAATTCCGTAAGCGAGGAAATTTGGTCCTCGATATATCGGACCGTTCAAGATTGTAGCTCGTGTTGGAAAGGTAGCCTATCGGCTAGAACTACCCCACGTTAGAAGGAATTCACAACACTTTTCATGTGTCACAATTACGGAAGTGTCTTGTGGATGAAACGGCTCACACACCCTTTGAAGACCTTGAGGTGGATGAAAGAATGAATTATATCAAAAGACCGGTAGCTATAAAAGATTCCAAGGTGAAGACCCTTCGCAATAAAGAAATTAAGCAAGTGTTAGTACAATGGCAACATCGGAAGGGATCAAATCTCACTTGGGAACCGGAGGATGAAACAAGAAGGTTCTACCCGTCTTTATTCGGTACGTAATCAGGTTTCGGGGACGAAACCTTTCTTAAGGGGGGTGGACTTGTAACGCCCCAAAATTTTAATTGTGCATATCTTTATGTTAACATAAAATACTACAAGCAATTTATAACACACATAATCTTTATATGTGTGTCTTCATGTTAATAATAAGAATGTGTGTAGAAATAACTAATAATAGGAAGATAAGTAAAAATTATCATCTTGGTTAAAATACAAGTAAGGTTTAATTAAAAAGAAAGGGAATTAGCCATAAATAATAAAGTTTGAATCTAAAGGTGGCAAATATGATATACATGGAAAGATGAATGATAAAATTATAACAAAACTCAAACACACACACACACACTGGTGGGTGTGTGTGTCGCCAGAGCCAAGAAGAAGAAAGGGGAAAACCCCTTATCATCACAAAAATCAGTAAATTGAAGCTCTAATTGTGATCCTAATTTCATGCATGCCTTGATTCTAGACCATCTAAGCATACTTGAGTACAAGGTAAGTAGAATTTTGTATTCGATGATCTTGAATGTAATGGGTTTCTATGAATCCATGAACTTTTGTGAAATTAGTATGATTATGGGTTAGGAGAATCACTTAGAACATGTTTGATGCTCGATTTTTACCAAATCGATAGTAAATGTGAAAACTCATTTGAAATTGTAATGTTAAGAGGAATTATGTAGAATTCTATGTAAATTTAGCATAATGATTATGTATGATGCTGTTCATGACAAGGAATTATTAGTTAGAAACAATTTAGAATGAAGGTTACATGGAAAATTAATTGAGTTAGATGTTCTTGATGATATTGATTGAATTGGCTAAGTTATGCATATGATACTTGTACATTATGTTCAATTAATAGTACGCACGCCAAGTGTATGTTAAAATGCTTGAATGAAATGAAACTCATGTTAAACAATGCTACATTGTTAGAATTTAGAAACAATTAGTTGTTAACGCATTTATGTCAAGAAAGGAATGTAAACAATGACATGAGATTTAAAGTAAGTTGATTTGGGATTGTAGGAATAAAAGAAGAAGGTTCAAGTCATTCCGGATCGCTAGCAAATAACGACAAAGGTAAGTTCTTATGCTTACAAATCTTAGTAATGTGTAATGATATGAATTGTTACTATCCTAGAATAGAAACCTCGTATATGGGTCAAGTTAGCGTATGTTGAAGTCATGCTAAGAGTATGGGTCGAATGAGTAGAACGGATCATATGTCAAGTTTGGGAAATTTATGTCCGATTGAATGTTTGAAGTATTACCATGTAGTTTGATTAGAGGTTCGAACTATAAGAATTGATGATCTTTAAATGACTAATCGTTTGTATTGAATGTAGGTAAATCGTCTTGATAGTCGGCGCTACTTGGGAACGGACACACCAATTCGCACGCTTCCTCAATGATGCTAGTTAATAGGTCTAAACTTTTGTTGGGTGGTTTTTATTAAGTTGGGTCTTTTGTAAGTATCTTAACTTGGAAGTTTGTCGATGTCGAAACTTTGTTGTTTTAAGACTATGTTAGTTGTTTAAGAAAACTTTTGGGATGTAAACTCTTTTGCAAACTATCTCAACTAGTTTATGATGAAGTTAATGCAAACATTACAAGTTGATTATTCGACCCGTTTGGTTCTTTTGTCATTATAGTCATTATGTTTTCAATAAGAATTATTAGACCTTACATATTGAGTATACCCATTCACGGTCTTACTTAGTTAAAGTAGATTTGTACAAAACAACGTTTTCAGTTTGGTTTAGGTTTAGGTGAAACCTTATTTAGTAGATGATAATGTGTTGTGTATGAGACAAGTTTTCGGTAATCATAATTTCAGAACCTTTTACAAAATCAGATCTCATACTTGATTCGATCTGATAACTATAATGTACCCAGTATACATTGCTCATAAAGTTTGTAGTTATTGAGTATACCCATTCACGGTCTTACTTAGTTAAAAATTACCATTGGGATGCCCATTGTCCGAAATTTGATTATAAACTCACATTAACAACTGATTTGATATATCGAATATTCAATCACACTATAAAAGTTTTATAGATTAAATAATTATCAAGTTTTAACAACCTCAACACACCAATTTTTATATTTTTAAATTATGTAGCTTATTATATTTTTAAATTATGTAGTTTATTAATATATTTATGGGTAAATTACACTTTTCGTCCTATATGTTTGTAAAGGATTGCATTGGATACTCTTTAACTTCAATAATTACAGTCACAATCCTTTATTTGTAAAACTCATTACATTCTACGTCCTTTGTCTCTAACCTAGTTAAACTTTTCAGTTATCTCTAGTCATATAAGGGTAATTTAGTCTTTTAACTTTAAAAATTAATTAATAACACAAAAATAATTTAGCCATCTCCAATCCCTAATATTTAGTCTTTAATCCTACACACATGAACAATAAGAACATGATCTCACTGTATCTGTGCATAACCCAAAACACTACCAATTTAAACAGAAATACAAATCACTCCCCTTACACATTAAAAACAATAACAAAATTTAAAATTCACGCCCTGATTATGGCTTTCACCCATTAAATCACTGCCAATTACTTTTAGAACTCATCTTAAAACATGGTGTTGATTCAATTTAAAACCCAACTTATAACAACCCTCGAAAAACACCCCTAAACGCTCCTAAATACACCTCGTATGTAATAAATGAACCCGTATAACCTTTATATTAATAAATATCAAATAAAACAAGAATTTCACCTAGCTCGCGGGCCTCGAGGAAGTCCCCAAGGCGGGTCGCGGGCCGCGACAACCTATTGCTTTCCGGACACCCTGATCGCCACGTGTCGGACACGCGTCAAGACTACATCTCGTGACTCACCAACCCTAGGCCTAGCTAGGGCGAGTCGCGGGCCGCGAAAGAGGCAGCCAAACTGCTCGCGGGGCGCGAGAGACTCCAGAAAAGACTATAAATTGGACGTTCAACTTCATTTCATTTTCGTTCATTTCCTCTGACTCTCTCTCTCTCTCAACTTCTATAGGCTAAAGTTATAGCCTAATACCCCCTCCCTCAAGTCACGAAGCTCCGCCCCGTTGTTAGTATTTTAACCTCTGAACACTAAGCCGGTACTCTGCTTGATTGATCTAGGACTCCGTAACGCATGTCAAGGCTCTGCCTGACTCAGTTCGTTGGAGTTCTGTCTCGTGTTGTATGGCTAAAGTGCTTTGGGTTATCTTACTAACATGTGTGCATTGTAGGTTTTCATAGAAACTCGAGGAAATAGTCAAGAAATATTACCAGGAAGTCGTAGAAATACCTAAGTCTACAATGTGAGTACATTCTCTTTTTGTAAACCCTTTTTGTGAAACCTCAAATGTTTTATATTATACTTAACAGTAATTGAGTATTTGTAATTCTACAATTGCTGCCGGTATGTTGGGGTTTTGTATACATTACTTGTAATCCGTTACTATTGGATGATGAGTTAGCCAATGAGTAACATGACCACAAGCCAGGATTGACAGTACTGAATGAGTATATTGCTAGATATAAACATTGTAATCGTTGATGCTCTCAAATACTGTAAAGTTATAAAACTGTTTTGATTAAACTGGGATGCACTCGCCAGTATTTCTTGATGATAAAATATTTTTAAAACGCGTTTCAGGTAACTTAATGTGAAGCTAATAGAAGCCAGCTAGAGAGCACTGAAGGCTTAAAAAGTGGCTATAAAAGTTACCTAAATAAAAAGGAGATCATGTTTTCAATAATTAGTGTTTATCCTTACAAATGTATTATCAATGAAACTTGGGTTTTATCTCATTTAATTATTATAAAAGATGGTGTTTTAAAACTCTGATATTTAATTCCTAACTACGGTCCTGATGTCTCATTTCCGCTGCCAAATTAATAAACACCGATACCATCTGACTAGCTCGCGGCTCCCGCTCCCGGGGTGGGGTCGGGGTATGTGACACAACTCGCCACTGAAAATCCCAAATCAGTAACATCAGCACACATCCGCGAGAGAGAGAGCAGGAGAGCGAGAAACAAAGAAACATCTTTCTTCAGATCTAAAACAGCAACTTCAGATTTAGTCGCCGACGAAAGAATCCATGTAATGTCCGTTGCCCAAAAAGCGTGAAGAAAGGTTAAGAGAGAAAGGGGTGGCGGTGGTCGGTTGGTTCTGGTAGTGGTGGTCGGATTGCCGGAAAAAAAGTGAATGAAGGTTGAGAGAGAAGGGAGAGAGTGGTTGTTGCAGAGATGGTAATTGAGGGTGGTCGGATTACGGTTTTGGTGGCAGTGGTCGATTGTTGGTGTTCGTGGCAGTGGGAGTGGAGGTGGTTTTAGATGGTAGTTTAGAGAGAGAAAGGGGTGGCAGTGGTGGCTATCAATGGTGGTAGGGGTTGGTTAGAGAGAGGGAGGGAGGGAGAGAGAGAACTGAGATAGAGAGATTTTCTTACATACATATATTGTATATTTTTAATATGATTTGTTTTATTTTTGAATTTATTTAAGATAAATAAATGAGTAAAATTACTGATTTACCCTCTTGTGCAAGTCACATGTTATATTTAACTGAAAATTTTAACCAGATCAGGCCTAAAGGACGTAAAGTGTAATGAGTTTTACAAATAAAGGATTGTGACTGTAATTATTGAAGTTAAAGGTGTAACACCCCTAAAATATTAAATTATATATGCATGTATACATGTATAATTACTAATATTAATAATAAAATAGTAAAATAAAAACTAGGAATAATTAACCTAGTTAAAGTTTACTTATAAAAGATGGGAATTAAGGGATTTTAATTACTTTATATATCCTAAAATCTTGAGGGACTAAAAGTGACAATTCTTGAAAGTCTTTTAATTAAAACAAGATAAGTCAAAACACACATTGAGTGTGTGCAATCCTCTGTATTTGATCAAAACCCCAAGGAAAACAAAGTTCTTGTTTCAAAACCCTAAATTCATCAATTTCAATCCAAAATCAAAGAAGGAAATCGATTAGGAATCGATTCCAAGCTGAATTCGTGATCATTATACTTAGGAGATCACAAGGTATGCTTAATTTTGATCTTTGATGATGTTTTTGATTCTTCTTGACCTTTCATAAATGGAATTATGGAATAATTGAATTATGTTATGGCGAAACTAAGATGAGTACATGTCTAGGAACAAATCCTAGATGAAAAATTTATGCTTTCATATTATGAATTAGTGATTTGAAGATTCATCATATATGGGTTTTGTGATAACTACTTGAATCATTATTATAATTGATATTAATTGATTTTTATGATGCAAGTTCAAGTGTAGTTTATGGTATTCTTGTCATATGAGTATGAAAATGATGCTTTGATATTGTTAACTAGTTAATAATGAACATGATAATGGTAGTATAACGATTACGCCCTTAAGATGTTCGATAAAATGTCTAAGTGATCTTGAAATATTGATAAATATGAGAGCATCACTTAATTGATTTGCTATAAGTATTGGATGTCGAATATTGACATATGAATTCTAAGCGATATATTCGAATTGGATTCTATAGGCAATTTGTATGGGTCGTCAAGTAATCAAGGCGGAACGGATAATCGGTTGAAAGGAAAACTTTAAAGGTACGTGGCTATACGCTTCGTAAAATTTGTTATTTTGTTATGTTCAATCATATTGAATGATAGAAGTACCATTTGGAAGTTCGGGTGATATAAAACGGTGGATTCCGTATGGTCAAACCGGACGAATTAAATTAAGAAATCAACTTAACTTTAGGAAGTAAAAGTGATGGATTCACTATAATAGTCACACGGGTCAAATTGACTCGAGTAACCAATGTTTGGTAATATAAAGCGATGGATGTCACTAATGAAACCAAACGGGTTAAAACAACCAAAGTAATGAAACTTTGGTGAAATAAAGCGATGGATTTCGCTAAGAAAGCTAAACGGGTCAATAGGATGTCTTGATGTAAACCGGAAAGGTTACACGAATAAAGACGTCGAAATGATGCCGGATTTTGAATTAATATATATTATAGTCGTTAGCCGAGGAAGGGTAACGCCGAATATAAGTCATAAACTCAGTTGTGGGTATGACCAAAATATGCATGAATTCTAATTATAGGATTCGTGTAAGATCGTTTAACTAATTATAGTTGAACGGGTCAAATAAAAGATACACATATAGCTAACGTCACATAAATTTCAGGTGTAACGTCCTGTAATTATATATATGTTCATACGTGTCAGTCTTATAGAAGTTTGGAAGTCATAAATCAAGTTTATGGTTCATAATTCTTAATGGGTCAAATAATTTGTAAATAATTATAACGCCGATAGCTTAAAGTTAAGAAATTTGCAAATTAAGGTATTGGATTTTTATTCTATGATATAGAGGATCGAATTACGGTCACGTAGGAAGAAACGTGACCTAATTCGGATCAATATCGAGCAAATTATGTCCATTTTCGTAAAGACTATTATTGCTGGAACAATGAAGGTCTGAAAACAAAACTCTCTCTCGAAAGGGGATCCTCGCGTCACGCAACAGCAAGAAAGGAACTCGTCGCGTCACGCGACGACGCTCACGGCTCGCGAGCGAGTTAACTTTCTCCTGTCGCGCCCCGCGACAACTATAAGTGACTGCAATTTGGCTGCTGTTTATTGTTTGGTCCTTGGGAATTCATATAAATATGTTATAATTCTCGTAACTAACAAATTTAAGTGTTTTGATTATAGGTAATTAATGCGAATTTGCGGATGACGATCAAGCTATTTATAGAACCGAACACGTACACATGATGAAGCTTCCGCAACTAGATTATATCTTTTGCTACAAAATACTTTTGTGTTGTTTCTTAAACTCGTGTAAATGTTGTTTGAATGTTTTGCACGATAAGTCAACGTCGTTATATTAAAGTATTAGAATAGTGGCAAAGTTTTGAGATGTATTTCTAACTAAATCCACGGGATATTATATAAAATATGAAATATTTAGTAAAGGTCTTACGAAAAGGTATCCATTGCAATCTTATACAAACATAAAGAACAAAAAATGTAATTTACCCTATATTTATTTTAGACGAGTAATATGGTAGTCATCATCTAATTTTATATCTATTCAAACCGATTAAATCTTCAAAAACTAATTTCACACCCGTTTGGAATGTGTCAGATTTGGGTCATATTGCACGTGAAGATGAGTATGATGTTATGCTTGTAGCTATTAATGGAATATTAATGTTTCTTGACTTTAGTTTAGGATGGAGGCTATTTTTCTCAAACTCCCTAAATATCACATCGTCTTTTTTCTCACGTCCCCAAATGATACGTGTGTGTTTGTTAATGCGGGATTTACATCATGGGGAAACACTCCCCAATCTTGAAGCTTGAAATCAGTCCCAAAGTGGAGGGGTCAGGGACGAACTGTGCGAGCCAACCCGCTCTTAGACTATGATGTATACTTTAACCCTTTTTAACTTTATATGAGCGTCACATCACCCGTGGTTTCCTTTTTTACTCGACCTCATCGTGGAAATAGCTTAACCTTGTTAACTCTACCTCACCCACCATTTTTAATTAAATATTTAAATTAAATACAAAATAAATAATATTAATAATAATAATATTTCATTGATTTCTTATCTAAAATAAACATTAATAATAAATAATATTAATTTCTTATTTATTTTTGCCTAAGTTAATATGTTAACCAATGGAGGTTAACACCTCTTAACGGAAGAAAATGATTTAAAAGACATATTAACTTGTCATAACATTTTTAATACCAATGAAATCACCCAAGGCCTTATAGCGATAGATTTTGTCATTAATGGAGTTATTTTTGACTTTTAAGACGTGAATACTGGTTTGGATGCTTTTTTGTACACACATAATTTTTGTTATGTTTATTTTACCCTAGATTTAAACATATTTTTAGTTGGAATAATGGATTTTAATAATCCTAACTATTGCCCATTGGCGGTTCCATCTTTTCATATATTGGCCTTCAATGAATCCTGACTAACAGAACGCTAACGCCGTTAGTCTTCTGTCGCCGGAAAAACGTTTTTTGTCAGAAAACTCCATTTTGACCGGAAAACTTAACATTTTCGTCTCAAACCTCTTTGTAACCTTATTACGCACCTTTAGGAATCTTTTCTAGTAAAAAGCTCTAATTATTAAGGTCGCCGGAAAAACTCTTTTTTCGCCGAAAAACTTCTTTTTGGCCCGAAAACTCAACCTTTTTGCCAGCAAACTCAAAGTTTTCATCCCAAACCTGTTTGTAACCATAGATCGGACCTTTAGGAATTTTTCCGGCCAAAAACATTTTTCCGACGACCGGAGACTAACGGCGTTAACGTTCTGTTAGTCATGGTTCATTGAAGGCAGTATGTGAAAAGATGAGACCGCCAGTGGGAATTTTGAAGTTGGGACCGTTGCCGGCCAATGGACAATAGTTGAAATTATTAAAATCCATTATTCCTTTTTAGTTTGTAACAACCTTAAAAAAGTGAATTATATATAGAGTAAATTACTGTTTTGGCCCTTGTGGTTTAGCCAATTTAACCGTTTCAGTTCAAAAATGAATCTTTAAGTGTAACAAGTTTGAGGACTAAAATATAAGGAATAATGGAATTTAATAATCCCAATTTTCACCAGTTGGCTGGCAACGGATCCAACTTCAAAAATAGTCACTGCGGGTCCCAACTTTTGACATTTTGTAAAACATTGGACCCTTGCTGGGAGAGGAGGAGAGGGTGGTCCCAACTTCAAACATTGGACCACTGGCGGTCACCACTAACATCCCTTGGACGATGTTAGCAAAGGTCCAATGTTTTACAAAATGTCAAAAGTTGGGACCGCCAGTGGCTATTTTTGAATTGGGTCCGTTGCCGGCCAACTGGTGAAAGTTGGGATTATTAAATTCCATTATTCCAAAATATAATTATTGTTTAAAAGATCAAGAGTTAACTTTCATTTTGCTCTATGTGATTTGGTCATTTTAACGGTTTTGCCCCAATAGTTTAAAAATAACCATTTTCCTCCTTGATTTTTTTAACTTATCGTCATTTTGCTCCCCGCCTCTAAGTCCATCCAAAAAAAATCATTAACTAGAAAGGTATTTTGGTAATTTTATAGATAAAAGCAAGGGCATGTAAGTCTTTTCACCTAAATAAACCTATAACTTGTTTATTTACATGTATATAGGGCTGTAAACGAACCGAACGTTCAGCGAACAGTTCGTGAACCGTTCGGCGGGAAGTTCGTTTATGTTCGTTCGTTTAGTGAACGAACACGAACAAGAAATTTTGTTCGTTAAGTTAAACGAACGAAATTGAACAGAGGTTGCGTTCGTTTGTTTATGTTCGTGAACGTTCGGTAATGTGTTCGTTTATGTTCGTGAGCGTTCACTAATGAGTTCATTTATGTTTGCTCATATATTTATTTGTGTTAGTTCGTTTAAAGGTATTTATGTGTTGTATTTTGTTTTATTATTTCTAGTTTTTAAAATTTTGAAACCCTAGTTATCTTATATACCTTTCACAACATCCTTCATTTCACTATTTCAATTTTAGTTTGTGTTAAAGCTTGACAAACTCTTAATTTTGTGTTTATCATGTTTTTTTATAATCACGCCAACTGTGTTCGGATAATTATGTTAAGTGTTTATTTATTTTTTGTAGATTCTTCGTAACGTTTGTGATGAAAATGCAGATTTTATTCTAAAATGAATATCATGTTCATAAACGTCGTTTGTGTTCATTTATGTTCATGAACATTTGTTAGAGTTCATTAGCATATGGTAAGTGTTCGTGAACAGTTCATGAACACGTTCGTTTCCTTAATGAACGAACACGAACAAGAAATCTCGTTCGGTAAGCGTTCGTGAACAATTCATGAACAAGCTTGTTCCTTAACGAACAGACACGAACAAGGCCATGTTCGTGTTCGTTTGGTTCGTTTACAACCCTACATGTATGTTAGTAATTCTTTTCTGATCCCCTATCTTTCCAATCACTCTTTCTACCGGCCACCACCATCCACCAGCACCTGCAATTACCACCTGTCGACCATGACAACCGCGACTTTTAACTAAACGTTTTAATTGAGTTAGAGTCAGGGAGTAATCTACCGAAATACCCCTACTTTTAATTGAACGTTTTAACTGAGTTAGAGCCAGTGAGCAAACTGACGATAAACTCAAAAAATCAGGGAGAAAAATGGCTATTTTTAAACTATTTGAGCAAAACCGTTAAAATGACAAAATCACATGGAGCAAAACATAAGTTAACTCAAAGATCAATTTACTCTCATTTTAAGGGTGTATTTATAAATTAGTAGTGAAAAAATTCTTTTTTTTTGGTATCTTAAAAGTGTCTGTATAGTGGCACTTTTGCATTATTGGGGGTTATTGCAAAAGTGCCTTAGTGGGAATAATGCCCAATAAGGCCCCTTCCAATCATTAAAAAATTATGTTTTTATAGAGAAAAAGATTAAAAAAAAGAAAATGAAACTTATACAATTGGACCACTCCCATTGGCCATATGCAATTCTCAGTTGGAGCTATTCAGCGCGCCAGAATCAATTTTTTGAAATTTTTTTTAAAAAAAACGCTCGGGTGTAATGGGTGGGGGGCGTTTTTTGGCCTTTTTTTTTTAATTTTTAAAAAAAAAAAAAACGTCCCACTACACATATATGTTGGTAGACTAAAAACAAAACAAGAAACCTGGTTACACTTTCACACTCCTACAAAACAAGAAACGTCCTACTACTCCCCCAAATCTTCTCTCAAATCAAACTCACTCACTCTAATTCCAGATTCAGTCTCACTACACGTAACTTCAAACTTCAAATCATCATCAACCTCCATCATTCACAACCACCAATCCATAACTAAACTTTCACAAACCCTAATTCAATGAACACACTTCAATAACCTAATTCAGTAACCCTAGCTATGGCGAAACCGTCCACAGGATTTTCAACATTCTTGTTCCACAAGAAACGCTGGCTGCTGTTACTCTTAGCTATGCTGTCGGTTTCTACGGCCGTTGCCTTTATAATTAGGGCTGCCTATGATTCGTCGTGTGATCGCCAGCATTTTGATGTAGGTAATCGGATCCAGAAGCCGGAGAAGGTGAAGGAGACGACGTCGTCTCAGATCGGAGTGGTTACGAGTCCCAGTCCACTCAGTTTCATGAAGTCTAAACTTGTGCTTCTTGTTTCACATGAACTCTCTCTTTCTGGTAATATTACTTCACATTGTTAGATCTAAATTAGTTGTTTTGCTTGCCTCTATACAATATTAGAAACTATTGTTGAAAGTTTACTATTTTAGAACAATCACATTAACCACATATGGGGACTTTAGTAACAAGCTGCAACAACAGTTACTTTATGTAGGTTATGACACTGTAATTGCTCTCTAATACTGTTAAGAACAATTTACTGTCAATGTTTACATATTTTTCTGCTTATGAAAGTCAGGGGAAAATATTCTTAGTGATCTATTTGCTTCTGAATTAAAGGAAATGTTATGGATATAACTATACAAATCAGTAGTCGGTATCACAAGTAGTTGCTTCGTTTTGATTCTTTAGGTGGTCCGTTGCTTTTGATGGAACTAGCGTTTTTACTACGTGGTGTCGGTGCTGAAGTTTGTTGGATAACGAATCAAAAACCGTCTGGGACAGATGAAGTTGTATACAATTTGGAGAACAAGATGTTGGACCGTGGAGTGCAGGTACATTTTTCACTTCACATGTTGTAATATTTGGGATGCCGTTTGATGGTAATGCCACTGTACGTTTTCTGCTTGCCTTCTGATAATCTTAACTGTATTTTAGGTTTTCTCTGCTAAAGGTCAAGAGGCTATAAACACAGCTCTAAAAGCTGATTTGGTAATTTTAAACACTGCTGTTGCCGGAAAATGGCTTGATGCTGTTTTAGCCAAAAATGTTCCACGAGTACTGCCGAAGGTTTTATGGTGGATTCATGAAATGCGTGGCCATTATTTTAAATTAGATTATGTTAAACACCTGCCATATGTTGCTGGCTCTATGATTGATTCGCATGTAACAGCTGAATATTGGGAGAACAGGACTCAAGAACGTTTAAAGTATAATTTTTTTACTCTATATACTGATTTAATCACTCCTTTTAGCTACAAAATTGTGAAAAATCTTATCTTTTAATCTGCAGAATTAAAATGCCGAAGACGTATGTTGTTCACCTTGGTAACAGTAAAGAACTTATGGATGTTGCTGAAGATAACGTGGCCAAAAGGGTTTTGAGAGAACATGTTAGGGAGTCACTTGGCGTAAGGAATGATGACATACTATTTGCTGCTATAAATAGTAAGTTAACTTTCACACTAACACTGTCATAGGTTTTTTTTTAAAGAAATATAAAAATATTTTAATGCATGATCATGATGTGCAGGTGTGTCGCGAGGAAAAGGTCAAGATTTATTTTTACGGTCATTTTACGAGAGTTTACAACTGATAAAAGAAAAAAAGCTACAAGTGCCATCAATACATGCAGTAATTGTGGGGAGTGATATGAGCGTGCAGACAAAATTTGAGACAGAACTTAGGGATTTTGTAGCACAGAAAAAGATCCAGCATCGTGTTCATTTCGTGAATAAAACTCTTACCGTAGCCCCCTATCTAGCTGCAATCGATGTTCTAGTCCAAAACTCTCAGGTACCATAAAGTTCCTATCTTTTGTCCTTTGATGATTAATTGGTAAAAAGAAGTCAAACAGTTGACTCAGATAGCTATCACATGTCTTGTTTTAGGGTCGAGGAGAATGTTTTGGAAGGATAACAATCGAAGCTATGGCGTTTCAGCTTCCTGTACTGGTATACATTTTTATTTATGTATCGACAGTTTACATTTACGCTATATTAATCACACAAATGACAAATCTGACAATTTATGTTTGTTAATTGGCAGGGGACATCAGCAGGAGGGACTGCAGAGATTGTGGTGAACGGGTCAACCGGATTTCTGCATCCAGCAGGGAAAGAAGGGGTGAGTCCGCTTGCCACGAACATTGTTAAACTTGCTACACATGTTGAAAAGCGGCTAACCATGGGAAAAAGAGGATACGAGCGGGTCAAACAGATGTTTCTAGAACGACACATGGCTGATAGAATTGCTTCTGTTTTAAAGGATGTATTGCATACGGCAAATGCCCGACAATAATTTAAACATGTGTTGAAATTCGAAAAGGGATTTTGTATATTGGAAAACAGTATAGTGAACGTTATTGTCATCTCCATGAGTTTAAATGTTTTATGTTCATTAGTCTGTAATCAGGACACTCATTTACAGTTGTTTTGTGTTTCGGCTAAAAACCCAAATCCATTTTGACTTTTATCTTGTCAAATTTAAAAGAGATCGCATCCAATTACAACTTCGCACGAAACAAATGTCAAACTGATGTCTATAATTGTTTTTACATTATCGAAATTTGCCAAGAACATGAAGCAACCGATCTAATGACATCAAATACAGCAGTTGTAGTTGAAGTTGACTTAAGTTGAGGAAGATTTGACCCCAGTCACAGTTGGTGGTTTGGTGAACCAGGTTGTGTACAGGAACTGCTTGTTGGGACCCACATGATTGCATATCTGCTTAAGCTTCTGCCTCTGTTTCATCCATCTCAATACAGTCTTCATCTGTGTTTTGCTGGTCAAATCTTTTACACCAACTTCCTGCAACATGTTTATAACCATATGGTTGCATTACAGAAATACTTTAACGGGATCAAACTTTGTTGTATACTGAACGGACAACAACTAAAGTCACCTGAACGCGTTCCCATGTTTGAGCGACACTGAGAGGACCGTGTTCTTTTAGGATTTCAAAAATTGCCCGTGTGATGGTTTGATTCTGCCCGGGTTGAAATCTAGGCTCTAATGCTTTCATTGCTGGTTTCGGTTTTGTACCAAGATATTTTACTGCTGTGGTAAACATGATGCCTTATAGTTATAGGGATGAAATTCTACAATCCTGCAATGATCATTTATCAAGTGAAAGTGCTACTTTAAGTAACTATTTTACGTGTGTTTTAAAAGGGTAAATACGACATAATGACATATAGAACTATAGAAGGATAAGAAACAAAGAACCCTTTATTATAACGAACTCACAGTTATAGAGCAACAACCATTTGACTGATGCAAGCCAAATAAAGAATATAATCAGTCTAAAAAAGGCGACCCCCCGAAGTTTTCGCTCAGTAGTGTCTAGTATGTAGTTTTCGTATATAATTTTTTAGGTATATACGTTTTCGACCCCGGTCAGAAATCTCAAGCTTCGCCACTACATGTTGCTCAGTTTTTTTTTTTTTTTAAACCATAGTTGGTTTTTTGTTGCATGCTAACCATGGTTCTTACAGAAATACAATTCAGATGTACCATTGCGATCTCAAACACTCTCATGGTTAGGGACCAACCAAACCGAAGCAGCCAGCTGGTTTGGTCAGTTTGAGATCCAAACGGTTCAGTTTTCATGGTATCACGGTTCAGTCTGGTTTGGAACTTGGAACTGACCATTAAACCTTTATTATTTATATATAACTTTTTTTCGTTTTTGATATTTGTAATTGTATATATCTATTATAATCATGAACCATCTATCTTTATAATTCTACATTATTTTTTAATACAAAGTAATTAAAAAAAAAAAAAAACTCTTCAAAACGTTAAATCACCAAACCGGTAGAACCAGCCAGCCAATCCACCCAACTGAGCCGATTTAGTTGGTCGCTTACTGACCAAACCTAAGCATGACCACCCCTACTCCAATAAGCAGATAAGTAGTTTTAATAAGCAATTTCAAGCAAAGAATACACGATTTCCTGAGAATGCATATAGCAAAAAAGAAAGAAAATTCACTATAATAAAAAAATCAAGCTTTAATTTTACCCTCCATTTGTAAAAAAGAAATGGATTTAAAGCATTCATAAATAATATCATCCAAGTATTTCAATCAAGAAACACCCAATAAGAAGGAGAATACTCAATTCACAGTAAGGGTATAAACACAATCCCGAAAATCATTGAAATGAATCACTAACCCTAGAAAAAAGGAAACGTAAGCGAAGGCAAACAAGCAGTAAATCAAGATTAAAAGCGATAGATGACCTGCAGAAACCCTTAATTGAGCCGTTCTTTCCGTTTTTTGATTGCAAATACCAGTCAGTCTGCTCGGCTGCTTGTTTATTTGGGAGGACCCTTTGCGGTTGTGTGCCAAATTTTACTCTCACCATCTATATGTTTTAAATTGGGAATTAATAATCGCACATGGTAAAATTTATTCTCACATGATGTATACGTGCCGTATAAAGTTATACGGCTTGTATAGAATAAAGTGAACTCGCAAAGGCTGTGCCAGCCAATGAGCAGGGAAAACTTTTACAAGGAACATATTATTCAATATCTGAAGATTGTTGATAAATACAAGACGACGGAATTCGTGGATTTAGGTTGGCCATGAATTTGAAATGTTATTTAATGTTTCGACAATTTGTAATGACGATATGTTTGGTGCATAAATCAAAACCTTGGCGTTCTTGTACGGTTTGTCTTTCCATCTCTTTAACTTATGAGGTGGTGGTGTGATTATGAATTAATGATGATGTAAGTCTATGTAACAACTCAGCCGCCCTATTGGAATATGACAATTTGTAATGATGAAAAGTTTGAGTTAAGGTGAGCAGTTGATAAACATAAAGCAAAAGCAAAACAAGCTTGATCTTATTTCGTGTTCTGAACACATACAGACTGCGTTTTCGTCAATTCACACGGTTGGTAATCAATAGAAAGTAGTTCGTTAAGACTCAAACAAACGACCGGTTGATAAACATAAAGTAAAAGCAAAATAAACTTTATCTTATTTCATGTTCTGAACACATACTGACTGCGTTTTCGTCATTTCCACATACACTATTAAAAAAATGGTTAGTTGTATATTGGTCGTATAACATTATACGGGCCGTATACAAGACATAAACAGTGCTCGTATATTAATTATACGAGCGAATAAAAAATAATAAACGTTGTATATGACCCGTATAACATTATACGAGCCGTATACAATAAAAATGATTGTATAATATGTTATACGATAATACGACCACATATCCACCATACGACCTCAAATTTCACTAAAATTCTCTCGATTTTCTCTTGGATATCATTCTTCAGCGTTCGTGACGTTTTCTTCTTGTTCTTCTATTACGATACGTTTCTAAGCCGCGTTCGTAGAATAGACTTTCAGATTACGTAACTTGTTAGATTATGGTATCGTATAGCATATCTAATAGCGTAACGAAATTGATTGTTTGATTGAATTTGAAAAAAAAAACTGAATTAGAAAAAAAGACTGAAAATTCAAGTGTATACGGTCGTATACATTGTATATGATCGTATACAACTTGAACATTCAAAGGGTATACGATCGTATACAACTTGAATATTCAAGCTATATACGATCATATACATGAATACGATCGTATACATCTTGAATTTTCAGTTTTGTTTTTTCTTGAGTGTTTTTAGCGTATACGGGACGTATAATACGTGCATATACGAAACGTATACTTGCTGTGTACCGATCGTATACGGAACATATAATACGTGCGTATACGAAACGTATACAAGCTTTGTACTGATCGTATACACCTCGTATAATACGTGAACGTTAAACGTATAATCCTTACCGACCTGTGATTGTTATTGTTTACAAACGATATGGCTGAGTCATCAACGGTTGGAGCACGTCGAGTTCGAGGTCGGGGTCAAGGGCGAGGTCAGAAGGAGGAGGTATTAGATGATTTTACAGAGACGGCGCAGTTTGTTTGTGCAATCCCCCGAGGTATGGCTGCCCGCTGGTTTTTGGGTAGATTACGGGAGATGGAGTTGGATGCTCCCCGGACCATTGATATTGTTTTTTTGACCGAGATTGGGTCGATCGGTTGGGTCTGAAAGTTCATGCCAGCTACCTCCGCTTGGGCCCGTTTATTTGAGGCCGCCCGAGAGCGATGTCACACCCCCAAAATCCACCATGCGGAGTATCACCGCTTGGAGGCGTGACATGACCAGGATCGAGCCACCAATCATACTGAACAACGTAATTAAGTAAGTAAAACCAACCACAATACAATTGGTGACCATAAGACAGTAACCAACTTTAAGTTAACAGCGGAAGCATTAAAGATAAACCCAAAACATAAGTTCATAGTTCATAAGTTTAAAGTCCAAAACGTAGGTTTAATAAGTTCATAAGGATTAAATGTTTAGCACGGGATATAACACCCCGTATTCCACAACGACTTCCTCCTCGTGCAAGCTCCATAAGCATCTAACGACCTGTAAGGCATGTAACAACGAGTCAACAACAAAGTTGAGTGAGTTCACGGTTGGTTATTTAGTTTTAAGTTGTTTTCGAAAACATGGTTTGTCTTTCGTTGGCTTATTTGCCGTGGGGGTTACCCCATAGTTGAAAGAATGTTTAACCAGTTCCTTTTATTACCCAAACCATATCCATAATCAGTGGGGGCTTCTGTAACGCCCCAAAATCCGAATGTTTATATTTGTCATGTGTTCCTATATGACACGTCATGAAATAAATAACTAGGCTATTTAACCTAGTTAAATGTATGGTAAAAATTATTAAAAGATGGAAGTAGTGCACGTTATGTTAAGTGGCAAACATGAGGGGTTAAATGGAACAAGATAGAAGTTGAGTTATTAAAATGAAAGTTCAACACACACAAACACACACTTCGTGTGTGTTCACGAACGTTCAGGAGCTCCAAAGAGCTCTAACCCTAAACTCAACTAAATCACCAAATTGAAGGGTGAATCGAAGCTCAAATTCAAGAAGGAACACGGATTAATGATCACCTTCACGAGGGGATCATAAGGTATATCTTAAATCTAAGATTGGTGATCATGTGTGAAGTGGGTTATGTTCAAATCCGTGAGTTAATATGAAATTGATTATGTACAAGGGTTAGAATCATCGTATAGAACATGGGTTACGTATGGTTTGTGTTAATTTGATGATTAGGGGTGAAACCCGTTAGTTAGGGTGAAGATGATGACTAGAATCATCACCTATATCCAAGTCTTGTTGAAAGATTGATGTATTATGTGGGAATGATGAATTCTTGTTAGATGAATTAGGAGAAATATGATGATGATATGTTTGATGTTTATTTGGGAATGATACATGATGATTAGTAGTAGGATTTGATGGGTTATGTATGAGTTTAGAAGAAATTATGCATGAATTAGTTGTACGTTATGCTTAAGAGGTGGTACGCACACCAAGCGTATGATAAAATGTATCTAGTGTCGTCCGTAGAGTCGATTATGATGTTACGAGTATATGGTGATAAGTCGATAGTTAAATATGGTTAATAGTTGACTCTTGAAAGTCAACTAAGTATAAGAAACATGATTTGACTAGTTGTCGTAAAGGTAGGACTGTAGGAAGTAGTATGGTACATGTTATAGCAATACGTGTTAAATGTACTGACATGATGAATTACATGAGCTTAAACGGATATGGACATGATTATATGAGTTATGTTTGTTAGAAATGACTAATGAAAGTTTAGTGTGAAATATGCGATTTATATGATAGTTAACATATACAAATGAGTATGCTAATAAGGGCGTGATTTTGATGAAATGGAAGTAAAGGAATCACGTCGAGACGGGCTCAAGCACGAGGTGTTAACGGGTCAAGAAGAAACAAGGAAGTGGATGCGAGCATGGACGCATAAGGTAAGTGATTTCCGGAATCACTTCTTAGTTTATTTAAGCAAAGTTGTGTACTAGTTATTTATGCATGATAATTGAAGTCTAATAAGGTTTGATTATATATAAGTGAGGATTTTCGTTAAGTAGACCATACGGGTCAAAATAATGATTTATTGTAATACGGAATGGTTGCATAAGTAATGACGACGGTATGATAACCGGGTAATGGATAAAATTGTACGTAATCATGCTAACCGAGTAACGGTGATGCGGGTTAATGGGCAAGAGGTTCGGTAGGAAATTACGAGTAAATGAATAAACAATTTCATAGATGGAAATTGTACTATCTAATGTTCAATTACGTAATAATGAATGAGTTTAACGCATACCGGGTATCGGGTGCGTAAACCACAAGTACGAAACTCCGGATAACGTAAAAGTATTATGGTTATAAGGTTCGTGTAAGTTTTGGGCTAAAAGGAATGAGATGTTTGATGAAAACATGAACGGGTCGAATAAGTGAAAGCGGGTATATAAAACCGAGAGCTTTAAGTGAATATTTTCCTTAAACCGGATGTTGTATTTCAAGTTCATATGATAGAATGTGAATTTACAAGCATGTAGGAAGAAACGGGAGGTTAAACGGGTAAACGGTTCAAAAGTTATGCGCGTTTTAGTGCGTACGGACGACGAAACGTAACTGCAGAAAAATGCAAAATCTAGAGGGCGTCGCCGACGGGTATGGGGGCGTCGCCGACGGGCTCTGGAAAGTCAGTTTTTGGCTGACGGGTTATTTGATTGTCTACGGAATTTTTGGGCTACGGGCATTTGCAAGGGCCGTCGCCGACGGCCTCCCCATGTTCAAATACCTGAAATTTGCTATCTAAGTTGATTTGGGTATAGTAGGCTTCGGTTTGTTATCCGTGGACCACGACGGGCCTCCCAAACATGATTTTGATTATTCCTTTGACGTTTATGGGCTATAAATCTAAGTCTAAGTACCATGTAATTAATGTATGGATATATAAGAGATATGTAAGATCTTGAACGTGTATGTATGAGTGTATGTACATATGTAGATGTGTATTTAAGTATATATAAAGGCACGTATGAGTGTATGCAAGTAAGTAGAGACGTAGTAATGTATGTACGTATGTAGATATGCATTTATGTATATGTGAAGATACGTATGTGTATATGTACGTATGTAGAGACGTAGTAATGTATGTGCGTATGTAGATGTGTGTTTGGTATATATGAAGGTACATATGAGTGTATGCATGTTTGTAGAGATATAGGAAGGCATGTACGTATGCAGATGTGTATGTATGCATGTAAGAATGTACGCGTGATTTAGATACGTTGAGTAATACGTTATTAATAGTGTGCCTTGAGAATGAAAGGTAATGCAGGTACATTATTGAAGCCTCACCAGGACATGGATACGCAGATGAAATGCTTAAAGTTAGAAAGATAACGAAATGGGAAGTGTACGAGATTGAATATTGTTTATGTATTGTATACTAATGTTATGAATGTATGTGGTAAGTGCAGGTTGAACGAATCGCAGGCGGTTATCATGAGGAATAGAGATTGAAGATCGGGTCACAAAGTAGATTGTACGGGGATAATTGAGTATGTACTTTAGTAAACATGACTTATACCTTATTTTTGTAAAAGATTCATATTAAAACGAACTTTCAAGTAAGTCAAGATGTTTGTAATGAAAGAAATTTTATAGCACATATTTCCGCTGCGTCTTTTCAGTTAAAGCGTGTTAGGGTCTTACAAGTTGGTATCAGAGCCCTGGTTTGAGGGAAATCAAGTACGATAATGTAAGTACTTGAACTCATACCTATGTGCTCTTATGATAAGAAACCCGTACAATCTAAGACTCGGTCAAGATCCAAAGGTAGAAGTAAATGTAATTATGCATAAAAGGTATGTATATACAAAGGAAACTAACAGCTTGTTATGTGTAAGGTAAGCATGATTTTTTTGAAGAGGATGATCTGTGAATGCAGTCTAGGATGAATCCTAAGGCAGGCAAAGAGGTAATAAGACAAATTTGAATCCAGGTACATAAATTCAATATGTGGGTATATGTAATGGTAAAACTCATTAAGGGAAGGAAAATTCTAAATGAAGGACAATGATAGTATAGTAATGAAGTACTGAAAGTGATACACGCGCCGAAACCTAAGTCTTCGGACATAAGGTGACAATTATCACAAAGGCACGAAACTAGTATGTGGATTGGGTACCTGGCCAGTGCACGAGAAACATATGACGTTCGTGAGATTGTGATAATTGTCACAGGTATGTTCGGTAGAGTTGGGTAGCAGGCGGGCGTGCGGGTGAAATGGGAAGTAAGACTCTCGGGAAATCGAAAGCACTATGTAAGAATGAAAAGTATGCCTGATAAGAATGAAGAATGTTGAATCCGTAATTAAGTACGGATCAACAAAATATGAATAAAGTGTTTAAATCCGGAAGACGGATTCAAGGAATGAAAGATATGAATGGAATGTTTGAATCCGCGAGACGGATTCAAGGAATGAAAGGCATGAATGGAATGTTTGAATCCGCAAGACGGATTCAAGGAATGAAATGCAGGAATGATATGTTTGAATCTGCAAGACGGATTCAAACCATAGAAGGAAGAAAAGGTATGAATGGTAGGTTAGAAACCGCTAGACGGATTCAAAATATAGAAGTAATAAAAAGGTATGGATGTTACGTTTGAATCCGCGGAACGGATTTAAAACATATAAAGAATAAAATTTACCCACATCAAAATTGTGTCAATAGTTGACCGTAGTTATGTCAAACGAGTCCTATGAGTAAATGTAAAGTAAATGAACAAAAGAATGATCGTAATGGGCACACAAACCTAAGTTTTAAAATGAAAGAAAGAAGTTTTGTATAAGTTACGTGTTAGATGTGTTAGTGATCGACTCTTGGAAGTCAGAATGATGACGGGCTATGACCCGGACAATAACTTGAGTACGGGCGGGAAGGGTAAGTTTGGTAAGAAATACTGAAACGATGTAATAAGGTCTTTGCAAGTAAGCATAAATGGAAGGAAGTGCGAGCGTGTACTTCAGTTGGTGAAATGATTAATAGAATGAAAGGATTACATGTAAGAAATAAAATGTGTGATATGTTATAGCATGTACGTAGGAAATTGTAGAAGAGTTATAGGTGGGTAATCACCTAGTATGATGAATGTTTGAATGAAAATGTGCTAACCGCCGATGTTGTTGATGATAATGTTAGAACTATTGATGTGATGAAACCAATCGCATTGGTGAAAGTATGTGCACGAGCGGAAGCTCATTACACGGATGAAGCCTGTTACGGCTAGTACTCGAGGAGAAGATGATCGATCTGGGTTGCGGGTCGTTGGTTTGGGAAATGAAAAAGAGGTTAGTAAGATGTTTAACTCATGTTGGATAGATATGAACTAGTATGACACATTTAAATATGTAAATTAAGTAATGCATGAAGTGAAAGCAATAGTAATGTGAAATGAACGAAATGATTTAAAGGTAACGTAAAGGTATGCAAGGTACAAGTAACTATAGAAAACGTAGAATAAGGTTAACGTTCGAGTTAAGCACGTAGGTGTGACTATGAAATAGTAGTTTTGTTGTGTTAAGAAAACAAAAGTTAAATGTTATACAGAGCATGTAGAGAATGTAATTTTAAAGAGATGAGATGGAGATATTAGATCCGTTAAGAACGGATCATATTACAGGTTGAAGGAGTATGTGTATTGACCCGTTACTGACAGGTCAAGGAAATGAAAATGAAAATGAAAATGAAAACGATATGTGAAAGTATGATAAAGAAAGTATGGAGTTGTTAGGAAAAAAAAAGTCAATTGTTTGAATAATTTATGAATCGAGAATATATAGTTACCTATTACTATGATGTACTAGTTAGAGTTAAGCATATATGAGTATGTACAAATTACGAAGTAAGATCGTATAGTCGATGAAAACATTAGGAATGTTGAAATAAACATAAAGGAATGTTAGTAATGGGAAGTTGGAATTGCTTCAAGCAAACAAAATGATGAATGAACGGCTAGCTACGAAGTGCGTTAAAAGCAAGTGCTATTTAGTGACAGTGACACTAATAAGAACTCTGGGATGGGTTCTTGAAAATAAAGGATCGTCATTGAGATGGGCTAGCGGTCGTGTTGATGGGACGTAAAGAAGAGTTAATTAGTGTTAAATGAAAGTGAGAACCCCGAAACCTTATTTAAGGTGGGTAGACTTGTAACGCCCCAAAATCCGAATGTTTATATTTGTCGTGTGTTCCTATATGACACGTCATGAAATAAATAACTAGGCTATTTAACCTAGTTAAATGTATGGTAAAAATTATTAAAAGATGGAAGTAGTGCACGTTATGTTAAGTGGCAAACATGAGGGGTTAAATGGAACAAGATAGAAGTTGAGTTATTAAAATGAAAGTTCAACACACACTTCGTGTGTGTTCATGAACGTTCAGGAGCTCCAAAGAGCTCTAACCCTAAACTCAGCTAAATCACCAAATTGAAGGGTGAATCGAAGCTCAAATTCAAGAAGGAACACGGATTAATGATCACCTTCACGAGGGAATCATAAGGTATGTCTTAAATCTAAGATTGGTGATCATGTGTGAAGTGGGTTATGTTCAAATCCGTGAGTTAATATGAAATTGATCATGTACAAGGGTTAGAATCATCGTATAGAACATGGGTTACGTATGGTTTGTGTTAATTTGATGATTAGGGGTGAAACCCGTTAGTTAGGGTGAAGATGATGACTAGAATCATCACCTATATCCAAGTCTTGTTGAAAGATTGATGTATTATGTGGGAATGATGAATTCTTGTTAGATGAATTAGGAGAAATATGATGATGATATGTTTGATGTTTATTTGGGAATGATACATGATGATTAGTAGTAGGATTTGATGGGTTATGTATGAGTTTAGAAGAAATTATGCATGAATTAGTTGTACGTTATGCTTAAGAGGTGGTACGCACACCAAGCGTATGATAAAATGTATCTAGGGTCGTCCGTAGAGTCGATTATGATGTTTCGAGTATACGGTGATAAGTCGATAGTTAAATATGGTTAATAGTTGACTCTTGAAAGTCAACTAAGTATAAGAAACATGATTTGACTAGTTGTCGTAAAGGTAGGACTGTAGGAAGTAGTATGGTACATGTTATAGCAATACGTGTTAAATGTACTGACATGATGAATTACATGAGCTTAAACGGATATGGACATGATTATATGAGTTATGTTTGTTAGAAATGACTAATGAAAGTTTAGTATGAAATATGCGATTTATATGATAGTTAACATGTAAAAATGAGTATGCTAATAAGGGCGTGATTTTGATGAAATGGAAGTAAAGGAATCACGTCGAGACGGGCTCAAACACGAGGTGTTAACGGGTCAAGAAGAAACAAGGAAGCAGATACGAGCATGGACGCATAAGGTAAGTGATTTCCGGAATCACTTCTTAGTTTATTTAAGCAAAGTTGTGTACTAGTTATTTATGCATGATAATTGAAGTCTAATAAGGTTTGATTATATATATGTGAGGATTTTCGTTAAGTAGACCATACGGGTCAAAATAATGATTTATTGTAATACGGAATGGTTGCTGTAACACCTCAAAAATTTACGTCCAATAATGTATTGACACGTGTCATAAGCTTTGAACGTGTGAAAGAATACTTTAAAGGGACTAAAGTTGACAAGCAAGGAAACTATGTGAATATAAGGGTTCAAAATGTCAACAATGGATAAATATACTTTACGGTAACCCTACATGATGTTTATACCCTTAAACGGATGAATCATGGATCATACGAAGCTAATTGTGAAAGAAAGTGAGGAATTATAAACTACAGGGGTTAAATGTGTCAACATGTTTAAAGTATACCTCTGAGTGACCTTTTAGCAAACCCGAAGCCTTGTAACAATTAATTATGCTCACTAGAATGCGTGATAAAAATTTCACCAAGTTTCGTTATCGTATGAGAAAGTTATGACAAAATTCGTGTACGAGGGGTTAGAAGCGTCAACATGGAAATTTAGGATTTTTCGGGTAAACACAAAGTGGCCAAGGACTTCACAAAGTGGGTATAAGTCTTAAAGCCCCTAAATGTCAATTTAAAAGCCTCATAATGCAAGAAATAGTGTGAAAGCGATGTTTGGAAGGACCAGGGACCAAAAGTGCAAAAATGAGAAACCTGATGTCTAGCTTACGGACCTCAACATTCAGAACGTTGAGGTGCGCAAGCATGCTTACGAACCTCAACATCCAGAACGTTGAGGTGCGCAAGCGTTGCCCAGCGACAGAAAAACAGGCAGCTGACTGTTTTCACCTTGTAACCGACTTAAAACACAAGTTTTTGATTCTATGGGCTGCCTAAGATGGTTTTTAGCTTTAGGGGACACTTGTTTACATCAGGGGATCATCCTAGGCATGCATGGCACCATCTTTAACAATCAAAACCCATTATATAAGACCCACATGGTTTGCAACTTTCTTGCATTCCTTCCTTTCAACAACTGATCAAGTTCTGGAGCTCAAGTACAATTCCAACTCATCCCTAATCGTTCATTAGACACTTGTAAGTATGCTTAACCTTCTTTAATTGAGTTTTGATTAGTTTATAGCTTAAAAGTCTAACCGTCGTAAATAACGGTTGACTTATTGATTAATCGATAATGGTCCAGCGATTAGTCAAACTTAAGGTAGTTATAAGTTGGTAATTAGGTGGGCATTAAACCCTTAAAAGGGGCACCCACTGATTCCCATCCTAACTAGGTCAATTGTCGAGTCAAAGATGATTAGAAAAAGTCAACAGAAATGTAATCTTCGATTTAACGCATGATTATCAATATAAAAGGCGTGTAACCTATTTTATCATTCATATAACCTGATAATAAGTATAAGAACTTGTCTAAGCTTGTTTGATTCGACAACTTTCTGTTTAAAGATCGATTCGGAACCGAAAGGCGCATAGTTTGACTTTCTGCTTTGACTTCAGTTCTGAACCGGTTTTGATAGGTTTAGACATGCCTTAAAGTTCCATTAGGACCTAGTTACATGATGGTATAACCCTCTGCATTTATACCACTTAAATCCTTAATTGTCCGACGTTTCCGTTAAGTGCTTAAATATTGACCATAATGTACTTATGTCCATAAAACGAGAATTTTGGAAATATGAAAGTACAATAATCTTTGTTACTGATTATTAAACATGTCCCTAAATTTTCACATCAGTTGGAGGTCTAGATTAGGAGTTATGCTTAATGACGTATTTAGAACGCTTCTTAGTAATTAAACGGCGTCATTAGCGTAAAGCCTATCTAAACCCAATTTTTGACACCAAACCTTTTAACCACTGATGTAATATAATATTTTGGGATTTTTGAATATTTTTAATTATTTTTAAACTGATCATAAGCTAGGATTACCGCCTTGATTCGGTAAATACCGAATATACCCTTTTAGGCCATAAAACGAGTTTTACAAGTCCTTTTGATACCAATCCAATTGCTAATGATTATAAATAATAAATGAAGTGTTTTGAACCTATTTAACTGATCAGAAAACTCAGAATCCTATTTTAACCCGTGCATCGCTTAAAACGGCTTTATACGCGTATTAAACGCATAGTCTGAGTTTAAAACCATTTTGTCACATAAGACTTATTACCAACTGAGGTAACCTGTTAAAATAAATTATTTTACTGATTTATTCAGACCCGGATCACAGAAGCTTAATTAATCCCTTTCATAATCTTTAAAATGACCAAAATACCCCTACGGGGCTTAATAAGAGGTTAAACTCGTTTTGGGCATAATGGAAGGTATCATACTGATATCACAACATATTTAAGGCATGTTAACTTAGGAAACCTGTTTAGGACTATTATGGTTACCCGTTACGCTTCATGCGCGTTCGGTTCAGTTTATGTAACTAGTTTACATAAATTAGCCGAAACGGGTCGAACCTTATCAGTTTTATCTCAAATTCCAGAATGTGTATAATATACCCATATTAAGCAAGTCTTCAAACTTATCGGGTCTAAATCACATTCTATTCCGGTCTTCACTTAATCATGCGTTTGAACCGTATCTTCCTCTTGAAAACTAATCGGTCTAAGTCAAGGCTTAATTAAAGACCCGTTAGGATTCTAATAGGTTATTAAAAACCTTCGTTCCAGATTTAGGAGCCCAGTAAAAGCTATCTGTACTTGCTGATTTGATACGGCTGGGATTGAATTTATATTTAGCTCAGGTAAATACTTTTAACTTATTTTCCCTATACGGGCTTGGGGTACGGTATATAAAATACCGCTTGGTCGGGCATTGAATCTTTAATTGTATGATGGTTAAAGTATTGAGATGTCTCGTTTAAATTGTTTTGTTTGCTTAAAGCCTTTGGGGGGTTAATGACCGTGTCCCGGATATCCCTGGCATCATTTTACGAAATGGCCACGACCTAAGCACGGGGCGTAGGCGTATGCCTGTCGGTGTTTCATATAATTAATGTGGTGTGTCCATTGATCTTTAACCCGGCTCGATCCGGGCTACTGAAAGCATAAGAAACATGTAAATCCTTTACAAGTATTATATTCAAATAATTATCCCAAGTTATAAAATATTATTTGTGCCATGTGCACTCAAATCAATCATTTTAAACCCTTTTCAAAATGAGTCGGTTGATTGTATTTACCAGTGTAAACTGACGTATTTTCCCAAAAAGGATAAGTGCAGGTACTAATCGGAATGGGCTGGCTACTCCTAGCATCAATAAAGAGTCTCGCGAGCTTAGATGCCTAAAGTCTGTTGAACAGTGTTATATTTTTATTTTCGATCCGACTGTGGATCCTTTACTTTCGTTGTAATACTTTGATGTTACACTATTTCGGATTGTAATATATTTATCTTTTGCTTCCGCTGTGCATTTATATATTGTGTTGTTTGACTATTATGTTACCAACCACGTCACGATACTCCCCTACCGGGCTCACCGGTAATACGTGGAAATTTGGGGTGTGACAGGTTGGTATCAGAGCCAACATTGAGTGAATTAAACACTAGCCTTTTTGTGTTTAATCTCGATGACACATTAGCACATTCCTTGACTTTCTGAGTCTAGACTTAACATAGGAATACTCTCAATCCTAATCTGGAAATTTTTGCTTCCAAATTTTTATATATACGTCGCCAAGCGAAGAAGCTGTAATAGAAATTCTCCACATCCGGAGCCTTGAAATGCTGAGCTTCGTACCGCGGCTAGAATGAAACGAGCATACATGGAGAAAGCATTCGGAAATAAAATAAAGAAGAAGCTCCTTTTGCTGAAGATCGTTTCCTTAATAGTCCTTCTAAGGACATATTTATTTTTCAGTCTCTGCAAGGACAACATTATTCCTTTCAAGTCCCGCTTAGGGCAACTCTGTACTTTTATTTTCATATAGTGGATTCATTAAATTTAAGTTTTCATTCTAAACATGAAATATGAAATAAATGAAAAATAACATTACGTTTACAAGATCTACCATTATAATAAAATGGCAAAATCTAAAAAAGGACAAGACCTAGCCACGTGTCATTTTAAGACAGGGCCAAGACGGTAGTTCCTCAGCTAGGTTCAGATCCTTATTAACATCTCGATTTAAAATTTGTTCTGCGTTAATTATTAAAAAGGAATCTTAAAGGTAAACCTAGCCTATATGACGAGGCCAAGATGGTAGGACCTATTCAAGAGATTCACATCCTTGTTAACACCTAAGAACGTGTTAGCACTCTTAACACATGTGATTCGAGAAAATCACAACAGTCATTCTTATATTGGATTCTTCCAATTTTCTTATCTAGTCTATTGATTTAGAAATCATGGCTTATATCATCCTATAAGATGATCACATTATAAACATCCCTTAGAAGGGAAATGCCTACGGGCTATAGTTAATGTCCATAGAGACTAAAGACAGTGGTAGCCTACAACTCCCTGTCAAGAAAAAGTAATGAACTTTGATTCCCACCTTAATGCCTCGATTCTCTGAAATCATGGCTTATAAATTAAACTTGTCCACGTGACTAGGCCTTTTGTGCTATTACTAACTTATAAATTCGCCTCGATTCTCTGAAATCATGGCTTATAAATTAAACTTGTCCTTGTGACCTGATGTTTTGTGCTATAGTTATATTTTTATTAAATCCAGGATAATATTAATAAAAATCCTGAATAAAAATAAATATCATTCCTTTCCTGCCAGTATAATTATTAAAAGAGAATCTTAAAAGGTTTGACCTAGCTTGAATGTCATTGAAGACCTAGCTAAGATGGTAAAATCTGTTTAAAAAGAGATTCAGATCCTTGTTAACATCTGAAAATGTGTTAACACTCCCAACAACCGTGATGCGATAAAATCACACTTGTCATCTTTATATTAGGAATTTTCCAAATCCCTTATTTAGCGTAAATGATCAATAGGAATCTTGGCTGGTAAACGTCGAAAATGATGTACGCATCAAAACATCCATTTGGGATGTATACCTACGGGAAAAGGTGTATACATGAAAAGATAATTTTTATTTCATAAATTCTTGTCAAGACAATGAACTATGAAATTTTCCGATCCAAAGGAATCATCGATTATGTTTTAGATTTTCCCTAGTGACAAGGCCCTGTGCCATCAAGAGTCCTTGGGAACAAGCTCTTGTGCTATATAAAATGTCAGTGCGACATTGACAGTCGTGATTTATGTCCCCTGTCTAATAAATATGAAGGATTATATTCTGTTTACATGCCAAGGATGGTTTGTTTAAAAACCTAGGCAGAACATAATCAAATAACTTAAATACTATCTTTTGGCCTATATGGTTTATTTACACCATAGCTATTTAATCAACAAATTCAACAATTCACCCTATAATTAAATCAATTATTACTAATTGGTTTGTAGCCTTCAAAGCTTCATCATGGTTGACTCCTCTGAAGCTCACAATCATCCAGTTAATCAGAATAATGATGCAAGACTGAATTTAACAAGCGTCGAGTTACAGACTATGTTAGATACAGCTGTAAACAAGGCCGTGAACCGAGCGTTAAGGGATCATAAGCGAAAGTATGATAATACCCCGAATAAAGGTTACAAAAAGGGTAGGACCAGTTCGAGCTATAACCAGTCCAAGCCAAAGAAGGCAAAACCCGAATGTGGAACCTGCGGGGAGAAGCACTTTGGAAAATGTTTCTATGATCAGACCAGGGGATGTGTCATTTGTAAGGAGATGGATCACAAAACCCATGAATGCAAGGACCTGAAGAACAACCAGCGGTCAGGTGAAAAGAGCAAATGAAAAACCTGTAGGAAATACCACCTCGGGAAATGCAGATTTGAATCTCAGCCTTCACCTTGTGGAATCTGCAAGTCCAAGGGGCATAAGACCTTGGACTGCAAGAAGATGGAGGACGCAACCTGCCATGGTTGCAATGAAATAGGGCACATCAAAACTAATTGCCCTAATAAAACCAAGAAGTCTGGCGAGGCTAAGAAGACCAAAACCGGAAACTCTCAAATGGATACTCAAGAGGCTATTCAGGATGACAAGGTCACAACAGGTACTTTCTATATCAATAACGCTCATGCTAGAGTATTATTTGATTCAGGTTCAGATAAGTCTTCCGTAGAAAATAGATTTTTGTAAATCATTAAATCTTCCTGTTAAAACTCTAAGCGTTAAGTATAAAGTAAAATTGACCGATAGTACCTCAGACACTGCTTCAACAATATTAGATGGATGTTTTATATCCATTAGGAATCATTCTTTTCTGCTGTCCTTGTTTCCATTTATATAATAAGGGACTCGATATCGTGATAGGAATGGATTGGTCATCAGGTAACCAAGCCCATATTGTGGATGATAAGAAGCAAGTAGTTATCAAGACTCCCTATGGTGAGCCTTTGACCGTTCCAGGAGATACTGAATATGGAGTGCCTAAGCACTTGCTGAATTTGGTATTTAATACCAAAGCTTCGAGTATGGAAACCTCATAAGGGACAAACAATAGTCGCGATGCAAGAAATGTGACAAATGTTAAAAGTGCGTCCAATGAGAACCCCAATGTTAATGTAGTTAGCCTCCAAAACTGTAATTAACGTAGCTATTAGAAAGACTATAATAAAAATTTCTGAAAAGGTTCAAGAAGCCAAATGTTGCTCGCTTTAAAACACATGTCACTGTCCATGAGAAGAGCCATAGTCATACTTCAAATGCGAAAAATAACCCAAACCAAATCATATGTGGCAAGAAGCCCCTTTCCTTTTAGAATGTACTTAAAAGTACTTCGTCTCTTAGAAGTCAAGAGACTTTAAAAAAAAAGGACCATCGATTTCAGAAAATTGATGGATGAAGTAAAAACCATTAGGTATATCAGCGATTATGCTGGAAGGGACATGGTAAGGTATATATCACAGTCATTCGATCGCAATACCCTAAATTAGTGAGGATATTAATGAAATCCTCAAGAAAGATCATCTTATACATAGTGGGATTGTCCAAGTTTTAAGGACCTTATTAGAAAAACCTAATATCCGTTTCGCGAAAAGGGAAAAGACGGAATAAGAATCTTCTGACTCTCACCATAAAAGTTCTAGACTTTTGACAGTATAACGCAAATTTTTGGCTGAGACAGCGCTATATTCCATTTACCCAAGACCTAAGCTTAATGCAATAATTGTTGTGGGTTAGCATCGGAAATAAGAGGGCACATTAAGGTTTCAAGGCCTGCTTATTATAAATCCATTATGGATCAATCTCAGCTACTCACGTTCTATAGATTAAGAAATAATCAGTCAAAGCTGAGACTGCCCTAAGGTTATCCAAGATTTTACAGCTAAGTTTAGAAGGATTAAGAATGGAGGCGTTTAACCCTCCTGTTGAATGATTAGAGGCAGCTCACATTAGGAATGTCACCAGATAAATCTTTATTTGTGATTTTATTGCTAGAAATTACATGTGGTTTATGGTGCTGTTAAGTCTCTCATAAGACCATAAACTTAGCAAACTTTTAGAAATTTTTCCCTGTAAGAACCCCAGATGTTAAGTGTAAGGTAGAACCTTCAGGCAAATCATAAGAACCATTTCTTTTGTTCTTATCAGAAACCTTCAGTCGTAGAATTTTAGAAGTATCATTTCTCTAAAAGGAAGTGCGACTGTGTACATAGTAGATATCTCTTTAATCTCTATCGATTGTGAATACCAGATGGTATGATAAAAGCACCTTGTGAGGATTTGTGTATCTTAATATGTCCCATAGATTGCTTCCATGCCTGATCAGTATGGAGGTTTAATGCATGGAACCACAAAGATACCCCGATGATCATATGGTACTAAAGTCAACTAATGGTATTCAAAGATGATATCCGGGATGGAATTGTCCAAGTAAATGTTTCCGGTTAAGGAAATTCATGGAATTGTAACATACAGGTGTCACTTATTTGACACAAGTATGATGGATGAATTGGAGTCTGAGATTTGGAAAATCTCTGTAATCTCCTTCTACCTAAGTATCTTCTCATGAGTTTTCCCTGCTTACCTCCTGAGAGGCAGGTAGAGTTAAGATTAACATCCCGCTGTGGGCTGGAGTATTGTGAAAACTCCATGTTGATTATGGAATAATCAAAACCCTGATTAAGTAGGCTTTAAGACATAGGCTCATATAGCCTGACTCAATATTCTGAGGGTTTTATGTTATTGATTAAGAAAGACGGTTCATTTTGATTATGCATTGATTACCGCAACCCTACTTAGGCAACAATTAAGGATCGCCATCAGCTGCCCAGGATCGTCGAATTGTTCGACTAGCGACAAGGATTAGCTATTCCTTAATATTAGTTTTGAGCAGTGGTTGGAATAACCATCTCACCTTAAAATAAGCTTTTCTATAATAGTTGGTATATAAGTATCAAGGTGGCTCCTTTGGAGACCTTGTATAGATGAAATATCAAAACATCCGTTGGATGGACGAGACTTCGGGAAGTCCACTTATCAGGATCTGAAAGTTGCATTGGAAACAACGAATAAGATTCATACAAATCCCTAATCATCTGTAAGATGCCAGTACTCGGCAGAAAAATCAAGGATTAATGGAAAGTAGCAATCTTCTAAATTCTTGTTAAGAAATAAGGTTCAACGAAAGATATCACCCAGGAAGGGTGTGCCAAATTTGTTAAATTATCAGGCTAGTTAAGCTCTGAAAATATAGAATCATTCAAAGGAAATCGAATGTATCAAGATCAAGTAGCTTATAAGCTAAAACCTATTTAAGGAGCTTGGCGGAGCTCGCAATACATTGCACACTAGTGACTGAAGGAGGTGTTTCGCCAATAAGTCAAGAAGCACTATCACATAATGATATGCAGATTATGATATGATGAGCAACCTATGTCAATTAAGGATCGACAGGATTAGAAGCTCCAAAAGGGTACATATACCCATTATAAAGGTTAACTTGGGAGCTTGGAAAAAGCTCCAGATATACTATATAGAGATTAAGCCCAATATAAGACAGAAGGTATTTCCCTTACTTTAGCAAATCTCGAGGTCGAGATTTCTTTTAAGGGGGTGAGGATGTAACACCTCGAAAATTTACGTCCAATAATGTATTGACACGTGTCATAAGCTTTGAACGTGTGAAAGAATACTTTAGAGGGACTAAAGTTGACAAGCAAGGAAACTATGTGAATATAAGGGTTCAAAATGTCAACAATGGATAAATATACTTTACGGTAACCCTACATGATGTTTATACCCTTAAACGGATGAATCATGGATCATACGAAGCTAATTGTGAAAGAAAGTGAGGAATTATAAACTACAGGGGTTAAATGTGTCAACATGTTTAAAGTATACCTCTGAGTGACCTTTTAGCAAACCCGAAGCCTTGTAACGATTAATTATGCTCACTAGAATGCGTGATAAAAATTTCACCAAGTTTCGTTATCGTATGAGAAAGTTATGACAAAATTCGTGTACGAGGGGTTAGAAGCGTCAACATGGAAATTTAGGATTTTTCGGGTAAACACAAAGTGGCCAAGGACTTCACAAAGTGGGTATAAGTCTTAAAGCCCCTAAATGTCAATTTAAAAGCCTCATAATGCAAGAAATAGTGTGAAAGCGATGTTTGGAAGGACCAGGGACCAAAAGTGCAAAAATGAGAAACCTGATGTCTAGCTTACAGACCTCAACATTCAGAACGTTGAGGTGCGCAAGTATGCTTACGGACCTCAACATCCAGAACGTTGAGGTGCGCAAGCGTTGCCCAGTGACAGAAAAACAGGCAGTTGCCTGTTTTCACCTTGTAACCGACTTAAAACACAAGTTTTTGATTCTATGGGCTGCCTAAGATGGTTTTTAGCTTTAGGGGACACTTGTTTACATCAGGGGATCATCCTAGGCATGCATGGCACCATCTTGAACAATCAAAACCCATTATATAAGATCCACATGGTTTGCAACTTTCTTGCATTCCTTCCTTTCAACAACTGATCAAGTTCTGGGGCTCAAGTACAATTCCAACTCATCCCTAATCGTTCATTAGACACTTGTAAGTATGCTTAACCTTCTTTAATTGAGTTTTGATTAGTTTATAGCTTAAAAGTCTAACCGTCGTAAATAACGGTTGACTTATTGATTAATCGATAATGGTCCAGCGATTAGTCAAACTTAAGGTAGTTATAAGTTGGTAATTAGGTGGGCATTAAACCCTTAAAAGGGGCACCCACTGATTCCCATCCTAACTAGGTCAATTGTCGAGTCAAAGATGATTAGAAAAAGTCAACAGAAATGTAATCTTCGATTTAACGCATGATTGTCAATATAAAAGGCGTGTAACCCATTTTATCATTCATATAACCTGATAATAAGTATAAGAACTTGTCTAAGCTTGTTTGATTCGACAACTTTCTGTTTAAAGATCGATTCGGAACCGAAAGGCGCATAGTTTGACTTTCTGCTTTGACTTCAGTTCTGAACCGGTTTTGATAGGTTTAGACATGCCTTAAAGTTCCATTAGGACCTAGTTACATGATGGTATAACCCTCTGCGTTTATACCACTTAAATCCTTAATTGTCCGACGTTTCCGTTAAGTGCTTAAATATTGACCATAATGCCCTTATGTCCATAAAACTAGAATTTTGGAAATATGAAAGTACAATAATCTTTGTTACTGATTATTAAACATGTCCCTAAATTTCACATCAGTTGGAGGTCTAGATTAGGAGTTATGCTTAATGACGTATTTAGAACGCTTCTTAGTAATTAAACGGCGTCATTAGCGTAAAGCCTATCTAAACCCAATTTTAGACACCAAACCTTTTAACCACTGATGTAATATAATATTTTGGGATTTTTAAATATTTTTAATTATTTTTAAACTGATCATAAGCTAGGATTACCGCCTTGATTCGGTAAATACCGAATATACCATTTTAGGCCATAAAACGAGTTTTACAAGTCCTTTTTTATACCAATCCAATTGCTACTGATTATAAATAATAAATGAAGTGTTTTGAACCTGTTTAACTGATCAGAAAACTCAGAATCCTATTTTAACCCGTACATCGCTTAAAACGGCTTTATACGCGTATTAAACGCATAGTTTGAGTTTAAAACCATTTTGTCACATAAGACTTATTACCAACTGAGGTAACCTGTTAAAATAAATTATTTTACTGATTTATTCATACCCGGATCACAGAAGCTTAATTAATCCCTTTCATAATCTTTAAAATGACCAAAATACCCCTACGGGGCTTAATAAGAGGTTAAACTCGTTTTGGGCATAATGGAAGGTATCCTACTGATATCACAACATATTTAAGGCATGTTAACTTAGGAAACCTGTTTAGGACTATTATGGTTACCCGTTACGCTTCATGCGCGTTCGGTTCGGTTTATGTAACTAGTTTACATAAATTAGCCGAAACGGGTCGAACCTTATCAGTTTTATCTCAAATTCCAGAATGTGTATAATATACCCATATTAAGCAAGTCTTCAAACTTGTCGGGTCTAAATCACATTCTATTCCGGTCTTCGCTTAATCATGCGTTTGAACCGTATCTTCCTCTTGAAAACTAATCGGTCTAAGTCAAGGCTTAATTAAAGACCCGTTAGGATTCTAATAGGTTATTAAAAACCTTCGTTCCAGATTTAGGAGCCCAGTAAAAGCTATCTGTACTTGCTGATTTGATACGGCTGGGATTGAATTTATATTCAGCTCAGGTAAATACTTTTAACTTATTTTCCCTATACGGGCTTGGGGTACGGTATATAAAATACCGCTTGGTCGGGCATTGAATCTTTAATTGTATGATGGTTAAAGTATTGAGATGTCTCGTTTAAATTGTTTTGTTTGCTTAAAGCCTTTGGGGGGTTAATGACCGTGTCCCGGATATCCCTGGCATCATTTTACGAAATGGCCACGACTAAAAGGAATGAGATGTTTGATGAAAACATGAACGGGTCGAATAAGTGAAAGCGGGTATATAAAACCAAGAGCTTTAAGTGAATATTTTCCTTAAACCGGATGTTGGATTTCAAGTTCATATGATAGAATGTGAATTTACAAGCATGTAGGAAGAAACGGGAGGTTAAACGGGTAAACGGTTCAAAAGCTATGCGCGTTTTAGTGTGTACGGACGACGAAACGTAACTGCAGAAAAATGCAAAATCTAGAGGGCGTCGCCGACGGGTATGGGGGTGTCGCCGACGGGCTCTGGAAAGTCAGTTTTTGGCTGACGGGTTATTTGACTGTCTACGGAAGTTTTGGGCTACGGGCATTTGCAAGGGCCGTCGCCGACGGCCTCCCCATGTTCAAATACCTGAAATTTGCTATCTAAGTTGATTTGGGTATAGTAGGCTTCGGTTTGTTATCCGTGGACCACGACGGGTCTCCCCATGTTTAAATACCTGAAATTTGCTATCTAAATTAGTCCACGGAATAATTTATTTAAAATTCATCGTAAGTCCGATTTACGAAATTCCAGTGGGAGAATTACAAATACATCAGTGGTCATCTACAGTACAAATTTCATGAGCTAATTCTACACAGAATTCAAGTTATGACGAAAAACAGAACACATCTTTTCAGCAGTAAAAATGCAGCTTTTGCTGCTGTTACAAAACGAACCTTTAAAAATAGCAAACGAAGTCCAAAAATTATGATTCCAGTGCCATTAGAACCGTATTTCATAATAACACGTCATAGACTCAAGAAAATCAATTTTTCGTTAAGTTATGATCTGGTTACAGCCAACTGAAGTTGGCTGCAAACACCAACCAGCTTCCTGTTTTCCGTTATTAACTTTCTAACGCGTGCTCGATTGATTCCGTTAACATGTTTAGCGATTAACAACGACATTTAACATCAATATTAACAATTAAATTATCAAGTAATCAATAACATAAGCAAAACCACTTCATACTAACAAACAATGATCAATATGCATATCAACTTGTATTTATCATGATATCTTCATCTAGCAAGTTTATGTTCATGTCTTCTTCATAAGATTCATTAGTGTTCTTAATATTAGGATCATGATACATTATTAACCACTTAAATAACATGAAAAATGAATGGATTTAAGTCCTTACCACTAGTTAAAGACTAGGGAAGTTCAAGTGAAGAAACGTGGTGGATAAAAGAAGATGAGAGTGGCCCTTCAACTTCCGAACACACCTAGTTTCGTTGTATGCCTTCTAACACCTATGTATGCTCTTAGAATGCTTGAAAGTGATCAAGTGATGGTGGTGGTGGTCGGCCGAGACCAAAGAGGGAGAAGGAGAGAGTTTTGGATGAAGGTGAGTTAGAGAAGTATGTAGGTTATGATCTCTTGGTTTCCCTTATAACCTCCCAACATTGAATGGTCTAGTGGTCAATGTGTTTCTAAAGTACCTAACATATCAATTTAAATAATCAAAGAAATCAAAGGGGTGTGAGACCCCATGTAACCGTCCCAAGGGGGGGTGTGCTTGGTTGGGTTTCAACTATTAGTTAGTAATCTAGTTAGGAGATTAAGTATTTAGTTAGTGGTTTATGTGTGTTAAGTAATATATAGTGTATTAGGGTGTTCGGGGACCCTAACTAGCTTAGAAAAATAAAAACAATGCTTCTAGCATTATTTTGGTGTTCCGGGTAATGTCCGGTTGTTCGGTTTGATACCGGTTCGTTAACGTGCTAAGTTATTCCGTTTGGTGTCCTATATATATATTTTTGTAACATTTTTAATTCTCAACACTTAGGAAAGCACACATGATTATTTAGTAACTTTTCAGCACAAGACTAGTACATTAACAAGCACATGTAAGTATGACACAGAAATCAGAAAGCCGTTAAGTAATTTAGCACAGTCATCAAGCACTTTATTTATCATTAATAAATCGTACGGATACATGTAATTATGAGGGTTGTCACATTCTCCCTCTGTTAAGAAAATTTCGTCCCGAAATTTAGCGCGTGGTTACTGAGGAAGCTAGTTAAGTTGCGTTGGTTTCCTGGTTTTCCTGGGGTGTCACATCATCCCCCCGTTGATTTGGAATTTCGTCCCGAAATTCTGCAGTAGCTTCAGTCTCAGTAGTGGTTGCACTTTTCTCAAACAACTGGGGATACTTGAGTTTCATTTGGTCTTCTCGTTCCCAGGTATACTCTGGGCCACGACGGGAATCCCAACGAACTCGGACAAGAGGTATTCTGGTACGCTTGAGAATCTTAACATCTCGATTAGTAATCTCTACTGGTTCCTCGACGAATCGCAGCTGGTCGTCGATAGTGAGTTCCTTGAGGGGAACTATGAGGGTCTCATCTGATAGACACTTCTTCAGATTTGACACGTGGAATACGTTGTGAACTCCACTGAGTTCTTCAGGTAGATTCAACTTGTAAGCGACTTTGCCAATTCTCTCAATGATTTCGAACGGTCCGACATAACGCGGATTTAGTTTGCTTCGTTTGCCAAAACGAACTACACCTTTCCAAGGTGAGACTTTAAGGAGCACTCGATCCCCAACCTGGAACTCGAGTGGTTTCCTGCGCTTATCCGCATAGCTTTTCTGACGGTCCCGAGCTGCCGCCATTCGTTTTCGTATCTGAGCAATCCTTTCGGTTGTATCTACTACGAGTTCTGGGCCAGTGATTTGACTGTCACCAACTTCCGCCCAACAAAGAGGTGATCGGCATCTACATCCGTACAATGCCTCAAACTGGGCGGCCTGAATACTGGTGTGGTAGCTGTTATTGTACGAAAACTCCACCAAAGGGAGGTGCTTTTCCCAACCATTGCCAAAATCAATCACACATGCCCTAAGCATGTCTTCAAGGGTTTGGATGGTACGTTCAGACTGCCCATCCGTTTGCGGGTGATATGCTGTGCTCATGTCTAATCGAGAGCCAAAGGACTTGTGCATAGCTTGCCACAATTCGGATGTAAAACGTGAGTCTCGATCAGAGATGATGGAGGTTGGCACTCCGTGCCTTGATACTACTTCCTTTAGGTAGATGTCTTCTAGAGTAGAAAACTTATCCATTTCCTTGATAGCCAGGAAATGTGCAGACTTGGTCAGTCGATCCACGATCACCCAAATGGTATCATTTCCGCATTGAGATCTAGGTATGCCAGTAACGAAATCCATGGAAATTTGCTCCCATTTCCATTTAGGTATCTCTGGTTGTTGAAGTAGGCCTGATGGTTTCTGGTACTCGACCTTGACCCTAGCACAAGTCAAGCATTTGCTGACGTAGGTTGCTATGTGGGCTTTCATGCTAGGCCACCAATACGTGGTCTTGAGGTCGTGGTACATCTTATCCGAACCAGGATGTACTGAGTAATGAGACTTATGTGCTTCATCCATCACAAGCTCGCGTAAGTTTCTATAAAGTGGAACCCAGATGCGTCCGTTAACATGGTAGGCTCCGTCTTCCTTTTGTACTAACCGCTGCCTCGACCCTCGCAGGGACTCAGCCCTGATGTTTTCTGCTTTCAATGCTTCAACCTGAGCATCACGAATCTGAGCGGGAAGGTTAGAGTGAATGGTAAGCTGTAACGCACACTTAGGTATAGTATCCTTTCGACTGAGGGCGTCGACCACAACATTGGCTTTGCCCGGATGGTACTTGATCGCACATTCGTAATCATTCAAGAGCTCGACCCATTGGCGTTATCGCATGTTTAACTCCTTTTGCTTGAAGATATGCTCGAGACTCCTGTGATCGGTGTAAATGGTGCACTTGGTACCGTACAGGTAATGTCTCCATATCTTAAGTGCGAAAACAACTGCTCCCAACTCCAAGTTGTGTGTAGTGTAGTTCCTTTCATGAACCTTAAGTTAGCGTGATGCATAAGCAATGACTTTATCTCGTTGCATCAACACACAGCCCAATCCTTGGATGGAAGCGTCGCAATAAACCACAAAATCATCTGTGCCTTTAGGCAATGAGAGAATAGGCGCGCTACAAAGTCTATCCTTTAGGTGCTGAAATGCAGATTCCTGTGCATCACCCCAACGATAGGTGACACCTTTCTGAGTCAGTGAAGTGGGAGGTTGCGCAATCTTAGAGAAATCCTTGATGAATCTTCTGTAGTAGCCAGCCAAACCCAAGAATTGGCGGATTTCTGTTGGTGTACGGGGTGCAGGCCAGTTCTTGATCGAGTCAACCTTGGATGGATCAACATGAATCCCATCCTTGTTTACTACGTGGCCTAGAAAGTGGACTTCGCGAATCCAGAAGTCACATTTCGAAAATTTAGCATACAGTTGCTCTGCTCGAAGGAGTTCTAGCATAAGTCTCAGGTGTTGCTCGTGTTCTTCCTGACTCTTCGAATAGATCAGGATATCGTCGATGAAAACTATGACAAACTTATCCAGGTAAGGCTTGCACACCCAGTTCATGAGATCCATGAAGACCGCAGGTGCGTTTGTCAGCCCGAAAGGCATGACCAGAAACTCGTAATGGCCGTAACGAGTTCTGAATGCTGTTTTAGAGATATCCTCGTCTCAGACTCTCAGTTGATGGTAACCTGACCTTAGGTCAATCTTGGAATAGAAACTCGACCCTTGCAGCTGGTCGAATAAGTCATCAATGCGTGGAAGAGGATAACGATTCTTTACGGTCACCTTGTTGAGTTCGCGATAGTCAATGCACATTCTGAAAGTACCGTCTTTCTTCTTCACAAACAAGACTGGAGCTCCCCAGGGCGAAGAGCTAGGACGTATAAAACCCTTTTCCAAGAGTTCTTGTAATTGCGTGGACAGTTCTTCAAGTTCTGACGGAGCTAGTCGATAAGGTGCACGAGCTATTGGCGCTGCTCCAGGAGCTAGCTCGATTTGAAACTCGACTTGTCGATGGGGCGGGAGACCAGGTAATTCCTCAGGAAATACCTCAGGAAAATCGCGCACAATAGGAATGTCTTCTATCTTCTCTTCCATTGATGCGTCAGTAACGAGAGCAAGAATGGCAGTGTGGCCCTTTCGCAAACACTTCTGGGCCTTAAGGAAAGAGATAATGCCTACGACAGCACCACTCTTGTCGCCATGAATCACGAGGGGTTCTTTACCAGAACGAGGGATGCGGACAATCTTCTCGTTGCAAAGAATTTCCGCTTGCAGATGAGATAACCAATCCATCCCAATAACAACGTCGAAACTACTCAGAACGATAGGAATGAGATCGATAGAGAAGGTCTGACCAGCTAAGACGAGGTTACAACCCTTAAATATGTGTGTGGCCTCGAGACTTTTACCGTTTGCTAGCTCTACCGTGTGTTTGGTGTTCAGAAGTGTTGGAGTGCGCTTAAGCATTTGGCTAACTTTTAAGGACACATAACTAGTATCGGCACCCGAATCAAATAAAACAGTAACAAAGAAGTCATCCAGAAGAAACTTACCCATCACAACGTTGGGATCGTTCCTTGCATCACCCTGACCTAGCACGAAAACACGTCCCCTGGCACCATTGCCATTATTGTTACCCCCGTTGTTGCCTCCATTGTTGTTCCCGTTTCCTTGGTTATTATTGTTATGATTCTGGTTCAGCTGAGGACAGTTCCTCTTAAAGTGGCCTTCAGCGCCACACTGAAAGCATCCTTTATTGCCCTGCTATTGCTGCTGCTGGTGGTTCTGTGGAGCTTGTTGTTGTTGTTGGCAATTCTGATTTGCTGGTCGTGCGCTCCTGCAATCCTTTGCTTCATGACCAAACTTTTTACACCTCAGGAAACGAACCTTGTGGCACTTCCCGCTGTGGTGCAAATTACATCGATTGCACTTAGGGTGATTTCCCTTGTACCCACCCTGACCTTGATTCCCAGAAGACTGCTGACCGGGGTTCCTGTACTCATCTGTCTTTCGCTGCTGGGACTGAACTGAAGTAGAACCCTTGCCCGAATTCCCATCCCACTTGCGCTTGTTATCACTGGGAGCATCAGTAGTAGTAGCGCTAATACGCTTTGGCAGCTTATTCTGCTCAACTGCCTGATCAGTGAGGCGATGAGCCAACTTGATGATTTGCTGAATGGTGCCAAGATTAGCTGAAGTCACGTGGCTTTGAATTTCTGGCACCAAACCCTTAAGGTACAGCTCGATACGCTTGATAGGAGGATCCACCATAGTGGGACACAGGGTAGCTAATTCGTTCGACCTCTTTGTGTATGCCTCGATTTCAGACCCCGTCATCTTCAGATTGAAAAATTCTACCTCTAGCTTGTGGATGTCGTCACGACTACAGTACTCTTCTTTGATCAGTTCTTTGAAACCGTTCCATGGGGTGGCATTAGCAACCGCCAGCCCTAGCAGTTGAACCTGTGCCTTCCACCAGGTTAACGCAGCACCTTCGAGTGTTCCAGTAGCATATTTCACCCTACGATCTTCAGGGCATTCACACATCTCAAAAACAGACTCGAGCTTCTCGAACCAGTGAAGAAGACCTACAGCTCCTTCTGTGCCGCTGAAAGTACTAGGTCGGCAATCCATGAATGTTTTGAACGTGCACACAGGAGGCTGAGCATGTTGACCTGTGGTGCGAGAATAAAAGACAAGGTTAAGCACGAGGGTTGGTTTGCGAAGGTAAGATCTAAACGTCCTAAGATGGGTTGATATGGCAGGTTATACCTCCTGCAGGGACAGCTGCGAGTGCCTCAGCAACCCGTTCATTGATCAGAGTCGTCAACTGGGCTTGAGTTAGGTTGATACGTCCTCCGGGTCCGCTCATGATCTTCACAATGAAGCAACGTAAGTGAGAAAGTGTCGCGAAAGCGCGTAAGCGTGGGATAACAGGAGAGAGTAAGCACACAAGGTTCAAATAGCAGTTATCAAGTTAACTAGTGCACAGTGTGAACTATCTAACCGACAATATAAACATAAATCATACCACCTGTTGTGTCGAGTCTTGCACGTGGAGCGAAGCGTCGTTGTGGATCGTTGAGCGCTGTACAGGTTATAGTCTGGTTTTGTCAAAAAGCTTTTCCCTTTTTAAAACCAAGTTCACTATAACCAATGGCTCTGATACCAATCTGTCACACCCCCAAAATCCACCATGCGGAGTATCACCGCTTGGAGGCGTGACGTGACCAGGATCGAGCCACCAATCATACTGAACAACGTAATTAAGTAAGTAAAACCAACCACAATACAATTGGTGACCATAAGACAGTAACCAACTTTAAGTTAACAGCGGAAGCATTAAAGATAAACCCAAAACATAAGTTCATAGTTCATAAGTTTAAAGTCCAAAACGTAGGTTTAATAAGTTCATAAGGATTAAATGTTTAACACGGGATATAACACCCCATATTCCACAACGACTTCCTCCTCATGCAAGCTCCATAAGCATCTAACGACCTGTAAGGCATGTAACAACGAGTCAACAACAAAGTTGAGTGAGTTCACGGTTGGTTGTTTAGTTTTAAGTTGTTTCCGAAAACATGGTTTGTCTTTCGTTGGCTTATTTGCCGCGGGGGTTACCCCATAGTTGAAAGAATGTTTAACCAGTTCCTTTTATTACCCAAACCATATCCATAATCAGTGGGGGCTTCCCCATGTGAACCACTAGACCATAATATCGACTACTAACGAATTTTGTTGTGCCCTACGTCAATGTTCTATCATCATTGAGAGTTTACCATAGTCCATTAGTACCGCCCGTTCGAACGACACGGTGTGAGGTTTGTTAAACCTAATAGTGCTATTAACTAATGACCCGCTTGCCATCGGCCTCGGCGATTAAGTCGATATAAAATGAGGGACTTAATGATAGAGTTTTGTCTAGTAAGTTTTAAGGTTGTTGTCCTACCCAAGGAGGACGAACGTACGTATTCTACCCAAGGAGAATACGCATGATTAATATTGGCATCCTACCTATGGAGGATGGCCGTACATATCCTACCCAAGGAGGATATGTAGGTTCCGTTTTAATTCTTTAACCCATTCCCAACCACCGGGAATCCCATGCCTTAGAAAGTGTGTGAACTCACCTTGGTTTGCTCGGTTAGATTAGTTACTCTAATAATCAGAAATCAAGCACGTCCTAATAAGGTACGGATAACAATTAGTTTCTCATGCATAACACGTATCCTACGTACGGTTTATTTACTCATTACTTCTATCACATAACATGTACACACTTTAACAGTTCACGCCCATATAAACATTCCGCCTATAACTACTCAAGAGAAAGCACACGATATTGCACATAACACTTTCATTGACATATAACACGTTAGATCATTCTCAGATAACCTACCCGTCATTTAGACACGCAAATTACTACTTATGTCGTTTCAGCTTTAATATTCAAAACTGGGCTGTTTTCGGGCATTTTAATAAAATAGTTAAATTATTCCAAAAATTCCCAAATTTTTACAGAATGTCTTAAACGATCCAAATATTATTGTGTAAAAATTTTGGGATCCAATTCATTACCAATATTTTATAAAAATTCATTTTCCAGACTGAAATCAGATTCATCTTTTTCTGACTGCAGTCCACGGAATAATTTATTTAAAATTCATCGTAAGTCCGATTTACGAAATTCCAGTGGGAGAATTACAAATACATCAGTGGCCATCTACAGTACAAATTTCATAAGCTAATTCTACACAGAATTCAAGTTATGACGAAAAACAGAACACATCTTTTCAGCAGTAAAAATGCAGCTTTTGCTGCTGTTACAAAACGACCCTTTAAAAATAGCAAACGAAGTCCAAAAATTATGATTCCAGTGCCATTAGAACCGTATTTCATAATAACACGTCATAGACTCAAGAAAATCAATTTTTCGTTAAGTTATGATCTGGTTACAGCCAACTGAAGTTGGCTGCAAACACCAACCAGCTTCCTGTTTTCCGTTATTAACTTTCTAACGCGTGCTCGATTGATTCCGTTAACATGTTTAGCGATTAACAACGACATTTAACATCAATATTAACAAGTAAATTATCAAGTAATCAATAACATAAGCAAAACCACTTCATACTAACAAACAATGATCAATAAGCATATCAACTTGTATTTATCATGATATCTTCATCTAGCAAGTTTATGTTCATGTCTTCTTCATAAGATTCATTAGTGTTCTTAATATTATGATCATGATACATTATTAACCACTTAAATAACATGAAAAATGAATGGATCTAAGTCCTTACCACTAGTTCAAGACTAGGGAAGTTCAAGTGAAGAAATGTGGTGGATAAAAGAAGATGAGAGTGGTCCTTCAACTTCCGAACACACCGAGCTTCGTTGTATACCTTCTAACACCTATGTATGCTCTTAGAATGCTTGAAAGTGATCAAGTGATGGTGGTGGTGTGTGGTGTGGTGCTCGGCCGAGACCAAAGAGGGAGAAGGAGAGAGTTTTGGATGAAGGTGAGTTAGAGAAGTATGTAGGTTATGATCTCTTGGTTTCCCTTATAACCTCCCAACATTGAATGGTCTAGTGGTCAATGTGTTTCTAAAGTACCTAACATATCAATTTAAATAATCAAAGATATCAAAGGGGTGTGAGACCCCATGTAACCGTCCCAAGGGGGGGGGGGGGGTGCTTGGTTGGGTTTCAACTATTAGTTAGTAATCTAGTTAGGAGATTAAGTATTTAGTTAGTGGTTTATGTGTGTTAAGTAATATATAGTGTGTTAGGGTGTTCGGGAACCCTAACTAGCTTAGAAAAATAAAAACAATGCTTCTAGCATTATTTTGGTGTTTCGGGTAATGTCCGGTTGTTCGGTTTGATACCGGTTCGTTAACGTGCTAAGTTATTCCGTTTGGTGTCCTATATATATATTTTTGTAACATTTTTAATTCTCAACACTTAGGAAAGCACACATGATTATTTAGTAACTTTTCAGCACAAGACTAGTACGTTAACAAGCACATGTAAGTATGACACAGAAATCAGAAAGCCGTTAAGTAATTTAGCACAGTCATCAAGCACTTTATTTATCATTAATAAATCGTACGGATACATGTAATTATGAGGGTTGTCACAAGCGGGCCCACAAGGATATTACTTTAGAGTTTTTAGGTACGTTTGCGTTTACAGAAACCCGGGGTAGGGGTTTACATCAACTTTTTGGATACCACCGCGGTGTCGTTTACTCTTTGCGGGGAGTCTCGCCGGTTGACGCTCCCCCAGTTTGCTGTTGCCTCAGGTCTGTACTCATAGGATGAGTCAGTGTCCTAAGCATTTAAAAAATAAGAAGTGTACAAAGCCGCTAGAAAGTGACAAGTGTCTTAGGAGAAACATAAATAAATGCCCAAAAAATCAAAGAAAAAAAATCACATACAAATAACCAAGAGATTGAGCCGTCACCCATACAGATAACCAAGGTTGGGCATGCAGACATGACTGCAAAATTTATAAGAAACAAAATATAAGCAAACAATCAAAAAGGAATGTAAAAAAGCAAAGCAGGTGAAATGCGTACCCTGACCAAAACACAAGATAAAATGTAAACATAAGATTAATATTTACAATGTTTTACATCTAAAACAACAAAAGATAAATATTTACAATGTTTCAAATGTAAAACTACAAAACCAAAATACAATAAGCAGCTATGGCGGTGGTGGTGTTGATGGTGGTGTTGCGCCAACTCGTGGAGAAAGAGGCGCGCCAGAATGCATATCAATAATCGCCTCCACCACCCACTGTATGTCGCTCTGCATACGTGATACGTCCACCTTTATAGACCCTACATCCGACTTGACCTAAGCCAGTCTCTCCACCACCCCCGCTGGAGGCATCACACGTGGTCTCATGCTCCGTCGATCGTACAAGCGATCACCTTGTACATCCTCGACACCCAGTTGCGATATGTCGACCGCAGCATCAACTCCCCCCTCTACCCCGCCTCGCTCTCCCTCGACTCCATCTCCCCCGTCACCCTCACCCTCACCTCCCTCGCCCCTGGCATGCCTTCCTCTGCAAAGGCTGCCCTGGGTACCACTCGATACGGCCGTCATCAAGCGACAAAATAACCCGGACCTTGTCCGGTGGCACCTCATAGGCAATCTTCATCGAGACTACTGTGGCCCTACCTACCGAATCGACCTGGTGTGTGATGGTCATATCCTGAGCTGCCTACGGGGACAAGCGGTGCGGCCACTGCCGCGCAGACGGGTGACGAAGCCGCCACAGCTAATGTGGCTAGAGGTACGCTTAAAAGCGTTCAGAGTTATTTGAGCATACACCCCAAACACCTCCGACTTGGGGGGCTGATGACGGGGGTAACTCAAACCTCAATAATATGACCAAAACACATAACAACTTAAAAGGTTAAATGGTTAAAAGGTTCAAAACCCGCGAGACATTGTGAGCAGAAAAGAACAAGCACAGTAATCAGTCACATCACTGATAATCTACCCACTCTTCTCTCAGCCGCAAAAGTGGCGTGTGCAAAATAGAACACCCCTTTACCCGCAGGTCCGAAGCCTTCAACCCCTAAATGAGTAAGTCCCCTACTGCAGCAAAGGTTCACTAGTCAAAGGTTTCCCCTTTGGGAAGAAACCTTCTCTATAAATAACAATCCATGACAACTATTCCGGATTTCCGGACACCCCGGTCAGTTTGGATCTTCTTGGGTCTCTGATCTTCTCTCTTCTCTCTCGAGAACTTGCTTCGTGCATGCTTCTCTTCTTCACTTCAAACAACACAACTTCACTTACTCTTGCATCCGAGGCTGAATCTCCTTCAGCCAAAGATCTCAAGTGAACAACAACATAACTAGTGAACCTCCTCCTACGTCTAGCAAACGTATGAGACCCCACGACCTGCGTTAGTCAAACTTCAACCCTTGAAGCCTTTTGCCTAACCAGCCTGCCCACTACAACCGGTCTTATTTTTGTTGTAACAACACATATCCAACATAGATGTTTTTTGAATATATTTTTGTTGACTTTGTTCATCAAAGTTTCTATTTGTGATTTTCTCCAAATTTAAAGTGTTGTAAATCATTTTTACGCTAAAATCGTTATATAAAGACGGATCATTGTGATTTATTTCTTCTAAGTTCTAATACAATAGAGCTATACCATTAATCACGAGTCATACATACATGTACCACATCACATATAGCTGCTTCTTCAACTTTTAATCTTCTCCGTCTTCCCCTTTTCTCCATGCTCATCACTTAACCCGTGTAAGCTAGCATCACGGCCTCCGGTCTCTTTAACGATACCACCACCACCCACAGGGGTGGCATCAGGTTGGTTTAGGTTGGTGCTAGAAACACTAAACCCTAAACCAACCCCGGTGGTATCCCCGAAGTCATAATGACATCCTGCGCCACCCGTGGCATGACCCACGTTGGCGCCCAACCCCTGACGGCCGTTGTCGAGTGTTGTGTGAAGTGGGTTGCCGTATTCGTCGGGTTGCCGGACTAGGTAGGCGTATTCGTTGGTGTTGCCACCCTCCATTTTAGTTTTTACACTGATGAAGTACAACTAATGACTGACATGTTTTGTTGTAGATAAGAACCTTGTTTATATGGTAGGTGATAAATATGGGTTGTTTTTATTAAAATCGTGTGAAGGTACATGTTATTATAGAATGGAACACGTGTTATTTTTTAAGGTGATTTATCATCAAGATTACCTAGTGAAAGTGGTGAGGTGTGAAAACACGATTGAGGAGTCTAAATGTGTGAAAACTCTATTGGAAACCATGACTCATTCTTTGACAAAATCAATTTATTTAAATATTTTTGTTTGTTTGATTGGCGATATATTATAATTTTTGTATCTAGTGTAGTGAATCTATTTTGATTCATTATATTCAAGCATTGGTGAAACTTGTCCTGTATATACCAAAAAATTTATATACGAAAACTATATATATAATACTATTGAGCAAAAGGTTCGGAGGGTCCCCCCCTCCCCCGTGGCCACTTCTATACTTCGCCCCTGTATTCAAGCAAAACTTTTTTTACCTAAGCCTACTTCTTCATGTGAACAAATTTTGAATGGCATCTAACCTGACCAGAGACGGCCGTTTTTCCGAGCTTAATAACCGATACAAGATATACTACTAAAAACTCATCTATACAATATGATCATATCATGATGCTTGCAAGATGATAATGATGTGCAATCAAGGGAACCCGTCATAGAGCAACAAGTGAAGAACAAAAACTAGCTTAAATAAAGCTTAACACCTACACCGGATAAGGACCGAATTGTCTTACAACGTTCTGAACACAATCGAGGTAATTGTTAGTATCTTCTATCTCCTACCCAAGGAGTCACATATACACCAAGGAAATAATGGTGGTGACATGATACAAAAAAATCAATTAGTTTAACCCAAGATAGCACCAAAACACTCACCTTTAATGTGTGTAGTTGGCAACAACCGTGTCATTTTCAACATACTTGGAGCGTCTATTGCCTAGCGTGAGAGAGAAGCGATCGTCAGGTTAGCTAAGGAGACTGCCTGATTATCGACCAATCAAAGGGTCTCAAGTCACCAGTCTAAAAAGACCAAACCCTTTAAAAAGAAGAAGCAGGCAAGTCATCCTTGGCTACCAAACGAAACTCTCTCTATTCGTGTTACCATACATTCAACTCTAGTTGTAAACTTAAAATGGCAATTCCCTATGGGTTGTGAAGGTCATATTTATAGCTTATAGCAATGTGATGAGAATATTACCAAAACAATTTAATAAAAGTTGGGCATTTGTTTGTATTAAAGTGGCAAGGTTTAGGCCTCATGTACGTGAAAGTCCGTGTGATGAGAACATGGAATATATTCTGGTCAGAGAATATCAACTCAACTTTTACAAAGTGAATGAAATGTAGACTCGTTATTGGCTTTTCAATTGTTGGTAAAGACAGCCCTCTGAACTCCAAATACGATGCCAAGTCAACTCATTATTCGAATTCAAGATGATTCTGTAAAACTCAAAGGTTTGCCTCATCTCTTTGGTAAACTGCTTCGCGATTTTAACGAACAAACGTAAAGTTTCATTAGATTTGATGAATATATAACAGATGTAACTCTTTGTTAAAGAACTTAGTTGATGTAAAGTAGTTGACATCAAGTGTTATAGGTTTTTTTTTTTTTTTTGAACGGTAGATGAACTGGATTTCCAGCTTACTCCAAAGGGCCAGCATATGCTGTTAAAACCCCTCACCCCAAGTTCGAATCCCTCCCAAAGGTGTTCTCCCATATTTACATAATTTTGCACTTAGTAGGAATCGAACCTGAGACCTCCCCAGGAGGAAACCACTTAGTGGAAAATAGAAAAAGACAAAATTAGGAAAAATCACAAAGATTATGCTGGCATCACAAGGATTGACCTTAGGTATTATTGGTACCACTAGATGTTAAAGAAAACTCTTTTCTTTTCCTTTCTTTGGGTGAAAGTTGGTCTAAATTTCACGGTTTTTTAGTTGGGAGGGATTGTGTGATTTAACATTGGTGATGTACTTATGTAACTTTCAGGTTGTTTGAGTGTTTTAGCTTCTACACCGACTGATTTATATATGTAAATGTAAATATAAATATTAACATAAAACAAAACATAGATATAAACATACCTATAAATAGGGGAAGGATCCACTAAAAAGTGGTTTTTGCCTAAATAGCCTAAGAAGGATTGTGATGATGACATGTGACACTCCTAATAAGTAGGAAGGAATGGCATTTTGATCCTTATAAATATGAGTGAAAATGACATGTGCCACCCCTTTTGTTTTTTTAAGAATACAACAAAAAAATCTAGTACACAAAAATATAGCACGAAAAATCTAGTACAAAAAAATATAGCACAAAAAATGTAGTACAAAAAAATATAGCACGAAAAAAGTTAGCAAAAAAAATGTAGTACAAAAAAATACAGCACAAAAAATGAGAAAAAAAAATGAAGACAAAAAAAATCCAGCACAAAAAATTTAGCACAAAAATATAGTACAAAAGTCCAGCACAAAAAAATGTTATACAACATAGAAATACAACACATTTTGGTGGGTTTTTTTAGTCTTCATATTTTATATAGCAATATGGTACTCAAATTAAAGATAAAAAGACGCTCGATTTTATGGTGAAATTTTTATGAAAAAATAATGTCGTATAAAAAAGTTATGAACGTTTAAAAAATGGGGGTGGAATATGCATGTGCCTTGCATGTGGAGAGAGAAAGTCTATAAATAAGATTTTCCCAAGATACCCTTACACTCCTTCTTTCTCCTACACTTTAATCTTAACCATTGATTTGAAAAATGAATGGTTAAGATTCCTTCTCATCCTACTTAGACAAAATCAACTTTTTATTTGATCTTACCCCCTATAAATATATATATAAAAACTTTCGATAAAGAGGAATATAACTATAGAGGGTTGTGATCTTTTTTGGGGAGAAGCAATATCATTGGTGGTCGATTAGCACAAAATCGAACAAAGTGGTAGAATATTGTTCAAAATATCCAAGATTGAACCCAGGACGCCTCGTCATCATCTTTTAGTTAGTTTTGACCCTTAGACTGCGGGTATGGAGCGGGAGTTTGGGCGTGGGTAGGGGGAAAACGCCCAAGCCACCATCCCTGGTGGGCATGGGTTTCGGCGTGGCCCTTGGGGCATGGGTTTCAAGCCGGGCGTGGGGCGGTCTGGCCAAGCTGACATGGCGGGCTCTAATTGGACAAACCAAAGAAGCCGTTGGGCTAGCCGTTGGCCAACGGATATCTTAAAAAAAAAAAAAAAAAAAAAAATTATTTTTCCACTATAAACCTCACAATTTCTTCCATTTTTTTACCACATTCATCTTCAATTCTCCATCTACAAAACGAAAAAATGCATCCTCATAACCGTCCTTTTGACCCGACCCACCCGTATGCACTCCAAGAAAATAATCCTAGCCCACCACCCATTCGTCCAATGCCTCGTCCATTTATGATACACTCTTCTATGCCCCAAGAAGCGAGTTATGCATCGTATCTTGGGAATTGTTTGTTTACTAACTTCCCACACTCCGATGATGCGATACCTACACCGTTTACACAAACGTCCATCAACCTTTCACCAACCTCCATCGACCTTTCACAAAACGAAACCGTCCCCGAAACTCAACCACACAACGATGGTCCTTCAGCACCCCAACCCATAAAAAAGAGAAGTCATAAGAAAAAAACCGAGGCGGATAAAGCACTTGAAACCATCAAGCGAAAACAACTAAAATGGACCGTTCCTGAAGAACTTGCATTGGCGAGGGGTTGGTTTCAACAATCTCAACATTCAACTTTAGGTATTCTTAAACTTGTTTTTATTAATGTTTTTTTATATAACTTTGTAATATATTAAATTTTGTTTTTATAAAAACAGGAAATTCTCAACATCGAACCTATTTGTGGCAAGGGGTTAGTAGAATATTCCATCAAGAATTGGGAAAAGAGGTTTATCGTGAAAACGATAGCTTATCCTCGAAGTGGACCGAGATAAGCGGCCAACTTACAAAATATAGTGGTTTTTTAAATAAAGCAAAACAAAACCCAAAAAGTGGTGAAACCGAAGCCGACATTGTGACGAATGCATTGGTTCAATTCAAGACAAATGTGGGGACCGACTTCCGTTTCATGCATTGTTGAGAGATTTGTAAGTTTCATCCAAAGTGGGCGAATATCCCCAGTGGTAGCGAAAGCAACACGTCTTCCAAAAGGTCGAGGGCCTCGTCCCAAACCCAATCTGATGCACGAGATCAAGAGATTGAGGACCTTTTTGATGATTCGCCAATCCCAAACCGGCCTGAGTATGGAAGAGATGCCACAAAAAGGCGTGCTCAAAAATCAAGATCTGCTACGGCATCACCTTCAGCTGGGAGTTCGCTCTTGCATAGAGGAATATACAGCGACCAGTTGGATGACATTTCATCCAAGATGGATACATTCAACGTCTTCCAACAACAAAGGGCCGAAATTCGGAAGAGCAAAGAAGCTAGAGATGCCGCTAGAGAAGCCCAGAGACAAAGACGGGAGGATTTGAAAATTCTATCACAGCCGATTGATCACCTAAAGGGTGACGAGTTGGAAATAGTCTTGGAGATGAGAGAAGAGATAAAAAACAAATATAAACGTTAGGAAATTTTTTTATGTAATTTTTTTTATGTAATTTTTATGTAATTTTCTTTAATTAAAAACAAATACAAAGAGCCCAGCCGGGTCAGCCCAGCGAAGCCCACCAAACCCACGCCCCCAACCCCCGCCCCACCATACCCTGTTTAAATGTGGGTCGCCCCATGTCTGCCACCCCAAGCCACGTGTCAACAAATGCCCCAACCCAAGCCCAACCCCCGCCCCACCATACCCCGCAGTCTTAAAGTTTCACTATCTTTTATTTAAATACTGAAAATAGATATTGGTCAAAATCAGAAAGATTATGCTGGGACCACAATGTTTGTTTAGGATGAGATCGTCGAGTTAGCCTAATGTGTTTGTTTAGGTTAGGGATACAGGGCGTTGGTACCAATAGAGTTAAAGAGTCTGTCTAATCATCTCAGGTGGGTTTAGTTTTGAGTTCTGTTTTGATAGGGTGCTACTATATACACCCCCCTCCCTCCTGATTACACCCCCCCTCCTCTCACATACTTACAGGTGGGGCCTGCGTGGGACCGGCAGTTTTCCTCTCACAAGGGGGGGTGTAATCAGTAGAGGGGGGTGTGTATAGAATAAGCCTTTTGATAGGGTTAGATTGGAGAAAAACTAGGAGAAGGGTGAAAACAAATTCTCTAGGGATGGATAGCATTAGGGTTTAAATCAAACCAATTACAAAGTTACCAAAACAACCCACAAAAACAAATAAAAACCATAATGGTCCTTAACCCTTGCAAAAAATAAATAAACTAAATAAAAATACGATTTTAACGCATCAAGACTCCCTCCTTAGCCACTTTTGTCCTCAAGAGTGAGCTCCGTGAAATCCGGAAAACGCAACTTCAGCTCGTCTAGAAATTCCCACGTAGCGTCTTGAGTGGTTTGACCCCTCCAATGCACCAGCACCTTCATGACCGCCCTATGACCCCTCTTCACCAGCTTTCTATCCAACACGGCCTGTGGATGCAAATTAAACCGAGCCTCCACGGGAAGAGGAACAATTTTTTTCCGGCGGTCCGCACGGTCCCTTAAGCAGCGACACATGAAAAACTGGATGGATATGAGCGTCTTCGGGGAGATCTAGTTTATACGCAACCGTGCCCACCCTTTCTACGTTCAAAAACGGCCCGAAATACTTAGGAGTGAGTTTTGAATGTTTGTGCACCCTTAGTGAGTTCTGCATGTAGGGTTGAAGCTTAAGATATACCCACTGACCCGTTTCAAATTCCCTTTCTGATCTCTTCTTGTCAGCCTGTTGTTTCATCCTGTTTTGGGCGGTCAAAAGTGATTGCCTTAGTACCTTTATAGCAGCCTCTTGATCCTGCATCACCTCATCAACTTCACCATCCACGGCATCTTTCGGGATGTAGGGTATGTGCAACGGGGGAGGGTACCCATACAAAGCCTCGAACGGTGTACGACCCAAAGAAGAATGAAACGTGGTATTGTACCACCATTCGGCCATAGCGACCCATTTGACCCACGTGTGAGGACGTTCCATAACCATGCATCGTAAATACCCCTCCAAACACCGGTTTACCACCTCCGTTTGGCCATCCGTTTACGGGTGGTATGCCGTGGATAATTTTGCCTCTATCCCTTGTAGATGTAAAAATTATTTCCAAAAAGAACTCAAAAAAATCGGATCGCGGTCAGACACTATCGAACTCGGGCACCCATGCAGCTTGTACACGTTGTCAAAAAAAACTTAGGCTACATCCTTGGCTGAATAAGGGTGACCCAACAACATAAAATGGCCGTATTTCGTCAAGCGATCCACAACCACGAAGACGGTATCCTTACGCTTAACCCTTGGCAACCCGCCTATAAAATCCATCGATATGTCCGAGAAAATCATCTCGGGTACGGGTAGGGGCTGCATCAACCCGGGCGAGGCGACATTCTCGGTCTTCGCTCGCATGCACACGTCACATTTACACACCACCCTTCGTACCACCTTGTTTATCCCCTTCCAAAAGAACAGTCCCTTCACCCTTTGTACCGTGGCTCTCACTCCCAAATGCCCTCCTATTGGAGATTCATGGCACAATTTCACCATTTCTTCCCGTAGAGCGGTATCGTTACCCACCACCATTCGGTTACCTCTAGTCAACCACTTGCCATTCCACTTGTAATTCACATGACCCTCCCCATCTTTGACCTTAGTCACCAAATTTTGCAAATCAATGTCGTTTTTTTGACTCTCCACTATTCGGTCGAACAACAACGGCTCTAGTTGTGAAACCGCGGTAGAAAATAATTCCGACCCTTGCACTCGAGACAATGCGTCGGCTACCATGTTTTCTCGCCCTTTTTTTATACTCGATGGAGTAGTCGTACCCCATGAGTTTAGCTAGCCATTTATGTTGAAGGGGAGTGGTTACCTTTTGAGTGAGCAAATGTTTAAGATTTTTTTGGTCCGTACGAATAACAAATGACCCCGTGATGAGGTAGTAGTGCCACTGTTTTACAGCTAACATGATGGCTAGTAGTTCCTTCTCATATACGGACAACGCGTTCTGCCGAGGAGACAACGCCTTTGATAAAAAAGAAATCGGGTGTCGGTCTTGCATCAAAACTGCCCCTATTCCCCCTGCTGATGCATCGGTTTCAATCACAAACGGCTTGGTTGGATCGGGTAACGTTAGAACCGGGGCTGAGGTAAGCGCTGTCTTGAGTCTTTCAAAAGCGTCCTGCGCTTCCGTTCCCCACTTAAACGCGTCCTTTTTCAGCAGGTCGATGAGTGGTCGAGCGATCATTCCGAAGGAACGTATGAATCGCCGGTAGTACCCGGCTAAGCCCAAAAACCCCCTAAGTTGTTTGACTATCTTCGGTATCGGCCATTGTTGTACCGCTTCGATTTTTTTCGGATCCATGCTCACCCCTTCCCTCGCTATAATATGACCCAGGTACTCAATTGCTCGGGCCCCAAACACACACTTTGATTCCTTCGCGAACAACCGGTTAGCTTGCATGATCGAGAGAACCTTTTCCAAGTGTAAACGGTGGTCTTCTTCACTTCGGCTATAGACGAGTATGTCATCAAAAAAAACTAATACCCCCTTTCTGAGCATAGGCTTAAATATATGATTCATGAGGGCCTGAAACGTTGCTGGAGCGTTGGTCAAGCCGAAAGGCAAGACGAGAAATTCATAGTTCCCCTCGTGAGTACGAAATGCTATTTTCGGTATGTCCTCTACTGCCATTCTCACCTGATGGTACCCAGATCGCAGATCCAGCTTCGAAAAAAAACTAGCTCCCGCCAATTCATCTAGCAACTCGTCGATGAGAGGAATGGGGAACTTATCTTTCACTGTGGCTTCGTTGAGGCGCCTATAATAAATACACATTCGCCATTGGCCGTCTTTCTTTTTCACGAGAACGACCGGGGCCCGCGAACGAGCTTTGACTATTCTGAATGATCCTCGAGTCTAGTAATTCACGAGTCGTTTTTTCGATTACATCTTTTTGAACCGCTGGGTATCGGTACGGACGGATACTAATGGGCGTCGTACCTTCTTTTAACACAATTTTGTGATCAAACGGGCGCTTAGGCGGTAAGCCCGTGGGTACCTCGAAGACCTGTGGAAACCGAGCCACCAAATCCTTCCACCGGCCGGCTCCCTTATCTCCAACCGGGATGTTCACCACTCGAGAATGGTAAGTGTCATCATGTTCCCCGTTGGTTAAATGCAAACTGAATAACTGCAAGTCCCCCGCTCTAGCTTGCTTACCCATTTTTTCAAAAGAACAAACTGCAAACAAATTACTCTGTAGCCCTTTCAATTCATAACTCTTACCCTCTAGCTCAAATTTCATTGTCATTTTTTGAAAATTCCACAAGATGTCGTTCAACGGTAGAAGCCATTGCACCCCTAGAATCATGTCGTAACTCTCAACTGGCAACAATAATACCTCGGTTGTGAACCAATTCCCTTGCATGTTCCATTGGAATTCTCGGCAAACTTGGGTACTCGTAAGTTTTTTTCCGTCCGCCACCCCTACTGTTATCGGTGCTATGGACAGTGACTCACACTCCAATTTCTTGGCCAACCTTTCGTTAAGGAAGTTATGTGTCGACCCCGAATCAATAAGTATATGTAGTTGACGCGTACCCATCGACCCGTTTACCCGCATCATTGAGTAGGACGGAATACCCGTTAGTGCGTGTATGGAGATCTGATGTTCCGCTTCATCCTCCTCGTCAGACCCCGTTTCCTCCACGGACTTATCCTCTTCATCATCAGCTTCAATAATGTAAAGTTGCTTATGTGGCGTCGCACACTTATGCCCGGGTACAAACTTTTCCGTGCACCAAAAACACTCGCCTTTCGCTCGTTTCTGTTCCAATTCTTTGCTGGTTAGATGCCTTTGATTGTTAAATGGCTTGCTGGGGCTGTTTGGAGTTCGGTTGGTGTTGGGGGTGGGTAAAAGTGGTAGTTTAGTGGCGTTAGTAGGCGGGGTGATTTTAGTATGGCTGCCCTTCGATGATCCCCTGTCCATTTTCCTCCCGTGAACTTTTCTTCCCAGGTTTCGTTGTTAAGGGCTTGGGTCTTGGCCAACCCGTACGCCTCCTGCAACGTACGAGGTTTGAACATTTTAACCGGTCCTCGGATGTCAGGTTTGAGGGCTTTAATGTAAAGGCTCACAGCTTGGGTTTCGATTAACGATACCTTATTCAGCAAGGAGTCGAAGGCCATATTCAACTCTTGCAGCGAACCTGCTTGTGTTAGGGAGGCCATCTCCTCCAGCAGGTCTTCGAATAACGCATCCAAAAAACGGGCTGAGATGGATCGAACATAGTCATTCCACAGAATCTCGGCCACGGTAGCGTTCCTGGTTTTAATGAAAGCCCGATGCCATTGTAATGCATCGCCTTCCAGGTGAACGGCGGCACAGCGAAGCTTGGTCTCATCCGGGGTTTCGTCCATTGCGAAGAAGTGCTCGCAAAGGTAAACCCAACCCTCCACATCTTCACCCGAGAATTTTGGAAAGCCAATCTTACCAATTCTGAACGGCTTGGTACCCCGTGAATCAGCCTCTGGTCCCGAAAAAGATCCGAAGGAACTGCCCGACGAGTTAACTGATTTGTCGCGCACGGCCATCAGGATCTCCTCCTGCTGTTTGGAAGATTGCTCGTGCTGTTTCATGAGGGCTGCGAGTGCAATCTGGATGTCATTGATGGCTTTGTCGTGAGACTTGAGGGTGTTGTCGATTTCATTGTTGCGGGTGTTGGTCATGGTGGGGGCGGCAAAGAGTTCCGATGAAGGATCGGAACGGCTCTGATACCCTTGATAGGGTTAGATTGGAGAAAAACTAGGAGAAGGGTGAAAACAAATTCTCTGGACGACCTCCAGGGATGGATAGCATTAGGGTTTAAATCAAACCAATTACAAAGTTACCAAAACAACCCACAAAAACAAATAAAAACCATAATGGTCCTTAACCCTTGCAAAAAATAAATAAACTAAATAAAAATACGATTTTAACGCATCATGTTTCGGGCGGGTCCTTGGTTAACTTAAGCCAGGTACAATTGAATCAAGACAATATCATTTAGCTTTGTCAAATCAAAGCACGCCAGGTACAACTGAATCAAGACAATATCATTTAGCTTTGTCAAATCAAAGCACTCAACGTCTTTGGAAGTTTCTCTTTGAACGAGTGAGTGCAGAGAGCTAATGTTCTCTACAATGACTGATTATTAATAATGTTTGTTCTCCATGCTGAAACGGCTTGACCGTTATGAATATTAGGTCTTGTTTTCCGGCCGATTGTACAAAATTTGGAGAACAAGTTGGTTATGTAGGAATTCGTTCATGCAAAATTAAATAAAACTTTTATTAACTTGAAATTACAATATAGAACAGAATGATACTGAAAATTATGAAACAGTTACAACTAAAAATAAAAGAAACAAGAACAGAATTACAAAACAGAAAACAGTTCTTGGCTGAGGATCGTGTTAGACACGGGTCCCTTAAAACAAATTTCGAGTCTCCCAGAAGAACTCGTTTGTTTTCAGGATACAACAGCCCAAAGCAGTTGCACTGCCGGTCTTGACTCCAACCCGAAGGTATACCTTGCTGCTTGAAGATGAAGAAGAATTTAGTAGAGAGAAGGTTGTTTGCTTTGTTTTCGGTGTGTTTTTCTGCTGCAGGTCAGCCTCCTATTTATACTGCAGGTTTTGGAAGAAACTGAAAAAACGAATTAAATGGGAGAATTAAACTGCATTAAACGTCTTCAATGCACTTTAATTAGTCGTTTAATTCTCAGTCAAAACCGTTGACTCGTCAGTTTCAAATGCTGAAGTGCAACCGCACTGACATTAACTGTTGTAAGCTTCTGCACGCGTGCGTGCGCGCCCTTGCGCGTGCAGGTTTACACGCTCATACGCGCGTGCACACTGGCTCAATTCCATGTGCGCGTGCGCCACGTCACCTGTGATCCTATACGAGCACGCCACACAGTCGCGCCGTATTGTCTCACTCTGGTGCGCCGCGCATGTCACATCAGTGCACATGCTCCATGCGTGCAACCGCACACCTACCTGTTATGTGTACTCGCGCGCGGACGTGCTAGACTGCTACGTCATGCGCCACTGCGCGCGGACCCACCAGGGTTATGCCCCTCGTACCCATGCGCCTGCATGCCATGCCATGCCACGTCACCAACCACCTAGTCCTTGCAGCCCTTGTGCTCCACCACGTGCAAAGTGCGCTATCAAAGCGTCACATTGCGCCTCATCACCCACGCCACTCGCACGCGCTTGTGCGAGTTATCGCGAGTACACTTAGTGTGTGCTTCCATGAAACAATATGGATGGAGAGTTCCCACTTAAATACCCTTTAAGTTTCATCTCTCATCCTATGTGGGACAAGGTGCCACTTTCCCACTTTTTGAGTATTCAATGTTTCAAACACCAAACTTTGAGCACCGATATCTCATTCATCTTAGCTCCGTTTTGGACGCGGTTTAGTTCGTTGCGAAGCTCTTCCAACATAGAACACAAACCCACAAATAAATATATAAAACCCGCTCATTTTCTTATATTTATATCTAGTCCAAAATAGGAAAAATCTTTTTACTATATTTGTGAAAGTGCTATTTCCACAAATTTCAACAGGTTATCTATAATTTTACTATTGTAAATAAACATCTTGCAATTTAAATTTGCGACATCAAAATATTCTGACTTCTTTATATAATAAAATATATCATGTTAGGTCGTGGATGTAACTCGATCATTACATGTTGTGTTTCCACTATAGGTGGAATGATGGTGAACTAGATGTCGATATTACAAACGAGTTTTGTTCTATCATAGCTATTGCATAAGCAAGTAAAGAGCTCATGTGGTCGAAAAGTTTCTTATCATAGTGAGGTAGAGAACAAGAAGATAATATTCTTTATTATAAGACCAAAGTGCAATTCATTTGCAAAGAATCAAGGTGATTCACCGGAAGATGAAATGCATTTAAACAATAAATCACTTCATAAGAGAATTATTGTTTTCTTAAAAAGATTCTTGGTACAAAAGATAACATGTATACGTTTACCAAGATGGTGAAAACTGAGAAGTTGAAGTTCAAAAGGCGTTCGATGACCTTCTAGATAATTGATGATCAGAAGGTGTTGAACTGGAGACGAGTTTTACTTAAACTATTAGTCTTGGATGGTAGTAGGCTTGATGATGATTCTCCAAATCAAATTTGTTAAGGCGTCGAGTCTAATCAACTTTATTTGTCAGCTTATAATACTAGGTCTACTTATGCAAGAGAGTTGGTATTTTAGAACAAGGCAATTTTAGTTTGGGTCAGGCTGGAGACATTGGTGAGCTTTGAACATCTCTCTTGGTCAGTTAGGCCGAGTTAGTACATAGCTCATGTGCGATGATGGTTTCTACGCTTACGGATAAACATGGATGTGTTGTGGCCTCCATCTGTATGAATCTTAGGATGATCGGTTCATCAATGGGTTGCATAAACATGGTTTCTATGATAACAAATAAACTTTGCTTGTGTTGTTCTTACACTTTCTGGTGGTGCACGATTGAGCCTTCTAGAAGGTTATTGCTATAATCCGGTATGACTCCTTATCGTGTGGCACCAGTTGAGTAAATAATATCCAAGTCTGGGTATATTTAAGCGGGAGTGTTTAACTAGGATTTTCATCCTTTGTTTGTTATGGAGGAAGGCGTAAAGATTTATTAACTTCCCTTTGGCGCGCGGGTGTTACTTGCAGTCTTTCTCCTAAGCTCTCTTTGTAGGACCAGTGCGCGGCCACGCAAGGTCAAAAAGGGCTAAAAGATAAAGTTGTGGTATGGTCCCAAGTACTTGGTATGAGGTTTTTGGGACCTTACCCCTTCAAAGTTTGACAACTTTATGTAGAGGAATGAGTATAGGAGATATTCCAAGGATAACAATATATTTGAAAAGATTTCATTCCTTTGGTATATTTTTATTGCATTGATAACATGTTGATAGCAAAATCAAACATATCAAAAGACCAAGGAGAAATATGTCTCAAGATTTGTAGATGAAAGACTTTGGGTTACAAGACAAATACATGGCATGAGTATATCTAAAGACAAAGCATAATGTATCCTGAAACTATCCTAGAAAAAATAAATAGGGAAAGTATTAAAGTAATCCAGAAGAATGCAAATACAACTTTTGAAGTCACTTAAAGCTCAGTCGGAAACAATAATCTATAAGGAATGAAGACAAAGAAGAGATGTTAATGTTTCTTATGCATCAACACTGACTAAATTAAAGTATGCAATGCTTTGCACTAGGCCAGGTATAGCTTATGTGGTAAAATTTCTTAGTTGGTTTATGTATCATCCGAACAAGTCAAGTGGATGTTATGTTACTTGAAAAGAAACTATAAGGTTACACCATGTTACAGATGGAAAGGTAGCATCTTAGAAGGTTTCGTTGATGTAGATCTGGGTGGTGTTTTGATTTTAAGAAATTCATTACATGTTGTGTTTCCACAATAGGTGGAATGGCAGTGAACTAGATGTCGATATCAGAAAAGAGTTGAGCTCTATCAAGTATCAACCACTGAAAAGGAATACATCGCTATTGCATAAACAAGTAAAGAGCTGATCATATGGTTGAAAACTTTCTTATCATAGTGAGGTAGAGAACAAGAAGATAATATTCTTTATTATAAGAACCAAAGTGCAATTCATTTGCAAAGAATCAAGGTGATTCGTCGGAAGATGAAATGCATTTAAACGATAAATCACTTCATAAGAGAATTATTGAATGATTGTGCGTTATCTTAAACAGATTCTTGGTACAAAAGATAACATGTATATGTTTACCATGATGGTGAAAACTGAGAAGTTGAAGTTCAACATGCGTTCGATGACCTTCTAGATAATTGATGAGAAGGTGTTGAACTGGAGAGGAGTTTAGTCTTGGGTGGTAGTAGGCTTGATGATGATTCTCCAAATAAGGCGTCGAGTCTAATCAACTTTGGTTGTCAGCTTATAATACTCGATCTACTTATGCAAGAGAGTTGGTATATTACCACAAGGCAATTTTAGTTTGGGTCAGGCTGGAGACAATGGTGAGCTTTGAACATTTCTTTTGGTCAGTTACGCCAAGTTAGTACATAGCTCATGTGCGATGATGGTTTCTACGCTTACGGATAAACATTTATGTCCTCTATGCCGATGGAACTACGATGACTAGACACTGCTAGATAAAATTTAGAATTCTGTCCTCCATTCGTATGAATCTTAGGATCGGTTCTTCAATGGGTTGCATAAACATGGTTTCTGTGATAACAAACAAACTTTGCGTGTGTTGTTCTTACACTTTCTATTAGTCTTTCTATTGCTATTATGATATTTGTATCCAATAAACTGACAGCACAAAGTTTGATCAGCAAGTTGAACAGATTTTCATAACACAATAATTATGAGTTTTAGGGAGAAAGAAAAAAAAATCTAATAAAGTAGAGAAATATTTCGAATTGGAAAGCAAATTGAAAATTGTATATATACTAGAACTATAATGTAGTTTCAAATACCTTTTTCTTGAACGACAACGGTTACTCACTTCTAATTTACACCAAATTAATCCTAAACTACTTCTTGCTTGGGATTGAACCCAAGACCCCCTAGTAGAATGGAGTTTCAAATACCTTGTATTCACTTCATTTCTTGTTTCATCTGTGATTATACTTATATTGGATTAGGAAGATATCATATTATGATTAATTAAAAAATAATTAACACGCATCTATTTTTGTGGGTGAAAGGCAGTTCGAATACAAAGTGGATTTTGACTAAGAAGCGTAGAAAGCGATAAAAATACGACACATATACATTGTTGGTTCTATGGGTGAAAGATATTTGCGTCCATGTATGCATGCAAAATACAACACTTTTATGATATAAATGTGTTATACCAATTGTTATGTTCTAATGGTATAACCGGACAGTTGTAGTGATAAACAACATAGTTATAATGGTTTACGCTTAGTACGTTACTTTTTTTTAAAATAGTTTTTTTATATATAGCTATATTATACTTGTATTAACAAGAAATAAGTGAAAATAGTGTTCGATATATATATATAAAAAAAAAAAAAAGAGTCAACAAAAAGGTGGATTTGCTCTTTAACAATACAAAACCATTAACACCTTCCTAATAAATCTTGAACATTAAATAGTTTGATTAAATACCCACAACACTTGCACTTTTTAGGCAAAACCCCACTTCGTGTGTATCTGATTAGGGCCGGTCCTGAGAATTCATGTACCCTGTTTGAGCTCGAACAAACGTGTTCTCGGGCCTTAACGAAATAAATAATTTAAACTAGTTTTTCATACAAGCGTGAACCGTTGACAAAAATATAGCATTGGATAAACAATGCAATTAACAAAATACAAAATATAGTATTCGAATGAGTGACATACCGTAAAAACTAATAAGCTAATAGCTAACAAATGATTCGTGAAGCCTTCCTCGCATTCTTGATAGCAAATTGGTGAATCAACTCTTCACAATTTAAATCATACCTGAATTCGACAAAAAAAGTAGAATACGAGCCTGAATTTGACAATCGCTTTTGTATAAATTACCAACAATTTAGTCTTCAACACAACAGAAAAAGGCCTGAATTCGACAATAACTAATCACCTAAACAAGGGCCTGAATTCGACAAAAAGAAACATAATAATTAATAACTAATAAGGGCCTTAATAGTGAATTCGACCAAAAACAAAACATAACAACTGAAGTACTGAACAAGGGCCGATTAACGATTGATGATTTGATGTTTACCTGAATACGTGATCCGTGATCTATGCGTGGGGGCCCGTGGTTGTGTGCAAGATTGAAATCGAAGAACAAAAGAGTTCAGACTCTGTGGCTTCTGTGCGTGCAGACTCTGTTAGTTCTTCGTCGAACCAGGTCTGTCTACTACTCTCCTGCTATACGAGGTTTCAATATCCACAGGGCACTAGTTGCCGCCCAACATGGACTAATTGTTTTTTATTAGTTTTTAAAATCATTTGGGTATTGGGCTCGCTAACCTAATCTCAATGGGTTAACTAATCTAAACCATATGATTTTTTTTTAAAGTGGGCCTATGTTATGTTAGTATTTGTTTGGGTATACCCTATTAAATTTTTTTAACATATATAATATCGGTTTTTTTTTTAAATTACGTGCCCTACGAAATCACGGGCCCTGGCCGGTGGTCTTCCCCGCCCACCTCTAGGGCCGGCCCTGTATCTGATCGGTCCCCTATATGCAAATATGTGTGTATGATGAGTATTTGGTGTGTGTGTATTTATATGTTTATAAACCATTAGGAAATAGGAAGTAAACAATGAAGCAAGAAAAGAGTTGTCATAGAAAGAAGAGAATGTCAGGTTAGCCAAGAAGACTGCCTGATACCGACCAATCAAAACGATCGATCTAAACAGACCAAACCCTTTGTTAAGAAGAGACAGGCAAGTCATCCTTGGCTACCAAACAAACTCTCCTTGTCCTCCCATAAAATTTACATTTAGGCATGCAGCCACTTAAATCTGTAGTTGTGAACTTAAAATGGTGATTTCCTATGGTTTGTCAATGTTGTATTTATAGCCGATTGTTAAAATAAGACCCGACAGAATCGAATAAAACTGAAGTGACATTATTTAAGCCTCAGGGAACGTATGTGTGGACCGTGGAAAGGTTTGAACACGGGTTTGTGATGAGCATGGAATTATAGAACATGTTCTGATCAGCAATGGGAATTTCAACTGAAACTTTTATAAAGTGGTTGAAATCAAGACTTGACATTGGCTTCCCATAGTTGCCAAAGACAGCCAGCCATTCAGGTGACCTTTGGGGTTATCATATGCAACAAAAATTTACCTGGTGGAATCTAGTTGGTACAAAGTACAAACAAGTTGCATATAGCAGCAGTGTTTGGATATGCTTCATTGGGTGTTTGGCAAATTCTTATTACAGTTGGATGGTCCTATTGGCAATGCCTTCGGTTTTGATCCCAACTTTTCAATAATTATGTGTATGGTCCTCCACTATTCACTTAGTTGTAACCAGTGTTGTAAGAGTCATTGGGCACTAGTTGGCCAGTGGGTTACCAACTAGCGATTAATCGGGATTGCTAGGGATTAATCGGATTAAGATTTTATATGTAATTTTCAGTTTTATATGTATAGACACACATTTTTATATGTATTTTTTTAAGTAGACATGTTTTAGCACCTTCTACGACCCATATTTGCAAGTAGATATGATTAATTGCTAAAATTTACAGGTTTTGGCCAGAAAGGAATCTGGCCGGAATCGTTAGAGTGCCACCCATTTTTAGCCAATTGGGACTGAATTTGACCATTGTTGACTGCCTACTTATTAATTTGCCAATTAGATAAAAATTACTCATTGAGCCTCCAACTAGCAACTAGGGGTGCAAACGAGCCGAGCGGCTCGCGAGCTACTCGAGATCGGCTCGAGAAAAAGCTCGAAACGAACCGAGCCTTATCGAACCCGAGCCGAGCTTGAGCTTAAAATAAAGCTCGTTTGTTTATCGAGCCCGAGCTCGAGCCTCGCATGTGAAGCTCGTTAGGCTCGTCGAGCCTTATCGAGCCTTAGTGTAAACGAGCCGAGTCGAGCTGAGCTTATTCAAACCTGTTTACAATCCAACCTCGAACCTAAAAATAAGCTTATTTAGTAAACGAGCCCGAGCCCGAGCTTCACTTATCGAGCTCGGGAGCCTAGAAAGTCTATTATTTATATTATTTTTATTTAATATATTAATTAATGGATAATAAACGAGCCGAGCCCGAGCTTGAAAAAATACAAACGAGCCGAGCTCGAGCCTTGAAAACAAAGCTCGAATCGAGCCGAGCCCGAGCTCACATAAGTTAATCGAGCTCGAGCTCGAGCCTGGTCAAGCTCGGGCTCGGCTCGGCTCGTTTGCACCCCTACTAGCAACCAATCAGAGGCTAGTCGGGATTTTTACAACCATGGTTGTAACACAATTGGTCCTAGGAGTTGATGGACGTTAAATATGATGTTAGATTTATATGAAACGACCATTATACCTCTTTTATTAAGAAAACAAAAAGAGGATGCGGTATTCATATTTTTATAATGTATCACAAAAACTCAACAGGATTTTTATCGCAAGTGAAAAGAACCAAACGTGTTACTACAGCAAGCAGTGGGAACCATATCCGCAACTCTTAAAAGTTGGGACTAAAACTGCAATATCACAATGCCACGGGGACAGCAAATTTAAAGTTTTACACGTAAAATGCCCCCTAAATAATTAGGTAACTGAAACCTCTTTCACCATACCCAAACACGATAAACTGATTATCTACGACTTGAAAGTTAAAACCACACTAACCAGAGGATAACTTTCAAAATGAACTGTCCAACAAACCGCCACCCGCTATTTCATAATTTTAACTGTAATTATTTCATTGCAATCAAAGAACCAATCAAGAACCTGCCAGATAATGTGGCATAAAATGATTGAGAGTTGGCCCACCGGCTATGGTCCCGAGTGGCTATGACTACGCCACATGTACATACAAAAAGAGATGGCATAAATCCATCTTATCTTCAATTAAGAGATTGACTTGTGAAACTTTATAAAAAGCTAAAAAGGCACAAAATCCACACAAGATTTTGTAAAACTGTCAGCTTCACAATTATAATGGAAGGGAAGTCTCTTGATCATCCAATAAGAAGTGTTATTCCAAATAAAATTCAAAGAACAAACCTTAAAAAATACACTAAATCTACCTTCCACAAAGTTACAGTTATAGTTGTCATAAAATACAACAGTTATTGTTCATTACCTCCTCAAGAAAGATAAAGATAGACCTTGAAGAAAAGCATGTGAGGATGGTAGCATGCGGTTTGCTATCTCCAATGATTCAGCTAAATCTTTTGATGTCAACATGTAAACATCACCAACTTGATTCTTAGTAACCCATTCATCTAACTTCCTGTTAAAAAAACAAATTATTATAAGGGAAAGAAGTGAAAGGTGTTAAATATGTACTTAACAACAAACCTTAGTTCAGACTCGGTGCTGTTACTACAGTTGGAAAATAGCACTTTAACCATTGGGTACATAATAAAATTGGGAACCGGTATCATTGGATCCAAACAATCCCCAAATGAACACCATGCATTTGGGTTTAGTAAAACAATTTGCAACATCAGTGATCTCGTTTGCAGATTTTTAACCACGGTTCGGAAGGAGAGTTCATCTTTCGCACTTTCCAACAGCTGGCTTGTAAACATCCTCTCTAAAGTGTATTTCCTACCGTATTTAAGCAGTATAAGTTTATTTTCTAATTCACAAAATAATAACTGCAAAGGTAATAACATAAAAAGGGGGAGTAAAATGTCATTTTCGTCCCTGAGGTTTGGCCAGTTTTGTGACTTTCATCCAAAGGTTTGTTTTTGCGCATCTGGATCCAAAAGGTTTAAAATCTTGCTATTTTCATCCGGCTCGTTAACTCCATCCATTTTTCTCTATTAAGTCAGGGGTATTTTTGTCTTTTTTTTCGTTAACTTAAAGGGCAGTTCGGTCTTTTTCACTTTATGTATAAGCATTTAGCTCCGCTTGCGGTATGCGCATATAATGTATATATGTGTGGGCGCTCGGGGGCAAAAGTGAAAGTGCACTAATTTTAACGTTATTTTACTAATTTTGTGAAAATAACGTTAAAAGAGGGGGATGGTTAATCATAGTTATCGATAGCGCTTATGGCGGCCGCTATAGCGAATAGCGTGGCGTGGTGGCCATATGTCGCTACAAAGTACATATTGACCTTATATCGACGATATAGCGACTTCCGACGTGAAATCCGGCGACAAAATCCGGCGACGGTGTTGCTTTCAGCCGGAAACCAGGAAGAAGGGGGAAGAAGAAGACCAGCAGCTGCGTATCTGTGTCTACAAAATCCGGCGACGGTGTTGCTTTCAGCTGGAAACCAGGAAGAAGGGGGAAGAAGAAGACCAGCGGCTGCGTATCTGCGTTTTTAGGCTTTTAGGGTTTTTATAAGTTTAGGTTTTTAAGCATTTAACCCCTCTATCTTTCATTAGTTTAAATTCAGTCCCTATAACTTGTAATTTTTTACTTAAAAAGTGTAAAGATAGTTTGTCTATATAAACATTTAACCCCCTCTATCTTCAGAAGTTTACATTTGGTCCTTAAACTTTTTAATTTATACATAAAAATACAAAATTAACATTATAAAATACATATATATAATATGGATAGCTATTTTTTATTTTTTAATTTATCTACTACCTTATCGCTAAACACGAAATAGCGGGCGCTATTTCATCGCTATCGCTACGTAGCATATAGGTTGTCTATCGCTATTGACCGCTATTCGCTATCGATAACTATGTGGTTAATCATGCATCATGTGGTGGCGTTGATAGCCGAAAGACAAGGGGGTACATGCACCAATCGGCCTTTGTCTCAATTGCTGAGTGTTATGTGCCTTATGTCCAAGGCAAAACTACTATCGAGCTGGGGGTCTCACTGAAAGCAGCCTCTCTATTCCTATGGGGTAGAGGTAAGGCTGTCTACATCTTACCCTCCTCAGACCCTACCTTAGCTTTGCTATTGGTGGGATTTACTGAGTATGATGTATAAGCATTTAGCATAATGTAAAAGTGTTCAAAATACTGAATTGCCCTTTAAGTTAACAAAAAAGAAAGAAATACCCTTGCTTAGCAGAGAAAATTGGATGGAGCTAGAGTCAGATGAACTGGCAAGATTTCAAACCTTTTGGATCCAGATGCAGAAAAACAAACCTTTGGACGAAAGCCACAAAACTGGTCAAACCTCAGGGACGAAAATGGCATTTTACTCAAAAAAGGGGGAATATTGTGCACATACCGAAACAAGTCGGTGGGGCCTCCAACTGGGCAAGTAGAAATAAAGCATTTAAACAAGTGAACACCGTAATCATTGAGTGGTCCATCGGTATTGTCATGCGGATATGCCCCAAGTAAGCACGAACAATGTGGACATAAGATTTCACTCCATTTAACGTCTTTCGAAAGATAAGGGGATGTAACCATAAAACAATTTCCAAGAAGACCATTTAGAAGACTAGCCTTGTTTGTTAGTAACTCACTTGTACTATGTGTTTGGTCCTCGTCTGTATGAAGATGGCAACATTCATTTTGACTATTGTGGTCAACAACCGACCCGTTTGTACTTTTATTATTCGAGACAGCTTTTTTTAAATTCTCAGTTTTAGAAATCTCTGAAGACTTGTGCTCTCTGTGTTCAATTTGATTAGGAAATTCATATCCTACAAAGTCATCCTTACAGAGAACAATAGAAGTAGGGTCCACTAGGCACACGCCAGGTGTACATGTATATGAGTTGGCGTATTGTGCAACTAGTTTCTCGCTTGCACCCCCGAAAGAACAGCAACAAGTCCCAAACCAGTTATCAGCTGCCTCACGCCAATTAACAGATGGCATTTCTTTGAAATTTCTGCATATATGGTTACGATATAAGAAAGAACCAACAAACAATCTAGATGGTAAAATGTTAATGAGGAAAGCACCCTACCGAACAGCGCTGCTTAACTTGGTAGAGCAACCCCTGCAAAAAAAGTGCACCTCCCCATAAGAAGCCAACTTCTTAAGATCTGAAACAAAAATACACGACTGAAGTAAAGATAAGCATAACAGAGTCCTCTGTGACAGCATTTAACCCCAATCATTAAGCTTTATGTAGCCTAATCAGTTTTGAGAAACAATGAGCAATCTGCTTGGTTGCAATTGCCGTTCAGATGCAACATAACCATAAGTTTTGGTTTCAAATTAGTTACCAAAAGTCACCAACTTTAACCTACAGTTACTGAAATCCTACAAGACCATAGCCTGTATTACTTTTGCCAAAATCCTAAGAACTTTGGGTATGTTAAAGCCTGGGTTCCGGTACACGATGCTCTTAACCTAAGAAACATAGAAACCGGGTCAAACGAACTCTAAACAGGCTCGTCTAAACCCTAAAGCTAAATCATAAACTAAACCCTAAAAACTAAACCTTAGATATATTCGATTAGGGTTCAACTAGCCGGTTCCAACGTCTCTAGAGTGAGTTCAAATTCGAGTTCGTTTGACCCGGTTTCCTATGTTTCTTAGGTTAAGATCTATTTGTATTAGATATGCCTCTTAAGCCTGTATCTATGCAGTAATGGTGTATCAAAACATTTTGACATGATATAACCGCCTCTTTAAATTACTTAATAAATGCATTACACCGCCAAAAACAGAAACTACCTGAATCCAATTGAAGAGGTTGACAATCATCATCCAATGCAGCATCTTGACCACCTTCAAAGTCAAAATTGGACACAATGGGATGGTCAACAGGAAGAACCAGAACAAGTTTTACCTCAATGTGATCATCCAACGGTCGAAAGCTAATTGGAGAGTCTGCATCAATCAAAACCCTAGGAATGGGAACCCAAAGTGATTGTGATTGACTGTTGTGGATCCAGGTGAGTTGGAGTAATGATTTGTGGAATAAAATGGAGACTTTGAGATCGATACATTGAGATATGGGGTTTGTGTTGGGGTTGAAGAGGTATAATTTGAGAATTGGGACGTGTGAATTGGATTCCCATGTGAATTTCCAGTTTCTAGGGTTAGGGTTTTTAGTGGCGGGAAGAAGATGTTCAGAAGTGGTCATTTTGCTAAAACCCTGAAATCAATTGGATTGGAATATGTTGATGATGGTAAATTTTTATTTTACTCCCATGCATATTTGATTTTTAACACTTTGTTCCCTTTAGGTATGAGGAGAGTAAAATGGTCGAATGCTAAATTTGTGAATGATATTCCTAATTACGTTTTCTCTTTTTCGAAAAGTAAATTTCATACGCAAAATAGCAACCAGGCCAAGACTCCAAGTGGCTGAGGCCAAAGAGCCGAAGCCGAAACAAAAAAGAACTACAAACTACATGAAAGAAAAATTACACCATTTAGACCACTTTATCGACTTAAATCTAGATCTATTATTAAACAATAAGAACCCAAAGGACTTAACATCTTCACATATTTTTTGATCATTAACTTCTTTTTATGAGAAAAGCTTCTCATTTCTAGCCTTCCATATCCTCTGGTTCACAACTATCACGACCTCATGAAAGAAATCTTTGTCTCTTTCCCCCAACCCTATAAACTAAAGCATCTATGACAAATTGTCACACAAGTACACAACCGAGGCCATCACCAGGGGCGGACCTATGTGGACACAAGGGGGAGCGCCCGCTACCGCTTGGCGGGGAAAATTTGACGTTTTTAGTGTAAATTTTGGAAAAATTTGACCTTTTTTCGATTTCGTTACCGCTTTTCTTATAAAACGTTCCTGCTTGGCGTGAATCCTAGATCCGCCACTGGCCATCACACTCATAAAAGACTCAACTAGAATGTCTCGCTCATTCATTTATGGTCATGAACGTCTGTTTACGAATATTCATTTATGTTGGTTTATATATTCATTCAATGTGTTTTGGCGTTTATCTTATTAGTCTATGTGAAAATATCGGTACATTCATTTAGCTTTCAGGCCCATCAACTTAATCAGTTTGATATTAGCTCATTCTTTAGCCTTTAGATTTAGCTTAGTAGCGAGCTTTCATTATCCGTTGTATCATTCATTTATGGATGCATATTTATGTTTGCTTGTGTTTGTTTGCGTTCGTGTGTGTTTGTAAACCCGTCCATTTAACACGTTAACAAACGAATAGAAAAAAACACAAACGAGAATATTCATTCATTTATTTGTTCGTATACGTTCATTTGTAAACAACGGACACATACATGCCCCGTTCAGTTAGTTTACAAACCTAATGATTAGGTATATTATTCATGTTTGGTTTCAGTTTGTTTACGGACCTAATGATTAGGTATATTATTCGTGTTTGGTTTTCACATATACATATGTCGAATTGGGATGTCCCTTTAGGAAGAAAGGGACTCGACAGGTGCGAGCTTGAGTGGCTCTAACCAGTATATACCAGCCCCAAACACCATCCTTTTAGATGATATTCAAAGTCAGTCAATCAACACAGCATTATGTTTTCAAGAAAAATGCTACTAAATAAGAATCGACTCTTTGTTTTGCAGGAAGTCGCACCACTGGAAACGGACGATGCACCAGTTTCAGACAAAGGCTGTACGAGAACACCTGCAACTGACAACCCGACTTCAAATTATAACAGTCATATGCACAGCCCGATTACGTGTGCCAACTGCCCAAGAACAGGCGGTGATCAAAACCTGTTCCGCATGGAGCCTGGTTCACCAAGGTTTGATACTACAAAAACCGGATAGCTTTAAAAGGCTTGTTAAGCTCAGATGAAATACTCTATACACAACCAACAAACATATGATTTGGTAAAACATTATGCTGAGAATCAAGACAAGTCTATGGTAGAAATGGGGAGTATAACTCCATTGACTGATAACCATGGAGAATGTTAAATGTATCAAACTGCTTTAGAAACATAATCATCCGTACTTCTTGAGCAAACGAGCAAGAAAATTTGCTCTTCATTTACAGGAATATGACATGAAGTAGCACATTGTTCAGTCCTTACTTTAAACTTTATCATCATGGAACCACCATCTGGTCTCCTTAGGAGATCTACCATTTCTACAATTCTTCACGTATCGATCATTGTCTTCTGGGCGTTCCTGCAATGGTAGCCAAAAAAGTTTTAAAACTTAATTTACGGATTCACAAAGAATTTAAGGTAGGTACAAACGATACTGATATCAGTATTATTTCAAAAGTTTAAGAAAATTTTCCTGAAAGGATTTGTGATGATGAGAATGTAACTGAAGAAAATTGGTTTATTAAAGTCCAGGATAGAATAAAACCTTTGCTGTAGAACTTGAAAGCATAGACAGAATGCTGATGCAGATGGAACCAACAGTCATGGCAGGTGACCAAGAGTCGTATAAAATATCTACAAAAGAAATAAGCCTATTAAATCTTCATGATTCAAACTAAATGTATAGCCCAATGATATTGGAAAGATGAGTTTGTGAAATGCAAAGCATGATACATGATTAAATGATCAACATTTCACCAAACACACTTCAATTCCTTTTCAGTGTTATCACACACACACACACACAATTTTTATTAAAAATATAATTTTTTTTTAATTTTTTTTTTTTTGTTTCTAAATAGCTCCAATAGCTTATACGAACAAAAATATACATACACTTATTTATATGCATCTTTTTCAGATGTCATTATCTAATGGGCAATCGTAAAGGACATTAAACATGTGTATACAGTTTGGTGCACAACATAATATGATTTGCATGCTTGATTGATTAACTTTGATATCTAAAGGTTTAGTTATTTTATAAGACTATACAAACAAGGATATAAAACTGTGTTTTGGCTATATTCTATGGAGATTATGATATAATAAATTTAAGTTGTATTAATGGATTTGAGTTATCTATAGTTATAAGTTACGAAAATAACGCATTTAATAAGAAAGATTCTGGAAGCATTGTAGAAGTCAAATAAATTAACATGTAGCAACTAATTGTAAAACTAACATTCAACGAGAATGAAATATGACACAACTTTAATATAAAAATAAAAATGTATAATCACATTATCACACTGTAAAACTTACATTCAACGAGAATTAAATACGACACAACTTTAATACAAAAATAAAAATGTATAATCACATTATCACACTAATAAGAGATGCACAAAAATTAGTTACCAAAGCCAATAATTAGATAATGAAAAAGTAGATTTTAGTTTTCTACTAAACATCATGGTCCCTCAGGTACAAATATCTATCCTTAATGTAAGGATTCTTGTATTCCATGTCTCGATTCGTTTTTTCTCGTGTTCGGAATGTGTTGCAAACTACTAGACTTGACTTCATGTTTTCCATGCATTTGATTATCAAGTTAGTTCCTTTATTGAAATCGTGTGTCACATGCTTCGCTTTTCAAGGAGAGTACCATCATATTTTTGAAAGTGATAAGTTAATTTGATTATATAGTTCTTGCGTTTAGCCTCATTTGGTCTTTTGTTTGGTATAATTTTCTTGGATAGTTGGATTAGACATAGCTGTTTCTTTATGGTATCATGTATGCTTTGATTCATTTCAATTATATAGTTCTTGTGTTTAGCCTCATTTAGTCTTTATACATATTCAATGGACAATTGGCTCAGGCACATTTTCCTTTCTTCACAGAAAGTAATCAGGTTACCCGTAGGGGAAAGCAAAGAGTGGCAAGTACATAAGTGTAAAAAAAATTGACAGGTGATTTGAAGATCAAGTCAATGTTAGCATCTTAACTTTTATGCTAATCAATAAATATTTGGACTTCATTGGATTTGGATTTTTGGTAAAGTTTTGATAAATATGTTGAACCTTAACGGTCTTCAACCTTTTAGATGTATTCAATCAAATAAGTTTTGAAACGACATTATTAATAGATATTTGTATTTTGTTAGTGTGGCATTTCATCCCGTCAGGAACGCAGGCGTTATGATTATAGTGAGAATAACATTTAAAAAACACGCAGAGTTGCAAGAAGCCAAGAATACACATACAAGATACCACAGGGCATTTTAACAAGTACCTAAACAAATATGGCCGTTGCTATAGATGTGCGGGTGAAGCGGAGCAGGCTGCAAAAATATCACCTATCATCCCATAAAAAAAGGTTTATAAGAAAAAATCCAAAACGCATAACCAAAAGCATCAATCAGACTCTAATTCAAATCATTATCCATCCACCTGAGGCGCTTCCATAGGATAATTCTCCGGAAAATCGACTTGAAGCTGGTACTTTTCCCCAGCATAAATAGTTCCCTGAGCTCCATTTACTTCAATCACCCACCTTTCCAAAAATAACAAATAAAAAAAACACCATAATTCACAAACAAAATTTCTAAAAAAAATTGAACATTTATTCGAGGCCCAAATTGAACATCCTCTTTGATCTGAGGATGTGTAAAGAGTCAAAACGGTGAAATTGGGACATATAGAACGACATAAACCCTAAAATATGAAAACAATTAAGATTTAGAGAATAAAATTGGGAGATTGATGAACCGTTGAAGATTATCGGTGACTTTATGTGTGAATCCAGAGGGAGGACTGATCTGCCACTCCGTAAGCTCCTTCTGAAGTCTATTGGTGGCAATTTTGCTTAAAACCTAAACAATTGGCATCGAATTAATCAAAATTTGACGATTAATAAACACAATCGATCGAAATCGGAGTTTGAAAAGATCAACCAATACATATAGAGAGAGGCATATGTATAGATACAGAAACCTTGCGAGAGGAGACGGAGGAAGCGGTCATAGCGGCGGAGGAAGGCGGAGATATGGTGTTGGGTTTGTTTGTAGGTGTAGACCGGAGATGGAGGTGTTTGTAGATTTATTTTTATGTTTTTTTTTTTTGGTAAATACAAAAGTAATAGTTAAATGTGATGTAACTAGTGGGATTATCTACACGTTAAGCGGTTGGAATTCGGTCTGTATCAATATTGGTTTATTACGATATCAATACTTGCTATAGTGACTGAAAGAGAAAACCAAGAATATAAAGTCTTTATATATCAAACGTGTTTTTTATCGATCAAAAATCATAAAAACAAATACTGATACCAGCTCCGATAATCTCGATACTGGTGTCGAAGTTGTTTGGAATCAGTTTGGTACAACACTGGCACTCGCTACAACTTACGATACCGAAAAGGTACTTTATCAGTTTTGAGTAAAATTTAAATCTAGACATAGATAGAAATAAATATGTCGCAGCAACATACGTGAAATTTTATAAAACGTCTTATCTTAAAACTTATAAACGAAAAACAAAATATGTTAAAAGTTATTATAATAACAAAATATTATAACAATAATAAAATATAGCAAGTAAAAGAATAAAACCTAAAATTCGTCATCACTCTAAATTAATAATAATAGTAATAATAATAAATAAAATTTAGCCGAGCGAGCTAAGTTGGCTCAAATATTATACAAACCAAATCAACTTACGCTGAGTTATGAGCGAGCCTTTAAAAAGTGAGTTGCGAGCCATGATCCTTTTAGAAAACCCACCCACAATACTCTTATAAGGTTGTGTGGATATTGTCAGTAATCAACAAAATCATAATTTCAAGAATTGGAATACAAGGAATCAAATGAAACAAACAATAAGCTTTCTAGAGTTACCAATTCCTTAGAGAACTTTCACATGTATAACGTAACACAAACAAAATCAATGAGTAATATTAAGTTACTTTATAATCCAACGAATGATATATTGATATCCCTTGGCTTTTCCTAATCATGTCCTGCCAGGTTGAATAAAGAAAGCAAATACATTAACTCATCAATCGATAGTTTTGTTGGTCTCTTATCTTCAAGCCTAAGAATCCAAACAAATTTTCCTTATACTGCCAAAATGTTGTCTAATCTTTTATCAATAAATGGTGAAGCTCCTTAATTAAATAGCTTCTACGATGACATTTCAGTTAGAATCACGTAATGTGTTTCCCTCATAAGTTGTGATGTGTTAGTTAGAATCACTTAATATGATAAAATACCTCATTTGGGGGGGGGGGGGGGGGGGGGGGGGGGGGGGGGGGGGTTAATAAAAGAGTAGGCAACCCCCCCCCCCCCCCCCAAAAATAAATAAGAAAAAATCTTGTGTCCGCGGTTGAGGCCCCCTACCTTCAGTGATCATCTCCATCACCATCGACACTTGACATTTCATCGTACATGTGTCTGAGAATTGATGAAGTAGTGAACTAGTTGACTTTAGCCAACAATAGGTCACAGGCCCACATATAAGGGTATTAGTAAGGTTTCATAAGCCCAATTTCACTTTTGAACTTTACAAGCCCAATTGATACCCTAAAATCGTAATGAATCTGCCATCTACTGATCTACATATGAAGATTGATTAAAATGTTACCATGGTACATGGGCAACTATGGTTTCAATTCTCTGGTTCATAGTTTATACATGAGTACGAACTGTATAAATAATTAAATATCTTGTAAAGATTATTGTATAAATTGTCACATCCAGTCTTTAAAATGGGTGGACATTATAATAAGTTATTAGATTTAAAAAATTATACCCTTTAGATAAAATATATATTTATAGTCCCTAAAAATTGTACAAAATTTAAAAAGACTTTTTTTAATATACATACACGTATATAATATCATATTTGTTATTTGATATATTTGACAAGTAACGTGCACAACTAATATTTTCCAAAGATAATTTTTCTTATTTCACAGTGTATATTTTAATAAGGGAATTATATGATCCCATTCCTATACAAAGATTGAAGGCAAACACATCTCACCTACCGTTATTTATATATTTGGAGGTATTATTCCATTTAATATTGTCGGTGTACATAAGTGTTTTCTCTAAAGTCATTTTATTTTATTACTAATACAAGCCTACATCATATAATAAAACATAGTCAATTCAGAGGATATCCAATCTGATGATGCGGGTAATATGGATGAAGATGAGACTGTTAAAGAGAACAATGGCGTACAAGATAGAGATGCTTCTTCGTTTAACTCGGTCCATGTTGAGGATGCGATGGAAAAATCCGGTAACCCAATAGTCCCCGGCGGTGCTGGCATGTCCGGTGATGAAGTTTCTACCGGAGATAAATTAGGAAGTCAGTCCATAATTAATGAATTTGATGACAATCATAATAATGGAGAGGATTTTGGTGACAATTTGGGAGATGATAATAGGAAAGAGAAATCGGCAACTTTTGAGTTGCCATTTATTTTTAATGCAAACTAGGTGGATTTGCCCGCACAATGCGGCGGGAATTCAGTCGGTTCGGTTCAATTTGTTACCATACATATTATTATAGTACCGACACTCGGCTTAAAGTCATGATATGTCCAGAAAAGAGTGTGATTTACATTGAAAATCATATAGAATCGAATACCGGTGTGAGTTCCAATGATAACTAAAGCATACCAATGTCTGTATCGGTTGGCTGGCGAGATTTTTTTATAACAAAGTCACATATTCTACTTTATAAAAAATATTTTGAACGCGATATATCAGATGAAAATCAAATAATATAAAACTAAACGGGTAAAAAGCATATATTTTTGTAAGTATATATCGATACCGGTTCCGAGAATACCGATATGGGTATCAACATGGCTCGGTCGGTGTCGGTGTTGTTTTCGTTCGCCATAGTACCGCTATGACACCAACACTTGATACAGACCAGATACCAAAAAGACCATATTTCGAACAAACGACGTTTTTAATGAAATTTATACATGTACGTTGAGAAAAAAAATCAAACACAACTTCATATTTAACTTTTTTTTAAACAAAAGAATGCAAGTAATTGAATAAAAATCAAATTATTAAATAGTATATATAGTATAGGGTAAAATAAATTAATTAATTATAATAACTATTAATATTAATTATTATAATAGACTAATAAAATATATATAATAATAACAACAAATTAATAAATTATTGTTACTGTTCATCGCAACTTTCAATTAATATAGATAATATTTTAAAAGATAAAGTCAACACAAAACCAAGGAAAGTTAAAATTAGAAGGAGGGTCAACTCAGTGTCTCCACAGACCAGAACCGGCCCAAGAAGCGGACCAGGTCTGATGACCCTTTTGGGATTAATTGTCTATTGGGTTTGGAAGATAATAGTAAGTCTAATTCTAGTTGGCCATCTAAGTCGGTTAGTGGGGAGCAATCAAAGGACGACTTTTTTGTAACACCTGATTTGAATGAAAATGTTCAAGTATCTTCAACTTCACAGCCTTTACAACCGAGAAGGGAGGAAGAAGCCTCTACTGAAGTAAGGGTAGAAGAAGCAGGTGTCGAAAACAGTAGGGTTCACAGAGAAGTTCAGGCAACAGTGGAATTTGGTCCGGATCTGGGAGTCCCGAATCTGAGAGACTATGGTAATCAGGTAAAAGAAATTATTTTGGAAGAAGGTTTTCAATATGTTGCGCCATGAATTGTTTGTCGTTAAACATAAGAGGCTTGGGGGGTGATGGTAAACCTAAGTGGGTTAGGGAATTGAAGAAAGACAATAGTATATCGGTAATTATGTTACAAGAGACTCAGGATACGGAAGTTTCGAAAGAGGAGTTAAATGGGTATTGGGGCAGGGGAGCTTTTAATTTCGAGTTTGTGGAGTCGGTAGGCAGATCTGGGGGATTGGTAACGATTTGGGATGAGAATAGGTTTGCTCTGTCTTGTATCAAAAAACATAGATCGTTTTTGTTGGTTAGAGGTGAAATTAAAGGGTCAGGAGAGTGGTTGAATTTTGTAAACGTTTATGCGCCTCAAAAGATTGTGCAGAAGAGACAATTATGGGCGTTGTTGGGGGATCTTATTGGTTTGTATGATGGAAATTGGGTGGTGGCTGGTGATTTAAACTCGGTCAGATATCCCGAGGAGCGACGGAACTCAAGGTTCAATTTGTTGGCTGCGACGGATTTTAATAACTTTATAGCAGATTCAGGATTGCAAGAGTTATCTTTGAAGGGGCGGAGATTCACGTTCGCCGCAGGTAACAAATTAAGCAGAATAGATAGAGTTCTGGTATGTAATAATTTTGCCAATCTTTGGCCGTCTACGAGGTATCATGCCTTATCTAGGGGCCTTTCAGATCATTGCCCCATTGTATTGATTTCGGATGATGTTAATTTTGGCCCTAAACCATTTCGGTTTTATAATTCGTGGCTGGAAAGGAAGGGGTTAAACGAGTTAATTGTTAAAGCTAATGATGAATTTGTGGGGGTTGGTCCTCCTGATGTTCGGTTAATGAACAAATTGAAGAAGTTTAGAAGTGTTGTGAAAGATTAGAAGGATCAGATAAAAGCTATGGAATTAGAAGAGGAAGCGATTCTGAAGAGAGATATGGAAGAATTGGAACAGGTTCTAGAAGAAAAAGAGTTTAATGATGAGGAACAATGGGCTTGGGAAGAAGGGAAACGGAGATTGGCGGAGCTGGAGAGTTACCAGGTTAAGGACCTGAGGCAGAAATCTAGGAATCGTTGGGCCAAGGAGGGAGATGAGAACTCTAAATTTTTTCATGGTGTTATTAATAGCCGAAGAGTTTCTAACAATATTCCAGGATTGACAATAAATGGTGAATGGGTAAAAAACCAATTTTGGTGAAAAAAGAAGTGCACAAATTTTTTCGTAATAAGTTTGTTGAAAAATTGAAGAAGAGGCCTATTTTGAATTGTTATGGGATGAAGCAGTTGTTGGATGCAGATGCAGAGATTCTCATTAGTCCTTTTTCAGAGAAAGAAGTTAAAGACGCAGTTTTCGGGTGTAATGATGATAGGGCTCCGGGCCCGGATGGCTTCAATTTCAAGTTTATAAAGCATTTCTGGGGTTTACTGGCTTCAGATTTCATGGACATAATGCAGCATTTTTATGAATCTGGCTCGATTGGTAGAGGGGTGGGGTCTTCTTTTATTATGTTGATCCCAAAGGTTAAAGATCCGGTGTCTTTGGGGGAGTATAGGCCAATTACGCTCATAGGGGTTATCAGTAAAGTGATATCCAAGGTTTTGGCAAATAGACTAAGGATGGTTTTGGGAAGTATTATTTCGGAAACTCAAACCGCTTTTCTAAGCGGTCGTCATATTTTAGATGGGCCTTTGATGTTAAATGAATTAATTTCGTGGAATAGAAGAGTGGGAAATAAAAGTTTTCTTTTGAAAATTGATTTCGAAAAAGCATATGACAACGTTAACTGGGAGTTTTTGTTATCGGTGATGAAGCCAATGGGGTTTCCAATTCTATGGTGCAACTGGATTCGCAGAGTTATTTCTTCTGCCAGATCAGCGGTATTGGTTAATGGGGCACCTACGTTCGAGTTCGAGTGCCAGAAAGGCGTGAGACAAGGTGATCCTTTATCTCCTTTCTTGTTTATTATGGTGCTGGAAGCATTCTCGTGTTTAATCAATAAAGCAACGCAAGTTGGTCTTTTTAGTGGAATCAAATTACCAAATGAAGGTCCTTTAATAAATCATTTGTTATACGCGGATGATGCCACGTTAATTGGTGTGTGGGAGGAATCGGCTATTCTAAATGTTGCTCGAGTTCTAAGAATTTTCTTCTTATGCTCTGGTTTGAGGATAAATGTTAATAAGTCTACCTTGTTTGGATTGGGGGTGGATAACAATGAGGTGAATAGACTGATTTCGAGTATAGGATGTAGAGTGGGGGAGCTTCCTTTTTTGTATTTGGGAATACGAGTAGGCGCTAACATGAATCGAATTGCAAATTGGGAGCCGATTCTGGATGTCTTTCGTTCTCGTCTTACTAAGTGGAAGGCTTCTACACTTTCTATAGGTGGACGTGTTACATTGATTAAATCGGTATTGGAAAGCCTACCCACGTATTATTTCTCGTTATTTAAAGCTCCAATGAAAGTTATTCAAACCTTAGAGGCGAGTCAAACGGTTTCTATGGGGAGGAAGTGTTGATATCAACAAATTGGCGTGGGTCTCTTGGGATAGAGTAATTGTTCCTAAGGGGCAAGGCGGATTGGGGTTGTCTAAGTTTCGGGTTTGTAATGAAGCGTTATTATCTAAATGGGTTTGGAGATTTAAAACGGATAATAATGCTTTATGGAAAAAACGGTTGAAAGTATACACAAGGTTCATAGAAGATGGGATTTCCTTCCTTTTAATCAGCGGTTCACAGGTGTATGGTGTAATATTGTTAGATTTTCAATGAAGTTAAAGGTGATGGGGATTGACTTTGGTAGATTGATAGTTGGAAAGGTTGGGGATAGGAAGGAGGTCAGATTTTGGATGGATTCTTGGATCGCTAATGAGCCGCTAAAACAACGTTTCCCTCGCCTGTTTAGCAAGGAGGCTGATAAGTTATGTAGAGTTTCTGATAGAATTACGGTTGCGGCTGGGAATGGGGGCCGACTCTTAGGAGTTACCAGGAGTTCTCAAGATCCGATAATACAGTCAGAATTGGAAGATCTCGAGGCTATGCTTGCGGCTGTGTCGATGTTGTCAAGAAGAGATGAATGGGTATGGAAAGGTGATTCAGATGGTCTGTTCTCGGTGGGAAACATGAAGAAGTTGATGCAGCTTTCAGTAGTGTAAGAGAATGTTTATGCTTTTAAATGGTGTAAATGGATTCCCGCTAAGTGTAATATCTTTGCGTGGAGGGCAGAAATGGATCGCCTTCCAACGAGAGTCGCCCTTCAAAGAAGAAATATTACTGTCGATTGTGATAGATGCGTGTTTTGTGAAGACGGTGAAGAAACAGTGAATCATATTTTCACGGCTTGTGGTATGGCGGCGGGAGTGTGGAACGCTATTTCTAATTGGTGCGGGGTTCCTCAGATTTACGCCTTTACAATAAAAGATCTTCTAGAATCACATAATACTTGCAGGTTGGTGGCGGTTAAAAAGGAGGTTTTTTATGGCGTGGTCATTGTTGCTTGTTGGAGAATATGGAAGGCGAGAAACGAATGGATCTTCGCGGAGAAGAAGACTAAAGTGGTAGAGTTGGTTGGGGATATAAAGGCTATGAGCTATTTGTGGTTTAAAAATAGGCATAAAAGTGTAAATGTAGATTGGGAAAGTTGGCGTAGTTTCTCTTTCTTGTAATTGGTTTGTTGGGCTCTTCATTAATATCTTAGGAATGGAGTCGGCCGTGTTTTAATGAAGTTCAATTTTCAAAAAAAAAAAATTAAAAGGAAAAAAAATGATAAACACTCACGTCCGGAAAACACCTACTCTAATTTAAAGACATCATAATCATCAGTGTACTTAATTTCCATAACATTATCTGATTAATTGGAGCATATTTTACATTATATATTTATCTTCCATGAATATAAAAGCCAATAAAGGGAAAGCATGCAAAAGAATGGTTCAAAGCATTCTGCATGCAAAAGAGAATCATAAGGGGTAAGGCTTGAAGAATAAGCAATGTCCCAGCATGCATTATTCTAGGGTTGCATTATATATTATGAAATATAAATAAAATCTATAACAAATAAAGTATATATATATACACAGACATAAAATAACTATCAATGCATATAAACTAACTAAACACTAAACTAGCAAAACTCGAGCTAGAAATAAAGCTTGAAATGAGTGGAACTCGAACTCTTGTAAATTAAACGAACTTGGATTCAGCTGGACTCGCTTACACCTATATTTGAAAGACGGAAAAAGTAATATTTTAAAGCTTGAGTTAGAGATTATCTTTTAAATTTTATTTTCTCACATGAGTAAGTTTGTTTCAAATAAAATTTATATCTATTCTTATTCATCATTATTGCTTGGTGCTAAAAGAATAATTATTAAATTTTACTAAACAAGTTGTATGAATAAAAACTAACATTATAAGTGTTATAATATATATGTATGGAAAAAAAATGTAAATAAAATTACGTTTGAAACCTCAAAATAGGTTCATCTGCATTTGAGTGTGATTAAACCATGTTCATGCTTAACCCCTACATAACTATATGATTTGATGGAATTTTTTTATTTATTTGCAAACTAGGTTAGTTACAAACTAATATGTTATGTAAATAGATGTATTGAATAAAACTGCATGGAACATTGGTTAAAAAAAAATACAAAATTGCAATTAGAATTGATACTTACAAAGGTAAAAATGTAATAGTAGTTCATAACTCTCTGAATACTTCTTTATATACAACATTTGTTTTTCATACGTCATACTACCATTTTTATCTAATATTAGTTATTTAACTTTGTCTCCGCTTTTAACTCTTGACAACGCCACTTATAATTGTCCATGTGTGAAAAATGGATCTTTTAGAAACAAACAAACTCTAGATAATGATTGTCCATGCCTTTTATTAATAGTCATGGCAAAACATATTGATAATGAAAATTGCCTTCTTTGGAACTTGAAAGGAATCCTTTTATCTGAAAGTATCAAACTTATTCTTGGAATTAAAGTCTGAGTTTCAATATTACCTCCTAATATGATTTTAGCTTCTATAACCAGGCCGCTTCTGAAGTAATAGTATCTGTAATCTCGCCCCATTACCTAAACTGCTTCTTTGATCAATATTTCTTGATATAATTGGTGGAATACCGACCTTCAAAACTAACATATGATTTGGTAATCCGAATATTTTCAGATCGTTGAGAACATCAGGAGAGTATTAACTTTCTTGTAATGGATCATCAATATATTTCGTCCGTGAAATACTATCTGAACTTAGGTATTCTCTTTCTTTGCCAGGAAACATTGAAAGCAAACGATCATTAACATTTTAAACAACTTCATTTTTAGCTGCTTGCCCTTTTACCAAAAATAGTCATGATTTTTATAATCCTAAAGAACTAAAGGATATACAGAGTCAATTAAACTTTTGATATGATTAGATGAGTCCTTGATTAGAAGATCATCTAGTATCTCTATACATGCATCACTATTGTTTGTATCAGCAACGTTTCCCCCACCCAATTACTCAGATTTAAAAGCCATTTTACAATTTTTTTTTTTTTTTGTTTGTTTCATATAGATGTCTGGCTTCTTACGGTTAACCTCATGTTCTTTCTTAGTTTAAGCAGTTTGCATTTACTCTAGAGGTAAGACGAGCTTAGAGAAGCATTAACAATTTCTTGTCTGCTACCATTGGGAACAATAAAATCATATAAATGTGTTTTTTATAAATGGAATATAACGAGAACAAATGAGGAACACCAAATTCAGGTTTATGATAGCACCAACTTTACAAGGTCATCGACATATGTGTATTTTTTGTACTCGTGTGACTAGTAACTGACATGTTGCTCACCTGCAAGATATAAGAATGCGGTTACAAATATTGAAACAAAATAAATCATATTGGAAAAGGCATAAAGAAAGGGTCTTAAAAGGAGCCACTAAGATTCCTCAATTGTGATCAAGTTTTGAGTCATTTTAACAACCTCTTTGCGCATGTTAGATATTGCAATTTCAAACTATTTACATATAAACGAGTCGAATTGGTTAGTGTTTTATCTCAAATGAATCAAATTTGTTAGATATTAAAATATTAATTGAAAGAGAACGGGTCATAAGCATATATTGCAAACCATAGATACTTACACATATCGAATTTTATGAATCAACGCATAAGGTACTCATAAAAACATATCCTAAAAACCCACGGTTAAATGGATAAACTAAAACACTCCTGGAATGCATTATGTATCTTTGAATTGAAGAATATGAAATTGCATGAGAAGAGAATGACCGATTCTTGGATCATTCAGAGTAGACAAACTATTTAACTTCCCAAACCCTTGACCTCCAGGCTTGGGAAGACCAGTTAGAATTCCATTGAAAGCATTACGAGAAGTTGTACATGCATTTAAAATACATGAAATCAAACAAAAATCATAAACAAAAAGTACAAATTCATGAAGCATACATTATGAAACAAATCTGATAAACATCATAAGTTAGTTGCCTACAATATGTGTAAGATTATTAATGAATCAATATTCCATTGAACTGATTTTAAATTATCCTTATGCAAATCAACATCAACTAAAACACATTCATGTTATTAAGGAATCAATATTTCAATAGATTTCTTACAAATTCCTCCTTACGCACATGAACACAAACTGAATCACACACAGATTAACTACGAAACTCAATTTCAATCTAAAGCTTCTGATCTAAAGCATGGGTTGAACAATATTACCTAAATACTCAAAGAATTGGGCAGCGATGCCCCTGTATCTTCTATTAGTTTTTTTTTCATGAAGCATACATTATGAAACAGATCAAAGGTTAGAAGAAACAAAGCGACCATCAAATTGGGTTGACTCGTGATATTTAGGGTTGAATCGAATAGAAGAGATTTAGGGGTTCAATCGAATAGAAGCACTTTAGGGTTTAATCGCAGAGAAGAGATTTGGGTGGTGTTATCTAATTTGTAAGTCCCGAAAACACACATATCAAGTGATATCAATAGTCTAGCAGAATCAAATTGTTGACTAGAATAATAATCCGAAGGAACCAATGAAAAACTTGCATATGATTATATGTATTACTTTGATAATCATCTCATACAAGGAAGACTAAACAAAACCACTAACCTAAGAATGGAGGAGGAAGTCCCCTTAAATAAGTAAGCACATGTCGCCCCTTTATGGGCTCCTGCAAACCGACCTGGGCCACATGGCCTTAGGCCGCCCCAATCTAGTTAAAACAACCCAAAACTTTACCTCGTCAACCCGTTTCACTTGCCTCTCTCTATACAAAGCATAAACCTATAATATATACCTTACATAATCCTCTATTCTTCTCATAATAAAAAGTCAAATACCAAGGATGAACATAAGAATGATACGTGTCAACGTATTAGAGACACTTAAATAGACTACAATAAAAGGAAGAGGTTGAGGACACAAAATGTGTTCATATTTTTATTTAGAGTTAAATGTCATTTTAGTCCATGTGGTTTGGGTCATTTTGCAAGTTTAGTCCAAATGTTTCATTTTTAACATGTGGGTCCAAAAAGGTTTCACTGTTGCCATTTTAGTCCACTGGGTTAACTTCATCCATTATTTCTGTTAACGAGAAGGGCGATTCGGTCATTTTGTATGGTCGAATTGCCTTTCTAGTTAACAGAATTACATATAAAATGACCGAATTGCGCTTCTGGTTAACCGGAAAAATGGATGAAGTTAACCCAGTGGACTAAAATGGCAACGGTGAAACCTTTTTGGATCCACAGGTTAAAAATGAAACCTTTGGACTAAACTGGCAAAATGACTAAAACCATAGGGACTAAAATGGCATTTACCTCTTTTATTTATTATAGACCTTACATGATCTTCTATTCTTCTTCTCATAACTAAAAAAAGTCAAATACCAAGGAAGAACATAAGAATAATACGTGTCAACGTATTAGAGACACTTAAATAGACTATAATAAACGGAAGAGGTTGATGGACACCAAATGTGCTCATATTTTCATTTATTATTATAGGGATGTGTCTAGAAAAAACATATAATGAAAACTTAAATTTACATGTATATTTTCATAAAGTTTTTATTATATTATAAATTATAAAACACTATTATATAAAAAAAATATCACAAGATATAATGTTACTTAACAATTAACATATAATTAATATTATATTTTTTTAAATATCATTGTGATTTGAGTGACATCAAGCAAGTTGACTAATTAGAGTTTAGTTAAGAGCAGAGAAACTAACACTACACATCAATACACTTTTGTAGCATGGAGTGTGCATTTGTTCAACACTATTATAAATTTAAGGATCCAACAAACTCGAGGGCTCAACGCGACACCACCTTGGTGGTGATTCGGGGCCACCGCCTCAGGTGGGGTCCTACTAGTAGTAACTTATCTTCATTGATAACTGGTCGTTAATGATTACTCAAGTATTGTTGATAGTTGTGACGGTTCACTGTCTATATAAAGAAAAGCTTTGGTTAAATTATGATATACGAGGTCTCCACTTTTCAGAACAAAATTTAGATATTCGTTCTTGTGAATGTATTTGAATTATCCTACTGAATGTTCAATAGATCATCGAAATAATTCAATATATGAGAGACATCAATATGATTCAAAGACATTTCAGAATATACGAATTATAAAACATTCACTAGGGTTACAAATAATGTTACTTTTTTGTCATGAATTAATATCAAGTTTACTAACAAAAGTATTAATATTTAATTAATATATGTAATAAAATAAAATAGTTTAGTTTAGTGGAACCATGAAAGCATATATCTTGGTTTCAATTGCATTCCCTGTATCCCCCACTTGTGGTGGAGTGGTGGAAAGAACTTTGGGTTTCCTTGGAGACCCGGGTTCGATCCCCACCCACTGCATTTGGGGGACGTCCCTGTGATGGATCGCTCCTACCGAGGCATGGTTCGATCCAGAGGGCAACCCGGTTTTCACCCAGCTGTTACACCAGCGGCTTTACCCGTGTGGGGGCAGTATGGTTTCCGGGCGAAGGTCAGTTCGCGGCCGGGGCCCGATAGAACATCGCGTCCGCAACGGCCTGACGGGGGATTGTCTTTGACAAGAACCCGGTGACCGATAGGTCCTGTACATAGAAAGTCACCCTTCAAAAAAAATTGCATTCCCTGATTGGAGTTTGTGATTGAGAGAGGGTACGGAAATCGCGCCATATATTCATACCTCGGAGGGAATATTTGCACCGTTAAAATTAACGGTTATAATAATATAATAACGGCTTTTGACCCACCGACACTGACGTTTCCGGTAACGGGAATCTAGCTAGGTTAGCGTTTTCCGGTGGTGTTCCGTCAAGTCGTGGTTTCTTGGCCGCAATTATTAAACCCATGTGACACCATGCTTTATTTGTGTTGTGTAGGACCCACCTCCAACCACAACGTCAACTACTCTTCAACCTATCACGTGCTATTGTCACGTGACACCTCTACTCTTTCTTTTTTTTTTTTTTTTTTTGGAAATTTAGATCGTGATTGAAGATGCAATATGCCATATGCCAATATATCGTCTCCGACTACATTAAAAAAACTTACTCTAAGATCATAGCGTCACGATTAATAGAAAGCTCTATGTTAGTCTAAAATATAATGTCATAATTGACAAAATTTATATATCAATCCCCAACGAAACGCCTGTAAAACACACGTATACCGATATAAATAGGCTCTTTGGACTATGGAAGAGGCATTGTTGGAGAACGATGCCAGTGCGGGAGGGGGTGATCTGTGTGCAAGATAGATGAGAGAGAGAGGGGAGAGAGGCAATCAATTATGCTGACGTGAAAACCGACAAGCCACCTGTGAGGGGGTGATCTATTCGAAATTGATGAAGTAATTCTAAAGAGGGAAATTGTAAATACGTGTGTGAAATTAAAGAGAAATTTACTAATATATGGAACAATCACATTTAAAGTAGCCTTATATATTAAGTTATGGGTTAATTTTTACTTTTTAGTGACTTACTTAGACAGGGACATAACACCTAAGTGAGTAAAGGTTTTAATGAGGTCATTGTCATCAAAACTTGTGTATGTCCATACCTTTCATCAAAACCAATTTAGAAACTGAACTTAATCATGAGAAATAGAGAGCAAGGAAACATAATGTTGTTTGGAGCTCTTTTCAGACCGTCAGCTTTAGATAATCAACTCTTGGATCGTTGGCTTTAGAAGGAAATGTTTTGTTTGTTATGTTAACGAACTTTCTGTTACTTTCGTGTAAGCACTAACCATCATCCGGACCAAAATGGTGCGGACATAAGTTAGTATATAATCATGGTAGGCTTTAAATACGTTTTGACATGCAAAGACCGGCACAATTGTTCATACGATACGATGTACCACAACCTCATATTATGGTATGGAAGTATGGAACAATCGTGCGAACATTAGGGAATTTATCGACACACTTTTTCTTGCTATGGTAATCACATCGAAAGGTAAAGGTGCACTAATCTCTCTATAAATATTTTCTATCAGATGAAATGAATAAATTTACTCACTTTACTCGCATCTAATATTAAACCATGCCTCTCTAAAAAAATGGTATAATATCAAGTCGAAATCATTTGTTCGGCCCTTGCTCATTGCTGTACTCCCATGTGTCATGTGTTAAACATAAACCAAACTTTAGGTGTTAATTGGGCCAATAATTATATTTAGAAATACATCATTTTCGATTATATATCGATGTATGTATATGCGTGTTATGATATAAAACTTTTTAATTGTGGGCACAAAAGATTTTTTTTTAATTAATTCGCTTTTCAGATCTCTGTGTCCGAGATTAAACTTAAAAAAAAAAATTTAACTTTTTTTTACAAAGCAACTAGCAAGACACATACCATCGAGATTGGGCTTTCTGGTTGAGTGGTAGCTACATGACTTTTCGCATGGGAGGTCATGGGTTGGACTCATTGGAGTCTCATCTGTGACAAATTTTGTTCCGGGTAGAGTCAATGGGTTTTCCTAGTTGTGAGTGTACTCCTGGGACGCTGGATCGGGTAGAAGGGTGATCCTGAGTGTCCAAGCCTTTGCTGGTTAAAAAAACCTAGCAAGACACATTGAATACCTCTACTTATGATAATAAGCCCAAAGAAAAACTTTACTCTCTTCATTATTGTGTCTCAAACTTGTTGAAATTAAATTGATTGTTAAAGAGACAAAGACAAAATGATTGTGCTATTGGTGATCCCATGGAGTTAGTTTTCCGTTACAAAGGAGAGGAGGTATTGATGATGAGAATGCTGGAACCAAAATGATGAGTTATAATCAAAGTATGTTGGTTTAGTTTTTAAAATAAACCACGGTTTTATATAACATCCTTATGTAATTTTAAGTTTATTTTTTTTAATTATGTTAACAAATTGTTTAAGCTGTTTTTTTAAAGTACTATATTAAGTAGTTTGAAAGTCATACGATTTTAAACAGTGGCGGAGGTTGAATAAAAACTCGCTGGGGTCGAACTCTCAGATTCCAAATCGGTGGGGCCGAACTCTTAAAATCCAATATTTTACACTAAAAATAAATTCCAAAAATTTTCGGTAAAATTAACACTGCGAGCTAAAAATTGGCGAGGCCGGGAAGCCCTCCGACCCCAATAAAGCTCCGCCCATGATTTTAAACTTGGTGTTAAATATTTATTATAATCCCGTTGAGTATATTAAATTTGTTATTGACATCTTAAATTCTTAATACTAAATTTTGTTATTGTTAAATCCAACAGAAATTCAGAAATGAAAAAAAAAAAAAAAAGGAAATAGCGCGGGAAAGGCCGAAATTTGCGGGACTAAAGTGGGTGGAAGAACATTAAAAAGGGTCAAACATATCAGCTTTTGACCTCGACTCTATTCTCGATGGTTTTCTAAGATTTATTTATTTAAACAAATATATATGCCATTATCCTTATAAAAAATATTAAATATTTATGAAAGAGCATTTTAATTTTAGAGCATTAGTGATGAAACACTGGTTAAATCCAATGATTAACTAGTTGAGTCGTCTCTTTAGTGGGTTCAATCTCCTTTCTTACTCGCCAAAAGACTGGTCCTGCAAAACAGTAACACCGTTAGCTCGTTAATAGGGGAATATGGGGGTTTCCCTCTTAACCGGGCTCCGGCGTGAGAATAAGTACTGCTCTGAGGAATAAAACAGTGTGTGTTTATGGTGAGAGTGTAGAGAATCGAATGGAATCAACCTGAATGATGAAGGGTCTTATTTATAGCCGGAGGGTGAAAGACGGACTAGCAACCTTGCCAGCTGTTATAGGGCGCCAGCTGTCCGACCAAGGGGAATATCCTCTTGGCCTCCTCTGTTGTGGTCAGGGTGGTGGTACATGTGGCGCGCCTATATTTGTCCACGCTGGAAACATCGTACCGCTGTTGTCGATCTGCTCATTGATTTGCTGCAGGTCTACATGGCGCTCGATGAATGGTGACACGTGTTGTCCTTTCTGTCGGAGGGAGCATCTTGGGTGCCACCTTGCCGTCTTCCAGAAGCTTCTGGATTCGCTTGCTGATGTAGGCGCCATGTAGGATAAAAAAGTGGTGTGGTCCTTGCCATGTGGGCAAGGAATTGGGACCATACCTCTTCAAGTCCCCCTAGTCCAGTGTGCCTTCTAGTTGAGTTGATCGTCTAGGAGGGATTCTGGACTTATAAGGGTAGTAGTTGTTGGCTTTGTTCGAATACATGTTTGTAACTTTGCGTGGTTGGGCCGATTAGTCGCATGGCACGTGCCATATGGTAGTGTGTAACACCTCGAAAATTCGTGTTCAATGAAATAACGACACGTGTCATGTAAGACAAAAAGTGTTATAAACCCGGATATAATTAAAGATGTATGGCAGGATTTAAAAGTGTCGTCATGTTAATTTTTACCTCTGAACGACCACATTTATAAATCCCAAGACCCTGATATATATCTTAAACATCTAATATACCTTCAATCCGGTAATTGCTGACAATAATTAAATTCATTGCACAAGATAGGATCCTATGGAAATTTCTACGGTAAACTTTCATTTTCGGCACTTTCAAAAGGATTCAATGGAACATATCAAAATAGTAGGGTATATAACTGTTCAAGGCACGTTTTAGAGGCCCCTTACTGCAAAATAATGTCCCAAATTCGGAATACCTGGTTGCCCCTTCGAATGCTTGAAAGATCAAGATTTTTTGGCTTCTGCAGAAGGCTTACGGACCGTAAGCCTTACCCTTACGGTCCGTAAGGGTGTGCCAGCGACAGTAAATCCGCCTGTTTGCTGTTTAAACGCAATACTTGACCTTTAAACGATTTTCCTCATATTTGGACGACCCCTAAATGACTCCTAGACACTAGGGACATGTGTTAGTGATCAGGAAACATTAATAGAGTTGGTTGTCACCATCTTATGGATCAAAATCCACTATAAAAGGCCATGATGTTGCAACCATTTTTCTCACATCTTCCATCTGCACTTTGGAACATTTCTGGAGCTCAAGACTTCTCTCTAAGCTTCACATTTCGTGCATAGGACTTCAGTAAGTATGCTTAACCTTTCTTAGTTGAGTTTTTACTTAGTTTTAGCTTAAAAGTCAAACCGTCGTAATTAACGGTTGACTTAGCGATTAATCATTAATGGTCCAGTGATTAGTCGAATTGAAGGTAGTTATAAGTTGGTAATTATGTGGGCAATAAACCCTTAAAAGGGCACCCTTTGATTCCCACTCTAACTAGGTCAAATGTCGGGTCAAAGTTGTTAATAAAAAGTCAACAGGATTCTAATTTGCGATTTAAAACATAATTAACAATGTAGAAGCTTTGTAACCTGTTTTATTACTTTTATAACTTAGTAATTAATGTAAGAACATGTCTAAGCATGTTCGACCCGACAATTTTCTGTTTAGACCCGGTTCGGAACCGAAAGTCGCAAAACTTTGACTTTTGCTTTGACTTCAGTTCTGACCCGTTTTAGATAGGTTTGGAAATGCCTTAGGACTTCCTTAGGACCAGGCTACATGTTGGTATAACCCTCTGTGGTTGGTTCGTTGTTTGTCCGATTCGTTTACATGTTTCCGTTAATTGCTTAATGTTGACCATAATGCCCTTTTGACCATAAAACGAGAATTTTAGAAATATGAAAGGATAATAATCTTTACTACTGATTTATAAACATGTCCCTAAAGTTTCATATCAGTTAGAGGTCCAGAATAGGAGTTATGCTAAATAACGCATTTAAGAAGCTTTTTGTTAATTAAATGGCGCGATTAGCATAAAGCCTATCTAAACCCAATTTTTGACACCAATCCAATTGCTAATGATTTTATATAATAAATAAAGTATTTTGAAAGAAGTTTCCCCTTTTTCTGGGATGAAGACAACTGATGTGACTGTCTAATGTCCCTGTCTTGTCAGAGGTGAACAGGCGCATTTTCAGTGGTGTCAGTTACTTTCCATCCTTTTTGTCAGACGTGTGCCGCCCACACTCCGAAAAAGGAGGTGACGGTTTCTCTCTCCGCTGACGTGTCCTTCTCCTGTTGGGTGACGTTCTGAGTTTCTGACGGCCCACTACCCATCGCATTAAATGCGATGGGTATAAATATATGGCGGTTCACCCCTTCTTCTTCACTTTTCAAATTTTGAATAGCAATCTCTTCCTATATTTCTCTACTTTCTTCTTCTTCTTCTAAAATCTTTCAGATTTCTTCTCTTCATCATCTTACAATATGTCTTCCGGAGCCAATCCCCTGGTCAAGAAAAGAAAATATAAGGGTAGGAATCCTCCCGATCCTGATCGAGTGACGATCAGTTGGAAAGAGGAAGAGTTCCACAATTTGGTTAGGGATATGGGTTTTCTTCCGGAGTGGGGTGCTCAGTTTCCTACCCCAGGTTCTACCGCCATGCATGCACCTCCAGGTTATATCGCGTTGTATGCGGCTTTCTTCCGGGAGGGGAATTTCCGGCCCCCTATGACCAAGTTTACTGCCGATGTCTTGACGAATTATGGGCTCCATATTTCCCAAATCAACGCGATTGGGCTTCCTCGTATTACCCATTTTGAGTTTATCTGCAGGGCCAACCGTGTTGAGCCGACCTTTGAGATGTTCAATGTGTTCTACACCGTGACTTACACCGGTGGTTTTTATTCTTTTAACTCCCGGACCAATGGTGTTATCCCTTGCAGTTCCAATCCTCTGAAAAGCCTACATGATTGGAAACAGAAGTTCTTTTACATTCGCCGTGGTGTTATTCCGGTGGACATGCACTATCGAGCAGAGGGTGAAGGGATCCCTAAGGTCGACGTGACTGTGGATTTTGCTAAGCAGGAGTGGTACAAGAAGGTGACGCACAAAGCCACTTCTATTTCTCAGTTGGAGGAGAGGGCGTTGGTTGGTGCCGGTATGAGCATGCGATGGTTTCCGAAGAACCCTCTGGGTGTTCCTGTTTATGGTTATCAAGGCAAACGTAAGTGATGTTTCTTAGTTGTTTGCTTTTTCCTCTGGTTTTTGTTGTATTCTTCCTCATCTCTTTGTATTTCGCAGTTGGGTATAGCTTGTTGAATGTTCTTGACCCGAAGGCCCGTGGTGCCATGGTTGAGGCGGTTCAGGAGGATGGGAAACCGACATGGTTGGACCAGATCCGCAACCGTTTCTTGCATCCTACTAACGAGAGTTTTGCTACTTATGCCAGCGTTGTTTTAGGTGAAGATGGTGAAGATGATGTTTATGATGCTACTGATCCTACTCGAGAGGAAGTTATTGTTCTCTCGAGTGAGGGTTCTGACAGACCACGTGAGGGCCTAATTCCTCATTCCCCTCGTGCAGGTCCAGCGCAGGGGATTGCACATGAGCCCGTTAATGAACCAATTGATGTTGATGTGGAAGTTCCGGTTGAGACTGCTGATCAGTTGGAAACTCGAAGAAAAACAAAGGCGGGCAAGCCAGAGGGGAAGGAGAAGAGGGCTGAGGAAAGAGCCACTGAAACTCCTCGTAAGCGACCCTCTACCCTTCCTATCCTAGATTATGTTGTCGTTTCTGATACACTGTCTGGTTTAGGGGCCGGAGAGAAACGCAGTGGGTCCGATCCTGACGACGGGGCCACCTTGACGGAGATGATGAAGAAAAAAGCTCTTGAAGATAAAAAACGGAAACTTGATGAGCAGGCTGCTGCTATGCTTGCATCTAAAAAAGCCAAACTTCAAAAGGAGACTCCTCCTGCACCCTCGGAATCTGAGATTGAGATGGGTGTTTTTAGTGCCAAGAAGGGTAATCTTTTGGAGGCAATATATGTTGCTTCCGCTCCTCAAGGTAGAGACTTTGCTCTTGTAAATCTTATTATTTGACTTTTGGATTGTTTTTGACCATCATGGTTGTCTCATGGCAGGTGTCAAGTCTGGTAAGCCACCGCGCAAGGTTGATATTTCGAAGATTACTCCCCCCACCTCTCCACCGTCTAGAACGTTTGACTTGTCCCCTCCCCGTGATGACTTGGGTGAAAAGAGTAAACAAGATGATGTGAATGTTGAACATGTTGGTGAAGGTGGTGGTGGCGCAGGTGGTGCTGAAGGTCATGGTGCAGGTGGTGCTAGTGGAGATGGTCGAGATAAAGGTATTGAAACCGAGGCGGAGTCAAGTGAGGCTACACCTCGTCGAACCATCTATACCAGGCGTCCACCAGCCTCTGGTAGTGGTGCTACTTCGGGGGTGGCTCGGAGTCATGAGTTTGAGAAAGTCCAAACTGGGTCTTGGGATACCCATAATCCCGCATGCGATGATCTGCCCCACGCTCCTCGCTGGCATTTAACTCAGGGCTCCCGGATGAATAGTCGTGAAAACTGCCAAGAGTTCTTCTCTTTGTCCCTCCCTCCTGCTGAGAGGTTATTTCAGAAAAGGCGTAACCGGTTTGATCTTCTGGATGATCATGTTCACGCTGGGTTGACTTTTTTGCTACATCCCAAGAGATTGTCCGAGAATGGAAACTGATGGGGGAGGAGACTCTTGAATTTGAAAATGAGAAAAAAGCATTCGCTGAGGAGAGAGAGAGAGAAGTTCAATGCCGAGAGGAAAGGCTTATTGTGGAGGGTGTCTGATGCAGAACAAAAACTTGCTCAGGAAAAACAGATTAACTCCAACAAACAGAAATATTGGGAGGTTGCTTGTGAGCGGACTAATAAGGAGTTGCAGGCACAACATGAAGCCATTGTTAGGATGTCTGCTGAGAAACGCAAGATTAGTGAAGAAGCTGAGCAGGAGCGTGTTGCATCTCAGAAGAGGGAAGAAGAGTATCTCCAACGCATAGTTAAGTTGGAAAAACTTGCTGAGGCAAAGGTTGCTGAGTGCGAGGCTTCTGAACTTCTTGCTGAGGAAATGTCTGCTGATTGCAAGTGGTTGCTTGCTCGTGCAGTGCCTCTGGTAATATTTTCTGTTTGTTTGTTTTTGGTATTCTTTGTCGTTTTCCTCATTTGTGTGTTACTTTATAGATTGCCGAACGTATCGCCGGTTCCGAGGAATTGGCCAAGTATATATACGAGCTTGGTGAAGCTGTGCGTGATCTTGGTCGTAAGGAAGGGTATGCTGAGGGAAGGGCTGCAGCTGAGTCAAAAGAACCGTTGAAGAATTTTGAATTATACAAGACTGACTGTGATGCCCGGTATGTTGAAAAGCGTCAAGAGTTTGAGTCCCTCGAGTTTGGAATTGTCAAAGCTACTCAAAAATTATCCCGGAAACCTAATGGTGTTGCCTTATTGAAGAAGTCCCTTGGTGACGAAGAACCTGAAACCGGGGGCGCTGGCACCAGTCGTCAGGGGTGAAGGATTCCGGCTTGCACGTCGTGTGTGGGCTTCAATAGCCTTGTAATCAGTGTGACCATTTCGTGAACAATTTAACTCTATGCTTTGTGAACAATTTAACTCTATGCTTTGTGAACAATTTCGTGAACAATATTTGTTGTTGGTTTGTTAGTATTGACATGTTTTTCGTTAATATTTGGCTTTGCTTCTTGTGAATTTTGTTATCGTTACAATATGTGCATGTGTAATTACTTTGAATAGGTATCACGAATGAATGATGGCGCTGATAGGTTGTGTTGTGTTAGTTACAACGTTTGTTGTCGCTTAAGCGCGTAGGTTGATTCGTGTATACGAAGTGATCGAGTTACAGGTTATTGTGTGGACCCGGCTGTGTTCAGCTTTGGGGGTCTTACAATGTTTGTTTACCGTGTTTTCGATGCTTTCGTGTTTATGTGGGCACGAAGTATTATTTGGCGTTTTTGTAGGCTTTGGTTGTGTTTTTGACCCGGCTGTGCACTTGGTTGTGACAAGCCTTGGAGGTCTACAACGTTTCCTAAGTTCGAGCCATTGATGTTTTCGTGTATGCCCAAAGTAATATATGCAGTTGTGACAAGAAATTCGCATGAGAAGAGATGGCCGAACACTTCTTGTATTTGTGTTAAATGTGTTGGCGCGCAGCCATTACAATTACATAGAAAAAACTTCAACTGTTTACATGTAGCATCTTCTTAACTGTTGAGCGTTCCAGGTTCTTGGGACTTCCTTGTTGTCCAGGGTGCGTAGCTTATATGCCCCTTTTCCAAGTACCTCGTCTATAACATAAGGCCCCTCCCACTTGGGAGCTAACTTTCTGGGTTTTTCGGCGTTGGACGCCTCATTGTCTCTTAAGACGTAATCCCCAGGGTTGAACGTGCAAATTCGGACCTTAGTGTTATAGTATTTTTCCAACTTTGTTTTGTATTTCGCTTCATTGATCGCCGCCATCTCTCTCCTTTCTTCTAGGAGGTCAAGGTCCAACCTCATTTCTTCTTCATTGTTGATCATGTTCATGGAGAGCATTCTTGGTGATGGCAGTCCGATCTCTGCTGGTATCACGGCCTCGGACCCATAGACTAAACTGAACGGTGTCTCCCCGTTGCTTGTTTTTGGCATCGTCCTATGGGCCCATAATATGTTGGGTAGTTCGTCAACCCAGCCTCTTCTTTGTGTTTCCAACCGTGCTTTGATACCGTCTACAATGCTCTTGTTGACGGCTTCCACTTGACCATTCCCCTGTGGGTGCGCGACCGAGGAGAAGGTATGCTCTATGTGTAACTCTTGGAACCAGCGTTGAAGATCTTATGCAGCAAAGTTCGTCCCGTTATCGGTGATGATTCTCAGAGGCAGCCCGAATCTGCAGATTATCTGTTCCCAGATGAAACGCCGCACTACGGTAGATGTGGTTGACGCCAGCGCCTTCGCCTCTACCCATTTGGTGAAATAGTCTACCGTGACTATGATGAATTTCACTGCACCCGGGGCTTTAGGGAAAGGGCCGACCATATATATTCCCCATTGTTGAAACGGCCACGCCGTTGTTACGGGGACTAATTCATTCTTGGGGCGCATCGTTTTCGGAGCATGTCTTTGGCACCCGCTGCATTTCCTCAAAATTTTCACTGTATCCAGATGCATTCCGGGCCAGTAGTACCCGACGTTCATCACTTTCGCTACCACCATTCTCGGTCCGGCATGAATGCCGCAGATTCCCTCGTGGACCTCTCGGATCAGGTAGTTTGCATCTTCTAGGTCAACGCACCTTAACAACAGACCAAGGTATGATTTTCGGTACAGGATTCCATCGACCATCTGGTAGTGCTCGGACTTGTATTGAACTTTCCTTGCTTCAGCTTTGTTTTCTAGTAAGATCCTAGACTGGAGATACATGATTATGGGAGTCATCCAAGATGTCGTTCCCAACTGAATAACGCTTACTTGCCTCAGCGGAACCGACGGGTTGCTCAGAACTTCGATGCGCACATCTTTTGCCAAGTGCTGGAAACTGGTGGATGCGAGCTTACTTAGTGCGTCTGCTGGTTTGTTCTCGCTTCGGTTGATATGGTGCACCTTGTAAGAATTGAAGTTCTGCAGCAATGCTTTTGCTTGGTCCAAGTATAATGCCATTACGTCTCCTTTGGCATCGTACTGTCCATTAATCTGCTCGGCTACTAACATGGAGTCCACATGTGCCTCTATGTGTTTGACTCCCATCTTGATCGCCAACCTTAGGCCGGCAAGAAAGGCTTCATATTCGGCTTCGTTGTTCGTGCTCTTGAAGTCTAACCGGATGGCGTACGTGAATTCTGTAACACCCCAAAAATGGGTTTGAGAATTTAAACCCGGTTAATATAAAGGAACGGGTAAATACCGTTTGGGGTAAAAGGGAACCCGTAAATTAAAGTTGACTAGGAATAATTTACCGAGTGGTGACATGTATATAAGTAACAAGATAATGAGTGTTAGTCTCTTTATTAATTGAAACAAAGCTTGAGGGACTAAAACCATTAAAAAGGAAACATGAATTATTAAATAAAGGAAAACACACACACACACACACACTTCGTGTGTGTGTGAGACGATCAGGAAGAAGAAGAACAAGGGTTCAAACCCTAGTTCTTGATAAATCTTCAAATTGAAGGGTGGAATGAAGTCTAAATTCACAACCGAACGTGAATTAATGATCACCCAAGCAAGGGGATCATAAGGTATGTCTTAAAACTTAGATTTGATGATCTTGTATGAAGTGGGTTATGATCAATCCACGAATTTGTATGAAATTAAGCATGAATATGTGTTAACATCATCATAGGGAACATGTGTTATGCATAATTTTGACTAATTTGATGTTTAAGGATGTAAACCCACTAGTTGGATGATTAAGATGACATGGGTGTTCATCATGTCCAATCCTTGTTCAATATTCATGAATTATGTTGTGTTATGATGAACTATTGTTAAATGAATCGAAAGAAATATGGTGTTGATATGTTTGACGTTTATGTGTTAATGATACTTGTTGATTAGTAAGAAGATTTTATGAAATATGAATGAACTAGGAAGATTATGCATAAACTAGTTGTACATGGTGCCTAGGAAGTAGTACGCACACCACGTGTTTGATGAAATGTCTAAATGACAATAATATGTGAAGGTTGTGTTATGATGATGTTGAGTATGCTATATGCTTGTTTGAATCGGCTAATGACATACATATGTGAGATATGAACTTGATATGATCGTTCCTATGAATAATCATGTATGCTAATAAGGATGTAAATGTAATGACATGAAAGTATAGGAATCATGTCAAGAGGGATGGGAGCGTGGAAGGCTAACGGGACAAGAAGACTCAAGTAAGCGAATGCAACTACGGACGCGTAGGTAAGTAAATCCCGGACTTACACTTTAGATGTAAAATGTATTGTAGTATGATGATTATTGTGATTCATGTGAGAAAGTAGTAAACAATGGAAGTAATAAGGTAAGTTTACGGAAAAGGAGTCGAAAGTGGATAGGAAAGTAATTTCTATTAAGTATGGGTGAGAAAGGGAATATACATGTTAGTATTATGCCCAAAGATGAAATAAGTAATTATACATGTGGGTAAGATGTAAGTTGTAAATGAAGGGGGTAGGATTGGTAAGGTATTTATGCATGAAATGGAAATTAGTTAGATTACACATATGAGATAAGTCTAATGATGCTAATTGTTTTCTGTTAAGAATGAAATGGAAGTGCAGGTATACTAATAATGGAAAATGAAGGTTAAGTATGGAAGTCAGACGAGAGTGTCCGAATGGATGGACGAATGGACTTATACGAACGAGAATAAGAGATGTTGATGCTTGATTATGCACGTTTTAAAGTATATGTATTATGTCACCGGTTGCTAATGAAGTATTGGTTGTGGTGACTGCAGGTTGTACAGGTTTATGGATGTTTCATCAAGAAGTGTACGCAGTTGAAGATCGAGTCAAGACATGGATTGTACGTGGGTGTGTATGTGGTCACTTATTTTGATATAAGTTTGTCAGTTTTTGGTTAATTCACAAATGGGGTTAATGTATTTAAGTGAAAGAAAGAATATCATGAAAGAAACTTTAAATATGTTTTTTTTTCCGCTGCGTTAAATTCGGTTAAAATGTGTTAGGGCGTTTCAAATTCGTGTTTTTCTGGACTTACCAGCCTAAGTCCCGCGCCTGCGCCATCTTTGTTAGACGCGCCATCTGTGTACAGTAGCCATGGTTCTTCTGAACGTTGCCTTTCGGCTCTTTCCATTGCCTTACACTCCCTATCCTTATCGTGGGGCACCTCTGTCATGAAATCAGCCAACACCTGGCCCTTGATTGCTGGTCTTGGCCTGAAAACCACGTTATGGCCTCCCAGTTCTATAGCCCACTTCGCTAATCTTCCAGAAATCTCGGGCCTTGCGAGGATGTTGCCGATGTTGTAATTTGTTAGCACATGGATTACGTGGTTGGCGAAGTATCTGCGCAACGTCCTTGATGCATGAATCAGTGCCAACACCAGTTTCTCCATTATAGCGTACCTTGTTTCTGGATCGTTTAGAGTGCGAGATACGTAATAAACTGGTGTCTGTATGCCTTGTCGGTCAACAAGCAAAACTGCTCCGACTGCTTTGTCTGATGCTGACAGATACATCACTAAGGGTTCTCCTTTCACTGGTGCCGTCAGTGTTGGCAGTCTTATGAGACAATCTTTCATTTCTCGGAATGCTTGTTCGGCTTCCGGGGTCCACTGGAACTGACTTTTCTTCATGCAATTGCGGAGAGTCTTGATAAACGGGAAAGATTTAGCGACATGATTGGCTAAGAAACGGTTGAGTGCTGCTAACCGTCCAACCAACTTCTGCATTTCCTTGATCGTCGATGGTGAAGGCAGTCGCTCGATTGCTTGTACCTTTTTGGTATTGACTTTAAAACCATCCTTTGTGACGATGAAACCCAGGAACTTTCCTTCCTCCATGCCAAAGGAACACTTCGCTGGGTTTAGTTTGATACTCACTCCGCGCAATGTATCGAACATTTTTTGAATGTTTGCCAGCATTATACCTTCCTCCTTGCTCATAATGACTAGGTCGTCCATGTACACTTCGATATATTTGCCAATAGCATCGCTGAACATTTCATTCATCAGTCTCTGATAGGGAGCACCGACATTCTTTAGCCCGAAGGGCATTTTGGTGTAACAGTACAGCCCTGTCGGTGTGCGGAATGCGGTTTTGTCCTCGTCTTGGACGGCCATCTGCACCTGATGGTATCCCTTATAGCAATCGAGGAAACATTTCCATCTGAATGTCGCCAGTGAATCGATCTTCTCGTCAATATCTGGTAAAGCATAACAGTCGCGCGGGCATGCTTTGTTTAGATCCTTGTAATCTACACACATCCTCCAACTGCCGTTTCCTTTTTGTACCATTACTAGGCTCGCCACCCAAGTTTGGTATCGGACTTCTCTAATGATGCCAGCGTTTAACAGCTCCGTGACTTGTTCTTGCATGGCGTCATGCTTTATATCTCCTAGATGGCGCTTTGTATGTACCACAGGTTTGGCGCTCTCTGAAACGTTTAATCTGTGCTCTGCTATATGTCGTGGAACACCCACCATGTCAGCTGGTGTCCAGGCGAACACATCCATGTTGTCGAATAACAACTTTTTTAGCGCCGCGCGCGTGAGGTCAGACATTGCGGGCCCAAGGTGACCATTTGTTCTGGGTATTCGTTGTTTAGCACCCATCTTTCAGCTTCTGCGCGTGGTGCAGATTTGCTTGCCTTTGCTGGCCTGATTTCGTCTGTTGCCAAGACTTCTTTGCTTGCATAGATTAGCGCTACCCCTGTCTCTGTTGGGAACCCAACAGCTGAATGCGGTTCGGAGCAAATCATACTAAAATCTCCTTGGGATTCTCTCCCCAACAGGATATCATATCTTGAATGTGCTGGTAGTACCATGAACGTGACTTCTTCCGTTCTCGAATTTCTTCCATCTGAGAGCAGCACAGGGAACGATATCCGGCCGAGAGGAAAAACGACTTCGTTGCAGAAACCGGTCAGTGGGTAGTCTACCGGTTCTAAGAGCGCTTTGTCCTCTTGGTCAAATTGATTAAAACATTGTTCGTAGATGATATCTGCGGTGCTCCCTGGGTCAATGAAAATGTAGTCGGTTTGGTAGTGACCGATTACACCGGATATGACTATAGGCCTTCTTTCTCTTGGACCTCCTCTCACTATGGGGAAAACAACTTGTCTCTCGCGCCAAGAGTCGTCTTGTGTGCGCTTGTTATAGTTCTTTCTTGGCCTTCGTGGACCTCCTTGAACCATGTGAGTTTCTAATTTTCGGAGCTTCTTGTTGTCTGGCCCTTCTTCCATTCGTTGAATTTGACGGTGATCATGCTTTCCGCCTTTCACCAGATGAGTGAGTCTTCCATCTCTCAGGGCTCTTTCTATTTCTTGTTTTAAGCTAAAACAGTCGTCGGTTAGGTGACCTGTGTCTTTGTGAAACTCACAGAAAAGATTTGGGTCTTGACCCCCCTTGTTTCGCATTTGTAGAGGAGGTTTGAACTGGTGATTTTCGGTTGACAAAACTTCAGAAGGCGACTTTGTTAAGGGTGTCCACTGTTTTTCTCTGTTATCCCTTTTAACTTCCTTGCGGTGAGTGATTTGGTTGATTGTATTGCGCACGTCTTCTCTTACCGGACTTCTTTCTCTATAACCGGATGTTTTCCATGATTGGCTTTTGACTTTCTTGTTGCGCCGATCGTTGTGGTTGTAACTGTATTGACGGTTGTCGTCACCGGTCAATTGTGTGTCTGTGCGCGCAATTGTTTTTGTTGCCTCAATGAAGGTTTCCCAATCTTTGGGGCCTCCATCTCTTCCTTTTAATCGCTTGATCAGGTCGTCGCACTTTACTGCCCTCATAAAATGTGCGCGCATCATTTTTTCACCTACATCACCGGTTTCGAGGCATTCTTTGTTATACCTGGTGATGAAATCTTCTACGCTTTCGTGATCTTTCCTCCATATATTCAGACAGTCAGCCGAATCTCTAGTGTGCCTGCGCTGTTGAGAGAAGTGCGCGAGGAACTTGTCTCGAAAATCAATCCATGACTTGATTCTTCCTGCTGGCAGGCTGTCAAACCAGACGCGCGCTGCGCCGACAAAGGTTTGTGCGAAAAGATGACACCAAGTTGGTAGATTCCTGCTACCTGTTACCCCTGCGCCGTTGAAGACTTGGAGGTGGTCATCGGGATCTGTTAAGCCGTTGTATTTGCCTACATTGTGTGGCAGTTTTGTCTTGTCGATATCGGCTGTCGCAATCTCTCTGATGAATTTTGAGTTTTCGGCCATGTCATCTGGGCGGTAGCTCAATGAGTAATCGTGTTCTGCTTTTGGATTGTACCCTGCGCGCTTGCGGGGTTTGTACGCCTCGTGTTTAGGTGGTAATCTGCTGAATACTGTGTCCTCTTTCTTGCACGTTTGGTCATCTTCTTCGTCATAGCTATCCCACTCGTCGTTTATGTTGCGCGGGCCTAAACGACTTTGAACTGGTTTTCTTTGTTGATGGGAGTATTGCACATAATTGCTTTCTGTTTCGCCATAAGTATTGCGCGTGTCGTGCGCGCTCGGCCTTCTGATGTTTGGTACAAGTGCTTTTTCAGGGCGTAAGTTCCATGCATTGGCCTGCTGAGGCATGTGAGTGCTCAGAGACCTTTGCGGTGGAGTAACGAAAGCGGATTGGTTAGCTTGTGCTTGGAGCAAAGCTTGTTGATCGCTGAGTTGTGTATAAACAAGGTTTATAGACGCCATTTGTTCGGCATACCAGGAAGCCAGAGTTTTTCCTTCGGGTAGCCCTAAAAGTGCAGAGAAGTTCAGTTGTGTTTGTTCCGATGGAGCTGAAGGGCCAGCTCCATGGTTTGGTGCTTGAACTGCTGGGGGTGTTTGGAGAACTACCCCAGGTGGAGGTTGGAAAGTGGCTCCATTTGTGGTTTGGTTGATTATCCTGGGTTGGGTTTGGAAAGTGGCTCCGTTTGTGGTTTGGCTAACCACTCTGGATACACTTCCAAAGATATCAGGAAAATCGTTGTTCACTCGCCCTTCTTGGATGGTCTCGTTCCCCTGGACTCTTTGGACGCGCGCGGTGTCCGTGATGAGTTCAAAGGAAGAGACTTCTCCGTCCATTTGAGGAGAAGGGGTTGGTTTAGTCATTTTAGAGAGTTTTTTGAAGGAAAAGGAGATGAAAGTGGTTTGTAAAAATTGCGGATGGCGCCAATGATGAAACACTGGTTAAATCCAATGATTAACTAGCTGGGTCGTCTCTTTAGTGGGTTCAATCTCCTTTCTTACTCGCCAAAAGACTGGTCCTGCAAAACAGTAACACCGTTAGCTCGTTAAGAGGGGAATATGAGGGTTTCCCTCTTAACCGGGCTCCGACGTGAGAATAAGTACTGCTCTGAGGAATAAAACAGTGTGTGTTTATGGTGAGAGTGTAGAGAATCGAATGGAATCAACCTGAATGATGATGGATCCTATTTATAGCCGGAGGGTGAAAGAGGGAGGAGCAACCTTGCCAGCTGTTATAGGGCGCCAGCTGTCCGACCAAGGGGAATATCCTCTTGGTCTCCTCTGCTGTGGTCAGGGTGGTGGTACACGTGGCGCGCCTATATTTATCCACGCTGGAAACAACGTACCGCTGTTGTCGGTCTGCTCCTTGATTTGCTGCTGGTCTACATGGCGCTCGATGAATGGTGACACGTGCTGTCCTTTCTGTCGGAGGGAGCATTTTGGGTGCCACCTTGCCGTCTTCCAGAAGCTTCTAGAAGCTTCTGGATTCGCTTGCTGATGTAGGCGCCATGTAGGATGAAAAAGTGGTGTAATCCTTGCCATGTGGGCAAAGAATTGAGACCATACCTCTTCAATTAGTTTCATGCTAATCAAATTAAACGTCATATAAGTTCTATCAGTAAGTCTACCAAAAAGTCTACTCGATATGTTTATTTTTGTTTTTGTTTCAGTTTGAGACAAATCTGAACAGACACATTTTGCATTGGTCACCTACAACTTTTATGCTTTTTAATGATTAACTAATTCGATTCCAACAAAAGGTAACATACGCTGGTGATACGATAATATTTTGCATTGGTCACCTACAACTTTTATGCTTTTTAATGATTAACAAATTCGATTCCAACAAAAGGTAACATACGCTGGTGATACGATAATAATTCAGTGGTCCGTCAGTTATTTAAACTTGTCGTTAAAAAACTATTAGTTTTAAAGACTTTTATTACTGATTAGGTACTTAGGTGGACCTTTACCACTTACCGGTTACCACTAACATTTTTTTGGGATATGTTAAAATAAGAGGTTAGGGTAACAAACGAAAACATAATTTTGACCGTACATGTTGGAAAGTTAGTTGATTTTTATTGTTTATAATATATAGAGGTGGGTTAACATATGAATGAATCTTAACCTACAAATAGTACGAAATCAAAGAGACAAGACAATGTCATTGGACCTTGGGTGAGGGGTAAGTTCGTCCTCGACATAATTAGGCACAAGGTTAAATAGTTACACTTACACACAAATCATGAAACATATATAACTAATTACGCAATGTATATAAATAATTCACACTAACTTATGTAAATAAGTATGCAACATACATGAACTTATGATCATGTTATTTCCATTATTCGAAAGTGGAAGGAGATGCTAGACTCTATTTTATACTCTAGTTCCATTATTCCAAAGACAAATGAAAAAAAGAAATAGAGCAAACTCCCTTACATGTATACACAATCCATTTTATTGCACACCGACAAATTCTTGTTAAGCTCCACAAAAATACAAAAATACAAAAAAAATCCTAAGCAAGTTGCTCATTTCCGGTAGTACTTTCTTACGCCATTTGTATCGTGATATGAATGTATCAAACACGTGTCTCGTTCAATTATTTTCCTTCTTATATTTCCACGTATATTACAAATTATTATTATTATTATTATCTCTATTTCATTTTCTATTTTATATGTATTATTATATCTACAAATAGAGGTATTCTTTGAAATAATTGGTGCTCGTTTAATTTGATGTAAATGTTTTTGTTTTGTTTGGCGGCCCTCATTTGAGGGTGTGCTTGTGAATAATAGTTAAATTTCAAAAAAATATCTACAAATCTATAAGAAAAATAGAGATTTGCCATTACATAAGAGATTGGTTTAAATAAACGTGATCATGAGATCCATTAGTAAGGTGTTAATCTATTTTTTACAAAATAACGTCTTAATTCTTATAAAGATTTACACACGTTTATCGCTTCGCCCAAGTGAAATTATAAGGTTCTTTTTTAATGTTTTTATTATCTCTTGAATGTATTTCTTGGTGTATATATGTTTATGTTTGATTAAATATATTTATGGTGTCATGGTGATGGTGGTCTCTTGTGGTTGATGATGAACGTCTATTTTTGTTGATGTTGATTTATAAGGCCTTTTTAGTGGTTGTTGATGATTGTGATGGTAATTAAAGGACTTGAAGAACGTTAAGAAAGTTAAGATAAAGTACTCGTAAAGATCATGGACTATGCACATCAACATAAAAATATTTGAACTTTTTACAAAAGGAACTTTATTTAAGTTTGATCATTTTAAAGAAGAAAAAGTTATCTATAACACGTAAATAGTTTTATAAAGAAAATGATTTTTATAAAATAAAAGTATGTTTAAAAATAAAATAATAATAAAAGATTTTACATAAAAAAATATCTAAAAAACGATGTGGACGTTACCTGAGATGTAATATAGGTAGAGATGTCACAAATGTTTTCAGAATCGGACCGGACGTTGAATCAGTCTTCTTACCGATTCAATGGTCCGACCAGTCGGATCGGACGTAAGAACCAGAAGGTGTTGTAAATATTATTAAGATTAATAGGGTTAAATATGAAAAAATATATAAAAACCGGTCCAACCCTTCCAAAAACCGGTCCAACCGTCGGGTCGCCGGTTCGACTCCAATTCAATGCATTTCCGGCCCGATACCATGGCCATCTACATGAAGTGTCATGTAAGCAAGATGTGATATATTATCTTTTTTGGGCTAGTTTTGTTTTGAATTTTAGAGATTTTAACTAAATAAGGTTTTTTAATATACTTTCTATTGTTAAACTTTGTAAAAATAATAGAACTAATGTAATTACGGAGGTGCAAGAATACACATATGCGAGTAAAACCAAACCTTTTGATTTAATATGACGTAAAAATAATAGAACTAATATAACTATGGAGGTGCAAGAATGTACATATGTGAGTAAAACCAATCCTTTCGATTTAATATGGCAACTGACGTAACATGTTTATGGGCATTTAAAAAGGAATGCGTTGGAGATGCTCTAAAATTTTGCGTCGATTAACCAACAAATATATTTCTAAGATATCTCATAATATCTGATCTAAACTTGTGAAAATCGGTTGGAACGATACCAAAAGCGAAAAATAGAAGTAATAACTCGAAAACCAAATCGATATAAATCACTTTCTTTCATAAAACTAAGAATCATTTATCGTTAAACTTACAACACCCCATTAATACTCTGTTAAACCAATGAGGTCGAGTAAAACACAACTCACGTTGTCTAAACATTTTAGCTTCTTAGTTTATAAAGCCATGTAGCATGTGATATAAAAGTCACGTGCGACAGCTGGAACGCGTTGAACGTGAATGGTTTCACATGGTTTCAACACTAGAAAAACGAACCGAGAAACAAAACAAAAATCGCATTACACAACTTTACCTGGGCTGCAGGGACAAAAGGATGTTTGGGTACCGCTTTTAAAGCACGCAGTACAAGCGTGCTTGCATGAAATGAAAAACAACTTTTCACCGTTTCCTAAAAAGGAAATAAATATCCATGGATTTCATAACCCACTTTTTCATTATGTTTTCAAACCGAACCCTATGTCTATGTGTTTTTATTACAGGTTTCCATGTTAAACTAGTGTTTTTCAATCACGCGCGTTGCGCGAAAGGCATTGGTGTTTTCGACCGACATCATTCTTCAAACGATTCGAGATAAACGATGCGTAACCAGCCATATCCGGCATCGTGGAGTGTATTAAAAAGGGAGCAATTGGATGATTGGATGCTAGGCTAGGTGTTTCTTGGAATGCCCACGGATTGTTCGGGTCAAAACCACGATTATGAGAATTCATTTTTCGTGTTGTGGTTGGATGAGATTTTTTTTTTTAAAATAAGATAAAGATGATTATAGAAGAGGTGGAGTAGTTGTGGTAAAAAAATGAATAGAAGTGTAAGTATTTATAGTGAATAAATTTTTTTTTAAACACATAGCCGTTGGCCAACGGCTAGCCCAAACGGCTACTTGTCTTGGTCAATGAGATCCCGTCATGTCAACCCCCGCCCAAGGGGCCACGCCGAAACCCAAGCCCACCCGGGGTGGTGACTTGGGCGTTTGTACCCAACCCACGCCACAACCCCCGCCCCCGGGCTGAAACCCCCGCCCAAGGGGCCACGCCGAAACCCAAGTCCACCCGGGGTGGTGACTTGGGCGTTTGTACCCAACCCACACCACAACCCCCGCCCCATACCCCATATTCTAATATAGCCTAAATTCACTGTTCACTGATTGTTTCTGTATTACAAGTTAATAAAGTATTTTATTTAATTTTGCACGAACGGATTCCTACGTTAATTACGTCGTCGTCTGTGTGGCTCACGAGCGGGGGCACGAGCGTTGAAGTGTGAGCACGGTCGCTTGGGTGAGAGGCTGTTTTGGGGGTGTTTGGGGGATGGTAGCTTGGGCGAGCAAAGGATTCATTTTTCGTATTGTGGTTGGATGAGAATTTTTTTTTTTAAAAATAAGATAGAGATGATTATAGAAGAGATGGAGTAGTTGTGGTAAAAAAATGAATAGAAGTGTGAGTATTTATAGTGAATAATTTTTTTTTAAACACATAGCCGTTGGCCAACGGCTAGCCCAAACGGCTACTTGTCTTGGCCAATGAGATCCCGTCATGTCATCTAATATAGCCCCGTCCAACGCCCAGGCTGAAACCCCCGCCCAAGGGGCCACGCCGAAACCCAAGCCCACCCGGGGTGGTGACTTGGGCGTTTGTACCCAACCCACGCCACAACCCCCGCCCCCGGGCTGAAACCCCCGCCCAAGGGGCCCCGCCGAAACCCAAGCCCACCCGGGGTGGTGACTTAGGCGTTTGTACCCAACCCACGCCACAACCCCGCCCCATACCCCATATTTTAATATAGCCTAAATTCAGTGTTCATTTAGTTTGAATTTTATAATATATGAATTAGTTTTGATTTTTATACCTTGTGTAGTTTTTTTTTCAACCAATATTATTGTCACAAATTATAAAACACATGGGGAAGGAGTATATGACTGACTACAAGTACAAGGACTATACTATAAATTATACAAATGGAAGTAGGAGTAAGTAAAGTTGTGTCCTGTTGCATATGTCGTTATGTCACCGCCAATCTCACTTATTGATAAATTAAATTTTATATGTAAAAAAACTTGATCATCTGATCTAAATATTACTAAAAAACTACAAATAATGCCACATGTCATTCTCTCCTTCAACCTTATAAATTTTATTTATATTTATTTTAATACTAGGTTATTACCCGTGATTGCTTCCCGGGCTCAAGAATGTTAGTTATATTAATTATTGTTTATGATTAATACAAAAAAAATTGACATATTAACATCTTCGCTATAAAGGAAAACAAACATGTAGATAATAATCTCCAATGTGACTAATTATACACCTAATTATCACTTTCACTGCTAATTAATAAAATAATATTTCTGAAAAGTAAAATGTTAGAAAATTAATCAAATAACATTTTCACTAAACTTTGGACCTGTATTACTGGCAGGTACCAGCTATTGAAGAAGCTTCATCTGGGTATTGATCTTCTCTCTTCTTGCCTGTCAATTTAATCAACAATTAACAAATAATTATAAACTTGAAGCAAAGATTCACAATACTTAAACCGAATTAACTAAACCGTAACTGAATTAACTAACATAACCGAACCATGGCAAAAACCAACTGTTAGGTTTAATGATCTTTAGAAAACTGAATTTTGCAACGCTGTTTGACCACTGTTTGACCTGGTAACGCTGTTTGACCACTGTTTGACCAAAGGTGAAACAACTATTTGACTGCAAAAATATGATTATTAGTGGTTCAAAAGTCTGTTTGACCAAAGTCAAACAACTGTTTGACTGTAAAAATATTTAGTTGTTCAAAAGTCTGTTTGACCAAAGTCAAACAACTGTTGTTAAAACACTTTTGGGTTAAAACAGTGTTTGAAACCACTGTTGGGTTAAAACAGTGTTGTTAAGACAGTGTTTTGAAACCACTTTTGGGTTAACAGTGTTTGAAACCACTGTTGGGTTAAAACAGTGCTGTTAAAACAGTGTTTTGAAACCACTGTTGGGTTAAAACAGTGGTTTCAAACACTGTTAAACCAAAAGTGGTTTTAAAACACTGTTTTAAGAACACTGTTTTAACCCAACAGTGGTTTCAAACACTGTTTTAACTGAATAGTGGCTTCAAAACACTGTTTTAATCCAAAACAGTAGTTTCACTTTTTCTCGTATTAAAACACTATTTGAATACGAATACATAGTAGGTACAGATTGGAAAAGAAAGTAAAACCAACCATTTTGTAAACAACTAGTTTTAAGATAATCAATTACTTTTGGCATCCCGCATCGTTCCTCACTAAATCAAGATGTACATCCCGTTATTGATCATATTTCTTCCCGCATCACCTTCCCCCGCAACACTTCTCCATCCCGTCCCGCCCACAGTTGCTCCCACATCGTGTAGCCTAACAATTAGGTTAAATGGTCTTTTCCAAATAAAACGCCACAATCTTGTGTTCCAAATAAAAAACACCTTCTCAAATTGATAAACAATGAATTGCACGTTTTATTTTTAATTTATTAATTTTGTAAATTAGTCTAGGAGGCTTCACAGGTTCACATCACCAATCACCATCCACTATGCTTTTATATAAAGGGGAACACGCAAGTGAGCAACCATCATCGTCACCGGCCATTATTAAACTATAAGTTTTTTCGTTAGAGCCTTGTGAATGGGCCATTTTGAAGTTGTCCATGCCTACATAGAGTCGATCACTGATGTGGTGGAGGGAGAGGCATTTTTACGGACAAACGTCCTTGAACGGATAAGAGGGAAGGGGGTGGTCCAAGCGCGTTCCTGTGGCAACCCGGGAATGTGTGACAAAATTTTAGTTAACAATTATACGCTTATATATTTTTAATTAAATGTGTACTTCAGACAAAGATTTTTAGAATCTTAATTGTAAACAAAACGAGTTAACGTCAACCCGCGCGTTGCGGCGGGATATCGATTATTAATGTATTTGGTTTCACTATATAATTTTTGTCGGCCTGGTCAAGTCGGATTACATAAGGCCATGGGGTATACTCTCATGTCCCTGTATTCTACATAGGCATCTTTAATACCCACATCACTTGTAGTTTCCTTCACTCCCCTCCAAGAAATGGTTCCCCCTCTATTAACGCCCCTAAAATAATATATATCTTTAATTATCTCATCCAAGTTTCTTTCACACATGTTAACAAATGCCTCTTTTAATGCTCTTAACGCCTAGGGGAAGTGGTATTTAACGCCCTTAACTACTTATGCATCGGGGTGTTAGAGTATACCTAAAAAAATAAAGCCGACTGGACTTTTAAAGACATAACAAAAAAGTATGTCATTCCTCATATGCCCAATAGAATTACAATATCTTTATGGTTGTTCTGAGTATGATGATGATGATGATGATTTATGGTTGTTCTCTACTGCTTTTCAGTTTTGAAAACCTAGCGCTTACATCAACAAACGTTTTTTAAAACATTGCAATCACAATTGCTCTCTACAGTTCTTTTAATTGACATACGTGGTTACAGGTCTTTTAATTGACATAAATGGTTAAACTTAGGCTCTATCTGTTCCCACAACCCTAAAATCTTATTCTCACACCCTTTTCACTCTATCTTTCTCTATATATATATCTGTATATATAGAGATAGATATAAAGGAGAAGTGTGAATATTATCACCCTAAACTTAACATGATTCTTAAAATTCCAGATATAATTGGTTAAGCATAACATGATTCTTGAAATTCCAGAAAAAAAAAATTAAAAAACATGCGTATAAAATAAGTGTCTAATCAAATTTCATAACATATAAAATAAAAGAAATTATAAACATGAAGTGACACTGTTAACAAAAATAAAGCAATTATGATAAAATAAGACTATTAATAAAAAAATATGGTCTTATTTGTTTTATGTATTCCGAGTTTGATTATGTGAATTCCTATAGTCTTTGCTTTGTTATTGGGTTTTTTTATGATAAAAATAAGAATATTAATAAAAAAATATGGAGTTCCCACAAAACCCGCTGTGAATCTCTCGTGAGTTAATCCAGATACTTCAAAAAAAAAAATGGATTTTTGTGAGTTAATCTGGATACTTTCAAAAAAATAAAATGGATTTTTGTATACGAAAAAGAAAAGGAATGATTGTTTTCAAATTATTCAACCAGAAGCTATTTATTTTTGTATAAAAAATAGAAGTTTTTATTTGTTTGGATACATTACATTATCAAATCGAAAGATCTGGCGCAAAACCCAGTAAAACCGGCCCACTGTAAAATTGCTTTGGGTAATGGTTTTTCATGACACAATTTATTTATTATTGCACATACCCAAGAGTTTCTCTTCTCTTTCCCTAAACACCACCATCGCCACCACCAAGTGACCACTACCACCCTCTCATCAAATCACCCACCCTCGGTTGATGATAAATGATTCGCGTTGTAAGGGAGTAGAGAAAGATGATAACAGCCACCAAGAACACCGGAACTAAAATAATCTTTGGAATCGACGGCGGTGCCACCGGTCCCATTTCGAATGACAGAAACCATAAGTAGCGTGACTCCGGGGCAAGGCCCCAATCGTACTCGTTGTTCTCCAGATCCTTCTTCCCGAATTTGTGTGTCTGAAAGTTTGCATGTGAGTTTATGTATATATACCATGGGTATGGGTGTGCGCCTGTTTGGAGGAGATGCAACGGTTGCGACAACGTTTTTTTGACGGTTGATATTTTAGTGTGGTCAGTTAGTGATATGTGAGCAGAACGGTTATTGAATGAATCCGTGATATTTACGTTGATGAAGGGACGCGATGGGAGGCCGGGAGTGGTTGTGAAATGGTGATGAGACGGTATTGGTTGTGGGTGTGCCGTATGGCAGTTACGGTTTATTAACTGCAACGTTTAGTTGTTTGCAACGTTTAACCGGTGCCTTTCTCCTATTGATGAAGTGATGCGATGATTAATCGAACCTTAAGTTACTTTTTGTATATATAGGTAATTATCAACCATCATCACTTATCGCTTATAATCTTCTTCCAATTTCGCATAGCAGAGCCTGCTTGTAATTTATTTACTAGTGATAGTGTAGAGTAATTAGACATGTGAGTCATTACATATCAAGCGCGTTCAAAGTTTGTGAACATAAAACCCAATAAATCGTTGCACACATGGGAAATTGATCAAAGTGGTTTTGTTGCATGAATTCATTTTTACGTTTGATTTCCGGATAGGATTTTGGATTTCAGAGTTTGGGCTAAGCTTTAACACTTGAACGATCTAACCAAAGACGAAAGTTACATCCACAAAGACCAAACGAAATACTATCAACAGTTTGAATATTTTAATTCCAGTTGAATGATTAATGTTGATTATTTAATCTTTTTGTTGATGTTAATTTAAGGATGTTTTATTTTTTTAGTATAGAATACTAAAAGAAATTCTAACACCAACTAGTGCTAAGGCCCAAAAGCGTTATGCCCTGAATAAATAGTGGAAAGTAAAAAAGTTATTTCTAAAGCTTATGACGAAGATAGTAATTTAACATTATCATAATAACTATACATGTTATCGACTCTAATCATTGTTACTTGACACATTATGTCTGTGTGTTAGCCATTAAAAAAGAATGAGGGTAAGAAAGAGAAGTGGCAGGAGGAAGGGTTTTACAAAAAAAATGACCCATTATTTTACATCATATTTGTTGTGCTTGGTGTTCATATCTACCTCTTGATGGAAAATTACACATTCACACCTTTACCTTTGCCTGATTAATATCTTACTGTGTGTAGTCAAATGAAGACAACTTTTTACTCATTGTTATCCAGTTCATGTATTCATTTCAAGTTCTAGCCTCAAATGTCATTATCTTATATATTCTATGTATATTGTTGGGTTTCTAAGGGTGAAAGGGGTGCATCCCTCATGAGATGAGGTAAACTTTCCACCAACCCAGTCATGATATGCCATGTCAATTCACCTCTCTTACACCCCTCTTGCCCAAAGTGGCGGAGCTTGAGCAAACGTTCTGATGGGGCGGAAAGTCATGATACCCAATTTATATTGTATAAATATTTAGGCAAAATAATTGGGGGACGATCCTATATAATTTTAAAATTTTCGAACGAAAAATAGGAAATTTTACATTTCTAACCGAGTCACCACTCATGCCATTGGGTAAACTATTTTTTTTAAACTACTTAATTAATAAATGAAAGATAATTTTAACAAATAAAAGTACATTACATTAAACTAAACTAACTAAAATTACATTAACTAAATTAAAAAGAAAAACATTACATAAAATTAAACTAAAATTAAACCTACTAAAAAAATAAAACCATAAAAAATTTAGAAATTAAATTGCCAATTATATATTTTTTTTGCGATCTCGCGTTTTCAGGCTAGTGTGATTTCCAACATCTCTGGTGGAACATTGTCGTGTGCCCTGTTAAATGTCTTCAGATCCTTATCAAACCTAATCGATTTCAACGTCTCTCGATGTTCAAACAAGTGTGTTTTAGCCTATTAAACGTTTCTCTTTTTAATTACAACCACATACCAGTTCATTAGGTAAAAAATATTATTAGATGGAGAAAACTAATAAAACATTATTTTAATGAAACCAATTAGATAAAACAAGTGAGTTTGTTTAAAGTCAATTTATTATCTGCTAACCCATGCAAATGTGTGCATCCAACCAAGTAAATACACAAACATACAGAATACGAGCAAAGCTCACATCAAACCCGTATGTGCAAGGTTTTGAAATTTTATCTAGTTGCCGGAACAAATTGGTGAACAATCTTAACCAAACGAAAATTGGAGTGAAAAGGGTTGGAATATTATTAAATTGATAATAATGACAACAACGTAGAGAGTCTTAAACATTTGAAATGTGATAGGACACATTGCTTTAATAACTGGTACACTAATGCATCATTTACTTGTATATTTTAATCCGCACAACAATACTAATCAAGACAGCTATCGAAACGTCGACAAAAATGAGTAGATCATCACGATACCTTTGGATTTTTTTAAACATTTTAGTTTATAAGATATGACAAAAAATACGTAAAAGAATTATAAGTTTGTTGTGGAAGAGGAAAAGTGTAACTGACTATCCATAATTTTGTTAAAATAAAGAGATTTAAGTGTACTAATATGAAGGACTAAAATATAATTAGTGTTTAAAATACGAAGTTACCCTCATTTTAGGGGTGGTTTTATAAATAAAGAGGGAAGAAGTTCTTATTTTTTGGATATCTTAAAATACCGCTCCCTCAAACAATATAATATAGTATATATTTGTTTTCTTTTTCTTATATACTCACAAAAATATATAGAGGTGTACTATATAATCCTTAGAGCATTCACATTGGACTCTTCATCTCTATCTATATGATAAAACTAAAAAACACACATTTCTCAAAATTTTGTTTATTTCCCAAAAAACCTCTCACATTTCTCTAAATTTTGTTTATTTCCCAAAAAACCTCTCACATTCGACTCTCTGTCTTTATCTTTATCCTACTCACAAACACTTATTAGAGCATTCACATTGGAACCTCCATCTTCGTCTATATAAAAACACAACTTTCTTTAGATTTTGTTAATTTTGTCCTTTTTACAGGATCCTAAGACTCTCTATCTGTTTGTTAATCACAAACACTTATTTTTTCTTATTTTTTTTCTCTTTCATACACACTCACAATAATAATATAGAGAGTTAAATATGAACCTCAAACATTCAAATTGGAGCCTCTATAGTAATATATTCTATAATAAAGGAAGAAATATAGGAAACAACAAAAACACCACTACATTAGAGTCTCTATAATAGAGAGTTTTATAGATATTAAAGTAAATCTCTATATTTAGAGGCTTATATCCAAGCCTCTACCTATTAATTGTGAGTGTGCTGGAAAGAGAAAAAATAATAAAATAAGTGATTGTGAGTATGATAGAGATATAAATAGAGAGTTGGATGCGAGAAGTTTTTAAAAAGTAAACATAATCTAGAGAAAAATGTGTTATTTGGTTAAATTATTTAGATGGAGATAAAGACTCCAATGTGAATGCTCTAAATATAGAGGTGTTGTTTACTTTCTTTATATTTTTTTCTATTATAAAATACCAATGTGATGATGTTTTTGTTGTTTTATCTATTCTTAACTGTATGTTATATAGAATAGAGACTCCAATATGAATGCTCTTATATTAGTTTTCTTTCTTTTCTAAACACACAATAAACATATAGAGGGTTAAATGCGAGCCTCTAAATATAGAGATGTTCTTTAGTTTCTATATATTTTTCTCTATTATAGAGATTCAAATGTAGTGTTTTTTTTTGTTTCCTCTTTCCCCCTTTGTATTATATAGAATGCATGTAAATATAGAGTTGTACTTTAGTTTTCTCTAAAGTATTCTCTGTTAGGCTAAAGGGTGTGAGGGTCATGGTTGAGACATGATTCGCCACGTGAGAACATGAATGGAAGGCTATACTACCCCATCCCTAATCCACCATGGTTTGCATGGATTAAACCATAATAACCATGGTCCTCATTTCCATTTTTCAAGTAATCATTTCTTTTTTTTCTTTAAGCAAAGATAAATTAAAATAAATAAGGCGATAGTGGTTTGGGTCATGACCACACTCTTAGGGTAGTGGTTTTGGATTGTGGATTAGAAGTGGGTGACATGACACTGACGTGGAGGATCATGATGGTCATGAGGGTCATGACTTGTAGTAGTGTTTTAATTGTGTTATTTATTTTTCCCTCTATAAAAGAATGATAAGTATAACCCACATACTCACTAATCTATTTCTTAATCTACACATTTGTTTACCATATTACTCGTTAACTTGCAAACTCATTGTGACACCTTTAATTCATACTCTACTACCATTACATACCTTTAGTAAAAAATATCATGTGATCAAGTTAACTTGCCACAAGTTATGAGAACAAGTCATTAAAATAACACACACTTTCAAAATCAAAACAACAAATAAAGAAACATATTTAAAAAGTTAAACCAAAGTAAGACAATGACAATTGTCTTACGCCATTGTGCAATTGTTAATTGTTAATTGAATCAAAGATATCAATCAATCAATGTTCACATACGGAAAACACCCACCTGTGCCTATATTAATTAAATAAAAAGACACATTCATACACACCATATATGTCGGTGTGCAGCTGATCTGGCTGAAACAAATCAACAATATTTCCCCCTTTTCAGCCTCTCACTCCCTCACCCCAAACCCTTCTCCCCCCTGCTGCTCATTCTTCCCCAATTTCAACCCCAAATCATGGAAACCAGCTCGGTTTCCAAATGGGTTTTGTTCTTCTTGCTCTTACTTCAAATGGGTGTTCAAAAGATTCAGTGTACTGTCACATATGACAACAAGGCCATTGTTATTAATGGCCAAAGAAGAATCTTGATTTCTGGTTCTATACATTATCCCAGAAGTACCCCAGAGGTTGATGAAGTTAATTTGTTAAAGATTTCATTTTTCTTGAATTTTTCTTCAGTTTTTAGGTGAAATGTGGGTTTTTGTGAGGTTTAATTGATGGGTTTTTTCTTTTTTGTAGATGTGGGAAGATTTGATTATGAAGGCTAAAGAAGGAGGGCTTGATGTGATTGAAACTTATGTGTTTTGGAATGTGCATGAGCCTTCTCCTGGCAATGTATGTTGTTTTTTTCTTTAAAGTTTCAATTTTTAGGGGTTTATGGGTGGTTTTAGTGCTAATTTTACTGTAATCTTGTTCAAATTCTATAATTTTTTTTGGAAAATTTTATTGTTAGTTTAGTAGATCTGTATTTTCTTTTTATGGTTATTATTTTTTTCTGTTTTTAGGTAATGATTTAGTAGAAGTTCCTTGGTTTTATAAAGATTCATGCTTTAACTACTAATATTAAGATTTAAACATTTTGCTTGTGAAATTCAGTATAATTTTGAAGGGAGGTATGATTTGGTGAGATTCTTGAAGACGGTGCAAAAAGCAGGGCTTTATGCTCATCTCCGTATTGGACCTTATGTTTGTGCTGAATGGAATTTTGGGTAATTTTTTTAGAAATATTTTTCAAATGTTTATGTCTCAGATCTGGATTTTTCTTTTAGTTTTTAGCCTTTAGGGTTTAACAATTAATACTATGTAAAATTACTAAAAATTTATTTGTGTTAATTCTTTCAGAGGATTCCCAGTTTGGCTGAAATATGTTCCTGGAATTAGCTTCAGAACTGATAATGAGCCATTTAAGGTAAAATTACCTAATCTCACTTTTTTAATATTATATTATGATAATAATTATATAAAATGTTTTTTTTTTTTTTTTAAATTTCTGTTCTTGCAGAGGGCTATGAAGGGTTTCACTGAGAAAATTGTGAACATGATGAAGAGTGAAAAACTATTCGAGTCAGAAGGAGGTCCAATAATCCTATCTCAGGTACGATATCGAACAATCATGCTGTAACGACTTGTAACTTGTGCAGTTGAAGGTGTACATTGGGGGTTGAGTTAATGAGAAATGTAATGTGGTTGGGTGCAGATTGAAAATGAGTATGGGTCTATTGGGAAAGCACTTGGAGGTGCTGGATATAACTACATGACTTGGGCTGCAAAGATGGCCGTCGGATTGGGGACAGGTGTCCCATGGGTCATGTGCAAGCAAGAAGATGCCCCTGATCCTATTGTAAGCACTTCTCAGATTCATTTGTTTCTTTCACATGCTAAAGCTTCCATTTTTACCTTTGATGATGCCAAAAAGATGACTTTAAGGGTATTTTAGACATTCGATTAATCGTTATTTAATGCGACGACAACAGTCAGTGGGTTTATTCATTAATTGATGGGATTAGAAAATTAATAATATTTGGTCAATAGTCAATACTCATTAGGAATCTTTGTTTCTTTGTCAGTTGCTTTTAATAATGTTTAGTAACCTGGAATTAGTATATTTAAGTTAATGACTGTCCTTAATGCATATGGGAAAGGGTTGGCTTTGGGCCATGTATAAAGGGCCAGGCCTGGTGTGGTTTGGGCCTAGGCCAGGCTTGTTGCATAAAGGGCTAGGCTTTGATTATTAAAAACTCAAAATGAATTGGTTTTTAATTTGTTGGTTAATGCAACTGTTTAACTAACATTTTGGGGTTTTGGTGGCAGATAAACACATGCAATGGTTTCTATTGTGACGCTTTCTCCCCGAACAAGCCATACAAACCAACCATTTGGACAGAGGCTTGGAGTGGCTGGTTCACGGAATTCGGTGGCCCAGTCCATGAGAGGCCCGTTCAAGATTTGGCATTTGGCGTTGCACGGTTCATACAAAAGGGTGGATCATTCTTGAACTACTATATGGTTGGTATCTTTTTCCATCCCAATAAAATCAAAACCTAATAATATATTAATAACAAATGTTATTTTTTTCTTTAAAAAATCAGTACCACGGAGGAACGAATTTCGGTCGCTCTGCTGGAGGCCCGTTCATCACTACCAGTTATGACTATGATGCTCCACTTGATGAATATGGTGAGTTAAATTTCAACAATTGTGGATACTAATGTATGATCTATCGGCTATCACGTAAAGAATCCTATATTTTGACTTTTGCGGTCAAACTTATTGTTGTTTAAAATTTATAGGTTTGATCAGACAACCAAAATTCGGGCATTTGAAGGAGCTTCACAAAGCTATCAAGCAATGTGAACCCGCTTTAGTTTCCGCAGATCCTACAGTCACTTCTTTGGGAAACCTTCAACAGGTTGTTACCTTTACCAAAAAATTCAATGAAAAATCGAAAATCAAAACAAAATAATATGATTACCAACTATTTTATGTTTTTCAGGCCCATGTATTTTCTTCCGAATCCGGACACTGTGCGGCTTTTCTAGCTAATTACAACCCAAATAACGCTGCCAAAGTGATGTTCAACAACATGCACTATACTTTACCACCATGGTCCATCAGCATCCTTCCCGATTGCACTAACGTCGTCTTCAACACCGCGAAGGTATGAAAGTTTACTTTTTCAAAGAATCAGTTTAACATTCTTTGTGACACGTGTGGTTATAACTTATAATTTGTAACAATATCAATACAGGTTGGGGTTCAATCGACACAAATGGAAATGTTGCCAACGAATGCCGATTTGTTTACATGGGAAACGTACAATGAAGATCTGACCACCGCTGATGACAGCTCGACTTTCACGGTGACGGGTCTACTGGAGCAGGTTAATGTCACCAGAGATAATAGCGATTACCTTTGGTATTCTACAAAGTAAGTCTTTCAATTTCTAACATGCGCAAAATTTACCATTCTTCACGAGTCTTGAAAGAATGTGTTTTTTTTTTGTAGTGTCGAAGTAAGTTCTTCTGAATCGTTTTTGAGAGGCGGGGAGCATCCTAAATTGTTGGTCCAGTCAACGGGTCATGCTCTTCATGTGTTTGTTAATGGAGAACTTTCAGGTACTTTAATGATATAATATTTTCCTTAAAAAACACATACTCGACTCTAAACGGTCATTTATATGTAGGTTCGGCTTTTGGAACACGTGAAAACAGGAGAATTACTTACAAAGAAAAAGTCAATCTCCGTCCCGGGAACAATAAGATATCACTGCTTAGTGTTGCCATGGGATTACCAGTTAGTTTCACGTAAATTCTACTCTCAAATCGACTTATTTATCGAATCTAATTTTATTTTTCTTTTTATTTGAAGAATATCGGAGGACATTACGAAACATGGGAAACCGGAGTTACGGGTCCAGTGGCTTTGTATGGTCTTGATCAGGGGAAGCAAGATTTGTCATGGGCTAAATGGACCTACCAGGTTGGCTTGAAAGGTGAGGCCATGGACGTTATCTCCGGGAACCATATGTCATCGGTTGCATGGCTGCAGGGTTCTCTTATCGCTCAGAAACAACAGCCGTTAACATGGCACAAGGTATTTTGCAACACCATAAACCGTCACAGTTTGCTATTTAACCGTCGCTAACCTTTTCGAAATGGGGTTTAGGCTTCTTTTAACGCACCAGAGGGAGACGAGCCGTTGGCTCTAGACATGAGCAGTATGGGCAAAGGTCAAGTATGGATCAACGGTCAAAGCATAGGAAGATACTGGACCGCGTACGCCACCGGTAACTGCCAAGGGTGCCATTATGCCGGTACTTACCGCCCTCCCAAATGTCAGCTCGGATGTGGTCAACCAACCCAACGATGGTACAACTATAAATAATCTCACACATGCAACAGTGCAACACACAGAAACACACACAGAAATAAACTTAACTTTGTGATATTGCAGGTACCATGTGCCTCGATCGTGGTTAAAGCCAACAGACAATTCATTGGTGCTGTTTGAAGAACTCGGTGGAGACCCGACCCGTATTTCACTGGTCAAACGGTCAACAACAACCGTATGTGCGGATATGTTTGAATATCATCCAAACATCAAGGACTGGCATATTGAAAGCTATGGTAAAACACAAGAGCTCCATAGACCGAAGGTCCATTTACACTGCGGTCCAGGTCTAACCATTTCCGCTATTAAATTTGCGAGCTTTGGAACCCCGTTGGGAACATGTGGCACATTCCAACAAGGAACTTGTCACGCTCCGACATCCTACGATGTCATTCAAAAGGTATACTTGTACTTTGTGCATTGTTAGTAGTACCAACTTGGTGCATAAGTAGTTAAGTTGTATCTGATTTGGGAATTGTGTTATGCAGAGGTGTATTGGGAAAGAAACGTGTGCGGTGACCATAGCAAACAGCAACTTTGGTGAAGACCCGTGCCCCAACAAACTGAAGCGGTTGACAGTTGAAGCCGTGTGCGCTCCAAGTGCAAGAGGTTGAGTGGCTGAGTGCAAAGTAAACACGAAAGAGAAATACTAATCAACAAAGTTGTGATTTAGTTTATTTAATTAGAAGGTAATGTAGGGTGTATATTAGTGAAGATCTCAGGGGTTCTAAATTGGGAGCCTCATCGGAGTACTACTGGTTATCTGGCGTTTTTGACCGGAAAGTAGAACCAGTTGTTTACCTGGATATTTGGTGTGATTTATTTGTATGATTGTTAAATGTTTAAGGTTGGGGGAACCGAAACCTCAGATGTAGGTTCAGGTTTTAGGAATGGTTCCTATACTGAACATTTATGTTAATTGTGTGCAGTTTTTAATGTCGACCATCAATTGTCTTTTCTAATTGTTTGTAAACCTAACTGTGATGCATCTTTACTGCTAAAAGCTTGAATTTTACTTGATGTTTCAAATCCGTAATTGGGTGAGTCGGAGATCGGATTCATCATGTAAGTTCATGAACTTGCAAAGTGACCGAACCAGGCAATGCGGAGAAAATGTCTGTGTTATGTTGATGGTTCAAGTCTCATAGCGGACTTGTAGTAAAAAGGGTGTGTGATTTAGCCGGCTAATAAGGTAGTTAATCTCTATCTTACACCTCTCTTGCAACTTAAGAGGACTATTGACATACATGTGTCTCTTCTGGCAATATGCAACTATTTGCACATCAGCACATATACATGTCTATTAGCAAAGTTCAAAAAATAAATTCTTATTGTAGAAACTCCTTTTTTTTTTCCTCGAACGGTAAACTAAACTACTAAATACTTCTATGAGTAAATTACTTTTTGAGTTGGTTTGAACCCTCCACCTTGTGAATAGAGGGAAAATACGTTATTATCACACCATGTCTCTTGAGGACCGTCAAAAGGTTTCAAACATGTAATAAAAACACATGAATTCGTGATTTAAGTTTTGTAACTTGCAATATTATGTTAAAAGGCATGGAAATAAATGTTTATTTAGAAATTGATATGCGTAAATATGCGGAAGTGCATGAAACTAATACATGAATCTGTATATATCCTAGGGGTGCAAATGAGCCGAGCGGCTCAGAGTTGCTCGAGATCGACTTGAGAGAAAGTTTGAAACGAGCCGATCTTGAGCATAAACTAAAGCTCGTTTATTTATCAATCCCGAGGTCGAGCCTGACGTATGAAGCTCGCCAGGCTCGTTGAGCCTTAGTGTAATATTAGTTTCATTAATGTTTAATAACATTCATCCCTTATTTAAAGTTGTCTAGTAAATGAGTCGAGCCCGACCCGAACCTAAACATAAGATTGTTTAGTAAACGAGCCTGAGTCCGAGCTTCACTTATCGAGTTCGCGAGGCTAAACGATCCTATTATTTATATTATTTTTATTTAATATATTAATTAATAGAGTATAAACGAGCCAAGCCCGAGCTTGAGAAACTACCAACGAGCCGAGCTTGAGCTCGGGCTCGGCTCAGTTGCACCCCTAATAGATTCAGACAAAATTTTGCAACAATTTTGTTTGAAATATATAAATTATCAACCATATTCACCTTTAAAGAATATGTACACATGTGCACGAAAGAAAAACACATTCTCATTATACATCAAAAAATATGTAACAATATTACATGCATTTCTAGTTTCAACTTCAAGTGTAACACCACATTTGCACAAAGTACATATTTAATAGCTAATAATCCACACAAGAAAAAGACACAGTTGACCAATTTTCTCACACAAACATGGTCAACCTAAAAAATGAAACAATCAAAGAAACATCTGGGACAACTACTACATATTACGACATAAAAACTAGACCCATACACATATCACCTCTCACACTTGTATGCATAACTGCATGTAACCAACAGGTGACAAACCTACTTACTAGAGTTGTATGATGTTTTTGAAATAATAAGTACCACAAAGATACCATCCAAAGAGAAGGAACACAACAAAAGCCAAAAAAGTTAGAAAGTTTGCACCTCCAAATGTAATACCCATGAACAACACAACCATAAATGGCAAATAAGATCGAACCATAGATGGCGTGTTCACCCACTTCCCTTTAAACATAATCAACGCTGCAACATTCACCACGTTCCACCCACTAGCCTGTGACTCAAGGCGGTTAAGATGGTTGGCCAGAAATGAGTGACAGTTGCAAGTTAACACGCTATAAGTTTGCTTTTGGTATTCTTGTGTGGTCTTTTTCAAGGCTTCATCCCAACTGTAATGGCTTCTTCCTGATTCCACTAACCTGTATTCTTCTTCGGTTCTGTATGCACCGGAAGGATGCTGAGGGGTGAAACACTGTTTTTAAATAAGATTATTAATAATATTTTGAAGGAGGGAATAATGATATTAGCACAAGGTGTAGTGTACTGTACCTTTTCTTTGGTTATTTGGATATAACGGGCCACGGGTCCAAATGCAAAGTTATCTACAGACACAAAGTTAGGACCTGCAAAATCCACAATCACTCCATCCTCACGGCCTACCCCGACATGACCAATGAAAGGGAGTAGCCATGAAATAACAGGGAGGGGAGTCCACACAATGCAGCATGGAAAACGAGCCCTCGTTGGATCAATCTGCAAGCTATTTGGAACATGATCATGCTCAATCATCATAGCTTTAGGCTCTGTGTCCAAGTCCATGGCTGGATCTGCAGTTATTAAATTGTCTTTAGAGCTCAAATCCTCAATCATGAAAATTATTATTTTATATATAACAAGTGTCCATTTAGAAGTTAGCCAAAATGAGAAATTGCAGTTTCACACAACATAACAATTGGTATTTAAATTTCTTTCTGTTAAGATCTTCACACTACAAATACCAAAACTGGCTCTGTTTTTAGTGGGACGATCGGTTATTTTAACTTTGTTATTCAATTTCTGACTGTCCTGCATCAATTCATATCAGATGTGTTTTGCTACCATCTAAAAACATAACTTTTGACTCAGAGCAATGATACGACTAAGCGCCATTTTAAAGGGCAACAAATCACTCATCTGCATAATTTTTCTCATTTACTATTGTACAATTCATGATTGTCATCCCCACTTTTTATCATTTCTTGGTTTGTTCTGAAGCAATTAAATATAAAACTTTCATTATACTTATCAAGTATCTAAAAAACAGACAAAATGTAAACACTTTACCAACCACTAAAATGCTGCCCTAGGTTTAAATTCAAACTCAACACCATTTTCCGAAGAATACCGAATGTTAATGAAAATAAAAAAAGGGCAAATTCGGATCGAAACTTTCCCCAAAACATCGAATGTTTTGGTCCACACAAGAATGAAATTGTGTATTTTCACACCGAGAATGTAATTTCTATACATTTTTTAATAAAATAAAACCTAGCTAGCTATCAGTAATTGCAACAACATTTAAGATCTACAGAATATTCATGTTCATCGTCAAATAATATGATACCAGTCACATTGAAATGCTGATCTGATATAATCTGATCTGATCTAACAGTGAAAGTAAAACCCTAGGAACGTTTGAGTGGATTGTGGTTAAAATCAAACAAGATCTAGCAAGCAATAGGAATTAGATGAATAATGTAAAAAGAGAGTGTGAAAACTGCAGCAAGAGTTATGTAAAGGGAGAAGGAGGGTACCTTTGTTGCAGATCTACGAGTCTCCGATGAGGAAGTTCAGCGATCTGCAGAGCTCACGCCTTCCTTCCTTGCTTGCTTCTTCCTCCCTCCCTCCTTTTCTTTCTGTTAATATACATACATGTGGTGGTGGTGGTTCCCATGATTTCTTATTTTAACTGTCTTAAAAGATGAGTTAATTAATATAATAATAAATATCTTTATTATAAGTTTTGTCCTTTAATTACAAAACACTCCACACGCTCTATGGTTTGGTGTACCATGGCCATAAGCCTATAAGGATGCCAAAAACTATGCCCAAGATACGCCAACGGGACGTTAAGCTTCTGGGCCTTTCAAATGGAGGTTTTTCATTGGTTGTAAAGAAATCAACACACATGACACATCCACATGCTTCTCCTCTTCATGGCTGTTATTCCACTCACATCCACGCTCTTAGCGCCCCTCTGGGCCCGTTGACACGGTGTTTGACATCTCGTTGGGGGTAATGTGGCTACTGACGACAAAACACTATACATAATCTAATCTAATAGTCGAATAAACACTTTTGGTATTAATTTAAGAGACACAATATTACATTACGATACATTTTAAAAATATATTATAAAAGGTATATAAAACACATTTTGAAATAAAGGTTTAGTTTCTTACTTGAACTTAAGTTATATGAAATTAAGGTTTGGGATGGATCCTGTGATTTTGTTAAACAAGTAGCCTTTTTATATATTTTTGTTGGTAAGTATAGCTAAACAAAACCAAACCAAACCCTATATGGTCCAATTTTTTGATTTTGGGTAATAAATTATTTTTCAAGTGTTAAATGGCTAGAATAAATAAAGCACGTGATGTTGCCTCCTGTTTGTAAATGCTCAACAATCAAACATCGCTACTTCGTATATAACGTCTTCTTCATCCTTGAAGGCCATCCCAACTTTAGATTTCTTCATTACATCAATATATTTTGTTTTTCACCAAACCTTCTATTTTCTATACATGACCCTTTTTTTGATTTATTTTTAGTATCTTCTGGACATGACTCATCTACTTTTTTTTCAAATTTATTCTTATTTTTTCCTCTCAAATCACCTCTATTACATCGTGAAGATCATAGAATGTAAAAAAAAAAAAGTCAAACAACTTAGGCAAAAATAAGTCCTTCTCACACTCGGTAAAGGTGTATAATGCTTTAGTGACATGTGAAAATTACTAAAAAAAAAAAAAAACGATGAGATGCCTTTACCTTATTAGAGAAATCACTTAAAAAATGAAAATGAAGCGGCGCAACAGTACTTAGACGCAGTTCTTACATAACGCTCTCCTCTCGCACCCACACACCCGTTACACATAACCTAAATTTTCACTATTTTTCTTTTAAACAAGGAAAAGTTACAAGTTTTGTCCTTTATCTTAATACTATTTATCTGGTGGTGTCATTTTTTAACGAATTTTGACAAGTTTTGCCCTTTACAAGGAATTTTGTTACACGTTTTGTCCTTTAGACTTAACCCAATTAGATTTTCTTGTTAAATCTTGTCACCCAAGGGTATTTTAGTCTTTTTACCCATTTATTTCAAGAGTCAACCCTAAAATATTTTGTTTTATTCTTTTAAATAGTATTAAATAAATGGATAAAAAGACTAAAATACCCTTGGATGACAAGATTTAACAAGAAAATCTAACTGGGTTATGCTTAAAGGACAAAACATGCAACAAAATTTCTTGTAAAGGGCAAAACTTGTCAAAATTCGTAAGAAAAAACACCGTCTGATAAGTAGTATTAATATAAAGGACAAAACTTGTAATTTTTTCCTTTAAACAATTTAATTTTTTTTACACTTATGTACCATTAGGGCTGTAAACGAACCGAACGAACACGAACGAGACCTTGTTCGTGTTCGTTTGTTAAGGAAATAAATGTGTTCACGAACGGTTCACGAACACTTACCGAACGAGATTTTATGTTCGTGTTCGTTCATTAAGGAAATGAGCGTGTTCACGAACGGTTCACGAACACAAGCGAACACAAATAAATTTGGCGAAAGCGATGACGGATAAAGGTGGATGGCCCAGAGAGTAGCACTAGAACTTGAATCCCTTATTGTGAAACGGAGGTAGATCATATTCGTCGATGTAAATAATGAGAAAAGAAAGGAAAATTGTGCATAAACAAGGTGAAAGAGAGTTTCCTAGTTTAATTGTTTGGGTAATGATATAAATAAAAGTTTAATAGTATAAAAGGTATAGATAAAATATATGAAAGTATAAAAATCTTTAATTAAAACACGAACATACGAACATAAACGAACGTAAATGAACGAATGTTCACGAACACCTTACCGAACGTTCACGAACACAATTGAACGAACGAGACCTTTGTTCATGTTCGTTCATTTAACTAATCGAACGGAATTTCTTGTTCATGTTCGTTCGTTTATTAAACGAACGAACATAAACGAACTTCCCGCCGAACGGTTCACGAACTGTTCGCTGAACGTTCGGTTCGTTTACAGCCATATGTAACCAAAAAGGACATGAACCAACACCACTTTTTAAGAGAAACAAAACCCTCTTGTGAAAAAGAAATAAAACCCCAATTTCACTACAATGATCGTTATAGACATTCTTGATAGTGATGATGAAGGTGGTGATCAACCACAAGTTCAGAATCACGCAGCAGCAGCAGCCGATCATTTGATCAACAGGAGTTTCTGGAAAGCAGGATCTTTTGAAATTGGCCCAACAAAATGGGCTCCTTCTCAAGGTCTAAACTTTCTTAGAGAATTTCATGTATAACTTGCAAAAATCACACACCCATTTGAGATATTTCAGCCTTCATGTTTTTGGGGTTTCATCAATAGTAGCAATTACACTTTTTTTGTTTGTTTCTTTTGCAATATTGCAGCTAAAGTTTTAAACTTTACAAGAACAAGTATTGATCTGACACAGAGTTTCTGTAACTTTTAACCTAATGTTATTAAAAAATGCCTAAATATTAAATAGTTAGTGTTTGTGGATTAAAGAACACCAAATGTACCTAAAAGTTCCATTACAAAGGAAATGTTTTTTTTGTTTTTGTTTTTGTTTTTTGTTTGTTTTGGAGAGTATATCTATGAAGAAGGTGGTTGTAAGTTGTAACATACATGCATAATTGAGTTGTATGGTGATTAAATAGAGTTATGTTTTGTTGCAGGTGAACTGGAACATGCTCGTGTGCACCCGAAGTTTCTTCATTCGAATGCAACTTCTCACAAATGGGCTTTTGGAGGTGTGACCTTAGTTTGTTGAGCTTTCTTTTATATTTCCCTCTGTCTTTTGGCATTTGAGAAAATGAAGAATAATTGATGGTTAACTTATTAATAAATGTATATTTTATTATCAAGTTGACTCATGCTTCATTATCCCTTGAGCAGCAAGTGTCAAAAGACTCAAGGTGCATGTTATAATGTATGCCCCTTTCCCAGTTTTATGGACACTGCAACCTTGGTTTTAAAAAGCGCGCCTTAGGCGCGAGGCCCACTGAGGCGCCTTATGTTAGATGAGCCGCACTCTGTACATAAAACGCAGCCGAGATGCACTTTTTTGGTGAAAAAACCACCGCGTACGCCTCATGACATGCCACATTTTTGTGCAGAAGATTGTTGTACATCATGCTTTTCAGGCTGTGCATGTATGTATTTTCAATATTAAAACATATATAAAGCTTATTTGTGTCTAAATATTGGGTAAATGACCCTAGAAACCTATGGAATGTAAAAAAAATTATATAATCGCCTTGTCCCTCGCGTACGAAAAGACTGCCGCTTTTGTGCTTCGGTTTCAGACCTTGTCGCTTTTGTGCGCTTCACGCTTTTTAAAACCAAGATTGCAACATGAATCTTTAACTAGTAAATGGAGAAAAGTTGATATAATACTTCGGGATGATGTAACAGGGAACTTAACTTTTTGGTATATAAGCATGAAGCAAACTGAAATAAATAGAAGTTTATCATTTAATTTAAGCCATCTTTCATAGCCTTTTATGATGTGTGTTATACCACCAACTGGTTTCATAGTTGACGTTAAAGGTTTGTTAAGTTATAACACCAGAGATTAAAATCTAAGTAGCTTGGGTAATTAACTATACCGTATGGCTCATGCGCTATAAAATTCATAAAGTCTCAGGGTCAATGATGAAAATATGAAGGCCATAGCCACACCCATACACTCACTTTTCTTGTACCTTGGTAGGTGAAGATGGATAACATAATGTATCCTTCTAATCACTCAAAGCACAAGTTATTATACGGAAATTTAAAGTTATTGTTCGAGGTTAATACTCACAATGTATCTTTTCGCAGCAATTGCTGAGCTCTTGGATAATGCTGTTGACGAGGTAACCGTTAGTCTTAGACATCACAAGAATTTCATTAGTAGAAATAAGAAAGATATGTTTTCTAATGATTTACCCATGGTTTAAAAAACGGTTGAGGCATGCGCCTCGAGGCAAGGCGGTAGGAAAACGTGTATGAGGCGGTGCCTCATGGGGTTATGTTTGTATGTACGCCAATAAGGGCCGAGGCGGGATGAGAACGTGTATGAGGTGGTGCCTCATGGGTTGAGGAAGATGATTGTGAGGATGACCGGATAGAAAGTGGTGCCTTTTATGGTGTTTGAGTTTGATTACAAACTTTTTGTGTCTTTTTGATGTTTTAGACTTTTTGATGTTTAGTCTTTTATTTTTTTATAGGATATATAATTTTTATATTTTTTTATTCCGCCTCGTGAGGCGAAGGGAAAATACTCGAGGCTCGATTCCGTTCTCTTTAACCTTTAGTTTACCATGTTTTCTGGCTCAAGAGTAGCTTTTTATGCAATCAAATTCTTTACTTAGTTCTGGAATATCAGTATAATGCAATGCGTTTCTATGCACTTATTTTTAATATATAGATGGACTATGAGTTTATATGCATAACTATAAAGGTAACATATAACATTGATATGTGAGAATTGAGATATTCAGTCAGTGTGTATGACATTATTTTTGTCAACCTTGTGTACAGATCAATAACGGGGCAACTTTTGTGAAAGTTGACAGAATTTACAGCAAAAGGGATAATTCTCCTTCTTTACTTTTTATCGGTACCAATCTTGACATATTTACGGTTTTACACTTCCAGATAGATGTTATGTTTTCTTAAAATTAATTCAGTAACCTGAAATATCGTCACAGATGATGGAGGCGGAATGGATCCAGATGGCATTCGGAAGTGCATGAGCTTGGGATACTCAACAAAGAAGTCAAACAACACAATCGGGCAGTGTAATTCCTTTTTCCTTCCGGAAGTTTCCGTTTTCTGTTTGTCGTATAAAATCTTTTGACTTTGGATTGGTCAATGCATCTTGAAAATTGGAAGACATTTCTTTTTTCAGATGGTAATGGGTTCAAAACAAGCACTATGCGGTTAGGAGCCGATGCGATTGTTTTCAGCCGTTCATCTCGGAATGGGTGCTGTCTCGGAATGCGATTGTTTAATTTATATCTTTTTTTTATTCTTATGTGGAATCTTTATTGTAGATTGATTTCGATATCTCGAAGAACCGGCCAGATCCTATAACATACGGCACTCAAGAGGACTGGTTGTGTAACTTAAAGACAATTCTTGAATGGTCACCGTTCGCTTCAATAGATGACCTGATCCAACAGGTTTGTTTACGTTCTATACTGAATTTGTTCGATGACGTATACTATATCAACTTGCTATGCAACACTTGTTTGCTTGTATTTTCAGTTTGAAGTCATCGGTTCACACGGGACAAAGATAATCATATACAACTTATGGCTCAATGACGAAGGCGTCCATGAGTTGAACTTCGACGAAGATGACGAGGTTATTTTTGGCAGACTGTTCGAGTCACCTTTTAAAATGATAATAATGTTTTATTTTGTCTAATGATATAGGATATAAAGTTGAGAGATGAAACCACTCAATTGTCTAACGTGAGAAAGAAATTAGCGGAAACACAAGCACACATTTCATACCGCCTTCTTCATTCGTTAAGGGTGATTATTATTTTTTAAAAACTTACAGCTGTTCAAGATGTTTTTAATTTGGTGTAATCACGATATATAACGATTCTTTTCAGGCATATGCTTCTATGTTGTACCTAAGAAAGTTCAACAACTTCAAAATCATCTTGAGGGGGAAGCCCGTAGAGCAGTATAATATAGCAAATGACTTAAGAAACCCGCAAGTAACCCTCTACAGGCCACACGTTTCATCTATGAAGGAGGTAACACTGCATTTTTACGATATATTTGTAGGCGCTATATATTTGTTTCCAAGTTAATGTGTTTTAGTAATGAATTTGACGTAGGCTGTTATGGAGACAACCCTTGGGTTTATTAAAGAAGCACCGGCGATTGGAGTTAACGGATTCAACGTGTACCATAAAAACCGTTTAATTCGTGTATGCATTTCTAGAAACGAGACTTTGGTTTATTTCAGGATGTTTTTTTAAATTATTAGTCAATATGTAAATTGTTATTTCAGCCGTTTTGGAAAGTAACTAGCGAGGGAAGCTCTAGAGGTTATGGAATTGTTGGAGTTCTTGAAGCAAATTTCATCGAACCCGCACACGACAAACAAGATTTCGAAAGATCGTTTGTGTTTTCAAGGCTGGAAACGAAACTAAAACAGATGCAAATGGATTACTGGTTCGTTGTTTAAAAAAAGTATTATGTTTAGTAATATGCTTTTACGGTTTTTAGTAATATAGTGTAAAAAACACAGGAAACAGTACTGTCACTTAGTCAGGCACCAGCCAGATCCAAGTTCCTTGCACAAATCGCAGAACCAAGGTGACGCGTTTGATCAAACTAGCCCGATCCCGGGTCATCCGGCTAACCCAAGGCTCGAAATGAGTGGTTCACAGATGGGGAGCTGTGGCAGAGCCGTTTACAACAATGTCACGCCACCGGTTCAGCCGCCTCCTGGATTTCAAACTGTGAGTCTTGCCTGCATTTTACTCGTTGATATAAACCTGTTTTTACTCGTATGTCGTTAATCACAGGGGTTTGATCAAGAAGTGGCGCACGGAGATAGCTCAAAGGATATTGATGAAATACGTGACGAGAACATCCTACTGTTCATGAGGTAGAAGTTACTGTTCCGCACCTTGCATTTGCTATTGATTTGTAGTTGGTATCTTTTACACTATTTTTTTGTTGGTATACTCATTTCAAATAACCGAGCATATGTGGTTTACTCATCTACCCTTACGATTCTGTGTTTTGCAGGCGCGAGGAGTATTTACAAAGGGAGACTGCGTTGAAAACTACAGTAGGTCCAAGTTTTGCAATGCTTAGCGTTTATTTCTTTTAAATGGTAAACACTAACACTATAGGTGGCAAGATGTGCGGATTGGGTCATGGGTCAAGGGTCAAATGAGTGTTTTGAAATGAGCAGGGTCAGTTTTGGGTTGACCAGCAAAACCTTATTTTTCTTCCATTTATATATTTATTTTTTTTATAAATTATGAATGTTTTAATTATGATTATAAAAACAATATTATCTATATCCTTTGGGCGACCTTCAACCCGTCCCACTTTTAGCAAAATTTTTTGATACCTTTTTGAGATACAAAACAAGCGAAATTGACGTATTCATTGATTAAAATGATGGATGATGAATCAGGTGGAGGATTTGGAGAAACGAGTTGCGGACACCAAAATGAAATGTGCTGAACTTTCTTCACGTATCGATCTTTTGAGAAGGCAGAATCATGTAACATGAGAAAAAAGGTTATCAGGTGTATCTAAATGGTGCTTAATTCATTGTTGTTTCAACAGTCTTGTTGCTGATTAGTGGGTTTTAGGAATCTTTTTGGAATGATGAAATGCTTAAATGTTTATATATCACTTGCCTTAACATGTTTAGATAATCTAATCACTTGAAACTATTTTTTAACGTTGTTATCATGTTTTAGTCTCTTGTTGTCTATCAACTTGATTTACAAATTTCTCGTGGGTCGGGTCAAGTCATTGAAATTAAGTTAACGAATAATGTAACTAAAAAACATACAATATTACTGTAAATGAAAAAAAAGGAAATACTATCGTACAAGTTTTTATGTTTTAAAAAGGGTGTGCATATTCACACATCTTGATGCCTATTTGCACACCAAGCGGCAGTGGCGAAGCTTGAGATTTCCGACCAGGGGTTGAAGTCATCGGACCTAAAAATTTCTATAAAATCGCAGGGTTGAAAACGTATATACCCGAAAGTTTCTATACAAAAACTACATGCTCTCCACTACTGAGTTAAAACTTCGGGGGTTCGGCCGCCCTACTTAAGCTGCGCCCATGCCAAGCGGGATCCTTAAATACACCACGTACAGACCCTGGATGCGTGCAACCACCTTTTTCAATTTCTAAAAGAATATCTGATTGTGTCCTATCATGGTCCTATACGCCGCATATAGGAAAAAAAAGGCCAATTGGATTTTAACACCTTTAACTTTGAAGAGTTGGCTGATAACACCCGCAACTAACACTTTGATCTGTGACACCCCAAACTTTTAATTTTGTTTGTCATTTCACCACTCAGTTAAAAAATCAGTAACTGAGTTAGTTTTCAATCCTAGCTGGCATCCTACGTGGACTATTTTTGCAGATGTGGCACATTCATGGGTATAAAACTCATCTTCTTCTTCGATAACCCTGCACAAACAATTGGGAAACCCTAATTGGCTCTAACGCATGAATCGACCCAAATTCAAACCCAAATTTGCTCATCACGAGTTCAGAGCTGTTCTTCAACTTATTGGCTGATCGACATGTCTACTTCTTCCAACTCTTCATGTAATACGAACCGAATCCCTAAAATATTCAAGGTGGACATGGATGGGAAGTTGTATTGTCATCACGAGATCAGAGCTGTTATTCGCGTAGCGGGAAGGAGAAGTGTTCGATGTGGTGCTGAATTTTACGGTTGCTCACAATGGCCGGTAAGTCCTGTGTATTGAATTTAACTTGTTTTTGAACTGACGACATGATGTTGGTTTGTAGCGAGACGACTGCAAGTTCTTTACGTGGAAAAAAGATTTCGACAAATTATTCGAAGTTCATTCAACTTGCAGCTCAAGTGCAGTTACAAGAAGTGATGCTATGACCGACAATGAATATAATTTGCAATTGCGGAACAACTTGCTATCTCAAGAGAACAATATGTTGAAACGGCAAATTTGTGCGAAAGAATTAATGTTGAAGCAACAGTTTGTCTTTAGTTTTTTTGTAATCATTGGCATGTTGTTTTACGTAGTGTATCGAATTTAACTTGTTTTTGATTGTACGTTCTTTGAACACATGAATGAATGAATGTAGTCTTTATTTGAAACACATGAATGAATGTACCATATGTGCAGACCATTAGACCATTTGCAGACCAAAACCCATGTGACCACAAGAGACTTTGACTTTGAAAACAAGTAAATAACTACCATTGTGCAAACCATTGAAACCACATGTGCAGACCAAAACCCCTGTGACCACAAGAGACTTTGACTTTGAAAACAAGTAAATAACTACCATTGTGCAGATCATTTGAAACCACATGTGCAGACCAAAACAATACAGCCACAGTTTGAAACAACTACTATATATGCAGACCAAAACAAGTGTGCAGACCATTTGAAACTGCCCTTTGAAACAACTACCATATATGCAGACCAAAACAAGTGTGCAAAATGACCATTCTACCCCTGTGACCATATATGCGGACCAAAACAAGTGTGCAGAATGACCATACATGTGCAGACCTGTTTACCATACATATTGTAACACCATGTAAAAACGTGTCCAATTATGTAAAGACACGTGTCCTAAACTCTAAAGGTGTGAAAGATTAAGTTTGAAGGACCAAAGTTGTCAAACAGTGAAACTATGAAACCACAGGGACTAAAAGTGTCAATATGCCAAACTTGTGCCTCTGAATGACCATACATAATAAAAATATTCTTAAACGAGAGATTGATTGAATATAAGAAGCCGTTTATGAAAATAATCGGAAGATTATTAATTTACAAGGGTTAAACGTGTCAACATGTTGATTCGGACCTCTGAGTGACCTTTTAACGAAACCGAGGCTTCGAAATATTCAAATATACTCTTAAGAATAAGTGGTATAAATTTCACGTGGTTTCGAGATCGTTAAGCATGTTTTCAAGACTTTGGGCCAAAAGTGTCAACTTGATGAAACTTGCTTTCATAGAGGTATTCAACGAACCAGAGCCTAACGAAGTTAGTTTATTCATCCTAGAGCCTCAACAAATTAGCTACAAGGGCCCTACATGTCAACAATGAGGTTAAAAAGGGTTAAAAACGAGCAGGGACTAAAGCTGCTAGCATTCAAACTTGTTTTGCCAGTTAACCCGGTCCACGCGGCCCGCGTAAGACCCCCTTAAGTCTTACGCGGCCCGCCCGAGAGTGCCAGTAACAGAAAAATGGTGACAGGTGCGGGTTTTGCCTGTTCCACCGCCTTAGCCTAGTTTGTAACGACCTAAGGAGCTGTAAGTCTATTAAATTCACTAGCTAGGACACCTGGAGATGATCCATGATCTTGTGAATGATTATATAAGGAGTGCTAGTTCTTGAGTTTCAAAGCACACTTGCAAACAATTGCTAACCTACAACATCTGGAGCTTGCTAAGGACAAGGAGAAGACTTTGAAGTGTAGAAAAGACTGCTAGGACCTTTAGTAAGCCTCTAATTTCTTGTTTAGTCGTTTTAATTAGCTTAATTACTCTAAAGTCAAACTTATCGTAAATTTAGTTTGACTTTCGTTTTAATTACATATGGTTTAACCACTGATCAAATTGAAAATGGTTATAGAACCACATTAGTGTAGGTGATTAACCCTTAAAAGGGCACCTCCTAATTATCTCGTTTGACTGGTCAATTGTCGGGTCAAAGTAGTTTGACAAAAAGTCAAACTGGACAGAATGTTTGAAAATGATTAAAATTAATAAACCAGAGGTTCTAAATTATATTTTAACATTCTAATGACTTTGTAATTAATATTAAATCATGTTTTATCAGTCCTAACCCGGCAATTAATAGTCTAAGGTCAGTTTATAACCGAAAGTCGCAAAAGCTTGACTTTTGCTTTGACTTTCAGTTCTGGCCCGTTTAAGCTTAATACTTCCATGTTTTAAGTTTCCATTAGGATCACATTACTTAGTAGTATAACCCTCTGGAGTTATATTGCATGGTGCCTAGTGGTTTGAATTATATGCACTTGATCGTAATTATGCTTAATAATGCCATAAACGCCCTTTTGACATACAACTGAGATTTTTAACAATGTGGATGGACTAACATCTTTGCTACTGATATTTAGACATGTCCCGAAAATTTGACATCATTTTGAAGTCTAGAATAAGAGTTATGCTCAAAAGCGTAATTAATGAGCTTTTTATTATTTAAATGGCGTAATTAACATAAAGCCTATCTAAACCCGATTTTTAATACCAAACTTTTTACCTAGTGATGTAAAATAATATTTTGGGATTTTTGAAGATTTTTAATTATTTTTAGGCTGAGCATAACAAAGGATTATAGCTTGATTTCGGTAATTGCCGGTTTTACCCTTTTCATGCATAAAATGAGTTTTATATAACTTATCAATACCAAACCTTTTGCTACTGATTCTATATGATAAATAAAATATATTGAACCTTTTAAACTGATCAAAAACTCAGATTTCCTATATTAACCCGAATATCCCTTAAAACCGACTTTTAAGCATTTTTAGCACATAGTTTGAGTTAAAACTATATTTGGCATATAAAACTTATTACCCACTGATGTTTTAAGTTAATTTATACAATTAAACAGTAAGCCAAAGTTTTTAAACTCAGAAGTCTATTTTGACCTTTAAAGCTTATGTGAAATTACCAAAATGCCCCTATGGTGCATAGTTTGGTTATATATGATAAACTTCACATATATTAAATACCATACTGATATAACTTATAAAAATGCATATTTTACTGATTTAATCAGACCTGAAACTCAGTTTAATATTTAAACTCTTTTATGGGCATTAAAATTACCAAAATACCCTTATGGAACTTATTTTGGTTTAAATTACTTTTTGGGCATATATGTTAACATCCTACTGATGTATTAACATATTTTGAGCATAATAACGATTAAGGACTGTATATAATTTATTTGGTTACCCGTTACGCGTTTACGCGTTCGGATCGGCTTATGTGACTAGTTTACATAAAATAGTCGAAACGGGCTTAACCTTATCATTAAATTCTCAAATTCCAGAATGTGTTTAGTTTACCCATATTATACAAGTATCCAAGCTTGTCGGGTCTAAATCACATTCTATTCTGGTCTCCGCTTAATCTAGCGTTTAGAACCGTAAGGTTTCCTTCTAGCTAGCCGGTCTAAGTCCTTGACTAAATTAAAGACCCGTTAGCATCCTAATAGGTAATAAACCTTCTATACAGATTAAATAGCTTCCGGTAGAAGGTGCCATCAAGAGCTTTAGGATTATACTGCTAGCATCAGGTAAATACTTTTAACTTATTTTCCCTTATACGGGCTTGGGATATGGTATTATAATAATACCACTTGGTCGGGTATGAAATCATTTAATCGGATTGTGATTAATAAATTTACATAACCCGTTTTAATATGTCTTGTTTGATAACATAAGCATTGGGGGTTAATACGACCATGTCCTGGATATCCTCGGCTCATTTCATTTGAAAATGGCCACGACCTATGCACGGGGTGTAGGCATACACCTGACAGATGCAAATGCTAAAATATAAACCCACATGTTGGGGATAACTCCTTTGTGGGTTCTATAAGTGGTGAGTCGGTTAATCAAGACCGGCTTCCAACCGGCCCCAAATTGTAAGACAAACATGTAAATCTGTATACAAGATTATATTTAAATAATTATCCCAAGTTATAAAAGATTTGTGCCATGTGCACTTAAATCAATTTTCATAAATGTTTTCAAAAGAGTCGGTTAATTGTATTTACCAGTGTAAACTGACGTATTTTCTTAAAGACTGATTTGACAGGTACCTCTCGAAATAGACTGGAGCTATTAGGTGTCATAAGAGGATCTTGCAAATCCGTAGATACCTGAAGTCTGTTATTTTGTTTTCTTGTATTTATTTATGATCCGCCTGTGGATCTTATTACATTCCAGTCTGTATATTCTGTCACTCGAACACTCAGACATTATGGTTTGTAATAGTTTATTCACCAAGCCTTCCGCTGTGCTATTATATTGTGTGTATTGACTATGATGATATCAACTACGTCACGATACTCCCCGCCGGGCCCACCGGTAATATGTGGAAATATCGGGGTGTGACAGGTTGGTATCAGAGCCAACATTGAGTGAATTAAACACTAACCTTTTGTGTTTAATCTTAATGACACAATAAGCACATTCCTTAGACTCTCGAGTCTAGGCAAATGACCTAGGATTTTATTCTTAACCTTTCTTTATTGTTTTATTATAAGTTACTTGTCTTGACATGTTACCACTTGGGAGAATGCCACCAAGAGTAAGGGGAAAAGGCAAAGGACCCATGCGTGGAGGACCATCTGGCAGCACGGGACCCTCCCACAGACGTACACCATCCGACTCGCTTTCCGGCTCCGACTCAAGGGATAATTGGAGCCATAGCTTTGAACCAGCAAGACATTCTGTCTCGCTGGGATCCTCACCATCTGACCCTCCTTACTTTGGGTTGCCCATTCCTATCAAACCCCATCATTCCCCTCTTTCGCAGGGAACTCATCATTCAAACCAATCACACCACTCCTTTCAATCTCATCCTTTTCATCATTCAGATTCTACTTACTCTCCCGCACAATTTAATCCGAATGATTATGTTAACAACTTTTTGGGCTACAACCCTTTGGGGCCTAAGGATCACTTTTCTCAGGAAATGGAGATGGATGATGACCCGGACCCAGAATTGCAAACAGGAAAACCAGGCCACCCAATAAGCATCTCAAGCGGTTCCCCATTTCAGGGATCACCGTACCATGGGCCCGACTCATTTCAAGAGAGGATGGCTCAGTATGACTGGTTCTTTACACCTTCATACCATAACTCCCCAGCCCAACCTCCCTTGGTTGAACCCCAGCTCCAAGCTGTTACCCCACCACCGTTACCAGTTGAGGAACCACCTCAACAGCCTCCTGAGCCTCCAAGGCGAAGGAGAAATGCTAGAATGTATGTACGTGGGGGACCACTGTTTGCATCTCCTCATGGCTCAAGTTCTTACCCTCCTATCCCAGAGGACCCACAGTTGGGCGGACCCTCACACACGGTGCCGGAAGTCAACCTTCCGCCAGTTTCTCATGCACCACTGCAACCACCGTTGGGTTTTGACAACCCGATCCCGACATACCCAGGATCATCTGGGTATAATCCGTCTGGATACCCATCGGACTATGGAAACCATGACCCATATCTTGCAGCTGCTCAGTACAATGCACTCTATCCTACTTCTTACCCTCCAGTTTACCCAACTGGATATTCGGGGCAGGGATACCAATACCCACCATACCAGCAACCCCCTCCTCACCATCAGGAACAAACTCAGGAAATTTTACAGAGGTTAGACCGGGTTGAACATGAAGCCCACGAACCTAAGAAGAAACACAATGGTTTTGTCAAGGGTCTTATGAACTTTCTTAAGGGCAAGAAGAAGTAGGAGATTGTTGCTCATGTTGTATTTCAATAAGTCCCTGTGAGGACGTTTATTTCGTTTTCATGTACCAAATCCCTGCGTGGACTTACTTTCTGTTTCAGTAGCCCCTGCGTGGGCAGTGCTTTCCGTAGCCCCTGCGTGGGCAGTTTGTGTTGTTTTTCCTCAAGTCCCTTTTTGGGCAATGTTGTACTCGTTCCGTGGTTTAATGAAGTTATTTTTGATTTTAAATATGTATTTTATTACATCATGCTATATCATTTCAAATTTTATTAATCTGTCAAAGAAATTCTTAGAGGTATAACCTAGCCAAAATACTAAATGGCTATGATGGTACAATCTTTTTAAGATAATAAATCCCTGTTAACATCTGAAAATATGTTAACATTCCTGGCTGTGCGGTATGAGAAACCACACAAGCTTCCAAATGTACTTGGATCCTTCCAAGTCACTTCTGTATAGCTTATATGATCAACATGAATCATGGCTAATAAACATCAATATGATGTATACACCACAACATCCATTAGAGATGTATGCTTATAAGCAAAGGTGTAATAATGACAATGATAGTATTATTTATAAACTTCTTGTAAAAAAGGCGATGAACTTTGTTCGACCCTTAAAGAAATCAATGATTATAATCGTCTATGTGACAAGGCTTTGTGCCATCTAAATGTCCTTCGAAGACGATCCTGATGTTAAATAAAATGTCTTTTTAAGACATTGACAGTTGTGAATTATAAATTCCCCTGTCTAATAAGATATAAGAGAATATTATATTCTATTGATTTGATTAATTTATTAAAATGGTCTATATGGTTTAATAATACCATGACCATTTGATCATCAATGCGATGAAATACTATATAATTTAAATATCATAATTGTTTGTTATAGTACTCGAAAATGGCTGGATCGGATGAGGCAAATAGCCACCCTCGAGGAGAGAACAATAATGAAGCAAGAGTAAATCTTACAAATGCTGAACTGCAAGCAATGATCGATACTGTAGTTGCCCAAGCCGTAGATAAGATATTTAAGGAACCGAGCAATGTTCGGTCCAGAACTCATTCACAATCCCATTCTCAACCCCATACTCATAAGAGAAGTGAGTCTCAGCACTCATCTAATCAAGGCAGTGAGCCCAAGAGGCAGATTGTCCTTGAACCGACTCCCAGGTACACCAAGGGTTGTACCTACAAGTACTTTGTCTCCTGTAAACCGAGAGATTTTACAGGAGAAAAAGGTGCAATCGATTGCATGAAATGGTTGGACGAGATGGAGACTGTGATAGACATCAGCGGATGTGCTAAGGAGGATATAGTGAAGTTTGTATCACAATCCTTCAAGGGCGATGCCCTCACTTGGTGGAAAGCATTAGTGTAAGCCACCGGGAAGGTTCCTTTGTACAGTCTGTCATGGAACAAGTTTGTTAATTTGGTTAAGGAAACCTATTGCCCTCAGCATGAAGTCGAACGGATAGAGACTGATTTCCTCACCTTAGTGATGAAGGATCTGGATTGTAGATCCTATGTGACTAGTTTCAATTCAATGTCAAGGCTTGTGCCATACCTAGTCACTCCTGAACCCAAACGCATTGCGCGTTTCATAGGTGGTTTGGCTCCTGAAGTAAAAGGGAACGTTAAGGCATCTAAGCCAACCACTTATAGATCTGCTGTGGATCTATCTTTGTCCCTCACTTTGGATATTGTGAGGAGTAGGGCAAAGAAAACCACTGATGAAGGGAAGAGGAAGATAAGTCTCCTCAGTCGAACAAGAAAGGAAAAGGGAACTTTAATTCCAAGAAGGGGCAGTCAAGTGATAAGCCCAGATGCAAAACCTGCAATAAAAGGCACTTTGGGAAGTGCAACCAAGACCCACAAGCCAAACCATGTGGGATCTGTAAAAAGAAAGGGCACAAGTCTGTTGAGTGCCGAAATATAAAGGATGCAACCTGCTACGATTGCAATGAAAATGGGCACATTAAAACCAATTGCCCCAAGAATGCTAAGAAGCCCGAGGAGGCAAAGAAAACCAATGCAAGGGTTTTCCAAATGAATGCTAGGGAAGCGGTGAACGACGAGAACGTCATAACAGGTATCTTCCTCATTAATAATAATTATGCTAGAGTCTTATTTGATTCAGGTGCTGATAAGTCTTTTGTAGACCATAAGTTTTGTAAGTCACTGAATTTGCTTATTAAGACTCTAGACATAAAATATGAGGTAGAACTTGCTGATGGCACCTTAGAAACAACTTCAACTCTTCTTGATGGATGCTCTATATCCATTAAGAATCATTCTATCCCGCTGTCCCTCTTGGCAATGAAACTGGCTGGGTTTGATATAGTTTTAGGCATGGATTGGTTGTCACATAACCAAGCCCAAATTGCCTGCGACAAAAAGCTAGTTATTATCAAAACCCCTTCTGGTGAATCTGTCACTATTCAAGGAGATACACAATATGGATTGCCTAGCAACGTGTCTATTCTCAAAGTATCGCAGTGTTTGAAGAATGGATGTGTCATTTACATGGCACAAGTGACTGTGAATGATCCAAAGCCTAAAATTGAAGACATCCCAATCATCTCTGAGTATCCTGATGTCTTTCCTGACGAGTTACCTGGATTACCTCCTAAGAGGCAAGTAGAGTTCAGGATAGACATTCTTCCAGGAGCTGCACCTATTGCACGAGCTCCTTATCGCCTAGCACCTACTGAAATGAAAGAGCTCAGAACTCAATTGGACGACTTACTGGATAAGGGTTTTATACAACCTAGCTCTTCGCCTTCGGGAGCTCCAATTCTGTTTGTGAAAAAGAAGGACGGATCAATGCGCTTATGCATCGATTATCGTGAATTGAATAAGGTAACGATCAAGAATCGTTATCCTTTACCCAGGATCGATGATTTATTTGATCAGCTTCAAGGGGCGAGCTATTTCTCAAAGATTGATTTGAGATCTGGGTATCATCAACTTAAAGTAAGAAGTGAAGATGTGCCTAAGACGGCATTCAGAACGAGGTATGGACATTTCGAGTTTTTAGTGATGCCATTTGGACTCACTAATGCTCCAGCAGCATTCATGGACCTCATGAATAGAATCTGCAAGCCATATTTAGATAAGTTTGTCATTGTCTTTATAGACGACATACTTATCTACTCTCGTAGCCAAGTTGATCATGAGAAGCACCTGCGATGTATCTTAGGATTGCTTCAACAGGAGAAGTTGTATGCTAAATTCTCCAAATGCGAGTTCTGGCTTCGTGAAGTCCAATTCCTTGGATATGTTGTCAGTGAGCGAGGTATCCAAGTAGATCCCGCTAAGGTGGAAGCCGTAATGAATTGGGAAGCACCCAAGACTCCAACAGAGATACGCAGCTTTCTGGGATTAGCTGGATATTATAGAAGATTCATTGAGAACTTCTCGAGGATAGCTGCACCATTAACTTCTCTGACCCGCAAGAATGTGAAATTTGATTGGGGTCCCAAACAACAAGAATCTTTTGAGATTCTTAAGAAAAAGTTGAGCAATGCTCCAGTGTTAACCTTACCTGATGGAATTGAAGAGTTTGTCGTATACTGTGATGCTTCACACACCGGTATGGGTTGTGTGCTTATGCAACGAGGCAAAGTGATTGCCTATGCATCACGGCAATTAAAAGTGCATGAGAAGAATCACACCACCCATGATTTGGAGTTGTGTGCCGTTGTATTTGCACTAAAGTTACGGAGACATTATTTGTATGGAACTAAATGTGTGATCTTTTCTGATCACAAAAGTCTCCAACATTTGTTCAATAAAAAAGAGCTCAATATGAGACAACGCCGTTGGATGGAAACTCTAAATGACTATGATTGCGAGATACGCTACCATCCAGGTAAAGCGAACGTAGTTGCTGATGCTCTAAGCCGAAAGGAAAGAGTTAAACCAATCAGGATCAATGCCAAGAGCATTGAGTTGAAGAATAGTCTGAATGAAAGACTATTAGCTGCACAGAAAGATGCTGTTTTGGAAGTTAATCTTCCAAATGAAAAGTTGGGTGTAATTGCTGAGCAGTTAGCGCCTGGGAAGGATGGAATCCTTAGGATGAATGGAAGAATTTGGGTTCCTATTCATGGAGGACTTCGAGATGTAATCCTCCAGGAAGCTCACAACTCCAAATACTCAGTTCACCCTGGAGGTGACAAGATGTATCATGATTTGAAAGCAAATTATTGGTGGATAGGTTTGAAGAAATCTATTGCCACACATGTAGCTAAATGCCTGACTTGTGCTCAGATTAAAGCTGAACATCAAAAGCCTTCAGGCCTGCTTCAACAACCTGAACTCCCTACATGGAAGTGGGAGATGGTAACCATGGATTTCATAACCAAGTTACCTAAAACAAGGCATGGAAATGATACCATATGGGTTATTATTGATAGACTGACTAAGTCAGCACATTTCTTGCCCATCAAGGAAACCCATAGCTCCGACAAGTTAGCCCAGTTATACGTAGACAAAATTGTAGCTCTTCATGGGGTACCGATGTCTATTATCTCTGATAGGGATACTAGGTACACCTCTCACTTTTGGAAAAGTTTCCAACAATCTTTGGGCACACGTTTGAATTTCAGTACTGCTTACCACCCTCAGACTGATGGGCAGAGTGAGCGTACAATTCAAACATTGGAAGACATGCTTCGTGCATGTGTTATTGATTTAGGTGGTAGTTGGGATGACCACCTGCCATTGATAGAGTTTTCCTATAACAATAGCTACCATACTAGCATTCAGGCTGCGCCTTTTGAGGCATTATATGGTAGGAAATGCAGAACGCCTGTCTGTTGGGCAGAAGTAGGAGAAACTCAGTTGTCAGGACCTGATATAGTCCTTGAAACAACGGACAAGATTGTCCAGATTCGTGATCGCCTGAAAGTTTCCAGGGATAGGCAGAAAAGTTATGTTGATGAGAGGCGAAAACCTCTAAAGTTTGAGATAGGCGATAAAGTTCTATTGAAAGTGTCACCCTGGAAAGGTGTGATGCGTTTTGGTAAAAAGGGCAAGTTGAGTCCTAGATATATTGGACCATTCGAGATTATCGAATGTGTCGGCAGTGTAGCTTATAAGCTAAACTTGCCTGAGGAGCTGAGTGGAATCCATAATGTGTTCCACATCTGTAATCTTAAGAAATGCTTAGCCGATGAATCTCTAGCTATGTCTCATAAAGATGTACAGATTGATGAAAGCTTGAGATTCGTTGAGAAACCTATATCGATCGAGGATCGACAGGTTAAAAAGCTCCGAAGGAAGCATGTACCTATAGTAAAGGTCAAATGGGATGCCCGCAGAGGTCCCGAATATACGTGGGAAGTTGAGTCCACTATGCGACAAAAGTACCCTCACTTATTCCAGTAAATCTCGGGGTCGAGATTTCTTTTAAGGGGGTGAGGATGTAACACCACGTAAAAACGTGTCCAATTATGTAAAGACACGTGTCCTAAACTCTAAAGGTGTGAAAGATTAAGTTTGAAGGACCAAAGTTGTCAAACAGTGAAACTATGAAACCACAGGGACTAAAAGTGTCAATATGCCAAACTTGTGCCTCTGAATGACCATACATAATAAAAATATTCTTAAACGAGAGATTGATTGAATATAAGAAGCCGTTTATGAAAATAATCGGAAGATTATTAATTTACAAGGGTTAAACGTGTCAACATGTCGATTCGGACCTCTGAGTGACCTTTTAACGAAACCGAGGCTTCGAAATATTCAAATATACTCTTAAGAATAAGTGGTATAAATTTCACGTGGTTTCGAGATCGTTAAGCATGTTTTCAAGACTTTGGGCCAAAAGTGTCAACTTGATGAAACTTGCTTTCATAGAGGTATTTAACGAACCGGAGCCTAACGAAGTTAGTTTATTCATCCTAGAGCCTCAACAAATTAGCTACAAGGGCCCTACATGTCAACAATGAGGTTAAAAAGGGTTAAAAACGAGCAGGGACTAAAGTTGCTAGCATTCAAACTTGTTTTGCCAGTTAACCCGGTCCACGTGGCCCGCGTAAGACCCCCTTAAGTCTTACGCGGCCCGCCCGAGAGTGCCAGTAACAGAAAAATGGTGACAGGTGCGGGTTTTGCCTGTTCCACCGCCTTAGCCTAGTTTGTAACGACCTTAGGAGTTGTAAGTCGGTTAAATTCACTAGCTAGGACACCTGGGGGGATCCCAGGGCCTCCAATAACACCTGGAGATGATCCATGATCTTGTGAATGATTATATAAGGAGTGCTAGTTCTTGAGTTTCAAAGCACACTTGCAAACAATTGCTAACCTACAACATCTGGAGCTTGCTAAGGACAAGGAGAAGACTTTGAAGTGTAGAAAAGACTGCTAGGACCTTTAGTAAGCCTCTAATTTCTTGTTTAGTCGTTTTAATTAGCTTAATTACTCTAAAGTCAAACTTATCGTAAATTTAGTTTGACTTTCGTTTTAATTACATATGGTTTAACCACTGATCAAATTGAAAATGGTTATAGAACCACATTAGTGTAGGTGATTAACCCTTAAAAGGGCACCTCCTAATTATCTCGTTTGACTGGTCAATTGTCGGGTCAAAGTAGTTTGACAAAAAGTCAAACTGGACAGAATGTTTGAAAATGATTAAAATTAATAAACCAGAGGTTCTAAATTATATTTTAACATTCTAATGACTTGGTAATTAATATTAAATCATGATTTATCAGTCCTAACCCGGCAATTAATAGTCTAAGGTCAGTTTATAACCGAAAGTCGCAAAAGCTTGACTTTTGCTTTGACTTTCAGTTCTGACCCGTTTAAGCTTAATACTTCCATGTTTTAAGTTTCCATTAGGACCACATTACTTAGTAGTATAACCCTCTGGAGTTATATTGCATGGTGCCTAGTGGTTTGAATTATATGCACTTGATCGTAATTATGCTTAATAATGCCATAAACGCCCTTTTGACATACAACTGAGATTTTTAACAATGTGGATGGACTAACATCTTTGCTACTGATATTTAGACATGTCCCGAAAATTTGACATCAGTTTGAAGTCTAGAATAAGAGTTATGCTCAAAAGCGTAATTAAGGAACTTTTTATTATTTAAATGGCGTAATTAACATAAAGCCTATCTAAACCCGATTTTTAATACCAAACTTTTTACCTACTGATGTAAAATAATATTTTGGGATTTTTGAAGATTTTTAATTATTTTTAGGCTGAGCATAACAAAGGATTATAGCTTGATTTCGGTAATTGTCGGTTTTACCCTTTTCATGCATAAAATGAGTTTTACATAACTTATCAATACCAAACCTTTTTGTTGGTGCATGAAATGTCTGTTGACTACGTTTGCATTAAGTCTTAGGTCAAGATAGGTTAGATTGGAGCTTGAAAGTCAAAATTAGGGTTTAATGATGTAATTTCGCTCATGTGTACATATAGGTTGGTGATTTCGCTTATTAGGACATTAGGGTTTCGCTCATAGGGTTACTTGGTAATTTCGCTTATGTGTCACATGGGGTTTCGCTTATATGAATTGCCATATAAGCGAAATCAGCTGCTGTATATATACCCCATGTGTGATTTTCATTCTGTAACTTGGAGCGAAATCTGTCCATGCTTGTTGTAACGAAACTCTGTCAAAATCAATCCAGAAAGCATCAATATAGAAGGAATTAAAGAGGAAAAGCTGTTGTTACTTCGTATACATTGATTCCGCCTTTATATGCGAAGATGAACGTTCTCTACTGACTATTTAGGGTCTAAACCGGTCCAACAAGTGGTATCAGAGCTCAGGACGAGGAGTTCATACTACTACAGCTTGATTCTACCAGATTCTCTTACTTCTACTCACTTTCTCTCATACTTTTTCGATTTGAACTGGTTCCTACGGTTGAAATGGCCTGAATTTTGAATATAACGTGTGAAACATAGTAATAACAAATCCTAGAAAGAATCAGGTTAAAATACGGCTTAAAAATGGTGAAAATTGGTTAAAAACTGGGTTTCGCTTTTACGGACATCGAGTGATTTCGCTCATAGTGCTTGATTTCGCTCTTAAAGACATAATCTGCTGATTTCGCTCATTGATACAATCAGATTTCGCTCATAGGGTCACATACAACCTGATTTCGCTTATCAGTCATTCAGACTGATTTCGCTTTTGTGACATTACCTAATTTCGCTTATACAGACATATACTGATTTCGCTTATTGTGACAAATTGGTGATTTCGCTCATTTGTCATTGTTTTCCAAAATTTCAAAAATTTTTCTAAGTATTTGCTGATTTTGCAGGTACATTCAAAATGGATGACATATTCTTGAACCCGTTTAGCGACATGTACGCATTTTCTGGAAATTCGGGAGACGATACAACTACAAGCGACAACAATGATAACCCACCGAATACGAAGAAAAAGTTAACAGAAGCTTGGGAATCTGAAAGTGCCTTTGGAACCTTCAATAAACCTCCAAAGCTAATGGCTATCGAGGAATATAGTCGGTGGTCAAGAAAGTTTGAAGACTGGTTGATGGCATTTGCATTTCCTAGCTGGAAGAGTCTGAAAAACGGTTATGAACATGGAAACAAAAATGGTGAAACTTTAACATCAGCTGAGGAGATTGAATCATTTGTGGCTGAGCAAAAATGTGTGGCATTGTTATTTCAGTCCGTTCAGGAGGACATAATCTCATTGATTGATTATTCAAATGCAAAAGATCTCTGGAAGAAGCTAGAAACAAAATGTTTAGGAAGTTCAGAAATTATGAAAAACAAAAGAAAACTTCTTAGAAAAGAGTTTGATCTGTTTGGATGTTTAAAGAACGAGTCAGTTTGTAAAATGATAGAAAGGTTTGGTCATCTGAAGCTGGAATTAGCAAGACATGATATAAGATATCCTGAGGATGAGCTTATCGACAAATTGTTCGATTCGTTGCCAGACGAGATGGATTGGAGATATACTGCGTTGATGCTGAAGAATACCATCAAGGATCCAGAAAAGTTGACTTTAGATTTGTTGATTGAGAAACTCGAGAGTCACGAGCTGGAACTAAAGAAGACATTCAAAGTCAATCACTCATCTTATCAGCAAAATTTGGATTTGTATTATCCAAAGAGCATGATGCCAAAAGCAACTTCTCCCAAGACTGCTTTTTCTGCTGAGAATGTGTCCACAACTAGCAAAGAAAGTCAAAGCAATCAAAGCAGTGGAAATCACAGTGGTTATCACAGTGGATCTTCATCATCTACAAGTCATTCTGATGCAAAGAATCGTTTTCAATGCAACATCGCAATAGACTTAAAAAATGCTCAGAATTTTGACGAGGAGTCTGCTAAACAACAGATGATTTTCCTAGCATCTGTGTTGGAATCTTATGAAGGGTTAGTAGCAGGGAAGATAGGCAACACCAACCTAACGAAAAAGGACTATGATCAAATAGATCCTGAAGAAATGGAATTAATCGACATTCGTTGGTGCATGGCCAGTGCTGTTCGTCGAGCACAGCGTTTCATGGAAATAACCGGCAGGAAGACAATTGGTGGTCCATCTACCAAGTTAGGTTTTGATAAGTCCAAGGTGACGTGCTTCAAGTGTAAGCAGAAAGGTCACTTCAAGCGAGAATGCAGAAACGCATATGCTGATGAGTCGGAGAATCCTTTCAGAGAAGATTACTACAAGAACGCAATTTATCACCAGAATAAATCTGAGCCGCCTAGATTGAAGCAGGTTGAAGACAACAAAGAGAAATCTAGAGCTCTTGCGGTGATTTATGATGATGAGGGTTATGATTGGAGTCAAGAGGTTCTACCGGAGGAAGATGCGGTTGGTTACGCATTCATGGCGAAAAACGAACCTATTCCGTGGAAAGACAACAGGACTGAAGAGCAGAAGTATAGATACAGAAAAATGCTGGCTGAAAACAGAATAATTAGAATATCTGGTATCTATTTGGAAGCGAAGAGAGCGAGAAGATGGGATCCGGACAGGGAGTGTTATCTTGATCCATATGGAAATATTGCAGTTGATGACAAAACTCTTGATCTGGAAGCCATAATCAAGGAGTTCCACCGCCGATTTTGGATAATTACACGAAAAAGAAATCTGGGTTGGTTGAAATTGAAGAAGAAAGTGAAATGAATCTTCCGGATTCAATTGATGTCACGTTCACATCTTCCAATGACGATAGTGTCCAAAATGATATTGTAAAAGGTGTTGTTGAAAATGTGCTAAAAACGGATAGTGACACTACTAAGGAAGATGGGTGTTTCTTGGACAAATACATTCCGAAACAAAAGTCCAAGAACAACTTAAATGAAGAATTAAATCTTGTCATGTACAAGATGTTGGGTTCAGATAAGTTGTTTTCGGATTCTGAGTTTCCGATTGAGAATGTTAATATGAACAAATTGACAAATGTTTTCAAGTTGGTCGAAGTTGAGTTGTCAGAAGTGAACAATCTAAGTCAAACAAAGAGAAAAATGAGTTTTGAGAAAGATAAATCATACTACAAGAAATCTGTTAATCCATCATGTTTTTATAATAACAATCGAAATAACTGGTCAGGTGGTTATCAGGGTGGTAGGAATTATCAGAAAAGAAATGTTCCAAACAAGAGGTTTGCTGAAAAGAAAAAGTTTGTGAACAGTTCAAGTTCACTTTCTGATGAGGAAAATGAAATCTTTTTGAAATCAAATGAAGAATTTTTTGAGAAGAGAGCCTCACAACATCAGTCTGAAGGCACAAGTCGGGTAGTTGATACTCGTACATGTTTTAGATGCAACAAAGTTGGTCACATTGCAAGAAATTGCACCAACTCCAAGCCTAAGATTGAAGTTGTTGAGAATCGACAGAAGAAAGTTGATTCAAAAGGCAAAGCTCCAATGGTTGTTGAGAAAGTTTTGAAAAATGAGAAAACGAAACACAAAATTGAACCTGTTAAGAAAGTGGTAACCAAAAATGATAAATTTTATAAACGGGTTGCATCATCTCAACAAACTTGGAAGCCAAAAGTTGTTGATAAGCCAAAGGTTTCAGTGTCGGAAAAACAATCATCTTTTATCACACCGGTAAAGATGGATGTTCCTTTGGATTATTATGAACAATTTGAGAAACAGTCTTCTTCTTCACCAGAGAAGAAGAATGTTCAAAAGAAAAATCAACCAACCGGTCAACTTAAAATAGATGAGTTTTTCTTATACAAAAAGGTTGAGGTTGGATCAGATGAAAGTTTGAAAATGAATGATAAAAATTTTCCGCCACTTTACACTGCTAAAACTCACATTAAAGTCAAGTTACCTGAGTCCAAAGAGGCTTGGGTAGCATCAAAATCTCATTAAAGATTTTGGACTTGCCAGAGCTTCCTAGTTGGTAATTGTGAAGCATGAATCGGCATCTTTATTGAAATGTTTTAAAATCCATTTGTGATATGTGCAGGATCTTCCGAGAGCTATTTCAAGATGGATTATGGATAGTGGAGCGTCTCGACATATGACAGGGAAGACTGCGTTGCTGTATGATGTGAGAAATATTAATGGTGGTTACGTAGGTTTTTCTTGGTAATCAAGGAGGAAGGATTATTGGTGAAGGAACGTTATCTAACGGGATTGTGACGTTTGAAAGAGTTAACGGGATTGTTTCGAGAAAAAGTTGATACGAATTGAGAAAATCCACACTGACGAACAGAAAGCTGATTTACATACCAAAGCTTTTGATAAAAATCGGTTTCAATATTTGTTAAAACTGAACGGTATGAAGCTTCTTTCGGTGTTGGATGGAATTGTGGGCGTTGATGAGAGTACTGTTGCGGATGAAGACGAGAAACAATCTGCAATGGTTTGTCGATTTTTTACCTGTTTTGGTATTTAGGGGGAGTAGATATTTGTATATAGATATATTTTCAGAAAATACAAAAACAGTAAAAAAAATGACAAAAAATACAAAAACATGAAATTTTTTCAAAATCTAAAAACAATAGAAAATGGAAAAGAGCTTGTGTATATAGGGAAAATGATAGTACATCGGCTTGACAGTCACGGTATGCTAAAGAAATGGAATGTTTAAATGCGTTAAACAGTCTCGCTGATGATGTGCCGATAGGTTTTTGCACATTTAGTAGGTTTGTTCGGGATATAAACTTAAATCTTACTTGCTTATTTCGTGGGGAACACTACTTGGATATATAGGTAACCCCTGAAATCTCGTTTGAAAGATTCCTTTTTCTGATATACTAGGTTTTTATACTCAGTGATATCTGGGGTATTATTCCGGGACTTCTACTGAATGGAAGTTCTGACCTAGTCCTTGAATAATACTTTCCGCAAATGCTTGAAACACAGCATCACCCTCAGCATATATGATAAGACAATAAAATTGCTTAGCAATGCTGTTGTAAAAAAAAGATCCTCTAAAGGGGACACACCCAAAAGTTGAGTCATGATCTCTCTGCTGAACGATGGTTCTGACCTGAGCTCTCATGATTCTTCATAATTTATTAACCCCTACAGATATCATTTGTGTCATAATTACCTGTAAGACTGAATATCAGGATCTGGATACGGGAGTATATTCAAGAGGTGGGACACACGTATAAGTTTAAGTCTCTAAAACACTAAATCCGTATCCTGGACATATTGAAATTTGTGTGAGAATTTAAGTGGATCAGTATATCGACAATCTAAGTGAATTGTTTAATTATGAGTATGTAATTGAAGCTTAACGGTACTTGTGATTTGTCGAATAGCTGATATGATTCCCTGACACGCTCGTCAAAAATTTGTTTGTAAATAGTTTACTTTCATTTACTGCATTTTAGTTCTGTATTTCATTTCTTAGTTTAGAACACTTTGATAAAATCCAAAAAGATTTTATTTCTGCTTTATTTTCCGACAAACCAAAGTGGAGAGTTGATTGTTGAATTCTCAGATGTTGAAGCAGATGCAGGAAAAGTTCTGAGCTGAAGAATGAGGAGAGCTTATCTTGATGAAGTTTGATTTATTGAAAAGTCAAAAACAAGTTCATTAACTTGATACTTGTTATTTTCAGAAAATGTGTAAATTGTTGTTTTTAAAATCAGTTTGATTCGTCAAATGATCAACCAAGGTTATTAAATTGAACTTGGTAGATTAATCGAGTGATCAGGGTCATTAACTTGGACCTGAATACTTGAGTGGATTTCTAAAACTGATTGAGTTTGTGATTTATTGTTGAAAAAATAGTTTGTAATGTTTGATGTTTGAGACACAGGTTTTGGACTTCATCATTCCCACGGAAGCTAAATGTCAAAGCTTGAACCAGATCAAGACCTCAGATTCTAGCATATTGAGAGGGGGAGTCTGTGAAAGGGGGAGTCTGGATCAACGATCAAAGGGAAGTCTGAAGATGAAGACAGGACAAGATTGTGAACTTGTGAAGATAGAATGCTTAAGATGTGAAGACAGAGTTGGAGAAAAGACCAAGACTGAAGACTCAGAGCTGAAGACTTCCTCAACATCCAAGGGGGAGTCTGTTGGTGCATGAAATGTCTGTTGACTACGTTTGCATTAAGTCTTAGGTCAAGATAGGTTAGATTGGAGCTTGAAAGTCAAAATTAGGGTTTAATGATGTAATTTCGCTCATGTGTACATATAGGTTGGTGATTTCGCTTATTAGGACATTAGGGTTTCGCTCATAGGGTTACTTGGTAATTTCGCTTATGTGTCACATGGGGTTTCGCTTATATGAATTGCCATATAAGCGAAATCAGCTGCTGTATATATACCCCATGTGTGATTTTCATTCTGAAACTTGGAGCGAAATCTGTCCATGCTTGTTGTAACGAAACTCTGTCAAAATCAATCCAAAAAGCATCAATATAGAAGGAATTAAAGAGGAAAAGCTGTTGTTACTTCGTATACATTGATTCCGCCTTTATATGCGAAGATGAACGTTCTCTACTGACTATTTAGGGTCTAAACCGGTCCAACACTTTTGCTACTGATTCTATATGATAAATAAAATATATTGAACCTTTTAAACTGATCAAAAACTCAGATTTCCTATATTAACCCGAATATCCCTTAAAACCGACTTTTAAGCATTTTTAGCACATAGTTTGAGTTAAAACTATATTTGGCATATAAAACTTATTACCCACTGATGTTTTAAGTTAATTTATACAATTAAATAGTAAGCCAAAGTTTTTAAACTCAGAAGTCTATTTTGACCTTTAAAGCTTATGTGAAATTACCAAAATGCCCCTATGGTGCATAGTTTGATTATATATGATAAACTTCACATATATTAAATACCATACTGATATAACTTATAAAAATGCATATTTTACTGATTTAATCAGACCTGAAACTCCGTTTAATATTTAAACTCTTTTATGGGCATTAAAATTACCAAAATACCCTTATGGAACTTATTTTGGTTTAAATTACTTTTTGGGCATATATGTTAACATCCTACTGATGTATTAACATATTTTGAGCATAATAATGATTAAGGCCTGTAGATAATTTATTTGGTTACCCGTTACGCGTTTACGCGTTCAGATCGGCTTATGTGACTAGTTTACATAAAATAGTCGAAACGGGCTTAACCTTATCATTAGATTCTCAAATTCCAGAATGTGTTTAGTTTACCCATATTATACAAGTATCCAAGCTTGTCGAGTCTAAATCACATTCTATTCCGGTCTCCGCTTAATCTAGCGTTTAGAACCGTAAGGTTTCCTTCTAGCTAGCCGGTCTAAGTCCTTGACTAAATTAAAGACCCGTTAGCATCCTAATAGGTAATAAACCTTCTATACATATTAAATAGCTTCTGGTAGAAGGTGCCATCAAGAGCTTTAGGATTATACTGCTAGCATCAGGTAAATACTTTTAACTTATTTTCCCTTATACGGGCTTGGGATATGGTATTATAATAATACCACTTGGTCGGGTATGAAATCATTTAATCGGATTGTGATTAATAAATTTACATAACCCGTTCTAATATGTCTTGTTTGATAACATAAGCATTGGGGGTTAATACGACCATGTCCTGGATATCCTCGGCTCATTTCATTTGAAAATGGCCACTACCTATGCACGGGGTGTAGGCATACACCTGACAGATGCAAATGCTAAAATATAAACCCACATGTTGGGGATAACTCCTTTGTGGGTTCTATAAGTGGTGAGTCGGTTAATCAAGACCGGCTTCCAACCGGCCCCAAATTGTAAGACAAACATGTAAATCTGTATACAAGATTATATTTAAATAATTGTCCCAAGTTATAAAAGATTTGTGCCATGTGCACTTAAATCAATTTTCATAAATGTTTTCAAAAGAGTCGGTTAATTGTATTTACCAGTGTAAACTGACGTATTTTCTTAAAGACTGATTTAACAGGTACCTCTCGAAATAGACTGGAGCTATTAGGTGTCATAAGAGGATCTTGCAAATCCGTAGATACCTGAAGTCTGTTATTTTGTTTTCTTGTATTTATTTATGATCCGCCTGTGGATCTTATTACATTCCAGTCTGTATATTCTGTCACTCGAACACTCAGACATTATGGTTTGTAATAGTTTATTCACCAAGCCTTCCGCTGTGCTATTATATTGTGTGTATTGACTATGATGATATCAACTACGTCACGATACTCCCCGCCGGGCCCACCGGTAATATGTGGAAATATCGGGGTGTGACACATATGCAGAATGACCATTCTACCCCTGTGACCATACATGTGCAGACCTGTTTACCATACATATGCAGACTGACCATTCTACCCCTGTGACCATACATAGTCATAAGTTTACATAGTCATTACACAACCATTCAAAAGATTCAGCACAGCAGTCATAAGTTTACATAGTCTTAAGTTTACACAGTCATTACACAACCAACAAAAGATTAACCATTCATAACAGATTAACTAACTGCAGCCTTCTCCGTTGGCCTTCCCCTCTTAGTTGGCCTTCCCCTTTTAGTTGGCCTTCCCCTTTTACTTGTTTTTTTCCTTCCAATTTCTGCCGCATTTTGAGAATCTGTTAACAGTAAACAAATTTATGAAACAATAATATAATCAATAAACCAACTGAATCTATTGAGTTCACCTTTAACTGTGCATTTTCTCTTGTTCTGACCTCTTTCTCCACAAATCCCACATGTCATTACGACCCCATGCTTAGTCAGTTTGCCTGGTTTCTTGGGATCCTCATGAGGGTCCCTCTTTCTGTTTTTCTTAGGCCTACCAGGTGCCTTTTTTATTGGAGGTGGATCCAATGGATAATCAACCTTGGGCCAAAACTTTTCACTAGGAAATGATGGGATTGAGTACTCATAAGTTCTCATGTATGTTTCTTTGTGGTAACATGGGTCAACATAATCCTCAGCATTCTTATGCAAAAATCCAGCCACAGCACACACATGCTTACAAGGATACCCCCTTAATTGCCACTTTCTACATGTGCAGGTCTTATTTTCCAAGTCAACTGTAACATCATCAACATCTCTAACTTGAAAAACCTGATAAGATGAGGGGTATACCTTGGTGATTATGACTTTATACTTATGTTTCACAGCCAATATGATTTCCTTAGCCGACCAGTTGGGCTTGGATTTAAACACTTGCAGGAACTCATTAGCTATGAACATTGCAGTTAGCTGTCTATTCTTTACCATGTTTCTTTGGCAGGTATGTATATTCTTCACTCTCTTAACCAAGTAACACTCTTTCCCTTTATGAAGTGAACAATGTATAAAGAATGAACAACCTTTAACACAATTGACAACAATACGGCCACATGCATTCTTTTCGCTCTTTGCAAGGTACAATGTCGCAACCCCCGATCCCTGATCCCCGGGAACGGGCGGACGCGAGCTCAGAGTTTGGTGGTATCAGTTTGTTTAATCTCGCAGCGGAATTTTCATCAGGACCGTAGTTAGGAAATGTTTATCAGAGTAAAACCACCATAGTTGATATTAATAATAACATGGGCAAAACCCAAGTTTCTTATTACAATACATTTATAGGGATAAACCCTATTTTATTTAAATTAAAACATTGTTTCTTAGATAACTTTTATAGCCACTTATTTTCCAAGCCGTCAGTGCTCTCGAGCTGGCTTTTTCCCAGTTGGCTTTCACATTGTGTTACCTGAAACATGTTTTAAAAATATTTTGTCAGCGGGAAATACTGGTGAGTGAATCTCAGTTTAATCAAGAAACATTGTATCAATTAACACAGTATTGAGAGCGATCACATTGTTTATTTCTACACAATTACTCATTCAGTATTGTCAATCCTTGACTTGTGGGTCATATTACACATTGGCTACTCGTCGTCCAATGGTACCGTACTGTCATTCCGACTTACTACTCGCAAGTAATAAATTTTGTATACAAAACCCCAAATACCGGCAGTAATTGAAGAACTACAAAGACTCAATCACTGCTTAATCGCATTGTAAAATAATTAAGGTTTTGTAAAACATTCCAAAAACATTATCAAAAAGAGGATAAACTCACATTGCTATCTTAGGCTTCTTGTAAGGGTTTCCTGGGTATAATCTATAATTTATACAAATGTATATTGGTTAGTATCATAACCCTTTGAAATTATTAATGATACCCTCCCCGAGACGGCATTCCAACAACTACGTCGGGCAGAACCACGACAGTTGTTACGGAACCCTAAATCAATCGGGCAGCGTAACTATTACGAAACTGGGGTTATAATACTTACAACGGAGCAGAACCTCGCTAATTAGGGGTATAGTACCCGACTATAATGCCTAATACTTTCAGAATTCGAGATTGAGAAGTGTGAATGAGCGACGAAAATCGAAAACTGATGCCTGCTATTTATAGTTGTGATATCAGACTTCCAGGCGGCCCGCGTAAGGTAAGGCTAAGCCTTACGCGACCCGCGTCAACACGCGGTCAACATAATAGCTTAGCTGGGTCATCACTAGGTTCGACACGATGTCGACACGTGTCGGCTCCGGATGTATCCGCGTATAATGAGTCCGCGCGGCCCGCGTTAATGTAAGCTTAAGCTTACGCGGCCCGCTTGAACTTAAGAATTCAGCGGAGTCCGGTCAACACTCTCATACGACCCGCGTGAGCTTGAGGTGGGATCCTACGCGGCCCGCCTCAGCTTACTATTTCTTATTTATAATTTATTTTATAAATTATAACATATATCGGGCTCGTTTTTTACATACGGGGTGTAATATAAGACACATTGAGACATTTTATAATATTTTAGAGAGTCGGAAATATTATGAGGGTGTTAGTTTTACCGAGGGTTGTTACATTCTCCCCACCTTGTTTTAGAGCTCGTCCTCGAGATCTATTGAAATAAATGTGGATATTTTCTTTTCATTTCAGACTCGAGTTCCCATGTGTATTCAGGTCCTCTTTTGGAATCCCACTTCACTTTGACTAGAACTAGTCTTTTGTGCTTGAGATTCTTGACTTTCCTGTCTTCAATTTGTAGAGGTCTTTCTACAAACTTGAGTTGTTCATTTACCTCTATATCCTTAAGAGGTACTATCAATGATTCATCAGCTAAACACTTTTTAAGATTTGATACATGAAACACATCATGTATTCCTGCCATTTCCTCTGGCAGTTGTAGCTGATAGGCTACAGGCCCTATTTTTCTAATAATCTTGAAGGGTCCAACATACCTGGGACTTAGCTTTCCCCGTTTGATGAATCTTACCACTCCTTTCCAAGGAGAGACTTTTAACAATACTCTATCTCCTACTTGAAACTCCAATGGTTTTCGCCTGTTATTAGCATAACTTTTCTGTCTATCACGTGCTGCTTTCAGTCGTTCCTTGACTTGAATAATTTTATCAGTTGTTTCTTGCACTATCTCAGGTCCAGACAATTGCTTTTCCCCAATTTCTGCCCAACAGACTGGGGTTCGACACTTTCGTCCATAAAGTGCTTCAAATGGTGCAGCATTTATACTTGTGTGATAACTATTATTATAAGAAAATTCTATTAAAGGTAAGTGATCATCCCAATTACCTCCAAAATCAATTACACAAGCTCTAAGCATGTCCTCCATTGTCTGAATTGTCCTTTCACTTTGTCCATCTGTTTGAGGATGATAAGCTGTGCTTAACCTTAACTTGGTTCCCATTGCCTTTTGGAAACTTGACAAAAAATGAGATGTAAAGCGACTATCTCTATCAGAAACAATTGATAAAGGAATACCATGTAAAGAAACAATTTCATTTACATACAACTTAGCTAATTGTTCCATACTAATTGTTTCCTTCATTGGTAGAAAATGAGCTGACTTGGTTAGTCTATCTACAATCACCCAGATTGTATCATTTCCTTTCTTAGTTTTGGGTAATTTAGTAACAAAATCCATTGTTATTAATTCCCATTTCCACACCGGCATTTCTAATTGCTGTAACAAACCTGAAGGTTTCTGATGTTCAGCTTTAACTTGTGAACAAGTTAAACATTTAGAAACATAGGCTGCTATGTCTTTCTTCATTCCTATCCACCAGAAATTTTTTCTTAAATCCTGGTACATTTTATCACTTCCTGGATGCATCGTGTATTTAGACTTATGGGCTTCTTCTAGTATATGATTACGCAGGTTTCCTAATTTAGGTATCCACATTCTCTTTTCATGGAATCTCCATATTCCATTTGTTCCTTGTTTTAATTCTTTTAACTTTTAATTTAGGTATCCACATACCTTTTAATTTTTCAGAATCATCCTTGATTACTGATTCTTGTGCTTCTCTTATTTGTTCATTTAAATCTACTTGCAGATTTAATTTAAGAGAACGTACCCTTTTTGGCTTTTCATGATACTTTCGGCTTAAAGCATCTGCCACTACATTTGCTTTTCCTTCATGATACTGGATATCACAATCATAATCACTAAGAAATTCCATCCAACGTCTTTGTCTCATATTTAACTCTTTCTGCCCGAAAACATACCTTAAACTTTTGTGATCAGTAAATATGGTAAACTTACTACCATAAAGGTAATGTCTCCAAATCTTAAGAGCAAAAATTATAGCTCCTAATTCTAAATCATGGGTTGAATAATTCTCTTCATGATTCTTAAGTTGTCTAGATGCATAAGCTATAACCTTTTGTCTTTGCATCAACACACATCCATAACCCAATTTAGAAGCATCATAGTAGACTACAAAGTCTTCAGTTCCTTCTAGTAATGCTAATATAGGTGTATGGGTTAATCTTTGCTTAAGAATTCTAAAGGCTTCTTCTTGTTTTACTCCCCATTCAAACTTAACAGATTTACAGGTTAGCTTAGTTAAAGGAATGGCTATTCTAGAAAAATCTTTAATAAATCTTCTATAATAACCGGCCAATCCTAAGAAACTTCTAACCTCGGTTGGTGATTAAGGGGTTTTCCATTTAGTAATTGCCTCGATTTTTGTTGGATCTACATGAATTCCTTCATGATTGACTAAGTGTCCAAGGAATTGTACCTGTTCTAACCAAAATTCGCACTTTGAAAACTTAGCATAAAGCTTTTCCTTCTTTAACAAACTTAAAAGTGCGTGGAAATGCCTTGCATGATCCTCTTTACTCTTAGAGTAAATTAGAATATCATCTATAAAAACAATTATGAATTTATCCAAATATGGCTTACATATTCGGTTCATCATGTCCATGAATGCAGCTGGGGCATTGGTTAAACCAAATGGCATGACAGTAAATTCATAATGACCATACCTCGTTCTGAATGCGGTTTTAGGAATGTCCTCTTCTTGTACCTTTAATTGATGATATCCTGACCTTAAATCGATTTTAGAGAAAAATCGAGCTCCTTGCAGTTGATCAAACAGATCATCGATTCTCGGTAATGGATACCGATTCTTAATCGTGACTTTGTTTAATTCACGGTAGTCAATGGACATACGCATTGATCCGTCCTTCTTTTTAACAAACAATATCGGCGCTCCCCATGGCAACGAACTTGGTTGTATAAATCCTTTTTCTAACAATTCATCTAATTGTTTCTTCAATTCTTGCATTTCGGCAGGTGCCAAACAGTAAGGTGCTTTGGCAATTGGTGATGTTCCTGGTAGCAGATGAATTCTGAATTCAACTTCTCTATCTGGAGGTTGCCCTGGTAATTCTTTTGGAAAGACATCTGAAAATTGAGATACTACTGGAATATCTTTTAGTTCTTTTCCTTTAGTGTTAGTGATTATAGAAATCAAATACACTATAGAACCTTTTCTTATACAACTTGCAGTTTTCATTGCAGAGATGAACTTAGTGGACCTAGAAGGTTTATCTCCTTTAATTGTGATCGTTTTACCTTGTGGTGAATTTACTTGGATTAACTTTTGATCACATAAAATACTGGCTTTATTGGCTATTAACCAATCCATTCCTAAAACAATATCAAATCCTGCCAGATTCATAGGATATAGGTTTGCAATAAATTTCTGATTTAAAATTTCTATTCTTGCTCCCTGCAAGATTTCAGAAATCCTAACGGTTTCTCCATTAGCTGTTTCTACTAAGCATTCTAGTGGTAGTTTAGTTGATGACTGATTTAGAAATTTGCAAAACGATGTATTAATAAAACTTTGGTTCGCACCAGAGTCAAATAATACCTTAGCAAAAACATCATTAACTAAAAACGTACCAGCTATGACATCTGGAATTAATTTGGCCTCATCTGCAGTCAGAACAAATGCTCTAGCATTTTTAGTATTCTTGTTATCTGTAGCTGGAGCTAATTTTGGGCAGTTTGGCTTGATGTGACCTTGTTCTCTGCAGTTGTAGCATATCCTGTTGTTTTTCTTCCTGCAATCTTCTTCCTTGTGTCCCGATATTTTGCAAAAGTTACAGTACACAGAGCATCTTCCTTAATGCTTTCTTTTGCAATTCCTACAGTAGGGTGCAGAGGTAGAACCTACATTTCTCCCACGATTAGAATTTCCATAACGAAATTCTTGAGTCAATTTCTGGGTTAGGTTTCTCTTTTGATCCTTTTCTCGGGTACGGACTAATTCGTCAGTCAAGGTATTGGCTAGTTCTACAGCTTCTTCTATGGTTTGTAGTCTTGCTGCCTTGACTACATGTCTTATTTCTCCGATTAATCCCCAAATATAACGGGACATTAACACTGGTTCTGGTGAAGCAAGAGTTGGCACTATTCTAGCATATTCAAAGAATATTCTAGTGTATCCCTTATTATCCACACCAGTCATCCTAAGATTTAGAAATTTGTTTGCTATCTGTTCCTTCTCATTGGGTGGGCAAAACTTCCTTTCTACCTTGTTTTTAAATTCTTCCCATTCCATATTATAAGTCCTATCACTTCCTCTTGTCTGGAGGATAGTGTTCCACCATTCTAGTGCTGCATTCTTAAACAAATTAGAGGCAAACAATATCTTATCTTCTTCAGCACATTTACTTATCCTTAAGACTGCCTCAGTCTTTTCTATCCAGCGTAAGGTTGCAATAGCCCCTTCATTGCCCGAGAATTCTATTGGTTTACAGGACCAGAATTCTTTATAAGAACAACCATAAGGCATGGTTCTTCTTCTTTTGGGAATAGGCATTTGAAGTACAGGTCCATTGTTCACACTATGCTCGGGTTCACTTGGTCGCTTACTGCTATGCTTGCTTTTATTATCAGCATCTTTAACAGTTTGAAGAATAAATGGCATTGCATCTATAATTCCCCGTGCTACTATGTGTTGGATAGCACTATTGTCCACTTGATTGTTATTGTTATTGATACTTGGATTCTCATTAACCACGTTAATGTTACTCTGGTTATCATTATTCAGATTTCCTTGGTTTCCTTCGTCGGCCATCTGAATTTTAAACATTTACCCCATATTAATATCACAATTAATAAGTAATATAGTTAATCACATGACACGCAATTTTTACCAAAACCGTCGATCATTGCGACTATACTCTTTTTCATATACTATGCGTCTATTACACACTAGTACAGAAATAAAGATTACAATACCAACAGAAATAAAATAGTAATATGCATCCGTACACACATATTTTATTTTATTTTATTATATTATTATTACTACCATCATTTCACCATTTCATTCACGGATATGGATTTATCCAAAAATCCATATTGCGCTCATCGTATTTCCATACGAGACGCTCTCCCACCTGACGCATTCTCTCACTGCTTTCTAAAATTTCCTCCCCGAAAGTAAGTTCTTGAACGTTTTCTGCACTCATTGGGGGTGCAGGTTCTCGGACTGGGTTTGGAATCTGGGGTGCATTTTCCTGATATGGGGGTGACAGTTCCTGAAATTGGTAAGGATCCTCTAATATCTCCCTAATATAATCATCTTGATAATAGGGATCTAAAGGGTCCATAGCTGGGTAAGCTTCTATGTTTTGTATGGGTGGATAATCCTGGATAGGGTAACGTTGCACAAAGTCCCTATTGTCGTCCCACCAGGGGTCGTAATTCGGGTCTATGGGGTTTGGTGCAGGCACCCTTGGGATTTCTTCTGGGTTAAAATCGTGCATCTCTACTTAGTTTTCCGGGTTTTCTATCTCCATGGGTTGTTCTGGGTTTTGTGGTTGTGGGGCTACTAATTGTTCCAGACTTGGGTCAGCAGCAGTCGTAGCTAAGATATGGAAATTAGCTAAGCTTCTATTTAGCATATCTTGAGTATGGGCATCTGTCTCTCGCTTAATAGCTGCTAACGCTCTTTGTTGTTGCAATTTTCGCATTCTCTTCCTACGAGCAAAAGCTTCTTTACTGAACCATCCTCGTTTCTTATTAGGAAATGGTTCTTCAGATTGAGCTCTAAAAGCAAATATTCCATCCTCCTGATTAGCAGAATACCCCGAAAGGGCAGGCTGTGATGATGTACTTTCACTCCTAGGTGAATCAGCTAACTGACGATTCACGTCTGATGGTCCTTGATCACTCATACTGAAAACTAACAAATAGTCAAATAACACATAACACATAATTACAGTTATGCATGTATTTCCGTAATTATTTCCTAACACAAAATTTAGAATTTAAGTGTCAGCAGAACACTTCTTTGGCTCAGACCAGTGGCTAGGCTCTGATACCACCTTCTGTCGCAACCCCCGATCCCTGATCCCCGGGAACGGGCGGACGCGAGCTCAGAGTTTGGTGGTATCAGTTTGTTTAATCTCGCAGCGGAATTTTCATCAGGACCGTAGTTAGGAAATGTTTATCAGAGTAAAACCACCATAGTTGATATTAATAATAACATGGGCAAAACCCAAGTTTCTTATTACAATACATTTATAGGGATAAACCCTATTTTATTTAAATTAAAACATTGTTTCTTAGATAACTTTTATAGCCACTTATTTTCCAAGCCGTCAGTGCTCTCGAGCTGGCTTTTTCCTAGTTGGCTTTCACATTGTGTTACCTGAAACATGTTTTAAAAATATTTTGTCAGCGGGAAATACTGGTGAGTGAATCCCAGTTTAATCAAGAAACATTTTATCAATTAACACAGTATTGAGAGCGATCACATTGTTTATTTCTACACAATTACTCATTCAGTATTGTCAATCCTTGACTTGTGGGTCATATTACACATTGCCTACTCGTCGTCCAATGGTAACGTACTGTCATTCCGACTTACTACTCGCAAGTAATAAATTTTGTATACAAAACCCCAAATACCGGCAGTAATTGAAGAACTACAAAGACTCAATCACTGCTTAATCGCATTGTAAAATAATTAAGGTTTTGTAAAACATTCCAAAAACATTATCAAAAAGAGGATAAACTCACATTGCTATCTTAGGCTTCTTGTAAGGGTTTCCTGGGTATAATCTATAATTTATACAAATGTACATTGGTTAGTATCATAACCCTTTGAAATTATTAATGATACCCTCCCCGAGACGGCATTCCAACAACTACGTCGGGCAGAACCACGACAGTTGTTACGGAACCCTAAATCAATCGGGCAGCGTAACTATTACGAAACTGGGGTTATAATACTTACAACGGAGCAGAACCTCGCTAATTAGGGGTATAGTACCCGACTATAATGCCTAATACTTTCAGAATTCGAGATTGAGAAGTGTGAATGAGCGACGGAAATCGAAAACTGATGCCTGTTATTTATAGTTGTGATATCAGACTTCCAAGCGGCCCGCGTCAACACGCGGTCAACATAATAGCTTAGCTGGGTCATCACTAGGTTCGACACGATGTCAACACGTGTCGGCTCCGGATGTATCCGCGTATAATGAGTCCGCGCGGCCCGCGTTAATGTAAGCTTAAGCTTACGCGGCCCGCTTGAACTTAAGAATTCAGCGGAGTCCGGTCAACACTCTCATACGGCCCGCGTGAGCTTGAGGTGGGATCCTACGCGGCCCGCCTCAGCTTACTATTTCTTATTTATAATTTATTTTATAAATTATAACATATATCGGGCTCGGTTTTTACATACGGGGTGTAATATAAGACACATTGAGACATTTTATAATATTTTAGAGAGTCGGAAATATTATGAGGGTGTTAGTTTTACCGAGGGTTGTTACATACAAGTTCCTACCATTAGCTACTGAGTACTGCCTCACTGCCTCTTTAAAGGCCTCCCTTGATGCAAACCTTATTCCCACCTTCCAAATAAATTTCTTCCAATTTGTATGTTCACCTACAGATGGGGCTGCTTCCTTGTACTTCTTGCCCCTGATATCATCATCCTCACTATCACCAGGTGTTAAAATGTCCCCGTCAGATTCCTCATAACTACTGTTTCCATCTACCCTTGCATGTTCAGTTTCATGCAAATTACCCTCTGTTTCATGCAAATTACCCTCTGTTTGTCTTTCATGTACTACCTCATCAAGCGCTTTTTTTTTGGCTTCCAAATCTATCTTGGTTGACTCTCTAACTGCATGTTGTGACTGTATCCACTCAACATCCTCTCTGTCTGACTCTAATCCAAGTACATCATCCGCAGCTTCCTCTTCATCACTGGTCTCAACTAGTTCATCATAATCTTCATCATCAGAATTTGACTCTTCATCTTCCACACTGAACTCACTATCTTCACTGTCCTCGTCTGCTTGCTTACCTATTGAGTTAGAGCTTGGGCTTTTAGTTTACTGGATTGGGCTTCAGGTTTACTGGGCTGGGTAACAGGGTTACTGGGCTGGGTAACAGGTTTAATTGGCCTAGAACTGGAGTGGGCTTCAGGTGCACTCAATTGACGTTCTTGAACAAATACTTCCATAAATGTTTCACTCCAATTAAAAACCTTCTTAACCAACTCCAACACATCTCTATCATCACGAAAATGCCTAATTTCACCATCATCCGCATCCAACCCATACATATGAAAGTTCCTTGATTTATAGCATTTCGTTTCCAATGCATAATCTGCTAGCTCAAAGTATGAAATGTGGTCTACATCAACTTTAATTAACCTAGATGCACCCCCAACATACTGTGGTACACCAAAACCTAACTCAATGTAACCACCATACCAAAGCATGACATCAATCGTTTCCCCCATTTCATAATCTACTAGTTCATGTGAAATCGCACCTTGATCGGAGTTTAAACTTGATGGATTGTTGATTTTGAGAAGCTAGGTCACGTCACCCTTGATCGTTCCCTCCAAAACGAACAGAACAACAATGCCTGCTTTCAAGATTTTGCATCTTATAACATGTGTTAGCCACGTCACTCGTGCCATGTAGGATTAATGATGCCAGCTAGGATTGAAAACTAACTCAGTTACTGATTTTTTAACTGAGTGGTGAAATGACAAAAAAATTAAAAGTTTGGGGTGTCACAGATCAAAGTGTTAGTTGCGGGTGTTATCGGCCAACTCTTCAAAGTTAAAGGTGTTAAAATCCAATTGGCCGAAAAAAAAACCATTTTACCCCTGGTTTAGGGCCTATACGTAGCCCAAACTAGGGGTAAAATGGTCATTTACACCCGTTGTATACGCCACGTATAGGCCTATATGTGTTTTTATACAATATTTATCGATACGATACCAAACTATACGACACAATACGATATAATACTATACGCACCCATATAGGACTATAGGTGTAGTTTAGGTCTCGTATAGGCCTATACAAAACTTATATGGGACCTATACGAGACTTATACTACACCATACGATACGATACAACACCTGTATAGGCCTATAGGTGTAGCATAGGTCCCATATAGGCCTATAAGTGTAGTTTAGGTCCCGTATAAGCTTATACAAGACCTATAAGGAGTCTATACGAGACTTATACTACACTATATGATATGATACGATATGATACAACACTCGTATAGGCCTATAGGTGTAGTATAGGTCCCATATAGGCCTATAGGTGTAGCTTAGGTCCCGTATAGGCTTATATGAGACTTAAAGTGAGTCTATACGAGACTTATACTACAATATATGATACGATACGATACGACACCCGTATAGGCCTATAGGTCCCATACAGGCCTATAGGTGTAGCTTAGGTCCCGTATAGGCCTATACAAGACTTATACTACACTATATGATACGATAGGATATGATGTGATCTTACACTATAATTAAGATATTCGCGATACCTCTATCATACTATACAATACGATGTTTATATTTTTTAGAAAAGTACTTATTATTGTCCTTTGCTAAAACGATAAATATTGTATAGAAACGTAAAAATAAAAAGTAAAAAAATCTTTATATACGCCCCCCATATAGGCCTATACGTGATGTATATAAAGGGTAAAAAAACCATTTTACCCCTGTTTGGTCTGTGATAGGCCCTAAACCAGGGGTAAAATGGTCCTTTTAACCAAACCTACCCCTTGTATACGCCGCTTATAGGTCTATACGTGACGTATAGGAAAAAAAAAGACCATTTCACCCTTGGTTTAGGGCCTGGTTTTGATGCAACTCTATACGCCACGTACAGACCTGGTGTACATAAACCTTAAAGTGCGCAAATAGGCACTAAGGGTGTGCCAATAGTTTTAGCTGAATTGTTACACATTTTTTTGAAACATTATTAATTATTTTTTCCACAACGAATACATTGTTCGTTCAAACCAATGTTATTGCGAAAAATTGATTTCAAAGCTTTATTGAAGAAAGACAACTTTTAGCTGTTATCGTTGCAACACATAAATTTGATTTGAGAAGCTTTATTGAAGAAAACATCTTCTAGCTGTTATCGTAGTGCAATAATTGATAGACAAACGGATCAATGAAAATCTTCTTTGTTTCAACCATGAATCTAACAAAATTTGGTTAATTAAGTTGATAAATCTTTTACGTTCTCACGTTAGCAATGTAGTAGTGAAGTTGACACACAAACTTGTTTTTGCAACAATCAAAATCATTTGGATACGTTCGACGTCACTTAATCAATGCTGGTCCAAAAAACAGACTTAAGGAGGGATCTGTTATAATCGGTTCAACTAGTTTCGTTTTGGTTACAGTTACCAACCGGCAACCAGACTCCCTGTCCATTTGAAATCAAACGTGTATTAAGAAGACCGATTTTCTAGGCTATATATGTTTGCAGATAATTAATTTTGGATGCATGTCAATGGTAATAGTGACACCCATCACGTGTTCATTTTAAATCACAAAAGGGTCGATATATGGTTTAAATAACAAAGATGAATTCATGTGATGTGAAGGCCGGGTGGTGGTACCTTTTCTTTAAGCTATGTATTTAGGGGGACCATGCATTACCATGCATGCATGCTTCATGAATCATGATGCGTTGCTTTCCTTCGTTCTTCCTAGGATCGATAACCACATTTCCTTAACTAAATCAAAGTTTCCTAGGATCGATAAATAACCCACATTTCCTTAACTAAATCAAAGTTTCCTTAGTATATGATAAATAACCCACATGCATGCAACTTTTGAATGGTTAAGCGCTAAACCAGTAAGAGGTCTGAACCATTAAGTGTTGAACAAGTAAGAGGTCTGGACCATTAAGAGCCAATATAATACTTAATTACCGTTTAAAGGCGAATGTCTAACCAATTCAGATTAGAGGTCTTGACCATTTAAACTCAGCATAATGCTTAACCATTCAGACACCTGCTCGCGAAACAAACAGTCTGAACCATTAAGTACTGAACCCGTGAAAGGTCTGAACCATTCAGTACCACATTAAGAGCTAAACAAACCGACCCTAAGTCATTCAAGATTCTAAGAACAAGAATTCCATCATTTCTTATATAAGACACGGTTAGACCTTTTTAGTAAAAAGTACATTACATGATTTTTTTACCCTTTTAAAAATTAATAAAATTAGGAGGTTAAGATCCATCATTTCTTCTTCTTCTTGGTACATAAAACATACAATTGTATTTTAGACATGAGTTATAAAGTAGTTAAACGAGTTGTATTCATGTTTAATCCTTGTGTTATTCGTGTCGTCAGATACCTGTTAAACACGATAAGACACGATTTTCCAGTCCTATCGGTATGTATTACCTGATAGAATATACTAGTAAGAGTTTATTGTAATATTTTAATCATAATTAAAACATATAATTTGATCTATTAGGGTTTCTTTGTAATCATATATTCTTGTGTGTTTCTATATGTAGTCAAGTAATTAATTATACATAACACCTTATGGGGTTTTCGGTATATCAAAGCCTTAAGCTTTTTACCTTATCATTTTTCTCCCTCTTGTCCCTGCGTTGCTATCGCACCAGATATTGGTTGCTCTTCAACACTCTTCCCTGTCACCCACCTTGGTGCGTGATGACTTTCTTTCTCTTCTTCTCTAACTTTTTTCCGCCATGAGGACGCCGCATTATACAATTACAATGATTAGGTTTTATTTACTCTAGCTTCTCTTTCCCGTGCTGTCATGGCGTCACAGTCGTACCTCCTGTCACCCTAACACTGCTCGAGACTATATATTCTAGTTATACCATAATATTCATTTTTTTCTTTATGAGCAGAGCATCTGATTTCCTCCTGCTCCACCTGCAAGAGAGTATAACTATTAAGTAAAATATATTAGACCGTAGGGTATGGGGCGGGGGTTTGGGCGTGGGTTGGGGGAAAACGCCCAAGCCACCATCCCGGGTGGGCTTGGGTTGGGGCGTGGCCCTTGGGGCTTGGGTTTCAAGCCGCGCGTGGGGCGGGGGAAGCGAGCTGACATGGCGGGCTGTGTATGGCCAAAAGAAAAGATCCGTTGGGCTAGCCGTTGGCCAACGGCTATATTAAAAAAAAAAAAAAAATTCTTCCATTTTTTCACTATAAAACTCACATTTTTCTTCCATTTTTTACCACATTCAACCACATCTTCTATTTCAATTCTCCTTCTACAAAACGAAAAAATGCATCCTTACAACCGTCCTTTTGACCCGAGCAACCCGTATGGATTCCAAGAAAATAATCCTAGCCCACCACCCAATCGTCCAATAGCTCGTCCATATTTCATACACTCTCCTATGCCCGACATGGCGGGTTATGCATCGTATATCGGGAATCGTGTGTTTACTAACTTCCCACACACCGACGATTCGATACCTACCCCGTTTTCACAATCGCCCATCGACCTTTCACAAACCCTCCATCGACCTATTACAAAACGAATCCGTTCCCGAAACTCAACCACCCAATGATGGTCCTTCCGCATCGAAACCCATAAAAAAGAGAAGTCATAAGAAAAAAACCGAGGAGGATAAAGTAGTTGAAACCGCCAAACGAAAACAACAAAAATGGGTCATTGCTGAAGAAGTTGCATTGGCGAGGGCTTGGTGTGAACAATCTCAACATTCAACTTTAGGTATTCTTAACCTTTGTTTTTATTAATGGTTAATTTTTATAAAAGTTTGTAATATATTAATTTTTTTTATTAAAATAGGAAATTCGCAACATCGAACCGCCCTGTGGGAATCGGTTAGTAGACTATTCCATGAAGAAATGGGTAGGGGGACTTATCGTGAAAACGATAGCTTATCCTCAAAGTGGAGCGAGATAAGCGCCCAACTTACAAAATTTAGTGGTTTTTTAAATAAAGCAAAGCAAAACCCTAAAAGTGGTGAAACCGAAGCCGATATTTTGACAAATGCAGTGGTCACATTCAAATCAAATGTGAATACCGACTTCCGTTTCATGCATTGTTGGGATATTTGTAAGTTCCATCCAAAGTGGGCGACTATCCCCATTGGTAGCGAAACTAACTCGTCTTCCAAAAGGTCAAGGGCCTCGTCCCAAGCCCAATCTGATGCACGAGATCAAGAGTATGGGGACCTTTTGGATGATTCGCCAAGCCCAAACCGGCCTGAGTATGGAAGAAATGCCTCAAGAAGGCGTGCTCAAAAATCTAGATCTGATACGGCATCGCCTTCGGCTGGGAGTTCTGGCTCGCGTAGGGGAATATACAGCGAGCAGTTGGATGACATTTCATGCAAGATGGATACATTCAACGTATTTCAACAACAAAGGGCCGAAATACGGAGGAGCAAAGAAGCTAGAGATGCCGCTAGAGATGCAGCGAAACAAAAACTGGATGATTTGAAATTTCTATCCCAGCCCATTGATCACCTACAGGGTGACGAGTTACAACTAGTCTTGGCGTTGAGAGAAGAGATAAAAAACAAATATAAAAGTTATGAATTTTTTTTTTTTTGTAATGTTCTTTATTTAAAATAATTAAATTTGTTATTTTAAATAATATTGAAATAGCCCAGCGGGTCAGCCCAGCGAAGCCCACCAAACCCACGCCCCAAACCCCCGCCCCACCATACCGTGTTGAATGTGGGTTTAGCCCATCTCTGCCACCCATTCCACATGTCAACCAATGCCCAACCCACGCCCCAACCCAAGCCCCACCATACCCCACGGCCTTAGGCTGGAGGGTGTGGGGGCGCCACCCAAGCCAGCTGGCCACCTATAGCTCCCCGTGGCGCTATCGTTCCACACCCCGGCGCTATCCCGGGGCACCATTGAGTCATCGCGAGCATGGTAACGGGCTTCATTACGCTTGAACCGAGGAACATTTAAAGAATTGACCGTTGAAAACGGTCATGATTTAAAAAAAAATTACTTTCCATTTTATTTAATTAACACTATAAATACCCACTATTCTTTAACTTTTTCACATCATTCCTCTCACTTTTTATACAATTCTCTTCATATTTTTAAAAAATTCTCAACAAAGTTTCCCAACAACCCATGGGACCCGACCAATCCGTTTTGGCAAAATATGCAAAACAACGAGCAAGAGGACCGCTATCGCCGAGACCCGCGTACGGGTGAGGTTGGATATTATCCAATGCCACCAACTTCTCCTCATCCAACCACTCAACCGATGCCCCCATATTTCGGGTATTATTCTCAACCCCCATTTTTTCTGTCAAACATGCCACCACAAAACATACCCGATACCCAAGACGCAAGCGAAACCGAATACGTTCCCGAAACCCAAGTCGAATCCTCTTCTATAAAAAAAAGAAGTCATAAAAAGAAGGATGAGACCGAAAAACGTACCCCTAAGAAGGTAGAATTTTGGTCGCCTTCGAGTTGGCAAAAGCATGGCTCGACGTGTCGGAGGACAAGATTGTTGGTAATATTTTTTATGCTTTTATAAATAATTTTTTTTAGGAGACGACCAAGACATAAAGGTATTTTGGGGTCGTATACGCGATAAGTTTTTCGCCGCAATGGGTCGTGGCGTGTATCGAACCGCCGACTCTTTTTCGGGAAAGTGGGGTGCTATGAGGACGAAGGTTAGCAACTTCAACAACATATACAATAACATCGTCAATAATACTCGAAGGAGAAGTGGTGCGAGCGATGTCGATGTCTTGACAGAAGCCCACAACGAGTATAGAATGAACCATGGGCATATGTTTACGTTGGTAACCACATGGGAGCTTCTTCGCAATTCTCCAAAGTGGCATCTTGTGCCACCGTTCGACACAACACGCCCTAGATCCAAACGGTCCAAATCGACATCCACCACCGAACCATCTGGGTCCGATGCTCGTACAGTAATTAATCTAAACGAGGATGCTGACGAGACAACCACAAGAGCTGCCTCGTCCAACTGGTAGGGATAAAAGTAAGGCCAAGACACGTGGAAAGTCTACTAAATCAGTTGGCCCGTAAAAAATGAGCGACTTCGAGGCAGGTCTCAAGCAAATAATCTCCATTAGGGAAAAAGACTAAGAAATGAGAATGGAGAAACAAATCCAAAGAGACATGGACTTTCTCGCACGGGATGTGTCACATCTACCAGAGGAGGACCGAGTCATTTTGGAGGCTCGTAAGGCACAAATTCATTTTAAGTATTTTGCGAAATTATGTACGAGTTTGTAGTGTTTTTTTTTAATGAAATTATGTAGTGTTTTTTTTAATGTTTTTTTATGACTTTGTAGTGTTTTTTTTTAATGAAATTATGTAGTTTTTTTTAATGTTTTTTTTTATGACTTTGTAGTGTGTTTTTTTAAATAAATAAATAATTAGTTAATCATGACACGGGGCTTCATCCACATCCTCCAAATTAAAGGGGGGCATGATAAAGCCCCTATGCTGATATGGCGATAACGTGGATCCTAGTTGGCATGATAAAGCCCAAGGGGGCTCCAACCACATCTCATAGCTAGCCTTAGGTAGAGGCTGTTTTAATCATTATCAGAATATGTGATTTGATTAAGGTTCTTTTGAAATTATCCTCATGTATTCATATAGGTATTGTTATTCTCTATATGTGTCCGATTGTAGGTATATGATAAAATGCTGGTAGGTCGCTAGTTTTTTGTCTGCTAGCCAGGACATAGTTTTTAAACTCGTGTAAAAGAAACAAAAGAACCAGGCCTAGAACTTTAGGGTCGGTTAAAGGATAACTAGTGGATGCAAAAACGTGAGTTACCGGACACGTTAACCGGCCCACACCATTGCCCCGATGATGGTGGAGGCGTCCCCCCCGTTTGGTCCCTTACCCGTCAGAGACTAAGGTAGGGCGAGAGGGCAGGAGTTACCCAGCCGGGTAAAGTGGGGTAGCCCGGAATCGAACCGCCGCTTGTGGATGCAACATTTTCCCCACTTTAGCCAACTGGGCTACACCCCTGAGGGCTTAAAGGATAACTAGTTATTCACTTATTGTCCATTTACTTTATATTGGCTGCGGTCCCATTAGTCACCTATCCTCTAAATTGGTTTAATTGATCAGCCACCGATGTTCACCTTACATATGTCAATTCTCTATTTTATATTATAATATATAGAGTTATTCCTAAAATTTATGTAATTTCAAACGTGAAAATATACTAGAAATATTCACATTCATTTTAAATGAACTTTATTGGGAAAAGTTTAGCAATCTTGTATCGTTTTATTATTAACTTCCGAATTTACTTGGGGGCATCGTACAAAATAACATCGTAAGACACAATCGTATCAGTTATATACATGACTGACTTTCCTCTAGAAGTCGTATAATGTATGAAGTTCAATCGTCGCAAAGTCTAAACGACTCAAGATGTCAAATCCCGATGTTCAAAATTTTTATTTGGTCTTTTGGTATTGAGTTAATTGTCAAAATCGTCCATGAGGTTTAGGCACGTTTGCCATTTTCGTCTAAAATGGCACTTTTGTACCAAATTGCCCCCAACGTTTGTAACTTTTTGTCATTTTCATCCAAACCACTAACTTAGTTTATTTTTTCTGTTAAGTTGAGTATATTTGGATGAAACTGGCAAATATAAAACAACATAGACGATTTTGGCAATTTACTCAAACTTTTTTTTAATTTCTTTTATTTAATTATTTTTGTTACATATATAATAAAAAAGAATACACATGGAGTTTTTAGAAAAAAAAATTAATAGTTTTGTCACATAATTTTTATAAATTTTCATCCAAATCACTAAATCAGTTTATTTTTTCTGTTAAGTTGAGGATATTTGGATGAAATGGCAAATATAAAACCACATGGACGATTTTGGCAATTTACTCAAAACTTTTTTTAATTTCTTTTATTTAATTATTTTTGTTACATATATAATAAAAAAGAATATACATGGAGTTTTTTTTTTTTTAAATTAATAGTATTGTCACATAATTTTTATAAATTTTCATCCAAATCACTAACTCAGTTTATTTTTTCTGTTAAGGTGAAAGATGTTTTAAATTTTATAAATTAAGACAGAAATTAATTTACAGTTTCTTTATATAAATCAGTTTTATAAAGAGAAAATGTCATTGGTGTGCAACACATAACAATCGATTACAACTTTTAGTATTTATCAGTTGTAGAGATAGAAAAAAAATTGTAAAACGTCACATATTTTTTAAATATATTGGGCACCTAGGAAATATGTTGGTAGAAATAAAATATTTATTTAATTAAGATTATGAGGGTAACTAACTAATACTTATTCTGAGTGGCTTGAGTAAGAAACTTTTGGTTCATAGCATTATAATTACAATCTGGTGGGTAATTTTAAGGTTTAGTAACGATACGCTGTTTGATGGGGGTGGGGGGGGGGGGCACTGGCTTCTGTTTTTTCGTATGAGCGAATTTAAAAGAGTAGAAGATGAATTACAAACTTAGTACATATGATAAGATTTTTTTATTTGACCTTTTTCAATAAGGTCACCAGCATTTTAGTTCTATAAAATTTAGAGGTTTAAGTAGATTTTATTTTTATAAAATTGATCTATATAAAAAATTAGAAATTAATTTCTGTCTTAGTTTATAAACATCATTCGCCTTAATAGAAAAATTAACTTAGTTAGTGGTTGGATGAAAATTTATAAAAATATTGTGACAAAGCTATTATTTTTTTCATATAAAAATTGCATGTATATTCTTTTTTATTATATATGTAACAAAATTAATTAAATAAAAGAAATTTAAAAGAGCTTGAGTAAATTGCCAAAATCGTCCATGTGGTTTTATATTTGCCAGTTTCATCAAATATCCTCAACTTAACAGAAAAAATAAACTAAGTTAGTGGTTTGGATGAAAATGGCAAAATGTTACAAACGTTGGGGGCAATTTGGTACAAAAGTGTTATTTTGAACGAAAATGGCAAACCTTCCCAAACCTCAGGGACGATTTTGGCAATTAACTCTTTGGTATTTAGACCATTGGGTATGGTGGGGCGTGGGTTGGGGGCATGGTGCGACACGTGGAGTATGGGGCACCCAAGACCAAAAGCCAATTTCAAAGGGGTATGGTGGGGCGTGGCATGGAAAAAAACCAATTTCAAAGGGGCTAGTGCTCTTGGCCAATGAGGTTCCGCCATGTCATGTTCGTAGCCCCGCCCAACGCCCGGGCTGAAACCCCCGCCCAAGGGCCCACGCCGAAACCCAAGCTCACCCGGGGTGGTGACGTGGGCGTTTGTACCCAACCCACGCCCCACCCCCACCCCATACCCCATAGTCTTAGATTAGTAACTTTCAAGTGTTTTTCTATCTTTTTTTTTCAAAACAATTTACACATACACACACTAAATAAATGATTTTATCTCGACACCATAGTTTATTTAATAGTCTAAGTAAGCCATGACTGGATATCGTCCGCTTTGCCCTGATTATTTGTATAAAAGTCAGTAATTTAATATAGTTTTAGTTTTGTATTTTTAATCTATGCGGGTGCATATATGCAAAATTACACATGTTGCATGAATATACTTCTGGTTTGTGTAAGATTAGCTCATTTATATAGTTTTTCAAAGACAGACATAAGTGTATACATAACTAGTCGATTTTCTGCCCGCGCGTTGCGGCGGGACCCAATGACAGTAAAACGCGTGTCAGCAACGGCAAACAAATACCGAATATCAAAACATAAATAAAAATGACGTGGTAAGGATAGTCAGTCCGTCCTAAAATAAGCGATTTTAAATAACCTAATATATAATAATAAGACCCACACGTCCTACACGTTGGAAATTCAGTTGTTTTCAGTTCAGTTATTACGGTGCTAACACGTTAAAATATGGATGAGCTCGGTACCGGTAACGGCACCGAAAATACTCAGTACAATACAGTATGGTATTTGAAGGTAAAAATCAATAAATACATGTATGGTGCTAGACCGGTGTCGAACCAAAAGTAACGATTCTGAAAATGCCAAAAGGTGGGTACCAAATTGGTACCGAAAATGATTTGGTATAGTAAATTTGGTACCGATACGATACCAGTTTGATTACAGGATTTGATATGATTTGCTCATCAATAATCTAAATATCCAAGTTAATTTTACATGCTATAATTCATTCATTACAGAAAAAGACAAAAAAGAAAACAAAATAAGTTGTTGTGTATATAAAACCTCATTCAAACGAAATACATTTTACTTAGGGGCTATTTGGTAGCCTCTTAATGACCATTCAGATGCTACCTCTTAATGGTTTAAAACCTCTGAATGAATAAGAGGTAACCTCAAGTCTGAATGGTTAAGAGGTAACCTCTGAATGGTAAATCATCACATGTCACATTCTTCTACCTTCTCATTGGTAAAATTCTTAATGGTTCCATTAAGAGGTAGCCTCTTAATGACCATTCAGAGGCTACCAAACAGCCCCTTACCGTGTGTATGAAAAGTAATCTAAACGGTGCAATTACTTGCATTGCTACAGGATTTGATGAGCTCGGTACCAACCCGTAACGAAAATACCGTTACCGAAATCCCCAAAAGTGGGTACAGGTACCGAATATGCCGGTTACGGTACGCTCCGGTACCGGTCGGTACTGGTACGGCACCGGTATTTGAGGGTAAAAACCGATGTCAAACGGTACCGAAAATACACCCGGTTTGGTAAATTTGATACCGATACCCGTACCCGTACCCAATACCATTTACTCATCACTAAGATGTTACTATTTATTCATTTGTAATTTTAATATATAGGTAATATAATATAATATAATGGCTACACCGAAGTTATATAAAAATAATATTGATTACTACTTCATGTTTTTTTTTAATCCATTGGGAATAGCCCGATGATGTTGGTGAGTTAGTTAAGGTGTAGGATAGTAGGAGGTCAAGGTTCAACCCCCATATTATGCAAGTTTGGCCATGCCCATGGCTTTATAGCCTAGTGGCATCTTGGGGATGGGATAAGACTTTGAGACCAATAGGTCCTGGGTTCGATTCCCATAAGGGGGTTTTTCCCATATTTATTGGGTTTCCTCCTGAATTGGTGTATAGGCATTATGCCTAGTGGAGATGGATATGATCGGGTGGTTCCGCTGGTGGCACGATGATACTCCAGTGGTCCGTCAGTGATCCAAATTTGCCGTTCAAAAAAAAAAATGTAACTTTGGCCATTAAAAAAAACTACTTCATGTTTTTTACCACCAAGAAGTTAATGAAGATTTCATCGATTAACAATTACTATGTTGCCCTTTGTTGGTGTGGGGTGGTGATTATTACACTTGTAGACTTCACTATTTGCTTGATTTTAGCAATATGTTACTATTAATACCCTTTTAAGCCAAGTAATGAGAACATTAAGTTGATCATGTAGATTGCATTGTCATGTATTAAGTTAAGAACGTATACATATTTTATGGCTTTAATACTTTAGTAACTGATCCTTACATAAGAATTCAACTTTTGTAGCAACATTAGGTGATGCCCCGCCCGCGTTGCGGGGCGATGTTCGAATTATTCTCAGCCAATTAAAAAAACAATACTATAGTTTTGCTAGAAATAAAAAGTAAAAAGAGTGTTAATTAGGCAGCTCTTTGACACGATTTTTAGCTGGGGGCAAGTTCATATTTTTATTTTGCGGAAAAATCAAATTTTTTCTAGGGTAAAATCCTAATTTTTAGCTAGGGCAAAACCACAATTTTATTTTGCACCGGGGGCAAAACGTAATTTTAAATTGAGGGTGATATCGTAATTTTGAACCAAGGGGAAATTCGTAAATTTTAGCTGGGGGCAAAAGCATAATTTTTTTTGAACTGGGGGCAAATACGTAATTTTAAACTGTGGGCAAAACCGTAATGTTAAAGTAGGTATAAAATAATAAAGTGGTGTAAATTCATAATTTTAAGCCGGGGGAAAAACAAAATTTTATTTTGAACTGGGACGAAAACGTAATTTTTGCTGAGGGTAAAAGCGTATATTTTTTACCGAGGGCGAAATCGTATTTTTTAGCTCGGGGCAAAAGGGTAAATGTATTTTGAAGTTGAGACAAAACCGTATTTTTTAACTGGGGCAAAAACGTAATTTTAAAGTGGATATAAAATAATAAACTGGGTGTTCCAATAGGTATTGCTCGCCGCCCATTTGAACCAATGGGAGAGAAACACTATTGCAGGGCGAAAACGTAATTTTAAAGTGTGTATAAAATAATAAAATGGTTGGTCCAATGAGGGAGAGACGGCGGCCCATTTCAACCAATGGCAGGGTGATACCTATTTTGTGCAAAAAAAAAAATTAAAAAAGATAAAGCTGGCCGCCACCCCTAGCCAACCATTTGCTTTTCCTATTGCCGGCAGACATCATCAAACTTGTGTTTGTATATGTTGGAAATTCTCCACGTAGTTCAATTTTTGCACTTCAATTTTTTTATTCCACGTAGTTTGAATATTTAAAAAGTTTTTGCTTTCATACTTATATCCATGTTTTATTATTATGTAAATTGTATTTTGCATCCCCGTGGTATGTTGTTAGAGTCAAATTGCGTCCGTAAGTTGAAATAATGGACACATGAGTCATTATCCTCTCTATTTCACTGCAATTTGCACCCTTCTGTCATCTCACCATTAGCATGACCGTTAGTTGAGAAGGTATATTTGTAATCTCATACACTAACACATTGAACCCTTTTGATTAAACCCCTAACACTTTGATTCCTTCTGCACCACCACCCTCACAAACACCTTTTCCCTAATTTCAGAGACGACGACTTCATACATCAATTCATTCCTGATCTCTTCTTTTTCTCATTTCATCTTCATACATCTTTATATCTTCTGCATACATCTCCTTTTGCCTTTTGAGATAGCTTTTTACAGCTGAGGAGATGTTCTTTCTTGAAGGAAGTTCTGAGGGATCAACCAGAGATTTGATAGGGAAGTTTACCTACTCATAATATGGCTTTTTGGGGACAGATAGATCTTTTTCTATTAAGATTTCTAACTTTTTGTAGCTCTCTAAGATTGTTGGTTCGTCCCATCTTGCCATTGATTTTATTGTGTCAAATTCGGCTGCAACCATTTCTTCTTTCATCCTTCTCAATTGGAGAGCCTTCTTATCATTAGGCCTTTTTCATGTCTAGTTGGGAGGTGTTGGTTTTTGCTCAGGATTTAGCTTTAGCTTTTCTATCCTTAAAATTTCATCAAGTAGGGCCTCTGTTGACTATCCTGTGAATTGAGCTATAGCTGTCTTCTCTCAAAGCCCTTCTGAGATCAGGGTCATTAACCGGACCCTGAGAAGCTTTCTTGCTAACATCCTTAGCAAAATCTTCCAAAACAATCACTTTAGTGAATTCTTCAGATAAGATCTGCTGAGCCATTTTATCTCCCTTTCCTTGACTTCTCTCTACTGCAATCCTGTTTGCCTGTTTTAGCTTTAGCTCTAAGTATTCTTTGACATTGGCAGACTCTGGATAGTTTTGAAGTGATGGAATGAGAGTTGGCTTGGGTCAGTTGAGGAGTAAAAAGACTGTATTTATTTTGAAACAATTTCTAACTCCAAAGGATGTGCTGATGTAGTTATGGAAGTGGTGGTGGTTGATGGTAGGATTAATGGAAGGGATATGATGGTTGTGGATGGTTCTGTGGTAGTGATGGTTTTGATGGATGAGGCTTTAGGGGTTTCATCATCATTATCTTGGATGATGAATTTTGTTTTTCTGGTTTTTGTTTGTGGTGTGGGTGTTTTTGTTGGTGGTAATGGGGTTTTTGTTGATAGTTTTCTTTTGATAAGTAGACCTGTAGGGGCTTTTTGAGAATATGGAGGTAAGAATAGTGTTGTTGTGGATGTAACATCTGTTGTAACTTTTGAAGTGCCAACAGATGTTTGAGCAATGGGAGCAGTGGTTTGAGTGGTGGTTGGAACATTGCTTTGAGGAACATCTGTTGAGGAACCTTGATTCTCTTGAACTTCTTTTCTTTCAAGGATCTCTTGCACTGTCATATCTTTAGCTTCCCTTGTATCTTTTCTCTTCTCTTTTTCAAGTGCATCTGCTTTAGCCTTTCTAGCTTCAGATGTGTCAGGTCTCTTTTAAGCTTTCTTGACAAGAAGAGGGAGCTTTCTCATGCTGTCAGTCTCCCCCTTTTTGGCATCATCTTCTGTGTATTTATGGAGAGTGGGAGTAGTACCGGTGGTTTGAAGAAGATGGTCTTTAATGGCCTTAATCTCAGCTTTAGTATCATTGTACCTAGCATCCACCATGTTTCTGATAAGCTCCATGTGTATGTTATGAGTTGTTTCAGCAGATTGCTTTTGAAGTTGTAGATACATGCTTGCATGAGTCCATATTTCTTTTGCAATTTCTTCATTTTGGGTGGAATTATGGAGTTTTGTACCAAAGTCTTCAACATATCTTTGATTTCATCTACTAATGACTCTAATTTGGTTATCCTCTTCGTCAATTCTTGATATCTTAACCCATCACCTAAGTTAATAGGATCACCTGAGTTCCCACCCAAAGTGGTTGTACTTGGTTTTGAACCAAGTGCCCCTTGTTCTTGGTTCTGGGAAATTCCAACCGATAGAGAGTGTACTATTATAGACCCAACAGTTATTTACCTACTTTTTATTTAATACATTTGTATAATAATAATTGTTACATATAAAATTAAGCTATAAATAACTAGATAATTAATTTATTACCATACTATAAATTTATAACATGTTGGTGCTTTAGTGAGTTGTACTCTAAGGTTAGGGAGTTTTCTAAAAAGAATTTTGAGTTTTCACTTTTAATCCAAATGTTTTCATTTTTTGCATTTTAACATCTATGGTTTTTTTTTTTTTTTTTTACTTTTAACACAAATTTTTCTATCTTTTACAATTTAACCCCAACATATTTTTATTTTCAACTTTTATCCCCGTATTATTCATCTTTTGCAAATTTTTCGTTTTACGTTTCGTTCGAATTTTGCGAGTGAACACGCCGCAACGTGCGTGTGGGTTTCAACATTTTTTCGTCTATCTTTTCTTGTTTGATAGGACTGTCAAAACACGTCTATTTTTCCCTGTTTGACAGGTTCGTCGCAATGCGCATTGTCTTAGATCGACTTAGTTATTCTTTTCGATTTTTACGTTTCAGTCTAATTTCTTTGCATTATCGTGCCGCAACGGGTATGCGTGATTCAACGATTTTACATATACTTTTCGTTCGGTGTTATTTTTTCCTTTTTGTTTATTTTGTTTTTATTAGCTATTTCGGTGTTGTTGGTCGCTGATAGTTGTGTAGCATTAGTACTACTTGGCACGATTTATGCCCCCGCCGCAACACAGGGGCACTTAATACTAGTTATGTTATATTTTTAAACTACTATAGATATAAAAATAATTTAAAATGTATATATTTTAATTAATAAATAATAAATGAGTCAAGCCGAGTCGGTTATTTTTCCGTCAACTCTCATTTTCAGCGATATACGATAAGTCAAGAGAGATCGATTTTCTTTAGGGTTTCACACTCCTTGTTGTTGCTTCTCATTTGGTAATTAGTAAAGGCCATTGTCTTTTGCAAACAAAATAGATTTTTGTATGTTATTTAATCTCTTTCATGTATTTTGGATTTCAATTGGAGTCTTTTTATGAAGCTCGAGGAGAATATACCAAATGGGTATGATCCCGAATTTTGCAAACAAAATAGATTTTTGTATGTTATTTAATCTCTTTCATGTATTTTGGATTTCAATTGGAGTCTTTTTATGAAGCTCGAGGAGAATATACCAAATGGGTATGATCCCGAATAAATATATGGGCCATCATCGGAGTGTTTGCTTTAAATTGAAACATTTTAACCAAATGAATTTATAAATAAAAAAAAAATTGCTGTTTATTAACCCTCATTTCTTCATTAAACAGTAGTTTAATTTTGTTGATTTTGAGATACAACTATTGGATGCTGATATCTTTTTTGCTACCTTTTAGCCAAATTTTTTATTGTTGATATGTCTCTAATTGACACCAAAACTTAAAGAACAATATAAAGAGCATGTCTGAGAATAAGAGAAAGATGCATTTGAAAATACAATGCAAAATCATTTGGTGTTGTGAGTTAGCACAAAAAGATGCACACATCATATATTCCAAAATGTACAAGTCAAGGAAAATACTTAGCATTATGGTTAATTGCTTTCGGGTTTGCTACAGTTCATGTTTGTAGATGCAAGTCAGTGGTGTCACCAGCAGTTGACCCAAAAAGGGTTGGTGATCACTGATCAACATGTGTGATCAAAGGGCAAGAATGTTACAAGATCAGTTCAGTGTTTATGTTCATTTATAGCAATTTAAAAACCCTCATGAAAGTACACATGTTACACATCGATTATGTAAAAGAAATACAAAAGAACCAGTTTAAAAAAAAATAAAAAAATGAAAGATTAAAAAAAATGTTTTTTTTTAATGTACAATCTTTAATACAAACTTATATTGGACTAGTCTATACTATATAATAAAAGAAACCAATGGAAGGACACATGTCATTCATTGAAGCCATCTTTTTTATAGATAATTAATATCAATTAAAAGATAATTATACAAAGCCATCTTTTTTATAAATAATTAATATCAATTAAAAGATAATTATACAATTAAATTTAATATAAATTTAAATAATTCATATAGCAGATAATATAATATTTTAAAGAGTAAATTGCCAAAATCGTCCATGAGGTTTGGGCATTTTGCCATTTTCATCCAAAACAATTTTTTTGTACAATATAGTCCCTGAGGTTTGGACATTTTTGCCATTTCGTCCCTGAGGTTTGGGCATGTTTGTCATTTTCATCCAAAACACCTATTTTCTACAATATAGTCCCTGGGGTTTGGACATTTTTGCCATTTTCATCCAAACATCTAATTTGCTTTATTTTTTCTATCAAACATTTGGATGAAAATGGCAAAAATTCTCAAATCTCAGTGATGATTTTGGCAAAAAAGTTAGACGATTGGATGGAAATGGCAAAATATCCCAAAAGTGAAGGACTATATGGTACAAAAAAGTTGTTTGGGATGAAAATGACAAACATACCCAAACTTTATTATGTAGTATATAAAATTAGATTTATTCAATCCATATAATACATAGGGTTTATAAAGATATAACTTTTTATTGTTTGTTATATAAAATTACATGTGCTCAACCCGTATAACACATGAGGTTCTTAAAAATGCAACTTTTTTCATTATTTAATGTATAAAATTAAATTTACTCAATCCGTACAATATACGGGGTTCTTAAATATATAACTCTTCTTATTATTTAATATATAAAATTAATGTAATAAACGAGATTTTTAGATATATATTGTTTTATTATTTGGTATATAAAATTGCATTTATTCAACCCGTGTAATAAACAAGATTTTTAAAGATATTTTTTTTTATTATTTGGTATAAAAAATTACATTTATTCAACCCGTGTAATACACGGGGTTCTAACCTAGTCTATACTATATAATAAAAGAAACCACTTTGGGGACACTTGTCATCATATTAGTCCATCTCTTATAGATAATTATTATTTTAGTTTAATCTCTTCTAATTAATTATAGATAACTCTCTTATTAACTATTATTTAGTTTAATAACTTATAGATAATCATTATTTAGTTTAATATCTTCTCATTTATAATATTACTAGGTTTTTACCCGGGATTGCTTCCCGGGCTCGAGAAAGTAATTTAGATAAATCATTTGTGTATAAATAAAATATAACAAAATACAAATAAAGCGTCATATTACATATTAAACATAACCCGTTTATTAGTGACTTGGTTACGGATCAAACATAGCCCTGAATATATAATCTCTGAGAGTCCATCCTGTAGATATTGATCATGTTTCATGCTAGTTTTAAAATTCTTCACAAGAAACATGAAGGCAAAAAATAACTACCAACAAAATGGCACCAGTTGTGAATGAGCCAAGCAAGAGCATTTCAATTTTAAATTCCCTGCAAATATAAAGAGGTAGTAATATTAATGTAGGATTTAATGAAAAACTAAAAAAGATGTTTTGAAAAAGGGCATCTCTAACATTCTGAACAAATAACGATTCAGGACCAGTGCCACTAAGGGTCAAAATACAAAAAAATGGTATTTAGGACTAAATCCGTAATGGACACTAAACCACATGAACATCTACGTAATTTAAACAAAGGAAGGGTTAAGAAAAATACTAAGCCATCGAATAACCGAAGATAAGAATCGGATGCAATAACTTAACAAACGAAAGCAATAATCCTGATTGAACACTGAAAATAAGATTAAGATGCAGATTAGGATTGATTGACGAAAATAAGAATCGGAAGCAATAATCTGGGTTTAACACTGAAAATCAAACGCAAATAACATGTGGTGGAGTGTGATCAATGTAAAACGGGAGAAGAAAACTTACGGTTTCAGAATCTCTAAATCAACCATCACATTACCCAAACTGAAGAAACCCTAAATCAACCATTGATTCAGAGTCTTCAACAGCAAGATCAGTCCCCAAAGAATCATAAAATAAATGAACTCACTCAGGCTTACGATCTCAAGCAAGGAAAGCCACCCTACATCACCAGAGAAACTACACAATAAAAAACAATAACATCGACTCTTTTGACACATTAGACAAAAAGTCAAATCAACCCGTTAATAGTTGTTAATAGCGATGATGATGAGCGCTATAGCGAATAGCGTAGCGCTGAATCATCACTATCTGATGTTTAGCGCTCAATAGCGACAATTAAGGTTTTTTTTCTTTTTAAATATTAAAAACCGAACTTTTATGGTGAAAATAACTCAACAGTGGCTTGAAACACTGTTTTAACCCAACAGTGGTTTAAAACACTGTTTTAACCCAAGAGTGGTTTCAAACCACTGTTTTGACTCAACAGTGTTTTCAAACACTGTTTTTAACCCAACAGTGACTTGAAACATTGTTTTAACCCAACAGTGGTTTCAAAGACTGTTTTATCCAAACAGTGGTTTAGAACTCTGTTTTAACCCAAAAGTGGTTTCAAACCACTGTTTTAACAACACTGTTTTGACTCAACAGTGTTTGATTGATCCAACGATAAATTATTCAGCAAATTGGCAGCTTTTGTTGCATAATAAGTAAAGGAAATCCACTTCTTATCATCATTAATTATATTATTATAAACCCTAGAAATGCAAAGAGGTTTGACAAAAACTAAAAATAAACTATATGCTAACGAAGACAACAATGGTATGCTTGAACCACTGTTTGACCAAAGTCAAACCACTGTAACGCTTGTAACGCTGTTTGACAGCTGTTTGACCACTGTTTGACCAAAGTTGTGACAACTCGAGTTTTCGACTTTCTTTTTCGCATTTAGTGCACGTTGACTTTGATTGTGTAGTTGTTTAACTTGTTCAACTTGTAACTATACACGTTATTTTTTTTTGTTATATTTTATGAACGCATTGTGGTTGCATGATTTTGTGTTTGGCTGTATAACATGAAACCTGTTGAAAAACTTAAACTGTTAGCACATAACAGGACTCGACGAAACAGACAGGACTCGACGAAACAGACAGGACCCGACGAAACAGACTGTTTCGTCATAAGCATCCCGACGAAACAGAAGTCTGTTTCGCCAAGCCCAGTTTCGCCAAGCCCATTAAGGGCCCAGAACGGTAATTCGTTCATATTAACGTGAACCGACTCCCTGTTTCACACTTTTAACAAAATAGAAACCCTAGAACTCTCCACTCTGTGAAGGCGATAACCATCCTCAACCATCATCTTTCTCTCTCGAATCCTCCCTTGTTCATCCCGGATATCTCGGTTAGTGCGTGCTCGTCTAATCGGTTTCTTTGTTCTTTGTTTTCTTTATACATGTTGTGTATATGCTTGATTTCTGGATTATAGGAGTATACGTGTATGATGAATACTTAGGGTTTCATGAACCTCTCAATGATTGTGCATGATAGCGGGTATGCATAGAGTATGGATTTTATGAGTGTTGTTTTGTGATGATTACATGATTTATTGATGATGATGATGATGATATGATCCCTGTTTCATTGATGCTTCGGTTGAGATGCATAGATTAATGGTTAGTAACATAAGACTCATTATATTGAGCGAGGATTGAACGTTTTCTGTAAAACTGTTGTATCGGCGATTTGGGGTTTTTCTGTGTTATCCGTATCTGCTGTTACTGATGTCTGCGAAATTGACATCCGACGAAACAGAACCCTCGGCGAAACAGAAAGTGTTTCGCCAAGAGTAATCGACGAAATTGAATTCTGTTTCGTCAAATGAGACCCCGACGAAACAGAACGTGTTTCGTCGAATGTGTGTTTCGCCAATATCTGTGTTTCGCCAATATGTGTATTTCGCCGAACAGTTTATCTGCGCACTAACTTGAGTTAATTCTGTTAAGTGTTAGCTGGGTTAGTTAACTGCTGTTATGTATAAAGTATTACTTGTATGATTGCAAATACGTGTATTGTGATTGATGCGATGTTCATGATGATTATGTTTACGCACAAACAACTTTAATACAAACTGATTATGTATACGTGCATACCTTAGGACGTGATTGATTAACCGTGAGCACATACTTAGCATACCGAGCGAAACAAGGTGAGTTCACACTCTTTCTAAGGCATGGGATTCCCGGTGGTTTGGGAATGGGTTAAGAAACAAAAATGGAACCTACATATTCTCCTTGGGTAGGATATGTACCGCCATCCTCCATGGGTAGGATGCCAATATAAATCTTGTGTATTCTCCTTGGGTAGAATACATACGTTCGTCCGGTAGGACAACAACCTTAACATACGTTCGTCCTCCTTGGGTAGGACAACAAACCTTAACGCATGCTCGTCCTCCTTGGGTAGGACAATCACACTCGCTACGGTCCTTGGATTAAGAAGGGCACGTACACATACGACTAGTCAACACTATTCATCGCACGCATGCCTGGACTGGCAGCAAGGACTAACGCGATACAATTTCTAAATTTCGCAAACATGCCTAGAGGGCCGCGATGCTATTACATACGATTTACGAAACGAACATTATAACTAAATAACTAACAGTGAACTCGCTCAACTAGTTGTTGACTCTCTGTTACATGCCTTGCAGGACCATAGGTACTCTTGGAGCTTGCACGGGAGGCGCAGTCGTTGTGGGCACGGATGTGGATGTTTTGTTAAACATTATAACATTTTGTACTTAAACTTATGTTGGGTTTTACATTAATGCTTCCGCTATACACTTGTATATATTTGGTTTTGTAAACACCTATCGTATTGATGAATGACTTTTGATATAATTATGTTCAATATGATTGGTGGCTTGATCCTGGTCATGTCACGCCTCCAAGCGGTGGTACTCCGCGTGTGGATTTTGGGGGTGTGACAGATTGGTATCAGAGCCATTGGTTATAGAGAACTCGGTTTTAATAAGGGGAAAACGTTTTTATTTAAAACCAGACTATAACCAGAACAGTGCTCAACGATCCACAACGACGCCTCGCTCCACGTGCAAGACTCATCACTCTAGGTAATATGGTACATGTTTTATTGCCTACTTGCTAGAATTGCATAGAACTTTGCTCCGGGTATGCTTAGGTTAACTTAACACTATTGCATGAGAACACTTGTGTGATTATTCCCTTTTGTTATCGCACTACTCTCGAACCTCTCTCACTTATGTCATATTTGCTATGAAGATCATGTCTGGACGTATTAACATGACGCAAGCCCAACTGACGGCTCTCATTAACGAGCAAATTGCTGCGGCACTTGCAGCCGCACAAGCAGGAGGTCAGCACGCTCAGCCACCTGTTTGCACCTTCAAAACGTTCATGGACTGTCGTCCTACTACTTTTAGTGGCACGGAAGGAGCGGTTGGACTCCTCCATTGGTTTGAAAAGCTCGAGTCGGTATTTGAAATGTGCGAATGCCCTGAGGCTCGCAGGGTGAAGTACGCCACTGGTACACTAGAAGGCATTGCGCTGACTTGGTGGAATGCGCAAGTGCAGATGTTAGGGTTGGCTGTTGCTAACGCCACACCCTGGAATGATTTCAAGGATTTGATTAAAGAGGAATACTGTAGCCGTGATGATATTCATAAACTGGAGGTAGAATTTTACCATTTGAAAATGACGGGGTCAGAAATTGAAGCGTACACCAGAAGATCGAATGAGTTGGCTATTCTGTGTCCTACTATGGTGGACCCTCCCATTAAGCGTATCGAACTGTATCTCAATGGTCTGGTGCCGGAGATTCAAAGCCACGTAACTTCAGCGAATCTGGGCACTATTCAACAGATCGTTAAGCTAGCTCATCGCCTCACTGATCAGGCGGTGGAACAGAACAGGCTGCCTAAACGTATCAACGCTACTACTACCGCTACCACTCCAATTACTCCTGCTATTCCCAGTGACAACAAGCGGAAATGGGAAGGGGATTCCAGCAGGGGTTCAGCTATTGTACAGTCTCAAGCACAGCAACAGCGCAAGACTAGTGATTATCAGAGTTCGAGTCAGCAATCGTCTGGTGGTCAGGGGCAGAGTGGATATCGGGGAATTCATCCACTGTGTAACAGGTGCAACAAACACCACAGTGGTCAGTGTCGTAGAGGCCGCTGTCAGAGATGTCTAAGAGTAGGTCATGAGGCTAAAGATTGCAGGAGCTTAAGGCCTGCGAATCAGAACCAGCAACAACAGTCACCCGTTCCACGAAACCAGTCACAGCAACAACAGCAAGGAAATAAGACATGCTTTCAGTGTGGGGCTGAAGGTCATTTCAAGCGGAACTGTCCCCAATTAAACCAGAATCAAAGCAACAATAACAATAATCAGGGCAGTGGGAACAACAATGGGGGAAACAACAACAACAATGGTGCAAAAGGTCGTATGTTTGTGATTGGCCAGAGTGACGCAAGGAACGATCCTAATGTGGTTACGGGTAAGTTTCTTCTCGACGACTTTTATGTTACCGTATTATTTGATTCGGGTGCGGATACCAGTTATATGTCTTTGAATGTTAGTCAAATGCTTAAACGTGCACCAACCCTGTTGAACACCAAACATGTCGTAGAGTTAGCTAACGGTAAAAGTTTAGAAGCCACACACATAGTTCAGGGTTGTAATCTTATCCTCGCCGGTCAGACTTTCTCTATCGATCTCATTCCTATAACTCTGAGTAGCTTTGATATCGTCATTGGTATGGATTGGTTATCCCAACAACAAGCAGAGATCCTATGCAAGGAGAAGATCGTTCGTATTCCTCGTTCTGGGAAAGAACCTCTCGAAGTTCAAGGTGACAAGAGTGGTGTCGTGAGTGGCATCATCTCTTTCTTGAAGGCTCAGAAGTGTCTGCGAAAAGGCCACGTAGCTATTTTAGCACTCGTTACTGATACATCGACGACAGAGAAAAAGATTTGGGATATTCCTGTAGTACGCGACTTTCCTCAGGTGTTTCCTGAAGAGTTACCTGGGTTACCACCCCATCGCCAGGTCGAATTTCAGATCGAGCTAGCTCCAGGAGCAGCACCTATAGCTCGAGCACCTTATCGCTTAGCTCCAACTGAACTGGAAGAACTGTCTAAACAATTGCAAGAACTTTTGGAAAAGGGTTTCATACGTCCTAGCTCTTCGCCATGGGGAGCTCCAGTATTATTTGTGAAGAAGAAAGACGGTACCTTTCGTATGTGCATAGATTACCGCGAACTAAACAAGGTGACCGTGAAGAATCGCTATCCACTCCCACGCATCGACGACTTATTCAACCAGTTGCAAGGGTCGAGCTATTACTCAAAGATTGATCTAAGGTCAGGTTACCATCAACTGAGAGTCCGGGATGAGGACGTCTCCAAAACAGCATTCAGAACTCGCTACGGTCATTACGAGTTTTTGGTCATGCCATTCGGGCTAACGAAAGCGCCTGCGGTTTTCATGGATCTTATGAACAGGGTGTGCAAACCTTATCTTGACAAGTTTGTTATTGTTTTTATTGATGACATCCTAATTTATTCGAAGAATCGGGAGGAACACGAACAGCATTTACGACTTATTTTGGAACTCCTTCGAACGGAACAACTGTACGCTAAGTTTTCAAAATGCGACTTCTGGCTTCGTGAAGTCCACTTTCTAGGCCACGTGGTAAACAAGGATGGGATACATGTTGATCCATCCAAGGTAGATTCGATCAAGAACTGGCCTGCACCTCGCACACCGACAGAAATACGCCAATTCTTGGGATTGGCGGGTTATTACAGACGATTTATCAAAGACTTCTCAAAGATTGCACAGCCACTTACATTACTGACACAGAAAGGTGTTGCTTACCGTTGGAGTGATACACAGGATACAGCGTTTCAACATTTAAAGGATAGACTTTGTAGCGCACCTATCCTCTCATTGCCTGAAGGCACGGACGATTTTGTAGTCTACTGTGATGCATCTATCCAAGGTCTTGGATGTGTGTTGATGCAGCGGGATAAAGTCATTGCTTATGCTTCGCGCCAACTTAAGATTCACGAACGGAATTACACTACGCACGATTTAGAACTTGGAGCTGTTGTTTTTGCGCTCAAGATATGGCGACATTACCTGTATGGCACCAAGTGCACCATCTACACCGATCACAGGAGCCTCGAATATATTTTCAAGCAGAAAGATTTGAACATGCGACAACGTCGATGGGTCGAGTTACTGAACGATTACGAATGTGCTATAAAGTACCATCCAGGCAAGGCCAATGTGGTGGCCGACGCCCTCAGTCGAAAAGATACTACACCTAGGCGTGTACGAGCGTTGCAACTCACTATTCAGTCTAGTCTTCCTTCACAGATACGAGATGCTCAGGTAGAAGCATTGAAACCAGGAAACGTCAGGGCTGAAGCTCTACGCGGTTCAAGGCAACGGTTAGAACCAAGGATAGACGGAGCCTACTATGTAACCGGACGCATCTGGGTCCCACTCTATGGTAATTTACGCGAACTTGTAATGGATGAAGCTCATAAGTCTCGCTACTCAGTACATCCTGGTTCAGATAAGATGTACCACGACCTCAGAACTACATATTGGTGGCCTAGCATGAAGGCCCACATAGCAACTTACGTTAGCAAGTGTTTGACTTGTGCGAGAGTCAAAGCAGAATATCAGAAACCATCAGGCCCACTCCAACAACCTGAGATACCACAATGGAAATGGGAGCAAATTTCCATGGATTTTGTTACTGGCCTACCTAGGTCTCAACGTGGGAATGACACTATTTGGGTGATCGTGGATCGACTCACAAAGTCTGCTCACTTCTTGGCTGTCAAGGAAACGGATAAGTTCTCCACTCTAGCAGACGTATACCTTAAGGAAGTTGTCTCGAGGCACGGGGTGCCCACATCTATTATCTCTGATCGTGATGCACGTTTTACTTCAGAACTGTGGCAAGCAATGCACAAATCTTTTGGCTCTCGATTGGACATGAGCACAGCTTATCATCCTCAGACAGATGGGCAGTCTGAGCGCACTATTCAAACTCTAGAAGACATGCTTCGGGCGTGCGTAATTGACTTTGGCAAAGGCTGGGAAAAACATCTGCCACTTGTGGAATTTTCGTACAACAACAGTTACCACACCAGCATTAAAGCTGCTCCTTTTGAGGCATTGTACGGGCGTAAATGCCGATCACCTCTTTGTTGGGCAGAGGTGGGTGACAGTCAGATCACAGGTCCGGAAATGGTAGTTGATACTACTGAAAAGATTGCTCAAATACGACAACGCATGGCGGCAGCTCGTGACCGTCAGAAAGTATACGCTGATAAAGACAGGAAAATACTCGAATTCCAAGTTGGGGATCGAGCACTACTCAAAGTTTCACCCTGGAAGGGTGTTGTTCGTTTTGGCAAACGAGGCAAGCTCAATCCACGATACGTTGGACCATTTGAAGTCATAGAAAAGATAGGCAAAGTGGCCTACAGACTGAACTTACCAGCTGAACTCAGTGCAGTTCACAACGTCTTTCATGTGTCGAATCTGAAGAAGTGGCAGTCAGATGAGACCTTTATAGTTCCTTTGAAGGAGCTCACTATCGACGAACGGTTGCATTTCGTCGAAGAACCAGTTGAAATCACGGACCGGGATGTTAAGGTCCTCAAGAACACTAGAATACCTCTTGTACGAGTTCGTTGGAACTCCCGTCGCGGCCCAGAGTTCACCTGGGAGCGCGAAGATCAAATGGAACTCAAATATCCCCAGTTGTTCGAAAACAATGCAACTACTACTGAGGCTGAAGCTACTACGGAATTTCGGAACGAAATTCCAACTCAACGGGGAAATGATGTGACACCCCAGGAAAACCAGTAAACGATAACTTACCTAGCTTCCTCAGTAACCGCATGCTAAATTTCGAGACGAAATTTCTTTCAAGTTGGGGATAATGTGACAACTCGAGTTTTCGACTTTCATTTTCGCATTTAGTGCACGTTGACTTTGATTGTGTAGTTGTTTAACTTGTTCAACTTGTAACTATACACGTTATTTTTTTTTGTTATATTTTATGAACGCATTGTGGTTGCATGATTTTGTGTTTGGCTGTATAACATGAAACCTGTTGAAAAACTTAAACTGTTAGCACATAACAGGACTCGACGAAACAGACAGGACTCGACGAAACAGACAGGACCCGACGAAACAGACTGTTTCGTCATAAGCATCCCGACGAAACAGAAGTCTGTTTCGCCAAGCCCAGTTTCGCCAAGCCCATTAAGGGCCCAGAACGGTAATTCGTTCATATTAACGTGAACCGACTCCCTGTTTCACACTTTTAACAAAATAGAAACCCTAGAACTCTCCACTCTGTGAAGGCGATAACCATCCTCAACCATCATCTTTCTCTCTCGAATCCTCCCTTGTTCATCCCGGATATCTCGGTTAGTGCGTGCTCGTCTAATCGGTTTCTTTGTTCTTTGTTTTCTTTATACATGTTGTGTATATGCTTGATTTCTGGATTATAGGAGTATACGTGTATGATGAATACTTAGGGTTTCATGAACCTCTCAATGATTGTGCATGATAGCGGGTATGCATAGAGTATGGATTTTATGAGTGTTGTTTTGTGATGATTACATGATTTATTGATGATGATGATGATGATATGATCCCTGTTTCATTGATGCTTCGGTTGAGATGCATAGATTAATGGTTAGTAACATAAGACTCATTATATTGAGCGAGGATTGAACGTTTTCTGTAAAACTGTTGTATCGGCGATTTGGGGTTTTTCTGTGTTATCCGTATCTGCTGTTACTGATGTCTGCGAAATTGACATCCGACGAAACAGAACCCTCGGCGAAACAGAAAGTGTTTCGCCAAGAGTAATCGACGAAATTGAATTCTGTTTCGTCAAATGAGACCCCGACGAAACAGAACGTGTTTCGTCGAATGTGTGTTTCGCCAATATCTGTGTTTCGCCAATATGTGTATTTCGCCGAACAGTTTATCTGCGCACTAACTTGAGTTAATTCTGTTAAGTGTTAGCTGGGTTAGTTAACTGCTGTTATGTATAAAGTATTACTTGTATGATTGCAAATACGTGTATTGTGATTGATGCGATGTTCATGATGATTATGTTTACGCACAAACAACTTTAATACAAACTGATTATGTATACGTGCATACCTTAGGACGTGATTGATTAACCGTGAGCACATACTTAGCATACCGAGCGAAACAAGGTGAGTTCACACTCTTTCTAAGGCATGGGATTCCCGGTGGTTTGGGAATGGGTTAAGAAACAAAAATGGAACCTACATATTCTCCTTGGGTAGGATATGTACCGCCATCCTCCATGGGTAGGATGCCAATATAAATCTTGTGTATTCTCCTTGGGTAGAATACATACGTTCGTCCGGTAGGACAACAACCTTAACATACGTTCGTCCTCCTTGGGTAGGACAACAAACCTTAACGCATGCTCGTCCTCCTTGGGTAGGACAATCACACTCGCTACGGTCCTTGGATTAAGAAGGGCACGTACACATACGACTAGTCAACACTATTCATCGCACGCATGCCTGGACTGGCAGCAAGGACTAACGCGATACAATTTCTAAATTTCGCAAACATGCCTAGAGGGCCGCGATGCTATTACATACGATTTACGAAACGAACATTATAACTAAATAACTAACAGTGAACTCGCTCAACTAGTTGTTGACTCTCTGTTACATGCCTTGCAGGACCATAGGTACTCTTGGAGCTTGCACGGGAGGCGCAGTCGTTGTGGGCACGGATGTGGATGTTTTGTTAAACATTATAACATTTTGTACTTAAACTTATGTTGGGTTTTACATTAATGCTTCCGCTATACACTTGTATATATTTGGTTTTGTAAACACCTATCGTATTGATGAATGACTTTTGATATAATTATGTTCAATATGATTGGTGGCTTGATCCTGGTCATGTCACGCCTCCAAGCGGTGGTACTCCGCGTGTGGATTTTGGGGGTGTGACAAAAGTCAAACCGCTGTTTGGCCAAACTCAAACCGCTGTTTGGCCAAAGTGTTTTCAACCACTGTTGTTAACCCAAGAGTGGTTTCAAACACTGTTTTTAACCCAACAGTGGTTTCAAACACTGTTTAAAACTCTGTTTTAACCCAAAAGTGGTTTCAAACCACTGTTTTAACAACACTGTTTTGACTCAACAGTGTTTTCAACCACTGTTGTTAACCCAACAGTGGTTTCAAACACTGTTTTTAACCCAACAGTGGTTTCTAACAGTGTTTTTAACCCATAATGATTGTTATAGCATTAGAGACAGTTTAAATATACATATATAAAGAAAAAAAAGCATATACCATAGCATCAGCATCTTTATTCTCCAACACAGTTTTTAAAAGGATTTATCAAACAAAAATCCTAGGAACAGATTCCGACTGGACGGAAGGTTTGCATCCGATCTCTCGTAGCACCATCTTGAGCACCATCTTAATTACTGTCGGATACTAAAGACAAAACAACAAAATAGAGATAATAAATTAATTAAATTAAAAATAATAATCAGTTTTTTCATGAGATATAAGTGTTAAGGGTCATGAAGCTATACCGACACCCAGCCCGACTAATAAACGACCGAATATAAGCATGTATGGATCGGGTGCAGCTACCATCACAAAAGATCCAAGTGCGAAAATTACATTAGCGATCTTCAAAGGATTCGGAGAACCTCAGCAACAACCATCCAGATCATACACCCTGTTGCAAAGCCCGTACAGAAAGGCAGCAGTTTGTTATGTAAGATTAAATATATTACGTATTAATATTTAATCTAGTAGCCATATAATCATTTACATTATATAGATCAAAATATATAACAATCCTATTAAATAATTAGTTGGTAATTGTTGATGGACCATATTACCCTTATTAACTAATTAGGGTTTCCTCCTGGGTGCTTATATAAGGAGAATTATGTGGAGGTTAAGGGGTTAGACAGTTACACATTAGAAACACCCCATTAGTCAATAACATCAATTTCGACCTCCTCTCCTATACCGATTCCCTTATCGGTTTTTCTAAGCCACCATCATCAGTCAGCACCCTAAGGAGGAACCAGACCAAGATGACAATCATGTCAACTCCATTAACTGGATTCTCTGCTAACCTGTGCTGATGCAACCAAAGGTATGTTTTACATGTTTTCCTTTATGTTCAAACAGAACTGAACCAACATGTGGTATCAGAGCATATGTTGATTAGTCAGTTCTGTTTTCATATTCATTATTCTGGAATTGAAATCATGAAAACCGAAATTTTGTAAACTTTATAAACATAACAGAAAATTTCGAGTGATAAAGGACCACTCGAGATCACCGTTTTCGGGAAAATAATGTTTAATAAGTGGTTCGAAATTAACTGGATTATCTTATAACCGAAATCTGTTTTAGAAAAGCTTAAAAATTCGGGTTTCGGGTTCCAGAATCATGTTTTATGTTTTAGGGTTCATAATGTTCTTAGTTAAAATTCGAAATTTCCCTTATGTTTTGGAATGTGTTTTGAATTGTATAATGTTTTTCCTAATTTGATCTTATTTTATCTAATAAGTTATTTTCGAAATATGTTAATGAGATAAACAATTATGGTTTCGAAATTTACTGATAAAATTAGATCAATAATAAAATAGGAAACTATATCACAATTCTCAATTTTCGAATTTTCGGTTATGATATCACAATTAAAAGCTGTTAACGAGGTTGCTACTCGAGACCATGAGGTTGCTACTCGAGACCATGAGGTTGCTACTCGCAACCATGAGGTTGCTACTCGCAACCATGAGGTTACTACTCGAGAGCAAAAGGTCTACAACTCGCAACCATTACGTCATCACTCGCAACCATGAGGTTGCTACTCGCAACCATAACGTGATTAGTCGAGGCCGTAGTTGCGACTCGCAACCATAACGTGATTAGTCGAGACCGTAGTTGCGACTCGCAACCATAACGTCATTAGTCGAGATCGTGGTTGCGACTCGCAATCTCATTATTTTAAGCTATTTAAATGTGAACTGAAGCTATTAGTCGAGATCGTGGTTGCGACTCGCAACCAGTTAGTTCGATCCGCGCTAACGGGTGGTTTGCTATTAAATACTTGGTTTTGTTTATACTTAATTAAATTAATAAGGATCAAATAATGTTTTACAAAACCAAAATGGCTTTACTTGAATGAGCTTTTGATATATCATTTCTGGCCAAAGCTGACTTGATACATCTACTTATCATTCAAGTATTACGAAAGCTATGTTGTATATGCATCATAAGCATGAATGTCTTAATTTCTGGCCAAAGCTGATTTAATTCATTCATCGATGGCATACTCAACAAGTGCATAACTAAAGTGATTGTTTCAATTCTGGCCAAAGCTGATTTGTTACAACTACTTTGCACATATGCTTAAATGATTACACTTCTGGCCAAAGCTGTTTTGTCTTCGTTTAAGTAGAATTTTTTTAGCTAAGTCTATTATTTTGATGTTAGTAATAGACACATCACAATCTCTTCACATAATGATCCTTAGCTTAATGATCCTTAATTAGTTTTTATGATCATTTCGTCTGCCTTGTTCTTATTACCCATAATGTTACTCACTATAATTTTTCTTCTTTATATCAATATCTCATCCACTCTAAATTTTTAAACCCAAAAATGTTTGCTTTATTTAAAGTATTTAAAGTTTCTATAAGAATTAGCTCTTAAATTAAATCCTTGATTATTTCCTAAGACACGATAATCCTATTGCTCTCTTCTGATAAAGATTATAAAGAAGAAAGTTAGAGCATGATGAATAGGACAAATCGAACATGATGTCTATTATGATAATCAAGAACTCTCTAACGTAAATGCTATCACTAAAGTTATTCCAGATTAAGTCTTTCCTGAGACCAATCTTTATTTATGGAATAATCACTAGAACTCCTAAGATGCATGCCTTAATTTGAAACTCTAAACTATAAAGTTAAGTGGTATATGTGAATACATTATAATGTACAAAACCATGACCCATAAAGTTAAGGGCTTACGCATGGAAATAAGTACATTTTTTCCAGTACATTACATACTAAGATTTTCACTTGTACAATCTGATGCATTATAAATCAACTACAACACTCAAGAAATACCAAAGTATAACGAGTGTGTTGATAAGCAACATATGTACAAAGAAATAAATGTTTAAAGCTGGAAAATAAGTTGTTATTCACCTTACAACCACTTAAAACGTTTAAAAGAGGATTGTTCTAAGGTCCATAGACAAATTACAAGTGCCAATTCCAACATTAAGGTTCTTCAAGGGGAAATCTCACTGCATAATTATGTCATTAGGCTAGACATAAGCAACGAGACTATCCATTATTCTAAAGAACAGTTGGGTAAATTAATTAGATAGTCACTTACTAATGATATTTAAGTCTGATAATTCTTTAATATTCCAATTAACACATGATTAGTTGACTCCAGTTCCATACGTTTCCTTACCAGAACTCGACAAATAACTAATATGAGAGTTAGTGACAAAATTAAATGTTAAGGCTATAAGAACCATAATAAGCAGTCTTCTAACAAAGCTTTTCGATACATTACATGTTCTGATTATTAATCAGAGTACAGTATCATTACTTAGGCTATGTCATGAAGGTTGTGAGGTTTGCATAGTCAACATAAAGTCACACTTATCTTAAACTCTCATCTTATTTGTTCTAATTATCTGGATAGAAACATTACTAAAATGAAACTAGATGATGCCTTACATTTTTCACAACTTTTGTCATCATGCAAATGAGAATTTGACAAAAGGAAAATGAGACTTATAAATTTCATCCATTATAACCGAAATTCATGAGACATCATGACTTTCTTAATGAGGATGATTATTCAACTAATCTCATTCTAAGTGATTTTAAATCATGACGTTAAAGCCCTAACTATGACTTGGCTTAAGGAATAAGTATGGGTCCATCATAAGTCATTTTTTGACATTCGTGGAACTTATTCCAAATGGAATATTCAGACATAATTCATTTATCATTTAACAGACTATAAACTTGTATCTAAATTTTGTCACATATGGCATACGGTCTTAGAAGAAATCTATTCATATATATACTTAATTAGATTTCTATTAGATATGTCCCTAAAGTTTCTTATGATATTTGGACATTAAAGAAATCAAATAAAGTCTAACGTATATATGATAAGTTCCCATGTCACGTGCCTCATTGAAACTTCTCTTGTAGCATTCTAGAGATATTAAAGATCAGTGGGAGCATTAAGTGTCTTATTAATAACTTGCAATAGTTGCAAGAGGTGGGGAGTGAAAATTTTACATTACTTCAATTTACACCTCTTGTACAAGACACTGCTCTATAATGACACTGTTCTATCATAACTTATCTCCTTAAATCTAATGCTACTCTTACAAAAGTTTCATTGTTGTTTAATTGTGGGCACACTTAGATTTCTTACCTAAGTTAACATAATCCTCAACAAGAGAAATCACAACGACTAACGTCATTAATTTGTTTTCTCTATTAGAATTTGTTGGTCGTTAAGCATTGACCCTAAGCATGCTGAGTTCCTAAAGATTCCTAAGGTCAGTGGGAGCAGTCAAAGTCCTTATTATGATTTGCAAGGAATACAAGAGGCGGGGGGAAGAATGTCATTAAATTTCATTCCGAATTTAACTCCTCCGATTACACCTCTTGTACACCATACTGCACCAACTCTTACAAACTTAGAATCATGAAAATGATAGCAACCTAACCAAGAGCTAATCCATAAAACTGAAACTTCTAATGAACCCAATAATCAACTCAGGAGGTCATCTAGGTTTAAAAGCCTACTAACTTTGATGATTACATAACCTCCCTAACTGAAGTTGAAATGGATTTTGGAAATGTTTGGAAATGTTTACTGATCCTATCTCTTCAAATTAAGCCATTAGTGTCAATCAATATTCTTAATGGAATAAAACAGTTTTCTAGTAAAACTGATTTTATGTGTTCGTATAACGTTTGGGATTTGATTGAATTACCTAAGAGTGTTCATAACTAAACCAAATCCTAATATAAACGTTAAGACACTAAGAAGCATGTTTGATTGTCAAAGGTTATACTCAGGAAGAGAAAAATTATGAAAGAGTCTTTCTTACCTATCTTACAAAAGATTTCTTTAAGGATCATCACTGTTCTAGTAGCTTATAATAGTTTAAAGCTACATTAGATGAACGTTATAAACAATTTTTCATAACAAATGGCTGACACATTTACATGTTCATTAGATAACAACCTAAAGTTTTCAAACTGAAGGTTAAAGAACACTTTATTTGTAAGTCAATAAAATCCATGTATGGGTTAATGCAAACATCATAATGTGATGAAATCTTAACGTAATTATTTTCATCAAGAACCAAGTGGATTAATGTACCTACCTCAAGATGAGTGGGAGCAACTAAGATAAACTTGTCTATATAGATGACATTCTTTTGACAAGTATGTGTTACATAAGTCAAAGTATTGTTAACACAAACTTTGATATAATAAATCTCAGAGATATCTCTTACGTAATTGATATCATAACATACTGAGATAGACCCAATGGGATATTAGTTATGTTCCATAAGTTTAACCTTAAATGGGTCCTTACATATGTAACAAATAATACTGCTCTCCTTTAGAGGATAATAGGATAAGTGAGATTATTTATTTACGCTTCATTAATTAGAAGCCTTATGTAAGTTTAAGTCTATACTCGTTTAGATATTACTCACTTTGCAACACACTAGATATGTCTAGATTATTGTGAAGCATCTAATGGAGTATTACAATATCTTTAAAGAAACGAGAGGCTATAATTTGAAGAAGAAGTGAGAATTAAAAACCGGTTTATTACTATAACTTTGTGATATTCAAAGATGATAAAATGTAATTTCGGGTATATTCTTATGTCAGCAGACAAAACATATCTTATGGAGGAGTCAAAATGCACTGATATTAACAACCTAAGTTATAACGACATAATATAGTCACTAAATGTTGTTGGAAATATATCAGTGGACTCATAAGTTTATTAGCTCCATATAATTAATGTTTTGAAGACTTAGTGTGATAAAGTCAGCTACCATGACTCCTTGAACAGTAACAGTTCAAGAGGTGCTGCATTAAATTTCGATACGCAATTAATTATTCGTTTATGAACGAATTGAGGAAACTAAGTTTTGTATCGAAATCATTCATGATATGCTTAAGGATCCTATATATATGAAGGGCCACTACCCATAAGTCTTATTAAGAGAGCTCATAGACGGGTATTAGTTAATGGCCATGCGCAACTGCATATCGTACTATGAATGACTAAGTATTAGTTAATTTTCCTCATCAGTTTGATTTTGTACGTCTATAAGAATATGTCAAGTCGACATAATGGCATATAAGACAAATAAAGTTACAAATCGAACAAAGGGCTTATGCGTATTTTGATCATGACGATTAGGTTTTAAATTAAGGCTATAGTATGATTAATGGGGGTCCTGAGTCGCATAATGATTCAACGGCTGTATTTTTCTGCTATAGTACTTGTTTAAGGCTAAAATGAGTGTTAACTCCTGATCAGGCTTATCTAATACTCATAGTAAATGATTACTCGGCTAAGTGGGAGAATGTAAGATTAAATATATTACGTATTAATATTTAATCTAGTAGCCATATAATCATTTACATTATATAGATCAAAATATATAACAATCCTATTAAATAATTAGTTGGTAATTGTTGATGGACCATATTACCCTTATTAACTAATTAGGGTTTCCTCCTGGGTGCTTATATAAGGAGAATTATGTGGAGGTTAAGGGGTTAGACAGTTACACATTAGAAACACCCCATTAGTCAATAACATCAATTTCGACCTCCTCTCCTATACCGATTCCCTTATCGGTTTTTCTAAGCCACCATCATCAGTCAGCACCCTAAGGAGGAACCAGACCAAGATGACAATCATGTCAACTCCATTAACTGGATTCTCTGCTAACCTGTGCTGATGCAACCAAAGGTATGTTTTACATGTTTTCCTTTATGTTCAAACAGAACTGAACCAACATGTTAAAGGCATCAGGACATATAAAAGAAGGTACTGCTACAATGGGCTGCAAAAAAAACATGAACTAAAGTTACCAAAAGACCCTGAGAAAGACCTTTTGAGCCAGCAAAAGACACCCCGACTCCAGAACCTTCCCCAAAAGAATGAAGCGTCATGATTCCAATTACAAGAATAACCTTATTCGCATCTGCTCCTTTTATGTCCAGCATACTGACTTCACGATAATGCTCGAGAAACTATATATAATAAAAGAAAAACTTATGTCAATCATGATACCCAAACTATAAAATTACATCAGCGATAAGCGTAGCACTTTTGCGTCCTTGAACGCCTTGTGACATCAATAAGAAAGCGCAAATAATAGAATTTAAAAACTCACCACTACATTTTTCCTTGTGAGCGACCTTGCGAATAGTGTAGGCAACCTTTCGGAAATACATGAAGCTTGATACAGCCATATATAAAGAAACTATCAAGATTAAAAAATATAATGAATATAACCTTCGAATAAGAATAATGAGACTTAAGATGAAGCCTGAATTAACATCTTTTGTCTTATTGGGTCACGTCTGAATCTCACATTTATTGTAGATTAATAGTATACTATATGTATTATTTATCATATTATATGGTATTAATCTAGTTACATATATGCGATACAGAGAACATAAAACAGATGTAGATGGTTTAACCCAAACTAACCAGATGGTTTTTGTTCAAAATGTCTTAGTTTTCGAAAAAAATAAAGCATAATTAATTTGTATAAATGTACCATGAAGAGTTAAAAACACGTGGAATATATTCACCAAAAATAATTAATGTTGGAGGCGTAAAAGAACAGGCTTCTTGTTATAAGCACTCTTAAGCTTTCTTTCAACTGAACCTAACTGAAGATCCTTTAAGTTTGTGAGCCAACCCAAGATCTTCAATCTTTCCCTTCAAGGGAAATTAGGAAACCTCTAACTCATTCCATCTCATCATCAATAATTTTCAACTAAAAAGAGAAAATTATAAACAAATGAACACTGGAATTAAAATGTTTATTCTAAACTATTAAACCACCAATGGTGATGCAATAAGACCATCTTACCCTGATATTTTCTTGAAAATGGAGTGGAAGTTCCTCATAATATAACAAACATCTTAAAGTACATACAAAACTGATTCATTCTCCATTAGATTCAGTGTTATTTCATATAGACGTGTACCAGAACTTTTGTCTTTTTAACTTCTAATATCTACATAACTTCCAAATTCGAAGAGTAAGCGTAAATGAAAAATTGATAAATTTATACATAACTGGTCGAGCCACCGAACCCGGACAATTTGGCTTGTCATACCCCGAAACCGTAGTTAGCGGCTTGCCCCAAATTTCAAAAAACTAATGAAGTCGGACCAAGACCACCAATGGTTATAGTTATAAAAAATATAAAGACTATACTTTTATAACAGTATGGTAGTTAAGACTGAATAGATATATAAAGGGGTCAAAATTTTGTAATATGTCAAAACAGGTTGCATTGACCTAATCACATTTGTCCAAAAAGTAACTTTTAAAATACCAAGTGTGAAATATGAATACTCTATTTACATTTTTCCATTACTAATCTGTTATTTCTAATGTTCAACACTTTTGGCAATTTTTGACCCATTCATATACTCTGCACATTAACATGTTTATTAATATACCCATTTGACCTATTAGATATAAAATATAACCTAGACCAATCATGTACAAGTAAACCGGTCAAATTTGCTAAAGCGAAGGTCAAATCATGATGGATCATGTAAAATGTCAAAAGTAAAAAACTTGATTTTGAGAATAAAGCATTTACTGTTATGCACTCGTGCATAGAAGAGCCTTTCACCCTTCCATTAAATGCAATATTATCCAGTGAGTGGGAATTAAAAATTAAAAATAATACATAAATAAGGTACGAAAAAAGATGTTTGCGGATGTCTTACATACTCTTGCCTGTCTCACTTATTTGGAGTGCCCAGATCTCTTGTTAGCCTGCAAATGAACAAAAATACCAGAGTTATATTAAATAAACGTAATAGGATTACTTAGAAGCCTTAATCAAACACACTCATTTTTCAACATCATTTTTTTCATTATACCTAATTCAACCCACAATGAAATCTTATTTTAACCCAAATATACTTTGACCCATTACCAAACATGTGCATCTTTCAAAACTCTATCCATTTGACCCATTACCCATCCCCTCCGAACGACACATTACCAATCACCTGGAAATGTAAGATGTCCTGCCTGAATGGAACCATCAAGCAAATAGCAATGACGAACATATATACCTGGAATCTTGTTAACAGCAATTCGAGCCCGTTCAGCCCGATTTAAATAAAAAAAAGTTAAACCATGAATAATATTAATTAAGAACCCTAGAGAAATGAAATCAAACCACTTTCGATTTTCCTGTGCCTTTATCTCTAACCAGGTTCACATCAACAATCTCACCATATCTACATGTTAAAAAGTATGTTAAGTATTCAGTGACAATTGAAAAGGATGTTAGTTCGGTAATGTGACTCAAAGCTAGTAAAAATGGAACTTAACTCTATTAAAACCCCAATCATTGCTGACAATTCATACACCCATATGACCGAACACAAGCCCAACCTAAACCAAAATATCACCCATATGACCGAAATCCATTTTGACCCATTACCCAACCCACTCACTAACTTTGCCCAATTATTAAGTAGGGGTTTTTAATAATTTAAATAACAATATGCCTCAATTTCTAGTTATAGCAACTAACTGATGTATCAGCCTCAATAGGCTGAAGTAATAAGAAAGAAAGAAGTCAATTTAGCCAAATAAAAATTCATAGGACTGAAATTTGTTCATGTTCGATCAAAATGTTATGTTTCTGACTCAATAAAGACCACTAATACTACCGTCATGCATAATAGACCATACCAGCCAAAACATCAAACATATTAAAATTCTGAAAGGAACAATATTTAATAAAAGGGAACTGAAACATAATGCTTATGCCTTGATTAAGAAAAGATATTTTACCTCATATTCTCGAAATCTCGTTATTCATTATAGCATCATAGCTTGAGCCACATCCGGTATATCCATCCCACGCCCTGCAACATGAGTAGCAAACAAAACATTAAGCCTCAATCCATTTTGACCCATTACCCAACTCACTCACTTTGCCCAATTATTAAGTAGGGGTTTTTAATAATTTAAATAACAATATGCCTTAATTTCTAGTTATAGCAACTAATTGATGTATCAGCCTCAATAGGCTGAAGTAATAAGAAAGAAAGAAGTCAATTTAGCCAAATAAAAATTCATAGGACTGAAATTTGTTCATGTTCGATCAAAAGGTTATGTTTCTGACTCAATAAAGACCACTAATACTACCATCATGCATAATAGACCATACCAGCCAAAACATCAAACATATTAAAATTCTAAAAGGAACAATATTTAATAAAAAGGAACTGAAACATAACGCTTATGCCTTGATTAAGAAAAGATATTTTACCTCATATTCTCGAAATCTCGTTATTCATTATAGCATCATAGCTCGAGCCATATCTGGTATGTCCATCCCACGCCCTGCAACATGAGTAGCAAACAAAACATTAAGCCTTTTGGTCCTGAATCGTTGGAATTTCGAGTTTTCTGACAAATCGCTGCACAATTCAAACATTAAGATTGTATGGATCAGGTAAGTTAAACATCAATAAAAACTCAAATGACAGAAAAAAACCCCAATTAAAGGAAAATATGAATGATACAACATCAACAAAATCCACAGTTGTTGACCAATCACATACCTACCAAACAAAATGAACAATAAACACGGTTAAATGAACAATAACTTCGATTAAAGATGAACAAAACATAAAGAACAAAATAAATCCACATACCTGCAACTTTTAGGGCCGGATCTACAAAAGATAAAGAAGAACGAAGAAGTTAAAGTGATGACGAATCGATAACAACACAGATGATCATCCATCAAATAGTATGAGATATACAAAACAAAGAAAATAATAGTCAGAAAACCTAATAAGTGAATGAGGAATCTCCATCATGTCCCTTTATCTCATCACATAAAGAAAAATAGATTGATGGTTGTCATACCTAAGAAGTGAATGAATCAGAGCAAAAAATGTGATCCAGTAGAGCGGCGATGATATGTGAATCGATTGAACTTCATAGCCTTCAACATTTAGGAAGAAGAAAACAATATCCAGGAAGCGTGAGGAAGAATGTAGGGTTTCAGATCTGCGTACACAAAAACTATCACCAAATCGTATAGGGAGAAAGAGGTTAAAGTGAGATTTCATACCTGATTGATTGTGGTCGGGGATTTGAAATTTGAAATGAGTTTAGGGTTAAAAATCGCCAGAGAGAAGAGAGAGAAGAGGGAAATGAAATCTGGATCTGTTTGTAGAGACTGAGAAGCAGACAAAAGAAGAAGAGAAAGAAGGGGAAAACACTGTTGGGCGGGAAAAGGGCATTCAAGGGGCTCTCTGGTGTTGACACGTAACCCAAACAGTAGCCCAAAGAGCTTTCATTTATTATATATAATAGATTTATTTGAATTAATTAGAGTTAAATATTGTTTTCGTCCCTGTGGTTTGTCAAAAATCACTATTCAGTCAATTAGTTTAAAAATTGCGATTTCAGTCCCTATGGTTTCACTTTCGTAACTATTTCAGTCCACCTCGTAACCATTTCAGTCCCTGTAATTAACACAACAATGGATTGAATTTGTTACGAAATTGAAACCATAGGGACATAAATGGTTACGAAAGTGAAACCACATGAACTGAAATCGCAATTTTTAAACTAATGGACTGAAATAGTGATTTTTGACAAACCACAGGGACGAAAACAGTAATTAACTCAAATAATTATTACTTTTATATTTATCTATTTACTTCAAATTCAAACTTAGTTATCTAATTTGATCTTAACTATATATTTGAACGTTTTGTTTAGTTTGGTATCAAATAGATTTTACGAAACTTGAAATAAAATTAATTAATATTATTTATCACTTATATATTTACGGAGTTTTAAATAAAGGGTTACATTTATTGAGACTTCGTTAACAAATTTTGCAACAACAGTCTATTTTTATCACGAAAACCAGACTTTGTATTAATATATTAAATATTTTTATTTTCACAATACTAAATTACATTTACTCGACCCATGTAATACATGAGGTGTTTTAAGATATAACTTTTTTTATTTGGATATAAAATTAGATTTATTCAATTCGTACACTCGTAACCATTTCGGTCCCTGTAATTAACAGAATAATGGATTGAAATTGTTACGAAATTGAAACCATAGGGACAGAAATGGTTACGAAAGTGAAACCATAGGGACTGAAATCGCAATTTTTAAACTAATGGACTGAAATAGTGATTTTTGACAAAACACAGGGACGAAAACAGTAATTAACTCAATTAATTATTACTTTTATATTTATCTATTTACTTCAAATTCAAACTTAGTTTATCTAATTTGATCTTAACTATATATTTGAACGTTTTGTTTAGTTTGGTATCAAATAGATTTTACGAAACTTGAAATAAAATTAATTAATATTATTTATCACTTATATATTTACGGAGTTTTAAATAAAGGGTTACATTTATTGAGACTTCGTTAACAAATTTTGCAACAATAGAATAATCTATTTTTATCACGAAAACCAAACTTTGTATTAGTATATTAAATATTTTTATTTTCACTATACAAAATTACATTTACTCGACCCATATAATACATGAGGTGTTTTAAGATATAACTTTTTATTATATTTTTATTATTTGGTATATAAAATCATATTTATTCAACCCGTGTAATAAATGGGGTTTTTTAAAGATGTATTATTTTATTATTTAGTAAAAAATATTACATTTATTCAACCCATGTAATACACGTGGTTTTAAAGATATAACTTTTTTATTTGATATATAAAATTACATATATTCAACCCGTACAATATGGTTCTTATAGATATAACTTTTTATTATTTAATATATAAAATTATATTTATTCAACTTGTGCAATAAAAAAAGTTTTTAAATATATATTGTTTAGTATATAAAATTTATTATTCAACCCCGTGTAATACACGGGGTTCTAACCTAGTATTTATATATATGGTGGAGTTCGAACAGGGTTATAACTTATAAGTCGGTTAAAGTTTTATTGGGTTAATAATTGTTTAGTTTGAATTATAAATAGAGGGTTAGGATAAATATAAGTTTATTATTTGATTTATTTAATTGGGTTTAGGATTGGTTTATTATACTTAGGAGGTCCTTATAATCATTTATTTGGCGTGCTACGTTTTATAATAGAAAGAGCAAGCGTGTTCGTTCGTGCTTTGTGTTTGACAAATGACCCGATTTTTCAACAATTTAAGTTTATAGAAAAAAAAAATTAAGAATAATGAAAATAAAAATGTTTAACTTCTGAACAAAGAAATTACTAAATTCTATCTTACATCCTTTTTCGGATTATGTTTTCTTTTTACACCCTTTCTTGAATGGTCAAGAATAGAAGCCTAGCTACCCGGGGTAACCGGCCAATGGTAAAAGGTAATCCTTACGTCCGCGATCACATATAGCATGGGGTAGCTCATGCCCACCATCTTCAGTTCTAGAGTAAACCGATCACCCGAAGATTCACTGCAGTAAAACTTGGTTAAGATCGAATTCGAACTTTAACCAATGACCTTAAACCCAAGTCTTCACTTCGAAGTGGAACTGAAGCTCATTGGCTCTTTTTCCATCCTTTTAACCAACTTTATTTTTCATAGTTTAACCTCATTACACCTATTCATTTATCAGAGAGTATGATTAATCACTCAATATTAATATGATGCAATGCATGACAAAAGTAAGTTATTAAACTTTTTTATATATATTTTTGTAAAATTCCATTTCATATCATAAACTTCCTCGAGTATAAACGTTAGATGATTACATGAGATAAAAATAATATAATAATATTACGTAAACAAAGGTATTCATATTCATATCCAAAGTAATACTTCCTGTCAATTCAAGAACTAGCAATTTTATATGCAAATCAATTAGTCACTATAGACATATTATAATTAAAAACATGCCTTTTGAGGAATTAGTCACTATTCACATATTATTTATAAACATGCCTTTTGTGGCTTTGATCGCTTCCTCCATGGCTCCATCTAAAACATGCATCCCACAAAACAAACAACACTAATTCCAAATATTTCTATTTGCACATGTTCTACAATATACCTTTTAAAATGATATTATAAAATATTGTTTACCTAATGTGTATACTGAACAGGATCTTATATATACTAGATCTTTGAGCTAATTACCAAAATAGCCAAGAAAAAGTTTGACTTATCAAAATAGCCACCTCATGAGTCCTTGGAGAGGGGCATCACGGATTCAAATGCGCGGGATGCCTCTTTCAAGACCCCTCATGCGTCTTTAAATATGGAAGTGACACGTGTCTCAATGATTAGGTAGACTCCTCCAATGCCTCAGGCAGACTCTTCCAATGCCTCAGGCAGACTCTTCCAAATATTTTAAGAAAATACTTTAAAATATTTTAAAAAAATACTAAAATATTTTTTTAATTTAAAAAAACATTTTTTAAATTTATATATGTAAAGTATTTTAAATTTATATACGTATAGTATTTTTTTTTAAGTATTTTAAAGATATCTTTACGTATATAAATTTAAAATATTTTTTTAATTTTAAAAAATTAATTTAAAAAATTAATTTAAATATTTTATTAAAGTATTTTTTAATTTTTTTATGTATTTTCTTAAAATTAGCCAAGATATCTTTACGTATATAAATTTAAAAAAAGTAATTTTTTTTAAATTTAAAAAAAAAAATTTAGTATTTTTTTAAATATTTTAAAGTATTTTCTTAAAGTATTGGAGGAGTCTGTTGAGGCATTGGATGAGTCTGCTGAGGCATTGGAGGAGTCTGCCTGAGGCATTGGAGGAGTTTACCTAATCATTGAGACACGTGTCACTTCCATATTTAAAGACGCATGAGGGGTCTTGAAAGAGGCATCCCGCGCATTTGAATCCGTGATGCCCCTCTCCAAGGACTCATAAGATGACTATTTTAGTAAGTCAAACTTTTTCTTGGCTATTTTGGTAATTTTCTCTGGATCTTTTCATGTTGTTTAAGAAAAAGAAAAAGGCAAATCGTACGGGTGATTATATTAAATTAAATTAACTAGGGTTTGAGTGTGTGTTTTGTATATGTATAGACAATGGACCACCCTGATTGGGAAACCAATGCATGTGTTTGGATTTAATTGCCGCCCGCATTGTATAAACCTAGCAGCCACTCTTTGACAACTTTTTGTGTTCATCCAACATTTTATAAATCACGGTTATAAATTAAAAATCATATGGCCTAAAAATTAAAAATCATATGCTAATATCAGTATGCTTTTTCTTAAACCGCAAACATTTTTTTTTTCATACTAGCAAGATAACAGGCAAAACAACAAGAACTTTAAAATTAAAATTACACCACACAAAGTCGATCTAAATTTTGCATTCTTGCCCTATGTTTGAGCCATATAAGCGTATTTGAGTTGATACTTTCCACGATCTCCTTCCAAGTTTTAGCTTTTGCATTAAATAGTTTATCATTCCTTGCTAACCAAAGGAACCATAGTGTATTAGTGTTTCCATATATATCGTCCGGATAGTCTTCTTTATAGGCGCTGAGAGTGACAGATTTGTTGGAACCATGGGGCCTCCTGGAGCGAATCAACCCGGACATGTGTTTGTATTGCACCGATTATTCACATTTGACCAAACCAATCTAGCCAACGTACATGTAATCAGAAAATGGTCAAGGGTTTTCGGAAAATCTTTACACACCACACAATTAACGTCCGCCACTTTTCCCCTTTTCAATAGCTTGTATGCAATGCGGGCAGGAGGGAGTTCTCTTACACCAGTTATACATATGCAATACCCAAGTGAGAGGCAAGGCCGGTTTTGGGCCTGTGCGAGAGGTGCAAACGCAAAGGGCCAAAACATCTAGGGGCCCAAAGTTGATTTAAAACAAGTATTATATATTTTATATATAGACTTTTTGTAGTTTAAAATACACAAACTGAACTTTAGCTCAGCGGATGCGAAAATTGCCTGACACTTCTCAGTTCCAAGTTCGAATCCTGCTGTTGTTATTTTGGCTTTTTCACATTCACTATTTGTTTGGGCCTTTCGGCCTTAAGGGCTAATTTCAGCTTGATCTGTGATTTTGACTTCTCCACTCACACCAATTGCAACTTTTGCAAGCTTATTTTTTAATTTAATTTCTGATTTTAACATCTAAATTTGGGCGTTCATAAATTTGCAAGTTCTTTCACTTTTTCTTCTCATTTTACTTTTTACATAACAAACTTTACATGTTTTCTTGTTTAAATTTTTAGGTTTTTTATTTTTCTTACAACCGTTTACAAAATAAACTTAGAAGAACTCAATATTTAGTTCTATTAATTTTATTTGTATGAAAATGTTCGTATTTTCAAACTAATTTGGATATGTTTACACATATTACACTTCTTTTTGCTACACTACTTTTGTTTTCTTTATTTTCTTTTAACAATTATCGTCGTCTTGTGGTTTTATGATATATGATTGATGAGTTTATATTATAGGGAGGGGCCCGATTTTTTTTTGTCTCGCACAGGGCCCAAAAGTTTTTTTTTTATCATCCTCCGGGACGGCCCTGGTGAGAGGGGAAAGGGTGAGTCGGCCATTTTGAACTTTTAATGCATTTTAACAAATAATTTTAAGAAGTTAACATTAAGTATAATTAAAACATTAGTTTATCATCTGAAATATATATATAATGTAGGGTTCATGCGAGAACTACCTTTATTGCGAGAACCGCAAGAAACAATGTGAACACAACAAAATAAACCACTACACCACCCAAAACCTAAAAAAACCTAACCCCCCAAAGTTAAATGCTAAAAACTAAACCCTCCAAAAACCTAAAAAACCTAACCCCCCAAGCTAAATGCTAAAAACTAAACCATAAAGCTAAACCCCTCAAAAAACCTAAAAAAATCTAAAAAACACACAATTTTTTTTTAATATCTTTTAATAAAAATTGCTAGTTTTAGTTTCAAGTTTTTTAAATTTTTTAAGGTAATTTTGGTTGTATTCACATTGGTTCTCGCGGTTCTCGCAATAAAGGGTGGTCTTTAACGGAACCTTCTCATATATAAGATATGGGGTTGAGTTCATTTCAGAACTCTAAATAACTATAGAACTTTCAGAACTCCTAATAAACAATCATTTTATATATAAGTTTTTGTATTTAGGATCTTTTTATCATCTATTATATGTATTTCTTTGATTACACACATGTTAAAAGTAGTTTACATATGTTTAATTGCCAAAATTATATATACGTGTCATAACTAATTACATATATGTAAAAATACCGGTTTACATATGTGTAATTATAAAATTACATATAAAAAATGATAAAATTACTCTTAACATGTATGTAATCGTAAAAATTGTAACACCCCGAAAACGGGTTTGGTAATCAAACCACGTTAATAATAAAAGACGGGTAAAATACCGTTAGCGGTAAAAGTAACCCGGTAAATATTAGGATCTAAATAGATAAACCTAATATTTAATAAAACGTGAATAAATGCTTCTAAGGAAAATAAAGTTTATAAAAGGCCCGAGTTAACGGGACCTAAAATAAACTTAGTCATAAATATTCCCGAACCCGCTAAATTAACTAGGAATATTAAACCTAGTTAATAAGTGGGAATATTGTTGAAAATAATTAGGTTGTGACCTAATTAATAACTAACCAAACACGAGGGACCAAAGCCGGGGGTATCTTGCAAATGGAAATATAAACTTAAAAACAAAACACAACACAACACACACACTCTTGTGTGTGTGCGTGCGTGAGATGATCAGGAGACAAGCTCCATGGGAGCTAACCCTAAAACTCAACAAAACCTTCAAATTGGAGGATCAATCGAAGGCCAAATCCAGATTTGAATACATAGAAACGATCACCAAGTCAAGGGGATCGTAAGGTATGTCGAATTTCTAACATTCATGAAGTTGTGAAAATTAGTTAACTTTGCATGATGCGATCTATGCATGAATCATAGAGGCTATGGCCGGATTTATGAAGTGTGATTGCTTAGGAACAAACCCTAAGTAGAAAATTGAAGTAAAATTGCTATGATTCGAGTAATTTGATGATTTACCACTTTTAGACAAGTGGGTTTTGATTATGTAGTGAAGATGATGATATACACATGTTTAAAATCATCATAGTTGATAGTAGAAACAAGATACTTGAACAATTTGCAAGTTTGAGTGTTGATCATACATGACTTGAAATGGGTTTTTATAATATGATGATGTTAGTGCCTAATTTGTGATTAGAATCATCATATTAGATAGTAAAGATATAGTACTTGAACAATTTAGGTGTTTGGGTACATAAATCATAATTACCATGAATTGGGTTTGGTATGAAAAGATGGAATTATGAAAGAAACGCGTAATTAGCTAACTTGACTAATTACATAAGATATGGGATAAAACGATTTCTAATCATAATGTTGATTTGCCTTGATTGTGCATATTATATGATTAAAGGTAGTTGATTTTAGAAAGTTAAACTAACCAATGATGAAGTAGAATAGAAGTTTCGACATAAAATCCGTAAGATGAAATAGTCATAATAATGATGACTAATCTAACCGTCTTACGAATTATGATGATAGTTTGACTCTTGACAAGTTAGATGGAGGCTTGGGAAAGAAGCGGGTCAAACGGACCGTGTACGCGAAAAGAGCAATAACCGGATGCAAGGTAAGTGAAACTTACACCATTTTGTAGAATACTTATCTATTCTATAAGTTTTAAACTCGATAAAAACAATATTGGGAAATATGGATTTCCGACGCAATTGATACGAATCGGGACATACACAAAATTGATAAAAACCGTGATGAATGGTAAATATGGGTAAATGGTAATATAGCCGTAAATGACAAGCATACAATGAATCTTGAGATGTTACCGTATGGGGTAACTCATAATAAGGATAGGGATAAAATGGTAATTTAGTCGTGTGTCGATAAATATAAGTAAAAGTTATAAGACACCCTACGGCGTAAGCCGAAATGGGTTAAATAACGAGATGGTATATATATATACCATTCTAAATTCAAATGCAAAATGTTTGGTCGTTTAGACCAAACGGGTCAAAGGGTGACTTTTAGTGCCATTTGACAAATGACGACTAATAAGTACGTGTCAAGTCTTATGCTTACAAGATAATAATGGTTTATGGATTAAAGTGCTACGAATTAGCATATCATAGAGACAAGGTATCGAAACGGGTCAATAAGTTGACCCGAGCCAGGTACGTGTAAATATGGTTGTGGATAACATACTTCATGGCCAAATATGTAGCAAAAGCCCTTCATAGTAAGTGAGGGGCTAATGTTGACTAAAACGCCCTTGAAGGGTAAATTGGGCAAACGACCCATAAAGGTTGGTTAGGAACACACATTATGATTTTGTAACCTTTAGATGCGTATGAAAATTTTAGGCATAAACTATCAAGGGTTAAATGCCTTAAAATGTGTATTGCCGCAAAAATAACATATTTGAGGGATATAACTCGGAATAAATAGTCTATTACATTAAATCCACCACATTCAAGGTTGTGGTGGAAGACTAACCAAAATGAACGAGTGGAATTATGAGGCATAAGGGAAATGAGCAAAATTATGCTTAAAAGGACATAAATGCCCTTAGGGCTGTAAACGAACCGAACGAACATGAACAAGACCTTGTTCGTCTTCGTTTGTTAAAAAATATTTGTGTTCGCGAACCGTTCACGAACACTTATCAAACGGGATTTTATGTTTGTGTTCGTTTGTTAAGGAAATGAACTTGTTCGTGTTCGTTTGTGTTTGTTTGTTAATTTTAGGCAACGAACGTTGACGAACACAAATGAGCACAAACTAATGTTCATGAACACAAATGAACACAAACAATAGTTCATGAACAGAATATATAATACACTGACACATATTAGATATTTAATTTGTCAGAATTTTGATATATTTAAATAAATATAAAAACTAAAAACACTAATGAACTATCGCGGACACGTTACCGAACGTTCACGAACATAAACGAACGAATGCAACCTCTGTTCATGTTTGTTCATTTAACTAAACGAACGAAATTTCTTGTTCGTGTTCGTTTGTTTAATAAACGAACGAACACAAACAAACTTCCCGCCGAACGGTTCACAAACTGTTCGCCGAACGTTTGGTTCGTTTACAACCCTAAATGCCCTTAACGGGTCAAAATAAGCACTTGAGTATAAGCGGGTTTAAAGTGCGTAGGAAACCCGTGGTTTGAGCTAAATATGATAGACAATATAGAAATTAGGAGATTCACGAGGATTTGGAATCAAACAAACAAGTTTGTTTGATAAATACATGAATGGGTTAAAATAGGTAAATTTTAACTTAAGCCTAAAGCTTAAAACTCTATAAATTTGTCAATCCGGATGTCGGATGGTAACTCCATAAGATGGAGAATCAAATTACGAATGCGTAGGAAAAAGAATCGCGCAAAACGGATGTGTAGATTAAAAGTTATGCACATTTTCGTAAAAAGAATTGGAGCTGGAAAATGCAGCATAAGCTGCAAAACATTCTGTCCAGTGAGCTACCGTAAGTTACGGTGGCTACCGTAACTTACGGTAGAGGCTGAAGTGTTACGGTGGAATTGTACTGCCTTACGGCAGCCCCTGAAAGCCCAGTGGCTACCGTAAGTTACGGTGGCGCCCAGTTATTTTGTTTCGCCAATCCGTTTAAACACGTTTTAAACCACGTATGACTAAAATCATTTCATGTTTATGGAATGTAGGTTGCCTAGTAGTACCGGTTGACGACCGAGCCCGATGAAGAACCGAACACGATCGAGATCAAAGCTTCCGCGAATAGTTTCGTCGTCACATTTTAAAAACGGCGAATTAAATTACAAAATGTTGGAATGATTTATTTAATAAAATGTTTAAACAAACTCGTATTTTTAAGTGTATATTAAATCTTAATACACTATTATAATTGAAATTTATTGGTTAACCGATTAAAATGGATTAAGGGTCTTACAATAATACACATAATAAATGATAAAATTATCCTAAACATAAAAATATATAAATAAAAAGATTGTTTATTAGGAGTTCTGCAAGTTCTGTAAATATTTATGGTTCTGAAATGATCCTGACCCTATATATATATATATATAGGGTTAGGTTTATTAGTGAACAACCCATTTGATTGTGAACACTAGTGAACTAATCCTAACCCTTGATTATCAATACACAAGTGTATACACAACTGTAAATCAATAGCCAAGATTTAATGATGAAAATACACTAGTGTATTTTACGATTTGATGATATAAATCAATGGTCAGGATTTGTTCACACAGTTCATAAATACAATAGTGTTTACTCTAGAACCCCACCATATATATATATATAGGGGATGGTTTAATGAAAACCACTTTTATTGTGAAAACTTGAAAACTAACTAAAAAAAGCCTAAAAAAACACAATTTTTTTTTTTATAAAAATCGGAGGTTTTTATATATAATTTAAAAAAAAGAATAATTTGTAGTACACATGTGTAGTACACATACACATGTGCACTACAAATTTTTTTTTTTTGAAATTTTTTTATATAAAGTTGCGAAAATTGGTATGCAAAAAAAAAAATTGGTATGTTTTATTGGCTTTTTAAATTAGTTTTTGAGTTTTCACAATAACTAGTGGTTTTCTATAACACCCAAAAAACGGGTTTGGTAGTCAAACCACGTTAATACTAAAAGACGGGTAAAGTACCGTTAGTGGTAAAATTTACCCGGTGAATATTAGAATTTTTAAATAAATAAATCTAATGTTAAATAAAAAGGGGTGAAAGAATGTTTATGAGAAAATAAAGTTACGAGAGGCCCGAGTTAACGGGACTTAAAATAACACGGGTTATAACTTCCCCGAAACCCATCAAGTAACTAGGAATATCAACCTAGTTAAATACATGCCTTAAAATAATGAAGGAACTTGTAATAACTAACCCATTTATAAAACCCTTAAACTTTGAGGGACTAAAAGTGGGCAATTGGAAAGATGTTTAATTAAAAGCTTATAAAAAATATAATACAAAAACACAAACATGGGTGTGTGTGGTCGATCGACCAGGAGCCAGAAAAAAAGGGGGATGAACCCTAGTTCATCAAATCTTCAAAATTGAAGATCAATTCAAGACCCAAATCGATGCATGAACATGAATAAACGATCACCAAGTCGAGGGGATCATAAGGTATGTCGAATTTTTAATATTTATGAATGCACAGCGGAAGCAAAAGATAATAATCACATTACAAACAGAATAAATAGTAATATCAAAGTATCACAACGGTCTGTAAAGGATCCACAGGCGGATCAAAAGATAAATAAGATCATTGTTCAACAGACTTTAACATCTAGAGCTTGCAAGACTTGATTATTGATGCCTAGAGTAGCCAGCCTATTTCGTATAGTACCTGCACTTAACCTTTTTGGAAAAATACGTCAGTTTACACTGGTAAATACAATTAACCGACTCATTTTGAAAAGAGTTTAAGAAAAATGTATTGAATGCACAAGGAACAAATAATCTTTTATAACTTGGGATAATTATTTAAAAATAAACTTGTATACAGTTTTACATGTTTGTCGTCCATTTAGGACCCGGTTAGAAGAGCCGGTTTAACAAGATTAATAGACACACCACTGAGTATAATACCCATAAGAAGATACCCTCCTTGTGGACTACCCCTTTTTACATACGCAACGGTCAGGTGTATGCCTACACCCCGTGCTTAAGTCGTGGCCATTTCTAATGAATGAGCCGAGGATATCCAGGACACGGTCATTAACCCCCCAAAGGCATTGCATCAAACAAGACATAATAAAACGGGTTATGCATCTTTTTAATCAATATCTGATTGTACGACTTCATACCCGAACAAGCGGTATCATTATAATACCGTACCCCAAGCCCGTATAGAGAAAATAAGTTAAAAGTATTTACCTGAGCAAAATATAAATCACAACCAGCAAGTGCACGTAGCTTTTACTGGGCTCCTAATCTGGAACGAAGGTTTTAATTACCTATTAGATTCCTAACGGGTCTTTCTTAAGTTTAAACTTAGACCGGTTAGTTTTAAAGAAAGATATACGGTTCAAAACGCAAGATTAAGCGAGGATCGGGTTAGAATGTGATTTAGTCCCGACAAGTTTGAAGACTTGTATAATATGGGTAAACTAAACACCTTCTGGATTTTGAAGTGAAAATGATAAGGTTTGACCCGTTTCAGTCAATTTATGCAAACTAGTTACATAAACCGAACCGGACGCGAATAACGCATAACGGGTAACCAAATGAGTCATGAACAAGTTTCCTAAGTTAATATGCTTTAAATATGTTGTGATATCAGTAGGATACCTTCCATTATGCCCAAAACGAGTTTAATCTCAAATTAAGCCCCGTAGGGGTATTTTGGTCATTTTAAAGATTATAAAAGAGATTAAGATGCTGTTTGTTTTTGCAAACATAAATTGTCTGCAAGCTGATTTCATCTGTTTTCATGTCTTCAACTGAAGATGTGGTCTGAAGCCCTGCAAGCTGAAAATTTAAGACTGTTTGTTTTTATAAGTTGATACTGTATACATAAACTTAATCATCATACATTCATGAGCAACTACATGAACTTTGTTTTATTTTCCAAATCAAAACACCCTAAACCAATTACCTCAACTACACATTCAACATCCAACATATCCATGATACAACTCACATTATTAACTGGAAAAAAACAAGCACGCGAGCAGCAACCACAAAACAAACCACTTACAAAACCTCAAACAGCCTTAAGCATATCCTCAGCACCACTAGAAGTAAAGCCCCACCTTCTTCAAGATTCCGCACCTTAACAACCCCATCTTCAACAAGCATAGCATACCTCCTTGACCTAACCCCTAGCCCAATTGGTTTATCACTCAAATCCAACTCGCACCCAATGGCTCGAGTAAACTCCCCATTCCTATCAGACAATAGCAACACTTCATCTCCAATTCCCAAATCAGCTTTCCAAGCCTGCATCACAAATGCATCGTTAACCGAAACACACACGATTGTGTCAACACCCTTTGATTTTAACTCGCCGGATTTTTCTACGAATCCGGGAAGGTGTTTTCGGGAGCAGGTGGGGGTGAAGGCGTCGTGGATGGCGAATAAGATGGTTTTTTTGGATTTGGTGAGGTCGGAGATGGAGGTGGTTTGGAGTTCGTCGGAGGAGTCGAAGTAGGATAAGGTGGCGTCGGGGAATTTGTCGCCGACGGAGATGGTGGCGGAGTTTTTGGTGGAGAATTTAAGGGGGTGGAAGGAGAGGGAGCGGTGAAGGGGCAGTGGGATTTTTGTGAAGATGTTTTAAGAAGGGGGTCCATAGCTTATTTTTTAAGATGAAAAAAGATGAGTTAAGATCTGTGTAAAAATAAAAAATAAACAGTCTTCAAGGGCAACGTCTGCATGCCTGCAGACATCAGCTCCCTTGAAGATGTTAGAAGAAAAAACAAACACATCCTAAATATAACTCTGAGATTCGGGTCTGAAATAAACAGTAAAACAACTTAACTTAATAGATTATATCAGTTGGTGATAAGTCTTATATGACAAAAATGGTTTAAACCCATACTATGTGTTTAATACGTGTAAAAAGCCGTTTTAAGCGATTTCCGGGTCATAACTAGAAATATGGGTTTTCTAATCAGTTTATAAAGTTCAACATACTTCATTTATTATATAAAATCAGTAGTAAAAGGTTTGGTGTCTAAATGTTATGTAAAACTCATTTTATAAGCAAAAAGGGTATAATCGGTATTTACCGAATCAAGGCAATAATCTTAGGTTATGATCAGTTTAAAAATAATTAAAAATCTTCAAAAATCCCAAAATATTATATTACATCAGTGGGTAAAAGGTTTGGTGTCAAAAATTGGGTTTAGATAGGCTTTATGCTAATTACGCCGTTTAATTAATAAAAAGCTTTCTAATTACGCTATTGAGCATAACTCCTAATCTACACCTCAAACTGATGTGAAAATTTAGGGACATGTGTATAAATCAGTAACAAAGATTATTGTCCTCTCACATTTCCAAAATTCTTGTTTTAAGGTCAAATGAGCATTATGGTCAACATTAAGCAATTAACGGAAACGTGTAAACGAATCGGACAATCAACAAACCAATCACAGAGGGTTATACTATCATATAACCCGGTCCTAATGAAGCTCTTAGGCATATCTAAATCATGCTAATACGGGTCAGAACTGAAAGTCAAAGCATAAGTCAAATTATGCGACTTTCGGTTCCGAACCGGTCCTAAACTGAAAATTGTCGGGTCGGACATGCGTAGACATGTTCTTGCATTGATTACCAAGTTATATGAGTGGCAAAACAGGTTACACGTCTTCTATATTGCTAATTGCGCGTTAATTTGAAAATTAAGGTTTTGTTGACTTTTTCGGATTAAGTTTGACCCGACATTTGACCCTGTTAGAGTGGGAATCAGAGGGTGCCCTTTCAAGGGTTTATTGCCCACCTAATTACCAACTTATAACTACTTTCAATTTAACTAATCACTGGACCATTAGTGATTAATTGTTAAGTCAAACCTTAATTACGACGGTTTGACTTTTAAGCTAATAACTAAGTAAAACATGATTAAGGAAAGTTAAGGAAGCTTACCAAGGTCCTATGCACGACTAGTGATGCTTAGGGAAGGCTCTTGTGCTCCAGAAATGATCAGAAGTTGGGTTTGAATGAATGATCAAAAGTTGCAACATTGAAGTCTTTGTATAGTGCCTTTGATTCATCATGATCATGACAAACAAGCCTATGAGGGGATCCCTGATTGATTACAAGTGTCCCTAGAGCCTAAAAACAAGTTTGTGCAGCACATGGTATTGCAAACTAGCAATATAAGTCGGTTAACTTGTTATAACAGGCACCTGTCATGTTTCTGATGCTGGGACTGCCTTACGGACCATAAGGCTAAGGTCATACGGTCCGTAACCGATGACCAGAGGACAAAAATTTGAGAATCTCTTGAGTTTGATCATGCAACTTTGATATTATGAATTTGGGCCTTTATTATCAGTATGGGGCCACTTGATCATGTCTGAACAGTTATGACAACCTTGCCATGCTTTAAAATTGTCTTGGATTCTTTTGAAAGGGGCCACGAATGAAGGTTTGTCGTATGCATTCTCATAGGATCCCATCTTTGCAATTTGAATCAATTATCACTAGAATTAACCGGATTTGAATATATATCAGATGTTTATAAAACAGGTTAAGGCTTGGGATTTATAAATAGGTCGTTCAGAGGTATAAATTAACATGTCGACACTTTTAAATCCTAGCATACATCTTTCAACTTGATCCGGGTTTATAATACGTTTACCTACCATGACACGTGTCTTTATTTTATTGGACATGAAATTATGAGGTGTTTCATCCTCACCCCCTAAAAAGAAATCTTGACCTCGAGATTTACTGAAATAAATGAGGGCACTTTTCTTTCATTGTGGACTCTACCTCCCACGTGTACTCGGGACCTCTACGGGCATCACATTTTACTTTTACGATTGGTACATGCTTCCTTCAAAGCTTCTTAACCTGTCAATCCTCGATCGACACAGGTTTTTCAACGAACTTCAAGCTCTCTTCTATGTGCACATCTGTATGTGGTATGACTAGTGATTCATCAGCTAGACATTTCTTCAGATTGCAGATGTGGAATACATTATGAATACCACTGAGCACTTCAGGTAAGTTTAACTTATAAGCAACTGATCCGACACATTCGATGATCTCGAATGGTCCTATGTACCTCGGGCTTAACTTGCCTTTCTTACCAAATCGCATCACTCCCTTCCAGGGTGATACTTTAAGCAACACTTTGTCACCTACCTCGAATTTCAGAGGTTTACGCTTTAAATCTGCGTAGCTTTTCTGCCTATCTCTGGCAGCTTTCAGGCGGTCACGAATCTGGACAATCTTGTCCGTCGTTTCAAAGACTATTTCAGGTCCTATCAGTTGGACATCTCCAACTTCCGCCCAACAAACGGGCGTTCTGCACTTTCTACCGTACAAGGCCTCGAAGGGCGCGGCCTTGATGCTCGCATGATAGCTATTGTTATAGGAGAATTCGATCAATGGCAGGTGGTTATCCCAACTACCACCTAAATCAATCACACACGCACGAAGCATGTCTTCCAACGTTTGGATGGTACGCTCACTCTGCCCGTCCGTCTGAGTATGGTAAGCCGTACTGAAATTTAAGCGCGTGCCCAAAGACTGTTGGAAGCTTTTCCAAAAATGTGATGTATATCTGGTATCTCTGTCAGAGATAATAGACACTGGTATGCCATGCAGAGATACAATCTTATCTACGTACAGTTGGGCTAACATGTCGTAGCTATAAGTCTCCTTAATGGGTAGGAAATGTGCTGACTTAGTCAGTCTATCTACTATCACCCATATAGTATCATTTCCTTTCCTTGTCTTTGGAAACTTGGTGATGAAATCCATTGTCACCATCTCCCACTTCCAGGTGGGAAGTTCAGGCTGTTGTAGTAAACCTGACGGCTTTTGATGTTCAACTTTGACTTGCGCACACGTCAAGCATTTAGCTACATAGGTGGCTACAGATTTCTTCAAACCTATCCACCAGTAACTTGCCCTCAAATCCTGGTACATCTTATCAGCTCCAGGATGAACGGAGTATTTTGAACTATGGGCTTCCTGGAGGATGACACCCCGAAGTCCTCCATAAACTGGAACCCATATTCGTCCATTTAACCTTAGGATTCCGTCCTTGCCATAGGATAACTGTTCTTCAGTTACTCCTAACTTTTCATCAGGGTAGTTAGCTTCCAATACAGCTTCCTTCTGTGCAGCTAACAACCTTTCATTCAAACTATTCTTTATCTCAATGCTCTTGGCATTGATTCTTATAGGCTTTACTCTCTCCTTTCTACTTAAGGCATCAGCGACCACATTTTCCTTGCCTGGATGGTATCTTATCTCACAGTCGTAATCATTCAACGTCTCCATCCATCGACGCTGCCTCATGTTTAAATCCTTTTGGTTAAACAGGTGTTGGAGGCTCTTGTGATCAGAATAGATCACACACTTAGTTCCATACAAGTAGTGCCTCCAAAGTTTTAGTGCAAATACAACGACACCCAACTCCAAGTCATGGGTGGTGTAGTTCTTTTCGTGCACCTTTAACTGTCGAGAAGCATAGGCAATAACCTTGCCTTTCTGCATAAGCACACATCCCATACCTGTGTGCGATGCATCACAATATACTACAAACTCTTCAATCCCTTCAGGCAATGTTAACACTGGTGCATTGCTTAGCTTCTGCTTAAGGATGTCAAAGGATTCTTGTTGCTTCGGTCCCCAGTCGAACTTAATATTCTTCCTAGTCAAAGAAGTTAGGGGTGCAACAATCCTTGAAAATTTTTCAATAAAACGCCTGTAATATCCCGCCAATCCCAAGAAGCTGCGAATCTCTGTGGGCATCTTCGGCTCTTGCCAATTCATGACAGCTTCAACCTTAGCGGGATCTACCTGGATTCCGCGTTCACTAACCACATGTCCGAGAAATTGGACTTCACGAAGCCAAAATTCACACTTAGAGAATTTGGCATAGAGCTTTTCTCGATGAAGCAGTTTCAGAATGCAATGGAGGTGCTTCTCATGGTCAGCTTGACTCTTCGAGTAAATAAGAATATCATCGATGAAGACGATGACAAATTTATCCATGTAGGGCTTGCAGCGCGGTTCATGAGATCCATGAATGCGGCTGGTGCATTAGTGAGTCCAAAAGGCATGACTAAGAACTCGTAGTGACCATAACGAGTCCTAAATGCAGTCTTATGTACATCTTCATCCTTGACCTTCAGTTGATGATATCCTGACCTTAAGTCGATCTTGGAAAAGTAACTTGCTCCTTGAAGCTGATCGAACAAGTCGTCGATCCTGGGCAATGGATACCGATTCTTAATAGTAACTTTGTTAAGTTCCCAATAATCGATGCACAGACGCATCGACCCATCCTTTTTCTTCACAAACAGGATTGGTGCTCCCCAAGGAGATGAACTAGGTCTAATAAAACCTTTGGCTAGCAAATCATCTAGTTGTGTCCTTAATTCCTTCATCTCTGTTGGTGCCAATCTGTAAGGCGCTCTTGCAACAGGTGCTGCTCCAGGAATAATGTCAATCCTGAACTCCACTTGCCTATCTGGGGGTAAACCAGGTAGTTCTTCAGGGAATACTTCTGGATATTCAGAGATAATAGGTATGTCTTCGATCTTAGGCTTTGGTTCATCAATAGTTACTTGCGCCATGTAGATAACACAACCTTTCGTCAAACACCTTGATGCCTTGAGCATGGACACTTGCTCAGGCATTCCGTACTTAGTATCTCCTTTTGGATTCTCAGAGGCTCGCCACGAGGAGTTCTGACAACTACTTGCTTCTTAGCACAAACGATCTGGGCTTGGTTGTGAGACAACCAATCCATGCCTATTACTATATCGAAACCAGCTAACTTCAAAGGAAGTAAGGATAACGGAAAAGAGTGGTTCCTAATGGATATGAAACATCCATCTAATATGGTTGAGGCGGTTTCTATGGTACCATCAGCTAATTCCACCTCATATTTCACACTTAGGGTTTTAACAGGTAAATTCAGCAACTTACAAAACTTATTATCTACAAAAGACTTATCTGCCCCTGAATTAAATAATACCCTCGCATAAACATCATTTATAAGAAAGGTACCTGTTATCACGTTATCGTCCTGCACTGCCTCCTTAGCATCCATTATGAAGACCCTAGCGTTGGTCTTTTTACCTTCTTCTGGTTTCTTGGCATATTTTGGGCAGTTCGACTTAATGTGCCCTTTCTCGTTGCAGTTGTAGCAGGTCGCATCCTTCAACTTTTTGCAATCTAAGGTCTTGTGTTCCTTGGACTTGCATATCCCACATGCAAAAGTCCTTGATTGTGTCTGCGAGTTCGATTCCAATCTACACTTCCCAAAGTGATGTTTCTTGCAAACTTTACATCTGGGTTTCTCACCCCGACTGTTGGTTACCTTTGTTGAACCCTGAACTCTTCTTGTTCTCATGGTTCCCCTTGTGTTTCTTGTCTGAACGACGTGAGTTATCATCCTCACGCTTTCTCTTACCTTCTTCAAAATTCTTTAGCGATCTCAACCTGACCGCATCTAAGGTAAGAGACAAAGATAGATCAGCTGATGATCTAAAAGTAGCAGGTCTTGAAGCCTTAACACTGGCTTTAATCTATGGGGCTAAACCCCCAATGAAGCGGGCAATTCTCTTGGGTTGAGGTGTTACAAGGTAAGGAACCAATCTTGACATCGTGTTGAAGCTTGTAAGATAAGTTTGGCAATCTAGGTTTTTCATAACCAACGATAAGAAATCTGACTCAATTCTTTCAACCTCATGCGGAGGGCAGTAATTCTCCTTAATAAGAGCAATAAACTGATCCCATGTCAGATTGTAGAGTGGGATCTTTCCGGCTGCTTGAACGAGATACTTCCACCATGCTAATGCTTCTCCCTTAAATGATTGGGATACATACTTCACTACATCCCTTTCAGTACAACCGCTGATATCAGCCACGGTGTCCATTTCATCTAACCAAGTCATACAGTCAATTGCCCTCCAGTGAAATCCCGGGGTTTGCAGGAAACAAAGTACTTATAAGTACAGGACTTGGTACGTGGTTTATCATCAAATACTATCCTCTTGGATGGAACACTGTTTTGGTTTGAGGAGTGTCGATCATCATCTTTCTTTGGCTCATCTTCCTTAGAGGGCGGTTTGCTGTGAGCCCCTGAATGAGTCTTAGGCTTGGAATGCGGTGCGGATAGGGTCCTACTTCGAGTCCCGCTATATTCATTATACTGCCACTCTATAGCTTTTGTAACAGCATTGTCTATTAATGCTTGCAGTTCTGCACCCGCTATGTTAATTCGGGTATTATCATGATCCTCCCTTGGGTGACTGTTGATCTCATCCGAGTCAGCCATGTAGTTTGAACTGTTACATAAGATATTGACAATAATTTATTTGGGAGTTTAATATGGAATTGTCTTTTATGGCAATTCATTAACCATGGTAAACATGGACCATATTTGGCTAATTCGTTAATCATATTTATTTAGGATTTTCATTATAACTTCCTAATTAAAAACAATAACAGTATTATTAATGGCACGAAAGGCCTAGTCACAAGGACATTCTAAATCATAAGCCATGATCTCAGAGAATCAAGGCATTAAGGTTTGAACATAGTTCTTTACCTTTTTCTGACAGGGAGTTGTAGACTACCACTGTCTTTTGTCTTATTTGACATTTATTATGGCCCGTAGGCACTACATCACCACTGGATGTTTAATATGGGATCATCTTAATTGATGATTTAAATCCATGATTTATAGATCATCAGGTTAAGATAGGAATCTTTTGAAGAATCCTATTATAAGAATGACGTGTGTGATTTTAACGAATCACGTCTGCCAGGAGTGTCAATATGTTTTCAGATGTTAACAGGGATTTGAATATTTTTAAACAGGTCTTACCATCTTGGCCAAGTCTTATAATGACATGCATGCTAGGTTATACCTTTAAGATTCTTATTTAATATTTAAATAGGCAGATTATTTAAAGATGAACGATTTTTTTTATTTATTTCATGTATAATATTTTTATGCATATAATGACAAATTTTTTTTTTAAATTTAACATTCCATTAAATATTAAAAGGAGTACACATTGCCCTAACAGGACTTTTAACAGAGATAACTTACCCACGCATGGGCTAAACTGATAATACAAGTCCTCGCAGGGACTGATTTCTAAGATAGGTGTCCACGCAGGGACTTAAAAGACAAGTCCACGTAGGGACTAAAGAAGGACAAGTCCACGCAGGGACTAAGTACATAGATAAATGTCCACATAGGGACTTGATTGAAATAAGGAAATACGACAATACATATAGGGATTCAATGATCCCTCTTCTTCTTTCCTTTTAATAAGCTTGCTAAGCCCTTGAGGAATCCTCTGTTGTTCCTACGCTCTTCTTGAAATTCTCGTTCCACCCTGTTTAGCCTGTGGAGGATTTCCTCCTGTTTCGGTGGGGAAAACCGTGGCGGCTGTGACTGGTGCTGAAACGGAGGTTGAGTAGTTGTTTGATACCCACGAGTTGGGTATCCCACTCCCCAGGGGGTTCCATATGGTCCTTCAGGATGAAGGGCGTTGTAGTTGGCTGCTACAAGGTATGGGTCGGCTTCAGCATAATTGTAATTAGTGTGAGCCGGCTGCTCAAATGGATTATACACCGTTGAACCGGCGTATGTAGGAATTGGGTTACCAAAACCCAATGGTGGCGGTGGTGGCGCAACTGGTACAAAATCCACCTCTGAAACTGGATTTGAAGGCCCACCCATTTGTGGGTCTTCATGCAGTGGTGGATAGTGACTGCCACTTGAGTGTCGGGGGGTGCTAAAGTGAAAACCCCTTTCTTGCACGGACATTCGTGCGCCTGTTCTTCTACGCCTCGGTGGTTCTGGAGGTGCTAGCTGTACTGGCGGCGGTGGTGGCGGTGGCGTGACTGCCACGAAACGCGAATCCTCGGAGGGATCCTGCTGCTGCTGTTGCTCGTGAGGCGATGAATGGTGAGAGGGTGTAAAATACCACTCATACTGGTTAAATCTAGCCTGGTAGTTGTCTGGGCCATGGTAAGGTGATCCATGGAAGGATGACCCATCAGAAATCTCGATGGGATGAGTAGGTGTCCTAGAAGGTGGTTCAACAAGATCCGTGTTTTCATCTATATCCATTCCCTGAGCTTCGGGGAAATGGTCTTCAAGACCCAATGGGTTAAAACCCACTGGTTCTTGAATGTAGTTTGCCGGGTTGAACCGGCCCTGGAAGACAGGAGTGGGGTCGCCAAAGGAATGGTGCGACATGGATCTCTGCAACGGCAAGAAGGAGTGGCGTGAGTCCTCGGGCTCGTTCTCTGATTGCGGCTCAAAGGAGTAACGATAAGGAGACGTTGAGCTAAACGAGGCAGATCATCTAGCGGGCTCCGAATAGATCCTCCGGTCTCCTTGAGGACCGGTACTCATGGTAGTAGAAGGAGTTCGCCGGTGTGAAGGCCCGGCCTCGTGATCGTTGGGGGCGTGGATTGGCCCCTTGCCTCGTCATCCTCTACGGAACCTCGGTGGCATATTTCCTGTCAAACAATATGAAAGAAACAACAAAGAAATATAAAGGACAAAGTTAGAATTAAAACAATTTGGATTAGTCCTAAGTTCTTTGTCTAGACTCAAAAATTTAGGAATGTGCAACTGTGTAACTGAGATTAAACACAAAAGGCTAGTGTTTAATTCACTCAGTGTTGGCTCTAATACCAACCTGTCACACCCCGATATTTCCACGTATTACCGGTGGGCCCGGTGGGGAGTATCGTGACGTAGTTGATATCATCATTGTCAAACAACACAGTATATAAATGCACAACGGAAGCAAAAGCTAATAATCACATTACAAACCGAATAAATAGTAATATCAAAGTATCACAACGGTCTGTAAAGGATCCACAGGCGGATCAAAAGATAAATAAAATCATTGTTCAACAGACTTTAATATCTAGAGCTTGCAAGACTTGATTATTGATGCCTAGAGTAGCCAGCCTATTTCGTATAGTACCTGCACTTAACCTTTTTGGAAAAATACGTCAGTTTACACTGGTAAATACAATTAACCGACTCATTTTGAAAAGAGTTTAAGAAAAATGTGTTGAATGCACAAGGCACAAATAATCTTTTATAACTTGGGATAATTATTTAAAAATAAACTGGTATACAGTTTTACATGTTTGTCGTCCATTTAGGACCCGGTTAGAAGAGCCGGTTTAACAAGATTAATAGACACACCACTGAGTATAATACCCACAAGAAGATACCCTCCTTGTGGACTACCCCTTTTTACATACGCAACTGTCAGGTGTATGCCTACACCCCGTGCCTAAGTCGTGGCCATTTCTAATGAATGAGCCGAGGATATCCAGGACACGATCATTAACCCCCCAAAGGCATTGCATCAAACAAGACAAAATAAAACGGGTTATGCATCTTTTTAATCAATATCTGATTGTACGACTTCATACCCGAACATGCGGTATCATTATAATACCGTACCCCAAGCCCGTATAGAGAAAATAAGTTAAAAGTATTTACCTGAGCAAAATATAAATCACAACCAGCAAGTGCACGTAGCTTTTACTGGGCTCCTAATCTGGAATGAAGGTTTTAATTAACCTATTAGATTCCAAATGGGTCTTTCTTAAGTTTAAACTTAGACCGGTTAGTTTTAAAGAAAGATATACGGTTCAAAACGCAAGATTAAGCGAGGACCGGGTTAGATTGTGATTTAGTCCCGACAAGTTTGAAGACTTGTATAATATGGGTAAACTAAACACCTTCTGGTTTTTGAGGTGAAAATGATAAGGTTTGACCCATTTCGGTCAATTTATGCAAACTAGTTACATAAATCAAACCGGACGCGAATAACGCATAACGGGTAACCAAATGAGTCATGAAAAAGTTTCCTAAGTTAATATGCTTTAAATATGTTGTGATATCAGTAGGATACCTTCCCTTATGCCCAAAACGAGTTTAATCTTAAATTAAGCCCCGTAGGGGTATTTTGGTCATTTTAAAGATTATAAAAGAGATTAAATATAACTCTGAGATTCGGGTCTGAAATAAACAGTAAAACAACTTAACTTAAAAGATTATATCAGTTGGTGATAAGTCTTATATGACAAAAATGGTTTTAAACCCATAATATGTGTTTAATACGCGTAAAAAGCCGTTTTAAGCGATTTCCGGGTCATAACTGGAAATCTGGGTTTTCTAATCAGTTTATAAAGTTCAACATACTTCATTTATTATATAAAATCAGTAGCCAAAGGTTTGGTGTCTAAATGTTATGTAAAACTCATTTTATAAGCAAAAATGGTATAATCGGTATTTACCGAATCAAGGCAATAACCTTAGGTTATGATCAGTTTAAAAATAATTAAAAATCTTCAAAAATCCCAAAATATTATATTACATCAGTGGGTAAAAGGTTTGGTGTCAAAAATTGGGTTTAGATAGGCTTTATGCTAATTACGCCGTCTAATTAATAAAAAGCTTTCTAATTACGCCGTCTAATTAATAAAAAGCTTTCTAATTACGCTATTGAGCATAACTCCTAATCTAGACCTCAAACTGATGTGAAAATTTAGGGACATGTGTATAAATCAGTAACAAAGATTATTGTCCTCTCACATTTCTAAAATTCTCGTTTTAAGGTCAAATGGGCATTATGGTCAACATTAAGCAATTAACGGAAACGTGTAAACGAATCGGACAATCAACAAACCAATCACAGAGGGTTATACTATCATATAACCCAGTCCTAATGAAGCTCTTAGGCATATCTAAATCATGCTAATACGGGTCAGAACTGAAAGTAAAAGCATAAGTCAAATTATGCGACTTTCGGTTCCGAACCGGTCCTAAACTGAAAATTGTCGGGTCGGACATGCGTAGACATGTTCTTGCATTGATTACCAAGTTATATAAGTGGCAAAACAGGTTACACATCTTCTATATTGCTAATTGCGTGTTAATTTGAAAATTAAGGTTTTGTTGACTTTTTCGGATTAAGTTTGACCCGACATTTGACCCTGTTAGAGTGGGAATCAGAGGGTGCCCTTTCAAGGGTTTATTGCCCACCTAATTACCAACTTATAACTACTTTCAATTTAACTAATCACTGGACCATTAGTGATTAATTGTTAAGTCAAACCTTAATTACGACGGTTTGACTTTTAAGCTAATAACTAAGTAAAACATGATTAAGGAAGGTTAAGGAAGCTTACCAAGGTCCTATGCACGACTAGTGATGCTTAGGGAAGGCTCTTGTGCTCCAGAAATGATCAGAAGTTGGGTTTGAATGAATGATCAAAAGTTGCAACATTGAAGTCTTTATATAGTGCCTTTGATTCATCATGATCATGACAAACAAGCCTATGAGGGGATCCCTGATTGATTACAAGTGTCCCTAGAGCCTAAAAACAAGTTTGTGCAGCACATGGTATTGCAAACTAGCAATATAAGTCGGTTAACTTGTTATAACAGGCACCTGTCATGTTTCTGATGCTGGGACTGCCTTACGGATCGTAAGGCTAAGGTCATACGGTCCGTAACCGATGACCAGAGGACAAAAATTTGAGAATCTCTTGAGTTTGACCATGCAACTTTGATATTACGAATTTGGGCCTTTATTATCAGTATGGGGCCACTTGATCATGTCTGAACAGTTATGACAACCTTGCCATGCTTTAAAATTGTCTTGGATTCTTTTGAAAGGGGCCACGAATGAAGGTTTGTCGTATACATTCTCATAGGATCCCATCTTTGCAATTTGAATCAATTATCACTAGAATTAACCGGATTTGAATATATATCAGATGTTTATAAAACAGGTTAAGGCTTGGGATTTATAAATAGGTCGTTCAGAGGTATAAATTAACATGTCGACACTTTTAAATCCTAGCATACATCTTTCAACTTGATCCGGGTTTATAATACGTTTACCTACCATGACACGTGTCTTTATTTTATTGGACATGAAATTACGAGGTGTTACAAAATACGTAGAGATTGAAAGTTGCATATGTAGATTAAAAACTTGGAAAAACCTGAATAGAAAATCTATCCGGGATATTGTTTCCAAGAGAAACAAATAGAGGCATTACTTATATGGGGTGTAATGTGAAAATTATAAAAAGGTCATGTATGCCAGGTGTTGATCGCTTACTCTGGCTAAGTAAGTAGTGAACACGTGGTACCATGAACTTTCTATGATGGACATATTTACATCCGATGTAGTAAGGACGGGGTGAATAGGACTAATTAAAAAGTACCCAAATGAAACAAATGAACAAAATAGTTGGTAATAATGTAAACGCACAGCCGGGTGACGGAAGCGTATTACATTAGGATAATGAGCCCGAGAAAAGGGACAAGGATTAATGTAAATGATGATATAAATGAATGATCAAAAGAAAATTCACGAAAATAAGTCATCTTGGACGAAAGAGCCATGGTGAACAAAATGGGCAAGTAAAACCAAAGTATAGATGATCCGCAGGGTCATAAAAACGAAAGTATTGCCCGCACGAAAAGGATAATCAAGGTTGTTAATTGTGGTCATAGTAACGAAAGGATGATGATAATCGTCACTCAGAATCTATAAGGCCGTCAAGGATGGTCCCACAAAGAATAAAAGACACAGTTGAATAAAAGCGATGGATTTCGCTAAGACGACCAAATAAATCGAAATGAGGTCTTAATGTATACCGGAAAGGTTGCAATGATAATGACTTCGGTAAAACACCCGGTTGACGGGTAAGGGTTTAAACATATGCATAGACCGAGAAACGGGAACGCAGATGGAAAGTCAAAAGACTCGGGTTTCGAGTCATGACTAAGAGACGATAAGATACTATAAATAGAAATTTTGATAAATTACGTTCAACTATTTTAAAGTTGAACGGGTCGAACAAAGAATGAGGCTTGACATTTGTCACACCCCGATATTTCCACGTATTACCGGTGGGCCCGGTGGGGAGTATCGTGACGTAGTTGATATCATCATAGTCAAACAACACAATATTTAAATGCACAGCGGAAGCAAAAGATAGATTCATTTCAACTAAATAAATTGTAATATTAAGTATCACAAAATAGTTGAAACAGATCCACAGGCGGATTAAAATAAAAAGGAAACTGTTCAACAGACTTCGACATCTAGAGCTTACGAGACTTGATTATTGATGCCTGGAGTAGCCAGCCTATTTCGTATAGTACCTGCACTTAGCCTTTTTGGAAAATACGTCAGTTTACACTGGTAAATACAACTTAACTGACTCAGTTTGAAAAGAGTTTGGAAATTGATTTGTATGCACTTCGGCAAAAATATCTTTTATAACTTGGGACAATTATTTAAAAATAATCTTGTATACAATTTTACTTATTTGTCGTCCATCAGGGCCGGTTTGTAGGGCCGGTCTAGATTAATTGACACACCACAGGTATAATGCAGAAGGATTATTTCCTTCAAGTGGATTACCAGTTTTTACATAATGCAACTGTCAGGTGTACGCTTACACCCCGTGCTTAGGTCGTGGCCATTTCTTTGAATGATTCCAAGGATATCCGGGACATGGTCATTTAACCCCCAAAGGCCATACACCAAATAATACAGAATAAAACGAGTTATGTAATTACATTAATCACAATCCGATTTAAATGACTACATACCCGACCAAGCGGTATTATTATAATTCCGTATCCCAAGCCCGTATAGGGAAAATAAGTTAAGAGTATTTACCTGAGCAATGTATAAATCAAATACAGCAAGTGCACGTAGCTTTTACTGGGCTCCTAATCTGGAACGAAGGTTTTTAATAACCTATTAGAATCCTAACGGGTCTTTAATTAAGCCTAAACTTAGACCGGTTAGTTTTAAAAAGGAAGACACGGTTCAAACGCATGATAAAGCGAAGACCGGTTTAGAATGTGGTTTTGACCCAACAAGCTTGTATGCTTGTTTAATATGGGTAACTTAAACACATTCTGGATTTTGAGACATAAATGATATGGTTTGACCCGTTTCGGCTAATATATGCAAACTAGTTACATAAGCCGATCCGAACGCGAAAAGTGCGTAACGAGTAACCAAAAGAGTCATATGCAAGTTTCTTAAGTTAATATGCTTTAAATATGTTGTGACATCAGTAAGATATCTTCTATTATGCCCCCAAATGAATTTAAACTCAAACTATGCCCTGTATGGGCATTTTGGTCATTTTAAAGGTTATAAAAGAGTTTAAATATTAATCTGAGTTACAGTTCTGATGTAATCAGTAAAAACACTTAATTTAATAAGTTATAACAGTAGGGTATAACCTATGTGTGAAATTTATCATTTCCAACCATACTATGCACCGAAAGGGCATTTTGGTAATTTCACTTAAGTCTAAAAGGTCAAAACTGGAAACCTGAGTTTAAAACTTTTGCTCACTGTTAATATATAAGGATTTACTGAAAATATCAGTAGGTATCAAACCTTATATGTTTAAAATAGTTTTAGTATATACTATGCGTTTAAAACGCTCAAAAGGGCGATTTGGAGACATTTCCGGGTTTACAAAGGAAAGCTGATATTTTTATTATTCCAGAAGGCTCAAAATATTATATTTATCATATAAAATCAGTAGCAAAATATTTGGGGTCAAAAGGATTTGTAAAACTCATTTTATAGCCCAAAAGGGCAAAACCGACAATTACCGAATCAAGCTTAGAATTCTATGTTATGCTCAGCTTAAAAATAAATAAAAATCTTTAAAAATCCCAAAATATTATTTTATATCAGTGGGTAAAAAGTTTGGTATCAAAAATCAGGTTTAGATAGGCTATACGCTAATTACGCCGTTTAATTACTAAGGGCTTTCTAATTACGCTATTGAGCATAACTCTTAATCTAGGCCTCAAACTGATGTCAAATTTTAGGTGCAAGTTAATAAATCAGTAACTAAGGTTTCTACTCTTTTACATTTTCAAAAATCACGTTTTAAGGTCATATGGGCATAATAGTCAACATATAAGCAATTAACGGAAACATGCATATGAATCGGATATCTATTGAACCAAGTTGTATAATCTCAGAGGGTTATACTTATAGGTAACTTGGTCCTAATAAAGCTCTAAGGCAATCCTAAACTATGCTCTAATGGGTCAGAACTGAAAGTCAAAGTAAAAGTCCACTTATGCGACTTTCGGTTCCAATCCGAGCTTAAATTGAAAATTGTCGGGTTGAACATGTTTAGACATGTTCTTACATTAATTACCAAGTTATATTAATGATAAAACAGGTTGCATAGCTTCTACATTGCTAATTATGCATTATTTTGATATTAAGCTTTCTGTTGACTTTTTAATATCAAGTTTGACCCGACAAGTGACCTAGTTAGAGTGGGAATCAGAGAATACCCTTTTAATAGTTTATTACCCACATAATTACCTACTTGTAGGTACTTTTAATTCGAGATTTGACTGGACAATTATTGATTAATCTCGAAGTCAAACCTTAATTACGATAGGTTTGACTTATAGTCATTAAGCTAATTAAAACTGAATTCAGGAAGTTAAGGACACTTACAAATGTCCTAAGCATGATTAGGTAGCCTAAGGAAACTTGTTGCTGATCAGAGGAGCTCCAGAGAAGTCCTTGAAGTGAGCTTGAATGATCAAGCAAAATGGTTGCAACTTAACTTCCTTATATAGTGACCCTAAGTGTCCAAGATCATGCCAACATAGTCTACAAGTGTTCCCTGATGATCCCCATGTGTCCCTATGCATGAAAATATGTTGGCCACACTCCTGTATTCGAATACCATGCTAATGAGGCGGTGTAACAGACTGAACAGGCAGCTGTCCAAAATCTACTGCCAGCGACGGTCTTACGGACCGTAAGAAAGAATCCTTGCGGTCCGTAAGAACCTCTTGCGGACCGAAATCTCTCGGTCTTGCGGTCCGTAACCGACCTTGATAAAAAATGCCCAGTTACAACCTTGCGGACCGTAAGCCTTTGGCTTTGCGGTCCGTATCCGCTTTTTATTTTCTGATGCCCAGCTCCGCCATCTTACGGACCGTAAGGGTTAGCCTTTGCGGTCCGTAAGCCTTCATCAGAAGACAAAAACTTTACAAACTTTTAGGCTTGACCATGCATTCCTTTAAAGCTCGAATTTTCAGTCATTTATCAGCAGAAGGGGACTATGGATCAGATCTTGCAGGTCCTTGAGAATGTTGCCATGCATCTTTGTTGTCTTGGATTCTTTTGAAAAGGTCTTGAATACCAAATTTGTCCTGAACGCTCATAGGATTTATGCCAATTTGAATTATATATTATTAACATAACCGGATTTGAGTCTATTAGATGTTTATAAAACATATTAAGGTTTGGGATTTTATAAAAAGGTCACTCAGAGGTATTTAATTAACATGTTGACACTTTTTGATCCTACCATACATCTTTTAACTTGATCCGGTTTATGACACGCTTGCTTTACGTGACGCGTGTCTTAATTTTATTGGACATAAATTTTTGAGGTGTTACATCCTCACCCCCTTAAAAGAAATCTCGACCTCGAGATTTATTGGAACAAATGAGGGTACTTTTCTTTCATTGTGGACTCTACCTCCCACGTATATTCGGGACCTCTTCGGGCATCCCATTTAACCTTTACAATAGGTACATACTTCTTTCGAAGCTTCTTAACCCGTCGATCCTCAATCGACAAAGGTTTTTCCACAAATTTCAAGCTCTCATCTATGTGCACATCCGTGTGTGGTATGACTAGCGATTCATCAGCTAGATATTTCTTCAGATTGCAGATATGAAATACATTGTGAATACCACTGAGCTCTTCAGGCAAGTTCAACTTATAAGCCACTGACCCTACACATTCGATAATCTCGAATGGTCCTATATACCTTGGGCTTAACTTACCTTTCTTACCAAATCGCATCACCCCCTTCCAGGGTGATACCTTAAGTAAAAATTTATCACCAACCTCAAACTTTAGAGGTTTTCGCCTTTTATTCGCATAACTCTTCTGCCTATCCCTGGCGGCTTTCAGGTGGTCACGAATTTGGACAATCTTGTCCGTCGTTTCAAAGACTAAGTCAGGTCCTGATAACTGAACTTCTCCTACTTCTGCCCAATAAATAGGTGTTCTGCATTTCCTACCATATAATGCCTCAAAAGGCGCAGCCTGAATGCTGGTATGGTAGCCATTGTTATAGGAGAACTCGATCAATGGCAGGTGGCTATCCCAACTACCACCTAAATCAATCACACATGCACGAAGCATGTCTTCCAAAGTTTGGATGGTACGCTCACTCTGCCCGTCCGTCTGAGGATGGTAAGCCGTACTAAAATTTAAGCGCGTGCCCAAAGACTGCTGGAAACTTTTCCAAAAATGTGACGTGTATCTAGTATCTCTGTCAGAGATAATTGACACTGGTACGCCATGCAGAGATACAATTTTATCTACATACAATTGGGCTAACATGTCGGAGCTATAAGTCTCCTTAATGGGTAGGAAATGTGCTGACTTAGTCAGTCTATCCACTATCACCCATATAGTATCATTTCCTTTCTTCGTCTTTGGCAACTTGGTGATGAAATCCATGGTCACCATCTCCCACTTCCATGTGGGAAGCTCAGGCTGTTGTAGCAAACCTGACGGCTTTTGGTGTTCAGCTTTGACTTGCGCGCACATCAAACATTTAGCTACATAGGCAGCTATAGACTTCTTCAAGCCTATCCACCAATAATTTGCCTTTAGATCCTGGTACATCTTATCAGCTCCAGGATGAACGGAATATTTGGAACTGTGGGCTTCCTGGAGGATAACATCCTGAAGTCCTCCATAAACTGGAACCCAAATTCGTCCATTTAATCTCAGGATTCCGTCCCTGTCATAGGATAACTGTTCTTCAGTTACTCCTAGTTTTTCATTAGGATAGTTAGCTTCTAGCACAGCTTCCTTCTGCGCAGCTAACAACCTCTCATTCAAACTATTCTTTATCTCAATGTTCTTGGCATTGATTCTTATAGGCTTCACTCTTTCCTTTCTACTTAAGGCATCGGCAACCACATTTGCCTTGCTAGGATGGTATCTTATCTCACAGTCATAATCATTCAAAGTTTCCATCCACCCTCGCTGCCTCATGTTTAAGTCCTTCTGATTAAACAAATGTTGAAGGCTTTTGTGATCAGAATAGATCACACACTTAGTTCCATACAAATAATGCCTCCACAGTTTTAGTGCAAATACAACGGCACCCAACTCCAAGTCATGGGTGGTGTAATTCTTCTCGTGCACCTTTAACTGTCGTGAAGCATAGGCAATGACTTTGCATTTCTGCATAAGCACACAACCCATGCCGGTGTGTGATGCATCACAATATACTACAAATTCATCAATTCCATCAGGCAACGTCAATACCGGAGCGTTGCTCAACTTCTGCTTCAAAATATCGAAAGATTCTTGCTGCTTAGGCCCCCAGTCAAACTTGTTATTCTTGCGGTTGAGTAGAGTCAGGGGTGCTGCAATTCTTGAGAAGTTTTCAATAAATCGCCTATAGTATCCTGCCAGTCCTAGAAATCTGCGAATCTCCGTAGGCGTTTTGGGCTCTTGCCAGTTCATAATAGCTTCAATTTTAGCGGGATCCACTTGGATACCATGCTCACTAACAACATGTCCAAGGAATTGGACTTCTCGAAGCCAAAATTCACACTTTGAAAATTTGGCATAGAGCTTTTCTTGTTGGAGTAGTTTAAGAATGCAACGGAGATGCTTCTCATGGTCAGCTTGGCTTTTCGAGTAAATGAGAATGTCGTCGATGAAAACGATGACAAATTTATCCAAGTAAGGCTTGCAGACGTGATTCATCAGATCCATGAACGCGGCAGGTGCATTAGTGAGCCCAAAAGGCATCACTAGGAACTCGTAATGACCATAACGAGTCCTAAATGCAGTCTTGTGTACATCTTCATCTTTAACCTTCAATTTATGATAACCTGACCTCAAATCAATCTTAGAGAAGTAGCTTGCCCCTTGTAATTGATCGAACAGATCGTCGATCCTGGGCAAAGGATACCTATTCTTGATAGTGACCTTATTAAGCTCACGGTAATCGATGCACAGACGCATCGATCCATCTTTCTTTTTGACAAATAGGATTGGCGCTCCCCAAGGAGACGAACTAGGTCTAATAAAACCTTTGGCTAGCAAATCATCTAACTGTGTCCTTAATTCCTTCATCTCTGTTGGTGCCAACCTATAAGGCGCTCTCGCGACAGGTGCTGCTCCAGGGATGATGTCAATTCTGAATTCTACTTGCCTATCTGGTGGTAGACCAGGTAGTTCTTCTGGGAAAACTTTAGGGTACTCAAAGATGACGGGAATATCTTCAACCTTAGGCTTCTGCTCATCAATAGTCACCTGTGCTATATAAATGACACAACCCTTCTTCAAACATCTAGATGCCTTGAGCATAGACACTTGCTCAGGCAGTCCATACTGGGTATCTCCCTGAATGGTAATTGGCTCACCAGACGGAGTCTTGATCACCACTTGCTTCTTATTGCACATTATCTGGGCTTGGTTACGAGATAACCAATCCATGCCTATAACAATGTCAAAACCGGCTAACTTCAAAGGAAGTAGGGACAATGGAAAAGAGTGGTTCTTAATGGATATAACACATTCATCTAACACGGTTGATGCGGTTTCTAAGGTACCATCAGCTAATTCCACTTCATATTTCACACTTAGGGTTTTAACAGGTAGATTCAGCAATTTGCAAAACTTATTATCTACAAATGATTTATCAGCACCTGAATCAAACAACACTCTTGCATAAACATCATTTATGAGGAAGGTACCTGTGATCACATTGTCATCCTGGACAACTTCCTTTGCATCCATTCGGAAGACCCTTGCATTGGTCTTCTTGACCTCTTCAGGCTTCTTGGCGTATTTAGGGCAATTGGTTTTAATGTGCCCTTTCTCATTGCAGTTGTAGCATGTGGCATCCTTAATCTTCTTGCAATCAACAGTCTTGTGTTCTTTAGACTTGCATAACCCACATGCAGGTGATCCTGACTTAGACTTGGACTCAAGTCTGCACTTTCCAAAGTGGCGTTTTTGGCAAGTCTTGCACTTTGGCTTTTCCTCAGCTTGTTGGTTACCCTTGTTGGATCTAGACTTCTTTCTGAAGTCAGTGTTACCTTTATGCTTCTTTTCAGACCTTCATGAGTTATCATCCTCACGCTTTCTCTTGCCCTCTTCCGAATTCCTGAGCGATCTTAGCCTGAATATTCATTAACAGTCCTGGTAAGCTTAACAGTGCTAACAGCGTTAATCAGGATTAACAGATTTGACATAAATAATAAAGTCACACACTTAACATAGTTAATATACCTAACAGGGTTAACTCACTTAACATAGTTACTGTGCCATAACAAGGTTGGGTCAGAATTAACAGAGTTAACATACGTAGCAAGGTTAACATACTTAACGTGGTTAACATAACTCAGTTAACATACTTTACATATTTGACATGTTTAACATAGTTAATAAGGTTAACATAGTTGATAAACTTAACTCGGTTAATAAATTAAACAAGGTTAACAAGCTAACAGGGTTGATGACCAGATCACTCGACGAAAACCACTTCAGGCGAAATCCCCCTTTTTGGCGAAAACCCTTTTGGGTTTTCGTCGTGTTAGTGTTTTCGTCGGCTATGGGGTTTTCGTCGGCTGAAGTACGACGAAATCACTTATGATTTTCGTGGCATGTTCATCCTCAACCGTTATACACCCAGAACCCTAATGATTGTCTAATTGATACATCGACTATAACAACGTTTGCATCAACAGATCTATTCATGAAACCATTACTTAACCACTATACAATCAGATTATCATTCAATCATCATACCAAAGCATCACAGTATTCAACATCTAGTATGAACCCTATTTTGTGTATTCATCAAATCGATTCGCATAACATAACACATATTCAAACACTATTAATATGTTAACACGTTTTCAGATCCTAATCCATTAATAGCATTCGAGATCATACATTCAATCAATCTAGTTCTGCATAAAGTTAATCCATCCCTACGATCTATACACAAACTGGTTATCAAAACCAAACCCCAAACCAATATCATGTTTCGCACAACATCATGTAACAGATTTATCATACATTATTCTCTCAAGAACACGTTCATCAATATAACCATATATTTAGAACTAAACATGTAAATCACTAACCGAACAAGGAATGATCAACAAGAGGGATTTGGCTTCGAATGAGGGGGGTCTGCCGTCGCACACAAAGTTAGGGAGAGACTCTAGGGTTTATCTAATGGCAGTTAACATAATCTACATACGTTTATAAGGAAATTATAAGGTGTTGGGCCCTTAATGGGCTTTGACGAAGACTGGGCCGGCGAAATCATGTGATTTCGTTGAGTGGCCTTGGTGAAAACCCCCTTGGGTTTTCGTCGAGCTGAGTAAAGGCGAAATCCCTTTCTGATTTCGTTAGGCCCAATTAGATATGAATATACATATATACATATCACAAATAACACTTATATTGCACCTCAAATAATTATAAAACACACTTAACAAATACATACGAAGTTAAATCGGATAGAGACCTTGAAAACTCGGGTTGTCACATTATCCCCAACTTGAAAGAAATTTCTTCCTGAAATTTAGTATGTGGTTACTGAGGAAGCTAGTTGTGTTGTGTTGTTTACTGGTTTTCCTGGGGTGTCACATCATCCCCCCGTTGATTTGGAATTTCGTCCCAAAATTCTGTAGTAGCTTCAGCCTCAGTAGTGGTTGCACTGTTTTCGAATAACTGGGGATACTTGAGTTTCATTTGATCTTCTCGTTCCCAGGTGAACTCTGGGCCACGACGGGAGTTCCAATGAACTCGAACAAGAGGTATTCTGGTGTGCTTGAGGACCTTAACGTCTCGGTCCGTGATTTCAACTGGTTCCTCGACGAATCGCAACTGATCGTCGATAGTGAGCTCCTTCAAAGGAACTATGAGGGTCTCATCTGACAGACACTTCTTCAGATTTGACACGTGAAAGACGTTGTGAACTGCACTGAGTTCTGCGGGCAGGTTTAGTTTGTAGGCCACTTTGCCTATTTTCTCTATGATTTCAAATGGTCCGACGTATCGCGGATTGAGTTTGCCCCTTCTGCCAAAACGAACCACACCCTTCCAGGGTGAGACTTTGAGTAGAACCCGGTCCCTGACCTGGAATTCTAGAGATTTCCCACGCTTATCAGCGTAGGCTTTCTGACGGTCGCGAGCTGCCGCCATGCGTTGTCGTATCTGAGCAATCCTTTCTGTTGCGTCTACCACCAGTTCTGGACCCGTGATCTGACTGTCACCCACCTCTGCCTAACAAAGAGGTGATCGGCATTTACGCCCGTACAATGCCTCGAATGGAGCGGCTTGAATGCTGGTGTGGTAACTGTTGTTATACGAAAACTCCACTAACGGGAGGTGTTTTTCCCAGCCGTTGCCGAAATCGATTACACATGCATGAAGCATGTCTTCTAAAGTTTGAATAGTGCGCTCAGACTACCCATCCGTCTGAGGGTGATAAGTTGTGCTCATGTCTAATCATGAGCCAAAGGATTTGTGCATCGCTTACCACAGTTCTGAAGTAAAACGTGCATCACGATCGGAAATAATTGAGGTTGGCACCCCGTGCCTCGAGACAACTTCCTTAAGGTAGACGTCTGCTAGAGTGGAGAACTTATCCGTTTCCTTAATAGCCAAAAAGTGTGCAGACTTAGTGAGTCGATCCACGATCACCCAAATAGTATCATTCCCACGTTGAGATCTAGGTAGGCCAGTAACGAAATCCATGGAAATTTGCTCCCATTTCCATTGTGGTATTTCTGGTTGTTGGAGTAGGCCTGATGGTTTCTGGTATTCGGTCTTGACTCTCGCACAAGTCAAACATTTGCTAACGTAAGTTGCTATGTGAGCTTTCATGCTAGGCCACCAATACGTAGTTTTGAGATCGTGGTACATCTTATCTGAACCGGGATGTACCGAGTAGCGAGACTTATGTGCTTCATCCATTACAAGTTCTCGTAAATTGCCATAGAGTGGGACCCAAATGCGTCCTGTTACATAGTAGGCACCGTCTGCCTTTTGTTCTAACCGTTGCCTTGAGCCGCGTAGGGCTTCAGCCCTGACGTTTTCTGGTTTCAATGCTTCTACCTGAGCATCTCGTATCTGAGAAGGAAGACTAGACTGAATCATGAGTTGCAACGCTCGTACACGCCTAGGTGTAGTATCCTTTCAACTGAGGGTGTCAGCCACAACATTTGCCTTGCCCGGATGGTACTTGATGGCACATTTGTAATCGTTCAGTAGCTCGACCCATCGACGTTGTCGCATGTTCAACTCTCTTTCTGCTTGAAGATATGCTCGAGACTCCTGTGATCGGTGTAAATGGTGCACTTGGTACCGTACAGGTAATGTCTCCATATCTTGAGTGCGAAGACAACAGCTCCCAGCTCCAGATCGTGTGTAGTGTAGTTCCTTTCATGAACTTTAAGTTGGCGTGAGACGTAGGCTATGACCTTGTCACGTTGCATCAACACACATCCAAGACCCTGAATGGATGCGTCGCAATAGACCACAAATCGTCTGTGCCCTCTGGCAATGAGAGAATAGGTGCGCTGCAGAGCCTATCTTTTAGGTGCTGAAATGCAGATTCTTGTGGCTCACCCCAACGGTAAGTGACTCATTTCTGAGTTAGTAAAGTGAGAGGTTGCGCAATCTTGGAAAAATCCTTGATGAACCTCCTGTAGTAACCTGCCAAACCCAAGAATTGGCGAATTTCCGTTGGTGTGCGAGGTGCAGGCCAGTTCTTAATTGAGTCTACCTTAGATGGATCAACATGAATCCCATCCATTTTTACCACGTGGCCTAGAAAGTGGACTTCACGAAGCCAGAAGTCGCATTTTGAAAACTTGGCGTACAGCTGTTCTGCTCGAAGGAGTTCCAAAATGAGTCGTAAATACTGCTCGTGTTCCTCCTAACTCTTGGAGTAGATCAAAATGTCGTCGATGAATACAATCACGAATTTTTCCAAGTAAGGCTTGCACACTCTGTTCATAAGGTCCATGAAGACTGCAGGTGCGTTTGTTAACTCGAATGGCATGACCAGAAACTCGTAATGGCCGTAGCGTGTTCTGAATGCTGTTTTGGAGACGTCCTCGTCCCGGACTCTCAGTTGATGGTAACCTGACCTCAGATCAATCTTTGAATAGTAGCTCGACCCTTGCAGCTGGTCGAACAAGTCATCAATGCGTGGAAGAGGATAGCGATTCTTCACGGTTACCTTGTTTAGTTCGCGGTAATCTATGCACATACGGAAGGTACCGTCTTTCTTCTTTACAAATAACACGGGAGCTCCCCAGGGCGAAGAGCTAGGACGAATGAAACCCTTATCCAAGAGTTCTTGCAACTGTTTGGACAGTTCTTCCAGTTCGGTTGGAGCTAAGCGATAAGGTGCTCGAGCTATGGGTGCTGCTCCAGGAGCTAGCTCGATTTGGAATTCGACCTGGCGATGAGGCGGTAGCCCAGGTAAATCTTCAGGAAACACTTAAGGAAAGTCGCGTACTACTGGAATATTCTCTATTCCCTTCTCCTTCGTTGATGCGTCAGTAACGAGTGCTAAAATAGCAGTGTGGCCCTTTCGCAAACACTTCTGGGCCTTAAGGAAGGAGATGATGCCCACTACAGCACCACTCTTGTCGCCTTGAATTTCGAGAGGTTCTTTGCCAGAACGGGGAATACGAATAATCTTCTCTTTGCATAGGATCTCTGCTTGCTGTTGGGATAGCAAATCCATCCCAATGACGATGTCGAAACTACCCAGAACTATAGGAATGAGATCGATAGAGAAAGTCTGACCAGCTAAGACGAGATTACAACCCTTAACTATGTGTGAGACTTCTAGGCTTTTACCATTAGCTAACTCTACGACATGCTTGGTGTTCAAAAGTGTTGGTGTGCGCTAGAGCATTTGACTAACTTTTAGAGACACATAACTGGTATCGGCACCCGAATCAAATAAAACAGTAACATAAAAGTCATCCAGTAGAAACTTACCCATCATGATGTTGGGGTCATTCATAGCATCACCCTGACCAAGCACGAACACTCGACCCCTGGCACCGTTGCCATCGTTGTTTCCCCCATTGTTGTTCCCATTGCCCTGATTATTGTTGTTGTTGTTGTTCGGATTTTGATTTAACTGGGGGCAGTCCCGTTTGAAATGGCCTTCAGCACCACACTGAAAGCATCCCCTGTTACCTCGCTGTCGCTGTTGGTTCTGTGGAGCTGTTGGTTGTTGTTGTTGGTTCTAATTCGCAGGTCGCGAGCTCCTGCAATCCTTAGCTTCATGACCCATCTTGAGACACCTCTGGCAACGACCCCTGTTGCACTGACCACTGTGGTGCCTGTTGCATCTATTGCACTTTGGGTGGTTTCCTCGATATCCACCCTGGCCCTTGGCTACCAGAAGATTGCTGACTAGGACTCTGGTAGTCATCGATCTTTCACTGCTGTGCCTGGGACTGAACTGAAGTCGAACCCTTGTTGGAGGTTCCATCCCATTTTCGTTTGTTATCACTGCGAGTAGCAGGAGTAGTAGTAGCAGTAGCACCAATACGCTTAGGCAGTCTGTTCTGTTCCACTGCCTGGTCTGTGAGACGATGAGCAAGACGAGTAACATCCTGGATGGTAGCAAGGTTGGCAGAAGTCACATGGCTTTGAATCTCTGGTACTAAGCCTTTTAGGTACAACTCAATGCGCTTGATGGGAGGATCCACCATAGTTGGACATAATACTGCCAGTTCGTTGGATCGTTTCGTGTACGCTTCTATCTCTGACCCCGTCATCTTCAGGTTAAAGAACTCCACTTCCAGCTTGTGGATGTCAACACGACTACAGTATTCACGTTTGATCAGTTCCTTAAAATCATTCCATGGGGTGGCATTAGCAGCCGCCAGCCCCAGCATCTGAACTTGCGCGTTCCACCAAGTTAGCGCAGTGCCTTCGAGAGTACCAGTGGCGTACTCCACCCTACGAGCCTCAGGGCATTCACACATTTCGAAGACTGATTCGAGCTTCTCAAACCAGTGGAGGAGTCCAACGGCCCCTTCAGTGCCACTGAAAGTACTAGGACGACAGTCCATGAAAGTTTTGAACGTGCACGCAGGCGGCTGAGCATGCTGGCCTGTTGTGTGCGTAAGAATATACAAGATTTAGCACAAGTGTTGGTTTACGAGAGTAGGATCTAAAGATCCTAGAGTGAGTTGTGATGGCAGGCTATACCTCCTGCCTGGGCAGCTGCGAGTGCTGCAGTAACTTATTCAGTGATCAAAGCCGCCAACTGGGCTTGAGTTAGGTTAACGCGTCCACTCATGATCTTCATATCAAAGGAAAACATGAGTGAGAGAGGTTCGCGAAAGTGCGATGACAGAAAAGAGTAAGCACATAAGTGTTTTCAATCAATAGTTGCTATGTTTATCTAAGCATAGCACGAGCAAAGTTCTATGTAATTCTAGCAAGTAGGCAATGTAAACATAAATAATATCACCTAGAATGTCGAGTCTTGCACGTGGAGCGAAGCGTCGTTGTGGATCGTTGAGCACTGTACAGGTTATAGTCTGGTTTTACCAAAAAGTTTTTCCCCTTTTTAAAACCCAGTTCACTATAACCAATGGCTCTGATACCAATCTGTCAGACCCCCAAAATCCACACGCGGAGTATCACCGCTTGGAGGCGTGACCGACCAGGATCAAGCCACCAATCATATTGAACATATAAGTATTAAGTAAAATTCAACCACACAATATGAAAGGTGTATCAAATCAAAAACGTAGTTAAGCGTTCAGTGGAAGCATAATTGTAAAACCCGTTTTTAGCATGGCACGCTCTGCCATGTCCCACAACGACCGCGCCTCCCTGTGCAAGCTCCATGAGTACCTAATGACCTGCAAGGCATGTAGCAACGAATCAACAACAAAGTTGAGCGAGTTCACAGTTGGTTGTTTGGTTATAGCATTCGTTTCGTAAATCGTATGTTTGTTTTGTAAACCATGTATCGTATTAATTCGTATCGCGGTCTCCCAGACATGTTTGCGAAGATTGGTGGGGGCTTCCCATGTGTTACTAGACCACGCGTATCGACTGCTACGAAAATGTAAGAGGTGCCCTAAGTCAATGTCTATCAGCATTGACCCTTTGCCCATAGTCCATTAGTACACGCCCGTTCGGACGACACGGTGTGAGGTTTGTTAAACCTAATAGCGCTATCTACTAATGACTCGCTCGCCATAGGCCTCGGCGATTAAGTCGATAATTGAGGGACTTAAAGTGATAGAGTGATGGTCTTATGGTCGTACGTATCCTGTTGTATGGGGAATACGCAAGTTTGTAGTTACCGTTGTGTATGTAGGTTTTACGTACGTGCCCTTCAATCCGAGGACAGTAAAAAGTAGTTTAATAGTAATGATAGTACGAGTAGTTATTCAATCCAATTCCCAACCCTTGGGAATCCCATGCCTTGGAAAGAGTGTGAACTCACCTTGGTTTGCTCGGTATGCTAAACTATGTGCTCACAAGTTATCAATCAAGTCCTATAGTAAGCACGTATACTTAATCAGTTCAAGTTCGTAAAGTTTCGCATGAAAACAATGCCACAAAGTGTACTGGATAGTTAACGTCAAATAACACGTAAACAGTTATTCAATTTCACACAACGCATGCTTCACGTAGTTGGGTTTTCAGTCTAATCTAACATGAATATTCATTAACAGTCCTGGTAAGCTTAACAGTGCTAACAGCGTTAATCAGGATTAACAGATTTGACATAAATAATAAAGTCACACACTTAACATAGTTAATATACCTAACAGGGTTAACTCACTTAACATAGTTACTGTGCCATAACAAGGTTGGGTCAGAATTAACAGAGTTAACATACGTAGCAAGGTTAACATACTTAACGTGGTTAACATAACTCAGTTAACATACTTTACATATTTGACATGTTTAACATAGTTAATAAGGTTAACATAGTTGATAAACTTAACTCGGTTAATAAATTAAACAAGGTTAACAAGCTAACAGGGTTGATGACCAGATCACTCGACGAAAACCACTTCAGGCGAAATCCCCCTTTTTGGCGAAAACCCTTTTGGGTTTTCGTCGTGTTAGTGTTTTCGTCGGCTATGGGGTTTTCGTCGGCTGAAGTACGACGAAATCACTTATGATTTTCGTGGCATGTTCATCCTCAACCGTTATACACCCAGAACCCTAATGATTGTCTAATTGATACATCGACTATAACAACGTTTGCATCAACAGATCTATTCATGAAACCATTACTTAACCACTATACAATCAGATTATCATTCAATCATCATACCAAAGCATCACAGTATTCAACATCTAGTATGAACCCTATTTTGTGTATTCATCAAATCGATTCGCATAACATAACACATATTCAAACACTATTAATATGTTAACACGTTTTCAGATCCTGATCCATTAATAGCATTCGAGATCATACATTCAATCAATCTAGTTCCGCATAAAGTTAATCCATCCCTACGATCTATACACAAACTGGTTATCAAAACCAAACCCCAAACCAATATCATGTTTCGCACAACATCATGTAACAGATTTATCATACATTATTCTCTCAAGAACACGTTCATCAATATAACCATATATTTAGAACTAAACATGTAAATCACTAACCGAACAAGGAATGATCAACAAGAGGGATTTGGCTTCGAATGAGGGGGGTCTGCCGTCGCACACAAAGTTAGGGAGAGACTCTAGGGTTTATCTAATGGCAGTTAACATAATCTACATACGTTTATAAGGAAATTATAAGGTGTTGGGCCCTTAATGGGCTTTGACGAAGACTGGGCCGGCGAAATCATGTGATTTCGTTGAGTGGCCTTGGTGAAAACCCCCTTGGGTTTTCGTCGAGCTGAGTAAAGGCGAAATCCCTTTCTGATTTCGTTAGGCCCAATTAAATATGAATATACATATATACATATCATAAATAACACTTATATTGCACCTCAAATAATTATAAAACACACTTAACAAATACATACGAAGTTAAATCGGATAGAGACCTTGAAAACTCGGGTTGTCACATTATCCCCAACTTGAAAGAAATTTCGTCCCGAAATTTAGTACGTGGTTACTGAGGAAGCTAGTTGTGTTGTGTTGTTTACTGGTTTTCCTGGGGTGTCACATCATCCCCCCGTTGATTTGGAATTTCGTCCCGAAATTCTGTAGTAGCTTCAGCCTCAGTAGTGGTTGCACTGTTTTCGAATAACTGGGGATACTTGAGTTTCATTTGATCTTCTCGTTCCCAGGTGAACTCTGGGCCACGACGGGAGTTCCAGCGAACTCGAACAAGAGGTATTCTGGTGTGCTTGAGGACCTTAACGTCTCGGTCCGTGATTTCAACTGGTTCCTCGACGAATCGTAACTGATCGTCGATAGTGAGCTCCTTCAAAGGAACTATGAGGGTCTCATCTGACAGACACTTCTTCAGATTTGACACGTGAAAGACGTTGTGAACTGCACTGAGTTCTGCGGGCAGGTTTAGTTTGTAGGCCACTTTGCCTATTTTCTCTATGATTTCAAATGGTCCGACGTATCGCGGATTGAGTTTGCCCCTTCTGCCAAAACGAACCACACCCTTCCAGGTCATACAATTAATTGCCCCTTTCTCCCCAGTGAAATCCCGGGGTTTGCAGGAAACAAAGTACTTATAGGTACATGACTTGGTACGTGGTTTATCATCAAACACTATCCTTTTAGATGGAACACTGTTTTGGTTAGATGAATGTCGATCATCATCTTTCTTTGGCTCATCTTTCTTAGAGGGTGGCTTGCTGTGAGCCTCCGAATGAGTCTTAGGTTTGGAATGCGGTGCGAATAGGGTCCTACTTCGAGTCCCGCTAGATTCATTATACTGCCGCTCTATAGCTTTTGTAACAGCATTATCTACTAATGCTTACAGCTCCGCATCGGTCACATGTATCTTAGTATTTTCATGGTTTTCCACCGGATGGCTGTTTCCCTCTTCTGACCTAGTCATGTAGCTTTAATTGCTACATAAAAGAAAATAAGGACAAGGTTTATTTGGAAGTCTATACAGTACTATCGTTCTTGACGATTTATTAACCATGGTTTTTAATAGCCATTTTAGTTAATTTGTTAATTATATAATTGTTCAGGATCTTTATCATAATCCTAAATTATAAGTTAGTAATGGCACAAAAGGCCTAGTCACGTAGACAAATTTAATTTATAAGCCCAGATTTTATGGAATCAAGGCATTAAGGTTTGAATCAAAGTTCGTTACCTTTTCTTGACAGGGAGTTGTAGGCTACCACTGTCCTTAGTCCCAGAGGACGTTAATTATAGCCCGTGGGCACTTCATCCTTACGGGATGATTATTTTAATTAAGGGAAATTTAGAATAACCCAATTTAAGGATGACTTATGTGATTTTTATCGATTCACATTTTTGTCAAGAGTGTTAACATGCTTTCAGATGTTAACTAGGATTGGAATCTTTTGAATAGGTTTTACCATCTTGGCCATGTTTGCAATGACATATAAGCTAGGTTTACCTTTAAGATTCTTTTTAATATTTAACGCAGAACAATCCTAAATCGAGAGGTTAATATGGATTTGAACCTAATTATGGAACTACCATCTTGGCCCAGTCTTAAGATGACACGTGGCTATGTCTGGTCCCTTTTTAGATTTTGCCATTTTATTATAATGGTAGATCTTTTAGTAGGAATGTTATTTTATTTATTTCACATTTTATGTTTATGCACATAATTAATAAAATGAAAATTTAAACTAACCATTCCATTAAAAAAATTTAACAAGTACAATTTTGCCCTAAACGGGACTTCTACTGAAATAACATGCCCACGCAGGGGCTTAAACAAACATACATACCCACGCAGGGGTCAACAGAAAGACATGCCCACGCAGGGGCAGAATACAAAAAGACATACCCTCGCAGGGGTTAAACAAAAAGGCATGCCCACGCAGGGGCTGGATTAAAAAGAAGGAAATACAACAAACAATTTAAAGGATTCAATGGTCCTTCTTGCTTTTTCCTTTTATTAAACTTGTCAATCCCTTAAAGAAGCCTTGTCGTTCCCTGCGATCTCTGTGAACTTCCCGCTCAACCTGATCTAACCTTTGGAGAATTTCCTCCCGTTCTGGCGGGGAAAACCGAGGTATCTGCGGCTGATGTGGAGGTCGAAGAGGCGGCTGTTGTTGGTATCCATAAGCTGGGTATCCAACTCCCCAGGGAGCTCCGTATGGCCCCTCAGGGTTGAGAGCATTGTAGTTCCAGGCTGCCAGATACGGGTCGACCTCAGCATAATTGAAGCTAGTGTGAGCCGGCTGCTCAAAGGGATTATACGCTGCTGAGCCAGCGTATGTAGGAATTGGGTTGTCAAAACCCAATGGTGGTGGCATGACTGGTGCAGAGTTCACTTCTGGGTTGGGGTTTGAAGGTCCCCCCATCTGCTGGTCTTCTTGGAGTGGCGGGTAGTGGCTGCCACTCGATGGTTGCGGGGTGCTGATATGCACTCTTCCTCGCACGGACATCCGTGCATTCGATCTCCTTCGCCTCGGTGGCTCAGGAGGCTGTTGCTGAGGTGGTGGTGGTGGTGGCGGGGTAACTGCCACAAAACGTGAATCCCCGGAAGGATCCTGTTGCTGCTGCTGGTGGTGAGGCGATGAATGGTAAGAGGGTGTAAAATACCATTCATACTGGTTGAATATCGTTTGGTAGCTGTCAGGACCACGGTAGGGTGATCCATGAAAACATGACCCATCAGAAATTTCGATGGGATGTGTGGGGGTACCGGTCGGTGGTTCAGTAGGGTCGGTATCCTCGTCCATATCCATGGCGTGATCTCCGGAAAAGTGATCTTCAGGTCCCAATGGGTTAACACCCATTGGTTCTTCGAGGTAGTTTGCCGGGTTGAACCGGCTACGGAAGATATGTGACGGGTTATCAAAGGAGTGATGAGAGTTGGACCTCTGGAGAGGGATAAATCAAGGCTGAGGGTTTTCGGGCTCATTTTCTGAGTGGGGTCCAAAGGAATGAAGATAAGAAGGTGATGAACTTAACGAGACTGACCGCCTCGCTGGCTGCAGATGTGCCCTCCAGTCCCCCTGGGGACTTGTACGCATGTTGACGGGTGAGGTTCGTCTTTGGGACGGCCCGGCCTCCTGGTTGTGGCCTGTTACAGGTGCCTTTCCCTTTCTCCTAAAGAATCTTGGTGGCATATTTAAACCTGTCAACATAAACCAAGGTAACAACAAAATATAAAGGACAAAAATAAAACAAATTCAGGATTTGTCCTATGTTCTTTGTCTAGACTCGAAAATTTGAGGAATGTGCAACTGTGTAACTGAGATTAAACACAAAAGGCTAGTGTTTAATTCACTCAGTGTTGGCTCTGATACTAACCTGTCACACCCCGATATTTCCACGTATTACCGGTGGGCCCGGTGGGGAGTATCGTGACGTAGTTGAGAAACGGGAACGCCGATGGGAAGTCAAAAGACTCGGGTTTCGAGTCATGACTAAGAGACGATAAGATACTATAAATAGAAATTTTGATAAATTACGTTCAACTATTTTAAAGTTGAACGGGTCGAACAAAGAATGAGGCTTGACATTTGTCACACCCCGATATTTCCACGTATTACCGGTGGGCCCGGTGGGGAGTATCGTGACGTAGTTGATATCATCATAGTCAAACAACACAATATTTAAATGCACAGCGGAAGCAAAAGATAGATTCATTTCAACTGAATAAATTGTAATATTAAGTATCACAAAATAGTTGAAACAGATCCACAGGCGGGTCAAAATAAAAAGGAAACTGTTCAACAGACTTCGACATCTAGAGCTTGCGAGACTTGATTATTGATGCCTGGAGTAGCCAGCCTATTTCGTATAGTACATGCACTTAGCATTTTTGGAAAATACGTCAGTTTACACTGGTAAATACAACTTAACTGACTCATTTTGAAAAGAGTTTGGAAATTGATTTGTATGCACTTCGGCAAAAATATCTTTTATAACTTGGGACAATTATTTAAAAATAATCTTGTATACAGTTTTACTTATTTGTCGTCCATTAGGGCCGGTTTGTAGGGCCAGTCTAGATTAATTGACACGCCACAGGTATAATGCCCACAAGGATTATTTCCTTCAAGTGGATTACCAGTTTTTACATAATGCAACTGTCAGGTGTACGCCTACACCCCGTGCTTAGGTCGTGGCCATTTCTTTGAATGATGCCAAGGATATCCGGGACATGGTCATTTAACCCCCAAAGGCCATACACCAAATAATACAGAATAAAACGAGTTATGTAATTACATTAATCACAATCCGATTTAAATGACTACATACCCGACTAAGCGGTATTATTATAATACCGTATCCCAAGCCCGTATAGGGAAAATAAGTTAAGAGTATTTACCTGAGCAATGTATAAATCAAATACAGCAAGTGCACGTAGCTTTTACTGGGCTCCTAATCTGGAACGAAGGTTTTTAATAACCTATTAGAATCCTAACGGGTCTTTAATTAAGCCTAAACTTAGACCGGTTAGTTTTAAAAAGGAAGACACGGTTCAAACGCATGATAAAGCGAAGACCGGTTTAGAATGTGGTTTTGACCCAACAACCTTGTATGCTTGTTTAATATGGGTAACTTAAACACATTCTGGATTTTGAGACATAAATGATATGGTTTGACCCGTTTTGGCTAATATATGCAAACTAGTTACATAAGCCGATCCGAACGCGAAAAGTGCGTAACGAGTAACCAAAAGAGTCATATGCAAGTTTCTTAAGTTAATATGCTTTAAATATGTTGTGACATCAGTAAGATATCTTCTATTATCCCCCAAATGAATTTAAACTCAAACTATGCCCCGTAGGGGCATTTTGGTCATTTTAAAGGTTATAAAAGAGTTTAAATATTAATCTGAGTTACAGGTCTGATGTAATCAGTAAAAACACTTAATTTAATAAGTTATAACAGTAGGGTATAACCTATGTGTGAAATTTATCATTTCCAACCATACTATGCACCGAAATGACATTTTGGTAATTTCACTTAAGTCTAAAAGGTCAAAACTGGAAACCTGAGTTTAAAACTTTTGCTCACTGTTAATATATAAGGATTTACGGAAAATATCAGTAGGTATAAAACCTTATATGTTTAAAATAGTTTTAGTATATACTATGCGTTTAAAACGCTCAAAAGGGCGATTTGGAGCCATTTCCGGGTTTTCAAAGGAAAGCTGATATTTTTATTATTCCAGAAGGCTCAAAATATTATATTTATCATATAAAATCAGTATCAAAAGGTTTGGGGTCAAAAGGATTTGTAAAACTCATTTTATAGCCCAAAAGGGCAAAACCGGCAATTATCGAATCAAACTTAGAATTCTATGTTATGCTCAGCTTAAAAATAAATAAAAATCTTTAAAAATCCCAAAATATTATTTTACATCAGTGGGTAAAAAGTTTGGTATCAAAAATCGGGTTTAAATAGGTTATACGCTAATTACGACGTTTAATTACTTTAGGGCTTTCTAATTACGCTATTGAGCATAACTCTTAATCTAGACCTCAAACTGATGTCAAATTTTAGGTGCAAGTTTATAAATCAGTAACTAAGCTTTCTACTCTTTTACATTTTCAAAAATCACGTTTTAAGGTCATATGGGCATAACAGTCAACATATAAGCAATTAACGGAAACATGCATATGAATCGGATATCTATTGAACCAAGTTGTATAATCTCAGAGGGTTATACTTATAGGTAAATTGGTCCTAATAAAGCTCTAAGGCAATCCTAAACTATGCTCTAATGGGTCCGAACTGAAAGTCAAAGTAAAAGTCCACTTATGCGACTTTCGGTTCCAATCCGAGCTTAAACTGAAAATTGTCGGGTTGAACATGTTTAGACATGTTCTTACATTAATTACCAAGTTATATTAATGATAAAACAGGTTGCATAGCTTCTACATTGCTAATTATGCATTATTTTGATATTAAGCTTTCTGTTGACTTTTTAATATCAAGTTTGACCCGACAATTGACCTAGTTAGAGTGGGAATCAGAGAATACCCTTATAAGAGTTTATTACCAACATAATTACCTACTTGTAGGTACTTTTAATTCGAGATTTGACTGGACAATTATTGATTAATCTCGAAGTCAAACCTTAATTACGATAGGTTTGACTTATAGTCATTAAGCTAATTAAAACTGAATTCAGGAAGTTAAGGACACTTACAAATGTCCTAAGCACGATTAGGTAGCCTAAGGAAACTTGTTGCTGATCAGAGGAGCTCCAGAGAAGTCCTTGAAGTGAGCTTGAATGATCAAGCAAAATGGTTGCAACTCAACTTCCTTATATAGTGACCCGAAGTGTCCAAGATCATGCCAACATAGTCTACAAGTGTTCCCTGATGATCCCCATGTGTCCCTATGCATGAAAATCTGTTGGCCACACTCCTGTATTCGAATACCATGCTAATGAGGCGGTGTAACAGGCTGAACAGGCAGCTGTCCAAAATCTGCTGCCAGCGACGGTCTTACGGACCGTAAGAAAGAATCCTTGCGGTCCGTAAGAACCTCTTGCGGACCGAAATCTCTCGGTCTTGCGATCCGTAACCGACCTTGATCAAAAATGCCCAGTTACAACCTTGCGGACCGTAAGCCTTTGGCTTTGCGGTCCGTATCCGCTTTTTATTTTCTGATGCCCAGCTCCGCCATCTTACGGACCTTAAGGGTTAGCCTTTGCGGTCCGTAAGCCTTCATCAGAAGACAAAAACTTTGCAAACTTTTAGGCTTGACCATGCATTCCTTTAAAGCTTGAATCTTCAGTCATTTATCAGCAGAAGGGGACCATGGATCATATCTTGCAGGTCCTTGAGAGTGTTGCCATGCATCTTTGTTGTCTTGGATTCTTTTGAAAAGGTCTTGAATACCAAATTTGTCGTGAACGCTCATAGGTTTTATGCCAATTTGAATTATATATTATTAACATAACCGGATTTGAGTCTATTAGATGTTTATAAAACATATTAAGGTTTGGGATTTTATAAAAAGGTCACTCAGAGGTATTTAATTAACATGTTGACACTTTTTGATCCTACCATACATCTTTTAACTTGATCCGGTTTATGACACGTTTGCTTTACGTGACACGTGTCTTAATTTTATTGGACATAAATTTTCGAGGTGTTACAACATTCATAAGTGATGAATTTTCACACGAACAAGTCAAACAAATTTAATAAAGGATGACGCTCGCTAAAGTAAGTAAGCGCAAACCGAATAAATAAAAGTGCGAAATATTAATAAACCTATGTAAAGGAGTTATAGGCGTTAAAAACATTAAAATAAAAGAACTCGGGTAATGGGACGTAAAGAAGTATTGGTAAGAACCGGGTAACGGTAAGTGTAGGGCAAACCGACGTGTAATTGACGTTAGAAGTCACCAAGTCGGAAAGATAATTCGAAAGAAAACAATGTAGCCTTAGACTACGGTCAAGGTCAAACGAAATCCAAAAAGTAAAAGTGAATAATTCTAAACATAAAAAGGGGTGCCTTAACGCCATATTCGTATATAAACGTATACACATTTGAATAAAGGCTCGAATAAAAGATGATCTACGGGATCATCATAACCTACGGGGTATTAATTAATGTTAAGTCTACGGGTCCAAAAAGACCTTCGGGTCACAAATAGAAAGAAACGAAATGTAAGGGTCTCACCTTAAAAAGGATAAACAGGTGAAAATCTAAATAAATAGCCTACGAGGCTAAGTGAAAGAACCTACGGGTCATATGGGTTAAGCTTGGGAATTTGTTATAATTCCCCGCATTAAATAATAACGGAAAGGACTAGATTCTCGGAAGTAACATTCCTAGAAATGAGAGAAAGATGTAAGACAAAGAGGAAACGTAAACTAAAAATTTAGTTTTTAGTCAAAAGCAACGTTTTAACAAAACATAAGTGGTACGAGGTGACTTAGAGAATTTTAAACACACATAAGGCCGGAGATGGCAAAATAGTATACCCGGGTGACAGGGTATGAAGTAACCGGTGACTAACAAGTCTAACCGCCAAAATAAATAAACAATAAAGATAATGGATACAAGCTGAAAAGTAACGGCCCGCGAAGCCTTACACACGAAAGACGTACGCGTCAATATAAATGGAAACGTTAGATCGAAAGGAATGAATGAATGCTTTGAAAAACGAAACTAAGTTCGTTTAGTCTAAATTAAAGGAACTATGTAAATAAGGTTTCGAGGACGAAACCTCTTTAAGGGGGATAGACTTGTAACACCCCAAAAACGGGTTTGGTAGTCAAACCACGTTAATACTAAAAGACGGGTAAAGTACCGTTAGTGGTAAAATTTACCCGGTGAATATTAGGATTTTTAAATAAATAAATCTAATGTTAAATAAAAAGGGGTGAAATAATGTTTATGAGAAAATAAAGTTACGAGAGGCCCGAGTTAACGGGACTTAAAATAACACGGGTTATAACTTCCCCGAAACCCATCAAGTAACTAGGAATATCAACCTAGTTAAATATATGCCTTAAAATAATGAAGGAACTTGTAATAACTAACCCATTTATAAAACCCTTAAACTTTGAGGGACTAAAAGTGGGCAATTGGAAAGATGTTTAATTAAAAGCTTATAAAAAAATATAATACAAAAACACACACATGGGTGTGTGTGGTCGATCGACCAGGAGCCAGAAAAAAGGGGGATGAACCCTAGTTCATCAAATCTTCAAAATTGAAGATCAATTCAAGACCCAAATCGATGCATGAACATGAATAAACGATCACCAAGTCGAGGGGATCGTAAGGTATGTCGAATTTTTAATATTTATGAAGTTGTGAAAATTAGTTAACTTTGCATGATACGATCTATGTATGAATCGTAGAGGCTATGGCCGAATTAATGATGTATGATTGCTAAGGAACAAACCCTAAGTAGAAATTTGAAGTAAAATTGTTATGATTTGAATAAATTGATGATTTACCACACTTAGACAAGTGGGTTTTGATTAAGTAGTGAAGATGATGATATACACATGTTTAAAATCATCATACTTGATAGTTGAAATAAGCACTTGTACAAATTACATGATTTAGTACTTGTTCTTGCATGATAGAAAAATGGGTTTTGATGATTTAATGAAATTGTTGTTGTATTGGTGTTTATAAACATCATACTAACTCATATGAATGAACTACTTGAACAAAATAGAGATTTTGTTAAGAGTTCATAATTGATTAAAAGTGGGTCTTGACACAAGAATTAAACTCTTGACTTATGATTTAATTCAATAAGAAAAGTAGTCAAAGATTCATAAGGTGTGAAAATCATGATCTAGAATGATTATTCTAACAACCTTGTGAATAATGAATGATAGTTGGCACTTAACAAGCTATGTGAAGCTTGGGGAGAAAGCGGGTCGATCGAAGCAAGTATGAGAAGAAAAGCGTAATTTGGATGTGAGGTAAGTAAAACTTACACCCTTTTTGTAGGGCATGTGTTTATTTTATAAACTATAAAGGCGAATAATGTAATATCCGAAATAAGGGTTTCAACATGATTGATACAAGTCGGAACAAGTATAAATGATAAAAACCATGGTTTATGGTAAATGGGGCAAATGGGTGAATTTGAAAATTAAAACCATGCTTTTATTCTAACTTATGTAAATGTTTGGTCTTAAAGTCCAAACGGGTCAAATGGTGATGATAACACCATTTGACAATATCGACTAATGTGGTTGTCAAGTCGTATGTTATCAGGAACGAATAACAATTTGGATAATTGCAACGCCATAGAATATTGGTTAATTAACGCGAGGTATAAAACGGGTCTATATGTTGACTCGAGCCAGGTACGCATATATATAGATTTATAGTTAAAAATGCAATGTTGGTCAAATATCTTAGCAAAAGGACCTATGTCGTAAAAGAAGGAAATAAGTTAACGAAAATGCCCTTGATAGGTAAATCGGGCAAACGACCCTTAGAGGTCGTTTAGATACTAGTATTATCATTATGTAACTCTTAGACACATGTAAGAGTTGTAGGCATAAACCTTGGGGGTCAAATGTCTATGAACGGATCAATCACGTAAAATGACTATCCTAAGGGTAAAAATTAGGATAGCGGTCCATTATGTTAAATCCACCACAAAAATAGTTGTGGTGGAATATAAGAGGCTATTTAAAAATGAGAATACGAAGTGTAGAAAGAGAAGAGAGAGATTGATGCTTAAATGTACATAAATCACAAACGGGTCAAAAAGTGTCATAATTGAATTTCAAGCCGAGAGCTTGAAATCTAAAATTTTGAGAATTCAGATGTCGGGTTTTTACTCCATGAGATGGAGAATTAAATTACGAACGCGTAGGAAAAAGAATCGCGTAAAACGGGCATCTAGATCAAAAGTTATGAAGCTTTGAAGTTAGAATTTCGATCGAAAATGGAGCTGGGCAAATGCAGCATCAATTAAGCAACTTGCTGTCAAAAAGGGGGCTAGGTGTAGCGTCTAGCCCCTAGGCGTAGCGTCTAGCCCCTCCTGATTCCGAAAATTGCATAATTTTTGTTTGTTTGACCCATATAACTTGTTTAAACTTGTTATTTAACTATCAAAGCTAACTTTTAAGTTGGTTTTGATCATAGGTGATAGCCAAGAGTGCCCGGATGAAGATCAAGCTTGAAGAAGAACCGAACACACGAGATTAAAGCTTCCGCACGGCGTTACGTCGTAACTTTTAAACGACGAACTTAATTACCTTATGTTGCACTATTTTTAAACTGTAAAAGTTTTAGTAAACTCGTATTGTCATACGTATGTGTAATCGTATAAACATGTATTTATACGAAACTTATATAAATATTGTATAAAACAAGCAAGTGTGTTACATTTTCATTTGAACATTCCCCTATATATATATAGAGGATCATGAGAAAACTAAATCTAAATGAGAAAACTAGAAAACTAACTAAAAAAAGCTAAAAAACATACCAATTTTTTTTTTATAGTTTTTTATAAAAAAAAATCGCTAGTTTTTATGCTTGGAAAAAAATTTTCAAAATTTTTTTTTTTTTTTGTTGTACTGCATATGTGCAATATATGTGCATTATATGTGTACTATACATGTGCACTATATCCGTAATAGTGCATATGTGTAATACAACGAATTTTTTTTTTATTTCTTTTTTTTTGAAATTTTTTTTCAATGCATAAAAATTTGCGATTTTTTTATAAAAAAAAATTTGGTATGTTTTTTAGGCTTTTTTAGTTAGCGTTTTGGTTTTCTCATTTAAACTAGTTTTCTCATGATCCATCCCCTATATAATATATATATATATATAGGTTGACAGTTGTCTACAATGTGGATTTTTCCTACGATGTGTAGAAAGTGTTTTGGTGATAACATATGTCATCTCTATTATTTTAATACAAGGGTATCTTAATAATTATCTAATTAAGGTAATTATGGAAGAAATAATTCTGTTTAATTATTTGAGATTTTCATGGAAACCCATGACATATTTAGTTACTTCTATCATATTCATCACAAAAACATATCGAACAAGAAGATTTAGAAAAATGCTTGCTAACACCGGTTGTTAATTCCGATTTCTAATGTAGTTACTGATTGTGGGAATGGTAAGTCTAGTGTGTTTTTAGTTAGTCGACATGCAGATTGCGTTAAAATTATCGTTCACATGCATGTTACACTATTTATTTCTTCACATATCTTTTATCAGTTCTAGTTTGGTAAATTCCCTCTTATACTTTTTTTCCGACGATCATATGGTGTTTTAATATGTATTTCCTGCAGGTTTACATATTTTGACAACAACCATTATATATATATATATATATATATATATTCAACATGTGTTTTTCCGTATCATTAATGTAGTTTTGTTATCATATTGTGTTTTACTGAGTATGCGCCATTATGTTTTGACTTACTATGTGGTATATGACGGTGTGTTTTGCATTTGTTTACATGTAGCACCAGTGTTTATTTCTACGCATAATGCATATACCAATGTTTATTTCTTCGCATAGTGTTTTAACTGCGTGTACCAATGTTTATTTTTTCACATAATGTTTTATCATTTCGGATATGGTAAATTTTGTGTTATACATAGTTTGCAACAATCAGATGATGTTTTATCTAGTTTGATAAAAACACACCATTCAAACTATAAAACAAACAATTCCTTAAAACATATCATCTAAAAATTTATCATATTGTGTTTTACTGAGTATGCGCCATTATGTTTGACTGAGTATGTGGTATATGACGTGTGTTTTGCATTTGTTTACATGTAGCACCAATGTTTATTTTTTCGCATAGTGTTTTAACTGCGTGTACCAATGTTTATTTTTTCACATAATGTTTTATCATTTCGGATATGGTAAATTTTGTGTTATACATATATAGTTTGCAACAATCAAATGATGTTTTATCTAGTTTGATAAAAACACACCATTCAAACTTTAAAACAAACAATTCCTTAAAACATATCATCTAAAAATTAAAACACATATGCTCACCCAAACACCCTATTAAAACTCACAATTCCTCACTATAAACACACTATTCCTTAAAACATATCATCTAAACTTGCATGTGGGATTCCTGAATTTAACATGTTGAATTTACCTTTGTACTCTTAATCCAATGAATTAATCAATAATTATGACACACATATATAATCTCAACCATTAATATAACTCATCTTATGGCCCTCAAACACTTCTAAGACTTTGTAAACAAAACACATAGGAGCTCCACCCACTCCCCCCACCCCCACATATATATATATAAAAGAGGGGGAGAAAGAGAACACAAGCTAATTGGGAAAAATCAAATTAAGTCTTGAATTAATAATAATAATAATAATAATAATAATAATAATAATAATAATAATAATAATAATAATAATAATAATAAATAGACAAAGAAATGGCGAGTTGTTATTTTGCGCTTGGCCCCCTCATTTAAATTGCATAACACGTTTTCTATCACAACTGTGGCCCAACCCATTACCACCTTACTCATGGCCTACTCATGAGACCATGACGCAACACGATGTGCCGTGAGCAATGTTGTAGAAGGCGCTAGGCGCTAGTCGGGCGGTGAGGTACCGCCTAGGGATTAATCGGGATTAATAGGGATTAATCGGGATTAATCGGAATGGGATTTTTATATGTATTTTTTTCAAAATTATATATATATACCCAATAATATAAAAATAATACTTCAAAATTCACATAAATACTTCAAGTTTCAGATAGTATGGTTCGATTTTGACCGATTTTGACCAATTTTGACCGCCTAGGACCGCCTAGGACCGCCTAGGACCGATTTTGACCGATTAATATAGTCCGATTAATCCGATTTTTGACCGCCTAGGACCGATTTTCACCGCCTACGACCGACTTTGACCAAAACCGATTAATTACACCGACTAGCTTAAAATTAATCAGTAGCCAACCGCCTAGCGCCTAGGCGCCGATTAATCGGCCGCCTAGGCCGATTTCTGCAACAGTGGCCGTGAGCGTGTGGCTGGCATAGCAGGTCTCTCTCATAATCGTGGTACAATTACATATGGTCTAACTAATATCATATGTATATTGAATATTTAAGCATAGGACCCAAAAAAAAACCATTAGCTAATAGAGAGACACTGACGAATAAAATAAGTAGTTAAGGCGTTATTCCTCAAGTAGTTAAGAGTTTGTCCCATGTTGGATATACTCAAGAATACAACAATAGTGAATGTGTGATGTTTTATTGAATGATTAACCCAACCCAAGATGTTAGAACCCTAATACAAACACAGTAAAGAATACCAAATGATCAACATGATCATCAAGACACAAAGAAGACAAATCTATAAGACAATCACTTTGACACCAAGAACAGAGACGAGAGCGTATGGAACGCAATACAAATCACAAGCTTAAGAAGATGAAGACTAAACCAAAAACTCTATCGCATCCCTTTGATATCAGTTGTAACCTTCAACTTTGCAGTTGACCCTTCTAGAATACCAAATTGATACGTTTGACCTTCAAACTTAAATATAATAACAAGTCCCTCAACTTATAAACTTGTACAAACAAAACCAAAAATTAACCTACCATAACAAGTAAAGTTTACCATATGAATTAATAAATACTAGTGGGATTTCCCCGTGCTTTGCGCTGGGAATTCAGTCAGTATAAGTTCGGTTCGTTATGTAGTGGAATTTGACGGTATGATATCAATACTCGGTATAGTAACGGAAAGAGAAATCAACACGTGTTTTACATTGATCGAAAGCAATAAAAACGAACACTGGTACCGACACCGATGTTGTTCGAACGGTATCGATCGGTTAAAATCAGCATTGTACTAGAACCTATATTCATTTATCATTGCAGACAGGGTTGTATAAATGAAAAATTATTGTCACCGGAATTCATAAATATGAATGCAGTTACCAGTACCGATGGGCATTACAATGTTAGTTTATCAAAAACAAAAACCAATAGAAATAAATACCGATACTGATACCAATGTTCGATCGGTTTCGGTTTAGTTCAATATGGAAGTGGCATGGGTCCGTTTTCAAACAGAAAACCATAAAAATCAATACAAGCACAGGTCCATATGTTGTCCGGTTTGGTTTGGCACAGTATGGTATGTGTTAGTTTATCAAAAGAAAAAATGAAAAAAATAAATATCAGTACCGACAAAGATGTTTGGTTGGTTTCGGTCCGTTTGGTGCAATAGAGGTACAATATATGTTTTCAATAAAATTTATATCACATTGTTGAAAAAAGTAATCATAAAACTCAATTATTCCAAGGAAGCTAAACTAAATGAAGAAAAAAATTATTGTTAAAAAAACTAAAACAAGTACTAAAAAAATCACTATTTAAAAATAATGTCGTTACTGGTAAAGATGTTCCGTTCATTTGGTATGATAGCGGTAGGGGTATGCAAAAAACCGAATTAACCGAACCATAACTGAATTAACCGACAAAACCGAACCGAAAAAACGAACCAAATAAAAAACCGATGGGTCGGTTAATGATTTTTTTGAAAACCGAAAGTAGCGGGTCAGTTATGGTGATCATTTTTTCACACCCACCATAACCGAACCGAACTGACATGTAATAAATTTTTGTAGGATTTAGGACATTTCACCATATTTTTAATATTTGATGTTGTTTATTGAAGATTTTTAGTATTTATAGGTTTTTCATATCGTTTTGTGGTTTTGGTTGGATGTTTATTTGAATTTATGGAATGTATCATATCACTTTATTTCAATATTCGATAATAATTGGTATTGATATTATAGATTATATGTATTTTTTATACTATGTAATATACTAATATATACAAATATGCAATAACAATTTATTCCATGTTAAAAAAATTAAGCTATTTTTAGCTAAGCTAAATACACGGTTAACTACCCATAACTGACCCGCTAAAACCATCAAAACCGAATAACCATAACCACCATAACCGATCGGTTATGGTTATGGTTATCCATTAACCGACATCATGGTCATGGTTATGGTTTTAGGTCAAAACCGACCCATGCACACCCCTAGATAGCGGCACAATATCCGTTTCAATAAAAATTATATCGCAATACTAAAAAAAATTAAAGATAGAACCCAAGTTATTCAAAAGAAAATGAAGTTAAATTAAATCATAAAAAGTATTATTAAAAAAACTAAAACAATTACTAAAAATAAGCAAAAACTAAAACAATTACTAAAAAAATAAAAGCACCATTCACAATTAATTTATATAAAATTGCTTTATATTTAACACTTTGTAAGCACCATATATATAGCGCGTGTATAAGTTGTCCGTTAAGGCTGTCTATTGGAAGCATAATGCATGATACATAACAGGGCTTTCAATATATGAGCCGGGGGTCTCATTGGAAGCACCATATATATGAGCCGGGGGTCTCATTGGAAGCAGCCTCTCTATTCCTATGGGGTAGAGGTAAGGCTGTCTACATCTCACCCTCCTCAGACCCTACCTTAGCTTTGCTATTGGTGGGATATACTGAGTATGATGATGATAAGTTGTCCGTTAAAAAGCATAATGCATGATACATAACAGGGCTTTCAATAGGAAAAGAGTTATGGGTAGAATACAACGGGGAGCTTTGCTACTGAATCATATGGGACATTTAACATTTAACCATTTTATAACCAACTAACTTTGTTTCAAGAGTTAATTGCCCGGATGTTCTCTATGGATTTTTATTTTTTCACCTTTAGTCTTCATCTTTTCAAAATAGCATATTTGTTCCCTGTGGTTTGCTCACTTGTTACTTGCGTAGTCCCTAAAATGGATGGAGGTTAATTTACTCAGTTAAATTGATGTGAAATTACTAAATTGCCCTTGCTCATTTATTAAAAGAAGAGTAAACTGCAATTTTACCCCCTGGGGTTTAGGCCAATTGGCACTCTGACCCCCCGTAACGAAATAATTGCAATTTTACCCCCCAACGTTTGGTGTTATGTCGCAAGTTTACCCCCTGCTGTCAACTTCTGTTTAAAGTCAACATAAGTAAGTAACGGTCAAAGGGTATAATGGTCTTTTCCACTCTAGTTTTATATCTTACTCAAGATACCACCCTACATATATCACACTCTTGCACTCTTACCTAGAGATGTACAAATCGGTTAATTTGAGAAACCGGTTTCGGTTTTTTAACCGAACCGGTTTTTTTGGATCAATTGAAAACCGGTTTTTTGTTTAACCGTAACCGGTTTTAACCGGTTTCAGCAACCGAAAATTAATAACTGGTACAACCGGTTATAACCGGTTTTATAACCGGTTTGTATAATAACCGGTTTCCGAACTGATTAAATTAACTGATTTTATAACCGGTTTACTATAACCGGTTAAAAAAACCGGTAAAAAAACCGGTCTGCAGGAAATGTTTTTGATGCTGTTTTGCTGTTTTTTAGCCTGTTTTAAAAAAAAAACAGCAGTTTTTTAAAAAAAACATAAAATACAAATTGTAAAAAGTCAAAACATAATATCATTAAGTCTACGAACAAACGGAAACATAACATAAGGAAATAAGAACGGTACGAACGCTAAAGCGTAACAACGAAAATACATAAACTTCATACATAAACTTCAAATATTAATCCGCACGAAGGTCCACACTAGTATATATATTTTTTTAGTGGGACGAGAATAGTAATATATCTTGAACCGCGTCTAATCTTCTTCGGCCGAACCCGAACTCGAACTATTGCGGAGTAATTCATCTAGTTCGGCTTCTTCTTCGGTCATTGGGGTTGTCATTTCGTTTCGAACCTCGTCTTCGTACACTTCGGCTTCGTAATCTAATTCACCCTCGAGTGAGCGTATGTGTTTTCATCTCTCCGCCGCATCCAAGTAGTCTTTCAAGCAAATCGACATCTCAACCGCCTTTGGTGTTAGTCGAGTCCTCCGTATCGAAATCACCCTACCACTTATAGAAAAAACACTTTCCGAAGCTACCGTGGAAGCTTGGACCGTTAGTAAATCTCGGGCCATTGTAGCTTGGACCGTTAGTAAATCTCGGGCCATTGTAGCTTGGACCGTTAGTAAAACGGTTTTTCGATGTGTTGTTTCAAGGTGGTGTTTGCCCCAACGGCGTAAAAACTATTACAATGATGACAACGCGCTTTTTTCGGTCCGCTCGCCATCTCGCACAAATCGAAATGGTTCCAAACTTCCGGGTTGCGCTTCGTTGCAAGAACACGAACAACCGTGTCGGTTGTAGACTCGCCAACATTGACCGAATCATGAGCACTAGAGCTTGCCATGTTTTTTTTCACAATTATCGAATAAGAAAAGTGAGCGTTTTTATGAGATTTAGGAGATTAGAGAATGGTGTGATTGAACCAAAACACCCAACACCCTTTTATAGTAATTGGAGATGAATTTTTGACAAAAAAAAAACAAAAAAAACGGCCACTTTCTAGTCCCAACGGTCATATGACCGTTTTCTGCACATCAGCGACATAAACCGGTTTTAACCGGTTTTTATAACCGGTTTTTATTGATCCGTTTTCGGTTAACCGGTTTTAACCGGTTTTTAACCAGTTTTTATAACCGGTTTTTACATATAACCAGTTTTAAAACCGGTTTTTTATATAATCGGTTTTAAAACCGATATCCAACTAACAACCTATAACCGTTTTATAACCGGTTCAACCGGTTAGTAACCGAACCGGTTACAAAAAAACCGGTTTTTCCAACAACCGGTTTCGGTTTTTTTTTTCGGTTTCAGTTGCGTAATCAGTTTTTTTGTACACCTCTACTCTTACCCCCCACCTATACATTTTAAACTATATCTCTCTCCTGTCTTTCTCCCTCACTAATGACTAACCTCAGCATCATAAAGAACTGAAAGCTCATAAGCCTTCTTCAAAAACTAGAGTAGAAAAGACCATTATACCCTTTGACCGTTACTTACTTATATTGACTTTAAACATAAGTTGACGGCAGGGGGTAAACTTGCGACATAACACCAAACGTTGGGGGGTAAAATTGCAATTATTTCGTTAGGGGGGTCAGAGTGCCAATTGGCCTAAACCCTAGGAGGTAAAATTGCAGTTTACTCTTAAAAGAAATATAATTAAATTAAGTCATTTTAGTGTGGCCCACACCTACCACTATCCAATCTCTCCTTCCACCCACACCTGCCACCATTCACCATCTTTCACCCACCACTGGAACCGTCGTTCACCACTGCCGGCCGATTTGCCTCTTGTACAGACTAATTGCGGTAGCAATTCTCTACCGGAATCTGATTCAAATCTCGTTATTCTACCAACCGTAACAACAAGATCGAAATCGAGATCTAAAGGAGCCCCCTCCCTACTCCTGTAACTATGGGGCAGGTGCGCTATTGATAGATAAAAACCTAAGATGACACAGACAATGACGCCTCACATCCTGTGGTCTAATAGTAAAATGATATATTGAAATAAAAATAATTGACTTTCTTTTTAAGCTAACCTTTTTTAAACTAAAAAAGAAATATGAAGGGATAAAATAATAAAACGAAAATGTTATCTTGAACTTGCGTAGTGTGACACGTGATATTGTAATTAGTTATATGTCATGTATAGATTCATTCCATTCAGCCTGTTATTTTTGCTTTAGTTCTATCACACTAAAAAGAAAAGAAAGTGTTATTGAGAGGGGTGAAATATGATGCTTTATTTCTTCATATTCTTCTTTTTTATGAATATTTGTACCCCAATTCTCGAACATCGCTCCTGGAATAAAGGAGGCCTTCATTGACTATATTGTTGGTAGATTTTAGTACTAACCCTCCCCCATGGAATTCTTCAAAAGGAACATATGTTTTTAACTTTCTATCTGAACCTTCCCCCATGGAATTTCAACAAAAGGAACATATGTTTCTAACTTTCTATATATGCTCCTCATGAATCATATATGAACGATAAAATTATAGAAAAAGGGTAATATAAAGGGATTTAGCTCTAATATTGTTTTTGAGGATTGAAAGAAACAAATGATATCTATTTTCATCCAAAGTCAGTTGTTGGCATGTAAAGTAAACTACGGATTAAATCAAATCAAACGAACAAAAGTTGATTTTCAAGTATTTTATGTTTTATATGATAAATTAAGGCTTTCATTTGTATAAATACTTAAAGATGATACAATTAAGAGACAATAGTGTAACAAACTTGCTTAAACCTTCTCAGTAGACACATAAAGGAAACTAATGAAATAAAACGAAAATTCAAAAAATAACAATCAACCAATAACCTAAGATAATGATGAATGCGTAATCTGAAGACCCTTTGATCAAGAGATCAACATCTAGAGAACACTAGACACATAACGAACTAGAAGACTCTAAGCTGTCACCATGTCCTAAATAAAAAATGCAAATGAACCTCTAGGTATTTGCTCTGTTGATGAAATACTAGATTAGGTGCTAAATGCATGGCATCAAGATTGTTACTTCACAAAGTGGGAGGACTAGGAAATGTAATGCATAAGTCGTGAAACAGAGACATAGTCCAACGAAGTTCAACATTAGTGTGAGCAAGGCACATGCTCTGCCTCGGTGCTAGAAAAAGTAACAATGTGTATCCTAGAAAGTAATTCAACATGCCCAAACATGAGAAAGCATGGTGAAGATAGTCTCATGACATGTGATGCTAGGTTGCAAATGGTTGTGGGTGAGTTAACTCAGAAGTGTCAGATGGAGTAAATGTGGGTGACACAAACATGAGAAAGCATGGTGAAGATAGTCTCATGAAATGTGACATGCCGAAAAGTATTGTGTTCTCATATAGTTAATGTCACACCCTCACCATCTGTGGAATCAACGGTGGTGACTTCATGTTAAAAGAGACCAAGGCAATAAAAGGTAATTTACTATTAATTATAATAGAAATTGCATCGTTTTAGAATTCAAACAAACCAAACGAAAGAAAATAAAAGTTGTCTTGTTTAATTTATATCTAAGGCATTCCTATATGATCTTGACTTTTCCCTAATTTTGAGCATGGTTACCTGAAACATGTAAAAAATATGTCAACTATAAGTAGTTACTGAGAGCAAAGATTTGCAGTAAATGGAAAACATGATAATAAAGTTCATAAGAATTATTCATAAAACACATTATAAAAACAATCACGAGACTATTATGATCACGATCAAACCTAATGATATGCTAGCTTGAGGCACACCCCCACTGGATGTCCTATGATGTATGATGCGGGTCGCTCTTATAGGCCCATAATGTACTAACCGTCGGTCTTGCGAGCTGGTGATTGTGAAAAAGTTTGATGTGGTACACCACCACCGGGTGCCTAATGATGAAATCTTAGTGACCCGTTCAAAATAATGTAAATTTTAAGAAATTGTTGTTTTTAAGGATTTGTATTTAATGAATTTGTTTGAGTTTTGATTTGTGCATGTTTCACCCCAAAAGTTTGAAAATAGATAACGGACTATGAATCTCACCCGATGAATTGCAATGAATCCTAAGCTCTAGTTGCGAGCACGAGTGCTTAACGAGGTAACCCTAATATGATGATGCCAAAATGTTAACGTAGGGTTTCATAATGTTTGTAAAGTGACTTAAGAATGTTATAATTGATAGTTTATATTAATTAGAAGATTCTGCTTGGATTAGGATTTTTAGGGTTTGTTATGGATTTTATTTAAATACTAGATGGACGAACTAAATTATGAAACTTTTAGGAACTGTTTCTATAAGTATCCAAGACTCAAAAATATTTTAATTTTCGTTTTAAAGGTTTGTAGAAAAATTGTGAAAACTCGTACAACACTGAAAGGTAGTAACAATGTTTTTTCCGTAGCGGTTTACACCAAAAATCACTAAAAATTTAGATTTTATTGGAAAACTGTAAAACCAGTTGAAAAATTACAAGGACTCATTGTATTATGACATGTATAAATTTTAGGCGTTTGGAGTTATATTGAGTGAGTTATAACTCTCGTAAAACGACCCATAGTTTCTATTTCGAAATCAGTTTTGATAAACGTTTTTATAAACTCAAAAAGATTAATGTAGACTTATTTAAAATTATGTAACCAATATTATTGGATAGAAGACTCTTTGTACTTAGTTTTAGACTCAAGAATCGATCAATTTGTTAAGTTTTGACCTACTTGTTTGTTCATACATACGTGATACTTAATCAATCACAAATACGCATTTCATATGCGAGAACCGAACCATACTGGGTGTTTATTTTATGTACGGAACATTATTCATACCTATCATACTATAGTATGCTTATAATCATACCTTAAAATGCCCTAAAACACTAAACATATTGGAGAAATTGCATAATTGGGCAAACCACCAAACAACAAGGGCCAAAATGGATTTTTTTTTTTTTTTTTTTTGGTTTTTGACAAGCCTTACGAACCACAAGACATAACTATAGGGAATCGGGAAATATTGTCATGGTTTGACCTAGTCTATAGTTGAGGAACCCATACTTTAATATTCTTGATATCTTGCTTAAAATTACATAAATTCTCCCTATTTTCTTCTTGCCTATTTTTTAATCTCAAAATATACATGTCTTTCCTAAGACAAATGATACCACAAATACGAAGATACGAAGACACTCTCACTTCACAAATGGGACGATCTCACCAAAATAGGCGTAAAACCCTTACTTTGGTGATAACTCTCAATTCGCGTTTATTGATTTTACGAAATTATACCATCAAGATAGGAGTGAATTCCTAACCTTGATGGAAATTTTACAATTCTCATTCTAGTGGACCCTTACCAACGAGTCGGATTTAGTTCCTTATCTCATTTGGAAAGCACCAACCACATTTAGGGAACGACATTATCAAGCTGGGAGTGATATCCATACCTTGATAACTAGTCCCACTCCTCAATTTTCAATCTCGCCAAGGTCTCGAACATTCGATTGACTAGGGACATGTAGTAACCGGAAGGGTGAATGTCGTTAACCGAAACTTCGGCGAGTATATTCTACCTATTAGGCCAAAGCATGCTTCCCGAACTCAAAAGAATTTTCAATCACTTTGGAATAGTCTTAGTTTTTTTCGAGACACTTCAAGATTTTACATTGAACCTCTTTTATGTTATATCAATTTCAATGTGTTTTATACTTGATACCCTCTTCATTTCAAAAGTCGAAATCCCAAATCACGCTATACTCGCAATCTAAAACAATAATAATATTCAAGAACAAACGAAATTTACGAATCTTTCATTATTATTTGGTTATGTTTAAGTAAATGCATGCCATACTTATGTGAACTATGTGAAACTTACGTGCTACATGACATACTATCATGCAAATTATTTTTAAACACCTAATGATCAAGTATCATCCTCTATCCTACTCGATCTTGTAGATGTCTTCCAAGAAACTTTCCAGCTCCAAGAGAAGCTCGCAAATTAGCTGAAACAAGGAAATGATGACCTTCACGGCCAAGCAAATGGCCAAGGTCATAACCGACATTGTCAACCATATCCAAGCCACTACTAGCCCAAACGCCTCGGACGACTCCAAGGTAACTCCTCCCAAAACTAACTTCACCTATAAGCAATTCATTGCTTGCAACCCTGCCACTTTCATGGGCAACGATGGTGCCACTGCTATGCTTCAGTGGTTTGACGATATCAAAGTCACATTCATCAATAGTGAATGCCCCGATCACCTCCGGATCCGCAATGCCACCGGTGTCTTCAAATCGAGGGCACTCGATTGGTGGAAGAACGTGAAGAAACTCCGTGGGAATGACACCGCTTACGCTTTTCCTTGGGAAGAGGTGAAACAACTAATGATTGGGGAGTTTTTCCCTCCTCACGAGTTGTAGAAACTCAAAGAGGAATTTTGGCACCTCAAACAAATTGAGGGTGACAACCTAACCTACACTACTAAGTTCAAGCAACTTAGTGTGTTATGTCCCCATCAAGTCAACACCACCAGACGAGTCATACATAAATACACTAGGGACTTCCACCGGTCGTTCGCGATGCCGTGGATTCCACCGAGCCCGACACTCTCGAGAAAACTTTCCGCTTAGCCGCCAAATTTCTCACAACCAAGTCAAGGACGGATCCTTGTAACCCAAGGGTCCTACCAAGACCATTAGCCAAGCCACCACCGAACCCATCACCGAGCCCACTCCATCCAAACCACCACCCAAGGCCAACTCTAGCGGTAAGAAGCGTAAACAACCAAGCCACAATTTTGCCATTATGAAACCAACCCCAACAACAACGACAACTCACCAACCCAAACCCCGAGCCGGCCAAGCGAGCCTACGCTAGGAATTTTCCCAAGTGTAACACTTGCAGCTACCACTACCCAGCCACAACTGTGTGCCGCCACTGCACTACGTGCAATCGGTTTGGGCACTTTAACACCCAATGCCAAAGTGGTCCTAAACCACAAAGAAACCAAGCTCAAGCCTAAAACCAGAATCAACAACCAGCGAACAACGGCCAGGCGCTCGCAATACCCACAACGCAACACCCAAGCTCAAGCTCAAACGCCTCAAATGCCTCGTGGTCGTGCATTCGTCATCAACGCCAACCAAGCGAAAAACGGCGACAATGTGCTTCTATGCTATTTGATACTGGTGCAGATAAAAGTTTTGTATCCTTTGAATTCGAAACATTACTTAAATGTACACGATCTAAGCTACCAAATTCTTTTAATGTCGAAGTCACCAACAGAAAATCCGTAACCAATGATTTCGTTCTCCATGATTGTACCATTAATCTCAACGAGCATGAAATCCCAGTAGAACTCATACCCATGGAATTGGGTAGCTTTGATATCATAGTAGGCATGTATTGGCTTCGCAAATTCCGTGCCGAAGTCGTTTGTTTCAAAATATTCATTCGTCTCCCACTTCCGCCCGGTGACACCTTGCACATTTATGGTGAGAAACCCTCAAAGGGTCTTAAGCTTATGTCATGCATTCAAGCGAACAAGTACTGGCGAAAGGAGTACTTTTCCTTTCTAGCCCACATTGTTGAAAAGAAGGGGGAAGGAAAAAAGCATAAGTGATGTTTCAATCATTCGTGATTTTCCCGAAGTCTTTCCTGAAGACCTACCCGGTCCTCCTCCTTCTCGTGCCGTTGACTTTTGTATTGACCTCATACCCTACGCTACACCCGTTTCTAAATCCCCAAACCATCTCGCACCTTCAGAGATGTAAGAGCTATCAAGCCAACTTCAAGAATTACTTGATAAAGGCTTCATACGCCTATTACTTCTCCTTGGGGTGCTCCAGTCCTTCTTGTTAAAAAGAAGGATGGTTCTTTTTTAATGTGCATCAATTACCATGAACTCCACAAACTCACCGTCAAGAATCGTTATCCCATCCCTCGCATCGAAGACCTCTTCGATCAGCTTCAAGGCGCGACGTGTTTCTCAAAGATCGATCTTCGTTCTAGTTATCACCAACTTCGAGTCCTCGAAGAGGACATTCCCAAAACCGTTTTTCGTACTAAATATGGTTACTACGAGTTCGTGGTCATGCCCTTCGGTCTGACCAATGTTTTCGCAACCCGCGATCCCAGATCCCCGGGAACGGGCGGCCGCGAGCCAATATCGGTGGTATCGCATATTGTCTAATTTGGCAGCGGAATTTTCATCAGGACCGTAGTTAGGAAATATTTGATCAGAGTAAAATACCACATTTTCATAACATTAAACACATGGGATAAAACCCAAGTTTGTAGTACACACAATTTCATAGGAATACATCCTATTTTATTAAATAAAAACATCTATTTTATTTTAGGTAACTTTATTGCCACTTGTAACGCCCCAAAATCTGAATGTTAATATTTGTCGTGTGTTCCTATATGACACGTTATGAAATTAATAACTAGGCTATTTAACCTAGTTAAGGGTATGGTCAAAAAGTATTGAATGATGAAGATAGGGTCAGTTATGTTTTAAAGGCAAACCCGAGGGACTAAAGAGGAACAAATGAAAGTTAAGTTATTAAATATCTAAACACACAAACAAACACACACATCGTGTGTGTTCGAGAAAGAACCAGGAGCTCTCATGAGAGCTCCACAAACCCTAATCATGATCTCCATCAAATTGGAAGGCAAGATGAAGTTTAAATACATAACCGAGCATGGATTAATGATCACCAACATGAGGGGATCATAAGTTATGTCTTGAATCTAAGATTGGTGATCATGGGTGAAGTGGGTTATGTTCTAATCCATGAGTTTAAGTGGAATTGAGCATGAGTATATGTTATAATCATCATTTAGAACATGAATTATGAATGGTTTGAGCTAATTTGATGTTTAGATGATAAACCCATTAGTTATGGTGATGAAGATGACTAGACTCACCTCCTATGTTCAAGTCTTGTTGAATGATTGATGTATTATGTGGGTATGATGAATTATTGTTAGATGAATTAGGAGGAATATGATGATGTTATGTTTAATGTTCATTTGGAATGATATATGATGATTAGTAGTAGGATTTGATGGGTTATGTATGAGTTTAGAAGATTTATGTATGAATTAGTTGTACGTTATGCTTAAAAGGTGGTACACGCATCAAGCGTATGATAAGATGTATATAGTGTCGTCCGTATAGTCGATTATGATGCTACGGGTGTATGATGATAAGACGATGGTTAAATTTGGAATATAGTTGACTTTCGAAAGTCAACTAAGCATAAGAAACATGAATTGACACGTGGTCGTAAAGGCAGGATAATAGGAATTCGTATGGTACATGTTATGTCAATATGCGTTGTTTGTGATTATATGATGAGTTACATGAGTTTAAACGGATATGAATATAATCACATGAGTTATGTATGTTAGAAATGACTAATGAAAGTTAAGGGTGAAATATGCGATTAATAGGATTGTTAACATGTACGAATGCATATGCCCATAGGAGCGTGATCTTGATGAAAAGAGCGTATAGGAATCATGTCAAGACGGACGCAAGCATGAAAGGAAAGCGGGTCAAGAAAAGGCGAGGAATCGGATACGAGCACGGATGCATGAGGTAAGTGATTTCCATAATCACTTCTTAGTTGTTTACGTAAAGATATGTGTTAGTTAATTAAGGTATGATAATTGAGGACAAGTAAGGATGGATGGTATGAAATCGATGACTTTTGTTAAGTAGATATAACAAGTCAAAGATGGGGTTTGTTGTTATATCGGAATGAAGAATAGGAAAGGGTTACGGTATGATATAACGCATAACGGGGATCGGGAGTGTAAACCCCAAGTACGAAACTCCGGACAATGTAAAAGTATCATGGTAATAATGTTCATGCAAGTTTTGGGCTAAAACAAATGAGTTGTGTGATGAAAACAAGAATGGGTAAAATTGTCCGAAAATGAAATTATAGGCGTAAGCGCATAAGTTAGGAATTTCCTTAATCCGGATGTGGGATTTTAAGTTCATATGATAGAATGTGAATTTACAAGCATGTAGGAAGAAACGGGAGGTTAAACGGGTAAACGGTTCAAAAGTTACGCGCGTTTTAGTGCGTCCGAACGACGAAACGAATCTGCAGGAAAATGCATTTTAGAGAGGCCGTCGCCGACGGGCAAGGGAAAGTCAGATTTTCTCCGACGGGTTATCTTCCTGTCTACGGGGTTTTGGCGACGGGAAAAACTACAGGCCGTCGCCAACGACCTCCCCAAGTCCCAAAAGCTGAAATCTTGTTTGTAAGTTGAATTATGTACCGTAGGCTTCGATTTGATACCCGTGGACTACGGCGGACTTTCCAAACATGATTTTGATGGTTCTTTAGATGTTTATGGGCTATAAATCTAAGTCAAAGACCCATGTAAATAATGTATGATTATGTAAGAGGTACGCGTGATCTAATACGTGTTTGTTAAGGTATGTACGTATGTGTAGGTGTATGTATGTATGTATGAAGGTATGTACGAGTGTATGCATGTATGCGATGATGTAGGAAAGGTATGTATGTACGTAGATGTGTATGTATGTATGTATAAAGGTATGTACGAGTATATGCATGTATGTGATGATGTTAGGAAAGGTATGTACGTATGTGGATGTGTGTGTATGTACGTATAAAGACATGTATGAGTGTATGCACGTATGTAAAGTTGTAGGAAAGGTATGTATGTACGTAGATGTATATGTATGTATGTATGTATGTATAAAGGTATGTACGAGTGTATGCATGTATGCGATGATGTAGGAAAGGTATGTACGTATGTAGATGTGTATGTATGTATGTATGTATGTATGTATAAGAGTATGTACAAGTGTATGCATGTATGTGATGATGTAGGAAAGGTACGTACGTATGTGGATGTGTATAAAGACATGTATGAGTATATGCACGTATGTAAAGCTGTAGGAAAGGATGAATGTATGTAGATGTGTATGTATGTTGTATGTAAGTACGTATGTATGCATGATTTAGACACATTGAGTGTTAACGTTATTAATGGTGTACCTTGAGAATGAAAAGTAATGCAGGTACATTATTGAAGCCTCACCAGGAAATGGATACGCAGATGAAATGCCTACAGTTTGAAAAATGATGAAATGTGAAGTGTACGTGAATGAATCTTATTCATATAATGTGTGCTAATGTTATGAATGAATGGGGTGAGTGCAGGTTATACAGATCGCGGGTGATTATCACAAGGAATGGAGATCGAGGACCGAGTCACAAGGTAGATTGTACGGGAATAATCGAGCATGTACTTTAGTAAACGGGAGTTATGCTTTTGTTTTGTAAAAGAAATTTTATGGCACGAATTTCCGCTGCGACTTTATGTCTAATACGAATTAGGGTCTTACAAGTTGGTATCAGAGCCCTGGTTTGAGGGAATCAAGTACGAGAAAGTAAGTACTTGAACTCAAACTTGTGTGCTCTTGAGATAAGAAACCCGTACAATCTGAGACTCGATCAAGATCCAAAGATAGAAGCTAATGTAAGTATGTACTTATGTATACGTATAAGGAAACTGACGGTTTTGTGTGTGCAAGGTAAGCATAAGTGATTCAAGAGGATGATCCGTGAATGCAGTTTAAGATGAATAACTAGAACCGTCAAGAGGCAAATAGGCCAAATGAGCCCCAGGTACGTAAATTGATATGTGGGCGTAAGTAAGGGTAAAAACTCATTAAGGGAAGGAAAAGTTTTAAATGAAAGACAAGGATTGTATGTAATGAAGTACTGAAAGTAATACACGCGCCGAAACCTAAGCCTACGGACATAAGGTGACAATTACATGAAGGCACGAAACTACTATGTGGATTGTGTACCTGGCCAGTACACGAGAAACGTATGACGTTCGTGATATCATGACAATTGTTACAGGTATGTCCGGTAGGGTTGGGTAGCAGGCGGGCGTGTGGGTGAAATGGGAAGTAAGACTCTCGGGAAAATGAGAGTACTATGTAAGAATGAACAACATGCCTGTTAAGAATGAAGAATGTTGAATCCGTAAGAAAGTGCGGATCGACAAGGTATGAATGAAATGATTGAACCCGCGAGACGGATTCAAGGAAGGAAAGGTATGAATGAAATGTTTGAATCCGCGAGACGGATTCAAGGGAAGAAAGGCATGAATGGAATGTTTGAATCTGCGAGACGGATTCAAGGCAAGAAAGGCATGAATGGAATGTTTGAATCTGTGAGACGGATTCAAGGCAAGAAAGGCATGAATGGAATGTTTGAATCTGCGAGACAGATTCAAGGTAAGAAAGGCATGAATGGAATGTTTGAATCCGTGAGACGGATTCAAGGTATGAAATGCATGAAGTGAATGTTCGAAACCGCTAGACAGATTCAGAACAAAGAAATAATGAAAGGTATGGATGCTACGATTGTGTCCGCAGGACGAGTTTAAAGTATAGAAATGATGAATATAGGCCACATCGCGATGTGTCAATAGTTTGACTGTGGTTGTGTCAAACGAATCATGTGAGTAAATGTAAAGTAACTGAATGAAAGAACGATCATGATTGGCACGCAAACCTAAATTTTAAATTTTAAAACGAAAGAAAGAAGTTTTGAATAAGTTATGTGTTAAAAGTGATGGTAATCGACTACTAAGAGTCAAAATGAATGACGGGCTAATACCCGGACAATGGTATAAGTACGCAGAAGAAGGAACCTAGAGGTGATGAAACCCATCGATTTGGTGGGAGGTTGTGCACGAGCGAAGGCACATTGCACGGATGAATGAAATCTAGCCTAGTACGGCTAGTACACATGAAGAATGTGGACAGGTCTGATCTACGGATCGCTGAGGTATGGAAGGAAGTCGAGGTAAGTAAAATGCTTTAAAATTATGTCAGATAAGTATGAATTAATAAGTTGAAGAACGCCCTACAAAATGCATGGTGGAACGAGCATGGTATAGTACAGAATGTTCGATTCCTAACAGTTGATATAAGAAGAAGGTTATGTCGTTAAGGAATGAATCTCAAAGGTCTTAAGTGAAAAATTTTGAGAATTCGCTAAACTCTCGTATAATGATTTTGCGTGACATGTGGGTTTATGTAAATTAAATAATGCATGAAATAAGAAGGATAGTAATGTAGAATGAACAAGGTGAATGGAAGATAACGTAAGAGTGTGTATGGTACAAGTAGTTATAGAAAAGATAGAATGATGTTAACTTTGGAGTGAAGCGCGTATATGTGGCTATGAAATAGTAGTTTTGTGCGGTAACAAAACAAGAACTAGATGCTAAATAATATATATGTAGAATGTAATCTTAAGAGATAGGATGATTGTAGTAGATCCGTTGTGAACGGATCATACGAATGTATGTATGATTACAGATTGAGGAAGTATGTATATTAAACCGTTATTGACAGGTCAAGGAAATGAAAATGATATGCGAAAGTATGATAAGGAAGGTAAGAAAGGTTTCGGGGACGAAACCTCAATTAAGGGTGGTAGACTTGTAACGCCCCAAAATCTGAATGTTAATATTTGTCGTGTGTTCCTATATGACACGTTATGAAACTAATAACTAGGCTATTTAACCTAGTTAAGGGTATGGTCAAAAAGTATTGAATGATGAAGATAGGGTCAGTTATGTTTTAAAGGCAAACCCGAGGGACTAAAGAGGAACAAATGAAAGTTAAGTTATTAAATATCTAAACACACAAACAAACACACACATCGTGTGTGTTCGAGAAAGAACCAGGAGCTCTCATGAGAGCTCCACAAACCCTAATCATGATCTCCATCAAATTGGAAGGCAAGATGAAGTTAAATACATAACCGAGCATGGATTAATGATCACCAACACGAGGGGATCATAAGGTATGTCTTGAATCTAAGATTGGTGATCATGGGTGAAGTGGGTTATGTTCTAATCCATGAGTTTAAGTGGAATTGAGCATGAGTATGTGTTATAATCATCATTTAGAACATGAATTATGAATGGTTTGAGCTAATTTGATGTTTAGATGATAAACCCATTAGTTATGGTGATGAAGATGACTAGACTCACCTCCTATGTTCAAGTCTTGTTGAATGATTGATGTATTATGTGGGTATGATGAATTATTGTTAGATGAATTAGGAGGAATATGATGATGTTATGTTTAATGTTCATTTGGAATGATATATGATGATTAGTAGTAGGATTTGATGGGTTATGTATGAGTTTAGAAGATTTATGTATGAATTAGTTGTACGTTATGCTTAAAAGGTGGTACACACATCAAGCGTATGATAAGATGTATATAGTGTCGTCCGTATAGTCGATTATGATGCTACGGGTGTATTATGATAAGACGATGGTTAAATATGGAATATAGTTGACTTTCGAAAGTCAACTAAGCATAAGAAACATGAATTGACACGTGGTCGTAAAGGCAGGATAATAGGAATTCGTATGGTACATGTTATGTCAATATGCGTTGTTTGTGATTATATGATGAGTTACATGAGTTTAAACGGATATGAATATAATCACATGAGTTATGTATGTTAGAAATGACTAATGAAAGTTAAGGGTGAAATATGCGATTAATAGGATTGTTAACATGTACGAATGCATATGCCCATAGGAGCGTGATCTTGATGAAAAGAGCGTATAGGAATCATGTCAAGACGGACGCAAGCATGAAAGGAAAGCGGGTCAAGAAAAGGCGAGGAATCGGATACGAGCACGGATGCATGAGGTAAGTGATTTCCATAATCACTTCTTAGTTGTTTACGTAAAGATATGTGTTAGTTAATTAAGGTATGATAATTGAGGACAAGTAAGGATGGATGGTATGAAATCGATGACTTTTGTTAAGTAGATATAACAAGTCAAAGATGGGGTTTGTTGTTATATCGGAATGAAGAATAGGAAAGGGTTACGGTATGATATAACGCATAACGGGGATCGGGAGTGTAAACCCCAAGTACGAAACTCCGGACAATGTAAAAGTATCATGGTAATAATGTTCATGCAAGTTTTGGGCTAAAACAAATGAGTTGTGTGATGAAAACAAGAATGGGTAAAATTGTCCGAAAATGAAATTATAGGCGTAAGCGCATAAGTTAGGAATTTCCTTAATCCGGATGTGGGATTTTAAGTTCATATGATAGAATGTGAATTTACAAGCATGTAGGAAGAAACGGGAGGTTAAACGGGTAAACGGTTCAAAAGTTACGCGCGTTTTAGTGCGTCCGGACGACGAAACGAATCTGCAGGAAAATGCATTTTAGAGAGGCCGTCGCCGACGGGCAAGGGAAAGTCAGATTTTCTCCGACGGGTTATCTTCCTGTCTACGGGGTTTTGGCGACGGGAAAAACTACGGGCCGTTGCCGACGGGCCCTAGGGCCGTCGCCGACGACCTCCCCAAGTCCCAAAAGCTGAAATCTTGTTTTTAAGTTGAATTATGTACCGTAGGCTTCGGTTTGATACCCGTGGACTACAGCGGACTTTCCAAACATGATTTTGATGGTTCTTTAGATGTTTATGGGCTATAAAGCTAAGTCTAAGACCCATGTAAATAATGTATGATTATGTAAGAGGTACGCGTGATCTAATACGTGTTTGTTAAGGTATGTACGTATGTGGAGGTGTATGTATGTATGTATGAAGGTATGTACGAGTGTATGCATGTATGCGATGATGTAGGAAAGGTATGTATGTACGTAGATGTGTATGTATGTATGTATGTATGTATAAAGGTATGTACGAGTATATGCATGTATGTGATGATGTTAGGAAAGGTATGTACGTATGTGGATGTGTGTGTATGTACGTATAAAGACATGTATGAGTGTATGCACGTATGTAAAGTTGTAGGAAAGGTATGTATGTACGTAGATGTATATGTATGTATGTATAAAGGTATGTACGAGTGTATGCATGTATGCGATGATGTAGGAAAGGTATGTACGTATGTAGATGTGTATGTATGTATGTATAAGAGTATGTACAAGTGTATGCATGTATGTGATGATGTAGGAAAGGTACGTACGTATGTGGATGTGTATAAAGACATGTATGAGTATATGCACGTATGTAAAGCTGTAGGAAAGGATGAATGTATGTAGATGTGTATGTATGTTGTATGTAAGTACGTATGTATGCATGATTTAGACACATTGAGTGTTAACGTTATTAATGGTGTACCTTGAGAATGAAAAGTAATGCAGGTACATTATTGAAGCCTCACCAGGAAATGGATACGCAGATGAAATGCCTAAAGTTTGAAAAATGATGAAATGTGAAGTGTACGTGAATGAATCTTATTCATATAATGTGTGCTAATGTTATGAATGAATGGGGTGAGTGCAGGTTATACAGATCGCGGGTGATTATCACAAGGAATGGAGATCGAGGACCGAGTCACAAGGTAGATTGTACGGGAATAATCGAGCATGTACTTTAGTAAACGGGAGTTATGCTTTTTTTTTGTAAAAGAAATTTTATGGCACGAATTTCCGCTGCGACTTTATGTCTAATACGAATTAGGGTCTTACACCACTTTTCCAAGCCTTCCGTGCTGTCCAGCTGGCTTCTATTTGGCTTTCACAATTTGTTACCTGAAACGCGTTTTAAAAACATTTGTCAGTGGGAAATACTGGTGAGTGAATCCCAGTTTAATCAAGTTTAAATAAAAACCATTGTACAGTATTGAGGGCGATCTCGCAATTACATTTGTTTCCAAGTTATATCAATTAACATCCATGGTACTGTCAGACCCGACTTGTGGAAATGTTACTCCTTGACCATGTGGTAACAATTTTGTATACAAAACCCCAACATACTCATGATAATTGTATCCTTACAAATACTCAATAACTGCTTTAATATACATTTAATTGTATGAGGTTTTGTAAAAACAGTTAACAAAAGGTTTACAAAAAGCGGATCAACTCACATTGCTGTCTTAGATTATCCTTTAGGGTTTCCTGAGAATTATCTATAATTTACACAAAAGCACACGTGTTAGTATAATAACCCATTTTAACATTAGTTATACCCTCCCCGAGACGGCATTCCAACGACTACATCGGGCAGAACCACGACAGCCGTTATGGAACCCTAGATCAATCGGGCAGAGTATCTAATACGTATCCAGGGGTTATGATACTTACAACGGAGCAGAACTTCGCTATTTAGGGGGGGGGTATTAGACCCGAGTATAATGCCTACTATCAGATTTTCGAGATATAGAAAAGAAAGTGAGCGAGTTCGACTGAAGATCCGAGGCCTCTATATATAGTGTTGATTTCTGGTCCTCTCGCGGCCCGCGTAAAGGAAGACAAGGGCCTACGCGGCCCACGTCAACCTTGGCCAACGCTGTAGTTGATCCGGGTCATCGACTAGATCTGCCACGATGATGACACGTGTCATCACCGGGCTGTGCCACATTCTTGATCTCTAGCGGCCCGCGTAAGATCCCTAAGGGGTCTACGCGGCCCGCGACAAAACCCAAAATTTGATTATTGATTATTTTTAATAATATTTAGGGTATTCAGGGCCCGTTTTAACGTATGGGGTGTATTTTTAGACATATTGGGATATTTCAGAATATATTAGGGTGTCGGAAAATATTCGGGAGAGTGTCGGTTTGGGGTTGTTATATCCTCCCCACCTTGTTTTAGAGCTCGTCCTCGAGATCTACTGGAATAGGTGTGGATATTTCCTTTGCATTTCTGATTCAAGCTCCCATGTATACTCAGGTCCTCTTTTGGAGTCCCAGTTCACTTTGACCAGAACTAATCTCTTGTGCCTGAGATTTTTGACTTTCCTGTCTTCAATCTGTAGAGGCCTTTCTACGAACTTGAGTTGTTCATTTACCTCTATATCCTTAAGAGGTACCATCAGCGATTCATCGGCTAAGCATTTCTTGAGATTTAATACATGAAATACATCATGTATTCCTGCCATTTCCTCTGGCAGTTGTAGCTGATAGGCTACAGGTCCTATTCTTTTAATAATCTCAAAAGGTCCAACATACCTGGGGCTTAGCTTTCCTTGTTTGATGAATCTTACTATTCCTTTCCAAGGAGAGACTTTCAACTACACTTTATCTCCTACTTGAAATTCCAATGGTTTGCGTCGATTATCAGCATAGCTCTTCTGTCGATCACGTGCTGCTTTCAGTCGTTCCTTAACTTGAATAATCTTGTCAGTTGTTTCTTGTACTATCTCAGGTCCAGATAGTTTCTTTTCCCCAATTTCTGCCCAACAGACCGGGGTTCGGCACTTTCGTCCATAAAGTGCTTCGAATGGTGCAGCATTGATACTTGTGTGATAGCTATTATTATAAGAAAATTCTATTAAAGGTAAGTGATCGTCCCAATTACGTCCGAAATCAATTACACAAGCTCTAAGCATGTCTTCCATTGTCTGAATTGTCCTTTCGCTTTGTCCGTCTGTTTGAGGATGATAAGCTGTGCTTAGATTTAACTTGGTTCCCATTGCTTTTTGGAAACTTGACCAAAAATAAGAGGTAAAACGGCTATCCCTATCAGAAATAATTGATAAAGGTATTCCATGTAAAGAAACGATTTCATTTACATATAATTTAGCTAGCTGTTCCATACTGAAAGTTTCTTTCATTGGTAGGGAATGAGCTGACTTGGTTAGTCTATCTACAATCACCCAGATTGTATCATTACCTTTCTTTGTTTTGGGTAATTTAGTAACAAAATCCATTGTTATCAATTCCTATTTCCACACTGGCATTTCTAACTGCTGTGATAAACCTGAGGGTTTCTGATGTTCAGTTTTAACTTGTGAACATGTTAAACATTTAGAAACATAGGCTGCTATGTCCTTTTTCATTCCTATCCACCAGAAATTCTTTCTCAAATCCTGGTACATCTTATCGCTCCCTGGATGCATCGTATACTTAGACTTATGGGCTTCTTCTAATATACGATGACGTAGGTTCCCTAATTTAGGTATCCACATTCTCTTTTCATGGAATCTCCAAATTCCATCTGTTCCTTGTTCTAATTCCTTAATTATACCTTTTAACTTTTCAGTATCTTCCTTGATTACTGACTCTTGTGCTTCTCTTATCTGATCATTTAAATCTACTTGCAGATTTAATTTAAGAGAACGTACCCTTTTTGGCTTTTCGTGATACTTTCGGCTTAAAGCATCTGCCACTACATTTGCTTTTCCTTCATGATACTGAATGTTACAACCATAATCACTAAGCATCTCCATCCAGCGTCTTTGTCTCATATTCAATTCTTTTTGCCCGAAAACATACCTTAAACTTTTATGATCAGTGAATATGGTAAACTTACTACCATAAAGGTAATGTCTCTAAATCTTAAGGGCAAAAATTATGGCTCCTAATTCTAGATCATGGGTTGAATAATTCTCTTCATGATTCTTAAGTTGTCTAGACGCATATGCTATAACCTTTTGGCGTTGCATCAACACACATCCATAACCTAACTTAGAAGCGTCACAATATACTACAAAATCTTCAGTTCATTCTGGTAACGCTAATATGGGTGCATGGGTTAATCTATGCTTAAGAATTCTAAAAGCTTCTTCCTATTTTGGTCCCCATTCAAACTTAATGGATTTACAGGTTAACTTAGTTAAAGGAATGGCTATTCTAGAAAAATCTCGAATAAATCTTCTATAATAACCGGCCAATCCTAAGAAACTTCTAACCTCGGTTGGTGACTCAGGGGTTTTCCATTTGGTAATCGCCTCGATCTTTGTTGGATCCACATGAATTCCTTCGTGATTAACTAAGTGTCCAAGAAACTGTACTTGCTCTAACCAAAACTCGCACTTTGAAAATTTAGCGTAAAGCTTTTCCTTTCTTAATAGACTTAAAAGTGCGTGCAAATGTTTTGCATGATCCTCTTTACTTTTTGAATAGATAATAATATCATCTATAAAGACAATTATGAATTTATCCAAATATGGCTTACATATTCGGTTCATCATGTCCATAAATGCAGCTGGGGCATTGGTTAAACCAAATGGCATGACAGTAAACTCATAATGGCCATACCTTGTTCTAAATGCAGTTTTAGGAATGTCCTCTTCCTGTACCTTTAATTGATGATATCCTGACCTTAAATCGATTTTAGAGAAAAACAGTGCTCCTTGAAGTTGATCGAACAGATCATCGATTCTTGGTAATGGGTACCGGTTCTTAATCGTGACCTTGTTTAATTCACGGTAGTCGATGCACATACGTATTGATCCGTCCTTCTTTTTAACGAATAAAATCGGTGCTCCCCACGGCGACGAACTTGGCTGTATGAATCCTTTTTCCAGCAATTCGTCTAATTGTTTCTTTAATTCCTGCATTTCGGCGGGTGTCAAACGATAGGGTGCTTTGGAAATTGGTGCTGTTCCGGGTAGCAGATGGATTCTGAATTCGACTTCTCTGTCTGGCGGTAATCCTGGTAATTCTTCTGGAAATACATCTGAAAACTGAGACACTACTGGAATGTCTTTTAGTTATTTTCCTTTAGTGTTAGTGATTATAGAAATCAAATACACTATAAACCCTTTTCTTATGTAGCTTGCAGTTTTCATCACAGAGATTAATTTCGTGGATCTACAGGGTTTATCTCCTTTAATTGTGATCTTTTCACCCTTTGGTGAATTTACTTGAATTGACTTTTGATCACATAAAATACTGGCTCTATTGGCTATTAACCAATCCATGCCTAATACAATATCAAATCCTGCCAGATTCATGGGATAAAGATTTTCCATAAACTTTTGATTTAAAAATTTTATTCTTGCTCCCTGCAAGATTTCAGAAATCCTAACCGTTTCTCCATTTGCTGTCTCGACTAGACATTCTTGTGAGAGTTTAGTTAATGGTTGATTAAGAAGTTTGCAAAATGAAGTATTAATAAAACTTTGGTTTGCACCAGAGTCAAATAATACTTTAACAAAAACATTATTAACTAAAAACGTACCGGCTATGACGTCCGGGATCATTTTGGCTTCATCTGCAGTCAGAACAAATGCTCTAGCATTTTTAGTGTTCTTGTTGTTCGCAGCTGGAGCTAGTTTTGGACAGTTTGGCTTGATGTGACCTTTTTCTCCACAGTTGAAGCATAGTCCATTACTGGATTTTCTCCTGCAATCTTCTTCCTTGTGTCCTGGTGCCTTGCAGAAATTGCAGTGAGTGAAGCATTTTCCAGAATGTTTTTTCTTGCAGACTTTGCAGTATGGTGCAGAGGTAGAACCTATGTTCCTACGGTTGGAATTCCCAGAACGGAATTCTTGGGTAAGCCTTTGAGTTAGGTTTCTCCTCTGGTCTTCATCTCTAGTACGGATTAACTCATATGTCAAGGTATTTGCTAGTTCTACAGCTTCTTCTATAGTTTGGGGTCTAGCTGCCTTGACTACATGTCTAATCTCTCCGATTAATCCCCAGATGTAACGGGAGATTAATACCGGTTCAGGTGATGCAAGGGTTGGTACTATTCTAGCATATTCAAAGAATGTGATAGTATACCCCTTACTATCTACCCCGGTCATCCTAAGGTTCAGAAACTTATTTGCTATCTGTTCCTTTTCATTGGGAGGGCAAAATTTCCTTTCTACCATATTCTTAAATTCTTCCCATTCGATGTTGTATACCCTATCACTTCCTCTTGATTGGAGGATAGTGTTCCACCATTCTAAGGCTGAATTCTTAAATAAATTAGAAGCAAACATTATTTTGTCTTCTTCAGCACACTTGCTTATTTTTAAAACAGCCTCAGTCTTTTCTATCCAGCGTAGAGCTGCAATGGGTCCTTCATTGCCTGAGAATTCTATTGGTTTGCAAGACCAGAATTCTTTGTAAGAACAACCATAAGGCATGGTTCTTCTTCTTTTGGGAATGGGCACTTGAAGTATGGGTCCATTGTTTACGCTGTGCTCTGGTTCAATTGGTCGCTTACTGCTATGTTTACTTTTATTATCAGCATCCTTAACAGTTTGAAGAATAAATGGCATTGCATCTATAATTCCTTGTGCTACTATGTGTTGGATGGCACTATTATCCACTTGGTTTCCATTGTTATTGATGCTCGGATTCTCATTAACCAAGTTAATGTTACTTTGGTTATCGTTATTCAGATTTTCTTGATTTCCTTCGTCGGCCATCTGGGTAGGCTCCTATGTTTGGCATGGGCATGTCTTCATGTATCGGATAACGTTGCACATAGTCCCTATTATCGTCCCACTAGGGGTCGTAATTTGGGTCTAAGGGGTTTGGTGCAGGTACCCTAGGTATTTCTTCCGGATTGAAGTCATGCATTTCTACTTGATTTTCGGGGTTTTCTATTTCCATTGGTTGGTCAGGAATTGGTGGTTGTGGTTGGGGTGCTATCATTTGTTCCAGATTAGGGTCAGCTGCAGTGGTTGCTAAGATGTGGATGTTGGCTATACCCCTATTAATCATATCCTGGGCATAGGCATCGGTTTCTCTTTTAGCTGCTGCTAGTGCTCTTTGGTCTTGTAACTTTTTCATATGCTTCCTATGCTCGTGTGCCCCTCGACTGAATCATCCTATCTTTTTCTGAGGGAATGGATCTTCGGACTGAGCCTTAAACACGAATATTCCATCTTCCGTATCAGCAGAGTACCCTGAGAGGGCAGGCTGAGAAGAGGAGGTCCCTTCGCTTCTAGGCGAACCAGACAATTGACGGTGCGCGTCAGATGGTCCTTGGTCGCTCATACTGTAAACTAACAAATAGTCAAATAACACATAACAATAAATACAATTATGCACGTATTCCCGTAATTTATTTCCTAACAATTTGAATTTTGATGTCAGCAGAACACTTCTGTGGCTGAATCAGTGGCTTAGCTCTGATACCACCTTCTGTCGCAACCCCCGATCCCAGATCCCCGGGAACGGGCGGCCGCGAGCCAATATCGGTGGTATCGCGTATTGTCTAATTTGGCAGCGCAATTTTCATCAGGACCGTAGTTAGGAAATATTTGATCAGAGTAAAATACCACATTTTCATAACATTAAACACATGGGATAAAACCCAAGTTTGCAGTACACACAATTTCATAGGAATACATCCTATTTTATTAAATAAAAACATCTATTTTATTTTAGGTAACTTTATTGCCACTTTTCCAAGCCTTCAGTGCTGTCCAGCTGGCTTCTATTTGGCTTTCACAATTTGTTACCTGAAACGCGTTTTAAAAACATTTGTCAGTGGGAAATACTGGTGAGTGAATCTCAGTTTAATTAAGTTTAAATAAAAACCATTGTACAGTATTGAGGGCGATCTCGCAATTACATTTGTTTCCAAGTTATATAAATTAACATCCATGGTACTGTCAGACCCGACTTGTGAAAATGTTACTCCTTGACCAGGTGGTAACAATTTTGTATACAAAACCCCAACATACTCATGATAATTGTATCCTTACAAATACTCAATAACTGCTTTAATATACATTTAATTGTATGAGGTTTTGTAAAAACAGTTAACAAAAGGTTTACAAAAAGCGGATCAACTCACATTGCTGTCTTAGATTATCCTTTAGGGTTTTTCTCGAGAATTATCTATAATTTACACAAAAGCACACGTGTTAGTATAATAACCCATTTTAACATTAGTAATACCCTCCCCGAGACGGCATTCCAACGACTACGTCGGGCAGAACCACGACAGCCGTTACGGAACCCTAGATCAATCGGGCAGAGTATCTAATACGTATCCAGGGGTTATGATACTTACAACGGAGCAGAACTTCGCTATTTAGGGGGTATTAGACCCGAGTATAATGCCTACTATCAGATTTTCGAGATATAGAAAAGAAAGTGAGCGAGTTCGACTGAAGATCCGAGGCCCTCTATATATAGTGCTGATTTCTGGTCCTCTCGCGGCCCGCGTAAAGGAAGACAAGGGCCTATGCGGCCCGCGTCAACCTTGGTCAACGCTGTAGCTGATCCGGGTCATCGACTAGACCTGCCACGATGATGACACGTGTCATCACCGGGCTGCGCCACATTCTTGATCTCTAGCGGCCCGCGTAAGATCCCTAAGGGGTCTACGCGGCCCGCGACAAAACCCAAAATTTGATTATTGATTATTTTTAATAATATTTAAGGTATTCAGTGCCCGTTTTCACGTATGGGGTGTATTTTTAGACATATTGGGATATTTCAGAATATATTAGGGTGTCAGAAAATATTCAGGAGAGTGTCGGTTTGGGGTTGTTATAAATGTCCCCTCAGTCTTCATGGATTTGATGAACCGTATGCGTAAGCGATACTTAGATCATTTTGTGATTGTATTCATAAAACGATATCCTCATCTATGCCAAGAACAAGGTTGAACATGAGTGACATTTGCGTTTAATCTTGGAACTCCTTTGTGACGAACGACTATACGCCAAATTCTTCAAGTGTGAATTTGGCTAAAGGAAGTTCAATTTCTCGGTCACATTGTGAACGATAAGGGTATTCACATCGACCCTGCGAAAATGGAAGCCGTCAAAAGTTGGATTGCACCAAAATATCCATCCGAAATTCGTTCCTTCCTCGGATTAGCGGATAAGAGGAGTCTTTCCAAACTCTCAAAGACTTGCAGTACCTCTCACCTCGCTAACCCAAAATGATAAACCTTTTGTTTGGGGCCCCGGACAAGAGGAGTCTTTCTAAACTCTCAAAGACTTGCTTTACAATGCCCTTATCCTAGCTCTTCCCGATGGAAATGATGATCTCATTTTCTATTGTGATGCTTCTAACCTAGACCTCGGTTGTGTCCTTATGCAAGGATACAAGGTTACTGCATACGCATCAACACAAGTCAAGATCCACGAAAAGAACTACACCACTCACTACCTTGAGCTTGGTTTGGTTGTTTTTGCTCTCAAGATATGGAGACACTACCTTTATGGTACGAAATGCGTGATCTTTACCGATCACAAAAGCGTCCAACATGTCTTCAATCAAAAGGAACTTAACATGCGCCAATGACGATGGGCCGAGTTGTTAAACGACTACGATTGCGAGAATCGCTACCATCCTCGTAAAGGGAATGTCGTGGCCGATGCTCTTAGTCGAAAAGGTCATGTCAAGCTCCAAATCATCCGATGTTTTAAAATCCAAACCGATATCCAATCCCGTATCTGCGAAGCATCACGAAAGCATATGAGTGATGGTTCAACCGTCACGAAACCGTGAACTAATACGGTTGTCACTTTCTGATTCGTTCGTTTCTACTCGACTATCAAGGTCAGCATATGTTTTGAGAAAGTTGGTTTTTGTAATTGCTTTGTTTGTTATACTAAGGTAAAGATTCTATGATCTTTTTCTTTTAGAATAATATTGTTTTCATATTTCTTATAATGTATGGATTTTTGATCCTTCACTCGTAGTGTAATATTTTTATCATTTCATAATATCGTAGTTATTCAAAAATCGTTTATTTAAAACTGTTACTTGAGTCTTGAAACATTAATCATCCGTATTCTATGATTTATTGTTACACATATCATATGGATTTTGTTGTTTTTAATTGTAGCGTTGTATTGTTTTCGTCGTCCTTATATAATCGGATTCTTGGTCTTTACTCGTAGTGTAATTGTTTTCCCATTGTCCTTGTAGTAGTTAAATTCGTCATATCGTAGTCTCTTGTGCCCGTTACTTGAACTTCTTACTATGGCTTAAATGCATTTACAAGTTTGTAAAAAGGTTGTGAACCTACTCAACATTTGGTAGAGGTTGTAGTAGCTGCTTAACAGCCAATAGATGTTTTAAAAACATGCTCAAGGCTGGTAGAGGTCAGTTATACCTTCTCAATAGTTGGAAAGAGGTTGTAGTACCTTAAGATACTTATGTATTGTATCGAAATTTTGTCATTGATATGCATGCGATAAGTTATGTTCTTTATACTCATTATCGTATGTTCCTAATTATTGATCATTGCTTATCGGTATTGATATTGATTAAACATTATCAAGCGTTAGTTCATCGTTATTATATTGCCATTGACTTGAGTGTACCGTTTCATTGGTCTCAATACTCGAGGACATCCACCTATGGGGACATAGGGCGTCATCGTCGGCATAGTTTACATGCACCATCCGTGGCGGTGCGAAAGGCCCACGACATCTCTATATTGTATTGTGTGCTGAGAGTAGCACTTATTGGTTATTGATTATTGAGTGACGTTTGGATCGATCTTAGGATATTATAGTTATTGTATTTATATTTGTATTTGTATTGGGATAGGTATGTGTGCCCACATCCCCTCTACATGTTGGTGCATTAGTCTGTAACTAATGTACAAAGTGTTTATTCTTTATTGTTATTGACTCGCATGGGTATCTCCACATAGTTGTCATCGTATTGACTCCCTATTGATTGATCGTACTGTTACATTGTCATTGCTATCACATTGGCTCATCATTGATTGATAATTGTATGGTATTGATCATATCGTTACCTTGTCATTGTTATCACATTGGCTCATCATTGATTGATCATCGTATAGTATTGATCGTACCATTACATTGTCATTATTATCGCATTGGTTATTCATCGTATAGTATTGATCGTACCAATACATTGTCATTGTTATCGTATTAGTTCATCATTGATTGTTCAACGTATGGTAATGTTATTATTGGCGCGTGAGCTTGGCAACTAACGTACACATTGTTATCGATCATTATCATCATCCCACATGGTTAGTTCCACAATAATTTTATACAAATGTTATTGCTATTGTTATGTTATGGCTATTGCTCTTTCCGTTAATGAGAGCCGTGTTTCCTTTTTTGTTTCTTCTTATTCTTAAAACAAACACTCGTAGGAATTGGGGAAATGTGTAAAGAGAGTGAAAAAGTCTGGGGATTGGAAGACGAAGAGTTTTATAAATGTTTTGAGCGGCTGAAAATTTTTGATGGTTGTTTTCTTTAAAAGCGTTGTAAGACTTTGGTTTTTAATTGATGGTAAGTACGTGTTCTAATTTAAATTATTAATGCTGTTTCTGATATACTGTTTTGTGTGACACATCAGCTTTAATTGGGCCAGGGTGTTACAGACTTGACCATGGCCTTTTTTATGTTTTAAAGCAAATAAATTGCGCTTGATTGATAAAACGCCACCATGGGAACTTTTTTATGTGGAAGATTGACAACCTAGATCTGGTTCCCAATTGTTCTTATTTTGTGTGTGTGCATGTGTGTGAGCCCCATTTATGTATATACATGTTAGCCATCTGTTCAGGATAATTTTTAAACGTTGCATCAACAAAAGAAAATGTTGAATATTGACGCTCACTTAAAGATGGATATTGTACAGAGGAGATATATGTAAAAGATGAAATTTCATGTCTAAAGCACAGTGCACCACTGTAGATGAAGAAAATGTAATGAAGGCAGGACAATATATCTTGTCAATCAGTCACGCTGAATTTTTATTGATCTCAGCAAGGTGCTTAATAAGACTAAAGGGTATGGGGGCCGGCTAGGCCCGGCTTGGACCGGCGCCGGTCCCCCACACCGCCCCCCTTAGCCCCGGCTCGGCCCAAACGACTCACCCACGCCGAATGAGACGAGGCCCCACATTCAAAAACTAGCCGTTTAAAACGGCACTTTTCTTTAAAAAAAAAAAATCATTTTCCAATTTAAATACCCTATATCTCATCCATTTTTATACAATTCAACCCCATTCTACTCCCATTCTTCTCCAATTCTCTTCCTTTTTTATAAAAAACACTCCATATTTTTTATACCTTTTTCTCTAAATCATGCATCCTTTCAACCCCAACCCGAACAACCCCAACCCGAATAATTACAACCCGAACCAACCTAACTTTTTTTCGACCCCCGCTTACACTCCGAGTATGGATCAATCGTGGGGTGCTCCGCAATATCCTTTTTCGGGTTTCCAATAAACACCCAACGCATTCTCACAAATGTCTCAAGTTCAACAACTCCAACAATACCAAGCGCTACAACGCAACTCGTTTGAACAACTCCAATCGCAACCGCCAACTTCCCAACCGGTTAACCTTGACGATGATGATGATGAAGAAGTCGTCCCCGAATCGCCACCGCAAGAGCTCAAGCGAAATGAAAATTTTTTTTTGGAAATGTAATTTTTTTTATGTTATGAAATGAAATTATTTATGTTGTTTTATGTTGTATTTTTTAATTTTTATAAAGTTTTTATTAAGTTAATAAATTAAAACTTAATAAGACTAAAGGGTATGGAGAGGATGGGCTTGGAGGGGATGAGCCGCCACGTAGGCGCCACGTAGGCGGCTCGTGGGGGATGGAGGATGGGGCTACCCCACCTCATTATTTTATAATTTTCTAAGTGTTTAAATTGAAAATGGATGAGATAAAGGGTATTTAAATTGAAAAAGGATGAGAGAGAAGGTATTTAAATTGAAAAAGGAAATATAATATTCAAAGTGGGGCCACGTCTCATTCGGCTGTGGGGAGCCGTTTGGGCCGAGCCGACCCTCAGGGGGGCGGTGTGGGGGACCGGCGCCGGTCCTAGCCGGCCCCCATACCCTTTAGTCTAAGTGAACTCCCTGAATAACATATCTCTTACTTCCATTATCTTTTTTTAAGGGCACTCGGTGTGCCGGTGTGGGGTCGTCCAAGCCCGGCGACGCCTCCAAACACCGTCCCGGATGGCTCGGCGTCGTCCAAATCGTCAAGGGTGGGACGTTGGAGACGGGCGGAAGAAGACAAAAATTTTGACCGTTGGGGTGCACTAGCCGTTGGATAAAAAAAATTATATTTTTCAAATCCCACTTTATAAATATACCCCCTTATTCACCCACTTTTAACCCAAAATTCTTTCATTCTCTCTCATTTTTTTATACACTATAATACTTTTATAAAAAAAAAATAGACATGTCTTCATCTTCTTATTCATCGTGGTGTTCGTCATCTTCGGGTGAGGACGAATTTTTTTTTTTCAAACTTCATTATGCACGTAGCGCAGATGATCATGGAGGAGGGCGAAGAGGCTGAAACGTCGTCACAACGGCAAACTAGGACAGCCGCCTTAAACCGAGACCGAGAAGGTATTTTAGTTTTTTAGTGTATCTTTATTTAGATTTAATAATGTATTTAATTTTTTACAGTGTTAATAATGAATTTAATTTATTTTTCGTTGTTAATATACAGCCGACCATGATAATTTAGTGGCTGATTATTTTGCCGACGAACCTGTATACACGGACGCGATGTTTCGACGTCGGTTTCGAATGAGCCGTCGACTGTTCTTACGTATCGCATACGACTTGGCGCACAAAACGAATCTAACGACTACATGCCGGATGAAGACTAGTAGTTTTTATAATTTTTTAAGAATATGTTGGTTTTTTTAATGTAATGTTGGAATTAATATTTATTTTAGAGTTTATATTAATTTTAGTTTTATATATATTTTTTTTGGAAGGTGACTTTCTAAGTACTGGACCAGTGGTCACCGGGTTCATGTCAAAGACATTCCCCCGTCAGCCCCGCGCCTGCGGACGCGATGTTCGATCGGGCCTCGGCCGCCGCGTAAGCTGACTTCCGCCCGGAAACCATACTGCCCCCACACGAGAGACTCGCTGGGGTAACAGCTGGGTAAAACCGGGTTGCCCTCAAGACCGTTACATGCCTCGGTAGGAGACGATCCATCATTGGGACAATCCGCCCCACTAACCGTAAGTGCCGGGAGTCGAACCGGGGTGGCCTAAGCAAACCCCCGGCCGACCCACCAACTGAGCTAGGAGGCGGATCATAATTTTTGCATATTTAATTTGCCAAAATTAAAAAAAAAAATTAATTAACTTAGTGGGGTAGGCTCATCCTCCATTTCCTTGGTTTCATCCTCCAAGGACTATGACGTGGCGCTTATGCGGAAGGTCATCCTCCAAGGATGAGCCTCAACCATACCGAGTAGCCTAAGGTATCGTTTTGGTGAGATTAACTAATTAACAACATTAAAAACCATGTGATTCTCAAACCTCTTGGTTAACCATTATACAATGCGCCTGTCAACCGACTCGACTTAATTAGGCAGCTAAATATATATATAATTTATATACTAAACATACGAATAACTAAAGTGATTTTCGTTTGAACAAGAGTAATAAGTTATTATTACTCTAGTTATCCATATGTTTAGTTTGATAAACCTGTTTGTATTTGGTTTTAACATTATATGTATGTGTATATATATAATAGAGGATATAAATAAACCGTACCTCATAACACAAAACTTGCAGTGAGATTGAAGTTGATATCATAAGGATATAAATGAAATTACACCTAACAAAGAGGGAGGAACATAATAGAGTCCTAACGATCAATAATGGAAAAGGCTAATACATATAGGTGTAACAGTATAAAATGTTCACTTAAATGTCATTTTAGTAGTTTCTTGGACAAGATCGAACACAGCAACTAAAACAGGAAAACAAAGTTTAATGATGCATCATAAAGACCCAAATTATTGCTATACATGATGCATAGTTTATGTTCCTCAGTACATATATAATTCAACTGTATCTTAAATTGCATTTAAAAACATCAAACGATATTATTATTTATTCTCTTGAACACTTTCTATTTGGGGATCAAAGCACCATTGTTGGACAAAAAAAAATTCATTTAGAATCCTCATATCTCATATGGTGATTTTTCATTTACAAAAAATTAAGCCCTTTCTAGAACCAAACACATGAAAATATGTGTTGTTTTTGTGGCTCGATGCAGCTAAAGGATAATATAATAAGGTCAAACCTTTAGACCCACTTGAGCATGTTCTATTAGTTTTTTAATATTAAAATGGTTAAATATATGTGGTCTTAACAAACTAGCATCGAATTCATAAACGTTTTGTTCTGTTTAAAACACTTGGTATTAATACTCATTTAGGGTATACGGAGTGGGTGTCTAAACACACACGGCAAACAAGTTTGCCGATCGGGAACACCCGCGCCGAAGTCTTTACCGAGCGGCAATCTTTACCGATCATCTTTGGGTTACCGAGCGGTGATCACATGGGGAGAGCATGGGGAGAGGCAGTGATCACATGGGGAGAGGCAAATGTGATGTTTGTGACCGTTGGACTTCTCACTCTCTCCGAGGAACACCCACACACCCCAGCTTCCCCGACTGAACAACCGCCACCGCCTTGGTGGTGGCGTACGGTGCGGCGGCGATATCTGAGAGACGGATAGAGTGAGCGAGATGAAAGAGAGAACCAAGGAGGAATAGGGGAGCGGCCGGCTGGCAGCGACGCCGCTGCTGTGGCGGCGGTGATGGAGGTGGCGGCACTCGGCAGTGGTATCTTCTTCCCCAGTAAACCCCTCTCAACCCTCTGTTTTATTTAAAAAAAAAATTTTGTTCCGAGTGTATCGGCCAGTGATGTGTTTTGTTCTGATAATGAAGCTGACGATGGTGATCATTGATGTTAACGACGGCAAATGGGTATTTGTGGTGGAGGGTAGGACAAAAAAAATAAAAAATAAAAAAAAATAGTTTACCAATTCCAAAGTGTTTAACCATTGCCAACACTTTTCAGCAAAGTTTAAACTTTTTCTCCTCTCTGACGTGGCACTCTCTGATTGGTCCATTTTAAAGTTTGCTACTCTCACCTGTTTAACCACTCCCTTCACCCTTAGACACAAGTTCTATAACATGAAATGAAAGAAGACTCTATAGAGAGAGAGTGTGTAATTTTGTGGTTATACTTTTGTTGCATGGCTGGAGGGCTCAAAAAACCGAATAAAAGAACACAAAAAATGGGAGGGGATTCCAGCTTTAAGGCGCAAATGGAGGAAGAAAAAGAAGAAATTTTTGGGACAAATTCAAACCACGAGACACGTAGACAAAGAATTGAATTTAATAAACCAATAGTATTTCTTTATTAAAAAAACAAACAAATAAAACACCAAAACAAACAACATGGACAGAAATCCTAGGTATTGTCTGCTACTAAAATGCCCATCACCCTATGCTTTTTTTTTGAACGGCTTATAGCCCAGCGGTCGTAGACACGCTGGGGGAATGAGAGACCCGGGTTCGAACCATAGAAACCCTCCCTTTCGGGGCAGGTTGTCTGCTACTAAAATGCCCATCACCCTATGCTTTTTTTTTGAACGGCTTATAGCCCATCACCCTATGCTAATCAAGAAATATTTAGGACAAGGGTATAAAATATTAGACCTTAAATTCAACTTTGCATCGGAATGTGTAACGGAAATATAATGAGAAAAAATTAAAAAAAAATCACAACCTTAATATTTTGAGCTAATATATTGTAGGTTGTGACATAAACAGCCCCAAAACAACACTAATTAACAAGTGCAATTCGTGTGTAGAACCGTAGATATTCATTATTAAGCGATGATTGACGAGTGGTTAATCTCTTGAAATTTGATGGAAAAATTGCGTCCTCGTCATGTAATCGTTGCCACCGAGAGAAGGATATAAAGAATGACCGATAAAATTTGCTGCCGCGGTAGAATTACCCGGGGAGGTTGTGGTGAGATTCAGCTGAGGTATCCCGGCACTGCCACCAGAAGAGGTGTCTCCCCCCATGTATTGACTTTCCGGGCCTTGATCATACAGAATTCCTTTAAACAAATGTCCGCCAATATTCACCGCGGCTTGATACGCGAATTGATCATCAGTTTCATCGATCGAGCTTACCCTTACACATCTGAAGTTTGCTGGAGTTGTCAATTCTGATGGGAAATTACCTAGCTCAAACCCTAGTTCCACAACACAAACAATCATTATAGTAAAAAAGATTTAATTGGCATTAACAATTATGGTCTAGTGATTATATAACAATTGAGTATTGTATGCACGTTTAGGCTTTCTTATTGAAAATATGTTAATGCACAAAAAAAATATAATAAAAGTCTTAATCACTTTCATCATATCAACTTTCCCTCCCTCCAACAATCTCGTCACGGGATGGCAAATTAGAGGCTATTCTTATTCACGTTTGCTACTAATCTTTATATATATGTATATATTATTACGAACTAACTAATGTAATTAAAGAAACAAAATACAAAAATATCAAAGACCCCATGAAATTATAAAATATGATTGTAAGTCTATTTTTTTTTTCAAAAAATGGAAAGCTAAGGATGATCTAATGCACACACGAGCACAAACAACTATGTGTAGGTTTTTCTTAGGAAGCAGTTAGTCTCTTGATTGAAGACAATTTTTAAAATACACCATTTGGGAAAAATACTTAAATTAGTCAACAATAATAAAAAAATCCAAAGAATAATTTTGGATCATAGAGAATTTTATGTACCTGATGAGTTGTACGCAACAGCAGCAGCAGTAGTAGCAGTGGTAGTAATTGGATGAACCAAACTAGTGTTTTGATCATGATCTTGAGTTGATCTTGCCCTTTTGGTGTTGGGCAGCAGACGGCGGCGGTTGTGATCTTGTTGTGTGGCGGAGAGATACTGTTGTCTCTCACGCCGTTTAGCCGCCGGAACCCACGTGCTTTTCACGTGCGTTTGGCACTGAAACCCTCTGCTCTTGCAACAAGTTCTACACCTCATATGTGGACAGTCTTTCTTAGCCTGGTTACCACAGTCCTGGCAGCTCACACCACCACTAGCACCACCGCCGTTGACACCATGCCCCATCATCACAAAAGCCGCAGATCCCCATGTGGATTCATCTGAGAAATTAATAAGCCTCCCCTCCTCCCCACCACCAGTCATAGTATTAACTGCCCCAGCTAGCAAGTTGTGAGCTTGTGGGGGATGCTGCTGCTGCTGCCACAGCTCAAAGTCTTTGGTGGTGGTGGGGCGGTGGTCATGGGTGTTTCTTGTTGAACTGTACAAGAACCAGCTGCTGGATTCCGTAGGGTTTGAGTTAGAAGTGGGATTTGAAGCAAGATGTAGTATGTTGGTGTTGGTGTTGGTGTTGGTGTTAGGGTCTTGTTGATTATGATAAGTTGCAGATCCTAATGAGAAGAAGCCAGTCATAGGTTCTGCAAGTGATTAGTACTCCTACAACACCCCAATTATGACTCATCCATAGCATATGAAAATACAACCTAAACTCTATTTATTTATGTCTTCACTCCTAACCCTATATTTATTCTAGACACCTTAATTATTATGGTTTTTAAAGAAAAATCAAACTTTAAAACACAGGTAAAAATTGAAACCAAACATCTCAATTCTGAAACTGGTTTGAAAAAAAGAATGAAAAAGACTTTTTTTCATTCAATTGTGTGGTTGCTGTACGTGAGCATTAAAGAAGCTAAAAATTTACAGGTCTGCCACGCCGCCATAGCCATTAAGGCAACCTCTTTCTTTCTTTCTTTGCTGCTGCTGCTGCTGCTGCCTTCTTTAATTCCTTCATTGATAGGTGCTGCCTGTTTTGGGGGATTTCATCTTATATTATTATTCTCTCTCTCCTCTTGTGTAATCTGTCTCTATCACACTGGGAGATGTATGAAAAAACTCAAGGGAGTCAATTACTTAAAGGTCCTCCAAACTGAGGCTTCATTTTCAAGTTTTTAGCCATTTTGTCAACTTTTTGTATTGTAATGAGACCCCTATTTTTTTTTTTTTTTTACTTTTTATGTAAATGCCTACATTTTTCAAGTACTTTTTCAGTAGTTACTAGGATTTTGTCCCGCCGCGCGTTGTGGCGGCGCACGACGGGTGGAAACATATAGTAAGACAAAACACGATTCGTAAAATGCAGTGCGTAAAAGACAATTACAACAAAAGTGTAAATCACAAAGGTAGACACAAAGTGTACAACACAATGCCAAAGACATTTCGAAAAACACAATGCATTGCCATTTGCAAAAGTAGAAGTTGTAGTCTAGGGGTTACAATTGCAAATTTTTTAAAGTTTGGCGGGTGTAAAAATGAAACCGCATGTCTTGACGTATTCAGTTCAACTCAATGTATGGTTGAATCCAAACGTTTAGTTTTTAAAAAAAAGAAATTAGCGAACAAAAATAATTAAAGAAAGCAATAAGCTAAAAATGTATAGATACACGGTACAACGATAAAGTTGAAACATTATAAACTTTTGAGATTAAACCTCAATGATCTAATATTGCAATGTAATTGAAGTTTAACTTGGAAAGGAAATTGACTCAAAATTAAAAGCAAAAGACCAAAATGTATTTTAGTCAAAGTATGGGTGAAAAATTGAAGTTTAACTTGGAAAGGAAGGACACTGAAAACGCAATTTAACAAAACTAAAAGCAAAGGGTCAAAATGTATTTTACTCAAAGTATGGGTGAAAAGAGGAAATGTCGAAATGGACTCAAAACACAATTTAACAAAATTAAAAGCAAGGGGCCAAAATGTATTTTACTCAAATATTGTGTGAAAAAAGGAAATGGCACATGCATGTCGGTGGCCTATGCCACCGACTTTGTGCTTTAAGTAAGTTTAGAATTTGTTGGTATTAGTTATTTAAGAAAATATTAAGGGTGGAGGAGTGGTCTCGGTGAGTGGATCGGGGAGTAGTGTTTACCGAGTGGCAAGGGGATGCCACCCCTTCGGTGAGTGGTGAGGGCCAAAATCGGTGGGTATTCACCAAGGGTGAAGAGGAGAGATGTGGGTGAGGGAGAGTGATAATTAGGGGTGTGTACGGTTCGGTTCGGTTATTAGCATTATCCGTAACCATAACCGAAGTCATCGGTTAATCGGTTCGGTTAATTAGGTTACTTTGTCGGTTTTCGGTTCGGTTCGGTTAATTTTCGGTTAATAACCAATTCAAACAATGGCTAAATCTTTTGCTTTGAAAATGGAGGTATAAATACATGAAATGGATGTATAAATAAATGAAATGGAGGTATAAATGCATGAATAGATGTTTAAATAAATGAAATAAATGTATAAATAAATGAAATGAAGACATAAACAAATGAAATAGAGGTATTATTATATGAAATGAAAGTATAAAACATGTAATACATGAAATAGAGGTATAAAAGCTAGAAATATATAAAAAAATAAATGGTTCGGTTCGGTTAATTTCGGTTAACCGATGGTAAAAAAATATACGTTAACCGACTTTCGGTTTCGGTTAATTTCGGTTCGGTTTTGTCGGTTTTCGGTTCGGTTTCGGTTAACAGTTCGGTTATTGCACACCCCTAGTGATAATGGTGGGTTCAAACCCCCTTCAATCAATCACAAATTTATCTTTTTTTTTTTTTTAAATTGTTTACCACTCTTCATGTGTTTGACTATTGCAAGTGATCGAGTGCAAAATAGGGAGTAGAGTGGAGACTTGACATGACATGACATTATTATTAGAAAATAAGTTAAACACTCACCATTTGGTGACCACTCTCTCCACCCTAAAGTTTAAAATAAGAATAAAAAGTGAATAATATGTTTTAGGCTGTATGTTTTTCTTTAATTGAGTAGTTTTTACTAGAGTAAAATCAACTTCAACACAAGTTAATTTAGAAGTTCGATCACACTCAACATAATTGCTTAAAACACTTGGCATATAGTTAGAAACAATGTTTCTATATAAGACCTCTACTCTCGGATCATGCTACCAACTGTCAGTTACTTGGTCTCGTTTAGACTGGTCCTAAGAACACATAATCACATCATACTTATGTCAAATATATAACTATATATTAGCTCTTTATTCAAATATGTAATTAGAGAAATTTGAAAAGTACAGTGATTTTCTTTAAGTTTTAAAATCAAATTTGACTATAGACACATGATGCCAACCCCGATTTTTGGAGGGCCTGGATGGATCGTGACGATTGGATAAAAGCATCATAATTTAATAATAATGCAGCAGAAGTATAAAGTATTAAGAGTAAAAATATTCATAACATTAAAAGTGTCTGGATATACAAAATAAAAGTTGTTCAGATAAAAGCTCACAGGCGGGATCGAGATAAAACGAAGCTTAGACATCATAGGCCTTAAGCTAGCATTTGCAAATTCTATAGCATTTATCATAGCAAACCCGGATTCCCAGCCTAATATCAAAGTTCGGTACCTGCAGTTCAATCTTTTGAAAATACGTCAGCTTTCGCTGGTAAATACAATTAACTGACTCGTTTTGAAAATGGTTTTAAAAAAAATGATTTTATACATAGAGAAAACCCGTAGGTAATCATTTAACATTTCTTGGAATTTTATCTTGTCACCAGATTTACATATTTGTCATACAATGGAACCAAAGATCAAAGCCGGTCATTTTCAGTGCTATAATGATTAAGGTACACACTAAAGTTGAATAACGTGTCTTACAGTCAGTATGCCTACCCGACACGTTATTCTGTATGGCCATAATAGTTCATGAGTCAAGACTCCCAGACCCGGTACCAAATTGTTTCAGTTATCAAATATAATGGATTAAACCGGGTTCTTACATATATGAGCAATCATAGGCGGCTCATTTATGTAATACCCGCTCCAAGTGGCGTATTCGCCATACCCCAAGTTTAAAAACAAAAGAAGTTAAGAGTATTTACCTTTTAGTTAGCTTCCAACCGATAACGGTTTTGGTATAGTAAAAGGCATAAAGTCAAAATATCAAAACTCAAGTCCAAATATCTGGGGGGGTTCTATAGTTCGGAGCGAACGGATTCAGTTATCTGTTAAATGTATACGGGTCATAGGTTAGTTCCTTTAGACATGACCCGTTACTAAAGAATAAGATCGGTTCGTTAGATTAAGCGTAGATTGATTAGAATGTGGTTTATAGCTATCCGAGTGTAAAGACTCATTGGATAAATGTTAAGCATTGATGCCTTACGGTCCGTAATACCTCTTGGTGCGTAGATGTTCAAATGACTTACGGTTCGTAAGGACTTCTAATTACAAAATTTGCCCAAATAACCCCTTGGGTTAATAAGTTATTGATATATAAAGTTTTAGTCCCTGTCTTTCCACACAGTGGGGATTAGTTGGATATTTGCGACGCGTTTCAGTTAACGCACAATAATAGTCCCTCTCCTTCCCAGAGTTGGGATTAGTCAGAGATTCGGGACACGTTTCAGTGAACGTACAATGTAGGTCCTTCCTCCTTCCACATAGTCGGAATTAGCTGGAGGTTTCTCCCTCCATGTAGTCGGGATTAGTTGGAGAATTGGACACGTGTCGTCACCTAATTGGACAAATTTTTTGGGTGTTACACATGATCGATTATTTTTCCATGACCAAGTAGTATAATGATACGGTCAGGAGCGTACCTACCCACGATGGTGGGTGGGCGGCCGCACCCCTTGAAAAAAGGATTTTAGTACTAATTTTCGTCAAAAATCCCAACCGCATCACTTGGATTTTTTCAACCGCACCCCTTAAAAATTTTCAACCGCCCTCCTTAGAAAAAAATATTATGAATTTATAAAAAAAAAATAAACACTGATTATTATGAATATATAAGTTTATAACACAATTTATATAATTATTTTTTAACCACTTATTTACTTTACTTAACCCAATCTACAATCTAATTTTATTAACCCAACTATACAAGCCCAAACTCAACCCCAACCCAAAGATTTATTCTTTTTTTATTGATTGTCTTTTGTTGTTTTATGTGGTGATTAGGAGAAAATATATAGAAGTATAATGGTTTGATCTTTTTATGTTTTTTGATTTTTTTAGTTGTTCTAGAGTTGCATTTAATGATTTTGTTGTTTTATTTTAAGCTTTGTTTGTTTAGGGTGTCCGGAGTGGGGGCGGTAAACCCACTCTGCACCATATATCATCCACTGCCAACCATTTGCCGCATGAATGTTTACCGAAATGGGGGTGTGTGTGGTGGGGTCTATGCCATCTCAACCAATCACATATTTTTTCTTTTTTAAATAGTTTACCAATTCATGAAGTGTCTAACCATTGCCAACATTTTTTACCATAGTTTATACAATTAAGGTTGAATGACATGGCACACTCTCATTGGTTGATTTTGAATTTTACCACTTTCAAGTGTCTAACCACTCCCTACACCCTTAAATGATTACTAATCAACATTTAAAACTAGGGCTTGAATTTTTGAAAATTAAAATTGAAAATTATAGACTATGGTAAAGGTTGAACATGATTGTTAAAATTGAAGATTATGGACCCGCTATGAACCAAATTTTTTTATATAGTTAGGGGCCTAAAATCTTTAAAATTTTTCTGCACCCCTCAAGAAAAAATTCATGAGTCTACCACTGAATACGGTACTTGGATCTGTAAGCAACTTTAAACTTTAAATCCTTTAAGTGCAAGGTTGAATTGTAGGTGTAAAAAAAAGCTGTTAAAAATATCCCTTCCCGTGGCCCAGTGGTTTCCCATGGGGTGTGTTGGGCCGGCTCCTCCTTTGGGAGGTCACCGGTTCGACTCCCACTGTGGTCTTAGGGGGGGGACGTCCCAATGATAGATCGTATCCTACCGAGGCATGGTGCGGTCTTGAGGGCAACCCGGTTTTACCCAGCTGTTACCCCAGCGAGTCTCTCGTGTGGGGGCAGTATGGTTTCCGGGCGGAAGTCAGCTTGCGCAGCGGCCGGGGCCCGATCGAACATCGCGTCTGAGAGTGCGGGGCTGACGGGGGATTGTCTGCGACATGAACCCGGTGACCAATAGGTCCAGTACATAGAAAGTCACCTTCCAAAAAAAAAAAAAAAGCTGTTAAAAAAGATTATTTTCATGCTTTATAAGTGATGTGATTGATTAGAATTAAACGGGCAATTGGCATAAGATTTAATTATGTAGAAGATTGATAACTTCTAGGAATTGAAACATATAATTCTCAACACACTAAAAGAAGCCACATCAGTAATTCGATTTAGGTAAAATCAAGATTGGGAAAAGCAGTTAGTTTGCGTCTTCTCCTAACTCGAAATTAATTAGGGGAAAAAGGAAAGAATATGACAAAGGTATTTTCTTAAATACTAAGGGGCTGTTTAGCAACATCTGAATGGTTAAGTACTGAACCAGTAAGAGGTATGAACCAGTAAGAGGTCTGAACCAGTAAGATGTCTGAACCATTAAGACTCTGTATAATGCTTAACCGTTCAGAGGCAAATGTTTGACCAATTCAGATTAGAGGTCTTAACCATTCAGACTCTGTATAAATCTGAACCATTCAGACATCTGCTCGTGAAACAAATATTCTAAACCATGAAGTGCTGAACCAGTAAAAGGTCTGAACCATTAAGAGGCTCATTAAGAGGCTCATTAAGAGGTAAACAAACAGCCCGTAAGTGGTGTTTGCATCCCACATAACATACTGAAGCAATTATTTTTTTTAAAAAGATGATGACAAACAATCAAAGAAAAATGGTTGATAAGGTTTAGCGATTTCCCATTTTTATAAACAACTTTGGCCGGTTGTTCTTATTTGGAGATTTAAAAAAAGGGTTAGATGCACGGTACCCTCGACCGCAGAAGTGATCTCACTTCCCAAGCTAGCGACTCGACAATGCTGCTTGGCGGAGAAACCCCTGCCAACACGAGGAGAACTGAAGAGCCTGGGGTTACCAGGTTTCGAACCCGTGACCTCAAAGGATCCTCGAGCCGATTTAAAGTGGGGGTCGGTGGCCACTGGGCAATGGTTTTATTTGGAGATTCAGTAGCTTATAAAAACCGCTTTTAGGCCGGAGGGTATGGCATGGTGCCACCCGGCCACATCATCTTCCATAGCGCCCCGGGGGCGCCATCTTTAGCTCGCCAGCACGTTAACAAGGTGAGTTTGTGTTGAACGATGAAGGGAAGGTCAAAATGGGGGCGCTATAATGTAAAGTGGGTAGTTAAACCACACCCTCCAAGTTAAAGGAAGGGGCTTTAAAGCCATCTGTGTGATGTGGACATGACGTGGCGCTGAGGTGGTGTGATGAAGCCCATAAGGGCTTTATACCACACCCTCCAACCTTAGTTATGGTTTCTGGTAATCTAGTAAACTACACATTTATGTGTTTTCCAAAAACAATTCTAATGGAGCATCTATTAAATTATCCAAACATATATGTGTATATATATGTGTATGTGTATATTGACTACAACAAAAATGGCATACATGGCTAGAATTAGTGAGAGCATTAAATCAAAGTAAATCCACTTCCTCCTCTACTATAGGAATGCGTTCGTCATGAGAAACTCGCTGTGAGAGTTTACTAAGAAAATTGATCACTACACTGTGTGCGAATTTCATAGCTCGGATGTTTAACCTAACACATAGTTTGAGGTAATTATACATATACTTCAATCAAGTGATGGAATAAGTGTGACACTTTAGCCAAATCTTACATCATTCGAGTTTAGTTATGTCAATAGTATAGATTTTGGGCTATAACAAATGCTCCATAACAAATATCATCAATGCATCTTGGGCTAATTGTTGTGGATGAGAATAAAACTTTACAATTAAGCATGCTTGAAAGAGAGAGTAATCCATAGACGGATGCTCTCTGGAATTTTCAAATGCAGACAACCAATAACAAACTTGTGAACTCCTAGTATGTAAGGCAAACAATATTAGTTGGTACCCATGACATAGTGTATGGTGTGAGCCCCCTACAAAAGTGATCGTTGCAAATGTAAGGATAAGTGATTCGTAGGTGTAAAAGAATGTTCTTAAACAAAAAGATGACAATATGGTTTGTATCATAGCCACTTTTGTATCGTTTAGTCCCAGTCCCACCCACAAGAGGGATATAATATCACCAACATGTTTTGCACACAATACTATGGATAAGATAACACTACATGTAAACATGTAGAAAATTTCACCAACGTGTAATAATCTATGGGTGACCTTATAGAAAGTTTCTACCCAAAAAAAAAGTGTGAGCTCCTAGTGGACAAAACATACATTGTTGGTTGATATGAGATGTCAAGTGCCACAATAGGTTTATCTTATTCTACATGTTGGCCTATATATTCCATTTACAACTAAAGGATGTTTGGAAATCAGGGAACAAGAGGTCTAAATCGAGTATTGATAAATAGTTGAAGAGTCAAGATTGAGTATTCACATGTAATAAAAGTCATGTAATTTACATGTGTATCTTCATGCATGAATGAAGGTGTGAACATATGCAAGGGAAAAATCACACACTAAAATGAACAAACATGTATATTTCATCATCATCATCATACTCAGTAAATTCCACCAATAGAAAAGTTATGCTATGTCTGATGAGGGTAATGAGAAACTACATATCTACAATAAGTGTAACATGACTTTGATTTATTAAAACTTTACTTTGATGTGGAATTTCATATTTTGAGCATATTAATAACATTGTGTGTTTAAAAAATCCTAAATTTGATTTACATCCTAGTATATAAATGGGACTTCACAAATAAAATATAATCTCCATTACTGAAAATTTTGAACCAAAAATACAGGTTTAGTTAATCAAATCGTGTCGCACTTCTTACATACATTAAGTTTCTTATTTAATGTTGATCATAGATATGGGTTTGTATGTTTACATATATGTGTATGCATGTATATGCATAGTATATATATATATATATATATATCCATTTACATGTATATGTGCATGGGTATTGTTTCTTTGAATGTGCATGTGTATTTATATGTGCACGCACATGTACATATGTACACGTATGCATATGTGTATGTATACACATAAACATGGACTCATGTGAGAATAATTAAATTTTTGCGAACATTGAGAACGCCTCTCATCGATTGATCTAATTTAAGAATGAATGATATTCATTAAAAAATGAAAGATGTGTGTTTTTCATCTTTTTTGTTTCACTTTCATTCTAGGTCACACAATTGTTGTTTCTCGTTTTGTTCCTTTTCTTTAGTATGTAGTTTCTTATTCTATGAAATGCCATGATAAACATTTGTATGCGGTGATTTGTAAGCATTCCTCGAAACAGAGTTTCCTAATCATAAATGATTCATGGTTTCATTCGTTTGATCTTCTACTTTTGTTAATGTAAGATAGTAAAACTTTGTTATGGTATGATATTTTTAATCCGTGTAGTGATCTTTCACCAATTGAGATGTTAAGGATACACATTGTTGTTTCTAGTACATGTATTATGAGTTCTATTTGAGGGTGTAATTAAACTACTGACCTAATCCAACTAAAATAACAATGATTATCGATTCATTGCAACTGTTAAAGTTACTACAATCCCTTGCTTAGTATAGAACTTTGTTCCATGCGCATTAGGTGTTTGATGTTATGTCTTACCAAAGGGAATGTAGAAATGAGTGCAAAAAGAATGCATGCGCATTATTAGACATACATAGGTGTTTGATGTTATTTCGTAACCAAGAAATTAGAGATAATAAGTAGAAAAACTTCTTTATCCATACTTAGTCTCAAGCATGGTGGGGTAATATGTTTGTTAGTAGAAAAAACATCATTTTCATATAATGATGGTTTTGTGACATTCAAGCATATGCAAGAATGAATGTTTCGGGAGGATAAGGAGGATGATGATGTTGTGTGGGGAGATGATTGTGAATTGACACATTTACTTATAATGATGTTTTTGTTCTTTTTTCATCAACCATAGACCATACTTAGAGCTAAGTACTCTAGGTTCTTTCTCTTATACAACATACATGGTTGTTAATATAATGTTATTAGTCTATCTAAGTATGAATGTTACCATATGTGAGTATTTAGGATCTTGTTTTGTTGATTTCATTCTTAAATAAGGAAGTAAGCCTAAATTGTTAGATCAAATTGGGCTTTTCATATTCAATAACTTTTGTTGTAGTGATTTAGTCAACCTTATAGTTATTGCATTTACTTAGGATAACCAATATGGGAATGGGTCTACAAATTGCATAATGATCATGGTTGCTAATTCTTTATACTATATAAAACTTGTTAAATGCTTAGTTCATGATATCTATTGTATAATATCGACTACTAGTTTCACTTATGTGCTTTACACCCTTAGTCACTTAGATTCTAACTTCACATACCATAGCAATCTCATGCATAGCTTCTTGATATGGAAAATCAACATGTTATATATGAGTTGTTATACTCATTGTTTCTTAATTGTTAGATGCCTATTTTGACCTTAATATACTTTTTATACATTTACCCCATGGTAGTAAATAAAAAATGTTATATAAGGTTATGTCAGGGGGTTTGTTATTTGATTTGTAGTCAACTTCGACATCAATCATGAACATGAGAGATGTTGGTTTATAAGGAATGTTAGACCTACACGTTTTGACTGCATTGACTATGGATTAGAGGAAAACTATACATTAAGGGGCTGTTTATTTAGCTCTTAATTAGTTTCTTATTGGTTCAGACCTCTTACTGGATCAGCACTTAATGATTCAGATTGTTTGTTTCGTAAGCAGATGTCTAAATGGTTTAGACACTTGCCTCCGAATGGTTAAGCATTATACTGAGTCTGAATGGTTAAGACCTCTAATTTGAATTAGTTAGACATTTGCATCTGAATGGTTAAGCATTATACTGGCTTTTAATGGTTTAGAACTCTTACTGGTTCAACACTTAATGGTTTAGACCTCTTACTGGTTCAGTACTTAACCATTCAGAAGTTGCCAAATAACCCCTAAGTGTAGTTAAGTATGGGTACACAGATCGATAACTTCCTAGGATGGGTTTCAACCCGGTTAACCTAAAACACAACCTTGTGTACTAAACAAACAATATTAATTGTAGGGGACATATATAACAAATGTTACTCATGTGTTGTTCTAGATAGATCGGAAAAATTCATCAAAAGTGATGAGTGTCTAGGATTATGTGGGGTGACATGTTGAGTTCGAAAAGGATACCTGACCACAACTATTTTGGGAGTCTCCACCAAGTGATCAAAAATCAAAGTTGTGAGTTCCTTAAGGCAAAACATACAATATTGGTTAGTAAATAAGGTTAACTGTTACAACTTATTTTTTCTTAGTTGACAAGCTGATTTGTGTTAAAATATTGTTCATATGCACGTAACTGTCACACCCCGATATTTCCACGTATTACCGGTGGGCCCGGTGGGGAGTATCGTGACGTAGTTGATATCATCATAGTCAAACAACACAATTTAAATGCACAGCGGAAGCAAAAGATAAAATATTACAAACCGATATAAAGTAATATCAAAGTATTACAAACGGAATGTAAAGGATCCACAGGCGGATCAAATAAAAGATATTTGTTCAACAGACTTCAAAGGCATCTAAAGCTTGCGAGACTTGAGTAATGATGCCTGGAGTAGCCAGCCTATTTCGTCTAGTACCTGCACTTAGCCTTTTTGGAAAATACGTCAGTTTACACTGGTAAATACAACTTAACTGACTCATTTTGAAAAAAGTTTGAAAATTAATTTGAATGCACTTAGGAAAAAATATTTTATAACTTGGGACAATTATTTATATATAATCTTGTATACAGTTTTTACTTATTTGTCGTCCGTCAGGGCCGGTTTGTAGGGCCGGTCTAGATTAACTGACACGCCACAGGTATAATACCCACAAGGTTGATTCCTTTAAGTGGGCTACCAGTTTTTACATATGCAACTGTCAGGTGTACGCCTACACCCCGTGCTTAGGTCGTGGCCATTTCTTTGAATGATGCCAAGGATATCCGGGACATGGTCATTTAACCCCCAAGGGCCATACACCAAATAATACAGATTAAACGAGATAGGTAAATGCATTAATCACAATCCGATTTAAATGACTACATACCCAACCAAGCGGTATTTTTATAATACCGTACCCCAAGCCCGTATAGGGAAAATAAGTTAAGAGTATTTACCTGAGCAAAGTATAAATCAAATACATCAAGTGCACGTAGCTTTTACTGGGCTCCTAATCTTGAACGAAGGTTTTTAACAACCTATTAGAATCCTAACGGGTCTTTAATTAAGCTTAGACTTAGACCAGTTAGTTTTCAAAAGGAAGATATGGTTCAAACGCATGATAAAGCGAAGACCGATTTAGAATGTGTATTTGACCCAACAAGCTTGTATGCTTGTTTAATATGGGTAACTTAAACACATTCTGGATTTTGAGATGAAAACGATATGGTTTGACCCGTTTCGGCTAAATTATGTAAACTGGTTACATAAGCCGATCCGAACGCGAAAAGTGCGTAACGGGTAACCATATGAGTCATATATAAGTTTCCTAAGTTAATATGCCTTAAATATGTTGTGACATCAGTAAGATATCTTCTATTATGCCCAAAACGGATTTAAACTCAAATTACGCCCCGTATGGGTATTTTGGTCATTTTAAAGGTTATAAAAGAGGTTTAATATAAATATGAGTTTCAGGTCTGATTTAATCCGTAAAAATACTTAATTTAATAAGTTATATCAGTAGGGTATTACACATATAAGATTTTTTATCATTTATAACCAAACTATGCACCGAAGGGGCATTTTGGTAATTTCACATAAGGTTTAAAGGTCAAATTTGGAAATCTGAGTTAAAAACTTTTGCTTACTGTTAAAGTATAAAATTTTACTTAAAATATCAGTAGGTATCAAGTCATATATATTTAAAATAGTTTTGTAAAACTCATTTTATAGGCCAAAAGGGCAAAACCGACAATTACCGAATTAAGCTTAGAACCCTATGTTATGCTCAGCCTAAAAATAAATAAAAATCTTCAAAAATCCCAAAATATTATATTACATCAGCGGGTAAAAGTTTGGTATCAAAAATTGGGTTTAGATAGGCTTTATGCCCATTATGCCGTTTAATTAATAAAAAGCTTTTCATTTACGCTAGTGAGCATAACAACTCCTAATCTAGACCTCAAACTGATGTCAAATTTTAGGGACAAGTTTATAAATCAGTAATGAAGGTTTCTATCCTCTCATATTTTCAAAAATTTCGTTTTAAGGTTAAATGAGCATAATAGTCAACATTTAGGCATTTAACGGAAACATGCATATGAATCGGATAACTAAGGAACCAAGTTGTATAACCTCAGAGGGTTACACTAACCTATAACCTGGTCCTAAAGGAATCCTAAGGCATATCTAAACTAAGCTAAATCGGGTCAGAACTGAAAGTCAAAGCAAAAGTCAACTTTTGCGACTTTCGGTTCCGAATCGAGCCTAAACTTAGAATTGTCGGGTTGAATCATGCTTAGGCATGTTCAACTAATATTTACCAAGTTATTTAAAGTGGGAAAACTGATTTTATGGCTTTTATATTAATAGCTATGAATCTTATTTAAAACTAACCCATTTGGCTTTTATTTGACCCGACAATTTAACTAAGTAAACGTGGTAATTAGGAGGTTCCTTTTGAGGGTTTAACACCTACCTAATTACGGTCATGTAGCCATGTTCGTTGGGGACAATGGCTCAATCATTTAAAAGTCAAAGCGTTTATCAAAACGCTTGACTTTTCGGTTATAAACGCTAAACAAATAAACTAAGCACGAAAGGACACTTACAAATGGTCCAAGCAAGGAGGTTTGATCCTAAATTCTCAGGTATGAAGAGCAAGGTCTCCAACTTAGTGAATTCAGAAATCAAGTGTGGGTTTGAAGGAGATGAGGTGGGGTATTTATAGGTTTTTCAGAACCGTTAAGATCGTTCATCGATAAACAAGCTTTGATCTGGACCGTACACCTCTTACCCATTGTTTTGGTATACTATGGGCTGCCCAAAGATTGAAAAATACCATAAACAAGAGCTGGATCAAGCTGGAACAGGCTGTTAACAGTTGTAAACTGATTTTTTCTGATCTGCAGGGATTAGGCTCCCCGCGTAAGACCTCAGGGAGGCTTACGCGCCCCGCCTGGGCTGCACACTTCAGCAACAGCTTTCAAATAATGACAGAAATGGTCCCTGTGAGCTCATAAGGTCATTTTAGGCACGTTTACGGCCCGTTAACCTCATTTTAAGGCTCCACTATGATTTTTAAACATAGGGGACATGAAACATGTTCAAAAACATGTCGGATGTCTGTTCGTTTGGCCGTACGGTCACGTTGTGCGTCTAATTACGACGAAACACGAACGGACGCTAAAAACGAACCAAACTACACGACGAAAGGGATTTTATCAATCCAAACACTAAAATAAAATATTTTAGTACTTACATAAATTTTTGGGTGTCCGGAGATATACAGAACGGAAGATATGCGCGAAAATGCAAACTTGTGCACTTTTTGACACTTTTAGTCCCTGGTGGACTTGAAAGTTTATTTTTGCGCACCAAACACCTCTAAGCCTATATATAAGCTATATAAAGGATAATTAGGGTATGTTTAACTCATGGTCATATTCCGTAAAGTCCGATACCCTACGAATCAGCATACTTTTGCCGTTTGACGCAAATAGTCCTTTAATTGCGCAAAGTAGCGCGAAGTGCTGTTTAATGATATACAAGCCTTCCATGGACCATATTGATCATTCCCAAGCATATAAATAAATGTTACTATGCTCCCGTTCGCTTATATGGTCACCTAAAGGCGTAGATTCAAAAGTTGACGCTTTAGGTCCCTCTATTGCGCAAACTTGCGCATCTCATCATTTAATATCATCGAAGCCTCATCTAATCCACATTAGGAATTCTTGGAAGTCTTATTAATCATCACGATGCTTCGGGTTTGCTAAAAGGCCATTCAGAGGTGTAATTAAACATATCGACACTTTTAGCCCCTCTAACTTGCAAAGTTGCGCGTAACTTTACTTATAGGCATAAAAACCTTAGACGGCCAATCTTTGGCATTCCCGAGAGTATAATCAAATATCATGAAGCTCTCGGTTTGTTAAAAGGTCACTCAGGGGTAAGAATTAACATGTTGACGCTTTTAACCCTTCATTGCGCAAACTTTCAATTAATTATGCAAACGGCTACACTCGATCAATAAGTGGCTCATTTATGAATATAAACATCGTAAGAGGTTATTTAGAAACTTATTTTAGGTATGCTTATACTTCCAGTCCTTTCATAATCAAAGTTTTCGATTTTTCGAAAAATTAGTCCCTTAAATTCAACATTTGACTTCATTAGGGTTTATTACACGTGTCAATACATCATTGGACGTGATTTTACGAGGTGTTACATCCTCACCCCCTTAAAAGAAATCTCGACCTCGAGATTTGCTAAAATGCTGGATGTACATTTTGTCGCATAATGGACTTAACTTCTATAACATACCTGGAGCCTCTTCAAGCTCCCAAATTGACCCTTATAATAGGTACATGTATCCTTTTTGGAGCTTCTTAACCTGTTGATCCTTTATCGAAGCAGGTTTCTCATCATATCATAATTCTGCGTATCATTATGTGATAATGTTTCTCAACTTATTTGGTGACACGTCCTTAAATCATTAGTGTGTAATGTATTGCGAGCTCCGCCAAGCTTCTTAAATAGGTTTTAGTTTATGAGCTATCTGAACTTGTTACATTCAATTCCCTCGAATGATTCTATATATATTCAGAGCTTAACTAGCCTGATAATTAATAAATTGTCACACCCTTCCAGGGTGATATCTTTTGCTGAACCTTATTCCTTAACAAGATCTTAGGAGGTTTGCTATTTTCATTAATCCTTGATTTTCTGCCGAATACTGGCCATTTATAGATGATTATGGATTTGTATGATCTTATTCGTTGTTTCCAATGCAACTTTCAGATCCTGATAATTGGACTTCTCAAAGTCTCGTCCATCAAACGGACGTTTTGATATTTCATCTATACAAGGTCTCCAAAGGAGCAACCTTGATACTTATATAACAACTATTATAGAAAAGCTTAATTTAAGGTGAGATGGTTACTCCAATCATTGCTTAAAACTAATCTTAAGGAATAGCTAATCCTTGCCGTTAGTCGAACAAATCGACGGTCTTGGGCAGCTGATGGCAAATTCTTAATTGTTGCCTAATTAGGGTTGCGGTATTTAACGCATAAGCAAGATGAACCGTCTTTCTTAATTGACTATACCGTATTCTCAGAATATCGAGTTAGGCTACACGAACCTCTATCTCTTAAAACTTACCTAATCAGGGTTTCGATTCTTCCAGTGATGGCACTAGCCGTCTTGGAGATTTCATAATAATACAGCCCTAAATGGGATGTTAATCTTAACCCTACTTGCCTCTCAGAAGGTAAACAGGGTAATTTTAGGAGAAGATAATCAAGATATAAGGAGGTTACAGAGATTTTCCAAATCTTAGGTTTCAGTTCATCAATCATATTCTGTGTCAGATAAGTGACACATTTACTTTACGAGTCCACGAATTCCTTAATCGAAGACATTTACTTGGACAATTCCATTCAGGATATCTTCTTTGAATACCATTAGCTGACTTTTAGTACCATATGACCATTAGAATATCCTTGCGGTTCCATGCATTAAACCTCCATACTGATCAGGCATGGAAGCAATCTATGGAACTTATTAAGATACATCAATCCTCATATGGCGCTTTTATCATACTGTCTGGTTTTCGCAATCGATAGAGATTTAAGAGATATCAACTATATATGCTGATGCACTTCCTCTAGAGAGGGAATACTTCTAAAATTCTATGCCAGAAGGCTTCTGACAGGAACAGAAGAAATGGTTCTTATGATTTCGCCTGTAAGTTTCACCTTACTCTTAATTTCTGGGGTTCTTACGGGAGAATTTCTAAAAGTTTGCTAAGCTTATGGTCTTATGAGTGACTTAGCAGCATTTGAAACCAAACGTAACTCCTAGCAATAAAATCACAATAAAGGATTTATCTGGTGTCATTATTAATGTGAATTGCCTCTAACCATATATCAGGAGGGTTAAACGCCTCCATTCTTAATCCTTTTCAACTTAACTGTAAAATCTTTGACAAATTTTAGGGCAGTCTTAGCTTTGACTGGTTATTTCTTAATCTATAAAACGTGAATAGCTGAGGTAGATCCATTATGGATTTATAATAAGCAGACTTGAATTCTTAATGTGCCCTCTTAATACCGATGCTAACCACCATCAATTGTTTTCATTAAGCTTAGATTCTTGGGTAGGCTGAATAGCGTACTATCTCAGTTAATGAATTAAAATTTGTCACATACTGTTGACAGTCTAATACTTTTATGGTGAGAGTCAGAAAATTTTTATTCCATCTTTTTCCATTTTCCTAAGCGGATAATAGGTTTTTCTAATAAGGTCCTTAAAACTTGAACCATCCTATAATGTATAAGAGGATCTTTCTTGTGGACTTCATTAATATCCTCACTAATTAAGGGTATTGCCATCGAATGACTGTGATGCATACTTCACTGTGTGCTTTCCAGCATAACCGCTGATACACCTAGGTAGCGTTTGGTATGAATGAATACAAGGCGGAATGGAATGGATCATGCCGATGGAATGAAAAGAAACATGTTTGGTTATCATGTGGTAATGGAATGGGACATTCCACAAGGAATGTAAACCTTCCAAATATAACAATTTTTATTCCTTTGTAATGTGGTGTTTTTTTTCCATTCCTTCAAGGAATGGAACAAATATATTATTATTATTGTTTATTATTATTATTATTATTATTATTATTATTACTATTATTATTTTTACCATTATTATTATTATTATTATTATTATTATTATTACTATTACTATTACTATTATTAACCCACCACCGTCATTCACCTTCGCCGTCACAGGACACCACTTTCGCCGCCACCCACCGCCACCGTCACCCACTTTCGCCGCCACCACCACCAACCCAGCTATCACCTGCCACCACCCACCACCGCCACCACCCACCTCTGCCCTTGCTGTCTCGAACCATCGACACCTCCGCCCCCGCTGTCACCCGCCACAACCGCCACCCACCCCTACCTCAGTTGTCATTCGTCACCCGCCACCCACCTCTACCACCGACCACCACCGTCGACGTCACCCACCACCATTGTCGTCGTCGCCACCTACCTTCGCCCCAACCACCACCCCGCCGCCGTTGCCACCACCTCCGACCACCGCTCCAAACGCCACCTATCACCACCCACCACCACCGACTGCCGTCACTCACCACCAATTTTATTCCTCCATCTATTCTTTCTACCAAACAACATAAAGTAATGATTCATTTCATTCTCATATGGTAACCAAACAAGACATGGAATGGTAATGATTCATTCCATTACATCGTCCATTCCATTACCTCGTCCATTTCATTCCCTCGTCCATTCCATTACGCCATACCAAACAGACCCCTAATGGTTTCTACCTCATCCAACAATTTCCTGAAATCGATGGCCCCTTTTTACTATTGAAGTCTCTTGACTTCCAAGAGACTAAGTACTTTTAAGTACATCCTAAAAGAATGGGCTCCTTGCCATATATGATTTTGTTTGGGTTATTCTTCGCATTTGAAGTATGAATAAAGTTCTTCACATGAGCAGCGACATGTGTTTTAGAGCGAGCAGCATTTGGCTCCTTGAACCTTTTCATGACTTTTCTCATAGCCTTCCTAACAGCTGCGTTAATTACAGTTTTGGAGATTAACTCCATTAACATTGAGGTTCACATTGGATGCACCATTAACATTTGTCGCATCTCCAGCATCGCGACTGTTGTTTGTCTCTTCTGAGTTTTCCATACTCGAATCTTTGGTATTAAATACCATATTCAACAAGTGCTTAGGCAATCCATACCCAGTGTCTCCTTGAATTGTCAAAGGCTCACCAAAAGGAGTCTTGATAACTACTTGCTTCTTATCACACACAATATGGACTCGATTTTTAGGATGACTAATTCATTCCTATCACTATATCGAGTCCCTCTTATTTTAATGGAAACAAGGACAGCGGAAGGAATGATTCCTAATGGATATAAAACATCCATCTAATATTGCTGAAGCAGTCTCTGAGGTACTATCGGCAAATTCTACTTTATACTTAACGCTTAGAGTTTTAACAGGTAGATTTAGTAATTTACAAAATTCATTGTCTACGAAAGACTTATCTGAACCTGAATAAAATAATACTCTAGCATGAGCGTTATTGATATAGAAAGTACCTGTTGTGGCATTGTCATCCTGAATAGCCTCTTGAGCATTCATTTGAGAGTCCCCAGCTTTGGTCTTCTCAGCCTCCCCAGGCTTTTTGGTTTTATTTGGGCAATTTGTCTTGATGTGCCCTATTTCATTGCAACCATAGCAGGTTGCGTCCTTTATTTCTTGGCACTCCAAAGTTTTGTGACCTTCTTTATTACAGATCCCACAAGGCCTAGCTTGTGACTCTAAAGTGCATTTCCCTTTAGTCGCCTTCTTTGGGCAGCGGGTCTTTACGTGCCCCTTCTCGCCACAACCATAGCATGTGGCATCCTTCAAGTCCTTGCATTCATGGGTCTTGTGATCCATCTCTTTACAGATGACACATCCCCTGGTCTGCTCATAGAAACACTTTCTGAAGTGCTTCTTCCCGCAGGTTTTACATTTGGGTTTTGCCTGCTTTGGCTTGGACTGGTTATAGCTTGAACCGGTCTTACCCTTTTTGAATCCCTTATTCAGGGTATTATCGCACTTTCGCTTATGATCCTTTATCGCTCGGTCCACGGCCTTGTTTACGGCTGTATCCAACATAGCCTGTAACTCGGTGCCCGTTAAGTTCAGTCTTGCATTATCGTTCTGATCAACTGGATGATTGTGAGCTTCAGATGAGTCAGCCATGGTGAAGCTTTGAAGGCTACAAACCAAGTAGTAATAATTGGTTTAATTATATGGTGAATTGTCAAATTTGATGATTAAATAGCCATGGTACAAATAAACCATATAGGCGAATAGATAGTATTAAATTTATTTGATTATGTTTTGCCTAGGTTTTTAAATAATCCATCTTTGGCATTGAAACGGAATATAATCCTTCATATTTATTAGACAGGGGACATAAGTCACGACTGTCAATGTCGTACTGACATTTTATACATAGCACAAGGGCTTATTCCAAAGGACTTTTTGATGGCATAGATGCCTTGTCACTAGGGAAATTTTAAAACATAATCGATGATTCCTTTGGATCGAAAAATTTCATAGTTCATTGTCTTGACAAGAAGTTATGAAATAAAACTATCTTTTTCATGTATACATCTTTGCCCGAAGGTATTCATCCCTATGGATGTTTTGATGTGTTCATCATGTTCGACGTTTATTAGCCATGATTCCTCTTGATCATTTGCGCTAAATAAGGGGTTTGGAAATTCCTAATATAAAGATGACAAGTGTGATTTTATCGCATCACTATTGTCAGGAGTGTTAACATGTTTTCAGATGTTAACAAGGATCTAAATCTCTTTTAAACAGGTTTTACCATCGTAGCCAAGTCTTTAATGACATTCAAGCTAGGTTATATACCTTTTAAGATTCTTTCTAATATGTATACTGGCAGGAAAGGAATGACATTTATTTTATTCAGAATTTTCATTATAATTATCCTAAATTTAATTAAAATATAACTATGGCATAAACAGGCCAAATCACAAGGGCAACTTTAAATTATAAACCATGATTTTGTAGAATCAAGGTATTTAGGCTTGAACGTTGTTCATGCCTTTTCTTGACAGAGAGTTGTAGGCTACGACTGTCTTTTGTCTTATATAACAATGAATATGGCCCGTAAGCATTATATCCCTGATGGATGCTTAATTCTCAAAAATAAGAAAGGATTTCGGGAGAATCCAGCATAAGGATGATTTATGTGATTCTGTCGAATCACATCTGCCAGGAATGTTAACATGTTTACAGATGTTAACAGGGATTTGAATCTTTTGAATAGGTTCTACCATCTTGGCCTTGTCTGAAATGACATATAGGCTAGGTTTACCTTTAAGATTCTTTTAATATTTAACGCAGAGCAATCCTAAATTAAGATGTTAATAGGGATCTGAATCTAATTGAGGAACTACCATCTTGGCCCTGTCTTATAATGACACATGGGCTAGGTCTTGCCCTTTTTAGATTTCGCCATTTTATTATAATAGTAGATCTCATAAAAGGAATGTTATTATTATGTTCATATATAATGATATAAGTAAAATTTAGATAAAACATTCCAATGATTTTTAAAAGAGGTACAGAATTGCCCTAAACGGGACTTGAAAGAAAGATGTTGTCCATGAAGGGACTGAAAGATAAATATGTCCTTATAAGGACTACTAAGGAAACGATCTTCAGCAAAAGGAGTTTCTTCTTCATTTTATTTCTGAATGCTTTCTCTTTGGTTGCACGTTAATCCTAGTCGCAGTACGAAGCTCGGCCTTCCCTAGGCTTCAATGGGGAGAATTTCCATTATGGCTTCTTTGCATGACGACATATTAAAAATATATAGAACTGAAAGCAATAATTCTCCGAATAGTGATGACAGTATTCCTATGTTAAGTCTAGACTCAGAAGGTCAAGGAATGTGCTACTGTGTCATTGAGATTAAACACAAATGACTAGTGTTTAATTCACTCAATGTTGGCTCTGATACCAACCTGTCACACCCCGATATTTCCACGTATTACCGGTGGGCCCGGTGGGGAGTATCGTGACGTAGTTGATATCATCATAGTCAAACAACACAATTTAAATGCACAGCGGAAGCAAAAGATAAAACATTACAAACCGATATAAAGTAATATCAAAGTATTACAAACAGAATGTAAAGGATCCACAGGCGGATCAAATAAAATATATTTGTTCAACAGACTTCAAAGGCATCTAAAGCTTGCGAGACTTGAGTAATGATGCCTGGAGTAGCCAGCCTATTTCATCTAGTACCTGCACTTAACCTTTTTGGAAAATACGTCAGTTTACACAGGTAAATACAACTTAACTGACCCATTTTGAAAAGAGTTTGAAAATTAATTTGAATGCACTTAGGCAAAAATATTTTATAACTTGGGACAATTATTTATATATAATCTTGTATACAGTTTTTACTTATTTGTCGTCCGTCAGGGCCGGTTTGTAGGGCCGGTCTAGATTAACTGACACGCCACAGGTATAATACCCACAAGGTTGATTCCTTTAAGTGGGCTACCAATTTTTACATATGCAACTGTCAGGGGTACGCCTACACCCCGTGCTTAGGTCGTGGCCATTTCTTTGAATGATGCCAAGGATATCCGGGACATGGTCATTTAACCCCCCAAGGGCCATACACCAAATAATACAGATTAAACGAGATATGTAAATGCATTAATCACAATCCGATTTAAATGACTACATACCCGACCAAGCGGTATTTTTATAATACCGTACCCCAAGCCCGTATAGGGAAAATAAGTTAAGAGTATTTACCTGAGCAAAGTATAAATCAAATACAGCAAGTGCACGTAGCTTTTACTAGGCTCCTAATGTGGAACGAAGGTTTTTAACAACCTATTAGAATCCTAACGGGTCTTTAATTATGCTTAGACTTAGACCGGTTAGTTTTCAAAAGGAAGATATGGTTCAACCGCATGATAAAGCGAAGACCGGTTTAGAATGTGTATTTGACCCGACAAGCTTGTATGCTTGTTTAATATGGGTAACTTAAACACATTCTGGATTTTGAGATGAAAACGATATGGTTTGACCCGTTTCGGCTAAATTATGCAAACTAGTTACATAAGCCGATCCGAACGCGAAAAGTGCGTAACGGGTAACCATATGAGGCATATATAAGTTTCCTAAGTTAATATGCCTTAAATATGTTGTGACATCAGTAAGATATCTTCTATTATGCCCAAAACGGATTTAAACTCAAATTACGTCCCGTAGGGGTATTTTGGTCATTTTAAAGGTTATAAAAGAGGTTTAATATAAATCTGAGTTTCAGGTCCGATTTAATCAGTAAAAATACTTAATTTAATAAGTTATATCAGTAGGGTATTACGCATATGTGATTTTTTATCATTTATAACCAAACTATGCACCGAAGGGGCACTTTGGTAATTTCACATAAGGTTTAAAGGTCAAATTTGGAAATCTGAGTTAAAAAATTTTGCTTACTGTTAAAGTATAAAATTTTACTTAAAATATCAGTAGGTATCAAGTCATATATATTTAAAATAGTTTTAATACATACTATGCGCTTAAAACGCGTAAAAAGGCGGTTTTAAGTGATTTCCGGGTTTTATAAGAAAAGCTGATATTTTTACTATTCCAGAAGGTTCAAAATATTTTATTTATCATAGAGGATCAGTAGAAAAAGGTTTGGTGTCAAAAGGATTTGTAAAACTCATTTTATAGGCCAAAAGGGCAAAACCGACAATTACCGAATTAAGCTTAGAACCCTATGTTATGCTCAACCTAAAAACAAATAAAAATCTTCAAAAATCCCAAAATATTATATTACATCAGCGGGTAAAAGTTTGGTATAAAAAATTGGGTTTAGATAGGCTTTATGCCCATTATGCCGTTTAATTAATAAAAAGCTTTTCATTTACGCTAGTGAGCATAACAACTCCTAATCTAGACCTCAAACTGATGTCAAATTTTAGGGACAAGTTTATAAATCAGTAATGAAGGTTTCTATCCTCTCATATTTTCAAAAATTTCGTTTTAAGGTTAAATGGGCATAATAGTCAACATTTAGGCATTTAACGGAAACATGCATATGAATCGGATAACTAAGGAACCAAGTTGTATAACCTCAGAGGGTTACACTAACCTATAACCTGGTCCTAAAGGAATCCTAAGGCATATCTAAACTAAGCTAAATCGGGTCAGAACTGAAAGTTAAAGCAAAAGTCAACTTTTGCGACTTTCGGTTCCGAACCGAGCCTAAACTTAGAATTGTCGGGTTGAATCATGCTTAGGCATGTTCAACTAATATTTACCAAGTTATTTAAAGTAGGAAAACTGATTTTATGGCTTTTATATTAATAGCTATGAATCTTATTTAAAACTAACCCATTTGGCTTTTATTTGACCCGACAATTTAACTAAGTAAACGTGGTAATTAGGAGGTGCCCTTTTGAGGGTTTAACACCTACCTAATTACGGTCATGTAGCCATGTTCGTTGGGGAAAATGGCTCAACCGTTTAAAAGTCAAAGCGTTTATCAAAACGCTTGACTTTTCGGTTATAAACGCTAAACAAATAAACTAAGCACGAAAGGACACTTACAAATGGTCCAAGCAAGGAGGTTTGATCCTAAATTCTCAGGTATGAAGAGCAAGGTCTCCAACTTAGTGAATTCAGAAATCAAGTGTGGGTTTGAAGGAGATGAGGTGGGGTATTTATAGGTTTTTCAGAACCGTTAAGATCGTTCATCGATAAACAAGCTTTGATCTGGACCGTACACCTCTTACCCATTGTTTTGGTATACTATGGGCTGCCCAAGGATTGAAAAATACCATAAACAAGAGCTGGATCAAGCTGGATCAAGCTGGAACAGGCTGTTAACAGCTGTAAACTAATTTTTGTTGATTTGCAGGGATTAGGCTCCCCGTGTAAGACCTCAGGGAGGCTTACGCGCCCCGCCTGGGCTGCACACTTCAGCAACAGCTTTCAAATAATGACAGAAATGGTCCCTGTGAGCTCATAAGGTCACTTTAGGCATGTTTAAGGCCCGTTAACCTCATTTTAAGGCTCCACTATGATGTTTAAACATAGGGGACATGAAACATGTTCAAAAACATGTCGGATGTCAGCTCGTTTGGCCGTACGGTCACGTTGTGCGTCTAATTACGACGAAACACGAACGGACGCTAAAAACGAACCAAACTACACGACGAAAGGGATTTTATCAATCTAAACACTAAAATAAAATATTTTAGTGCTTACATAAATTTTTGGGTGTCCGGAGATATACAGAACGGAAGATATGCGCGAAAATGCAAACTTGTGCACTTTTTGACACTTTTAGTCCCTGGTGGACTTGAAAGTTTATTTTTGCGCACCAAACACCTCTAAGCCTATATATATATAAAGGATAATTAGGGTATGTTTAACTCATGGTCATATTCCGGAAAGTCCGATACCCTACGAATCGGCATACTTTTGCCGTTTGACGCAAATAGTCCTTTAATTGCGCAAAGTAGCGCGAAGTGCTGTTTAATGATATCCAAGCCTTACATGGACCATATTGATCATTCCCAAGCATATACATAAATTTTACTACGCTCCCGTTCGCTTATATGGTCACCGAAATGCGTAGATTCAAAAGTTGACGCTTTAGGTCCCTCTATTGCGCAAACTTGCGCATCTCATCATTTAATATCATCGAAGCCTCATCTAATCCACATTAGGCATTCTTGGAAGTATTATTAATCATCACGATGCTTCGGGTTTGCTAAAAGGCCATTCAGAGGTGTAATTAAACATATTGACACTTTTAGCCCCTCTAACTTGCAAAGTTGCGCGTAACTTTACTTATAGGCATAAAAACCTTAGACGGCCAATCTTTGGCATTCCCGAGAGTATAATCAAATATCATGAAGCTCTCGGTTTGTTAAAAGGTCACTCAGGGGTAAGAATTAACATGTTGACGCTTTTAACCCTTCATTGCGCAAACTTTCAATTAATTATGCAAACGGCTACACTCGATCAATAAGTGGCTCATTTGTGAATATAAACATTGTAAGAGGTTATTTAGAAACTTATTTTAGGTATGCTTATACTTCCAGTCCTTTCATAATCAAAGTTTTTTATTTTTCGAAAAATTAGTCCCTTAAATTCAACATTTGACTTCATTAGGGTTTATTACACGTGTCAATATATCATTGGACGCGATTTTACGAGGTGTTACAGTAACACTATTTATTTCCTCACATTGTGTTTTATCAATTCTAGTTTGGTAAATTCTGTGTTTTAACTTTTTTTTTTTTGCAATGACTATATGATGTTTTATCATGTATTTCTTGTAGGTTTGCATATTTTGACAACAATGATCATTATATATATATATATATGTATGTATGTATTCAACATGTCTTTTTCCATATCATTACTGTAATTTTCTTATCATATTGTGTTTTACTAAGTATGTGGTATTGTATTTTACTGTGTATGTTGTGTTGTGTTTTACTGAGTATGTGGTATATGACGGATGTTTTATGTTTGTTTACATGTGATACCAGTGTTTATTTCTTCACTTAATGTTTAACTGCGTGTAGCAATGATTATTTCTTTGCATAGTGTTTTATCATTTCAAATTTGGTAAATATTGTGTTATACGTATTTTGCAATGATCAAATAATGTTTTATCATATTGGGTAAAACATATTATTTAAACTACAAAACACACAATCCTTATAACCAATAATCCAAACTTTAAAAGAGATATGTTCACACAAACACCCTATTAAAACACATAATTACTCACTAAAAAACACATCATTCCTTAAAACAAATCATTTATACTTTAAAAAAACACACCATCATATAAAACACATCATTCTTGGTAAAACAAATCAACTAGTTAAAATGAAATATATATATATATATATAGGGAGATGATAGTAATATGGCACTCATATTAAAGTTAAAAAATTCTTGTTATTATCGTGCAAATTTTTTTAAAACAAATTATGTATAAAAAGTTATTGACGGTTAAAAAGGACACGCATGCGCGGGTTGGGGGACTTGCATGTGAGTTTTCTGAATTTAAGTCACACTGAATTTATCTATATACCCTTAGTCCAATAAGTTAATCAATAATTATAACACACGTATTACAACTGTCACACCCCAACCGATGACGGAAACATCGGGGTGCGGCACTGAGCGAAACAGATTGTCCAGGAGAATCCATAACAACTATTAATTATAATATATTAAGGTTCATGTCCCATACCACAAACATATAAAATAAAACAGTTATTATAGACGTTGTTCTCATAGACAAATAATCCATTTCGACAACTCAGATTTATTTAGTTTGTTTCTAGACTCCATCCTAGCTCAATTCCAGCAAATAACAAGCAAAGCATCCTAAACACCTGTCACATACGTTAAAATAGAGGTCAATACACATAGTGTAAAGGTGAGCATACAAGCTTAGTAGTATATAGATAGCGAAAGCGGGTTTACGCATAACTAGCATGTATTACGTTCAATGTTGTAGAAGGCGCTAGGCGCTAGTCGGGCGGTGAGGTACCGCCTAGGGATTAATCGGGATTAATCGGAATGGGATTTTTATATGTATTTTTTCAAAATTATATATATATACCCAATAATATAAAAATAATACTTCAAAATTCACATAAATACTTCAAGTTTCAGATAGTATGGTTCGATTTTGACCGCCTAGGACCGATTTTGACCGATTAATATAGTCCGATTAATCCGATTTTTGAACGCCTAGGTACCGCCTTTGACCGACTTTGACCATGGCCGATTAATTGACCGACTAGCTCAAAATTAGGCAGTAAGTGGCCGCCTAGCGCCTAGGCGCCGATTAATCGGCCGCCTAGGCCGATTTTTGCAACACTAATTACGTTAAATGTGAAGCACGTAAGTTATCGACAAAGATCCCATCAATACCAATGACTGCGATTTGTAGAGTGCGCAACACATGTTCACCACTGCGAACACGTGAAGTAAAATCCTTAACAACCCCTGAGTGAACAGGTGCTGAGTCCAAACTATAGTACTATCGTTGCTAAGGCAGGTAGACAACAATCAATGTGTTAACATAACACACAGGCATTCATCGAGTTACGTATAACATGCGAGAGTGGTTAACGTTAGAAGTGTTTGCGTTGTGTGCTGATGTGATTTGATATAGGTAACGTATGTAACACACAAAAGTGCTTAAAGAAAAAAAGGATCGAGTATACTCACAGATCGTGTTTACTAAATAAACACTCTCTTGGATTGAAGGGAGCGCTGGAGAGTTAGCCTGCTTACAGAAGGATAGTATGAGTGATAAGTGGCACGTTTAACGGCGCAAAGTGAAGGAGTGTCGAAGTGCCATCCGAACGGATGGAAATCCGATCGAATGGTCATCCGATCGGTTGGCCATTCGGTCGGTGGACCACTCGTTTGGTATGGATGTGTTTGTGTATGATGGCTTTAAAGTTTTCGTTGAAGCATTTTGAAAACAGAGAAGTATCTCTACCTTTCAGGTCGCCCGGTCGAACAGCCGTTCTGTCGGATAGCGATCCGTCCGGTGGGACATTTCTCAGAAATTAGTTCACAGCAGAATGGTCATTCAACCGGATGGCAATCCGATCGGGTGGCCATTCGCTGGTTTGAATTTGTTATGAAAAGGTTTTAGAGACCAAATTGCAATCCATTCGGTTTGTCGTTCGATCGGATAGCAATCCGATCGGACGGCAATCCGCCCCGTAACCTGATCGTCTTGAAACTTGAATATTTTGCTAAGTTTTGAAAAGTTTGCGGTTTGATCGAGACGGTATGACAACATGTTAAACAACAGGAACTCCCTCAAGCCCAAGTTATCCGATCGGACGGGAACCACCTTAATCCGAGCAGTAACTGATTTTGACGGTTGTTCTTGTTTAACTCGAAATCGATTGTCTCTTTGATAGAAATCAGATCTTGGACCGACACTTCACTAGAAAACAAGTAAAAAGCCTGAACTAGCTCCGATTCTATCGGTTTTGAGTGCATTGAGTGTAAAAGAGTTGAAAGAAAGTTGTAAAACCATCTTTCAATCCTTTTAATCGTGAGAATGCTTAGATCTATGTGAAAATAGCGTTGAATCTTGTTGAAATCCTTTAGATCCGAGTTGTTCTTGGTGGAATGAGGCCAAAGCTTGAAGTTCATAAGAACTCCATGATGACATCATCCTAGAACACCTCAAATCCACTGATTTCACGGTTAAAAGTGAAGATTCAAAGGTGAAAATGATGAAGAAGTGCGTGTAGATGGTAGATGTACAAGATTTGGGTGAGAAACTTACAAGAATCGCGAGAAATCGAGAGAAAAGGGAGTTGAGAGCGCTGGTTCCAGTGAGAGAGCTGCAACATCACTGTTTGTGATGTGACAGGGGTATTTATAGGGTTTCCAAAAGAGGAAAGGAGAGCGCAGGTGACGGATTGGATGACACATCGATCGGATGGTCATCCGATCGGATGGCCATTCGACCGAATGGTCATTCGATCGATTGGCTCCGGCGAGTTGCGTTTCGATGTTTCGTTTTGTGCGTTGAGCGTTGCGATACGTTGCAAGTAAGCGATACGACAGCTTAAATTAGTAGCCACACATATACTATATCTAACATATAATCATCATAAATAACTTGGGTTTAGCGTTTGCGATTTGATTGCGTTGTGATAGAATTGCGATTGCGTTTGCGATTAAACACCTCAACTAAATTTTACAATTGTACCATTTGTTATATTTCTTATCAATTAAATTTTTTTCTCAAATGATCTTTCCCCACACTAGCCAACTTGTTTGACTTACATTTAAGCATTTAACTTACACTAGCCAACCTGTTTCACTTATAATGAACCTGTTTGAGTTACATTTGCACATTTGACTTACACTAGCCAACATGTTTCACTTACATTGAACATGTTTGACTCACATTTGCACATTTGACTTACACTAGCCAACCTGTTTCACTTACATTAAACCTGTTTGACTTATATTTGCACATTGGACTTGAAGTTTGACTTATAGTTTCACATTTGCAACCTATAATGATTGATTCATCTTGTAGTTTAACATACACAATGTTAGACTATGCAGTTTGACTCACACTATTTAACTTACTCCTAAGTCAAACTGTAACATTGTCCTAAGTCAAACTTCTATTCTATCACACATTCATGATCTCCTATTCATGAGTCAGCATCTCTTGTAACTAATCACAGTACCATGATAGCAGAACCATTAAACAACAACAACAATAATAATAAAACACATTCATGATCCCCAACATTAACAACAACAACAATAATAACAAAACACATTCATGATCCCCAACATTAACAACAACAACAACAACAACAACAATAATAAAAATATTCATGATCCCCAACATTAAACTACAAAAAACAATAGAACACATAACCATAATCACATAACTGTTAAACTACAAAAAACCATTCAAGATTCATCATTCAGTAATTTTTACAAAACAACCAGTCATAATTATACATTAAAAACTAAGATAATTATACATATTAACCAAATATAATTATACAAAAAAACATAACATAATTAAACACAAAGACACAGTCTTGGTAAAGACGGGAGATGGTGGTGATGGCGAGAGATGGTGGTGATGGCGAGAAATGGTGGTGATGGCGTTGTTGATGGTGGGGTAGTTGAAGAATTCCCTTGAAACCTAGAATTGAAGGCCCGGTAGTTCAAAAAGCAAAGCACCGCCGTAAACTAGACTAGACGGTGGTTCTGGGTATCGTCAACCATAACTACGGCTACAATCAAGTTCAATTTTAAGTAAAATAAAGTAATTCCGGCTACAGTTTACTTTCAAGTGCAACAATTAAAATCATGTAAAATCTAAGGTTCTATAATAACCTAAAATAAGAAATATTAAAAGAAATCGTGGTTTACCATGGATTGCTGGAGTTGTCAATGCGAATTTAACTCACCGAACCATAGTGTTGTAATGCGATGGTAATGTAGGTACGACAGGGGTCTAATCGTGATCGTGTAGTAGGTAATGATCGGCGCGTGTAGTGGTGATCCGGCAGCCGGCCGTCGACCGAGAGTGTGGAGGTGTGGGTGTTGTGATGAAGAAGTATGGAGGGGGTAGGTTGTGAAAGGGATAAGGGGAGGGCGGTTTGATGGATGGATAAGAAGCTTGGGCTGCCATTTTACCATTATGTCCCTCGATATAACGGTTAACTGATGATCAAAGGACGACAAGGTGGTAGAGTGTAATGTTATGTAAGTAGAGAGAGACAAATAGCAAAAACTTGAAAATATGGAGCCAAATTGCAAGTACTCCAAAATCATAGGAAGACAAATTATAGACATATTTTGTAGACATTAAAAAATAAAAATAAAACAAAAGAATATAGAATTAAAAAATTAATATATAATCGATATGGACCACATATTGTTTATTCAATATTAAAAAATAAAAAGGACATATTTATAAACATTAAAAAATTAACTCTCTAATTAAATGGTTATCCTTTTTCTCTCTCCTACTAGTTAGTTACGAAGAAAAGCAACCTGATTGGGTATCAAAAATTACCAATAATGAACCATACTCGAATTTCGGCCGCAATTCGGTACGGATTTTTAATGTTTTTCAAAATTGGTACTTTTGGTTCGGTTGAGTTCGGCACGGTATTTTACCCACTTTTTACCTTTGAATATCATACCGTACAGAACACTTTTGGTGTCAGTACCCATTTCTAGCAATTTTTGGGATCGATACTTCCGATACCATACCGGTACCGAGCTAATCACTAGTTTGGTATCTTTTATCTCTATAAGGCTATGGGGTATGTGGATCGCTGAGTGGTCGGGGGAGTAGCACGCGGACTGTGGAGGCACGTAACACCACGCCTCCCACCCTAGTTCGTTATAATCATGGAATCTATTACGTGCACCACGAGCCTCTCCCTCTTTATCTTTGTGTTTAATAGTTATGAAAGGGGAAACATCATGCCTTAGAATAATGATGGAGGATGGGGATGGGGATGGAATGGGTTGGGATGGGATGGGATGATGACGTGGCTCTAGTATGGAAGATAAAGATGGAAAGGAAGTTAGTCATTATAACACCCAGCTTGATTAGTTACTTCTCTCTAATCTCTCTAATTAATTAGCTCCTACACATTATTATTCCAAAATACATAAATAAATAACGAGGAAAAACTATGTTTAACCTACACAAAAAGAAAACGACCTACACGTATGTAAGTGCCATATCAAAACATATTCAGCACTTGTCAAAACTTATCCTACACATGTTAATACATATCTTGCACATGAAGAAACAAAAATTAGTTTTCTTTCCCTTTTCCAATTAGTGATTTAAAACATATCCTATGTTATGTAGGTACCGTAGGCAGCACATGAAAAGAAATTATTTCTGCATGTAATTCTTACAAAATAACACAAAATGTCACATCCCAACAGATAGCGGAAACATCAGGGCGGGACGAAATAGATTGCAAGAGACTTCATAACACTAACAGCGACAAGTATTTAATAAACAATATTTCATTTCATTGCTAACATCAAGTACATTGTTCGAAACAGAATTACAATAAGTTTGAAACAAAACAAAATACAACAAGTACTAAAGTTTAAAGGTACGTTTCTAGTCATTCTACCAGATTCCGTTCATCATCATCATCATCATCAATTTCCTGCAATGCGTATCAAAGTATAGTTCAATACAAAAGTATTGACGAGTAAACAAGTTTGATTACTAGCATAAGTAAAAAAGTTGAAACAAAACCACATGGTATAATTGCTAACTTAAAACTAACATATATACAATGCTAGCATGCAACTATACATGTCAACCTGTCACACCCCGATTCTTGGTGGGCCTGGATGGGTCGTGACGGTTGAGTAGCAGTTATCACAATATAATAATGCAGTGGAAGTATTAGAGTAAAAATATTCATTTAATGAAAGTCTGAATATATAATAAAAGTCGTACAAGCGTTTCAGTATAAGCCCACAGGCAGGATCTAATAAAGAGAGCTTTATACATTATAGGCCTTAAGCTTGAGGATTTTAAATTCCTTAGCCTTCATTCTAGCCGACCCGGATTCCCAGTCTAATAGTAAGGTTCGGTACCTGCGGTTCAATCTTTTGAAAATACGTCAGCATTCGCTAGTAAATACAATTAACTCACTCGTTTTGACAACAGTTTTTCAAAAAGAGTTTTATACATATAGAAAACCCGCAGGTAATCATTTAATATTTCTTGGGATTATTTACATACTTGTCATACAATTGGAACCAGAGATCAGAGTCGATCATTTTCAGTGCTATATTGATTAAGGTACACATCAAAGTTGAATAAAACGTGTCTTACAGTTGGTATGCCTACCCCTGCAAGCTATTATGTATGGCCATAATAGTTCATGAGTCGGGACGCCCGGACACGGTACCATTAACCCCCAATTGTTTCAGTTATCAAGTAAAACGGATTAAACCGGGTTCTTACATTTATGAGCAGTCGTAGTCGACTCATTTATGTAATACCCGCTCCAAGTGGCGTATTCTCCATACCCCAAGTTTAAAAACAAAATAAGTTAAGAGTATTTACCTTTTGTTAACTTCCAATCAATAAGATTATAATTTAGCAAGAGTCGAAAGTAAAAGTATTATTGAACTAAGTCCGATTATCTGGGGGGGGGGGGGGGGTTCTATAGTTTGGAATGAACATAATTATTATTTGTTAGAATGTATACGGGTCAAAGGTTAGCCCCTTTAGATATGACCCGTTACTTATGAATAGATTCGCTAGATTAAGCGTGGATCGAATAGAATGTGGTTTATACCTATCCGAGTGTAATGACTCATTGGATAAAGATTATTTAACCAAGCATTCTGATTTGGAGAGGTTTTGAAGCATCTAGATCCATTACGCCTAAATTATACGAACTAGGTTCGTATAACTAGTTATGCGTGTATAAGTGGGTTCGGAAGGTTATATCGGTCTTACAACAAATCTAAGGTGTCAAAACACATTGTATAACATTTATACATTCTGTTTTAAAGTCAGAATGTTAACCATTTTGGTTTGAAAACCAATTATTTAGTTTTTGGTATGAAAAGGGCATAGTCATCCTTTTTTTAATAATTACTCGGATATGGCTGACGTGTCACTATTACAGATATCAAAAACCAAACACAATCCATTTGGCGAAGAAAAGTTGAGTTCGAAAGATAAACAAAAGTCTCAAAACAGACCAAGAAATCCTAAGTCTTGATTAATTTGAATACTGAAATAAACGAAGTCTTTATTCTTGAACCACATTTTACTCTCATCATCACTGGTTCCCCAAGTTCCCCTGATTACCTGACAACAAAAAGACAACACAACAAAGAAAACTACGGCTGAGCCAAAGGTTGCACAGTAACGGAGAAACCAACAGTACAAGTAAAGAACAGACATAATATAGTATGAAATCCAAACAAACTTTATTTCAAACCAGAAACCAAACTTCTACGAAAACAAAACTGAACAGAGTCCGAGGTATAACCCAATACTTGACTGGAACATAAACGAACACATATCGAAACATATCATGGCAAAATCAGAAACATATCAAACATATATAGATGTCACACTACGTGACTACACTTAAAAATAAATTAAGTCACGTCAGACGGAAGCACCCATGAGCCTAAACAACCAAACAGGTACACAACTAGCTAGTCCATGCACCTATGAGACGGTGAGTGCGGTGTGCACCCATTGTTCCATCTCCACAAACCAAATCAAACCGAACCGAACCGAACCGAACCAAACCAAACCAAACCAAACATGCTCGGGTGACAGAGTACAACAATTAAAGCTAACGAGAACATGCAACAATGATTACAACTGCTAAAGTCTATTGCATGCTACTATGAACTTATCAAATAATAAATGTGAAATGAAACAACTAACGGAAACAGACAAAATCCGTACTGCAAAGTATCGGACATGATAAAAAAAATACTCTGATGAGAAGACCAAAGAATTCGTACATTAGTTTAGCAAGCAAAGCAAAATCCACAATAAAATCCACTTCAAAACTTATGCAAACCTAAATAGCGTTACGAGATCCATTATAATTTATTTAATGTATACGTTCGCTCTTTAAATTTTTACCCGGCGACTAAGGACTTGGTTAATGAGCATTTATCAAAAAAAAAAACTATTTATTTTATACCCCAAATATAGATTGTCTTTTCTTAATCAAACTTATCATATCATATCATACGAAATTAGTAAGAATTCTAATTTTAAACTAATTGATAAAAATCAAGTTTAATACTATATATCCGTATTACTGATGTTCGTAATTTCCTAACACACATTCATAAACATGACACACTTAGATATATATGGCACACTTAAATACTACACCACCTGCATGTACATAACACATTACATCTCTCACATACATACATAATGGATACCCATACATATACCACACACATGCATTTACTATGCTTACTGATACATAAATGCAAATTCACCTATATATTAAAAAGAGAAGGTAATGAACAGTAAAAAATTCAAATAAATTAATAGTATTGGGTATCGGTATTAAATTTACCAAACTGAGTGTGTTCTCGGTATCCGTTCGGCACCGGTATTCATCGGGTTTTACCCTCAAATACCAGTGCCGTACCAGTACCGACCGTATCAAGCCGTACTGTACCAGATATATTCGGTACCGATACCCATTTTTTGGGATTTCGGTAACGGTATTTTCGGTACCGGTTGGTACCGAGCTCATCAAATCTTGTAGCAACGTAGCAATGCAAGTAATTGCTAGTTTAGATTACTTTCATACACACAGTAAGTAAACTGTATTTCGTTTGAATGGGGTTTTATATACACAACAACTTATTTTGTTTTATTTTTTTGTCTTTTTACGTAATGAATGAATTGTAGCATGTAAAATTAACTTGGATATTTAGATTATTGATGAGAAAATCGTATCAAATCCTGTAATCAAACCGGTATCGTATCGGTACCAAATTTACTATACCAAATCATTTTCGGTACCAATTTCGTACCCACCTTTTGGCGTTTTCAGAATCGTTACTTTCGGTTCGACACCGGTCTAGCACCATACCTATATTTATTGATTTTTACCTTCAAATACCATACCGTATTGTACCGAGCATTTTCGGTGCCGGTACCTAATTTCAATGATTTTCCGTATCGGTACTTTCGGTGCCGTTACAGGTACTGAGCTCATCCATATTTTAACGTGTTAGCACCGTAATAGGTGAACTGAAAACAACCGAATTTCCAACGTGTAGGACGTGTGGGTCCTATTATTATATATTAGGTTATTTAAAATCGTTTTTTTAGGACGGATTAACTATCCTTTTCACAACATTTTTATTGATGTTTTGATATTCGGTATCTGCTTGCCCTTACTGACACGCGTTTTGCAGTCATTGGTCCCCGCCGCAATGCGCGGGTCGGAAATTTAACTAGTACTATTAATGATAAAATAACACACACCTGCATACATAATCTAAAACCCTTGCACACTTATTATCACCCACTCATACATCATGCACACAAAATGAAGCTCACACACATACATCACTGCAACTCACACACATATATCTCAAGCACCCACATGCATTTTTTTTTAACACACACTCATGCATGCAATAACACATACGCATGCATTCGCATTCACATAAAAATGAAACAAGCACCACACACTCATATATACAAAGACAAATAAATAGACAAAAAAATTAATAAATAAGTAAATAAAAACCATACAGAACTCGATTTCATTTAAGCATTTAGTGTGATCATCTTTTACAAAACAGTTTTAGATTAGATGATCCTTTAGTCGCCGGAAACGAATCGGAATATTAAGAGCCCAAAATCGAATAGATTATACCAGTGGCGGAACCAGAACATTAACTCAGGGGTATCCCAAAAAAAAAATTTCACCGTGCAATCATACAATACTAAAAAAACGACAATAAATAAATAAATAAATAAAGTAAAACAAATACCTAATAGATTTGTCCTCTTCTTTTTTTCATAGCTTGAAATCGTTACATCACATCGTCGCCTTTTACTTTATGTAAAAAAATCCTTCTCGACCGCACAAACCATAGAAAACAAACTCGAGTTTTACGATCAACATACAAAATTAGAAAAGTATAAACATACAAAATTACCAAGAATAACTAATAAAACAATCAAACAATTCAAGAACTCAAAAATAAAAGAAATAAACTCAAGAAGAAAAGAAATAAACTCACAAGTCACAATTCAGCGATCAAGACTTCAGCCTGTTCTTGTTTGGATGATCTGAATCATCAGCGACTTCAGCAGTTCAACCCATTTATGCGTCCGTGATTGTTGTTCACTTCAGCGACTTCAGGCAGCCCACTCGGTTCAGCACAATAGCAGCAGTTCAGCCAACAGCAGAAGTTCACTTCCCCTTCTGCGTCGGTGATATATAATTACTAGGTTACAGATCCGTATATTAGACAGGTTGAATAAAAAATTATTAAACAATTATGTAATAAGATTTAGAAATTATAATACGAAATTTTGAGATAAGATTTGTGAAACTATTTGAAAGGAAAATTGTTAATCAACATTTCTTAATACATACCTTTTAATATAGTGTTACTCTCAAATAAAGTAGGAAAATAAAAGTAATTTAATTAAAAGATCCAAATATAATTTTATTTACTACATTTTAAAACATATGTTACTTATATTTTTTTATTAATGGGTGTACAACACATCAAAATGTTATCATATAGTTATATATAAAACTTTAAATGTTATTTAATACAATGTCTTTGCTGTTAAAAAAAACAAAGTAAAACAAAAAAAGCTTTACAATAAATTAAATAAAATAAAACATTAAATAAAGTTTAACTAGGAAAGTTACTTTTTACTTTTTGCAGGCCCTTTTTCTTTTTCATTTAAGTCATCCACGCTTACATTATAATTAATTAATACATAGTATCATCTTCTTCTGTTATTTAACTACACCGCTGCAACTTCCGGTTAACCGGAAATTTTTGTTTTTGTCGAGCTGAAAATTTCATTTCATCTTATCTTCATGGCGTGGTGATAACACAGTCTTAGGGGTATCCTTTTATTATTTTAAGGGTATCCTTCGTATAAGAACGAAAAAAAATATATAAAAAATACACTACCAATACCGACTTGAGCCGTAGCCCGTGCTATGGCTAACAAAGCACTGGTTCCGCCCCTGGATTATACAAACATGTCTACTGGACATAAGTTATTAACAAAAGGCGGAACTGTTACCTCAATCGCTGGACAAAACGAACTAGAAATCAAAATGGCGATGGCGACTCAAGGTTGTCCGGTTGCCGTTGGAATAAGCGGAGACAATTAATAGAACCAAATGTCCGATCAAGTGTGGTGGTAGTTCACGGTGACCGAAGGCGGCAGGCAATGGTGGCGAGCGGTGGACGGTGCAGTGGTATCAACGCTGATCAGCGGAAGACGATGGTTCTACGGCTGCGGTCAGACTCGGAGGGAGTGGCGATGGCCAGAATAACTGATCGACGGTGGCTTCCAAAGTTTTTGTAACGGGTTAATGAGATACAAAACAAGGTTCGAAAGGGAAAAGAAAAGGTGATCTCGGTACCTACTCGTGAAACGACGGACACAAGAGGCAGACGGCGGCAATCATAAAGTTGAAGATGTCACGGCGGCGCGGATGTGTGAAGCTAGAACTACGGTGCGACAGAGTGCGACGATGGGACGGCGACCGGTGTCGTAATGGGCTGCAATGTTGCTGTACGTGGCGACGATTGTGGTTTACATCAGCAAAAAAAAACGACGACTTTTACAGATGCAAGAAGAGGAACAAGAATGTGGTGGTGAGTTCGCGATATGCGTCAAAATCTCCGGTTCTTAATCAAAATTGATACGGTTTGCAACTTTTGTGGCGAAAATCCCAATCGGAATTTCTGAATTCCAAGACTTGCAACAATCAAGATGAAATTGATTTAATTTCAATTTTCACTAGACCCCCTTAATTTATGTGCAACATATTAAACGATCTTTTAGTTTCCTTTGAATTTTAAATAGCACTAATCCTAAGTATATGAAACATTTGTTATAATTGATTTCTAGTATTTATTTAATCAGTTATTTTATAAAAACGATATACAATATTGTTAAATAATCTCTATTAAATAAGATGCACCGTTTAAACGATAATCGTCGAGTCGAACATAGAATGTATTGAAGTCACTAGAACCTACATAAATAACTGATATTTATTACATTAGGGTTATAAAAGTTTTGTATGTTACAGACCAGGAGGTACAACTTCTAAGAGTTATACATCATATTAATATGGTCATAATATCAGTTCTAAACAAGTTCTAACGTTTACCAAATGGGTCAGAATCGAAGGTTAAAGCAAAAGTCAAATTGCTTGACTTTTGATAAAGAATTAAGCTCTAAACAAGAAATGACGAGTTGGACATGCTTAGACATGTCCTAATATGTCTTATAAATTGATATGATGCCAAAACCTCAAGTTTTAATAGTTAGAAACTTGATTAGCGTAATTTGCAAAGTTTACTTTTTTTGATCATTTATTTAATATAAATGCGACTCGTCATTTCGCCTACTTAACATGATCTTTAGAAGGTATGATCTCAGGGAATTATAACCTTGATTATTACGATCACCTAGCCATGTTCAGATCGAACATTGGCTTGACAATAATGGTCATAACCGAAAGTCAAACTGTTTGACTTTTGGCTAATAACTAGCTTATAAAATGAAATAGACTATGAAAGAACACTTACTTGTGTTCTAGGAGAAGCTTGAACTCAGTAGGAGGCTTCCTTGAATCATGAAACACTCCAAGAGAGAAATAGAGAAGGAATTGAGAAAATGAGCAAGTTAAGAGTTTGCACAAGATGGCTATTTATAGTTGTAGGATGTTGCCATATGCTGAGGAGTGTTCTAAGATCATTACATGTGCCTAGTGATGTGTTAGAACCATAAGAAATCATGGCAAAACGAGATAGGTGTCAAGTTGTGAGGTTATGCTTGGAGACCAAGCATGAAAACTCCCAGTGAGGCCCCTTACAGACCGTAAGGGTTAATTGCTTACGGTCCGTAAGGACCTCAGTGCACAAATCTCTTTTCCAGCTTACGGTCCATAAGCCAAAAGAGCTTATGGTCCGTATGGAGTTGTCAGGAATGATGTTTTGAGATTTTATATCATTAACCCTTGGACTTTGATTCTTTTTGCCATTTGGAACTTTTAGACCCTCTCCTTCCTCATAGTTGGGGTTAGTTGGAGATCCGGGACGCGTTTTAGTTGACGCATAATAATAATTTCTCTCCTTCCCAGAACCGGGATCAGTCGGAGATACGAAACGAGTTTCAAAGAACATAGAATATGAGTCCTTCCTCCTTCCACATAGTCGAGATTAATTGGAGGTTCCTCCTTCCACATAGTCGGGATTAATTGGAGGATTGGACATGTATCGTTACTTAGTTGAACAATAAATTCTCTTTTCTTTGTTGGAAATTTGGGACACGTGTCGTCTCATAATTGGACGGAAATTTTTATGGGTGTTACACAACCTAAAGATTCCCGCTAGCGTAATCTAATCATAGCAATGAATAGACCGTTATATTTAGTTAACATGACCTCAAGAATACGGACGGTGCGTTATTCCTATAGCACTATACATATTAAGAGAGACTCGTACGAAGTTAATGACAAGTATAAAGCATAAAGAATTCTAGCATATATTGGTTCAAGTATAACTTATTAAGCATGTATGTTGGATTGTTTATCTGTGATTTAAGCATAAAGTATGTGATTGCATGAGTTTAATAGCATATACGTATTGCACCCAAAAGTGTTAAAAGTAAAAAAAAGGAGTCATGTAAACTAACGGTTTTGAATACTTTCCGATTAAACCGAGAGTTGATGAGTTGTTGAGATGGGAACACCGAAGTTACCCTACATGGGGGAAACGAAGGTGTATGAGTATTCGGGTTTGGCGAAGGATTCAGAATTGGAATTCAAGTACAAAAAGTATGTATACACGAAAATATATCTCGTCTAAGTACTCGTGTTGACACTAAGTTTTTATATGATTTCATGGGTCCTAACTTGCCCATTTGAATCATAAACGAGAAATTTAGAACAAAGATAAAATAACCTAAGTTCATAACACCTAACCATAAACCGGTTAGTATCATGAATTCGGCTAAAATATATATATATTTTATATATTATATTATATTATATTATATTATATTATATTATATTATATAGTATTATTGTATTTGGTCAATCATGTATTATCTTAGATATTATGTAAGTCAAACATGGAGGTATGTACACCTCTTTGTATGAATTCACCAAAGCACAAAGTTTATCAACATAGTTGATAAACTCGGTTGGTCATGAATAAGAATAACATAAACTAACTAACTTTGCCAAGTAGCCAAGTAAGATCAACCCGAGTGTTCTATACCCATCATGGTAAATGTTGGAGGTGTGGCGGGGTTGTGTTACTTTAAGTCATGGAAGCTATAATTTGGATGTTCATACACAAGTCCATAAGTGAGGTAGTGAAACTAGTTTGGAAGGCCAAGGCTCCCACGGTTCACACTTTTATCAAAACACAAGTTCATCCATATTGAAGATGGTGAATCTTAGATGGTTTCAACATTTGGAACATGTATGAGCATAATTTAAAAGAGTTATTGAACTTGTTTCTTGGTGGAAATCAACCACAACAGAAACTCACAACTATGAACTTAGTTGGGAGCTTGGTGGATACAAGATTTAACCAACTTTTAATCAAGAAATGCAAGTTACAAAAGTATAAAAGAAAACAAAATTTTAACTCTACTTTGGACCTCAAATGTGGTGAGGTTTCACCTTAGTTTGCCATGACAAGCTTGTGAAAACATTCTTAGAGGTTGTCCAAGTAGAATGGTAGAAGAAACATGAAGAAACAAAAAGGGAAGTGAGCTAAAACTCACTTAGAAGGCTTGCAACTTTTTGCCAAGCTAAGTCTTGTAAATTATAGAGAAATTATAAAGATTTGGGAGTGATTTAAGTGTTTGGAAAGTGTTTAGGAGTGAAAGAGGGCTCTTATTTATAGGATGGGATTATGGTTTAAGTTATTAATAAAGTAGGAAGTGACTGGGTGTTGTAAAAAAATGAAAAAGTAGGTAAAACGCGACTGTTTGCTTTCTCTGCCCGTAACCCGTTGCCAGCTCCATTTCGTGCAGATGAGAGGTTCATGCGGATGAGCGTTTGGTGCGGACAAGGTCAAGTCCGTGCGAAGGAGGGTTCATTCGTGTGAAAGAGGGTCCATTCGTGCGAAAGAGGGTACATTCGCACGAAGGAAGGTAGGTTCGTGCGAGGGTAGGCTGGTTCGTGCGAAGGAGGGGTATGCCCGCACGAAGGAGGGTCTACAACAGTTCGAGTGTTTTGGTTCACACGAGGTAGTTATGTTGGGCCAGTTTCACGTATTTTAGTCGGTTTTAAGTATTTCAAGCATAAAAGTGTAATGTATGAGTGTAGGGCACATATAATTTATGCTTCAAGTATTTCAAGTATTGGTTTTCGCGTATGAACGTGTGTTGAAGATTGCAACGTATAACACAAGTATTTAACATGTATAAGTATAAAATAATGGAATTTCATTATGATCAAAGTCTTGGATTACAATGTTGAGAAATGAAATACGAATACTGTACAATTACAAGTTTTCAAAAATAGAAATACGATTACAACTTTATAAATAAATAAAGTACAAAATGCGAACCGTTACACAAAAAGATAACTATCTCCACATATTTAGCTATCGTATACATGTAGTAAATTTCATTGGTTTTTTTTTTTTTTAATCACATTTTATGTTAAAATAAAATCAAAACAACACATATAGGTAGCTACACATATGTAATTACTATTTTTATTTTATCACATTCTAGGTTAACAAAAAAAATACACATGTTCTTTGAAATTACATATGTATCGCTTAAAATCCATATGCATACATATTTACATATAAACAAGTTACATGAAAACTTTAACATTTACAAAATGTAGGTTGAAATTACATATGCATCGCTTAAAATCCATAGATGCAGGTTGAACTCCGTATATGTAGGGTGAAACTCCATATGTGTAGATGAAAATCCAAAGATGTAATTTGTAGGTTGAATGATCACAATCACATAATCTTTGATGTTACAAACATGTATTTTGTTATTCGAGTACAATGATACATAATAAAAACTCTTTTCACAAATTCACTAAAAAGACAAATTATGTGAAAATTTTAAACTTGAAAAACTCATTTCAAGCAAGAAGTTACGAAAAATTTAAAGATATAAAGAGTCGTGTCAAATATGCGTCCGTTCTTAGTGACATATATTTTCAGGCTTTGAAGATGTCTTGGGAATATGTGGTTAACATTGTCGCTGGTACAAAGGTGTTGCTAAATAACATATTTTCACTAGTGTATGAATCTAGTATATAAGGTCCATGGAGCTAGCTCACCATTTTGACTGTGTCCACATGGGTATGTACTGTTCAGATATAACCATTAACGTATATAATGATTTATATACAGTGGCGAAGGTTGAGAATTTCGATCGGGAGGGCTGAAGTAACCGGACTTAAAATTTCTATAAAACCGGGGGTTCGAAAACGTGTATACCAAAAAATTTCTATACGAAAACTACATACTCTCCATTACTGAGTGAAAAGTTTGGGGGGTCGGCCGCCCCCTCTCGCCCCTAAAAAGCTTCGTCCATGTTTATATAACCAATAAATGTAGTGTCAAATAACCCGTTTCGTCAAAAATAACCCATCAAAAAATATAACAATTGTGCCGTTAAAAAAACATATAACAATTAATTTGGTAGGTAACAGTCTTATGTTCAAATATATCTGTTGTAAGGTTTATTAAATAAGTGTCAGTGTTAAGATTTAGGGTTACAATATTAACTACAATATACTTACACTGCAGATAAGTTGCAGTGTACACATTCACAAATGTACATTTAATTTACAATGACAACATATTGATCTAGATCTTAAAAACTATGAAAATGAAATATCCTTACACTGATCCAATTCAAATAAATTGTCCTCTTTGAAATGGAATAAACATGTTATTTTAACTTGTTTTAAAATATACAGCTTGTTGACTTTTGAGATGAGCTAATTGACTGATAATTTCTCATTGGTTTAGTGGTTTACTGTACTAGTTAACACTATTTAAGAATTCTAGTGAGAGTCGATTGTTATTATCTTGATCAAACATGAAGTTATAATTATGGTGATAGCTATCTCCCTCAATATCAAATAACTAAAAACTGGATGTGACCGATTCCTACTTATTATTATAATTTTTTAATGTATAAACATCACGACTAAAGGTGTGTTTGTGGATCATAGGGAGACAAAAGGTGTTTAAAAGTTGAAACATGCAAGTCCAGTAATTAGGGAAAAATATTGGCATGCAGATGATGACATGCCCTTTTTTTGCATTGGATCTTTTATCCAACAAAATCCGGTACTTTTGGTGGCTTTCCTTTTTTGAATTAAACAAAAGACAAAACCATACGGGTATGGTTTAAAACGGAAATAAAGTTTGCATTAGCTTTTAATTATTATATTATTGTTTTCAATATTACTTAAAATAATTGAAGTTAATTAAATATTTTTCTACTGGCTGTTATCTATCTTTTATATCTAATCTCTTTAAAATACTAATAAAGTTAACGTAACTAAAATTGACACGCTAACTAATTGTTTTTAGACTATTCAAACTTCATGAGCTCTATGAAAATTTGTTAAAACTTATATCGAGTCACTAGAAAGGTACCCGTATATGTGGCGTTAAACATAGACGTTGTGATGGTATGTATGTTTCAGTTGGTACGGTTATTATCCTCAACCGAAACGAAACACAAGTAATCGGTTAGTTTATTTTATTAATCAATCGGTTTTCGTTTAATCAGTTAGATTTATTCAGTTATTGACAGGTTTTGGTTCGGTTCATTAAATTTTGATTAATAGCCAAAGCAAAATTTGTGCTAAAACTTTTGCTTAAAATACATAAAATTGAGTTATAAATACATGAAATTGAGGTATAAAATATGAAATATATGAATTGAAGGTATAAACACTATAAATATATGAAAATATGAATGGTTCAGTTTGATTAATTTTGGTTAAACGGGGATAAAAAATGATAAACTGTTTTTGGTTAATTCGTTTTTTGGTTAATTGGTTTTTAGCTAATTCAATTTTTTGTTGATTTTGGTTCGGTTTCAGTTTACGATTCAGTTATTGGTCACCTCTGAACACTGTTAATCACGTTACATATCAATTTATAAAAAAAACTATAGCAATGCTATACTCAAACTAAAGAGAATAAAATGTTCACTTTTATGGTGTAATTTAAAAATATATATATTAACATACGAAAAAGTTACGGCCTTTTAAAAATCATGGTATTAGTTAGTTTTTTTATAAAGGAATAAAATAAAATGCTAATTAATTAACCAAAATTTGATTAAAAATTAGGAAATTAATCTCGGCCTAGACGTAGATGTCACGGTTTTAATCCTATGTCTAGAAATAATAATATTCAGGCTTCTTTATAATAACCCTCGAAAAACGCCCTAAATATACCCCGTATACACGTAAACGAACCGTATAACCCTAAATTCATCAAAAAGCAAATAAAATAACGTTTTTAGAGCACTCGTGGGCCGCGATAGGGTTGCCCGAGTGTCTCGTGGGGCGCGACCCACCTTACTTGCCGGACACACATTTTTGACACGTGTCCCCCTTCGTGTCTAGCCTACTGTGGTGAGTGTCAAACCTAGCCGTAGCTAGGGTCCTCTCGCGAGCCGCGAGAGGCAGACCCCAACGGGTCGCGGGGCGCGAGGAAGTGCCGATTCAGCCTATAAATTAAGAAGTTCAGCATTAGTCTCAATCGTTCAAAATTTCTCTCTCTGTCCCTATAGTGCAAGCATAATAGCTCGATATTATATCCCTAAAACACGAAGCTCTGCCTCGTTGTAAGTATTTTAACCCCAATCACTAATTCGTTATCCTACCCGATTGATCTAAGGCCCCGTAACGCATGTCGAGGCTCTGCCTGACTAAGTTCGTTGGGGTTCTGTCTCGTGTTATATGGCTAATGTGATTTGGGTTATCTTACTAACACGTGTGCATTGTTTGTTTTTAATAGAAAATAATCAGGAAAAGCAACAGGAAGCTGTAGAAATATCTAAGTCTACAAAGTGAGTCATTCTCCTTTTTCTACCAAACTATGTTACAAAATCTTAAATATTTTTAAATATACTTCCAGTGATTGAGTCTTTGTATTCTACAATTGCTGCCGGTATGTGGGGTTTTATATATACTACTAGTCAAGCGTTACTATTGGACAAAGGGTTAGCTAATAGTAATATGACCACAGTCATGGAACTGCCAACATGACAAATACTGAATGAGTAATTTGGTAGATATAAACATTGTAATTGCTCTCAATACTGTAAGTTATAAAAGCTTACTTGATTAAACTGTGATGCACTCGCCATTATTTTTTGCTGATAAAATGTTTTTAAAACGCGTTTCAGGTAACTTGATGTGAAAGCTATTAGAAGCTAGCTTTTGAGCACTGAAGGCTTAAAGAAAGTGGCTATAAAAGTTACCTAAATAAAAGGAGTTTATGTTTTCAATAATTAGGGTTTATCCCTATAACAATATTGTGAATGAAATATGGGCTTTGTCCCATTTGTTTATTATAAACGTTTGGTGTTTTGAAACTCTGAAATTTATTTCCTAACTACGATCCTGATGTTCTCATTTTCGCAGCCAAATTAATAAGCACCGATACCACTTGACTGGCTAGCGGCTCCCGCTCCCGGGGTAGGGGTCGGGGGCTGCGACAGAAGGTGGTATCAGAGCCAAGCCACTGATTTAAGCCATTTAGGTGTTCTCTTAATGCCTAAATTTTAACCAAATGTGTTAGGAAATAACTTATGTATTATTCTGTGTAAATATACATATTATTATTTTATTGTTATTTTGACAATTTTCTAGTTTAAAGTATGAGTGATCAGTGTATTTCTGACGCTTACCGTCACTTACCTCATTCTCCAAATGATGAAGGAACATCCCAGCCAACCCCAGGATACACAGCCGATTCCGAGGAATGGATCTTTATTTTTATAGCCCAATCTGAAGAACATTTTCCTCCTAAGAAACGAGGGTGGTTTAATAGAGCAAAAATAGAAAAGAGAAAAAGAATGAGAAAAGCTCAACAGCGAGCAATACAAAATAGAGAGAGAAATACCCAGAATCAGGAGGCTAGACCCTTATGGGAAGAAGAGTTGGATAGGCAATTAGCTGACTTTCATATGTTTGAAAATGTAGAAGGAAATTTTAACCAAGTAGCAGACCCACAGCTTCTACCATTATTTCCTGACCAACCCATGGAACTAGAGCAATTCCAGGAAAACCAGCTCCCAATCCCAGCATTTGATCCAAATGAGATACCTAGAATTCCCGCAACAAACCATTTAGACTATGATCCATGGTGGGATGACAACCGGTCAATTATGGAAATATTGAATAACCCATACCCTTACGGAGAACCAATACCACATTACCCTGAACCAATACCAGCCCCACTACCGCCAATGAATGAAGAAAATGTGGAAGAACTTCGCAAGTATGGTGAAGAGTTAGTTGAGGAGGGAAATCGGATTTGCCAAATAGGAGAAAAAATCGTCTAGAAATATGACGAGCGTGAAATGCAGTTCTAGAAAGCCAACACCTAATATATATATACATATATGTTTGCATTTTGCTACTTTGAAAAAATATATATATATATATATAGGTGATATATATTAATTTATATCTATTTTAGTTGATATATATATATATATATCGATGCATAGTTACTAGTGTTTAAATTTCCAGTTGTAATTTGTAATAGATGCATATATAGAATATGAAAAGAGTAAGTCGCAATGATCGACGTTTTTGGTTCAATCTCCTTGAGTGTTTGTTTGTATTAATTCTATTCTGTGGTATTAATACATGATACATATTTACAATTTAGATGTCAAACGAAGTAAATCAGAAAAACCAGAATAACGATAATAACGAGAACCAAGTGAATAAAAGTGTCATCGAACACATAGTAGCCCAAGGAATCATAGATGCCATGCCATATATTATCAAGACTATTAAAGAAGCAGAAAATAATAATTCTATAATCCGAAGTAAACGTGCACTCACTGAACCAAGTCACAGCGTGAATGAAAATCACGGACCACTTATCCAAGCTCCAATTCCAAAAAGAAGAAGAACCATCTCATATGGTTGTTCTTATAAAGAATTCTTGGCCTGTAAACCAATAGAATTCTCAGGCAATGAAGGAGCCATTTAAGCCTTACGCTGGATAGAAAAGACTGAAGCAGTCTTAAAAATAAGTAAATGTGCAGATGACGATAAGATCATGTTTGCTTCTAATCTTTTAAGAATGCATCCTTAGAGTGGTGGAATATCATTCTCCAGTCTAGAGGAAGTGACATAGTTTATAACATGGAATGGAACAACTTTAAGGAGATAGTTGAAAGAAAGTTCTGTCCTCCTCATGAAAAGGAACAGATTGCCAATAAGTTCTTAAATCTTAAAATGACTGGAATAGATTGTAGGGGTTATACTACCATATTCTTCGAATATGAAAGGATAGTACCAGCCTTAGCTGCACCAGAACCAATATTAATCTCCCGTTATATCTGGGGATTAATCACTGAGATCAGACATATAGTCAAGGCAGCTAGCCCACAAACCATAGAAGAAGCAGTAGAACTGGCTAACACTCCAACCGATGAATTGGTACGTACACTAGAGGAAAACCAGAAAATGAACCTAGCTCAAAAGATTACCCAAGAATTACGTTATGGTAATTCCTACCGTGGAAAAGGATCAGGTTCTTCCTCTTCACCCAACTACAAGTATTGCAAAAGAAATCATTCAGGGAGATGCTCGATATACCGCAACTTCTGTAAAATACCTGGACATAAGGAAGAAGACTGTAGGAAGAAAGCTAGCAATATAATATGCTACAATTGTGGAGAAGCTGGTCATATTAAACCGAACTGTCTGAAACTAGCTCTAGCAGCAACCAACAAAGCTAAGACAACTGAAGGACCCAAGAAGAATACCAGAGCATTCGTTCTGACAGCCGAAGAAGCCAAGATAATTCCGGATGTGACTGCTGGTACATTTTTAGTTAATAATGTTATTGCTAAAGTATTATTTGACTTTGGTGCAAACCAAAGTTTTATCAATGCTTCTTTCGGTAAACTTCTCAATCAACCATTAACTAAACTTCAACAAGACTATCTGGTGGAGACGGCAAATGGAGATTCTATCAAGATCAGCGAAATCCTGTTGAAAGCATGGATGGAAATTTTAAACCATAACTTTACTGCTAATCTTTTTCCAATGAATCTAGCTGGATTCGATGTCTTCTTAGGAATGGATTGGTTGGTAGCCAATTATGCCAGTATTTTATGTGATCAAAAGTTTGTACAAGTAAATACACCAAATGGTGAAAAGATCACAATTAAAGGAGATAAACCAACTAGGTCAACAAAATTCATATCTGTGATGAAAGCAGCAAGTTAGGCAAGAAAAAGAGGAATGGTGTATATGATTTCAGTAATCATTAACACTAAAGGAAAAGAATTAACAGATATTCCCGTAATATCTAAATTCTCAAACATTTTTCTAGAAGAATTACCTGGATTACCGCCAGATCGGGAGGTTGAATTTAGAATTCACCTAATACCAGGAATGACACCGATTGCCAAAGCACCATATCGAATAGCACCGACGAAGATGCAGGAACTGAAGAAACAATTGGACGAATTACTAGAGAAAGGTTTTATACAGCCTAGTTCATCGTCGTGGAGAGCACCGGCGTTATTTGTCAAAAAGAAGGACGGATTGATGTGTATGTGCATTGATTATCGGGAATTCAATAAGGTTACGATTAAAAATTGGTACCCACTACCGAGAATCGATGACCTGTTCGATCAACTTCAAGGAGTTCGATTCTTTTCTAAGATCGATTTACGCTCAGGATATCATAAATTGAAGATACAGGAAGAGGACATTCCTAAAACTGCTTTCAGAACAAGGTACGGTCATTATGAATTTACAGTCATGCCATTTGTTTTAACCAATGCCCCAGCCGCATTTATGGACATGATGAACAGGATATGTAAACCATACCTGGATAAATTCATAATTGTCTTTATAGATGATATTCTAATTTACTCTAAGAGTAAGGAGGATCATGCGGAACATTTGTATTTACTTCTGACATTATTGAGAAAAGAAAAACTTTATGCTAAATTCTCAAAATGTGAATTCTGGTTACAAGAAGTGCAATTTCTTGGACATCTGGTTAATCATGAAGGAATTCATGTGGATTCCACAAAAATCGAGGCGATTACCAAATGGAAAGTCCCTGAGTCACCAACGGAATTAAGAAGTTTTCTTGGATTGGCAGGATATTATAGACATTTTATTCAAGATTTCTCTAGAATAGCCATTCCATTAACCAAACTGACTTGCAAATCGGTTAAGTTTGAATGGGGAACAAAACAAGAGGAAGCATTTAGGATTTTAAAACAAAGGTTAACCAATACACCAATACTCGCGTTGCCTGAAGGAACTGAAGACTTTGTATTCTATTGTGACGCCTCTAAGTTAGGATTTAGATGTGTGTTGATGCAACGTCAAAAGGTAATAGCTTATGCCTCTAGACAGGTTAAGAAACATGAAGAGAATTATACAACCCATGATTTAGAGTTAGGAGCGATAATATTTGCCCTTAAGTTTTGGAGACACTATCTTTATGGTAGTAAGTTCATTGTATTTACTGATCATAAGAGTTTAAGATATGTCTTCGGACAAAAGGAATTATATATGAGACAGAGACGTTGGATGGAAATTCTTATGGATTATGATTGTGATATCCAGTATCATGCAGGAAAAGCTAATGTAGTAGCTGATGCTTTAAGTCGAAAGTATCATGAAAAGCCAAAAAGAGTACGCTCTCTTAGACTGAATCTGCAGATAGATTTAAATGAGCAAATTAGAAAGATACAGGAAACAACAATCAAGGACGATGATGAAAGTTTAAAATGAATGATTAAGGAATTAGAACAAGGAGCAGATAGAATTTGGAATAACATAAGAAAAGGATCTGGATACCTATTCAAGAAAACCTACGAAACCAAATTTTAGAAGAAGCCCATAAGTATAAGTATATAATACACCCTGGTAGTGATAAGATGTATCAAGACTTAAAAAAGAATTTCTGGTGGATAAGAATGAAAAAGGATATAGCAAACTATGTTGCTAAATGTCTAGCATGTTCACAAGTGAAAGCCGAACACCAGAAACCTTCAGGATTATTACAACAATTGGAAATGCCAATTTGGAAATGGAAATTAATAACAATGGACTTTGTTACCAAATTACCCAAGACACGAAAAGATAATGATACAATTTGGGTGATTGTAGACAGATTAACCAAATCTGCTAATTTCTTACCTATAAAGGAAACCTTCAGTATGGAACAGTTAGCCAAATTATATGTAAATGAAATAGTTTCATTACATAGAATTCATTTATCTATTGTGTTTGACAGAGACAGCCGTTTTACTTCTCATTTTTGGACAAGTTTCCAAAAAGCAATGAGAACCAGATTAAATCTAAGCACAGCTTATCATCCTCAAACGGACGGACAAAGCGAAAGGACAATTCAGACAATGGAAGATATGCATAGAGCCAATGTAATTAACTTTGGAGGAAATTGGGACGATCATTTACCATTAATAGAATTTTCTTACAACAACTATCATACGAGCATCAATGCTGCACCATTTGAAGCACTGTATGGACGAAAATGCCGAACTCCATTCTACTGGGCAGAGATTGGAGAAAAGAAACTATATGGACCTGAGATTGTACAAGAAACAACGGACAAAATTATTTAAGTCAAGGAAAGACTAAAAGCAGCACGAGATCGTCAAAAGAGTTATGCAAATAACAGACGAAAAACGTTGGAATTTCAAGTTAGAGACAAGGTATTATTAAAAGTTTCTCTATGGAAAGGAGTAGTCAGATTCGTTAAACGAGGAAAGCTAAGCACAAGGTATGTTGGACCATTTGAGATTATCAAAAGAATAGGACCAGTGGCTTATCAGCTACATGTCGCAACCCCCGGCCCCTATCTCCTGGGAACAGGCGGCCGCAAACTCACATTTAGTGGTATCAGTGGTTTAATCATTTTTGGTAGCGGAATTTACATCAGGACCGTAGTTAGGAAATATTTTATCAGAGTAAAATACCACATTTTTATAATATTAAAAACATGGGTAAAACCCAAGTTTATATTACAATATTGTTTATAGGGATAAACCCTATTTAATTTAAACAAAACATCTTCTTTATTTAGGTAACTTTTATAGCCACATTTTTCCAAGCCTTCAGTGCTCTCCAGCTGGCTTCTATTTGGCTTTCACATTTTGTTACCTGAAACGTGTTTTAAAAACATTTGTCAGTGGGAAATACTGGTGAGTGAATCCCAATTTAATCAAAACAAATTTTATCATTTCACAGTATTGAGAGCGATTACAATGTTTATATCTACACAATTACTCATTCAGTACTGTCAATCCATGACTGGTGGGTCATATTACTTATTGGCTATCTCGTTGTCCAATAGTAACGTGTTCCACATTTTGTATACAAAACCCCAATATACCGGCAGTAATTGAAGAATTACAAGACTCAATCACTGCTAATTATATATAAAATGATTTAAGGTTTTGTAAAAATAGTTTGTAAAAAGGTTCACAAAAAGGAGATTACTTACATTGCTATTTTAGACTTTTCCCTGTGATTTCCTGGTTATAATCTAATAAATTAAATAATGCACACGCGTTAGTATAATAACCCAATATTTACATTAGTTATACCCTCCCCGAGACAGAACTCCAATGACTACGTCGGGCAGAACCTCGACAGCCGTTACGGAGCACTAGATCTATCGGGCAGCGTATCTAATACGTAACCGGGGGTTATGATACTTACAACGAGGCAGAACTTCGTTAATTAGGGGGATATAATGCCCGGGAATTACTTCTACACTATAGAAATTGAGAGAGAATTTTGAGATTTGAACGACGAAACTGAAGGCCGATCGATCCAATTTATAGGATCTGATTCTGGTTTTCTCGCGACCCGCGTAAGAAACAAAAGGGGTCTTCGTGGCCCGCGACGTAGGGTGTTTAGGGCGTAGCTTGATCGACTCACAAGTGTAGGTCTACCACGATCGTGCCACGTGGCGGCTCCAAGGGCGTCCTGGTGGCCTAGCTGTCACGGCCCGGGACCAAGCTAGCCATGGGCTTCGCGCCCCGCGAGCGAGTAAAGGATTTTGTTTTTATTTAATTTTTATAAAAATAAAGGTATTTGGGGCCATTTTTCCTATACGAGGTAAGTTTTAGGTCGTATAGGGTTGTTTTAAATATTTTAGGGGTGTCGGAAATAATTTAGGAGGGTTGTTATATCCTCCCCACCTTATTTTAGAACTCGTCCTCGAGGTCTACTGGAACAGGTGTGGATATTTCTTTTGCATCTCTGATTCAAGCTCCCATGTGTATTCTGGTCCTCTCTTGGAATCCCATTGCCTTTTGGAAACTTGTCCAAAAGTGAGAAGTGCAACGGCTATCTCTATCAGAAACAATTGATAAAGGAATTCCATGTAATGAAACTATTTCATTTACATATAACTTGGCTAGCTGTTCCATATTGAAAGTTTCCTTCATTGGCAAGAAATGAGCAGATTTAGTTATCCTATCTACAATCACCCAGATTGTATCATTACCTTTTCGTGTTTTGGGTAATTTGGTAACAAAGTCCATTGTTATCAATTCCCACTTCCATACAGGCATTTGCAATGGCTGCAACAATCCTGAGGGTTTCTGATGTTCAGCTTTAACCTGTGAACAGGTTAAACACTTGGCAACATAAGCTGCTATATCCTTTTTTCATTCCTATCCACCAAAAATTCTTTCTTAAATCTTGATACATTTTATCAGTTCCAGAACTTATTGTATTGAGCTTGTTTTCTTCCGAAGTTGTACAAGGATCATTATTGTTTTTGCAATATAGTTGGTGATCGGTAGTTTCCATCACCCGAGGTTTTTTTATGCCGGAGATCTTCTAAAGATCAAGGGTTTTTTCCTCGTATAAATCTCGGTGTTCATCGTTGATTTCATATACTTGTCGTTCATACAATTAACCAAGCATCATACCTCACAAAATCAGATTTGGTTGCATTATCCTTGTGTGATTTTTGACCAAAACACCTGTCATATCCTCGTGTTTCCACGCGAATGTTGACATTCTGCATTTCAAAAAGTTAGTCAATTGATTTTCAATATCCTGTGGGATATTGGTCCCAACGAGCACCGAGATATCTGGATTATCCTGATCTAGGATAATCTTCTTAACATCCTGCTCCGAAGCCTCCAAGATATCCTGGGCTCGCATCTTTAATTGCTATGCTTCATTGTGCTTTGTGGAGGATTTCATCGAAGAAGAATAACACTCCTTCGCATTTGTTGATCACTTTCCACTTTGACAACCCCCCAAGGGGTAGGTATTTTGATGCACTGGTGATAGGTAGATGGCACAGCTTTCATATCATGGATCCATGGCCTACCCAATATAATATTGTAGCTGGATAAGGAGTCCATGACACAGAAGCGTTGCATTGAGTTGACCCCTTCAACATACACAGGCAACTTTATTTCTCCCACGGTATTCCTGGCTTCTCCACTGAACCCAACAAGCATAGTGGATTTCGAAGTAATATCCATCGGGGATACATTCATCCTCTTCAGTGTCTCCAGCTGAACTATGTTGACGGAGCTGCCATTATCCCCCAGTATCCTGCGCATAAAATGATTAACAACATATAAAGTTATTACCAAAGCATTGTGATGAGGATCCTGGACAATATCCCAGTCATCATTGTCGAACGTGATCACTTTATCAGTTGTGAGGGTTGACATCCTGGTTGGCTTATCTCCCCTTTCCGCCTTAGCTTCCTTTGCATGTATTTTTGCTGCAGAATAAGAGGTCCCACAGATATCGGATCCTCCTGAAATAAAGTTAATTATCTTGGCATCCGCAGGAGGTGATGCTGCTCGTTCAGGATCCTTCTCAGTATCCTGACCCTTATTCTTCTTTCTTCCCAGGAGATCCTTCAGGTATCCTTTGGTCAGCAAATAGCTTATTTCTTTCCTCAGGGCAATGCAATCTTCTGTAACATGTCCAAAATCCTCATGGAAGGCACACCACTTGGATTTATCCTTCCAATCAGCTTTCTGTTGGTTCTTCCTAGGCCACCTTGCTTTGTCTCCTAAACCCTGCATAGCATACATTAGTTCAGGTATGTTAACAGAGAAACAATATTCTAACAACTCAGGATACTCCTCAGGATCCTCGTCTTCAACAGCATTCACGTTCTTGCTGCCATTCCTGCTATATGGCTTAGAGCGATATGGTTTGTACGAGGATTCCGATTTCCTGTTGGTCGACTCATAGGTTGTGGATGAGTTCATCCTCTCTTGCATCTTCTTGTCATCTTCCAGTCGAATATATCTTAAAGCCCTGTTCCGAGCTTCATCCAGGTTCCTGCAGGGATTCATTACAAGATACTGGTAAAATTGAGAATCTTTTTGCAATCCCATCTTGAAAGCCTGCACATCTGTTGCAACATCAAGATTTGGGATATCTAAAGATTCCCGGCTAAACTTGTTCACATAATCTCTCAAGGATTCCTGAGGTCCTTGAGTTATCCTGTAGAGATCACTGGTTAGTTTTTCAAAACTTCGACTGCAAGAAAATTGACTATTAAATAAATTCACTAAATGAGCAAATGATGTAATCGAATGAGGAGGAACGTTTAAGAGACATTTTAAGGCTGATCCTGTTAAGGTAGAACCAAAACCCTTGCAGAGGCATGCTTCCTTGAGATCTGGAGGGATAGGATTGATTTCCATCCTTTCCCTATACTGGGCAATATGCTCTTCGGGATCCGTAGTTCCGTCATAGAGCTTCATGTTGGGGGTCTGAAATCTTTTTGGGATTTCAGCATCACAAATAGGATATGCAAACTGGGATATCCTATGGCTGTCTTGGGACACTTCTGGAATTGGCTAGACCACCCCAGGTACACTGGATATCATGTCCTTCAATTTCTGAAGCTCCCTAGAAAATGCTGATGTCATACCTGCATCTTGCAAAGATCCAATACCATTAGTAGCAATAGTATTATTATTGTTAGATACGTTATCAGTCTGAGGATTTTGGCCATATCCTAAAGCATATCCTGAACTTCTCACAGTTGACACCCTAACCGAAGAGGGTATCTCATGAGTATGATTCTGAGAATGGCTAGGCACAATATTCCCCCAGTTATCTTCAGTATACACTGCAGAACTGAAGTTTAAAGCTCTGGGTTGCAAGGGGGTGACAGTTGTTATGGGTGAAATTCTGAGCCCATATCCTGACACTATATCTTGATTTTATGATAGCTGATTACGATCAGGATATCAGACCAGGATATTGGTAACATCCTGAGGCAGTATCCTGACTATTACTAACAATTTTCTTGTAAACGTTGGTTACAAGGGACTAACGTTCATAAGGACCAAGTCATCCTGAAGACCCGCTCAAATTGGTCAGGATAAAGACGTTGATGGCGGAAGAATAGCTCTTGTAACGGTCGACATTGAAGAATGGCATGTTTTATGGGAGTTACGGATGCTGGTCAAAGATATTAATGTTGTAACGGTTATGGAAGCTTAAATCCCGGAGTTATAGTTAATATGCGCGTGGAAAACTAGTTGAAACAGTCCCCCAACATTCAGAAGGGCATATTCCAAGTATCCCAGATTTTTAGCATAATATCCCGGATTTTTAGCATAGTTAGTTATTTCCTTTTACTATATAAAGGAATGCACGGATCATAGGAACACACAACTTTTCACACACAATTTCTCGTACACTCTTGCTATCTACTAGCTGCAACCACTCACAAAACACTTATACTTGTACTCGAATCGCATTGCATTGTAACACTTAGTTGATCCGTATCATATCCTGCACTGTATCCTGATATTTGAAGCAATAAGAAGAACAAGGCAGCCGACGATTGTCAGCTCCCGAGGTTTTATGCTGGAGATCTAGATTGATCAAGGGCTTTCCTCGTACATCTCGTGGCAACCTTTTACATTTTCGCTCATTGTTTGATCATAAATACAACTCTATAACCTGAGCCGTATCCTGAAACTGTTTTTGCAAATAACTCAATCAACATATTTTTAACACATTTTTTCAGCACACTACCTCACTTAACTAATTTGATCACTTAATTGCTTCAGTAATTTTTGACCAAAACAATTTGGCGCCCACCGTGGGGCAAGTGGTGCTATTTCTACTAAAAGCTTTTGCAAAATCGTTACTTGGTTTTCTATTTTCAAAAGTTTTTGCCACACTATTTTCAATGGCCTTGAGATCAAATATGAGCTCCTCCACCGTGTCTGCTACAAGCAACAATTGGTTCGGTGCTTCCACCACCTCCTCCGAGAACCCAAGCCTTTTAACTGCCTCAGGATGTTATCCCCACTCGCAACATTCAGGGATCTGTTCCTGTTTTGGCCTCTAATGAAGAAATTCTAAATTTGTTTGGTAGTGTACAGGAACAGATGAGGCAGCAGCAGGAGACCAACCAGATGCTGATGAGAGAGATACAACTCTTGAAATCCAGCTCAAGCAGGCCCGCTGAGGATACTGTCACTCCCTTGCAACCCAGAGCTTTGAACTTCAGTTCTGCAGTATATACTGAGGATAATAGGGGGAATATTATGCCTAGCCATTCCCAGAATCATACCCCCGAGATACCCTCTTCAGTCATGGTGTCAACTGTGAGAAGCTCAGGATATGCTTCAGGATATGGCCAGAATCCTCAAACTGGTAACGTGTCAAATAATAATAATACTCTTGCTACTAATGGTGTTGGATCTTTGCAGGATGCAGGTGTGACATCAGCATTTTCTAGGGAGCTTCAGAAATTGAAGGACATGATATCCAGTGTACGTGGGGTGGTCCAGCCAATTCCAGAAGTATCCCAAGACAGCCACAGGATATCCCGGTTTGCATATCCTATTTGTGACGCTGAAATCCCGAAAAGATTTCAAACCCCCAACATGAAGCTCTATGACGGAACTACGGATCCTGAGGAGCATATTGCCCAATATAGGGAAAGGATGGAAATCAACCATATCCCTCCGGATCTCAAGGAAGCATGCCTATGCAAGGGTTTTGGTTCTACCTTAACAGGATCAGCCTTAAAATGGCTCTTAAACGTTCCTTCTCACTCAATTACATCATTTGATTATTTAGTGAATTTATTTAATAGTCAATTTTCTTGCAGTCGAAGTTTTGAGAAACTAACAAGTGATCTTTATAGGATAACACAGGGACCTCAAGAATCCCTAAGGGATTATGTGAACAAATTCAGCAGGGAATCCTTGGATATCCCACACCTTGATCTTGCTACAGCAGTCCAAGCATTCAAGATGGGACTACAAAAGGATTCCCAGTTTTATCAGGATCTTGTGATGAATCCTTGCAGGAACTTGGACGAAGCTCGAAACAGGGCCTTGAGATATATCAGGCTGGAAGATGATAAGAAAATTCAAGAGAGGATGAATGCATCCTCAACATACGAATCAACTAACAGGAAGTCAGAATCCTCATACAAACCATATCGTTCTTAAGCCATATGGCAGGAATGATAGCAAGAAAGTGAACGCTGTTGAAAATGAGGATCCTGAGGAGTATCCTGAATTGTCAGAATATTGTTTTTCTGTTAATATACCTGAACTAATGTATGCTATGCAGGGTTTAGGAGACAAAGCAAGGTGGCCTAGGAAGAACCAACAGAAAGCTGATTGGAAGGATAAATCCAAGTGGTGTGCCTTCCATGAGGATTTTGGACATGTTACAGAAGATTGCATTGCCCCGAGGAAGGAAATAAGCTACCTACTAAGCAAAGGATATCTGAAGGATCTTCTGGGAAGAAAGAAGAATAAGGGTCAGGATACTGAGAAGGATCCTGAGCGAGCAGCATCACCTCCTGCGGATGCCAAGATAATTAACTTCATTTTAGGAGGATCCGACATCTGTGGAACTTCATACTCCGCAGCGAAGAGACATGCAAAATTAGCTAAGGCAGAAATGGGAGATAAGCCAACCAGGATGTCAACCCTCACGACTGATAAAGTGATCACGTTCGATAGTGATGACAGGGATACTGTCCAGGATCCTCACCATGATACTTTGGTAATAACTTTATATGTTGCTAACCACTTTGTGCGCAGGATACTGGTGGATAATGCCAGCTCCATCAACATAATTCAGCTGGAAACATTGAAGAGAATGAATGTATCCCTGATGGATATCACTTCAAAGTCCACTGTACTTGTTGGGTTCAGTGGAAAGGCCAGGAATACTGTGGGAGAAATAAAGTTGCCAGTATATGTTGAAGGGGTTAACTCAATGCAACGCTTCTGTGTCATGGATTCCTTATCCTGCTACAATATTATATTGGGTAGTCCATGGATCCATGATATGAAAGCTGTACCATCAACGTATCATCAGTGTATCAAGATCCCTACCCCTTGGGGGGTTGTCAAGGTAGAAAGTGATCAACAAGAGGCAAAGGAATGTTATTCATCCTCAATGAAATCCTCAACCAAGCCCAATGCAGCATAGCAATTAAAGATACAAGCTCAGGATATCGTGGAGGCTTCAGAGCAGGATGTTAAGAAAGTTATCCTGGATTAGGATAATCCAGATATCTCGGTGCTCGTAGGAACCAATATCCCTCAGGATATTGAGGATCAGTTAACTAACTTTTTGAAATGCAGGATGTCAACATTTGCATGGAAGCATGAGGATATGACAGGTATTTCCAAAGATATTATCACTCACAAGCTTGGAATTGACAGATCATTCAAGCCTGCCCAACAAAAGAGAAGGAAGTTTGCTCCTGAATGAAATACAATTATTCAAGAGGAAGTCGAAAGATTATTGAAGTCCAAGATGATCAGGGAGGTCAAATTTCCAAAGTGGCTAACAAATGTGGTCGTAGTTCAAAAGAAGAACGGGAAATGGAGAGTTTGTGTAGACTACACAGACTTGAACAAAGCATGTCCTAAAGACCCATTCCCTCTACCTCATATAGACTCAATGGTGGATGCAACTGCCGGCCATGAGATGTTAACCTTCATGGATGCATCCTCAGGATTCCAACAGATTCAAATAGAACCTTCAGACCAGGAGGATACTGCTTTCATGACACCAACATGTATTTATTGTTATACTGCTAAGCCTTTTGGTTTGAAGAATGTAGGTGCAACGTACCAAAGATTGGTGAACATGATGTTTAAAGACAAACTGGGGGACACCATGGAGGTGTACATTGATGACATGGTAGTGAAATCTAAGAAGGCTGAGGATCACCTCCAGGATATTAAAGGAGCATTTGATATCCTGGATCAGTATAACATGAAGCTAAATCCTGCCAAGTGCCATTTTGGAGTGGGGGCATGAAAGTTTTTAGGATATATGGTGACTAAAAGAGGGATAGAAGCAAGTCCAGAACAGATCAAAGCCATCTTGGATATCAAGTCACCTTCCAACATGAAAGATGTACAAAGATTGACGGGACGAGTAGCAGCATTCAACAGATTTATATCAAGATCCTCGGAAAAATGCAAGGAATTCTACGATATCCTGAAGAAAAATAAGAAATTCGAATGGGTGAGAAACATGAAGCAGCCTTGCAGGAATTAAAGCAATATCTCTCAACTGCACCTCTATTGATGAAGCCCGAGGATGGTGAACCATTATCCCTGTATCTGGCAGTATCAGGGAATGCGGTAAGTATTGTCCTGGTAAAGGATCACGAAGGTCAGCAATATCCTGTCTATTATGTTAGTAAAAGTTTATTAGATGCTGAAACTAGATATTCTCATTTAGAAAAATTGATATTGGCTCTAGTGATGGCATCAACAAAGCTTAGACATTACTTTGAGACACATAGGATTCATGTTAAAACTAATTATCCTGTTAAAAATGTGCTTAGGAAACCTGAGATGTCAGGTAGAATGGCTAAGTGGTCAGTAAAATTAAGTGCCTATGATCTAGTATATGAACCTAGAAATGCCATAAAGTCTCAGGCTCTAGCTGACTTTGTGGCTGATTTCAGAAGTGATATTCAAAATGAAGTACACTTAGAAGTTCAACAACTAGGAGAAACCTCAGAATCCTGGACATTATATACTGATGGTGCATCTAATATTAGAGGTGTAGGATTGGGTATACTATTAAAATCGCCACAGGGGGACATACTACCCCAGGCTATTAGATGTGAATTTCCTACCACTAATAATGAAGCTGAGTATGAAGCTTTGATTGCAGGATTAGAGTTAGCCAGGAATATGAATGTTAAAAATTTACAAGTATAGGTTGATTCCCTGTTGATTACTAACCATTTCAATGGATCTTATGCAGTAAAAGGTGAAAAGTTAGCTGAGTATCTTGAAATTGTTAAAAAATTAGCAGGATATTTCGACATTTTTACACTTGAAAAGGTACCAAGAGAAAAGAATGCTGAAGCTGACGCTCTAACAAACATAGGATCTACTGTTAGGATACCAGAGGGAACTCAGATACCAATAGTGCACATCTTGTATCCTGCAATGGAACATTTCAAATCTCAGGATAAAGAAGTAGCATGTATCCAGGATCCTGGTGATGGATATCCTGAGATAATTTGTGATAATGGCTCTCAGTTCATCAGCAAAAGAACTACTGATTTTTGCAAAAGTTGAGGAATTAAGATGATCACGTCAACACCAGTGCATCCTCAAGCAAACAGACAGGCAGAATCCTCGAACAAGATAATCGTCAACAACTTAAAGAAGAGGTTAGGTGCCAAAAAAGGAAAATGGGCAGAAGAACTACCATTTGTCCTATGGGCTGATAGAACAACTGTGAAGAATGCTACTGGGTAAACCCCATTTCCCTTAGTATTTGAAGCAGAGGCAGTAATCCCGACAGAGATGGTGATACTTACAGCAAGATCCAACCTCCGGGATCCTGAGAAGAATCCTGAAGCCCTATGTCAAGAGTTGGATATTATTGACGAGACAAGGGATGCGGCAAAGTTGAGAATGGCAGCATATCAACAGAGGATATCCAGAGCATATAACGAGAATTTAAGGACTAGAAGGTTTCAAGTTGGAGATTGGGTACTAAGGAAGGCTTTTCAGAATACTATTAATCCTGCTGATGGAAAGCTAGCTCCTAAGTGGGAAGGACCTAATGAGATTGAATCGGAATCCGGAAAAGGAGCATACCGGCTTAAAAATATGGAGGGGGATATACTACCAAGATCCTGGAACGCTATACACCTCAAAGCCTACTTCAAGTGAGTTTAGAATTTAATTTCTAACTCAAGTTGGTATGAATTCTATCTCTTTTAAACATATTTCTGTTTTATTTGAACCCAATACTGACTTAAGCATCGGAGGGGTGTTAGCCAAGCTAACACCCACCTTAGTTTAAGGTTGTTTTGCAGAATATGCTTCGGGATATAACTCCAGGATATACACTCAGGATAATTCGAAAGATTAGAGGATTGGCCCCCTCTCTCATGTTTAAGGGATCCTGATCCCTTCACAGGTTTAAAGGTATTCACTTTTCTCTCGAATTGATTTTTAAACACCCCGCCTGGAGCGCAAGTTATCCACGGATAGTTCAAGATAGCGGGACCAGTCCATGTAAAAGTGGCTGAAAATTTCGTTATTGTTGGCTATATCCTGGATCCTAAAGGTATATGAGGATTGATCACCCTCTCTCACGAAAGGGTATTTTCATACTCTCTAAGGTTTAAAGGTTTTCACCTTTCTAAGTCTTGGAGTTTATACACCCCCGCCTGTAGCGCACGAAAATTTGGGATTTTCCCCAGGATGCTAAGGGTTTATCCCCAGTATATTAAGGGTTTATCCCCAGTGAAACTAAAACTTTTTGACAAATTTCCAAAGATATGACAAACTACGATTGTGTTTACACACATTCTTCTGTTGGTGAAAAGTTACGAAGTTTAATCACTAAGTGAAGAGATACTCAAGTGTGTCATATATTGATGCAATATCCTGCACAGACAGGGGACATCCATGCCGGGGACATTGCAAAGGATTCAAAGGTTGAGGTTGGAAATTATTGCCTAAGTGTTTCTGGTATGATTTATTATTTTTTCCAGTCTTGAAAACCTTATCTAAATGATCTAAGTTTTCTAAAAAGTCATATTCAACCAAGTTTTGTCTAACATTTTGATAACAAAGGTATTGAACATTTCATCAGTATCCTGACCAGGATATTTGATCAGGATATTCAAAACATACCTTTCAAAATAAAAACATAATAACAACAAATAAGGCTAAAAGGTTAGTTTATTATTATTGGTCCAAAAGATTGTATTCTTGGTTTCATCTCAAAGAAAGACCCATCCACCAAGAACACAATTAAGTTTTTAAAGCATATTTACCTAAACAGTTGAAGGCTTCGTCCTGAAAACACAGGATCCCTCCACCTTCAACTGTCAAAATATTCTACTTGCAGGAAATTAAAATTGTTCTAAGTATAGGACGACCAGATGATTTAGACCCTACAAAATACAGGTATCATTAAAGACAAACTAACCAGCATACAGGTTTAGTATATGTGTACGGGATACAGGATCTGGATACTTACCTTATTAGGGAAGGAGGTCATGGGCTCGATGGATTCCATGAAGTCAAGGTCATCATAAGAGAAACCTTCGGTAGTAGCAGCAGCAGAGGGCTTAGAGCTGGTAACAACAGATGGCTCCTTTTTTTCATTAGGACAGGCTTGGGGTAGCTGTCAAGCTCCTCAAGGAATGTTCGAAACAGATATCCTTACCAGACATGTTGGAATGACTAAAAAATATATCCGTTGGAATCAGGATATCCAACAGTTATATTTTTGGGTACAATTGTTATGGGTGAAATTCTGAGCCCATGTCCTGACACTATATCTTGATTTTATGATAGCTGATTACGATCAGGATATCGGACCAAGATATTGGTAACATCCTGAGGCAGTATCCTGACTATTACTAACAATTTGCTTGTAAACGTTGGTTACAAGGGACTAACGTTCATAAGGACCAAGTCATCCTGAAGACCCGCTCAAATTGGTCAGGATAATGACGTTGATGGCGGAAGAATAGCTCTTGTAACGGTCAGCATTGAAGAATGGCATGTTTTATGGGAGTTACGGATGCTGGTCAAAGATATTAATGTTGTAACGGTTATGGAAGCTTAAATCCCGGAGTTATAGTTAATATGCGCGTGGAAAACGAGTTGAAACAGTCCCCCAACGTTCAGAAGGGCATATTCCAAGTATCCCGGATTTTTAGCATAATATCCCGGATTTTTAGCATAGTTAGTTATTTCCTTTTACTCTATAAAGGAATGCATGGATTTAACACAACTTTTCACACACAATTTCTCGTACACTCTTGATCTCTACTAGCTGTAACCACTCACAAAACACTTATACTTGTACTCGAATCGCATTGTAACACTTAGTTGATCCGTATCATATCCTGCACTGTATCCTGATATTTGAAGCAATAAGAAGAACAAGGAAGTCGACGATTATCAGCTCCCGAGGTTTTATGCCGGAGATCTAGATTGATCAAGGGCTTTCCTCGTACATCTCGTGTCAACCTTTTACATTTTCGCTCATTGTTTGATCATAAATACAGCTCTATATCCTGAGCCATATCCTGAAACTGTTTTTGCAAATAACTCAATCAACATATTTTTAACACATTTTTCAGCACACTACCTCACTTAACTAATTTGATCACTTAATTGCTTCGGTAATTTTTGACCAAAACAACAGTATCCTCAACGGGCCTGCTTGAGCTGGATTTCAAGAGTTGTATCTCTCTCATCAGCATTTGGTTGGTCTCCTGCGGTTGCCTCATCTGTTCCTGTACACTACCAAACAGAGTTAGAATTTCTTCATTAGAGGCAAAAACAGTAGCGGATCCCTGAATATTGCGAGCGGGGATAACATCCCGAGCCACATGAATTTCAGTTCCTTGTGAAGAGGCTTGCGTTCTCGGAGGAGGTGGTGGAAGCACCGAACTAATTGTTGCAGAGGTTGTAGCAGACCCGGTAGAAGAGCTCATGTTTGATCTCGAGGCCATTAGAAATAGTGTAGCAAAAAGTTTTGAAAATGAAAAACCAAGTAACGATTTTGCAAAAGCTTTTAGTAGAAATAGCACCACTTGCCCCACGGTGGGCGCCAAATTGTTTTGGTAAAAATTACCGAAGCAATTTAGTGATCAAATTAGTTAAGTGAGGTAGTGTGCTAAGAATGTGTATCGAAAATATGCTGATTAAGTTGTTTGTAAAAACAATTTTCAGGATACGGCTCAGGATATCGAGCTGTATCTACAATCAAATAATGAGAAAAAATGTAAAGGGAGACACAGGATGTACGAGGAAAGCCCTTGATCAATCTAGATCGCTGGCACAAAACTTCGGGAACTGACAATCGCAGCTGCCTTGTTCTTCTTATTGCTTCAAATATCAGGATACAGTGCAGGATACGATGCGGATCAACTAAGTGTTACAATGTTATTTCGATACAAGTATAAGTGTGTTGTGAGTGTTTGCAGCTAGAGAGAAAGAGAGCTCGAGAGATTGTGTGTGTTCTAATCTGATCCGATCAATCCTTTTTATAGTAAAAGAAACTAACTAACTAGCCTATTATTCCGGGATTTAACGAATATTCCTTATGTGAACATAGTAGTCCACATCTTCCGGCTCCAACGTCCATAATTTAACAGATTTGCCCGAGTCTTGTGCAGAAGAAGTCCACTTGAACGTTAGAGACTTGCACCATTTAATCTGCATGTGAATTAATTAGTCACTACCAGGATACTGCATCAGGATGTTACCAATATCCTGATCCGGTATCCTGATCACAGCAAAAGAAACACAATCAGAATATTATTCAGGATATATGAGTAGAAAACCGCCCATAACAATATATTTTCAAGTCATACACATATATATGTATATATTTATATTATTATTATTACTACTGATAGGGGTTCATCCAATATTGCATATTACGCTCGTCATATTTCTAGACGAATCTCTCCCCTATCTGTCTCATTCTCTCACTTCCTTCTAATATCTCCTCACCAAAGGTGCGGAGTTCGTGTATGTTTTCAGTACTCATGGGTGGGGCTGGTGCTGGTATTGGGTCAGGAAACTATGGCATCGGTTCCTAATGTGGGTAGGGGTTCTCTAGAATTTCCCTGATATATTGGTCATTATCAAAATATGGGTCAAGAGGGTCAAGGTTTGGATAGGGTGCTATTGGGTCTGGCATAGGCTCCTCTAGTGGGAAGCGTTGTTGGTAATCCCTATGATCGTCAAACCATGGGTCATAGTCTGGGGGATGGGGTGCTGGGACTCTAGGGATGTCATTTGGGTCAAAAGCAGGTACTGGAGGTTGGTCTACTGGGTTTAGTTCAATTTCCATGGGTTGTGTGGGAAATAGTGGTAATGGCTGGGGTGCTATGAGTTGTTCTAGATTAGGGTCTACAGTGGTGGTTGCTAATATATGAAAATTAGCTAATCTCCTATTGAGTATGTCATGGGTTTGAATATTCATTTCTCTATTGGCCGCTGCTAAGGCCCGCTGTTGTTGCAATTTTCTCATTCTTTTTCTACGTTCATGAGCTCCTTCGCTGAACCATCCTCTCTTCTTGGGAGGGAATGGCTCCTCAGATTGTGCTTTGAATACGAAAATCCCTTCTTCGGTGTCAGCCGAATACCCCGAGGGGGTAGACTGAGAAGAGGTTCCTTCGTCCCTAGGAGAGTTGGACAACTGACGGTAAGCATCCGAAGGTCCTTGATCACTCATACTGTAAACTAACAAATCGTCAAATAACACAAAATAATAATCTACACGTATGCACATAGTTTCATTGATTATTTCCTAACATAATTGATAATTTCAATGTCAACAGAACACTTCTTTGGCTGAAATTAGTGGCTACAGCTCTGATACCACTCTCTGTCGCAACCCCCGACCCCTATCTTCTGGGAACGGGCGGCCGCGAACTCAGATTTAGTGGTATCAGTGGTTTAATCATTTTTGGCAGCGGAATTTACATCAGGACCGTAGTTAGGAAATATTTTATCAGAGTAAAATACCACATTTTTATAATATTAAACACATGGGTAAAACCCAAGTTTATATTACAATACTGTTTATAGGGATAAACCCTATTTTATTTAAACAAAACATCTTCTTTATTTAGGTAACTTTTATAACCACATTTTTCCAAGCCTTCAGTGCTCTCCAGCTGGCTTCTATTTGGCTTTCACATTTTGTTACCTGAAACGTGTTTTAAAAACATTTGTCAGTGGGAAATACTGGTGAGTGAATCCCAATTTAATCAAAACAAATTTTATCATTTCACAGTATTGAGAGCGATTACAATGTTTATATCTACACAATTACTCATTCAGTACTGTCAATCCATGACTGGTGGGTCATATTACTTATTGGCTATCTCGTTGTCCAATAGTAACGTGTTCCACATTTTGTATACAAAACCCCAACATACCGGCAGTAATTTAAGAATTACAAGACTCAATCACTGCTAATTATATATAAAATGATTTAAGGTTTTGTAAAAATAGTTTGTAAAAAGGTTCACAAAAAGGAGATTACTCACATTGCTATTTTAGACTTTTTCCTGTGATTTCCTAGTTATAATCTAATAAATTAAATAATGCACATGCGTTAGTATAATAACCCAATATTTACATTTGTTATACCCTCCCCGAGACAGAACTCCAACGACTACGTCGGGCAGAACCTAGACAGCCGTTACGGAGCACTAGATCAATCGGGCAGCGTATCTAATACGTAACCGGGGGTTATGATACTTACAACGAGGCAGAACTTCGTTAATTAGGGGGATATAATGCCCGGGAATTACTTCTACAGTATAGAAATTGAGAGAGAATTTTGAGATTTGAACGACGGAACTGAAGGCCGATCGATCCAATTTATAGGATCTGATTCTGGTTTTCTCGCGGCCCGTGTAAGAAACAGAAGGGGTCTTCGCGGCCCGCGACGTAGGGTGTTTAGGGCGTAGCTTGATCGACTCACAAGTGTAGGTCTGCCACGATCGTGCTACGTGGCGGCTCCGGGGGCGGCCTGGTGGCCTAGTTGTCGCGGCCCGCGACCAAGCTAGCCATGGGCTTCCCGCCCCGCGAGCGAGTAATGGATTTTGTTTTTATTTAATTTTTATAAAAATAAAGGTATTTAGGGCCATTTTTCCTATACGGGGTATGTTTTAGGTCGTATAGGGATGTTCTAAATATTTTATGGGTGTCGGAAATAATTTAGGAGGGTTGTTATACTACAATTGCCAGAGGAACTGGCAGGAAAACATGATGTATTTCATGTATGTAATCTCAAGAAATGCTTAGCAGACGAATCACTGGTAATACCTCTTCAGGACATAGAGGTAAATGAGAAGTTTAACTTTGTAGAGAAACCCATCCAGATTGAAGATAGAAAAATCAAGAATCTCAAACACAAGAGATTAGTTCTGATCAAAGTGAAATGAGATTCAAAGAGAGGACCAGAATACACATGGGAGTTAGAGTCAGAAATGCAAAGAAAGTATCCACACCTATTCCAATGAATCTCGAGGACGAGACTTAAAACAAGGTGGGGAGGATATAACAACCCTCGAAAAATGCCCTAAATATACCCCGTATACGCGTAAACGAACCCGTATACCTTAAATTCATCAAAAATCAAATAAAATAAGGTTTTTAGAGCACTCGTGGGCCACGACAGGGTTGCCCGAGTGTCTCGCGGGGCGCGACCCACCTTACTTATAACAACCCTCCTAGAACCCTTAACATGACCCTAAACATTCCTATCATACCTTGTATACGCGTTAAACGACCTTAAATACCTTAATATTTATTAAAATCAAGAAAATCCCAAACCTAGTACCCTCTTGGGCCGCGACCCGTTGCTCGGGTTCTGTCGCGGGGCGCGAGCCCCTTTAATTGACGGACAAGGCATTGCGCCACGTGTCCGATGACTAGTCGAGCCTACACCATTGACTCGACAAGGCTAGACCCTAGTCTAACCTTGTCGCGGGCCATGAAAGAAAAGAATGGGGGTCTCGTGGGCCACAAGTCGCCCCTCGACCAGCCTATAAATAGTGGCGATCGGCTTAATTTGAAACCGTTCAAAACTTACTTTTCTCTCTCAACATATAGTAGAATTATTGCTCAGGTATAATCCCCCTAAAAAGCGAAGCTTTGCCTCGTTGTAAGTATTATAACCCTATTAGTTACCCTACACGATCGATCTAGGGCTCCGTAACGCATGTCAAGGCTCTGCCTGACTCAGTCGTTGGAGTTCTGTCTCGTGTTACACCCGATTGATCTAGGACTCCATAATGCATGTCAAGGCTCTGCCTAACTCAGTCATTGGAGTTTTGTCTCGAGTTTTACGGTTAATATGATTTGGTTTATTTTACTAACACGTGTGCATTGTTTAATTTAATAGATAATAACCAGGAGAATCACTAGGAAGCTTTAGTTTTACCTAAATAAACAATGTGAGTCATCTTTTTTTTTTGTAAACTGTTTTTACTAAACCTCAAATGTTTTAAATTACACTTAACAATAACTGAGTATTTGTAATTCTACAATTACTGCCGGTATGTTGGGGTTTTGTATACATTACTTGAAAATCGTTACTATTGCGAATAGTAGCATGACCACAAGTCAGGATTGACAGTGCCAAAGGGGTAATTGGATAGATATAAACAATGTAAATGCGGATGCTCTCAATTACTGTAAAGATTATAAAACTGCCTTGATTAAACTGGGATGCACTCGCCAGTATTTCTTGCTGATAAGATGTTTTTAAAACGCGTTTCAGGTAACTTAATGAGAAGCTAATAGAAGCAAGCTGGAGAGCACTGAAGGCTTGAAAAAGTGGCTATAAAAGTTACCAAATAAGAAACGGAGTTTATGTTTTTCATAATTAGGGTTTATCCCTATAAACATATTGTAAAGGAAACTTGGGTTTTATCCCATCTGTTTATTATAAAAAGTTGGTGTTTTAACTCTGATAAAACATTTCCTAACTACAGTCCTGATGAAAGTTTCCCGCTACCATATTAATAAACATCGATACCACCGGCTCTGAGCATGCCGTGGCCGCCCGCCTCCCGGGGCAGGGGTCGGGGCTGCGACAGAAGGTGGTATCAGAGCTACAACCACTGGTTTAAGCCAATGAAATGTTCTGCTGACCCTTAAAATATGTGTTAGGAAATAATTTATGTGATTATGTGTAAATATGTATTTTATTGTTTTGTGTTATTTGACTATTTGTTAGTTTGCAGTATGAGTGAGCAAGGTTCATCCGACGCTTATCGTCAATTAGCTAGTTCCACAAAAGATGAAGGAACCTCGTCTCAGCCAAATCCCTCAGGATACTCAGCTGATACTGAGGAAGGAATATTTATTTTTAAGGCACAATCTGAGGAACCATTCTGTTATGGGTGGTTTTCTGCTCATATATCCTGGATAATATTCTGACTGTGTTATTTTTTATTGTGATCAGGATACCGGATCAGGATATTGGTAACATCCTGATGCACTATCCTGATAATAACTAATTACTTCACGTGCAGATTAACAAGGCAAGCTTATAACGTTCAAGTGGACCTGTTCTCCTAAAGACTCGGACTAATCAGTTGTAAAGGGAACGTTGAAGCCGGAAGAAGTGGTCTTCAACGTTCACAAAGGGAATATTCGCCGTATCCCGATTTTGTAGGATAGTTTGTTATTCCTTTGCTATATATAGGATTGATCGGATCAGATAAGACACAACTTTTTCACACACATTTCTGCTCTCTACTAGTTACAATCACTCACAAACACTTACACTTGTACTCGAATCTCATTGTAACACTTAGTTGATACGCATCATATCCTACACTGTATCCTGATATTTGAAGTAATAAGAAGAACAAGGCAGCTGCGATTGTCAGTTCCCGAGGTTTTGTGCCGGCGATCTAGATTGATCAAGGGCTTTCCTCGTACATCTCGTGTCACCCTTTACCTTTTTTGCTCATTATTTGATTATAGATACAGCTCAATACCCTGAGCTGTATCCTAAAAACTGTTTTTTGTTAACAACTTGATCAGCATATTTTTCACGAATACTTCTAGCACACTACCTCACCAAACTAATTTGATCATTTAATTACTTAGGTAATTTTTTACCAAAACAATTTGGCGCCCACCGTGGGGCAAGTGGTGCTATTTCTACTAAAAACTGTCGCAAAATCATTACTTGGTTTTCTGTTTTCAAAATTTTTTGCTAAACTAGTTTCAATGGCCTCAAAATCAAACATGAGCACTTCTACCGTGTCTGCTACAACCTGTGCAACAATTGGTTCGGTGCTTCCACCACCTCCAAGGACGCAAGCTTCATCTCAGCCTCAATCTCTTCCAAGAAGGACCGAAACTCATGTGGCTCGGGATATTATCCCCACTCAGAATGTCCAAGGATCAGCAACATCAGGGAGAACCCCTATTATGGCTTCTAATGATGAAATTTTAACTTTGTTTGGTAGTATACAGGATCAAATGAAGCAGCAATAAGAAACAAACCAAATGTTGTTAAAAGAGATACAACTCTTGAAGTCTCGCTCAAGTAGGCATGCTAAGGATACTGTCACTCCCTTACAGCCCAGAGCATTGAACTTCAGTTCGGCAGTATACACCGAGGATAACAGCGGCGATATTGTACCTAGTCATTCCCAGAGTCATACTCCTGAGATACCCTCATCGGTCAGGGTATCAACCATGAGAAGCTCAGGATATGCTCCAGGATATGGCCAGAATCCTCAGGCTGGTAACGTGTCCAATAATACTAATACTCTTGCTACTAACAGTGTTGGATCTTTGCAGGATGCAGGTCTGACGTCGGCACTCTCTAGGGAGCTTCAGAAGTTGAAGGATATGATATCTAGTGTACCTGGGGTTGTTCAGCCCATTCCGGAAGTATCCCAGGATAGTCACAGGATATCCCGGTTTGCATATCCTATATATGATGCTGAAATCCCGAAAAGATTTCAAATCCCCAACATGAAGCTCTATGATGGAACTACAGATCCTAAAGAACATGTTGCACAATATAGGGAAAGGATGGAGATTAACCCTATCCCTCCGGATCTTAAGGAAGCTTGTCTATGCAAGGGTTTTGGTTCTACCCTAACAGGATCAGCCCTAAGATGGCTCCTGAACGTTCCACCTCATTCAATTACATCATTTGTTCATTTAGTTAATTTATTTAACAGTCAATTTTCTCGCAGTTGGAGTTTTGAAAAACTAACTAGTGATCTCTACAGGATAACTCAAGGTCCTCAAGAATCCCTAAAGGATTATGTGAACAAATTCAGCAGGGAATCCTTGGACATCCCACACCTTGATGTTGCTACAGCGGTCCAAGCATTCAAGATGGGACTACAAAATGATTCCCAATTTTATCAGGATCTTGGGATGAATCCTTGTAGGAACCTTGATGAAGCTCGGAACAGGGCTCTGAGATATATCAGGCTAGAAGATGACAAAAAGATGCAAGAGAGGATGAATTCGTCCTCAACCTACGAATCAACCAACAGGAAGTCAGAATCCTCATACAAACCATATCGCTCTAAGCCATATGGCAGGAATGACAGCAAGAAAATGAATGATGTTGAAGAGGAGGATCCTGAGGAGTATCCTGAATTGTCAGAATATTGTTTTTCTGTTAATATACCTGAACTGATGTATGCTATGCAGGGTTTAGGAGACAAAGCGAGGTGGCCTAGGAAGAACCAACAAAAAGCTGATTGGAAGGATAAATCCAAATGGTGTGTCTTCCATGAAGATTTTAGACATATTACGGAAGATTGCATAGCCCTGAGGAAGGAAATAAGCTATCTGCTGAGCAAAGGATATCTGAAGGATCTTCTGGGAAGAAAGAAGAATAAGTGTCAGGATACTGAGAAGGATCCTGAACGAGCAACGTCACCTCCTGCGGACGCCAAGATAATTAACTTTATTTCAGGAGGATCCGACATTTATGGAACCTCTTATTCTGCTGCAAAAAGACATGCAAAGGAGGCTAAGGCAGAGAGAGGGGATAAGCCAACCAGGATGACAACTCTCACAAACGACAAAATGATAACATTCGACAGTGACGACCGGAATAAAATCCAGGATCCTCACCATGATGGTTTGGTAATTACTTTATATATTGCTAACCATTTTGTACGCAGGATACTGGTGGATAATGGTAGCTCCGTCAACATTATTCAGTTAGAAACGCTAAAAAGAATGAACGTTTCCCCGATCAACATCACTTCAAAATCCACTGTGCTTGTTGGGTTCAGTGGAGAGGCCACGAATACTGTGGGAGAAATAAAGCTTCCAGTATATGTTGAAGGAGTCAACTCAATGCAACGTTTCTGTGTTATGGATTCCTTATCCTGCTACAATGTTATATTGGGCAGGCCATGGATCCATGATATGAAAGCTGTGCCATCAACCTATCATCAGTGTATCAAGATCCCTACCCTTTGGGGGGTTGTCAAGGTGGAAAGTGATCAACAAGAGGCAAAAGAATGTTATTCTTCCTCAATGATATCCTCAACAAAGCCCAAAGCAGGATAGCAATTAAAGATGCAAGCCCAGATATCGTGGAGGCTTCAGAGCAGGATGTTAAGAAAATTATCCCAGATCAGGATAATCCAGATATCTCGGTGCTCATAGGAACCAATATCCCTCAGGATATTGAAAATCAATTGACTAACTTTTTGAAATGTAGGATGTCAACATTCGCATGGAAGCATGACGATATGACAGGTATTTCTAAGGATAGTATAACTCACAAGCTTGGAATTGACAGGTCTTTCAAGCCTGTTCAGCAAAAGAGAAGGAAGTTTGCTCCTGAACGAAATGCAATTATTCAAGAGGAAGTTGAAAGATTATTGAAATCCAAGATGATCAGGGAAGTCAAATTCCCAAAATGGCTAGCAAATGTGGTCGTGGTTCAAAAGAAAAATGGGAAATGGAGAGTTTGTGTAGACTACACAGACTTGAACAAAGCATGCCCTAAAGACCCATTTCCCCTGCCTCATATAGACTCAATGGTGGATGCAACTGCTGGTCATGAGATGTTAACCTTTAAGGATGCATCCTCAGGATTCCAGCATATCCAAATGGAACCTTCGGACCAGGAGGATACTGCTTTCATGACACCAACAGGTATCTATTGTTATACTGCTATGCCATTCGGATTGAAAAATGCAGGTGCAATGTAAAGCCCTGCTTCTTTGTACTTTCCATATTTAGAAGGTCTTGCTTGTATTTCTATTTTTGGAAACCTTATGTTATTGTAATTGTTCTTTCTTTGTAACCGTTGTAAAATCCGAGACTTGGATCAAAAATAAAACTCGTATTTTGTTAATTACATGTTATACATACTTTATACATGCTCATACATTCAATTTCGTGAAACAATTGATGCTTATTCGTAATTCTTGGAAACTATGTGCTAAACTTGTAAATACGTGAAACTTGTGCATAAAACATATTACGAACGTATACGAAACTTAAATACGACATTCATATGCTTAATTATACTTGGGTTATGTTCCTCATACTTAAATTTATCTTAAACTATGCTTTTACGGCGAAAATAGTCCCTAAAACACCTAAAAAGCCCTAAATTGCAAAGTTGAGGGGCCTAATTGTAATAAAATGAAACTTCAGCCCACCCCCATGTCACGGGCCACGTAAGCTTAGCCCTGGGGCTACACGGGCTGTGAGACAACTCCCAGATCAGAAGCCTTGCTTCACTTCGCGATTTTGAGCGGGATTTGGTTGTTTTTGAAGTTTAAACCGAGTTTTTGGCATTAATTACACAACTAATCCAACCCTAACTCATTCCCTATATAAACCCACACTACTCCAAGCCATTTGCACTTTAGTAACTCTCTCACAACTCTCTCAAGCTCCCAAATTCGTAGCTGCAAGTTCAAGTTCGGACAGAAACATCAAGCTCCACTAAAGCGAGCATAACTTCTTCATTTCTTGTCCGTTTGAGCTCATTCTTTTACCAGAACACTTGGATCGACCTTAGCTTCGATTCCATGGGTATTCCACAGTGAATAAGTCCCTGTAACTCTGGAAAATAGGCTCCAAAGTTCACTGTTCGTTATGTTTTGAATAACACTTTGTTTATACTTGTTTAAACTTGAGTCTAACTTACTCAAACCCACGTCCTTATGCTTATAACCACTTCTATGGTTAGTTAAGCTTAAAAAAGGGGCTGAGACATACAAAATCAGAGGTTAAACCTCATATACTTTCTGTTTTGTTTAGGGTTTTTGACCCACAAGTAATGTTCAAGCTTCAAGCTTGATGAAGGTGTGATTATGGACTAACTTGGGTTGTCCAACATAAAATCCCCACATTGCTTGATGATTTCTCATAGTGTAGTTGTTTACATTCTTGTATTAATCTTAGTTCATGACCCTCCTTGTATGTTTTTACATCAAGTGTAGTGGTGAACCATAAGAGGTACCTAAATGGAAGCTTATTCTTCCTACCTCCTACATGACTTCCATGATACTTAGAGGTACCTAAATGAAGATATAATCTTCTACCTCATGCTTGACATAGTGGACATAATGATATATAACCTAAATAATACTTATTTGTATGTAATATTCAATATTCGGACCTTGATGGTGAACTTGTGTTCATTCGTCAAAGTGTTGGAATAACATTATCTAAGACATAAGACTTGTACGATTCTAATGAGTATACCACTCATGAAAACGTTAACCCTTGAGGTTCCATAGTGTCAAAACAAGTACTTTATGTTCAAGGATGATTACTTTCGTATACATATGTTCTTACGATTTAAATTTCAAATCCCTAATCTACCGTTAATCTCCGAAACTCATACACTTCGTTTCTTCGTGTAGAAGGACTTTGTGTTCCAGCCTCCTAACCCACAACTCACTCGCGGATTCAAGTAGAAGACTTTCAAAACCGTGAGTATACTCGCAACCCCCTTTTTATGTTTACCACTTTTGGGGTGTAACATGTTACATTATTAAAACACACTTAAACTTATTCCTTATGCAATGAACGAAAACAATCCTTATACATGAATACTATGTTGTTATACTTGATGCTTATACGTGGACCATACTTATGTGATGTACTATAGTCATTAGCTTTATACGAGCCTCCATTTGACATGTATAGCGCTATAGGAGTAACGCACCGCCCGTAGACTAGTGGTCATGTTGAATTATATAATTTTGCGTAAACAGAGGGTTGACTAGAAATATCGCATGCCATGTTATGTAGATCTTGTATAAACTAAGTTGCCATGTGGATTCGTTTTAAACTTTTATACTTATACTTATTCTTAAACTTGTATACTCGCCTTTGCTTTTGCATTGAATTGTATTTTAAACATGTTACAGGTTGATGATTGATGATGCTATGAAATGGAATAGCAAAGATGCCTAGATACTCACTTAGACGTTTAGGTTTAAAGTGTTGTATCAATTTTGTTATGTTATGTTTGAACAATGTTGTTATTTGAGATCCTTGTAATGTTTTGACAATTTATTTATGAAATGAAATTGGTTAAATTAAATATTGTCACAAATAGCGTTATGAAGTCTCTTGCAATCTCGAACTAGTCCCACTCCGATGATTCCGCCATTGGTTGGGGTGTGACAGATTGGTATTAGAGCCATAACTATAGGGAATTAGGTAGAATTTCCATGTTCGACATAGTCTATAGTAGGAACCATACTTTTGACCAATCTTGATACTTGCTTAAAATGTTATTCTTCCTACTTTGCTTCTTTCTCTTCTTTTTAGTCTTAATATTTACATAATGTCTTTCCTAAGACATTTTACATAATACACTTGAAGACTTGAAGATACTCTTTATACAAAAGAGACGAGTTTACCAAAATAGGCGTGAAACCCACAATTTGGTTAACGACTCTCATTCCGCTTATTCTTATTTTGCACGAAATTTCGCCATTAAGCTAGGAGTGAAATCCACATCTTAATGGTAAATTTCCAATTCAAACTCTAGTAGACCCTCGTCAAAGTGTTAAAATTATATTTTGACCCGACGAGTACTAACCACATTAGGGTACGCAATCGTCAAGTTAGGGGTGAAACCCGCACCTTGTCGATTAAGTCCTATTCCTCGATTTTCAATCTCACCAAAGTTTCGATTGTTTCAATCGATTAGAGACGTGTAGTAACTGGAAGGGTAAGATACCGTTAATCGCTTCTCGACGAGAGTATCTTACCTATAGGCCAAAGCACGTTTCTCTAATTTGAAAGGACTTTCGATTCACTTTGGAATAGTCGACGTTTCTCTACCCGAAACAATCCTTTGTTTTATGAGCCTCTCTTTTATGTGAATCAATTTATATGTGATTTTCATACTTGTTACCTCGTTCATTTCGAAACCGTTACACAATTCGCACGTCTCTCGCAATCAAAAACGATAATAATCCTCGTAAACAAACTAAATTTATACTCTTTATACGCATTCTTATGTGTTTATACTTGTGATTACATGTTGAAATCTTACACTTGTTTGAATTAAACGTGATACATGATGCATACATGCTTACACATGCAAAACTTATTTTCAATTTATGATCAAGTCTCATCCGTTCCTTCTCTTTAAATTCTTAGATGTCGTCCAACGCCGTATCGGAAGAATTGACAAAGAAAAACAATAAGGAATCCACCTCGGACTCCAAGTCAAAGAAGGGTTCGACCTCCAACACTAACTCTGAATCCATGTCGAAAAAGGATTGTATGAAATTCATGGCCAAGCAAATGGCCAAGGTAATACCCGACATTGTGAGCAAGCTTCAACCTAACCCCGACTCTCCACATGGTTCTGTGGATTCAAAGGTGGAAACACCCAAATCAACCTTCCAATTTAAGCAATTCATGGCTTGTAGACCCTTAGAGTTTACTGGCAAAAATTGTCACACCCCTTTCTAAGGCGGAAGCACGAGGTGTGATCATGAAAGGTTCTCATTGCATACGAAAGGTAAACATACTACATGCTCGCAAAAATAACTTCAAATACCAAACATTTCATAACTGAAAACATGGTTTAAGTGTTTACATCACAAGACAACATTTTGTCTGAAAAGTTTACAACTTTATTCAACGATAAACATAAACAACATCCAAGAGCATGAGAAAGACCGCGCGCACATCCACTTTAGTTACCTGAAATACATGTGAGTTTTTGGAAAAAAAACGTCAACATAATGTTGGTGTGAATTCATGCAATTTTTGTAATGAACGTTTTGTATACTTTGTATGAAAAACATGGTATGTATCTTGTATAAATCGAGTATTTCTGTATGTATCAAGTATATCAAGTATTTCTGTATGTATCAAGTATATCAAGTATTTCTGTATGTATCAAGTATATCAAGTATTTCTTGTATGTATCAAGTTTTTCTGTATGTATCAAGTTTTTCTATATGTATCAAGTTATTAATGGGTTGCAAGGCCATTAACATGTGACACGACATAGGAAGCAAACCAAACCATAGGCATTTTTCTAGTTGTCGATTCACGACTGAGACACAAAAGCACTACTCGGTACTAGTTTTCACCAAGAGTGTGGCTGCCCGGACACCCGTTAGATCTAACCTTTTGTTCTGCGGTCTAAGTATGTACACGATTAATGGTGCTTATGGTACCCTATTCGTGACACGATTTCTCGTATCATTTCTCAGTTCTTGTATCCATCATATCAAGTATCAAATCTCAGTTTTTGTATCCATTATATCAAGTATCAATTCTCGTGTGTTCGCCCCAAGTTTAAAAAGTATGTAAAAGATTAAAAGTGGGGACACGAACTCTCTTGTAAACATTTAGTAACATGTATTTCACCCCCGAAGTTATAAAACTGAAAACAGTTAAAAGAAAAAGGGGGAGCATGAACTCACAATTTTGCATTCCTTGTGACGTAAACTTCACCGGGTTTTGCTTATATTGCGTCGTGACCTAAACGCGTTTTATTAACGTTAGTCACTAGACTTGCATCGCACAAGTACAAGTCACCATATTTTATGTATTCTTTGTGTGTTAAGAATAATTTATATTTTTAACTATGTGTCTTACTTATATTATTTTCTCAAAAATAAGTATAAGTATCTTGTATTTTTCACCCGAGTTATGTATCTTGTCCAAAACTTCATTTCGTGTTCATAACTTGAGCAAGTCATTTAATCTATTAGAAAATATATTTTCATAAATATTTTCTCTTGTATGTGTCTAAGCATGTTGTATGTGTATTTTTGTATGTTCACTCCCTAGGAGTATTTAGTGTATTTTCAAGTCCTAATACACTATTACACATAATACATACTACATACATTTAGCACACAATTTGGTGATAAATAAATATATATATTTTTCTCAAAAATATACATACTTAATACCAATTTTTATCTTGACGAAATCATCATTTCTTAACACAAAAATTAGGGAAACCTTGGTAAATATTTTTAGATACATTTTTAGGGAATAAGTTTCACCAAAACTTATATTTTCTAAGTGTCAAAATTTATAGAAATTTTGACAGAGTTTCCCCTAAAAATGGAGGTTTCCCATGTTTTCAAAACATGTGTTTATTTTCTTTTAAAATCATCCCAACAATCAACAACTCATTTAACACTACCGAGTGTCAAAATCAAGTAAATTATACTACATCATGAACTTGAAGCTTTGTAAAAACTTGTAGTAATTTGCCATGTTATTTAGTAGGTTTAGTTACCCTTAAAAACATGGTTATTCGTTTGTAAATTTCTTTATTAAAAGATCTAGTCATTTACAACTTGTAAGATGATTTTTCTAAAAATACTTCTCTTGTATTTTTCTTGTTACAAACATGTTTCTATTATTGTTTAAACACTAAAAATATTATTAGTTTACTTAGAAACCATGACTTTGTAAGTCTTGTAAATAATCTTGGTTTCTTGAGAAAATTATTTTTGTAATCAATTGTATTTTGTTTAAACCATCTTTACATAAGAAAACCCATTTCATTATTCAAGTTCATGAAGACATAAAGTATGAAGATCTTGGTCTTTCACAAGATCACCACTTTAACTCACTAGATCATGTGTTTAATCATAATCTAGTAGGCTCCAAATGATGTCTAACATCACCAACACTAATAATAATTCAACAAGAAGCAAATCAACATATTCAACATGTATTCTTATATTTTTAAGCCTATGTTAAAGTATCATGATCATGTTCTTTTGTGTTCATCAAGTTTATCATTGTTCATCATCTTTTAACCGACATAAGAAATAACAACTAGTAGCAAGAAGCTTACAACTAGCTCAAAAGCTAGGGAAGATCACTAGAAAAAGATGATGAAAAATGGTGGATGAAAGCTAAGGATGAAGGTTCTTCAAGTTCTTCAAGCACCAGGCTCCATGAAACACCTTCTAGTAATTTGAAATGAGTTTGGAGTGGATGGATGGTGGTTGCAAGGTGGTGGTGGTGGCGGCCTTAAGGTGAGCCGAGAGGGAGAGAGAGAGTATGAGGGAATGGTGAAGTGTGAGGTGAGTGGTCATATTTATAGTGCAAGATCATAGTATATCTTACAATATCTCATTAATATCTAAGAAAGATCATATAAAATCTAAATATATCTTGGCAAGATTCTTGAGATTTAGCAAAATTTTGTGGGACCACCCTCATGGTGACCGTGAACATATAGGGGGGAGGGGGTAAAGTGTAACTTTCCAATCTCTAAATTCAATAACAAGTTAGTTTACAAGTGTAACTTTTAGGGACAAGATGTGTTATTATGTTATAAGAGGTGTTATGGTGTTCGGGGACCATAACTAGTTCAGAAACATTAAAACAATGCTTCTAGTAATATTTTTATGTTCCGGGTAATGTCCGATTGTTCGGTTAGATACCGGTTCGTTAAAGTGCTAAATTGCACAGTTTAGTGTCATTTATGTACCCTTTTGTGACCCTTTTAATTCCCAACACTTAGGAGGGTATTCTGGATAATAAAACATGAATTCCGCATAATATTTTGAGGTTATAAAGCTGATTATAGCTGAATTCTGAAAAATTTTGCACTTAAAGTGCGTTTCGGGTGCTTTTTAGTGCGTATTTTAGCTTCCGGAAAGTCTATATGTTAACCCTTGTATGTACTCTTGGGTTTTAATGTATTCTTGACGTTGGACCTACACCTAGGCTCCAATTCTATTATCTGACTGCTTTCTGCAGAATTGTCGACACAATGTGTCTTACCGGTGAGTTTACTAGTATTTCTGACGCAACGCTATCATTATTGCATAAAGCAAATTTCTTGTAGTATAAAACGTGCATGAATTCACAAGTATTTCATGTAATCAGATAATGTTGGCATTTAAGCACATAATTGCAGTCATTAAGTATTAATTAAATTGTACGGAAATTACCGGTTTGGTGCCAGTTGTCACAGTCTCCCCCTGTTAAAAGAATTTCATCCCGAAAATCAGGCTGAACTAACTCTCGCAGGAGTCTTCTTGAACAGGTGGGGGTACTTTTCTTTAAACTGGTCTTCACGTTCCCACGTGTACTCGGGTCCGTGCTTAGAGTTCCAACGTACTTTGACAAGTTTCACACTGCTCCTCCTGGTCTTGTTGACTTTCCAGTCGGTAACCTCAATGGGCTGTTCTGTAAATCGGAGGGTGTCGTCAATATGCATTTCATCCGCAGGGATGATCACGTTTTCTTGTGTTGGACTCTTCTTGAGGTTGGATACATGGAATGTATCATGTACTCCATTAAGTTCTTCCGGTAACTCCAACTTGTATGCCACGGTACCAATTCTTTCTATGATTTTGAATGGTCCGATGTATCGTGGGTTCAGCTTTCCACGTTTTCCGAATCTTACTACGCACTTCCAAGGTGAGACCTTTAGCAAAACCTTGTCTCCCACCTCGAATTCTAATGGTTTTCGTCTTCGATCAGCGTAGCTCTTTTGTCGATCTCGAGCCGCCTTAATGCGCTCTCGGATCTGCATAATCTTGTCAGTTGTCTCTTGTACCAGTTCAGGACCAACCATACGTTTGTCTCCAGCGTCTGCCCAACATAAGGGCGAGCGGCACTTACGGCCATACAGAGCTTCGAACGGTGCGGCTTTTATGCTTGTATGATAACTGTTATTGTAGGAAAACTCAACTAAAGGTAGGTGAGTATCCCAGCTGCCGCCTAGGTCCATAACACATGCGCGAAGCATATCTTCCAGCGTTTGTATGGTTCGTTCACTCTGGTCGTCTGTTTGTGGATGGAAGGCCGTGCTTAGATCTAATTGAGATCCAAAGGCTTCCTGAAAGGATTGCCAGATTCTTGAGACAAAGCGTCCATCTCTGTCTGAAATGATTGAGATAGGCACTCCATGACGTGCCACGATTTCTTTTAAGTACAACACAACAAGCTTTCCAGTGCTATCCTTCTCTCGGATCGGTAGGAAATGCGCAGATTTCGTTAATCGATCAACTATCACCCATATCATGTCGTGCCCTCTCGGGGTTCTGGGTAATTTCGTTACGAAGTCCATCGAGATTTGCTCCCACTTCCACATGGGTATCTCTGGTTGTTGTAGTAGGCCAGACGGTTTCTGATATTCAGCCTTAACCTTAGCACATGTTAGGCACTTTCCAACATAAATAGCAACATCGCTTTTAAGTCTCGGCCACCAATAGTAGTCCTTCAAGTCTTGATACATTTTGTCCGATCCTGGATGGATCGAGTATCTCGACTAATGAGCTTCATTAAGGATGACTTCTCGAATACCGCCATAGAGCGAAACCCAAATGCGTCCCTTAAAGCACAAGGCTCTCTCTTTGTTTGGCATCATATTCTTCAGCATACCTCGGAGATATTCAGCTCTACGATTCTCCATCTTAAGGGCTTCTTGTTGTGCGTCATGAATGCGCGTAGTGAGATTCGTTTGAATAGTCATTTCTAATGCTCGAACCCTTAGGGGCTTAACCCTTTCTTTTCGGCTTAATGCGTCTGCTACAACGTTTGCCTTTCCAGGATGGTACTTAATCTCACAGTCATAATCATTTAGCAGCCCGACCCATCGTCGCTGACGCATGTTTAGTTCCTTCTGATCAACGTTTTCCTTTGTGATCTGTGAAGATTGTACATCGAGTACCATATAAATAGTGTCGCCAGATCTTTAAGGCGAATACCAACGCGCCTAGCTCCAGGTCGTGAGTGGTATAATTCCTTTCATGCACTTTCAACTGTCTTGAAGCGTAAGCGATGACTTTTTGGCGTTGCATAAGCACGCAACCCAACCCTTGACGCGAAGCGTCGCAGTATACCACGAAGTCTTCAGTGCCTTCGGGTAATGATAGTATTGGTGCATCGCATAGCTTATTTTTAAGTAGTTGGAAGGCTTCTTCCTGCTTGTCACCCCAGTCGTACTTCTTGTCCTTCTGCATGAGGGAAGTCAGCGGTTGAGCTATTTTTGAGAAATTCTCAATAAACCGTCGGTAATAGCCCGCTAAGCCCAAAAATTGTCGAACTTCAGTTGGGGTTTTGGGAGCTTCTCAATTCTTTATGGCTTCAATCTTGGATGGGTCTACATGAATGCCCTTCTCATTCACAACGTGACCAAGAAACTGTACTTCGCGAATCCAGAATTCGCACTTTGAAAACTTTGCATAAAGTTTCTCCTTCTTCAGTAGTTCCAAAATGGTTCTGAGATGTTGCTCGTGCTCTTCTTTCGTTTGCGAGTAAATCAAGATATCATCGATAAATACAATCATAAATTTATCGAGATATGGTTTGCATACGCGGTTCATCAGATCCATAAATACCGCTGGCGCGTTCGTCAGTCCGAATGGCATCACAAGGAATTCGTAATGCCCATAACGCGTTCGGAATGCAGTCTTTGGCACGCTTTCCTCTTGAATCCTTAACTGATGGTATCCAGATCGAAGATCGATCTTGGAATAGTAGCTCGATCCTTGCAATTGATCAAATAAGTCATCAATCCTCGGTAATGGGTACCGATTCTTTATAGTGAGCTTGTTCAACTCTCTGTAGTCGATACACATCCGTAGAGTTCCATCCTTCTTCTTCACGAACAATACTGGAGCTCCCCAAGGCGAGAAGCTTGGCCTTATGAATCCTTTATCCAACAACTCCTGGAGTTGTGTAGATAATTCTTGCATTTCGGATGGTGCAAGCCGATAGGGCGCCTTGGCTATAGGAGCGGCTCCTGGAACCAAGTCTATACGGAATTCGACTTGTCGCTGCGGAGGTAGTCCTGGCAGATCCTCGGGAAAAACATCAGGGAATTCCTTCACCACATGAATGTCTTCGAGTTTCGGCTCCTCAGCCTTCTTGTCTACAACGTGCGCTAGGAAAGCAACACATCCTTTTCTTAAGCACTTCTGTGCCTTCATACAACTGATGATTCGCATAGGCGCGTCTCGTTTTTCTCCATGCACGATGAGAGTTTCATCATTCGTCAGGGGGATGCGAATGATTTTCTCGTGACAAACAACTTCAGCTTTGTTCTTAGAAAACCAGTCCATTCTGACCACTACATCGAAGCTACCCAATTGAATAGGTAAGAGGTCGATGCTAAATCTTCGCTCACCAAGTTCTAACATGCAACCTCTAACGACTTCGCTCGATTCAACAAGTTTACCATTGGCTAGTTCTATGGAATAAGGAATATCTAATCTACTAGATTCTATTCCAAGCATACGTTTAAATTCCACAGACATGAAGCTAAATTAGGTACCAGTGTCAAATAATATGGATACAAAGTGGTTGTTAACGAGAAACGTATCGGTGACCACATTAGGGTCCTCGCGTGCGTTCTTTGCTCCAATCACAAATGCTCGAGCCTGAGCGTGGTTTCCCTTTGGGCAGTCTTTTATGAAATGATCCTTGCTTCCACAACTGAAGCATCCTTGGTTCTGCCCATTCCCGTTACCATTCCTGTTACCAGCACCATTTCCATGTCCACCATTTCTGTTACCTGCAGCATTGCGGTTTCCATTCCCGTTCCTATTTCCTTTTCCCCAACAATCCTCAGTATGGTGACCCAGTTTTCCACACTTGTCGCATCTTGGAATGCGACAAACTCCTTCGTGATAACGCTTGCACTGATTGCATTTGGCCAGAGTGCCCAGGTATCCCTTAGCTGGAATGTCATTCATGGTTGCAAGAGTTTTCACCTCCTGAGACGGGTTGGGGTCATGCTTCTTGTTGTTGAAACCCTTGTTGATGCGTGTCGCTTGATTCAGGTTCGCATGCTTCCTTTTCTTGTCACCAGACGACTCAACATGCATCTCGGTCTTTTCAGTTGGGTTCAGTTATAACTTCTTCATTCGGACAGCATCTTCGGTAAGGCTGACAGCCAGAGTTACAGCCTCAGTGATCGTTTGAGGTTTGGCCGAAGTTACCATGCCGCGAAATTCTGAGGCCAATCCCCAAATGTAGCGTTCAACGCGCTTAAATTCAGGAGTCACCATGTAAGGGATCACTCTTGATAAATCGTGGAACCTTTGAGTATAACCAGTAATGTCAGCACCTTCCATGGTCAAATGCCAGAACTCAGTCTCCAACATTTGGAGTTCAGCACGTGAGCAATACTTTTCTCTCATTCGTTCCTTTAGTTCATCCCAAGTCATGCCGTACGCGGCATCATCACCCAGAGTCTGGACTTGCAAGTTCCACCAAGTCAAAGCCTCATCAACAAACAACCCCGTAGCAAAAGTGACTTGCTGATCCGCGGTACACTTGCTCATACGGATAGTGGCTTCAGTCTTCTCCGTCCAGCGTACAAACGCCACTGCACCTCCAGTGCCGTCGTAGTTCAGTGGTTTGCAATCGAGAAACTGTTTGAAAGTACAGCCCTGAGTTGCGTTTCCTCCAGATGAATCTCCATTCCCATTACGACTTGCATTGCTTGGTCCTCCACTGTCTTCAGTACGGTTTGCCTCGTACTAGGTGATAGCTGCGGAGATCCTTTCCTCCAGTAGAGCGTTCAGCTCTTCGACAGTCCTTGGCAGTGGGGGAGGAGGAGGTTGATCAGAATTTCGATTGATCACAATTCTCCGAGGTGCCATGTTCTGACAGAACACAACACAATAGGGTTAGATTTTTGTTTGATATCGTTATGCGAGACAGTAGTAGTATATATATACAGGCATATACCACGTAAGTGACATCAAACAATTATTACTCCAGCAGAGTATTTAATAGGCTAGGGGTGGGGTGTTCACGTTTGCCCTTTTTTCGTACTAAAGGGATCTATACGTGACAAGACTTGCTGTGGTTTCTGTTCACTGAATTCCATAATTATGTATGCATCCATAATTACGTAACTCCTTGCACAGTCCGTACAGTTCGTTTCATCCTCGTAATTCTTCCTTCAGATGGGTCATTGTTTTCAGGTAAAGTTACGTATACTTGTGACATTCTACTTCTTGTATATGTATATGCTAATTATCACACATAATTGCAAGTAATTCTTAATCACAGGCAAGTGCTACTCCAGTGCACCCTAAGTCTCGTAGTGTCTTTTCTTGGCTCTTTGTAAACAGTTTCAGGTAGTGGATGTCGCGGAAAGTTTTATGCAATGAAACACTTTTGAAAACTTGTTTTCGTGAAAGGATCCTAGAGATTGTAGACTAGACTCGAGAAGGAATCCTGGTTCACTACAATCGCAGCTCTGATACCAATCGGTCACACCCCTTTCTAAGGCGGAAGCATGAGGTGTGATCATGAAAGGTTCTCATTGCATACGAAAGGTAAACATACTACATGCTCGCAAAAATAACTTCAAATACCAAACATTTCATAACTGAAAACATGATTTAAGTGTTTACATCACAAGACAACATTTTGTCTGAAAAGTTTACAACTTTATTCAACGATAAACATAAACAACATCCAAGAGCATGAGTAAGACCGCGCGCACATCCACTTTAGTTACCTGAAATACAAGTGAGTTTTTGGAAAAAAAACGTCAACATAATGTTGGTGTGAATTCATGCAATTTTTGTAATGAACGTTTTGTAGGTTTAGTTACCCTTAAAAACATGGTTATTCGTTTGTAAATTTGCCATGTTATTTAGTAGGTTTAGTTACCCTTAAAAACATGGTTATTCGTTTGTAAATTTCTTTATTAAAAGATCTAGTCATTTACAACTTGTAAGATGATTTTTCTAAAAATACTTCTCTTGTATTTTTCTTGTTACAAACATGTTTCTATTCTTGTTTAAACACTAAAAATATTATTAGTTTACTTAGAAACCATGACTTTGTAAGTCTTGTAAATAATCTTGGTTTCTTGAGAAAATTATTTTTGTAATCATCTATTTACAAAAATTGTATTTTGTTTAAACCATCTTTACATAAGAAAACCCATTTCATTATTCAAGTTCATGAAGACATAAAGTATGAAGATCTTGGTCTTTCACAAGATCACCACTTTAACTCACTAGATCATGTGTTTAATCATAATCTAGTAGGCTCCAAATGATGTCTAACATCACCGACACTAATAATAATTCAACAAGAAGCAAATCAACATATTCAACATGTATTCTTATATTTTTAAGCTTATGTTAAAGTATCATGATCATGTTCTTTTGTGTTCATCAAGTTTATCATTGTTCATCATCTTTTAACCAACAACATAAGAAATAAAAACTAGTAGCAAGAAGCTTACAACTAGCTCAAAAGCTAGGGAAGATCACTAGAAAAAGATGATGAAAAATGGTGGATGAAAGCTAAGGATGATGGTTCTTCAAGTTCTTCAAGCACCAGGCTCCATGAAACACCTTCTAGTAATTTGAAATGAGTTTGGAGTGGATGGATGGTGGTTGCAAGGTGGTGGTGGTGGCGGCCTTAAGGTGAGCCGAGAGGGAGAGAGAGAGTATGAGGGAATGGTGAAGTGTGAGGTGAGTGGTCATATTTATAGTGCAAGATCATAGTATATCTTACAATATCTCAATAATATCTAAGAAAGATCATATAAAATCTAAATATATCTTGGCAAGATTCTTGAGATTTAGCAAAATTTTGTGGGACCACCCTCATGGTCACCGTGAACATATAGGGGGGAGGGGGGTAAAGTGCAACTTTCCAATCTCTAAATTCAATAACAAGTTAGTTTACAAGTGTAACTTTTAGGGACAAGATGTGTTATTATGTTATAAGAGGTGTTATGGTGTTCGGGGACCATAACTAGTTCAGAAACATTAAAACAATGTTTCTAGTAATATTTTTATGTTCCGGGTAATGTCCGGTTGTTCGGTTAGATACCGGTTCGTTAAAGTGCTAAATTGCACCGTTTAGTGTCCTTTATGTACCCTTTTCTGACCCTTTTAATTCCCAACACTTAGGAGGGTATTCTGGATAATAAAACATGAATTCTGCATAATATTTTGAGGTTATAAAGCTGATTATAGCTGAATTCTGAAAAATTCTGCACTTAAAGTGCGTTTCGGGTGCTTTTTAGTGCGTATTTTAGCTTCCGGAAAGTCTATATGTTAACCCTTGTATGTACTCTTGGGTTTTAATGTATTCTTGACGTTGGACCTACACCTAGGCTCCAATTCTATTGTCTGACTGCTTTCTGCAGAATTGTCGACACAATGTGTCTTACCGGTGAGTTTACTAGTATTTCTGACGCAACGCTATCATTAATGCATAAAGCAAATTTCTTGTAGTATAAAACGTGCATGAATTCACAAGTATTTCATGTAATCAGATAATGTTGGCATTTAAGCACATAATTGCAGTCATTAAGTATTAATTAAATTGTACGGAAATTACCGGTTTGGTGCCAGTTGTCACAAAAATGGCGCTACCGCCATGATGAATTGGTTCGATGCAATCGAGCTTACCTTTCTACAAAGTGGATGCCCTGATAACCTAAGAACCTTGAACGCAACTAGGGTGTTCCATGAAAAGGCACTCGAATGGTGGACAACAGAACGCAACAAGAGGGGAAACGATGTTGCACATACTATGCCTTGGGACGAACTCAAGCAGCTTATGAAAGACCACTTCTATCCTCCCCACGAACTCCAAAAGTTGGAGAACGAATTTTGGAACCTTACGTAGAAGGGGAGTGACATGGATGGTCTGATTACGCGCTTTAAACAATTAAGTGTCCTATGTCCTGGACAAGTCGACTCCGTCCCCAAGACCATAGCCAAATTCATTCGTTGTGTTGCACCTTCCTTGACTAACCACGTTGCCTCTGCTAATCCCCAAACCATCGAAGATGCTTTCCGTATAGCCACCGAACTTAACAACAACTGCGTTCTTCATGGAACCTTCAATAAGGCTTCGTCGAAGAGTGCTCACCAAGCTGTTACCGATACCACCGATACCACCACCATTATTAAACCTTCATCCTCCCAAACCAAGAAGAACAAAGGCAAGAAGCGGAAGGCTTCAAGCCAGAATTATGCGGTCGTCACTCCGCCAAACCCACAACCTTTACAAGCTGTAGCCGCCGTTGCACCCGCAAACACTGAACCACCGAGACCAGGTTACGTTGGATCTCATCCCAAATGTACTACCTGTTTGTTTCATCATCCTACCAACGTACCCTGCCGCAAATGCGCCAACTGTCAGAGGTATGGTCATTTTGCTAACCGATGTCGAAACCTCCCTCAAGCCCAAAACAACCAGAACCAAGCCATCGTTGCAAACCCTGCTCCTAACCAGGCTCCACCTCAAGCTGCTCCTGTGCGAGCATGCTTCAAGTGTGGCGATCTCAATCATCTCGCCAATGTTTGCCCCCAACGTTATCAGCCTCAACAACAACAGCAGCAGCAGCAGCCGCCTCAACAACAACAACAAGCTCCACAACCTACTAGAGGCCGAGCTTTTGTCATCACTGCCGCACAGGCTCAAAATGCAAACGATGTCATTACTTGTACGTTCCTTGTGAACCATGTTTATGCCTCTTGTCTATTTGATACTGGTGCGGATAAAAGTTTTGTGTCGTTTGAATTTGAACAATTGCTTATGTGTAAACGCTCTAAGTTGCCAAAATCTTTCGCTGTCGAAGTCCCTGATGGTAAATCCGTCTCTGTCGATTCCGTTCTTTCCAATTGTTCCTTGATTCTTAACGACCATACGTTCTCAATCGATCTTATACCTATGCAAATGGGTAGCTTTGACATCATAGTAGGCATGGACTGGCTTAGGCGAGTTCTTGCTGAAGTTGTTTGTTCTGAAAAGTTTATCCGTCTTCCCCTTCCAAACGGTGATTCACTACACGTGTATGGCGAGAAACCTTCTCAAGGTCTCAAGCTTATGTCGTGTATCCAAGCGAACAAATGCTTACGTAAGGGTACCTTTGCCTTTCTCGCCCACATTGTGGAAAAGAAGGATAAAGGCCCAAGCATAAGCGACGTCCTCGTTGTACGCGATTTTCCCGATGTGTTTCCCGACGATCTTCCTGGTCTGCCTCCTGCTCGTTCTGTTGACTTTCGTATCGATTTAGTGCCAGGCGCTACGCCCGTCGCTAAGTCTCCTTACCGTTTAGCACCCTCTGAGATGCAAGAGCTCTCGAGTCAACTTCAAGAGCTTCTTTGTAAAGGCTTTATACGCCCTAGTACTTCTCCTTGGGGCGCTCCCGTTTTGTTCGTCAAAAAGAAAGATGGGTCATTCCGTATGTGTATTGACTATCGTGAGCTCAACAAGCTTACTGTCAAAAACCGATACCCTCTTCCGCGCATCGATGATCTTTTCGATCAATTGCAAGGCGCGACCTGCTTTTCAAAGATCGATATTCGTTCTGGGTACCATCAACTTCGAGTCCTTGAAGAAGATGTACCTAAAACCGCCTTTCGTACACGCTATGGTCATTATGAGTTCCTGGTCATGCCCTTTGGTCTGACCAACGCACCTGCCGTTTTCATGGATTTGATGAACCGCGTGTGCAAAGCGTACTTGGACCGTTTCGTGATCGTCTTCATCGACGATATTCTTATCTATTCCAAGACACACGTAGAGCACGAGCGACACTTACGTCTTATCCTTCAACTTCTTCGTACTGAACGTCTATACGCCAAATTCTCCAAGTGCGAATTTTGGTTAAAAGAGGTTCAATTCCTTGGTCATACTGTCAACGAACTTGGTATTCACGTTGACCCCGCTAAAATCGATGCTGTGAAGAATTGGATCGCACCTAAATATCCGTCTGAAATTCGTTCGTTTCTTGGTCGTGCTGGTTATTATCGTCGCTTTATCTCTAACTTCTCGAAGATCGCTGTTCCTTTGACATCTTTGACTCAAAAAGAGAAACCTTTTGTTTGGGGTCCCGAACAAGAGGAATCTTTTCAAACGCTCAAGGAGATGCTTTGTAATGCTCCTATCCTCGCACTTCCGGATGGTAACGACGACTTCGTCGTATATTGCGATGCTTCAAACCTTAGACTTGGTTGTGTGCTTATGCAACGAGACAAGGTCATCGCTTATGCGTCGAGCCAACTCAAAATACATGAGAAAAACTATACTACTCATGACCTTGAACTTGGCACAGTTGTTTTTGCATTGAAGATTTGGCGACACTACCTTTATGGTACTAAGTGTGTGGTCTTCACCGACCATAGGAGCCTTCAACATATCTTCGACCAAAAGGAACTGAACATGCGTCAACGTCGTTGGGTGGAACTGTTAAACGACTACGACTGCGAAATCAAATACCATCCAGGTAAAGCGAATGTAGTAGCTGACGCTCTTAGTCGTAAAACTCATGTCAAGAGTGCCCGTTGTTTCCAACTCATCCATGATCTTCAGAACCGCATACGTGACGCTCAATATTCATCTGTTAACGAGGGTAACCTCTACGGCGAGATGCGATGTGGTGCTGAAGAAAGCCTCGTAACCAAACCCGATGGTATTCAATACTATCTCGATCGAATCTGGATTCCTAATCGTGGTAACCTTCGAGAGTTCCTGATGAAAGGGGCACATCACACGAAATATTCTATTCATCCTGGTGCCGACAAGATGTACCATGATATGCGTGCATCCTATTGGTGGCCACTTTCGTCTCAAAATGTCTCACTTGCTCCAAAGTGAAAGCTGAGCATCAACGTCCCTCTGGCTTGCTCGAATAGCCAGAAATTCCTATCTGGAAATGGGAGAGCGTCGCTATGGATTTTATCACTAAACTTCCTCATACTTCTTCTGGTCATGATAGTATTTGGGTGATCGTTGATCGATTGACCAAATCAGCTCACTTCCTTCCCATTCGTGAAGATCATCTGTCGTCATGGTATCCCCATTGACACCATTTCCGATCGTGATGCTCGTTTTACATCTCGTCTTTGGCAAACTTTTCAATCTGCTATGAGTACTGTTCTTAACCTTAGCACCGCTTTCCATCCTCAGTCAGACGGTCAAACCGAGCGTACTATCCAAACCTTAGAGGATATGCTTCGTTCATGTGTAATATATTTTGGTGGCAACTGGGATTCACACTTTCCTTTGGTCGAATTCTCGTACAATAACAGTTATCATGCGAGTATTCAAATGGCACCTTTTGAAGCATTGTATGGTCGCAAGTGTCGTTCGCCTATTTGTTGGCACGAGATTGGTGAAGTTCAAATCACTGGTCCCGAGCTCATACAAGAGACGACGGACAAGATATTACAGGTTCGAGACAACTTATTGAAAGCCAGGAGCCGACAAAAGAGTTACACCGACAAGCGTCGCAAACCTTTGGAATTCGAGACACGTGACTTCGTGCTTCTCAAGGTATCCCCTTGGAAGGGCGTGGTTCGATTTGGCAAGAAAGGGAAACTCGCACCTCGCTTCGTTGGTCCTTTCAAGATCCTCGAAAGGATTGGCAAGGTTGCATATAGACTGGACCTGCCTGAAGAACTCAACAATGTACACCCTGTCTTTCACGTATCCAACTTGAAGAAGTGTCTAGCTGATGAAGGACTGCATGTTCCTCTCGAAGACTTACAAGTCAACGAAACACTTCACTTTGTGGAAAAACCGGTCAAAATCATGGACCGAGGAGTCAAGCAACTGAGGGGCAGTCGAATTCCTATCGTCAAGGTTCGATGGGAAGGAAAACGTGGCGCTGAATTTACTTAGGAACTCGAGAGTGATATGAAGACCAAGTATCCATACTTGTTCGACGTTGCATCTACCTAAATTTCGGGACGAAATTCCCTAAAGGAGGGGAGACTGTAACGCCCTGCTTCTTTGTACTTTCCATATTTAGAAGGTCTTGCTTGTATTTCTATTTTTGGAAACCTTATGTTCTTGTAATCGTTCTTTCTTTGTAACCGTTGTAAAATCCGAGACTTGGATCATAAATAAAACTCATATTTTATTAATTACATGTTATACATACTTTATACATGCTCATACATTCAATTTCGTGAAACAATTGATGCTTATTCGTAATTCTTGGAAACTATGTGCTAAACTTGTAAATACATGAAACTTGTGCATAAAACGTATTATGAACGTATACGAAACTTAAATACGAAATTCATATGCTTAATTATACTTGGGTTATGTTCCTCATACTTAAATTTATCTTAAACTATGCTTTTATGGTGAAAATAGTCCCTAAAACACCTAAAAAGCCCTAAATTGCAAAGTTGAGGGGCCTAATTGTAATAAAATGAAACTTCAGCCCACCCCCATGTCACGAGCCGCGTAAGCTTAGCCCTGGGGCTACGCGGGCCGCGAGACAACTCCCAGATCAGAAGCCTTGCTTCACTTCGCGATTTTGAGCGGGATTTGGTTGTTTTTGAAGTTTAAACCAGGTTTTTGGCATTAATTACACAACTAATCCAACCCTAACTCATTCCCTATATAAACCCACACTACTCCAAGCCATTTGCACTTTAGCAACTCTCTCACAACTCTCTCAAGTTCCCAAATTCGTAGCTGCAAGTTCAAGTTCGGACAGAAACATCAAGCTCCACTAAAGTGAGCATAACTTCTTCATTTCTTGTCCGTTTGAGCTCATTCTTTTTCCAGAACACTTGGATTGACCTTAGCTTCGATTCCATGGGTATTCTACAGTGAATAAGTCCCTGGAACTCTGGAAAATAGGCTCCAAAGTTCACTGTTCGTTTTGTTTATAATCAAACTTTGTTTATACTTGTTTAAACTTGAGTCTAACTCACTCAAACCCCCGTCCTTATGCTTATAACCACTTCTATGGTTAGTGAAGCTTAAAAACGTGGCTGAGACATACAAAATCAGAGGTTAAACCTCATATACTTTCTGTTTTGTTTAGGGTTTTTGACCCACAAGTAATGTTCAACCTTCAAGCTTGATGAAGGTGTGATTATGGACTAACTTGGGTTGTCCAACATAAAATCCCCACATTGCTTGATGATTTCTCATAGTGTAGTTGTTTACATTCATGTATTAATCTTAGTTCATGACCCTCCTTGTATGTTTTTACATCAAGTGTAGTGGTGAACCATAAGAGGTACCTAAATGGAAGCTTGTTCTTCCTACCTCCTACATGACTTCCATGATACTTAGAGGTACCTAAATGAAGATATAATCTTCTACCTCATGCTTGACATAGTGGACATAATGATATATAACCTAAATAATACTTATATGTATGTAATATTCAATATTCGGACCTTGATGGTGAACTTGTGTTCATTCGTCAAAGTGTGGGAATAACATCATCTAAGAAATAAGACTTGTACGATTCTAATGAGTATACCACTCATCAAAACGTTAACCCTTGAGGTTCCATAGTGTCAAAACAATTACTTTATGTTCAAGGATGATTACTTTCGTATACATATGTTCTTACGATTTAAATTTCAAATCCCTAATCTACCGTTAATCTCCGAAACTCATACACTTCGTTTCTTCATGTAGAAGGACTTGGTGTTCCAACCTCCTAACCTACAACTCACTCACGGATTCAAGTAGAAGACTTGCAAAACCGTGAGTATACTCGCAACCCCCTTTTTATGTTTACCACTTTTGGGGTGTAACATGTTACATTATTAAAACACACTTAAACTTATTCCTTATGCAATGCACGAAAACAATCCTTATACATGAATGCTATGCTGTTATACTTGATGCTTATACGTGGACCATACTTATGTGATGTACTATAGTCGTTAGCTTTATACGAGCCTCCATTTGACATGTATAGCGCTATAGGAGTAACGCACCACCCGTAGACTAGTTGTCATGTTGAATTATATCATTTTGCGTAAACAGAGGGTTGACTAGAAATATCGCATGCCATGTTATGTAGATCTTGTATAAACTAAGTTGCCATGTGGATTCGTTTTGAACTTTTATACTTATACTTATTCTTAAACTTGTATACTTGCCTTTGCTTTTGTATTGAATTGTATTTTAAACATGTTACAGGTTGATGATTGATGATGCTATGAAATGGAATAGCAAAGATGCCTAGATACTCACTTAAACGTTTAGGTTTAAAGTGTTGTATCAATTTTGTTATGTTATGTTTGAACAATGTTGTTATTTGAGATCCTTGTAATGTTTTGACAATTTATTTATGAAATGAAATCGGTTAAATTAAATATTGTCACAAATAGCGTTATGAAGTCTCTTGCAATATCGAACTAGTCCCACTCCGATGATTCCGCCATTGGTTGGGGTGTGACATGCAACATACCAAAGATTGGTGAATATGATGTTTAAAGACAAACTGGGGGACACCATGGAGGTGTACATTGATGCTATGGTGGTAAAATCCGAGAAGGCTGAGGATCATCTCCGGGATATTGAAGGAGCATTTGATATCCTGGACCAGTACAATATGAAGCTAAATCCTGCCAAGTGCCATTTTGGAGTGGGGGCAGGAAAGTTTTTAGGATATATGGTGACTAAAAGGGGGATAGAAGCGAGCCCGGAACATATCAAAGCTATCCTGGATATCAAATCACCGTCCAACATGAAAGATGTGCAAAGGCTAACTGGAAGAGTTGCAGCATTGAACAGGTTCATATCAAGATCCTCAGAGAAATGCAAGGAATTTTATGATATCCTAAAAAATAACAAAAAGTTTGAATGGGGAGAAAGACATGAAGCTGCCCTACAGGAACTAAAGCAATATCTTTCAAGTGCACCTCTACTCATGAAGCCCGAGGATGGTGAACCTCTGTCACTATATCTTGCAGTATCAGGGAATGCAGTAAGTGTTGTCTTGGTAAAGGATCTTGAAGGTCAGTAGTATCCTGTTTATTATGTTAGCAAAAGTTTATTAGATGCTGAAACTAGATATTCGCACCTAGAAAAATTGATATTAGCCCTAGTTATGGCATCAACTAAGCTTAGACATTACTTTGAGACACATAGGATTCATGTTAAAACTAATTATCCTGTTAAGAATGTACGTAGAAAGCCCGAGATGTCAGATAGAATGGCTAAGTGGTCAGTAAAATTAAGTGCCTATGATCTAGTATATGAACCTAGAAATGCTATAAAGTCTCAGGCTCTAGCAGACTTTGTGGCTGATTTCAGTAGTGATATCCAAAGTGAAGTAGACCTAGAAGTGCAGCAACTAGGAGAAACCTTAGAATCCTGGACATTATATACTGATGGTGCATCTAATGTGAGAGGTGTAGGATTGGGTATACTACTAAAATCGCCACAGGGGGACATATTACCCCAGGCTATTAGATGTGAATTTCCTGCCACTAATAATGAAGCAGAATATGAAGCTTTGATTGGAGGATTAGAGTTGGCCAGGAATACGAATATTAAAAATTTGCAAGTGTATGTTGATTCCTTGTTAATTATTAACCATTTTAATGGATCCTATGCAGTCAAAGGTGAAAGGTTAATCGAATATCTTGAAATTCTCAAAAAATTAGCAGGATATTTCAATGTTTTTACACTTGAACAGGTACCAAGAGAGGATAATGCTGAAGCGGACGCCTTGGCAAACTTAGGATCATCAATCAGAATACCGAAAGGAACTCAGATACCAATACTACATATCTTATATCCTGCAATGGATCTTTTCAGATCTCAGGATAAGAAAGTAGCAAGTATCCAGGATCCTGATGATGAGTATCCTGAGGAGGATCCTAAGTCATGGATGGTGTAAGGACCAGCATGAAAATGCTCTGAAACACTCCGTAAGTGAAAACCTGGACCCCTAAAACCCTAATCTTTATTAAAAATCAAGAAAATCAAATTTTATCAGATGGTCGCGGGCCGCGTAAGAGTTAAGGAAAGCTTACGCGGGGCGCGACAGCCCATTGAATCTTCGGATAAACTTCAAGGCCACGTGTCAGACACGTGGCAGACCTACACCGTGACACGACAGCCCTAGCAGTAGCTAGGGTGGCCCTCGCGGGGCGCATAAGATGGCCTTAAGGCCTACGCGGGTCGCGATAAACTAAAAAATCAGCTATAAAAGGGACGTGCATGGGCAGTTCAAATCTGTCGAAAACTTTCTTCAAAATCACACTCTTTCTGCTCGAAAATTCACTTTTAGGGTCGAGACGCTGCTACGATCACAGGGTAATAACTCGATCACTGCTACGATACAATGTCCGATCGATTGAAACCGATCCGATGGATGTTTAAGTGCTGCCTGAATTCGGGCTATACTTTGTCATTCGTCGTGAGGGTTTTGATTTTGTGAGTTTATCGTAAATGTTGTATTAAGTTATTAACATAGTTTCGTTTGCATTATTTAACTAGGTTACAAGGCTTAATCAGTAGGCAAAACTCTGCCAGTCTAAATTTGCAATGTGAATCATTCTCTTTTTATCAAATTGCTTTCCTAAAACTCTACTTGTTTTCAAAGTTATAATCACAGGGATTAAGTCTTTGTAATCTTCAATTACTGCCGGTATGTGGGGTTTTGTATACATTACTTGATACCCGTCACCATTGGACAACGGGTTAGCCAATGGGTGATCTGACCATAGTCACAGATTCGGTCGAGTGACAAATACCGATTTGGGGTAATTAGTTGATATATAAACATTGTAATCGCCCTTAATACTGTATATTATAACAATGTGTCGTTTTGTACAAAATGAATGACTCGCTAGTATTTCCCCGCTGATAAAATCGTTTTTAAACATGTTTCAGGTGATTTACTGTGAACAAATAAAAGTGTCGCATAGCACTACCAGCTTGGATAAAGTGGCTCAGTAAATAAATAAACATGTTTTTGTAATCAGGGAATTTCCCAGTAAAATTCCTTTATTGTAAAGTACGGGGTTTGTCCCGAAACTGATAATAAAAGAATCGGGTGTTTTCAGTTTAAACGATCCTGTTAAAAATTTCCGCTGCCAAATTAGCCACCATTACCCCGGGTTTTCTGTTTCGCGGTTTCTGTACCGGGTAAAACTGGGACGGGGGCCGTGACAGACGGCCCCAATCGTAAAATACCTCAAAGAAGGAGACATCCCAAAGGATGAGAATCCTAAGGCTTTCAGGATGAAGGTATCTCTTTTTACTATTATAAATGATATTTTGTATAAGAAATCTCTTGCAGGTCCATACCTAAGATGCTTGGAGGTTCCTGAAACCAAGGAGGTACTTCAGGAAATACACGAAGGGGACTGTGGCAACCATACTGGGGGCAGGTCATTATACTCAAAGGTGCTAAGAACAGGATACTATTGGCCAACGATGAGAAGAGATGCTGCAGAATATGCTCGAAGATGTGATACATGTCAAAGGGACAGCAATATACTGCATCAGCCTGCTGAGCCACTATATCCTATTTCTTCCCCTTGGCCATTCATGAAATGGGGGATGGACATAGTGGGAAAACTGCCAAAAGCTCCAGGAGGAAAAAATTTTATGCTGGCAATGATAGATTATTTCTCCAAATGGGTTGAAGCTGAGGCATTTGTCCAAGTCAGAGATCAAGAAGTAGTATCCTTCATAAAGAGGAATATCCTGACTAGGTTTACGATACCAGCTGAGATAATCTGTGATAATGGCTCTCAGTTTATCAGTAAAAGGACTACTGATTTTTGCAAAAGTTGGGGAATCAATATGATTACATCTACTCCGGTACATCCTCAAGCAAATGGACAGGCAGAATCCTCGAACAAGATAATCGTCAACAATTTGAAGAAAAGACTAGGAGCTAAGAAGGGAAGATGGGCAGAAGAGTTACCCTTTGTTTTATAGGCTGACAGGACAACAATAAAAGGTGCAACTGGGCAAACCCCATTTTCCTTAGTATTTGGAGCAGAAGCGGTGATCCCAACAGAGATGGTGATACCTACAGCAAGATCCAACCTCCGGGATCCTGAGAAGAATCCTGAAGCTCTATGCCAAGAATTGGATACTGTTGATGAGACAAGGGATGCGGCAAAGTTAAGGATAGCAGCATATCAACAAATGATATCCAAATCATATAACAAGAATTTGAGGACTAGAAGATTTCAAGTTGGAGATTGGGTATTGAGAAAAGCTTTCCAGAATACAACTAACCCTGCTGATGGAAAGTTAGCTCCGAAATGGGAAGGACTGTATGAGATTGAATCTGAATCTGGAAATGGAGCGTACAGGCTTAAGAATATGGAGGGGGATATATTGCCAAGATCCTGGAATGCTATACACCTTAAAGCGTATTTCTAGTGAGTTTAGAATCTAATTTCTAACTCAGGGTGGTATAAATTCTATCTCTTTTAAATTTATTTGATTTTATTTACTCTTTTGAACCCAATACTGACTTAAGCATCGGAGGGGTGTTAGCCAAGCTAACACCCACCTTAGTTTAGAGGTGTTTTGCAGAATACGCTTCGGGATATAGCTCCAGGATATATACTCAAGAACGAAAGATTAGAGGATTGGCCCCCTCTCTCACGTTTAAGGGATCCTAATCCCTTCAAAGGTTTAAAGGTATTCACCTTTCTCTCGAATTGGGTTTAAACACCCCGCCTGGAGCGCAAGTTATCTGGGAATAGTTCAAGATAGCGGGACCAGTCCATGTAAAAGTGGCTGACAATTTCGTTATTATTGGCTATGTCCTGGATCCTAAAGGTATATGAGGATTGATCACCCTCTCTCACGAAAGGGTATTTTCATACTCTCTAAGGTTTAAAGGTTTTCACCTTTCTAAGACTTGGAGTTTATACACTCCCGCCTGTAGCGCACGGAAATTTGGGATTATCCCCAGTATGCTTAGGGTTTATCCCCAAAACATCGAGGATCTATCTCCAGGATATTTAGGGTTTATCCCCTGTAATACTAAAGTTATACATAAGTGTACAATCAGTTGCAATTGATGCCCAAAAATTCCTAAGTGTTTAAAAAAACAACTTGCACAGGGGACATCCCTGCTAAGGCATTGTGAACAGTTCAAAGGATCGATTGTGGACTTGGTTTACTAAGTCTCTCATACTGGGGACATCTTCGATGGAATGGTTGCAAAAGAACTGAAGGTTAAGAATTGAGACATATTCTATCTCTGGTATGATCTCTCCTTTTTATTCTTTTAGAAGCCTTATCTAAATTTTGAAATTGTGTTTGACAAAAGTTTCGATAGAGTATTTATGTGTATCCTGACCAGGGTATCTTCTCAGGATATTTGGTCAAAATATTGTACTAAGACTAAAAATAGAAACTACATTCAAATCAAACAACACATAACAAGCTTTGCAAAATAAAAATGGACAACAATGAATAAGGCCAAAAAAGGTTAGTTTATTATTAACATTGCAAAAGGTTGTGCTTTTGGTTTCATCTCAAACCGAAACCCATCCACCAAAAGCACAATTAGTTTTTAACCATATCTACTTAACAGTTGAAGGTTTTGTCTTGAAACCCAAGACCCATCTGCCTCCAACTGTTATATTGTTCAAAACAAAGCATATTAATAATTGATGACCAAGGGCTTCGTCCTGAAACTCAGGACCCCTCCACCTTTGGTCATCATATTGTCTAAGTGCAGGAAAGTAAATTGTTTAACAGGAAAGTAAATTGTTCGATAACATACACAACCATCAGAAATTAAAAAAGTGGGCTCCAGCCTAGGCATGAATATCCATCATCGCCCAATTCGCTACTTTTAAGGAGCAGCACCTTCTTCAACCACAGCGTCTCCTCCAGCACCGGCACCAGCATCACCATCAGGATTCTTCTTAGCATCATCACCAGCATCAGCCGCCTTCTCTGCCGCCTTGGAAGGCTCCTCACCCGAAGGCTTAGCAGGATACTCCATAGGACTACCCCCGAGATCCTTTAATTTCGCCTCCCTAGCCTTAACATTCCAGGAGGGGCATTCAAGGCCCATGGCTTTGGCCTCATAAGCCATCTTTAATCTGGCTTGAAGGAGGGAAATTACAACAGACCCTTTGAGGCCTTCCCGGTAGGTGTTCATATCCTGCTGGTATTGAAGATGGGCGGCGCCTAGCTTGGCATGGGTATCTTGGTTAGCCTTGTTGAGAGCAGCCTGGTGTTCCTGGATCATCGCCTTGTATTTGTCTTCATAAAGCTGTGACTTGGCGGCGGCAATTGCTGCTTGGTCTGCCACAGTGGTCTCTGCCTTCTTCAGTTTGGTCTCTAGCATCTTGTTCAAACCACATGTGTCCTCATAAAGGAACACTAGCCGCTCCAGACCCTGCAATCGGAGGAACATGTATCAATATATGAATATATATATTCAGTATATATGTGCAGGATACAGAATAAGGATACTAACCTGATTGAGGAAGCCGGTCATGAATTTCCTGGACTCTATAAACCCATGGTTCTCGAATGGGAATACGTCGGAGGTAGCAGGAGAATCTGGTTCCTTCCTCTTTGTTTTGGTCAAAAATTACCGAAGCAATTAAGTGATCAAATTAGTTAAGTGAGGTAGTGTGCTTGAAATGTGTGTTGAAAATATGCTAGTTAAGTTATTTGCAAAAACAGTTTCAGGATACGGTTCAGGATATAGAGCTGTATCTATGATCAAACAATGAGAAAAAATGTAAAGGATGACACAGGATATACGAGGAAAGCCCTTGATCAATCTAGATCGCCGGCACAAAACCTCGGGAGCTGACAATCGCAGCTGCCTTGTTCTTCTATTACTTTAAATATCAGGATACAGTGCAGGTATGATGTGGATCAACTAGGTGTTACAATGTAATTTGAGTACAAGTGTTTATGTGTAGTGATTGTTTGCAATTGGAAAGTAAAAGTGTGCGTAATGGTGTGTGCCTTAATCTGATCCGATCAATCTATTTATAGTAAAACGAAAATAACTAACTATCCTAATAAACCGGGATCCGACGGATATTTCCCAAACGAATGTTGCAGTCCTGGTCTTTCGGGTTCAACGTCTTTAATCTAACTGATTTGCCCGAGTCTTGGGGGGAAGAAGTCTTCTTGAACGTTGGAGACTTACACCTCCTAATCTGCACGTGATTAATCCAGTTAATACCAGGATGTTACCAATATTCTGATCCGGTATCCTGATCACAAATAAACAATCAAAGTCAGAATATTAGTCAGGATATATGTTCAGAAAATGACCCATAACAATTGTTCCCAAATATATCTGTTGGTATACCAATCCAACGGATATATTTTAAAACCTTATCTCGCAAACCGAGGCAATTAAAATGAAATGACGATTGAGGTGACATTGTGCAACTTCCCATGCCACATTTACTCTTTACCCCCTATATCCAGCCTATATTAACTGAGGGACTCCTCATTATGATCATCTTTATCTTCAAGCGAATTTCAGGTACTTTCTCTCTCTCTCTTCCCTGTTTTCCTTGTTTAAATCACCTGTTCTCCGATCGTGATCCTCCATGGCTACCCGCACTAGATCCCAAACGGCGGATTCCATTCCCCCCTTTCACAGACAAAACCTACTTAAGGAACCCTCAAAAGAGGTGTGTTCTTTCGATAATGCCGATATTGCGGCTTTACGAGCTTCCGGTGCCTTTCCCGCCGGGACAATTTTCCGTCCATTCGACCGAGAGGTCTGATCGGATTTTTGTTCTGACGAGTGGGTATGTTTTTTTGCTTATCCTTTCTCCATAGGGCTTCAGTATCCATTTTCTCCCTTCATTTGTCGTTTCTTCGAGCTTACTGGCCTTAGCTTCGCCCAAATCATGCCCATGGTTTGGCGCGTGTTAGTCACCTTGGAGCGGATTAAGGCTCGTCACATGCCCGAATTGTGCATCGAAGATCTTTCGATGGCCTATCATTTAAGATCTCATGGTTCCAGCCGGTTCCTTCTGTTTTCTATTTCCAAAGATCCTCTCATTCTTAAGGCTACCAAGAACGAGGATAAATGGACAGGAAAATTCTTTTTTTGTGAAAAGGGACTCCATCGACAGGGGTCTTAACCTTCCTAAGAGATGGTCAACTTTTGGTAGGATTTAGAGTTTTAGGAATATCCCCAATCATATCCCGAGACTATATCCCGAACTGATATCCTGACATGTTTATTTTTGCAGCAAACTTCAAGGAATTAGCTCCCCCAGGTGCCGAATCAGAAGGAAGAATAAAAGAAATCTACAAGCTTCCGGAAAGTGAAAGGACCTTTACCCTGCTACTCACAAGTCCAAGTCAAAGATCAAGTTCCAACATGTCTGGTAAGCATATTTTCATAAATTAATCTGATTATATTTTAAAGGTATAACAAATCTAAACGTATCTTCCCTTATGCAGTGCCGGTTATCAACCTTGAAGGCTTCCAACTCGACGAGTTGGATAGTTACTCTAGCCTCGCACCTGCCAAGCTAGAATCCAATCCGAAGTCATCTGTCACACCGAAGCCTACTAGTTCGAAGACTACTTCTGCTCCTAAAGCTCCTCCAGCATCCAGGACCTGGGCCTCTAGCTCCCGGAAGAGAAAGGAAGTTGAGCCCCCCGCTACACCCCATGTATTCCCATTTGAGAACCACGGGTTTACGGAATCCAGCAAATTCATGACCGGCTTCCTCAACCAGGTTAGTATCCTGACCCATATCCTGCAACATATGCTGGTTAATAAAGTCAATTAAAGTCAATACCTGTTTCTTTGCAGGGTCTCGAACGCCTGGTATTCCTCTATGAAGACGCATGTGGCCTGAACACCATGTTAGAGAGCAAGCTGAAGAAGGCCGAAGCCACCATTGCAGATCAAGCAGCACTTGCCACCGCCAAATCGGAGCATCACGAGGCTAAGTATAAGGCAATGGTCCAAGAGCACCAGGCTGCCATCCAGAAGGTCACTCATGAGGCTCAAGCCAAGTCCGATGCAGCCCAAGTTCAACATGAGCAGGACATGGCTTCATACCGGGAAAGCCACAAGAATTCTGTTATCATCTCCCTTCTCCAGGCCAGATTGAAAATGGCTTATGAGGCCATGGCTTTGGGTGTTGAATGCCCTTCATGGAGTGTTAAAGCTTGGGAGATGAAATTGAAGGATCTTGGTGGTAACCCTGTGGAGCCTCCTTCAAAGCCTGCTGCAGAGGAGCCCACTAAGGCGACCGAGAAGGTAGATGATGCTGGTGCTTCAAAGGATGCTGGTGGCGATGCTAGAGGTAATGCTGGAGGAAATGTTGGGGAGGACGCTGCCGACGAGGTTATGATGGAAGGAGGAGCTGCCCCTTAGAGGCGGCGAAGTGGGCGATGATGGATATACGTGCCAAGGCCAGAGCCCACTTTTTTAAATTCCATGGTTGTGGTCTGTATAAACAATTTACTTTTTCTGTCGTCGAACAATTTACATTTCCTACACTAGAACAATATGATGACCAAAGGTGGATGGGTCCTGTGTTTCAGGATGAAGCCCTTGGTTATCAATTAGTATAAGTTGTTTTGAATGATGCAACGGTTGGAGGCGGATGGGTCTCGTTTTGAGATGAAACCTTCAACCGTTGCGTAAATATGGTAAAAACTAATCGTGCTTTTGGCGGATGGGCCTCGGTTTGAGGTGAAACCAAAAAACACAACTTTTGACATGTTAATAATATAACCACCTTTTGACTTGCTTGCGGTTGCCTTTTAATTTTTGTCATGCATTACTTAGTTTAGATTTTAGCTTTGCAAAATTAGCACAACTATTTTCTGAAAATATCCTGATCAATATACTCAGTGGTATCCTACGAAGACTTTCGTCAAATAGGACTTCTCAAAACCCAAACAATTTAGACAAAGTCTCCAAAGAATAAAAGATAGTTTATTTTTCAAAATCCGTTTTGATAACACTTGTTTGACCAGAGTACTAATTTTCAACCCAAGTATTATTTCCCAAATATTCCAATCAAATATCCTGAAGCGTATCTCGAAAACACATTTTGAGAACATATCCCAAAGATATGTCCTTATCAGGATATTTGAGCCTTAAACACAGTTTTAAAAGTTTAAACAACTTATGTAAGGTTTACAAAGGAAAGATCATACCAGAAATAGGGTGTAACCCTAGTATCGAACTTCAATCCGTTTGCAACTTCTTCAACTAAGATGTCCCCAGTCCGAGATACTTAGTACACTAGGTTTGAGTTTGATTCTTCGAGCCTCACACAATCACCTTGGGAGGAATGTCCCCTGTGCATAAAGTCTTCAAACACTTAGAAAATCTTTGAATTCAAGTTCTAACTGTTTGGACAGTTCTCGTGTTACTGGGGTAAAACCCAAAAACATACTGGAGATAAATCCTTAGTATCTTGGGGAAAATCCCATAGGTATCCTAAGGAAAATCCTAAATTTTCATGCGCCACAGGCGGGAGTGTATAAACTCCAAGACTAAGAAAGGTGAAAACCTTTAAACCTTAGAGAGTATGAAAATACCCTTCCGTGAGAGAGGATGATCAATCCTCATATACCTTTAGGATCCAGGATATAGCCAACAGTGACGAAATTGTCAGCCACTTTTACATGAACTGGTCCCGCCACCTTGAACTATCCCTGGATAGCTTGCGCTCCAGGCGGGGTGTTTAAACCCAATTCGTGAGAAAAGTGAATACCTTTAAACCTGTGAAGGGATCAGAATCCCTTAAACGTGAGAGAGGGGGCCAATCCTCTAATCTTTCGAAGTATCCTGAATGTGTATCCTGGAGCTATATCCCGAAGCATATACTGCAAAACAATTGTAAACTAAGGTGGGTGTTAGCCTGGCTAACACCCCTCCGATGCTTAAGTCAGTAATGGGTTCAAAAGAATAAACAATATCAAAACATATTAAAAGAGATAGAATCCATACCATCCTGAGTTAGAATTTAAATTCCAAACTCACTTGAAATAGAGCTTTAGATGTGTAGCATTCCAGGATCTTGGTAGCATATCCCCCTCCATATTCTTGAGTCGGTATGCTCCTTTTCCTGATTCTGATTCAATTTCATAGGGTCCTTCCCATTTCGGAGCCAACTTTCCATCAGCAGGATTAGTAGTATTCTGAAAAGCCTTTCTCAATACCCAATCTCCAACCTGGAACCTTCTATTCCTTATATTCTTGTTATATGCTCTGGATATCCTCTGTTGATATTCTGCCATCCTTAGCCTTGCTGCGTTTCTTGTCTCATCAACCGTATCCAATTCCTGGCAAAGGACTTCCGGATTCTGCTCAGGATCCTGGAGGTTGGATCTTGCTGTTGGAATCACCATTTCCGTTGGGATTACCGCTTCTGCCCCAAATACTAAGGAAAATGGGGTTTGACCAATTGCATTTTTCACCGTTGTCCTATCAGCCCATAAAACAAAGGGTAGTTCTTCTGCCCATCTTCCTTTTTTAGCCCCTAGTCTCTTTTTCAGGTTGTTGACAATTATCTTGTTTGAGGATTCTGCTTGTCCATTTGCTTGAGGATGCACCGGTGTGGATGTAATCATTTTGATTCCCCAACTCTTGCAAAAGTCAGTAGTCCTCTTACTTATAAGTTGAGATCCATTGTCACAAATTATCTCAGCTGGTACTCCAAACCTAGTCAGGATATTCCTTTTTATGAAGGATACCACTTCTTGATCTCTAACTTGAACAAATGTTTCAGCTTCGACCCACTTAGAGAAATAATCAGTCATTGCCAACATGAAGACCTTTCCTCCTGGAGCCTTTGGCAATTTTCCTACTATATCCATTCCCCATTTCATGAATGGCCAAGGGGAAGCGATAGGATAAAGTGGTTCAGCAGGTTGATGTAATATATTACTGTGTCTTTGACATGCATTACACCTTCGAGCATACTCCGCAGCATCTTTTCTCATCGTCGGCCAATAATATCATGTCCTTAACACCTTTGAGAATAACGACCTGCCCCCAGTATGGTTACCACAATCCCCTTCATGTATATCCTGAAGCACTTCTTTGGTTTCGGGATCCTCCAAGCACCTCAGATATGGTCCTGCATGAGATTTCTTATACAAAACATTATTTATAATAGTGAATCGTGATACCTTCATTCTAAAGGCCTTAGGATTCTCATCCTTTGGGATGTGTCCTTCCTTGAGATATCTCATGATTGGAGCCGTCCAGGACATAGGATCCTTCTCAGGATATTCAACACCAGGATCCTGAACACTTACTACTTCCTTATCCTAAGGATCCGTCGCAGGATATAGGATATGCACTATCGGTATTCGGGTTCCTTCCGGTATCCTGACTGATGATCCTAGATTTGCCAAGGCATCAGCTTCAGCATTATCCTCTCTTGGTACCTGTTCAAGTGTAAAAATATCGAAATATCCTGCTAATTTTTTGAGAATTTCGAGATACTCGATTAACTTCTCACCTTTAACTGCATATGATCCATTAAAATGATTAGTAACTAACAAAGAATCAACATATACTTGCAGACTCTTGATATTCATACTTTTAGCCAATTCTAATCCTGCAATTAAAGCTTCATATTCTGCTTCATTATTAGTGGCAGGAAACTCACATCTAATAGCCTGGGGTAATATGTCCCCCTGTGGAGATTTTAGTAGTATACCCAAACCTACACCTCTTACATTAGATGCACCATCAGTATATAGCGTCCAGGATTCTAAGTTTTCTCCTAGCTGTTGTACTTCTAGGTCTACTTCATTTTGAATATCACTACTGAAATCAGCCACAAAGTCAGCTAAAGCCTGAGACTTTATGGCATTTCTAGGTTCATATATTAGATCAAAGGCACTTAATTTCACTGACCATTTAGCCATCCTACCTGACATCTCGGGTTTCCTAAGCACATTTTTAACAGGATAGTTGGTTTTAACATGAATCCTATGTGTTTCAAAATAATGTCTAAGTTTTGTTGACGCCATAACTAGGGATAATATCAGTTTCTCTAAGTGAGAATACCTAGTTTCAGCATCTAATAAACTTTTACTAACATAATAAACAGGATACTGCTGACCTTCATGATCCTTTACAAGGACAGCACTTACTGCATTCCCTGATACTGCAAGATATAGGGATAATGGTTCACCATCCTCAGGCTTCATCAATAGAGGTGCGGTTGAAAGATACCGCTTCAAATCCTGCAAGGCTGCTTCATGCTTTGCTCCCCATTCAAACTTCTTATTCTTCTTCAGGATATCATAAAATTCCTTGCACTTTTCCGAGGATCTTGAAATAAATCTATTCAATGCTGCTACTCGCCCTGTTAACCGTTGAACATCCTTCATATTTGAAGGTGATTTGATATCGAAGATAGCTTTAATCTGCTCCAGGCTTGCCTTTATCCCTCTTTTAGTCACCATATATCCTAGAAACTTTCCTGCCCCCACTCCGAAATGGCACTTAGCAGGATTTAGCTTCATGTTAAACTGATCCAGGATATCAAATGCTCCCTTGATATCCTGGAGGTGATCCTCAGCCTTTTTAGATTTTACTACCATGTCATCGATGTACACCTCCATAGTGTCCCCCAGCTTGTCTTTGAACATCATGTTCACCAATCTTTGATATGTTGCACCTGCATTTTTCAAACCAATGGGCATAGCAGTGTAGCAATAAATACCTGTTGGTGTCATGAAGGCAGTATCCTTCTGGTCTGAAGGTTCCATTTGGATCTGCTGGAATCCTGAAGATGCATCCATGAAGGTTAACATCTCATGGTCGACAGTAGCATCCACCATTGAGTCAATATGAGGAAGAGGAAATGGGTCTTTAGGACAATCTTTGTTTAAGTCTGTGTAATCTACACAAACTCTCCATTTCCCATTTTTCTTTCGCACCACAACTACATTCGCCAGCCATTTAGGAAACTTTACTTCCCTAATCATCTTGCTCCTTAGTAGTCTTTCAAATTCCTCTTGGATGATCACATTTCGCTCCGGAGCAAACTTCCTTCTCTTTTGTTGGACAGGCTTGAATGATCTGTCAATACCGATCTTATGTGTTATAATATCCTTGGAAATACCTGTCATATCCTCGTGCTTCCACGCGAATGTTGACATCCTGCATTTCAAAAAATTAGTCAATTGATCTTCAATATCCTAAGGGATATTGGTTCCCACGAGCACCGAGATATCCGGATTATTCTGATCCAGGATCACTTTCTTCATATCCTGTTCTGAAGCCTCTATGATATCCTGGCCTCGAATGTTTAATTGCTATGCTGCACTTGGCTTTGTTGAGGATTTCATCGAAGAAGAATAACACTCCTTTGCTTCCTGTTGATCACTTTCCACCTTGACAACTCCCCAAGGAGTAGGAATCTTGATGCATTGATGGTAGGTTGACGGAACAGCTTTCATATCATGGATCCAAGGCCTACCTAGTATAATATTATAGCAGGATAAAGAGTCCATGACACAAAAGCGCTGCATTGAGTTGACCCCTTGAATATACACGGGCAACTTTATCTCTCCTACGGTATTCCTAGCTTCTCCACTGAAACCAACGAGCACAGTGGACTTCGAAGTAATGTCCATCGGAGATACATTCATCCTCTTCAATGTTTCCAGCTGAATTATGTTGACTGAGCTGCCATTATCCACTAATATCTTGCGTACAAAATGGTTAGCAACATATAACGTTATCACTAAGGCATCATGATGGGGATCCTGGACAGTATCCCTATCATCATTATCGAACGTGATGACTTTGTCAGTTGTGAGGGTTGACATCCTTGTCGGCTTATCTCCCCTCTCTGCTTTAGCTTCCTTCGCGTGTCTTTTTGCCGCAGAATATGATGTGCCGCATATGTCGGATCCTCCTGAAATAAAGTTAATTATTTTTTCATCCGCAGGAGGTGATGCTGCCCGTTCAGGATCCTGACCTTTATTCTTCGTTCTTCCCAAGAGGTCCTTCAGATATCCCTTACTCAAGAGATAGCTTATTTCTTTTCTTAAAGCGATGCAATCCTCAGTAACATGCCCGAAGTCCTCATGGAAAGCACACCATTTGGACTTGTCCTTCCAATCAGCCTTTTGTTGATTCTTTCGGGGCCATCTTGCTTTGTCTCCTAAACCCTGCATAGCATACATTAGTTCAGGTATGTTAACAGAAAAACAATATTCAGACAACTCAGGATACTCCTCAGGATCCTCGTCTTCAACATCATTCACTTTTTTGCTATCATTTCTGCCATATGGCTTTGAGCGATATGGTTTATACGAGGATTCTGATTTCCTGTTGGTTGACTCATAGGTTGTGGACGAATTCATTCTCTCTTGCATCTTTTTATCATCCTCCAGCCGAATATATCTTAAAGCCCTGTTACGAGCTTCGTCGAGATTCCTGCAGGGATTCATTACAAGATCCTTATAAAATTGAGAATCTTTCTGCAACCCCATCTTGAACGCTTGCACGGCCGTTGCAACATCAAGATGTGGGATATCCAACGGACGGATGATCGCACTGGCAGGAAAAGCACCGGAATCTTTTAAAGCGGCAATATCGGCATTGTCGAAGGAGCAGACCTCTTTTTCGGGTTCTTTGAGAAGATTTTGGTTTTCAAAGGACGGGATTGAGTCGGCTGTACGTGATCTTGTTCGAGAGGCCATGGAGGATCTTAACAAAGAAAAAGAAAAAAAAAAGAAAGGAAAGGGAAGGAGAGTACCTGAAATTAGCCTGGAGTGTTGTGATCATAATGCGATTAACTTGAGTAAATATAGGCTGGATATAGGGGGTATTGAGTAAATATCGCATTGGAAGTTGCAGCTTGTCATTCCAACCGTCTAATCAACTTAATTGCTTTGGTCCAAGAGATAAGATTTAAAATATATCCGTTTGAATCTAGGATTCCAACAGATATATTTTGGGGACAATTGTTATGGGTGGTTTTCTGCTCATATATCCTGGATAATATTCTGACTGTGTTATTTTTTATTGTGATCAGGATACCGGATCAGGATATTGGTAACATCCTGATGCAGTATCCTGATAATAACTAATTAGTTCACGTGCAGATTAACAAGGCAAGCTTATAACGTTCAAGTGGACCTGTTCTCCTAAAGACTCGGACTAATCAGTTGTAAAGGGGACGTTGAAGCTGGAAGAAGTGGTCTTCAATGTTCACATAGGGAATATTCGCCGTATCCCAATTTTGTAGGCTAGTTTGTTATTTCCTTTGCTATATATAGGATTGATCGGATCACATAAGACACAACTTTTTCACGCACATTTCTGCTCTCTACTAGTTACAATCACTCACAAACACTTACACTTGTACTCGAATCTCATTGTAACACTTAGTTGATCCGCATCATATCCTGCACTGTATCCCGATATTTGAAGTAATAAGAAGAACAAGGCAGCTGCGATTGTCAGCTCCCGAGGTTTTGTGCCAGCGATCTAGATTGATCAAGGGCTTTCCTCGTACATCTCGTGTCACCCTTTACCTTTTTTGCTCATTGTTTGATTATAGATACAGCTCAATACCCTGAGTTGTGTCCTGAAAACTGTTTTTTTGTTAACAACTTGATCAACATATTTTTCACGAATACTTCTAGCACACTACCTCACCAAACTAATTTGATTACTTAATTACTTAGGTAATTTTTGACCAAAACACGTTCCCTTCTAAAAAATGAGGATGGTTTAGTAGAGGAGCACATGAGAGAAGAAAGAGGATGAAGAAATTACAACAACAAAGAGCGATAGTAAGAGCCAATAGGGAAGTAATTGCCCAAACTTAGGAAGCAGTCAATAGGCCACCGTGGGAAGAGGAACTAGATAGACAGTTGGCAGATTTCCATATGCTAGCCACTACCGCAGTAGACTCTAACCAAATAGCTGAACCACCACTGCTACCCTTATTCCTAGACCAACAAATGCTAGAACCTAACCAGGAAGACCAGTTTCCAATCCCTGATGTTGACCCTTATGAGATTCCCAGAATTCCCCCACCAAACCCCATAGCTCAGTATACTGACCTGAATCCTTTAGACCCATTTTGGAATAGCGATTGGTGGAAGCAAAGTGTAATAAGAAACCCATACCCTTATGGACACCCCATACCTCGATACCCTGACCCAGAACCAGTACCATTACCACCCATGAGTGAAGAAAATATGCAGGAACTTCGCCAATGGGGCGATGAGTTAGTTGCAGAAGGAGATAGAATTCGTCAAATAGGAGAAAAGCTTATGTGGAAGCATGTCGAGTGTGATATACATGATTGGATACATGACACCTAGAATAATAACTATTAGTGTGTTTAATTTCCAGTTGTAGTTTGTAATCGACGCATATATATATGAAAAGAGTAAAAGTCAAAATGTTCGACGTTTTTGATCAATCTGTTTGTGTGATTGTTTATATCAGATCTTATTCTGTGATAATTAATACCTGATAAATGTTTACAATTCAGATGTCGAATGAAGTAAATCAGGAAAACCAGAATAATGAGAATAACGGAAACCAAATAGATAACAGTGCCATTCAACATGTAGTAGCACAAGGAATTATAGATGCTATGCCTTCTATTATCAAGACTGTTAAAGAAGCAGAAAATAATAAATCTGCAAATGGAAGTAAATGCCAACACACTAAACCAAGTCACAGTGTGAACGATAATTACAGACCTTTAATCCAAGCTCCATTTCCTAAAAGAAGAAAAACCGTCTCTTAGGGTTGTTCTTATAAAGAATTTTTGGCCTGCAAACCAATAGAATTCTCAGGCAATGAAGGAGCTATTTCAGCCTTGCGCTGGATAGAAAAGACAGAAGCAGTCATAAAAATAAGTAAATGTGCAGATGAAGATAAGATTATGTTTGCTTCTAATCTTTTCAAAAATGCAGGCTTAGAACGGTGGAATAATATTCTCCAGTCTAGGGGAAGTGACAGAGTTTATAGAATGGAATGGACTAATTTTAAAGAAACAGTCGAAAGAAAATTCTGTCCTCCTCATGAAAAGGAACAAATTGCCAATAAGTTCCTAAATCATAAAATGACTGGAATATACTGCAAAGGTCACGCTACCATATTCTTCGAATATGCTAGAATAGTGTCAAACTTAGCCTCACCTGAGCCAGTATTAATCTTCCGTTACGTTTGGGGATTAATTAGTGAGATTAGACATGTAGTCAAGGCAGCTAGGCTGCAAACCATAGAAGAAGCAGTAGAACTAGCCAACACCCTGACTGATGAATTGGTACGCACACAAGAGGAAAACCAGAGAAAGAATTTAGCTCAAAGGCTTACCCAGGAATTCCGCTATGGTAATTCCAACAGTGGAAAAGGAACAGGTTCTTCCTCTGCACCGTACTACAAAACTTGCAAAAAGAAACATCATAGAAAATGTACAAGATATTGTAATTTCTGCAAGAGACTCGTGCATAAGGAAGAAGAATGTCAAACTAAAGCTGGCAATAGGCTATGCTTTAATTGTGGAGAAGTCGGTCACATTAAACCGAACTGTCCGAAACTAACTCTAGCAACAACTAGCCAAGCTAAGACAAATGAAGGACCTAAGAAGAACGCCAGAGCATTCGTCTTGACAGCTGAGGAAGCCAAGATGATTCCAGATGTGATTGTTGGTACGTTTTTAGTTAACAACATTTTTGCCAAAGTATTATTTGACTCTGGTGCAAACCAAAGTTTTATCAATACTTCTTTCTACCAACTTCTCGACCAACCCTTAACTAAACTTCGACAAGACTGCTTGGTAGAAATAGCAAACGGAGAATCCATTAAGATTAGCGAAATCTTACAGGGAGCAAGAATAGAAATTTTAAACCATCATTTCTTTGCTAACCTTTACCCAATGAATCTAGCTGGATTCGATGTTGTATTAGGAATGGATTGGTTGGTAGCCAATCGTGCCAGTATTTTATGTGATCAAAAGTCAGTGCAAGTAAGTACACCAAGTGGTGAAAAGGTCACAATTAAGGGAGATAAGCCAACCAGATCGACAAAATTCATCTCTATGATGAAAGCTGCAAGTTATGCAAGGAAAGGAGCAATAGTGTATTTGATTTCCATAATCATTAACACTAAAGGAAAAGAATTAAAAGATATTCCTATAGTATCTAAATTCTCAGACGTTTTTCCAGAAGAATTACCTGGATTACCGCCTGATAGAGAGGTTGAATTTAGAATTCACCTAATACCAGGGATGGCACCGATTATCAAAGCACCATATCGACTAGCACCAATGGAGATGCAGGAACTGAAGAAACAATTGGACGAACTTCTTGACAAAGGTTTTATACAACCTAGTTCATCACCATGGGGAGTGTCGGTTTTATTCGTTAAGAATAGAGACGGATAAATGCGTATGTGCATTAATTACCGAGAATTGAACAAGGTTACGATTAAGAATCGGTACCTTCTACCAAGAATCGACGATCTGTTCGATCAACTTCAAGGAGCTCTATTCTTTTCTAAGATCGATTTACGCTCAGGATATCATCAATTAAAAGTACAGGAAGAGGACATTCCTAAAACCGCTTTCAGAACAAGGTACGGTCATTATGAATTTACCGTCATGCCATTTGGTTTAACCAATGCCCCACCTGCATTTATGGACATAATGAACAGGATATGTAAACCATACCTGGACAAATTAATAATTGTCTTCATAGATGATATTCTAATTTACTCTAAGAATAAAGAGGAACATGCAATGCATCTGTATACACTTCTGACATTATTGAGAAAAGAGAAGCTTTATGCTAAATTCTCAAAATGTGAATTTTGGATACAAGAAGTGCAATTCCTTGGACATTTGGTTAATCATGAAGGAATTCATGTGGATCCCACAAAGATCAAGGCGATTACCAAATGGAAAGTCCTTGAATCACCAACAGAAGTAAGAAGTTTTCTTGGACTGGCAGGATATTATAGACGATTTATCCAAGATTTATCTAGGATATCCATTCCATTAACCAAACTGATCTGTAAATCAATTAAGTTTGAATGGGGACCAAAACAGGAAGTAGCCTTTAAGATTCTTAAGCAAAGGTTGACTAACGCACCCATACTCACATTACCAGAAGGAACTGAAGACTTTATAGTCTATTGTGATGCGTCTAAATTAGGATATGGATGTGTGTTGATGCAACGTCAAAAGGTTATAGCTTATACTTCTAGACAGCTTAAGAAACATGAAGAGAATTACACAACCCGTGATTTAAAACTAGGAGCCATAGTTTTTGCCCTTAAGATTTATATGGAAATAAATTTGTTGTCTTCACAGATCATAAGAGTTTAAGGTATATTTTTGGGCGAAAGGAATTGAATATGAGACAGAGACGCTGGATGGAAATTCTTAGTGATTACGATTGTGATATCCAGTATCATGCTGGAAAGGCTAATGTAGTAGCTTATGCTTTAAGTCGAAAGTATCATGACAAGCCAAAACGAGTACGTTCTCTTAAATTAAATCTGCAGAAATGAGCAAATTAGAGAGGTACAGGAAACAACATTCAAGGATGATGCTGAAGGTTTAAAAGGAATGATTAAGGAATTAGAACAAGGATTATATGGAATTTGGAAGTTCCATAAGAAAAGGATGTGGATACCCAAACAAGGAAACCTACGCCACAGAATTCTAGAAGAAGCTCATAAGTCTAAGTATACGATACATCCCGGAAGTGATAAGATGTATCAACATCTAAGAAAGAATTTCTGGTGGATAGGAATGAAAAAGGATATAGCCAACTATGTTGCTAAATGTCTAACATGTTCACAGGTTAAAGCTGAACATCAAAAACCTTCAGGATTATTACAACAGCTAGAAATGCCAATATGGAAATGAGAATTGATAACAATGGACTTTGTTACCAAATTACCCAAGACTCGAAAAGAAAATGATACAATCTGGGTGATTGTTGACAGATTAACCAAATCAGCTCATTTCTTACCAATGAAGGAAACTTTCAGTATGGAACAGTTAGCCAAGCTATATGTAAATGAAATAGTTTCATTACATGGAATTCCTTTATCTATTGTATCTGATAGAGATAGTCGTTTTACTTCTCATTTTTGGACAAGTTTCCAAAAAGAAATGGGAACCAGGTTAAATCTAAGCACAGCTTATCATCCACAGACAGACGGACAAAGCGAAAGGACAATTCAGGCCATGAAAGATATGCTTAGAGCCTGTGTAATTGATTTCGGAGGAAATTGGGACGATCATTTACCATTAATAGAATTTTCCTACAATAACAGCTATCATACTAGCATTAATGCTGCAACTTTTGAAGCACTTTATGGACGAAAGTGCCGAACTCCAGTCTGTTGGGCAGAAATTAGGGAAAAGCAACTATCTAGACCAGATATAGTGCAAGAAACAACGGACAAGATAATTCAAGTCAAGGAAAGACTGAAAACAGCACGAGATAGTCAAAAGAGTTATGCAGATAACAGACGAAAACCTTTGGAATTTCAAGCTGGAGATAAGGTATTGTTAAAAGTTTCTCCATGGAAACGAGTAGTCAGATTCGTTAAAAGAGGAAAGCTAATCCCCAGGTACGTTGGACCTTTTGAGATTATTCAAAGAATAGGACCTGTAGCTTATCAGCTACAACTGCCAGAGGAAATGGCAGGAATACATGATGTGTTTCATGTATGTAATCTCAAAAAGTGCTTAGCAGACGAATCCTTAGTGTTACCTCTTAAGGACATAGAGATAAATGAGAAACTTAAGTTTATAGAGAAACCTCTTCAGATTGAAGATAGAAAGATCAAAAATCTCAAACACAAAAGAATAGATCTGGTTAAAGTGAAATGGAATTCCAAAAGAGGACCAGAATACACTTGGGAGCTCGAATCCGAGATGCAAAAGAAATACCCACACCTGTTCCAGTAGACCTCAAGGACGAGATCTAAAACAAGGTGGGGAGGATATAACAACCCTTCTAGAACCCTTAACGTGACCCTAAACGTTCCTATCATACCTCATATACGCGTTAAACAGCCTTAAATACCTTAATATTTATACAAATCAAGAAAATCCCAAACCTAGTGCCCTCACGGGCCGCGACCCGTTGTTCGGGTTCTGTCGTGGTGGGCGAGCCCCTTTGATTGACGGACAAGGCATTGCGCCACGTGTCTGATGACTAGTCGAGCCTACACCATTGACTCGACAAGGCTAGACCCTAGTCTAACCTTGTCGCGGGCCGCGAAAGAAGAGAAATGGGGTCTCGCGGGCCGCGAGCTACCCTTCGACCAGCCTATAAATAGTGGCGATCGGCTTCATTTGAAACCGTTCAAAACTTTCTTTTCTCTCTCAACATATACTAGAATTATTGCTCGGGTATAATCCCCCTAAAAAGAGAAGCTCTGCCTCGTTGTAAGTATTATAACCCTATTAGTTACCCTACACGGTCGATCTAGGGCTCCGTAACGTATGTCAAGGCTCTGCCTGACTTAGTCGTTGGAGTTCTGTCTCGTGTTACACCTGATTGATCTAGGACTCCGTAATGCATGTCAAGGCTCTGCCTGACTCAGTCATTGGAGTTCTGTCTCGAGTAGTACGGTTAATATGATTTGGGTTATTTTATTAACACGTGTGCATTGTTTAATTTTAATAGATAATAACTAGGAGAATCACCAGGAAGCTTTAGTTTTACCTAAATAAACAATGTGAGTCATCTTTCTATTTGTAAACTGTTTTTACTAAACCTTAAATTTTTTAAATTACACTTAATAGTAACTGAGTATTTGTAATTCTACAATTACTGCCGGTATGTTGGGGTTTTGTATACATTACTTGAAAATCATTACTATTGCGAATAGTAGCATGACCACAAGTCAGGATTGACAGTACCAAAGGGGTAATTGGATAGATATAAACAATGTAAATGCGGATGCTCTCAATTACTGTAAAGATTATAAAACTGCCTTGATTAAACTGGGATGCACTCGCCAGTATTTCTTGCCAATAAAATGTTTTTAAAACGCGTTTTAGGTAACTTAATGTGAAGCTAATAGAAGCCAGCTGGAGAGCACTGAAGGCTTGGAAAAGTGGCTATAAAAGTTACCAAATAAGAAACAGACTTTATGTTTTTCATAATTAGGGTTTATCCCAATAAACATATTGTAATAGAAACTTGGGTTTTATCCCATCTGTTTATTATAAAAAGTTGGTGTTTTAACTATGATAAAACATTTCCTAACTACGGTCCTGATTAAAGTTTTCCGGTGCCATATTAATAAACACCGATACCACCGGCTCTGAGCACGCCGCGGCCGCCTGCCTCCCGGGGCAGGGGTCGGGGGCTGCGACATTACTTGCCGGACACACATTTTTGACACGTGTCCCCCTTCGTGTCTATCCTACTGTTGTGAGTGCCAAACCTAGTCGTAGCTAGGGTCCTCTCACGGGCCGCGAGAGGCAGACCCCAACGGGTCGTGGGGCACGAGGAAGTGTCGATTCAGCCTATAAATTGAGAAGTTCAGCATCAGTCTCAACTGTTCAAAATTTCTTTCTCTCTGTCCCTATAGTGCAAGCATAATAGCTCGGTATTATACCCCTAAAACACGAAGCTCTGCCTCGTTGTAAGTATTTTAACCCTAATCACTAATTCGTTACCCTACCCGATTGATCTATGGCCCCGTAACGCATGTCGAGGCTCTGCCTGACTAAGTTCGTTGGGCTTCTGTCTCGTGTTGTATGGCTAATGTGATTTGGGTTCCTTTTTCTACCAAACTATGTTACAAAATCTTAAATATTTTTAAATATACTTCCAGTGATTGAGTCTTTGTATTCTACAATTGTTGCCGGTATGTAGGGTTTTGTATACACTACTAGTCAAGCGTTACTATTGGACAAAGGGTTAGCCAATAGTAATATGACCACAGTCATGGAACTGCCAACATGACAAATACTGAATGAGTAATTTGGTAGATATAAACATTGTAATTGCTCTCAATACTGTAAAGTTATAAAAGCTTACTTGATTAAACTGTGATGCACTCGCCATTATTTCTTGCTGATAAAATATTTTTAAAACGCGTTTCATGTAACTTGATGTGAAAGCTATTAGAAGCCAGGTTTTGAGCACTGAAGGCTTAAAGAAAGTGGCTATAAAAGTTATCTAAATATAAGGAGTTTATGTTTTCAATAATTAGGGTTTATCCCTATAACAATATTGTGAATGAAATATGGGCTTTGTTCCATTTGTTTATTATAAAAGTTTGGTGTTTTGAAACTCTGAAATTTATTTCCTAACTACGATCCTGATGTTCTCATTTCTGCTGCCAAATAAATAAACACCGATACCACTTACTTTCTCGCGGCTCCCGCTCTCGGGGTAGGGGTCAGGGGTTGCGACATTCTTGGTCACTGGTTGTACCCATGTCAAGACGTAAAGGTCACGTCTTAATCCCGCCCTAGACGTAGATGTCACGGTTTTAATCCTATGTCTAGAAATAATAATATTCAGGCTTCTTGGTCATTGGTTGTACCCATGTCTAGACATAAAGGTCACGGTTTTAATCCCGGCCTCTCTGTTTTTCTTCCTTCTTTTAACACTATATATACATGCCGGTCTTTCTTTTCTTGAAAAAATTACACCGTTGGTACTTGTGGTTTCTGTCAAATTTCAATGTCGTGTAGTAATAGTTTTTTTGTTGCAAAATCGGGTATTAACGTTCTAATTTGTCACAATATTGAGTACTAAGGCCAAACCTTGTTAATTTTTTTTGTTAAGTATTACTAAAATGACTAAAATGCCCTTTAATAACTATAGGGTCTATTTTTTAATTAATTATATTTAACTAAAATGATTTGAAGTAATTTTTTTGTTTTATTTATATATTTTTTTATAAAATTAAATGTATTTGAAGTTTATTATTTATAAACTTTGAGTTTATAAACAATATGCTAGTAAAAGAACTTTTTAACTTAATCTAAATAATAAACCAAGTTAACATTTTTAAAAATAACTATTTCTGATCATTTGTAAGTTGAAATAAATATGGGGTTTCGGTTTTGTCTGATAAAACAAACAAATAACATCTAATATTTCGTACAAGTTTTTGATGTTATGTACAAGAATTGCATCACTGGAGTTCCGGTATGCCGATGCGACTCCGATTAGTTGTAGAGACGAAATTGGCTGTGAAATTATGTGGGAATGAGGTCGCATCAGGTGAAGAGGCATATACTTATACTCGAATTGAAAATATAACGGATCGATAGGATGATCGGAATTTCGGAGTTAAACGGGTTAGCGGATAAGCATAATTTGCAGTTTATACGTGACATAAACGGGTTGTTAGTTTTGATTATGATGGAGATAAACATTAACGGAAAAAACGAGTGAAACAAACAGATTTTACGGATCCGATATGGCCAGAATCCAACGACTTTGTTGGAGAAGTCCCCCTGAAAGGCGAGCTTTCTTTTTGTTTGATTTACAAGTTTGGTTATTTAACACATATAGTCACTACGGTTTCTAAGTTTTACAAAATGACTAAAAAAATTTAATTATTAAAGGGGATTTTAGTCATTTTATTAAGACTTAACGTAAAAAGTTAACAAGGTTTGGTCTTAGTACTCAACATTGTGATAAGGTTTGGTCTTAGTACTTAACGTTGTGACAAATTAGAATGTTAATGCCTGATTTTGCAACAAAAAACTATTAGTATCCGACATTGAAATTTGATAGAAACCATAAAGACCAACGGTGTAATTGTTTTTATTTTCTTTGTGCAATAACCTATATTTTGTTTTATTTTTTAAACACAATTTGATCTTATTTATTCCCATTAGATAAAATGGTAGAATTGGTTATTTGCTTTTATAAAGGTAACAAAATATTTCATATGATAAATTATAACAAGAAATATATATATATATATATATATATAAATATATATATATATATATAGAGAGAGAGAGAGAGAGAAAGTATAATGTACTTCACGGCTTAACGTACGTGTTAGTGCACTATGTCTGTTGACTTCGTCTTGTATTGAGTCATGTAATGTAATAGGATAGGATAACCAGTGCTCGAGATGCTAGAAACTGAGATTTATGGGTTTGGAGCTAATTTCGCTTGAAAATGACAAAGACAAGTTCAAGCGAAATTAACTTTGTTAATTCCGCTTGAAAGTGTCCTTGACAAGTTCAAGCGAAATCATCTCTATTATAAATAGGGCACTTGTTGTTTCATTTGGAACGGAATTAGGATTTGGTATTCGGTAACGAAGTGCTGCCGGATTGTCTCCAGGTGCTGTAATACTATCAATTCAATACAAGAGACATTTAAATTGAATCGAGCGTCCGTGTCATTGATTCCGCCTTTGATTTGGATAAACAACTCTTCTGATCGACTTATTCAGGTCGTACAACGATCCTACAAGTGGTATCAGAGCACAGGAGGAAGAGTTTAGCTTGATATCATCAGTTTTCTGACTTCTACACCTTCTTTTTCACAATTGAACAAGTTTTTACGGACAAAATGGGCTGAACTTCACACATTACATGCGAAACAGTGTTTTAACAAAGCCTTGAGAGAATCAGACCTAAATACGGATTAAAAATGACAAAAATGGGCCAAAAACCTAATTTCGTTTGAACGAACATTCTAATTCCGTTTGAAAAGTTCAGTTGATTTCGCTTGAAAAGTACTATTCCGTTTGAGATTAGCAAGTGATTCCGCTTGAATATGCTATTTCGCTTGAAAGTTCATATGATTCCGCTTCAAAGTCTAATTCCGCTTGAAGGTTTCGTTTGAATCAAGTGATTTCGCTTGAAAGTGGAATTCTGTTTGAAGTTCTGATTTCGTTTGAAAGTGTCATCCAAGTGATTCCGTTTGAAAGGGTTATTTCGCTTCAACTAGTGATTCAGCTTGAGATTCTTATTCCGTTTGAAAGTGGACTTTTTCGTGTCAAGATTATTTTACGTCAACCGAGTGTCAGTTTATTTCAAGTTGTTTGATAGTGTTTAGACTGATTATGTTTGTTTGACTGTTTGTCTCCAGGTAATTCAAGAATTTTAAATCATGGCTGAAGAATTCTACAATACGTTCTACAACGCGTTTACATCAAAATCTTCCGAGATTACAACTGTTACACCAAAAACCATAACAAAAGCGAGCAATGAGAACATCAAGCATGATAACTTCTACGGAACACACTCGAAGCCACCAACTCTTGAAAGTATTGAAGACTATACATGGTGGAAAGAGCGTTTCATTAACTGGGCAAAAGCATACGCACATGAAAGATGGTTCTATATGAAGTTCGGATATGAAAGACCAAAAGATGATAAAGGAGAAGAACTTCCATTCAAGAAATTATCCAAAGATGATAAATCTGAATTTGCAGCTGAACAGAGAATGATTGCTTTGATCCAGTCGGCAATTAGAAATGACATTTTTGCATTACTTAATCATGATGGGTCATCGAAATCTGTTTGGGAAGCTTTACGAGTTAAAGCTGAGGGGGGTAAACAGATTAAAAAGAACAAAATTGCTTTGCTAAAGAAAGAATTTGATTTGTTTGATAGCATTAAAGGAGAGTCTGTGAGGCAAATGATAGAAAGATTTTGTCACCTAAAAATTGAACTCGAAAGGTTTGAGATTGTGAAAACAAGAGAGGAAATTATTGATAAAGTCATAGAAGCGTTACCACGAGCTGATCAGTGGCAAACGTTTATTTTTATTTTGAAAAATGATGCTTTGTATGAAACAATTTCTCTTGATACATTATTTGAAAAGATTGAAACTCATGAGCTTGAATTGTAGAAACAGAACAAGATGAGTAGTTCTTCACATCAACAGAATGTTGGTCTGTACTACAAAGATAATTTACCTTAGGTGAAAGCTGGTGAATCACCAAAGACTGCATTCAGTGGTGAGAGGACAACAGAACCACAGAAAAACTCATCAAGTTACAATCCGGGTTATTATTCATCTTCATCTAAAGCAAGTGTTGAAGAATGTGAAGAAGTTCTTTGTAACATTGCTCTCAAATTGAAGAATTCTCCGACAATGAGCATTAATGCAGCTAAACAGCAAATTAGTTTTCTTGCATCTGTTTTGGAATCGTATGAAGGTCTAGTTGCAGGCAAGATTGGAAACTCTGAGTTAACCAAAGAAGACTACGACCAGATTGATCCGGAAGAGATGGAACTCATTGATATCCGCTGGTGTTTAGCTAGTTGCATCTGCATAGCTCAGAGATATATGGAAATTACTGGGAAACAATCTCTTGGTGGTACATCAACAAAGCTTGGATTTGATAAGTCCAAAGTAACCTGCTTCAAATGTAAGCAGAAAGGTCATTTCAAGAGAGAATGCAACAATTCTGCAGTAGGTGGTAATGAACATCCGTTCAATGATGATTATTACCGAAAGGCAATCTACCGCCGAAGCAAAGAAGAGCCAAAAATGATTGAAGACAAACCCAGAGATAAGTCAAGAGCTTGTGCTGTGATCCATGATGATGAAGGATATGATTGGAGCCAGATTTGTCCGGAAGAAGATCGTGTTGATATTAGAAAAACAGCTCATGGCAAAAATATATCAAAGAACAACCATTATGTTTTTGTTGCAGAAATAAAAGAGGAAAACAAAGAAGAAAATGTTGTTGTTGAGGTCAAAGAGAAAACCAGAGAAAAGATTCTAAATGAGAAAACTTATCCTGAAAGAAACATTGCTTTGAACAGAATGGATGAAATGCAAGAAGAATATGAGAGTGCTGTCAGTAATAAGAGATGGGATAAGAAGAGAGAGTGTTATTTCAACAGAGAAGGGGAACCTGTTGTTCCAAAGAAAGACATAATTTTTGAAGATGTTCTTCTCATAATTCCTCGATCTGCCGAATACTATAGAAATGTATTAAAATATGACACATATGCAAAAAGGCATGAAAAGGAAATAAAATATGCTATGACATCGTGTTTGAGAAAGAGGGATGAAGAGAGAATAAAGAAGAATGTTGAAGAGATGGTAAACAATCTGAAGAAAGTTGCTGAAGAGGTTAAAGCAGAAGCAGTTAAAGAAGAAGATGTGAAGATTGTTGAAGAAGTAAAAGAAGAAGTTGTTGCAAATGTAGAAGTTGTGAAAGAAGTTGTTACTGAAGAACAGCAAGTTATTGAAGAAGCTGAAAAGAAAGTTGAAGGTTCAGCTGATAGTGTTGGTGATGCTGGTGCTGGTAATAAAGTTGGTGTTGAAGGAAAACAAAAGAATGATGCTGATCAGACAGATGCAGCAGAAAACACCGAGGTGTCAATCACTGAGGTTAATTCTGATTCTGAAACTCAAATCAAAATCGTTGAACAGTGCAAGAAATGCATGGAAAAGTGTAGTGCTTGTACTGAAAAAGACAAACAATTCAAAATAAGAAATCTTGAATTCAATAAAATTGAAGAAGTTTTCAAAAATAAATGCAAAGAAATGTTAGAAAATGAAAAGATTTTGAAAGATAATGATGAAAAATGTTTGAAAAAAGGTAAAAAGTTAGAAAAAGAAAATGAAGTTTTGAAAGAAAATATTTTGAAAAAAGACAGAAGAATGTGACCAAAAGGAAATTATTTGTCAAGAAATGAAGAAAGAATATGATTCAATAAAATTGGCATATCATATTACAAAAGAATCATATGAAAAAGTGAAGGATGAAATGAAATTTGCTCAATCAAGAATGAATTATTTGTCTGAAACAACTAAAGAACTTAAACGAATGTATGAAATAAAACAAGGTGTTGTTAACTCTTACATTGAGGATGTTGCTAAATTAAAGCGATAGATTGCTAATTTAGAACAGGACAACAACAAGTTAAAAAGTTATCACGTGTCGTCATATGTGCTTGAAAGAATTTTCAATATAAAACCGGATGGAAAAGATTCTGAGCAGAACAAAAAGGGCATTGGCTCAGAGTTTCATCAAGTTCCACCACCGGAAAAGTTTGCATTTTATGATGATGAAAAGGTCGAAAAAGCTTTCAACATGGTAGATCAATTGCCAGATAATATTGACATAACCTATTCCATATCTGATGATTCTAGTGATTCAGAGGTGGTAGGTAAGGTCGTTGAAAGTGTGTTGAAAGAAGAGTCGGTTGATACAGGTAAAACTGAATCACAGGATGAAAATGAAGGTAATTTTCATGATAGATATTTGAAAAATTCAAAATCCGAGAAAAATTTGAATGATGATTCAAAAGGATTGGTTTATACCATGATTGGATCGGACAAATTATTCCTAGATGTTGTATTCCCGATTCAGAATGTGATTTCAGAAAAGGTTAATAAAGTTTTCAAAATGGTTGAGATTGAGAAATCTGAGATTCCAAAGTTTGCTGGAAAAAGGTCAAAAAACTTTTTATAACAAACCTGGTTTTAAGAAGAAAAACATGAAGGCTGGATTGGGTTTTAAGAAGAAACAAAGTTGGAAGAAAAATGAATTGCCAAATTATCAAGCAAAAATGAGTTTTGTTCAAGGAATAAATTTAGAAAAAGAGGAAAAACTTCAAGTTATACGACAGTCTAATGATGAGTTTCTTGCTCAAAAGAAAAAGCAACAACCACAGGTCAAAGATGTTTCAAAGAGAATATGTTTTAAGTGTGATCAAACTGGACATCTTGCACGAAAGTGTCCAAATCTGAAACCTGTGGATGTTGACAAAAAGAAGCCTGTCAATATTCAAAAATAGAAATCTGAGGATGTGAAACAAAGGTCTACCAGATTTGATTCAAAACAAACTTGGAGGTACAACACAAACAAGTTTGCTTCGAACCATACCTGGAAATCAAATCCACATAGATTCGATTCTAGACAGACCTGGAATTTTCACACACCCAGATTAAGAACAACACAAAGTTGCAAAACAACTGTTGATGCAACAAAACCAAATGAGTTTTGGAAACCAAAAGTTGTTGTTCAGAATCAAAATGTTCAAAAAGAGTCACATTTTTACAAACGAGGTACTCCTAATGGTCAAACATGGAGTGTTAAGAAACAAGTGACTTCGGTAAAAGATGAGAAAGTTGAAGTCAAAGTTGAAAAAGTCTTTGATGAAAAAGATTTTCCAAAACTGCATGATACATATTGTGTTGAAATTCCTAAGGTTCAACAGACCTGGGCTAAATTGTTCAAGTAATCAAGTAGTCTGAATGTGCAGGTGCTTTCGAAGAAATTTGAATATCAAGAAGAGGAATGTCGGAGTAGCCTGACACAAGAAGAGGAGGCTGCTAAACCCTGTGTTGGTTGAAACAGGGAGTTTGTTTGTTTTCTGTAAATAAATAAACAATATTTCAAAAACCATAAAAATTTAAAAATTTAAAAACCAAAAATATGTTTTTATTTTGTCAAAATTTTGAAAAATCAAAAATATGTTTGTTTTTAAATTTGTAAAAAAAATTCAATAATTTCAAAAATATGTTGATTGAATACGCCGAAACCCTCACGGCTGAACAAACATGATTAATTTCACAAGATTGAAAAACGGTTTTCAAACTGTAAAATATCAATGTGTTGTAAATCATGGGGGTATGTTATATTTTCTGCAAATCAGTGCATGAGAAGCAGAAAATGGATGGCGAGACGAAGCTATCAGTATCGATTTGTCAAAAATTTTTTAAATGATTTTGCATTTTAGGGGGAGAATTATTGTTAGAAAATACAAAAACATTAGAAAATTAGAAAAAGTCAAAAACATGATAAAATTCAAAAATTGGGTTTTTGTGTAAAAAGAGGAAATGATAGTACATCAGTAGACAGTTACGGTATGCTAAAGAATTGTAATGATTAAATAGCGTTAAACAGTCTCACTGATGATATGCCGATAGGTTTTTACACATTTAGTAAATTTTTTCGGGATATAAACATAAATTGCATACTTGCTTATTTCGTGGGGAACACTACTTGGATATATATGTAACCCCTGAAATCTTGTTTGAAAGGTCCCTCTTTCTGAGATACTAGGTCTTTATACTCAGTGATATCTGGGGTATTATTCCGGGACTTTTGATAATGCGGAAGCAATGGCCTAGTCCCCGTATAATACTTTCTGCATGCTTGAAATATAGCGCCGCCCTCAGTACAAAAATGATGAAACATTGAAAAATGCTAATCATGTGCTGTTGAAGAAAAGATTCTCTAAAGGGAACACACCTAAAGTCGAACCGTCATCTCTTTGCTGAACGGAAGTTCTGACCTGAGCTCTCACGGTCTCGCATTTAACCCTTTACAGATATCATCTAGGTATACTCACCTGTAAGACTGAATATTGGGATATGGATACAGGAGTATATTCAAGAGGTGGGACACATGAATGAGTTTAAGTCCTTAATACACCTAATTCGTATCCTGAATCAGTTGAAATTTGTGTGAAAATTTAAGTAGATCAGTATATCGACAATCTAAGTGAATTGTTTAATTCTTAATGTGAAAATAAGCTCAACGGTACTTGTGACTTGTCAAAAACTGATATGATCTTCTGACGCAAACTCAAACAAAAATATTGATTGTAAATATGTTTGTAAATATTTCTTTATTGCTTTATATTTCAGAAAAATTCAAAAAGATTTTTTATTCTACTTTATTTTCGACAACCGATGTCTGAAATGCTGAGTATCAAAATCTAAGTAAGATGATTATGTTTCTGAAAATAAAACAAGTTCATTAATTTGAAACTTGAATTTTTAACAAAAATCAAAAACAGTTTGTGATATCTCCAAGGTCATTAGTTTGGACTTGGATGATTAACTGTGAGGGATTTGGATTCTTAGATTGTTAAAATCTGTAAAAGAGACAGTGTTCGATGTTGGATTCTTACCGTTGCCAAATTTGTAAAGATTGTTGATAGGGGAAGTGGTTTAGAAAGTTTTTAACGAGCCAGGTCAAAAATCCTGGAAGTTCAAAATGTTGTTTCTTATAAATGTCTGAGTGTTTGCAGATGAGATTCCAGATTACGATCCCGACAGCTGAGTCTAAGGGGGAGTCTGAAGATAAGCTCAAAGCAAGGGGGAGCTTGTAACCTGAAAGCAAGGTGTCGATCCCTAAAGCACGGAAGCTTGACGAAAGGGGGAGCCTGAAGAATCTGTTAATGCTAGAGACAGAGAGAGAAGAAAAAGATTGATGGATGCTTACAGTGTTAGACAATTTGGATAGAGCATGAAGACTGATCAAGACTGAAGATGTGTCATGATAAAGACTCGACACTGAAGACTTCGTCAACATCCAAGGGGGAGTCTGTTAGTGCACTATGTCTGTTGACTTCGTCTTGTATTGAGTCATGTAATGTAATAGGATAGGATAACCAGTGCTCGAGGTGCTAGAAACTGAGATTTATGGGTTTGGAGCTAATTCCGCTTGAAAGTGTCCTTGACAAGTTCAAGAGAAATCATCTCTATTATAAATAGGGCACTTGTTGTTTCATTTGGAACGGAATTAGGATTTGGTATTCGGTAACGAAGTGCTGCCAGATTGTCTCTAGGTGCTGTAATACTATCAATTCAATACAAGAGACATTTAAATTGAATCGAGCGTCCGTGTCATTGATTCCGCCTTTGATTTGGATAAACAACTCTTCTGATCGACTTATTCAGGTCGTACAACGATCCTACAGTACGTTAACGTACGCGACCAAAACACAACATGCGTGATTAATATAGATAACATGCGTGATTACATTTTGATCAACTTCCCATGCGTGATTATTGCTCCCATGCGTGATTATCACAAAACAAACTGATCCATGCGTTATTAATTGTTCCATGCGTGATTATAGCCCTGATCTGATGGTTACGATTGTCGCGTACGTGAAGTATGATAAGGGCTTTTGTATGTTAACCGCTCTCTCTCTCTCTCTATATATATATATATAGAGAGAGAGAGGGGGGGTTATTGTACAATAGCCCTAATCGTACATTATGTATGCTATAACCACAACCGTCGGATCATCTCATTTAAACCCCGTGCTTAACTAATTTATGTCATTAAATTAATCAAATCAAAATATATATATATCAAACCGCCAAGGTTAAAATCATCAATTGCGAAATCCTGATCCCTGATAATCAGCAAACATACTCACAAATCATACCGTAAAACCAAAATTCAAAACATTGCATTCTTTTTCCCCCAAGTTCCGTTCAACTTTACCTGTGCGATTCAACAAGGATTGATGAGTTTTGAAAAACGGAGCAAGGCCAACAACGACAGACCACAGTCAAAGAAGATGAATCCATGTATTTGCTTGTATATGCGATTTTATGATGGGTTTTACAGTGGTTTTGAATGACATGTGCGATTTTGTATAGTTAGTAAGGTTTTTGTCTGAAACATATGATTTTATAAGATTAGGTATTGTTTTGGTAATGGTTAACTGCGATTTTGTTAGGGTTTTTTTTTTGTCTGGTAAGGTTTTGTATGATTAGGTAGTTTTGGTAGTGGTTACCTGATACATGTGCGATTTCATAGAGTGTTTTGTAAGGGTTTTGTATGACATATGCGATTTTATATGATTTGCTTTGTTTGGTAAGGTTTTTTGTTTGAGGCATGCGATTTTATAAGGTTATTTTGTCTAAGGCATGCGATTTTATATGATTAGGTAGTTTTGGTAGTGGTTAGCTGATACGTGCGAATTTATAACTCAATGATGTGATTTTATAAGATTAGTGAGTTTTTGTATATGGTTAACTGATACATGCGATTTTATAAAGGTTTTTTGTCTGAAGCATGTGATTTTATAAGATTAGGTAGTTTTGGTAATGGTTAGCTGATACATGCGAATTCATAACTCATTCTTGCGATTTTATCAGATTAATGAGTTTTGGTAAATGGTTAACTGATACATGCGATTTTATAAGGTTTTTGTCTGATAGCATGCGATTTTGTAGAATTAGAGTCTGATGATGACTTTGAAGAGCCCATATCAACATTGAAAAATGTGAACAAAAACAGAAAAAGAAGGGTTGTGAAAGAAAGTTCTGAGGATGATGACTTTGTTGAGCCACTGCCAAAAAAGAAGAAAGAGGACAAGAGATCTAAAATACAAAAAAATAAACCTTCAAAAAAAGTGGAACAAGGAAAAAAAAGCAAGCCAGCCTGAACCACTTAGAACAGACCCTGGGGCTTTCTTTGAATACAACAACGAAGCAATACTATTGAGATGTCAAACTACATCATATATGGATACTGTGAAAAAAATTTCAAAAGAACAGGTTGATGAGGTGAAGAATATGGGCTTTGGGGCTATTCTAGATATGAATATCAACCATATTTCGACACGTTTGGGATATTGGCTAGCTAGAAACTTTGACGAGATGTTCGATATGCTAAACGTAGGTAAACACCAAATAAAAATTACATCGGACACAGTTTATGAGGTATTTTGAATACCAAAAGGACCTAAGCCATTTGTCATTATAGTCGATAAAAGAAAAGTTAAAAAGGTTGAGAAGATTGAAAAGAGTAAAGAACCCAAAAGTGGAGATAGTGTTATGGATAAATTCATCAGTCAGTCAATGGGGGGAAACACGAGAATTACCAATGGTTTAATTGCAACAGCAATGGATAATCAAAGAGAAGGGGGAGCCTGTTTAGAATAAATTTCCTGGTGTACTGGATGACATTTTTTTGGGGATATTACAAAAGCCACAACTGCAAATGATAGATGTTTGCTTGGGGTAGAGTTTGTTGAGGATATACCGCATCTAGATTGGTGCTCATATCTACTGGACACGTTACATCGTACAAGAGCGGGCTGGAAGAACACAAAAATACAGTTCGTGGGACCTGTTGCCTTTCTTACGGTATGCTTTACTACATTTGATAACATATTTATAAGAAGATAAAATAAATACATATTTTAAGTAAAAATCAACTCCTTTTTATATTTATACAGCTTCTATACACGCATGAGTACAACAAGAGGCTTCAACTGTTCGAGAAAGTCATGGAGATACCGGTTATTCGTTATATCACATCTACGGAGATTGATAAAGTCGAGGAACATATTTCGGATAACGGACCTCTGTGGACAAATGAAAATGAACAGGGTCGTTCAACGGAGGAGTATACAATACGACCCGTTGACAACACAAAAAGCTATCGAAGAATAACTGCACGTGCAGTAGAAAACGTAGAACGAGGAGGACCTTAACGAGAACACCGATGATATGATGGATTTCAGTTTTGACATCCCGGAACCATCTCATTGAACCTTGTGATGGGAGTTGGGACACAAACACAGAAAATGCTAGACTATTGCAACACTCCTGTTCCACTTTCACCCACCATAGTCTACGGTTCAGACCAGCAACAAAATCGAGCGGCTTCGAACATCAATAAAAAGGTAAGCCCATAAAATATTAATTTCATTTAATCAATTTATTTTAACATCTAGACTGATAGTATTTTAACTTAAAAATATTACAGAACCTGTTGAAAAGAATGAAGATCAATGTCAAAAAATACATTGAAATGGTTCAAATTGTTCAAGAGATGAACAACTTAGTTTCAGGTTCAAAAACCAAATGTTTTTGGGATCCGGAGATTATGGAGGCCTGTAAGCAGTGGGATGACACACTTCGGAATAATCCCATTTGTGTGCCGCCTGATTCGGTTCAAGAGCCTGAAACTGAGACTGCACCTTCTGATGTTCATCAAGGAGATAAAACAAATGAAGAATGTAGAGAGAATGAAGAAGCTCAACAAGTAATATCCAATGTTGTGGACAGTGTCAGACAAATGGAATCAGAAGGTAAACATGTGATTTCAAATTAATACGTGCGATTTAATATAAACATTGTATTTCCTATCCACATGCGATTTCTTAAATACACATGTGATTTCATGCATACAATTGATTTTTGATTTCGCATGCCATGTCATGTATAGCATGTGATTTTAATTCTGAGTTATTAAAATTCAATAATTTGTGTCTATAGGGGTACTACAGCCAGATGATGAAGAATTGACAAATACAGATGATGGTGGAGTAACAGACACTCTTATTGCAAATATTCAAACTGTGGAAACGGGTGTATACGCTAACAAACCACCTGTCCAAGGTAAAAAACACTTTACCTTAGAAAAAAATAAAAGAACAAAATCTTATATTTTTTAACTTAAACTAGACTGCAGAAAGTGGTGAAACTGAAACTGGGATGGAAGCAACAGTGAACTTAGCCGAATCTACACAAAAACATCCAGAAAAAGTTCAAGAAAAAAAATACTTCCACAGGTACAACAAATCTACTCAGCTCAAAAAGTATAAACTTTTGACATTTTTTACTAAAAGCATTCGAAAACACACTTGCAGATTTTACGCCAAATAATGAGGATAAATCTGAAACCAAAGTGGAAGCAGTTACTTTAGAAGAAACTACACAGAGGGACCCACAACAAACCGATTCAGGTATCGAAGTTGAAAAGGAGCCAGAAGTGGTATGCCCTCTGGTGACGGCTGAAGAATTGCAATCGGTTGAGTCGCTTTTGAGCCTGGCACCTAGCCTGGTAGTACATAAGGGAAAGAACCCAGGTAGGGGGAGAAAAAACTCAAAATCAACTCAAGCTGCAAAACAAAAAGCCGGTAAAGAAGTTGAACCAAAGGGGTTAAATGAACTCCTTTATAAGACAATAGAAATGGTCAACCTTCGAAATGAGAAAAGGCATGCAGACCTTGGAGAAGCATTTTGTTCCCCTTTCTGCAACAGAGTGGTAAACATGCATGAAGCACTCTTAGATCGAGAATTGAGTGTGATCTAATACACATTTGCTACGTTTGCAGGAATAGAGTAAGTAAAACAATTATATCAACTAAAAAACATCTACATATATACTCAAAAATATTTAGTTGTTTAATGTTTGCCATCCAGATCAGTATTTTATCGATCAAAAACTGGGGTGTTCACCGTCAAAGGTATCTTCGAAAGCTTCTTCAGGGGTCAATACGTAGCATCCGATGGAATCAATGCATTTGTGGATGTTCTCAACCTTGAAGAGAAGAAGAGGGATAGAAAATCATCACCATACAGGCTCTTCTTTTTTAGCACAATGATGGTATGTTTGTCTAAACATCTTTGCATTTGATATCAAAACAAAAACTGCATATTCAATGATTTCGCATACTAAGTATAGGCAAATCGCATGTAAAACAGTTGGCATTTCCCGTGAAACAAAAAATAACATTTCGCATACTAAGAGATTTCGCATACTATATATATGCATTTCGCATGTGAAATATTTTCAAACATTATTTTGCATGTACTAATTTCGCATGTATTAATACCTTGTAATACATTACTTAACATTGCTTCTAATTACTTAACATACAGCCGGATGTCATGTACAAGGAGACTTACACAGACAACCAACGGCTAAACGTAATTGCCTCAAATTTTGAAGACATATTACTGAAATATAAGGTAAAAAAACTTGAATCGGTTGACCTCGTGTTTAGTCTGGTACTTCAAGGTGACCACTTCTATGTCTTGTGCTTCCACTTGAAAACCGGCAAAATTGAGCTGATTGACAATTCAGCAATTGAACAAGATTTTAAGGATAGATACAAGGGGCTTCCAGACACACTGGTAATACCAAAAATTCTTCATATACATGTTATATTTATGTAAAGCTACTGACACAATGTTGCTATATTACAGAGAAGGGTACTGGTTTTATACCTATAAAAGGCCATAAAACCAACACCAGCTATAAAGGCACTTGAAACATCAGTGATAGAAAGAAAGAGATGGAATGGAGGACACTTACTAACGGTATAGACTGTGGGGTGTTTACAATGCCTCATACGGAAACATACAAGGGGAAAACACCGTGGTTGTCTGGGTTTGTGAATGAAAATGAAGTAAACAATAGACGGAATTCACAACTTCATCTCTTGAGACACAGATATATGAGTAAGATCATTCTATCTGAGTACAATTTGGAGCGTCAACGAATAATCAAAGAAACAATTACTTTTGATAAAAGGCCAGACAAAGAAAAGTATTTCAAAGATTTGGAAAAAAAAATCCCAGAGAGGTTGAAAGCATTTATTGGAAAGGACAAATAGACTTGTTTGATGTTGATTTTCTGTTGCATTATTAGACTTGTTAGGTTACATTTATGTTTTTAAAATCGCATGTTTTAAATATAAAATCGCATGTTTAACATTGAATTGCTTATAATATGCAAATATTGAAATTACACGTGCGAAAATCCCATGCAAAATCTCACAGCATGCGAATTATATGGAACATAAGAAACTTGCATGTTTTATTAAATAAAACACTAGAACAGAAAACTACAAAGATACAAAATAAAAAAGGTCATTCAAAATATGAAAGGAACTTCATTTTCATCTCCATCGAGCATCTTAAGATAGTTATTGCATCCGCCAACTCTTTCAACTGCTTATCATCCCTCTCACCCAGATCAACCATGAACATAACAGCAATTTCTCGAAGATTACTCACTTGCATCTGAGATAGTAAGTTCACAATTTCTTGTCTTCTCTTCATGTTTTCTGTTACACGAGAAATATTGGTTTCCAGCATCTCTTGACATGATCGATCCTCTTGAATTTGTTCCTGAATCCTTTTTCTCAAAGACTGTTTGATACTTGAGTCATAAGAGGATGTTGGGAGGTCTGCCATTTTTTATAAGATAAGATATAAGTGGTTTGAAATTGTGACATAAAGATAAACTTCATATTAAAAAAACACTGTAAATTTATTGATATGAATTATTGAACTGAATTATTTGATATGAATTATTTAACTGAATTATAGAACACACCATGCGAAATTACGTGTCATTACTTTCATAGTGTGCGAAATATTGAACTCAACATGTTAAGACTTTATAGTGTACGAAATGTTGAACTCAAACATGCGAAATTACATCTTAAGACTTTAATGTGTGCGAAATGTTGAACTCAAACATGCAGTTTATCTATATATATATATATATATATGCGAAACCGGTATTGTGAAAATTCAACACATGCAATATGTTAAAATCACCAAATAAAACTTGAAACATCTTATCTTCAATCTCATTACAATCTAATAACATGAAAACACCTTCAAATCAAATAAAAACCCATCCCTCAACCGTAACCCTCTGATAAAAACCCAAAATAAACATCCTAAATGACGAATTCAGCATTTTCGGTATCGACATATGTGTTCCGTATACGAATCAATCAAAACCCTACTATCGAATTGATACGAATCATAATTAGATAGATGGTTGTGTAACAAACTCGTGATCTGCTTCCATGTTGACGGAATTCCCTAATTAGCCCTCGGATGATTGAACAGATTGTCTGATATACCCTTATCTAATTAAAATGAATCAGGGACACGTGTATGGTTGTGGGGATCGCGTACGTAATGTACGATTAGGGGATTTGTATTCTACACTTCCTCTATATATATATAGGGTAGGGTTCATTTGAGAACCATTCTTATTACGAGAACCACGAGAACTAATGTGAACACAAAAATACCTAAAAACACATAATTTTTTTTAAATATTTTTTTTAAATCGCTATATTTCGTCCCTAAAAAAATTCGAGTAACAATTATCGATGCACATGTGCATATGTATCATTTCTTTGACAAATCCCTTAATACATTACCAGTATTATACAATTTCACTTTCATTTACATTGCCATCTGTAATACACTACTTTTTACATTAGCAATACTAAAAATGCGCATATGAATCTATATATATGAGCTTGATATAACTTGTTTTTGTACAAAAAGTTTGTGATTTTGAATAATGAAGTAGGCACATATGCATGTTTTTGGTTAGTTATATCTAGTGGTTGATGGTTTGGTTATATTTGTCACTTTATGATGTAATATGTTGTTTGGTATGGTATGAAGGGGTGTTGATGTACATGTGCATAAAGTGAAAATATTATACATATTGGTAATGGTAGTGTATTTTGGATAGTATGAGGTAATGGTATGGATGGTATGATAGATGAAAAGAAAAGTGTATTCAAAGTAGTGTACCAAAACACATTATATCATGTTCATACATATAAATGCACATGTGCATTTCTAATCTATATAACTATATAAAGAAAATCTAACGCACAAGATGATAATTTTGCCACGCATATCAATTCTAAAGCAACATGTACAAGATGCTTAAAGCCATTTGAGAGGGGGTAGAATTGCAAGTTCTCCAAAGTTTTAAGACACTGCAGGGTTAACCTTGGGATTTCACATGGAATTCTAAAGAACCCTAATATAAAAGCATGTAAATGAATCGTTTGTCGTAGGTATTTCACCTCCTGGTCCAACCGATTTCTTCCATTCCGATTTCTTTCTCTCAGTTGTGTAATTGAAAGTTAAATCCCTAATATGCAAATATAGAGATTGTTGTTACGGAAGGTGATGGAGAAGGAGGAAGGATTGCAGATGTGGGGTCGCCAATTGGGGCATCGACTCTCGTCGTCAGTTTAGATGATCGTCACTAGTCATGGAGAAACCCTTGGAATGAACGACAACCCTTCAATGATGGTCACGGATTGGCTGCTTCCATGTTTGTTGCGCAAAGAAGGTACGCTCGATTCTTGTTTTATTTCTATTCAATTTCATGCTTCTTCTTTTAATCGACTACCTTTTATTGCTAATTCTTCTGTTAGTTTTTTCTTTCTTTTGCTCAAATTTGTGTGTGTGTATTTATGTAGCGGATCTAATTTGTTCACTAAATTGAGTGATATGGTACGCTAAGTTTATCTGTTTACTTCTGCCCCTGCACCTCCCATCGTCGATCAGGACAATTGTTCATTTGAAATTGAGCAGCCAACATCCATTTTCACATTTAATTCATGACTGAAATTCTCCCCTTCATCGATGCTTCAATTTCCCTTCTCCTTGGCAATTGAATCGTTTCTTTTCTCCTGCAATTTGTAGCAACTTTTTTGCTTTGTAGTTGTGCAGAGTTAGGTAGCTTTTAACATGTGTTCTGCAACATTTAGCATGTTGAAAAAGTTTTATTCTGTGTTTTGGAGTTTTCAATATTTTATGGTTGTTCTGGAGTTATGGGTGATGTTAGCTGGCTTATAGGTTGTAAGACTTATTAGTTATAGCAAACTTAAGGATTTATGATCAGATAGTTTGAAATAATCACTTTTTGTATGACTGTAATTAGTGATATGAACGCGTTGAGCAGCTGGCTGGTATGTTCATCCGAGAACGAAAAATAAGCTAAAAAGAAAAGTCAATTTGGAATCTTTGGTTTAATGAGCGTGCGATCTTTTCTTTGAGCTCAAATCGATGATCTAAGAACACCCATCAGGTAAATTTATTATCTTTCTTCCTCTTCTGTCTGTCAGAGCCTTTGTTTAATCTTTATTATTATTTTTCAGTTTTTGTTGTTAACGAAAGTCAAATCTTGAATTTTGTTTGTAAAATCAGCTTAATTTGCACAAGATAAACAACCCCTTTTGAGCTTTGAGTGTCGGTGGATCAAACAATCAGACAATCATGACTCTTGTTGAGAATGGTGGGTCGAATAACCGGGTTGAATCGGCCGATTTTGATCAGCAGAAGAAGAATATTATGCCCAATGGAAATGGGGTTTTGAACCATCATCAAAATAATAATAACAACAACAATAACAATCATCAGATGAAGATGAACGGTGGTGATCATCGTGATCATGACGATGAGGGTTTAAAGAAAGAGATGAGAGATTTGGCTGAAATGTTGTCGAAACTAAATCCTATGGCTGAAGAGTTTATTCTACCTTCACTCGCTAATAATGGTTTTCATGTGCCGCTTGTTCTGCCGCCGCCTGCCGGATCTCTGTTTGGGTACTCTGCCGTTAATGATTTCTTGCTTCAGACGGGTATTTACTTATTTTTATTTTATTTTATTTTTGTTTTGTTATTTTTTGGTAAAATTATATGTTTGTTGGTGTTGATGGTTAGAAGAAGGGTAACTTTAACCACGGGAAGCGAAGGATGAATAACCGAACCAACATGGCTCAACGAGAAGATGTCATTAGGAGAACCGTTCATGTGTCGGATATCGATCAGCAGGTGAATCTTCTTTCGTAGTTTTTAGTTTGAAATGAAATGATGCAATTTGAAGTCTTCCGCTGTGTGTTGGGGTGTGACAATTGTTATTTTTATTATTATTTACTTATTTGATGTATACATGAATCTACGTAACTGAAAAACAGCTTGGAGCTCTCTTTATCAGTTGTAGACAGGTAAATACGTTATCCAAATCATAATACGATACCCTTTTGTTAATAATATACGATGATATAATTATATAAGCGCATTACCGATTGTTTGAACTTTGATGGATACTTTTAGGTTGTGGATTGTCATATATGTGGTGACCCTAATTCGGTTCTTCATTTTGCGTTTATTGAGTTTACTGACGAGGGTGTGTAAACATAACCGTTTATACTCGGTTAAACATATATAGCTTGTGTTTTGTGTTACATTGTGGGTTTGTAATGTGCTTACAGAAGGTGTAACGAATGCATTGAGTCTTGCTGGTACTATGCTCGGTTACTACCCAGTTAGGGTTCTTCCTTCAAAGACTGCAATCGCACCAGTAAATCCAACTTTTTTTACCACGGGTCAGCAGTTGGTTCTGGTATACCTGAGGTTAAGGCCTATCTTAATGGTGTAGATGCTCATTCTATTCTGGCTCCAAGCACTCTCTTTGTAAAGGTCTAGAAATAAAAATAAACCATTTAAAAATATTTATAGATTAACGAGCTACATATATGTAGCTTTCGAAGGCACATGTATATGTTTGACCTTTTTCTGACTTGTCATTAACTTTTACCAATGTCGCAACCCCCGACCCCTGCCTCGGGAGGCGGGCGGCCACGGCCTACTAAGAGACGGTGGTATCGGTATTTATCGTTATTTGGCAGCGAAAATTTCATCAGGACCGTAGTTAGGAAATATTTTATCAGAGTAAAATACCACATTTTTATATTATTAAATACATGGGTAAAACCCAGGTTTCTATTACAAACATGTTTATAGGGATAAACCCTATTTTATTGAATTTAAAACATCGTCTTTATTTAGGTAACTTTTATAGCCACATTTTTCCAAGCCTTCAGTGTTCTCCAGCTGGCTTCTATTTGGCTTTCACATTTTGTTACCTGAAACGCGTTTCAAAAACATTTGTCAGTGGGAAATACTGGTGAGTGAATCCCAGTTTAATCAAGACAGGTTTTATCAGTTTACAGCATTGAGGGCGATCTCGCAATTACATTTGTTTCCAATTCTTACTTTAATTACCACCCACGGTATTGTCAACCCGACTTGTGGTCATGTTACTACTCACAGTGTAGTAACAAATTTTGTATACAAAACCCCAATATACCGACGATAATTGTAGAATTACAAATACTCAATCACTGTTCATTGTAATGTAAAATATTTGAGGTTTTGTAAAAATAGTTTATGCAAAAAGGAGATTACTCACATTGCTAGTTTAGACTTTTCCTGGTGTTTCCTGGTTATAATCTAATAATTTAAACAGTGCACACGCGTTAGTATAATAACCCAATATTTACATTAGTTATACCCTCCCCGAGACAGAACTCCAACGACTACATCGGGCAGAACCACGACAGCCGTTACGGAGCACTAGATCAATCGGGCAGCGTATCTAATATGTAACCGGGGGTTATAATACTTGCAACGGGGCAGAACTTCGTTAATTAGGGGGTATAATACCCGATTATATTGCCTAATATTCAGAGAGAGAGAGAGAGAGAGAGAGAATCGCGGATTTGAGCAACGTAAACTGAAAGGCCGATCATCTCAATTTATAGGGCCTGATTTCGGGTTTGTCGCGCCCCGCGAAGAAGTCCGCTAAGGGCTTCTCGGCCCACGAGGCCAGCTAGGGTAGGCCCTAGCTTGGCTGATTCGACTCATAGCTTCCACACGTGTCTTGACACGTGGCACCACCGGGTGAGGCTGCGTAGCCTAGTTGTCGCTCCCCGCGTAGCCCGAAGACAAGGTCTTCGCGGCCTGCGAGCGACCTTCTGATTTTGTTTTTATTTTTATTTTAATTATATAAAGGTATTAGGGACCGATTCTTGCATACGGGGAGTATTCTAAGACATATAGGAATGTTATAAATATATTAGGGGTGTCAGAAAAATATTAGGAGGGTTGTTATATCCTCCCCACCTTGTTTTAGAACTTGTCCTCGAGGTCTACTGGAACAGGTATGGATATTTCCTTTGCATTTCTGATTCAAGCTCCCATGTGTACTCTGGTCCTCTTTTGGAATCCCATTTCACTTTGACTAGAACTATTCTCTTATGCTTGAGATTCTTGACTTTCCTGTCTTCAATCTATAGTGGCTTTTCTACAAACTTAAGTTTTTCATTTACCTCTATATCCTTAAGAGGTACCACTAGCGATTCATCGGCTAAACACTTTTTGAGATTGCATACATGAAATACATCATGTATTCTTGCCATTTCCTCTGGCAGTTGTAGCTGATAGGCTACAGGTCCTATTCTTCTAATAATCTCAAAAGGTCCAACATACCTGGGGCTTAGCTTTCCCCTTTTGATGAATCTGACTACTCCCTTCCAATGAGAGACTTTTAATAACACCTTATCTCCGACTTGAAATTCCAATGGTTTTCGCCTGTTGTCAGCATAACTTTTCTGTCGATCGCGTGCTGCTTTCAGTCTTTCCTTAACTTGAATAATCTTGTCTGTTGTTTCTTGTACTATCTCTGGTCCAGATAGTTGCTTCTCTCCAATTTATGCCCAACAGACTGGGGTTCGGCACTTTCGTCCATAAAGTGCATCGAAAGGTGCAGCATTAATACTGGTATGATAGCTGTTGTTGTAAGAAAATTCTTTTAATGGTAAGTGATCGTCCCAATTTCCTCTGAAATCAATTACACAAGCTCTAAGCATATCTTCCATTGTCTGAATTGTCCTTTCGCTTTGTCTGTCCGTTTGAGGATGATAAGCGGTGCTTAGATTTAGCTTGGTTCCCATTGCTTTTTGGAAACTTGTCCAAAAATGAGAGGTAAAACGGCTATATCTATCAGAAACAATTGATAAAGGAATACCATGTAATGAAACTATTTCATTAACATACAACTTGGCTAGTTGTTCCATACCGAATGTTTCCTTCATCGGCAAGAAATGAGCAGATTTAGTTAGCCTATCTACGATCACCCAGATTGTATCATTACCTTTTCATGTCTTGGGTAATTTGGTAACAAAATCCATTGTTATCAATTCCCATTTCCATACTGGCATTTCCAATTGCTACAACAAACCTGAGGGTTTCTGATGTTCAGCTTTGACCTGTGAACAGGTTAGACACTTGGCAACATGAGCTGCTATATCCTTTTTCATTCCTATCCACCAGAAATTCTTTCTTAAGTCTTGATACATTTTATCACTTCCAGGATGTATCGTATATTTAGACTTATGGGCTTCTTCTAATATTCGATGACGTAGGTTTCCTAGTTTGGGTATCCACATCCTTTTCTTATGGAATCTCCAAATTCCATCTGTTCCTTGTTCTAATTCCTTAATCATACCTTTTAAATTTTCAGTATCATCCTTGATTACGAATTCTTGTATTTCTCAAATCTGTTCATTTAAATCTATCTACAGATTTAATTTAAGAGAACGTACTCTTTTTGGCTTTTCATGATATTTTCGACTTAAAGCTGTGACAACCCGCACTAAACCAGGTATCCGTACGACTTAATTAATGATTAATTACTGCTTAATTACTGTGCTTGCTTGTACTAGCTGATAAACTGCTACTTGAATACTGATACATGTACTTACTTGCATCATACTTGCTTGCTGTCACTACATTATTTACATGCTGAACCTTAGTGACAAACATGATGCACAAAAAGCACAGTAGCACAATACACGGCTAACTTATTGAACATGCTGATAAAGCCAGCATCAGGCAGACACTGCCTCTAAGGCCTATAAGAGCCTGAGATAATTGGCTACACTAGTAGTGAGTGTAGGGATACAAAGGTTGTGGAACTGCGTCTCTAGGAATAAGTCACAGTGACTGGATGTGCCTAAAACGTACTTTAAGTACAAAACACAGCACTTTAATAAATAATCCAGCTTCTAGCTGACTAGTAAAGTGCCAAAACATGGGGAAAATACTACTGGACACTTTCTAAAGTGTTGGAAACAAGATGTGTCACTAAAAATAATATAACGACACTTTAAAGCTTTATTAAGCACTTTAACGGATTACTATCCAACCGAACAACCGGACTTTACCCGGGACATGAAAATATTATTATTTTCACTATTTATATTTTTCTGAGCCAGTTAGGGTCCCTGATTACCCTAACACCCGCCATAACACATAACATACAAGTAACGGGGTTAAACACTTAACTTAACTTAGTTTAACCTAACTACTTACCTAACTAACCTAGTTGAGATCGAACTAACCCCCCCCCCCCCTTCTCTAACCGGCCCCAAACCATGGGGAACACAAAAGTACTAAGTTGATTATTATATTGGGGTATGCTTAGTATCTAAGTGACATAATTTCCATTGGTCATTAGCACATGAATTATCTATAAGTAACATCACTTGCACATAAGATCTTTATCACTCACAACTCAAGACCACACTTTCTCTCCCTCTCTTCTCTAAGTCTCGGCCGAACACCCCACCCCCCATACACCCACTTTCGGTTCTTGTTCAAGCCATTCCAAGGTGATACAAACATCAAGGGTCTCACATTAGGAGTCTTGGTGCACTCGGAGCGCGAAGGACCACTTTCTTTGGCTTTTATCCACTCGTTTTTCGCCAAGAATCTTCCCTAGCCTTGAGCTAGAGGTATATTGTTTACAACTCATTTTTGAACTAATCTAAAGTGGATAAAAGGAATTATGTCGGTTAAATCTCGTTAAAATGCAAGATGATGCACAAAAGTTCACTAAAAACATGAAAAATGGTGGTTAATAGCATTCAAGTTGTGTAAAAGTTGTAGTATTTGAAATATGTGGTTATTTAGACCCGATCTATGATGCGGTAGCTCAGATCATCGTTTAACCCGGTTTAGTAAGATCATGGATCTTAACATAAGCTCGTTTTTGAATGATACAAGGGTTAAAAGGTGAAACTCTACCACACACGAAGCATGAACTTGTGTAAAAATGCTTTACTTGTGTAAACATGTTTTAACTTGTATAAAGGTGTTTAAAACTAGTAGATCTACGTATCTACACCCGGTATTTTCAAAGGACCACATATCAAGGAAACCATGTATTTTGAAAGATGGATCTTACAATAATAAGCGTATTTTATAAACCACAAGCGTGTAAACACTTGTGAAATGAAAAGATCCGACAAAGAACTAGTTTTGTCAAATGTTACTAGAAGTTGTAAAGATGGATTTTCTCTAAAAACGAGGTTTTTACGAAATCGGATTATTTACACAAAAGATCCAGTATAAGTAAAGAGATTTACTACATATTTTTAGACAAACCACAAGTTCGTATATTTTTGCGGTTATGTCTATCTTTGACTAGTCAAAATGTTGAAAAGTTGTTTGATAATGTTGAGAACATTGATTGATTGATTTGTTAAAAGAAAATGATACGCTTGAAAGCGTGGCCACCTCCAGTTACAAAGGAAACTCTGGCGAAGTTTTTCTAAAAACCGAACACTTAGAATTATTTACACCACAAGTGTTAGAATTATTTTTGACATGTTTTCAAAATATAAATTTCGCCATAACTTTATTTACTAATATTCGGAGGTGGGACTTTCACAAAATTTAACGCGATAAATATATGTATTTTTCACACACTGTTTATGATTATTTTGTGAAAATACATAAATATTATTTTTAGAGTAAAAATAATATTTACAAACGTTAACGATTCCAAAATAATACGAACGCTTTCACTTGAATATATAAGTTACACCGGTAATTATATTACCACTCGATTATTAAAACGTAACTTACGCACTTGTATTGAATCCCCCATCCTTGGGAAGGAGCTTAACTACCAAGTATATATACAGAACATACACACGAAATAGTTGTCTAACTATTTCCCAAAAACTTAAACTATAAAGCTAAGGCACGGCCGTCCGTCTAATAGAATTAGCACTTGTAGGTCGTCGCACAGCTTTCTGATTTGGAGATACTTGGTAGAGACGCTTCACTGTGAGTTCATGTCCCCCTTTTCTCTAACTGTTTTCAGTTTTCTTAACTGCGGGGGTGAAATACATGTTACTTTGTTTACAAGTACTTTATATACGGTATGGTTAGCGTAAGGAGGTGTTTTATTCCGATCATGTGAGTGGGTAGGAGCAATATGAGGCCATTAGTCCTCATGTCGGGACCGAGGGACAGGAGCGGTAGATCTATCTGGGTGTAGCGAGCCCAGCCCCAGGCCAAACTAGAAACGGACCTTGGGGTGACTTTGTCCACATACAAATGCCGTGGCGAAATCTGCTAGGTTTGAGTCTCCCTATTTGCACTTCACATATATCAGTGGCCTTGCAAACCATTGGTGATCACAAGTCCCCTTATTGGCTACATACCACGATTACTTATTATACTCACAAAGGTTTACTTACTCACTTACACATGAACTCGCTCAACATTATTGTTGATTTTTCAACTTACATGTATTTCAGGAAATTAACGAGATCTGGCACGGTATGGCATGTTTTCCGCTGCACTAGTTTTCGAGGTCATCCGGGGTTTAGGGGATGTGTCTCTTTCCTGGACAAGACACAGTCCTTAAATCATGTTTATGTTATGTTTCAAGTTGTAATGTCTGTTGAACAAGGTTATGGTTGTTAGGGTATGTTCCCGTTAAAACAATGGTACTGTATTTGGTTTTCAAAACTTAATGGATGATCTTGCATAATTTTACTTCATATAGCTTTGTTATGGTTAAGCTATGGTATTAAGAAGTCACACCAAATTAACCACGCTTCCGCAAAGCCAGGGTGTGACAGCTTGGTATCAGAGCTCTGATCATAGCGAACTAGGATTCTTTCTCGAGTCTAGACTATGATCACTAGGGCTCTCACGAAAACATTTTTACTGCATACCACTCAAGTCCAGATCCAAAACGTTTTTACAAACAAATGTTGAGCACATTTTATTCTTTATTATAGGCTCAGTCTGAGAGGCTGAGGCTCGGTCTGAGAGGCCGAGGCTCGGTCTGAGAGAACGAGGTAATTGGCTAGTGGGACTAGGAGAATTGGCTAGTGGGACTAGGAGAATTGGCTAGTGAGACTAGGAGAATTGGCTAGTGAGACTAGGAGAATTGGCTAGTGGGACTAGGAGAATTGGCTAGTGAGACTAGGAGAATTGGCTAGTGGGACTAGGAAGAGCAGTCTGAGAGGCTGGGAGACTAGTGGGACTAGGAGAATGATTTGAATACTTACTTGGTGACTTATGTGATTATTTGATTATATGATTGACTGTTTGTGCATGTTTGTGTATATGTTACAGACACATGGATTCTACAGACACTGGTGGTTCAGACACCACAGGCCCTAGGCCTATCGTATCAGACGATCTTGAGTCATCGGAGCACGAGGTTCACACGTCCGACGTCACGAGCACAGATGAGGACGATTTCCAGCCCTTCGCATTACCTGACGGTGCTGACGAGCTCGCAGACGGTCCTTTGGCCGGGGATCTGCCACTGGCAGTGATCCCTGCCCCTATACCGCTTGCTTCGTACCCTGTTTATGATTTGCCTATCGACGACGAGGATGATGATGTCGATATGTTTGAGGAGGAGCCTTTTGAGGAGGATGCTCAGGGCGAGGCCCTTCCTGCTGCTGATGGTCCCTTGTTGATCGCAGATGCTCCCGCCGCGGAGTCACCTGCTCACTCCCCAGTCCCAGACTCCTTTGAGTCTGTGGCCTCTGTACCTTCACACATCCAGAGTGCGCAGCACTTCTCTCATGGATCAGATCCTGATCAGGCATCTTCTGTTGCCCCTATCCCCAGTTTTGTTTTCGACCATGACGATGAGGGGGATTCCGATCCTATGTTTCCCCCAGGATTCGACCCAGATCGTGACTTGGAGTTTATTCCCATGGATCAGTTTATGGAGGATCCAGTAGACCTTGAGGACCCAGTGGATCCTATCGACCCAGATTTTGGTTTCGAGATGGCTTTTGATGACCACGAGCCTGCCATTGCTCCAGAGCAGGCAGCCGCTCTAGACCCCATACCTGAGCATCACCCAGTACATGCTGACATCCCTTTTGAGCCTGTTGCTGATGATCTCCCCGTGGGTATCCCTTTGATGGAGGGCGATCATGTCATTGTTGATCCTGTTGATCCTTTACCCGTTGTCGCTATACCTGTTGACCCTCCCGTTGAGCACATTGCACCTGTTCACCCTGTTGTTGCTCCCCCACTTGATCCCGTTCCACTAGAGCCCGAGCATGCACCGTTCGCGGCACGCATGGATCCACCAGATGAGCATGCACCGCACGGTTGGATACCTGCTGATGAGGATGTACCGCCTTTTCCCCCACAGATCCCTGTTACACGACATGTTGATTTTTCCTTTCAGATTCCACAGTTTGTACCTCCAGCGAGGCCTGGAGAGGGTTCTTCAGCCCATCCTGTTGGGCATGTACCGATGCCTATCCCTTTTATGCCACAGATGTCATCTGTTCCACCCACTGTTGCTCCATTTCGCGTGGCACCTTTTGACCCCACTAGTGAGCCGTTTCTATGGGCACCAGACTCTGGTATGCCACCTACTTACCCCTACCATTCTTTTCACAGGGGGTACACTATCGAGGACATCTTGATGTCTTTTGTAGCTCAGCATGAGTCACACACGCAGCGCATCCAGGAGCTCGAGAGAGCTCAGCTGCCACCGTGTCCATGCCATGGTCAGACACACTCTCCTCTGCAGCCATATCGACCCTTACCTCCCGATTATGCTGCTCGTCTCTTTACACTAGAGCAGCAGGTTGCCTCTATCATTCGTACTCAGCGAGCCCAGGAGGAGGACTGGCTCCAGTTTCGTCGTTTGTTTTACACCCACTTTCCCCCTCCTCCTCCACCACCATCTGTATAGAGCTCATCAGTACTGTTTGGGTAGACGAGGATGAGAAGACGGCGATTGTTGGATTGCACAGTATTTTTGGAGACTACTTTATGATCCTGACTTTTGTTGACATGTATTTGACACTGATTTGTTATGGTTTTTGTACAGGGGTGATGTAGCCCCTAGTTGATTGATGATTGTATGACACTATGATGTACTGATACACTTACTATGTAGTCTCGATATATGGCAATCGCAGTATTCTCATCATATCTGATTCGCTTGATCACTTATTTGCATTTTTATGACATGGGATGTGTGTGATTGATATTTGTGTTGATAACATGAGATGTTATGTGCTATTACTATTACTATATACGTACGTCTTACTATGACCTGACCAACGTAAACCATCTTTTAGAAGATGCCGCCGAGACGTGAGACACACATGCCTACCAATGAGGCAGAACTCCAGCAGATTATTGCTGCTGCCATAGCACAGTATGCAGCATCTCAGCCCGGAACGAGCGGAAGTATTAACCAAGGCAATAACAATCCACCTCACGGTAATACTAAGCCATTAAGACCTACCGTGACATAATTGGATATCTCTGGCAAGGATGCTAATACCATTCATATGATATAACGTATGTGCAGGGTGCACCTACAAGCAGTTTCTAGACTGCAAACCGGTCAACTTTGACGGCACAGGAGGTGCTGTTGCCTTTGTTCGTTGGGCTGAGAAAACCGAATCTGTACTTCGCATGAGCAAGTGTGCGCTGGATCAGCAAGTCACCTACATCTCAGGGCTATTTCTAGATGGAGCCCTCTCTTGGTGGAATCTACAAGTACAGACACTAGGCGAGGCTGCTGCCTACGCGCTGACTTGGACCGAACTGAAAGAACTTATGCGCAAAAAGTACTGTTCCCGCGCAGAAATCCAGCGATTGGAGACCGAGTTCTGGCACTTGAAAATGGACGGTCCAAAGGTAGCGGAGTACGTTCAAAGGTTCCATGACTTATCTCAAGTGGTCCCTTACATGGTTACACCAGAATACAAGCGAATCGAGCGCTTCATTTGGGGATTAGCTCCTCAAATCATAAGCATGGTGACCTCATCCAAGCCTGCAACCATTACTGAGGCGATTGATTTGAGCATAGCCCTCACTGAGGAGGCGATTCGCCTGAACAAGTTTGATGAGATCAAGACGAAGAAGGCAGAGACTCACGTCGAGTCATTAGGGGGTAACAAATGGAAGTTCTCAAACTTCAAGCAGGGCGCCAGTGTGGCGGTTAAGAAAGGAGGATCAGCTAGCAGTGGGAAGAAAGGAAAAGGATACCAGGGAACCCAGCCCAAGTGTAATGTCTGTCAACGCCATCATACGGGGCATTGTAATGTGAAAGTATGTGAAGCATGCGGGAAGCCAGGCCACTCGAAAGATTCTTGTTGGGCTAGTGCTGGTCGGGGAGGCCAGGGAGGATATGGAAACAGAAACTACAATCGTAGTGGTACTGGAAATCGCGCACAAGGAAATAATGGAGGGAACGGAGTCAACAATGCGAACCAAAACAACCAGCAAGTTGGGGATGGCGCCGGAAGCGGTCGAAAACTTGGATGTTTTAACTGCGGTGATGTTGGGCATTTTAAGAAGAACTGCCCAGATTTAAACCAAGCCCGTGGAAGAGTGTTCCAACTCAAAGCAAGGGAAGCACGCCAGGACCCCAATGTCGTCACTGGTACGTTCCCTGTGAACCAACGCTATGCATCCGTTTTATTTGATACTGGTGCCAATTATAGCTTCGTGTCGTTAGAATTTAAGAATATGCTTGGGTTAGCCGCTAATAAGTTAGATATTCCCTACTCGATCGAATTGGCCAATGGGAAGTTAGTAGAAGCCAATGAAGTTATCAGAGGTTGTGTGATTGAATTGGGAGAGCGTGAGTTCACTCTAGATCTACTACCAGTCCAGTAGGGAAGCTTCGACGTGGTGGTAGGAATGGATTGGTTATCAGGAAACAAGGCTGAGATAGTATGTCACGAGAAGGTTGTTCGTATCCCAACCGATGATGGTGAGACCATTGTTGTTCATGGAGAAAAGCGTGAGATGCCGTTGAGGATTATCAGCTCCTTGAAAACAAGGAAGTGTTTACAGAAGGGATGTGCTGCCTTCCTGGCACACATTGTGGATAAGAAGGTTGCTGAGCCAAGAATCGAAGACATCCCTGTCGTAAGGGAGTATCCAGAAGTCTTCCCAGAAGACTTACTTGGACTGCCGCCTCAGAGACAAGTAGAGTTCCACATTGACTTAGTTCCAGGCGCCACGCCTGTGGCTAAGGCACCTTATAGACTTGCTCCGTCTGAGATGCAGGAACTGTCGACGCAACTTCAAGAGTTGTTAGACAAGGGTTTTATCCGACCAAGCTTCTCGCCTTGGGGAGCTCCGGTCCTGTTTGTCAAGAAGAAGGACGGTAGTCTTCGAATGTGCATTGACTACAGAGAATTGAACAAGCTGACGATCAAGAATAGGTATCCTCTGCCAAGAATCGATGATCTGTTTGACCAACTTCAAGGTTCAAGCTTTTATTCAAAGATCGATCTTCGATCTGGATACCATCAGTTAAGGATACAAGAGGAGAGTATCCCAAAGACAGCCTTCCGAACTCGTTATGGGCACTACGAGTTCCTTGTTATGCCGTTTGGTTTGACAAACGCACCTGCAGTATTCATGGATCTAATGAATAGAGTTTGCAAACCGTACTTGGACAAGTTCGTAATTGTATTCATCGATGACATTCTAATTTACTCAAAGACGAAGGCTGAACACGAGCAACATCTTAGAGCCATTTTGGAGCTGCTAAAGAAGGAACAACTGTACGCCAAATTCTCCAAGTGCGAGTTTTGGCTACGTGAAGTCCAATTCCTTGGGCACGTGGTAAATGGAGATGGAATCCACGTGGATCCAACAAAGATCGAGGCAATCAAGGATTGGGAAACGCCAAAGACGCCAACCGAGGTTCGGCAATTCTTGGGTTTGGCTGGCTACTATCGAAGGTTCATTGAGGACTTTTCGAAGATCGCTCAACCATTGACGCTACTCACCCAGAAAGATAAGACGTTTGATTGGGGAATCAAACAGGATGAAGCGTTTCAGGTATTAAAAGATAAGCTCTGCAATGCGCCAATCTTAGCTCTACCGGAAGGTACTGACGATTTTGTGGTATACTGCGACGCATCGCGACAAGGATTGGGTTGCGTGTTGATGCAACGCCAGAAGGTTATTGCTTACGCATCGCGTCAGTTGAAAGTGCACGAAAAGAACTATACCACACACGATTTAGAGCTTGGCGCAGTGGTATTTGCTTTAAAGATCTGGAGACACTACCTATATGGTACGAAGTGCACAATCTTCACAGATCACAAAAGCCTACAGCATATATTCAACCAGAAGGAGTTGAATATGAGGCAAAGAAGATGGGTTGAGTTGCTAAACGACTACGACTGCGAGATAAAGTATCACCCAGGGAAGGCGAATGTAGTCGCCGATGCCCTAAGTCGTAAAGAAAGAATCAAACCCATAAGGGTTAGGGCTTTGGAAATGATTATACGAACCGATCTTTCCTTGCGCATTCGTGCTGCACAAAAGGAAGCTCTTAAGGAAGGAAACCCTGAAGAAGAATATCTCCGTGGGATGGAGAAGCTACTGGTACCAAACGAGGAAGGAACGTTATGTTTTGAGAAAAGGATTTGGGTTCCTCTGTTTGGTGATTTAAGGAAAGTTATTTTCGACGAAGCTCACAAATCACGGTACTCTATCCATCCTGGAGCGGATAAGATGTACCAAGATCTCAAAGATTACTATTGGTGGCCTAGGATGAAAGGCGACGTTGCTGTCTACGTGAGAAAATGTTTAACTTGCGCGAAGGTCAAGGCGGAATACCAGAAGCCTTCAGGGCTGCTGCAACAACCTGAGATTCCCAAGTGGAAATGGGAACAAATCTCAATGGATTTTGTTACAAAATTGCCAAGAACGCCAAGAGGCCATGATATGATTTGGGTGATAGTTGACCGCCTAACAAAATCCGCACACTTTCTGCCAATCAAAGAAAAAGACAGCACTAGTAAACTCGCGGAAATTTACATGAGAGAGATCGTCGCACGTCATGGAGTGCCTCTCTCAATCATCTCTGATAGAGACGGAAGGTTTGTGTCAAGGATATGGCAATCCTTCCAAGAAGCCTTTGGCTCACAGTTGAATCTGAGCACTGCGTTTCATCCGCAAACTGACGGCCAGAGCGAGCGAACGATACAGACTTTGGAAGACATGCTGAGAGCATGTGTTATGGATTTGGGCGGTAGCTGGGACAAACATTTACCTTTGGTTGAATTCTCATACAACAACAGCTACCACACCAGTATTGGTGTCGCGCCATTCGAAGCCCTTTACGGACGCAAGTGCCGATCACCCCTGTGTTGGGCTGACGCCGGAGATAGACAACTTGCAGGTCCCGAAATCATCCAAGAGACGACAGACAAGATTGCGCAAATTCTTAAACGCATCGAAGCAGCTCGCCACAGACAAAAGGCCTATGCGGATCCAAACCGGAAGCATGTGGATTTCCAAGTTGGAGAGATGGTGTTATTGAAGGTTTCACCCTGGAAGGGGGTGGCACGCTTTGGAAAGCGTGGGAAGTTAAATCCGCGCTACATTGGTCCTTTCAGAATTCTGGAAAGAATAGGACTAGTAGCATACAAGTTGGACCTACCTGCTGAACTGAATGGTGTTCACGATACATTTCATGTATCCAATCTAAAGAAAAGTCCAACTCAAGTTGACGTTGCCATTCCCATCGACGAGATTCATATTGACGACACGCTCCACTTCGTTGAAGAACCTGTTGAGGTCACAGATTGGAAAGTTAACAAGACCCGCCGGAGCAGTGTCAAACTCGTCAAAGTTCGTTGGAATGCCAGACATGGTCCTGAGTTCACCTGGGAACGTGAGGACCGGATGAAAGAGAAATACCCCCACCTTTTTCCTAAGAACCCTGCTTCTACAAGCAGAACTTAAATTTCGGGACGAAATTTATTTAACGGGGGGAGAATGTGACAACCCGCACTAAACCAGGTATCCGTACGACTTAATTAATGATTAATTACTGCTTAATTACTGTGCTTGCTTGTACTAGCTGATAAACTGCTACTTGAATACTGATACATGTACTTACTTGCATCATACTTGCTTGCTGTCACTACATTATTTACATGCTGAACCTTAGTGACAAACATGATGCACAAAAAGCACAGTAGCACAATACACGGCTAACTTATTGAACATGCTGATAAAGCCAGCATCAGGCAGACACTGCCTCTAAGGCCTATAAGAGCCTGAGATAATTGGCTACACTAGTAGTGAGTGTAGGGATACAAAGGTTGTGGAACTGCGTCTCTATGAATAAGTCACAGTGACTGGATGTGCCTAAAACGTACTTTAAGTACAAAACACAGCACTTTAATAAATAATCCAGCTTCTAGCTGACTAGTAAAGTGCCAAAACATGGGGAAAATACTACTGGACACTTTCTAAAGTGTTGGAAACAAGATGTGTCACTAAAAATAATATAACGACACTTTAAAGCTTTATTAAGCACTTTAACGGATTACTATCCAACCGAACAACCGGACTTTACCCGGGACATGAAAATATTATTATTTTCACTATTTATATTTTTCTGAGCCAGTTAGGGTCCCTGATTACCCTAACACCCGCCATAACACATAACATACAAGTAACGGGGTTAAACACTTAACTTAACTTAGTTTAACCTAACTACTTACCTAACTAACCTAGTTGAGATCGAACTAACCCCCCCCCCTTCTCTAACCGGCCCCAAACCATGGGGAACACAAAAGTACTAAGTTGATTATTATATTGGGGTATGCTTAGTATCTAAGTGACATAATTTCCATTGGTCATTAGCACATGAATTATCTATAAGTAACATCACTTGCACATAAGATCTTTATCACTCACAACTCAAGACCACACTTTCTCTCCCTCTCTTCTCTAAGTCTCGGCCGAACACCCCACCCCCCATACACCCACTTTCGGTTCTTGTTCAAGCCATTCCAAGGTGATACAAACATCAAGGGTCTCACATTAGGAGTCTTGGTGCACTCGGAGCGCGAAGGACCACTTTCTTTGGCTTTTATCCACTCGTTTTTCGCCAAGAATCTTCCCTAGCCTTGAGCTAGAGGTATATTGTTTACAACTCATTTTTGAACTAATCTAAAGTGGATAAAAGGAATTATGTCGGTTAAATCTCGTTGAAATGCAAGATGATGCACAAAAGTTCACTAAAAACATGAAAAATGGTGGTTAATAGCATTCAAGTTGTGTAAAAGTTGTAGTATTTGAAATATGTGGTTATTTAGACCCGATCTATGATGCGGTAGCTCAGATCATCGTTTAACCCGGTTTAGTAAGATCATGGATCTTAACATAAGCTCGTTTTTGAATGATACAAGGGTTAAAAGGTGAAACTCTACCACACACGAAGCATGAACTTGTGTAAAAATGCTTTACTTGTGTAAACATGTTTTAACTTGTACAAAGGTGTTTAAAACTAGTAGATCTACGTATCTACACCCGGTATTTTCAAAGGACCACATATCAAGGAAACCATGTATTTTGAAAGATGGATCTTACAATAATAAGCGTATTTTATAAACCACAAGCGTGTAAACACTTGTGAAATGAAAAGATCCGACAAAGAACTAGTTTTGTCAAATGTTACTAGAAGTTGTAAAGATGGATTTTCTCTAAAAACGAGGTTTTTACGAAATCGGATTATTTACACAAAAGATCCAGTATAAGTAAAGAGATTTACTACATATTTTTAGACAAACCACAAGTTCGTATATTTTTGCGGTTATGTCTATCTTTGACTAGTCAAAATGTTGAAAAGTTGTTTGATAATGTTGAGAACATTGATTGATTGATTTGTTAAAAGAAAATGATACGCTTGAAAGCGTGGCCACCTCCAGTTACAAAGGAAACTCTGGCGAAGTTTTTCTAAAAACCGAACACTTAGAATTATTTACACCACAAGTGTTAGAATTATTTTTGACATGTTTTCAAAATATAAATTTCGCCATAACTTTATTTACTAATATTCGGAGGTGGGACTTTCACAAAATTTAACGCGATAAATATATGTATTTTTCACACACTGTTTATGATTATTTTGTGAAAATACATAAATATTATTTTTAGAGTAAAAATAATATTTACAAACGTTAACGATTCCAAAATAATACGAACGCTTTCACTTGAATATATAAGTTACACCGGTAATTATATTACCACTCGATTATTAAAACGTAACTTACGCACTTGTATTGAATCCCCCATCCTTGGGAAGGAGCTTAACTACCAAGTATATATACAGAACATACACACGAAATAGTTGTCTAACTATTTCCCAAAAACTTAAACTATAAAGCTAAGGCACGGCCGTCCGTCTAATAGAATTAGCACTTGTAGGTCGTCGCACAGCTTTCTGATTTGGAGATACTTGGTAGAGACGCTTCACTGTGAGTTCATGTCCCCCTTTTCTCTAACTGTTTTCAGTTTTCTTAACTGCGGGGGTGAAATACATGTTACTTTGTTTACAAGTACTTTATATACGGTATGGTTAGCGTAAGGAGGTGTTTTATTCCGATCATGTGAGTGGGTAGGAGCAATATGAGGCCATTAGTCCTCATGTCGGGACCGAGGGACAGGAGCGGTAGATCTATCTGGGTGTAGCGAGCCCAGCCCCAGGCCAAACTAGAAACGGACCTTGGGGTGACTTTGTCCACATACAAATGCCGTGGCGAAATCTGCTAGGTTTGAGTCTCCCTATTTGCACTTCACATATATCAGTGGCCTTGCAAACCATTGGTGATCACAAGTCCCCTTATTGGCTACATACCACGATTACTTATTATACTCACAAAGGTTTACTTACTCACTTACACATGAACTCGCTCAACATTATTGTTGATTTTTCAACTTACATGTATTTCAGGAAATTAACGAGATCTGGCACGGTATGGCATGTTTTCCGCTGCACTAGTTTTCGAGGTCATCCGGGGTTTAGGGGATGTGTCTCTTTCCTGGACAAGACACAGTCCTTAAATCATGTTTATGTTATGTTTCAAGTTGTAATGTCTGTTGAACAAGGTTATGGTTGTTAGGGTATGTTCCCGTTAAAACAATGGTACTGTATTTGGTTTTCAAAACTTAATGGATGATCTTGCATAATTTTACTTCATATAGCTTTGTTATGGTTAAGCTATGGTATTAAGAAGTCACACCAAATTAACCACGCTTCCGCAAAGCCAGGGTGTGACAGCTTGGTATCAGAGCTCTGATCATAGCGAACTAGGATTCTTTCTCGAGTCTAGACTATGATCACTAGGGCTCTCACGAAAACATTTTTACTGCATACCACTCAAGTCCAGATCCAAAACGTTTTTACAAACAAATGTTGAGCACATTTTATTCTTTATTATAGGCTCAGTCTGAGAGGCTGAGGCTCGGTCTGAGAGGCCGAGGCTCGGTCTGAGAGAACGAGGTAATTGGCTAGTGGGACTAGGAGAATTGGCTAGTGGGACTAGGAGAATTGGCTAGTGAGACTAGGAGAATTGGCTAGTGAGACTAGGAGAATTGGCTAGTGGGACTAGGAGAATTGGCTAGTGAGACTAGGAGAATTGGCTAGTGGGACTAGGAAGAGCAGTCTGAGAGGCTGGGAGACTAGTGGGACTAGGAGAATGATTTGAATACTTACTTGGTGACTTATGTGATTATTTGATTATATGATTGACTGTTTGTGCATGTTTGTGTATATGTTACAGACACATGGATTCTACAGACACTGGTGGTTCAGACACCACAGGCCCTAGGCCTATCGTATCAGACGATCTTGAGTCATCGGAGCACGAGGTTCACACGTCCGACGTCACGAGCACAGATGAGGACGATTTCCAGCCCTTCGCATTACCTGACGGTGCTGACGAGCTCGCAGACGGTCCTTTGGCCGGGGATCTGCCACTGGCAGTGATCCCTGCCCCTATACCGCTTGCTTCGTACCCTGTTTATGATTTGCCTATCGACGACGAGGATGATGATGTCGATATGTTTGAGGAGGAGCCTTTTGAGGAGGATGCTCAGGGCGAGGCCCTTCCTGCTGCTGATGGTCCCTTGTTGATCGCAGATGCTCCCGCCGCGGAGTCACCTGCTCACTCCCCAGTCCCAGACTCCTTTGAGTCTGTGGCCTCTGTACCTTCACACATCCAGAGTGCGCAGCACTTCTCTCATGGATCAGATCCTGATCAGGCATCTTCTGTTGCCCCTATCCCCAGTTTTGTTTTCGACCATGACGATGAGGGGGATTCCGATCCTATGTTTCCCCCAGGATTCGACCCAGATCGTGACTTGGAGTTTATTCCCATGGATCAGTTTATGGAGGATCCAGTAGACCTTGAGGACCCAGTGGATCCTATCGACCCAGATTTTGGTTTCGAGATGGCTTTTGATGACCACGAGCCTGCCATTGCTCCAGAGCAGGCAGCCGCTCTAGACCCCATACCTGAGCATCACCCAGTACATGCTGACATCCCTTTTGAGCCTGTTGCTGATGATCTCCCCGTGGGTATCCCTTTGATGGAGGGCGATCATGTCATTGTTGATCCTGTTGATCCTTTACCCGTTGTCGCTATACCTGTTGACCCTCCCGTTGAGCACATTGCACCTGTTCACCCTGTTGTTGCTCCCCCACTTGATCCCGTTCCACTAGAGCCCGAGCATGCACCGTTCGCGGCACGCATGGATCCACCAGATGAGCATGCACCGCACGGTTGGATACCTGCTGATGAGGATGTACCGCCTTTTCCCCCACAGATCCCTGTTACACGACATGTTGATTTTTCCTTTCAGATTCCACAGTTTGTACCTCCAGCGAGGCCTGGAGAGTGTCTTTGTCTCATATTCAGCTCTTTTTGCCCAAAAATGTACCTTAAACTCTTATGATCAGTGAAGACAACAAATTTATTTCCATATAAATAGTGTCTCCAAATCTTAAGGGCAAAAATTATAGCTCCTAACTCTAAATCATGTGTGGTATAATTTTCTTCATGATTCTTAAGTTGTCTAGACGCATAAGCTATAACCTTTTGGCGTTGCATTAACACACATCCATATCCTAATTTAGAAGCGTCACAATAGACCTCAAAATCTTCAGTTCCTTCTGGTAACGCTAGTATGGGTGCGTTGGTTAATCTTTGCTTAAGAATTCTAAAGGTTTCTTCTTGTTTTGGTCCCCATTCAAACTTAATAGACTTACAGGTTAGCTTTGTTAAGGGAATGGCTATTCTGGAAAAATCTTGAATAAATCGTCTATAATAACCGGCCAATCCTAGAAAACTTCTAACCTCTGTTGGTGACTCAGGGACTTTCCATTTAATAATTGCCTCAATCTTTGTGGAATCTACATGAATTCCTTCATGGTTGACTAAATGTCCAAGAAACTGCACTTCTTCTAACCAAAATTCACATTTCGAAAATTTAGCGTAAAGCTTTTCTTTTCTCAGTAAATTTAAAAGTGTATGCCGATGCACTGCATGTTCCTCTTGACTCTTAGAGTAAATTAGAATATCATCTATAAAGATAATTATGAATTTATCCAAATATGGCTTACATATTCGGTTCATCATGTCCATAAATGCGGCTAGGGTATTGGTTAGACCAAATGGCATGACAGTAAATTCATAATGGCCATACCTTGTTCTGAATGCGGTCTTAGGAATGTCTTCTTCCTGTACCTTTAATTGATGATATCCTGAGCGTAATTCGATCTTAGAAAAGAATTTAGCTCCTTGCAATTGATCAAACAGATCATCGATTCTCGGTAATGGATACCGATTTTTAATCGTGACCTTATTCAATTCACGGTAATCAATGCACATACGCATTGATCCGTCTTTCATTTTGACAAACAAGATCGGTGCTCCCCATGGGGATGAACTTGGCTGTATGAATCCTTTCTCCAACAGTTCGTCCAACTGTTTCTTTAATTCTTGCATTTTTGCGGGTGTCAAACGGTAAGGTGCTTTGGCAATTGGTGCTGTTCCTGGTAGCAGATGAATCCTGAATTCAACTTCTCTATCTGGCGGTAGTCCTGGTAATTCTTCTGGAAAGATATCTAAAAATTGAGATACTACGGGAATATCTTTTAATTCCTTTCCTTTAGTGTTAGTGATTATGGAAATCATATACACTATTGATCCCTTTCTTGCACAACTTGCAGTTTTCATCACAGAGATGAATTTTGTGTGTCTGGTTGGCTTATTTCCTTTAATTATGATCTTTTCACCTCTTGGTGAATTTACTTGTATGGACTTTTGATCACATAGAATACTGGCTTTATTGGCTATTAGCCAATCTATTCCTAATACAATATCAAATCCTACCAGATTCATTGGGTAAAGATTTGCAATAAAACCTTGGTTTAAAATTTCTATTCTTGCTCCCTGCAAGATTTCAGAAATTTTAATGGTTTCTCCATTTGCTGTTTCTACTAGACATTCTTGTTGGAGTTTAGTTAATGGTTGATTGAGAAGTTTTCAAAATGAAGTATTAATAAAACTTTGGTTCGCACCAGAGTCAAATAATACTTTAGCAAAAACATCATTAACTAAAAACGTACCGGCAATCACGTCCGGAATCATTTTTGCTTCTTCAGCTGTCAGAACAAATGCCCTAGCATTTTTAGTAGTCTTGTTGTTTGTGGTCGGGGCTAGTTTTGGGCAGTTCGTCCTGATATATCCTTTTTCTCCACAATTGAAACATACTCCATTGCTGGGTTTCTTTCTGCAGTTTTCTTCCTTGTGTCCTGGTATCTTGCAAAAGTCGCAGTAGATGGAGCATTTTCCTGAATGCTTTCTCTTACAGGCCTTACAATAAGGTGTAGAGGTAGAACCTATGTTTTTCCCACAGTTGGAATTTCCGTAATGAAATTCCTGGGTAAGCCTTTGGGCTAGGTTCTTTCTTTGGTTTTCTTCTTGTGTACATACCAGTTCATCAGTCAAGGTGTTTGCTAGTTCTACAGCTTCTTCTATGGTTGGTGGTCTAGCTCCCTTGACTACATGTCTAATTTCACTAATTAATCCCCAAATGTAACGGGAGATTAACACTGGTTCTGGTGATGCTAGGGTTGGCACTATTCTAGCATATTCAAAGAATGTAGTAATGTAACCCTTGCTGTCTACTCCAGTCATTCTAAGGTTTAAGAATTTATTAGCTATCTGCTCCTTTTCATTAGGAGGACATAATTTCCTTTCAACCATATTCTTAAACTCAATCCATTCCATACTATAAACCCTGTTACTTCCCCTAGTCTGGAGAATAGTGTTCCACCATTCCAAGGCTGCATTCTTAAATAAATTGGAAGCAAACATGATTTAATCTTCTTCTGCGCACTTGCTTATTTTTAAGACCGCCTTAGTCTTTTCTAACCAGCGTAGAGCTGCAATGGCTCCTTCATTGCCAGAGAATTCTATTGGTTTGCAGGACCATAATTCTTTATAAGAACAACCATAAGACATGGTTCTTCTTCTTTTTGGAATTGGCAATCGAAATAGTGGTCCATTGTTTATGCTGTGACTGGGTTCATTAGATGGTCGTTTACTTCCACTGTTACTATTATTATTTTCTGCTTCCCTAACATTTTGGATGATAGCTGGCATAGCATCTCTAATTCCTTGGGTTACTATGTGTCGAATAGCACTGTTATTTATCTGGTTTTCATTATTCTGGTTTTCCCGATTTCCGTTGTCGGCCATCTGGATTTTACAGACAATTACCAAATATTAATATCACAAAACAATAGTGAATGCAAATAATCACATAACAACATATTGATCCAAAATCGTCGTCATTGCGACCTTTACTCTATTTTATATTATGCATCTATATCTATTACAAATACAACTGAAATTAAAATACAATACTAGTATGCATCAGTAATTTATAAGATTATCTATCCTAGTTTGAAAATATATTTTTTTTTATTTTTTTTCAACCATACACACATATATATTTATATATTATTATTATTATTACTACTACTACTACTAATAGGGGTTCATCCAGTATTGCATGTTGCGCTCGTCATACTTCCAGACGAGTCTTTCCCCTATCTGTCTCATTCTCTCACTTACTTCTAAGATCTCCTCACCAAAGGTGCGGAGTTCCTGTATGTTCTCAGTACTCATGGGTGGGGCTGGGGCTGGTATCGGGTCAGGAAACTGGGGCATGGGTTCTTCCTGAGGGTACGGGTTCTCTAGAATCTCCCTGATATATTGGTCATTATCATAATAGGGGGTCTAGAGGGTCAAGGTCTGGGTAGGGTCCTACTAGATCTTGCATGGGCTCCTCTATTGGGATTGGGTAACGTTGCTGGTAATCCCTGTGGTCGTCAAACCACGGGTCATAGTCTGGGGGATGGGGTGTTGGTATTCTAAGGATTTCAGCTGGGTTTAGGTCAGGTAGTGGGTTCTGGTCAGCTGGGTCAATTTCTACTTTCATGGATTGTGTTGGGAACAATTGCAGGTGCTGGGGTGCTATGAGTTGTTCTAGATTAGGGTATGCAGCTGTGGTTGGGAACAATTTCTACTTTTATAGAAAAATCGCTACTTTTTATGTATGGAAAAAAAATTTCAAAAAAAAATTTTTTTTTTTTTTTTTGGTTGTACTGCACATGTGCACTAATACATAAAGCTTAAACCACTTAACTCACGCCCCAAAAACCTAAACCCCCCACCCCCCCAAAAACCTAAATTCACCCTCCCACCAAAAGCCTAACCCCCCACCCTCCCGAAAACATAAAACTAAACCCTAAACATAAACCCGAAAAAAACCTAAACCCCCCCCCCCACCCCCCAAAAACCTAAACCCCCCTCCCCCCCACACCCAAAAACCTAATCCTAATCCTAAACCTCCAAAAAAAACTAACCCTAAAAGCTAAACTAGACTCAAAAAGCTAATTTTAAGCATGTAATGCAATTGTAGTACATGTTATATTGCACATGTGCACTACTATAATAATAGTATTGAAAACAAGACGACACCATAAATCTTTTTTTATGTCATAAAAAATATGCTCGAATATACTTGAATGAAAGATACAAAAATTTGTGATCTTATGGTGCCATTTTTGTTTTAAAATGATAACGTATGGAGAAATGGGAAATGTTTGAAAAGTTATATATATTTTTTCCAATTTTACCCCTCCTTCATTAAAAGTCCCCCCCCCCCCCCCCCCTCCTTCATTAAAAGTCTCCCCCCTCCTTTTTAGTGGTTTTTAGTTAGTTTTCTAGTTTTCTCATTTATATCTAGTTTTCTCATGATCATCTCCCTATATATATATATATATACACACACACACACACATAATGTATATATGATTTTTTTAATGTTTTTAGGTTTAAATTATGTTCTCGGCCCATATTATTGACTCCGCTGCAACACGCGGCTTTCCCACTAGTATTGGTAATGTAAAAAGTATTGTATCACGGATAGTAGTGTAAATGAAAGTGCAATTGTCTAATACTGGTAATGTATTACGAAATTTGTCAAAGAAATTATACATATGCACATGTGCATCGATAATTGTTACTTGAAAAAAAAATTATTTAGGGACGAAATATAGCAATTTTTTTAGAATTTTTTTTTTTAAATTGTGTGTTTTTAGATTTTTTAGGTATTTTTGGTTATGTTCACATTAGTTCTCGTGGTTCTCGCAATAAAGGGTGGTTCCTAACGGATCCTTATCCTATATATATATATATATATAGGGATGGGGTAAAAATATGAATCACCTTTAGATGCGAGAACCGTAGGAACCAATATCCACCCTAGATCTCTTATGTATGAGTGGTTAATATTGAATTGTTTAAGTTTGATTTGTCTTGTAGTGATTTTATTGATTAAAAAAGAATAAATAGTACAAGAAGGGTATTTTGAAAAATTTGACTTGTTTACTATTCATGTCAACTTGTCAAACTGATAATCAAACGTCATAGACTACATCACTCTTCATGTCAACATTAATTACGTTTATCTATTTAAAAAAAAGAATTACTTATAACATATGATTTTTATACAAAAAATTACACTACATGCATAAAAAGAAAACATCTTCAATCTTTGATCTTAATCTTCATTTTATGTTCGTTATCCTCATCATTAAACGTAAAACCCCAACACCTATGAAAGTTAAAGAAAAAAAACAGAGTGTTTACATTCCACAAACATTTAGAGGAGCTCGGGTCGGCGATCAGGAGCGTAAAATTTTGTTTATATTATGTGTAATAAAAAAACCATTTTTTTTACATTCGACAACGTACGAGAAAACAATTTTTCAAACGTATGTAAAAACTAAATATTTACGCGTGTCGTTTTTACATACGTTTGAAAAAAATAGATTTACGCGTGACGTTTAGAGGAGCTCGGACCAACAATCATGGGCGTATAAAACTTTATTTTTTCATTCGACACCGTGCGCAAATTTTTTTTTTATATTCGACAACTGTTGATACATATTTTGTGGACGCGACTCGGCTCGGTTCGACTTGGTTCGGTTCAACCCGGTTAGGTTCGGCTCAAGCCCGACGTCACGACATTCCTCCGTCGTGCGCCCCAGAGTTCGACACGCGAAGCACGGAGAGCCGCGAGCCTTCCCGAGGAGCCACATCATCATGACATCATCATAATGATGTCATGATGATGTCATGTAGAAGTAAATACATGCAAATGGTGAAACTGTACGTGCATGGCATGAACACTATGACATGGGCCTTCACTGCTGGGCCAAAGCCCAAAGATGGCGAAACAGGAATCATGTCGACGAAACAGCTCAGTTTCGTCGACCTTGAATGTGATTCGTTGACTGCCTCTTGTTTCGTCAAATGTTTATGTGTTTCGCCGAGTCTTAGTTTGATTCGTCATGTACTGTGTGTCTGTGTATATAAATAGAAGGTTATCCTTCTGTTTCTTAAGGAGAGCACACAGAACACACACACACTAGAGAGAGTTTGCAGAATATATTTGTAAACATTGCTTTGTAACTGAACCTTTCATACGTATTAATACAGAGGTGTTAATCGGTGAATATTGCGTGTCGTGTATTTTTCGTGTTCTATCTCGGTTTGCATCTCCGGTTGGATTCCGCACAACCGGGTGTGTTTGACAACAAGGATTAGGCGACTAGATCCTCCCCTAGCCGGACCTACAAGTGGTATCAGAGCCTTGGCTCTTCTCCTTGTTAAAACCGAGTGTTTTCGGGTGTTTTCGGGTGTTTGAAGTTTTTACTTTTCTTGAAAAATCTGGTCAAATCTTCAAACATCTTGTGTTTTTGCTTGGTGTTTTGTTAAAAACCTTGTTTGTTTATCATGTTCTCATGTTAGTTGTTGGTTTTTATTAAACATTTTAGCAAAATCGCGTGTTCGGAAAGTTTCGGGTCACCGGAAAACTCATAGTCTCACCGGAAACTTCATCGAGTTCATAGTGTTCTTCACTATCTTCAAGTGTTCTTCATAAAAATACACTTTTTGATCCTTGAAAATTAATTGAGAAACTTGTTTGTGAATTGGAAACTGTAATCGATTAAAATATTGTAGAGACAAGAAGTTTGACATGCTAGTGGTTTGAAAAGGTGTGTTGAGTGTCAGAAGAGTTTTTAACTCTTTGAAAATTAAATATTAAGTGTTAGTGTATTGGAAGTTGAAAAGGATTATAATATTGCAAACCTTGCTTGTTTGGTGAAACAAGCCGAAAGTAGTTGTCTGGTGTGTCAGGAAGATAAGGTCACCCAGTTACTTTTTGACGTAACAGATATTCAACGAAACAGAGTTCTTTGGCGAAACAAAGACCTTCTCGTCGACCTCTTCTTGGCGAAACAAAATCATTTTCGTCAACTTCAAATCTTGGGCCTTTAACACATATGGGCTGATTTAGCATAAGCCCAAATCCCATTTAATTCGCCAAAATCAGTTTCGCCAAATAGAAATTGACGAATCAAAGAACTTTGTTTCGTCAATAATAGTGTGGTTTTCTTTCTGTTTCGCCGATATCGTATTTTGATTGCCTGTTTCGTCAACATTCTGTTTCGTCGTGAAAGTTGTAATTTTTAAACAGAAGGTTTGCACTAGTTGTTTAACTGTTTGTTTCAAGTGTGTTAATCTGGTTGTTATCATTCGAGATATTAACATAGTTTGTGAAAATTAAATTTTTTTAAAAAAAAAAGGGGAAAAACTTGTTTTTCAAATTTTAAATCAATTTTCACTTAATATATTAATTTTTAAAATGGGAACAAACGGTCAGTGGGATCCAACCGCGTGGACTCTAACATCTTCACGATCATCAGTTACACAACCTGAGCCAGAGTTCGACAAAACTGCATTCTTGCGAGCTATTGCCCCAACTCAAGCTGCAATGATAACTGCAAATCAATGGGCATTGGTCACAAATCAAAGCAGCAGCATTCAATCTATGATGCAGAACGACAGTGAAACTGGTACAAGCACAAAACCGCCAAAGCTGAATCACATAAATGATTGGGGATGGTGGAAAGAAAGGCTGAGAACTTATGTTCAGGGGCAAGGTCAAGATCTATGGATGTGTTTCTTCACTCCATTTGACAATGAGTTGGAAGTTGCAGGAGCTAATCCACAAACTTACAGCACTCTGTCTGATGAAGATAAGAAGAAATTTGAGTTAGAAAAGAAAGCATTCATGATTCTCACACAAGCTCTTAACAGAGACATTTACCACCAGTTTGTTTACTGCACGACCACTAAAAGCTTGTGGGATATGCTCACGTTAAGATGTGAAGGAAATGCTCAATCAAGAAAGATCAAGCAAGATTTACTGAAGAAAGAATTTGAAGGATTCACGTGTTTGGAAAATGAGACTTTGGCAGATTTATCTACAAGGTTTCATCACTTGTTGAGCGAGATGTTTGCTTTTAAAGTCAATGCCACTCCACAAGAAATGACAAAGAGATTTGCTGATAGCTTACCAGCAAAGTGGAGCAGTTATCTTGAAATCCTTAAAGAAAATGGTGTTTTAGACACAATCACCGTTTATGATTTAATTCAAAAATTGGAGAACAAGGATGTAGAAGAAAAACTGAAGGCAAAAAGAACACTAACTCCTCAAAGTCCAGAGATGTATTTTGGGATTGCAGGAGGTATCAGTGGAGAAAAACCAGCTTCTCAACATGCGAAGCTTCAAACAGCTTTCATCTCAAACACTGCACCTTCAACAACAGATCAGTTCGATCCTTCAGCATACTTGATGTATCCAAGACCAGATGTGAAACCGACATCGACAGCTCCGCAGCAACAACCGCAACAGCAAGGGTTTTATGGAAACTCTTCAAACATTCAAGCCACTTCCAATCTAAACACAGTCAGATTAGACACTTCCAACTTTTCCAAAGTCAGTGTCGAAATAGCCAAGGAGCATATGGAGATGTTGAATACCTTGGTTAGTGCTTATTGTGGATTGATCGCAGGTCAGATTGGGAATATCAATCTAACCAATGAAGATTATCAGCAAGTGGATAGAGACGAGTTTGAAATGATGGATATCAAATGGGCTCTTGCTAGTGCAATTCGAAGAGCAAAAGAGTTTATGGAAAGGACGGGGAAAACCAACTTGGAAAGCAAGAAAGACACCAAGTATGGGTTCGACAAGCAAGCTGTAACATGCTTTAACTGTGGTGAACGAGGTCATTTCAAAAGGGAATGCACAAGACCAGCTCAGCATGGAAACCAAAATCCCTTCAGAAATCAAGGCAACCAGCAGAACCAGAACAGGAACAATGTTCGTACGTTGATACCTGTCAACAACCAAAGCCAGACAGGGCCATCAAATGCCAACCAGGCACTTGTGGTTCAAATAGATGAAGGTTGTGATTGGTCGCTTCAGCTTGGAGAAGGAGGAAATGGTGGAACAGCATGTTATGCTAAAGTGACTGAGAAGGTAGTAGAACCCGTGTCTGCTGGTGAATCTTCAGAAGATGAAGATAGTTCGGGTTATAGTGGGAGCATGGATGGGGAATCACTTGATGCTGGTGATTTATCAAGTGATGCTTTAGATTTGAAGGTTGATGAACTTTTGGCTGAAGCTGAAGTATTATGCAAGAGGAGATCTATTCTCTGCCAGAAATCTGCTGGAACTTCCGAGAAGCTTGCTAAGTTTTTCTCTGAAGATGGATCTTTTTCTTTCCATTCAGCCTTTACGGCTAATGTCGACAGTTCATCAAGTCAGGTATGTGTCGATGAACCCACTGTAGTTAGTTGTGAAAATTGTGATAGTTTAAAGGTTAAATATGCTGAACAGGAAAGTCAGTTTGAAATCACACACAAACACAATCAAGAATTGATTGTTGATCTTTCTAAAGCAACTGAAGCTAACTTGTTTTTAACCAGAAATGAAAAGGAGTTTAAAGCAACAATTGCGTCATTAAAACATGATGTTTCTGAATTACAAAAGGCTGTTTTGAGAAAACAACATGCTAACAATGATTTAATTGACACAATTGAAAAGCAAATGGTAGAGTTAGCAACAGCTAGATGTGAATGTGAGACAATTAAGCAGAAATTGAAAAGCTATTCCAATTCCCGCTATGTTTTGGATCACATTATTGATGTTCAAAAGAAAAAGGGGGATAGGAAGTGTAATGGATTCAAATCATGTCCTCCCCCAATGAATCACAATTACTCCAAATTGCCTGATGACGAGGATATGCCCCGTTTTGAACCTACTGTGCCACTCAATCTAGATGATTTTGCAGCAGGCCTCGGGTTCACAACTAGTACATCATCCTCGGGTCAATCTGAATCTGAGAATGTGACAGATTCATCGTGTGTTAAGGAACAGAATCCTCCCATTGTTGTGGATACTGATTCTTCGGATGATGAATCTGACTCATCGGATGATGAATCTGTAGAAATTGTGAAACAACAGTCTAACTCGGTTACAACAGATATTCCAATCGAGAATCACATCCTGTGTGATCCACCAGTGAAACCGAGTAAGACTGAAATGTCAAACGCAATGGAGTCAATTGTAACTAGCTGTGAAGGGAATAACTTGTTGTACACGCTCAAAGGAGATGACAAAATCTACTCTAACAAAGATTTTCCAATTAAAATTGTAAATCAAGATTTAATTGAGCAAATTTTTGAAGGATGTATTGATAAGTTTTTGGGAAACAAAAGTGGCAAAGTCACCGTCACTCAATGTGATCCAATTCCGTGTGAACAAGTTAGAAAACAATACGGAAACCAAAAACAACCAATTGAGCGAAAACAACAAGTGAACTCCAGAAAAGGTAAGGTACAGGGAAAGAAGGCTCAGAACAAGAATGTTCAAGCACCTAAGGTTCAACAGCAAAAGGTGCAAAACAAAAGAGCTCCTGTTAAGAAAAGAGAACAGAAAATGAACTTTGTTGGATCCAAGGGTACAGATAAACTGGAAACATTTCAGGATAAATCTAACATTGATTTTATAAAACAAGTTAGAATTTTAAAACGAAATGATCAGAATAATTACACCCAACACTCCAACGGATGTGATTTAGGTCCAAGTACATCTAGATCACAAAGTTCATTGTCTGGTTCTCAGTCTGGTCATCAACATGTTTCTTCGAGGTTTGTAGAGCGGAGAATGTGTTTTGAGTGTGGCACAATTGGGCATATTGTAAGATACTGCCCATACCTGCAAAAGTTGAAGGCTCCCCAAGAAACCAATTACCAAAAACGACCTGTTTCCCCGAAACAAGACCCCCGTGTCTTGAAAGAAAGGGAAAAGAAGTTAAAACAAAAGAATCAAAAGGTAATTGAAAAGGCCTTAAAATCAGAGGTCAAAGAAGAAAAACCTGTTCAAGCAAAACCTAAAACGGTAAAACCAGTAAATGCAAAAACAATTAATACAAATACTGGTAAAGGACAAACAGCTTGGAAACCAAAACAGGTAATTCAGTCGGGGGGAGCACCACAGGTTCTGTTTCCTAATCATCAAGTGATTGAAATCACTTTTATTGATGATCAAGGACGACCCAAGTCCACAAAGGCTTGGGTCCCCCTCTCCGTCTAATCTTTGAATGAGTGTGTAGGATATTCCAGGAGGAACTTTCAATAGTCGTAAGATTGTTGATAGTGGAGTGTCCATGCACAAAATAGGCGACAGAAGAAATTGTTGCCTTTGATGGAGAGAAGAAAAGAAAAGGAAAAGAGAAACAGAATTGTCCGTTGAAAGAGTTTGAAAAGCTTCGACAAAAATGCAAAGCCTTTTACAATCAAGCTTTGATCGGGTCCCCGGGATAGATTCAAATCAAAATGTATGCACCTGCAGCACGTTTGAAGTTCAAAATCAACAAGATGAACGTGCAGTGTACATTTCTTCGCGGTGTGATTGAAGAAAATGTGTTTGTTGAACAAACTAACCGGGTGTGCGGATGCCTTGGCATGGATTGAACAACCGCACACTACTTCTCAAGAGAAAGACAAAAACCTTAGCTGGTGCAATGTGGAAGACCAGTCGGACCCAAAGGTTTATGATCTTGTTGCTGTCAAGAGACTTCTCAGTAGCTACAAAGAATCGACTTTGAAATCCACACCGGGTGGATATCCAGTTTGGGAGAGCTCTCAGATTCCTTGCAATGCACGAAGCAGTTGCAGGATACGGTTTTTAAAATTCTAATCTCTCCTTTACTTTTCGATATTTAAGCTACTTTATAAATTGTTATTATCTCGTACAGCACTCTTTGGCCAGACAATGTTGTCATGGTCCGCACCGCTTACCGACGTGCCAACTGATTTTTCCAAAATTTGATAAATCTTTTCTGATTAAAAATTAATTTTGGTAAACGGCATTGAGGTAAAACATGAGTTAACCAACATCGGAAAATCATTTTTTTTGTAAATACCTTTGTGTTTTAAATTTTTTCTTAGTTTGTTGATTTTAGGGGGAGTAAATCCATATTTGAAAAATCCAAAAACATCGAAAAATTTAAAAAGCACAAAAACAATAGAAAATCAAAAATGAGTTTCCTGGCGAGCAAAAGAGAAAATGATAGTACATCAGTGGTCTGTCTAAACCTCTTTAAACCTTAAATGAAAAACGATAAGCAGCTCTATATAAGATGTATCGGTAGGCTCACAATCATTTTAAAGTGTGCAGGGTGATATAAACTTAAATCGACTGAAGACCAGGTGGGAACCATTCATTGGCATATGGTCTTAGTACCGAAATTTCGTTTGAGAGATTGCCGAGGTTCTGAGATATTCGGTCTTTATGCTGCTTATCATCTGGGTATCATGGTTGTTTCTTTTACCGAAAAATAACGGGGACGCAAGTCTAGATCTTCCATGATACCATACATACGTGTACATATTGCATTCGACCTCAATAAGTGATCAACAATCACATGTCCAAACAAATAAGTGATAAAATATCACATCTTTCCGGGAGTCAAGTTCGTCTCTCTGCTGTACGGAAGTACTGACCTGTTCACGGACTTGCTCCTGTGCCCTCATGCATCGAAAATCAAGTTCCTCGTCAATAAGTGATTCTATCACATAGGGCTTGTTTTCAATCAAAATAAGTGAGAATCTCACATCATATACGGTCAAACAGATGATAATCGGTATACTCACCGGTAAGATGAACCCTCGTGCATACCTTGATACGGGAATGTGTCGTGATGTGGATGAACACCGATCGGTAAGTATAAATCATACCTTAACGTATCCCCTCGCCATGATTACAAATGATAAGTTGAGCTTAAGTGGACAACAATACCGATAATTGTTATAGGATGCTTATCTTAATGTTAATTAATTGAACAACAAGAGCGTTTTGACATGACCGTACACTGATATGATTCTCTTACCCTCGAAACTCGCAAAAAGAATGTCTGTAAATATTTATTTACTGCTTTCAGTTTCTGTATCTTTGTATATATTTATTTATTGCTTTCCGTCTTTACATTTAAAAAAAAAATATGAAAAATTTCAAAAAGATTTTAGGTGTGTTTTAATATAAACTTTATAAAATCCAAAAAGATTTTGCTTCTAGTTTATTTTTGATTGACTGATGTTGGAACTCGAGTCTATCCTACCCAAAATCCTGATCGTAAGCCGGAAAACAATTGCATCTTCATAAACTGTCGAAGTTAACAAGTTTTGAAAGTTAAAGGATTAAAATTGAATATTTTTCTAAACTTTCAAAATATCGTCGGTCGGTGTTTGATTGAGATTTGATCTCATATGTGTCGTTTGTTTAAATGTTAACTATATTCCAAGCGGTTGTTCTCATTATGCGTTTAGCTTTCTTGCATGTGCAGATGCTAAAGGCGAGGAGAACATGGTCGATGACAAGCTTCGGAATGAAGACACGAAGTGGAGGCACTCAAAGGATAAAATGATCGAGTTGCCGCTGACCATCATCAACACCACAAGGATCTCAAGTACTGAAGATCAAGTCATTCACGAGCATAACTCAAGGGGGAGCTTATGTTAAGGGGGAGTTTGTCAACACACTTCCTACATGAAACGGGGAGTTTGTTGATACACTTTCTGCTTTCAAGACGTGAAGACTTTGAAGATCCTCCGACATGGAAGACATGGAAGATGAACCTCACGAGTAGCGTCCAAGGGGGAGTTTGTTGATACATATTTTGTGGACGCGACTCGGCTCGGTTCGACTTGGTTCGGTTCAACCCGGTTAGGTTCGGCTCAAGCCCGACGTCACGACATTCCTCCGTCGTGCGCCCCAGAGTTCGACACGCGAAGCACGGAGAGCCGCGAGCCTTCCCGAGGAGCCACATCATCATGACATCATCATAATGATGTCATGATGATGTCATGTAGAAGTAAATATATGCAAATGGTGAAACTGTACGTGCATGGCATGAACACTATGACATGGGCCTTCACTGCTGGGCCAAAGCCCAAAGATGGCGAAACAGGAATCATGTCGACGAAACAGCTCAGTTTCGTCGACCTTGAATGTGATTCGTTGACTGCCTCTTGTTTCGTCAAATGTTTATGTGTTTCGCCGAGTCTTAGTTTGATTCGTCATGTACTGTGTGTCTGGGTATATAAATAGAAGGTTATCCTTCTGTTTCTTAAGGAGAGCACACAGAACACACACACACTAGAGAGAGTTTGCAGAATATATTTGTAAACATTGCTTTGTAACTGAACCTTTCATACGTATTAATACAGAGGTGTTAATCGGTGAATATTGCGTGTCGTGTATTTTTCGTGTTCTATCTCGGTTTGCATCTCCGGTTGGATTCCGCACAACCGGGTGTGTTTGACAACAAGGATTAGGCGACTAGATCCTCCCCTAGCCGGACCTACAACAACTTACGTAAAAACATTTTTCAAACGTACATAAAACCTATTTTACACCTTCCGTTTTTACATACGTTTGAAAATTAGATTTACGCGTGACGTTTAGAGGAGCTCGGATCGGCGATTAGGGGCGTAAAAAAACTTTTTTTAGGTACGTTGTCAAAACATTTTTTATTTATTTTTTTACATAGTGGTGTTCTGATACTCAGTTCGTGTAAATGTTTACGCATGTTATCAAACATTTTTTTGCGCATGTTGTCAAAACTTTTTTTACGAACATTTTAGAATTTTTTTTTAATAGTTGTAATGCAAAGTTATCAAACGTTAACGAATGAAATAGAAATTCTCAATAAACATATAAGACAAATATAGCTTACATTTTATAGAGAACATTATGTCAGAATTAGGAGAAAATAGAGAAAAAATAAATAGATATCATTTTTTATAATTTTGTATTTTTTAATAAACATATAAGACAAATATAGCTTGCATTTTATAAAGAACATTATGTTACAGTTAGGGAAAATAGAGCAAAAAGAAATAGATATCATTTTTGATATTTTTGTATTTTTTAAATTACGTAATACTTTTGTTGTTTGAATTTAAAACTTTCGATATTTTTTTCAATTTTTAAATATAAAAAGTATAAAAGAGATGAAAAGAGAGAGATAATGATGATGTGATGTGTTTTAGAGATAAGAGAAAGATGATGTGACATTGAGAGAAAAAGACTAAAATACGTTTTTGAATTAAATTGATTATAGGTGTTGTGTTAAAATTCTATTGGATGGGAGGAGTTCTCATAGTTCTCGTAACTGGTAGTGGTTCCTCCTTAAACCGAACCCTATATATATATATAGGGTGGGAGTTGGCTACAAAGTCTATATTTCCTACAAAGTGTAAAAAGTCATAAAACATCATAATGTCAACCATAAAACACACCCAAAACACACAAATAACAAAGTGAAGATTACTAAAACGCCATATTTGTGCGTTTTGTGTTTTGTTTTGGATGATAAAGCTTTGATTATCGAATGACTAACATTGGTGTGTTTTATGTTGATTATCATGTTGTGTTTTATATTCATAGTTCTACGATATTGAGTTTTGAAGTTTTTATGGAATGTTAGGGTTTAGATATTGTGTTTTAGTGATTTTCACTTTGTTATTTGTGGGTTTTGAGTGTGTTTTATGGCTGAAATTGTGGTGTTTTATGACTTTGTACACTTTGTAGGAAAAATGGACTTTGTAGCCGAACTCCACCCTATATATATATAGATTGAAGATCCTGTACATTAATTCAAAAGTGCGAGAAGTGTGAGAAATATTGTGGAGATGACATATGTCCTCAATCTAATTAATTCAAAAGGGCAAACAAGTAATTTTCGTATTGATTTAATTAATTGATAACCTTCCATAACCGCCACCCTTAATTATAGGAATACGAATTAAGAATTAATCTACGAATATGTGTCATCTCGTTCAGAACTGTATAGTGTTATATATTTTTATATAGTATTACATAGTGTTATATGATGTTATATAGTGTTTTTTTGGTGTTATATGATGGATGTATAGTGTTATATAGTGTTATATGGTGTTATATGGTGTTATATAGTGTTATTTAGAGTTATATAGTGTTATATAGTGTTATATTTTTCTGATAGTATGTCTATGATAGATGTATAGTGTTATATATTGTTATATAGTGTTATATAGTGCTACATAGTGTTATATGTTATTATATGGTGTTACATAGTGTTATACGGTATTATATGGTGTTATATGATGGATGTATAGTGCTATATATTTCTTGTAGTAGTTACATATTTCTGGATTTTTTAAAATATCCGGATTTTAGAATAAGTTTAAAATTGAATCGTTAGAATTTAGGAGTGAATCGCTAGAATTTAGGAGAGGTTACCTAATTTGAAACATATACAAAGACATTATCGCCCCTACAATTTTCAAATCAGTCTAAATAATTAAAACACAATTTATAATTTGGTCCCTATTGATCTCAACCATTAGATCAAAGATCTAATGGTTTAAAACACTTCTTGCACTTCTTACACTTTAGACACTTTACCCACTATCTCTGCCCTATATATATATATATATATAGGGAGAAGATCATGCGAGAACCACCTCTTATTGTGAGAACCGCGAGAACCAATGTGAACACAACCAAAAATGCCTAAAAATAGCTAAAAATCACACAATTTTTTTTTAATATTTTTTATATAAAAATCGCTACTTTTCGAAGCAAAAAAAAAAACAATTTTTTTTTGCCACTAAAAGTAGCGATTTGAGCATAAAAAATATTTAAAAAAAACTATATTTTTTTTTAGATTTTTTTAGGTTTTTTTGGGGTTTAGTTTTTAGCATTTTAGCTTGGGGGGGGGGGGTTAGGTTTTTGGGGGGTGGGGGAGGGGGGTTTAGGTTTTTTTTTGGGGGGGGGGGGGGGGGTTAGGGTTTTTTTTAGGTTTTTTGGGGGTTTTAGTTTTTAGCATTTAGCTTGGGGGGGGTAGGTTTTTTTTTTTGGGGGGGGGGGGGGTTAGGTTTTTTTAGCTATTTTAGGTTGTGTTCACATTGGTTCTCGCGGTTCTCGCAATAAATGGAGTTCTCGCATGAGCCCCTCCCTATATATATATATATATATATAGAGTAGGGTTCGCACGGAAAGTGTGTTTTTCCTAGAAAGTCTAGGAAGCGATCTGGTTTATCCGATTGGTGTGTTTAAGGGTTGAGATTAAATCAATGGCAATCTTGTAATATTTGAGTTTAATTAATTGATTGTTTTAAATGAGTAGGGGCAATTTTGTCAATGGCCGTGTTTTAAATCAATTAGATAACCGCCCAGTTCCTAAATTCAAGCGATTTTCCTTCTCTCTCTCTCCAAACCCATCTTTGAAACCCCAATCCCTACAAAAAATAACTACAATCATGGAAGAAGATAACTTTAGAAACGATAGAGAGCACCGGATCAAATTAAAACACTTCTCCATCTCCACCATCTCCGAGTTCATCATCACCATTCAAATATTGTTCTTATCATCTCCGTTTTCTTGACGATGTGTTTTAACAGCAAGCAAATTAATACAGTTGTGTTTTAGCAGCAAGCAGATTCATACAGTTGTGGTTTAGCATCCAGATTCATACATATGTGTTTTAACAGCAAGCAGATTCATACAGTTATGTTTTAGCATTCAGATTCATACAGATGTGTTTTAACAGCAAACAGATTCATACAGATGTGTTTTAACAGCAAGCAGATTCATACAGATGTGTTTTAACATCCAGATTCATACAGATGTGTTTTAACAGCAAGCAGATTCATACAGTTGTGTTTTAACAGCAAGCAGATTCATACAGAAGTGTTTTAACAGCAAGCAGATTCATACAGATGTGTTTTAACAGCAAGCAGATTCATACAGATGTGTTTTAACATCCAGATTCATACAGATGTGTTTTAACAGCAAGCAGATTCATACAGCTGTGTTTTAGCATTCAGATTCATACAGTTGTGTTTTAACAGCAAACAGATTCATACAGTTGTGTTTTAACAGCAAACAGATTCATACACTTGTGTTTTAGCATTCAGATTCATACAATTGTGTTTTAACAACAATCAGATTCATACCCTGTGTTTTACCATCTTTATATTGTGGGATCTATAAAAAAAATTGACTTTAGCCCTGTAAACTGTTAAAACACAGCACCAAGAACATGCTGATAAATTCCAGTAATCTTCTGAACAATGGAATATGCGATGTAATGTGACATTGAATTTTAGTTAATGAACACATTGACTTCCAGATTTGAATTCGAAAATAATAAAAATTCCGAAAATCATGGAATTTTAGTTAATGAAGATACATTCCAAAAATAAAATTAAAATGTGAAATTACATGATAGCACTTCTACTTAAAATCCCTCAATGACACATGTCCAATTCTTATTCATTCCTAGACTTTCTAGGAAAAATAGACTTTCCACCCAACTTCTACTCTATATATATATATGTATATATGAACCTAAGTTTATATTTATAAGCTTACTATTTTAATTAGTCAAAAGTTTGACGATTAATACTCGAACAATGAAATGAACATGAATGCCATATTACCCAAATGAAACTATAATCTAAATTACGATACTATTGTAGGTATCCTCGGCGAGTTTATTAATGTTATGGCTATTTCTATTTCGCTATTAAGGTACAAATTTCATTATATGTTGTATATATATTTTATTAAATATGAAACATCACCAAGTTTTAATTAAATACATGAATACCAAATTTACCCGAGTAAAGATATAATCAAAATTACAATAATATTTGTAGGTTTTCTTTGTTGTTAATTAAAGCTTAGGGAATTATTGCGGTTTTGCTATTGTTTTGAATCATAGCGTTATATTGTCTTCATTGTCTTTATGATATTGGACTCATTACGTTGGCCTGTTATTATTTCAGGTCGGATACTTCGAGTTATTGAGGTTTATCTTTGATTATTCTTCTGAGCATTTATCAATTTTTATTATCTTTTATTTATGATTGTTTAAGAAATAATTCCTCACTTTAATATGTTAGTTTAAAATGTTAGTGATACTTAATAATGCCTAATAATATTGTGAGCATTGTTATTAGATATTAATCAATTTACAATGACTATCGGACAACCGCAAACACTAAGGTCGAAAAAAATAACGTAATTTAAAAACGATGATATCATAGGGCTTCATGACGAAAGAGGAGACAATTCTACAAATATGATATGTTTGTTTTGATAAATTGATTTCATAAAGCAATATGAATTAGTTGGTACAAGGGTTTATAAAAATTAATATAAATCAATTTGAAAGTTTATATAAGTTCTGACGCTCGAAATTTAACAAGTTCTATAAATTGTAAGTTAATAAAGAATAGAAACCGAGTAAAATGTCAAGAACTATCACTTTTGGTTAACCTTGTAAAGTTTAAAAACAATTGGGTTGTGAGAAATATATGATTTGAAAACCTAAATTAATCCTCCAAGTTAGAAAGTTGGAACTTAGTTGACAAACAATGAAACAATATTGTAGGTTCATGACGTTCGATTAAAGCTTAATATTTGTGACAACCGGAAATTTTCGATCAATCCACAAGTGCATAACAAACGTTACAATGACGATAATTGACATTGTAACAACTCCCAAAATACCCAAGAAAGAACCGTAATCAAAAACCCGGACATGTACGACAAAACCTAACGCGAAAAACGAAGAATCTGCATCCTGGCATCCCAGGCGCCATGCGGGGGATACCCTTACATCTCCCGCGACGCGCGGTGGAATACCAGGCCACGTGGCACCGTTTCGCAACAAGTGGCAAGGCTATACGGTTGACTAGGCTGACCTAGCCCTAATAGGTAGTTGTCGCGCCACGCGGGGGAGTCCTTTGATCCTACCGTGACGCGCGGCGGAAACTCAGATGGGCTATATAAGGGCAGGCGTGGGAGAAGTCTCGGTGCACCTGTTCGATTTATATATCGATACTCCTTCTCTCTCGTTCTGCTGTCCGAATAACCAAACCCCTAAACCTCAAAACTCTGCTCCATTGAAAGCGTGCTAACCCTGATAACTGGTACGATACCCTGTCCGATCGATCTGAAACCAAATCAACGGATGTTAAAGTACTGCCTGAATAAGGCTATACTTTGTCATCTACGTTGAGGTTTTGATCTCGTGATTATCGTTAAAGTTTGAATTGAGTTAGTACACTAGTACGTGTTGCATTGTGTGTTTAATTAGGAACCCATGACTTAGACCAAAAGGCTATTACTGAAAACCCTAAATCTGCAAAGTGGGTCATTCTCTTTTTATCAAAATGCTTTCAAAACCCTAAATGTTTTCCGATTGTTACTTATATTACAGTGATTAAGTCTTTGTATTCTAACTGAGAAACTATTGTCGGTATGTGGGGTATTGTATACATTACTTGTTATGCACCACTATTGGACAATGGGTTAGCCAATGAGTGATATGACCACAATCACAGGAACTGCCACCGAGTGACAAATACTATTCAAAATAGTTTCTTTACTATTGGACAATGAGTTAGTCAATAGTAGTTTGGTAAGATAAACAAATGAAAAAACCCTTAATGTTATAATTATAAGAATGTGTCTTTTTACAAGTTTGAATGAACTCACCAGTATTTTCCAAAGATCAAATGTTTTTAAAACGCGTTTTAGGTGATTTACTGTGAAGGAAAGGAAAGGTGCTATGAGGCACTCAAAGCTTAAATAAGTGGCTATGTAACTTGAATAAAACGTGTTTTGTAATTAAGGGTTTATCCCTGTGAAAATCCTTTATGTAAATACGGGTTTCATACCACAGTTTATGAAATGAAAACTACGGTGTTTTGAAAACTCTGATATTTTTCCTGACACCCGGTCCTAATGAATTTTCTGCTGCGATAATTTTAATAAACACCGGTACCAAAAAGATATTATATTCTAAGAGTAAAGATCCCGTACAATTAGAGTTATCGTATTAAAGGTACGAATGGTGTGGAAATGTAAAAAAACATGGTGACGTTTTCGTAATTATTCTATTCTCATAATAATTATCAAAATTACTCTACAAGTACATCAAACAACATAAAACTCAAAATTACTCTACAAATGTGTCATAATTATTCTACTAGTTCTTCAAAATAACATTACACAATTACTCTACAAGTTCATCAAACAACATACAATTCAAAATTACTCTACAAAGTGCATCATAATTACTCTACCAGTTCATCACTAACACACTACTACAAGATATCATTCAAAATTAGTCTATAAGTGGATCAAACAACTAGTCATTCAATATTACTCTACAAGTGTATCATAATTACTCTATGTCACACCCCGATATTTCCACGTATTACCGGTGGGCCCGGTGGGGAGTATCGTGACGTAGTTAATATTATCATAGTCAAATAATCACAGTTTAATGCACAGCGGAAGTCTTGAAAGTAAAATATTAATATAAACCGAAACACAAAGTATAATGAAATATTATACAGGCGGTTGTAAGTGGATCCACAGGCGGATCTAAAACATAAAGTAAAATGTTGTTCGACAGACTTTAAGTACTAAGAGCTTGCAAGACTCATTATCTAATACTCAGGAGCTTCCAGCCCATTACGCGTAGTACCTGCACTTAATCTTTTGGAAAAATACGTCAGTTTACACTGGTAAATACAATTAACTGACTCTTTTGAAAACATTTATAAAAATTGATTTAAATGCACAAGGTACAAACATTCTTTTATAACTTGGGACAATTATTTAAAATAATCTTGTATACAGTTTTACATGTTTGTCGTACGTTCAAGGCCCGGTTAGAAGAGCCGAGACAAGATTAATAGACACACCACTAGTATAAGCCCACAAGAAGTTTCCTCACGAGTGAGATACCGTTTTACATACGCAACTGTCAGGTGTATGCCTACACCCCGTGCTTAAGTCGTGGCCATTTCAAATGAATGAGCCGAGGATATCCAGGACACGGTCATATTAACTCCCAAATGCTTTGTATCAAACAAGACAGATTAAAACGGGTTATCTCAATGATTTAACCACTAATCGATTAAATATTCAATACCCGACCAAGCGGTAATAATTTACCGTATCCCAAGCCCGTATAAGGGAAAATAAGTTAAAAATATTTACCTGGGCTAAAAATGTAAATTATACTCAGCCGTATATTCTAATCAGCCAGTGCAGATAGCTTTTATTGGGCTCCTAATCTGGAACGAAGGTTTTAATAACCTATTAGATTCCTAACGGGTCTTATTTAAGTTGTAACTTAGACCGGTTAGTTTTAAAGAAAGGTTTACGGTACAAAACGCAAGATTAAGCGATGACCGGATTGGAATTCGATTTAGACCCAACAAGTATGAAGACTTGTATAAAATGGGTAAACTAAATACATTCTGGATTTTGAAGTAAAAATGATAAGGTTTGACCCGTTTTGGCTAATTTATGCAAACTAGTTATATAAACCGTACCGAACGCGTATATGCATAACGGGTAACCGAATGAGTCATGTACAAGTTCTATAAGTTATTATGCTTAAAATATGTTGTAATATCAGTAGGATATCTTCAATTATGCCCAAAACGAATTCGAAACCAATTTAAGCCCCGTAAGGGTATTTTGGTCATTCTAAAGTTTATAAAAGAGATTTAAACATAAATTGAGGTTCAGGTCTAAAATATTCTGTAAAAACATTTATTTTATGTTGTTATATCAGTAAGATATCATACATATGTGTGTTTAATCATTTATGGCCAAACTATGCACCGTAGGGGCATTTTGGTCATTTCACATATGCTTTTAAGGTCATATTTGGAAGTCTGAGTTCAAGACTTATACTTACTGTTAAAGTATAAAAATTTATTTATAAAATCAGTAGGTAACATGTCTTAGGCGTTAAATATGGTTTTAAACCATACTATGCGCCTAATTAGCGTAAAAGTCGGTATTTGACGATATTCAGGATGTTAAAAAAATTCTGAAGTTTTGATCAGTCTTTAATGCTCAAAATATTTTATTTAATATATAACATCAGTAGGAAAAGGTTTGGCATGTAAATGATATGTAAAACTCGTTTTATTAATGAAAAGGGCATTATCGTCAATTACCGAATTTACACAAGAACTCTATGTTATGGTCAATATAAAATCTGACAAAAATTTCCAAAAATCCCTAAAAATTATATTATAACAGTGGGTAGTAAGTTTGGTGCCAAAAATTGGGTTTAAATATGATTTATGCTAAAAATGCAATTTAATTAACAAAAAGTTTTGTTTTACGATATCTTGCATAACTCTTATTTGAGACCAGAAACGGATGTCAAATTTTTAGGATATACTTATATATCAGTAATAAAGCTTTTTGTCCTCTCACATTTTCAAAAATCTCGTTTTTATATAATAAGGGCATAATGGTCAATTTTTAAGCATTTAACGGAAACATGCAAATGATCTCTAATTTCTAAGGGACCATGTAGTATGACCTCAGAGGGTTATACTAACACATAATATGGTCCTAAAGAAACCCTAAAGAATAACTAAACTAAGCTAATTCGGGTCAGAACTGAAAGTCACTTTCGGTTGCGAACCGAGCCTAAACTCATAATTGTCGGGTTGAACATGCCTAAACATGTTCTTATATTATTTACCAAGTTATTTTAGTTATAAAATGTGTTTTATAGCTTCTACATTATTAGTTATGAATTATTTTGTAAAAACTGACTCGTTTGACTTTTCTATTAAGTACTTTGACCTGACAATTGACCAAGTAAAAGTGATAATTAGGAGGTGCCCTTTTGAGGGTTTAATACCTTCATAATTACCAACACATAGCCACTTTCAATTCGAATAATGGCTGGACCGTTAGTGATTAATCACAAAGTCAAAGTATCATTACGATATCTTTGACTTTCGGTCATTAAGCTAATGAAATCTTAACTACAGAAGCTAAGAACACTTACAAAGGTCCTTAGCATGAATATTTGAACTATTAGAGCTTCCTTAATGACTAGGATGCTCCAGAGAACTCAGCTTGAAAGTTTTGTTTGTGAAAACTTGAATGAGCAAGTCTTAAGGGCTTCAAAGGGGCTCTATTTATAGTGAATTCTATCTCACAAGATCAATCCATGTGTCCTCAGGTGGTTTATGATGTTTCCAAGTGTCTAGTGGTTTTACAAAACTGTTAACATGCTGCTGTTTTCGAATCAGGGATTGCAGAAGATCTTCACAAGATTGCAGGTTGCATGCTGGGCACCTGCCAGTTCTGCTGAAAAAGGTCCTCCGTCGCGCCACGCGCCAGACTAGGCAAGTCCTGGCGCGCCACGCGAGGCTCCCAGTTTCAAAGTTTGTTTGTTTGTTTGCATGATCAGTCCCTGCACTTTCTGAACTCGTGTAACTGATATTTCCAGCATGAGGGGTCCACATAATAAGGTCTGAGATGATCTTGGGAGTAAGGCCATGCATAAAAAGGTTTTGGATTTGTTGAAAAGGTCTCCCGAGACTTAAATTGTTACTTTTACACTTTTAACCCCTCTTCTTGGAAATTGCAAATTACATCTCAAGATCTAACCGAAACTTTATAAAATCATTATCTGATATTCATAAGAGTATGATAATATATTACAAAGCTTCGGGGTCGTTAAAAGGTCACTCAGAGGTAAAAATTAACATGTTGACACTTTTAACCCCTGTATTTTGTAACTTTTGATCTTTAAGCACAAACGGCTCCTTGTGTCCGACAATTTATTCAATAACGAATACGAATATCATATAAGGTCAATCAGAGGCACAAGTTTGGCATGTTGACACTTTTGGTCCTTCCACATACATATTTTCATTGTTTGACAATTTTACTCCCCCTAGTTGTCTTTTAACATGATCAGGGTTTATGACACGTGTCACCACTGTATTGGACATGATTTTGCGAGGTGTTACACTCTACTGGTTCATCAAGAAAATTACTCTACAAATAGAATAATTACAAAAATCTCACCACACTTTTTTACTTTTTCACACCATTTATACGTTTTGTATAATAACCGCATTTGTATATGATATTTTTTCTATATTCTAAAACCACCACTAGGATATGGTGAGCTTTATTATATTTGTTTCCTGCGATGCTTTATGCATTTTATTTTCTTTTTGTACAAATCCTCAAAACTAAATATCACATAATTAGAGGTTTTAACTAGTCGTCGAGTTTAAGCCCTAACCCATCCAAACTTGAGTTCGGCATGTCTAACTTGACAGAGCTCAAGCTCAACTCCTTTCTAACACTATATTTAAAGTTCGAAATTTGACTCGTAAAAAAACTATTAAAGATTGGGCTTGTTTCATTGTTAGTTAATTAGTCGACTTGTTTACACCGACATAATCAAAAGGATTTAGTGAACTTAAATATGTTAAGAAAATAACTAAATTGATTTTCAGTCAAATATAAAGGATTTAGTGAACTTAAATATGTTAAGAAAATAACTAAATTGATTTTCAGTCGAATATAAATAAATAAATATGTACGTTTAAATAATAATAAATAGTTTAAAATATATAGTGTTCCTGAAAAACGGAGCAAGTGAGCAGCAATTTGCATGTAGGTGTCTTTTCTCCTACAAAAGCATAAAGCAGAAATAATAAAATATAATTTATTAAAAGCAAAAGAACTATAAAAAGTGAATAATTGACATTAATATTATTAATTAGTTAATGCCCATCCAATAAATTCAATACTTAAATGCATGTGGAGAAACTTTCTTTATGTTACTAATGAAGGGATTATGAGTGGTATTATGGGGACCAGCCTAGTAATTAGGTAATATTTAATAAAATATTCTAACGAGTAAATAAAAACCATATGACAAAATTAAATTAAAATTAAAAAAAACGATAATTGTTTTCTAACACCCTTTCAAACAGAGGGCCCTAACCTCACTATAGCCAGACTATGTTTTCTAAACTAGGCCTACTGGCGTTAGAGTTTGGCTAACGGCGTTCTGCGGAAAACCATACCACCCACTACTAGTAGGAGGGGCTTGCGCCGCCACAAGAGAGAATCTCTCTGGCGTAACGTACGGTGGACTAAAACCAGGTGTGGCTCGAGCTCAAACTCTTGACCTAAGGTCTGGGAGAACTAGCTTTAATTGTCTTTATCCATCAAATGTGGCACTAGTAGGGATTGAAGTTAGGTCTCTAAGGAAAACCCAAATCTTTCCAACTATTGGACCATAGGTGATGAATTAATTCAACCAATCACATAGTCGGTTCCCTAGTTCAACCGGGCGACTTAAAAACTGACCAATCTAAACAGAAACAGTTGAAGAGCACTTTTATATTTTTACTCACAATACATGTTTCTTACATAAGAAGTTGGAACATGAGAGATTGTTTTAAAACAGTTATAAAAAAACGTATTTACAAGAGGATTATATTGTCAATTAATAGGCCATTACATATGTTTAACTAGAAGAATGCTTATTGATAATGAGTAATTTAATACTTGACTAGATAATTCTTATCTCCCTCTATTTAAGAGGTGAGGATTTTGATAATAAGAGGTGAGATTCAAATCTTGCAATTGTATACAGAAGCATTCAAGAGTAAAAATATATTTTTTTTCCACATAAATACCTTTGTTGCACTCTTTTTGGATAGGATTGTAGGATGATGCTAAAAGTGTAATAAATGATGACGTCATAAAAGAAGAAGGTGTTATCATATATCACCGTTTTGTTAATTTTATTGGACAGATTTTCGAGTTAGATTTAAAGAAATTGACATGGTCGGTGTTAAAGAGGACACAAGGTGTTTTTATGTTCAGGTATTATTTGTCAGTAACTTCTTAATTAAAGGGGTATCATCTACGATGTGGACAAACTTGATTAATCATCTTATGTGGAAATTCTCAAATCTTTTATGTTTAGGAGTTTATGAAATATTATTATAAGTACCCTATTCGGGATCCCTGTAATGTTTTTTGGAATTTAATTGTGAGCTTTTCAATTCAATCAAATCGATTTTTCATATCTTCGAAGAAGAGTGAACGATCGTTTGTAGTTCGTACCCGGAAAAAGAAGTGTCAAATTATATAGTAGTATAATCATTATAGGTAAGGCCTGGAACTTGTTATGAGGAAGCAATAAGTTAGATGTTTGAAATATACGATTTATTTAAGGAAAATTCTCATAAGGGACCTTAAGGACTTGACACGTTGGCACTCACCAATTCATTATCACCTACAGAAATCATGTGTTGGATTATATAAGATTTGCTGATAATAAAAGTCAAAGCTCAAATGAACCATCTTTCTTGTCTCATGGAATAAGATTGAAGAATGATCAAAGTACCAGAAGTTCCCCCGTTGAAAACAGAACTACTGGGTTAAAGGGTTAAAGTGCTGGAAGACAAAGTACAAATGCTGGAAAGGTAAAGTACTAGTTAGCAAGTCAACAGTTGAGTTAACAAGTCAAAGCTGAAGACCCAAAGACTGGTCAACATGATAGAAGTACCGGATTTCAAAAGTGTTGGAATTCTTCCAGCAGTTTTGGTTTCCCATGTACTTCCTAGTATTTCCAATAGTTTCAATGTAACAGTTGTTTAATACTAGGGCTGGCAATTCTGACACGAACACGAAAACACGACACGAACCTACACGAAGTTAACAGGTTTCGTGTTTGGCCTTAACAGGTTTCGTGTCTAAACAGGTCGACACGATAAGACCTGTTTAAATTTCGTGTCTAAACAGGTTAAAACCCGTTAACCTGTTAAGACCCGTTAATGACCTGTTAATAATTTTAAATTAAAAAATATATAAAATATATATGGAGTTAGGCGGTATTCAGCTTACAACTATACACCCAATATTTTGAAATCATACTCACAGTTCACGACCCTTCACAGTGCACACCAAATAAACCCTAAGTTAATCGCCGCCCTTCATCGCTGCTCACCTTCTTCTCCGGCCGCTCAACCCTTCACCTTCATCGCCGGCCGCTCAACCCTTCGTCGCTGCTCAACCTTAATCGCTGCTCACCCTTCATCGCTGCTCAACCCATCATCGTTCGCCCGTTCTGTTCATCGTTCACTGTTGTCCGCCGGCAAGCTATTCAGGTAAGTTAAAGATACTTGATTTGTGTCATCGTTCTGTTGTTAAGTTCATCTGTTGTCATTACATGTCCAGTTTAGTTAAAAGATGAAGGTTGTGTGAATATACTTGGTAACTAAAAGATGAAGGTTATCATTACATGAAGGTTGTTCTGTTCATCTGTTGTTCTGTTCATCTGTTTGTGTGAATATACATGTCCAGTTTTGTATGCACTGTTGTTCTGTTCATCTGTTGTCATTACATGAAGGTTGCCTTTTGTTTTCTGAGTTTTAAGTTGTCGATTTCCCATTCTATTAGCACAAACTACTACAATGAGCCAACAGATGATTTATTTAGATTTGAGTTGTCATTTATTTAGATTTATTTCTTAAATTGTATTTTTTTATATAGTTACTGATTGCACATTATTTTTCTATTTATATATTGAAGTCATGGGCGATTCACAAAATAAAGTGGGGAAAAAGAAGGGCAAAACACCGGTATGTTGTTGGTTCAACTTTTATAGTTTTTGGTTAAATTTCCTTATAAACCTTTTGTGTAACTTATTTATTTTTTTCTCTATTGTAGGTGGATATGGATTCCGATTCTATCAAAGTCGACCTAGAAAATGATAGCTCTATAAATTTGGAAGATGATGAAGTTGGCTCTATGGAGGTAGATGATAAAAATGATAGTGGTGTTAGAAAACCCAAGGCAAAGAGATCGCGAAAGGAAAGATTAGTTGTTTGGTATTACTTTACCAAACAACAAAACAAAGCATTAGGCGAAAAGGTTCCATCAAAGTGCAACAAATGTGGTCATATTCTCATGTTTGATAGTAAGCAAGGTACGGGAAATTTTACTCGACATATATCAAGCTGCTATGGTACTCCTTATAAAGATGTTGGTCAAATGCTTTTAGATACTGACATGAAGTTAAAGGCATCTAGTTTTAATCAAAATACGTTTTGTGAAATGCTTGTTGCTGCTATTGTGATGCATGAGTTGCCTTTGTCATTTGTAGAATATAAGGCATTTAGGGATTTGTTTAAGTATTTGCAACCCGATGTGAATATGATATCTAGAAATACGGTAAAATCAGATATATTGAAAATGTATAAGAAAGAAAAGGAAAAGGTGAAAGAGATGCTTATGGAATCACCTGGAAGATTATGTCTAACTTCAGATTTATGGACTTCTATTGCTACTGATGGGTATTTAGCAATTACTGTTCATTTTATGGATAAAGATTGAATTTTGCAAAAAAAAAGAATTTTATCTTTTTCCTTTATGCCACCACCTCATACCGGCATTGCTTTATGTGAAAAAGTGTTTTCTATTTTAGTAGAATGGGGCATAGAAAACAAAATATTCTCTGTGACGTTAGATAATGCTTCTTCTAATGACACTTTTGTTGGGCTTTTGAGAGAACAACTGAATGCAAAGTCACCACTTGTTTCTAAGGGTAATTTTTTTCACTTGAGATATTGTGCACATATTTTGAACTTGATTGTGCAAGATGGGTTAAAAGAAATTGATGAGTGTTTTTATAAAGTTAGAGAAAGCATCAAGTATGTGAAAGGTTCACAACAAAGGAAGGAAAAATTTTTGGATTGTGTTCAGTTGCTTTCTATTAAGAAGAAAAAGGGGTTAAGGCAAGATGTTGTTACAAGGTGGAATTCTACTTTTTTGATGCTTGATGGCGCTCTTTATTATCGACGTGCTTTTTGTCATTTAGAATTAAGTGATTCTAATTTTAAGCATTGTCCAAATGCATTAGAGTGGGAAAAGATTAGAAAGATATGTACTTTTCTTGGAGTATTTTATGATGTGACCAATGTTTTTTTGGGTACCAAATATCCGACTGCAAACTTGTACTATCCACATGTCTTTATGGCTTATCTTACGTTATTTGAGGGTATGAGTTCAAATGATGGGTATATCAAGAATATGGCAGAACTGATGATGACCAAGTTTCAAAAATATTGGTCAGATTTTAGTCTTACCTTAGCTATAGCCGTAGTGTTGGATCCTAGATACAAGTTGCATTTTATCGACTGGAGTTATTCACAAATATACGGAGATGCGAGCCCCGAATATTCAAATGTTGATCAGTTTTTGAGTTCTACATTTAATGAATATGTCAACATGTTAAATGTGGCCGGTGATGATAGAAGAGATGACCCAACACATGCTTCAAATGCAAGTAAAGAGGTTGAGGACACAATGGATGATTCTACACATGCCTATGGAATGAGCGCAAGGCTTAAGGTAATTTATTTATATATTTATACATTGTGTTTAATTATTATTGACTAACTAATTTCCAATTATTTTTTTTAGGATTTTGATCAATTTCAAAGTAAAGATTTTACAATTAACAAAAAATCAGAATTGCAAATGTATTTGGAGGAGTCAAGGGTTGACAGAAGCTGTGAACTTGATGTGTTGGCTTTTTGGAAAGCCAATGGGTTTAGATATCCCACACTTGCGAGAATGGCAAGAGACTTTTTGACCATTCCGGTATCTACTGTCGCATCGGAGTCTACATTCAGTGCAAGTGGAAGAGTCCTTAATGAACATCGAAGTTCACTTAGCAAAGATACCGTTGAGGCTCTCATATGCACAAAAGATTGGTTATTTGGAGATTATTGTAATGTCTTTTCTCTTTATTTTTTTATGTTTTTTTTGCATGGTTTTCTATTAATGTTATTATGTATATTTGTTTGTACTTTGTAGGTTCGAACCAAGTTAGTGTAGATGAGCTCACAGAAGATATAATGTCGCTTGACATTAGCCGTGAATCAGATGCTTCAAATTCCGTGAACAATCCTAAGGTATCCACTCCAAATGCTTCAAGTAGTGTTGCTTGTTAAAAATCAGAGAACATCTCAAGGTACCCACTTCAAACGTTTCTAGAAATGTTGCTTGATAAAACTATATGAATGAGTTTATGTTAAATTGTCCATGCCTAATACGACTGTAATTATTTGTGTGTAGGTTTGATTGTTTGGAATTGAAGATCTTGAGAAAGAAAGGCATATGGGAACTTGAATGTTGAAACTATTTGGATGTTATGATTAGACTTTTATGGATTTCGTTTTAAGTTTGTTAAAACATTATGTGTTTATGCATTTTTATGACTTTTGTGAACCTTTGGCGACTAAATTTTCATTAAACATGTTCCTTAATTGCTAATTTCAAATATGGTCATGTTCGTGTCTTAACAGGTCGTGTTCGGGTCTTAACAGGTCGTGTTTGTGTCTTAAACAGGTCATAGGATATGTTGGCAACATTTTCGTGTCTTAACAGGTCATTTCGTGTAACCTATTTATTAACAGGTTCGTGTTCGTGTTTGGAAAATCTGACACGATAACATTTCGTGTCGTGTTCGTGTTTACAGGTTTTCTGTTCGTGTCTTATCGTGTTCGTGTCTTAACAGATCGGGTTGACCCGATATGCCAGCCCTATTTAATACATCTGTCCAACATTTTTGCAAACTGTTGGCAGATACATCATTTAATAAATTGTTTAGGGCCGCTTTCATGGTGACGTTACCAACAGTTCTCCTCTTATAAATATAATAGTGATCAATGTAAAAACTTAACTCTTACAGCTATATATACTCTAATGATAGATCTAGAGAGAGAAAAGCATAAGAAGTAAGATAGAGAATGCATTTGGTGATTGGGAGTGTACTTCTACTTTTGATTGTATTGAAACTAGAATGAAGATATGAATCATTGGCGAAGCTTGAAAAAAAAGTTGGGGGAGGGTTCGAAAGGTAACGGACCTAAAAAAAAATTTCTATCGCGTAGTTTCGAGGTGTATGTTCGGGTCGGACGTCGGTGATTCGATTCGGGTCAGGTCGGGTCAAACATTAATATCAAATAAAAAACGTTCTCAAACATTAAAACGTAAACATTGTTTAAGAAACAAATGAACAAAGACACCAAAACATTAAAAAGGAGAGAGGAAGGTGGGTACCCGGTTCATTATTCGCTTCATTAACCGGTTCGCTTGTTGAAAGTTTTTGACGTTTAATCTCATTGTTTCCATCAACAATTTCCTCTACTTGTTCTTCATTCTTTCTTTCGAAAAAAGAAGTTATTATTTTATTCTTCCCCATAGCATAATCTAATAACAAAACAAGTTAACAAGTCACACTAAATTTCAAACTCAAATTTCTATCTAAATCAAATCACAATAAGATTAAACAAATAAAATTAGACATAGTTACAGAAAGATTCAACAAGTTTAGGGCAAAAATTCAAACCAATTTCACCCCTAATTTCAACCTAAATCACATAAATTGCAGCCCTAAATTAAACCTAAAGATAAAAACACATACATTTAACCTTATGAAGATTGAAGAAGCCGAACAAGAGTACAAGACCACAACAACGAGCAACGTTTTGGCTTCTGTTCTCGAACAAGAAGCTGAAGTCGAACAGTTCTGCAAGACTGGAACCTGCGTTTCCCCCCTTCTGCAGTTCTAGATTGTGACTTCTGTTCTTCTGGTCGAAGTCCCAAAGTAAACAAATTTGGGTTTTTTTTGGATAAGGTGGGCTTTTAAGTTGGGCTATATAATGATTTGATTTGGGTTATATAATATACATTTTAGTATTCTACCAAATATAATGATTTGGGCTATAATATTTTGGCTAATTAAATATTTTATTTGGGCTATATAAATAAAAGAAATTAAAACTGGGGGGTCAAAAATGTATATACCTAAATTTTTTTTTATAAAACCGGGGGATCGAAAACATGTATACCTACAAAATCCTATACGAAACGTACATATATTACACTACTGACTGAAAAGTTCGGGGGGTCGGGCGCCCCCCCCCCTCGCCCTTTAAATCCTGCGCCCCTTATATGAATCATTTGACAATCATCTTCCCAAATCTAGTTATGTGTCGATTGATGGGTTAATTTTTTACAGCTTTGATGAATTTCTAAATTTGTTTAAACCAGTTTTATTAAACACACACACTCTCAGATCCAACAATTGGTATCAGAGCAAGGTTACACTGAATTGACTTCACCGTTGATTCAGAAGATAAACCAAACTCAAATTGATACCTGATTGAAATGACCAGGACTTGAGAAGAACTAGACTAGTCAGAACATTAAAGTGTTCCGTGTCACACCCTGATTTCTCGGTGGGCCAGGACTTTGGGTTTATGCGTGACAAATTGATATAGATATTCACAATAACACATCAGAAGTCTTGGGAGTATAAAATAATTATTACAAATTACAAATGTCCAAATGTTCAAATATTATACAGATCGAAAATGTATAAAAGATCCACAGGTAGATCGGATAACAAATTAATATGTAAAAGACCACTAGGCTTCTTGCATGGAGTTTCAAATTCCACTTAAGCAATTACAGGGCAGCTTCCAGCCTATTTACGTTCTTTGCAACCTGCGCTTAGGCTTTTGAAGATACGTCAGTTTTCACTGGTAAATACAAGTAACCAACACATTTTGAAAATATTTCAAAATCACCATTTTTTATGTACACTATGGTCTATGGTACATATATTTTGATGAATAACTTGGGACAAACTATTTCTCTTGTTATCAGTATTACATGCTTGTCAAAACATATGGGGCCCAGAAACTATGCCGAGATCATGATAAACCGACACGCCACTTTAATACACTTATTGGGTAAACTCATATTGGGTTATAAAATTATATTTTATCATAGCATTAGCATCTGTCGGGTGTATGCCTACGCCCCGTGCTTAGTCGTGGCCATTTGCAATTAAATGAACCGAGTATATCCAAGACACGGTCGTATTAACCCCCAATGTTTAAGTTATCAAGCAAAACGAATTAAAACATGTTATTTGAATTCCAGACACATAGGTCATCGATCCTATACCCAACCAAACGGTAATAATTTACAATATCCCAAGCCCGTAAAGGGAAAATAGGTTAAGAGTATTTACCTGGCTTAAATCTTTACAATATATATATATATATATATATATATATATATATATATATATATATATATATATATATATATATAGAGGGTCAGGATTTAGAGAGAACGGTGAAAAGTGTGAGAACGGTGAGAACGATTTTGGAGTTGACATGTGGCATTGATGCTAAATTACACTAAGGGGTAATATTGTCAAAAAAACCCACACACATGAACTGGGTGTTCAAATAAAACGCCATAAAAACACCAAATTCAGAAAAACGCCATGAAAATACCGAGTTAAAACGCCATAAAACACTCAGTTCAGAAAAACGCCATGAAAAACTCAGTTTAAAACGCCATAAAACACTCAGTTCAGAAAAACACCATGAAAATACCTAGTTAAAACGCCATAAAAACAAATATTTCAGAAAAACGCCATAAAAATAAGTAGTCTAAAACGCCATAAAACACCTAGTTCAGAAAAACACCATAAAACCCATTTCATTTTTTTTCTTTCAAAAAGTATATCAATAGTATACTCGTTGGAAAGATAAAAAAACGTTGAGTTTTATGGTGTAATTTTTTTAGAAAAATAATCACGTATAAAAAAGTTATTGACGTTTAAATATAATGGGGGAAAATGGCATGTGATTAGCATGTGCACCCTTATTTGGATCTTCCAATTTTACCCCTCCTGGTAGTTATAAGGTTCCTATTATTTACAAAATGCCACCGCATCATCTTAGCCACAAATCACAAAGATCCTATGGCTGAAAATCGTTCTCACTGTTCTCACACTTCAAATCGTTCTCTCCTGATCATGTTCCTATACATATATTTATATACATACATATATATATATATATAAGCAGAGCCGATATAACAAAACAACTAGCAAGGTTGCAATTTATTGGACGCCCTTAGTCTGTAATGAATGGAATTATTATCCATTAGAATGTTAACGAATCTTATTCAAGTCATATGACTTAGACCGATTAACTATAATATAAAGAAAACGGTACGGTTCGCTAAATTAAGCGGTGATCGGATAGATTGCAGTTTAAACCCTCACAAGAACTATGACTTGTATAATATGGGTCAACCATATTACATTCTGGATTTTAAAAGAATTTGAAGGATTTAACCCAATTCGGTTAACTTATATAAACTAAGTTACATAAGTCAACCGTACGCGCATAGGCGGCATCGGGTGATCGGACGAGTTAATGTCAAGTTCATTATGCCAAACCATCTTTATTATGTTACCACATTAGTAGGTATTCCATATTATATGTATATTATGGTTTAAACCCATTTTATGCTCAAAAGGGCATTTTCGGTATTTTTAAGGCATAATGGATGAACTTGCATAAAACCCAACAACTGATTATGATCAAATGGTATTCCCTCAGAGGGTTATTCCATACATAAATATGATCATAATGCAACTTCAAATCAGTAGGTAATTTAACTAAAATGGGTCAGAATCGAAAGTCAAAGCAGATGTCAAACTGCTTGACTTTAGGTTGCGAACCGGACTATAAGAAGGAAATGACGGGTTGAACATGATCTAACATGTTCTAATATGTTATACCAACTGATATAATGTCAAAAATATGTGTTTAGATATTTATAAGTTCATTTTATACATTTTCCGAAAAACTGCGTTTTGACTTTTATTTTAACATAATTTTAACCTGTCATTTGACCAACTTAACGTGATCTTCAGTAGGTGCCCTCATAGGGCATTATCACCTACCTTATTACGATCACGTAGCCATGTTCGATTCGAACATTGGCTTGACCATAATGGTCATAACTGAAAGTCAAAGCAAAAGTCAATTTGCTTGACTTTCGGCTAATTACTTAGCCTAGAAAAGGAAAGAAACAATGAAAGAACACTTACAAGTGTTCTAGGAGAAACTTGAACTCAGTAGGAGACCTGTAGGAAGAAGCAATCTCCAGAAATGAGTGATTTAGAGAGAAAGATGGAAATGAGCAAAGAATGAGGTGAGTTATGGTTGGTATTTATACTTAAACAAGATCATCTAGATCATGCCAAGTGTTAGCATGCTTCTCCTGATGTTAATAAGTGTCCTAGGACGTGTTAGAAGCAGGAAAAAGGTGGCATAATCGCGAGATAGGTGGTAATAATGCAGGCTGCCTTGGGCAGCAAACAAAACTGCCAGCTGCAGTCCCTTACGGACCGTAAGGGATCAGTGCTTACGGGTCCGTAAGGACCTTGGCGCCCATGATTTTCAAACTTCTTACGGTCCGTAAGACCCAATGTCTTGCGGTCTGTATGGGATACCAGAAAATGTTATAACAAGAGCCTTACGGTCCGTAAGGTTTTAGGCCTTGCGGTCCGTAAGGGTCACTCGGGGGCCCAATTTTTGGCATGTTGACATAGTTGGTCCATCCACATTCAATCTTCCACAATTTTTCACATTTAGTCCCCCTCGTCCAAATAACTTGGCATATTTGAGAGTTGATTGGACACGTGTTGCCATATGATTTGATATAATATTCTGAGGTGTTACATCCTCATCCCCTTAAAAGAAATCTCGTCCTTGAGATTTTATTCAAATAGATAGGGGTACTTTTGTCTCATATTAGACTCAACTTCCCATGTATATTATGGGCCACGAAGGGCATCCCATTTGACTTTCACGATGGGGATCATTTTATTTTGGAGCTTTTTAACATGTCGATCCTCGATCGAAATCGATTTCTCAATGAACCTCAGGTTTTCATCAATCTGCACATCAGGGTGCGATATTGCTAGCGACTCATCGGCTAGACATTTCTTTAAATTACATATGTGGAATACATCATGGATTCCACTGAGTTCCTCAGGTAGCTTAAGTCTATAAGCCACGGAACCGACACATTCGATTATCTCGAATGGTCCAATGTATCTCGGGCTCAACTTGCCCTTCTTTCCAAATCTCATCACACCTTTCCAGGGTGATACTTTCAATAATACTTTGTCCCCAATTTGGAACTTAAGAGGTTTTCACCTCTTATCAGCATAGCTCTTCTGCCTATTGCGGGCGGCTTTAAGCCTATCACGGATTTGAATATTTTTTTCTGTGGTCTCCAGGACTATCTCAGGTCCTGATAGTTGGCCTTCCCCAACTTCAGCCCAACAAACGGGCGTTCTGCATTTTCTCTCATACAAGGCTTCAAATGGAGCGGCCTTGATGCTAGTATGATAACTATTATTGTAGGAGAATTCAATTAGGGGTAGATGATCATCCCAACTACCACCTAAATCAATCATACATGCTCTCAGCATGTCTTCCAATGTTTAAATGGTACGCTCCCTTTGTCCATCAGTCTGTGGATGGTAAGCCGTACTGAAATTTAACCGCGTGCCTAATGATTGTTGGAAACTTTTCCAAAAGTGTGATGTGCATCTAGTATCTCTATCAGATACAATAGATACTGTCACTCCATGTAAGGACACAATATTGTCCACATATAATTTGGCCAATTTTTCAGAACTAAAAGTTTCTTTGATTGGCAGAAAATGGGTTGACTTAGTCAGTCTATCGACAATCACCCAAATTGTGTCATTGCCACGTTTGGTCTTTGGTAACTTGGTAATCAAATCCATAGTTACCATCTCCCATTTCCATGTGAGAATTGCAAGTTATTGTAGTAGTCTTGACGGTTTCTGATGTTCAGTTTTAACTTGCGAACACGTCAGACACTTAGCTACATAAGTGGCTATGGATTTCTTCATACCTATCCACCAAAATTTCTTTTTCAAATCCTGGTACATTTTGTCTCCTCCAGGATGTATTGAATATTTAGAATTATGATATTTTTGGATAATCAGATCTCTGAGTCCTCCAAAGATAGGAACCCATATACGATTATTAGATCTCAGGATTCCATCATTTCCAAGTGTTAACTGATCAACAGTTTCACCTAATCCTTCATTAGAAGCATTTGCTTCTAATATGGATTGTTTCTGAGCATCTAGCAGCTTCTCATTCAAGGTAGTCCGGAGCTCAATGCTTTTGGCGTTAACCCTGATAGGTTTAACCCTTTCTTTGTGACTTAATGTATCGACAACAACATTTTCCTTGCCAGGATGGTAACGAATCTCACATTCGTAATCATTCAAAGTTTCCATCCAACGTCGTTGTCACATGTTTAAATCCTTCTGATTAAACAGATACTGGAGACTTTTATGGTCCGTGTATATAATACACTTTGTGCCATATAGATAATGTCTCCACAACTTTAGTGCGAATACAACGACACCCAATTCCAGATCATGGGTGGTGTAATTCTTTTCGTGCACCTTAAGTTGTCGTGATGCATATGCACTCACTTTGCTTCTTTGCATGAGTACCCATTCCTGAGTGCGAAGCATCACAGTAAACAACAAAGTCTTCAATCCCCTCAGGTAGGGTTAAGACAGGAGCATTGCTCAATTTCTGCTTTAGATTCTCAAAGGATTCTTTCTGTTTGGGACCCAGTCAAACTTGACATTCTTGTGGGTCAGAGTAGTTAAAGGAAGGGCTATTCTTGAGAAGTTCTCAATGAATCTTCTATAGTAACCGGCCAATCCTAAGAAACTACGGATTTTAGATGGAGTCTTGGGTGCTTCCCAATTCATGATAGCTTCAATCTTAGCGGGATCCACTTGGATACCACGCTCGCTGATCACATGTCCTAGAAATTGAACCTCTCTAAGCCAAAATTCGCACTATGAGAATTTTCGATAAAGCTTCTCTTGCTTTAGCAAATCAAGAATACATCTAAAGATGTTTCTCGTGATCATTCTTATTACGAGAATAGATAAGTATGTCGTCTATAAAGACAATGACAAACTTATCTAAATACGGCTTGCAGATTCTGTTCATGAGATCCAGAAAGCTGTTGGAGCATTCGTGAGCCCAAAAGGCATCACAAGAAATTCATAGTGGCCGTATTTGGTCCTGAAAGCAGTCTTTGGAACATCTTCGTTCCTAACTTTCAGTTGATAATACCCAAATCTCGAATCAATCTTTGAGAAATAACTAGCTCCTTGCAATTGGTCGAACAGATCATCAATCATTGGCAATGGATAACAATTCTTGATCGTTATCTTGATATTTAACAACTTTTGAAACATCATGCTAAATATCATGGTCTCCCCGGGATGATAGATAGTTTAGATTGTATGAAATGGGCATGAGAACTTTGTCCGACTGCATGGCAAGGCTCTCACACAAGTGGATATCATGGAATGCCGACTATGATGCTTAAAGTTGTTGCATCCAATGTTGCAGAAATCGGATTAGGCGGCCGATTAATCGGTGCCTAGTCGGTAATCGGAGGTCTACCGCCCGGATTTTGCCAAGTCGGTCAACTTAGGCGGTAAAAGTCAAAATCGGTCAAAATAATTCAAAATTGGTCAAAAATCGGCTGAAATCGGTTGAAATCGGACTAGTCGGTCAAAAAAAAGTCAAAATTGAATCATATTAGGTCAAAATCGGACCAAATCTGTCAAAAGGAATGAGTTCTTACCTCGATTCGAACCTTAATCGGACCTGCATCTGTTTCCATCATTCAAAATCGAACCCCACTGATGAACGATGGTCAAAATTCGAACCTTAATCGGACCTGCACCTTAATCGGACCTGCATTTGGTCAAAATCGGACCAAATCTGTTTAGATGAAGCGAATTTGGGGATTAGGGTTTGTGTTTCTACTGATGAACGATGAAGAATGGGGAAAGAGCGGCCGTATGAAACGTGGGTAAGAGTTTAGGTTTTATTATGTTTGGGTTTTTAACATTTAACACCCCTCTATCTTTAATTAATTTACATATGGTTCCCAAAGTTGTATATTTATATATAAAATTTATAAAATGATCTCTATATTTATATAAATTTGTAAAATTATACATAAAAAGTTCATTCCGATTAATCCCTAGGCGGTACCTCACCGCCCGACTAGCGACTAGCGCCTTCTACAACATTGGTTGCATCACAAGATCTCTGGATCTGGCATGCATTCTTTGGTATGGCAGGTTCACATAACGATATAAACATTAAACATCACTCGCCCCTTTTCAATGATCTAATAAATGATGTTGGACCAAAAGGAACATTTATTGTAAATAACGTTGAATACAAGTATGGGTACTATCTTGTTGATGGAATTTACCCTGAGTGGGTTGTTTTTGTGAAATCATTTTCATGAGAGGGAACACTAGATCCTAAAAGAATAAAGTTTAACAGAGTTCAGATGGCGACACGCAAAGACATTGAGCGAGCATTTGGTGTTGTGCAGAAAAGGTGGCGCATTTTGAGCATGCCTTGTAGATTGTATGAAAAAGATCAAATAAGAAACGTGATGTACACGTGCATCATTCTACAACATGATTTTAGAGGATGAAGGGTGCGTAATAGTTGAATATTATGGCGAGGAGACTGTAACGAATAACGTAGACATTAGTAACGAAGAGAGATCGCAAAACCAAAATCTAATCGAGTCAAGACAACTAAGTTCAAACCTTCGAGCTGATTTTGTACAACATGTTTCGACACTTCCTAGATTTGACTCAATGGAAGATGAAGATGATTGATTGATTTTTTGTTGTTGTAATGTATTATTTTATTGTAGTTTTTTTTTCTTAATTTTATATTTAGTTAATAGAAATATTGAATAGTTTAAAAAATATATAAGAAATGACACATGGCTGGCCACGCCATGCCATACCACACCCAACCAGTAGTCCCGACACGCCGCACCATCCATGTGGCCCCACCAGCTGCCACTCGTCGCTCAATACCCCAACCCAAGTGCCCCCCCCCACCCACCACTCCCGGCAGTATAATGTCGGAATGTATTTGTTGCATTGTATTAAGTCTCACAATAAATTCTATTTCTTAATAATTCATATTAATTGTTCATGGCTTTATAGCCTAGTGATATATTAGAGATGAGATAAGGCTTTGAAACTAATAGGTCCTGAGTTCGATTCCTAGAAAAGTTTTTTCCTATATTTATTGGGTTTCCTCAAATTTGCAGTTAAAAAGAAAATAGTTCACAGTTATTTAATAACTATTATTTAAGATTTAATCCGCGCATATCCCTCCTTCCAGTATAGGAGACCACTTAGGCCTGTAAACGAACCGAACGTTCATGAACTGTTCATGAACTTGTTTGGCGGGAAGTTCGTTTATGTTCGTTTATTTAATAAACGAACAAACACGAACAAATAAATTTGTTCGTTTAATTAAATGAACGAACATGAACACACCTTGTGTTCGTTCATTTATGTTCGTGAACATTCTTTTATGTTCATGAACGTTCGTTTATGTTCGTTTAAACTTTAATAAATATATAAATAGTTATATTTATATAAATATTAGGTTTTCTAACTAGTTATATAAATATAACTAATTAGTATATCTATGAACGCTTATTTAGATGTGTTTTCAGATGAAATGTAATATATTAGACTTGTTTCTTCAATCATGTTAATTTATGTTTATTCAAATATGTTTAGTTAATTTTTTTTTATGTTCGTTTGTGTTCGTTTATGTTCGTGAACTGTTCGTTTAGGCTTTAAACGAACGAACATAAACGAACACGAACATGCCAGATTTCTTAATGAACGAACACGAACAAAAAAATGTGTTCGATTATATGTTCGTGTTTGTGTTCGGTTAAAGTTAAATGAATGAACACGAACATGCCTATGTTCGTGTTCGTTCGTTTACAGGCCTAAGTCCACTATCAAAAACATTGAGTTAAAAAAAATAATCACTATCACTATAATAAAATTATTAGGGCGGGGTTGGATCAATAGCAAAGTCGTTATGAGTTAAGAAAGGTGGTCAAAATTTTGAATCTTAGTAACATTGCCTTTAAAAAAACCTATATTTACTAAACATGTCCGATTTAAACAACATAGTATCTTGAACATATAGTTATTTTATTATGTTTAAAATTACAGAATAAAATAAAATACATAAAATTAGCATACAATTATAATTATCTATAAACCACGTCAAGATAATTTAATCCTGCTAGAGGTAGCCTGTTGTGACCACAAAAAGAAGTTTCGTACGTTAAACCAGTTAGTTATGATGGCACCACGTAATTAGGGATTCTAGATGAAAATGATAGTTAACTACGTTTCTTAATAAACACAAACAACTCGTTGTTTGTATTGCTATGTGTGTGTATATATATATAGGATAAGGATCATGTGAGAAGTAGTAGGCTATTTGAGAAACTTGAGAAGCATTCTGGACCACACATTTTCCCTAAGCAAAAAAAAAGGTAAAAAAAATGCAATTTTTTTTTTTTTTTGGAAAAATCGCAGCTTTTTCTTTAAGAATTTAATTTTTTTTTAATTTTTTTTTTTGGATTTATACACATGTGTATATTGTTAATCTTTTAACTATACATATATGTATATTGTCAATTATACATATATGTATATACATGTTTAAAATTGAAAAATAAGTGTTATTTAGGGTTTAGCATTAGTATTTAGGGTTTAGCATTAGGGTTTAGCTTTAGGGTTTAGCAATAATATTTAGGGTTTAGCATTAGGGTTTAGCTTTTGGGTTTAGCATTAGGGTTTAGCATTAGGGTTTAGCATTAGGGTTTAGGGTTTAGGGTTTAGCATTAATGTTTAGCTTTAGTGTTTATGGTATAAGGTTTAGGATTTATAACACATATTTTTTCAATTTTAAACATGTATATACATATATGTATAATTGACAATATACATATATGTATAGTTAAAAGATTAACAATATACACATGTGTATAAATAAAAAAAATTAAAAAAATTAATCCTTAAAGAAAAAGCAGCGATTTTTTCAAAAAAAAAAAAAAAAAAATTGCATTTTTTTCATCTTTTTTTTTTGCATTTTTTTGGTTAAGGAAAATGTGTGGTCCAGATTGCTTCTCAAGTTTCTCAAATAGGGTGGACTTCTCTTAGGATCTCTACCATATATATATATATATATATATATATATATTCTGTTTTAATGTGTTTGTTTTATATTATAGTAAAATTTGACGGACGGTGATCGATAATTATGTTTCTTAATAAACACAACTCCACGTTTATATTGCTGCATGGTTATTTTCAAATAAAAAAAAAATTTAAGTGTTATTTTTAATCATTCACTTAGAACTACTGAACTAGCTAGCTAGGATTATTTTTTTTTATCAATTTCTTTTATGGATTTTATTAATAACCGTAATGTTTAAGAGTAAATTTCAGTAATAAGGTGTACATCAATAACACATGTATTCTTAGCTACAATACATTTTCACTCACATAGCCAACTTACTTTTTAATAATATATATAATTGCTTTGTATGTATTTTGTTTAAAACATACCTTTTTATACATCAAACTTGTGGGGTTTTCAAATTTTATGTATTTGGCATGTTGGAGCATGTATAGTAGTGACATGACCTGTTACCATTTTCATTTTCCAGTGATTATCATAATCAAACTTTTAATAATTTGTGTTATATATAGTGTTCATATCAGGGGCGGAGACAGCATTAAACCAGCCGTAGCACGGGCTACGACTCAAAGTCGTGTTCGCAGTGTTAATTTTTTTTTTTTTTTTGATTTTATATAAAGGATACCCCTAAAAAAATACGAGGATACCCTTATAAAGGATTTTATATGAATACACCGTAATTTTTTTTTTTTTGGATACCCCTGGTTTTAAGGTCTAGCTCCGCCACTGGTTCATATATCGCCACCACCTCACTCCATCACCATCGTCAGTTGACATTAGAGGAGTGGATTTCTAATAATTTAAAATTAAGAAGAACTAAAAGAATGACATGGTATACATTATAAATGGTAAAACACTAAACATTTAATACCTAAAAATATAGGCTTTAAGTTATAGCGCATTTAATACCCAAGACTTATTACTCAACAAAAAAATAAGAGCTTTGGTTTCCGCTCATCAGGATAGGGATAGGCAAAAAATCAATTTTCTTCATTTGTGGATCACTCGGATAAATGCGGAAATCGCGAAAGAGGGTACGCTATAGTTACAGTAGATTCATAAATGATCTGTACAAGAGACAATTGTTTCTTAATCGTAAAATACTTGCACAAATAGCTATATCAAATAGGAATTGTCTGTTTGAACAGCCTCAGTTAAATTTTGTCTTTCTTTAATAAGAATCGATGCGATTTTTATAAGGCTCCTCATCCGAATGAAATTCAATGGGATCCGCATTTACAAGAGAGAAGGGAGTGCGGGTGAAATAGGATTTTGAATGAAAATGATCTGGAATTTCCTCCCAAGTTGGTGTGGACCAAATGTATGTTGAGCCGACCGAAATCCGCAAATGGACACCTCACAAACGTCCGTGGGATAATCTAGCACAAATAGGGCTACAAACTTCCTTTATTCTCGAGTTAAAATACATTGTAACAAGAACATTCAAAGACCAAATATACGAGCGGGAGAGAGGGCTGGCGTCCGTGCAGAGGGATGGGGAAAAGACCCGACTCTAAGCTTTTTCTTAAACAAGCAAACACATGATTTTAGACATGATTAATTAATCCCATAACATAACATGGTCACTTTGTTTAATTTCTTAAAAGCCCAATCAAAATGTGACATTTGGATTTTATTTAGGCAATTTTCATTTCATGTACGTTAGGGAGTTTGTTCACTTATTGTATGTTACATGACACAAGTGCAACAAATAAATTACCCCTATTATGTTGGATCTTAAGACATACCAGCTCCACAAAACTTGCTTAACCTTCTCTTTGATCTTTCTTCATGTCTTTTCCCCCTCGTCAACTCCTCTGCCTATGGCGATCGGAAAACCTCGTGGTAACAAGAGACCATCCGACGGTTCCTGTTCGTCCACCGTCACTACGCTGCTGCTTGTCATGGTTTGTGTTTTCGGCATCTGGATGTTAACCTCCAACTCTATAACTTCTCCATCAAATACCTCCTATGATGATTCGTCGTTTTTAAAATCAAATCGTAAAATCCCCATTGATACTACTCAAGATAAACATGTGGATTCGACTAATGTTACAAGTGTTTATGAAGATAAACATAGTGATCTGCGTATAGATGTTGCACCACATGATGATGAACTGACAACAAAAGATGATCAGGAAACGGGACAGAGTTATAATAATAATAAGCTAGATGACGATCGGGATTGGTTAGATGAAATCGAAGCAGAACCTAAACAAGAAGGCGCGAACAATGTTGTTGATGATGATGATGCGGAAAGTTTGAATGACAGTGATGCCGGGAAACAAGAGGCTGAAGAACACCAAGAGGAACAAGAAATCGAAATTTCAACTTCGGATATTGAAGATAACTCAGATGGATCTAAAGAAAAAACATCGACAGACGATGAACGTAAACATAAACATAAAACACAAAAGAACGAAGTAACCGATGACCAACAAAGTGATGCCATAAATCAAGAGGATGACATCCGCGATTTGGAAGATACGGCCAACCAAGAACAAAAGAAGGGGACAGATAATCAAGATGAACAGGAACAGGAAGATGACGGGCCGATAGAATCGCATTCTATAGCAGCTGAGACACAAGCGCATGTCGAAAATCAAGAAGCAAGAGATGTTAGAAACAAAATGGAGCAAGCAAAGGTAGAACTTATTGGGGCCAATGCCACTATACCTATGAAAGCAGGGGACTAAAGTGTGGCTAAAGGTGATGTTAACGGTTATATTGACAGTTACAAATGGGGATTATGTAATGTGACAGCTGGGACAGAGTATATGCCTTGTTTGGATAATGGGATAAAGAGACAATGTCCAAATGAGCCTCCTGTTTGTCTAGTCCCTCTTCCAGATGATTATAAGACACCTGTTTCATGGCCTCAAAGTAGAGATAAAGTACATATACTCTTTATATATGCACATAAAAATAAAATTAATGTTTTCATGACCAGGCCGTTCATTGAACCTGCCGCTATACGACCCATCAACCGATTTCAAAAATCATCACCATACTCAGTAAATCCCACCAATAGCAAAGCTAACGTGGGTCTGAGAAGGGTAAGATGTAGACAGCCTTACCTCTACCCCAGAGGAATAGAGAGGCTGCTTCCGGTGAGACCCCCAGTTCAATTTCAAAAATCAGATGACAAAAAACAATTAGAATTAAAATATGACCGGTAACCGGCTGACCCAAATACATATGGTTTAAATAGACTTAACCAGACTGGTTATGTAGCATGTTCTGGTTCAGTCCGGCCGGTTTGGTTCTGAAAACTATGCATAAAACATCAGACGATATATATATTATAACCAGAATGTAACGAAATGACAGATATGGCTCCATAATATGCCAAACAAGGCCTTATCAGAATTTAAAGGTAACCAAAACTGGATAAAGGTGACAGGGGAATTCATAACATTCCTAAAAGGTGCTCTTCATTATAGCGACTTTTTACAAGAGGTAAAAAAACCAAACTATCAACTTTTATATATGTCTTGTGATATCTTTTCAATCGGTCTATTATCTTTCTAAGATCAACAGGTGGTGCCCGATATCGCGTGGGGGAGGCACACACGAGTGGTTCTCGATATAGGATGTGGTGTAGCGAATTTTGGAGGGTACCTCTTTGATAAAGAGGTTTTAACAATGTCATTCGCACCTAAAGACGATCAAGAGTCTCAAATCCAATTCGCATTAGAAAGAGGCATACCTGCGATCTCTGCTGTCATGGGCACTCAACGCCTTCCGTTTCCAAGTAGGGTGTTTGATCTTGTTCATTGTGTTCGATGTAAAGTACCTTGGCATAAGGATGGTGGCATCCTTCTTTTGGAGGTTAATCGCATGCTTCGTCCTGGAGGCTATTTCATTTGGTCAGCAACACCTGTTTACAGAACACTCGAAGAAGATGTCCAAGCATGGAAAGGTATAATACTTTAAGGGTTAATACCATAAAAAATAAAAAAATTTAGGAACTTTTTATTGAGACTTTTTCGTAAAAAATAAGAAAATATATTTTTATGGTACTAACCTACTATACTCTTAAGACTGTTAAGTTATTGAACTCTTGAAATAACGTTCTGTATACTTATGAACCAGAGATGTCTGCTCTAACGGTGGCAATGTGTTGGGAGCTTGTGAGCATCAAGAAGGACAAGCCGAACACGATGGGTGTTGCGATCTACCACAAACCAGATTCAAATGAATGCTACAATGTAGTAAAGAGACACCAACCTCCCATGTGTAAACCTGACGACGATCCTAATTTTGCTTGGTACGTGCCTTTACAAACATGTATCCATATGATGCCAATGGGGGAGATGGAAAGAGGTTCACATTGGCCTGAAGAATGGCCGCTCCGGGTTCAAAAACCTCCCTACTGGTTAAATCAAACCCAAACAGGAATCTACGGGAAACCTGCTCCACTTGACTTTACACAAGATTATGAACATTGGACACGAGTGATTACCAAGACTTACATGAATAACTTAGGAATTGACTGGTCGAATGTCCGGAATGTTATGGACATGAGAGCTGTCTATGGTGGGTAAGTGACTAAGTGCTAAACGAAAGTACCCGATCATTATAAGCCTATAGGGTTCTCTAAACGTACCCCCCGCTCTTGAAAGCATCAAATGAAGTGTTTTTTCGTCTTTTAGTTTGAAAATGGGGAATACTAGTATACTACTAATGTGACGAGGGGGGTACGTTTAGCACAACCCTAAGCCTGTAACTTGTTGTGATTGATCAGCCTATGTTGACAGGTTCGCTGCAGCACTAAAGGATGTAAACCTATGGGTGTTAAACGTAGTGAATGTCGATTCACCACACGATACACTACCAACGATCTTCGAACGGGGTCTCATTGGAATCTACCACGACTGGTGCGAGTCGTTTAGCACATACCCTCGAACATACGACCTTCTCCACGCAGACCATTTGTTTTCAAAGGTGAAAGAGCGGTGCAGGATTAAAGGCTTAATGGCAGAAACCGACAGGATTTTAAGACCAGGCGGAATCCTAATAGCTCGAGACGAACCACACATGATTTCAGAATTGGACAAACTTTTGAGGTCCTTAAATTGGGAGTTTAATATCACACTTATAAACAAGCAGGAAGCAATGATCAGCGGTCGAAAATCATTGTGGCGACCAAACACATATACAGAATGAAATAGGAAATCATGTAACATCATTCAAACAATTTCAATAATCAAATTCAATCATTTTAAACCAAAAATCTAATAATATTACAACAAACGAATCTGTAAGTAGCAAAAATATAATAATATCTGCAAAAACCTTATTCTCGTTTATAAAGTTTGTTATATTCTGCAAGTTCTTCAAAATAAACGTCCCAAACGCACCGAACACAGCCGCTGCCGCAGCAATCTCCGGGCAACGGTTTCTCCGGCGGGGGAGGGATCTCCGGATACTTTTGCGTTTCCTTTTTACCCTTGAGATTATCGGCTGAAATATCGTTCATGGTGCAGTTGAGATTTGAATTGGATTTGAGATTGAGATGATTTGTGTTAGTGAGAGGAAATTGGATAGGATAGCGGTGAGGTGGATGAAGAGCGGTGGTGATTCGTTGAAGGTTGTGGAACCTCATGGCGGATTCATGATGTATAGGCGGAGATGTGTGTAACCACCGGTGTTGGAACGGGGGAGAGAGAGTGGTGGATGCTTCCATAAAGACCGGTGGTGGTAATTCGTCAAAGAGACTCCAATGGAAGAAGAATAATAGGCAAACTTCCATCTCTTGCCCTCAACTTTGCTCAATTTACAATACTTATCCGAAACTTCATATCCTTGCAAGTAGGGCTGTGCAAAAAGCTCACGACTTGAAGGTCCTTTGGATTTAACTTGGAAAAAGCCTGCTTGATATGGCTCGGTTTGAAATTGAGCCGAGCCGGTTTGGTTCGTAACGAGCCAAATTGGCTTGGTTTGGCTCGCTTGTTAGCTCAGCTCGGATTATTTTACTTTTAATATGCTTTATTTTTATATACATATAATGTATTATATAAATTTGGTTATTATTTGCATGCATTTAGGATTGTCATTAGATATCTATGACATGTTTGGGAGTTGTTTAGGATGCTAATGAACTTACATTGTATTTCGTTGAGATTTGAAACTTATTTTGTTTGTTTGAACTTGATTTTGGCTTGTAATATAGTAGGCCGAACTTATTTTGGATGTGTCCTTATGAACTATTGTATGATATCTTAGACTATTAAATTTTAAAAGCTATGTGTTAATATTTCTTTTTAAATTTTAGCCTAATCAAACTGAGCCGAGCCAGCTCAGTTAAAAATCTAAGATTCTCAGCTCGGTTTCAAATCTAAACGGAGCCGACTCGGTTTATAATCAAGCCCGGACTTGACCTGGCTCGGCTCACATCAGCTCGTGAACAAGTCAACTAAAAGTCGAACATATCGGTACATCTATGTTTGCTCTGCAATGAGACAAGCTTAGAAGAACAGGGGTGCGACTTCATATGAATCAATGTTTATATAGGAATAATAAGTAGCTTTAAAATAAGACATGGAGTTACATTTTTTGTATTGTATAAGAGAACACTACTTAAATAGTTTACTTAACTTGTCGATGTCTTATCATGTAGGATAATGTTTCAAGGTGTTTGCAGGTGACAAAACATCTCCTGTCATCTCTTCTGGGAGATTGGGACTAAGAGTTGGTAAAAACATTCGAGTAGAATAACCCAATGCATCATGGTCATAGTCCCATTTGTAGCAATTTGTTATTCTTCGATGTTGTAGCAGTAATGGATCTAGGATCTTTTTCACTGGGTTCACTTTTTTAGGTGTTCGAATTCCGGTCAACTCGACGTTAAAATTATCAGGTTGGGTCGGTCTTTATCACCTTTTTTTTCAATGCTTCTTGGCATTCCTATCCCAAATAACATAAGTATGCATTGTGCCAGATTCATAGTCAACGTGAGGTTCATCTCTGCCACCAATTGTGGACTTATATCACAATGTAATGGTTACTTTTCTATGAACTGTGGGTGCATATAAAGTTAAATGAGCGGTTCTTAGATCATAACAAATGTTGTGCTATCATCTAAGCAAGCAAATAGTGGTATGTACAACTTGTTGGCTGCTGCTTATGTAAGTTATATGTCTAAAAAAAATACTCGACCATTGAAACAAACTTTAATATAAGACAGGGACTAATAATAAAAAAAATAAACCAAGAAGAACGTGGGTCAAATGTATTGTAAACATATTTTATAAATGAGTGGTCAATAGAAAAATTTTAAAAGTGAATAAAAAGTATTTGAAGGTCTCATAAAATTCATCATTCCCTTTCCAGAGACCTCAAAATGTGAATAGCTAAACATCTAGCAAGCAAACATAATCACACGATGGCAAACAGATTTGTTTAAATGTTAATACTTACGTCTCAGTTGACACTAGAGAATATACATATAGAAAAAATGTGACGAGCAAGAGTAGCTGAGCTGTAGAGGAGACGGTTATTTTTTCATAAAGAAAAAAAATATTAGAGGGCTGGATAAGGTGCAGTCGTGGAGGCGGGATATGTGTTTGTTTTAACCCTAACTAGTATTTAGTTATGGGTTTTACAATAAAAAAGAACGAAAACATATAATTAAAACGCTAGATGTGTGAATAAAACTCGGGATCTGAAGATTGGAAAGCGCGGATTATACTAGTGGAACACTACATAGATTTTGAAATGGGTTCACCCATAATTTATTTTTGGGTTCCTACTGTATTTTATATATAGGTTTTCACTAAAAGTTACAAACCGAATGGGTTCCTAGGAACCCGATGTTTTAAAATATGGTAGCATTCATTTAACCTGGTCGTGTATATGTTGTGAATAAAAGATAATAAACCGATTTGCAAAGATTATTATTATTATTATTATTTAAGATTCAAAACTTGAAACCTTTAAAAACTTATAATGACCCACAAATCACCACTCGACTCCTCCTCTTGTAGTACACCCATTATTAGGTGGTATGCGGCTCTTGTGCCACCTTCTTGAATGCGTTCTTCTTAAATTCGTGACATCACATGCTTATGACAAGATCCCAAATCGTGTGTTGGGAGATCCGAATTATTGGACGACAAGATCAAACCGGAACCAGAACGACTAGTCCGTCCAATGGGAAGAGACAAAAGCAAAGCAGGGGCAATAAATTTTGAGCATTATCCTTCAAAAGTACTACATCTAAACCCGATAAAGTTTTCATTGTCGAAAGTTTGGACGAAAAAATTGATCGGCTAACCGGTTTTAGAGAATACGAATGCATCGTGGCCGACCTTGCTTTCCTAAAAAAAAAAAAAATAATAAAAAACTATTTGGGTTTATCGGATGAAAAACAAGTACTTTTCGAGCAAAGGAAACAACAAATTTGTGAACGCATCCGCAAAACGTCTTTCTATTAGTCTTTATTTTAATTTCATTTCATGTGTTTTTTTTTATTTAATTTTAACATAACTTTTATTTTAACTCTCTTTAGTTTTAGTGTAATTTATAATTTTATTTTGATATAATGTAGTTTTATTTATTTATATGTCATTTATATTTAAAAAATAAATAAATAAAAAATCAAATAATTATTGTTAAATAATTGCAGGGTAGTTATTCCACAACGCTAATTATTAAACAGTTCAGTTATTAAGACTTTTTTTGAACGGTGAACTTCATGTATAAGGTTACCACACTTTTCAAATCGGAGAGCCCCACTTTGGCCAGACTATGTTGTCTAATCCAAGCCCACGCTAGCTTCAAAGTTTGGTTTTTTGAGCATTCCCCCGAGAAACCATACCCCCGGCTGCCACTTGACAATCGTTGCATCACCATAAGAGCAGAACTCTCTGGCATAACACACGGTGGGACGAAAACCCGATTGGACTTGGGAATCGAACTGACAACCTTACACAAGACCTAGTTCAAATTCTTCATTACCTATATCCACGGATCCACCCCATATCACACAAGTGAGAATAGAACTTGAGTCTCTATTTGACAACCCAAGCCTCTTAACACTGGGCCACAAGTAAAGTAAAGGGATTAGTTATTAACACTTTGGTAAGTTGTGAGTTTAAAATTAATAACATAAAATTTTGAAGGGGTTGAGAAGCCCAGAAACCTAGCTGTACGGATACTCAATTATTTTTAGCACTACCCCTCTAAAACTAATTGATACTCCGGAAAAGCTTCACACTGATTCAAATTCGTCTCCAATTCTCAACTGGAAACGAATTCAGTTCGAAATCCTACATTTTAAGCACTCATTGCTTGCTTGTGAAGAACATGAAAGCTTGTGAAGATAAGCTGCTGCTAAAATGTTCAATCGAGGTATCAAATGTTATATTCGTAGCTGATTATCGTTTTTTGTTTGTCATTTCTGATGAATTCATGCATTCCAGCTGTGGTGTTTGCCTTATAGAGTGCATTTAGCTACTAATTAGTGGTGAATTCGGATTTGCATATGTATTTGTTAAAATATGTTAACAAAATTGTTCATACTTTAACTGATCAGGACTGTAGTAGATATGTAATGTGTGTATATAGGTTTGAATAGATAGCTGAATTAAGTGGAATGTAGATAAATTCACATTGATGAGTGTGTAACTATTTGAGTGGGGATTCAATATTGTATTGACTGAATGGTAGCGGAGAATGAAATCAGAAATATATGCAGCATGTTTATGGGCCTAAATTAGGGAAAATAGAGATGTCCGGTCCGGTAGGATTTAAGACGTTTGCAGAGTGTGTGTGTGTGTGTGGGGGGGGGGGGGGGGGGGGTAAGTCTAATGTGAGCAAATAATAATGACTTTGAAATAGTATGAGAAATGAACTACAATGGCTGGCTGTGGTCTTGGTATAATATAATATGGCAGAAGCTTGTTATTTGTTAATTTTTTGTTAATCGTACTGGGAATCTCTATTTCTGTAATTTACGCAACAGTATATGGCCCATAAACATATTCTTAAGGACAGTTCATATATACCGACTCCAGCATTCAGAAGATACAATAGACGCATATTGGACCCCTACTCAAATAGTTATACACCCATCAATGTGGATTTATCTACATGCCCCTTAATTTTGCTAACTACAGGTATCAGTTTCTAAAGCTATGAGCCTTTGGAAAAAAAGATTAGAAAACCAACGTTTATATTTGAAATAATGGTAGACAACACACATAACATATTTTAACAAATTCAGATGCAAATCCGACTTCACCGCTAAAGAGTAGCTTAATGCGCTTTATATATCGCGGATCACCAAATTAGCGATAACAGAAAATCACGAACAATGATAATATCATATCATCACTGAAGTTCTGAGGTAAACCTCATGTGATCAAATAATAGTATCTTTTAAGTAGTATGAGAAATAAATTACATGGGTTGTGGTATTTTGTATAATATATATGGAAGAAGTTTGCTACTTGTTGATCTAGTATTATTGAACTTGTGGGATGAAGAAGATTTGGTTCCTGCATTTCTTTTAATTCAACTGCAATCAGGTTTTCTTACAGGATTATGATCCTATTCTTATAATATCCTTCTTGTTGATCATGGTTTATTCGGTGAGCAAGAGTAAAGAGCACTTTACATTTCATACACCTTTAAAGGACCTCAGATGGTGTGTGTGGCAGCAAAAATTTAGGATAGTCACTGGGTTGGAACTTGATTTGTTGGATTAGATTCTGACAATGGATGTTTGTTTTGTGAAGTTCATACAAGATTACAATGTTGTAGCCTAGTCTTTTCTGATTTATTTGATTATTTCATAAGTGGGGCCTATTTTAACAGGCTGGAGCTTCCTTGGAAGCACTTGCTAAAGGAAACAAAAAGACCCCTAATAAGAGAAAAGGAGGGAGCATCTGCACACATTATTATCGCACGAGAAGTAGGCTAAAATTTGAATCATTTAAATCTCCAGATTTAAGTTTCTTTGACAAATGCAAAAAACTTCAAGATCATGCTACGGTTAATCACAAGGCTCATGTTATCTTCAGTGCCTGTCTTGAAAACAGTTTCGGGAGTATTGCAACTACTAATTTAGTTGATAAATCAGCTCCCGAATGTTATGAGTCAGTTCAAAATGATTATATGAATGGATCCATGAGAGAAGATGGATCGTGCCAACTTACTGAAACTGTTTGTGTTTTACTAACAGATAATCTGATGACTTTTTTTGACCCGGTTATTGAACCCAAAGATGACACTCATATGCATGATAAAGACGACTGGTATAATTCTAGTGATGGTACAGAAGTTGAATACGCAAGTCTTCCCGTTTCGCTACCAAGCTTCTCAGATGAGAATTATATCATTTGCAGTTTGAATACAGAAGACACAGTTGATAACATTCCTGATTCACAGTTACTAGATTCTCCTGAAAATGTTCTAGAAGATCCCTCATTTCATGATGATGAGCACGATGTCTGTCACAGTGAAGATGACGTGGAGTCAACGTCAATCTCACACCTCGACCCTGTTCATCTTAGTGAAGGGAAATTTACTTGCATTTTAAATACAGAAGATCCAGAAATACCGTGCAATGATAATATTTTCTCGGTGACTCGTCCATCTCCTTATGTTAGACCCATAACTGCTACAGAGTCTATTGACCCATCACCATCTTTTTCTCAGTCACATATGGATGGTCCTAGTTTACAATCTGAATACGATTCTGCAAATCCACATGTCGGTGACACTTATAAATCGGTATCAATGGATCATAATCCTTCTATATCAGACCATGACAACTCTGACAACGATAGTGACCTTGATATTGAAGATCCAGAAAGACCATGCGACGATAATATTTTCTTGCGGATTCATCAATCTCCTTCTGCTAGATGCCGAACTGCTCCAGATTCTATTGACCCTGCATTATCTCTCACTCAGTCAAAGATGGATGGTTCAGGTTTATCTTCTGAATTTGATTCTGCAAATCCGCATGTTGGTTGCACTCCTAAATCTGTATCAATGGATCATAATCCTTCTATATCAGATCATCATAACAGTGATCTGGAAATACCATCCCCTTCTGTTAGACTCGAAACCGCTACAGATTCTTTCGAGCCCGCAACATGTTTTAGTAATTCGCAGATGGATGATCCAGCTGTATCTTCTGCATTTAATTTTGCAAATCTACGTGTTGGTTGCACTCATAAGTCTGTATCAATGGATCATAATCCTTCGGTATCAGACCGTAACAGTCATAGTGATTTACCTTGCGTTCCTCATATTGAAGATCCAGAAATACCAACGCCTTCTGTTAGACCCCGAACGGTTACAGATTCTAGTGACCCCGCGTCATGTTTTACTCGGTCACAGATGGATGATCAAAGTTTATCTTCCGAATTTGATTCTTTAAATCTGCATGTTGGTTGCACTCTTAAGTCTGTATCAATGGATCATAATCCTTCTATATCAGACCATAAAACTGATAGTGATCTACCTTGTTTTCCTGATACCGAAGATTCCTATATACCATCTTCATGTGTTAAAAACGAAACTGCAGATTTGATTGACCTAATGTCATCTTTTACTCAACCACTGATGGATGGTCCAGATTTATCTTCTGTATCAGTGGATCATAATCTTTCTATATTAGACGATAACAACTCCAACAGTGATAGTGACCTACCTTGCTTACCTGATATTGAAGCGTTGGTAAGCTTTGCAATCCTTTTGTGTTATGTTTACACCATTTATTGAGATCATTTTTCCTCTTCCAATATTTGTGTTTATTCTTTCAGATTCGTAAACTGGACTATGAATATGCTCAGGACTCATGGATTACCAATGAAGGTGGTTACTGGTTAACTCGGTATTTCATTCAATTTACGATGCACATTTGTATAGCATTGTTAACTGACTCACTTTGTTGATTGCAGCTAAAAGTGGTAAATATAGACACTGTAAAAGGTCAATAAGTAGATTAGAGCAGTCTTCATCACAAAGAGTCATGTCATCTCTAGGTGCTTTTGCTGTCTTTTACAGCCGTCATTTTAATTACTATATCAAGAAAACAGAGGTCACAGTAGGTAGATCAACAGATGACACTGAAGTTGATATTGATCTAAGAAAAGAAAGTCATGCCAACATGATATCTAGGCAACAGGTTTGTTACCAAATCTTCAATAACTAAAAAGTTATACTTTGTAGTAACTGTCAACGTGTTTGTCAGGCTACTATAAAGATGGAGACCGATGGCACATTTACTCTTAAAAATATCGGGAAGGGTTTGATTTTAGTGAATGGTGAATCAGTTGCTCGTGGACAAGCGGCTGCACTCATTTCATGTTGTTTGATTCAGGTAATTGTTCGTTTTTTTTTTTCACTAAGATCTGTATTTTTGCTGGTACGATAAAAGAAGTAATAGTAACACATGGCTATGTTTTGATTTGGTAGATAAGGGGAATGGATTTCATGTTTGACATGGATGACAGATATGTGAGATGGTACTTGGATAACATAATGAAGAAACCACAAGGTAAGTTTACAGCATTTGAATGGTCGGTCAACTGAAAAGAAACGAAAATTACCATATTAGATACAGAAATGTTAAATACATGAAAGAGATCGACTCCGCAACTCGGCAAGTAACATTTTGTTACAAATATATTTCAAAGTTATATTCTTCCTTCCATCCGTGTCCATGTCCATGAGAGTATCTCTTTTTGTTGTATGTTTATATGCTAGTGTGCATGTTAAACAATTTTTTACGTCATGTAATACGCGATATTATTTTACGTATCTACTTTAGAAATGTCTTGGAATGTTAAACATTAGATGCAGAAAAGGTTTCTTAGAGTATATACTTTCTTTCGCTCATCTATTTCATTTTCTTAACACAGTATGTCAGATTTCCAAGACATTTCTAATTGCATGCGAAGATAGATTGTTACGTAAAATCCGTTCATGTATTTCATGACCATAGACGTAGTTTGATATGGACGGGTGGACACTAATATATATAACATAAAATGGTTATTCTCTCATATTTTTGTCTAAATGTAAGACCTAATGAAGATTTCTTTAGTGCTGTATTGTACTTACGGCGGGCCATGATAGTTTGTATCAACATCGTTGACAATGCTATTGAATTGCGAAATTGAGAAAGAGAATTATAGGTCGTGGACACGTGATTTGAACAATTTTTGTAGGGGCAGAATGATGATTTGATCTAAACTGCCATGGTGTATTTGCTATAGAATTAGAGTGTGAATGCTTAATCATCTTGGGTTTTAAGGTTGATTAGATTACGCATACAAATACACTAACGACTTAACTAAAGCATGTGAGTAAAAAAAAGTGAAGATCTGGATAAAACTTAAAAAGAGTTTATTACTTATTACACATATAGTTTTGTGGTTTGACCTTAGTCACACTTAAGTTTGAAAAGTTGTATGTTATGAGTTATGTTGTTTTAATTTTGTAACAAGATTGGGTTCTAACACTTTTGTTAAAGAATATGTTAAGTTTGTGGACAATGACTATATACCCTTAGTCCCTTAACCCCTTTGATGAATTATTTGAGTTCATCCCACCCTCTTGCTGCCTCCAATGTAGACCTCCCCTGTGTTTTTCCAGCAACTCGCATGAGGAACTCTGTTGACCCCCAAACCTAACCAAGCCTAATCACCCTGAAACTTAAATCAAACACGCATGCTACCTCTCTTTACCACATGATACCTGAAATAGCGGCGACACCTAAACCAAATATGAAGCGGACAAACTATAAATAAATGAAGCGATTAGCGGGACAAATTTAGTGTTCATGCGACCTACCCAACTCCTTTATTAGCCTTAATTTCTCCCCCGAATTCCACTGAAGATCCTCTCTTCCAATGCCAATTGATTATTGCTGATCGAGCTTATATGTTTCCTAAAGCCTTCAAAGATTTTTGATCATATTCATTCATTGGGTCAACTAACAAGTTCTCAAAATCCATAGTTGTTTCACGAAACGTTAAAACCTACGGCTACAATTTCCTGATCTAAGAACCTACAAACTGAAATTCCATGCTGCTACTATTCTGGAAGTTGAAGGTAATGAATATGTTGGTTGTTTTTGGATCAACATACAAAGATGTTGGTCTGATCAACCATTTGAACGAAGTTGTAGATGTTTGGCATACAAAAAGTAGAAAGCGTAGGCCTGTTTGCTTTGAAGCTGACTCTAATCATCAGGTTAATTCGTCGGTTGACAGATGGTTCCCAGATCACCTTCAACAAGAATGAAGTTTGGACGTTTGTTTGTATCATGTCCAAAACTAATGAATGAATTTGAAGGACCTAGTGTGGTTTATTTTACACTCACTAAAAGTTTGAATAAAGACTTCAATTATGGAGTTGATTTTACTCATTTGACCATACACCAAATCAAAATTGAGAATGTGTATATGGTTCATTCTAGAATAACAAGATCAAGGAGGAAGCACTATTATTTCCAGCTAGGGCTGAGCAGAAAACTAAAAAAAATTTAATTGAAACAAGAAAAATCGATTAAACCAAATTACCGAAAACATCGAATCGAAATTTATGGTTCAGTTACGGTTTTGCATTTATGAAAACAGAAAAAAGTGTACTGAATAACCTAAAAATCATTTTTTTAAATATTGATTTAGGAATTATTTATTTTATCTTAAATGTTTATATCTTTAAAAGGATTTATCTATTACCAACAAAAATTAAAATGTAACATAAAAATTAAATGATTTTTAAAATATTATAAAAGAAAATGTTTTCGAATATTATATGTTAAGGATATTATATCACATTTACCATGAATATCAAGATTTACCTCTAGATTTATCAAGTAAATGGATGAACCTTTTGTCAAACTTATAGATAATATACAATACTACTTGTCCATCAAATAGTTAAACTTGTCTACAAAATAGTTAATCTTTTTGTAGTATATATAAATAATAGCTCAAAGTAGAAGAGAAAATGAATCTCATGTATACACTTTCGTAAGTTATACATTTCTCTACTTCTTACTTTTACAATATTTCTAAAGTCTTAAAGTTTTAGCACTAATCTTGTGTTAATTCTTGTTATATTATAACACGTTATCAGCACGAGTCGCGTATATCCTAATCAAGAAAGAGTTTAAGCACAAAGATATCCATCTTAAGCAATCAACAAAATGGCAAACATCGCAAAAATTGAATTCCCGGCTCTTAATATCATGGAGAAAATGATATGCCGTAGACAGCACGTGTTAAGCGACATCTCAAATCAATGGGTGTTTTGGAAACGATAACGGAGGGGTATGATTGCATAGATCAAGACAAGGCAAAATCCGATGTCTTCCTCCACAAACACATTGATGAGATGTTACAATTTGACTATTCAACTTGTGAGGATCCATACGTTTTGTGGAAAGATTAAAAAAAATAGATTTGATCATCCAAGGGAAGTTTTACTTCCCAGTGCTATAGATGAATGTAACAATCTTAGGTTCCAAGATTCAAAAATCTGAATGAATAGACCTCTGCTTTGTTCAGAATATGCTCAACGCTCTGATTTCGTTGATAAACTGTTACTGATGAAGATATTTTGGAGAAAACTTTCTCCACATTTCATGCATCAAATATAAACTTACAACAACACTATTGGTTGCAAAAGTTTCAAAGATATTCTGATCTAAATTCATTTCTCCTCGTAGCAGAGAAAAACAATGAGCTATTAATGAAAAATCATCAAGCTCGTCCCACATGATCACTAGCCATTCTAGAAGCAAATGTTGTTATTAAAGATGATACTAAAGACTTTGGAAGAAAATGGGGACGAGGCCATGTCCATTTTGATAAAAGTCATTTTAATGCTCGCAACCATTGTTTCAAAGAGAATAATAATTATTGAGGTAATTCCCATGATCGAGGATGTGCTCGCGATCATGGTCGAAATCAAAGAACCACCAATTACCATACTCCAAAAAAATACCAATACAACCATTATAACAAAAGGAATTAAGCGGGTAGCTCCGAAAAAAATGGCACTTCTTGTTTCAGATGTGGAAGTGCAAACCATTGGTCAAAGGCTCGTCGTACACCTTCACATCTATGTGAACTTTACCAAGCCTCTCTCAAAATAAAATAAAAGGAGGTGAACCATATGGATAATTTTGATGATACCAACGTCGAGCTTAATGTTACTGACTATACCAGTGACATGAAACTCTGAAACAAATGTTGCTAAGCCATAATAACTATATGCAACAATCTTGTAGTTTCCATTATTGTAATTATCTTTATTATGTTTAATTAGTCTTTCTTTTCATGTAACGTTTTCAACTAAAAAATAAACTTCTTATTAAAAATAATTCATAGTGTCTTCATTATACACTTATTATTATTTTTCTCTATATTTTATAAGAATAAATGAATACCACTGGAGCACAAGATCAAACAGATGATACAGATATATGTGTAACGGATAGTGGAGCCACACACACTATACCTAAATCTAAGAAATATTTTTATAAGTTGAAACCAACAAAATGAACAATTGATACAATATCGGGTCCTCCAGACTTGATAGAACGAAGGGAAAAGCTAATTTAATAGAGTTAAATGCCCGGATAGTCCCTGTGGTTTGCCTTTTTTTTTCACCTTTGGTCCCTAACTTTCTAAAATTACCTCTATAGTCCCCAACATTTCGATTTTCGTTCCCGGATAGTCCCTGGCGTGGATGGTGGTTAGTTTTTGGTGTTAGATGCGTGTGAAATGACAAAAATACCCTTAATATTAAACAAAATAAATTAATTAAATACATATTATATATACTTGTGGGACCCACCAACTATAAAAATAAAAAAAACAACCTCACCCCCACCCCACCCCACCCACCCACCCCCTTCTCTCTTTCTTACTCTCTGCTTCTTCCTTCTCATCTCTCTCTACACCTCCCTCCCTCTCTCTCCTTCTCTCCACCGCCACTACTATCAATCTTCCCCACACACCATTGCAAGAACACCTCCACTCGCAAACATCAACACCAACACCACCACCACCACCGCCATCAACCTTCCGCACACACCACTGCAAGACCACCTCCATTCTCAAACATCAACACCACCTCCACCGTCAACCTTTCGATGAGTGTTCACCATCTCCACCACCATTTAACAACACCACCAAAAAAAGCTAATCCAACCCATCAACCACCACCAACGGCCCCCACCTCCAGCTCCACCCACAACCCACTGCCGCAACCACCCCCGCCACAACCACCATCACCTCCATCATCATTCAGCCACCACCACCATCACCACGAGGTTAGAGTAAATCAAACACATAACACTAGTTACACGCATCAATCGATACCAGATTAATCTATTCAAAAATTGTTGAACAACAAGAGCACGGAGAGATAATAACTTACTGTCGCTATACGAATCGGAATTCAAAGTAGCAGACAGATTGGGGGAATTTCCGCCATTGATGCAGTGATGTAGCTTATTAAAAGCACAAACAAATTATTGTTATTGTTGATAAGCCAATCGTTACTTTTACCCATTAATTATGTATTTATGTTATCATTGAAAATTGATGGTGGATGATCCACCATTGCAGATGTGTATGGGAAGAGAGAGGAAAGTAGGGGGGTTAATTGAAAATTGATGGTGGATGATCCACCATTGCAGATGTTGCACAGTATGGGAAGAGAGAAGAAAGAGAGAGGAAGGTGTGGGTGGGGTTGTTATTTTGTTTTTATAAAGGAGTGAGTCCCACAAATAAATAAATCTATTTAATAGGTTAAGTTATTTTGTTTTATAGTAAGGGTATTTTTTGTCATTTCACATCCTCTTAACTGAGAAAACTAACTGATGTTAGGACTAGGGACTATCCGGGAACGAAAATTGAAAAGTTGGGGACTATAGAGGTAATTTTAGAAAGTTAGGGACGGGCAAACCACAGGGACTATCAAGGCATTTAACTCAATTTAATATTACCAAATGGTACAAAGTTGTAAATAGAGAATGCTTTATTTTCCCCGAAATCAATGAGAAACTTATTGAGTTTCAAAAACATATATCATAATGGATATGATACTCAATCAAGGATTGTTAATAGTAAAAAATATTTGCACATCATGAGCAAAAATCATATATTGGAAAAACTGCCAATACTCTACTCTGGTTTGCATTATACACACATTAATGTGCCTCAAACACATATGGCAGTAAAAGAAAATTTTTGTGATCCTGAGACATTTAACTTAAGGCATAACAGATTAGGCCATCCAGGATCTACAATGATGAAAAGAATAACTGAAAACACACATGGACATCCATTGAAGTATAAAAGATTCCCCAATCAGATAAAATGCCTTTATGTACACATTGTTCACTTGGAAAACTAATTACAAGGCCTTCATCCTTAAAAGTTGAAAAGGAATCACCAATGTTTCTCGAAAGAATTCAAGGTGATATATGTGGACCAATTCATCCACCATGTGGACTATTTAGATATTTCATGGTCTTAATAGACTCATCCAACAACTGGTCTCATGTCTCTTTATTATCAACCCGTAATGTTGCCTTTGCAAAATTTCTTGCTCAAATTATCAAATTACGAGCACATTTCCCTTATCACACTATTAAACGGGTGAGACTTGATAATGCTGGTGAATTTACATCACACGCTGCTTTTAATGATTATTGCATGTCCGTAGGAATTGTTGTCGAACACCCTGTTGCTCATGTACACACACAAAATGGCTTAGCTGGATCATTGATCAAACGTTACGAGCTAATGATAACAAAACTTCTTGTGTTTGTTTGGGGTCATGCAATTTTACATGTTGGATCACTGGTTCATGTGAGATTAAGTGCAAATCATAGATACTCCTCACAATAACTTGTTTCTAGCCATGAGCCAAACATTTCCCACTTTAGAATTTTTGGGTGTGTAGTGTATGTTTCTATTGCACCACATAACGCACAAAAATAGGACCTCAAAGAAGTTTGGGAATATATCCTGGATATGAAACAACCTCCATCATACGATATCACCTTGAACCTTTAATAGGTGATATGTTTACAACACGTTTTGATGACTCTCACTTTAACGAGGCAATGTTCCCAGCATTATGGGAGAAAATAAAAAAAATGATGTCTCATGGTGTGTGTCTTCATTGTATCTTGATCCAAGGACAAAACAATGCGAGACAGAGGTTCAAAAGATAATACACTTGTAAGAAATTGCAAATCATTGCCTGATGCTTTTACAGATACAAACAAAGTTACTAAATCTCATATACCAGTTGCTAATGCTCCAGCTCGAGTTAAGATCCCAAGTAAGGCAATAGATAATAAGATGACTCATGAATCCCAGAAACATTTGAAACATGGAAGGCTTCCTCGAAAAAGAAAAACACTTGTAAAGGAAATTGGCCATAAAAAAGAATGATCTTGATGAAATAGTGAATACCAAAACCTCCCATGAGGAAGATGTAGATGATACTAACAAAGAGATATCAATCAACTATGGTCATACACATATCATATGGAATTGATATGAAATGGAAAATATTGATGGGATATTTTCTTATTCTATTGCAAGTGACATCATGTGTAGAGATGATAACCCTGAACTAAAATTTGTCAATAATTGTCAAAATTGACATGACTGGGATAAATGGAAAGGCCCCATACAAGATGAATTAGATTTGTAAAGCTTGTAGGGTATAAATGGAATTTTATACGAAAAAGAAATGAGAAAAATGAAGTTACAAGATATAAAGATAGACTTGTAGCTCAAGGTTTTTCACATAGGCCAGGGATTGACTATGAAGAAACATATTCTCTCATTATGGATGCAATCACCTTTAGATATTTAATCTACTTAGCAGTTTCTAAAAATTTAGAAATGCTTCTTACAGATGTCATTACAGCTTACTTGTATCAATCACTTGATAGTGACATCTATATGAAAATACCAGAATGATTTAAAATCCCGGAAGCATTAAGTTCAAACTCCTAAGAAATGTATTCGATCAAATTACAAAGATCTTTATATGGGTTGAAACAATCTGGACGAATGTGGTACAGTCGTTTGAGTGAGTATTTGATAAGTAAAGGTTATAAAAATAATCTTTATCTAGTCCATGTGTCTTTATTAAGTAGACAACGCAAGGATATGTAATCATATATGTATATGTAGATGTTTTAATTAATATAATTGGGACACATAAAGAAATTCATGAAGCAATTGTTCTTTTAAAGAAAGAATTTGAATGAAAGACCTTGGAAAAACCAAATACTATCTTGGTTTACAGATTTAGCATATGAGTAATGGAATACTTGTGCATCAAACGAATTATACTGAAAAGCTCTTAAAACTTTTCAATATGGACAAGGCAAATCCTTTAAGCACTCCAATGGTCGTTAAATCACTTAATGTTGAAAATGATCCATATCGTCCTTGTTAGGACAATGAAGAAATTCATGGTCCTGAGGTACCATACCTCAGTGCAATTGAAACACTTATGTATCTTACGAATTGTACGAGACCTAACATTTCTTTTGCAGTTAATCTATTAGCAAGATTTAGTTCATCTCCAACAAAAAGACACTGGAATGGGATTAAACATATTTTTTGATATCTTCGAGGTACTGTTGGTTTAGGCTTGTTTTATCCTAACTATTCAAAAGAAGTGTTAGTTGGTTATGCAGATGCAGGTTATTTATCTGATCCTCATAAAGCAAAATCTCAAATTGGATATGTATTTATGAATGGAGGAACTGTGGTTTCATGGCGTTCTCAGAAACAAACACTTGTCGCAACATCCTCAAATTATGTTAAAGTCATTACACTACATGAAGCTTCAAGAGAATGTGTATGTCTAAGATCCATGTCACAACACATATTGACTTCTTGTGGGCTAGAGAATGATTGAACTCCAACTCCTATCCATGAAGATAATGCAGCTTGTGTATTTCAAATGAAAGAAGGGTATATCAAAAGTGATAGAACAAAACATATGTCACCAACATTCTTTCCATATACATGGGACCTTATTAAAGACAATCAGGTCGAGATGATATATGTCCAATCCAACAACAATTCAGCTGATCTTTTCATAAAAGCATTCCTACAACAACTTTTAGGAAACATATTCATGATACTGGCATGCGTCACGTATGGAGAATGTAATGCCTTACAAATTGCAACTTGAGGGGGAGCTATAGATTGCACTCTTTTTCCCTTAGCTAAGGTTTTTTCTCACTGGGTTTTTCTTTAGCAAGTTTTTTAATGAAGTAGTACTTAAAGACCCCGAAGTTTGCAAAGTGTCATCTAAGGGGGAGTGTTATGAATATTATATGTTATGGATATTATATCACATTTACCATGAAGATCAAGATTTACCTCTAGATCTACCAAGCAAGTGAATGAACCCTTTGTCAAACTTATAGATAATGTACCATACTACTTTTCCATCAAATAGCTAAACTTATCTACCAAATAGTTAATCTTTTTGTAGTATGAATACTAGCTCAAAGTAGAAGAGAAAATGCACATCATGTATACACTTTCATAAGTTATACATTTCTCTACTTCTTACTCTTACAATATTTCTAAAGTTCTTAAAGTTTTAGCACTAATCTTGTGTTAATTATTGTTATACTGTTATATTATAACATTTTCATAAAAACTTTAGAGAAAAAAAAAGATTAGAAAGTTAGGTTTATGTAAATAATATTCATTAAAAAGGTTAAATATATTAACTTAAATCTAAACATCTAAAGAAGATTCTTAAGTTAGATTTATGTAAATAATATTCATTAAAAAGGTTAAATATATTAACTTAAATCTAAACATCTAAGCAAGATTCTTTAATCTTGGATTATACCATTTTTTGTTTGAATCCTACGTAATTTGTTCCAAAAGCCGAACCAAATCATTGCTAAATTGAAAAAAACTAAAACCGAACGGTTTTCAAATATTGATAACCAAATTTCGGTTTCGGTTTTGATTTTACCTTAAACCAAACTGAACCATTCACACCCCTAATTCCAGCTATAAGTTGCAGCTTTTAATTCTTCTCCTTTATATGAAATGTGGAAATTACAGGTGGGAAAAAGTGAGGGTTAGAGGTTTTTTTTATAATTTGGATTTTTTTTAACTAAGATTTGTATTTTATCATTTTAGATAAAATAATAGAAAAATTAATGAAAGTGTGTGATATATATTATGGGAACTTGTGTGTTGCTGCGTGCTTTAATTGTATACGTAATTTAGGTAAACCACATGAACCAAAGTAATTGTATAATATCCACTTTTATGACATCTGATATAACACGCGTTTAGAAATCTTAAAAATTAAATTGCTTTTAGGGTTCATGCGATACGCTAAACTGAATAAAAAAATTAGTCATGAAACATTGATGGATGATAAAAGTAGGTCATTACAATAACACAACTATGTATAATTTTTGTTAGACATGTATGGAAAACAACAAATGTATGTAAAATCAAATGACAAAATCAGATAAATAACATTATCTATATTAATAGTAAGTTCTCATGAACAGTAAAATTATATTTATTATTAATATATTGTTATAACTAATTATTATAATAATTAATTTATTTTATCCCTTTACTATATATATTATACTCTTTTAACTCGTTTAACTTTTCAATAATTTGATTTTTCTCTGATTACTTGCATTCTTTTGCTTAAGAAAAACTAAATACGAAGTTCTGTTTGATTTTTTCTTGACATCTTTATATAAATTTTATTAAAAACGCGGTTGTATTTGAAATATAGGTTTTTTTTGGTATTATGTGCTATATCAAGTGCCGGTGTCACAACGGTTCCATGATGAACGGAACCAACACCGACCGAACCATGTCGATACCAATATTAGTATTATCGGAACCAATATCGGTATATACTTACAAAAATATACGCTTTTAGCCCATCTGTTTTTATTTAGTTTGATTTCCATCCGATATCTCGCGTCTAATATCTTTTTTATGATGTAGAATACAATACTGTGTATAAAAAAATCTCACCACCAAAACTGACAATGACATCGGTATTGCTATAGTTATTATGGGAACCGACACCTGTATTCGTTTTTTATGATTTTCAATGTAAAATACATTATTTTGAACATATCATGACTTTAAACAGAGTGTCGGTACCATAACGAATTGAACAAAACTGACGGAATTCCCGTCGCATCGCGCAGGCAAATCCACCTAGTTATACATATCAATGAGACTCTGCATGAATAGTAGAAACTTACTTTATGTTTTATTTTTGAGTAAACTGCCATTTTGGTCCCTGAGGTTTGGTCACTTTTGCCATTTTAATCCAAAACTCAAACCTTTTGCATCTGGGTCCCTGTGGTCTCAGTTTTATTGCCATTTTGGTCCAAAATTGAAGTCAGGTCATATTTGTCTTATAAAATCATCTTGTTTTGTCCTTTTTCTCAGGGGCAAAATGGTCATTTTACATATACTTTTAAAATTAACTATAATCCAGCTAATTAATCTATAATCTCGTTTAATCGGTGTTTTGTTTTTGCATACAGAGCTGCTCGAATTGAAAGCAGGATGTAATTAACTAATCACGAATCCATAATAACAATTCAGATCAAATGATTGGAAGATGCAGAAAGAATATGATTATGTATCTATAAGAACGGGAACAGGTGGATTCAGAAATTCGGGAGATAGAATCGCAAGAAACGAAAGAATTGAGATCGGAAAACACGCAATGTCGTATACACAAATCGATCGAATGTGAGTTTTAAAGAGAAAAAGCTAGAGAGAGAGAATGTGACCTCGTTGTGTGAATCGGTAGACCAGACCGTGTCCTGTGGGTGTTAGACGGATCTCGACCCAAATCCATCTACTTATCATGTTCTTTGTTGAATAGATAATCGGGGTGAAGGGGAGTATGGTTCAGTTCTGAAATCAGGGTGAATGGGAGTTTCGGGGGTGTAGATAGATGGTGGCGGTGGAGATAGATGGTGGCGGTGGTGGAGATTGATGTTGGTGGAGGTGGTGATGGATGGTGGCTGTTATGGCAGGAGAAAGATAGAGAGAAATGAGGTAGAAGAAGAAGTGGGGGTGTGGTGAGACCCACAAAAGATTATTGTTTTAATAGAAGCTTTAAATAAAATAAAAACAAAATGACCATTTTGCCCCTGAGGAAAAAGATAAAATACTAGGATTTAATTTGAGAAATACCACCTGATTTCATTTTTGAACTAAAATGGCAATAAAAATGAAACCACAAGGACCCATATGTAAAAGATTTCAAATTTGGACTAAAGTGGCAAAAGTGACCAAACCTCATGGACCAAAATCGCAATTTACTCTTTATTTTTAAATACTTTTTTGAGTGAGAAATCATGATATAAAGTGACAGTGAGAATGTGGTTGGGACATTTTCTTTTATTTTTTTTATTGAGCACATATTTCTTTTATTTTATGGCTTAGACTTATCTTGGTTTTTTATTTGTAAGTATTATTAATATTAATTGTCTTATTTTCTATTTTCTAGATCGAAATAAAATTGTAACTTTATATTGAGAATTATGGGTCATAAGTTTCATAAAGTTAAACTATATCAAGTAGGTAAAACGGATGGATTGGGTTTTCTTTTTGGTTTTCTATAGTTGGTATATCGAAATCGATCGAATTCTCGCCACACCCTCTTGCGACGTGTTTGTATTTATCTACGTTTGTATAAATGTTTTGTTTCAAATCGAACGGGTCAAAATGTCAAATATAATTGATTTTTCCTTGAAGTTATGGTTTCCGGTACAAATTTCATTGGAAAAAAAAGTTTTGCTCAAATTCGAATAAATCAAATATAATTGATTTCTTTTTCATGCTGAATTTTATCGTTTCCGGCCGATGTAAACCACATGTTGATTTCTATACCAATGGCATGCATCATACCGGTACTACAACGAATCAAATCAATATCCATTAATGCCCACAATAACGTAGCACCACAACACGTGGGCAAATAACCTGGTTTATATGAGTTTAAATTACATGAGAGAAAATAAAATAATTTTTCAAAGATACGAGGTGGTCAAGAAAGGGTACAGAGAAGGGATCTGGGATGGAGTATGGATCAATAAAAACAAAAAGAAAACTCAACTATGTTTCACTCTTAGTTACACAAAGCCATCAAGACTTGTACAAAATTGAATGGTAAAATCTACATACAAAAATATTTTGTAAATTAATAGATGGATGATTAGTTAGTTAGTTATAAAATGAAGACTATATAACATTTATATTTTCAGAAAAACATCAAAGAGCCGATTTTAGCTCTGGCAAACAGCCTTGATAGCTTAAATCTAATACAGGTTCTAGGTTGGATATATGACTAGAATTAAACCTGCCAACCAGGCTATTTAAAAATAAAAATAAAAATAAAAATCAAACACCCACATTTGCCTACATATTTATTTTGGATTGAGAATTTGATTTGTGTTTTTTCCCTTGATAATTATTAATTCGTCTTTATTGGAAACCACACTGATAAACATGTATACCAATGAAGTTGGAGAAGAAAACGTTAAGAGAATTTAAAAAATCGATCCTAAAGTATCGAGCATATAATTTAAAAAATTAAACTAATAAGTAAATAATGTTTATTGTCGTTTAAAAATTCTTACACCTCACGTCAAATAAAGTGGATAGAAAGAGAAAAAAAAATAAAAAAAAAATGCTACATTACTGTTGCGTTGTTTGAACATTTGTTTTTTATTCTCATCTCTCATAAGTTATTATATGCTCGATATTAAATCAATATGCAACGGCTATCATTTCTCCACGAGATCTTCATTTTTCTATTTATATTATTATCTTGTTACGTTGGTCAAGCTTTAGATATATTATTTTATTGCAATTTAGTCATTCAATACCATCAGTGGCGGATCTTGAACTTCTAAATAGGATGGGCTGGAAGTTAAAAAAAAAGGACAGACAGACTTAATACATCTAAAATTTTCGATAAAATGTACAATTTGAGGAGAAAAAACAGGGGCGGGCGCCCCTAGCCCTAACTAAGATCCCCCCTAAAAATAGGGGTGGAAACTGGGAATCAGAAAAAGAACAGTGAGTCAGCATAGCTCGTGACGTCAGGAAAAAAGAACGCGAGTGTGACAGTGTGCGACAATCAAAATTTAGAACAACGATCAGATATTCAAGGTTGAAAGGTCGGTTAGGGCGATGATCCGAGGTAAGATTCGTTTAAATTATTGAGGGACATATCTTTTTTACACGTCCCGAGTTTTAAAATTTTCGATAAATCTTTGGGACCGGCCCTACAAGTAGCCTGAAGCAACACTGGATGGTCTTTCTTAAGAATAGAAAAAAGGTACCTCATCTATTTTTACGAAAGTGCCAAATTTACATATGATAATTTGATGAAAGAGTTGATGTCCCATGCCCATGTGATCGGTGATGTCATAGGGATCATGGAACTGCAATCCAATAAATGATGGGTCCTGATGTTGCTCCTCATTCACTAAACCGGTGGACCTCGTTCCACCCGAGTACACATCCTAGATTTTCATATCTAACGTTCTTTTATTAGGGTAAGCGGAGTGGCCATCGGTTTCATGCGGTAAACCACCGCCAACCATTCCTTTACCGATTTTGCAAAGCTTCTTCGGTGAACCTACACCGATTTGGTAAGAGGGAGGGAAGGGAGGGAGAGATGGGTGTGTGGTAGGGTCCATTCCTTCTCAACCAATCACACATTTTTTTCTTTTTTTTAAAAGAAAAAATAGTTTACCTAAACCCCATTAGTTAAAACCACCGCCAACATTTTTGAGCATTAAGTAACTTATTTAGGTGAATTGACATCGCAATGTGTGATTGAGTGAATTAGGAGTTTACTCCCTATCTCCCCTCCCTCCCCTCACAAGCAATTAAAAAAATAACTTAACGATTTATAGAGTATGTTAACCAGCGGTTAACTTCTTTTATATAATTTTATCTTTCGTTGGCTGTTAAAAAAAACATTTTACGGAGTAAAACAAAAATCCCAATCATTTGTAACCCTCCAACTTGAAAATGTATAAAAGAATCATCCGACTTAATTATTACTTAGAAAGGTCTATGAGTTGGGTTTGTTACAAAAATCCTAGCTTTTATCTTTATGCACTTATATTTCTTTTCTTTTTTTTTTTCCGTGTACATCCAACACCTTTTCTTTCAATGGTGATTTGTATAGCATGCATAATTTAATTTGCTTGTAAAAATATATGACTTTTCCTGTACAATAGGTTTAGGAAGTGTATCCAGATATGACTTTTCCTGTAAAAATATCTTTTTTTAAAATGAGAACAAAATGTCAAAGTGCAATAATTCAACTTAACCACTTGGCTCAAGATGAAATTTTGTTATGAAAATCTTTTCAAGTTTTGTGTGAATGTCAATAAAGTTTTCTTTCGCCCATGTTATTCATTGTATTATGTCAGCTGGCACTAACACCCATGCTCTTTTCTTTTGTTGAACTCTGGTACAATTTTAAAAAGATTTAGAATGGAAGCTATGGAGGAGGCAAGTTCTCTAAGTATGGGCTGTCACGTAGATCGTTACGTAAACGGGTGTGAAAATGGGTCTAAAGGAGATGGACCTAGGGGGTGGGGGATGAACCCCTTTGTATGTATGTATGTATGTATGTATGTATGTATGTATGTATGTGAGAGGGTGAGGCCCGGCTTGGGCGGCTCTGGGCGGACGAAGAGGACGGGCGACGGAGCAAGGGGGTGGCGACAAGAGGACGGACCTGGGGACGAGCCCCATACCGTCTAGTCTAGTCTTATATTTTTTTAGCAAACCAACCAAAAAGCACATTGGTATTTACTTCTCTTTTTTTAGGAAAAAAAACCGCAGCAATAGGCTAGGAAAAAAAGATTTGTTTGCTTATAAAAATGTAATTATATCATATATAAAATTATTAAATATACAACAGTTATAGCCCTCCTGGATACAGTAAAATCTGACTTTGGTTTGTTTTATTTTAAATCGGTTGAACTCGGTTTGTTTTAAACTTTGTGTCCAAGATCACACGGAGTGGTAGGCGTTGTGGTGATGTGGAAGCCCCTCCACGCCGGGAACATCGCCACGTGGAGTAACGTGGAGGTGGCGTGGTGATGGGGCGGTAGAGATCTCACCGACGTGGAGGGCAAATGGTGTGGTGACGTGACGGCGTTTCATTGGTGGGTGGATTTTGGTTAGTTTTGATTGTTTTTGGTATAATTTATTTTATATAAAAACGTCACTTTCACGCCCCTTCCACTCCGTGTTTTTTTACCACACCCCTTACTGACGTGACTGCCACATGACACTTAATGTCCCCTCTTCATGTCTTCCCACTCCGTATAGTATAAAGCTTTACTACACGAACATGACTCCTTTATTATTAATTAATTATGTATGTATACAATTATATTTAGTTTTATTTATAGTTTTATTATTATATATTAACATTTTATTTGATTGCATAGGGTAGGGATACTGGGATAGTGTACAAAGTGTCTAAAGTGTGAGAAGTGTAAGAAGCCCATCTTGAACAACTTTTACTAGCTTCATTTTATGTATTAACTCAGATTCACACCTCCAAGTTTCTTTGCTATTGTCGTTAGAAAATTAAAAAAGAAATGAATAGTTAGGGTTGTGATGAGTTGTGTCCATTAAACCTTTACACTACACAGGATAAGGTGGAACCGGATAGGTGAGCACTCCATCACAATACAACGATCGTATGCAATCATATTTTTAACTAGTTGTTTATGTTTATGATAATTTAATACCTAACTGGTAAGATTCTCTTCGCGCTTCGCGGCGGCGAGAGTTCGGTCGGTATCTGTTCGTTTTGTTACAGTACTTGTACTCGTAATAGCCTATAGTGATCAGAAGAGAAAACCTTACATCGTTCGAAAACATAAAACAAAAAACGAATATCGATACCGGGACCTATGTTGTTCAGTTAATATAGATTCGATTGGTTTGCATTCTATTTTTTTTTTCAACATTGCGATATTTTGATAACGAATATTGTGCCACAATCATACCAAACCGAATCGGAACCGACTAAACAACATCTGTATCAGTACCAACATTTATTTATTTTCATTTTCTTTCCGATTAATTGACACCGTATCGCTACAATATTGTACCCAACCGAAGAACATCATTTTCGGTTTAGGAGTTTATTTATATATTTTTTCTTTCTATAAACTGACATCGTATTGCTACCCTACCATACCGAACATCAATGACGTTACCAGTACCGTGACACTCTAAACCGATCGGTGTCATACGAACAACATAGATGCTAGTACCAGTGTTTGTTTTTATCGTTGTCGGCCATGTAAAACATGTATTGATTTCTATACGAAGTGTATGTATCATTTTGGTACAGTAATGAACCGAACCGAACGGATTTCTATCTAATGCACGCGGTAACATACCATCATATCGCGTGGGCAAATAACTTGAAATGTTAAAAAAAAATAAACATACATACGGAATTTTTTTTTTTAAAACTTAACACTAAAAGGAAAACTAAATAATCAATAAAATATTACTAATAAAAAATATAAGGGATATTGGATTTTAATGATCCTAAGTTTCACCTGTTGGCCGATAATAATCCCAACTTTAAAAATTCCCTCCAATAATCCCAACTTGTAAAAGTTTTGCCGCCATTGATCCTTTTCTAATATAGGTGCACTTAAATCAATTAAAGAGTCTCTAGGTGTAATTGAATCTATTGAGTATACCAAATTTTTATATCTTTGAAAAGGATAAATGGCGGCCAAACTTTTACAAATTAGGATTATTGGAGGGAATTTTTAAAGTTGGGGTTATTATCGGCCAACATATGAAACTTAGGATTATTAAAATCTAACAACCTAAAATAAAAATACTTAAAACTTATCGATTATTATTTATTACTAAAAACAACACATAAATATTTAAAAATTGTGATTTTACAAGATATAAGAATTTGGTCTACTCAATAGATTCAATTACACCTAGAGACTCTTTAATTGATTTAGGTGCACCTACTTTTACAAGTTTGGATTATTGGAGAGAATTTTTAAAGTTGGGATTATTATCGGGCAACATGTGAAACTTAGGATTATTAAAATCTAACAACCTAAAATAAAAATACTTAAAACTTATCGATTATTATTTATTACTAAAAATAACACATAAATATTTAAAAATTGTGATTTTACTATTCATCAGAAGTTTAGTTTAATATGTATAACTAGTGATTTTATCCTCGCGCTTCGCGGCGAAAATTCGGTTGGTATCTGTTTAGTTCGTTATGGTACCTACACTCGCTATAGTAATCGAAAGAGAAAACCTTACATCGATCGAAAACAATAAAAACGAATATCCATACCAGTACCGATGTTGTTCATTTTTTTTAATGATATCGCCTGGTCTGCTCTATTCACCAATAATTCTAATATTTATCACCCTTGCCCAGGATTGAACATGGAACATCTCCCTTAAGAGGCATATGTCTCCACCAAGTAGGCTAGCCCCACATTGGCAAAACATAGAATCGGACACAACAACAATCGAACTTGCGTCTGTTGCTTGAAATACAACACATCAACCCTCACAACACATCATTTGATTTGTATGTTGTTCAGTTGATATCGGTTTGGTTGGTTTGCATTCTATGTTTATTTTTTTCAACGTTGTCATATAAACATATGAAAAACGGCTATTGTGCCGCTATCGTACCAACCCAAACCCAAACCGACTGAACAACATTTATATCATTACCGGGATTTTTTTTTTCCTTTCGATAAACTAAGATCGTATTGCTATCACACCGTACCGAACTGAACAACATCGGTACCGGTATATATTAATTTTTATGGTTTTTTGTTTGATAACATATATCGTGTCGCTATCGTAGTGATCCGAACTTAAGTTATTATAAAAAAATCAAACTGAATGCTAAACAAAATGCTACTAATAAAAAGAACAAATACCTAATAATTATCTTATTACTAAACAATTAAATTAATAATTAATAAAATAATACTAAATAAAAACAAAACACTGTTAATGTATAATTGAATTAATATGTATAATCTAAACAATTAAATGAATAATTAATAAAATAATACAAAATAAAAACAAAACACTGTTCATGGCCACTTTGAATTAATATGTATAACTAGATTGTTTTTTCGCGCATTGCGGCGGTACGTGATCGTGGGCATTCGATCGGTATCGGGTAGGTTTGTTATAGTACTGGTATGACACATGCACTCAATATAGAAATCAACACATGTTTTACACAGAGAGAAACGAAAAAACAAACACCATTACCGACATGATGTTGTCCGAACGGTATCAATCAGTTCAGATCGTCACGGTACTGGTAATGAAAGAAAACAAAAACCATAAAAAAAAAGAATTGGAATACATGTACATGTACCAATGTTATTCGGTAGGGTACATCAGTTTTTTTAAAAGCAAAAGTAATAAAAATAAGTAGCGGTACTTATACCAATGTTGTTCGGTCGGTTTCGGTTTGGTTAACTAAGATAGCATCACAAAATTCATTATCAAACATAAACCATACAAATGAGTACATGTACATGTAGCGATGTTGTTCAACACGGTATAATAGCGATACGTTGTCAGTTTATTGAAAACAAAAATAATATAAATAAATAACGGTTTATCAAAAACAAAAACAATATAAATAAATATTGGTACTGATACATATATTATTAGGTCGTTTCGGTTCTTTTTTGGTATGATGGCATGACAATATTCGTTTTCAATAAAATTTATACCGCAATGTTGAAAAAGAAAAACAATCGGTTTCAGTTCGGTATGGTACGATGGTAGCACATTATCCATTTTCAATAAATTTATATCGCAATGTCGAAAAAATAAACATAAAACGCAAGTTATTAGAAAAATAATCAAAACATATGATAAATAATATATTTAAAAAATTAAAGACTTGGTTTTAATTATATATATATATATATATATGCATTTATATATCTATGTATAGCAAATTAAATAAAAAAAAACAATTATTTAAAAAATCAAAAACACTATTCATGATCAATTTCTTTTAATATGTATAATATAATAATATAATGTTTGAAAGTGAGAACTTTATTTAACAATATTTTATATCTAGAGAAATTTAGGGATTCCGAGTATACACCACCATATATACAAAACATTCAGAAATTAAAAAAACATGGTTTTTACTTTTAACTGGCTACAAACAACTTGAATTTATATTAACTAGCGATTTTCCCCACGCTTTGCAGCAGGAATTAAGTTGGTATATGTTCGGTTCGTTACGGTACCGATACTCGCTTTAGTAATCGAAAGAGAAAACCTTACATCAATCGAAACCAATAATAAAGAATATCAACACCGGTACCGATTTTGTTTTGTTGATATCAATTTGGTTGGTTTGCATTCTATGTTTATTCTTTTCAACATTGCCGTATAAACTTTATTGAAAAAGTTATTGTGTCGCTATCGTATCAATCCGAATCGAAACCAACTGAACAATATTTGTATCGGTAACGGTATTTATTTTTATTGTTTTTGCTTTCGATAAACTAAGATACTACCGCTATGATACCGTACCAAACTGGACAACATCGGCATCAGTATGTATTAATATTTATGGTTTTGTTTGATAACAAATATTGTGTCGCTATCATAGTGAACCGAACGAACAACGTGGGTTTAATACCGGTATTTATTTTTATTGTTTTTTTTTCTTTCGATAAACTAGCATCGTATCGATAAAAAAATATAGATGCAAATTTAGAATCTTTTTTAAAGTTAACGAACGTAAGTTTATATAAAAAATCAAATTGAATGCTAAATAAAATACTACTAATAAAATATAAAAATACAAATACCTAAAAATGATCAATTATCATTTATTACTACTAATAAAAAACAAAAGAAAAACAAATACCAATTATTACTAAAAAACAAATTAATAATAGATAAAATATTAATAAAAGATAAGAAAACAAAAAAGAAAAACAAATACCAATTATTACTAAAAAAACAAATTAATAATAGATAAAATATTAATAAAAGATAAGAAAACAATTATTAAATAAAAGCAATAACTATTCATCGGCAATTTCTATTCATATGTATAATTATAAAAAACAAAAGAAAAACAAATACCAATTATTACTAAAAAAACAAATTATTAATAGATAAAATATTAATAAAAGATAAGAAAACACAAAAGAAAAACAAATACCAATTATTACTAAAAAAACAAATTAATAATAGATAAAATATTAATAAAAGATAAGAAAACAATTATTAAATAAAAGCAATCACTATTCATCGGCAATTTCTATTCATATGTATAATATATACACAAGATTCTTTACTTATAGAACTTACATCATTCAACAACTAATGAACTCTCGATTTAGTGGCTTCAGGTGTTTACTCTGTTAAAGTGGTGCGGGTTAAATTCTCACAATACGAGAGTAGTAGATTTTTTTTTTGTAAAGAAACTTTCATTAAACGGCAAAAAACCCGTCTCCAAGAAGGAGACCGAGCCACCCCGAAACACTTTTTTTTTAATAGCCAAATCAAACTTCATTAAACCAAAGCATAAACCAAAAAATTCAGCCAGAAGCTGATACAAGTCAGAACCAAAACAGAAAGAAAAATTAAAACATATAACAGAAACAGAGCTTAAGATTCTAAACTATCTACACATTTAAGTTGAAATCCCACCATTCTTGATTTGTGATTGATCTGTGCTTGATCGCTGCCTCACTCCTAGCAACGAAGAATCCTTAATTTCCTCCATAATCGTCTGGACCGATCGGTTTCTGCCTGAAAAGATTTTATCATTTCTGTTTAACCATAGTTTCCACATCGACTGGACTGCAATCGCATGTAAAAACTTCTTGATACTCCGGCTCCTATGACTATCCAGAAAAGCTTGTAATACTTCCATTAAATTACCTTCCGTGTTCACCATCGGCGTCTTTGTCCACTTTGTCACCTCATACCATACCCTTTTTGCGAGATTACATCTTAACAAGATATGGATCGTTGTTTCTTCATCCTCACCGCAGAACTTACACATGACATCCTGGACATTCATTCCCCTATTTCTGAGTGCCACAGCCGACGGTATCTTTTTTTCGATAGCTCGCCAAACGAACATCGAACTCTTCCTTGTTACCCAATTATTCCAGCAGAACTGATTCGGCACTGCATTTACGTCCAAATTACGTCCCAACGTATGTCTAACCATCTTCACACAAAATTCTTCATCTTCATTATATTTCCATACCCAAATATCTCCCTTATTTGCTATGTTTATCTGTTGTAAACGAACTTTCAGACTATCCATCTCCTGTTTCTTTGAATCACTGTAAGGAACTCTAATCCATGCCCAATCCCATAAGATTCCTCCATTCACAACTTTATACACATCCTGCACTTTCGCTTTTTTCTGAGCCGATAGCTGATATAATTGTGGGAATTGTTACTTCAACGTTGCATCTCCCAACCAAATATCAACCCAAAACAAGGTTTTATCCCCCAAACCCACTTTACTTCTGAAACTTGTATTAATATTTATATTATACTTCGCGAACTCCTTAGCTGGATATTAGTAACGAGAGTAGTAGATGGATATTAGTAGTAATATTATACTTCCCGAAACACTTGCATCAAGTTAACGAGAGTAGTAGATGGATATTAGTAATGAATCCAAATGTCTAAAACCTTTAATGCAATGCTTTAAAAGGACAAACAAATAAAAAAAAAGAGCACATAAATAAAGACACATCATATTTAGCCCTACAAAATCCAACACCAATCCAACACTGAAATCCTTTATTTTCTGCACTCACTACTCATTTAATCCAACAAAACTGTCCCCCTCCCTCCCTAATAAACCCATGCCAATAATAAATATCCCTTCTTCAAAATACAACTTGACCACCCATACCCGAATAAACATAATACAACAAGATTAACCTATACAACCTTTATCATCATCATATTTAAAGGGTCATGCTAATCACACACGGTCAAAATTATTTTCACATCCCAAAGCGCCGCGCTATGGCCAAAGCGCGGCGCTATGCTCGACAAAAGTGCTTCGATTGACATTTGAGACATTCCCTACTGTTTGACAGACATAAAGCTGATTATGATGTTTTGTCGTTAACCCTAAGCGCCGCGCTTTGGCCATAGCGCGGCGCTTCGACCCCAAATTTCACCCATTTTACCTTTTAAAAGCAACCTCTGAGACAGACACTTCGACCCTATACATTTTCATTCACAGACACTTCGATATACATTCACCCATCCGTTGTGTTTCTTCAAAATAACGCGCGGTTTTGTTGTATTAGTTACATCTCTTGAAAAAACGATGTCGTGGTTAAACAACTATATTTTCGGTCAATATTCTGACGAGACAGTTGTTCCTGATTCTTACGATGGGACCGCTATTTCTGACTCGTATGAGAAACCGGTCTCGTCCAACTTGAGGGAGGCAGAGGTTGTATCTGGCATTCGTTATCGTGATAACACGGTGACGCTGGATTTGAATACCCCTGTGGAGGACCCTTACGCACAACAAGGTTATTCGAATTTCGGTTACGGTGGCGAGTACAGCTTTGTACAGCAGGAGTGTGGTCCAAAAGACAGTTACGGTTGTCAACAGAGCTTACAAGGTTATTCGAATTTCGGTTACGGTGGCGAGCACAACTTTGAACAGCAGGAGTGTGGTCCAAACGACAGTTACGGTTGTCAACAGAGCTTACAAGGTTATTCGAATTTCGGTTACGGTGGCGAGCACAACTTTGAACATCAAGTATATTCGGACCTCGGTGACGATGGTGAGCCGGGGGATGTGTCTGTTGACGAGGAAGGCTGTTACCCGGTTACGTTTTCGTTTGATACAACGCAGACCTTTTCGTCACGTAAAGAGTTGGTGCGTTGGGTACAAGACACGGCAAAAGACAACGGTTACCTCATTGTGACTAAGAGGTCGAATAAAAGAGGAGAGAATTACAAGATTTGGTTTCAATGTACTTTTAGTGGGGAGCATAAGAGTATAGCTACACAGAGGAAAACGGGTAGCAAGAAAATAGGCTGCCCGTTCGAGATGATCGGGTTTTCGGAATCATCGGGAAGTGTTTGGAGGATCGAGGTGACGAAGGCGAAGCATAACCACACTCCTATTGAAAACTTAGAGGGTCACGCGTATGCGAGAAGGCTTTCTTCGGAGGATACAAAACTGGTTAAGGAGCTGGCAGAGCAAGACATTCCCAACCAAAGTATCTGGCGAACGCTGACAAAAAACAATCCGGCTAGAAAGCTTATTCCGAAAGATATACACAACGCTGTTCAGAAGATCAACGCCGAAAAAAATGTCGGTAAGTCTCCGATGCAAAAACTTGAAAGCATTCTTCTCGAAAAAAATTACACTTATTACATGCGCACGAATAAGATATCAAACGAAGTTGAAGATGTCTTCTTTGTTCACGAAAGATCATTCAATATGTGGTGTGCCTTCCCGCATGTGCTAATGATTGAAAACCTTGAAGCACAGCTGAAAGAAGATGACCGTGAACGTAGGTATTTCTTACATAATTATGTTCAAATTTTATATAATAACAAAAACTGACTATTTACGTTTTTTTTAATTTTAGAGGTTTTTGATTATTTGAAGAAATCCTGGTTGGATCCGTACCGTGAAAAGTTTGTATCATGCTGGATTAACAAAACTATCAACTTTCACCAAACTACGACCAACAGGGTTGAGGGCATGCATGCAACACTAAAAAGTCATTTTCCAAGTCATCGCAACACACTGGATAAACTTGTACTGTATGTTGATCATGTTGTTGATAGACAATACACCGAGATTAGTACAAGCTTTGAAACAAGCCTCCGAAAAGTGATGACGCACCACAAGAAGCAGCCCATGCTTGCATATATTCTTAGAAAGGTTTCAATATATGCGATTGAGCTTTTGAGTAGGGAACTAAAACGTAAGGAAGACGGGTTGAGAGCCTACGGTGCAAGCTGTGGTTGCCAACTTTTTACCAGCTGTGGTTTGCCATGTGCCTGTCGTTTGGAAAAGTTGGAAAATAAAGGTAATTAATATCTTTGACCTTTCTCGTTATGATTCTGCCACCTAATTTGTTTTCATCCACAGGTCAGCAACTCCGGATCACACACATAGACGTGTTCTGGAAGAAGCTTAACTTCAAGCCTGCAAAGAAAAACATAGAGGATATCGATGTAGACGCGGAATTTGAAAAATTGAAACAAAAGATCGATCCAACACCCCCTCAGGTGAAAAGGAGCTTCTTTGAAAATTTTCAGCAAATCCTCAATCCAGGGAACAATAACAAAAAACCTCCTGCTGTTCTGAAGAAAACTCGTGGTCGCCCAACATTGAAAACGCAGGAAGAAAGAAAGGTTGAAGCCGCTAGAAAAAGCGCGTACATTCCGTCGGAAGAAACTTGGGTCGAGGCCTCAGACGATCTTCCCCGTCACAGCTCGTACATATCACCGTCACAGCCTCAGACGATCAACCTACACCCTGATTTCCCGATGATCAAGCTCGGTCCTAAGACGGATATATCGATCCGCAACTACGCATCTCAGATTCCCGAAGTGATCCATCCATACATCGTTAGAATAAAGGACGTGAAACCAGATGGTCATTGTGGGTTTCGATCGGTGGCTGTTGGGTTAGGAGTGAAACAAAATTCATATTTGATGATCCGGAAACAACTTATAAAGGAGTTACGTACGAAAGAATCGCTTTGGAGGCAGTTTTTCGATCCGGAAAACATAGGACATTATGATGCGCTGCTTAGACGGATCGATTTCAAGGGGGTGGGACGAGCAGATATCGAAAATTACATGACGATGCCTGAGACGGGGTTTCTTATTGCCCAACGATACGGTGTGATTGTTCACACCTTCGACATGCGTGGGAGCTGTACAATTTTCCCTCTGCTGGGCGGGCCAAACGAAGCTGAGGAACCTCACCAGGTGGTTGCGGTTGTGTTCGTTGACCATGGGCATTTCATACATGTAGAGCTTGGAGGTTGTTATCCAATGCCTCCCACAAACCCACTCTGGACAGCACACAGAACAGAGCGCGCAGCAGCCTGGCATACATTATACAGGGATCAGATCAACACGTACGAAATGCTTACGTATCGTGCCCCTGACCTTAATGTAACCCCATATGTTCACGATGTATGTTAAATGTGTTTAATAATAATCACGTTTGTGTTTGTTCAATATATGCGTTACATCACGTTAAAAACCGAATGTCACCGACACGACCCAATCAGATTCAATAAGCACTTGTACGACCCAAAATGACTATATACATCATAATACTACAATTAATGAAAAAACACGTCATGTTCATGTGCGGTAGGCGGTTGATACACATAACACCTCTTACAGGAGTACTTGTGCTTTCAAACCAAAATGATACGATATAACGGAATAAGACATCACACGTAACCGATTTGATCCGGAACTTGCAGTATAGTCCATATATAATAAAAAATGATGTATAATGGAAAAAACGTAAAATTTAGACTATTATCGACGCGTTTGTGAATTAAAAACAATTTTAAAAATTTTTAAAAAGGCCCAAAGCGCCCCGCTATGTCCAAAGCGAAGCGCTTTGCCATTAAATAAGAACAGAAGCGCCCCGCTTTGGCCATAGCGGGGCGCTTTGGTCCCTCGTTATACCTGAAGCGAGGCAGCTGCTCCCCCATTTCAACACAAAACACAAAACACACACAAAAGGTGCGATTACACACACTGATCTCCGGATATCTTCGTTTTCAATCTTTCGACCGCTAAAAGGTAAGATCGAACACCCTTAATCGTTTTGGTTAAATGTACATGTTTGATATTTGTTTGATTTGGGCGTTTGGATCGATCGGGTGGAGCTGTTCTTCATCACGAAGAACCAAAGCGCCGCGCCGTGGCCAAAGCGTGGCGCTTTGGTTCATGTTTATTTTTTTTAATATTATTTGTTTAATAATATTTTTTTAATATTATTTGTTTAATAATATTTGTTTAATAATATTTGTTTAATATTATTTGTTTATTATTTATATTTAATATTATTTGTTTATTCTTTTATATTTAATATTATTTGTTTATTATTTAAAATTTTATAAATAATATTATTTGTTTATTATTTTATATTTAATATTATTTGTTTATTAATTAAAATTTTATAAATAATATTATTTGTTTATTCTTTTATATTTAATATTATTTGTTTATTATTTAAAATTTTATAAATAATATTATTTGTTTATTATTTTATATTTAATATTATCTTGTCAACGTGCAGGGATGGATTCATCCGATGACGAGATTGAGCATATGGAGGCTGAGGGAGATGTGGGAGAGGAGGGAGAGCCGGCATGTCCGTACCTGCAGTTTCCGCCGGGGTCACGGGCGAGGGGGAGATGCGCGAGGTTGCGCACCATCCCCATTGGGGAGCATGTAGGGATAGACTGGGGCCTGCTGGAGACCGTGTGAGAGGCCGCGCGGGCGCGTGAGATAGTTGGACTAGATACTCCTTGGTCGCGCCTATTTGAGTTAGCGATGGAGGACTCGTACCCTGAGCTTACGTGGGAGTTTCTTTCCACGTTTACATACGCGCCGCATCCGGCGGATTACGTGGAGGACCCAGATTTTCCAGTCCACGAGGTTACATTCCGTCTCGCCGGTCAGGAGTTTCAGATGAGTGTGCGGCAGTTTGCTGTCCATACAGGTTTGTTTAAATAATATTATTTATTATTTTATATTTAATATCATTTGTTTATTTAATGTTATTTGTTTATTTAATATTATTTGTTTATTATTATTATTTGTTTATTTAATATTATTTGTTTATACTGGTTTGTACACAGAGGCCGAGCTTGATACTGATTTATATACGCAGGCAGTTACGATGATGGACAGGCAGACGCTTATCAGTTTCTGGAGGGCCATTTCCAGGGTTCCCTTTGGGAGATCCTGGCAAAAGGCCACCACCATCAAAGACCCATTGTTCCGATACCTGCACCATGTTATCGCGGCAACTATCGTGCCGCGGGGTGCCAGCAGGGAGAAGGTCAACCTCAGTGACCTTTTCTTTCTATACTGCCTACTGCGACGACAGCCCTGCGATCTAGCAGCCAGCCTGGCAGATTACTTTGCCACAGCATACCACCGGCAGCTCCGCGGGTGGGTGCACACTGGCTCATACATCACCGCCATCGCACGCTCGCTCGGGATCGTGCCCGAGGGAGATCCGGTGCTGTCCGATCCGGTCCCGTCTCAGGTTGGGCCGCGCGTCAGTTTCTAGCATGCAGATCACCCGTACCTTTGATGTTGGTCTGAGGTTTAGGGGCGGAGACGGGCTGATTTGGCAGCCGGAGCCGGTGCCGGAGGTCATCCCGGTTGTTATTGAGGTGAGGGCTGGAGTGTTGGCCCCTCCTGATGTTCAGGCGGCCGCTCGGCAGGCTCAGCTACAGGCTCTGTGACTCGATGAGTTCCCGGGCCAGCCTCAGGCTGAGGCTCAGGCTCAGCCTGTATTAGATGATCCGGCTCAGGAGGAGCATATCGAGGAGATCCCGGTACCACCAGTTCAGCCAGCTCCTGAGCCGCCACAGTACCCGCAACATGTTTACGCTGACCTGCCTCCGGTAGCGCGTGAGGTGGCTCGGGACTTCGACCGGCGCCTCAGACGCCAGGCCGCACGCCAGGACTGGATCATCGAGACGCTCGTTTTCTCTACGAGAGCTCGCTGGGTTGCCTCCACTTCCCCTCTCACCGTCCCCACCGCACGAGGATTAGTACCTTAGTTTGTTTGTATAGTGTTTTGTTATGTATTATGCAGTCAGTTGTACCTTTTTGTTTTATATGTACAAACTGATATATATATATATATATATATATATTGCAGTTAATCTTCTATTTACATCACGTTGGTTTTGGATTGTTTACGTTTATTTCTTATGGCTTTCTGTACAATTTATTTAACGTGTTCGTTTAATTTAACAAAATAAACTAGGTTAACAGTTTATAAAGACGCACTTATATTATATACGTTCTATAAAAATAATGACGTAAAAAAATGTAATTATAAAACAACGTATTATAAAACTCAAATACAATTTTTTCCTCCAAAAAACACTACCAAACTAACCCACATCCCACCTATTTAAAAAAAAAAACAACACAAATTTCAGCCAACGCTTTTTGTCTTTTTGTCTTTTAATATAAAAATATTAAAAGTTAAATGCCGTTCAAAAAAAAAAAAAAGTTAAATTCATATATGATAATAAAGAAACTGAATGAACAGTTACTCGCTGCTGGTGTCAACCATCTATTGGGCTAACCTTTTACATGCCACATGTACGGGCTTATCTCAATCCCGCTTGCCACGTATCCAAAACCCACTAAAAAACCCACCGCCCTGTTCTCTGTTGTTCACAAACCTGTCACGCATGAAAACTAAACAGAGAGAAAGTGAGAGATCGGAGAGAAAGAGAGAGAGATCGGAGAGAAAGAGAAGAGGTGCCGGCCCTACTAGCGGCGGCGGCGCACGGGGAAGGCGGCTGAAGTGACGGGAGTGGTGGTTCTTGACCGTTCCCGTGGCGACTCGTCTCCAAAACCTCCTGTAAGTAATTGTTTTCGGGCAAACTTGAATTTATTACGCAGATTTTAACCAATTTTCGTTGGTTTTGGAAGTATTGGTGGTGGAGCCACGGCGCTAACGATAACCGGCGGTGTTAATCGGTCTATACAACAAAACCCTAACCGAGATGCAGCGAGTACCGGAGGACGAAGGCTACCGTAAGGCCGTCGAGAGCTTCACGCGCCACCGCTTGAAGGTTTGCGAAGAGGAAGAGGATTGGGAGGTTATTGAGAAGCGCCTTGGTTGTGGTCAAGTTGAAGAGCTTATTGAAGAGGCTCAGGATGAACTCAAACTCATTGATAAAATGAGCGGTGCGTGTTTAATATTGTTTGTATAGATTAGGTTTTGGTTATTGTTGATTTGATGATGAAAATTAGGGCAAAACAAATATAAGAACTTAGGAATGAATATAAGATCAAATGATCTAAAAGGTTTGATAATTTTACCATTGATTTTGATATCCATCCCTGCTATTGTCATTCTGTTGTTATTGATCATACTTGTGGTCATGAGGAAGAAAGCTTATGATTTTTACAGTAGTAATTAGTTTTTTTTACATTATAACTTTTCTCACCTGTTATGCGATTTTTGTTGAACTTTTCATGGCAACCTTTTAAATAAATGAGTACTACAATTCTGCTTTGAAAGAAAGGAATCAGCCAGAAAAACTTCATGATGCTGATGATATTTCAAGAGCCGAAGTTCAACAAATACGGTTCTCTGTCGTATCAGAAGTCGCCGCAGACTATTTTGTTTAACATCATTCCTTTTTAAAAAGCTTGCTAATTTGTTTTTCGAGTTTTAACGTTTTATGAACAGGTACAAGTGAGCAATGTGAGCCAATTGTGCCACGCGAAGCCGATTGTGACTGTAAACGGGATGTATCCTGGACCAACTATTTATGCCCGAGAAGGCGATAGAGTGATCATCAACGTCACAAATCACGCACAATATAACATGTCAATCCATTGGTAAATTTCACAACTATTGATCATACATTCATACTAACTTTTCATAATGATACTATTAACGGATTCTATCCTTTGGGTATCCAGGCACGGGTTGAAACAATACGCTAACGGATGGGCAGATGGACCGGCATACATAACACAATGCCCAATCAAGACGGGAAGCAACTATGTTTACGACTTCAATGTTACTGGCCAAAGAGGGACATTGTGGTGGCACGCTCACATTCTTTGGCTCCGAGCCACAGTTTATGGTGCCATTGTCATTTTGCCCCCACGAGGAACCCCATACCCGTTCCCAAACCCCGACAACGAACAAGTCTTGGTGTTGGGTAAACCCGTAAAACACTAACTTCCGTATATATCGAGATTGATTTATATCGTTCTAACATACTCGCGCATATGATCTAGGGGAATGGTGGCATGATGATGTGGAAGAGATTGTGAAGCAGGGTAATGCCATGGGTTTACCACCCAACATGTCCGATGCCCACACCATCAACGGCAAACCCAGTCCTCTGTTCCCTTGCTCCGAAAAACGTAAGACAATTAGTATCGTATAGTGAAGAAAAATGAATGTATGATTGTATTCTTAATATCGTTTTCGGGCTTTTTAGATACATTTGCAATGGAAGTCGAGTCGGGGAAGAAATACCTTCTGAGGATTGTAAACGCTGCCTTCAACGACGAGCTATTCTTCGCTGTTGCGGGCCATAACATGACGGTGGTTGAGATCGACGCTGTCTACACCAAACCATTTACCACCTCTGCGATACTAATCGCTCCTGGTCAGCCGACAAATGTTTTGGTTAATGCTAATAGTGCTTCAGGGCGGTACTTCATGGCGGTCCGCCCGTTCCAAGATGTTCCGATTCCTGTTGATAATAAAACCGCTACTGCAATCTTCCAGTACAAAGGCGTTCCCAACACGATTCTCCCATCACTCCCGCAATTACCATCACCAAATGACACCGCATTCGCGTTAAGCTACAACAACAAGCTTCGGAGCCTCAACAGCCGTAACTTTCCGGCAAATGTCCCTTTGAAAGTCGACCGGAAGCTGTTTTTCACCGTTGGGTTAGGGAAAAGCGTGTGTCCTACATGTGTGAATGGAACCCGACTTTCGGCTTCGTTAAACAATATCACGTTTGTGATGCCGCAAACCGGGCTTCTTCAAGCTCACTACTCGAAGATGAAAGGCGTTTTTACCCTCGATTTCCCTGATAAGCCACCAACACCTTTTAACTACACCGGTGCACCCCTGACCGCAAACCTTTTCCCTTCTCACGGAAGCAGACTGAGCAAAATCGCGTTCAACTCAACGGTCGGACTCGTGATCCAAGACACCAATTTGCTAAGCGTGGAAATTTCTATGTTGATGGTCTAGCTAGATCTTTTGCTCCAAGTTATTAGATCAGTGTATGGTATGTTTTGCCACATGTATGTGACTTTAAAACATCTCTAATTTTGTTATTGTAACCCAATATTATTCCTCTTTGTGCCTCACATTATCGCGCCATGACACTTGGTTGGGTTGGATTGTATTTTCGTGGCTTGCTTCCATCTCTCTTTGAAGTTCAATCTGGGAAATTTCGGACTTTCACGTTTTTGCAAGAAATGGTGGAGAATACAGTCATAGAAAGATATGGTTTCATATGCTAAAATCAATATATGCTAATTTCTATGGTGCCGATTAAGCATCGTGCAAAACGAAGTTAAAAAGATTACTTAAATGGCTAATATCATAATAACTTGGAGATGAAATGTGAGGACTTTTATAGGATTATACAACAGATAGTTGATGATCCCACTAAGTCCCTAACTTGTATTTTAACGGATGTTTTTTATGTGCAGGTCAAATGGGATGGGTTACATTGACTCAATAAAAAAACAAGCAAATGAGAATCCCTTTTGGAAATCCAGCACTTTTGACACCATATCGAAGGCTGCGTACCTTCTTATTGGGATAGAGTGTCTTCTTACTGCATTTAATTTAGGCATTTAATTTTGTTATAGTAGAATATACATAAAACTTAATCGAATTGATTTCTTTTGAACAATTGTTTTCTATAGATATAAATATCATGTGTTGATATCGAGTGGTGGTACGATAACCAACTAAACGAACGGATGCTGACCAAATTTATGTCGCGTAGCACTGGGAATCCACAGGCGCAACGCGCCGGGGTTGATTGCACTAGTTCATCATCAAATCCAAACCAATCCTGTACGGATCAAATTAATGAAGGAAATGGAGCCTCTGACAACCCTCTACACAAAATCATAAAAACCCCCACTCTCACATTCACTCATTATTCCATTTTTCATTTCATAATGCCTCATCTTTCTTCCTCTTCCAAATTACTCCATTTCTTCATCTTTTTTATTCAGCTTTGTTTTCATGGCTACTCACTCACACACTGGGAAGACATACAATCTCTCAAACACTTCCGAAACGACGTCGTCTCCACCTCTATAACTCCCGGCTCCTGCTTGTCCACCTGGGACTTCACCCTCGACCCATGTGATTCCCTCTCCACGGATAAATTCACATGCGGCATCCGATGCGACGTCCTTCTCTCCAACATTTCCCGAGTCACCGAACTCACTCTCGACCACGCGGGTTACTCCGGTTCACTCACTCCTTCATTAAACCTTCCCTACCTTCAAACGCTAGACCTCTCTAACAACTTTTTCACCGGTCCAATCCCCGCTTCATTTTCAAAGCTAACTCGGTTAGTTCAATTCAGTCTCTCGTCCAACTCGTTCACCGAGTCGATCCCTGACTCACTCCCCGAGTCACTCGAAGAACTACTTCTCGACAATAATAATCTCACTGGGCCCATCCCACACACTCTCAACAATTTAAAAAACTTAAAAAGACTCGAACTCCAAGGAAACAAACTCACTGGCGAGTTCCCTAACCTGAGTCAACTCACTAACCTTAACTTCCTCGACGTCAGCAACAACCTCATCTCCGGCAACCTTCCGGCGACGGTGACATTCCCAGTCAACTTAATCGAACTAACAATGAGAAACAACTCTCTTCAAGGGAATATTCCGGCGAGTTTAGTTAACAATTCTGTTTATCTTCAAGTACTAGACCTGAGTTACAACAATCTCTCCGGTACCATCCCGCCGGAGCTTTTCACTCACCGGAGTTTACAACAGCTAACACTAGCAAACAACGAGCTCCGGTGGGTTGAAACTCCGGCGAACTGGGGTTCCAACAGTGAGTTAATAGCAGTTGACTTGAGTAATAATGATATCCATGGGTTTTTACCCGGGTTTATGGGTTGGATGCCGAAGTTAACGGCGTTATCTTTGGAGAATAATAAGTTTTCCGGCATGATTCCGGCGCAGTATGCGGTGAAGGCGGTGGCGGAGGATAATGGGTTTGAGAGGTTGTTGTTGGGTGGGAATTATTTGTTCGGGTTGATACCGGGTCCGTTGTTAAGGTTGAAGGCCGGGTCGGGTGTGACGATCCGGTTAGGGGGTAATTGTTTGTATGAATGTCCTGAGAGTTTTTATTTTTGTGGAGAGGTGCAGAAAAGTTTAGTGGAGTGTAAGAGTTTTACTCCGGTGATTCCATGAGATTAATTTTTGTAAGGGTGTTGTAGTAATGTATTTATTTATTTATTTATATTTTATTTTATTTTATTTTGTTAAAAAAATTTATATTTGTTTGGTGTAATCCCAATTTTCTATGTTTTTTAGGACAATTAGAGTTTAATGAGATACAATATTATATTTATATATAGGTATAAATATCCTTTTAATAAAAAGAAAAAAAAAGTGAGTTTTGCTACTTAATGGGGCCTGTTCACAAGTCTTTGTTCGATAAACCAAGTCGTTGGGCGTAAATCATGGATTGGCGTGCGAGAAAACCAAGTCATTTGGCGAGTTTCATAAAACTAAGCGGTATGGAAGAGGGCAAGTCCTCCAAGGATGGGCTAGGGGGCGGTGTGGGAGGACCGGCGCCGTGAAGAGAGAGAGAGAGAGAGGAGAGAGAAAGAAGAGAGAGAGAGAGGGGCCCGTCGTGATCGTCGCTGGGGAGACGGAGAAGCCGGGACGCTCCGGAGGGGGCGGTGTGGGGGTCCGGCGCCGGGGCTCGCCGTGCCCAAGCCGTGCCCCATACCCACCAGTCTAAGCAACGTGGGCGGAGGGGACATTTGGTTCTCGGGAAGAGTGGTCGCTTAGGGTTGTTTTGCTCATGTACAAGACCTGATAGCGTTGATTCTTGATAACCTTAAGGTGCCTTTTAGGATGTGTGTTATCAATTCATTTTTTTTATTTTAACTGTCACATAATAAAGTGGTTTTCACATCATGAGACCACTTTCATTCAATTTTTCACTTTATCAGGTTTTTGTTTCATAAGTTTTCACCGGATCTTAATATTTTTTTAATCATTACCTATCTATGTAAATCTTGTTTTTAATATTTATTAATTACACGTAAAATGACTAACTGCACTTGTTAACAAAATAAAAAATAAATAAAACAACTAAAATAAAAACATAAGAATTACAAACACATAAATATTAAACCTAATTACACATAATTAAGTCCTAATTAAACACAGTAAAAACCTAATTAAACATAACTAAACCCTAAATCCTTATTTGTAAATGAAGATAGAATCAAAGGAGTAGTTAGAATCAGTGTTACGCTCGTCCTCCCATGGGTCATGGAACTCCACGGGCCAATTTCGCATTCTTCCTCTTGGGAATTTGGAACGTATTCAGCTCCTAGGTCTGTGACATACACTTCCTCTTCATGTGGACTTATTTCTCCCCGCCTCTCAGTTAGCAAAATGCCTTTATATTGAGGACTTGCCTCTCCCCCATTCTCAGTTTGTTAATTGCCTCTAAATTTGAGGTAATATAACAACTCTCCGAATATACTTATAACATCCCAATACATCCTAAAATACACCTCTTATACGTAAAACGACAACGAAATACCTTAATTTTTACAAAAACCAATTAAAACAAAAATCAAGGGGTTCTCGCGGGGCGCGATAGCCACCCTTGAGTTCGTCGCGGGGCGCGACAGCCTGGCTACTAGGCCGCACCATGAGCTGCCACGTGGCAGCATCGTGTCAAACCTACACTTGGTTACAAGAAGTACAATTTCTTGGACATTTAGTTAATCATGAAGGAATTCATGTGGATCCCACAAAGATCGAGGCGATTACTAAATGGAAAGTCCTTGAATCACCAATGGAGGTGAGAAGTTTTCTTGGACTGGCAGGTTATTATAGACGGTTTATCCGAGATTTCTCTAGGATAGCCATTCCTTTAACAAAACTGACATGTAAATCAATTAAGTTTGAATGGGGACCAAAACAGGAAGAAGCCTTTAGAATCCTTAAGCAAAGATTAACCAACGCACCCATACTAGCGTTACCAGAAGGAACTGAAGACTTTGTAGTCTATTGTGATGCTTCTAAGTTTGGTTATGGATGTGTGTTAATGCAACGTCAAAAGGTTATAGCTTATGCCTCTAGAAAACTTAAGAACCATGAAGAGAATTATACAACCCATGATTTAGAATTAGGAGCCATAATTGTTGCCCTTAAAATTTGGAGACATTACCTTTATGGTAGTAAGTTTACCATTTTCACTGATCATGAAAGTTTAAGATATGTTTTCAGGCAAAAAGAGTTAAATATGAGACAAAGACGCTGGATGGAAATTCTTAGTGATTATGATTGTAGTATCCAGTATCATGCAGGAAAAGTTAATGTAATAGCGGATGCTCTAAGTCGAAAGTATCATGAAAAGACAAGAAAAGTACGTTCTCTCAAATTAAATCTGCAGATAGATTTAAATGATCAAATTAGCGAAGTACAAGAATCAGTAATCAAGGACGATATTGAGAAATTAAAAGGAATGTTTAAGGAATTAGAACAAGGAATGTATGGAATTTGGAGATTCCATAAGAAAAGAATTTTGATACCTAAACAAGGAAACCTACGCCACCGAATTCTAGAAGAAGTCCATAAGTCTAAGTATACGATACATCCCGGGAGTGATAAGATGTATCAAGACTTAAGAAAGAATTTTTGGTGGATAGGAATGAAAAATGATATAGCAGCTTATGTAGCCAAGTGTTTAACCTGTTCACAAGTAAAAGCTGAACATCAGAAACCCTCAGGTTTATTGCAGCAATTAGAAATGCCTATATGGAAATGGGAATTGATAACAATGGATTTTGTTACCAAATTACCCAAGACAAGAAAAGGTAATGATACAATCTGGGTGATTGTAGACAGATTAACCAAGTCTGCTCATTTCTTACCGATGAAGGAAACTTTCAGTATGGAACAACTAGCTAAGTTATATGTAAATAAAATAGTTTCATTACATGGAATTCCTTTATCTATTGTGTCTGATAGAGATAGCTGTTTTACTTCTCATTTTTGGACTAGTTTCCAAAAAGCAATGGGAACCAAGTTAAATCTAAGCACAGCTTATCATCCTCAAACTGACGGACAAAGTGAAAGGACAATTCAGACAATGGAAGATATGCTTAGAGATTGTGTAATTGATTTCGGAGGAAATTGGGACGATCATTTACCATTAATAGAATTTTCCTATAATAACAGCTATCATACCAGTATCAATGCTGCACCATTTGAAGCACTTTATGGACGAAAGTGCCGAACCCCAGTTCGTTGGGCAGAAATTGGAGAAAAGCAATTGTCTGGACCAGAGATAGTACAAGAAACAACGGACAAAATTATTCAAGCCAATGAAAGACTAAAAGCAGCACGCGATCGATAAAAGAGTTATGCTGATAATAGGCGAAAACCGTTGGAATTTCAGGTAGGAGACAAGGTGTTATTAATAATTTCTCCGTGGAAGGGAATAGTCAGATTCATCAAAAGGGGAAAGTGTAACACCCCAAAACTCGAATGTTTATATTTGTCGTAGAAATAAATAACTAGGCTAATTAACCTAGTTAAATGGGTAGTCAAAACTATTAAATGACGAAAGTTTGTGCCAATTATATTTAAGTGGTGAACACGAGGGGCTAAATTGTAACATGGGAAAACTAATGTTTTATAAAACAAGAATTAAACACACAACACACACATCATGTGTGTGTGCGTGTGTGCGTGGAGTGTTCTGGAGAAGAACAAGGGGTTCAAACCCTAGTTCTTCAAGAAGCTTCAAATTGAAGGGTGAATCGAAGCTCAAATTCACAACCAAACATGAATTAATGATCACCTTAGCAAGGGGATCATAAGGTATGTTTTAAAACTAAGATTGGTGATCTTTTATGAAGTGGGTTATGTTTTAATCCGTGGATTTGTATAAAATTGAGCATAAGTATGTGTTAGAATCATCATATAGAATATAGATTATGCATGGTTTGGGTTAATTTGATGTTTAGAGGTGAAACCCATTTGTTTTGGTAAGGATGATGACTTGAATGATCATCCATATTCAATTCTTATTGATTTTTGATGTATTATGATGGATATGATGAATTATTGTGAGATGAATTGAAAGAAATGTGGTGTTAATATGTTGATGTTTATGTGTTAATGATACTAGTTGATTAGCAAGAAGATTTGATGAATTATGTATGAATTAGGAAGATTAGGCATGGACTACTTGTACATTATGCTTAGATAGTAGTACGCATGCCAAGCGTTTGATGAAATGACTAAATCACAATATTATGTGAAAATGTATGCAAGTAGTGGATGAATATGCATATAATGTGTAAATGATTAAATTGTTAGTAAATTTACACAAGGAACATGTGTAAGATTGAATCCATGTGGAGGTTTTGTTGATTTCTCGTTTGGGTAGATATGTACACTAGTGTCTTGCATTGTTCACTTGCATTGTATGTTACACATTATGTGCTTAGTGGATGGTTTAGTTGGGATTATGAAATGAAATTGGTGTTGATATATAGCAAGTAAGGATGGTAGAGTCATGTTGATTATTTACTCTAAATACGGTCGTCTATTATGGGATCATGAAAGCATTAGTATGTAATTGATTGATCATGTGGTTGTAAGCATATTACATCATGAGTATGAAGTGTATATAATGTCATTGTGATAGCCTAATATGATGACATGATGAATTGTATGAAATTGAAAAGATGTGATTTTGGGTATATGCCTTATGCTTGTTATAAGTGACTAAGAAAGAGCCATATGTGAGTTATGCAAATGATGTGATCGTTAATATGTACAATCATGTATCCTAACGAGAATGTGATTGTGATGACATGAAAGCATAGGGATCATGTTGAGATGGACTCAAGCAAGGAAGGCAACGGGTCAAAAGGAGACAAGGAAGCGGATGCGAATACGGACGCATAAGGTAAGTGATTTCCGGAATCACTTCCTAGTTTGTTTAAGTAAGGTAGCATTTTAGTTAATTAAGCATGATGTTTGAAGTCAAATATGGATTTGGTTGTATGAAATCGATGATTTTCGCTAAGTAGATATAACGGGTTAAGATGAGGTCTTGTTGCGATAACGGAATGAAGTGTAAGAAATGGCTACGGTATTATAACCGGGTAATGGGTAGAATTGCACATAAGTACGCTAATCGGGAAAGGGAGACGCGGATAAATAGTCAAAAGACTCGGTTTTGAGTTATGACTAAAGGGAACAATTTCGTGTAAGGAAATTGTGCTAATAAAGTTCAATTACGTAAAAGTGATTGAAACAAATAAGTTTAACGTATACCGGGAATCGGGTTCATAAACCCCATGTACGGCACTCCGGATAATGTAAAAGTTTTATAGTTATAACGTTCATGTGAGTTTTTGGCATAAACATAGGAGTTGTTTATTAAAAATATGAACGGGTCGAATAATTCGTAATTGAATATTTAGCCGAAAGCTTATAGGTTAAGAAATTTCCTTAATCCGGATGTTAGATTTTAAGCCCTTATGATAGAGAACCAATTTACGGCCATGTGGGAAGAAACGGGAGGTTAAACAGACAAGAAATGAGAAAGTTATGACCAAAATTGTAAAAATTCGTTAAGCTGAAAGTTGCAGGTCTGAACCAGGCGCAAGATTGCGCCCCCCTGGCACAAGGTTGCGCCCCTGACCGATGTCTTCTGTATTGCGCCAGAACTGGCACAAGGTTGCGCCAGATGGGTTTCTTCTTGCGCCAATCGCTGGTTCTTTCATATTTTTCGCATTCTTCAACTCCAAACTTGTGTGAAGGCTATCTAACTACGTTATATGCATTGTATAACTATATGTAAGTATGTAAGCATGTACTATAGACGTGTTTATGTTTGCATGTATGTTTTCGGGTGTATGTAAATAGATGTATGAGTATACATATATGAAAGTATGTATGTATTAGATGTGATTGAATGTACACAAAGGAATAAAGTATGTATGTATGTACGTAAGTATGTATGCATGTATGTATGTAAGTATGAAATGTGTATGAACATACGTGTGTAGGTACTTATCCATGAAGTAGGATTTGTTGTGCATGAAAGAAAGGATCTTGTATATATGCTTATATATGGCTCTAACATGTTTGAATAGTCACGTTACTAATGGTGTGCCTTGAGAATGGAACAAGAATGCAGATACGTAAGTATTGGGCTTACAAAGATTGAATGCTCGGTGTAAAGAGTGAACTCAAAAGAATATTATATCGGAGTTGTATAAAATGATAGATTGCTAAGTGGTTATATATATATTTTTATGTCTTCATACTAATGAATATGATGTCACCAATTATTAACGTGTCAGGTGACCGCAGGTTAGTCAGATATTCATGACGGACTAGTGATCGAGGGTCGAGTTAAGATCAAGGACTGTACGGGGATGTGATCACATGTTGGAAACCATTTGTAATGTAATTTTCTTGATTAGGTATGAATAATGTAAAAGATTTAAATCAAGTCGATTCGAATGGTTTATTAATAAGTTGTATGATTGTCAAGAAAAGAAATTTTATGACTCATATTTCCGCTGAAACGATTTTGGTTAAAACGTGTTGAGGGCGTTAAAGAAAGCTAAGCCCCAGGTATGTCGGACCTTTTAAGATTATTAGAAGAATAGGACATGTAGCTTATCAGCTACAACTGCCAGAGGAAATGGCAGAAATACATGATGTATTTCATGTATGTAATCTCAAAAAGTGCTTAGCAGATGAATCGTTAGTGGTACCTCTTAAGGACATAGAGGTAAATGAGAAGCTTAAATTCGTAGAGAAGTCTCTACAGATTGAAGATAGAAAGATCAAGAATCTCAAGCACAAGAGATTAGTTATAGTCAAAGTGAAATGGGATTCCAAGAGAGGACCAGAATACACTTGGGAGCTTGAATCAGAGATGCAGAGAAAATATCCACACCTGTTCCAGTAGACCTCGAGGACGAGTTCTAAAACAAGGTGGGGAGGATATAACAACTCTCCCAATATACTTATAACATCCCGATACGTCCTAAAATACACCCCGTATACGTAAAAAGACCCCGAAATACCTTAATTTTTACAAAAACCAATTAAAACAAAAATCAGGGGGTTCTCGCGGGGCGCGACAGCCACCCTTGAGTTCGTCGCGGGGCGCCACAACCTGGCTACCAGGCCGCACCATGAGCTGCCACGTGGCAGCATCGTGTCGAACCTACACTTGTGACTGGTCAAGGCTAAGGACTACTCGACCTAGCTCGCGGGCCGCGAAAGCCATACCTCAACTGTCGCGGGGCACGAGAAAAGGGCCGAATAACCCTATAAATAGAGGTGAACGGCCTCAGTTGCAAACCGTCCAAAATTCTCGCAACTCTCTCAATTCTGAATATTAGAATTAATCTCCGGGTATTATACCCCCTAATTAGCGAAGCTCTGCCTCGTTGTAAGTATCATAACCCCGGTTTACGTATTAGATACGCTGCCCGATTGATCTAGTGCTCCGTAACGCATGTCGAGGCCCTGCCTGACTTAGTCGTTGGAGTTCTGTCTCGGGAAGGGTATAACTAATGTAAATATTGGGTTATTATACTAACGCGTGTGCATTGTTTAATTTATTAGATTATAACCAGGAAATCACAAGGAATTACCTAAATTAGCAATGGGAGTAATCCTTTCTTTTTGTAAACTGTTTTTACAAAACCTCACTTGTTTTAACTTATAATTAACAGTGATTGAGTATTTCTAATTCTACAATTATCGTCGGTATGTTGGGGTTTTCTATACAAAATTTGTTACTACGCTGTGAGTAGTAACAATTCCACAAGTCAGGATTGACAGTGCTGATGCGTGTTGTCGTGTATATATTTTTATGTATATTTTTAGCCCTTTTTAACACTTTGGTCAAGTTTTAAATTTATAAAACACGATATTCTACTAACACTAAACACACATATGGGCAAGTGCACCCATCGTGAGCGTAGTATAGTGTTGGTAAGATACCGAGGTCGTCCAAGAACACAAGAGCTTTTAATACCGGTTTATGCTCAACGTCTAATCAAATCAAAAGTTTAGAAAAAGGTTTGAACATGAAAATAAAAACTAAAATGCTGAAAATAAAAATAAAATAAAAACAGATAGACAATATGAATCACTTGGATCCGACTCGCCTTTAGTGTAACCTTTGATTATTTCCGCACTTCTGCACTTTTTAAGAGATTATCTTAGTTATTGTAGTAGGCCCCTCTTTTGAAGGTGACGTTACACTCAACCCAGTAGTTTGAGTCAGCAAGGATACAATCCTAAAGGGTAGGATTATTGAAAGATAATTAATTAAGTTATTAATGCATAATGTGGTAGGCCCCTCTTTTGAAGGTGACGTTACTCTCGGCTAAGTAGTCTGAGTCAGCAGGGATACAATCCTAAGTAGCCGGGTTAATATATTAATAGTAGTTTACATATGAGGGGATCAAGAAATTCGGACCCCCGTCATCCAATACCAGTGGGTATTGAAGGAGGTCCTGCTAAGCTTGACCCAGGTCCTTGCAGGATCTATACACTGAACAAGGCAAGACGCTTACCAAACCATTCCCTTAACCCCCGACCAGGTAGCCAACATATCTCAAAACCATTCCCTTAACCAGTATTTCCACTGACAAATGTTTTTAAAACGCGTTTCAGGTAACAAAATGTGAAAGCCAAAATAGAAGCCAGCTGGAGAGCACTGAAGGCTTGGAAAAGTGGCTATAAAAGTTACCTAAATAAAGAAAAAGTTTTGTTTGAATAAAATAGGGTTTATCCCTACAAACTGATTATGAATGGAAACTTGGGTTTTACCCATGTGTTTATTATTTATAAAATGAGGTGTTTTACTCTAATAAAATATTTCCTAACTACGGTCCTGATGTAAATTCCGCTGCCAAATTAAATAAACACCGATACCACCAAATGTGCGAAGCTCGCGGTCGCCCGCCTCCCGGGGCAAGGGGTCGGGGTTGCGACAGGTAAGTCCCTCCCCCATTCCAATATGGTTTTCCACATAGTCGAACTCCCAATTCCATTCTCATCCGTCAAAAACCATGGAACTGGTTCATCAGTTGAAAGAGGGAAAGGTTTGAAGGTGTAGGGTTTGAGCGTTGACGGTTTGATCGTCGAGGATTTGAAGGTTTGACTGATTCAATTGAAATGGATAACCGCCACACATATCTCATAAGTAATATGGTTTTTGAAGTGAAAGGTAAATTGAGAAGCGTAAATGTGGGTTGAAAGATGAAGTGAAGTTATAACCACTGAATATATATATATACATTGGAACTTTTGATTATTTTTCAAAAAATTAATTTTAAAAATTAAAAATTAGTATTCACTATGCTAGACAATTAAAAAACAACATAATTAAATTAAAAAAAGAAGTAATAGTTAAATAAAATTACTACATAATTAAATAAAAAAGGATTACATAATTATATAAAAAAACACAACATAATTAAATAAAAGAACTGCATAATTAAATAAAAAACAAGTACGTTAATCATTGATCCCGGAATCATTGGAGTTAGGATCATGACGTGTAACTAGCTTTAAACCGGGATGATTTCTTAGTATTTTTCATGACGACATGTGCGTAAATCTTGTAAAAAATAACATTAACTTTAGATGTTATATGATACTTTGGTGTTAACTTTAAGATACAACAAGCCTTCTTTAACCTTTAACAATGCAACATGTATATTTTAGACACCTTATACTATTCTCACGTTATCACTTTACTTTAAACTTTAGAAAACTATACACGTTTTAAGAAGCTAGCTTTACTTAAAACAATTTCTTTGTTTGTGTCAAATCGTTTCATTTGTTGAAAACTTTGCATAATTCTTAAAACCATATATGTTAAAGGTGGAGTGAATTTCAATATATGTAAGATATGTTAAATTTTGATATTTGAAGAATATAATGATTTTGAATAATTATTTAAAAAGAATAGTTAATGAAAATAGAGATAAACTATTCAGTGTCTTATCAATACCTTCTTTGTTATCTCTTATTGAATTAATTTTTTTTTTCAAAAGATTATTCGGTATTCAAAGAGACTTTTTAACACATTTAGAGCATTTGCATTTGATTATTCATCAATATCTCTATAATTATACTAAAAAATATTATCTTTTCTCTCTTTTTTTTAATTTAAAAATATTTTTTTCTACATTTATCATTATTTTTTCTCTCCGCTCCATTTACAACCACTTTCCAAATTTTTAAAAGAGTAAATTACAAAACTCGTCCTTTATGTCACTTATTGCAAAGTGTGTCATTTGTCTTCAAAAATTACAAAAAACATACTCGATGTTTGCAAATCCTTACATGTTACGTCCTTTAACCCTAACTTAGTTAGTTTTTATGGTAAAATCTGATCAACTGGACCCCACATAAGGGCTATTTTGGTCATTTTACCTAAATTATAGAGAGTAAACAATGTTTTCTCTAAATTTACTAATTGCATAGTAATGTTTTCTCTTCTTCTCTCGTGATTACTTATACTTTATATATATATAGGACCCACGCATATAAATTTAGAGAATCAAATTGGATATGTAGGGCTCTTAGACCGTGGGGTATGGTGGGGAGGGGGTTTGGGGCATGGGTTGGCACGTGGACTTCGAGGGGCACCGCTGGTTAGTTGCATGTTGGGTCGGTATGGCGGGGCGGGGCGTGGCTAGCCCGCGTGGGTTGGCTACGTGTTATAATTTTTTCTTTCAATTATTATAAAAATACACACAAAACGGTTGTTTTTTAAATTTAAATCATAGCCACCTATAGCCTAGCAAACCCAACCAATGAGAGCCGGCCACGGAAGACCGCTAGGCCCGCCCAATGCCCGAGCTGAAACCCCCGCCTAAGGGGTCACGCCGGAACCCAAGCCCACCCGGGGTGGTGACTTGAGCGTTAGTACCTAACACACGCCTCATACCCCATAGTCTTAGAGACGAACACCTTATTTTTTTGAACAACAATCACTTTATATATAAATATAAAGAGCCAGCAAGAAACTGGGAGAATCCAAAAACAAACAGAACAACGAAAAAGAAAAAGAACAGTTACATTAACTCAACAACATCGAACGCCAGCCAATTCTCCCAATTCGGCTTCTTCAAACTCGCCCGATTACTGATCCAAAGGAAGGAATCCTCTTTTATAAGCTCCACCGACTTCATAACCGGGACAAAACAGTCTTCAAAGACCTTTACATTCAGCCTTATTCAAAGAGGCTTTTAATATATTTAAAGAGGCTTTTAATATATTTATTTTATATTCAGCCTATTTCGATATGTAGGGCCCTAAAAGACAAACACATGTTAATATTATAAACCTGAACTTAATTCATAGCGAATTAGCAATCAAATTGGTATACCTTCGAAATAAACCTGAACTTAATCTAGTCATAGAATTATAACAACCTGAATGTTATGTTTGATCTCCTGGTATCTTTTATTATCATTTCTTATATATATATATATATATATATAGAGGCCGGTTATCATACAAATAACTTAATCGTACGTTATGTACGCTTCATCCACAACCGTCGGATCATCTGATTTAAACAGCGTGTTTTAGTATTAAATTTATCAAATTAAAATTAATGCAAAGAAACCGCCAAGGTTAAAATCGTCTAATGCGAGATCAAAACCCTTGATAATCAGCAAACAAAAACCTCAAAAATCATAACGTAAGATTCTAAAATCAAAACCGAAATCGAAATTATAACAATTAATCAAAAATCGATCGATTCCTAATCACCAAAATCCTTATGTGAAAAATGAAATTCGGATGAATTTAGAAATTATTAACTAATCAAGACGATGATGCAGGTATTGAGATCATGTGCGAAATCATGGACAATGCACATGCGATTTGTATTAAAAAAAATTCTTTCAAATTTCATATAGTGTGCGAATTCTTAACAATGTACATGCGATTTCGATAAAAAGTTAAGTATTTCTTATAATTTCATATAGTGTGCGAATTTATGATAAAGCATTGCGATTTCAGTAAAAATGTTAAGTATTCTTTAGTATTTTACATAGTGTGCGAATTTGTATCCATTCAAATGCGATTTCGAATAAAAACAGTGCAAAACAATTAAAAATTGTAATTCTCTTAAAAATGATAAAAAAAAAATTAAATAATAAATAAATAACTAAAAAAAACAAAATACGAATCTAAAAACTAAAAATAGTAGTATTATATATAAAAAATACTTGATTTATGACCGATGTGACTGTAAATTGACATGTAATAATCAATTTTACAATAATTACTATTGAACTTACCACCCTACCTACATAATAAATTTACTAAATTAATATAAAAAACCTAGATATAACTACCTTCCATATTAAGTCATACATAGAAGATTATCAAAAACACACACAAAACATACAAAACAAACATGGCATCTGATGATTCGGAACAAATAAAAAACATTGCAATCAAAGAATTATTGTCAACTCGCACGTTGACAGAACTAAGCACTGATGTCAACTCTTCTCATCTGGTTCTTGATGTGCAGGGTAAAATTCTTGAACAAATCAAGAAAAATCAAGATATATGGGAACACCTACTTCAAGAACCACCATCAAGCTTCAAGGACAGAGCTTTGGATCACATTAAAGAGCAATCTCGAGCTGATGACTTGGCCTTCTCTTTCCTGACAGATGCTCTGAACACTGTGAAGGAGAAGATGGAGTTCAGCTCTTCTGAACGTGACAAAATATTTACTCCAAGTAACTAAAAAACTCTTTTTAATCGTTTTTTTGGTAATGGCTGTGTTAGACAATAACTATTGTTATATTTTGGGTACATATTTTTTAACATATTATGTTATCTCTTAATATTAAATCGCATGAATGATATAGCCATCATTGTCACATAACAAAAAACAAGATAACTAACAAATCGCATGTAATAACAGTGAAATCGCATGTAAAAATTTATATTAACTGTTGATTGTAAATTCGCATGTTTAAAAAATATAATCGCATGAAAACTGATATAAACAGATGAATATAAAAAATCGCAAGTGTTTCGTATAAAATCGCATGTCCATTTAGAAAAAAAACTACTCATCCTCACCATCTCCCGAAACCTCCTCCCACTGATCTTCTTCTTCAGATCCATCATCACTACTGTAATCTTCAAACTCATCTTCCTCTTCATCATCTTCAACCTCATTGTCTTTGTCTCTATCAACATTTTCGATCTGGATGCCCTTCTTCTTCTTTTTTTGCTGTTTACCTTGTAGTTTGGCTTTCAGCTCCTCGCAAGTCCGAATGTCATGACCTTTTACATTACATACGCTACATGTCCTTGACCTTTTCCCCTTGCGGCTGATCATTTGTTCTTTCTTAGATTTAATCCTTTTATGCGAGCCTCGACCTTTGTTTCTTATACCAGCCGGCACACGGACAGTAGGAGGAGCATTAGTTACGGGTTGTTGATAACCAATCAACTTGGAAAATCGGTCAAATTTTGGATCAAGTTGCTTAGTTATACGACTCTGATCCACTCTCTCTTTGAGCTGCGTCATTTGATCCCTCACTAAAACAAGTTGATCGAGGTCGGAAATCAAATTGCTAACCAAATACTCCCCTGTGTGGATGATTTCACGAGCAATCCGTTTAGCCTTGTGTTGCACATCCTTGCCACCCACATTTAGATTGTACTTAACATTTAACTCATTCGGAACAACATCCTTCGTCCATCTCTTCGTAACATACTTGTTTGGTATTTCTTTAACACCAAACATCTTGAAAAGGAAATAAATGTGTTTGCAAAGCAGCCCATACTGCTCAAAACGCAAACAACTACATTGTGCAGTTACATCATTTTCAAGGTTCTTGAACCACACCTAGGAAAAACCACCAAAAAAAATATATATATATATATTCAAAATTAAATTCGCATGTGAAACATGACAATTTCGCATGTCTTAAAAAAACATTTAATTGAATCAGTTTTAAAATCGCATATGTAACATATTAAATTCGCATGTTTTACAAACATGTATAGGGATAACTTTAAATCGCATGTGTAACATAATAAATTCGCATGTATAATAATACCTCCAATAAACCATTTCCATGTGCTTTAAAGTCCTTCAACATTAACCTGATCTGTGGACCCTCTACTTTGGTGTCCATCGGCAGACATTCAGAAATTGTACCTAAAATCTCTATTTGCTGATCAAAGAATATAGACCTGGTGAATCTCTTAGCAGCATCTTCTTCCAAAGAAGTTCCGCTCAAATCAGCAGGCTCCGTATATCTTGATATATGATCATTCTTTCTATGATTAAAACGTTGGACATCCATTGCACCGTCGAAATGATTCATAAACTCTACGAGAGTGAGTTGTGAATTAGACACCTGGCAGAAAAAATGGTTCTCACTCTCTGATCTTGATGTTGTTCTCATAAGTCCCGACATTGGCTCGTGTCGGTAAAAAGCAGGAATCCACATGGATCTCATCACAAACATATCATCGATCCATTTGTTTTCTGTGAGACCAAAATCAATCATCACCAACTTCCACTGTCTCTCGAATTCTTCAGGCTCGATCGAATCAGTCCATACAATGTCGCACATCCTCCTTTTAAACTCATCGTTATTGCACAACTCGTGTCCAACCTATGACAAATAAATGCTCTTAATATCAACCTATAAAAAAATATATAATATACAAAAAAATAACACTAACAAAAGACAATATAGCATACTATACCTTATCTGCCACTTTTTTCATTATGTGCCACATGCACAATCTGTGTCTGCTGACATAGAAAACCTCCTCAATAGCCTGTTTCATAGCTGGGTCTTGATCAGTCACTACAACCTTTGGCTGCTGACCAAATGACTTTAAAAATGAATTCAATAGCCATTTATATGATTCAATGCTCTACGATGCCAACAACCCAGCTCCAAATGTTACATTTCGACAGTGGTTGTCAATGCCAGTAAACGGGACAAACACCATCTTGTACCTGCACAACACATGCGAAAACAAAAATTAAAACATGCGAATTACAAAATCCCACATGCGAAAACAAAAGTAAAACATGCGATATCGTTAACACAAATTTTACACATGCGATATACACAGCTCATGAAGACATATAACATGCGAAAAATAGTTAAAAAAAACACATGTTTGTCTTCAAACACTAACCTGTTTGTCTTGAAAGTTGCATCAAAGGATATCACATCCCCAAATTCCATATAGTTAAGCTTACATAAACCATCAGCCCAGAACAAACCAGTTAAACGTTTGCCATCATCAACAGAATATTCAAACGAATAATCAGCTAAATACTGTTTTTTGTCAGTCATCCTATTAATCACCATGTCAGCATCATATTCTCCTATATAGCTGTTAATTCACTTCCTAAAATTTTTGCAATCATCAACCGTGACACCAACGTTTTCGAAACCACCATAACGTTTCCTCATTATATGGAAAGCTTTGACAGGACCAAGGTTTAAAGTGCCTAGTTCCCATACCATCTCCTCCTGGACATCTGACAATTGTCTGTAAGCTGGCAACATGTGAATATCATCTTGGCATACAAACTTATGATTATGGCCATCAACAAATCTCTTTACTGTATATAATCTACCATCCACAGTGCAAATCATAAGTTGAGCTTTGCATCCAGTTCTAATAGTCCCCCTGTTCCTTGTTTTGAATTGCTTTTTTGACTTCGAACGATCGTCAATACAAATTGGCTTATGTCCCTCTTTAGAACAAACAAAATACTTAGTTTTGATTATACCACCACTGTTTACTTCACCACCTTTCCGAATAGAAAAACCAGCCAACTTAGCATATGATTGGTAAAACGCATATGCTTGTTCAATAGAGATAAATTGCATTCCAACCACAGGTGTAGCTGATGCTTGAACCTCCGGAGTGTAAACCCTTTCATCTAAATGAATCAAATCAGAAAAATCAAAAAACATGCGAAATCTATGAAGAAAACATGCGAGATTGATGATTATGATTAATCTGATTTATCTATGCGATTTAATAAACCATAGCATGCGAAATACTTAGGGAAAAACATCAAATGCGAATTGAAAGACTAATAACATGCGAATTTGTACATGTTGCTTTCATATCAAAAATATACTCAACATTCAAACTTCAAAAAAAGTTACAAAAATGAAAATCAGAGGAGCGATTAAACAAAAAAACAGGTATACGAACAATTTAGAAATCTGAATTCACATAATTACCATTAAAACAATCGTTTAGAGCACTTGAACTTGCAATTGGATTTGAATTTGCAGATGGCGGATTTAAAACATCCTCAATAGAAACTCTCTGATATGTAGATAATTGAGCATGATCACCGATCGGTCGACTTTCTTCAACATCAACAACATTTGCACGTCCAGTGCTGCTCTGTGGATCCATCGAAAAAAAAACAACTGAATAAAACCCTAACACAGAAGAACGATAACTGCAAATTGAGAATTATGAAAAATTTGAAATTGATTCGAATGATAAATACCGGGATATTAGTGTAACGAACTTCTCGCTCGCTGATTGAATGAAGAGACGAATTTACCCTCAGATGATTGAATTAATTGTCTCATTTAACCTTATATATGAAAAACCAATCAGGACACGTGTAGGGCTATAATGTTAGCGTATATAATGTACGATAAGGTAATTTGTACCTTACTCTTTACCTATATATATATATATATATATATATAGGGTAATGCTCTAGAGAAAACCCTTTAAAATGAGAAAACTATGAAAACCCATCACATGGTCTAGAATTGTCCACGTGTCCCAGCCATCTCCATCTTTTCTTTTGCTTTTGAGGGTACATTTGTAAATTCAACAATAAGGGTCTGACATTTGATTCTTCCCTGTATGATTGAATCAGTATGAAGAAAAAAGGGCGGCTCATTTGGATTTGGCTCTCAAAGAGAACGAGATTCAAATTTTGAATGCCATCTACTTTCAAGTATCCCCCAATCTCTTCATTTCCCCCCTTCATACACACACCACAAAGAAATAGAGACAAATGCTGAAGGTGAATGGTGAGTCCAGCTCTAGGGTTTGGTGATAGAACCAACATGTATTACTGATTTTTCTTTTCATTTGGAGAGAGAGAGTGAGAGAGAGTCTGGTTCCATCAATTTCTTCGCTCCCCAAAAATCGTCATTCCCCGGTTCTTGAAGTGTCAAATTGAAGAATAGGAAAAGGATAAAACGATAGAGGTGGAGATTTGAGGTTCAAGTTTTTAATTGAAGAAGTGTCAAATTGTAGGTTGTGTTGATGACGATTTGGGAAATCGATTTGCAGGAAGTGATGGATGAAGATGATGTGCGTACCCGGCTTCTTATGTGAAGGTTGGATTTATTTTAATCAAGTTATTACCCTTATTTTTCTATATTTGATTTTGATATAAAGCAAGCAATTTGCTTTGAAGTTCAACTGTAGGGTTTGATTTCTTTGTGTATTGTATCCATACTCTCATCACGATTTTTGTTTGATGTTTTCTTTATTTATTATGTGGATTAGTTCAATATGATTATTTTATATCATCTTAGAAAACCTAAGTTGAAATTCATACATAGATGAAGATGAATTTGTTTGATGTTTGGTTTATTAACGTCAATTTGTTTTATTTTTGCTTCTACATACACCAGTAGACCTTTGCCTATAATCTTGGCATGTTTTGGACCAACAACATTGGTTATTTCATTTTGCTTCCAATATAATGTATAAGAAAGAAAGTAAGAAACAAGGTAATAAAATACAATTTTTAGACCAAATTAGAAATTTTGAACATATTTGAGAAGAAGAAGAAGAAGAAGATAGATTGCAATGTGGATCTGATTGCAATTTTAAACATCGTCATACCCTAATATATGTTACACTTTATCCTATTAGACATAGCCATACAATTTAAATTATTATAGTTATGACGTGTTTAACACATGCCCGATTTTTTTATTTTTAGACGTCTAATAATCGGCACATCTGTTTTTAGAAACGAAAAGCCAAGTTTGTCTTGCAGCACAACCAACGTAACACGTGTTATAGTCTGAACTCCTGTTTCACAGCTAAGCCAAGTTTGTCTTACAGCACAACCAACGTAGCACGTGTTATAGTCTGAACTTCTGGCTATGAATGTGTTAATATTTATGTATGGTTAACGACTTAACGGTTATCTTATCTTTTTGTTATTAGGACGGTGATGGATTCAAGGGAAATAAGATCCAATTCTCGGGACCGTTGTTTTCGTCAAACGTGGATCAGATGCTCAAGGATCATGACCATGTTTATGTTACAGCACAACACAACTAACACGTGTTATAGGTTGAACTTCTCGGACATGCATGTGTTACATGTGACATGAAACCCATGTACAACGTAACACGTGTTACGTGTGACCTGAAAACACATTTTTATAACTTCCCTGGCATACGCACACCCACATGTTTACAAACCGTTTCAAGACCGACCCAAACAATAAAGCAAGGGTAGCCGCTGAAAAGCTAAGGCAGCAAAGGTAGCCGCTGAAAAGCTAAGGCAGACTGTAAAAGGAAGCTCCACCATTTTCTTAGTGCTATGTATTTTCGTTTACTAGTAATATGTAATGTGAGACTCTTATTTTGTTTTGTCTAGTACATGATGTTAAAACGGTATGGACTTAACACATTCTGGAAGTCTTAACACACGTTATAAAAGAGGCTTAACACACGTTATATCAGTTATACTATGTTGTTATTAAGTTACTATTGTAGTTTATGCATCCATTCTGGAGTCTTAACACACGTTATAATAGAGGCTTAACACACTGTGACACCTGTGTCACTTCAACCATCAAACAAATACCAAACCAACGAAATATTGTATTTCATACTTAGGATTTGTAAAAATATGTGTATCGTTTACACATATCAATTCTTGTTCGATTTCAAGCTCTAAATCACTTTCTGGAAGGTTATACGCGCACTGATGCGTAAATATAACCAGTTTAAATGCAAAGAACACTCTGGAATAGTGAAATAGGCTTAACATACCTTAAATAACCTATACATAACTTAGATATAAGTTTTGGAAGGTTTGGTGTGGTGAAATCAAAGTTAAATCGCTTACAGGGACTAAAGTTGACAAACTGCGAAAGTATGCCAATTTGAACTGTAACAGACATTCCGGAACATGACCATAAGTTAAACATACCATAAATATCCTTTACATAGCTTAGAAATAGGCTTTGAGGTGTTTGGTGTGCTAAAATAAACTTTTGGCTCATTCAGGGACTAAAAGTGTCAAAAAGTGCACAAGTTTGCATTTTCGCGCATAACTTACGTTCTGAATACATCCGGACATCCAAAAATTTATGTAAGCACTAAAATATTTTATTTTAGTGTTCGGCATAAGAGAAATCCATTCGTCGCGTCATTTGGATCGTTTTTCGCGCTTATGCGCATTCCGTCGTAATTAAGCGAACATCGCGATCGTACGGCCAAACGAACCGACATCTGAGATATTTTTGGGCATGTTTCATGTCCACAATGTTTAGGCATCATTTTAGGGCCTTAAAGTTGGCTTTACGGGCCTTAGAAGTGTCGGAAATGGCCTTAAACACGTGCAGGGACCTAAACTGTCATTTTTGAAAGTTATTTCTGATCTGTGACCCCCAGGCGGCCCGCCTGAGTTTCTACAGATCCTGAAGCGGGCCTCATGGCCCCTTCTGACCAGATTAAATGAATCAAACAGCAGATTTCAGCTGTTTAATCCTCCACCACACACTCACACTTGTCTAGTCAGCTGATAAGAACCCATTTTTAGTCACCATAACATTCCAACACATGTACGCACAAGATTCGATCACATTTTCCGAGAAACGATCCTAACGGTTTGGGTATTCCTATAAATACCCATCCACCCCATTGCAAAACTTACAAGAATTTTGATTTGAGAAACTCTAAGTTGAAACTATTGTTTCATACCTGAGATTTTTGAATCGAAATTAGCATTCGGGGACCCTTCGTAAGTATTCTTTCGTTCTTTTATTGCTTTTCGAGTCTTTCGAGTCTGAAAGTCAAACTTTGTTTGACTTTCTGCATTGACCAGTTTATGGTCAATGCGAAGTTCGTTTGAACTTCGCAACGTGAGTGTAATCACGTTGGTTATAGTCCCTTGGGACTATGCCTACTGATTACCACGTTGTCTAGGGTCGTAGGGTAAGCGATCTAATAAATCGCTTATACCTCGAACCCGACCCATTTGGTCGATCATTAGGATCCGACCAAACACTTTAGGTGACCATAGTAGGTAGGGAATAACCTTCCGAGGTTATACCCTATGGTCACATCGTTTGAGTAGTTGTATGATAGGTAGTTTATATGCCTTAGGTAAATTACCAGAATACCCTTTTCATATATAATTGGTAATTAAGCATATGTAACCTAAACCTTTGTCACATAACTGATTATGTAACATGTTTAGGCATATAACACTTGTCATAGGGCTAGTTAGGCGGTCCGAACGCGTTTCACGCGAACGACGCGTTAAAGTAGCATAAGCTACCTAAACGGGTCGTAATGGGTCGTAAAAAATTATGTTAGGTTTCATTAAGTATGTAGGCTTTGTTAAACCATATTACACGAGTCTCCATACTCGTTTGGTTTACGAACCCTCATGCTACCCAATCTTCCGATTTAGGTCCGGTTTATTAACATAGTTACCTATATTAGGTGCCGTTTGATTCCGAGATCTCTATCATTATTTGGTTGTCACTCCAGGACTACTGAGTAATCTCAAGTGAGTACATAGACCCCTCTTTTACTGTTTTCCAAACGTTTTGGGGTGGAACACATGTGCCTACTTGTTACTTTCATGCTTTCCTGTTTTCACATCATATACCTGCTATGTTCGTTAGTACATTATAGTACATGATTTTATTACATCTTATGCTAGGTATGCCCATTGTGTGCATTACTTAGTACATCGTTTTACATTACATTACATGCTACGTATGTCTATTGTTGTATACGTAGTACAGGTCATATGTTACGTATGTCTAATGTTGCATACTTAGTACATGTCACATGCTACGTATGTCTATTGTTGTATACGTAGTACAGGTCACATGCTACGTATGTCTATTGTTGTATACGTAGTACAGGTCACATGCTACGTATGTCTATTGTTGCATACTTAGTACAGGTCACATGTTACGTATGTCTATTGTCGCCTACTTAGTACATTTGTTATTCATCACAGGCTTACATTTTGGATACAAATTACAAGATTTACATTAGACATGAACATTTTACATCTTGATGGTTTGGTTTGATTAAGTGATTTAAGTAACGAGGCATGTGTAATATGATACAAGCATGGTGGATACGCCGCTGGTACTTCCTATATATAAGTGTTTGTATGGTATTACATATCGTAGCGTTATTTGAATCATTTTAGTTTGAGATATATATATAACATTTATTACAAATATCATACTTTTCACAAGACATTGATTTACAAACAACTTATCTTATACAAACACATTTTGACATGGTTATTCATTTAACCTGACATTTATTTATACATATCACCTGATCTTATCATTTTACAAATGATTTACAAAACAAAGCAAATTACAAGGTTCATGACTAAACATTTTCTCAAACATAAGTCATGAAACCTATTTTCACAAAACCTATGTATCTCACAGGCATTTTTATGCTGACGTACCTATTTTCACATGTGTTTTTCAGGAGTTGTTGCATAAGATGATCAAGATACACATAGGCAGACTTGGGCTTTAGTGACAATAAAAGATGCAAGACTAGTTAATTATGTTGTATTTCTTTGTTTGTTAAGACATTGTAACACTTTTAATCAATAAAACGAAACTTCAATTGCCATGGATTTGAAACAATTAATTCTGTTACAACACTCCCCGACGTTTCCGCCACGTTTTGTATGTTCTACGTGGTCGGGGTGTGACAGAAAAGATGGTATCAGAGCATATGGTTATAGGGAATTAGGTTATTAGTAATGCTTTGACCTAGTCTATAACCTTTCTAGGACCCTAACGCGAGTTTACTTGCGTTTAGTCATAAAAGAATACCGTCACCTATCCTTAGGCGACGACCACAACAAGAACATAAATTTCAAAACCGCTTTGAAAACTAATCATCTGTTATAGGATGATTGATTATTAGGTTTTGAACCCTCTATTGTAAGGTTTTGAACCCTCTGTTATATGATTTTGAACCCCTTTGAGTTTTCAAAACTCTCGTCAAGGTTTTGGGTTTTTAATAATGTGAACACGTGCAAACTGGAAGGGTGAATGCCTGTATTCTGGGTTTTCTGTCTAGGCAAGCACTTCGTATACATCTCATCAGACGCGAGACCAGTTGTGCTTACCTGGGAATTCTTGGGATGAGTGTTCACTTATAGGCGAGCATGTCTTCGCGATACATTATTTTTGACCCATTTACTTTGATTAGTCACTGTGTGTCGTTTGTTTACCTTGTGGTAACAAACAAATGACCACTATCCTTGCCTTCATCAAATTTGTTTCATCTCATTCTTTTCGTCTAATTCTCTCACTTGTTTCCTTTCATGTTTCCTCTTTTAGAATGCCTCCTCGACGCGAAAGCCAGATAGCGACTGCCGAACTGGCAGAAATCATCGCGCAGCAAATGGCTGCTGCCTTCCCAAATCTTTATGCTCAAATGATGCAAGCCATCAACAACAACAATGCTCCATGAAACTTCAAGAGTTTCAACTCGGCTAAACCGCTCAAGTTTAGTGGTTCTGAGGGAGCAACTGGGCTTCTTCAATGGTTCGAGAGCATTGAGAATACGTTTCGTCACGTTCAGTGTCCTGAAAATCGCAAGGTCGAGTTTTCTTCAAGTGTGTTTCAGAAGAGGGCTCTTACGTGGTGGAACGGGATTATGAGAGACCGTGGTGCTGAAGTTGCACTAGCACAGACTTGGGCCGAGCTTAGAGCTCTTATGATGAGGGAGTTCTGTCCTCGTCATGAACTGCGAGCGTTGGAGAAAGAATTTGATGATTTGAAGCAAGACAGTGGGAAACATCGAGACTATACTGACCGCTATGAGGAATTGAGCTTGTTATGCCCTACTATGGTTACGCCTCTGGATAAGGCGATTGAGAAATACATTGATGGTCTTCCTGACCTAGTTCAGGATATTGTTACTGGCAGTAACCCTACTACTGTCAGACAAGCCATTGAACTGTCTGCTACCCTAACGGAATACCACATCAGGAAGAATAAACTTTTTCGGAAAGGCGACAAGAAACCAGAAGCTAATGTTCAGGAGGAAACCAAGGAAAGTAAAACCGAACCTTCTAAGAAACCTAAGGTTTCGCAGAATTTTGCGATTGCTGCTCAACCCAACCAAAACATCCGCCACCAACCAGCTCAGCCTCCTGCAAGGAAACCTTATGCCGGTACTGCACCGATATGCGACAAATGTAATGCACACCACTTAGCTCACCTACAGTGTCGTTTGTGTGCATCGTGTGGGCGACTCGGTCACCTGGCAAATGCTTGTCGTTTTACCCCGAACCAAGCTGGTCCAAACCAATCTCGGGTCAATGCTGCTCAAGCTCGTCTTCCACGAGGTCCTTGCTTCAACTGTGGCGAGATGAGCCATTTCCGAAGAAATTGCCCAAAGATTGCTAATGCGAATCCAGCGCAGGGATGAGCATCGGACCAACTAGAAGACAATGTTGTTTGGAAATAATCAAGCCTTATGTATTATTTTCTTTTGTTGTCAAGGTCCATGAAACAGTTGTTGTTGTTTATAAATAAATCTTTTTATTTTGCATTGCAATGTACAAATATGATGGCATGTATAAACAACGTATTCCCTACAATATCGACAATCAAGGAACCGTATTCCTTGAAGAACAGACTACCCCGTAATTTCTTTCATTTTATTACCTCTTGCGTTTTCCACGGAAATCCAAAGTACCCGTTTCTTCCAAGGAAACGAAGTACAAGACGCAAGTTACAACTCTGTACGAATACCCAAAGTACCACTATAAATTCTTGATAGGGTACCTAAGGGTATTTCCGCATATTCAAAAAATTTTGTACCTTAATTCGAATATTGCGTTTTCTTGAAAATGAAATCGAATTTTTGGAAGATCTTTCTATCTTCATAGTTAGATTCTTGTTAATGTTTAAAGTGCCGAATGAAATCCATGAAATGGATTCCTAGTGTGCTTTAAATGCATGTACATAATTAACAAAACAAAACTTACAAATTAAAGATCTAGATAAACAATTTTGTGGTTATGTGACTATGTGTTTATGCATCTTGTCTTTCCTTTTTAAGCATTTTGTGTTTTTGTATACTCTGGATATTCACTATCCAAATCCTCATAGAATCTTTTTTATCTTCATATGAAGGATTCGTAGTAGGATATTCAAAAAGGTACTATCTTAAATCCTTAATGGACTTCTACGTTGTAGTTAAGTCCCTTGGATTATAAAGTACTATTCCAAAGTTTAAAGACAACATGTGTTGATAAGTTAAATATTCCCCGTAGGTAATTTAGTTAAAGAGATCCTACGTCGATCTAAGTTAAATAGATTGGTCCGACAATCTAGTTAAATGCATCCTACGTCGATGTAGTTAAATATTCCCCGTAGGTAATTTAGTTAAAGAGATCCTACGTCGATCTAAGTTAAATAGATTGGTCCGACAATCTAGTTAAATACATCCTACGTCGATGTAGTTAAATATTCCCCGTAGGTAGTTAGTTAAAGAGATCCTACGTCGATCTAAGTTAAATAGATTGGTCCGACAATTTAGTTAAATACATCCTACGTCGATGTAGTTAAATATTCCCCATGGGTAGTTTAGTTAAAGAGATCCTACGTCGATCTAAGTTAAATAGATTGGTTCGACAATCTAGTTAAATATATCATGTGTTTATGTAGTTAAATAGGCCCTCGGGTGGTCTAAATCAAGAGATTGTTATGAAATGAACTGTGCGGACTGTGCAAGGAACTACGTAATTATGGAGGCCTACATAATTATGGAATTCAGTGCATAGAAACCACAGGAAGTTTTGTCATGTGTTAAGACCAACAGTGGCAAGAGTAATGATACGGGAGAAGTCTTGGACTTTGACCAATGTCATTTATTCTCACACTCCCCAATTCTGATCTCAATCACACACACAATTTCCTATGATGAGTCTTCATAAGAAACGTTCTTCTGTCCGTAGTTCAAAACTCCATGTTTTGTTACTACAATTACTTCACTTTGAGGGTTGACATTTTCGCTAAGAATCCTAACATGGCCCAGAGTTCTACTTAGGGTTCAAGGGGTTCATTCAAAGCGAAAACATCACCGTCGTCCCCACAAGTTTCTCCTAAAATTAAATTTTGGGACGAAATTTCCTAAAGTAGGGGAGACTGTGACACCTGTGTCACTTCAACCATCAAACAAATACCAAACCAATGAAATGTTGTATTTCATACTTAGGATTTGTAAAAATATGTGTATCGTTTACACATATCAATTCTTGTTCGATTTCAAGCTCTAAATCGCTTTCTGGAAGGTTATACGCGCACTGATGCGTAAATATAACCAGTTTAAATGCAACGAACACTCCGGAATAGTGAAATAGGCTTAACATACCTTAAATAACCTATACATAACTTAGATATAAGTTTTGGAAGGTTTGGTGTGGTGAAATCAAAGTTAAATCGCTTACAGGGACTAAAGTTGACAAACTGCGAAAGTATGCCAATTTGAACTGTAACAGACATTCCGGAACATGACCATAAGTTAAACATACCATAAATATCCTTTACATAGCTTAGAAATAGGCTTTGAGGTGTTTGGTGTGCTAAAATAAACTTTTGGCTCATTCAGGGACTAAAAGTGTCAAAAAGTGCACAAGTTTGCATTTTCGCGCATAACTTACGTTCTGAATACATCCGGACATCCAAAAATTTATGTAAGCACTAAAATATTTTATTTTAGTGTTCGGCATAAGAGAAATCCATTCGTCGCGTCATTTGGATCGTTTTTCGCGCTTATGCGCATTCCGTCGTAATTAAGCGAACATCGCGATCGTACGGCCAAACGAACCGACATCTGAGATATTTTTGGGCATGTTTCATGTCCACAATGTTTAGGCATCATTTTAGGGCCTTAAATTTGGCTTTACGGGCCTTAGAAGTGTCGGAAATGGCCTTAAACACGTGCAGGGACCTAAACTGTCATTTTTGAAAGTTATTTCTGATCTGTGACCCCCAGGCGGCCCGCCTGAGTTTCTACACATCCTGAAGCGGGCCGCATGGCCCCTTCTGACCAGATTAAATGAATCAAACAGCAGATTTCAGCTGTTTAATCCTCCACCACACACTCACACTTGTCTAGTCAGCTGATAAGAACCCATTTTTAGTCACCATAACATTCCAACACATGTACGCACAAGATTCGATCACATTTTCCGAGAAACGATCCTAACGGTTCGGGTATTCCTATAAATACCCATCCACCCCATTGCAAAACTTACAAGAATTTTGATTTGAGAAACTCTAAGTTGAAACTATTGTTTCATACCTGAGATTTTTGAATCGAAATTAGCATTCGGGGACCCTTCGTAAGTATTCTTTCGTTCTTTTATTGCTTTTCGAGTCTTTCGAGTCTGAAAGTCAAACTTTTTTTGACTTTCTGCATTGACCAGTTTATGGTCAATGCGAAGTTCGTTTGAACTTCGCAACGTGAGTGTAATCACGTTGGTTATAGTCCCTTGGGACTATGCCTACTGATTACCACGTTGTCTAGGGTCGTAGGGTAAGCGATCTAATAAATCGCTTATACCTCGAACCCGACCCATTTGGTCGATCATTAGGATCCGACCAAACACTTTAGGTGACCATAGTAGGTAGGGAATAACCTTCCGAGGTTATACCCTATGGTCACATCGTTTGAGTAGTTGTATGATAGGTAGTTTATATGCCTTAGGTAAATTACCAGAATACCCTTTTCATGTATAATTGGTAATTAAGCATATGTAACCTAAACCTTTGTCACATAACTAATTATGTAACATGTTTAGGCATATAACACTTGTCATAGGGCTAGTTAGGCGGTCCGAACGCGTTTCACGCGAACGACGCGTTAAAGTAGCATAAGCTACCTAAACGGGTCGTAATGGGTCGTAAACAATTATGTTAGGTTTCATTAAGTATGTAGGCTTTGTTAAACCATATTACACGAGTCTCCATACTCGTTTGGTTTACGAACCCTCATGCTACCCAATCTTCCGATTTAGGTCCGGTTTATTAACATAGTTACCTATATTAGGTGCCGTTTGATTCCGAGATCTCTATCATTATTTGGTTGTCACTCCAGGACTACTGAGTAATCTCAAGTGAGTACATAGACCCCTCTTTTACTGTTTTCCAAACGTTTTGGGGTGGAACACATGTGCCTACTTGTTACTTTCATGTTTTCCTGTTTTCACATCATATACCTGCTATGTTCGTTAGTACATTATAGTACATGATTTTATTACATCTTATGCTAGGTATGCCCATTGTGTGCATTACTTAGTACATCGTTTTACATTACATTACATGCTACGTATATCTATTGTTGTATACGTAGTACAGGTCATATGCTACGTATGTCTAATGTTGCATACTTAGTACATGTCACATGCTACGTATGTCTATTGTTGTATACGTAGTACAGGTCACATGCTACGTATGTCTATTGTTGTATACGTAGTACAGGTCACATGCTACGTATGTCTATTGTTGCATACGTAGTACAGGTCACATGCTACGTATGTCTATTGTCGCGTACTTAGTACATTTGTTATTCATCACAGGCTTACATTTTGGATACATATTACATGATTTACATTAGACATGAACATTTTACATCTTGATGGTTTGGTTTGATTAAGTGATTTAAGTAACGAGGCATGTGTAATATGATACAAGCATGGTGGATACGCCGCTGGTACTTCCTATATATAAGTGTTTGTATGGTATTACATATCGTAGCGTTATTTGAATCATTTCAGTTTGAGATATATATATAACATTTATTACAAATACCATACTTTTCACAAGACATTGATTTACAAACAACTTATCTTATACAAACACATTTTGACATGGTTATTCATTTAACCTGACATTTATTTATACATATCACCTGATCTTATCATTTTACAAATGATTTACAAAACAAAGCAAATTACAAGGTTCATGACTAAACATTTTCTCAAACATAAGTCATGAAACCTATTTTCACAAAACCTATGTATCTCACAGGCATTTTTATGCTGACGTACCTATTTTCACATGTGTTTTTCAGGAGTTGTTGCATAAGATGATCAAGATACACATAGGCAGACTTGGGCTTTAGTGACAATAAAAGATGCAAGACTAGTTAATTATGTTGTATTTCTTTGTTTGTTAAGACATTGTAACACTTTTAATCAATAAAACGAAACTTCAATTGCCATGGATTTGAAACAATTAATTCTGTTACAACACTCCCCGACGTTTCCGCCACGTTTTGTATGTTCTACGTGGTCGGGGTGTGACACACACGTTATACATGCCATGTCCGTAACACATGTTATAGTATGTATATACAAATCATGGTGTTTTGGAAACCACTAGCTTATACATGACACCATGTTGGGTTAAACCAAGATTATAATTCCATATTAACTTGTACACGTGTTACGATCAGTATATGCACATCATGGTGTTTTGTAAACCACTTTCATATACATGAATACAAGTCGGGTTATAATGGATGCTTACATGTTATCATATGTATACAAGTGGGGTACAACAAGATTACGATATTAACTAAGCTCACCATTAAACTCATCGGCCCCGTCGACTGTTTTCACCCTTGTTACATGTTAAGCAATTACATGTTCCAAACAGACAAATTGTAACACATGTTAGATCAGTATATATACATCATGGTGTTTTGTAAACCACTAGCTTATACATGAATACATGTCAGGTTACAAAAAGATTATAACAGAGGCTTAACACATGTTATACGTTCCAAAATGTGCAAAACAAATGACCCGTTTCATATTATATATTCCAAAATTACCGGTACATGTGTTACCATAAATGGCTCGTTTCATATTACACGTTACATACTAACTTGTACATTTATTACTTGTACAAGTTTTACGCTCAGTATCCATGTTATCGGATATTTTAAACATCAACAAAAATAAAATAGATATTACTTGTTTTTTTTAATTAACAAAAGGTTAACACACGTTATATAGGGTTACAACAAGTGGGGTTACAACAAGATTACGATATTAACTAAGCTCACCATTAAACTCATCGCCCCCGTCGACTGTTTTCACCCTTGTCACATGTTAAGCAATTACATGTTCCAAACAAACAAATTGTAACACATGTTAGATCAGTATATACACATCATGGTGTTTTGTAAACCACTAGCTTATACATGAATACATGTCAGGTTACAAAAAGATTATAACAGAGGCTTAACACATGTTATACGTTCCAAAATGTGCAAAACAAATGACCCGTTTCATATTATATATTCCAAAATTACCGGTACATGTGTTACCATAAATGGCTCGTTTCATATTACACGTTACATACTATCCACATTACCGGTACATGTGTTACCATAAATGGCTCGTCTCCAGAATCCGTGACCATGTAAAACCGGCCATCACGGCCTCCAATGGCATTCCGCCCAAAACTGATACCACAGTCTGCAAGGCGCTTGCGGTTCTTTTGCCAGTTCGGGTCACACCTCCAGCAGTCATCAATGGGATTACCAGTTCCACATGAGAAGAATCCTAGTTTCCTTCTTTCAGTGTTGTTTCTCATGCTCCTGCTCCTCACAACAAACTAATATGTTGAATATGCAATCCCAGTTTACCGAAAAAGTAACTTTGCCTCTAATGAACAAAATGACTAATTGTTATCATAATCAACATATTGTAAATGGTTTTGAAACGACATAAATGAAAGTTATGGACAGACTGTTAGCACCGAAAGTGACATTTAGAAGTGTCATTGGTCAATTGTGGATATTAATTATTATTATTATTATTATTATTATTATTATTTTTAAAATACAATTTGCTATTGAAATATCTTAAGTAATTTTGTCAGGAATATCATAAAGAGATTGTTAATATATCAATTCCAATAATGTATCTAGATACAAGTGAATTAATGAGAATCTTACATTTCTACCATGGATACCACACTCTTCAGGGTCTTGAACTGCATTCTCATTCAAGGCTTCAGACTCCTTTGCTCTTCCTGACCGGCACCAGTGGTGGCGACGAACATATCATTCAATGAGGAAATCAACAGGCAAAAGAACATATCATTCAATGAGGGAAAAAAAAAACTAAAATTAAGAAATCAACAGGCAAAAGAACATATCATTCAATGAGGGAAAAAATCATCACACCTGAGATTAGATTCCATCTCTTCCTGACCGGCACCGGTGGTGGCGACGATGGCTATAAGCAGCAACAGAAGCGAACATCGGAACACCGGTTGGTTAACCACCGCCATTGTCGTTATAGAACTCTCTCTCTAGGCTTTGCAGGTTGTAAGTGTTGTGTAGAGAGAAGGGAAAGTCATGGGGGCTAGGGTTTTGATTTGGGGAGGAGAGAAATGAGATCTGTGATTTTAGAGAGAGGGAATTGAGAGAGCTGAGATGAGATTGTGATTTTGAAATGGATATGAAGAGGGATAAAAAAAGTGCATTAAAGAGAGATGATAGGATTGGACAGTGGAGGGAGAACGAATGTACTTCCAAAAATGCCCTTCCAGTTGACTAATGTGTATTATAATTTTTCTTTTAAATCTAATTCTTACCCAAATTAAGAGAGCCATTGATCAAGTTAGATGAAAGATAATCAATGGATGATATTGGGTTTGCAAAGTTTTCTTAAAAAGATAGAGTTTTCCATATAACTCAACCCTATATATATATATATATAGAAACAGGATCAGGAGAAAACGCTCAAAAGTGTGAGAACGGTGAGAACGCATTCTGGCCAAACACGTGGCGCGGGACATGATCAGGGTCCCAGGGGTTTTTTTTGTCTTTTCAATCTTCTTTTATTTTCCCAACGCGGTATAATATTTTCTGTCGTTTAAGTTTTTTTGGCGTTAATTGTATTTATTAAACTTTTTGGCGTTGAATTAATTGTTTTTGTGTCACATAGATAATTTTTTGGCGTTATAGCGTTTTTGTAAGACCCATAGTAGTTTTTTACGTTTCTATAACATTAAAGTAAGCATTTTAAATGAAAAAATGCCACTTAACAAAAACTTTTACATCATAAGTATTTAAACATGTTTTACAACATCCAAAAACATAGTCAAAAGTGTTTACATAATCCACTTTTATGAAACAAAATCAAATGCGGAAGCTTCATTGAGAGGTGTGTTCGGTTCTTATTCGTCGCTTGATCTTCATCCGGAGGCATATAATATTCACCTAAAATCAAAACCAACATAAGAGTTAGTTTTGATAGCTTAGAAACATGTTAAATCGAGTTCCATAGACAAAACATACAAGAATCAACCAAATTTCAGCTTTTCAGGCCCTCGCGGGTCGCGACCAAGTCGCCCAAAATATGTCGCGGGCCACGACAATAGTCGCGCTACGCGACGGTCGGATCAAGTGGGTGTCGCGCTACGCGACACCTTGTTTTCGACAGATGGTTTGCAGGATTGTTGCTGCATATTCCCGGCTCCTATATTTTTTTTTTACCAAAATCAACTTCAAAGTTTCATAACTTTTGTTCTACTCATCCGATTCGCGTGATTCTTTTTCCTACGCGATCGTAATTTAATTCTCCATCTTATGGAGTTAAAACCTGATATCTAACTTCTCAAAATATAGGATTTCAAGCCCTCGGCTTGAAATTGATTTACTAAAACTTCTGACCCGTTTAAGTTTAAAACCACTAACTTGTTTCTAACTAACCAAATTACATGTTCCAATGCATTTAACACAAAATCTTTAGCTCGGGTTCATAATTCTTATGAATTACGCAACTAATACGCAAGCTATGTCCATAGATCCGTTTTGACCCGTCTAGGGGATTTAAGCAATTTAGCGTAAAACTAGCTCTTTTCTTTTCACACTTCGTAATTCCATATCTAAAATATCCACCTACATTCCATAATAATCATGCAAATTCCTAAACAACCCATATGGGTCGTTTGCCCAATTTACCCATCAAAGGCTTTTTGGTCAATTTTAGTCCCTCATTTACGACGAAGGACTTTCACTAATAATTGACCAAAACATCACTTTTAACTATAAATCTAAATATGCGTACCTGGCTCGGGTCATAGCACTGACCCGTTTACAAACTTTTTGCTTTAAATTTTCTAGCTAAAACAACACAAGCATATGTTATTTCCTGTGATCACAAAACTCAACAAGTAGTCGTCAGTTATTTTTGTCAAATGGTATTAACACACCATTTAACCCGTTTACCTATTCCGGTTTGCGCCGTGAGTTCTTACTACTTAAAAGACATTTTCTTAAATTGTTTGACCCGTTATAACTTTTACCAAATGGTGTCTTTATTTTGATCGCTATTATTTTAACTATTAATTTGACCCATTTGGTTGTCGAGTGAATTCCATCACCTCAATGACATACTAACACAACCATTTTCTCTCTATCAATATTACACACATTTATATTTTGACCCGTTTGGTTGTCGAGCGAATTCCATCACCTCATTGACATACCAACTCAACCATTTTCGCTATATCAACATTAAACATATTTTAGCTAAGCTTGTCTACAAAAATATAACGAGACGACAAGTCGCGTACCTTAGATCTTTCCTTTAAGCCGCGTATCGCTCCTGGCTTTATCACCCGCCTTCTCGCTCGAGTCGCCTATAGTGAACAACCCGGCTAATTGTTAAATTGCCATTTTAAAGAATCGATATCATCCAATTTTGTCAAGAATCATTACATATGATTCTTTTCAAGTTTCATCATACTTCTATAGTTTTATGTTCTCACTTAGGCAATTTATCGAACACCTTGTGGGTATGATTTATAACCCATTATGTTACATCAAATCTTAGTAAATTCCTAACCACGAATTCTCAATTCAACAAGTAGGTATGTTCATCATGGGCATTTTAACATCACGTTTCAGTTTGTTATGAGTTCATATGCTCATTTAACTCTTTAAATTTCATGAACTCAACCTTTTTCATCAAAACCCACTTATACCCATACAAGCTAAATCATTCAATTACAAATTTATGGCTCTAAATCACCAATTTCACATCTAGGGGTTCATTCCTAGACTAGTATTCGTTTCAATTTTACCATTATATCTAACATGCATACTAGACATCAAGTTATGAATGTTCACCATAAACTTACAACATCACCAAACATCAAATTTCGACATACCTTGTGATCTCTTAACGTGATTGATCACGAATTAGCTTCAACACTGATTATTGTTGAAATCCTTCTTTGATTCTTGGTGATTTGTGAGTTTTAGGGTTTTTGAGAGCTTCCCCTTTTTGGCTCTGCATATGTCGACCAAACACACACACATGTGTGTGTTTTGGTTTTATTTTTTCTTTTAATTAAATCACTTTCATAATTGCCCCTTTTAGTCCCTCTAATTCACAAGTTATATAAAAAAGTGTATTTAACCATGTTTATTTATTATTTTCAAACATACAACTAACTAGGTTAATTATTCCTAGTTAACTTAGTAGGTTCCGGGGGAAATAACCCGTTTTATTTTAAGTCTCGTTAACTCGGGCCCTTTTATATACTTTGTTTTTTTCAAAGTATTTATCGTCCTTTCAATTAATATTAGGTTTATTTATTTAAATCCTAATATTTACCGGGTAAGTTTTCACCACTAACGGTATTTTACCTATCATTAATATTAAAGTGGTTTGATACCAATCCCGTTTTTTGGGTGTTACAAGTCTACCCCCCTTAAAGAGGTTTCGTCCTCGAAACCTTTATCACGTAGTTCATTGGGTTAAACTTAATGAACCTGATTTCGGTGATTTACCTGAGCATTGCTCGCATTTACTAATCTTACTAGGAAAGTATGGTAATGTCTTTTTGGTTTCTAAGCGTATGCGCCTTTCACGTGTAAGGTCTCGTGGACCGGACCTTCAGCTCGTATCCTGTATCTTTATTGATTACTTATCTTGGCGGTTAGACTTATTAGTCACCGGTTACCTTATACCCCATTGCTCGGGTATATCCATTTTGCCTTCTCGAGGCTTACAAACTTCTATTATTCTCATTTCATAGTTCACTCTATAACGTGGTTATATTCCATATTACTTTTCTTGACCGTGATCGCATCACGTCATGTTTAATTTTATATAAACTTTTCATTATCTTTTTTTATACCTCTTCACCTTTTTAACCAAATTGTCACTTGACCACTTAGTCTCACCAGTTTGTTAACATGTTTATACCGCGCTTGTCCTATATTAACAAGCGCTTTGCATTTGTCATGACATTTCCTTAACTTTGATTAGTTTTGCCGGCTAGACTAATTAGTCGCCGTCACTTCATACCCCGTCATCCGGGTATACTTATTTTGCCATCTCCGGCCTTATGTGTGTTTAAGATTTTCTAAATCCCCTCATACTACTTATGTCTGTTAAAACGTTACTTTTGACTAAAAACTAATTTTTTAGTTTTCTTTTTCTCTGCCTTACGTCTTTTTCTCACGTCTAGGAATTTCCGTCTAAGTTTTATTCCTGACCGTTATCATTTCGGTAATGTCTTCGCCCTTTTTGTGAAATAATACAAATTAATAATCGTGAATTCTTTTGTCATTTCAGCTCGTTTAGATGTTTTAGTGAATCTTTCACTTTTGTCCACCAGACTTTTCATGATCTATTCATTTTAACCCGTTCGGTTAACTTAGCGAAACTCATCGCTTTTATACAAATTTTACCTTCCGTTATTATTTTACGCGGGGAGTTACAACTAGTTTCCTCGCTTTACATTATTGACCCGTAGGTTCTTTCACTTAGCCTCGCGGGCTTTTTCCTTATATTTCCACCTTTTTAAGGTGAGACCCCGAAAATTCGTTTCTTTCTATTCGTGACCCAAGGTCTTTTTGGTCCCGTAGACCTTAACATTACTTATAATCCCGTAGGTTATGATGATCCCGTAGATCATACTTTATTAGAGTTTTTTTTATTCAAATGTATATATGTTTATATATGTACATGGCGTCAAAGCACCCCTTTTTATGTTTAGAATTATTTACTTTTGCTTTTTGGATTCCATTTGACCTTAACCGTAGTCTAAGGCTACATTTGTATTTCTTTCGAATTATCTTTCCGACTTTATGACTTCTAACGTCATTTACACGTCGGTTTGTCCTACGCTTACCGTTACCCGGTTCTTACCTATACTTTATTACGACCCGTTACCCAGGTTCTTTATCTTAGTGTTTTTAACATTCTTGTTTCGTTAGTTTGTTTTTTTATCTACATTCTTTTACGACCCATCACATAGGTTCATTAATATTTCGCGCTTCCATTATTCGGTTTGCGCTTACTTGCACTACCAATTTTTTATACTTTATTTATCTCGTTTGACTTATTCGTGTGAGGTTTCATCACTTATGAACGTCAAACTTCATTCTTTATTCGACCCGTTCAACTTTAAAATAGTTGAACCTAGTTATCAAAATTTCTGTTTGCAAATTCTCATCGTCTATTAGTCATGACTCCTAATCCGAGTCTTTTGACTTTCTATTTCGCGTTCCCGTCTCTTGGTTTACGCATGCTTTCAAAATCCTACCCATCTATCGGGTATCTTACCGAAGTCACTATCAAAGTAACCGTCCCGGTATGTATTAAGACTTCGTTTTAATTTATTTGGTCGTCTTAGCGAAACCCATCGCTTTTATTCAATCAAATCTTTTATTCTTTATTTAATTCGTTTGGCTTGTCCGTGTGAATTTCATCACTTGCGACAGTCAAACTTTTATCCCTATGCCTTAGCATTCCTATTAGTCGGTCTGTATTTTTATTTACTTTGATCCTTGTCCTTTCTCTCGGGCTTGTTATTCTAACGTAACACGCTTCCGTCATTCGACTTGCGTTTACGTTTATTATCAAGCATTTTGCTTATTTTCTTCATTGGGGTATCTTCTTAATTCATCCCATTCACCTGTCCTTACTACATCGGACGTAAATGTGTCCATCATAAAAAGTTCATGGTATCATGTGTTCACTACTTACTTGGCCAGAGTAAGCGATCAACACATGCCACACATGACCTTTTTATAATTTTTGCATCACACCCCATGTAAGTAACTCCTCTAATAATTTCCATATTCATGGTTTCAGTTGGTAAAACTTTATTTAATTGTTATTTTACAATTATTAGTTTTACCCGTTTTATTCTTTGAACAAATAAAATGTTTTCCTTTTTACCGAACTATTATATCATCACATTTGGTAGAATTATTCACTTTGATATTTATTCCCGTCCAAGTTTTCACATAAACTATTTCTATTATTGTCTTGCTATTCACAATCGTGAATAACACATGTTTCTATTTGTTTTCACTTAGAAACATCATCCTGAATATATATCCTATTCAGGTTTTCCAAGTTTTATCCTACATATGCAATCGTCATTCTCTACGTGTTTGTTGCATATTACTATTTGTGCGACTAAATTTAAAGCGTGCACCTGGTAATGCTTGCCCCGACGGGCTTTCCTTGTCGTTAACCTTGTTCGCGGTTGCTACGCGATTTTTGTCCTTGGCGAGCATGCTCTGCTTGTCATACTCGGACCGTTTCTCCATCATATCCAAATTTGTTCAACTCTCGTCACCTTCAGGTGCGAATGTCCTTTAATAATAATATTCACAAAAGTTAGTAATGTCGACTTCAATAAAAGCCAGTATCATAATACAAGGCTTTTCTACTATACGTGTCAACGCACATAATTTCGTTAACTATATCGATCCTTGATCGATTTAATTGGGGTAACGTGTATTACACGATAATCATATGTGTTATTTACAACACATTAATCATACTAAACCATTACTATATACATGTACTTACCGGATTTGCGATCAAGCCTCGAACCGAACACTTTACTCTTTAACCATGAGCTCTGATTACCAACTTGTAACACCCATAGTAGTTTTTTACATTTCTATAACATTAAAGTAAGCATTTTAAATGAAAAATGCCACTTAACAAAAACTTTTACATCATAAGTATTTAAACATGTTTTACAACATCCAAAAACATAGTCAAAAGTGTTTACATAATCCACTTTTATGAAACAAAATCAAATGCGGAAGCTTCATTGAGTGGTGTGTTCGGTTCTTATTCGTCGCTTGATCTTCATCCGGAGGCATATAATATTCACCTAAAATCAAAACCAACATAAGAGTTAGTTTTGATAGCTTAGAAACATGTTAAATCGAGTTCCATAGACAAAACATACAAGAATCAACCAAATTTCAGCTTTTCAGGCCCTCGCGGGCCGCGACCAAGTTGCCCAAAATATGTCGCGGGCCACGACAATAGTCGCGCTACGCGACGGTCGGATCAAGTGGGTGTCGCGCTACGCGACACCTTGTTTTCGACAGATGGTTTGCAGGATTGTTGCTGCATATTCCCGGCGCCTATGTATTTTTTTTACCAAAATCAACTTCAAAGTTTCATAACTTTTGTTCTACTCATCCGATTCGCGTGATTTTTTTTCCTACGCGATCGTAATTTAATTCTCCATCTTATGGAGTTAAAACCTGATATCTAACTTCTCAAAATATAGGATTTCAATCCCTCGGCTTGAAATTGATTTACTAAAACTTCTGACCCGTTTAAGTTTAAAACCACTAACTTGTTTCTAACTAACCAAATTACATGTTCCAATGCATTTAACACAAAATCTTTAGCTCGGGTTCATAATTCTTATGAATTACGCAACTAATACGCAAGCTATGTGCATAGATCCGTTTTGACCCGTCTAGGGGATTTAAGCAATTTAGCGTAAAACTAGCTCTTTTCTTTTCACACTTCGTAATTCCATATCTAAAATATCCACCTACATTTCATAATAATCATGCAAATTCCTAAACAACCCATATGGGTCGTTTGCCCAATTTACCCATCAAAGGCTTTTTGGTCAATTTTAGTCCCTCATTTACGACGAAGGACTTTCACTAATAATTGACCAAAACATCACTTTTAACTATAAATCTAAATATGTGTACCTGGCTCGGGTCATAACACTGACCCGTTTACAAACTTTTTGCTTTAAATTTTCTAGCTAAAACAACACAAGCATATGTTATTTCCTGTGATCACAAAACTCAACAAGTAGTCGTCAGTTATTTTTGTCAAATGGTATTAACACACCATTTGACCCGTTTACCTATTCCGGTTCGCGCCGTGAGTTCTTACTACTTAAAAGACATTTTCTTAAATTGTTTGACCCGTTATAACTTTTACCAAATGGTGTCTTTATTTTGATCGCTATTATTTTAACTATTAATTTGACCCATTTGGTTGTCGAGTGAATTCCATCACCTCAATGACATACTAACACAACCATTTTCTCTCTATCAATATTACACACATTTTAACTATCTATTTTGACCCGTTTGGTTGTCGAGCGAATTCCATCACCTCATTGACATACCAACTCAACCATTTTCGCTATATCAACATTAAACATATTTTAGCTAAGCTTGTCTACAAAAATATAACGAGACGACAAGTCGCGTACCTTAGATCTTTCCTTTAAGCCGCGTATCGCTCCCGGCTTTATCACCCGCCTTCTCGCTCGAGTCGCCTATAGTGAACAACCCGGCTAATTGTTAAATTGCCATTTTAAAGAATCGATATCATCCAATTTTGTCAAGAATCATTACATATGATTCTTTTCAAGTTTCATCATACTTCTATAGTTTTATGTTCTCACTTAGGCAATTTATCGAACACCTTGTGGGTATGATTTATAACCCATTATGTTACATCAAATCTTAGTAAATTCCTAACCACGAATTCTCAATTCAACAAGTAGGTATGTTCATCATGGGCATTTTAACATCACGTTTCAGTTTGTTATGAGTTCATATGCTCATTTAACTCTTTAAATTTCATGAACTCAACCTTTTTCATCAAAACCCACTTATACCCATACAAGCTAAATCATTCAATTACAAATTTATGGCTCTAAATCACCAATTTCACATCTAGGGGTTCATTCCTAGACTAGTATTCGTTTCAATTTTACCATTATATCTAACATGCATACTAGACATCAAGTTATGAATGTTCACCATAAACTTACAACATCACCAAACATCAAATTTCGACATACCTTGTGATCTCTTAACGTGATTGATCACGAATTAGCTTCAACACTGATTATTGTTGAAATCCTTCTTTGATTCTTGGTGATTTGTGAGTTTTAGGGTTTTTGAGAGCTTCCCCTTTTTGGCTCTGCATATGTCGACCAAACACACACACATGTGTGTGTTTTGGTTTTATTTTTTCTTTTAATTAAATCACTTTCATAATTGCCCCTTTTAGTCCCTCTAATTCACAAGTTATATAAAAAAGTGTATTTAACCATGTTTATTTATTATTTTCAAACATACAACTAACTAGGTTAATTATTCCTAGTTAACTTAGTAGGTTCCGGGGGAAATAACCCGTTTTATTTTAAGTCCCGTTAACTCGGGCCCTTTTATATACTTTGTTTTTTTCAAAGTATTTATCGTCCTTTCAATTAATATTAGGTTTATTTATTTAAATCCTAATATTTACCGGGTAAGTTTTCACCACTAACGGTATTTTACCTGTCATTAATATTAAAGTGGTTTGATACCAATCCCGTTTTTTGGGTGTTACAGTTTTCTGGTCAATTTTTTTGGCGTTTTGTGTTGTTTTGTATAATAATTCACTTCGAGTCATTAATATTTGCATAAGATTACAGTAAGACCAAATTTTTTTTGGCGTTTAATAAATTTTTCAAGGTGCTTTTCCAGCACCCGTTCTCACAGTTTTCATACTACTAGCGTTTTGGTGTTTGAAGTTTTTTGCGTTTTATATAATAATGTATTTTATTTATAGAGAATTAGATAACAAAACAACATATAACTTGATATCAAAACAATATAAAATGAAAATAAAAAAAATAAAAAATGGTAATCTAATTTTCTCTTCCGAATCTTCACTGTCATCAGCCTCTTTCTTCTTTAATTTGTTTTGGCGTTTTGAACCTTTTTTGAATTCTTTAGCAAGATTCCAACTTTCCTACATAAACCCCGTCTTTTTCAGTCGAAGCTGCTTAGTGGCAACCTGTTTTTTGGTGTGATATTCTTGTTTTGGTGGCATGTCATTGAAGGTCAACTCTTGCTTGATGCTATTTATAATAATGGAGTCCAAAATAGCATTTTACACTTGTGTTGATCCCTTTATTCCATGCCGATATTCATCAAGAACAAAGCTCACATGATGGCATATCACTGTCATCAATCTATTTTTTCTTGAATATTTGTCCATCTCATTCAGCAAAATATTATTGAGATAACCCCTTCAGAAGAAGAATCCATTTCAGTGAAAGCTTTGCCATCTGGGGTTTTTTTAACTAACATTTTTTTGGCGTTTTAAAGTAATTGGTTTCTAGAGGATATGGCGTTTGTGTTTTATGGGTGTGATCAATTTCTTTGTGCACAGACCCCTCTCTTATATGTGTTTTTTGGCGCGTAGTTTAGGCGAGACTTTTTTTTATTGTAATAAATGATAGTAATAAAGTAACTGTCTTTTCAGTTACTGTGTTGATCAATTTTTTATCAGTTTTACAGGTGATAGACGTCCCATCTTCTAAGTTTGGCTTTTTTTATGGCGTTATGCAGACCAAGATGACAAAATACAATAACGGAGTAAATAAAATATTAAGCAATATTTTTTTGTTATTTTTGGCGTTTTGTAAGGAATAACCATTTTTAGTATTTTTTTGGCGTTTTGCTAATAAAAGAAGAAATATATCATTTAATTATCTTAAAAAACAAGAAAAAGAAGATTACACAGAAGAAAAAAAAGAGGAAAAAAAATTAAAAGCCTTCGTCAGAAGGTACTTTATCCGAATAGTATCCATCACTTGCGTCATCTTCTTCCTCCTCGGAGTCTTCATCTGGATCTTCATCCATGTCATCACCTTCATCTTAATCAACTTCTTGTTCCTGAAGATTCTAAAGCCTCCACTTGAACATGTCTTGTATTAACTCCAATTTTGAGTCTATTTCTGTGTTGGTACAAGTGGCGTTATGCAATTCTTCCATGAAACCCAGACGCTGCTTTGTCATGATGTTTTCTATCCAGTAGACTTCCTGCTCTTCGCTGTCGTATGTAACGGTCACCATGTCTGTTTCATCATCAAAACACCATGATGTCATGACAGGGTCCGGTTTCACATCCGCTTTGATTGGTCCAAATTTCTTGGTTAATGCTTTCATAAGCATATGTGTTTCATGGCATTCGTTGTCTAGAGCGATGCCAATGGATAAGATTCGCCTCTGTATCTCTTCTTCCATCTTCAGAATTGCCCTGGCCGTCTTAACATACACCCTCCTTCTGTTGTCAAATTTCAGGACGTATCGCCTGATTCACAGAGTGTATATCCATGAAACGATTGTTGCCATTTTTGGCGTTTTGGTTAAGTTGGCGTTTTTGGTTAAAGATGTTTTTGGCAGAAATGGATATATTGAAGTGATTATGGAAGCTATGTTTTCCCTTTTTTATATAATGATGTTTTTGGCGCGTAATTTAGGAGGGAATTTCTTCTAATAAATGTTAAGAACTGAAATTCAGTTACTGTGTTGTTTCATCTTCCTGTAATATCCAACGCGTTTTATCACTAATTTTTGGCGTTTTGTTTTTAATGGCGTTTTATTTTTTGAATGGCGTTTTATCATTTGATGGTGTTTTAAATATGAGCGGTAAAAGACCCTTTTACCCTTAATGAAGCGCGTCTCACATAATAAATTTGATGTTATTTACGAAAATGCCACCGCGCAATCTAGTCCATGGATTGTTTTGATCAGACGACCCATAAGCGTTCTCACACTTTTGAGCGTTTTCTCTAAATCCTGACCCTATATATATAGCGTGAGGCTTCTGTAAAAAAAAGTCTTTTTTTTTCGTGAGAAGTGTGAGAAGACATAGAAATTGACATGTAGGCATCATGTTTTGGACTTAGGCATGATGTTTTAGGTTGTTTTGGCAAGAAAAACACCAAACATAACAATTTAAAACACAATGCAATGTATTATGGGCATGAAATTTAAAAAACAACAAAAACACAGTGCTTAACACTTAAAACACACTACTTAACATTATTGGCATAGTGTTTTAATTTTTAAGCCTAGAAATCATTGCATTATGTCTTAAATTGTTATGTTTGGTGTTTTTCTTGCCAAAACAACCCAAAACATTATGCCCAAGTCCAAAACATCATGCCTACATGTCAATTCTTATGCCTTCTCACACTTCTTATGAAAAGTGTTCTTTTACAGGATCCTAAGATAATATATATATATATATATATATATATATATATATATATATATATATATATATATAGGGGTAAGATCAAATAAAAAGTTTATTTTGCCTAAGTAGGATGAGAAGGAATCTCAATCATCCATTTTTCAAATTAATGGTTAAGATGAAAGTGTAGGAGAAAAGAGAAGGACAATGGTATCCTGGGAAAATCATATTTATGGACTTTCTCTCTCCACATGCAAGGCACATGCATATTCCACCCCCGTTTTTAAAACGTTTATAACTTTTTTATACAACATTATTTTTTCATAAAAATTTCACCGTAAAATCGAGCGTCTTTTTATCTTTAATTTGAGTACCATATTGCTATATAAAATTTGAAGACTAAAAAAATCCACTAAAATGTGTTGTACTTCTATGTTGTATAACATTTTTTTGTGCTGGATTTTTGTACTATATTTTTGTGTTGAATTTTTTTGTCTTAATTTTTTTTTTCTCAATTTTTTGTGCTGGATTTTTGTTGTACTACATTTTCTTGCTGAATTTTTTCTTGCTATATTTTTTTGTACTAGATTTTTTTGTACTATATTTTTTTTTACTAGATTTTTTGTGCTATATTTTTTGTGCTACATTTTTTGTGCTATATTTTTGTAATATATTTTTTGTGCTAGATTATTTTGTACTAGATTTTTTTGTGCTAGATTTTTTGTACTAGATTTTTTTTTGTTGTATTTAAAAAAAATAAAAGGGGTGCCACATGTCATTTTCACTCCTATTTATAAAGACCAAAATGCCCTTCATTCCTATTTATTAGGAGTGCCACATGTCATCATCACAATCCTTCTTAGGCTACTTAGGCAAAATCCACTTTTTAGTGGATCCTTCCCCTATATATAGGGTACGGTTCATGCGAGAACCACCTCTATTGCGAGAACCGTGAGAACCAATGTGAACACAACAAAATAAACCCACTACACCACCAAAAACCCAAAAAAATCTATCCCCCCCCCCTCCAAAAAAAAAAAAAAATAACCCCCCACCCCCCAAAAACCTAAACACCACCCCCAAAGCTAAATGCTAAAAACTAAACCATAAAGTTAAACCTCCCAAAAAAAACCTTAAAAAATCTAAAAAACACAAAATTTTTTTTTTATTAAAATCGCTATTTTTAGTAACAAAAAAATCGTTTTATTTAATTTTTTTATTAACGAAAAGTAGCGATTTTTATAAAAAATATTAAAAAAATTGTGTGTTTTTTAGATTTTTTTAGATATTTTTGGTTGTGTTCACACTGGTTCTCGCGGTTCTCGCAATAAAGGATGGTTCCTAATGGATCCTTCTCCTGTATATATATATATTGGATGATTTAAATAAGAAGAAATTGTTTCTAAGAATAAAAAAGAAGAAATTTTAATCAATAAAAAAACCTTTATTTGATATTTGTATTTAATATTATATTGGTAAACTTACATAGATCATTAATTTGTATTCTTTCTATTTAATAGCTAACTACATAAATTTGTAAATTATTTTCACAATATATGTTTTTTCAAAAAAAAAAAAAAAAATTTATAGTGTATGATAAATTACGGTGTGTGTAGGATAAGTTACGAGTTGTGTAAGATAAAATATAGGATAAATTTCGACATGGTATTGAGAAACATCAGAAGCATTTTAAACTACACATCTTTTCTAAGCAAAAAAAAAAAATTACTACTAATCGCAACTATTTAAAGGATTTTTTTTAGGAATTATACACATGTGTATATTGTCGATTTTTAATTATACACATGTGTACATTATATAACATATATGTACAATACTTATTTTTCAATTTTAAACACGTAAGTACACATATGTACATAAAAAAACATGTTCCAAACCATAACTTTCCTTTATATACTTGTACAATCATTTATACACATTGTAAATATATGTACGTTATCAAAACATATGTACATAGGTCCTCTACATCATTACTATGGAGGGGAGGATTACCCTAGCTAAATCGGTTTTAGGGAACCTTCCTCCCTATTATTTGTCAATTTTCAAGGCCCCGGTGAAAGTGGTAAAGACTCTTGATGGCATAAGGTTGAACATTATATGGGGCAAAGTGGGCACAAAAGTAAAAATGAGATGGATTTTGTGGCAGGAAATTCAAGCGTCTAAAAACGTGCATGAGTGGGATGGGAATGGGGACCTTATAAGTTTCAATTGGACTCTCTTATTAAAATGGAAATGGAAACTAAAAAAAATGAATCAAATGTGGGTCTTGGTTATTCGGGTGATCCATGGTAATAGGAATGAGGTGAATCGAGTCCCGGTTAAGAAGGATGCAGCTGGAATGTGGACAGACATTTTTTCGGTTGATAAAGATATTGCAAAAGCCGACATAGCAGGTACAAATCCTTTGGGGATTATAGAAGACGATACGAATCACAAAGTGTTTTCGTTGACGACGTGTAGGATGTAGGTGGCTGAGGAGATTGGGGACAAAATAGATGTCGGAGACTAGTGTTGGGTTGAATTCCGGCGAAGATTGCTCTAGTGAACCGAGGTGTAGACATGTGTAGACGTTGGGATTTGAAGTGTGTGTTGTGCGGATATGGAAATGAGAATGTGGACCATTTGGTTGTTTCTTGCAATAATGTCAAACTATATGGCGGAATGTATGTATGTGGAATTTTAATATTGTTCAAAATTTCATGGAAGGCATAGACAAGCTCAAAGGTTCATCAAAATGGAAAAGGATGATGTATGTTATTGTCTATTAGACCCTTTGGAGAATTTGGAAGACTCGGAACATGGCTATTTTTGAGAATGCTACCTTCTCGATAAAGAAAGTGGTGGAACACTGGAACTGGTAAAAGAAGATTCCTAGGCTTAGAAATAGGTCTACTTTTGTTAGTTTATATTGGGAGAGGTGGATTGTGGCTTAAAAATAGGTCTCCTTTTGTTAGCTTTGATTGGGAGAGGTGGAGTGATTTTAATGTGGAGATGTCATTTTGTAGTTTCTTTTGTTGTTGGGACTCTCTGTTACCCTACCCCGTCTTTTATTTTATTTATAAAATAGCCTACTTTGAGAATTTTTTGTTTTTGAAAAAGTATTCGACCTTGAAATTGGTAAACATGAGAACCGTTTTAGTATTGATGTTTGAAGTGTCAATTTTTGCAACTACATTGTCATCGCATTTGACTTTTCTCGTATTTGTCTTGAATGAGGCCTTCTTGAAAACGAGCTAGTTTTTGTTATTCTAATGAAAATGTCTTTTTGTTATCTCTAAAAAATATCAAATACAACTTATTTTTTAAAATCTTATTACAAAAAAGAAAAAGAAAAAGAATTATGTATTTTAAGATTATATAATAATAATAATAATATAACTTTCTAAATGATTTTGACGTTGTGTAAGTATTCAAATAAACTTTAAAAGATACATTACTTTTCCAACTTATTGTTGGAAATTTGGTGAATGAATATTTAATATATTTATAATTTAATGAAATTATAAATATTAATTAGATTCTTCATGTGGTAAATAAAAGAGAAACTCTTGAGTAGAGCTTCTTAATGACATTTAATTAGTTTTATTAGAGTTTTTAAGTCTCTAATTAAGTGACTAATTAAGTGAAACCTTTCACTAATCCTTAAGTCTTGTACAAATAGCAGGCTATGTTTTTTTTTTTTTTTTTTTTTACAACACGAATATGGTATTGCTTGATACATAAATAATACTAGGAGGATGAACATTTGAAGACCAACTAGAGAGATGAGTACTCTCTACTTGTTTTCCACCACATGAGTTCAAACACTACAGACTGCTTCGGTTGTTGTACCCTGGGAGACAGACGCGTTGTCTTTAGTAGAGGCGCGAAATCTGTTTTAAGGGAAGCGTGTTGAACACGTGCCTCAACCAAAATCATCAACGTTTTAGTGTGCTTTTTGTTGCAGTCAAGGAGCATTTTTCAAGAGTCAAGATGATGAATACTCGAGTCTAGAATGCTATCAAGTGCGCGTGAAGGACCCACCAGAGATGCGGCTTGAATCAAGATTGGTATGTATAATTATATTTTATATTCTTTTTATTTAGTTATTGCAACCGGTATTGTACTATGATATTTCCTACGAATAACGAGAGTCTCGTTATTATATATTTTGTAGGAAAAATTACACTTTTCGTCCTTTATGTTTGTACCTAGTTGCAATGGATGACCTTTACCTTTAATAATTACAGTCACAGTCCTTTATTTGGAAACCCATTACGTCTTACGTCCTTTAGCACTAACCTTGTTAATTTTTTTAGTTAAGTTATATCATGTGCCTTGCACATGAGGGTAGGTTAGTCATTTTACTTATTATTATATATTAACAATATATATATACACAAAACATAAACCTAAACTCTTATCTCTCTCAACATCCTCTCCTCTGTAACCTAAGTCTCACCAGTCACCACCGTCACGGCGTCACTCCAGCCACAGTCCGGCCAGCACCATGTAATCTAAAGTCACACAACCGCCACTCCAGCCGCCATCAACATAAATACCCCTCCAATTACATGTTCGCTGATTTAAGGAGTTCCAAACCCACCGCCAGATGAGACGATTTGGGGGTTGAAGCCCTAATCGAAGTAAATTTTGGCAAGAAAACTGAATCAAAGATTGTTCTAATCCATTAAAAATTGAGCAATCTGTTCCAAAAATCCCAAATTTGGTGTTTCAAATATCAATTGTTACTTTGAATTTTGAGCAAATTCAGGCAATCTTCATAATTTCAATGGTGCACTCGTCCCAAATTGATGAAAACATTAATCCTTATGTTTGGTTCTAGTAGTTACCGGTATGAGAAAGAGCAACTAACTGCCAAATGACCCACAATTTTTCACCCTATGAACCCTTTCACACCAACTGTAACAGGTTCACCAACGCAGAATCCTTCCCTTTAACCGACGCACGATCTTCGATCATCTCCACCAGCGCCTGAGCACCATCTTCTTATACATCAATCGTACATAAAGAAACCGATATACACGAAAATGGAACATTGCAGGTCAAAACAAGGTTGTCGGAATCCGGTCAGAACTTCATCGGAACCCTAGGTAGGTCGCCGGAGTTGTGGTGGTGGTGTTGAATAGATCGGAAAGATTTGAAAAACTGACCGGAGAGGTGGTGGTGGTGGTTGAACAAATCTGAAAGAATGGCAGCAGCGGCTTTGTGGTGGTGGTGGTGGTGGTGGGTGTAGTACCCAACGGTAGTGTGGCGGGGGTGCAGTGGTGAACACAGATCCGATGGTATTAGCAATAGCAACAAACGGATGTGATGTTTGTGTTTAGAGAGAGAGTAGGCGGTGGTGAGTGGTGGTTTAGGAGCTGATGGTGGTGGTGCTTTTGAAAGATTGAAGGATTGAGGTTTATAGAGAGAGAGAGAGCGCTCTAGATATGTGTTTAAAGAAGAACAGGTGTTAATATCTATTGTTTTATGTTTTGTTTTCAATATTCTTTTTTAATATATAGGCAAAATGACTAAATTGCCCTCACATGAGTTGCATGTGCCAGGACTTAACATCTAAAACAAACCAGGTTAGTGCTAAAGGATCTAATGTGTAATGGTTTTAGCAAATAAATGACTGTGACTGTAATTATTGAAGTTAAAGGGCAACCATTGCAACTAGGTACAAACATAAAGGACGAAAAGTGTAATTTATCCTATTTTGTAATTATATTTTACAAAAGGTGAGCCTAATTCCTACAAACTTAAAACAGATTTCGTGAGATTGTTGGTACAATCTTAAAAACCTTATTTATAAGGATTTTGGGTTTACGAAAGGATTTATAATAGAATAAAAAAATATTTTTAGAGGTTATGATCTTATAAATTTTTTTTTTGGGAAATATGTATGTAGTACAACTTGTTGTGTTTGAATTTTTTGAGATTGAGATACAATCTTAAATCCTATACCGTGGTACAAAACGAATAGTTTTGGTTCCAACGGTTGGTTTTGAAACGATTTTGGGAATCGTTAATTTTTCTAACTTTTGTGTTAGATCGGGTTTATTAGTGTAAACCATACGTTTTTTTGTAAACGTTAAATTCTCTAACATGTGTGTTAGACCGGAATTATTGGTGTAAACCATACGTTTTTTGTAAACGTTAAATTCTCTTAAGTAGAGTTTTTTTATGTCTTTAAATAAGAGTTTTATGTTACTTGATTAGAGTTTTATGTCTCTAGTTAAGTCTCTATTTAAAGTAGACTATTCATCCACCCATGGATTGATATAAATAAATAAGTCTTATAATGATTTTTGTAATCATTTGTCTTCTAACATGTGTGTTAGAAACGTTCATGAAAAGCGTTAGTTTGGAAGCAATTTTTTAATTGTTTAGTTTCTAACTTGTGTATTAGAAATGACTTATTTATTTGAACCATATATGTGTTTTTAGCAAATCAAATTAACATTTTGTGGAAATGTTAATATTTCTAACGTGCGCGTTAGAATTTCTTTCATTTTAATATGATTGTTAAAATACAAATACTTTGAAATGTTTTATGTAGACATTTTATATAAGCAATTTGTTGTAGCATTGTTTTTAATGCTTTGTATGATTTAGAAATAAAATGTCATACATTGAAGTTGATGTTTGATTGGCTTCAAGGAATTAAATCACCATAAAGTGATGGTGTGGTATTTATATGAATTTAATGAAATTAAAATCATTTACTAGACTCTTCATATGGAAGATAAACTCTTAAGGAGAGCTTCATGTCAATTTATTAGTTTTTATTAGAGTTTATGTCTCTAATAAAATCTTTAATTAAGTGAGATTTATCTCTACCCCATGTCTCTTGTATTAAAAGTAGGTTATGTGCCTAAGTTGATGAGATTTAAAAAAAAAAAAAAATACAAGAGTAAGAATACAAGAATTAAATCACCATAAAGTGATGGTGTAGTTGTGTGTGATTTTATCACCAACTTTAATTTGTGATTTGTCATGTTTTATATAAAATGACTTAAATTTTTCTGACACGTGTGTTAGAAAATGTGTATCACGAATACGAGGTTAGAGATTGTTCATAATGAACAGAAATGTTTTATGTAAACATTTAATTGCCTATAAGTGCATTAAAAATGATGAGAAATGGTTTATTTTATAAACTATATCTTTGGAAAACGTTTTAAATAAGCGTTCGATTCTATAATGTGCTTGTTATAACATTTTTTTTCTAACATGCGTGTTAGAAAATGTTTAGTACATGTGTAGTAAGACTAAACAATATAAAACCATTTGATATTTTGGGTTTAATCTATGTTTTCATAACCCTAATTGATATTATTGATATTGTATATTGCAAAACTAAGAAACTGTTTTGAATTATTTTTAAAACAAAGTTTTGCATAAAATTGATAATTCAAATGGTTCGCTACTCTTACTAGAAGTAGCATATGGAGAACAAAGTAATAGTCTGGTGGATGTTATTTGGTGAAAAACAACTTGGTGTTGTTGTGAACAAATTTAATTGTTCAAGTTTACTACTTAAATGTAGTATTTGTAACAACTTGGTGTTGTTTTAAGCATAATTGTCCAAGTTTAAAGTTTCAAGATGAAATGGGGAACTTGTACTTACAAGTGCATGGAGTCTTATTGTAACACCCCAAAAACGGGTTTGGTAATCAAACCACGTTAATAGCAAAGACGGGTAAGAGTACCGTTAGTGGTAAAAATTAACCCGGTAAATAGTGAGATCGAAATAAATAAACTTTATGTTAATTAAAAAGGAGAATAAATACTTTGAGAAAACAAAGTATATAGAAGGCCCGAGTTAATGGGACTTAAAATAAAACGGAGTATAACTTTCCGAACCCACTAAGTAACTTGGAATAACAACCTAGTTAGTTAAGTGTTATAAGATGTCAATGAAACTTGGTTAATAACACTTTGTTAGTGAAGGGGCTAAAGTTGGCTAAAGTGAAAGAGGTTTTATTTAATAAAAATAAAACATCAAAACACACACCCAAGTGTGTGTTCCGGTCGTGAGTTCTAACAGGAGAAAAAGGGCTCTCTCTAATGAACCCTAAAATACACAAAATCAACCAAATCAAGAGGGCAAATCAAGACTAAATCGAAAACCAAGCTAAGATTAGTGATCACTCGGGCTAGAGGATCACAAGGTATGTCGAATTCCATCTTTTGGTGATGTTTTGAATTCATGGTGAATTATCATAAACGAAATTATTGCTTGCATGTTTGATGTAAGAGTGAAATTAGGATAAATCCATGTCTAGGAATAAACTCTAGACAAGTATATATTGAAATCATGCTTAGCTCAAGTAAATTCAGATTTTGTTGATGCTAAATTCATGTGTGAGATGTTTTTAGGGTTTTGATTGCTAAAAAATAGTGTTATGATGTCAAGAACATACTTTAATTGAAAGCTGAATTCAAACAGCTCCTGATTAGAATTTACAGCCGACTTGTATTGGCTGTAACCTGGACAAAACATGACAAAAACATGTGTTTCTTGAGTATAAAATGTAATTCCAAGAAATATCTTTAAAACCCCATTGGAATCGCATTTTTTTCAACGAAAATTGAGCGTTTTATGAATTTTTCCGTATCGAAGGTTCAAGCTGCGTTTTCTGACAGAATTTGCAGCTCATTACGAATGTCATAACTCAATTTAGGAATTTAGTTATGATCTCAAATTTTTACTGTAGATAGTTTTAAGCGATTAAAAGAATTTCCAATTGGAATTTTGTCAATCGGATAAACGAAGAATTTTTAACGAATTTTTTCATAAGCTGCAGTCAGAAGTGACGAATCTGATTGCAGCTTAGTAAATGAATTTTTACGAATTTTTGGTAAAGAGTTAGATCTTGAAATTTTAACACAAGGCCTAACCCTCTGAGAGGTACGCCACATAAAAAACTCATAATTTTTGAAGACTTGTAAACAGGTTAAACAAGTCACCAAAAACAGCTCATTTTCAGTGATATGAAATGCCTAAATGAAATCGCGGTCTACTTGGTTGTGTGTAAAACGTGATTATATTAAGTGTTCGGATGAATGCATAGAAATGTGTAAGGTGGAATATCATATTAAATTATGGTTAATCTAACCACCTTGTAAACATTGGATAATAGTTTGGCGCTTAACAAGCTAGGTGGAAGCTCGTGGATGAAGCGGGTCAAACGGAGCGGGTATAGAAAGAAAAGCGTGGCATGGATGCAAGGTAAGTAAATCTTGCACCCGTTTATTTTAGAATGCATAATGATTATAAAGGTTATGAAAATGATCAGCTAATACTTGAAATGCGATGTTCCGGCGTAAATTGAAACGGGTCGGAATAAGCGAAAGTGATGAAAACCATAATGAATGGTAAAAAGGGGTAAAACGGTAATTAAGTCAAGTCATGACGAACAAACAACAAGTTTTTGAAATGTTACCTCATGGGGTAACTTATAATGAGAAAAAGGGATAAAATGGTAAATTAGTCATGTGTTAACAAAACTAAGTTTAAGTTCAAAAGATACCCTATGGCATAAGCCAAGATGGGTAAAACATGTAAGAAAAAGATTTAAAGAAATATGACATTATGATGAGAATCCGAGGAGGGCCAATTGAGCGAAATGGTAAATAAATACCATCCTCCTACAATTATGTTATGTTTGGTCATTTAGGCTAAATGGGTCAAATGGTGAAGTTAACACCATTTGACAATAACGACTAACAAACGCTTGTCAAGTTTTATGCTCATAGGAATTAATTTATGGCTTGCGTTGCTTTAAACTAGCAAGTTTAAAAGCAAAAGGTATTTAAATGGGTTAATTCTATAACCCGAGCCAGGTACGCGTAAATTGGTGGGGTATAAGTAGACATTTTAATGTAGAAATGTGACGTGTGGAAAGAGAAGAGCGATATTTAAACTTAAATGTTTAAATCTCCTAAACGGGTCAAAATGAATTATGCGCATAGCTTGGGTATTGGTCGCATAATTCATAAAAAGTTATGTTCACGAGTTAAAGACTTTTGAGTTAACAAGTAGTCCAAGGTTTTAGAATGATTTAGAAACAAGCCGTTTAATAGAAACGGGTCGAATAATTGTATAAGAGATTTATAAGCCGTTAGCTTATAAATTGCCATTGTTACAAACCTTAGTGTTGTTTACATAGGAGACTGCATTACGGTCAATATGAAACAAGAATCGTGTAAAACGGATGTGTAGATTTAAAGTTATGTAAGTTTAAGTGTTAAACATAAGAAAATGCATAGCTGGGTAAAATGGCAAACAAGCAGAACTGGGCGCCTCCGTAGCTTACGGTGGGACCGTAAGTTACGGTAGGCACTAAAAGAAAACAACTGCCCACCGTAGGGCAGGCTCTTATCACCGTAGCCAGTTTTTCATCACCGTAAGCTACGGTGGCACCGTAGCTTACGGTAGAAACCTTTGTTGTTTTTGTTTATGGAACTCGTTTAAAAGTGTTCAAAACCCTCATAACTAACGTTTATGCTGGTTTTGATTTTAGGTAAACGTATCTGTCTTCGGATGAAGATCAAGCGAAGAACAAGAACCGAACACACAAAGAACAAAGCTTCCGCGAATAGTTTCGTTGTCATGTTTTAAACGGCGACTCAAATTTACAAAATGTTGTAACGTTTTATTTAGTATAATGTTTTAATAAACTCATATCTTAAGTGTATGATAAATTTTAAATACACTAATATAATAGAAAAATATTTGATAATAGTATAAAATGGACCAAGGGTCTTACAAGTTGGTAATCAGAGCTCAAGGTTAAAAGAATAAAGTGTTCGGTTCGAGGCTTGATCGCAAATCCGGTAAGTACATGTATGTTAATAGTTTAGTAGGATTAAAGTGTTGTGAACAACACATAGGGTATCGTGTAATACACGTTACACCAACGAAAATGATTAGTATAGTTAACAAAATCACGTGCAGTAAAAAGCCTTGTATTACAATACGTGCATTTATTAATGTTGAAATTACTAACTTTTGTAAATGTTTAGTTGAAGGATACTCGCATCTGAAGATGACTAGAGTTGAACGAATTATGGATATGACGGTGGAACGGTCCGAGGTATGCCAAGTAGAGCATACTCATCAAGGACCTAAATCGCGTGACGATCGCGAACAAGGTAATGGCATGGAAAGCCCGATAGGGCAAGCATTTACAGGTGCACATTTTAAATTTATTGCACGAATAGTAATATGCAACAAATACGTAGAGACTGACCGTTGCATATGTAAATTAAAAACTTGGAAAAAGCCTGAATAGAATACCTATCTAGGATATTATTTCCAAGAAGACTAAATAGAGGCGTTACTTACATGGGGTGTAATGTGAAAATTACAAAAAGGTCATGTATACCAGGTATTGATCGCTTACTCTGGCCAAGTAAGTGGTGAGCACGTGGTACCATGAACTTTTTATGATGGACATGCTTACATCCGATGTAGTAAGGACGGGGTGAGTGGGACAAGTTAAAAAGTACCCAAATGAATCAAATGAGCAAAATAATTGATAATAATGTAAACGCACAGCCGGGTGATGGAAGCGTATTACATTAGGATAATGAGCCCGAGTGAAGGGACAAAGATTAATGTAAAATGATTAAGATATGCAATGGGAGGGGGTGTACTTACACTCGAACCCAGAAAAATGCAAACATGTAAAACGATTAAAATATGCAATGGGTGGGGGTGTACTTACACTCGAACCCGGAGAATGCAAACATGTAAAATGATTAAGATATGCATTGGGAGGGGGTGTACTTACACTCGAACCCGTAGAATGCAAATATGTCTCTTAACGGGCCGTTTTTGTAAAACGTCAAACTTGAGGACAAAGTCGGAATATAAAAGTGAAGCGAAGTCTTAATGCATACCGGAAGGGTTGCAATAATAACGACTTTGGTAAAACACCCGGTTGATGGGTAAGGATTAAACACATGCGTAGACCGAGAAACGGGAACTCGGATGGAAAGTTAAAAGACTCGGGTTTTGAGTCATGACTAAAAGACGACAAGATGATTTAAATAGAAATTTTGATAAATTATGTTCAACTATTTTAAAGTTGAACGGGTCGAAACAAAGAACAAAGTTGATATCCATAAATGATAAAATTTCACATGAATAAGTAAAACGGGCCGAATATAATATAATGCCGGATGGCATGGATAAACGCAAGCGGGATAACGGTAGCGTTAAAAAGCAAAAGAATAATGAGCCAGGTAATGGGACATAATCAAATACGAATATATGTAAACTGGATAATGGTGAGCATAAGATGAACCGACGCATAAATGACGTGAGAAGTTATAAAGTCAGAAAATTTGTCCGAAAGAAAACGAATGTAGCCTTAGACTACGGTCAAGGTCAAAGGAAATACCAAGGCGAAAATAAATGATTTTGAACATAAAAGGGTGCCTTAATGCCATATACATATATAAATGTATATACCTTTGAATAAAGACTTGAATAAAAGATGATCTACGGGATTATTATACCCTACGAGATTATAAATGATGCTAAGGTCTACGGGACCAAAAAGACCTTCGGGTCACAAATAGAAAGAAACGAATTGTCGAGGTCTCACCTTAATAAGGTAAAAAGGTGAAAATATAAAGAAATAGCCTACGAGGCTAAATGAAAGAACCTACGGGTCAATAGAATAAAACAAGGAAACTAGTTGTAACTTCCCGCATAAAATAATAACGGGAGATAAAGTTAGTATAAAAGCGATAGGTTTCGCTAAGTTAATTAAATGGGTTAAAAGCGAAGAGATTGTGAAAGGTCTGGTTGACAAAAGTAAAAAATTTTTTCACTAAAACATTTAAACGGGCAAAAATGACAAAAGAGTTCACAATTATTTAAATTGTGTTACGCCACAAAAGTGGGTGAAGTCATTACCGAAATGACAACGGAAGGGAATAAATCCTTGGACGTAAATTCCTTGGAATTGACATGAGCTAAAAAGAAAACGTTAAACTAAAAATTCAATTTTTGGTTAGCTTGAAGTAAGCATGCTGAAAATAAATATAACCGAGTGATTAGATGACAACTCGGTCGAATAAGTGACCAGATTAAGAAATACAAGATGAAAGTATCGGGCTATGAGGTCATACACGTAAAAGACGCATATGCTATGAAACCAAAAAGACATTACCATACTTCCCTGGTAAGAGTATTATGTGTGAGCAATGCTCAAGTGATCACCGAAACTAAGATTCGAATGATCTAAGCTGATAAAGTACGTGAGAAAGGTTTCGGGGACGAAACCGATTTAAGGGGGTAGACTTGTAACACTCCAAAAATGGGTTTGGTAATCAAACAACGTTAATAGCAAAGACGGGTAAGAGTACCGTTAGTGGTAAAAATTAACCCGGTAAATAGTGAGATCGAAATAAATAAACTTTATGTTAATTAAAAAGGAGAATAAATACTTTGAGAAAACTAAGTATATAGAAGGCCCGATTTAATGGGACTTAAAATAAAACGGGGTATAACTTCCCGAACCCACTAAGTAACTTGGAATAACAACCTAGTTAGTTAAGTGTTATAAGATGTCAATGAAACTTGATTAATAACACTTTTACAACACTTTGTTAGTTAAGGGGCTAAAGTTGGCTAAAGTGAAAGAGGTTTTATTTAATAAAAATAAAACACCAAAACACACACCCAAGTGTGTGTTCTGGTCGTGAGTTCTAACAGGAGAAAAAGGGCTCTCTCTAATGAACCCTAAAATACACAAAATCAACCAAATCAAGAGGGAAAATCAAGACTAAATCGAAAACCAAGCTAAGATTAGTGATCACTCGGGCTAGAGGATCACAAGGTATGTCGAATTCCATCTTTTGGTGATGTTTTGAATTCATGGTGAATTATCATAAACGAAATTATTGCTTGCATGTTTGATGTAAGAGTGAAATTAGGATAAATCCATGTCTAGGAATAAACCCTAGACAAGTATATATTGAAATCATGCTTAGCTCAAGTAAATTCAGATTTTGTTGATGCTAAATTCATGTGTGAGATGTTTTTAGGGTTTTGATTGCTAAAAAATAGTGTTATGATGTCAAGAACATGCTTTAATTGAAAGCTGAATTCAAACAGCTCCTGATCAGAATTTACAGCCGACTTGTATTGGCTGTAACCTGGACAAAACTTGACAAAAACATGTGTTTCTTGAGTCTAAAATGTAATTCCAGAAAATATCTTTAAAACCCCACTGGAATCGCATTTTTTCGACGAAAATTGAGCGTTTTATGAATTTTTCCATATCGAAGGTTTAAGCTGCGTTTTCTGGCAGAATTTGCAGCCCATTACGAATGTCATAACTCAATTTAGGAATTTAGTTATGATCTCAAATTTTTACTGTAGATAGTTTTAAGCGATTAAAAGAATCGCCAATTGGAATTTCGTCAATCGGATGAACGAGGAATTATTAACTCATACAAATGTTATTTTTCTCATTCCGCTCTCGATCATCCCTGTGAGAGAAATTTATAGAAACAAATGTAAATCTATGATGATTATGTGAGTGAAATTGTTTTTTGACAACACAAATAAAAGTTAGATGTTTTATTGGCTAGAGATGTGAAAAAACAGACAAGTTTAATTGTGTTGCATTGATGTGAAACAAACACATTATACTTCTATTAAATGATTTCAAATAATATCACTTGGCAACACTACATTCTCCCTTAGGTATAATTTCCTTAATCTAAGTAAGTTTGAATTTTGAAATCAAATTAATTTATCTTAAATCTAATTTTATTTATATAATTTGTATTCAGAATTATCTATATACAAATATTTTTCAAAGTGTCCTTTTATACAATAACATATATTTTAGACATGAAAGTTTTTGAATTTAATTAAACTAGGGTTAAGACCCGCCCGCGTTGCGTCACGCGTACATTGTAAACATTGAATGGATTAGTCCAAACGTTATATGATGCATTAACCATATGAAAACACACATTTCGACGTATCCAGTTGAACTCAATGTAACCTGTATAAACATTGTGATTGGATCAAACGTAAAGTAAATGAAATTCATATCGAACAATCATAATGTATTATATGTGACCCAACTCATACATAGAAAACGTAACGGGTATGAAGGAAAATATGCACATGTAATCGTAAGGGATTAATTAGAGCTTTCGAAAAAGGGGAGAAAAAGAAACCATAATTTGACTCCACTCGGTTCGAAACAAATTTTGCGAAACATACATAAAATAAACACGAAAACATATTATATTTGACCTGAATCATTTCCCAAAAAAGTTTACGTCGAAACGTAGAACAACTTGAATAACTTGAATTTATTCGAAAACGTACATAAAAATATGCACGTAAAAAAGGTTTTTTTAAACGAAAACGTATTATATTTGACCTGACTCGTCTATAAAAAAAGTTTACGTCGGAATGTAGAACAAATCATATTTACACATACCCGTACATAAAATATGCACGTAAAAAATAGTTTTTAAGTAAAGGAAGTATAGGGGTAAACCGAAACAAAATATTAGTAAAAAATTTAATAGGTTAAAAACGTTCGTAAAACCGTGTCAAGTAGCACCAATGCCACAACCACATCGACTCTCAACATCGTAAAAATAAAATAGATAAAATGGTAAAAATTACAATAAACGAAAAACATACTAAAATCGTTGAAACACACACACCCGTTACAGTGTGTTAATGCGAAGAAATTAACCAGAAACGTAAAACGTAGAAAATAATAACTTAGTCGATCTAGGACCCGCCCGTTGCGGCGAACTTTTCAAAAGGGAAAAAATGGACGCGTTGCGACGGGGCAAATATAAAAAAATAGAGCAAAAAATGTTTAATCTCACATGCACGCTATCACATGTTAACTCGCAAAATTTAGAACAAAACGTAAAACGAAAAACTTGCAAAAGATAAAAAGTATGGGGGACCAAAGTTGTAAATAATAAAGTGTTGTGTTAAATTATAAAAGATGAAAAACTTTGGGTTAAAAGTAAAAAAAAAATTAAAAGGGGTTAAAATACAAAATTTGAAATGATTGGGTTAAAAGTGGAAAATCTTTTTTTTTTGAAAACTCCCCAAGCTTGGGGTACAACCCCTAATGCACAAAAAAGTTGCTTCTTTATAGCGTAATAATAATAATTTAACAAATATTTTCAAGAGTAAATTACAAGTTTTGTCCTTTATGTTAACACCATTTTTTAGGTGCTTTCCTTCGGTGCGAAAGTTGACAAGTTTTGTACTTAACGTTTCAAAATCCTACACGTTATGTCCTTTAGCCCTAACCCAATTAGATTTTTTGGTTAAAAATGGTCATGTGCCTTGCACATGAGGCCATTTTTGTCATTTCATTATCTAGGGACTATAGTGCAAATAACATGTGTCTAAGGACTATTGTGTACAAAAATTAAAAACATTAAAATAAAACAATTTGTCTCATCCCTAACCCTCTCTGCATCATCGTCTTCCCCAATTCTCACTGTAATAATTTTTCTCAATTGAGTGTCCCCTTCAATTCCACACTAATTTACACTTGAGTGTCCCCTTCAATTCCACACTAATTTACACTTTCAAATTATAAAAAAAAAAAACATACACAACTAATACACAGACACTCCGGTTGGCTACGTTGCAGCGATCGCCAGCGTTTGTTCTTCTCTTCTCTCGTTCTCCCCTTTCTACAAACGCACATCTTCGCTCAAACATCACATCAACTTATACTGAGGTGGAATCAAAAGGCGGTGGTTGTTGCACGATCAGATTCTGGATCCAAATACATTATTCCGTTTAGCAAGGTAAAACCCATTAGATTTCAATCTCGTTTCCGATTGCATAGTGTGATTTACGATCAGATTTGTTACCCACCGCTTTCTATATGATGATTATAGATTTTCCGGCAAAGAGAATCCGGAGTGGTGACTCCGATCAGACACGTACGTCGACAACGGAGGCAGATGTAACCGATAACCGAAGTTTTGATAGCCTATGGGTTCAGATTGGCAATTTTAAGAATGAATTGTAGTGGTGACCGATTTCAGGGTCATTTCCAAGATGTGGTAGGTTGTGGTTGTTTTCTAGCAATAAAACTGTCCTGAAAGTCAGGTTGGTGGTTGTTTTAGGTTTGAGGCAGTGGTTTGGGGTTTTAGGGTTGGTGGTGGTTGTAGGTATTGAGAGATAATGTAGAGAAGAGAAAAAGAAAGAGAGTTTATATATATATAGTGGAAAGTTCAAATGAGAAGAATTAAAAATTAAGAACAAAAAGAATAAAAGATACAAAGGTAATTTGAACAAATCATTTAATGAGTCTATTATTTATTTTTACTATTCAAATTAATGAACTCTAATCATTTAATGGGTCTATCTTATAAAATAGTTGTGCACCTTACACAATAAGAAACAATCATGCACATGATCTTACATTTTCAACGTTTCCTCCACCATTAAAACAATATTTTGGTGTAGGATACAAAATGTGTAGGACTCAAACACTTTTAAATAATTTGGCGACTCATAATAGAATATGTGTAGGACACAAAATTTTTAAATAATTTTGTCAGTTCTAATAAAATTAGTGTAGAAGCCAATGCATTAATGATGGTGAAGGAGAGATTTATGGTTGCATTAATAAGACTTTAATAACTCTTTAAAATATTTATTAATATTCTACATCAAAATGTCTATACTACTCTTAGTAATTAAAACATTAATTAAAAGTGGACAAAAATTATATCTTGATTCACAACCATTGATAAAAAAAATATAGGTTTTAGATTAATTCATTTTTTCTTCTTTTAAGAAGATTCTTCTCAAATAAATCTCCCCATATATATATATATATATTTTAATTTTTTGGTTTTTATAAAAATAGTCCTCGAATAACAGTTCTTTACAAAATAGCCATAGGAAAGTGAAATGACAAGAATACCCTCATTTGTAAGGCACATGACCATACTTAACCAAAAAAATCTAACCGGGTTAGGCTAAAGGACATAACGTGCAAGATTTTGAAACGTTAAGTACAAAACTGGTCAACTTTTGCGCCAAAGGATAGCGCCTGAAAACTAATATTAACATAAAGGAGAAAACTTGTAATTTACTCTATTTTCAAAATGTCCTTTTATACAACAACATATATTTTATACATGAAAGTTTTTGAATTAAATTAAATTTCAATTTAATTTAGAAAGTTGATAAGGTTTTTTTATTAACACAACAAACTTTCAAAATCTTTGGGATTTGAAATCACACTCTCTTTATATGTTTCTCCTTAGGTATAAATATTAAAAAACCAAATTTTTTAGATATTATTGTACTTTTATTTTTCTATTATTATACAACGTAACACATGAATTTATAACCTAGTATATATATTTGTGTATACAATCGGAAACGTTTTGAGGTTACTCGAAACAAGGTGAAAGGTCATTTGGTCTAATCATTATTAATACAAGAAACATGAACCTTAATAACTTAGAAACGTATCTATCTTGCGTAACTTGTTTCAATCACTAGCCATATTTATCTTTCTCTCTTAGTTTGCTTCGAGTCACAAGTGATTATATATTTTATATAAAAATACAATTCCTTTTTGTATGAATTCAGCGTTTTTCTTTGAAAATAGATTATTTCTTGTAAAATGAAAAACGGGCAAGTGGGAAAGGAGCAAGAGGAGGATCTTGACGGTAGACCGTTCGGGGGGTAGTTAACTTAAAATGACCCTTTTGTTTTTTTTTTTGGTTTATCATATATTTGAAAAGTTTGGTGGGACGACGACTGATTGGGTTAATAAACACATAAATATGTATGTATTGGTTTGGAGTATATGTTGTGAGGTTCATTACTAAATTAGTATGAGGTTTATTGTATAACATTAAATTATTGTGATAATAAAAAACAAATCCTAATTGTTTAATACTTTTTTTTATCAATGATTCATTTTCTGTATAAGCCTTTAGTTCTTACTTACCAAATTACTAAATGTATATGCTCTTTACATAAAATTACATTAAACTAGTTAATTCATACAATATTAGATAACTTCATCCCGTCATCCATTTTCTGCTTGACATGCTCTGTTTTACAAAAAGTACCCCCATGAATTACAACACATTGATTTTAACAGTTTGAAAACCGTTTTCAACTACTTATGAAATTAATCATGTTTGTTCAGCCGTAAGGGTTTCGGCAACTCCAATCAAAACATATTTTTGAAAATTTTTGATTTTAACAAATTTAAAAAAAAAAACACATTTTTTCATTTTTCAAATTTTTGACAAAAAATAAATACATATTTTTGGTTTTTAAACTTTCCTATTTTTTTAGGATTTTTGAATATGTTTTATTTATATATTGAAACAAACAAACTCCCTGTTTTTCATTTGCAAGGACCTGCCACCTCCCGTGTCAGGCTGCTCCTCTCTGCATATTGACATTTAGCAGCTTTCTTGAGCACCTGTGCATTCAAACAACTCAATTACTTGAACAATTCAGCCCAGGTCGTTTTGACCTTGGGTATTTTGACACAATACGCATCATTCAATTTGGGAATTTTTTTTTCGTTAGGTACAAACAATTTTTCATCCTTGACTTCAACTGTTTTGGTTGAGTCGGTTTCCTGTTTTTCATCAACAGAATTAGTTTGTTTCTTAGCTGCCCAAATTTGTCCTTTTGAAACCGTCTTTTGATAGAATCTTGAATCATTTTGGACATTTCATTTTGGCAAATCAAATCTTTGTTTCTGAAATTGTTGAGATCCAAATTTTGATGTATTTGGTCTCCAATTTCGGCTTGATTCAAACTTGGGTGACTTTGGTTGTGATTTCCAAGTTTATTGTGATTCAAACTTGGTGAACTTTTGTTTAACAACTTCAGTTTGCTGTGTCTTCTTTTCAACATCAAGAGGCTTTGGATTTTGTGGACATTTATGACGAATATGTCCCACTTGTTGACATTTAAAACATATTTTCTTGGAAACATCTTTGATCTGTTGTTGTTGCTTTTTCTGAGCATAGAACTCTTCATTAGACTGTTGTCTAAATTGGAGTTCTTTCTCTTCTTCTGAACTTATCCCGTGAACAAAGTTCATTTTCTTTTGATAATTTGGTTTTTCAAACTTTTTATATTTATTTTGGCTCTTTTTATAACCCAACCCAGCCTTCATGTTCTTCTTTTTATAGCTAGGTTTGTTATAAAAAGTTTTCTTGCTCTTACCAGCAAAATTTTCTATTTCAGATTTCTCAATTTCTACCAACTTGAAAACCTTGTCAATCTTATCTGAAATCACATTTTGAATTGGAAATTCAATATTCGAAAATAATATCTGAAAATAATTTGTCCAATCCAATCATGGGAAATGCCAATCCTTTTTAATCTTCATTCGCATCTTTCTCAGATTTTGAATTTTTCAAATAGGTTTTGTGAAAACTTTCCTCATCTTCTTCATGTGATTCGGACTTACCTTTGGTAGACTCATCACTCAAAACACTTTCAACAACCTTACTTACCACCTCTGAATCACCAACATCATCAGATTTGGTGTAAGTCACATCTATGTTGTCATGTAATTGGTCAACCATGTTTATTGTTTTTTCCACCTTTTCGTTATCATAGAATGTATAATTATTCTCCAACGGTGGTGGAACCTGATTGTAATCTGAACCAATTCCCTTTTTGTTCTTTTCAGACTCTTTACCATCTGGTGTGATGTTGCCTTCCAAAAAAATATCTGGTGTGATGTTGAAATTACATTCCAAAATGTATGAAGAAGCATGATAACTTTGAAGTTTATTAACCAACTTCTCTTTTTCAGCCAACTCTTGTTTAAGTTTAGCGACTTCATCAATATACTAATTTAAAACCAATTGTTTTCCTTCATACCTACCTTCTACAAGTTTAGTTGTTTTTAAACATGCTGACAATCTATCATCTAAACTCTTAATTTTAATCTTCAAAGTTTCACAAGCTTCTTTTACAGTATGATATGACAATTTCATTCCATCATATTCTTTTTGCAATTCTAGAATAATTTTATCTTTTTGAACACATTCATTGCAATCACTTGAACATTTTTGTTTCAAAACTTTATTTTCTATCTCAATGCTTTCACATTTTTGTGTTAGCTCTTCTTCTTTCTATTTCAAAAACTTTTCATTTTCCAGCATTTCATTATATTTTTCTTTTAAAATATATTCTATTTTAGTGAACTCAAAATCTCTGGTTCTTAAATTTTTATCCTTCTCAGTAAAGGCACTGCATGTTTCCATGCATTTCCTGCACTGCACTTCAGTTTTTCTTTCAGATTTATCTTCATTTTCATCAATTTTATCAGTTGACTTAGCATTAATAAACGACTTAGTAGATTCAGTTTGAGTTGTTACCTCAACTTGATCTGCCACAGGTGTGTCTTCAGTCGTCTTCTTTAGAATTTCATTCTTCAACTTCTTGCTCTTATCAACAATCTCATATACAATCTTCTTCTTCTCAACACTGGCATAGATCACTCTTCTTATGCCCTCCTTTACTTCTCAACAAGTGCTTTCAAATCCACCTTTTAAGGATCAACTGTTGGGTTCCCTTTAGGATCTACAAAGCATTCTCTCTCTTTATCCTATCTATTTGCACTTTTTGCTTCCATGAATATTTCATACACTTTGCTTAATTCCATTCGTGCATGACATTCCTCTCGACTCTGTCTTATCTCAGCAACCAAAGCAAGTTTCTGTTTTGGAATATATTTATCCCAATTGAAACCTTCATCATCTTGAATTATTATCAAGGCTTGCTTTCTTTCTTTTGACGGACCTTCATCGATCTACTTTTGATTTGATTTTGATGGCTGCTCATTTGTACGATGATAGATAGCTTTCTTGTAATAATCTTCATGAAATGGGTTCACACTATCATCAGCTTGTCAGTTTGTGCATTCCCTCTTGAAATGCCCCTTTTGTTTGCACTTGAAACAAGTGAATTTAGCTTTGTCAAATCCCAACTTCATATTTGGACCTTCAAGACATTTCCTTCTAGTGATCTCCATGAACCTTTGAGCCCCCTGATTACGCTAGCCATACACCATCGAATATCCATGAGCTCCATCTCTTCATGGGTCTACTTGGTCGTAATCCTCCTTTGTTATATTTGGATTTATGATTTTTCCTGCAATCAAACTTTCATAAGATTCCAGTACAGAAGCCAAGAAACCCATATGCTGTCTGCCAAAATCGGTATCCAAGTTTGGGGAATCTTTCCAGTTCTGATTTGGAGTAGATTTAGCTGATGCAGACGATGAATGATATCCAGAATCATAACTCAGAGATTTGCTCTTTGATGAATCACCAGAATTATCAGTACTAAATGTTGTACAGATCTTTGGTACTTGATTGCTCATCAACATACTTCTCTGATAATACAAATCGACATTCTGCTGATAACTAGAGCTGGTCATTTTGTTTTGTTTCTGTAATTCCAAATCATGACCCTCCAGTTTTTCAATCAAACCATCCAAAGTGATTTTATCAAACTTGGCATCATTTTTCAAAACTATTACAAGCGTTTTCCAATCATCAACGTGTGGTATTGCCTCGACTAGTTTGTCAATGATCTCTTCCCTGTCCTTCTTGATTACAAATCTCTCTAGTTCAATTTTCAAATGATAGAATCTTTCGATCATTTGTCGAACAGTTTCTCCTTTCATACATCCGAACAAATCAAACTCCTTTTTCAATAAAGAAATTTTGTTCTTCTTTATATCTTTTCCACGTTCAGCTTTTACTTTCAGTGCTTCCCACATTGGCTTGGACGTTTCATCATGTTGAAGCAAGAAAATAATATCCGCTCTAGCAGACTGTTGTAACAGTGTTATCATTCTTAATTCATTAGAGTGATCCTTTTTATCATTATCTAAAAATTCTTTAACATGAAGTAATTCATTTTTATCATTTTTTGGCTTTTCATATCCAAAAGTTAACATAATCCAACTGTCATAAGCATAAGCTTGCACCCAGTTTTCAAATCTAGTGCTCCACCAATGATAATCTTCTATATTGATTAGTTTCGGTGGCTTTTGATGATTTCTGTAAACATTATCGTAGTTCAAACTCTCGGAAATAACTTTCGAAACACTCTTTGTTGTGGATGTTGTTTCGGGCGTTGTTTTAGAAGTGAACACGTTGTAAAACGTGTTATAAAACTCTTCAGCCATGATAGCTTGAATTCTTCGATTATCACTCCTTGATTATCACCTGCAATCAAACAAAACACTAGATCAGTTTTAATGAACCGAATACTTAAAACGTGTTAATCCGTAAATATGCAGACTGATTCTGATATTAGACACGTGTAACTGAATCTGATTTAAGCGCGGATGGACAAAGTTCTGCCTTCAGACGAACAAATGAACTAAGCGGATAAACTTGAATTTTCAGCGAATGAACAAATTTCGAACTTGATTCGCGTGGATGACCAAATTTCAACGAGTGAACCTTAAACTGTAAATCGACTAGCGGATGAACTTGGATCCGCTCGAATGAACAAACAACCAATTCAAACAACGAATCAGACCCAATGGACTTGTTAAATTTTGCGAATAAGTTCTTCGGATGAAGAATGAATGAACTTCTGCGAACGAATATTGTTGATTCGAAATGATGTAAATTATTCTGCGTATAAGAACCGAATCTGCCATAAAAGCTTAACCTGCGAATAAGAACAAATTTGCAACACTACTGGATTCGATACCAGATCTGTATGTGAAACACTACAGATGAAAAGAACCCTAATTCAAAACTGATATGTGTACATTTTTGAACAATGGACTAATTCACGTGCATATTTAACCTAGTGGGTCCAATAACTTGCAATTTCACAGATGGATTTTAAAACTATGAATAGGCCTTTATCTAATACATTCGGGCAGATAGGCTAAATGAATGAAATTTAAACTCACGAATGGGCCTCTTTGATCCGGATGAACATTTATATTTAACAAATGGCCTTTTAGTTTGACAAATGTATTCTCTATTCGACCGAATGAGATTAATCTTTGGTTCAAATATGCTTAACCGGATGAATAAACTTCACAATTTGACCGAATGAGCTGAAGTTCACGGATGGGTTTTTTACTTTTCCAGTCGAGCGTATAGACTTTGTTATATTTCTGGATGGGCCTTACACTAGTGGATGGGCCTGATCTATTTACGAATAGATCTTTTAATCACGGATGAGCCTCGTGAATACTCCAGATGGACTTGTTTGGGCCCAATTTGAACGAATAACCTGAGATATTGAACTTGATGAGCATTTATTAAAACCGAATCACATCGATGTTAAGTTCAGTCCGGATGAGTCTATTAGTAACGAATGAACAGTGACTTTCACAAGTGAACTTCGTTGGTCCGGATAGGCCCCTTCCGGGCAGATGGACTAATATATTCTCTGGATGAACTTTGGTGATTATGAATGGGCCTAAAACACCTCTATTCGGGCGAATGGGCCACCAATATAGTCCGGATGTGTCTAATCGTCCGGATGGACCATTATCTGCACTATTCACAGCAGCGAAAAAGTTAAGTTTTTCATCAAATTGATCCCTAAAAACTTTAAATTAAACCTTGAAATTTTGTAGGGTTATAAAACAATGATTTTTTTGCATAACATATCAAAATTTCATCCAATTTTAATCGTGAAATCTCTGTTAATTTGAATTTTAAGCTGAAAAATGGAAAAATGAGAAGATGAAGAAATAAGACGAATCTGATGCAATTTCAGCTCTAAATATGATGAAATCATGTGAATTCTCGTATCTCTAATCCATGTAATCGATCTCCTGCTCTGATACCACTTGAACGTGTGTTTTCGGATCGAATTCGAACTCCCAGTGATTGCGAAGAATACGTATCATAACAAGAACGTAATACAATGATGATTCGATTGATAATATGACAATTACACCACCTCGAATCACCTTGTACAAGACTTTCTCTCTCTAGACCTTCAAAGCTCTAAGATCCAAAAAGTTCTTAAAATGACATAAGACACTCCTATTTATAACGCTCACATAAGGAAGAACTCCTTATTTACAATTATGTCATTCTCCTAAATTTAACATTATAAAACCATGTCTTGATCATTTTCTGCTACGAAACAGGATTGACGGAAGTGATAGACATTATGCACTCGCAGCACTTAAGGAGAGAGAAGAGAATTGTGAGTGAATAAGTAATTAATGAAGAAAGAGAAAGGGAAAATAAAATATATTATATGATGATGTGGCAAAAATTGTTCGAAGAATTTGTATGTATCATTGGGTTTATTCTTGTATACAACTTACAATAACATTAGTAATAAATGAATTTGAAAGATTATTTAATGAACATAAACAAAAAAAATATTGACATGCACACGTTCGTTCTGTAGTTAAATGAACAAGATTTTAATTTTACTTATTTGTTTATTAACAAACGAACTTGCAACTGCACAATTCCCAAATGATTAACTGAAAGTTTGATTCATGCACACACCTAACTCCTAACTCGAGAGTAAACTATCATATTCTACATGTATTTTACAAATTAACATAAAAAAATTATCACTCCTTTTCTCCCTAAACCCAGTCTCAAAGAACAACAAGTCGCCCCAAAAGGGTACACGTCAGTACACGTGTGTTCATCCGAAAATGAAGGTGATAACGAACATAACATTGTCCCCGTATAGGAGATGTGATACCATCGAGCCTTCTTGAGGAGTTTGTAAACCATGGAATATACCTAGATAACATGCCTATTTCGTTGCTACGTGAAGTGCTTCCATCGCCAAAATAAAGTGGAGAGGAGAAAGTATTGTTGGACTCATCTATAGACATTGAATTCCGAGGTTGGTGAGCCAATTACTAGAATGTATGTACGAGTAGATGAAAGAATGCCTCTAATCCATTTTCTCCAGGAAATTTGAGCCATTATGGAACCCAAAAACTCTCAATTAACTAGCTAAGTCAAAGGCTTTTTTGAAGTCAATTTTGAAAAGGATTTGAGCCATTATTTGACCAAGAGAGCACTTCGTTTATTACTACATTTAAATCTATTTGCAGGTTTAGTCTGAGAGAGCGTACTCTTTTTGGCTTTTCATGGTATTTTCTACTTAAAGCATCAGCTACTACGTTAGCTTTTCATGGTATTTTCATGGATATTACAATCATAATCACTAAGAATTTCCATCTAACGTCTTTACCTCATGTTTAATTCCTTTTGTCCAAAGACATTTCTAAACTCTTATGATCGGTAAATATAACGAATTTACTACCATAAAGATAGTGTCTCCAAATCTTAAGGGCAAAAATTATCGTTCCTAACTCTAGATCATGTGTCGTATAATTCTCTTCATGTTTCTTAAGCTGTCTAGAGGCATAAGCAATTACTTTCTTACGTTGCATTAGCACACATCCAAATCCTAATTTGGAGGCATCACAATAGATTATAAAGTCTTCAGTTCCTTCTGGCAAAGCAAGTATTGGTGCGTTGATTAACTTTTGCTTTAAAATTCTGAATGCTTCCTCTTATTTTGGTCCCCATTCAAACTTAACTGCTTTGCAAGTCAGTTTAGTTAATGGAATGGCTATTCTAGAAAATCTTGAATAAAACGTCTATAATATCCTACCAATCCAAGAAAACTTCTCATTTATGTAGGTGACTTAGGGACTTTCCATTTGGTAATCGCCTTGATTTTTGTGGGATCCATATGAATTCCTTCATGATTAACCAAGTGTCCAAGAAATTGTATTTCTTGTAACCAGAATTCACATTTTGAGAATTTAGCATAAAGCTTTTCATTTCTCAATAATGTCAGGAGTAAATACAAATGGTCCGTATGTTCCACCTTACACTTAGAGTAAATTAGAATATCATCTATAATGACAATTATGAATTTATCCAGGTATGGTTCACATATCCTGTTCATCATGTCCATATATGCAGCTGGGGCATTGGTTAAACCAAATGGCATGACTGTAAATTCATAATGGTCGTACCTCGTTCTGAAAGCGGTTTTAGGAATGTCCTCTTCCTGTACTTTCAATTGATGATATCCTGAGCGTAAATTGATCTTAGAAAAGAATCGGGTTCCTTGAAGTTGATCGAATAAATCATCGATTCTCGGTAGTGGGTATCGATTTTTAATCGTAACCTTATTCAATTCTCGATAGTCAATGCACATACGCATCGATACGTCTTTCTTCTTAACAAATAACACCGGTGCTCCCCATGGCGATGAACTAGGTTGTATGAAACCTTTTTCAAGTAGTTTGTCTAACTGTTTCTCCAATTCCTGCATTTTCGTTGGTGCTAGTCGATATGGTGCTTTGGCAATCAGCGTCGTTCCTGGTATTAGGTGAATTCTAAATTCAACTTCTCGATCTGGCGGTAGTCCAGGTAACTCTTCTGGAAAAACATCTGAGAATTTAGATACTATGTGAATATCTTTTAATTCTTTTCCATTAGTGTTATTGATTACTGAAATCATATACACCATTCCGCCTTTTCGTGCATAATTCGCATCTTTCATCACAGAGATGAATTTCGCTGACCTTGTTGGCATATCTCCTTTAATTGTGATCTTTTCACCGTTTGGCGTACATACTTCTACCGACTTTTGATAATATAAAATACTTGCATGATTGGCTACCAACCAATCCATTCCTAATACGATATCAAACCCGGCTAGATCCATTGGAAAAAAATTAGCAATAAATCTATGATTTAAAATTTCTATCCTTGCTTCCTGCAGGATTTCACTTATCTTGATAGAACTTCCGTTTGCTGTCTCCACCAGACAGTTTTGGTGAAGTTTAGTTAATGGTTAATTGAGAAGTTTGCAGAAAGAAGTATTTATGAAACTTTGGTTCGCACTAGAGTCGAATAATACTTTAGCATAAACATCATTAACTAAAAACGTACCTGCAATCACATCCGGAATCATCTTGGCTTCTTCAGCTGTCAGAACGAAGGCTCTGGCATTCTTCTTGGGTCCTTCAGTTGTGTAAGATCGGTTTTGACTCCCGAATGATTGCGAACTGATACGTGTGATGTGCGGAAACTGTACACGTACGTGGACCGAACACAAGAACCGTAATATAATCTATGATTCTTTAGAAAGATATGAAATCGTACAATCACTTGAATCACCTTTTGCCTTTTCTCTTTCTACTTTCTCTCTCTAGCTCCAAGCTCCTCTAAATGACAAATGTGGCAAAAGTCCTAAATCTAACACCTAAGCCTCCTATTTATAGGCAAAGACATCTAAGCTAAGTTCAAGGTAATTACATTTATGCCACCTGCTTTTTCTCCTATATTTTACTATAAAATCTTGTTTTCTTCTATATTCTACTACGAACTAGATTGACGGAGGCGATAGACATATCTGCACTCACAGACTCCCCCTTGGATATTGACGCAGTCAATCTCGTAGCGTCTTCACCTTTTTCTCTCTCTCTGAGTCTTCTTGAAGCTTTAACATCTTCAGCAATCACAGACTCCCTTTTGCTCGAACAGACTCCCCGTGGATCTGTCTTTAGCTTCAGCTCCCCCTGTCGGTAGACTCTTTTTCTTCAGGCTCCCCATTTCGCCAAGCTTCCGTGCTTTTGGGATCGACACCTGGCTTTCCGGATAAAAGCTCCCCCTTGCGTCGAGCTCGTCTTCCGACTCCCCCTTAGACTCGGCTATTGGGATCGTAATCTTGTACAACATCTGCAAATCTCAAACATTTATAAGTGAAAATGTTTTGAACCACCAGGATTTAAAACCTGGTTCTCTCAGCATAACCTAAGACATTTCAAATATGCAACAGTGAAAGTGTTTTCGGTTGTCCAGGAATGATGACCTGGCTTCTCAAAAACTTTTAGTCAAGAACCTGGCTCTTATCACAATTATAACACTATGAGTATATCCAGGATTAACTTGACTTTCTCCCCCTATCAACTTGCTTTATATATTTGACGATTTTAAGTATCCAAATCCCTCACAGTTAATCATCCAAGTCCAAATTAATGACCTTGGAGACTTCACAAACTGTTTTTGATTTTAAAACTACAAGTTTCAAATTAATGAACTTGTTTATTTTCAGAAACACGTTCAGCATACTTAGATTTTGAAACTCAACACTCAGACATTGGTTGTCGAAAATAAAATGAAATCAAAATCTTTTTGTATTTTTCTTGAAACATATGGCAGTAAAGAAATATTTACAAACATATTTACAGACAATATTTTTTATTGAGTTTGTGTCAGAGGATCATATAAGTTTATGACAAATCACTAGCATCGTTGAGCTTTAAACACTTTAAGTTCTAAATGATTCACTTAGATTGTCAGTATACTGATCCACTTAAATTTTCACACAAAGTTCAATTGATTCGAGATACGGATTAGTGTTTTAAGGACTTAAATTTATTCGCGTGTCCCACCTTAGAATATACTCCCGTATCAAAATTCCCTAGATTCAGTCTTACAGGTGAATATACCAATTTGATATCTGTATTCTGGGTTAGTGCGAAACCTTGAGAGCTCAGGTATGAACTTCCATCCAGTCAAAGATATGAAGGCTCGACTTTGAGGTGTATCCCCATTGGGGATCTTCTATACAACTGCACTTGATTCATATCTTTCGATATTTTATCAATTTTATGCAGAGGGTAAGCTTTAAAAGCGCGTAAAGTATTATACGAGGTCTAGGCCATTGCTTCCGCAATATCAGAAGACCAAGTATAATACCCCATATATCAAACAGTATAAAGACCTAGTATCTCAGAATCAGGCAATCTCTCAAACAATATTTCGGGGGTTACCCAAATATCCGAGAGATGTTCCTCATGAGGTAAGTAAGTATTTTGATATTTAGATTTATATCTCGAAAACAATCTACTAAGCGTGTAAAAACCTACTGGCATATCATCAGTGAGATCGTTTATCACATTTGACTTTCCATTTCTTTAGCGTACTGTGATTGTCTACTGATGTACTATCATTTCCTCTTTTTACACAAAACTCTTTTGATTTTTATCATGTTTTTGGCTTTTTCAAATTTTCTAATGTTTTTGGATTTTCTGACAACGCTTTACTCCCCCTAAAATTCAAAACATTTAAAGAAAATTTGATAACCGATGTAGATAGCTTTGTCTCGCCATCCATTTTCTGCTTCACATGCTCTGTTTTGCAGAAAATATACCCCCATGATTTACAACATATTGATATTCGACAGTTTGAAAACCGTTTTTCAATCTTGTAAAATTAATCATGTTTGTTCCGCCGTGAGGGTTTCGGCATATTCAATTAACAAATTTTTGAAATTTTGACAAATTTAAAAGCAAACATATTTTTGATTTTTCAATTTTTGACAAAATAAAAACACATTTTTGGTTTTTATATTTTTCAATTTTTAGGGTTTAAGAGATATGGTTTATTTATGTACAGAAATCAAACAAACTCCCTATTTTAGTGGCAGGGTTCAGCAGCCTCCTCCTCTCGTGCCAGGCTGCTTCCTTCGTTGAATTGAATTTCATCCTCTTTCTGAAGCACCTGCACATTTAAATTACTCAATTACTTGAACAATTTAGCTCAGGTGTGTTTGACCTTAGGCATTTCAACACAATATTCTTCATTCAATCTTGGAAAATTTTATTCGTTTGATATAAACAACTTTTCATCTTTTACTTCATCCTTTTTGATTGAATTAGTTTTCTGTTCAGAAGTAGATTGTGTCTTAACCACCCAGCTTTGTCCTTTTGAAGCACTTCTTTTATAAAAATGAGAATCATTTTGAACATTTTGATTTTGAACAACAACTTTTGGTTTCCAAAACTGGTTTGGTTTTGTTGCATCAATTATTGTTTTCCAACTTTGTGTTGTTCTAAATCTTGGTGTTACTAGTTTCCATGTTTGTTGTGATTTAGCCTTTGACATTTTCGGCTTCCAAGTTTGTTTTGATTCAAACTTGGTTGATTTCTGATTCACAACATCAGACTTCTTTTTCGTCTCAACACCAACAGGCTTTGGATTTGGACACTTGCGTGCAAGATGTCCAGTTTGATCACATTTAAAACATGTTCTCTTTGAAACATCTTTAGCCTGTTGTTGTTGCTTTTTCTGAGCATAGAACTCTTCATTAGACTGTCGTCTAAATTGGAGTTCTTTCTCTTCTTCGGAACTTGTTCCGTGAACAAAGTTCATCTTTTTCTGATAATTTGGCATTTCATTTCTTTTCCAATTTTGTTTCTTTTTATAACCCAACCCAGCCTTCATGTTTTTCTTTTTGTAATTATGTTTGTTATAAAAAGTTTTGTGACTCTTTCCAGCAAACTTTGCAATTTCCTATTTTTCAATTTCAATCATCTTTAAAACTTTGTCAATCTTTTCTGAAATCACATTCTAAATCAGGACTTCGAGATCTGAGAATAATTTGTTAGATCCAATCATGGTATAAACCAATCCTTTTGAATCATCATTCGCATTTTTCTCAGATTTTGAGTTTTTCAGATAACCTTCATGAAGACTACCTTCATTTTCATCTTGTGATTCAGATTTACCTGTTTCAACCGACTCTTCTTTCAAAACACTTTCAACGACCTTACCTACTACATCTGAATCACTAGAATCATCAGATTTAGAATAGGTTACGTCAATGTTGTCTGGCAATTGATCAACCATGTTGAAAGCTTTTTCCACCTTCTCGTCATCATAGAATGTGAATTTTTCCTCAAACGGTGGTGGAACCTGATGATATTCTGAGCCAATTCCTTTTTTGTTTTGCTCAGAATCTTTACCATCCGGTTTTAGATTGAAAATGCGTTCAAGAACATATGATGAAGCGTGATAACTGTGTAACTTGTTATTATCTTGTTCTAAATCAGCTATTTTATGCTTTAGCTTAGCAACATCTTCAATGTAAGAATTTACAACTTGTTGCTTAATTTCATACTGTCGCTTAAGCGTATCAGATGTTTCAAAACAATGTTTCAATCTAGATTGAACAAGTTTCATTTGACTCTTCACGTCTTCATATGATTCTTTTGTAATATGGTATGCAAGTTTTATTGAATCGTATTCCTTTTTCATTTCTTGAAATGCACTTTCTTTTTGTAAACACTCTTCTGTCATTTTTGAAACCTTTTCTTTCAAAATCTCATTTTCTTGTTCCAAAATTTTGCATTTTTGTGTCAGTTTTTCATCATTATCTTTCAAAACCTTTTCGTTTTCTAACATCTTTTTGCATTTATTTTTGAAAACTTCTTCGATTTTAGTGAATTCAATGTCTCTTGTTCTGAATTTTTCATCTTTTTCAGTACAAGTACTGCACGTTTCCATGCATTTCTTGCACTGTTCAGCAGTTTTTTTTAAGACTTTAGAGCTTTCTCTGCCGTCTGTATCTGATCAGTTTCTTTCTTTTGATCTTCCTCACCAACACCATCAACATGATCCACTTCAACCGAACTTTCAACCTTCACATCATCTTCATTTTGCTGTTCTTCAGTAACAACTTCTTTTTATTGTTTCTGTTCTTCTTTTTCACCTTCCTCTTCTTTGACATCTTCCACTTTCTTTTCCTCAGCAACCTTCTTCAGTTCATCCACCAGATTTTCAACATTCTTCTTCATCCCTCTTCTTCAGACTTGCTGTCATGACATCTCTGATGATTTTATCCAGCTTTTTTCTCATAATGTTTATCTTTTGCCACATTTGAATAGTACTCGCCGGATAGAGGGATTGCTGCAAGAACGTCGTCAAACACTACTTCCTTTCGGTGGACAACTGGTTCACCTTTGCTGTTGACATAACATTCTCGTTTCTTGTCATACCTTCCATAATTCTTCTCTTCTTCGTATTCTTTCTCCATTTCTTCCATTCGATACCCAACAATACACCTCTCTCTGTATGTTTTCTCTTTCAGAATCTCTTCTCTCGTTTTCTCTTTTATCTCAGCAACAAAAGCACGATGTTTGTTCGATGATTCTCTTTTGACTTTTGCTTTGAACTGATCACCGACAACATCCTCTTCTGGAAGGAATTCACTCTAGTCAAATCCTTCATCATCTTGAATCACCACACATGCTCTTGATTTTTCTTTAGAATTATTCTCAATTTGTTTCAAATTTGGTGTTTCCTCTTTGCTCCTGTGATAAATCGCTTTTCGATAATAATCATCATTGAAAGGATTTGCGGTTCCATCAACTTCAGAATTTCTGCATTCTTGTTTGAAATGACCCTTTGCTTGCATTTGAAGCAGGTCAGTTTCGATTTATTGAAGCCCAGTTTTGTTGATGGTCCACCGATTGACTGTCTACCGGTAATCTCCATAAACCGTTGAGCTCTTCGAATGCAACTTGCCAAACACCATCGTATATCAATAAGTTCCATTTCTTCTGGATCTATCTGGTCGTAGTCTTCCTTTGTTAGCTCTGAATTTCCGATTTTCCCAGCTACTAAACCTTCGTATGACTCCAAAACAGATGCCAGAAAACTCATTTGCTGTTTAGCAGAGTTGATGCTCATTGCAGGAGAATTTTTTAACTTTAAAGCAATGTTGCAGAGAATTTCTTCAGATTCTTCAGAATTTGATGTTGTTGAAGACGAATGATATCCTGGATTGTAGCTTGATGAACTTTTCTGTGACTCTTTTGTCTTTTCAACACTAAATGCCATCTTTGGCGATTCGCTGACTGTCGTTGAAGGTACAGTGCCTTTATAGTAAAGACCGACATTCTGTTGATACGAAGAACTGCTCATCTTGCTTTGCTTTTGCAGCTCAAGCTCATGACTTTCAATTTTTTCTATCAAAGCATCAAGAGTAATCAAATCATATAACATATCATTTTTTAAAATAAACACAAACGTCTGGCACTGATCAGCTCGTGGTAACAGAGGTGTGCTAAACAGACTACTAAAATAACTAAATTAGACTCTCTAAGCTAGACACAAAAAAGCTTTAAATCTAGACTCGACCTAAACCACACAATCGGCAAGTGTACCGATCACTGTAGTATGACCTAAGGAAGTCTGGATATCGAACCACGAGACTCTATTTATCATGTTAACTAGACTCTAATAGACGCTGACAGACACGACTAAAACTGTTTAATTGTTTTTTTTGGGGGGGGGGGGGGGGTTACTGAAAATCTAACGAAATCTATTTAAACTAATTATTAAAACTAAATATTAAACTAGAACTAAACTAATACGAAATAATGTGAAGACTTTACTCAGACGATGAAAGAGACCACCTAGACTAGAATCCTGGATTGATTTTAAGAAATTACCGATTAAGTTAACTGCATGATTTATGGAACCGGGATCTTATGATACTAAACCTAATAAGACACCAACTAAGCCCCTCAACCCTTCTGGAGGTGAAACTTATGGCACTACCTAGGCCGTTAATCCTACCGGTTATTAGACTTCCTTCTAGTTGTCTAATTATTGTGTAAGTACCCTAATATTGACCTACTCTTTTCCAATTATAGATCTAGGGTAGTTTGGATATATTAACTTGACTTGATAGACTAATAAACCGACGGGGCAACTAAGGCACGAATTTTTCCAAAGACTGTCTAAAGCAATTCGTCGGGTAAGACCTACCAATAGCCCCTCACCTTCCAGGTATTAGGACTAGTAGAACACTAAAACCTAGCAAATTACTAACAGTTACTTCTAGGGTTTATTGGCCAATTCTCCCTAAAGATAAAAAACACACAGTCAAAGATCTAGCATGAACCTATTCCGTAGCAGACTACCACCAAAATTCACACGAAGTAATTAATAGTAATAAACCAAATTAAAGTACGCATGCACATCAAATCAATAAACCAAACCTTTTACAATACACAATTAACCCATAAAATACATGCAATTAACGAAAAAGGTTTAAACTTTATATCAATCCATTCATCGTAGTCTAGGTGGCTTAAAAATTTAGCCAAGCATGTCAATTAACGAAAACAATTCAAAGATGTTTAAGTAAGAATTCACGATAACAAGTTTCGAAGAAGAAATAAACAAACAAGGAATTGGAAAACCCGTGTAAGTCTTCAATCCATCGTCCCGAACTCGTGCCAATGATTCCAAAGCTTCAAAACCTTCACAATTGTTCCAAGAATGCTCCAAGAATCGCCTATGATTGCCTCCAATCGTAACTAGGGTTCTATGATGATTTCTTGAGTTTTTATATGAAACACTTATCACGTAACAAAGAATTGCCGTCAATATACCCCGTCGCGTCGTGCGACGGGTATATGATGTTGAGGACGCATAGCGCGACAGCAGGAAATATCAAAAATCATTTATTTAATGGTGGTGTAGCGCGACGGAGAAGCCTAATCATGGTGGCGCGACGCGACAGCCATAATTTCACAGATTATTGCGTTTTTTCTCCAGCTTCAACATCCCAAAAACTCCAAAATGTATTCTAACTCTTTTCAACTTATCCCGGACTTGGTGTTTCAGCATTATGGCTCGTTTTTACTCAATTTTCAGCAAACTTAAGCACCAAGACCTGCAAAACTCAATTTGATCAATAGTATGCACATTCTAATGAAAACTAAACTAAATATAACGGAAAACTATACAAACTGTACACGAATACGAGATGTATTTTGCAATACATCAGTAACGCTTCAATGATTTTGTCAATGATTTCTTCACGTGTTTTTACAATTTCAAATCTATCAAGTTCAATTTTAAGGTGACAGAACCTTTCAAGCATTTGTCTTACTGATTCACCTTTTAAACCATTAAACAAATCAAATTCTTTTTTAAGTAAAGCTATTTTGTTCTTTTTGATTTGTTTACCACCCTCTGCTTTTACCCGTAAAGCTTCCCATACTGATTTAGATGAACCGTCGTGATTAAGCAATGCAAAAATGTCATCTCTAATTGACTGTTGGATTAGAGCAAACATTCTTTGTTCATATGAGAAGTTCTTCTTGTCATCAATGAATAAGCTTTTGAGTGGTATTTCTTTGTTCTTATTATTTACTGGTGTACTATAACCAAACTCCATCCAAAACCAGCTTTTGTGAGCATAAGCTTTGGCCCAGTTGATGAATCGTTCTTTCCACCATGTATAATCTTCAATACTGTCGAGCTTTGGCGGTTTCGAATGGGTTCCGTAAAAATTATCATGGTTAATATTTTCAGTTATAGCTTTCGGAATGCTTTTTGGTGTAGCAGTCGATGTTTCAGACGACTCGGATGTGAATGCTTTGTAGAAGGTGTTATAGAACTCTTCAGCCATGATGCACCTCGTTTATCACCTTTCAAATACAGAAACAAACGATTAGTTTTAAAATGAACAGTCAGTTGAAAGGATGAGTAACCAATCGGAATGGGTCAATGAAAAGTTAATAGGATGACACTGATCAGATGACAATGGATCGGATCACTTCGGATCAGATGGCAATCCGTACGAATCACCCTTCGATCGAATGACTTTGGGACAAATAGCTTGTGGATTGGATGACTTTGGGACGAATGGTCCTTCGGTCGAATGACCTTCCGTCAGATTGTCAAATTAAATATGAGACTTCCGATCGGAACACCCTTCGGTCGGATGACCCTTCGGGTAGTGAACAAAAACCTTTATGTCCTTCAATCGGATCACTATTTGCCCTTCGATCGGATGGCAATCCGAGTGCTGCAACTTTGAAACAAACTTAACAAAAATGATTAGGTCCGGATGGTCATCCGATCGGATGGCCATCCGGGTGGTGAACAACGATAAGAACAGTGACGAACGACATGATATTTTGAACAGAAAATCTTCGATTTCTCTCAAAATACTTGGAATTTTGATCTGAAAATTTGTAGGCTTATAAAACTCTAATTTTCGCACACAATTTCAAAATTTCGGCCAATTTTATTCGTAAAAACCTCGTTAATTTTGCGTTTTTGTGAAGAAAAGTGAAGAAAATGAGTAGAGTAAGAAATTTCACAGATCTGATGTGAAAATGGATCTGAATCTGAAGTAAACTGGTGAAATCTTGCATGTTTTGATCCGTGCAATCGAGCTCCTACTCTGATACCACTTGTAGGATCGGTTTTGACTCCCGAACAATTGCGAACCAATACGTGTGACGTGCGGAAACCGTACACGTACGTGGACCGAACACAAGAACCGTAATATAATCTGCGATGCTATAGAAAGATATGAAATCATACAATCACTTGAATCACCTTTTTCCTTTTCTCTCTCTACTTTCTCTCTCTAGCTCCAAGCTCCTCTAAATGACAAATGTGGCAAAAGTCCTAAATCTAACACCTAAGCCTCCTATTTATAGGCAAAGGCATCTAAGCTAAGTTCAAGGTAATTACAATTATGCCACCTTGCTTTTTCTCCTATATTTTACTATAAAATCTTGTTTTCTTCTATATTCTGCTACGAACTAGATTGACGGGGGCGATAGACATATCTGCACTCACAAGTTGTCTTTGCTTTGTTGTTTGTCGCTAGAGCTAGTTTCGGACAGTTCGGTTTGATGTGACCAGCTTCTCCGCAATTGTAGCATATCCTGGCGCTAGCTCTCTTCCTACAATCTTCTTCCTTATGTCCTGGGAACTTGCAATAGTTGCAGGACACCGCACACTTTCCTGAGTGCTTCTTTTTACAGAACTTGTAGTAGAGAGAAGAGGAAGATCCTGTTCCTTTTCCGCGATAGGAATTACCATAACGTAGTTCCTGGGTATTCTTTTGAGCTAAGTTCTTTTTCTGATTTTCCTCTTGTGTACATACCAATTCATCTGTCAGATTGTTAGCTGTCCACCCCAACCGATGGCAGAATCTTCGGGATATGGCATGATGTGAATAGGTTGCTCAAGAGAATCCATAACGTCTATTTGTGACATTATTTAATAAGGTTCAATTTCCCATACAATCAAACAAATATTTCAACAAAAGTCATAACGGAGTTCAGTAGTTTCTCAAGCAACAAAGCGATACATAACAAAACTTGCAATTAAATTTCGGTGGGTTTCTAGCATTCCTAAACCATTTCCAGCAGTAATCCATCAGCCTGTCACATACGTTAAAATAAAGTCAATATAATAATGTAAAGGTGAGTACACAATTTAGCATAAGTATAGTAATAAAGCGTTTACGCATAACCAACATGTAACACGTAGAGAGGTGAATCAAGTAAGCTATCAACAATGATACAAGCTAACCAACATGACTGCGAGTTGGAGTATGCGCGATACGTGTTCACCACAGTGAGCATGCACGTAAAGTGAGTATGAGACCCCTAGCAACCCCTGAATAAACAGGTATTAAGTCCAAACTACAGTACTATCGTTGCTAAGGGTGGTAGGGCAAGTAGTCACCGTGTAAACATAGTAAACAACCATTCAACGATTCACGTATAGCATGCGAGAGCGGTTAGCGTTAAAAAGAGTTTAAGCGTTGTGTGCGTCGTGTTTTGATAGAGAACGTATGTATCACCCAAAAGTGTGTTAAGCGAAAAAAGGGTTCGAGTATACTCACAGTGCGTGTTTAACAGTCAACACGGTCTGGAATGGATTGAAGGGAGCGTCGGATCAACCTGCGTACGGGAACAGAAGTGCATAAGTCTTCCAAAGTGCTGAAATGATCAAATTGGAGTGTCGAATGGGAAACAGACTCTTGGTATGAAAGGAGCGCCTTCGTATGAAGGTGGTGTCTTCGTACGTTGCTTGTTTCCGTGTCCAAAGTCGAGTGTTCTTCGCGTCTTTCTTTGGGAAATCGAGTGTTGATCCCTCAATCCTTAAGCTACTGTTAAACTTAGAGCCAGAGAGGTCTTTTGAGAAATGGAGTCACAAGTTGGAACGTAGACTAGTTGGTACGAAGCTAGTGCCTTCGTACGAAGCCGGGGTTTCGTACAAGCGAAGCTAGGGTTTCGTACAAGCCAGTCTGGCTCGCACATGTTGTTGTTTTTGTGTTCGGAGCTGCGTTTTCGCCTGAATCGGATGTGTTTTCGAGTCCTTTTCATGACGGTTTCGACACCACCTCGTCCCACTTGGTGAATGTGAAATCATTATATCTCTATCTTGGGAAGCCTAAGCTAATCCCAATACACTCGTTTAAGTGTAAGTCCGTGGTAAAAGAAGAAGTTTTGATGAAAAAGATGAAGGTTTTCATAAAATAGAGAAGTTTAGATGAAAAAGATGAAGGTTTTTGTAAAAGAGAGAAGTTTAGATGAACTCGGAGATAAACTCGTGGATAATTGTTGTGATACTTGGTTAAAATAACGGATCTTACTTGGAAGGAAGAGAGAAAGCGAGTAGGAGGTGTTCTTGAAGAAATGGCAGCAAGTTATGAAGTGAGGAGTGAGATGGGTATTTATAGAGATGCAGGTTGCCTTCGTACGAAGGTGGCTATTTCATGCGATAGCTTCCGTTTCGCGTGTCGGCCGTTCGTTTGGTGCATTTTGTTGCGTTAGTTAGCTCGAGTACTTAAAGTATTTTAGTGAGATATTAAGTGTTACTTGCGTTACGCTTTAGCGTCATAAATCGAGTTGCGTGATTGAGTGTTTGAGCGTTTTAAGCGAGTTTCAACACATATAACATATTTAACATCTAAACACACAAATAATATAATTAATTTTGTGTTTTGAGTTCTCGTTGAGTTTGCGTTGCGATGAGCGTTTAAATAAGCGTGTAAAAGCGATATAAAATGCGTTTAAATGTGGTTAACACATGGCAATCATCGAATCTCGGAGTACAAGTGTTTACAAAAGGAAATAATGATAGGAACAATTCGAAAGTTGGGTTGTTACATTAGCAAGTTCTACTTCTTCTTCTATGGTTTGTGGTCTAGCTGCTTTGACTACATGTTTGATTTCACTGATTAATCCCTAGACGTAACGGGAGATTAATAATGGTTCTGGTGAGGCTAAGGTTGGTGCTATCCTTGCATATTCGAAGAATATGGAAGTATATTCCCTGCAATCTACCCCACTCATTCTATGATTAAGAAACTTATTAGCAATTTGTTCTTTTTCATGAGGAGGGCAGAATTTCTTTTCAACTATTTCCTTAAAGTTGGTCCATTCCATGTTATAAAACCTGTCACTTCCTCTGGATTGAAGAATATTATTCCACCACTCTAAGACTGCATTCTTAAAGAGATTAGAAGCATACATGATCTTATCCTCATCTGCATGCTTACTTATCTTTAAAACTACTTCTGTCTTTTCTGTCCAGCGCAAGGGTGAATGTGACAACCGATAATTTACGGATCCTAATTACACGATTAAAAAATGTTTAGGACAATAATAAATAGTGTTTGATACGTAAATAAACTTAATTAGGCTTTAAGAGTGCCTAGGAACGTCTATTCGGCTTTACAGTGCGCGAATAGTGATTTGCGGAAAATCTGCGAAACGTTAAACGACAACGAATTGAAACCGAATGAAATACTGACAACGCCGACGAATACGGATTTTCTATGAATATTATATATTTATGAATTTAATTTTGTGAATTTATCGTGCTTCCGTACGTCACAAAGCGCAAACGTGAACGAAAAACGTGACTGCAGGAAACGCACCGACAACGAAACGGAAGCATTCGACATGCGTATTGCCTTTAAAACTGAAATTTTATGATATAACTAGCTTCGTAATTAAATTTTAACAACTGTAGTCAAAACCGAATCGAAAAACGGATTAAAACGACCAACACGGCATTTTACGCACTTGTTACGCAACCGACAAACGAACGTGTCCAACATTGATAACCGGCATTATTTTACATATTTACGGACCTAATATTATATTATACGACATTTTTAGAAGAGCGGGTGCGAAAACGGATTCGTAGGAACAGACGGGCCGCCTAAAACGCGGGGATGGGGCTTGTTGGCACTGGGCCCAAGCCCACTTAAATCAACATTATCCTAAGTATACATTACTAGTCAAATCCTAAGTATTATCATTTTTTTATCAGCCGTGAATACATAATCCCTTCCAAAAAGAAAAACCTTATCCTCTTGAGATCCTCACAACACAGACAAACACCCTTTCTCCTCTCCATCTCCTAAGCCTCATCTCCCTCACATACAAAATCCACTGCCAAATACCCCCTTCCACCCTCTCGATTGTAACCTGCAGATACACACACATAAAAACATCTTTCCCTTTCCCTCTCTCGCTGCCGACGGAAGTCACGTCGGACACCGGCTTGGTGGCCGGCAGTTGGTTTACCGGTGAGACATCACCTCTCCAACGACACCCACCAGTAGCCCCCCCTTTTCGTCGGTTAAAAAGAGACCACCACCCGACGGTGGTGCTGAGCGTCGGCTGCGGAAACCGAGAGTCGAGAGAGAGATATGAAGAGTAAGAGGTGGAGCGGCGCGGCAGTGGAGACGAACGGCGATGGACCGCCGTTGGCGGTGGAGCCGCGGCGGCGGCGGCGATGCTTGGTCCGATGGGTTCCACGGTAACCCCTCTCTTCCTCTGTTTACTTCTTTTTTTTTTTTTTAAATTGAAGACCGATGATGATGATGGTGATGTTATGTTAAAGTTGATGTTCAAGTTTTGGGTTCAGATTCAAGCCTGGTTCGGGTTATCCTCGGTTCAGTCTCGGTTCGGGTTTGGTTAAACCCAGTCAAATCAGCAGCTTTGTGACGGGTTCGGGTCTCGACTCAGGCCAACTCGGTTCGACTCAGTGCATTTCGGCTCGACTCAGTCTAATTCGGTTCGACTCAGTGCACTTCGGCTCCACTCAGTCCAACTCGGTTTGACTCGGTGCATTTCGGCTTGACTCGGTCAACTCAGTCAACCCGAGTCAACTCAGTTGACTCGGTCAACTAAGTCAAACCTTTCGGCAAATCGACCCGAGGATTGGTAAAGAATTAGTGACGCGATTTATTTAATTTTGTTTTATATAGTTTTAACGCCTCACGTGAAAACGAGCTCTCGAACCGGACAAATTGATGACTTATTAGTTAAAAAATTACTCGGAATTACTTATTGACGTGTTTATATAAATTGATTATATACATATACATTGTTGAATCATGATTGAATTCTGAAAATTATAACGACAACTTGTGTTGTCGGGGCGTCAAAAAACAGAGGAAACTCTGCCCGTTTTCAAGAAAATCCGTAAAAATAACGTGTTTTTATTATAAAACAGAATCATCGGATTCAAATAATCTTTATAAAAACAAATACAAACATATAATTACTTTCGACGACACTTTACCACATACGAAAACGACGATTCTTTTATTAAAAATAAATATAGTTTATATATATTATTTCAAACATCAAACGACTCTTATTTTTTTATAAAAATAAATATATTTTATATATTTATTTCAAACGCCAAACAACTCGTATTCTTTTATAAAATAAATATAACTATCATATTTATTTTAAACGACCTCAACACGAAAACTCTATTAAATAAATAGAAGTTTTTATATTTATTTCAAATGCCTAAACGGCATATACATATATTTTGATACTTATCATACGAGACACAACAGATAATACGAGTTTGTTATATATTATTTTCATACGATTACTCGATACATACAAGTACGGCATCTCGAGACGACTAACGTGCTTTTAACAATATATTTATGTATTTCTATATAAATATTTATATTATTTTAAATCCTTCGAGAAACAAGTCTTTCCAAGACTTATAAATTGATACCGACATTAGACAAAACTTAACAAGTATAACTTAATCATTTTTATTAAGTTAACAACGTATCAACGAATCGTTCGGTTAACGATTCGGTAGAGCTCGGTGACACGTAGTTTAGTTACCGCATTTGCTTAGAAACTTATAAGATATTCCGTGATAGGAATATTGTAAGAATGCACGCTAGCGAGTCACGTCTTGGAAACGACATCATGAAGTCGTACTTAGCTAAATTTTTCATAAGGAAATCCAGGTGAGTTCATAACCCCCACTTTTTACGGTTTTACATTTTTATAAATGTTTTCGGGGGTGGAAAGACATGCAAGTTTTTCAAAAGTAAACAAATTTCTCGATAAACGAAAACTCATTTCTAAACCATGTTACGAATGGATTTCAAGGAACTCAAATGGTTTACGAACGATTTATACTGAATATACCGGTTTTACGAAACAAATGCGTATTTACGAAAAGTGCATGATTTTCATTACTAGAGACAGGAATGTCCTAGTTACAACAACAGGACTGGGTTGGTCTGCGAACGAAAAACGAGACAACCTAATGGGTTCATGCCCCCCTTTTCTCTTAACTGTTTTTGAAAAACAGGCAGAGTTTCCTCTGTTTTTTGGACGCCCCGACAACACAAGTTGTCGTTAAAATTTTCAAAATTCAATCATGATTCAACAATGTATATGTATATAATAAATTTATATAAACATGTCAATAAGTAATTCCGAGTAAATTTTTAACTAATAATTCATCGATTTGTTCGGTTCGAGAGCTCGTTTTCACGTGAGGCGTTAAAACTATATAAAACATAATTAAATAAATTGCGTCACTAATTTTTTACCAATCCCCGTGTCGATTTGCCGAAAGGTTTGAGTGAGTTGACCGAGTCAACAGAGTTGACTCGGATTGACTGAGTTGACCGAGTCAAGCCGAAATGCGACGAGTCAAACCGAGTTAGACTGGGTCGAGCCAAAATGCACTGAGTCGAACCAAGTTGGACTGAGTCGAACCGAGTTGGACTGAGTCGAGCCGAAATGCACTGAGTCGAACCGAGTTGGACTGAGTTGAGACCGGAACCCGACACAAAGCTGCTGATTTGACTGGGTTTAACCGAACCTGAACTAAGACTGAACCGAGGCTAACCCGAACCAGGCTTGAATCTGAACCCAAAACTTGAACATCAACTTTAACATAACATCACCATGATCATCATCGGTCTTCAATTTAAAAAAAAAAGAAGTAAACAGAGGAAGATAGGGGTTACCGTGGAACCCATCGGACCAAACACAGCCGCCGCCGTCGCGGCTCCGCCGCCAACGCCGGTCCGTCACCGTTCGTCTCCACTACCGCGCCGCTCTACCTCCTACTCTTCAGATCTCTCTCGACTCTCGGTTTCGCAGCAGACGCTCACCACCGTCGGGTGGTGGTCTCTTTTTAACCGATGAAAGGGGGGTGGCTACTGGTGGGTGTTGTTGGAGAGGTGATGTCTCACCGGTAAACCAACCGCCAGCCACCAAGCCGGTGTCTGACGTGACTTCCGTCGGCAACGAGAGAGGGAAAGGGAAAGATGTTGTTATGTGTGTGTATCTGCAGGTTACAATCGAGAGGGTGGAAGGGAGTATTTGTAGTGGATTTTGTATGTGAGGGAGATGAATCTTAGGAGATGGAGAGGAGAAAGGGTGTATGTCTGTGTTGTGAGGATTTCAAGAGGATAAGGTTTTTCTTTTTGGAAGGGATTATGTATTCACGGCTGATAAAAAAAATGATAATGGTTATTGTTTGACTAGTAATTTATACTTAGGATAATGTTGATTTAAGTGGGCTTGGGCCCAGGGCCCACAAGCCCAATCCCCGCGTTTTAGGCGGCCCGTTTGTTCCTCCGTATCCGTTTTCGCACCCGCTCTTCTAAAAATGTCGTATAATGTAATATTAGGTCCGTAAATATGTAAAATAACTCCGGCTATCAATGTTGGACACGTTCGTTCGTCGGTTGCGTAACAAGTGCGTAAAATGCCGTGTTGGTCGTTTTAATCCGTTTTTCGATTCGGTTTCGACTACAGTTGTTAAAATTTAATTACGAAGCTAGTTATATCGTAAAATTTCAGTTTTAAAGGCAATACGCATGCCCGATGCTTCCGTTTCGTTGTCAGTGCATTTCCTGCAGTCGCGTTTTTCGTTCACGTTTGCGCTTTGTGACGTACGGAAGCACAAATAAATTCACAAAATTAAATTCATAAATATATAATATTCGTAGAAAATCCGTATTCGTCGGCGTTGTCAGTATTTCGTTTGGTTTCAATTCGTTGTCGTTTAACGTTTAGCAGATTTTCCGCAAATCACTATTCGCGCACTGTAAAGCCGAATAGACGTTCCAAGGCACTCTAAAGGCCTAGTTAGGTTTATTTAAGTCTCAAACACTATTTATTATCGTCCTAAACATTTGTTAATCATGTAATTAGGAGCCGTAAATTACCGGTTGTCACATTCTCCCCCTGTTAATAAAATTTCATCCTCGAAATTTAGACTATGTTAACTCCTTAGGGTTATGTTAAACATGGGTAAATATGAATAATAGCAAGGTGAATGATCATGAAATCGAATCAATACTTATTATAATTATGTGAATTCAAGGACAGTCCTCAACAATGAGAACCCAACGGTTAAAAGAAATGTGTTTCAGGAATTGTCGTAAAAGGAAATGAGACGTAGTGATACAGTCATCAGTGTGACTAACTTAACAGAATAACAGGGGTCCACAGAGAAAAGGAACTTCGACCAATCGAATTCCGTATGAAAGTTCACAATATGTAAATGATTTCTAGAAGCAATAACATCCACTAGATGAACTTAGAATCAACAAACTCAAATGTAATAGTTTGCATGAAACGCTCGATCGTCATCAGCATAAGCTGCAAGTTATATCGACACCACAAGGTGTCGTAGTTAATGAAACAATTCAAATATAGCGGTGATCGAACAAGTATCACCTGTGTTTTGCATGAAACGCTCGGTCGTGATTAGCTCAAGCTACAAGTTTATATCGACACCACAAGGTGTCGTAGTGATTTAAATAATTCAATAATAGCGGTGATCAAACAACTTCACCGTGTTTGAATTCAACTGAAGGTTCAACAAAGTAAATCTGAACGTTTGTTCCAAACAAACAACAAAATATTTTCAATTGAAGATGGAGCATCAAAGAAATAACGTTTTCGATCGAAAATGAAGAAGCAATGAGTATCGCATAACATTCGATCGATAATGAAAGAAACGTTAGTAGGTACACCGGAATATAAAATGAATTTGTGTACCATCGTCTTAACACACGATTGTGTTAAGACTGCTTTAATATGATAAATCAAAGCGGATTTAAAACAAATAAATAAATAAATCCGTCCATGAGATGCGTAAACGAGATTAGCGCAAGCTTCAAATTGGTGAGACACCACCACAAGGTGTTGAAATCAACAAATGACTTAATGGAGTCGTAGACCAAACAAGTCTACTACGACTCGGAACAAATGAAATGCTTGTTTATACGAATTTGAATATGATGTTTTCAATACATCATATGGTGTCTTGAATTGAATATGTGTAATGGATAAGTTCAAACAATCGAACTTGGTTTCAGCGCAATCCGACAATAAATATATGTATCGACAAGGAAATTTCGGCATGGTTACAAAGATAAACCATGTATGTAACTTGAAAGGAAAAAAAGTTTCAAGAAATTCATCGATTCGATAGCAAGGAGTCAACATTTACAACAATGTAGATCATTAATATCACGAAGCAATAATTAGATATAGCGCAATAATATTCAAAATTTTGATGAAAACGATCATTCGAAGTGGAACCACATGTGTAACAAACGATGCATGTGTAACATATGAAATGATCAAGAAACGAAGCAAATGAGTGTATGCTATAATGAAGAAAATTTTCGTGATACAACGAACATTAAGAGGAGTAGAGATGTAAAAATCTACTCAATAGATGCAAAAGTCGGTATTTCAACGAAAGAAGTTTAAGGACTTTACATGGGGTTTCATGTGATAACCGGTTGTTAGGTGACATTACCATATAATGTCAAACATAGCGTATTCGCCGTAAATGAGACAGGGGGAATGCGGAGGCATACGTCTTCTCTTTGGCGTGATTCGTGTCGTTGCAGGACCGCATGACAAGTTGCCGCATCATGATCGGTAGTTCCCCTGCTGACAGGATTAGCATTGTCGCTGAAAGGCTCTATTGTGTCTTCTCAAAGACCTTGCCTCGAAAGTCGTATGTGACGTACTTCAACCTCCGTTGACATGTAGATTGAGTTTCGTGTAATTTTCACGCCCGTTGTAACACCCCGTGTTTCGAAAGTCAAAGTCAAAGTCAAGATTGAAGTCAAAGGAAGAAAAGATTGCAAATTGCGATCTGTCTCTCCTTTCTCAATACCTGTTTTGACTTCTTTGACTTGTAGTTAGTCTTTTTATTTTCGCTTTAGTTGTATTATGTGGAGTATCTATTAATAATCGCATATTAATCGTTATTTATCGCATGTTTAATCGCTTTATTGCTATCGCAATCGCACTCGCAACTCGACTTACGCATTTTGGTTAGTGTATACGTGTGTGTGTGCCTTATGTGTTAATTGTGCATGTCTAAATTATGTTATGTGTGGTAATCAATCGAATCGCAATCGAAACTCAAACGCAATCAAACTCAATCGCAATCGAAACAGTATGATAATTGGTTGAGAAGAGATAGTGCGAGATATGAGTAGTTGGGATTAAAAGTAATTTGACTAGGAAACTCTATCGCTTCGCAACGCTCGCAATCGAAATCGAAACGGCAAAACTCGTTGCGCTGAGCACTCGAACCAGGTGCCAGCCGGCCAGATTGCCATCCGACCGGGCTGCCACCCGAGCGAGGTGCCATCCAACCTTGGAGCCACTCGGCCGGACTGCCACCCGGGCGAGATGCCATCCGACCAGCCCTTTCCACTTTGGGCATCCTATAAATACCCCTTGTCACTTTCAAACTTTCTACTTTTGGCAAGTGACGTCCGACCAGCTCGTTTTCCTCACTTTCTTCAGATTTCTCACGATTCCGGTAAGATCTCGTCCTAAATCTTGTACTTCCTTAATCTACACGCACTCCTACACCTTTCTATCTTTTAAATCTTAACTTTTAACCGTGAAATCATCAAGATCCAAGGTGTTCTAGGATGACGTCATCATGTGTTCTTGAAGAACTGCATGTTTTGGCCTCAATCCACCAAGAACAACTTAGATCTAACTGATTTCCACATAAACAAACAAAGATCTTTCATAAATCTAAACAAACTCACAATGAAAAGTAGTGAAAGATGGTTTTTCCAACTTTCTTTCAACTCTTTTACACTCAACGCACTTAAACCCGGCGGGAATCGGAACTACTACTGAACGTCTACTCGTTCGTAGTGATGTATCAGTGCTAGATCCAAGTCCCATCCGAGAGATAGTGATTTCGGGTTGGACATGAACAACCGTCTCGGACCGTGCACCGTCGGATTAGGGTGAATCCTGTTCGGTCAGGTCATTGGGGATGAGATGGGGTTCCCATTGTTTAAACCAGTCACCACAATGTCTCGCTCAAGTTACAACACTTAAGCAAGGTCAAGTAACAGCACGATCAGATCATGGGACGGATTGCCGTCCGACCGGACAGCTGTCCGACTGGGTTGCCATCCGCTCGACCTACCATCCGATCGGGTTGCATCTTGTCTCAAGGCTTAAACAATTTTCAACATGTTCAGTAACGGGGATTTGTTCTCACTGAGGAACCTCGCCACTCGAGTCGCCGTCTGACCGGACGACCGTCCGATCGACCGACCGTCCGATCGACCGACCTGAAAGGTAGAGATACCTCAATGTTTTCAAAATGCTACAACGAAAACTTCAAAAGTCAAGCCATCATACACAAACACATCCTTCTCAAAGGAAGAAACAATCCACTCGAGCAGCCATCCGACCGGACTGCCATCTGACCGGACTGCTGTCTGACCGGACTGCTGTCCGACCGGACTGCTGTCCGAACGGATTACCACTCGTACGACCGGCCGTCCGATCGGATCACCATCCGATCGAACTGCTGTCCGACTCACTTGTACCCGGCATCGTTTTACGCGTCACTTATCATTATGCTATCTATTTGTTCAGGCTAACCCTACTCGCTAGCGCTCCCTTCAATCCATCATCGCTGTGAGTATACTCGATCCCTTTTTGCTTTATGCACTTTTGGGTGTTACATGCGTTACTTATACTAAATCACATCGAACACACTGCGCAATACTTTAAAACGCTAACCGTTACCGCATGTTATACGTGACTTAATGAATGCTTGTTTGTTATGTTTACAGATGGAATGTTGTCTACCTGCCTTAGCAACGGTAGTACTATTAGTTTGGACTCAGCACCCGTTCACTCGGGGGTTGTTAACGACAATTACCTACATGGCTCACAGTTGTGAGAATGTATCGCAAACTGCCTTGGGCAGTCAACCTGCAGTCACTGGTATCGATAGGTTCATGTCAATAACTAACATGCCTCATTTCACTCCGTGTACGTGCTGGTTATGCGTAAACTATTTCGAACTCTATATGCTATTATCAAACTTGTATGCTCACCTTTACACTATGTGTATTGACTTTTACTTTAACGTATGTGACAGGTGCTTAGGATGTTTGCATGTTTTGTGTGCTGGTGATGAAATTGAGGCTAGGGACGGAGTCCTAGAAACCAATAAATAAACAATTGTCAATGTGTAAATCTGAGTTGTCGGAACAGAACTACTTGACTAGATTTGTCTGTAATAATTTGTTGCCTTTTAAGACATGGTATGGGACATGTTACTTTAAATTAATCGGTAATGATAATTGTTATGGAAACTTCTAGACAATCTGTTTCGCTCAGTGCCATGCCCCGATGTTTCCGCCATCGGTTGGGGTGTGATAGATTGGTATCAGAGCCATAACTATAGGGAATTAGGCAAGACTCGACCTAGTCCGGGTCGATGTCGTAGAGACCTAGTCTATAGTTAGGAACCAACAGACCGACTTGTGCATAACCGTTAGGGATTATGTATGAGCTTACTGCTATTTCTCGCTATTCTCGCCTATGCTACACTATCACCGCACTCGAGTTTTCAGATCATGAATGAGCGATTAAGTCAAGATTAGGTGTGAATACCGCAAACTCTCGACTAAATTGCTTGATCAACCTATATTTTTATCTATGAACACGAGAAATTGCGTTGAAATAGGAGTGAAATCCATACTTTGACGCATAGTTCTCCTTTATTTTATCAAAACATGAACGAAGTTGTTAAGCTAGGGGTGAGACCCTAACCTTGACGACTTGTTCCGACTATTACTTGTTTTACAAAACTCTCACCAAAGTCGCGACGGACTCCAACGACCTGAAGTCACGATATGACTAACGGGATACGTGCCAAACGCCCAAGAATCGAGGCAAAAGCACAGTCCTGAAGGCCAGATGTGCTCAACAAGTCCTTGAGAATAGTCGAATCACTTTGGGTAGTCAATGTCTGATAGCCGTAGATGATCTATTTCCCGATTTTTATGTGTTTCGATTCTGAGCCCGCAACTGCTGACTCTGATGATTCGTCGATTTTATGTGCTTGTAGGTGTGTTTACCTGTTTATGTGTTTAAATTTTGGAGATTTACATGATATTGCTTTCACTTCGATCGACACGCACGACTCGCACTGCATTTCTATCTCAAAACGCTGACAAATCGCTAAAATTGTAGACGACCTTATGCTCTGATATACGCTTATACTACACTACTCGATATACTAAACGTGATCGCTATATTCGAACACTCGCGAACTGTGAATGATAGGTTTCTTTATTCTGACTATCTCTTGTGCTTAAATGCTTCTGTGATTCTGTGATTTATGTGTTTCTGTGATTCTGTGCCCTACGTGCTTATGTACTTCTGTGTTATGAGAATCTGTGATTATGAGCCTATGTGTTTATGTGATACATGTTTCACTGTGTTTCTGAGCTTTAGTAAGTATTAGACGTGTGAGGGGAGATTCGATTATGATGTGTCTAAGACCTATGACGATGTCTGTTGCAGACAATGTCAACTGGACCAGCATCTGGACCCCGTCACCCACGACTCTCTCGCCAAAAACAGAGGGACAAACGCCTTGCTGCCATCCTCGCGAAACAAGTGGCCAAGGTTGTGCCTCAGATCGTGAGTGAGATTTACGAGAACGTCAGCAAATCGTCTGAGGAGTCTAGAACCGAAGCTCCTAAAGTTGCTACCAAGACTGCTTTCAGCTTCAAGCAGTTCAAGGCATGCAGTCCGAAGGAATTCACTGGAGAAGATGGCCCGACGGCTATGTTTCAATGGTTCGATTCCATCGAAGTCACTCTGCGCCAGAGTGGATGTCTGGAAAATCTCTGCACTCTAAACATTACCGGCATCTTCCAGTCCCGCGCATTAGACTGGTGGACAGCCGAGAGAAACAAACGCGAAAATGATGCAGCTTATGAGCTGACCTGGGAAGAGTTAAAGGCCATCATGATGGATGAGTTCTGTCCTCCCCATGAACGCCAAAAGCTGGAGGACGAATTCTGGAACATTAAGCAGAAGGAAGGAGACAACGCTGCCCTGACTGCTCGCTTTAAGCAGCTCAACATCATCTGCCCCGACCAAGTGAAGACGCTCGACATGGCGATCAAGAAGTACATCCGATCTCTACCCGACTGTGTTGCAGATTTTGTGCATGCTGCAAAGACAACAACGATTGAAGAAACTTACTTGCTTGCCGCCGAAATCAACGACAAGCGGGTAAAAGCTGGTGTTTGGGATAAAGCTTCAAAGAGCCTGCATCAAGTCACTGCCGCACCTATTGCCGAAACCGCCGCCGCTCAACCGTCAAAGTCCTCACGCCGCAAGAAAAAGAACAACAACAGCAGTTCCAGCAACAAGAACTGTGCTGTCACCACCACTTCTGCTCCCCTTTAGGCCGTACCGGCCCAACAGCAGCATCATCACCATCCAGCACCAGTTACTTATGCACCACCAGCAAAGCGTGCATACACAGGCCCCCACCCGGCTTGCCCGACATGCTCTTATCATCACCCGGTGGGTCTCGCCTGTCGTTTCTGCGCTCACTGCAACATGTACAGCCACTTCACCGCCAACTGTCATACTGGTCCCCGTCAAGCCCCAGCTCAAGCCACTGCTCATCAAGCTCTGCTCCCAGCCCCGCAAGGCCAACAAGCGGCTCAGGCACCCGCGATCAACGCCCGAGTCTGTTTCGCATGTGGTGATCCCAACCACTTTGCGAACATGTGCTCGAACAGGGTTGTGAAACAAGAGCGCCAGCAGTAGCAGCAACACCAGAAGCAGCAGCCTCAGCAACAACAACAAGCCGCACGCGCCAGAACTTTCAACATCAATGTGCGCTAAGCCCAGGCTGACAACAACGTGGTCAATGGTACGTTCCTTGTGAATGGTATTTATGCTTCGTGTTTATTTGATACTGGAGCCGATAATTGCTTTGTGTCATTCGAATTCGAGAAGCTCCTTAGTCGTAAACGCTCCCATCTCCCCTCGACGTTCGATGTTGAAGTCGCCACTGGAAGAACTGTCACCTCTAATTCTGTTCTTCGTGATTGCACTCTTGAGCTCAACAATCACATCTTCCCAATCGATCTCATTCTGATGCAACTCGGAAGTTTTGACGTCATAGTAGGCATGGACTTTCTTCACGAAAACCATGCTGAAGTTGTGTGCTTCGATAAGATGATTCGATTCTCGCTCGCAAATGGTGATTTATTGTGTGTTTATGGTGAAACTGCTTCGGAAGGTCTCAAACTCATGTCATGTGTCCAAGCTAGCAAGTATCTCTGCAAGGATTACAGAGCTTTCTTGGCTAACATTGTAATAACGGAGAAGGAAAAGAAAGGAAAGACAGAAGTGAAAGACGTTCCTGTGGTTCGTGAATTTCCTAATGTGTTCCCTAACGATCTTCCCGGATTACCGCCAAGTCGTGATATCGACTTTCGTATCGACCTCATTCCTGGAGCCAATCCTGTTGCCAAAGATCCTTACCGTCTCGCACCGTCCGAAATGCGTGAACTCTCGAATCAGCTCCAGGATTTACTTGAGAAAGGCTTCATTCGCCCGAGCACCTCTCCTTGGGGCGCACCAGTCCTTTTCGTTAAAAAGAAGGATGGGTCGTTCAGGATGTGCATCGACTACCGGGAATTGAATAAGTTAACTATCAAGAACCGCTACCCTCTGCCTCGCATTGATGATTTGTTCGATCAGCTACAAGGTGCTATGTGTTTCTCGAAGATCGATCTACGCTCAGGCTATCACCAACTACGCATTCCAGAGGAGGATATACCCAAAACCGCTTTTCGCACTCGATATGGCCACTATGAATTCGTTGTTATGCCCTTCGGTTTAACCAACGCACCTGCGGTTTTCATGGATCTGATGAATCGCGTGTGTAAACCTTACCTCGACCGTTTCGTCATCGTGTTCATCGACAATGTCTTGATCTATTCCAAATCGAAAGCCGAACACGCGCAACATCTACGTTTGGTTCTCGAGCTACTCCAAGGAAATCAACTCTATGCCAAGTTCTCCAAGTGTGAATTTTGGCGAGGAGGTTCAGTTCCTGGGCCACATCGTAAATAGTCAAGGTATCCACGTCGATCCGGCGAAGATCGAAGCAGTTAAGAGTTGGATTACACCTAAGAACACATCTGAAGTCCGTTCTTTTCTCGGACTAGCGGGCTATTATCGACGATTTATCGAGGGATTCTTAAAGATCGTTGTGCCACTTACCGCTCTCACGCATAAAGACAAGCCTTTTGTTTGGGGAACTGAATAAGAGTCTGCTTTCCAAACCCTCAAGCACATGCTTTGCAATGCTCCTGTTCTCACATTGCCTGACGGAAACGATGATTTCATTGTCTATTGTGATGCTTCCAACCTTGGTCTTTGTTGTGTTCTTATGCAGCGGGACAAGGTTATAGCTTACGCATCTCGTCAACTCAAAATCCACGAGAAGAACTATACAACCTATGATCTCGAGCTAGGCGCAGTTGTTTTTGCGTTAAAGATTTGGCGACACTACCTGTATGGTACCATGTGTACGATCTTCACCGATCATAGGAGCCTACAACATATCTTTGATCAGAAAGAACTTAATATGCGTCAACGCCGATGGGTAGAACTTCTCAACGATTATGAATGTGAGATTCATTATCACCCAGGCAAAGCAAATGTTGTTGCCGACGCTCTCAGCAGACGGAGTTATTTGCTCAGCATTCGTAATACTCAAGCCCAATTCGACCTCGAAGCCCTCATCCGTGAAGCTCAGCATGCATGTTTTAATGAACGCACTCTGAAGAAGGAACGGATCTATCACGATGGAGCCCAACTTGTGAATAAGCCAAATGGGATATTCCATTATCTGGATTGAATTTGGATCCCTAAACGGACCGATTTGCACAAGATATTGATGGACGAAGCCCACAAATCCCGGTATTCTATTCATCTCGGTGCCGACAAAATGTACCAGGATCTTCGCTACCAGTACTGGTGGTCTGGCATGAAAAGGGATATTGCTCTCTACGTTGGAAAGTGCCTGACTTGTGCAAGAGTCAAGGCTAATCACCAAAGACCCTCTGGCTTACTCGAACAACCGCCTATCCCTATGTGGAAGTGGGAGAGTATAGCTATGGACTTCACAACGAAGCTTCTGGACACGTCATCAGGTCACGACAGCATCTGGGTTGTTGTTGACCGGTTGACCAAATCTGCTCACTTTTTGCCTATACGGGAAGACTACAAGGTAGAACGATTAGCCCGAATCTACACCAATGAGATCAATTGTAATCATGGGATGCCTCGCGACATCATCTCTGACCGTGATGCTCGGTTTACCTCGCGACTGTGGGAAATGTTTCAAGCGGCTCTCGGTACTACGCTTAACTTAAGTACCACATTCCACCCTCAAACCGACGGTCAGACTGAAAGAATGATCCGCACTCTTGAAGACATGCTCCGTTCGTGTGTCATAGATTTCGGTGGTAATTGGGATGCATATCTGCCGTTAGTCGAATTCTCGTATAACAACAGTTATCATTCCAGCATTCAAATGGCACGATTCGAGGCTTTGTACGGAAGAAAATGTCGATCGCCTATTGTGTGGCACGAGATCGGTCACTCGTAATTAACCGGTCCTGAGCTATTGCAAGAGACAACTGACAAAGTCCTCCAAATTCGAGATAACTTGTTGAAAGCTCGAAGTCGACAGAAAAGTTACGCTGATAGACGACGCAAGCCCCTTGAATTTGACGTTGGCGACTACGTACTCCTAAAGGTTTCACCTTGGAAGGGTGTGGTCAGATTCGGCAAGAAAGGGAAACTAGTGCCTCGATATGTTGGACCTTTTAAGATTCTGGAAAGGATCGGAAAAGTCGCCTACAGACTCGAGCTACCGGAGGAACTTAGTAATGTCCACCCGACTTTCCATGTGTCAAACCTTCGAAAGTGCCTGGCTGAGCATGATTTAATTGTACCTCTCGATGACCTCCAAGTAAACGAAACACTACACTTCGTGGAGAAGCCTGTCGAAATCATGGACCGCCAAACTAAGCAGCTCAGACGCTCGCGCATTCCTATTGTGAAAGTCCGATGGGAAGGCAAACGAGGCGCAGAGTTCACTTGGGAACTCGAAAGCGACATGACGGCGAAGTACCCACAGTTGTTTGTTACGGCTTCGGCCTAATTTCAGGACGAAATTCCCTCAACTAGGGGAGGCTGTAACACCCCGTGTTTCGAAAGTCAAAGTCAAAGTCAAGATTGAAGTCAAAGGAAGAAAAGATTGCTAATTGCGATCTGTCTCACCTTGCTCAATACCTGTTTTGACTTCTTTGACTTGTAGTTAGTCTGTTTTATTTTCGCTTTAGTTGTATTATGTGGAGTATCTATTAATAATCGCATATTAATCGCTATTTATCGCATGCTTAATCGCTTTATCGCTATCGCAATCGCACTCGCAACTCGACTTACGCATTTTGGTTAGTGTATACGTGTGTGTGTGCCTTATGTGTTAATTGTGCATGTCTAAATTATGTTATGTGTGGTAATCAATCGAATCGCAATCGAAACTCAAACGCAATCGAACTCAATCGCAATCGAAACAGTATGATAATTGGTAGAGAAGAGATAGTGCGAGATATGAGTAGTTGGGATTAAAAGTAATTTGACTAGGAAACTCTATCGCATTGCAACGCTCGCAATCGAAATCGAAACGGCCAAACTCGTTGCGCTGAGCACTCGAACCAGGTGCCAGCCGGCCGGATTGCCATCCGACCGGGCTGCCACCCGAGCGAGGTGCCATCCGACCGAGGAGCCACTCGGCCGAACTGCCACCCGGGAGAGATGCCATCCGACCGACCAGCCCTTTCCACTTTGGCATCCTATAAATACCCCTTGTCACTTTCAAACTTTCTACTTTTGGCAAGTGACGTTCGACCAGCTCGTTTTCCTCACTTTTTTTCAGATTTCTCTCGATTCCGGTAAGATCTCGTCCTAAATCTTGTACTTCCTTAATCTACACGCACTCCTACACCTTTCTATCTTTTAAATCTTAACTTTTAACCGTGAAATCATCAAGATCCAAGGTGTTCTAGGATGACTTCATCATGTGTTCTTGAAGAACTGTATGTTTTGGCCTAAATCCACCAAGAACAACTTAGATCTAACCGATTTCCACATAAACAAACAAAGATCTTTCATAAATCTAAACAAACTCACAATGAAAAGTAGTGAAAGATGGTTTTTCCAACTTTCTTTCAACTCTTTTACACTAAACGCACTCAAACCCGGTGGGAATCAGAACTACTACTTAACGTCTACTCATTCGTAGTGATGTATCAGTGCTAGATCTAAGTCCCATCCGAGAGATAGTGATTTCGGGTTGGACATGAACAACCGTCTCGGACCGTGCACCGTCGGATTAGGGTGATTCCTGTTCGGTCAGGTCATTGGGGACGAGATGGGGTTCCCATTGTTTAAACCAGTCACCACAACGTCAAGTAACAGCACGATCAGATCATGGGACGGATTGCCGTCCGACCGGACTGCTGTCCGACCGGGTTGCCATCCGCTCGACCTACCGTCCGATCTGGTTGCATCTTCTCTCAAGGCTTAAACAATTTTCAACATGTTCAGTAACGGGGATTTGTTCTCACTAAGGAACCTCGCCACTCGAGTCCCCGTCCGACCGGACGACCGTCCGATCGACCGACCTGAAAGGTAGAGATACCTCAATTTTTTCAAAATGCTACAACAAAAACTTCAAAAGTCAAGCCATCATACACAAACACATCCTTCTCAAAGGAAGAAACAATCCACTCGAGCAGCCATCCGACCGGACTGCTGTCCGACCGGACTGCTGTCCGAACGGATTACCACTCGCACGACCGGCCGTCCGATCGGATTACCATCCGATCGAACTGCTGTCCGACTCACTTGTACCCGGCATCGTTTTACGCGTCACTTATCGTTATGCTATCGATCTGTTCAGGCTAACCATGCTCTCTAGCGCTCCCTTCAATCCATCATCGCTGTGAGTATACTCGATCCCTTTTTGCTTTATGCACTTTTGGGTGTTACATACGTTACTTATACTAAATCACATCGAACACACTACGCAATACTTTAAAACGCTAACCGTTACCGCATGTTATACGTGACTTAATGAATGCTTGTTTGTTATGTTTACACATGGAATGCTGTATACCTGCCTTAGCAACGGTAGTACTATTAGTTTGGACTCAGCACCCGTTCACTCGGGGGTTGTTAAGGACAATTACCTACATGGCTCACAGTGGTGAGAATGTATCGCGAACTGCCTTGGGCAGTCAACCCGCAGTCACTGGTATCGATAGGTTCATGTTGATAACTAACATGCCTCATTTCACTCTGTGTACGTGCTAGTTATGCGTAAACTATTTCGAACTCTATATGCTATTATCAAACTTGTATGCTCACCTTTACACTATGTGTATTGACTTTTACTTTAACGTATGTGACAGGTGCTTAGGATGTTTGCATGCTTTGTGTGCTGGTGATGAAATTGAGGCTAGGTACGGAGTCCTAGAAACCAATAAATAAACAATTGTCTATGTGTAAATCTGAGTTGTCGGAACAGAACTACTTGACTAGATTTGTCTGTAATAATTTGTTGCCTTTTAAGACATGGTATGGGACATGTTACTTTAAATTAATCGGTAATGATAATTGTTATGGAAACTTCTGGACAATTTGTTTCGCTCAGTGCCATGCACCGATGTTTCCGCCATCGGTTGGGGTGTGACACCCGTGTTTCATTTTGCGTAGGTTACCTGCTCGGTTAATTAAAATAGCATGGACGACATAATAATGGCGTTTGCCCGAGTTAATAGACGTGGTTCCTACGTGATGACCTTTAATGAACTTCGACATAAGTTTCCAAAGGTTCTAAATTTTCTAAACTCTCAGAGTTTTGTGTTCTATGTGTATTTGTTTTTGTGTACCGTGTATAAAACACAAATTTAGCGTATGTTTTAAAAACAAAATTTCGACTGTTTGTTTTTCGGCAACGGTTGGAGACCATGTTCGAGTCTTAGGCATTCTGTAAGTATTCAGAGTCTTAATAATCTAAGTCCCCAAAGGAGAGGGAGGTTAGAGCCTAGGTATCTCTACATAAACCTAATTCGCTGTAACCTATAGCTCTGATACCAATCTGTCACACCCCGAAATATCAGAGCTTGGCGTGAATGGACCGGTATCTTCATTGCACAGCGGAAGCAAATAAGCTAAGACTTCTAGAAAACGAACGCCACTAAGTACTCGACTCCACGTGGTTCTCCTATTCCAACCGCGCCATGATTTGAAAAAGTAACATGAGAAAGAATGTCACACCCCAACCGATGACGGAAACATCGGGGCCTGGCACTGAGCGAAACAGATTGTCTAGAGAAATTCCATAACAACTAAATTACCGGATAGTTAATATTATGTCCCATACCATAACTCATCAAGTAACCAATTATTACAGATATAGATATCTCAAAACAAAACATTGTTCCGACGACTCAGATTTAAATAAATAAATTGTCTTTGTTTCTAGACTCCATCCTAACTTGATTTCCAGCAAGTAACAAGCAAAACATCCTAAACACCTGTCACATACGTTAAAATAGAGGTCAATACACATAGTGTAAATGTGAGCATACAAGTTTAATAGTAATAGTAGAGTTCGAAAGCGTTTACGCATAACCAGCATGTAACATGTATAATGTGAAGCTAGTAGGTTATCGACAATGAAATATTCACAGACAAGACGGCGAGTTGTATAATGCGCAACACATATCACCACTATGACACGTGAAGGGGTAACCTTAACAACCCCTGTCTACGACAGGTGCTGAGTCCAAACTATAGTACTATCGTTGCTAAGGCATCAGGCAACAATCACTGTATTAACATAACATACAAGCATTCATCGAGTACACGTATCATGCTATAACGGTCAGCGTATAAATAGTGGTTGCGTTGTGTGATTGATGTGATTTAGAACAAGTAATGTATGTAACACCCAAAAGTGCGTAAAGAAAAAAGGGATCGAGTATACTCACAGCGATGGAAGTTAATGGATTGAAGGGAGCGCTAGAGTGATTAGCCTGAACAGTTTACGATAGCATAAGCGAATGAACGGTGCGTAAAACGGTGCAAGTACTAAGTGTCGAATGGTAACCCGATCGGATGGCAGTCCGATCGGTTGGTCATTCGATCGGATGTCAATCCGTTCAGATGGTCATCCGGTCAGATGGCCATTCGGTCGGATTGACATTCGTTTGGGAAGGATGTGTTTGTGTATGATGGCTTTGAAGTTTTCGTTGTAGCATTTTGAAAACAGAGAAGTATCTCTACCCTTCAGGTCGATCGATCGAACGGTCGTTCGATCGGATAGCGATCCGATTGGCAGGACACTTAGTGAGAACAAGTTCACAGCAGGATGGTCACTCGATCAGATAGCAATCCGTTAGAAACTGTTGTTCGTTGAGAATTATGAAAATGATTAAGTGCTAAAGCTCAAGTGCAATCCGATCGGATTGCAGTCCGATCGGACGACAATCCGTCCCAACGAATCTGAACGTCGTGAACTTGATTATTTTGCTAAGTTTTGCGGTTTGCTCGAGACGGTATGATATGTACTAAACAAAGGAACCTCGTCAAGTCCTAAGTCGCCCAATCGAACAGGAATCACCCTAATTCGACCAGTTTACTGGTTCGTGACTGTCGTTCATGTTTACTCTGGAATCGGTTGTCTCTTTGATAGAAATCATATCTCAACCGACACTTTACTAAGAAATGAGTAGAAGACTAGAATGAGGTCAGATTCTATCGGTTTTGAGTGCATTGAGTGTAAAAGAGTTGAAAGAAAGTTAGAATCCATCTTTCAATCCTTTTAACTTTGAAAGTGTTTAGATCTATGCGAAATCGTTGTGAAATCATGTGGAAATCCTTCAGATCTGAGTTGTTCTTGGTGGAATGAAGCCAAATCTTGAAGTTCATAAGAACTCCATGATGACATCATCCTAGAACACCTCAAATCCGTTGATTTCACGGTTAAAAGTTAAGATTCAAAGGTTAAAAGGATGAAGAAGTGCGTGTAGATCATACAAGCACAAGATTTGAGTTGAAAACTTACAAGAATCGCGAGAAATCGAGAGAAAAATGCCTTGAGCATGCTGGTCAAGTGAGAGAGAGCTGTTACATCACAAGTGATGTGACAGGGGGGTATTTATAGGTTGCCAAAAAGGGAAAGTGCATAAGTGTCGGATAGGCTAGCACCGTTCGGATGGCGCCACGATCGGATGGCAATCCGATCGATTGACCATTCGATCGAGTGGCTCCGACGATTTGCGTTTTGGCGTTTCGTGTTGCGTGTCGAGCGTTGTGATGCGTTCCGAGTGAGTGATGTGATAGTATTATCCATTAGTTACACATATAACCTAACTATTATATCTAACATACAATCACTATAAATAACTTGCGTTTAGCGTTTGCGATTAGATTGTGATGCGATAGAATTGCGATTGCGATTAAACACCTCAACATAAACATAACATGCACAAGTAACACATAATGGCACACACACGTAAAACAATATCCAGAACACATAATTCAAGTTGCGAATGCGATTAGCGATAAGTCGATTAACGATTAAACATAGGGGTGTGCATTAACCGAACCGTTAACCGAAACCGAACCGAAAACCGAACCGAATTAACCGAAACCGAATTAACCGAAAGTCGGTTAATGGATATTCTTTTTACCATCGGTTAACCGAAATTAACCGAACCGAACCATTTATTTTTTTATATATTTCTAGCTTTTATACCTCTATTTCATGTATTTCATGTTTTATACTTTCATTTCATGTAATAATACCTCTATTTCATTTATTTATGCCTTCATTTCATTTATTTATATCTTCATTTCATTTATTTATACCTCCATTTTATGTATTTAAACATCTATTCATGCATTTATACCTCCATTTCATTTATTTATACATCCATTTTATGTATTTATACATCGATTTCATGTATTTACACCTCCATTACATGTATTTCTAAGAAAAAAAATTAGCCATTGTTTGAATTGGTTATTAACCGAAAATTAACCGAACCGAACCGAAAACCAACAAATTAACCGAATTAACCGAACCGATTAACTGATGACTTCTGTTACGGTTACGGATAATGCTAATAACCGAACAGAACCGTGTACACCCCTAATTAAACATGCGATTAAACCTCGATTATTAATAGATACTCCACATAAAACAACTAAAGCAAATAAATAATAGAATTCGATTACAAGTCAAGAAGCACAGCCAGTAGTTAAGCAAGGAGTGGCAGATCGCAATTTGCAATCTTTTCTTCCTTTGACTTTAACTTGTACTTTGACTTTCCAAAAAGCGGGTTGTTACAAAGAAACATGCGAAAAATCAACATAAAGTTGAGCAAGTTCATAGTTTGTTTGTAAAAGATTTGAAATAAATCTTTTGAATAACCGGTTTTTAAAAGTTGTTGTGAAAATATAGTAAAATCATTTTTCTCAGCATGTTATATGAAAACTGTGAGCTCTAAATAATCTTGTAAACATTTAAGAGTATTCTTTTGAAAACAGGTATGTAAAGCGTCTATGAACATATCAATTAATGTTTCGCAAGGACATTAATATATGTGCTGACATAGGGAGTACTCAACCCGAATAGACGATTTTTAGTGTCGAATCACCTCGACTTTGTCGAATCACCTCGACTGAGTCAAATCACCTTGACTGTATATATATTAGGCCACTTGTTTCTAGAACTGCATTTCCCGCTCGTCATATTTCCAGACGAGTTTTTCCCCGATTTGGCGAATTCGGTTTCCTTCCTCAATCAACTCTTCACCATACTGGCGAAATTCTTCCACATTCTCCTGATTCATTAGTGGCATTGGAGCTGGTACGGGTTCAAGGTAACGTGGTATTGGTTCTCCGTAAGGATATGGGTTGTTCAATATTTTCTGAAATAAACGGTTGTCGTCCCACCACGTATAACAACTCTCTTAGAATCCTTAAAATATCTCAATTTGTCCTAAAATACACCCCGTATACGAAAAACGGCCCCGAAATATCTTTATTTTAATAAAAATCAAATAAAACAAAATTCCCTGCTCGCTCACGGGGCGCGACAAAGACATCAGGAGCTGTCGCGGGCTGCGACCCCCTTGACACCAGGCCACACCCTAGGCCGCCACGTGACGTAATGCATGTCGAGCCTAGTACCAAGTCAGCAAAGCTAGGGCCTAGTCTACAAGCCCTCGCGGGCCGCGAAGGCTTAGCCTTCATCTGTCGCGGGGCGCGAGAGTGTGGACGAACAACCATATAAATAGAGGCCATCGGCTTCATTTCCAAATCGCTCAAAATCTCGATCTCTCTCTAAATTTCTGAATTAATAGAAGTAATACTCAGGTATAATACCCACTAAATAGCGAAGCTCTGCCTCGATGTAAGTATTATAACCCCTGGTTATGTATTAGTTACGCTGCCCGATTGATCTAGTGCTCCGTAACGCATGTCGAGGCTCTGCCTGACTTAATCGTTGGAGTTCTATCTCGGGGAGGGTATAGCTAATGTAAATTTGGGTTATTATACTAACGCGTGTGCATTGTTTAAATTAATAGATTATAACCAGGAAGTCACAAGGAAATACCTAAATTAGCAATGTGAGTAATCCTTCTTTTTGTAAACTGTTTTTACAAAACCTCAATTGTTTTACATTATAACTAACAATGATTGAGTATTTGTAATTCTACAATTATCGTCGGCATGTTGGGGTTTTGTATACATAACTTGTTACTACACTGTGAGTATAGTAACATGACCACAAGTCAGGATTGACAGTACCGTGGGTGGTAATTAAAGTAGATGTAAACAAATGTAATTGCTGGATTGCCCTCAATTCTGTACAATGATAAAACTTATTTTGATTAAACTGGGATTCACTCACCAGTATTTTCCACTGACAAAAATGTTTTATACGCGTTTCAGGTAACAAAATATGAAAGCCAAAATAGAAGCCAGCTGGAGAACACTGAAGGCTTGGAAAAGTAGCTATAAAAGTTACCGAAATAAAAAAAAGAAGTTTTATTTGAATAAAATAGGGTTTATCCCTATAAAAATATTATGAATGGAAACTTGGGTTTTACCCATGTGTTTATTATTTATAAAATGAGGTGTTTTACTCTGATAAAATATTTCCTAACTACGGTCCTGATGTAAATTCTGTTGACAAATTAATAAACACCGATACCACCGAATGTGCGAGCTCGCGGCCGGCCGCCTCCCGGGGAAAGGGGTCGGGGGTTGCGACACCACGGGTCTAAAGGGTTCGGTGCTGGAATCCTAGGTATCTCATTTGGATCAAAGGCTGGAATTAGAAGTTGGTTCTCCTGGATTTGTTCTATATTCATGGGTTGGTTAGGGAATAAAGGTAGAAGTTGTGGGTCGGCTACTTGGGTGAGATTAAGTTCTGCTGCTGCATTTTCTAACATATAGAAGTTTGCTAGTTGCCTATCCAATTCTTCTTCCCATAAGGGTCTGGCTTCTGGGTTTTGGGTATTTCTCTCTCTATTCACTATTCTTTCTTGTTGAAAATTTCTCATCCTTTTTCTCCTTTCTGATTTTGCTCTACTAAACCAACCTCTCTTTTTAGGGGGAAAAGGTTCTTCGGATTTGGCTTTGAAAACAAAGATATCCTCGGAATCGGCTGTGTATCCTAAGGTTGGCTAGGATGTTCCTTCATCCATGAGAGAATGAGTTAGGTGACGATAAGCGTCAGAAGTACCCTGATCACTCATAATTGGTTAAAATTTAGGTATTAAAAGAATACTTAAATGGCTTAAACCAGTGGCTCTGATACCACCTTCTATCGTAGCCCTCGACCCCACCCCGGGAGCGGGAGCCGCGAGCACAGCCCGGTGGTATCAGTGTTTATTAATTTGGCAGTGGAAATGAGACATCATGATCGTGGTTAGGAAATAAATTGCAGAGTTTCAAACACCAAACTTTTATTTCAAACAACTGGGATAAAAAACCTATATTTTTAATTATAATATTCGTATAGAGATAAACCCTAGTTTGCTGAAAAACATAAACTTTTATTTAGGTAACTTTTATAGCCACTTTCTTTAAGCCTTCAGTGCTTCATAGTTGGCTTCTTATAGCTTCACATTAGGTTACCTGAAACGTGTTTTAAAAACATTTTATCAGGAAGAAATACTGGCGAGTGTATCCCAGTTTAATCAAATAAGCTTTTATAACTTTACAATATTAAGAGCGATTACAATGTTTATATCTACCCACTTACTCATTAAGTACTTGTCACTCGACGGATCTGTGACTATGGTCATGTCACACATTGGATACCCGTGCCCAATTGTGAAGGTTATCAAGTACTGTATACAAACCCATAATACTGGCAGCAGTTGTAGAATACAAAGACTTAATCACTGTAATTATAATTGATAAACATTTGTAAAATATTTGAAATAAAGGTTCACAAACTATGAGAAAAAGAGAATGACTCACTTGTAGACTTAGGTATTTCTACAGGCTTCCTGGTAATATTTCTTGATTATTTTCCTGAGTTTCTATTAAAAACATACAATGCACACGTGTTAGTAAAATAACTCAAGTCACTTTTAGCCATACAACACGAGACAGAACCCAATGAACTTAGTTAGGCAGAGCCTCAACATGCGTTGGTGGGTCCTAAATCAATCGGGTAGGGTAACGAATTAGTGAACGAGGGTTAAAATACTTACAACGGGGCAGAGCTTCGTGTTTTTGGGGTATAATATCGAGCTACTTTCGCACTATATGGACATAGAAAGAAAAAATTTGAATGAGGTTGAAAGGCTGCACTTCTGCTCAATTTATACAAATTTCAGGAGCCTGTCGCGCCCCGCGACAGCCCCATCCCTTCTCTTTCGTGGCCCGCGAGGGCACTCTAGCTACGGCTAGGGTTGTCGGGTGGCCCCATAGGCTCGACATCTGTAGTGACACGTGGCGTAAGGGGTAGCCGACAAGCAAAGGCTTGTCGCGCCCCGCGACCAGCCTACCATCAACCTGTCGCGGCCCGCAACATGTGTGTTTTCTTTGATTTTTCATTTATTTAATTACATAAATGTTTTGCGGGTCTAATTTCTCGATTATGGAATGTTTAGGGGTGTTTTTCGAAGGTTGTTATAGGAAGCCATGTCTAGTATTTTCTACAAAGCAGCGCTTGAATTTTTTCAAAGGAATTCAAACTCCTAATAATGGCCCGATCGTTTCTCATATTTTAAATGCAGATGGCGCGCTCATTATGGGGGGGGGGATAGGGGATTGTTACGAATGTGGCTAAATGCCTTAGAATTTTTTATTTATGTTCGGGCTTAAAAATTAATCTTCACAAATCCACCATGTACGGGTTGGGAGTAGACAACTCCGATATCAAGGATATGGCTAAGGTGATCGGGTGCAACAATGATAACATTCCACTTTCTTATTTGGGTATCATTGTGTGGGCTAACATGAATAGAATTAGCAACTGGGATCCGATTGTTGAGATTTTTGATAAAAGGCTATTGGTTTGGAAAGCTAAAACTTTATCTATAGGGAGAGGCATACCCTGATTAATTCTGTTTTGGAGAGTCTCCCTATATATTACTTCTCTATATATAAAGCGTCGGTAGGCATTTTAAAGATCCTGGAAGCAAAAATGAGAAAGTTTATTTGGGCAGGAGTGGTTGAAAATAACAAAATGAACCGGGTAGCTTGGGATTGGGTCAGTTGGCCCAAGAAAAAAAGGGGTTTGGGTATTAATAGACTTAAAGTTAACGAGGCTCTTCTCCATAAGTGGGGGTGGAGATATAGGGTCGAAAATCATAATCTGTGGAGAAAAGTGGTTGAAGCGTGTCATTGTAAAATCAATCAAAGAAGCTTCCTGCCGATAAATGGTAACAATGTGGGATGCTGGATTAACATTGTGAAATTGATTTCTAAAATGAAAATTAACGGCAAAGGTATTAATAGGATGATTCTGGTAAGGTGGGGAATGGGGTCGACATACGTTTTTGGTTAGACACCTGGATATGCGATATTCCTTAAATGGAAAGATGGCCACTCTTGTTTGCTTTGGATTAGTGTAAAACATGCAATGTCTCGGACATGATTGCTTCAAATCAAGGAAATAGTGGCTACTCCTGGAGTTGGATTAGACATCCTGAGTCAGATCTAGAGATGAAGGAGTGGCAAAATGTCAAGAGACTATCGGCATGGTGAGATTATCAAATGTTAAGGATACATGGACATGGAACGACGACATGCAGGAAGGATTCTCGGTGAATTTGGTTAAAATGGCGTTAATCGAGGATAGGGGAAATAGTCATCTCCCTAACTTCGATTGGTGCAAATGGTTTCCGTTAAAATGTAACATAATGGCTTGGAGAGGTAACCTGGATAGGCTGGCGACTAAAGTTAACTTGAAAAGAAGAAACGTGGATATTACGTCGATTATGTGCCCTTTCTGCGATGAGTATGAGGAATCGGTGGATCATCTATTCACTGCTTGTTGGGTGGCTATTAGGGTGCAGGCGGCTGTCAGTGCGTGGTGCAACATTCCCCCGATATTCGCCTTCGAGTTCAAAGCCTTAAATGACATACATAACTCTATTCAGGTTGGAAAGAAAGCAAAAAAGATTATACCGTGGCTGATTATAATTTCGTGTTGGTGTATTTGGAAAGGAAGGAACGACTTAGTTTTCAATTAGATCAGGAGAAATCCGCATGATATTATAGGAGAGATTAATTCGAGAGGTTTTGGGTGGGTTAAAAATAGATCGTCATGTAAATATATTAGTTGGGAGGAGTGGTGTAAATATCCGATGTATATATTGTAATTTTGTGGCCCTTTGCCTGTTTGGGCCGGGGGTATGGTTTTTGTTTGACCTTTTGCCCGTTTGGTTCGGAAGTTGTTTTAATGAAGTTTTATTTTTTAAAAAATGTATCTGGTATACACGTTTGACTTTGATTAAAGTTAAAAGACTGGTCATGATATATTTTTGACTGCCATGACTTGTCAAATTTAAATGTATTTATGTATAAATAAGTTAAATAACGTATTTAAATACTCTATTTGGAGATGGGTAAAAAGGTTATCTTTAAGTTATTTACCCTTAAATTAGGATGGAGTTAATATATGAAGGGTCAGGATTTAGAGAAAAGCTCAAAAGTGTGAGAACGGAGAGAACGCTTATGGATCGTCCGATCAAAACAATCTATGGACTAGATTGGCGCGGTGGCATTTTAGTAAATAACACCAATTTTATTACGTGGACGCGCGTCATTAAGGGTAAAAAGGTAAAAAACAATTCCTCACATAAAACGCCAAATAAATACAAAACGCCAATTTTATCACTGCGTACTTTTTTCTGTGTTTTAATTTAAGCTCTGTGGCTACAAAAACGCCATAAAATCTGAAACGCCATTATATATAACGCCAAAGTTTACATCCAGATAAATGTTAATTACATTTTTTGTTATAAAAAATAACATCCCGCCTAACCTACCCGTCAAAAAAATTCTATAAATAGAAACGCCTCACCACCTTCCGTTTATCACACAAAAAAAAACACAAAAAACACATAGTGATTGCTAAAAAAAATTACAACTCAATGTAAAACGCCAAAAAATACGACATCAAACATCTTTTCTTTTGATCCTCAGTAAAGTTCTGCATGAAGCTTTAATTAATGATTTGTTATACGAGTGTAGAAAGATTTTGCTGCATGAGATGGACAAAATTGAAAAAAGAGGGACTGATGACACCCATATGTCATACTGTCATCTTTGTTCCTGAAGAAGGTTTGGATGATAAGAAGAGACCTATACCAGTGGCAGATAGCATCCACCCACAGGGGGTCGCTCTATGTCTCCAACATCAACAAAAACACTTCAACACATGAACAAAGAAAATAAGCAACGCCAAACCCAAAACGCCATTTATTTGTCACATTTCTTGTAGTTTCAAAAGAAAAAAGAGACTGATGACACTGAAGATTTAAAATCATAAATTGCTTCTGCTTTGTTTTTTTTTTTACTTTTTTTTAATTTTCTTTGTCTATTGTTTGTTCTGTAATGTCAGTTAATAAACAACAAAATAATATTAATGCTATAATGAAAAATATAATAAAACGCAAAAATTAGCAAATACGTGTAAAACGCCATAATGCTATAAAAAAGCCCCCAAAAAACTACCAAACTATAATAAAATTAATTTGAACAACTAATATTATAAAAAAAAGAGTGAAACAATGTGCAAAGAATATAAAACAAAAAGAAGTCCAATAGTTATGTAACCGCCATTGGAAAACAAAACGCAATAATTACAGCCGTCAAAAAGATTTGACGTGTTACACCATTAAAACAGTTAAGTCTCAAAACAAAACACGGTAAACTGCAAAAAACGGTAAAATGAAACGACGGAAAACATAATTACTAACATTTATTATATTAAATTTATTTATCCTTTTCAAAACGCCATAATTACCTGACATACGCGGGAAAAAAAGTCAATATCAAAGAAGACCATCAGAACCAAAGCTCAAACAAGCAAAAAAAAAAAAACTAAAACGCCACATATTCTCCAAAACGCCAAAAAAAAATAAAAAATGGCTAAGGTTATTGCATGGACGTTTGAAAGGAAAGAAAAAAGATTCATCATAAAGTTCGCTGACAGGAGAAGGGTAAAGGTAAGAACAATAAAAGCCATAATGGGAATGAATGAAAATGTTCAGAAGGATATCCTGGCCCTTGCGGTTCCAAGAGACAACGATTGTGAAAGAACTAGAACTGTAATAAAAAGACTGGAGAGAAAGTTTCCAGCAGAAGATGATGAAGACGATGATGATATTGAAGATACACAAATACCAAAACTTAGCAGTTGGGTATTGAATGAGGAAGAAGGAACACTTGAAGTAACGTATAAAAATAGGGTGCAATATTCAAGACCAATGGAAGAAATGTTGAAGACATGGTTGCTATCTATCGTTGAACAACTCTGTGATTTAACACCTTCAAACGATCCAAAATCCAAGGATGCAGTGATATTAAAAAATAGGCTGCAACAAAGAAGAGACGAACTAATGACGTTATATGCAAAAATGAAATTTGATGATGAAGAATCTGAAGAAAGTGAAGAACAAAGCGATGGGTACAACTCTGATGTAATCCCACCTACGGAAGACTATTAGATTATTTGGATTTTCGAGTTATTGTAATTTTTTAAAATATTAATCTATGGTAATGAATTATTAACAAAAAGATACAAAACGTCAAAAATGACATGGAAAAAGCCATAACGCCAAAATATTAACTATGTGGCACAAAAAGAAGAGTAAACTTCCGTTTTGCTCCCTGTGGTTTGGTCACTTTAACGGTTTTGCCCCAAACCTTTAAAAATAGCCATTTTCCTCCCTGATCTATTTAACCTATATCTATTTTGCTCCCCGTCTCTAACTCCATCCAAATTGTCTGTTATCTGAAAGGGTATTTTGGTAACTTCAAGTATAAAAGTAAGGGTATTTTAGTAATTTTATATATAAAGATTTAATAACTTATTAGTATTTCAAAAATCAAAATTCACATACATATAATATACAGACACTCTCTTTTCTCTCTCTACATAATCTATCTCTTTCTTCCCCATCACCAACCACCAACACCCAACACCCACCACCGATCACCACCCCACCTCCTACAACCGCCATCACAGGAACCCACCTCCTACAATCGCCATCACAGTCACCTCCTATGACCGCTATGACCGCCATCACAGCCACCTCCTTCGACCAAAATTAGGGTTTTTCAACTCAGGATTGAGCATGATTAAAGGCGGCAACAGAGAGGTGTGAATAATATCCATAACTTTTCCACCATTTCTCAATTCGTACTCTGAGTATGCTTTCTTGTCCTCTGTCTTAAACCTCTCATCTCTCTCGTTTCATCTTCAATCTTCAAACTAGAACATAAATCGGTTCAGATCTAAAAAGGGGTAAGTAGCGGCGGCTAGGGTTCCGTTTTGCTCCCTGTCGTTTCGTCTTCAAGGGGGTGGCCTTTCTGTTGCGTCTTTCTCTGGTCACCGACTGTTGAGGGTTTAAAATTAGGGTCACTGATATCAGAATTGTTGTTGTTGCTGCTGATGATCTTTTTGAAATTGAAATGGACGGCGGTAATGCCACATTTTGATTCAGTTCTTGCTTCTTATTTATTGGGGGTTTGCAGGAAGAACAATTGAAGGGACTTGTTATTTTGTGCAAACAAGCCATAGCCCAGTCCCTGTTTTGTTTTCTTGTTTTCCTAATTTAAAGGAGTAATGTTTGGTGAAGTGTAAGGTAGGTTTTGATTTGCCTGTGTTGGAAGTTATTGGGTTTCAGTTGTTGAGTAGCCGAATGAGGAGGAGCAGATGGTTAGTAGGGTGGTGTCGGCAGGTGGTGGTTAGCGGTGGCTGGTAGGTGATGGTGCAGGATGGTGGTTGTTGGTGGGGAGGCTGATTGATGGAGGAGAGAGCATGTAGAGAGAGAAAATATAGAGAGATAAATTGTATGTCTGTTTTTATATATGTATTATTATATATAATAATAAAATATCAAAAATATGGGAAAAGACTAAAATGCCCCTCATGTGAGGGGCATGTGACTGTTTTTAACGTTGCAAATGGATGTCGTTAGAGGCGGGGAGCAAAATAGATATAGGTTAAATAGATCAGGGAGGAAAATGGCTATTTTTAAAGGTTTGGGGCAAAACCGTTAAAGTGACCAAACCACAGGGAGCAAAATGGAAGTTTACTCCAAAAAGAATTAACTCAAAGAGAAGAAATCTCAGAAAAAACAATAAAACGCCAAATAATTAATATATCTACAAAACGCCAAAATTATCTTGCACGCAAAAAATAAAGAAGCATGTCAAACGCGAAAATCGTGAAAGGAGAATAATACTAAAAGACAAAAAAAACCCTCGGACCCTGATCATCCCCCATGCCACGTGTTCGGCCAGGATGTGTTCTTACCGTTCTCACACTTTTTGCCGTTTTCTCCTAATCCCGTTTCAATATATGAATTCTCGACTTTTGGTGTAAGAAGGAAAGAGTGATTATAATCAATAAAGCAAAATGTTAAGGAATTTAATTATTCGATAAATAATGATATAGATTGCAATAAAAGGACTTCAAAGTCAATCTTATACTCGTTATGTAAGACCATAATATTAACTTATTGTACTAAACAAGCAAAAAAAGTATCTTCTTTAGTTTACACTTTATAGTAGACTATATGGTGTAATAATAAGATAAACAAAACTGATTATCCATATTTTATTAACCTGTGCACATATGAACGAGATTACTTTTAGGGTGTCGGCAGTGTCTTCGGTGACCCCATGCGGGGAGTGTGCTCACCGTGCGGGTAAACCGCCGCCATCCCCGCGGTGAGGCAAATCGGGGAGCATAATCGGTGTATGTTCACCGCTATAGAAATGCACAAGGATCGAGGGTGAAAGTTGGGCAACATGTACCTTGGGCTTACATACTTGTACACACCATTAATTAAAAAAATAAAAAAACAAGTCCCCTAAGAGGGGAGTGCTGCCATCAAATTGAGGGTGTGAGGGGAGTTAAGAGGGGAGTTGACGTGGCAAGTGCTGGCTGGTCGTGCGTAAGAGAGGGGACTCCCCTAAGAGGGGAGTGCCCCTCTCACTAGAGGTACAAAAAAACTGATTACACAACCGAAACCGGAAAAAAAACCGGAATCGATTTTTTTAAAAACCGGTTTTTTTATAACTGGTTCGGTTACAAACCGGTTAGACCGGTTATTAAGCGGTTAGACTTTTTTTTTGCAAGACCGGTTATAAAACCGGTTATTTTAAAAACCGGTTATTAATCGATTCACCAAAAAAACCGGTTTTAAAACCGGTTAACCGGTAACGGTAATAAAAAAACCGATTTAAAAAACCAGTTATTTCAAGACTTTATACATCAAAAAAACTTAATGATATTATGTTATGTAAAACCGTGTTGTTTCAATACTTAATGATATTATGTTTTAACTTTTTATATATTATTGTTAAGTTTTTATACCAAAAAAACTGCATTTATACATCAAAAAACATAAAAAACTGCTGAAAACACAGCCCATACAGCAAAACTGCTGAAAAAAATGCTAAAAACTGCATTCTGTTGGCAATTCTGCCCTTTTCTGCAGAACCGGTTTTTTTGTCCGGTTTTTATAACAGGTTTATTTAACCGGTTTATTAATCAATAAAAAAACCGGTTTTTTTAAAAACCGATTACAACCGGTTAGAACCGGTTAGGATCGGTTATAGGTTTTCCATATAAAAACCGGTTATTAACCGGAACCGGTTTTTAAAAAACCGGTTTTTTTTCAAGCCAGTATTAACCGAACCGGTTAATAACCGTAACCAGTTACTGAAAAAAACCGATTTGTACACCTCTACCTCTCACCCTTAGGTTTTCTCTTTCTTAAGTTATACGTACGGTATTTTTATGCATGACTGATAAAGACAGATTATAGATATAATTTATATAACTTTAAATGTGGTATTTACTCAATTGATTAATATTTATTGGTTGGAGTAAGATCAAATAAAAAAGTAATCTTAAGTATTTAATTTTCAAGTCAATGGTTAAAATGAAAATGTAAGAAAAAGAGGAGTTTAATCATATTTATTGACTTTCTTTTTTCACATGTAAGACACATACATATTTCATCCTAATTTTTTAAACGGTCATAACTTTTTTATACGACATTATTTTTTCATAAAAATTTCATCATAAAATCAAACGTTTTTTTATCTTTAATTTGAGTACCATATTGCTATATAAAATATGACGACTAAAAATACCCACAAAAATGTGTTGTATTTCTATATTGTATAACATTCTTTTGCAGGATTTTTATACTATATTTTTGTGCTGAATTTTTTTGCCTTACTTTTGTTTTTCTCAATTTTTTGGGCTGGATTTTTTGTACCATATTTTTTGTGCTGAATTTTTTTCGTGCTAGATTTTTTTACTAGATTTTTTTGGTATATTTTTTGTACTAGATTTTTTGTGTTAGATTTTTTGTACTAGATTTTTTGTTGTATTTTTTAGAAAAAAAAAGGGGTGTCACATGTCATTTTCACACTCCTATTTATAAGAACCAAAATGTCCTTCCTTTCTACTTATATGGAGTGTCACACGGCATCATTACAATCCTTTTTAGACTACTAGGCAAAATCTACTTTTTAATGGATTTTTCCCCTTTATTGGTAAATGATATATTGATCAGAGTGTGTGTAAATATACCTCCCTTCCTTTTGAACATACTCCCCTTATGTGAGAGTTTGATATAGGCTTCACCCTCAAGTTTGTGAGAGATGAGCATGTTTAGCAGCATCGCAAGATTAAACTTTTACCACTTAAAAAGGGCAAAGTCTTATCAAATACCTTGGTATCATCGGGCCAAAGGCCCTTTGATATCTGGTTAATTCATTTAAAGTTCAAATACATTGTTTTAGTATGATTGATCGAAACACAACATAATTTTATTATCAATTTGCTTCATTTAATTAATATTCAAACAAAGAGTTTGTGGAATAAAGACGTGCCTAAAGCTGTCTTTGTTATATATACTAACTGAAAGTTACGTTTAGTAAACAAAAAAATAGTTTTAACTTATAAGTATTGCGAAATAATACATGTACAACATAGGATCATTTTATCCTGCACAAGTGAATTATAATATTTAAGTGGTTGGATAAACTTGTTTGTAGGGTTTACAAAGCTTATTAAAAACTTATTATCAACTTGAATTATGGGCTTACATAAAGTAAAGCTTTTTTTTCAAAGCAGTTTGAATTATAATATGTAAGGTTTCAAGACGCCATTGTGCATTATCTTCTGCCCAACTTGCATGATTGGACTCGTTCAATCTTCTTATAATGTTGTGAGAACAAGAACATATCATTCGATCTTTGTAATAGTGTTGTATGATCGATAACATATCATTAGAGCAGTCTCTTGGAATTGGGACCTAAGGGAGTGTATATCGAGGCAATGGGGCCTAAGGGAGTGTATATCGAAATGAAGAGATGATCCCTCCCACTATGACTCCTTCACCCTCCTACTTTGCTATTATTGAGCATCCATCCCACTCTAACTTATACCTTATACCTCATAGTGACCCAAAAGGTAAACATTTATCTATGGATAACTGTATCAAATCATTATAGTTCGTTAATTTGATTTACCTAATACTTAAGAGAATTCCGAATAAAGATTGATATATCTTAGACGGTGTGGGATGTATTCTTTTTCAAAATTGTTAATATTTTTAGTCAATAAAGAATTTGGTGGTTCAAGGATCTAGATGAGGGGGTTCCAAAAGGAAAGAGCCCTTAGGTGGGGATTTTGGGATTGGCTCCATGCGGGGTCTAAGGGGCTAAGCCTCTAGTGAGAATGGCTGAAAGCCATTGGAAATCGCTTCTAGTCTCCTTTCCTGATTCTATGTAGTAACTGTGCATAAGCAGGAGTTGGTTATCATTAGAAAACTGATCATCGGGGTAGAAATTACAATTACCAGTGACTTGGGCAGCCAGTATAAATTTGGGCAAGCAAGTTCTTGTTGACAAAGTTATTACTCTTTTTTAGAACTGCAGCAAATTATTATAAATAAAAACCCTAAGTTAAAAGAGAAATTGACTTAGGCAGAAAAGATAAATTACATACAAAGGAGATGTAGGATCTGAGTTTATCAAACTTGTGGTTTTTAAGCAAAACAAGAACAAAGAATTTATAAATTGAAAGGCAAATATTGCAAACACATAAACAGGAAGTTATATCAAGATTGTTTTCTATTGAAATCAAATGATTACAAATACAGTACAATTCACACACTTTGTTGTTTGTACAAAAGGAATGAATGTGATAATCAAATCTCTAACAAGTGAGATCTATTTATACAAGTACGAAAGCTCTGTTTGTAATCAGCTGACATCACCCTGATAATAACATCTAACATTCCTAACAGAAAAGATTCCACTAATGTTTGCAAACATCTTTGGGAATCTAACATCTGTTCTATTACATGAAAAGTCCGTTACAAAGCAAATATTATTATATTAATGAAACCTCTGATCTTCAAACCGATGTTGCTTTATATTAAACATCTGTTTGGCCTGAACAGATGTTTGGTCTTCTTGACCAGAGCTTTGTTTCAACAGGACTTTGGCCTTGATCAGTAATTGGTTCTTCTTCAACAGTGGTTTCAAGGCTTGAACAGATGTTAGCATGTCTTCAACAGATTTTAAGATTAATGTTTAAGATTCACTATCTTTGGGAGGACAATGCTTCATATACTGTTTATTTCTTGATCAAGATGTCATGTTTTGCCTTTTAAATATCATCTATTCTTTTGTAGGTCCAACAGGAGATGGTTTTTAATCTACTCGACCCATTTATGTTTCGCTTTCCCGTTCCTATTCGAATACCACAAGTATGAGTAAGTAAGAATAACATCGAATAAAAGCTCCTTAGAAGACTTCATCGGAAAGAAAATGGAATCATTTATAAATCTCTATAACACTCACCAACTATTCTAGATGATCAGCTCCAAAGTTAATTCTGCGGTCTGGAAGCTGATAGATTTTCCAAGGATCTAATAAGCCCTGAAGGTCTAAAATCCTGAAAAGCTGGAACATCAAGCCATTTAAAAATGGCAATTGAATAATCACCACAAAGATGGCTCATGCTTCCACAAAATCCCTACACAAAGGACAAAGAACTACTAATCCTATGTCACTTCGGTTGCTACGAGTTGGAATCCGGTCAAGAAGAATATGCCAAGATAAAACATTCACTTTTCTAGGAACAAATTTATTCCATCTAGTCCCATGAGGACTGTCACACCCTCAATTTCCACATGCGGAGTTTTACCGCGAGGCGTGTGACCAACCAGGATCTAGCCACTAATCATGTCGAACCAACTATTCAAAATCATAAAACTTCACTAATGACATGATTAGCGAATAAGTTTAATTATCCAAAAAACAGTTTATAATGCAGCGAAAAAACAAAGTTAAAAACCAACATGAACTAAACCACAAGTTAAGTAAATGTATAAAAACATAATGTTTTTAGCAAACCACCAACTCCAGCCGATTGCAATGCCCATCCTTAGTTGTACCTACTGATCTGCAAAGCATGCAACTACGTGTCAACAATAAAGTTGGCGAATTCACAAAATCTGAGTTTAGTAAAACTAAAGTTCACAACGTTTTGATATAAGTATGACTCAGGTAGCTAACCCTCATCATATGACTAAACTGTGTACCGAATGCTGATGTTTTCGTTTATGCCCTCAATAATGTCTATTAACATTAAAGCAAGAGTGAAGGTTAGAAGTTCACGCCCGGCCTCCAACACGGTGTGAGGTTTGTCAAACCTAATAGCGCTATCAACTAATACCCCGCATATGCCCACCCGAAAATTTAATCGGTAAAATACAAGGACTTTTATGATAGAGTTTTTCGTTTAGTCTCTGTGTACTATCCACCTCCAATGGATAGCATGTTTCAGTGGTCCACACAAGGGACGCGCGCGTAGCCCAAACCAGGGCTACCGTAAAAAGTGTTGTCCCAAACCAGGGACGCATGCTTTTAGAAAAAGTTGTGAACTCACCTTAGTTTGCTCGGTATTGAACTTGAAAGGTAATCAGGAATGTCACTTTGTCCTGATATGTTTACCGTTTCAATTAGTTCAATTTATGAATTGCTACACGTATCTTGCAATTAGCATGCGCACACGTTGTCACAAATATTTCACCGTAAAGTTTTCAAGTTTATGTTCACAATATAACCTACGAAATGCTCTTCACCACTCATAAAATCATTAAGCATGTTCAGACACTAAAAGTAGCAAATTCGACACTTTATAAACTCATAAGCATATATAACTCAATTCACTGAAAATAGGTTGTTTTAGGATGTCTTTTTACCGCACTTACGAGATTGAAAAAATTACGATATTTTTATGTGACGTGCCTCTCGGAGGGATTGGACTTGTATTAAATTTTTAGAGTCTAACTCTTTACAAAAAAATTATGAAAAATCATTTACTAAGCAGCAATCAGATTCGTCACTTTCTTACTGCAGCTCACGGACAAATTTAATTAAAAATCCTCGATTATCCGATTGACGAAATTCTAGTTGGATGTTCGTACGAACACCTAAGATCATCTACAGTATAAATTTCATGGTCTAACTCTAAGTATTCATCAAGTTATGACTTAAAACATAAGACGTAAAATCTGTAGGAAAACGCAACCTCGTTTGCTGAAACAAAATAATTTATTTAAAATATCAAACCACATCAAAAAATTATGATTCTAGCGCCACTAGAAGAGTATTTCGAAATATCACATTATAGATTCAAGAAAATTCAGTTTTTGTTAAATTATGACCCGGTTACAGCCGATTAAAATCGGCTGTAATATTCTAGACATAATTTGTTTAGTCACCCGATCCCCACAACCGATTAGTTTATGAACCCAATGACCCATTTACTTTATTCATAGCAGGTTTGTATCACAAAATAGATCATGTAACAACCAATATACCACTAATCACCTGGTTTAACCCATAACCAACACCCGAGAGACATACCTGAACCCGTGATCAACACAACATCAAAAATCATCAACTAATCCTAAAACGCAGCCAAGATGTATAATAAAAATCATGCATAATCACGTATAATTATCCCACAACACAAGCTTCAACCCATACTCGAAACCTTAGTGACTTAACCAGACTCACCACGACCCGAACATTATGAACACATGATCTCTAACATATACCACATTAGATGACATTAGATAATCATACATATCATTAATCACAGCCACATCCATAACATTATATTAAAACGAAATAAACTATAACGTAAGATTTACCGAGTTATGAACTAAAGGAGTTGCTAATGACTTGAAATCAGCTAGACTAGAGTTCTTGGGCTGCTACTATCATCAACAGAGGAAGAAGAAGAGAGGTAGCAAGTGTATTATGTGTAGGTTAGGGTTTGGATTTTGAGAAGTTATGATATTATAAAACATGCAAACGTAAATTAAATGTGCTGAAGGGAGTTGGGGGCGGTTTGGGATTGTTGGGAGACATGGGCCGAAAACAACTAAAGGAAAGTTGGTTAGTGTCACACCCCGATATTCACACGTTTGACCGGTGGGCCCGGTGGGGGAGTATCGTGACGTGGTTGGCAACATTACAGTCAAACAACACAATATTTAATATGCACAGCGGAAGCAATTGAAAGATATATTTCAACCGAATATAAATGTAATATCAAGTATCACAACAGTTGAAATTAATCCACAGACGGATCGAAATAAAATGGAAACAGTAGTTTAACATACTTTAGGCATCTTAAGCTTGCGAGACTCTTTATTGATGCTAGGAGTAGCCAGCCAATTACGAGTAGTACCTGCACTTAATCTTTTTGGGAAAATACGTCAGTTTACACTGGTAAATACAATTCAACTGACTCATTTTAAAAATTGTTAAAAATTGATTTGAATGCACGTGGCACAAACTTTTTATATCTTGGGATAATTATTTAAATATATAATCTCGTAAAAGGATTACATGTTCCTTATGCGTTCAGTAGCCCGGATCGTGCCGGGTTAAAGATCAATAGACACACCACATTATTTATTTTGGCACTGACGGGTGTACGCCTACACCCCGCGCTTAAGTCGTGGCCATTTCGTAAAATGATGCCAAGGATATCCGGGACATGGTCATTAACCTCCCAAAGGCTTTAAGCAAACAAAACAATTTAAACGGGTCATCTCGATAATACTTAACCACCAATCGATTAAGGTCGAATGCCCTACCAAGCGGTATTTTATATACCGTACCCCAAGCCCGTATAAGGGAAAATAAGTTAAAAGTATTTACCTTTGCAAGTATAATTCACAATTAGCAAATGCGGGTAGCTTTTACTGGTTCTCCTATTCTGAAACAAAGGTTTATAATAACCTATTAGAATCCTAACGGTCTTTAGTTAAGCTTAAACTTAGACCGATTAGTTTTAAGGAACGATACGGTTCGAACGCGTGATTAAGCGAAGACCGGAATAGAATGTGATTTAGACCCGAAAAGTTTGAAGACTTGTCTTATATGGGTAATCTAAACTTATTCTGGATTTTGAGATGAAACCGATAAGGTTTGACCCGTTTCGGCTAATTTATGTAAACTAGTTACATAAGCCGAACCGAACGCGCAAGAGGCGTAACGGGTAATCATTAGAGCCATATACAGGTTTCCTAAGTTAATATGCCTCAGATATGTTATGACATCAGTAAGATATCTTTTATTATGCCCGAAACGAATTTAAACACAAACTATGCCCCGTAGGGGTAGTTCGGTCATTTACAAGGTTATAAAAGAGTTTAAGTATTAACCTGAGTTACAGGTCTGATATAATCAGCAAAAAAACTTAATTTACTAAGTTATAACAGTAGGGTATTGCATGTATGTGAAATTTATAAATTATAACCAAACTATGCACCGTAGGGGCATTTTGGTAATTTCACATAAGCCGAAAAGCTCAAAACTGAAGTCTGAGTTAAGCAACTTTTGCTTACTATTAAAATATTATAATTTACCTAAAATATCAGTAGGTATCAACCCTTGTATGTTTAAAATAGTTTTAATACATACTATGCGTTAAAAACGCTTAAAAAAGGCGATTAGAAGCCGTTTCCGGGTTCTACATACAAAGCTGATATTTTTATTATTCCAAAAGGTTTAAAATAATTTATTTATCGTATAAAATCAGTAGCAAAAGGTTTGGGGTCAAAAGGATATGTAAAACTCATTTTATAGCCCGAAAGGGCAAAATCGACATTTACCGAATCATGCTTGTGACTCTAAGTTATGCTCAGCCTAAAATTAATTAAAAATCTTAAAAAATCCCAAAATAATATATTACATCAGTGGGTAAAAATTTTGATATCAAAAAGTAGGTTTAAATAGGCTATATGCTAATTATGTCGTTTAATCGCTAAAAAGCTTTCTAATTACGCTAATGAGCATAACTCTCAATCTACACCTCAAACTGATGTCAAATTTTGGGTACAAGTTTATATATCAGTAACTAAGGTTTCTACTCTTTAACATTTTCAAAAATCATGTTTTATGGTGAAAAGGGCATAATGGTCAACATATAGGCAATTAACGGAATCATGCATATTAATTGGTTAACTAATGAACCAAGGTGTATAATCACAGAGGGTTATACTAGCATGTAACCTGGTCCAATTAAAGCCCTAAGGCATTTCTAAAACATGCTTAAACGGGTCAGAACTGAAATTCAAAGCAAAAGTCAAATTATGCGACTTTCGGTTCCGAACCGGGTCTCTACTGAAAATTGTCGGGTTGAACATGTTTAGACATGTTCTTACAATAATTACCAAGTTATATTAATGATCAAACAGGTTGTATGGGTTCTACATTGCTAATTATGTATTAATTTGAAATTTAAGCATCCTGTTGACTTTTTAATAACAAGTTTGACCCGACAAATGGTCTAGATAGAGTGGAAATCAGGGGGAACCCTTTTAAGGGTTTAATGCCCACATAATTACCAACTTATAACTACCTTCAATTCGACTAATCACTGGACCATTAATGATTAATCGCTAAGTCAAACGGTAATTACGACGGTTTGACTTTTAAGCTAAAACTAAGTAAAAACTCAACTAAGAAAGGTTAAGCATACTTACTGAAGTCCTATGCACGATTTGTGATCACTTGAGTCTGCTTTGGAGCTCCAGAAATGATCAGAAATACAGATGGAAGGTGTGGTTACAAAGTTGCAACACAAGGCCCTTTTATAGTGCTTCAATCACCTTAGATCATTGACAAATCATTCTAGCAATGGCCATGGATCATCAACAGATGTCCCTACGTGCCTAGGACTGTTTAGGGGTCGCCCATATAGTGAAAATATCTGATTAAAGTCGGTTATGCGCGAAAACAGGCTGCTGTCCAAAGATTTCTGGTACTGGGCATCGAAGGCGGCCCGCGTAAGGGTCTTCAAGGGGTTACGCGGCCCGCTTGGGCCTTCCGTTCAGGAATAAACATTTTCAAGTTGTTGCATATTGTCCCTTGGCCTTTCGAAAGGTCAACCAACTTTAATTCTTGCACTTTGAGCCCTCGAAATTTACCTATAAGGGCTTCAAGACTTATACTCATTTCGTTAAGTCCTTGGCCACTTGGTTATTACCCGAAAAGTCATAATTTTCAACGTTGACGCTTTAACCCCGCGTATACGAGTTTGATCATAACTTTCTCATACGATAATGAAACTTTATGAAATTTTTTACCGTGCATTCTAGAGAGCATAATTAATCGTTACAAAGCTTCGGGTTTGCTAAAAGGTTACTCAGAGGTATAACTTAAACATGTTGACACATTTAACCCCTGTAGTTTGTAATCTCTCACATTCTTTCATATTTAGCTTCGTATGATCCATGATTTATTCGTTTGAAGGTATGAGCATCATGTAGGGTTATTGTAAAGTATATTTATTCACTGTTGACATTTTGAACCACCCTTATATTCAAATACTTTCCATGTTTGTCAACTTTAGTCCCTCAAGAGTATTCTTTCACACGTTCAAACATATGACACGTGTCAATACATTATAGGATGTGAATTTTCGAGGTGTTACATCCTCACCCCCTTAAAAGAAATCTCGACCTCGAGATTTACTGAAATAAATGAGGGTACTTTTCTTTCATTGTGGACTCAACCTCCCACGTGTATTCGGGACCTCTACGGGCATCCCATTTAACCTTCACTATAGGCACATGCTTCCTTCGAAGCTTCTTAACCTGTCGATCCTCGATCGACACAGGTTTTTCAACAAACTTTAAGCTCTCTTCTATGTGCACATCTGTATGTGGTATAACCAGTGATTCATCAGCGAAACACTTCTTCAGATTGCAGATGTGGAATACATTGTGAATACCACTAAGCTCTTCAGGTAAGTTTAATTTATAGGCAACTGGTCCGACACGTTCGATGACCTCAAAAGGTCCTATGTATCTCGGGCTTAGCTTGCCTTTCTTACCAAATCGCATCACTCCCTTCCAGGGTGATACTTTGAGCAATACTTTTTCACCTACCTCGAAATTCAGAGGTTTACGCCCTAAATCTGCGTAGCTTTTCTATCTATCTCTGGCAGCTTTCAGGCGATCACGAATCTGGACAATCTTTTCCGTCGTTTCAAAGACTATTTCTGGTCCTGTCAGTTGGACATCTCCAACTTCCGCCCAACAAATGGGCGTTCTACACTTTCTACCGTATAAGGCCTCGAAAGGTGCAGCCTTGATGCTGGTATGGTAGCTATTGTTATATGAGAACTCGATTAAGGGCAGGTTGTTATCCCAACTACCACCTAAATCGATCACACATGCACGAAGCATGTCCTCCAATGTTTGGATTGTACGCTCACTCTGGCCGTCTGTCTAAGGATGGTAAGCCGTACTAAAATTTAAGCGCGTGCCCAAAGATTGTTGGAAACTTTTCCAAAAATGTGACGTGTATCTAGTTTCTCTGTCAGAGATAATAGACACAGGTATGCTATGTAAAGCTACAATCTTATCCATGTACAATTAGGCTAACATGTCGGAGCTATAGGTCTCCTTGATGGGTAGGAAGTGTGCTGACTTAGTCAGTTTATCAACTATCACCCATATCGTATCATTCCCTTTTCTTGCCTTTGGCAACTTGGTGATAAAATCCATAGTTACCATTTCCCACTTCCACGTGGGAAGTTCAGGCTGTTGTAGCAAACCTGACGGCTTTTGATGTTCTGCTTTGACTTGCGCACATGTCAAGCATTTTGCTACATAGGCAGCTACAGACTTCTTCAAGCCTATCCACCAATAGTTTGCCTTTAGATCCTGGTACATCTTATCAGCTCCAGGATGAACGGAATATTTGGAACTATGGGCTTCTTGCAGGATAACATCCCGAAGTCCTCCATAAACTGGAACCCATATTCGTCCATTCAATCTTAGAATTCCGTCCTTGTCCTGAGATAACTGTTCTTCAGTTACTCCGAGTTTTTCATTAGGATAGTTAGCTTCCAACACAGCTTCCTTCTGTGCAGCTAACAACCTTTCGATCAAACTGTTCTTTATTTCAATGCTCTTGGCATTGATTCTAATTGGCTTCACTCTTTCCTTCCTGCTTAAGGCATCAGCAACCACTCTTTCCTTCCTGTCTCCATCCATCGGCGCTGCCTCATGTTTAAATCCTTTTGGTTAAACAGGTGCTGGAGGCTCTTGTGATCAGAATAGATCACACACTTGACACCATAGAGATAGTGCCTCCAAATCTTCAGTGCAAATACAACGGCACCCAACTCCAAGTCGTGGGCGGTGTAATTCTTTTCATGCACCTTTAACTGTCGTGAAGCATAGGCAATAACCTTGCCCTTCTGCATAAGCACACACCCCATCCCGGTGTGTGATGCATCACAATAAACTACAAATTCTTCGATTCCATCAGGCAATGTCAACACAGGAGCATTCCTCAACTTCTGCTTGAGAATATCGAAGGATTCTTGCTGCCTAGGACCCCAATCGAACTTTACTTTCTTACGAGTCAACGAAGTTAGGGGTGCAGCAATCCTTGAAAAATTTTCAATGAAACGCCTGTAGTAACCTGCCAATCCCAAGAAACTGCGAATTTCTGTGGGAGTCTTTGGCTCCTGCCAATTCATGACGGCTTCAACCTTAGCGGGATCCACTTGGATACCACGCTCACTAACGACATGTCCAAGGAATTGGACTTCACGAAGCCAGAATTCACACTTTGAGAACTTGGCATAGAGCTTCTCCTGTTGAAGTAATTCCAGAATAAATCGAAGGTGCTTCTCATGGTCAGCTTGGTTCTTCGAGTAGATGAGGATGTCGTCAATGAAGACGATGAAAAATTTGTCCAAGTAGGGCTTGCAGACGCGATTCATGAGGTCCATGAATGCGGCAGGTGCATTAGTGAGCCCAAAAGGCATCACTAGGAACTCGTAATGACCATAACGAGTCCTAAATGCAGTCTTGTGAACATCTTCATCTTTAACCTTCAATTGATGATAGCCTGACCTCAAATCGATCTTGGAGAAGTAACTTGCCCCTTGAAGTTGGTCGAACAAATCGTCGATCCTGGGCAATGGATACCTATTCTTGACTGTGACTTTATTAAGCTCATGGTAATCGATGCACAGACGCATCGATCCATCCTTCTTCTTGACAAACAGGATTGGCGCTCCCCAAGGAGACGAACTAGGTCTAATGAAACCCTTGGCTAGTAATTCATCTAGTTGTGCCCTCAATTCCTTCATCTCTGTTAGTGCCAACCTAGAAGGCACTCTAGCAACAGGTGCTGCTCCAGGGATGATGTCAATTCGGAATTCCACTTGCCTATCTGGTGGTAAACCAGGTAGTTCTTCAGGAAAAACTTCAGGGTATTCAGAAATGACAGGGATATCTTCCATCTTAGGTTTCGGCTCATCGATAGTAACCTGTGCCATGTAGATGACACAACCTTTCTTTAAACACCTAGAGGCCTTGAGCATAGTAACTTGCTCAGGCAGTCCATACCGGGTATCTCCCTGAATGGTAAGTGATTCACCATACGGAGTCTTGATCACCACTTGCTTCTTATTGCAGACAATCTGGGCCTGGTTATGAGATAACCAGTCCATGCCTAGAACGATGTCAAAACTGGCTAACTTCAAAGGAAGTAGAGACAAAGGAAAAGAGTGGTTCTTAATGGATATAACACATCCTTCTAACATAGTTGAAACGGTTTCTGTGGTGCCATCTGCTAATTCCACCTCATATTTCACACTTAGGGCTTTTACAGGTAATTTCAATAATTCACAAAACTTATTATCTACGAAAGACTTATCAGCGCCTGAATCAAAAAGTACTCTTGCATAGACATCGTTTATGAGGAAAGTACCTGTGATCACGTTATCGTCCTGCACAGCTTCTTTCGCATCCATCCTGAAGACCCTAGCATTGGTCTTCTTTCCTTCATCGGCTTTCTTTACATATTTCGGGCAATTTGTCTTAATGTACACCTTTTCGTTGCAACTGTAGCACGTTGCATCTTTCAGCTTCTTGCAATCCAAGGTCTTGTGTTCCTTGGACTTGCATATACCACATGCAAAAGTTCTTGGCTGAGTCTGCGAGTTCGATTCAAACCTACACTTCCCGAAGTGCTGTTTCTTGCAGACTTTGCACTTGGGCTTATCACCAGATTGATGCCCATCCTTCTTGGACTCAGACCCTTTCCTGTGGTCATTGTTTCCTTGGTGCTTCTTGTTTGACCTTCTTGAATTGTCATCTTCACGTTTCCTTTTCTCTGCATCTGTGTTCCTCAGCGATCTATGTCTGACCGCGTCCAATGTGAGGGACAAAGATATATCAGTTACAGATCTGAAAGTAGTTGGCCGAGAGGCCTTTACACTTGCCTTTATTTCTGGGGCTAAACCCCCAATGAAACGAGCTATGCGTTTGGGTTCCGGGGTCACCAGGTACGGAACCAATCTTGACAATGTGTTGAAGCTCGTAATGTAAGCTTGACAGTCGAGGTTCTTCATAACCAACGATAAGAAGTCAGACTCAATCTTTTCAACCTCATGTTAAGGGCAGTAGTTCTCTCTGATGAGGGCAACGAATTGTTCCCATGACATGTTGTATAATGGGATCTTCCCAGTGGCTTGAATCAATGATCTCCACCAGGCTAAGGCCTCACCTTTGAATGATTGAGACATAAACTTTACCACATCCCTCTCAGCGCACCCGCTGATATCAACCACGGTATCCATCTCATCTAGCCACGTCATGCAGTCTATGGCCCCTTTTCCCCAGTGAAGTCCCTGGGTTTACATGAAACAAAGTATTTGTAGGAGCAACCCTTATCACAAGGTCCTTGATTCAGCATGATCTTTTGAGATGGATCACTATGATGAACTGAGGAGTGATGATCGTCGTCTCCTTTCTTGGGTTCATCCTTCTTGGAGGGTGGCTTTGAATGCGGTGTAGATAGCGTTCTACTTCGAGTCCCGCTATATTCTTCATACTGCCGCTCTAAGGCTTTTGTAACAGCGTCGTCTACTAACGCTTTCAATTCAGCACCCGTTATATTAATTCGGGCGTTATCATTATTCTCCCTTAGGTGACTATTAATTTCATCCGAGTCAGCCATTTTAATTTGAACTGTTACATAAGACAAATGACAATAGTTTATTTGGGAGTTTATTATAGAATTGTCTTTTATGGCAATTCATTAACCACGGTAAACAGAGACCAGATTTGGTTAATTTGTTAATCATATTTATTTAGGATTTTCATTAAAATTTATCCTAATCATAAAACTATAATAGTTCTATTAGTAGCACAAAAGGCCTAGTCACAAGGACATTTTAAATCATAAGCCATGATTTCAGAGAATCAAGGCATGAAGGTTTGAACATAGTTCATTACCTTTTTCTGACAGGGAGTTATAGCTACCACTGTCTTTTGTCTCATATGGAAATGAGAAGGGCCCGTAGGCGTTATATTACCAATGTATGGTCAAAATATGATCATCTTAATTGATGATTTAAACCCATGATTCATAGATCATTAAGTTGGGTTAGGAATCTTTTGAAGAATCCTTATATAAGAATGACGTGTGTGATTTTAACGAATCACATCTGCCAGGAGCGTTAACATGTTTTCAGATGTTAAATAGGATTTGAATCTTTTTAACAGGTTTTACCATCTTGGCTAAGTCTTTATAATGACCCACTAGCTAGGTTTTACCTTTTTAAGATTCTTATTAATACTTAACGCAGAACGATCTTATATTGAAATGGTTAATTTGGATCGGAATCTAATTGGAGAACTACCGTCTTGGCCCTGTCTTTAAAATGACATAAGGCTAGGTCTTGTCCCTTTAGATTTTATCATTCTAATATAATGATTGATCAAATATGTTATTTATTTATTTCACATTCTATGTTTATGCATAAAATAAAAATGAAAATTTTAATTCAACCATTTCACACAAAGTTCTGAACGAGTACAAGTTTGCCCTAAACGGGTCTTTTTATAAAATAACATGCCCGCGCAAGGGCTCAAACAAACAACATACCCACGCAGGGGTTTAAACAAAGACTTGCCCACGCAGGGGCTAAACAAGCAAACATACCCACGCAGGGGTTAAAACAATAAGATAGGCCCACGCAGGGGCTCAACTGAAACAAGGAAAGTACAACCAACAGTTGAAGGATTTAGTGGTCCTTCTTGCTCTTCCCTTTTATTAAACTTGTCAATCCCTGGAAGAAAATTTGTCGTTCCCTGCGATCTCGGTGAAAATCTCGCTCGACTTGGTCCAATCTTTGAAGAATTTCATCCCGTTTGGGTGGGGAAAACCGTGGCGGCTGCGATTGTTGCCGAATTATAGGTCTAGCAGGTATTTGGTACCCATGAGTTGGGTACCCTACTCCCCAAGGAGCTCCATACGGTCCTTCCGGGTGAAGGGTGTTATAGTTGGCTGCTACCAAGTATGGGTCGGCTTCAGCGTAATTATAATTGGTGTGAACCGTCTGCTCAAACGGGTTATATGCCATTGAACCAGTGTAGGCAGGAATTGGGTTATCAAAACCCATCGGTGGTGGCTGCAGTGCAACTGGGTTTGAACGTCCACCCATTTGCGGGTCTTCCTGTAGTGGCGGATAATGACTGCCACTTGAGTGATGAGGAGAGCTGAAGTGAAAATCTCCTCCACGCGCGGACATTCGCGCGCCTGTCCTCCTACGCCTCGGCGGTTCTGGAGGTGCTTGATGAACTGGCGGCGGTGGAGGCGGTGGCGTGACTGCCACAAAACGTGAATCCCCAGAGGGATGTTGCTGCTGATGTTGTTGCTGGTGAGGTGATGAGTGGTGCGAAGGTGTAAAATACCACTCGAACTGGTTAAATCGTGCCTGGTAACTGTCCGGACCACGGTAGGGTGATCCATGAAAAGATGAACCATCGGAGACCTCGATAGGATGGTTGGGAGTTCCGGTTGCGGGCTCGACGGGATCCGTGTCCTTGTCCATGTCCTCTGCATGATCGCCGGAGAAATGATCCTCTGGCCCCAATGGGTTAAAACCCACTGGTTCTTGTATGTAGTTTGCCGGGTTAAACCATCCCTGGAAGACGGGTGTGGGGTCTCCAAAGGAATGGTGCGATAGGGATCGTTGTAGAGGTATGTAAGAAGGTTGAGGGTTATCGGGCTCGTTTTCTGACTGCGGCCTATAGGAGTTACGAAAAGGAGGCGTTGAAGTATGTGAAACAGACCGTCTAGCGGGCTCCACATTGGTCCTCCAGTTCTCTCGAGGATCGGCACTTGCAGTGGTCGAAGGAGCTCGCCTGTGCGAAGGCCCGACTTCGTGATCATTGGGGGCGGTGATTGGCCCCTTGCCTCTTCCTCTTCGTCTGAAAAATCTTGGCGGCATATTTAGACCTGTCAATATAACATAAGATAACAACAAGAATATATAAAATAAAAGACAATGTTAAAAATAAATTGAAACAATTTGGATTGTTCCTATGTTCTTTGTCTAGACTCGAAAATTTTGAAATGTGCAATTGTGTAACTGAGATTAAACACAAAAGGCTAGTGTTTAATTCACTCAGCGTTGGCTCTGATACCAACCTGTCACACCCCGATATTCACACGTTTGACCGGTGGGCCCGGTGGGGGAGTATCGTGACGTGGTTGGCAACATTACAGTCAAACAACACAATATTTAATATGCACAGCGAAAGCAACTGAAAGATATATTTCAACCGAATATAAATGTAATATCAAGTATCACAACAGTTGAAATTAATCCACAGACGGATCGAAATAAAATGGAAACAGTAGTTCAACAGACTTTAGGCATCTTAAGCTTGCGAGACTCTTTATTGATGCTAGGAGTAGCCAGCCAATTACGAGTAGTACATGCACTTAATCTTTTTGGGAAAATACGTCAGTTTACACTGGTAAATACAATTCAACTGACTCATTTTAAAAATGGTTAAAAATTGATTTAAATGCATGTGGCACAAACTTTTTATAACTTGGGATAATTATTTAAATATATAATCTCGTAAAAGGATTACATGTTCCTTATGCGTTCAGTAGCCCGGATCGTGCCGGGTTAAAGATCAATAGACACACCACATTATTTATTTTGGCACTGACTGGTGTACGCCTACACCCCGCGCTTAAGTCGTGGCCATTTCGTAAAATGATGCCAAGGATATCCGGGACATGGTCATTAACCTCCCAAAGGCTTTAAGCAAACAAAACAATTTAAACGGGTCATCTCGATAATACTTAACCATCAATCGATTAAGGTCGAATGCCCGACCAAGCGGTATTTTATATACCGTACCCCAAGCCCGTATAAGGGAAAATAAGTTAAAAGTATTTACCTTTGCAAGTATAATTCACAATTAGCAAATGCGGGTAGCTTTTACTGGTTCTCCTATTCTGGAACAAAGGTTTATAATAACCTATTAGAATCCTAACGGTCTTTAGTTAAGCTTAAGCTTAGACCGATTAGTTTTAAGGAACGATACGGTTCGAACGCGTGATTAAGCGAAGACCGGAATAGAATGTGATTTAGACCCGACAAGTTTGAATACTTGTCTTATATGGGTAATCTAAACTTATTCTGGATTTTGAGATGAAACCGATAAGGTTTGACCCGTTTCGGCTAATTTATGTAAACTAGTTACATAAGCCGAACCGAACGCGCAAGAGGCGTAACGGGTAATCATTAGAGCCATATACAGGTTTCCTAAGTTAATATGCCTCAAATATGTTGTGACATCAGTAAGATATCTTTTATTATGCCCGAAACGAATTTAAACACAAACAATGCCCCGTAGGGGTAGTTCGGTCATTTACAAGGTTATAAAAGAGTTTAAGTATTAACCTGAGTTACAGGTCTGATATAATCAGCAAAAATACTTAATTTACTAAGTTATAACAGTAGGGTATTGCATATATGTGAAATTTATAAATTATAACCAAACTATGCACCGTAGGGGCATTTTGGTAATTTTACATAAGCCGAAAAGCTCAAAACTGAAGTCTGAGTTAAGCAACTTTTGCTTACTATTAAAATATTATAATTTACCTAAAATATCAGTAGGTATCAACCCTTGTATGTTTAAAATAGTTTTAATACATACTATGCGTTAAAAACGCTTAAAAAGGCGATTAGAAGCCGTTTCCGGGTTCTACATACAAAGCTGATATTTTTATTATTCCAGAAGGTTTAAAATAATTTATTTATCATATAAAATCATTAGCAAAAGGTTTGGGGTCAAAAGGATATGTAAAACTCACTTTATAGCCCGAAAGGGCAAAATCGACATTTACCGAATCATGCTTGTGACTCTAAGTTATGCTCAGCCTAAAATTAATTAAAAATCTTCAAAAATCCCAAAATAATATATTACATCAGTGGGTAAAAAGTTTGATATCAAAAAGTAGGTTTAAATAGGCTATATGCTAATTATGCCGTTTAATCGCTAAAAAGCTTTCTAATTACGCTAATGAGCATAACTCTCAATCTACACCTCAAACTGATGTCAAATTTTGGGTACAAGTTTATATATCAGTAACTAAGGTTTCAACTCTTTTACATTTTCAAAAATCACGTTTTATGGTGAAAAGGGCATAATGGTCAACATATAGGCAATTAATGGAATCATGCATATTAATTGGTTAACTAATGAACCAAGGTGTATAATCACATAGGGTTATACTAGCATGTAACCTGGTCCAATTAAAGCCCTAAGTAATTTCTAAAACATGCTTAAACGGGTCAGAACTGAAAGTCAAAGCAAAAGTCAAATTATGCGACTTTCGGTTCCGAACCGGGTCTCTACTGAAAATTGTCGGGTTGAACATGTTTAGACATGTTCTTACACTAATTACCAAGTTATATTAATGATCAAACAGGTTGTATGGGTTCTACATTGCTAATTATGTATTAATTTGAAATTTAAGCATCCTGTTGACTTTTTAATAACAAGTTTGACCCGACAAATGGTCTAGATAGAGTGGAAATCAGGGGGAACCCTTTTAAGGGTTTAATGCCCACATAATTACCAACTTATAACTACCTTCAATTCGACTAATCACTGGACCATTAATGATTAATCGCTAAGTCAAACGGTAATTACGACAGTTTGACTTTTAATCTAAAACTAAGTAAAAACTCAACTAAGAAAGGTTAAGCATACTTACTGAAGTCCTATGCACGATTTGTGATCACTTGAGTCTGCTTTGGAGCTCCAGAAATGATCAGAAATGCAGATGGAAGGTGTGGTTACAAAGTTGCAACACAAGGCCCTTTTATAGTGCTTCATTCACCTTAGATCATTGACAAATCATGCTAGCAATGGCCATGGATCATCAACAGATGTCCCTAGGTGCCTAGGACTGTTTAGGGGTCGCCCATATAGTGAAAATATCTGATTAAAGTCGGTTATGCGTGAAAACAGGCTGTTGTCCAAAGATTTCTGGTACTGGGAATCGAAGGCGGCCCGCGTAAGGGTCTTCAAGGGGTTACGCGGTCCGCTTGGGCCTTCCGTTCAGGAATAAACATTTTCAAGTTGTTGCATATTGTCCCTTGGCCTTTCGAAAGGTCAACCAACTTTAATTCTTGCACTTTGAGCCCTCCAAATTTACCTATAAGGGCTTCAAGACTTATACTCACTTCGTTAAGTCCTTGGCCACTTGGTTATTACCCGAAAAGTCATAATTTTCAACGTTGACGCTTTAACCCCTCGTATACGAGTTTGATCATAACTTTCTCATACCATAACGAAACTTTATGAATTTTTTTACCGTGCATTCTAGAGAGCATAATTAATCGTTATAAAGCTTCGGGTTTGCTAAAAGGTCACTCAGAGGTATAACTTAAACATGTTGACACATTTAACCCCTGTAGTTTGTAATCTCTCACATTCTTTCATATTTAGCTTCGTATGATCCATGATTTATTCGTTTGAAGGTATGAGCATCATGTAGGGTTATTGTAAAGTATATTTATTCACTGTTGACATTTTGAACCCTTATATTCAAATACTTTCCATGTTTGTCAACTTTAGTCCCTCAAGAGTATTCTTTCACACGTTCAAACATATGACACGTGTCAATACATTATAGGACGTGAATTTTCGAGGTTGGGCTGCTACTATCGTCAACAGAGGAAGAAGAAGAAGAGAGGTAGCAAGTGTATTATGTGTAGGTTAGGGTTTGGATTTTGAGAAGTTATGATATTATAAAACATGCAAACATAAATTAAATGTGTTGAAGGGAGTTGGGGGCGGTTTGGGATTGTTGGCAGACATGGGCCGAAAACAACAAAACAACTAAAGGAAAGTTGGTTAGGGTTTGGGCTGATCATGTGGTTCAAAAAAAAAAAAGATGGCAGTTCGTATTATTCATATATTTTGTGAATGTTTATGTTACTATTATTATATTATTTTTTCCATACATCAACTAATAAATTTATCCCATTAATCAACTAGTATAGAAATATAATGGTCATGATATGGTTCGGGACTCATAAGTTCCGAGCTACGTAGGTGGGTTGAATCGACACGGGACATATGCGTTGGTTCATACGGTTTAGGTCGGTTCAACACGATATGGATGTGGTTCGAATACTCGTTTGCACACTATAAATTAAATAAGTATAAATTTAATTCGTTGAATAAGACAAGTATATAATTAGTTTGCAAAAGCGAAACAAACGGTTTTTACCTCGAAGTTACGGGTTGTCACAAGGACCCTCATGTAAAAGCATCCGATCGAGATGCTTACTGATGTAATGTACATTACATCTGTTTTCATGTATAGTTTGTATAATAATTCGAGCCGTTTTGTGTTGTTTTACCATTGGTTTTGTATATTATCGTGTCTTGTGTGTTTGCAGGGTCCCGGAAGTAAAAACGAGCTAAAACGTTAAAAACACAAGCACACAGAAGAAGGTTTGGGCTTAGTAAAGGATTATCATGGAATGGAAATGGATATTTGAGAAAATGAGATGATAGAGAATTGAATTATGAAACCGTAGGAGAAAACGGTGAAGGAAATGAAGTTGAAACGAAGAAATTATGACGCAAATGGTTTTCCAGGTACAGATGCTAGTCGCGTCACACGACCACTGAGCGTATCATGCCCGCCTGACGCGAGCATTAGTATGGTGCGTGAAAGTCCATTTTTGGCCTTATTTAAGCCCATAAACAACCCTAATCATAATAGAGACAACCCTAGACGAATTTGAGGAGATTTGGACGAAAATCAGAGATCTTTTGGAGCATAATCGAGCAAGATGAAGCATCTGTTGAAGGTGTGAAGACCTGGGATTGTGTTGGCTCATCTGTTAAGCATCCAAGTTTACTTTTTCTCTTGATATTGCTTTGATCATGTTTTGCTACTTGTTATTGAATCTTGTTTATGAATTCATGACAATGTAAGGCTAGATTACTTTTCACAATCTAGTTCATATGATGAATATGCTTGTTTGATTTTGTTTCTATTCCATTTTGGATTGTTATGTGGATTTAATTAATAAAGTAGTTAACTTTGGTTTCAATGCTCCAATGTATATGCTTGCTTGATCTTGTTTTAATCTTTCTCATATGTTTCATTTGCGTTCTTGTGGATTTCTTTCATGTATGAATGTCTGTAAGGTCGTGGACTGTGTGTTAGCGGCTATTTTATGGTTAATAGTATACGATTTCCCGTAGAAACTGTGATTAGGACTTAATTAGGATTCAGTGTTCTACCAATCTTCAATAGCCGTGAGGTGAAAGGTTGTTGGCTAGTCTCGATTGAATAGGTTTCTAGGTTAGATTCTTCGTGAGAAGATCCCCTAGTTCACGGTCTTTGTTTGCTAGCTGAGTTAGATTACAAACCATAGTTTCCCTAGATTTTCATGCCATGAGAAAGAGTGTCTAAGGGTGCCTTGTTATCACACTAGGAGAGCTTGTGAAGGAATCCTTTAAACCGGTAGTTAAACAACTTAGTAGTTTGCCATAGGTGTCTTCTCGAGAAGGGTCAAGGGACATGTTCGGATATCCTTTAGGTTTAGTATATTAAGATCCAGGTTTCCACATTTGTTCCAAAACCGATAGAACATGTCTTGCAAATGTAGGATTCAGACCTAGGTAGTGTGTTTTCCGTCATCTGATCACATCCGTTTAGTTCGTGTGTCTATTCAGTTTTAGTTTATTTAGTAGTTTGTTAGAAAACCCCCCAATCAATAAAACAAATAAGTCGAGTTAGTCTTAGATAAGTTAGTCGAGTCTAGTAAACGTAATTAGAGAGTCTCGTGGAGTCTGACGTAGAAGAAAGAGAGCCCAAAACCAAGAAGATACGAATCGAACAACCTCCAATAGATAATAATCGAGCTTTCCACTTTGATAATCTCTGATGGAACTTAACTATGATAGGCGACCATTTATCATAGTGAGCCATATTTGCTCCAACAAGAATACCCAAATACTGAAAAGGAAACTTTTCACTTTTACAACTCGTAGTCCTCGCCATCTAAGCAATATCAAACAAAGGAACACCCACACCCAATAACTTGGATTTAAGGATATTAAATTGAAGACCCGGTAAGAGATAAAAACAATGAAGGGCCCCTACAATATTCTCCGTATTAGAAATCGACCATTCGCTTATAACAATAACATCCACTACTACAGAAATAGGTATTTGTTATGGTCAAATTCGTAGCAAATCCATAGCAAACACCCATTTAGCTACGGATTTGGTCCGTAGCTACAAGTCTCGTCGCTAATTTATTTGCTACAAACTTTAGCTACGAAAATTATATTTGCAACGGTTTTAGCTACAAAAAGGGTCGTCAGTATTTTAGTCACCAATTTGCTACGAAAAAATTGCTACAGAATTTTGCTATGATTTTTAGCTACAGAGGTTTTTAGCTACGGAGACTTTTAGCTATGAAATTTTGCTACTGATTTTTAGCTACGAAGTAGTTTTTGCTACGAATGTTAGATACGGAAATTTGTTATGTATTGCAACCATTTTTGCTACGGGATCACATCTGCTACGATCTTAACTACAAAACGGCGCGTCGCTATTTTAGCTACAAATTTTGCTACGAAAACATTCGTTACGAATTTTTAGCACGAAATCTCATTTACAACTTTTGCTACTGATTTTGCTAGACTCTTTTAGCCACAAATTGCACTATGGAATTTACCTACAAAATTTTACCATAACTTTTGCTGAATATAAAAAAAAAATATTACTAGCAAAATCTATAAAATTATATAATTCAACGAGTACGTATACATACAAACACAATTCAACTCAAAAAATTATATAATTAAACTTTATATAAACCAACAAATTTGTACATATTATTCAAATGAAATACAAAATTATACAAATTCTCTAAATATGATACAAATTGTGTTCCCTAATCACAAGTTTAGAATTCTGTAATGTCTAGCAGTTCGACATCATATAGACCATCCCATTTGATGGGTAAGGTTTATGGATATTGCTATATCTTGAATTTTGAGCACAAGTCCCATATTCATCCATCGTTGTCATGCTCATCTAATGAAGTCATTTGCACATATAAAAAAAGTAGCAAATTCATTAGTACATAAACTATAAATTCAAAATGTGCAAAGATAAAAATTTAATAAGTAGAGATAAAGGTGTACCACTGTTCCATGTGAGGCATACCTCCATCAATCTGAACCAATGTACATTGTCTAAGAATATAAAAATACTTGTATGCAATTTTATCAGCCTTGTTTCGTAAGAAGAAATGAGAGAATGTCCTACATAATCTCTAAAAAATTAATAATAGCACCATTTCCAAGGGTTATAAAACCATTTCCAATGGTTCTTTTCTAGGACATTAATAAACTACTTGATTCACAAAATTCCTTACTTCGTCGTACATCTCAGCCAAACAAACAAACGAAAGTTGAGGCATGCATGAATCAATGGTTGTCTCCTTGTGTATCCCCAACATCAACATCTAGTTGGGGCAAATTATCAAACAGTTGATGGGCCTGTTGTTTATAAACATGAATCCTTCACAAGGTTTTAGTAGTCCTACAAACCAAACCAGATGGACTAAATAGAAGTAAAGTATAATGAAATTAAAATAATAGAAACACTTATCAATTGTTAAACGAAAATATACCGGTTGTTTCGTGACCAAGAACTGATGACGGGTTGGTATTCGTGAGATGGAAAGAGGGAAGGTAAGAAGATTTTAGAGAGACATGAATCTAAAGACATAGAGGATGTAACTATATATTGATTTAAATAGGGTAATATAGGGGGGAGTTGCTAAATTGTTTTTGAAATTGAGAGGGAACTAAAGTAGTTTTGGGGGAAAATGGGTTAGTGGAGGGAAAAAAGTGGTTTTAGCAGAGGGAAAATGATTTTATGGGATGTCATAAATTCATTTTTGTATTTTTTAACAATTAACTAATAAACATAGTGTTGCGACAAATAAAAAGTTGAAACCCAAATTATAATTTTTTTTAATAAAAGTAGCATCATAAGATAATACATTTTTTTAAATTGTTAAAAGTAATATAAACTACATTACAAGTTTTTTTTATTACTAGTCAGGCATATTTTAAGTGTTAAAACCTAAAAAAAATACATATAATTGCTCTGGTAGAATTATTATAGATTTTTTTAGTTAATTGCCATTTTAGTCCCTATGGTTTGGGTCATTTTGCCAGTTTAGTTTAAAGGTTTCATTTTTAACATCTGGATCCAAAAATGTTTCATCATTGCCATTTTGGTCCAACTGACTTAACTCCATCCATATGTGTTAAGTCTGCCAAGGACATTTTAGTCATTTCATTTTTCTTTTAATTAACCCTTTATTCTTTATTGTTTAAAAACATTAAAGATATGATGGAGTTTATATATATATATATATATATATATATATATATAAACAAAACGCAGAAAACACACTGACTTTTCTTCTCTCTCTCTATACACATTCTCCTCTCCATCATCAACAAACACCATCACCACAACCAACCGCTACTACCTGACCACTAGCCGACATAACCACCATCAGCCACCCCCGCCCACTCCACACGAGCATGGACGACCACCACCACAGCCACCCCACCCTAAGCCCCACAGGTTTGTTCCTGGCCGGAACCCTAAAACGGTTGTTACACCACCGTCGGCGCAAGAGAAAGGCACAAGCCGGAAACTTGGTTCCTGGTCGGAACCCTAGATTTGACACTGCCGCCACTCAAAAACGGTTGTTACACCACCGTCGCTGCTATTGGGTGCGGCGGAAGAGCTTCGAACCACCACCATGCCCACCTATCTAGCTCTGTATTGTATGATTTGTTCTTGATTTCTTTTTAAAATTTGGGGATTTTGAATATACAAGCTGGGGTTTGATTCTTGGGTTTGTTTTGGTAGATGAAATCTTTTGATGAAAAGGGGGTCAGGTTAGAAAGACAGAGAGAGAGAGAGATTGAGAGTGAGAGAGGGAACCTGTGGAGTGGGTGGTGATAGCGGCGGTGGTGTGGGTGGCGATAGTGGCGGAGGTGGTGGGTGGGTTGGTGGTGGTGGTTGAGAAGGTATAGAGAGAGATAAGGGGTGGGGAAGGGGAGGGTGGTGGTGAGGTCCGATGGCGATGGTGATAATGGTGATGGCGGTTTGGAAGTAATGGCAAATAGTAGTGGTGATGGTGGTAGTCAATTAGCAGCAGAGGGAGGGGAGGGGTTGTTGGTGATGAAAGGTGATGTACAGAAGTTTTGATTTTTTTGAATGAACAGATGGTTTGAGGATACATAATAGACAAAAATAGTTAGATTTATAAAATTACTGAAATGCCCTTTCATTAATGTTTTTATACAATAAAGAATAAAGGGTTAATTAAAAGAAAAATGAAATGACTAAAATGCCCTTGGCAGACTTAACACATATGGATGGAGTTAAGTCAGTTGGACCAAAATGGCAACGATGAAACCTTTTTGGATCCAGATGTTAAAAATGAAACCTTTGGACTAAACTGGCAAAATGGCCTAAACCACAGGGACTAAAATGGCAATTAACTCATTTTTTTTCAACTAAAACACATGCTAGATGATCCCCCACTTGTGGCATAGTGGTAGGAGACTTGGGTTTTTCAATGGAGACTCAAATTCAATTCCCACTTGTGTTATATTGGGCAATGATGGTGACAAAACCACCGAGGGGGGTTTGATCCTGAGCCGCACCCCGGTTTTCATACGACTGTTACTTCAGTGAGGCATCTCGTGTGGAGTGTGGAGGCAGTACGGTTTTTGGGGGAACGTCGTAACCAAGTATGGCCAACCCAGTGCGGGCCCGGTTAAGACAACGTAAGTCTAGGCAGACTTAGCTAGGGCCGCCGATTAGGCGGCGTGACATTGGGTCACTAAAAAAAAAGTCATCGTTAAAAAAAACACATTCTAGATGAAAAATAAATAAAAAAAATCTTCATTTCTCATGTTTAGAACGTTAAGATCGTTTTGTATTTGATCCTTACAATATATACACACACTAAGGATGAACAATTCGGTACTATTAGCGAAAAATATCGTACCGGTCGAATTTCAGTACAATGAGCGAGTACAAGGCAGGTGCCTGACACGAATATAAATTATATCGAGTCAACCAATTAAAATAAAACACAACCATAGTTTTGCTAAAAAAACTAAAACGATGGGAAGACCGTAATTTTGAACTGGGGGCAAAATCATAATTTTTAATTGGGGTAAAATCGTAATTTGTGAAAACCTAAAAGAGTGGCAAGAATGTAAATTAGAATTAGGGGCAAAATCATAATTTTGAAAAGGGGTAAAATCGTAATTTTAAACTGTGGGTAAAATCGTAACTTGTCCGGGCCAATGTGGGAGTGACGGGCAGCTGCTTGTCATTGTTCCCCTTATGTTCTTTGTAGTATACTAGTTTATGCCCCGTCCGCGTTGCGGAGCACTCGGCCAACTGTTCTCTACAAATTAAAATAAAACACTATCAAAGTTTTGCAAGAAAAAAAACGTAACCGATGAAAAGACTGTAATTCTGAACTCGGGATAAATCGTAAGTTCAACTTGGGTATAGTCTAATGTTTTAAAAACCGGTTCAAACCGGCCAGTTGTACCGATTGAACCATCTGGTCAAATCGTCTGGTACACCCGGTTGAGCCGCCCGATACACTCGGTTAAACCGTTTTTGAGCCAAATCCGGTACGGTATCAAAAACGGATTTTAAAACATTGGTATAATCATAAATAGTCAAAAGCTACAACGGTGACAACATTGTAATTCTGAACTGAGGGCAAAATCGTAAATTTGACTGTGGTAAAATCGTAATTTGTCGAAATCTTCAATAATGGTAAGACTGGAATTTTGAACTGGGGGGGGGGGGGGGATTGTAATTCTAAGCTTGGGTAAAATCGTAATTTGTTCGGGCCAATGAGGAAGTGCCAGGCAGCTAGTTGCCTGACTATTCCCCTCCATGAATTTTGTATATTAACTGGGGTTCAAATCGTAATTCTAAGTTGGGGTAAAATCATAATTTGTTCGGGTCAATGGACAAGTGTCAGGCAGCTGCCTGACACTATTCCCCTCCATGGATTTTGTATATTTATAAAATGAGTGCAAATAATATGAAAACGTTTTAGAAATCAATTACCAGAATGATCTAATATGTTTAACTAGGGATGAGTTCAGTGTCAACTGGTACTGAAAATCCCAAGAATGGGCACCGGTACCGAAAATACCTAGTACGGTACTGGTATTTGAGTGGTAAAACCGATAAATACCGGTACCGTACGAAACCGGTACCAAAAACGTCAAAAGTTGGTACCAAATATATTCGGTACCGGTACCCAACACTATTTGCTCATCCATATGCTTAATTTAGTACGTATTATTTGTATGAGATAGCTATATTGAATGTATTTATGTTTACAATAGTCCGTGTAAAATTGACTTTTTTTTTAACTATTTTTAAGTAATTAACATTTTTGCTTTTGATTTTTCTATTGTATATATTATTAATTATTTTTTAATACTTCCTTTGTTCATTTTTGCTTATGGATTTTCTTACACGTCTTTTTTATTGTTTATTGAATATTTATTTTGTTAGCTTTGCTATAGATTTTGCTACAACTATTATTAATTAATTTTTTTTTTCGCAACGTATTTTGCTATGGATGTTGCGATGGATATTAGTAAATTATTTTTTGAATACTTTCTTTTTCTTATTTTGCAATGAATTTTTCTATGGATTTGCTACAGATTTTGCTACGTTACTTTTTAAGATTTTTTCTAGATTTTGCTATCAATTTCTCTACGGACTCTATTTACTTACCGATTTTGCTACCGTTTTTTTAAACCTCAGTTAGTTAGTTTTTAAATATTTATTTTTATGATTTAGCTAAGGACTTTACTACCAATTTTACTAATTTTTTTTATTATATTTATTTTCACAATTTTGCTATCGATTTTGCTACAGATTTTATTTTACTTTTTTTAGTTTATTTCTAAATACTTATTTTCATGGTTTTGCTACGGATTTTGCTACCGGTTTTGCTACATTATATGTTTTATATTAATTTCGTCAATTTTGCTACGGATTTGCTATGAAATGCATTTGCGACGAAAGTTCGTAGCTAATCCGTAGCTAACTTGTAGCAAAATTTGCCACCATTTTTTTCCGTAGCAAAATTTCATAGCAAATGCCTCTTTTTGTAGTAGTGATCATTGGCATAGATCAAATGAGATAAAGACAAATTACCAATACAAGCACCGCAAAATAAACCGGCCTCCTCTATATCCAATAGAGAAACATGAAGCCCCTCGTGGCCAAAATAAATAGGAAAGGAGCCATGGGTCTCCTTGACGTAAACCCCTTTCCATATTAAATTCGACAGTGGAACTTCCATTAACTAGAACTAAAGCACGCGCCGAGTGGAAACAAGCCATGATCCTACCGATCCACCTTGCACCGAAACCAAAGAAGCCCATAATATATTCTAAGTAAGACCAAGAGGGGGAATCACACGCTTCGGCAAAATCATTTTTGAAAATCTCAGTTGTTTCTTTTTAGACCTATTCGAGTCATAAAGTTCTTTTAGAAATAAAGGACCATTAAGGATTCGACGACCTCTAATAAAACGCAAATTGTTCCGGAATAACAATGGATCTATAGCGCTCGCCAAATGATTTGCTAAAATTTTAGCTATGATTTTATACTGAACACCCACAAGACTAATAAGTCAGAAATCACTCACAAGTAAAGGACTATTGGACGTGGGGATCAACGTAAAGAATGAAACTAACCAAATAATTGTCAAATGTTTTAACCGCCAACGAACATACTCTTTCACGAAATATTTTGGCCAATTCTACTAAATGATTGTGATGTTTTCCCAACCCATAAAACGAAATTCGTTGGTTCATTTAATACGCATTTCTTACACAACAATAATTAATTACTCATTCTTATTTTTTTTTCTTTGAATTATCTAAAGCTTTCGAGAGTACTATCAAAACATTTCACTTTAAAACTGAAATATATGCTTCCGAAAGATATATGCACGAACATTTCAAACTACAAATTCATAAACTGCACACCTACAATTAAGTGAGTACCAAATGTAGGATCCGTTCGCATAAATTAAATAAAATAAACAAATTTTATTAAACTTGATTACAATACAGAAATAAGAAAACAAAATACAAGTACAATTACAACTGAAATAAAAATGAAATACAAGAATTAAGAAGAAGAAGAAGGCTGAGGCACGTGTTTAACACGCTTCCCTTAAAACAAATTCCGAGTCTCCCAGGAGTACTCGTTTTGTTTCCCAGGGTACAACAGCCGGAGCAGTAGTACTGCCGGAGTTAGCACAAGACCCGATGTCTACCTTGAAATCTGTAAAGAAAAGAGTAGGAGAAGAAAGAAAGTTGTATGCATAAGCTGTTGTGTTGCTGGTCATCTTTTCTGCTGGGTATGGAGCTGTATTTATACAGCTCCTAAGTTGAAACAGTCAAAACGAATTAAAGAGAGGTTTAAATCGCATTAAACGTCTTCAATGCAATTTAAGACGTCATTTAATTCTCAGTCTAAGCCCATTAACTCGTCAGTTACGAAGCTGAACTGAAACTGCTCTGTTATTCAATGCTGGAAGCTTTCTGCGCGCGCGCCGCCCATGCGTGGTGCGGCCTCTCGGCTCACAGCCGTGCGCCGCGCGCCCATGCGCGGTGCGGCCTCTTGGCTCAAAGCCGTGCGCGCGCGCCACGTCACCCATGCGGTGCGTCCTCTTGGCTCAAGTCCATGCGCGCGTGCGCCACGTCACCTGTGCGGCTATACGAGCGCGCCACACAGTCGCGCCGTATTGGCTCACTCTGGTGCGCCGCGCACGACACAGCAGGACCCATGCACCATGCGTGCACGCATGACTGCCACGTCATGCGCCGCATCACCTACCACTTGGTCCTTGCAACCCTAGTGCTCCACCACGCGCACGTGGTTCAAAAAATACAAAGGCGGCTCTCAAGCGGCTCGCGGCGATGCGAGTGTGCGAAGTGCAAAGTGCGCCATCAAAGCGCCACATTGCGCCTCATCGCCCACGCCACGCGCGCGCCGCGCGAGCGTGAGCGAGTTAGGGTGCTCCGCACCCTTCGCGAGGACACTAGTGTGTGCTTCCATGAAACAATAAGGATGGAGAGTTCCACCTTAAATACCCATATAAGTTCCAACTCTCATCCGATGTGGGACAGGGTGCTACTTTCCCTTTTGTTTCAAGCATTGAATGTTCCAAACACCCAACTTTGAGCATCGATATCTCATTCATCTTAGCTCCGTTTTGGACGTGGTTTAGTTCGTTGCGAAGGTCTTCCAACATAGAACACCAAACCCACAAATAATATATAAAACCCCGCTCATTTTATTATATTTATTTCTAGTCCAAAATAGGAAAAAATCATTTTCCTATATTTGTGAAAAATGTTATTTTCACTTATTTTCCAACAATCCCCCACATGAAAAATGCTATTTCATCAAATTTCCAACAATCCCCCACATGTATGGAAATGGATCTTTTCCTTACAACTTTTCAACGATAAACTTCGACAGTTGAGTATTGCAAGATAGGTAGATTTTCCTCTTTGAACCTTCTTTTGTGAAGCGCACTTAGCTTACTAGCGGTGTGTAGACGCGATGTCCTTGAACATACCCCCATTTGTGTAAACGACAATACACTTCACACAATACTCTCCCTGGTTTGGCCAACTCCTCATTGTCGTGTCCTATTATGGTCCTGGAACACTAGCCTGGTTTCTGCGAGAGCTCTAGGATTTGCGCACCCCCATAAATCCATTCGAAGCGACCATACTTCTCTCTAACATAGGTGATTTCCTCTGAATCATTAAAAGCATCATGGTTATTTGATTTCCGAAATCCTTTACCTTAATATGCTTAGCCTTACTTCAATGTCACTGATTGGAATGGACTAGGAAGTATATAACTAACTCCCTTTTATTTGGTTTGGGGTACTCCCCCACAGTGACTCCGTTTGGTAATATGATTAAGTTGTCCTATTGAACTTAGATCTTGGGATCTCCAGTCAACTAAGTTAGTTTCCCTCAAATTCCCATTTACCACGGGCTTTAGTCCCATTCCTCTTGACGACGTTTCTACTAACTCTCTGCTTAAGCCTTTTGTAAACGGGTCCGCAATGTTATCCGCTGATCTCACATAATCAATTGTGATAACACCCGTTGAGAGTAGTTGTCGTATCGTGTTATGCATACGTCGCATATGCCTTGATCTGCCATTGTACATCAAGCTTTGAGCTCTACCAATCGCTGATTGGCTATCACAATGTACACATATGGCTGGCAAAGGCTTTGGCCATCTTGGAATATCTTCCACGAATTGACGTAGCCATTTCGCCTCCTCGCCTGACTTATCCAAGGCGATAAATTCGGATTCCATTGTGGATCTTGCTATGACCGTTTGCTTAGAAGACCTTCCATGCAATAGCAGCTCCTCCAAGTGTAAATACATAACCACTTGTTGATTTGGAATCTTTATTATCCGATATTCCAGTTTGCATCAGTGTATCCTTCGATCACTGCTGGTTGTCGGGTATAATGCAGTCCATAATCTCTTGTGTATCTGATGTATTTAAGCACCCTCGTGATAGCCTTCCAATGATCCGCGCACGGATTGCTGGTGTATCTACTTAGCCTACTCACCGCGTAAGCCAAGTCGGGTCTAGTACATGTCATTAGATACATTAGACTGCCAATAATTCTTGAATACTCTAACTGAGCAACTCCATCTCCCTTATTCTTCTTAAGATGTTGGGAGGTATCAACTGGAGTTCGAGCTACACTCGTATCTCCCGAGTTGAATTTTTCAAGAATTTTATCCACATAGTGAGATTGACTTAACACAAGACCTTCTTGGGTTCTTATGATCTTTACTCCAAGAATCACATCAGCTAAACCCATGTCTTTCATGTCAAATCTCGCTTTCAACATGCTTTTAGTAGCTTTGATAATTTTATCATTACTCCCAATGATAAGCATATCGTCTACATAAAGGCATAAAATCACATAACCTTCATTTGTGTCTTTGAAATAAACACATTTGTCGCACTCATTTATTTTGAAACCATTGTCAATCATGACATGATCAAACTTTTGGTGCCATTGTTTTGGTGCTTGCTTCAAGCCATACAAAGACTTGACGAGTTTACATACTTTACCCTCTTGACCTGGGGCGGAGAAACCTTCAGGTTGCTCCATGTAAATCTCTTCTTCTAAATCGCCATTTAGAAATGCGGTTTTAACATCCATTTGGTGAACTTCCAAATTTCTTAAAGCCGCTATAGCAAGAACCAATCTAATCGAGGTTATGCGCGTCACAGGCGAGTAGGTATCAAAGTAATCTAGACCTTCCTTTTGTCTAAATCCTTTAATCACCAACCTAGCCTTGTATTTATCAATACTTCCATCAGTTTTCATCTTCCTTTTGAATATCCAACGATATCCAAGTGGTTTGCAACCAGGTGGAAGATCTACTAACTCCCAAGTATGATTTTGCAATATAGAATCTATTTCATTTCTTATTGCTTCTTTCCATTGAGGTCCTTCTGAAGAAGAAACTGCTTCGCGATATGTATTGGGCTCGCCCTCTACCATATAGCTAACGAAGTCTGGACCGAAGGATTTTCCAACCCTTGGCCTTTTGCTTCGCCTACGGTCACTTTCTTCAACCTCAGGTTGTTCATGTGTCTTATCATGAACTACCTCATCATCTCGTCTAGATGAGCTTTCACCTATTTCAAAATTAGGTGTTAATGACGTTGCATGTGTTTGTCTTCTCAAAGGAAACACATTTTCAAAGTAAGACACAACGTTAGGATTCACCTCCATGATAGTGTTTACGTGTACATCAGGATTCTTGGACTCATGTACAAGAAAGCGATGTGCACTACTTTGATGCGCATACCCAATAAATATGCAATCAACAGTTTTGGGTCCTATCCTAAGAGCCTTAGGAGGTGGTACAATCACCTTTGCTAGGCACCCCCACACTTTCAAGTATTTATATGAAGGCTTTTTCTTTTTCCATAACTCATATGGAGTCTCGTCTCTCTTTTTCAATGGTATCTTGTTCAAAAGATAATTGGCCGAGAGAATGGCCTCCCCCCACATTTCCTCGCTCACCCCAGAACTTATCAACATGGCGTTCATCATTTCTTTCAATGTGCGGTTCTTTCGTTCCGCCACGCCATTTGATTGTGGAGAATAAGGAGGTGTACACTCATGTACAATGCCACTTTTTGCGCATAAATCGGCAAAAGGTGCAACATATTCGCCTCCTCGGTCGCTTCGCAAAGCTTTTATCTTCTTTTGAAGTTGATTCTCAACTTCATTTTTATACAAGATAAATTTACTTATTGCTTCATCTTTACTTTTTAGTAAATATACATAGCAATATTTAGTACTATCATCAATAAACGTGATGAAGTACTTATTTCCACCTCTTGTGGGTACCGCTTTTAAATCACAAATATCAGTGTGAATTAAATCAAGGGGTTCGGTTATTCGTTCAACCGATTTGGACGATGTTCTTGTAAGTTTGGATTCAACGCATGTTTCACATTTATAGTGTGAATCAATATGGAATGTTGGTATGCAATTTAAATTGATTAACCGGCGTAAAGAATTAAAATTAACGTGACCTAATCTACCATGCCATTTATTCGATTCAGAAAACTCAAGCAAATAAGTAGAAGTAGTAGCAATTTTATTCATGTCCTTTTTGACAGCCATTACATTCAATTTGAACATACCATTTTGGGCATAGCCCTTGCCTACATACATTCCTCGTTTAGTTAACACAAATTGATCGCTCTCAAAGACTAAACGAAATCCAAACTTGTTAAGCAACCAACCCGAGACTAGATTCTTGCGCAAGTCCGGGACATACAACACGTTGCTTAGAGTGAGCTCCTTTCCCGAAGTCCACTTCAAGATCACCGTTCCTTCACCCATGATGTCAGCGGTGGCTGTATTTCCCATATACAGCTTATCTTCTCCAGAAAGCGCCTTGAAGGTGGTAAATAGGCTTCTGTCCGCGCAAGCATGACGGGTCGCGCCCGTATCAATCCACCATCCTTTTGGAGTGTTGGTCACAGTATTGACCTCATCCATCATCGCGCTTTTGTCGGAAATCATTGCCACCAAAGGCATTCCGTCTTCATCCACCATATGCGCACGCTCACGCTTTGGTTTCTTGCATTGGTTAGCCCGATGCCCCGGCTCGTCACAGTTGTAACAAGTTCCTTGGAACGTTGGAGGTTTCTTTTTCACAACCCCTTTTTTCGGTCCAAGTTTGCTAGCCTTTGCTTTCTCCTTGTCCTTTTTCCCCTTACCCTTCGCGCCCTTAGAGGATTGCCCATGCTCAACCAAATTTGCGCTAGCAGAAGGTTGCGCTTGGTTGCCTTTAAGGGCAATTCTATTGCCCTCTTCAATCCGAAGAAGAACAATAAGGTCCTCTAAAGTCATCTCCTTTCGTTTGTGTTTAAGATAATTCTTAAAATCCACCCAACCAGGAGGTAACTTTTCAATCAACGCTGCCACTTGAAATGTCTCGCTAAGTGTCATGCCTTCCGCAAAGATGTCATGTAGTATAATTTGGAATTCTTGGACTTGATTCATAACACTTTTAGAATCAACCATTTTGAAATCCAAAAAACGGGCTACCACAAATTTCTTTGTGCCAGCATCCTCCGTTTTGTACTTCTTGTCCAAGGCATCCCAAAGTTCTTTGGAAGTCTTGACGTTGTAGTACACATTATACAACGCATCTGCTAGGCCGTTTAACACATAGCCACGACATATGAAATCCGAATGCTTCCACGCATCTACCGCGCACTGTCTTTGTGCGTCGGTCTCCCCTTCCACAGGTTGGGGAGCGGTTTCCGTCAAGAACCTCGCAAGGTTCATGGTGGTCAGGTAGAAGAACATCTTCTGTTGCCACCTTTTGAAGTGTAGACCCGAGAACTTCTCGGGTCGTTCCGCGTGATTGGCCACTGTGGACGCTCCCACAGTGGTGGCGTTCAAGGGGGTTCCCGTCACAACATTCGCAGTGTTGTTAACGTTGACATTCTCGTTCGACATGCTGTAAAATTAAAAATTTAAACTTTTTAGTCCAAAAAATTCTGTTTTACGCACAAAACAGAAGTAAACTAATAAATTTTAATTTTACCACAATTTACTGTTTCGGCTTCTAAGTCCAACTTTGAAGACCAAAAACAGAAAATTTATAATTTTAGAACTTGCTGACTGGCTTCTAAGTCCAACTTTGAAGACCAAATCAGAAAGTTTTATCAATTTTTAGGACAAATTCTGAAGTAATCAAAAAATGTTTTCAACCAAAGTCGCTCCTTTGAAGATGAAAACACAAAAAATCTGTTTTTAAAACCCAAACTGAGTGAATACAAAACTGGTTTGAATCACAAACAGAATGGTTTTGATTACACGAACGGTTTTAAAAATTTGTTTTAAGATTGTAGGATCCGTTCGCATAAATTAAATAAAATAAACAAATTTTATTAAACTTGATTACAATACAGAAATAAGAAAACAAAATACAAGTACAATTACAACTGAAATAAAAATGAAATACAAGAATTAAGAAGAAGAAGAAGGCTGAGGCACGTGTTTAACACGCTTCCCTTAAAACAAATTCCGAGTCTCCCAGGAGTACTCGTTTTGTTTCCCAGGGTACAACAGCCGGAGCAGTAGTACTGCCGGAGTTAGCACAAGACCCGATGTCTACCTTGAAATCTGTAAAGAAAAGAGTAGGAGAAGAAAGAAAGTTGTATGCATAAGCTGTTGTGTTGCTGGTCATCTTTTCTGCTGGGTATGGAGCTGTATTTATACAGCTCCTAAGTTGAAACAGTCAAAACGAATTAAAGAGAGGTTTAAATCGCATTAAACGTCTTCAATGCAATTTAAGACGTCATTTAATTCTCAGTCTAAGCCCATTAACTCGTCAGTTACGAAGCTGAACTGAAACTGCTCTGTTATTCAATGCTGGAAGCTTTCTGCGCGCGCGCGCCCATGCGTGGTGCGGCCTCTCGGCTCACAGCCGTGCGCCGCGCGCCCATGCGCGGTGCGGCCTCTTGGCTCAAAGCCGTGCGCGCGCGCCACGTCACCCATGCGGTGCGTCCTCTTGGCTCAAGTCCATGCGCGCGTGCGCCACGTCACCTGTGCGGCTATACGAGCGCGCCACACAGTCGCGCCGTATTGGCTCACTCTGGTGCGCCGCGCACGACACAGCAGGACCCATGCACCATGCGTGCACCCGCGCGCGCATGCGCATGACTGCCACGCCATGCGCCGCATCACCTACCACTTGGTCCTTGCAACCCTAGTGCTCCACCACGCGCACGTGGTCAAAAATACAAAGGCGGCTCTCAAGCGGCGATGCGAGTGTGCGAAGTGCGAAGTGCAAAGTGCAAAGTGCAAAGTGCGCCATCAAAGCGCCTCATCGCCCACGCCACGCGCGCGCGCGAATTGGGGTGCTCCGCACCCTTCGCGAGGACACTAGTGTGTGCTTCCATGAAACAATAAGGATGGAGAGTTCCACCTTAAATACCCATTTAAGTTCCAACTCTCATCCGATGTGGGACAAGGTGCTACTTTCTCTTTTGTTTCAGCATTGAATGTTCCAAACACCCAACTTTGAGCATCGATATCTCATTCATCTTAGCTCCGTTTTGGACGTGGTTTAGTTCGTTGCGAAGGTATTCCAACATAGAACACAAACCCACAAATAAATATATAAAACCCGCTCATTTTATTATATTTATTTCTAGTCCAAAATAGGAAAAAATCATTTTCCTATATTTGTGAAAAATGCTATTTTCACTTATTTTCCAACACCAAAAACAACATATGTTTTATATAGTATGAAGTTCAAAAGTAATTCGATTAGCATGCTATATCATATGCTGAACATGTGTTGTTTACTTTCAAAACAATAGTATTTTGATGGTCGTCCTTATAAACAAATTAGCATGTTATTGTTATATACATCTTTGCCATTTCAAAATGTGAGCATGCTATATCACTTATAGATCATGCATGACCCTTTTAGCATTAAAATGTTATATCATTATTAACATAAATGTCCCTTTAACACTATACAAGCATCGGTTATAAACAATTTAATGTCAATATTGGTAAACAATGACCTCTTTTCATGTATAACCAACCAGTTTTCAGAAATTTTTGCCAGACAATATCTTACACAATCCAACACTATCCCAAATCATCTAATGAACAACAACTAAGTATATTGGGTTAACAACTAGCTACCAATGAAACACCATCATTGTGCATGCCTTGTTGCTCTCTCTATACTCCACTACAATATCTTAAAATCACCTTAAAAAATCCCTAGGTAGGAACCAGGCAGTAACTAACCAAAGAAAATTAAGGTTACTGATGAAATCACAGTAATCTCTCATCTGATAACACTAAAATCAATCAATATGGTGATCCTCTATATATATAGAAGAAATCACATAACCAACTAACAACCTACCCAGGGGCGGTTCTTAGATGGTCACTGGCAGTGCCACGGCAGGGGCAAGTTTTTCGGCCGTAGTGCTAATTTTCTGCATTTCGATCGAAATTTTTTATATATACTATGTTTGGCCCGGGCTTGCCCGGGTTTTTTTTAGTGCCCGTGTCTTTCGGCCCTGGCACGTTCAACGGGCAAGATCCGCCACTGAACCTACCTGTAAGTAACAAACTATACATACATACATACATACAGTGATGCACATTTATACATACACTAATAACCCTTTTCAATTGTCCATTTTATAATGTCATTTTTTACTTTTTCTCCATCCTGAACGTACGTTGTGTTTAATTTTTATTAGCTTTTACTTACCCAATTATAACAACCTACTAAAAACATAAAGGTGATCATTTAATATCATTTGAAAATTAAAATGATGAATAAATGATAGTAGAATAATATGATGATATACATCATGAACTTTGACTAAAGTTCAAAGAGATGTCATAATTAAATTTTAGCTAAGTAATGTTTATTACGCATATTAGGAAAAAATATGTTTTGAAATTGTATCTATTGGAATGTATACACGTATAAATATCGCATTTTATGTCTGTTTACCTAAGTTAAGTAACGTTTATTAAGTATATTCGGAGAAATATTGTATTTTATGTCTGTTTCAAGCAGTGTTGTAAAAGTCGCTAGGCGGTCCCTAATCGGCCGACTGGGGAGTTGGGAGTAATCGGAGTACTCGGAGAGTACTCGGGGAGTACGCGGACATGGTAAATATAAAGAAAATTAATTGTTATATATTATTTATGTGTTAAAATAAGCATAATTCATGTCAATTGAGTATAATTTAAAATGAAACATGTTTAAAGTTCAAATATTCTGAATACAAGTCCGACTAGTCTGAGTACAAGGCTGAGTAGTCCGAGTACAAGGCCGAGTAGGCCGATTTTGACCGAGTTTGACCGATTAAAAGTCAACAAACCACGTTGACCGCCTAGACCGACTAGGCCGACTACGTCCGACTAGGCGGCGACTAGGCCGACTAGGCACCGAGTACTCCCGAGTAATCCCGAGGCCGACTAATTGAGACCGCCTAGGAGGAAGTCGCCTCGGAGGGGGTCCGAGGACCGAGTACTCGCCGAGTACTCGGCCGAGTAATCCGACTTTTACAACACTGGTTTCAAGAGATAGCTAGGTAAATTAATTATGATCAATGAAGCAATTTCATGAAGTATTTCTTTCATGAAATAATTTGGGAACAGGCAAGATTTAAAATATTTGAAATTTGAAGCAAAAACATCAAAGAGAAAACCCAAGACGTTTCAGGTAACATTATTAGAGGGTGTTTGGGATTACGTTTTGAAGTGATTATTTGACTATTGCGTTTGTAAAACACAAATAATCTAAAAATGTGATTATCTGCCTCCAAAACGCAGTTTTGCAGAAGCATGTACCTACGTGTTTTTTTCAAAACACAGTTTTAAAAACGCAAAATCTATTTTGAAAACGCACACCAAACACCCCTTTAGTAGATACATCCAATTTCTAGAAATTGTCTTTTTGAGTAATTGGCAACACAAGCACCACAACGTACATTACTTAAAATTAGCCAACTTTGACCTCACATCTTTTGTTGACTATGTATTATATATGGTCACTTACTATTTATATGAGGTTACTTATACAAAAACTCCTAGATTATTCTGAATAATAATACTCTCATATTTATTAATACTAGAATGATATCTAAGACGTAATTACAAACATCTCTGACTATGATAGAATTTCGTCCCCGAAATTTAGCAAAAGTAATACTTCACCGCTTCCTCAATTGCTTTCATCACACTTTTCTCCGGTTCAGTTTTCTATCAACAAGCGCTACGAAATCTTAACTGGTTAATAACTTCATATAACACGTAATGTATCAACTTTGATACTGGGTAGTGACACACACTTAACGTCATCTACAAGATAATGCTCGAATGGGAAAGAAATGGATGGAATAAAATGATGTGCAAATCACATCTCCTTGGTTTAGTTAGTTGTGTTAGCCAACGTGATATTTTATCTTAAAAGCTGAAAGCGAAAAAAAAAGTGGGTTAAGATATTTTTCTTATTTCAGAAAATAAAATAAAAACGAAAATAGTGTTTTTAACAGATGAATTGACACCCTTTTTTTTACAAATAATTATTTCAGAAAGTAAAATTAACACTGTTTTCTTCACAGATGAATTAGTCAAAGTTTCTATTTATTTCTCACAAATTATTTTAATAATAAACGGTTATATCCATACTCATTCAAACCCGGTGTGCCCGATCAGGTTGTATATATAGCACCCCCCCTTATCTCACTCTAGGTAGCAACATTCAACAAGTTGCCACTTATCTTCACACTTTGAATCAATAATGGATTCTATCCAAATATATGCTGCAATCTCTCTTGTAACTGTTTTCTTTCTGGTCTGGCTCCGGCGGAAACCCCTTCCGCCGGGGCCAAGGGGTTGGCCCATCATCGGCAACATGCTGATAATGGACCAGCTCACCCACCGTGGCTTAGCCAAGTTGGCTGAGAAATACGGTGGCATCCTCCATCTCAAGATGGGATTCAGCCACACCATTGCGGTGTCGTCCCCAGAGATGGCCCGCCAAGTACTTCAAGTTCAAGATCATATATTTGCCAACCGTCCAGCCACCATCGCCATCGCTTACCTCACTTATAACCGCGTGGATATGGCGTTTGCGGACTACACTCCCTTCTGGCGACAGATGCGGAAATTGAGTGTCATGAAGTTGTTTAGCAGGAGACGGGCGGAATCTTGGGATTCCGTCCGTGATGAGGTGGATTCCATGGTGAAATCCACCGTCATCAACTCGGGCACCGCGGTAAACTTGGGTGAGCTCGTATTCGGACTCACCCATGATATCATTTACCGTGCTGCTTTCGGGTCCATATCTCATGAAGATAAAGAGGAGTTTATTAGAATCCTACAAGAATACACAAAGCTTTTTGGCGCATTCAACTTGGCTGACTTCATTCCATGGCTCGGGTTCATCGACCCGGCTGGGTTGAATACCCGTTTACCCGCTGCACGGGCCGCATTAGACGGTTTCATCGATAAGATCATCGACCAGCATTTGAGCAAGGAGAAGAAAAACAGCGATGAGAATGCGGAAAGCGACATGGTTGATGAGATGTTGGAGTTCTATAGTGAAGAAGGAAAAGTCAATGAAGCCGATGACTCGCAAAACGCCATTAAGCTGACCCGAGACAATATCAAAGCTATAATTATGGTAAGTGATTCATTAAAAAAAAAAACTTAACAAAGAGTTAGATAACGAGACATTTATGGTTTATGGTTGGTGGTACCAAAAAAGGTAAAAAAAACATTTGATCTGACATTTAGTTTTAACTGTTTTTTATAGGACGTTATGTTTGGTGGTACGGAGACAGTGGCTTCTGCTATAGAATGGGCTTTGACCGAGCTGATGCATACACCGGAAGCGCTAAAAACCGTGCAACAAGAGTTGGCTGATGTCGTTGGTCTTGACCGTCGGGTCGAAGAATCCGACTTGGAGAAGTTGACGTACTTCAAATGTGTTGTCAAAGAGACGCTTCGTCTACACCCTCCTATCCCGGTTACCCTCCACAAATCGTCGGAGGACACAAAGGTTGCGGGATACCACATCCCGAAAGGGTCGCGTGTTATGGTCAACGTGTTTGCCATCAACCGCGATAAGAGCTCTTGGGAAGATCCTAATACTTTCAACCCGTCTCGGTTTTTGAAAGATGGGGCTCCGGATTTTAAGGGAAGCAACTATGAATTTTTACCTTTTGGTTCTGGTCGAAGGTCGTGTCCTGGGATGCAACTTGGGTTATACGCGATGGAGATGGCGCTAGTGCACCTTCTTCACTGTTTCAATTGGGAGTTGCCTGACGGAATGAAACCAAGTGAAATCGACATGAGCGATGTGTATGGACTCACCGCACCAAAGGCAATACGACTTGTTGCGGTACCAACACCACGTCTGTTATGTCCGTTGTACTAATTAATTAAGATGGTCCTTTACGTAATTTATTTTTCTTCGCCTTTTATAAAATCTGTACGATATGTTGAAATTCAATAACAAAAAATCCAAGTTTTCTTCTATACCATTTATTCTCATTTCAAACCTAACATATTTTGCATGCCCAATAAATTATGATCCATTTACATTGAATCGTCAACATACAACCCCGTATTTAGGTGGATTTTACGTGAGTTATAATTAATAAGCGTGTATGGGTTGAATAAATATGTAATTAGTTAACACATACACTTGTCAACATATGCCTTTAAAAATGAACTTTGAGGTACAATTTACTTTGTTTTTCTAAAAAATGAGTGTGTGTGTCGTCCTTCTAAAAAATGGGGACAACCAGACAGGATAACCAGACAAATTATATCCTATCTTAGGTAATTATCAGTCCTTCAGGTCGGTCTTAGGTAATTTTGGTTCTGAATCGAACCGGACCCGAAACTGAAAACACTATATTACGAAAGGATAACCAGACAAATTATATCCTATCTTCTGGACACCGGTTTGGGTGGACCATTTTGTGTCTGTGCCTAATTTATTTCGTACAAAACATTTATATGGATGTGCACTTAATTCAATAGATATATTAAGAAAAAAAAAAACTTATAGAGTTAGGTATCTTCCTACAAGTAGCTAGGTGATCTTCTAACCAATGGTTTAGTTTCAACTCAGTTTGCTACTGTTTCCATTGCGCTCGTTTAACATGTATTGTAATGTTCATCATCATACTCAGTAAATCGTACCAATAGCAAGGCTAAGATAGGGTCCGAGAGTAAGATGTAGGCAGTCTTACATCTACCCCGTAGGAACGGAGAGGCTGCTTCCAGTGAGCCCCCGGCTCGATAGTAGTTTTGCATCAAGACTTGGACATAAGACATATAACACTCAACAATTGAAACAAATGCCAATTAGCGTAGGTACCCCCTTTGTCTTTTGGCTATCAACGCCACCACATGATGCATGATTAAACATCCCCCTCTTTTAACATTATTTTCACGAAATTGGTAAAATAACGTTAAAATTAGTTCACTTTCACTTTCGTCCCTCGGGCGTCCACACATAAATATATTATATGCGCATACCGTAAGCGGAGCGGAATGTATGGTAATGTTGTAGAATATTTATCATCATCAACTTAATCAGTTGGTTTGGTGAACAGTTAATACTTAATAGGCGGTTAACTAAAATTCCAACAAATAACTGTTGACGTGTTCCATATACATTCATACAAATACGAAAATATTTTTGCAAACGATATTTACATGATGTGCTATATATAACTAGATCAGTTTTGGTATAAATGTGAAGTTATTAATTACTTTCATACTTTGTGAGGTAAGAAAGTCAAAAGCTTTGATGGAGCCGCATAAAAATTTCAACAATTAAACGTTGTTTTCACATTCATTTTCAATATACGCAATTGTTTATAAGATTTCTTAGTGGACTAATCAGAAAAAAAAAAAAAAAAAGATATAACTTCTATGACAAAGTTTTTGTACAAATAATCTTAACATACTAAACATACAAATTGAAGGAAAACTAAAGAAAACAAGGTGGCATTTTTGTAATTATCAATAACTATCAAAGTTACTCTACAAATATACCTAAAAAACCTAAAAAAAACCTACCCCCCCCCCCCCCCCCTCCACACCCCCAAAAACCTAAAAAAAACCTAACCCCCCCCCCCCCCCCTCAAAGCTAAAATGCTAAAAACTAAACCAAAAAAAAAACCTAAAAAAATAAAAAAAAAAACACACAAATTATTATTTTTTTTTAATATTTTTTACTAAAAAATCGCTACTTTTAGTAGCAGCAAAAAAAAATTTATGTAGCGATTTTTTTATAAAAAATATTAAAAAAAATTGTGTTTTTTAGGTATTTTTGGTTGAGTTCACATTTGTATAGTAACTTTGATAGTTGGTGGTAATTACAAAAATGTCACCTTGTCTTTTTTACTTTTCCTTCAATTTGTATGTTTAGTAGGTTAAGTTTATTTGTATTTGATCTTTTGCCATAACTTTTAATAATTTTCTTTTAAAACCGACTTATTAGCTAGGCCATTACAATTTCTAAATTCACCCACATGTTTACATGTTAGAACACCTTACCATCAACCGAAAAAGAACATTTTAGTGAAGCAATATACTCAACCACCATGAATTATAATGAAAATCATGATGATGAAGATGATATTTCAAGTGGATTATTATTCACTTGTATGCTCCACTTACATGGTGTTGGACTAGGGATGTCATCCACAATGATCCAGATTTTTTTAAGAGTGAATTAAAAGTTTTGTTCTTTATCTTTATACCAGATTTCAAACGGCGTCATTTGTCTTTAAAATTGACGAGGTTTGTACTTATTGTTTCAAAATTTTGCATGGTAATGTTCTTTAGCTCTAACCTAGTTAGTTTTTTCAGTTAAATCAGATAATGTGCAAAGCACATGAGTGTAGAATTGTCTTTTAAAAAAATATCATAAAAGAAAAAATTATATATTAACTCTTATCTCTTTCTCTCTCTCTCTCTAAAACACCCTCTTTCTCTTTCTCTCTCTCTAAAACTTCCACCACCCCCTTCCATCACTACCACCACAACCTCCAACCACTGCTGTTACACAAATCACAGATCGTCAGTCGCAGGAGATGGTTGGATTGACAGGAAACAGGCCGGAACTCTCATTCGGTCCCATCTCTCTCTCTCTCTCTCTCTCTAGGGTTTGGGTTTTTAGGAGAAATCACAATGTTACGGCGGCAGGACTTGAAGAACTAAATCCGTGGCGGCGGCAGGACTTGAACTAGTCCCCGATTCAAAACAGTAATGTTACGGCGAGCGGACTTGAAGAACAAAATCCAACAACCAAATCCACGGCGGTCTGATTTCCATGGCATTCCGGCACCATCGTCGTAGCACGCTGGTCAGTTTGCATTTGTTAGTTCAGATTTCTTGTTTGCGATTTTCAAGTGTTCAGAAGTTAGGTTAATTTGACCACAGAGAGAGAGAGACGTAGAAATATTATTATTTCAGAAGGTGTTTAATATTTTGGTCTTGTCTCCTACAATAAAACAACTTTGAACAAAACCACGAGAATCTAACATATCTATAATTTTAGTTGGGGTGAATTTGTTAATTCAGATTTGTTGTTTGCAGTGGCGAGAGAATAAAGAGAGGGGTAGACATATTATCATATATATTATTATATTTGTTTTTTAAATTTATTATTGTTTTATTTGTTAATACTTTCTTATAGAAATGGGTAAAAAGACTAAGGTACCCTTATTTAATCTGATTTAACAAAAAAACTTAATTGGGGTTAGGAACAAAGGACAAACCATGTAAGATTTTGAAACATTAAGGACAAAAGTTATCAATTTGAAAGACAAAGGACACCGCTAGAAATTTGATAAAAAGATAAAGGACAAAACTTGTAATTCACTCTTTTTTTAATTTATATATATATATAGTGTAAGGTTTATTATGGGACACTGAAAAAGTAGGGAATCGTGGGGAACCGACTCAAACGAACTTCAATTGTATTCATTCCAGTAGTGATGGAACCTGCTCGTCGAACCCTAACTAGGATCTCTTAACCCTAAACCTTAAATTCTAACCCTTAAATATATCAGGGTTTGGCTTTTGTGGTCTTATATTAGGGTTTAGCTTTATAGCTAATAATTAGTATTTAGGGTTTAGTGTTTAGCTTTTAGGGTTTATAGTTTAGATTTAGCCTTATTGTTTAGCTTTAGGGTTTCTTTAGGTTTAGAGTTTAGGGTTAAGAGAGACTAGTTAGGGTTCGACGAACCAATTTTAACGCCGCTGGAATGAATCCAATCGGAGTTCGTTTGATTCGGTTCACCGGCCAACCGACGAAAGATGGGGTTTCGTCGGGGTGGTTATTCGCTGAGATGGGCTTCGGCCCAAACGGAACCAAGATACGTTACATTCATTATTTAAACCTAAACCTGCACAACCCTAGACCCCTTTAACTCAGCGACCGCAACGCTACCCCTCTCAAAGCACTATCTGATTCGATCAAGTTTATTGGGTTAGTAAATCCTTATGTATGTAATTCTTATTGCTGATTCTATTTGTGTGTGATATTGGTCAACAAAAAACATATATATATATATATGTGTGCATGTTCTATGAAATCATGATGTGAAATTATGGATAAATTATGTGATGGATGGATATGAGTTGAGAATCAATTTGGATAATGATCACCTTATGTTGTCGGCCATGTTGTTATGTTTGCATGAAGAATCGTCAGAGGTCATGTGATTGTTTAGCCATTGCGTGTGCAACTTGTTAATGCCTTGTAGGTGTAATCATAGATTTGTATGATCCATTGCTAGAAACAATAAAGACAATGATGATGTCTAGATTCGTTTTAGATAAACATGATGATTGGTAAGTTTTAATTATAAGTGGTATTGCAATCTGAATGCTTGCTGAATGTGAATGAGGGGCGACGAAACATGGGTTTCGCCATGTGAAGGTGACGACGAAACATGGAGTTTCGTCGGGTGGGTTTTTTCGCCAGGGCAGTAAGTCAGCAGAACAGTATGCAGCTTATGATGCTATAGGGTTATTAGTGTGTGCCATAAGTAGAATGTATGGGCATATCTGGTGGATCACACTGTTAAGGCCCATGGTTTCTAAATAAATGGTCATACGAATTAGTTGATATTAGAGAAGTAAAACACTAGCTAGGTAATATCATGATGTATACTACTACTTGGATTGTGTGATTAACTATCACAGCTTGCATGATAATAAACGTATGATTACATGTTCTTATGGATTGTTATGTGACATGATTCCTCGTTACGACGTGCATGGTGTTACGTGATTTATGTGTACGCTAATTGTGTAATGTGTACAAAGAATACGTGAATTGTGTGTATACGAGACTGATTGTATTTGATAAACACGGTAGGGTTTGGGTGATTAACATGGAACAAGTAACGTAACATACCGAGCAATCCAAGGTGAGTTCACTGCTCTTTTCCAAGCATGCATCCCGGGAAGGGACATCGGGTAACGTTTTCAGGGAAGAATGCCAGGTTAATGGGATGTTTGTTATTACTCAGTTTCTATCATATAAGACCCCTTACATCTACCGATTGTTGCCGGGAAGGCAACGAGGTATTTAGTTGATAGCGCTATTAGGTTTGGCACCCTCACACCGGGCCGGAATGGACGGGCGTGAACTATTTACCTTGACCACTTGACCAATGCTTTGATAGAGGCATTGGGGTTGGGCGATCACATCTTGTAGCCATTTGCGGTAATCGAGTTAATAACAACATCAAATCAAATCATCGAAACTGTGCAACGTTTTAATCTGGTAACTGGTATCTAAACACGTTAACAAAACTTTGAACTCACCAGCGTCGTCTGACACACTTGTCTGCATGCTTGCAGGTCCATAGGTTTATATCATTGGGACTTGCTGTCTGGGATGCTGGAGTGGTCATGGGTCGAGATACATGGAATCGCAATACAATCCTAATGGTTTATGTACACATGGTTTATGAAACACTTAACAAATGAGTTATGCTTCCGTTGTATACAATGAAATACATTTAATGTTTTGTAACACTTTATGATAATGAATGGAAGCTTTTATTTAAATATGTACTATAGTTCAATGTGATTTGTGGCTTGGATCCTGGTACGTCACACATCCCACGGTGTTCCCGCATGTGGCATTTTGGGGGTGTGACAGTTTGGTATCAGAGCCACTGGTTATAGCGAACTTGGTTTTAAAACGTTTCTATAAAACCATACTATAACCGAACAGTTCTGAAAGCAAGAATACGACCATGACACTCAGCTCCAGAAAGCAAGGTTCGTCTCTCGTTTACTCAATGTACTGCGTAACTAGCGAACACTTACATACGATAATGCATGTGATTGCACGTTTAGCACAACAGTATGGATTCCTGTATTGCTTGCATGTGATATGTGATTGGTAGGGTGGTATTTCCCTAAACAATCATGACTCACGTTTCTTGATGCTCTTTGTTTGTTACTTGAGTTTGAGGAACCTTTTGACATGAGTTAGGAGGGGCTGAGATGAGCATGCAAATCGCAATATTATTGTGGGTGCACACATAATAATAAAGTGGGGTGTATGCGAGTCCCAGTGAAGCTTAACAAGTGAAAAATGGGTTCTGTTCCGTTATTTGATCGATGTGAAACATAACAGTCTATAGGAGTCATAGTAGTGAGTGTCTCCTACTCGAATGTGATCTTTTCATTTCCCTTTGAAACCTTTCGAATCTCGATGCTATTGAGTATTACCTGAACACCCATCTGAACGCCTAGCGAACTGTGTAGAATGTTAGGTGCTTGTACGAACATCCCTGAGTTGGATGTTGCAACGACAATGATTGATCTATATATTTCTCACCTTTCTTCGTTTGCTGGAACTTAACGTATTGACGTCTTAAATCCCGAAGTGCGAACACTTCTGCAACAATGTCGCAACATACCGTGTATTACTCAGTAAACTTGCAAGAACGATGGACAACAGGGTAAACGTAGTACTTTACTGACTTCAGCATTTGAACGACCCTAGTTACCGGCAACGAACATCAGCGATATGACTCCAATCGAATCCTTAACCCTAGTTAGCGACTCATGGGAGACAACTCTCACGAATCAATCGGGACATAATCGATGACGATAGACTGTAGAGCGGAATGTGTAACCGCCCGCACCACGAGTAGTGCCTCAGGACGTGACACGGAATGTGAAAAGATGGACCCTGTTGGTGAAAGGACGCAGGACACCGTTACAGGCAACAACATTAGAGGCAACAGTTGCGGCAACATCAAGGTACTCGTAATCGTAGCCTACAGCATGGAAGATGGAGGTACCTACGACATGGACTGGTCGTTGTTAAATCAAAGACGACACACAACCAAGGGAACGAAGACAGTACTGGAAAATTCTCGTGACAAAAACAACAAACACTGGGAATGATGCTCATGGAAGAGCATTTAGGATTGGCGTGGGCGACGCCAGGATATTAGCAACGTGGTAGCTTGTATGGGTAGCAAATCGCTTCGTCTCGGTTCTGTTTAACCCTAATGCTTCTCGGAACCGAACCTGTTGTGGAACCGGCTGATGGCAAGTCAATTGGAGTTTCGTATGTTCATTAGGATGCAAACTCGACCTTGTGGGACAAGTGTTCGACATCGACCTTCCTTCTACTACCCTTGATGGTTACAATGTAGTAGTTAGTGTGGATGGGTTATCCAGAAATCGCGCGTATATACCCAGTGAGGAGAAAATTATATGTGGAGAATCGTTATTTGTTCTAAAGCGTCAGAGTGGTTCAAAGGTTAGCGCCATTTCAGCTATGAAGGCGAGAAGCGCCTACGGAGGCATTACTTCGTTACATTAGCAACCGCTATTGATGTTAGGGCTAAGGAAAAGAGGATCGAGGATCCACCAATTGTTCGTGATTTTTCTCGGTGTGCTACCTGAAGAACTTTCAGGATTACTTCCACATCTGTTAGGCAGAATCTCAGTTTGATCTCACGCCAGATGCAGCTCCGAATACTCGTACTCTTACCGTCTCGCACCAGGAGGGTTGCAAGAGCTGTCTAATCAACTACAGTAATTGTTGAACAGGAGTTTTGGCAGACCTAGTTTTCACTTTGGGGAGCCCAGTGGTATCCAGGAAGATAAGCCTTTTCGTATGTGTTCTGATTATCGAGAACTTAACAAGGTGGCAGTCAAGAACCGTTTGCCTCGACCATGTATTGACAACCTGTCGGCTAGTTCGAGGGACAAGCTTCATTCGAGGATTGGCTAATGAACGAGCTATCGTCAGAGGGAAGTCCAAGGGGAGGATTTTTTTTCTCTAAAAATGGCATATCGAACGCAACGCGATCATTGCGACTTTGTATTCCATGACCTTTGGGGGTTAACCAACACTGGCAGCCATATGGATCACATGAATCGACCATGCTTATTGACGACGTGTTGAATTATTTCCAGGAGAAAGGAACATCATGGACGGCATCTGTATCTTATTTTAGAGCTCCTGAGGGAGGAGCCATTACGTGCGAAGTCTTGTTAAATGTAACATCTGGATTCGAGAGATACGTTTTGAGCATGTAACCAACGAAGTGGGAACACACGTGGATCTTGCTAAGATCCATTACGTTAGAAACTGATCGACACTAAAGATCCCTTCGAGGATACAACAATCCCTTGGTTTCGCTAGATACTATCGCAGATTCATCACAGGGTTTTCGAAGATCACGCAGCCTAAACCTCTTTAGCACAGCAGGGTGCTGTGTTCGTGGAAGACAAAACAGGAGGACGTCTTTTCAGCCTTCGAATCCCAACCCTGCAATGCACTGAGCATCGTCTCCACCCTAAGGTTCGGGTGATCTAGTGGTATACTTTGATGGTTCGAATCAAAGTCCCAGTTACACATCGATGCAACATGAGAAAGCGATGGCTTACGTAATAGACTTACGAGAAGAACTACACGATACACAACCTGCAATGGAAATCCTGATCTTCGGATTTAAGTTGGAGGCATTACTTGGACGGTACCAAATGTGATATCTAGACCGATCACAAGGGCCTCCCGTGTACCTTTGTTTCAGAAGAGCTAAACATGTAGTAGCATCGCTGGATGGAACTTTTGATTACGACCATGAAACCTGAACGTGCACGACCTTTGCAGCTCACCATCGACTCTAACCTACCAGATCAGATTCGCTCAGTTCAAACTGGGGGACGGAAGAAAGAGAAGTTTCAAGTTGAACCCATGCGGGGCATGGAGAAGCAACCTTTGGCAGGTCGGACGATATGCGCTACCTCATGGAACGAATGTGGATCTTGTTATACGGCAACCGTAGGGAACTTGAGTGGAGCAAAGCACACCTGCCTTAATATTCTAGTCGTCTGTGTTTTGGTGGGAGATAATAGGATCTATAAATCCTACATTAGTGATCGGGCATGAAGGCCCACCTGGCAATGTACGTGAATGATGATCGACTTGTGGGAAAGTCAAGGTGGAGTATCAGCAACCAGAAGCATCGAAACAGAAGCTATAACACCTGGGTGATCGGTAGTTGTCTTACGTAACCAGCGCACTTTATTACAATCAAGGAAACTGACGAGTCCTCACAGCTGTGAATGTTCCTCTGAGAGAGGCGGCTTTTAGGCACGAGGTGCCAACTCCCGTTACTTCTGATTTTGAGGTATACCCGATTTATGACAGGCAATACACGATACCTTTGACTCACATCTAGACATGAGCATTACTTATCACAGTAGGACAACCTGGCAGAGTAACGAACCATCCGGACACACGAAGACATGCTGGGAGCATGTGCGTGATTGACTTTAGTAAACATTTGAGAAGGATACTTATCTTTGGGTGAGCTCTACTGCAGCCGTTACCGTATTAGTATGCGTACAGCTCTGTTTGAGGCCCTGCGTGGACAGTAACGCTAATCTCCTTGTTGGATTAAGGTGGGTGACAACGTAATCGCGAGTTCATGACTTATATTTGAAACTCTTGGGAAGATCACTTGGATCGGAAATCGTTTCGTGACAACGGGTGACCCTCAGCAAAGTTGTTAAGCTTAGGAAACACTGGGAGTTCGTTGTAGGCGACCATATCATGTTGAAAATCTCGCCCGGGGAAGGTGTGGTACGCTTGGGAAGCGTGGCAAGCTTAATTTATGTTACGCTGAGTTATTCAGAATTCTGGAAAGAAGCGGACACGTCGCTTACAAACTCGAGTTACCCAACGAATTGAGTAACGTACATGATGTCATTTATGCCTCGAATCTAAAGCAGTGTTTGTCCGATGAAACATTTGTGATACCTTCGTTAGACAAGTTGCAGTTGTTGAGGAATCTACTCAAATCATGGACCAGGACATCAAGATTCGTTAGCATAGTCAAATTTCAATCATGAGAGTCCGTTGGGACTTAAGTTGTGGACCAGAGTTCACGTGGGAATGCGATGATCGGAGTAAGCTTTAGTATCCTCAGTGGTTCAAACGGTTGTATCAATTTCTGATATCATTGGTGAATTTCGGGACGAAATTCCCTTTTAAGTTGGGGATGATGTGGTACCCGCGGAAAATCCACAGTCATCCTGAGATTTACATCTTGCTGTTTGGATTACTTATCAAATTTCGGGACGAAATTTCTTTCATGTTGGGGATGATGTGACAACCCGAGTTTTCAAGGTTCTTCCTCGACACGTTACTTGTTTCACACTACCTTCTCATAATTGTTTGTGATGTAATTGATGCATATTTGATTAACTGTTGATGCATATTTGATGAACTGTCGAACTGTCATGATATAGTGTTGTTTGTGAATAAATGGGCCGATTTAACTATTATAAGTGGCTGACAACTTTTGTATTGTTTATTTCCTATTGGACCGTTAATAGTAGTGGGCTGATAACTAAATCAATTAAAGAATCACATGGGCCGCTGAATATTAAGGATGAGATACTGATATATCACGTGACAATCTTAGCTGACAACATTGATCTTAGCCGACAACATTAATTAGTGGTTCATTTTAATTGGGCCGATATCTTGTTAGGTTATTGTTATTATTAAGTTGACAAACAACACACTTAGATGGGCCACGTGATATCTGTCAACACTAAACATTCATTGGGCCACTAACTAATAGAGTCACATGATTACCTATTGGAATTTAATAAAGCCTGACACAATTGGCAGACCACCGATTGAATGAGTTAAGATGTGCTAGTTTAATTAGAAACTTCTTATAATAAAATTTGGTGTCCGACGAAATGCGGTACATGTGGACTCGACGAAAGTCCAGACTTCCGTCATCATCGGCCAACTGACGAAAGATGGGGTTTCATCGGGGTGGTTATTCGCTGAGATGGGCTTCGGCCCAAACGGAACCAAGATACGTTACATTCATTATTTAAACCTAAACCTGCACAACCCTAGACCCCTTTAACTCAGCGACGACAACGCTACCCCTCTCGAAGCACTATCTGATTCGATCAAGTTTATTGGGTTTGTAAATCCTTATGTATGTAATTCTTATTGCTGATTCTATTTGTGTGTGATATTGGTCAACAAAATATATATATATGTGTGTGTGTGTGTGTGTGTGTGTGTGTGTGTGTTCTATAAAATCATGATGTGAAATTATGGATAAATTATGTGATGGATGGATATGAGTTGAGAATCAATTTGGATAATGATCACCTTATGTTGTCGGCCATGTTGTTATGTTTGCATGAAGAATCGTCAGAGGTCATGTGATTGTTTAGCCATTGCGTGTGCAACTTGTTAATGCCTTGTAGGTGTAATCATAGATTTGTATGATCTATTGCTAGAAACAATAAAGACAATGATGATGTCTAGATTCGTTTTAGATAAACATGATGATTGGTAAGTTTTAATGATAAGTGGTATTGCAATCTGAATGCTTGCTGAATGTGAATGAGGGGCGACGAAACATGGATTTCGCCATGAATGAGGGGCGACGAAACATGGGTTTCGCCATGTGAAGGTGACGACGAAACATGGAGTTTCGTCGGGTGGGTTTTTTCGCCAGGGCAGTAAGTCAGCAGAACAGTATGCAGCTTATGATGCTATAGGGTTATTAGTGTGTGCCATAAGTAGAATGTATGGGCATATATGTTGGATCACACTGTTAAGGCCCATGGTTTCTAAATAAATGGTCATACGAATTAGTTGATATTAGATAAGTAAAACACTAGCTAGGTAATATCATGATGTATACTACTACTTGGATTGTGTGATTAACTATCACAGCTTGCATGATAATAAACGTATGATTACATGTTCTTATGGATTGTTATGTGACATGATTCCTCGTTACGACGTGCATGGTGTTACATGATTTATGTGTACGCTAATTGTGCAATGTGTACAAAGAATACGTGAATTATGTGTATACGAGACTGATTGTATTTGATAAACACGGTAGGGTTTGGGTGATTAACATGGAACAAGTAACGTAACATACCGAGCAATCCAAGGTGAGTTCACTGCTCTTTTCCAAGCATGCATCCCGGGAAGGGATATCGGGTAACGTTTTCAGGGAAGAATGCCAGGTTAATGTGATGTTTGTTATTACTCAGTTTCTATCATATAAGACCCCTTACATCTACTGATTGTTGCCGGGAAGGCAACGAGGTATTTAGTTGATAGCGCTATTAGGTTTGGCACCCTCACACCGGGCCGGAATGGACGGGCGTGAACTATTTACCTTGACCACTTGACCAATGCTTTGATAGAGGCATTGGGGTTGGGTGATCACATCTTGTAGCCATTTGCGGTAATCGAGTTAATACCAACATCAAATCAAATCATCGAAATTGTGCAACGTTTTAATCTGGTAACTGGTATCTAAACACGTTAACAAAACTTTGAACTCACCACCGTCGTCTGACACACTTGTCTGCATGCTTGCAGGTCCATAGGTTTATATCATTGGGACTTGCTGTCTGGGATGCTGGAGTGGTCATGGGTCGAGATACATGGAATCACAATACAATCCTAATGGTTTATGTACACATGGTTTATGAAACACTTAACAAATGAGTTATGCTTCCGCTGTATGCAATGAAATACATTTAATATTTTGTAACACTTTATGATAATGAATGGAAGTTTTTATTTAAATATGTACTATAGTTCAATGTGATTGGTGGCTTGGATCCTGGTACGTCACACATCCCGCGGTGTTCCCGCATGTGGCATTTTGGGGGTGTGACATATACCACCTTTATTCGCCTTACCTAAACAAAGCAAGTGTACTCATGCAAAATATTGTAAGTCAAACACAATTCATGCTAGTTACTGACGCACCAACAAAAAACCATAAACATACATACACGGCAGTGTATTAACTAAAGTTACTTGCGCTACAGCGCATTAACAAGCAAAGTATCCACATTCAAAAATCTACGGTTGCTTATCAATTGTTCATACAAGCAAAAAAGAAAACCTAAGCTAGGTCTTCATCTTCACCTTCTTCCGCGTCTGGAAAGATTTCTTTCAGTTGCGCCACATGGTCTTCAGATTGCAAAGCGACATTAATAAGATCTATGACTGGAATCTCTAAAGTATTAAATTGCGTCTTTGCCACAGCAAGGGCAGCTTCAGTATTAACGCCATAAGTAGCAGATCTAATGGTGTCCCAGTCAACTTTTAGGGCATTAACCACGTGATGAACACATTCTGCATACCCTTGAGCATACCCATCATTTCGCGCAGCAACCAGCAAATGCGCAACTGTTTTATCCAGCTCTTCAGAGTTAAGCACTGAATTGGCAACCTATACAAAGCAAAAAAAAAAAAGAGTAAGAAGACGCACAGACATCTTCAAATATTATCAAAGGGTAAACTTACGCTTGCAATTCCATGCTTCTTCAACCACAGCATGTCACTCTTCAACGGCTCAAGCTCACTCTCCGCTGTTGCCCGCGCGGTCTCAGAAATCTCCAACTTATCTGCCATCTCAGAAAGACGGCGCGAAGTCTCAGCCTGCTTGAGATCTAAATCTTTTTTAGCAGACTCAACTTCCGCCTTAAGTTGTTCCTGCTCAGATAATAAAGCAATAAGTTCTTCTATCTCCTTATCCCTAAGGGCAAGAGTAGCGCAGGTATGTACCTCTCGTTGTTCACTTCTTTCCCTATAAGAACGCGCTTCATCCCGCGCAGCTTCTGCATCAGCTTTTTCCTTCTTCAATTTTTCAATCTCCGCATCTTGTTTTTTCAACTTTTCAACCTCAGCTCTAAGATTATTGATAACATTGCGGAGACCCATCTTTTCAGCGTTATCTTTCTCGCAAATCTCTTTCCAATTTTTGCGCTCCTTGGAAAGCAAGGCAGCTTCAGCTTCTGCTTTTCTCTTCCATCCTTCAACTGACCATTCTTCAGTTTTTCGGTCATGATCAAACTTAGCCCGGTCAGCTTCCAACGCAGCTTTCAACTGGGCTACTCGGGCCTTATCTGCAGAAAATCTTTTCTTGGACTCCTCATAAGCAGCCCACTCTTTATGCATGCTACGCCACTCGCGCACTATGCGGTGCATAGTAGACGTATAAGTGGCCGCCTGTTAGGCCCTAAAGTGTGAGACTGACGCATCAAATTAACACAACGGGTTATGGTTACGAACTGGGCTTTATCGGGTTAGTTATATTAGGTTTTGGACCTTTATAGGTCGCTTGGGCCAAGCTTTAGGCCATGTGGGCCAAGCAGGCCCAAGGGGAGTCCATGTGGGAAATGTGCTTGTCTATGTATATAAACAAGTTTTTAACTTGTTTTTAGGTTTGAACCCTTTGGAACCTCATTGTTACAAAATTCTAGAGTTCAGAGAGAGGTGATTCGATTGTGGTGTAGGACACTTGTACTAGACGGTTTTGCTTATTCAAGTAATAGAATCGTGTGCAAGTGTTGAAAGTGATTCCGGTATTGTTCTTCGTATTTCTTGCTTTTCGTGTTTATTCTTGAATCTCACCAAGTTTGGATTCCACACAAACTTGGTGATTGTTTGATATCATTGAAAGATCCGGTTATTCGGGACTTACAAGTGGTATCAGAGCCATTAGAACCTATTTCTAGGCTCGGTGTGATATCAAAGATTCAAGATTTTCGTAATTTTTGGGTTGGTGTTCTTCGCGTTCTTCGTGATATTCATCTTTTTTTTTTTTTTTTGAAAAACATTCTATTCTGCTTGTTCGGTTTTTGTTTAAAGTGTTTAAAGGATAAAGTTAAATTTAAAAAGGAAAAAAAATCGTATTTTGAAATATCTTCATATTTTGAAAGATTTAAAAAATCCTTTATTTTAGGTAAATTGAAACTGATTTGTTAATATCAGTTGACTTCGTGTAATTGATTTCTTGGTCTCGAGTCGTATTCTCCGGAGTCGCAACAGAGGTTTGGATATCACACAAGGTCTCGAGACATTGATCTTCACATTTTCACGGTCTCGACTCCAGTTAATTGGTCTCGCGTCCAGCTTCAATTCAATACAAGACATCATCGGACATCATCAACATCACTACATTTGGTCTCGAGTAGCAACCAAATCCAGTCGAAACAACAGTCTCGAGTCTTCAACATCACTTCTCATAGGTCTCGACTCATCAATTTTCATAGTCTCGAGTCGCAACCACGGTTCCGAGTCGCAACCGAGATCTCGAGTCATCTCTTTCTGTTCTCGTGTCGCAATCAGCAAAGGTTTCGAATCTTTGATCATCTGAGTCGCAACAATCATCCACGGAACCTGCAACTCCGTCTTCGGTCATCGTTCATCATCATCTTCGTCGTTTCATCACCACGATCACCATACCTACATTCATCAAGTCTCCAGTTACCACCCCATCTCCGTCGCTACATCACCTGCGATGACGCATCACACAACCGTACCTCCGATCATCATCATCACCGTCTGTCATATCTTCCGGCAACCACATTCACAAAACCATCTCGTCATCTCCGATGAAACACGACCAACCATCATTCATCTCCGTCATACAACGTCTGATCCTCCGATCACCACTCATCAGATCACCATTTTGGCGACTGAAAGAAATTAGGGTTTGTGGGTTTAATTTTAGGAAGAAGAAGACGGTTTATCGTGGACATTCAGTTTTGGTTTGATTTTAATATAATAATAATAACTATAATATTAATCATATGATAATCATTATATAATCATTTGTTTTATAATAATCATTAATCATTAATAATAATAATAATAATAATATAATCATAATAATAATTGTTTAATAATAATAGTTTATATTATATATTCATTAAAAAAAATTTGTTTGGTTGTGAAAAGTTTTGACAGGTTTTGAGGTGCGGTTCAGATAGCAGGTTCATTCGACTGCTAAGGGTTTGAGTTAGCGAGTACACAGGTTCTCGCTTTGGGCTTGTGTTGAGGAAATAGTTAAAAGATCACATTTTTGGGGGGATCACATCTTAAAATGTCTTCTAAGAGAGAGATGCTTGAGCAGGAACTCAAAGGATTCAGATACTCAAATGGTGAATCCATAGAAGCATTGATTGGCCGGTTTGCTGAACTACTCTCTGAAATGGAGAAGGCAGAGATGGTGGTGTCTACTCGCATGAGCAACAGAAAGCTTCTAGATGCTATAAAAGGGATTCCAGATCAGGAGAACTGTAGTTGGTTTAGAAATGTTAATCAGATAATATTGACAACCGACTGCTACAAAATGAAGTCAGATGAGCTGATGTCACTCATAAAATCATATGACAATGCGGACAAACAGTCTACTCAAGGCAACACATCTGATGCAGTTTGCTCACCCACTCGTGAAGAGATACTTTCTGTCTTTTGCACTCCTAAGTGTAGAGAAAGAAATGAAGCATATCAGTTACACAACGCTGAGTTGATCCAAGATTACAAAGACATAAAGAACAAAAATTTTACTTTATCAAAAAATGAAAAACTTTATAAAGAAAAAATTGAAGCTCAGCGAAAAGACATCATCCAACTCAAAGATGATGTTAGTGTAAAAACTGCCCAACTCTTATATGTTCAGGAAAAATTATGCACTGTGACTAAAGAACTGGAGGATATAAGAGATAGATATCAAATAAATGAACTCAATATTAAAAAAATTGATTCTTCCAGCAAACTAGTTAAAAACTTGTGTGATCAACAGCTCGCATATAAGAAAAAGAAAGGGTGTGGGTTGGGTTTCAATCAAGTTCCTCCTCCATATAATGACAACTACACATATTTACCCATGACTGAGGAGGAATTGATGAATGAGGACAAGATGGCTTACAGTCCTAAAACTGATAAGTCGTCAATCAACAGCAGACCTGTTGATAAACGAGCGACTCCTTCAGTAAATTTTGTTTCAAAGGGTACTTTTGATCCTAATGCTTCGTCTTCCCCTGCAGATGAAGTTAAAGTTGAAGGTGTCGTTGGAGATGAACAAGCATCAAATTCTCATGTGTGTGACATTTTTAGCTCGTTTTTTCACTCTGTGATTAATTCCAGGCCTGATGATTTGGGCGAAAACGTTGATGCTTGTGTAACAGAGACTGTATCGGCAAATGAAATGAATAAGCCAGCTGAACCATTTGATTCCAAATGTGAATCATCTGAAGCAGCTGATTCTGAGAAATTGGTGTCATGTGCAGAACCGTCTTGTGTTGAAAATTCGTCAAATGTTTCAGCTGAAGTTTCAGCTAAAGTTTCTGGTGTTTCATCCGACAAACCAGAAATCTCTGATTCTGTAAAAGCTGGTGACATGAAAGATGAAGAGCAGACTGATGTGAACAAGGCTCCAAGTGCGCTAGCTGAACAATCTGAACCTTATGTTAGTGATGAAAAGGTTCAGATCAAGCAACAAGAGCCGAAGCGAGCAGGTAAAGGACGCGGAAATAAGAAGCCTAAACATCAAAGACGATCAGGCTCTCCACAGTCCTCAACGGGCAACAATAGTCCTCAAAAGGCCCGTGATGTGAAAAAAAAATTTGTTAAGCCAATCTGTAATGGCAAATGTGAGAAATATGCATTTGACTGTGCTAACAAAGCTTTCGAAAAGACAGGTGAGATTTCTGAACAAGACCTGCAGTCTAAACAAAACAAGAAGAATCAAAAGAAATCTCCACCACAGAAGGCCCCTGCAAACGATAAGTATAGACATCCAAATGCATCCTCGTTTGTAAGAAATGTGCAACAAAAACAAGCACAGAAAGGACTAGCTCATCCTTCAGGGCCTGCAAGAGCTACACAAGCTGATCAGAACGCCTTCTACATGAAGAGACAAACATGCTTCAATTGCGGCATTGCTGGTCACATTGCTCGAAACTGCACAAATCGTCCCTATGTACCCTACTATATGCAAAATCAGAGGGTTACACCTAGGGATAACTACCATTCTAAGCCAATGAAGGTATCTTCACCTAAGGCAATGAAGAATGTGAATCCCAAGGTTAAACCTTCTGATGGGGATTGGAATGCTGCTAAAATCAAACGCAAGGCTGTTCAGGAACAAAAACATTTTTCTAAAACTAACAAACCTGAAACAACTAAAGTTGCTCAACCGAAGGCAACAAACGCGTTTGCTAGACCGAAACAGATTTGGAAACTCAAATCTAAAGCAGCAACGTCTCCAATCTTTGAAACGAAAGGGGACTTGTGTTTGAAAGAAGTGTCTTATTTTGATGCTTCAGGTAAACCCAGGACCACGATGGCCTGGGTACCCATGTCTTACTAATCTCCTTACCTTTCAGGAACAACTAAGGAGGAGCTGTTGACAATCTCTGGAATGTTGATAGCGGTTGTTCCAGAGATAAAAACGGGTAACATTTAACTGTTGCAAAAATTTCAAATTTTTTTTACAGATGATATGTTTCCTTTGGAGGAGATTAGAGAAGTAAGATAAGATCAGCAAAAGGTACCGTTTAAATTCAGTACTTTGATTTGAATATTGGTTAGTCTTCAATCTGATGACAGAACGGTTAAGCAAAAATATTTTTTTCTCTTTCTTAGTTCATTACTTTGTATATAAAGTGCCCTTTCTCTAGTAAATGGTAAATTTGCGCAAAAATACTAGATTTATGCACAAATTTAGGGGGGAGGGACATATAGATAGATATTTGGTTTGGGGGAGAAAAACGAGAAAAATACAAAAAGAGTTTGCTGTATATAAATATGTATTGTTTTAGGGGGAGAAAATGAGAAAAACACAAAAACATTAGAAAAATGAAAAAGTCAAAAAGAAAAATTGCATGATATGGGAAATGAAATGAATTTTCACATTATGGTGAAGGGCTGACTCATGTAAGACCAATATCGAAATAGTTTGACTCTAGTATGATTTGTTGGTAGGCTCTATCCTTAAGACTGAAAACATTGGCTGTTCTGTTCAGAACTAAATTAGTACATGACCTCAGGGAAGAAAGTCACTTGGAATTAGCTCATTTCTATTTGAATGTCTGTATGTTGTCCCGATACACACAATTTTGGTCTGACTCTGAAATCTTCTCTGAAAAAGTCGTGTATCTCCTATGTTTTGCGGAAGCAAAGACCTGGAGGTGCTAGGCAACGTCAGCTTCTGCTGCATCCAGATACATGCTGACCTAGCTGTAAGTTGTCGCGCTATAGATCAATTAAACACCCGAAAGAGGCCCTCAAGTGCCCAAAAGAAACCCAAGAAACCTATATCAAACTGAGAAAAACTCATTTGATTTGTATATTATACCATCTCTGCTTAAGATCTATTCTATTCTTTTCTCAATCTATTCCCAGTTAAGATTTCAGAGATCTGGATTGGACTTGTGAAATATGTGGTAGGGAAGCTACTTGCATGATAGAGTGTGCTGTTTATATCTCCGGGATTTGATTAGTATTTGTTTGGGTGTTCATTGTTAAGAAATCAAAACATGATAAAATTTGTTACAGGCAGTTATATGGAAAAGGTCTAAGGAGACGAGTTTAAGTGGACAAATATACTGGCAATTGTCTAGATCATTCTGTAGTAGATCAGTGTTGATAAATGAAGTCAGGCCCAAAACCTCGTGATTTGATCCCATTGCAATTGTAATTGTATATTATGGTAGTTGTTTATATTTTGAGTTCTTATTTGTTTTTAGTTCTTTAAAAAAAATTCAAAAATACAAAAATAGTGTGTTTATTTGTTTTTCTTAAAATTAAAAATATAACCGTTCTTGAAGATTTGACTGATCATAAAAAGCTGAAAGAATTTAAATTTTGAAATCCGAGTACGAATACTTGGATGTACCTAGTGTTCATGTGGTACGTTCCTCTGTTGCATAGAAATGTTTGCTTATAAATTTCTGAGCATGTGCAGCACTTGATTTCAATCAAGAACAGGGGTTGATGAAGACTGAGATGCTGTTAGTTGCTGAAGAAGCCTGAAGCATCACACCAACAAGATGTACCTGAGTCAGAAGAACCGGATACGAAACGCCGTCTGACAGTGATAGTACATTTGAAGAAGTACCTGTGAACCTGCTTGAAAGACAAAGATTGAAGAAGAAAAGAGCTGCTGAGAATCCTCCTCTCACATTCTTTTCACAAGATTTTCAAGCAAATGCTGATCGAGATCCTGATATGAGGCTAACCACAAGAGCTGAAGAAAGAGACCCAGTGCTGAGAGTTCAGAAGTCAAGAACTTCCACAACATCTGCAGCATAACGACAACCATAGACTTCGTTGAAGACGTTGCTGATTTTATGTTATGAAGACAATTTGATGGCATCAGTATAGGGGGAGATTGTTAGGCCCTAAAGTGTGAGACTGACGCATCAAATTAACACAACGGGTTATGGTTACGAACTGGGCTTTATCGGGTTAGTTATATTAGGTTTTGGACCTTTATAGGTCGCTTGGGCCAAGCTTTAGGCCATGTGGGCCAAGCAGGCCCAAGGGGAGCCCATGTGGGAAATGGGCTTGTCTATGTATATAAACAAGTTTTTAACTTTTTTTTAGGTTTGAACCCTTTGGAACCTCATTGTTACAAAATTCTAGAGTTCAGAGAGAGGTGATTCGATTGTGGTGTAGGACACTTGTACTAGACGGTTTTGCTTATTCAAGTAATAGAATCGTGTGCAAGTGTTGAAAGTGATTCCGGTATTGTTCTTCGTATTTCTTGCTTTTCGTGTTTATTCTTGAATCTCACCAAGTTTGGATTCCGCACAAACTTGGTGATTGTTTGATATCATTGAAAGATCCGGTTATTCGGGACTTACACCGCCTCCTCAAGATAGGCGCGATAAGTCTGATCATGCAAACGCCCCTCCTGGACTTTAATCTCCCCAGGCGGAAAGGTTCCCTGCAGCCAGTCCCGGCACACACGCCAATCCGAAAAAGTGTCACCTTTTTTCAAGTTACAAACAGGGACATGAATCTCAGCAGGGATTTTTTCAATATTTTCTGAATAAGTTCTGTAATAATAAACCCCCAGGGTTTCATCAGGGCGGATATGGGAACTTTTATCAACATGAGAAAAAGAACCTTGGTACTCTGCAGGGATTTTTTCAATATTTTCAGGCATAAAACCAAAAGCCACAAAAGGTGAAGATGGTATAGGAATCTCCTGAGCAGACTTTCCTTTCTCCGGGTCTTGAGCAACAAATTCAGGAGTTTGTGGATGACCAGCACCAACATCCACGACCTCAGGGCTAGTAATTTTTTCCACATCCACAACAACCTCAGCAGGATTTTCAGTCTCAGGGTTCTCTGCCCTGACAGTCTTCTCCGCCTCCTTATCAGCAGCCTTAGTACTCTCTAACTGTTCGTTAACAGGGACGCGAGGAGGAGAGGGCAGAAGCTCCTCACTAACCACAGGCGTTGGCTCCACATGAACAGGAGAACTTGGCTTTTCTACAAGAGCAAACATATATATTACAATCATTCAATACACAAAAGGTAAACAAAGAAGAAGACTTACCAAGAAGCGGGTTCGCTTGTAAAGGCATCAAGTTTGCCCCTCCTGGTGATTTTCTTCCTCTGAACTTTCTTGACAGGCTGACCTTCAGCCTCAGCTTCAGTATGTTTCCTCTTCCCCGCCTTCTTCCTCAGAAGGTGCTCAGAACTCGATTCTAAATCAATAGGATCATCAGGGTTGGACGGAGGAATGTCAGCAGTATCCTTTGGTTCCGGCTTAGGTTTCCTCACAACTGCAGGCGCAAGACCCTCCAATGAATCAGATACCACCACATAATCACACCAGTAGTTAGAGGAACGGCGCATACCTTTCTTCTCTCCTCCCACATTTTTGTCCTTAGAAGGTTGAGTTTTCTCCACATCACTTTTTTTCGGCGCAGCAGTAGCAGCGGGTGTACGTCTTTTCTTTTCAGGGCCTATGCCCAGGTTAGACAGCTCACCTACTAAGAAACATGAAGATTGACTTATTCAAATGCGCAAAAACAACAGAAAATAGCACTACGGTAAAAAAATTACCAGCGCCAGCAGCAGGTTACGCGGCCAAGTCATCATCTCGCGGAAGAACAAAATTCCTCACAATACGGTGATACCAGAGTTCCTCATCAGGTTTTTTGGGAATAGTAGCCATCTTCCCACCTTCTCTCTCAAAAGCAACAACATACAAAGAAACGACTGCAAAAGAGAGAAACAAAAGCAAGTTAAAAAAAAAAGGAAACAAACACAAGAAAGGGAAGAAAAACAGGGCAAACCCCAAATCTTACTTTTGCCACCCTCCATATACACTGGCTTCTCTTCCCGATTCATCCGCCAGTTCAGACTCATGCTAGCACCAACAAGGGCTTTTTCTGGCAGAGCAATGGACGGAACGTCTTTCAAATCCTGATACCAATTTTCATCAGAAGGAGTCTGAATAGTCTCAGTTGAGACATCTTCTTTCCCCCCTAAACGTCATCCTTATCGAGATAACCCCAATTTTAATAAAGAAAAACTTTTGTTTCCAGTCATGAAACGACTTTGGGGGTTGAAGCAAGATCTTCTTCGCATATGCCCTTTGCATAAAAGAATAGAACCCTTGAGAACAATGCATCTGATGGAACACTCGAAATCGAGTAACCGACAGTTCAATATGCATCGTACGACAAACAAACTCTAAATGTCGAACCCTAACCATCCCAATAGGGTGCATCTGGGAAATATGGAACTTATAATAATCCAGAATGTCAAGAAAAAACTTCGTTGCAGGCAGTCGAAAATTGCCTACAGAAAAGAAGTCCCAAAATAAAGTGATATACCCGGCCGGAGCATCCGCCGCAGTTTGACCCTCATCAGGGTACCGAGCACCCCAACTCTCCGGAAATTTGAAGTTTCGAATCAAACCATCGAAGGTTTCCCTAGACCACTTCAATGGTGGAAGTTCAACAGCCATTTCTTCAGCAGAGTCTTCGTGATGGTCTCCGGTTGACATAGAAGAGAGAAATTACAAATTCTTTCAAGAAACTGATAAAGGAGATGAAGAAGAAAAGGATTTTCAAGAAAGCGATGATTAACGAAAAAGAGCAATCGAGAAAATTTATACCCACCGCCTTAAAAGAACCTAGATAATCGCAGCAACACCCTTTTCGGTTTGGGCACGATTATCCAAGCATCAGGGGCGAGTGGGAATAAACAATAACGCGAGTTCACGCGCGCGTGACAACCACGGTCGATGACGTACAACTGACAGCAACAGCCTGTCACACATCAACAGTCATCACTGTACCTTTTCACCTACCCAAAGTCAAGATTTTCAAAAATCAAAAATCATGAGTAAAAAATATCTTCCCCAGCAAAATACCCCATTTTTCGCGCCAAAAACTCTACAGCAAAAAGACACCTATCCCTCATAGTCCAGTGCTCCACTTATTTGCATAAGAGCAACACTAGACTGGGGAGACTTGAAGGGGTAAGGTCCCAAAAACCTTGCTTCAAGTACTTGGGACCATACCACAACCTCGACTGAGAACCCTCTTTAGACCTTGCGCGGCTGCGCACTGGTCCTACAAAGAGAACTTAGAAAGGAAAACAGAATCCAGCACTTGCGCGCCAAAAGAAAACTAGAAAATCCTTGCGCCAACTTTCATAGCAAATAGGATTTCCATCCTAGCTAACACGTCCGCATAAATAATACCCAGACTTGGATATTATTAATTCCTCTGATACCATACAATAAAAGAGCCACACAAGATTACAGCTATATAGGGTTAGGTTCATTTGTGAATAACCCCCTTGATTGTGAACACTTATGAACTAATTCTAGCCCTTGATTATCAATACACGAGTGTATACACAAGTGTAACTCAATAACCAGGATTTAATGATGAAAATACACTAGTATATTTTACGATTTGATGATGTAAATCAATGGCCAGGATTTGTTCACTCGGTTCACAAATAGACTAGTGTTCACTCTAGAACCCCACTTTATATATATATATATATATATATATATATATATAGAGAGAGAGAGAGAGAGAGAGAGAGAAGAGAGAGGGTAGATCATAAGAAAACTTATCTTAATGAGAACTAAAAAAAACTCCATCAAAACCACTAAAAAGTAGGGGAAGGAGACTTTAATGAATGATGGGTAAAATTGTAATATATATTGAACATTTCTAATTTCTCCATACGTTATCATTTCTTGTTTTTAAATGGTATAAGATCACAATTTTTTTATCTTTCATTCGAGTATATTCGAGCATATTTTTATGACATAAAAGAAGGATTTAAGGTATCTTACTTTTTTCAATACTATTATTTATTATCATGTGCAACATTACGAAAAACCTAAACCTCCCAACTTCCAACCCCCCCCCCCCCCTCCCTTAAAAAAAACATTAAACCACCCAACCCCCACCCCCAAAAAACCTAAATTTAAAAGGTCTGGAAGATTTGAAGGCCTGGAAGATTCTCTGGCCCTTGATTCCTTTGAATGTCTCTCTTTATGATCCTTATCATTTTTTATAAGAGCATTAACATCTTCTCCGTCTTCAACACCTCTTATAATCCTGAAAACTCTTCTAACTACCTTCCATCATTGAGTTGGGTACATGTTTTCGAACAAGGTTCGTAGGCATCCCATACAACCTACCCCTGGTTTCGTACAGTCAGTAAACACCCTGGATGTCACTTTGATGAGATTTATTATTTCTCCTTCAGTGGGAAGATTTTGTATTTTTTAATTGATGATAATTTGGAGAAACCTTGGATATAACAAACGCTTGTCATCAAGATACTCAATGTTGTTCATTAATTTTGAGAATATTATTCCTAAGAGATTGACATATTTTTCTTCACACGGCATAGCTGCCTATGACAAATTCATCCCATCGAATCCACTGTGGCGATGAGAAAATGCAAAGACGAAGCACCCAGTCATCATACACAAATTTCTTAAACAAGACTTTAGGTTAGTGACGCCATGAGCTCACAAGCCGCCACTTGAGTGACGCCTGACAGAAGAAAACTGGGCAGCGTCACTGCTTGAGGATAGCAGTGGCGCCACTGCTTGTTTCTTGTCACAAGAGTGACTGCAACAAGCTAGGCATCGATCTCGAATCAAAAGACCCGAGCTACTTGAACACAATGTTCAGGATTTGATCACACAATAACAAGCATCGTCGTCATTGGCACCATCACATAAGTGACGTTGGATTCAAATAATTGAACGAACTGATGACATCATCAGGTTCGTAAAACCCTAAAACTAGACCCTTTTAATCCTTCAATATGCACTGATTATTAATCTACAACAAGTCGATCTAGGCTTAAAACACTCACAATAAAAAAACCGATCCAGTTAAAGTTTACCTTAATCCTAATAACCAACTAACGAGATCACATGAGTAAAAAGAAAGAGATTTTCGACTTAAAACTTTTTCACAGATCTTAAGAGAGAGGAGTGATGGTTGGGAAGTATGTGTAAAAATAATTTTGAAATTCAAATTTCGCTTTTATAGGGGCATGGCCGTCACTTGAGTGACGACCACGCGCATGAAAGAGTGGCACCTTTCAAGACTTTAAACAGATGATCAATAAGCAAAGAGCCACCCGTCACTCAGTCTTATGTCAGCGATCACCATAGTGACGCCTGAAGCTGATTTTCTTTAATATTCAACATAGAAAAATTTTAAGATTGAGAACCGGGAACTATGCATCTTTTCTAAACAAAATACGAACATTTTTTTTTAATTTTACATCACATGGGTATTCAACAATTTTAAACACCAACAAGGAAATTTCGTAAGGATATCTCAAACCTGATTCGAGATCACATCTTTAAAGCTATCCTTGCACACTTCAAATCTCTTTTGGGTAACCAGAACTTATGATTGCTTGCTTGGTATTTTTGTCCTCTTAAAGCCATGCTACTAACTTTCATGATCACTCAGAGATAAATATATCATGTCTTTGTGAATTTTTCAAAATACTTGTGGACCCCCATACTTGCTTGGTGGTGAACTTTTCAGGTCTCAAGACCTATTTATATGTGAACTATAAAAAATCAAAAACAGAGGATGAGAGCCTCAGATATGTGTTTCCACACGCAGAGAGGATGATTGATTGAAATCATAGGATGAGAGCCTCATATATATGTGTTTCCACAAGTAGAGAGGATGATCGAATGATTTAATGATCAATTTTCTATATTGTATCTTTTAACATATAGTTTATGCTAACATTGCAAGTCTTTTAGCTCAAAATAAAGGTTGACACACATTGGTGCCCTTTCGTATTAGCTCAAAGCATGGATTCTGATGTGCTAAAAGTAGTTTAATTAAAACTAACTAAATTAACCTAATCTAGACACTAAGTAATACCATAAACTCTCTAAAACTCAATTAAACTACTAACAGACAAATGAACCGATCAATTCTAGTAAGCTAAGTAAATCTGGAAATCGAACCCATAGGACTCTATTTAATTACATTAACTAGATTCTATAGACTTATGACTGACACGACTCTAATTGTTTTTATATTTTTAGGGAAGGTTTCTAAATATCCTAAGAATGCAATTAATTGAAGATTAACTAGGAAGAAAACTAATATGCGATTGAGACTTGGGTTTAATTCAGATGATGATGAAGGACTACCCAGACTGGAATCCCGGAATGCTATTAGTTATATTTTAGTCGGACGCAAGTTATTATGGAACCGGGATCGTAAATTACTGAGCCTATACACGAACCAAACAAGACCCCTGACCCTTCTCGGGAAGACACCTACGGAACTCTAGAAGCTATTAAGAATACTAGTTTAATCTAGACTTCCTTTCGGTTATCTAAGTGTTTTATGAAAAGTACCTTAATGTGACCAACTCCCTCATGATATGAAAGTCTTAAGGTAACTTGGGTTCTTGATTAGACTCAATAGACAAGAATTGATAAGGCAACTAAGATGGGCTTCCTACAAAGACCTACCTAGCAATTTACCAACGTAGACCTACCAATAATCTCGCACCTCTCGGTTGTTAAGATTAGTAGAACACCTAGACCTACTCAATTAATGAATATCGCTTCTAAGGTATATCGGCCGATTAACCAAACAAATCATAAACTCAAAGTCAATGATCTAGCATAACCCTATTACATGAATGACATTCACCAAAGATCATGCGAAGCAATAGACAACAATTAAACAATTCTAGATACGCATACACAACGAATCAATAATCAAGTTTTCTACTTGAACATAAAAATCCATAAATAACAAGTATCCGAATTAAAAATCATAACTTTAACATTCGTTCATCACAATCTAGGTAGTTTTAGGTTTCTTGCCAACAATCATGAATAATGCGAAAGCAAAAGCATTAACAAGGTAACAACACTTGATTAAGAAATCAAAAGTGAAGAACGAGTAAACCCGGATGATAAAATCATGAGCCAAACGATCCTAGCACTTCCAATATTCAACCGACGCTTCTTCTCCTTCAAACATGCTCCAAAAGCTTTAGAATTTTCGACCAAGATATCCCCAATTCATCTCTAGTTGTCTAGGATTGATTAGGGTTAATTATGGGCCTAAATAAGGCTTAAATATGGACTTTTACGCGCTGACCAAGGTTTCACCTCGCGCCCCGCGAGCCATATAGTCCCCCTCCTCGCGGGTGGCGAGCGGCTCGCGTACTAAGAATACGGTTTCGTTCATAACTTTCTCGTTTCAATTCTGTTTTCTTCATTGTTTTCTCCTACGGATTCGTACTTCAATTCTCTATCTTCTCATCTTCTTAAATATCCATTTTCATTTCACGAGAATCCTTCACTAAGCCCAAACCTCCTCCCATGTGCTCGTTTCTTCAACGTTTTGAGCTCATTCTCACTCCCGAGACCCTGCAAAGCACACAAGACACCATAATATACAAAACCAATGGTAAAATGACATAAAACGGCTCAAATTACTATACAAACTATACATGGAAACAGATGTAATTTTCATTACATCAGAGTCTTTTCTTAATATACATATATATGCACAAACATCATGTGTCTTTTTCAAACTACAACACAGATCGTCGCTTCATCTTACACCCCCTCCCCTCATGATCAGTATAAGAGTAGGCCACCAGATAAAAATTATCATCTCTTAGATACCACAAGCCAAGAGTTAGTGAACCTTTGAGATAGCAGAATATAAGTTTAACAGCAAGTTCATGAGATTCTCTGGGGTCAGACTGATAACATGCACAATAGTAGATAACGAACATGATATCCGGACTACTAGCAGTGAGGTACATCAAGGAACCAATCATGGATCTGTAGTTGTGTCAATTGACAGGCTTGCAAGACAAATTAGGACTGAGAGAGGTTTGAGCAGCAACACGAGTGTTCTTGGAAGTACAATAAGACATTTTATACTTCTCAAGAATGTCTTGAATGTACTTGGCTTGATGAATCAGAATACCATCATCTTGTTGTTTCACTTCAAGACCCAAGAACAAAGTAAGTTCCCCCATCATGGTCATCTCAATTTTGGTTTTCATTACTTTCTCAAAGTCTTTGCATAATTTGTCATTCGAAAAAGCCAAATATGATATCATCAACATACACTTAAACAAGCATGATATCATTCCCAACTGTCTTTTCGAACAGAGTTATGTCAATCTGTACACTCATTAATCAAGCATGACAGGTATCTTTTCACTCAAGTTTTGAACCGGGTACGACCCGTACACTCATTAATCAAGTACGACCCGTACCTTTCCACGCCAGTGTCTAGGTCTACTAGGGTTTCGACTTCTAAAAGGTGGTGCCATCCAGCCTATCTTTAAGCGGTATGATCCGTACCCGACTCCAAATGGTACCAATCGTACTTGAGCCGGATCCAGCAGCTTTTGATCTTTTCAATTAAACTAGTCTTTTTACTTGGAAATCCATCTTTTTAACCATATGACCTATAAAACACCACTAGACTAACATTTAAGAAATTCAAGGTGAAATTGCAATATACAACTACTAAAATGGGGGGTTTTAGATATTGAAAAATATGTTGTCTTACATATCAATATATAATTGGAAAAAAAAATAAATCTTTTATTGGATCTCGAGAAACATTAACCCACGCTCGTGACAACACTTCCTCCATGATCGTCGTGTCAGACCCTTTTCTGCTTATGCTGTTTTTTCACTTTGGTTTTCTTGGTTTTTTGTGGTTGTATTTCGGGCATAACTATGATCGATGAAATAGTATTAAAAATTAACATTAAAAAACTACTATTCATCACAATTCTATTTTATCAACCGTTTGATCAAATAAAATTAAAAGAATAGTAAGTTAAAATATTCTTACTTTAAGAATGCATCTTAAGTTAATTGTGTAATTAGAGTGTTAAACTTTATTAATGATACTAATTTCGTAACTCATATTTGTAATTATTTTGTTGAAGTATGGGTGGGTATTTATGCTAAGTGATAGCAATTAATTCCTAGAATAGTCAACTTGGTAAAGTACTTATTGGATTTGACATAACAAATAGATCATTAACGATACTAATTGGTGGAAGCTGCCCACGCCCGATTGGAATAATTGGGTGTTATTTGATGTCTCGAGTCTGTTATAATTTTTCTGCATTCTGATCGTTTTGTACTGTTTTTCCCCAGCCTCTTGCTGGGCTTTATATATTTATATATATAGTGTGTTTGCTGCAAAAAAAATAGATCATTAATTCAATTATATATTTTATTACTTAACTAATTCGTAGACTGCTCTTATGTATTTATCATAAGAATTAAAATAATCGAAGATAAGTGTAGTAAACTAACTATTCTCAATTTATATCCAACGCAAATCTTGTTGGCCTTTTGCAAAACATTTTGGATCTCTATGCTGAGTTGTTGACCTGTAAAAAAGGCCTAAGTTCTATTTTTACTTTTCTAAAAATCTTCTAAAAAATACAGATGTTACACTTCTACATATAAAATATAATTTGTATAAATGCAATTATAAATATCATAACTAAAACCGAAATGAAAAGTAAACATGAAGTGAACGTTACAAACTTACAATTGATCTATACATTTCTTTTGTCTTTTATTTCTTTTTGTCTTCTTATATCGATCTCATACAACCTAAATAAGAAGTGATCTTCAAACGTCTGATTTTCATATATGTAGGGCAAAAAAATAATTAATATTTGTTCTATCTTGAACAACCCCATCCCTCTGTAAATAATAATCAAAGCACAAACATGATTTTAACATAAGAAACAAATAATTAGCAGTTTGATTGAATAATAATAACAAAACACATTTTTTTAATTGGTAGCAATCGTTGACTAAATCAATGACTTGGTCACTACTTTGACTTACCGCATTAGCCTCCTTGGGAGACCATCTAACACGTGGTAATTTTAAAGACAATGACTTATTGACGTATTTCACCGTTAGCCAACAGGGTGTGGCACATGTCACCCATTATAGCGTCCCGGGACGCCATCAACAACACCACCACCGTTAAACAGGGGTGTTATCGAAGCCTCGCCAGCACTTTAACAGACGAATTTTGGGTGGATCGAGGTATTTGGTCAACATAATTGTTAAAGGGGGCGATAGTGGGGCTTTATCCCATACCATTATTGTTAAAGGGGACGTCATTTTTATCTCAAAATCTACGTGGCGTAATAAAGCCCCTAGGAGCTTTATACCACACCATGTAACCTTATAATTTAGTAAGTTTCTTTTCTAACACATATTTACTATTTAATTTCTTTTGTTTTGATTGATTACTCTTATATGTTCCTCATGCTCTCCACTCTTTGTTTAACACACATTTGCTCCATACTTCCATACTAAAATTGTTATTTAGATAAATAACACTTCTTTTATTATCTTTGTTATTATATTATATAATTTAATACATTCAAACTTAGTTTTATATGAAATACAATTTATTCTTTTAATTTTGTATCTATACATTTATTTAATTATGGGATTACATTCGGTTCTTAAAACGGTTTGACTGGTCTGACCAATCTGATAAATATACCCGTAGGCAGGTCGGTTCGATTATTGATCCGGATTTAAAAACATTGGTTTGTGGGTTGTGTTCTTATTTTTTGTGTTCTCTTTCGTTTTTTTTTTTTAATTTGGTGAGTTGACAACCCATAGCGTCTGTCCATGGCTCAACGTTTTTATGTCTATTTTTGTTCAGTTTAATGGTCCTGACACAACACACGTGTTCTAAAAACTCGTGATATATTAATTTTTATGTATGTATCTATATACTTATATCATTTTTATATGCCTTTCTGAGTTGTATTTATGAATTAAAATTCAATTAGCATGAGATTACGTAGTGGAACTGTGGAAGTATAGAACACATTTTGTAAGGGTTTTTTTTTTCTGAACGGTTAACATAATCAATCTCGAGCACACTTGGGGCATCCACTGGACCAAACGGAATACTCCGAGAGTAACCCGAATCCACCACCAATTACGAGGAAAACCCGGTAACCCATCTGACCGTAGACACGACGGTGAAATTACGTATGGAATTTGGCAAGATCATACATTTTTATAAATATATCATATATAATAAAGTATGCATATAAAACATGTTGAATAAATAGATGTGTTGAATAAATAGATGTGTTTAACTTAGATTGTCTTTGACGTTTTGCATTTTTTGTGTCCTAGATGTTCTTGTAAGTACAACCTAATTTAATTAAAAATATTTGAATATACGGTGTGCGTCGTAATCAAATCAAATTGAAATTCTTTTTAGATATTTCGGATAAATGGTGTAGGGAGAATTTATATCCAAACAAGTGGTTCGATTTATGGCCATGCCCGAAAGCTTTCGAAACTGTATTAACCAATTTAATTATAATTTTAAATAGGTATATGTTACTTTTACGCAACATTTTAAAACTTTCAAATATCTTAAATGAAAAATTAAATATATATCCTTAATTAATTGATGGGTTGGTTACCATACAAACCATATTTATTCTATAAACCGTGAGAAAATATCTTAACACTTAAAAAAATTTGCCTTGATGATTGGAATGAATCGTTCATATTTCAAATTAGCACATACTAAAACAATACATACATAAAAGTAGCACTTTTAAATTATATTAGCAAATGAAAATTAATCAAGATAATTGATTTTAGCACATATGTGAATGATATCAATACATTTCTTTATGAATAATTATATCAACACATTGAAAGCAAAAGAAAAATCCAAATAAAAAATTAATTACTTGCTAGCATAATTGATATTATTTAGGTTATTATTTTACCATTTCTCTATAATTTGTTGGATGACACATTACACTTTTTAAATGGTTCTTACTGTTTGTATACGAAATGTGGTTTGTATGTGATCCTACTCCGTTAATTGATAATTTATCATAATTTGATATCATTTATAGAGAAAGGTTATTCTACAAGAGAAAAGAATTGTACGAAGTGTAGGAGATAAGTTTGGCCCTTGATTTGCAAGATCAATGGTTGAGATTAACTGGTCCCCAAATATATAATTCATATAACTAAAAACAAGGGAAACAAGTGGAGAAAAGTTTGGCCCTTGATTTGCAAGATCAATGGTTGAGATTAAGACCGTGGGGTATGGGGCGGGGGTTTGGGCGTGGGTTGGGGGAAAACGCCCAAGCCACCACCCCGGGTGAGCTTGGGTTTGGGCGTGGCCCCATTGGGGTGGGTTTGAAGCCGGGCGTGGGACGGACTAGTAAGTGACATGGCAGACTCTCAATGGCCAAACCAAATTCATGCCCCTCAACCCAAGCCCCCAAGCCCCCAACCCAAGCCCCATGGGCGTGGGTTTTGGTGGTGGGGGGGCTCTCATTCCACGTGTCAACAAATGCCCCAACCCAAGCCCCCCATACCCCACGGCCTAAGTGGTCCCCAAATATATAATTCATATAACTAAAAACAAGAGAAACAAGTGGAGAAAAGGGTAAAATAGGAAAATCCAATATTGTTGACTTACAAACCCGCTTCCCCTTGATTGTAAGTAAGAAGTTCTTGAACCTACTTCGACAATCGAAGTTGCTTAACATAACTTGTTGAACCATGTTATTTTAACATCGCTTTTTAAGACCTATTTTAATTGATTCGTATTGTGCCCACCCTACAAAAATATTCTGTATCCGCCACTATTTAGAATGTTGTTGAATGTCACCCCATTTACAAAAATATAAACAATTTTTATCTAATTGGTATCGTAACTAGTAACAAACTATGACTCACTTTTATCAGTATTTAATTTAATAATCATATAGTGTAAAACTTAATCCTAATTGTTACAGATTATTTTTTTATGCAATTAAAAAAAATATCAACTTGTTATACTATATGCATTGCATGCAACTAAAAAAATCATATAGTGTAAAACTTAATCCTAATTGTTACAGATTATTTTTTTAAGCAATTAAAAAAAATCCGGACCCAGGTATTAAAAAACCGGGTTTTAAAACCCGAATCTTACCTTACCGTATGCATATTCTCATCAGTCTCGGAACCTGAGTTTTTTCGTACTCGATTTATACCCAGGTTTTAGGAATACCCGTACTCGGGTTTTAGGAATGTATGCACTTTGATTATTCTAGTTTCTCGTAACATGTAATCTTGTTAAATTAAAGTTCATGTTTATAAACCCAAAAATGAAGTTGGAAACAAAAAACTACAAAGTTCATGTTTATACCCATCCAGGTTTTTTTAATACCCCGAGTTTTTTTTTCATACCCGAACCCGAAACAAGGTATTCTAATATCCGGGTATAGAAAACCTGAACTCTACCCGAACCCGGGTACACAGGGTATGGATTTTCTAGTCAATACCCGGACCCGAACCCGACCCGGGTATTGGAATTAAAAAACCCGGTTTGTGCAGCTCTACATGCAACGTCCAATTATTGGTTTCGGACAGTCAAATGTGCGGCCTCCAGGGCCCGGGCCCAGCCCAGTTGAAAGAATATATGTTCAACTTCACGTCCAATTATTGGTTTGGAAAGGTAAATGCTATATGCAATGCATGCAAGATTGTAAAGTTATGTTTTTGGAAAGGTAAATGCTATATGCAATGCATGCAAGATTGTAAAGTTATGTTCTTTGACGTAATATATACTTATAAATTTAAATAAATTTAAATGATTTGATTAATAGATTATTTTTCTTTTATGAAAAAGCAGCTTTCAAATGCAATGTTTCGAGTATCCATTTTTCCCCAAATCCCTTGCTAGGTTGTTCATTAGTTGAGCCGAGCTGAGCTAGGGCAAGCTCGGGTTCGGCTTAATTATAAACAAGCTGGCTCGGTTTGGCTCGGATTTGAAACCGAGCTGAAAATTTAAGCTCGGGCTCGGCTTGGTTTTAAACCGAGCTGGCTCGGCTCGGCTTGGTTTGGCTCGATTTTAAAACTAAAAATTAATACATAGCTCTTAAATTTCAATATTCTAAAATATTATTCAATACTTAAAAAGAACATATTCAAAATAAGTTCAACTTAATACATTACAAGCCAAAATCACGTTCAACAACGCAAAATAAGTTTTATATTTCAAGTAAATACAATATTTGTTAATTAACACGACAATCAACCTTTAAATATGTCATAGATATCAAACTAGAAGCCTAAATCCATGTAAATAATAATCATTTTTTTGTAATATATTATGTGTATATAAAATAAAATAAAATATATTATATGTAAAATAATTCGAGTTAAGCCGAGCTACTAAGCGAGCCAAACCGAGCCAATTTGGCTCGTCACGAGCCGAGCCGAGCTAGCTCACTTTCTAACCGAGCCGAGCCGAGCCGGCTCACTTTCAAACCGAGCCATATCGAGCGAGCTTTTTTCAAGCTAAATCCGAGCAAGCTTCGAGCGAGCTCCGAGCCGCGAGCTTTTTGGACAGGCCTATCCCTTACGCTATGCTCCTGTGTCCAGTGGTAAAGTTTGAGATTTTCGACCGGGGGCGGAAGTCACCGGACCTAAAAATCTCTATAAAACCGAAGGTTGAAAACGTATATACCCAAAAATTTCTATACGAATAGTACATACTCTCCACTACTGAACGAAAAGTTCGGGGATCGGCCGCTCCCTCTCGCCCCTTAAAAGCTTTGCCCATGCCTGTGTCTAATCTAACGAGGGGAAAGAATGGGGAGGAAACAAGAAAAAGTACCGCTCCACATTTTTTCCCCGAAAGTAGAGAGAAATGAAGATTAATGTTTATCTTCTTTCTTCCAAATTGGAGAGAAAGGAGAATCAAACTCTTTAAAATTTCCTAAATTACCCTGAACTTATGATTTAAAACACGGCATACACATTCTAGCGTGATAACCTCTTTACAAATGCTTTTTTACAATATCTCATTGGTAAATAATTTCTAATAATTAACAACATATAAATAGGTGATCAGTTTTTTTACAGAGAAAAAAAGTTGTGTGAAGTAGAACATTGTAGCAGCTGGAAATTCATTTTCGGAGTTCATCCAACATAGAGACCCAAAGTGACATAAAACGCTTGGACTAAAAAGACACAAGTTGGAGCCTTTAATTAAAGCTAAAAATTCGAGTTGCAGGCTACTGAAATCAGATATTGGACAAGCTGAAGATCTGTTCTTAAAAGTGCATAACTACAAGTATTCAGATGGCATAACATTGAGGAAACACATTGGATGCGGCCCCAAAAATTTCTATACGAAAATACATATATAACATATCTACAAATATATACTTGCATGTTTCTGTAATTCAAGAATATTGGAACTAAAACCAATCTATTATTAAACTTCATTTATCAATCTCTGTTCAGTCAAATTATTTTCTACAATTAATTCACCGAAACTCATTTTATTATGAATAGCTCGTAATTCGTACAATCTGGGACCCAACAATGTATCGTTCAAGAATAATCCTTTTCACGTACTCGTATATGTCACGTGTCACGGTTGCAGCATTGGTGTTTACATCAGTATTCGTAATACGGCCAAACCAACAGCAGAAATAGAGACAAGAGTACCTATACAGTACTTGATCACATCATACTTTGCTGCTTCCAGCTCAGCCCTCAATGAATGAATTTCCTGATACCAAAATCATAATTTTAAATTTAGTTTCGAGATCTGGACAAAGGGTGTAAAACAAAAGTGAACGCAAACTCACTCGGTCAAGTTTGTTTGTGAGGTTGGCAGTTTCTTGATTTTGATTTGATAGCTCGTCTCGGATTCTCCTGCAATAATAACAATATCATATAGGCCGTATACCTTTATTTTTCTGGATTAATTTCATATACACCCTTACAAACTTTAAAAATTTCATATATACCCAACCAAAACTAAAAATATCATAAATACCTTTACAAGGTAGTTAAAATATCAAATATACCCAATTTGTTAAAAACAATCTAATAAATGAGCATTTTACCCTTAATTTTTTAACTTCAAGTTTTCATATATGCTTATATTTTAACTTCATATTTTTATATAGGGAAATGTTACAGAATAGTAACCAAGTTTCTCTTGTGTTCCAGTTAAGTCAACTTTTTTTGTATCTTTAAAGTCATTTATGTTTTATTTGTTGGTCTAGTCTTGTGTAAATAGCAGGTTACCGCTGTTTATTTTAAATTTTAATCTAATGTGGTCATTGTAATTTACATCTTTACCCTCCCAATTATAAAATACTAATTCTGAAAATGCAGTCTTCTTTCTTCCTAGGATTACTCTCGTTTTCAAGGCTAGAGGTACCAGTTCCGGCAAACTTTCCGGTTATTTTTCCGATAGCTATCCCTGCCAACCAGATCCCGCCGATCTCCCCCCTCTATTGCTGATCCCGGTCCCGGCCTTGTTATGGCTTCCACCCAAATCAGTTTCACCGTTCATACACTCCGGCGAATATTCAAACTTTCCAATCTACTACTCAACCCTTTAAAATGTCTCTTAAAGACCACATTTAGTTTTCGCCACCCCTTACGAAGCTTTGGCAGGCTTTTGGCCGGCAACTGTGCACCGTACCGCCACAACACAATGCTCCAACGAACTGACTCATTCGCCGACGAACGGTTTATCGGAGGGGGTGCATAGAGGAGACGATGCTGCGCGTTCCTGGGAAGAAGAAAGATCCCTCATCGCCCACGTTCCTAGTTGACGGCAAGATCTTGAGGGTGTTTGAGATTCCTTCTGTTTTCTACTTTTAATTTCTCCTTTTCAACTTTTTTGAGAAGTCACAAAAACTAACTTCTCCTTTTCAACTTCTCAACACATAAAAACTCCTTTCAACTTGTTATCCAAACGCTATAAAAACAACTTATTAACTTTTATAAGTCAATAAGTTAAAAGTTAGCTAACCCAAACACCCTCCTTGTTGCCGGAAAAATCAAGTAAACGTTGATGACGAGAAAACAAGCTATATGAAGATTAGAAAAGTTTTGGGCGAGATCTTGTTTTCTGTTTCGTGTTTTCTTTTTGTTTTGGTTTTGTTGATTTCTTTTCTGGTTTATGGTTTTTGTTTTGTTTTTGTTTTTATTTTTTTATTCCATAGTTGAAAGGGTAAAAAGGTAAATATAAAATTCACATAAGTATTAAAAATTAAAATAAAAGGCTTTAACCTGATAACCTGCTAATTACGTAAGATTAGAACACTAAAGCAAACTTAAGTGACTTTTAAGGGACAAAAATAGATTGAGTGACTTTAGTGGAACAAATAGGAAACTTGGTTACTATTTTATAAAGTTACACCTTTTATATAACACATTTTTAGCTTAAATTTATTTTTACCCATAAACAATAGTATACTTCATATCTAATATTTAAGCTAAATAAATTATGCTAGAAATAAGTAAATATAATATTTGAAGTTGAAGGTCATATGTGAGATTTTAAAGTTTTAGAAAAATAAGGGTAAATTTGTCATTTATTAAATTGTTTTAAATGTATCGGGAAAATATGATATTTCAACTGCTTTGTAAGGGTACATGTGATATTTATAATTTTGCATGGGTATATATGATATTTTGCAGGTTTGTAGTGGTATATATGAAATTGCCCGTTATTTTCTAATAGACTAATAGTTTCAAATTATAAACAAGATATTGTCCAATTACCCCCTTTCAAGGTTCAAATCCAGCCTTTGTCCTGCAGTGACCTTGTCTATTTCATACCTGAATCATGAATAAAAGTCAAAACAGGTTGACAATGTTGATTTTCAACACTTGGATGAAATTATTCCACATCAAGTCACTTGAAAATTAGAGGTTAAGATGATCTCCAAGTCAGAACAGGTGGATTGACCCGTAACCACTTCTTTGTCCAAATTTTCTTACCGTTTATAAATGGGTAATGCTTAGAAAAATATTACATAATGATGTGCCACCAAAAGTATTTGGACCGATAGTGTCTATTATCAATACCTTAACTCACTACGCATCTTCTCTATATCAGTCTTAAGTTTCTCCGTCTCACGTTGCAACAAAGAAAAATGGTTTTCCTGCATTCATTACCAAACTATTGAACTCATCTGTAAAACATATTCCCAGAACTAATTATATGCCGCAATGTGTCCTTGACTATTTGGCATGTGAATTTCTATATGACTATGTTAGAAACTTAGAAGATTACCTGTAATGTGTCCTTGACTATTTGGCGTGTTTGTGGAATAACTATGGGCGGTAATATTACATTTACCACCCACTTATTGTGCTTAATTACCAATTGGGCCATTGGCTCCTAAAGAATCTTGATGGATGAATCTACCCCTTGTAACAAACTATTTAAGAGCATTCACATCTCATTCCCAATATCAACCCCTTCCATATAATTCAGAGAAAATTTTAAGATCTTAATCAAATTTGACACTACATCTCATTCCCCAAAATAGGGATCAAGTTTAGGGACTCACTTCCTATTCCCCATATTTAGGGGCTCACTATTCATTCCCTAGATTTTTTCCCCATATTTTTTGAGTGGTGAGTGGAAAAAAAGAGAGAAAAGGTAATAAAAACAAGAACAGAAAGATATTATTTAATTGAACAAGGATAGATATGCAGCGGGTTTTTATAAGATCAACAACTCTTAGGGATATATACATGTGAGTTTTAGCTAAATTATATAGATGGGGATGGAGAACCTGATGTGAATGCTCTAAGGGATAGTAAACATCATAGTTACATTTTATTCAGTCATCATCTTGTTCAAGAACAAAAAGATAACTACAGAGATTATTAGACTGATGATAAATATTTGATCAAATTAGAACATTAAGGTCATTTTTTGGTTCCTGATTAACTATTATGCCAAATCCATAATAAGCGCCTTCATCAAATCGAATTGCCTATAAGTCAACATCAAAATCCATTGCCTCAAATATATGATCTTCACGTTTATATAAACATGGCTCCATACCAATCCTGCAACTAAGCCTATGTTGAAAAGATCAACAACATATTCATCATTTTTCCTAACAAAATTGAACTAACCAATGATCCAAGGCCAGAACCATTCACCGACCGTTAATAAAACGGTCTAATGTCTTTAACTAGTCCTCAGTTTAGTTCATTCAAATGCATTTGTAGGTCATGTTAACATTTCCTTAGTGTCCTTATTGCAATAATACATAAAACAAAACTGTGGATAAAACAGTAATCACCTGAGAGCTTTGAACTTGAGACTTAAACTTCCCCAAATTACCATCTTGAGTCATCTCAATCTACAACACAAATTAAACTAAACCAAAAACACCAAACACAAAAAGAAAAGAAAAGAAAACTAGAAACAAACCCTTTGCATTTCACCCTTGGAGACAAAAGAGTCAGCCACATTTTCCAAACTATCATTCAAAACCTCGATAATTGCAGACGTTATCGCTTCCGCTTGCTTCGAAGGCACACCTTCTCCTTCTAATCTCCTCACCTAAGTAATAATCAATCACGCATCAACATAACCACAGATAATAATTCGTCTAAATCGGTAGTTAATAGTATGGTATGCTTACTAGGGCTAGGGTATCCACGAGAAACAGGCGTTTTCCGTTAGGTTGAACGAACTGAGAGATTTGCCTGCTGTAATATGGCCCAACTGTATAATATGTGGAGACGAAACCGCTATCCAAAAACGATAAATTGATAGCCTGGAGGATGGATCTCAGTTTGGTTCTGGTTCGAGCATAGGCGGCCATTAACGGTGAATTTGAGATCTATATGTTCAACTTCTCAGATGAACTTCTTCTGTCTGTCAACGAGGACTGATGATGATGATTTTACCGTTTGGACCGGATGGACAATTAGGGGCAGGCAAATCGTGTCAACACGAACAAGATAAAATACCAACCCTTAAACAGGTACAGACGAACATCATACGAAATCTTATCATGTCAGATTTTTCAAACACCAACCTCATAATAAACATGTTACATGAACCTGTTGAGACATGAAAAAATTACCAACGTATCATACTACTTTTAAGATACAAATAAAACCAATTAAGACACGAACACGACTTGTTATTTAAAATTAGGAGCCCCACATATTTTTTTATTAAAATTATAAATGTGTTATTAACGGGTCTTAACAAGTTAACATGTATTTAACCTTAAGACACGAAATTAAATAGGTCTTGACGTGTCGACTTGTTATAGACATGAAACTTGTTAACGTTAAACACGAAACTTGTTAACTTCGTGTAGGTTCGTATCGTGTTATCATATTCGTGTAGAAATTGTCAGCCTTACAATTAAGAATATATGATTTTATAAGTTAAGAACAAGAGTTAACTTTCGTTTTGCTCCCTGTGGTTTGGTTATTTTAACGGTTTTGCTCCAATAGTTTAAAAATAGTCATTTTCCTCCCTGATCTTTCAAGTTTGTTGCCAGTTTGCTCCCTAATCTTTCGAGTTTGTCGCCAGTTTCCTCCCTGATGGAGTTAGAGGCGGGGAGCAAAATGACGATAAGTTAGAAAATCAGGGAGGAAAATGGTTATTTTTAAACTATTGGGGCAAAACCATTAAAATGACCAAATCACATGGAGCAAAATGGAAGTTAACTCTAAGAACAATTAAAGTATAATAAGTACAAAAGTAAATACATTAGGGTGGAAAGCTCGGGTTGAGCTGGTTCGAGCAGGTTGACCAGGGAACACTACCAGAACCCACATGGGTTTTCGTAGCGGGTTGAAGCGTTGGTTAGTAATCCCATGAATTGAGAGGGTAATTTGTGAGTGAAGCAAAGAATTTAAGGTAGTGGGTTTAGCTAGAAACACACCATTCATCGTTAGTAGACTTCGTAATTACGCAAACGCAACTAAAAAATATACAATGTTGTAGCACATGATAGTATAGTGCTCTATTCTCATGAGAAATTTGAAACCAATCAAATACCCGATCTCATACTCAAATGCTCGTCATTAATAGTAACTAGTATTATACCTGTTTGTTATCCGGGTAATCTAAACTGAAGCATAGATTGAAACTAATGTAAACAATGCCTTGTCTTCATATTTCCTCTTTTTCATTGAAAAATAATAAGCATATAGAGTTGCTCCAACCAAAAGAGCTAAAGAAACAATGAATGAAATTGATGTTTAGGGTAGCCCACTTGGTAGAGGCACATGTCTCTTAAAAGGAGATCTCAGGTTCAAACTTGACAAAGGGGGAATAATTAATGTAAAGGAGTAACATTAGCAGTTCAAAAAAAAAAACTGTAGTTGATGTTTGCGACATTTTCTCTTATTTGACTTATCACTAAGAATGCAAGCAAAGATAACACAACGAAGTTGGTACATATTTCATAGATTTTATTAGCACAAATAAATGGAAACATGAATCTACTTGTATTTTGTCAGCTGAACCCGAGTAAAAAAAAAAAATACAAGTTCATCAACACAAATAATAAAAAGATCTAAGGTTATATGATGATGCATGCAAATTGTTTAACATGTCCAGCTTATAGAACACATTTTTATTAAAACCCAAGAAAAGTTATATCGATTTTGTCTAAACGGTAGTTCTTTTGATCCTAAGGCTAAAAGATCATAATGTCAAATTAATTATGTTTTATTATAATCAAACTCCATATCCCCTAAATTTTGGTCGAATCCCAGTTAGCTAAGCGGATTAGGTTCGGGTTGCAAAAAGCCCATGTTACTACAAAACTATTATTATGGACATTTAATCATAGGAGGGTTTTAATCATCAAACATGTTCTAAACAATGACAATCATCTTAAGAAGCAATATGAAGTGGCAAATCAATTTATCAACGACTGATAAGAGTCGCTCACATAAAGGAACACAGGATAAGTTGTACCGATGGAGTGTTTCATAGCTTGACCGGTGGCTTTGCCGACTACAGCAAAAGAGGGATAACCCTGTTCGTCCTTCACCCTTGTGCTAAATTTCTCATTTCTCATCTTTAATCCAATGTTGTTACAAAGTCAAACAAAGAAACCAACACGTTGATTAAATTAAAAGACTAATAAAAGGGGGTGTTTGGGGCTTGTAAACTACAAAAAGTAGAAGGTTACTCTGTAATATTATTTCAAGTCAACTAGATTATCATGTGTCCAAATAGTCACACTTCTAACATATGGGCCACCCACTGGATTATATTAGACCCGTTACACATGTATCTATAACCCAAACAATAAGTGGCAGCTTTTGGAAGTAAGAGAAAAAATGGTATTGAGAAATAAGACTGATGTATTCTCAGTCTATTAAATCATGGGTTGTTACAACTTACAGCTACATATAGCAGTAGAAACATGCTTTTTATATATATATGGCTTTTACATAAATGGTCAACAATAGAGATAACAGGCCATCAAGTCAACTCTCATGGGTGCCAATAGTTGCAGGAAGCTCCCTTCTTACACCGCCCGCTCTCGTAAAATTTGCAAACACGCTGCCCTTTAGGCGGTGCTCTCGAATAACCACCAACACCACCATTGCCAATGCCATTTCCGCCACTACCAAATGAAGACTGGCTAACCCAAGGTTTCCCGTTCCTACTATAACCTGAATCCTCAACCTTATTAAATCTCTCCCCACCATAAATTTGTTGATGCGGGTCCCATCCTATGATCACACCCCGACCCGTGCTTAAATGCGGAGCAACCTGAGTCAATTCTTGAACTGGTCTTCCATAAATATTCACGTAACCTTGTCGGGGGCGAACTTTGTCTAATCCGACGGCCATAGGTTGTGGCAGTGGCTGGGATTGTGGTGGCTGGGATGGTGGTGGAGGTCCTGCAGTGTCAACGGTTGCAGGCTGCACCACTCCATCATCTGCTTCCTTGTGGTTGGTTCTAGACTGAACTACCAACTCAGGGTTCGGGTCCTTTGATTTTGTAGTCATAGGTTCGGCGCGTTCACCCTCATTATGTTCAACTGAACCACCTCTCCGGTCATGGCTCGTTTCAGAAGCATTGGTTTCTCCTGCTCGCTCATCAGCTTTTACAGAATTATTTACATCAATCGTGTCTTTGGAAATGGTTTCTTGCGGTATTTCAGGCCACTTAACAAAATCAAATACATTATTACTGTTGCCTTGAGAAGACCCCACGGTGGTGGTGGTGGTGGTAGTGGCGGTGGTGGCAGTTGGTTGAAATGGCAAGTGTATCTCGGCTCCGATGGAACTAAAGGGATCACTTCTTGAACCCTGAATATTAGGGGTGGGACTGAACTCCTCAAAAGACCCGTTAAACAAATCCTCTACAAAACTGTTCCTTCTTGATGTCGGTGAAGGGAAACCATTTTGAGCCTCCATTGCAGCTACTTCAGCCAGCAAATCCGAAACAGATTCTTCTGCCAAAGTGCTAAACTCGATTGTTTCACGAACACCTTGCCATGCTGGCAGATAGTTGTTTCCAGGCTGTGATGACGGTGGAGATGATGAAGGAATAGCTTGCTCCATGTTGGCACTTGTAGTAACAACATGATCATCAGGCTTTGATGACGGTGGAGATGATGAAGAAATCGCATGATCCATGTTGGCACTTGTAGTAGCAACAAAAACACCAGGCTGTGATGACGGTGGAGATGATGAAGAAATAGCTTGCTCCATGTTGGCACTTGTAGTAGCAATACGATCACCAGGCTGTGATAACGGTGTAGATGATGAAGAAATAGCTTGTTCCATGTTGGCACTTGTAGTAGCAACACAATCACCAGGCTGTGATGACGGTGTAGATGATGAAGAAATAGCTTGCTCCATGTTGGCACTTGTAGTAGCAACACAATCACCAGGCTGTGATGACGGTGTAGATGATGAAGAAATAGTTTGCTCCATGTTGGCACTTGTAGTAACAACACGATCACTTGTTTCGGGAAGCTGGGCCCCGCCAACATTCTGGGCTTCTTTTTCTACAACATTTTGAACTTTTTCATCTACATGGTTCGTCGTCGTCGTCTCCTTGGGTGTGGGACTTGGTAAATCTGCATTTGCAATATCAAAAACCGAAGAAACATTATTGGTACCCGCATCGTTTCCCACTGGTGTAGGGCTAGCCAGCTCTGTCATGTTTGACTCGTTTGACTTTCCAAATGAAGGGGTGTTAGTGGTACCATTGGGAATCCAACTTTGTACAGAAGATTGTCCCGTGGCACCATGTGTACCAGACAATTTCCCATGGTTGACCGTTTTTTGTGTAGATGATAGATTAGTGGTACGAACTGTGAGACCCTCAACTCGTATACTAACTTTATCGGCGGCTGTTTTAACGTTCAACTGTTGTTTCAAAACATCATTTAAGAGGAAAGATTCATCCTCTCGATTCGTCCATATCCTCATGTCTTGTGGAAAGTATCCAGTTGTACTCCATTTCTGCAATTGTACCATACAAAATGGCCCTTGAACTTTTCCATTCGGGTCTCGATAATGCCACATTTTGTCTAATTCACTATTGTTGGAAACCGGGGCGTTCTTCATAGCGTAAGATGAAGTAGATGTTTCTGATGCAGAGTTATGACTGCGATTGGTGACTGTTGAACCATTGTAATCAACCTTACTTTGTGGTCTGCCCGAACTGCTGGGCCCGTGAACATCAACTTTCAAGTTTATTCTCCCTGTAGCCTTGATAGAAGAGTGACCCTCTTCGTTTTTCCGTAACCTGCTATTAACATTATTTGAAAAATCTTTTTCTTTTTTTACAGAGCTCGTACTCTTCCTACTAATTCCAGTATACTTCGGTTTCGTATATTCTGCAAAGATACAATATACAAAATCACAATAGTTATCGACTTATTGTGATGAAAATTTTGAAGTATAATACAAGAGGTATAACTCAAAGACGATAAAACCAACCATGTTCTTTATTAAAGTATTCCTCAGTATCATCGGTTTCATAATCCGGATTCATTTTAGGATCAGAATGAACCTCGGGAATTTCCCGCAATCTGCGTTCACGCTCCTCGGGTGTCTTGAGAAGTTGGAGTTTCTCCACATATTCTCTAAGAGTGAAATTTGTTAAGAAACTCCCGTCCCATTAGATTAATAATATGATTATAAAAAGTAAAAATAAATAAATCACAAGTAATCTATGACTAATTGACTATCATCATCAAAGGATATCTCTTCTTATGCCCTTTCTCACTAGCTCGATCGCGAAGATTGTTAAGCCTCAATGTCTCTGCTTCCATCAACTAAAATAGAAAGTGAAAAATAATAAATTCTAGACTAGCAAAAATATTTAATATATATATATAATTCCAAACTACTATAAATCCTACTATATTGAAGTCAAAATGACTCACATCATTAAGCCTCACAGACTGGAGGGAGACCGCTTTGTCCTGTATCTCACCCTAAATCAAGCAAAAAATTAGCACAAAAAGAGCAAAAAAACAATAAATGAGTTTGAGCACAAAAAACTTACAACGGTAAAGCGTTTTACAAGCCCACATTTTATACTTTGTCTCAAACGTCTGCATTCATCCTAAAAACAGAAAGAACAAGAAACGTAATTAATACTATTTATAGCATGTTTCATGAATACCATTTAAATAAAAAAGAAAAGAAAAACAATCGCCACCTCAGAAAGATCTTGATTTGAAATTTTATCAATTGACATGTTTTCCTTCTTGTCCAAATTTAATACTTCAAGCACAACATCTGCAGATTTATTGCCGATTTTATATGGTGCATCTGCCTTACTTGTACCTGCAAAAATCAACGATAACTTCTGGTGACCCGTCTAACATAACAGTTCCCAAAAATGGTGCTAATTGCTAAAATGCCATTACCTACAACTTGGACAAGTCTGTACATGCCATGCTTCTGATCACTACCAGTTATTCTTATTCGCACAATCGAACCAACCACTTTTTTATGAAAAATTTCACCTTCTCCGATAAGATTTTCCATTAATTTCCGGCGCAGGTATATTAAGTTCATATTATGGACATCGATGGCAGCATAATCATCTAACTTATTTTGTGGCGTGCGTTCTTCAGTTTTCTTGTGGTTTCGCCTTTTCTTTTCTTTGCCGACTGTCACCATGTTATCTATATTCCAATCAGGGTCAACCTGTTTTGCGATACTCTTGATTGTGTTCTTTGGGAGATCTTCTTTAATGAAGAAATGATACTCTAGAAGCTTCAACATTTCAAAATGACCGACACGTGGTTTCCCAAACAGAATCTTTAGCCTCGAATCACATACAATTTGGCTTTTCTTTCGAGGGTCTCGAAGACTGTTTCTTTTTATGTACTCTAACATAAGTTCTTGAACATCAAACTGAGTCAACACTGATGTATCACCGTTTTTCATGTGTGCAACAAAATCTAAAAGCTCTTTAGTTGCCCAGTTCTTCAATGCAATCGCAGATGACCTTTCTTCAGTACGCGGTTTTTTTGTAGGTGTAGTTTCCTTATGAGGTACTATACTAATCTGTTCATCTGTTTTTCTTCTTTTAGATTCAATCGCCTCCACATTCTGAGACACGTCTGATGAAACGTTTTTCTGATCATTGTCTCCATTATGTACACATGTTGATAAAACGTTTTTCGGATCATTGTCTCCATTATGTACACATGTTGATGGAACGTTTTTCGGATCATTGTCTCCATTATGTACAGTTGTTGATGAAATAACTGAAGCGGTTGAACTAGCTTCTTTCAGTGGATTTTTAGCTTGAGTAAGCTCATCGAGTGTTAAAGTTAACTTTCCTTTTAAATAGATCCAATACACCTTGAAAAGATACTCCCAACTAGTTTTGTCGTCAAAATCCACTTGCGCCTGGACAACTTATACATAAGGACACGCAATTCATAGCACACAATAAATATCAAGTCTACAGATAACACTTCCTACATTATTCAAATTTCTAATTATGGAAGCACAATTATGAAATCCCAAACTTGGATTACATACTTGATATCATGATTCATGAATGCATGGCCTATTAAACACATTACGGTTTTACAAAGTTAGATGCAACATACCTTCTCATCCTTTTCTTGTCCGCCGTTTTCAATCAACATAATTGTTTTCATGCACACCGTGCAGAAGCCTTTATCACCTCTAACACAAACGTAATCAGCCTTCTTTATGCACCCTTTGCACAACGAATACGTACATGTATAGCACATATGGTGCGCTGCCTTCTGGCATATGCTACATATATGCCAACCTGAAATCCATTTTAACAATTTTCGGAACGTACTAAATTTATAATATATCTAAACCAGTAATATGAAGAAAAGAAACATACCACAATTCCATTTAGCTTTCGATCGAAAAAATGCTTCATCTCTCTTCACACAAGCAGGATGATACGCCTTCGGACATCCTCTAAATAAAACATAAACCATGTTATTAATATTCATCGCTATCATCAACTAATCCAATTCTAATATTAGCATGCAGTTCAACTAAAACCCTAACCAACACACATCAAATAGCCAATTTTAAAATCAATCAACAACTATCCTCAACAATCACAAACTAACAAACACAAACCGGCGATCACATAGAACAAGACTCCCGCCATCGAAGCAAATAAAGCAAACATCCTCATCTTCTTCTTTGCTCATCTTAACAGGCGGCGATTTCGCCTGAGCCCTAGGCGGCCGCCCACGCTTCTTCTTCACCAAATCGGCTCCATTACCTAACTCCACCTCACCTCCACCGGCAGCAGCAGCATCCGCCGGATCTCCGACAGCCTTCAAGCCATCGGATTCCTGAATCGGTTGACTTTGGTCGGAGCTTTGACTCTCAGCTCCTGAATTTGGAACTTGCATCGAGTAATTGAATCGAAGTAAAGTTGAATTTAGTTCATGATGAAATTGAAAATATGAAACCCTAGATTTCTGAAATTGAAGATGAGTTGGAACGAAGGTGGTGGAGGTGTTGTTGTTTGACTGGTACGGCGTCGTTTAGTGTATGTGAGAGGGGATGATCAGGTGAGGGTGAGTTTTTGCGTTTGAAGTTGCGACAGAGGGATGGTTGAAGGCTGCTTTGGTGTTGTAGATTCTCTCGGATTCGGGTTTCTTTTGTGTTTCCTTTTTACTCTTTTAGACTTTGTGTTTATTCACTAGCATCAAATCTTTTAATGTGTTGGTTGTTTGATAAAGGGATTTACATTTATCCTTTCGTTTTAAGTGATATACGACGAGTAATAGTTACGTCATCTGTTGTGTATTATCTTTATCTTTATCTTTCTCTCTTTCGTATTGTAAAAACACTCATACATCCACCACCGTTAGTGTTAACACTTAGTGTTGCAACTGAATTGTACATTCACCACTGGCCACTACCACCGCATCTCTCTTTCTATTTTTACCTCTATTTCTATGTCTATCTTTATTTGTGTCTTTCTTTCTTTTTACATGAATCTATATAAACATGGAATTGGTCAAGTAGAAAAAGGTTTTCTTATGAATGGTATGAAGGTTTTAGTAGGCTAACATGTTAGATGCATTGTGGTAGTATGTTACACATACGGCTATAAACCTAAGCCTAAGACACTAAACACAATAGTGTGTTAGCTATAAAGTAGGATGTGCATTTATACTTTTTGAAACACCACTGCAAAATTTGTGTTAAATTAATTACTAACAACCTTGTAGTGATTGACACACTTAATGACCAAGAAACATCTTTGCATACATGTGTGTTTTATACTATTTAGAGTAGGCGGTATGGTTTGTTTCAATTGTTTGAGTTAGGGTGTTTGAGTTTTCTCTACTCATAAAGCCATGTCAACTCCTCCCTTCACTCCATATTTTCTACTCAAACACTACGTATTGTTCAAACACCCACTCAATTAAAAAATAAAAAATTTTGATTGGTTGTTCTCTCCTCTCTCTCTCTCTCTCCTCCATCACTCTTCTCCACCTTCGGTGACTATTCACCGATTTCTCTCCATCTCTCCTACTCAAACACCCTAACTCAATCACCACGGTGTGGTTCACCGATCGGTGAAAGGAGTCACCGAAGGCAAATCGGTGACCATAACGCCTACCCTTAATTTTTTAGGGTGTTGTTTGGACCCCACTCTATAACTATTCGTTGTTCAGTTAGAAACCGGGAAACCACTCAAATTGACCACCATTTTGGTTTGCGGTTGGTTCTAAAATTTTATTGGTTGTTTTTTTTTATGATTTTTTTAATTGTATCAAACAGTTTGGTTTACACATTGGAAAAAACTGAATCTCACCATAGGATTGGGTTTTATGCCTTCGTATATTTTACATGGCCTTTCTACACATGAGTTTTGCTTAACAATAGAATATGTGTTTTAAGTTTAAATTATCTAAACAATATCGCTTCTTTATTTTGATTGCATTTAATACATATTTTTATTACAAATGTTGAATAAGCCCAAACCGTGGATTCATATTTAAGCCAAACCGTTAGTGTTATAACATTTTGATTTGGATCGTTTCAAATCTCCTCATACATATTTTGGTTTACAATTATTGAAACTTTACTAATTGGCTAATCTAAAAATGTTGAAATCGAACGATAAACCCTCAAGACTCGTATTATTTCGAACAAAATAAGATTCTATATTAGTATATACAATTTTTTGTCCTCATTTTTCACCCATGCATATTTTAATCCTATACTAATTAGATATAACTTAATAATTATAAAAGTGATACCAATTAAAAATACCCACATGCTCATTATTTAATCCCTAGATATTTACATATTGTACAATGTTAGGTCCTCTGGCTGAGTTTCAAACACGTTATAACCATTTACCAACCATAACTTAGTATATAAAAATCTTCACATTTTAGTACAACTATGTGTTGTGAATTTTAATATTACTTTTTTTGCTATAACATCTTAATTTAATATATCCATAATTTATATTTTTTTATTGATCAATGTTGGAATCTAAGACATCGAAATAGAATACAAACGGGCAATAAGCTGCACTGCTAGCCTTTTTTAATAGCAAAACTAAATGACAAAATCGTTTAGTTATAAATATTTACAAGTTCCATATATACTTAAGTGATTAGGTAGTGTTTGGTATGCAGGAATGAGAGGTGGAATGGAATGGATGATTACGATGGAATGAAGAAAATAGTGTTTGGTTGGTCAATGGAATGGAATCTCTCATTTTAAAAGGCATTCCATTCCCTCAAAATCATTCCTTCCACCCCCCCCCCCCCCCATGTTTTTTTCCATTCCATCCCCTCTTGCACCATTCATCAACACCACAACCCACCACCTTCGCCACAACCCACCACCACCACCCACCATCGACGCCACCACCACCACCCCCCATGATCCATTGCATTCCCTCGTCCATTCCATTACCTCTTCCATTTCATTCCTTCGTCCATTCCATTACCCCATACCAAACAGACCCTTAGTGTTTATTGATATATAAATGATTTTTGTTTAATCAAAATGGTTGCCCAGTTTTTCAAGACGTACTATGTAAAGTGTAAACTACAGTTTTTCAAGACGTACTATGTTAAGTGTGAACTACATTATTAGCGTTAATATAATTAATTCGTCTAGAATATTGTACTTCTCTATCAGATTCAAACTAAAATAATCCCTTAAAAGTTTATATAATAATCATTTACCTTGACTCGTGATAACTTAAACAAATAATCAAACTTAATTCATCAACAAATATTTGTCATTTCAATTCAATTAATTAAGTAATTGTTTAACAACTAACCCACGCACTCACTACATATACTCATAAATCTACCTCAATGCTCACCATGACACTAAAACTCTCAACCACTTTGGGGAGAAATACCTATACCACACACTCTTTGATGCAACTAGGTTACAAGCCATTTGTTTTGCAATTAATTAATTAGTTAAAGAAAACATATTACTTTAATCTAGGTCGTAAGTTATAATACAAATTCTAATCACAATTTCGTAAACTCGTTTTTTTCTTTGATTGTAAAAAATGGGCTTGGGCTCTTAATGGACGGAAAAATGCAGGAAATGCATCATAAAGTCATAAATCGACCCATAAAGAAAATATTCAACTATTATTTTATTCCTGTTCACATCAATTGAAGGTTGAAAGTGCTCCCTGTCTTTTCAAATTGGGCCTGGGCAATGTCTTATCCTGGTTCTGTTTTCTTTCATTAATGACATCTTATCAAGTTATTAACTATAATTCTACAAATAATGGTATTATCCTGTAAAGTATGAAACTAAATCGTCAAGAAACCATTATTAAAACATTTCGTCTTTTTATGTTCAACTTTCGGCGTCAGAAAATAATGCTCGCATAATTAATTGAAAAATCCAATTATTATTATTATTATTATTATTATTATTATTATTATTATTATTATTATTATTATTATTATTATTAGAGTAAACTGCCATTTTGGTCCCTGTGGTTTGGGCATTTTTGCCATTTTAGTCCAAATCTCAAACTTTTTAAATCTGGGTCCCTGTGGTTTCAACTTTATTGCCATTTTAGTCCAAAATTCAAAATCCCCCCTTTTTTTACTGTTCCAAAAAGTTTGAGATTTGAACTAAAATGGCAATAAAAATGAAACCACAGGGACCAAAATGGCAGTTTACTCTTAATTTTGGACTAAAATGGCAATAAAAGTGAAACCACAGGGACCCAGATTTAAAAAGTTTGAGATTTTGACTAAAATGGCAAAAGTGCCCAAACCACAGGGACCAAAATGGCAGTTTACTCTTATTATTATTATTATTATTAAAATACTTTTTTCAACTAAAATTTAAACTATCAATATTATCTGATAATTACTAAGCGGTTGTTTGTTTAGTTTTTAATGGTTCAGATCTCTTACTATTTTAGCACTTAATGGTTCAGACTGTTTGTTTCTCGAGCAGATGTCTGAATGTTTAGACATTTGCCTCTGAATGGTTAAACATTATACGAAGTCTTAATGGTTAAGACCTTTAGTTTGAATTGGTCAGACATTTTCCTCTTAACGGTTAAGCATTATACTAGCTGTTAATGGTTCAGACCTCTTAGTGGTTCAACACTTAGGGGATGTTTGGCAACATCTGAATGGTTAAGTGCTGAACCAGTAAGAGGTCTGAATCATTAAGTACTGAACCAGTAAGAGGTCTGAACCATTAAGAGCCTGTATAATGCTTAACCGTTCAGAGGCAAATGTCTGACCAATTCAGATTAGAGGTCTTTAACCATTCAGACTTTGTATAAATCTTAACCATTCAGAGACAAATTTCTTAATCATTCAGACATCTGCTCGTGAAACAAACAGTCTGAACCATTAAGTGCTTAACCAGTAAGAGGTCTAAACCATTAAGAGCCACATTAAGAGATAAACAAACAGCTCCTTAATAGTTCAGACTTCTTAGCGTATTTGTAATATTGTTTGGAACCTATAAAATAACTTGCCATAATTTGTCTGGTATTATTTTTTGTTTGGAGTACATGCTATTGGTTTCTTCAACAACAATTGTCTTCGAGTCAGTTTCATATACAATGTTATATTTCCTATTAAAAGATTATACAACATATATCAATTTGAAACACTTAATTGAAACCCTCGGTAAACTTATTACATTTCTGTGTCATTTTCCTTTATGTAAAATACAATTTATTAACAATTCATATAAGAATTTTCCCTTATTGTGTGTCCTTACATTTTAAACTCTCGTAATTACAAACCCTAAAACTATAGTCAGTAATTCTAAATTCTATGTTAAGGAATCATTACTCCAAAATTCTATAACTAAAGAAAACTTATATAACACCTAAGTAATTTAAAAACAATGAACTTACAAGTCTCACTAATGAATAACACCAGAAATAGTTCCAAGAAAATAAAGTCTCAAAGTTCACATGAAGAACAAAATGAAGGGCATGTTTGGCTAAGCTTTTTGAAACAACTTACTGATTTATTGGTTTTTTGAAAAGTCATAAGCTCCAAAATGATGTTTAACAATGAGGGTGTATGTGAGGGGAAAAAGCCAATAAGTCAATGAGTCACTTCATTCTGACTTTTCCAAAAAGCCAATAAGTCAATAAGTTGTTTCAAAAGCTTAGCCAAACATGCCCGAAAAAGGATAAACAAAGATGGAAAATTACCGATAAACATGTGAAACACGAAAAATTTGTTGCTATTGATTATCACTAATTCGAATCAAAATCCTAAATCATCAAAACCATCATACAATTCAGTTGACTAATATCATGAACAAATTGAATAGTAGTAATAAAATCAGTTTTTTTGAAAAACTGAATCGCAAATGTCTATCGATTCTGAGTTGTGATTGTCCATTGTTAAAATTAAAACCCTTGGTCCAGTTGTTTTTTTTTTTTTTTTTTTTTCAGAATCTCGATAGACGATCATGTGTTTTTACAGACCCTTCAAGGTTGAATGCCCTTGTGATTTCATAAAATACAATTTACTAAACATAGCCATTTATAGTTGATCGGTCTTCAGTTATCTCTTTAACAAGTAGAATCTTCCTATACTAATAAATAAAAATCTTTTTGTACACGTGTCACTCTCTGGTGTATCCTCCCTTTTAATAATAGTATTACATATTAATTTTTATACACAAAATATAATATAGTATTAATTAATATAGTTAGAGATAAAGATATAAATTCAAATTTAATTAATAATTATCTATAACAAATATAAATATATCAAATAATATAATAACTATAATATTATTTAATATAGTTAGAGATCAAATGTATTATTTCAAATTTAACTAATAGTAAATTATTTTTTGAGTCTCTATGTTTTAGTGGTTTTAAACACTTGAATGCAAAATCAAAAAGTTTAACGCCCTGAGTCTCTAACCGCTCAGTCACACCCACTGTAAAAAATTCAAAAAACGTTTTGTAAGGCCGAGTTCTCTAAATTCTCACAACTTATAGAAGTTTTTATTTTACCCTAAGCATATAGATTTGTTAAGATAGAGTATATTATTTAGATATAAACAATAGTTACTAATAAAGTATGAAATCACATGTATAAGTACTTATAGTATATAACTTAGAAGACTAAAATTACAAGCAGATTATCTAAATAAAGTACCAAATTATCTTTAATTAAAGCGAATACTAAATGGATTTTAAAAGACATATTTTTTTGCAATTATGTATATAACTTTATATTTACTTAAGTTGTGTAATACACGTGTCCAATATTTTCTTCCAATTTTAAATTTATGTTAATATTAATATGTTTCCATCTTAAAATTAAAATATGGTCCAACTTCCTAATAACATTGAGATTTACATATATTAAACTTAATTTCAATCATATTACGCAACTTATCATCATGCTAAATAAAGACATTATATAATATTATAAAAATTTTAATTTGAATATTTAAAGGTCGACTACTAATTAAAAAAGTTGTTGTATACGCTCAAATTTATAGTTTAAAAAACTTTAGTCCTATTTTTTTAAACGTATACTTTATTTTTATTTTCCTTTTTTTAATACGTAATATTTTCTATACAATGATGATATTCGTATCTTGTCTCATGATCCATATATCTAAAAATAGTATTTATATCAAAGTATTTATTATACCATTAATATACATAGTAGAATTTAATTACAATTCATTTACCATAACCTCATAACTTATAATTATTTTTTTAAATACTTACAATTTTACGATCATTATTTTTTTTAGTGTTACTTCTTTTTGAGACGTATAATAAAATGGATTGTAGTATCTCAAACGAGAAGTGAAAACTTAGAAAATTATTTTGAATAGCGAAAATATAACTGTTCTTTTGTTTTACTATTTTCTCTAAATAAGTCATTTCATTAATAAGGATTATATACAAGTTTATAATTTACATTTTTTTCGTCATTCAACCCGTGTAATACACGGGGTTGTAAGCTAGTTTTGAATTATAAAAAACAAACAACTGATAGGAGGAAAAAACACATATGATATTTTGCTGCAACATTATTTCAACTAATATTAAAATATTCCACAAATTTTATCATTTTCTTCCTAAGATCTTTTGCAGCAAAAGGTCAAAAGCCCACCAATATAAATGGGCTCCACATCGGCAATTCTCCTAGTCCAAAACATAAAAATAGTTGTTCCAATGTCACTTGGATAATATTGCCACCAAAATATAATTTTTAATTAAGATTTTGTTAAAAAAATTATAGATCTTTTAAACACACATTAATATAAATTAACCTAATCCATTCCTAACCTAATATAAATTATTGATCTTTCTAATCTATTCTATCCTTCAAACTACTTTTTCAATTAAAAAAATAAATAAAATCGATAATGCAAAATAAAATTTTTTTAAGGATACACTACGTATCCTTGCATTAAGTTGATGGACAGTCCGACCAACATTCCCTAGTTGTGCTTCATACTTTCCAAAGATCCACTTCCAAAAATAACCAGATTATTGTTGATTCCCGTTTTTTTGGTCTTTCGAAAATTTAATCCAATCCTTGGCCAATGCATCTTCTTTCGGGTCTTTTGAAACATCTGATTCTTTGTTGGTTTGTGTGATGAGTGAGGTTTTGTCACTTGACTTGTCAGATTGTTGGTCTTTAGGTTGACACTAGGCAAGGTTTGGGTCTTGTGTTTACGATGGATCAATGTTAGGTTGATTCCGCGAGACGTGGAACTCATTGTACGAATTTTGTAGCAAAAATTGAAAATTGCAAGAATTGGGGTTGCTTTTGTGAAATTTGTGGAAAGGGTGGTGGATTTTGAGCACCGTACATTTGCCTTTGTTTCGTCTTCAACCCGTTTTCCTAGCATTACTATAGGTTGAATCCACTGAACTCTGAAGTGATGTAAAAAATATAAAATAATAATGTAATAACAATGCTGAGAGAGAATGGTATGAAAAATATGAAGATGTTAAATGGTATATATAGAAACTAATTTTTATTAATTAGGAAAACTAAAAAATAGTAGTTCAGCGGCTACTTAAATAACAATTGGGTTGAGTTTGGATTAGCCATGTTGCTAGGGTGGTTTTTAGGGCGGTATCGCATCACCGATGTGGTGTTCCTGCCGGTATCGCTCCTTGTCATCTCCCAAGTGTTGTCGCATCCACTTTATACCCCCCCCCCCCCTAATAATTTAGCATGTGAAGTTGTAAACATCTATTGAAAATTATGACAACGACTAGTGAATTTCAATACGAACCCCCTAATTTGTCAATAAAGCTCCCGTCCACACCTAAGGCTATGTGTTATGAAGGGGCTTCGATAGGGTTTTATTGAGAAAAAAGTGTTGCTACAAGGGTGTTATGAAAAGGTTCATTAGGGCTATATTAATCAACGTTTAGTCATTATACATACATACATAAGGGGTGGTTCATTTGAGAAAAAAATTTAATCGAGAAGAAAAACAACAAAGGGTACAGCTGTAAAATATTAAGTAGTTTTTCTTTTATCTCGTTTATTACTATCTTTAACAAATTAATTAGTCATAAAGACAGACATCCTCTACACTAATTTTTTTTCCTGCACATTTCAAAATTTATTCTACACATATTTAAATTTATCCTACACAACTCGTAATTTATCCTACACACCTAGTAATTTGTCCTACACTCTAAATTATTATTTTTTGATTATTTGAAAAATATATATATATTTTGAAAATAAGTTACAAACTTAATGTAGTTAACTATTAAAGAGGAAGACTAAAATTAATAATCTATATAAGTTTACAAATATACTCTTACATTAAAATTAAATGCAAAAATTAAATGAATTAAAATGAAATATTCTTATTGGTTGAAACTTCTTCTTTTTTCTTCTTACAAAAAAAATTATTCTTAAACCCTCCAATATATATATATATATATATATATATATATATATATATATATATATATATATATATATATAGGTAGAGGATCCTGTAAAAAGGCCTAAAGTGTGAGAAGGGTAAGAAAGAATTTCAGCCATTAGATCTTTTGATCTAATGGTTGAGATCAATAGGGACCAAATTGTAAAATATTTTCATTAATTTGGACTGATTTGAAATATCTAGGGGCAATATAGTCTTTTAAACCCACTAGAAATTAGGTAATGCACATGTAACTTCCTCCGTCTTTTTTAAACGTCAATAACTTTTTATACGTAGTTTTTTTTTTTTTTTAAATTACACCATAATAACGAGCGTTTTTTATCTTTATTATGAGTACCATATTGCTATACTTATATAGAGAAAAAAATATGTTTCGATTAGATGTTTAGTCAATGAATGGTGTTATATACTTGCTTAATGGTGTTATATACTTGCTGAATGGTTTATATACTTACTGAATGGTGTTATATACTTGCTGAATGGTGTTATATATTTGCTTAATGGTGTTATATACTTGTTGAATGTTGAATGATGTTATATACTTGCTGAATTGTGTTATATACTTGCTGAATGGTGTTATATACTTCCTATAATTAAGGTGGCGGTTATGGGAAGTTTTTAATTAATTGAATTAATGATAAAATTACTTGTTTACCCTTTTTAATTAATTTAGATATAATGACTGAGAGTATTTCTTACCTTTCTCACACTTTTGGTCTTTTTTACAATAACCTTACCCTATATATATATATATAAAATTAATTAACAAAAGATACATTTGATGCTAAAAAGGTAATTTTTATTAATATTAAAAAAATAAAATTCCAATAATATTAAAAAAAACACAAACAACTTAAAAAATAACAACAATTCCTAATTTAAATAATTATTTCACAATCTTCTTTTAATAGATGGTCGATTTTCATGGCCATCAATTTCATATTGGAATTTCTCTGAATCCATTTCTTCAAATCGATGAGATTGGCCATAATTGACGCTAATTTTTCCACACCTTCCTTGAACGTGGTCAGTGCTTCGCTTGAAATTTATTCATTTTATTTTTACCTTTATTGTTCCTCCCAGACGAGGGTGGTAGTTCCTCATCATTATCAAATTCATCTTCCATATTTTGAGATCGAAACTTATACGTGCGTTAGAACTACCTTGGGACAGAATATTGTAAGTAGGCGAAGATGTTTTAGTCAGTTTTGATGGTAGACCTTGACACATCCTCGATACCAAGTGTCACTTTGTTGACTTTTTCAAAATTTCCCAAAGTGGACTTTGAGAAAACGAGACTCCCATCTCATGTTGAAAGTCGTCACATGGAAGTCGTAAACCAACATGTCATTTTCACCACTCGCCCGGTTGCTCCAATTTTTGTTGTAAGAGTTCCAAAAGGTCCAACCATTTTACAAATCTTTGATCAATGACCAGATATCATGTCGACGGTACGAGATTCAGTCCCCATGGTTTGGTTAAGAAAGAATTTTGAACTCGTGCCCAAAATTTGGTTTTGTTTTGGCTATCCTATAAAAAGAAAAGATTGGTGTAAGAAATTAAAAAAAGATAAATATTATTTCTTACTCATTAAAAAAGTAAGGATTATATCCAAAAAGTTAAAAAAAAAAAAGAATTGTTACTGATCCTTCTACATCCACCCATGCTCAAGCTAACATGCATACTTCCTCGATTGTCCAATGTCTCTTCATGTTGCACCAATACAATACAAATGATGAAACAGTTTTTTTTTTTTTTTTTTTTTTTTTTTTTTTTTTTTTTGTGGGATCTTTTTTTTTCAGTTGCGATCATGGTCTTTCAGTATAAAGTTGGGTAGGGGTTGTGTTTTGGGAACCCGTTGTGATTGAGCGGTCATTTCTCACCTGTCGGACCCAAAGTGTTCCTACGGGTCAAACTCCATAACGCGTCAGCTATCACCTCTTTGGTAAATGAAGGGGTATGGTCCCAAATATCGCGTCAGCACGACCGCGAATGACCATTACCCTCATTAAAAACCTCCAACTGCAATTAAACTCTCCAGTGTCCGCGTAGACACACGCGAACACTGCGGTCCAATCTGTCCATTGATGAGAAGACTTACCTTAAGGACGGAAACTAATGTTACGCATAGCGATGCGGCCCCGCACCGCATCCTATGAACATTTTCGTCACGACAAGGGATCTGGACAACAGTAACAGTCACTCGACAGGCGATGCGGCACAACACCGCATCCCGCGCAAATCATGGATGGAACAACCAATGCGGGAACAACATCAATGACCGCAAGCAGCGATGCGGCTTGGCACCGCATCCTGCCTACAAGGCAAGTGGGTCTGACACCACAGTGCAAGTGGCACTGGGAACAGTCGCCTACCAGCCCACGTACGAACAACAGTCTGACACCACAGCAGGACGTGGCATCACCACAATATCCGACAGGTCTGACACACCTGCAAATAGCTGTGCGATGTCAGACTAGCTACTCAACTACCCTCCTTCACTCCTCGGCTATAAATACTCACCCCAAACCAGGTTTGAGGTATCACTTTCCAACTCTCTCAATACTACTACTATCATACTTTGCTTCCCAAGCAAATTACTGATTCTCACGCCGGAGAGTGGTAACAAGGAGCACCCCCCACCCCATCCTCCTTGTTACGAGTCACGGTTTGTTTCCTTTTGCAGGAAACCCACCACCAGACGATCCAGCCAGCGATCCTCGGAAAGAAGGGATTAACCCTCTTGACGAGATCAGTGAGTTAACCCTACCCGGTTAACCATTGTTTCATCATTGGCGCCCACCGCTACTCTTAGCACTTTTTTTTCCAATCATCATTTTCTTTCCAAAGATGTCTGATCGTCAAAACAACACTACCGGGGATAACCTAAACCCCCCAAACCAAGATGCCTGCGGGAACCATTCCCCTAGCCCCAAATGCCCAACACATTGGCACGTCAGCGCAAGGGGGCGCATCCCTTACGTTCGGACACGATCTGTCACAATACGCTGTCGTCATACCTCCAGGCATGAGCCCTCATACCTGGTATGACCAACAAGCAGCCCTTCTGGCCGCAACGTACAACAGAGCTTGCGCCGACGAACAAGGAGGTATCGGACCTCGATACCGCGTACACCTGCCGGTCGTATTTTACGATACGACGACAGGGCCCCCACACATCCAGCCTCCAGAAGCAGACAGGAGGACCGCGGCTCCTCCTATTGTGATGTCCGCACAATCAATGAGGACGATTCCTCGTACGGGTCCCGCCGCAGGGACTCCGTACATAGCCGTTTAGGCTCTCAAGAAGAAAGAAGGCGGCAGTCTACAACGCGCCGCAACACAAACATTCATAGTCGTTTGGGATCACAATCCCACCATGAAGGGTATGGCCATACTGATCCAGATGACAGTACATACCGCGGGGAGTCCCATTCCACCAACAGCAGACCGGGGGGACGCAACTATGTTCCTCCCACTCAACCCCGCAACACATACCTCCGCGCTGCAAAGCGCAACCAGGGCAAACCTTATAGGCCGAAATCTGCGGCCGAAAACTCTAAGTTTGTCCCGGAGATCGCCAACGCCGATGTCACCACCACAAAATTCCCATTAAACATTGGGAAATACAACGGCTCAACCGACCCAGATGATCACAACAACATCTTCGTTGGTGCTGGGTGCAACGGTAAGTGGGACGAACCTACCTGGTGCCATTTTTTCCCACAGACCCTAACAGGTCTGGCCAGGGCATGGTTCGATTCTCTGCCACCAGGGTCACTGACCTCATTCGAGGACTTACAAGAAAAGTTCCTCGCACACTTTAGCCAGCAACGACGCCATGAACGTGATTCAATGGACGTCATGAACATCTGGCGCAGAGACAACGAATCGCTTGACGCATTCGTTGTCCGTTACAATAAAGAGATCCTAGAGATAGGCGACGTGGACAACCAGATGGCACGTAACCATTTTATTGTTGCAGTCAAAGACGAACAAATGGTTATGAATATTTCTGGCGGCAACGGCTTGCCTAAGAAGTGGGAAGATGTCATGGCTAAGGTCAAAACTTATGCCCAAACTCAGCGGTCTCTCAGACCGCACATGTCAAAGGCACAACCCCTAGAGGAAGGCCAGTCTTCCCGCCAAGAGCCCAAGCGCGGCAATAAGCGCAACAGGGACACATGGAATCGCGGCAGCGATCACAAGCCATATGTCCCCCGGAACAACCAGCCCGACGCAAGGGCTACAATCAACGCCCAACGAGAAAACCGGGCGTCAAAGAAAGAGTCTCGGGACCGCAGCTGGACCGAGATCAACCAGTCGCCACGCGACGTTCTCCTCACGGATTCACAATTCCTGAGACCGGCCCAACCAATGAAGTCCAAAAAGAATCAAGATCCCGCACTCTACTGCGAGTATCACAAGGACTCGGGCCACACCACGAACAACTGCATCAGTCTCCGACTGGAGATTGAGCGAGCCCTAAAGGAGGGGAAACTGCAACACCTTTTGACAGGCACACAAAAAGCTACCAAGCGCATCACTCCCCACAACGAGGGCACCTCCATGGGTAAAAGGGACATGTACGTGGCCTCTACCCACATGATCAATGGAGGGAAAGGAAGACCGCGTAAGGCGGCGAGAAGACCGGACAATGACTGGAAGGACGAGCAAGTCGTCTTTCCAAAAGTCCGAGGCGGACCGCGCGATAGGCGCGCCGTGGTTATCACTGGGCACCTAGCTCACTACTGAACCGAGCGATTGTTCATCGACCCGGGCAGTACGTCCGATATTATATACGAGCAGTGCTTCAACCAGTTCGATCAGGAAGACAAAGATCGACTGCAGCCAGCGGACTACCCGTTGGCCGGGTTTTCAGGGGAAACCGTATTCCCCCTGGGACAAATTACCTTCCCTGTGCGCCTCACCAACGGAAGGCACACAAGGACGGAGGAGGTGAACTTCATGGTTTTACCTCACACCTCAAGGTATGACATAATTCTCGGGAGGGAGTCCCAAGGCGACTTCAACATGATAACATCCGTCCCCCACTCTGCCATCGGTTTTCCAACCGAAACGGGGATCGCGATAATATACGCCCAAAGAGAAGTTATGTCTACGGACGAACTGCGTCCGGCAAAGGTAGCAAGGCCTACCCCCAACACCCAACCAGAAAAATGGGTTCTTAATGCAAGACACCCAGAGCAAACAGTCACGTTGGGCCATGCCTTGACACCTACCATCAGAGCGCGCCTGAAGCAACTACTCTTCAGGAACCAAGATATTTTCGCGTGGACACCCGCAGATATGACAGGGGTACCACGCGAAATTGCGCAACACTTCTTGAATACCATGCCAGGTATCAAACCTGTGATCCAAGGCCAACGCCACCTCGGATCAGCAAAAAACGCAGCGATGGAAGAGCAGGTACAGGAACTGCTCTCCGCAGGCATCCTGCGGGAAGTGAAATACCAGACTTGGCTGTCCAACCCAGTCATGGTAGAAAAACCAAGCGGGGGCTGGCGCATGTGTGTCGATTACAAAGACCTCCTCAATAAGGCCTGCCCCAAGGATTGTTACGCACTTCCAGAGATCGACGAAAAGGTCGATAACCTCGCACCATTTCGATGGAAGTGCTTCCTCGATTGTTACAAAGGCTATCACCAAGTACAGATGGCAATCGACGATGAAGACAAAACGGCATTCCGCACTCCCATCGGGAATTACTGCTACACCAAAATGCCGTTCGGGTTGCGCAACGCGGGCGCAACCTATCAAAAGTTGATGAACAACACCTTTCGCGGTCAAATCAGCAAAAGCGTCGAAATCTATATGGACGACCTGGTCGTCATGAGCATGGAGGAAAACACCATGCTCGACGACATCGAAAGAACATTCCAAACTCTGCGAAGTGTTAACATGAAGCTCAACCCAGGGAAATGCTTGTTTGGAATGGAAGAAGGCAAATTCCTTGGATTCATCGTAACCAAAGATGGATTCAAGGTAAACCCGGAAAAGGTTCAGGCGATCGAGCGCATGCCATCGCCTTCTACGATGAAGGAAATGCAACGACTAGCCGGCAGGCTAGCCGCACTCAATAGATTCTTAGCCAACCATGCAGCTAAGTCTTACCCTTTCATCAAGACCCTGCGGAGCTGTCTAAAAAAGGAACAATTCCAATGGACCGCAGAAGCCGAAAAAGCTTTCCGGGAAATGAAAGAGTGTTTGATCCAACTCCCAACTTTAACCGCACCACGAAAAGATGAGCCACTTATCTTATACCTGTCTGCCGCGGACAACGCGGTAGGCGCGGTACTTATAGTGGAGCGGGAAGGAGTCCAAACACCCATCTACTACATCAGCAAAATGCTCAACGACCCAGAGACAAGGTACTCCATCATGGAAAAATTGGTGCTGGCATTAGTGCACGCATCGAGACGTTTACGACGTTACTTTGCAAACCACGTCATCACAGTGTTAACCAACTATAGGATCGGCCCGATCCTATCAAAACCCGACATCTCCGGGAGGTTAGCAAAATGGGCAATCGAGCTGGGCGCGCTTTCACTGAACTATAAGCCGCGCCCCGCAATCAAAGGCCAGGTCTTGGCAGATTTCGTTGCTGAAATACCAGCAAACCGCATCCAAGAATGCGAAGAAGAACAAAACCCTGTATCACAACCATCCTCCACAGAAACCTGGGCACTATTTACAGATGGTGCATCCAACGAAGATGGTTCTGGCGCAGGTTTGCGACTTGTCAGCCCCGATGGCCAAGAGCTAACCTACGCAATACGCCTCGATTTCGAAAGCACGAATAACGAAGCGGAGTATGAGGCTCTACTGGCAGGGTTGCGTTTAGCAATTAAACTCGACGTCAAACATTTGGAAGCACACGTCGATTCACTACTAGTTGCAGGGCAGATACGCGGTGACTATGCCGCAAAGGGGGATACCATGATCCTCTATCTCGAACAAGCCCTGCAACTGAAGTCAAAGTTTACCTCCTTCAATATTCGCCACATCAACAGGAGTGAAAATAAACCCGCGGACGCACTATCAAAACTTGCGTCCACCAGCTTCCAACACCTGGCAAAAGAGGTACGCATAGAAGTCCTGCAAAATCCTTCGGTACCCCTGCGCCAAGTCAATGTCATCCAATACGGTACAACATCTTGGATGACACCGCTCATTGCATACTTACAATCAGGGGTTACTCCCGAAAGCAAAGCGGAGGCACGCAAGTTGCAATACAAAGCGTGTCATTACCAAATGGTTGACGGTATCTTATACCGTAAATCATACCTGGGGCCACTCCTACGATGCGTCAACCCCCAAGATGCCACATACCTTATCAAAGAAATCCACGAGGGGATATGTGGCATACACGCAGGACCACGCATGGTGGTGGCCAAAATCATGAACGCCGGGTACTATTGGCCGGGCATGCACCTGGATGCAGTCAAAGTCTTACGCAAGTGCTTCAATTGTCAGCGACATGCTCCCAAGACCTTGCGTCCCAAGAACAACTTGATCCCCGTCACCACCGCATGGCCATTCCAAAAATGGGCAATCGATGTGGTGGGACCATTCCCAGACGCACCAGGAGCAGTGAAATTTATCATAGTAGCTGTTGATTACTTTACAAAATGGGTAGAAGCAAAGCCACTTGCATCAACCACCGCTATGATAACAAGGAAATTCGTGTGGGAACATATCATCTGCCGTTTCGGTCTACCAATGTGCATCGTCACCGACAACGGTACCAACTTCGCTGCCGCCGACTTTCAAAAATGGCTAAAAGAGCTAAACATTGAACACATATTCTCCTCAGTGGCGCATCCGCAAGGGAACGGCCAAGTCGAGAGTATCAATAAAAGCTTAGTCGAAGGCATCAAAGCACGGTTGGGGACAGCCAGACGCGGCTGGGTTGATGAACTCCCAAGTATTTTGTGGGCTCACAGGACAAGCCCAAAAACAAGCAACGGCGAGACCCCCTTCAGTCTGGTCTACGGTACTGAAGCGGTGATCCCCGCGGAAGTAGGCCTCCCCTCACCTAGAATGTTGGCCATCAACAAGATGGACAACAATGAGGAACGCAGGGTTGACTTAGACCTCTTGGAAGAAAGACGCGAAAACGCTGCCATCAACGAGGCCAAGTACAAAACCAAGTTGGAAAAGTACTACAATGCACGCGTTCGCATTTGTACTTTCAACCCTGGAGACTACGTCCTTCGTGACAACGAGGCATCCAACGCAGAACGCCCAGGGAAACTTGCCCCCAAGTGGGAAGGACCGTACCTCATCCAAGAGGTCCTGGGCAAAGGCGCGTATAAACTACAAACGTTAGAAGGCGAAACTATCGCACGCACATGGAACGCACAGCAACTTCGACGCTGTTATATGTAAGCCATGTTTTCTGCATGTAATCTATCGGGCCGCAGGCCATTTGCAAATAAATAAATAGACGATTCAATGCAATATTGTTTATTTATTTCTATTACAAATGCGTGTTCCACTCTGAGGTATGCACAAAAACAGATTAGCAAAATCTTCATTCGTGATACCCACACAGAATGGTAACTACACGCAACTATTGTAATAGGCTAGCAATGGCAATACTGTTTGTCTAACCAGAGACAAATCTTCATACTTGCATATCACCTAGACATGCAAAAGGCAATTACAGATTTAGTATTACTCACAGTAACACTAAACGCGTACAAATTCAAACATGCAAGTAGTAAAAACACTTGTAAAAATTGAAACAACAATTCTTTATATTCAAAAATTCCTACACCTACGCGGTGCACAAGGAGTTTACATAAAGTTTTGTAACATTTACATAAGGAAACAAAAGAGGCACGCAGGCCAATCTAATCTTCCTTTGTACCACTGGGGCCCGCACCATCCGTGCCCTCAACATCTGGTTTTTCCTCATCCTCTTCGTCTTCACCAGCGTATAAGACCCGCAAGCGGTCCACATAATCCTCCGCTTCTAGACACTTTTCAAGTTCTTCAAGACCTGTGAGGGTTGTATCATTAAACTCCTGAACCGCAGCAGCAAGAAGCGCTTCAGTATCCACATCCTTGAAACCGGATCGCTCATCAGTATATCCGCCCTCGGATATAAGATTCATATGAGCAATGCAGCGATTATAGCCAGCTTTAAAACCAGCATCCCGGGCGCGATCCCTGATCTCGTTAACACCCGCTTGGGTCTCGGGTGCGTCAAGAATGGCAGTAACAATCTGCGAAACATGAATACAATGGTTATCAAAGGCAAACCTACAACAAAAATAACAAGGCCACGGATACTTACATGCCCGATCCCGCGAAAACGCATCCATTCATGATCAGCCTTGAGCAACTCAACTGAAGAAGCGTAGCTATCTCTAGCCTCTTCAGCCTCTCTTGCCCGCACATCAACTTCAGCAGCACGGGCAGAGACTTCCTCAATAGTGACCCCCCGGGTCCGCACTTCAGCCTTTTAGCAAGAAGTCATAAGTATACAAAAATAATCAACATACTTATGAGACGCAATTTCAAAGTAAGGAAAAACTTATACCTGAAGGTCCAAGATAGTTTTGCTTAACCTAGCGCGGTCAACATTTGCCCCTTCAAGAGCTTTTGCAGCACGAGCCTCCGCCTCCTTGGCCTCTTCCAGAGCCTTGGCAAGACGAACCTCTGCTTCCTTGGCCCCTTGGGCAGTCGCAACGGCCTCAGCTTTCTCTTTAGCCAACGCAGAAATTGCTGCCTTGGCATTGATAAGCTCCTGACGAACATTAAAGAGAGTTTCATTCTGTTTACCCCAAGATTCTTTCCAAGTCTTGCGCTCATCAGATAGCGTCTTGCGCTCATCAGAAAGGGTTTCTTTCCAACGCTTACGCTCATCAGACAACAGTTTTGCAAGAGAACGAACCTGTTTAAGCTCAGCAGTTGCAGCCCACTCTTCAGTCTGCTTATGCTTCTCAAACGCAGCTTTATCCCTCTCAAGCTGCTCTCTATCCCTCCCAAGCTGCTCTGCACCCTCACGTGCAGCCTTCACCAACTCCTCGGCCTCAGCCCGTAAACGCGCATTCTCCTCCTCCTTGCGCCCCGCACCTTGCACTTTTCCATAATGGCATTCGCCATTATGGAACTCCCCACAAGCATGGAGGAGAGTTGGTTCATCTGGACCTCAATCGGTAAAGAACGGGCCCGGTTTACCTCAAAAGGAGTGCCCAAACCACTCAGAATCTCCCTACACGCAGAGGGATCAGCAGAAATGTCATCCCCTTGCATCACAGACCACGGAGGGCGGTGGTAAGACATAGCCCGGTCTTCTGTGTAAGAGCGATAATTATACTCCAATTCAGGCTCTTCAGGCTGAATTGGAGTCTCTACAAAACCCGCACCACCAGCGGAACCGGAAGCCTTCTCGGCAACAGGAGACTTTGGCTTTCCGGTGTAACCAAACTTCAAATCCATATCAACAGTATCCTCTGGGGTGATAACATTATCACTCGAATCAACCGTGTCATGGATTTGAGCCGCGGGACCCTTTCCAGTGTCCACCCCCCGCACAGAGGCTTCAGGAGTAACAGCCTTATGAACCCCCGCACCCGCAGCAGTGTCGTGCGGAGGAGGGGGAGGAGGAGCATCAAAGTCGAAGAACCCTTCATCTTGTGGTTCTGAAATCAACACAGAAATACTTTAGAGTACAAGTATAAGCACAAAATACTTGTTAAAGTCATGCATCACATACCAGAAACAACCGCAGGCTTCCTTGGTACAACAAAAGCCTTGCGCCTGGTCTGAATCTTCGGCTTCTTTCCCCCACCAGCATCACCAGCTTCCTCCGTTTTCCTCTTCCTCTCATCACCGGGTTTCGAACCCGCAGTGGTTCCACCGGTGGCCGCACCAGCACCTGGAACACCCAAGCCCTCAAGGGTGTCAGATACTACCACGTAATCGGTATATCTGCGGAAATGAGAACGAGAGATACCTGCTGCTTGCTTCACCAAAGGCGGAACAACAGAAACATCAGGCTTCTTCACACTGCGACCCCGCACAGACTTATCCACATGCTTTTTCTCCGCATGTCTTTTGGGAGCACCCTTTGACTCAAATTTGCCAAGGTTCCCAAGTGTACCTGCGTATAAAATATCAGCAAAAAACTTTGTAAAGCAATAAAGAAGGCTATGGATAATACCTTTGCCCTGCGGCAGGGGTGCGGTCATCACCTCGCGTGAAGCAACGCGGAATAAAGGGACAATCGTCAAATTAAAACCTTTACCTTCCGCAGTCGGAATAAGATCAACCTTGCCAGTAAAGGTTGGATCAAATATCTTCCACACTTCCACAATTTCTGATAATACATATCCAAATTAATAACAAACACGGGAATAAAGAAACCGCAAAAGAGTGGTAACACTTACCACCAGTTTTCTCCCGCACCACAGGCGTGAAATTCCTCTTAGGCCGGGTCAACATCATCCGCAGCACCCACAACTCATTGTTGGTCAGCTGCCTATGCTCAATGGGTTTCAGCTTTGAGAACCACTCCGCAGTCTCCGCGGTAGGCAAAGCAATATCCTCCGCAGGGATAGGCTCATTGACGTTCCGCATATTCATGTCCACAACAACTGCGGCAGCCTTAACGTAGAAGAACTTACACTTCCACTTCGTAATACCCTTCGGAGGGGTCATCAATTTGAGGCTTCCATACCGTTCTCTAAAGGAAAAAAACCGGTGTTCACCGTCAACTGGTAAAACCCCCGGAAGTTTTCAACGGTAACCGGCAGACCAAGAGCACGAAACGTTGATTCAAAATGTCTAATACGGATCATCCCAAAAGGACTCAAATGGGAGATATGGATCTTGTAAAATTCCAAGACCTGAGCAACAAAAACCGTTAATGGTAAACGAAGGTTACCATCAGTAAAACACTCGGCCCACATGGTGATGTAGCCGGCCGGAGCACAGGCACCAGTATCACCAGTTTGGGGATAAGTAGCCCCATACTCGTGAGGCATCTCAATCTTGGCCATCAGTTGGTCGAATGAAACTTTCGACCACTTTAATGGTGGTAGGCCACCACCAGGAACACTGCCACCATCATCTTCTTCTTCCCCGGCCACCGGAGAAGAGGCTTCAGGGTTTTCACCCTCCACACTGTGTGGGTTAGATGGATCAGCCATCAGAAATGTGTAGAAAAGAAGTTTTGAGTTAAACAAAAACTCAGAAAACTCAGAAGATCACCGGAATAAAAGACAGGTTGATCGGAGAAGATGAAGGGAATGCTCTCTCTCTCACCAGAAATTTTTCGGAAAATTTGAACAGTGAGGAGAAACCAAACGGTTTCCCCTTTATATACTCATCGCAATAAATGCGATACAGTAAACCGCCTCAACACGTTCAAAATAGGCGAGTTACAAGGCGACACGTGTTCAGCGACCTTTCCGCTGACGGTTATCACGCGCGCGTGGCCGCCCACGCGCCTGACAGAGAAGACTTTTTCACACCCTGCTACAGTGCAGTTATGACCTCGGTCAGTGCAAACGTCTTTTCAAATCAGCACATGTCAGAATCCTACCAACTTCAACAACCCACACGTGCAATCGTGACGTAAGCAACAGAAAGCGACAACCTTATCCAAACACAAGCGGCATGTGGTTTCTCTGGTTTACCGCACCATAACCCATACCGCATGTCGTTTTTTACATACCCCTCAAAAAAGGCAAAATATATATCTTTATATTATATAAAGGGGTATAAGTCATAACCGCACATACCCACGAGCACACGTGGAATATGCGGAGATGACACACACCAACCCGCACAGGTGTGTCAGATACTCAGAACCAGCATGGTTCTTTGGACTGCGAAAACCGCTTCACAGGATGCGGTAAACCGCACTCCATGAAAGCTTCTTCAAGCTTCAAAACCCTCATTTCCGGTTCACAACCACAGAGGGAACACAAACAGCTTCTCCTTAAGGAAAAGGACAAGTATGCTGAGCAACCGCACATCAGCAACCCTGTCCCCTGAACCTTCAAGAGCCACATCCAGGCTACAAGACTTCTAGAAGCGAGTTCTTTGCTACAAACCGCAACCATTCTTGCGTACTTACTATAAACCGCAACTATGCGAACGGTAGCTACGGAAGAGCCACAACTAAGCCACCACGCGGAAGAGCAAAGCTATTTCAAGAAAAACTGCTTTCCAACCAAGCGTGAAGGAAAGTGGTTACAAAACGAATGCGGAAGAGTTTCAACCAACTTCCCAAGTATCTAAGACGATCTCTTCCGGCAACACTACTTACAGGGAAACTACTTTCCACCAAAGCGTGAAGGAAAGTGGCTCCAGAACAGCGGTAACAAGTCTGCCTATGACTAGTTACCCACCTATGGACCGCATAGAATAAACAATGGTGGGCACAACCCTGCCTATGACCATGTTTATCTGCCCATAGTCCAGATTCACATTGTTCGACCAAACACGGCCAACAATGACGCAACTACCCCACGATCCTCAAAGAAACATGGCAAACGAGGTTCGGCAACGAGGTAACCGCAAAGAACGTGCGGTTACTAGAGAGCTACACCTCTGAGGACGTGCGGTTACTTGAGAGATAAAACCGCAGAAGACGCGCGGTTCCTAGAAAGCTTAACTGGAGAACACGAACACCCCACAAAACAGGGATCATCGTTACATGTCCAGTTGCTGAACATAGAGCTTGAGCAAAGTACTTACAACTTTGCACCAGCTGACGCAGAGGTTCCAACTAGACTGAAGAAGACATCTTCAGTCACGATCTCAAAGGTTGGTTCGAACCCTGCTAATACCTTCAGTCACCGTCTCAAAGGTTGGTCCGAAACACCAACAGGTGGCTGATGACATCAGAAAAAGGTAGACCAAAAGTCAAGCCCTTGGCTGAGAATTCCGCATCAGACGGAACTTGCTCACCATGCACCCTTCTCAAAGGAAGAAACAATCCACTAGAAAGGGCCTACTACTTAAAGAAGGTGTCATCTGCATGGCACAATCTTAACCTTCTAGACAACATAGTCCAGTATCCCTCCCACATGCGACTCGCATACGGAAGGAACACTAGACTGGGGGGACTTGAAGGGGTATGGTCCCAAATATCGCGTCAGCACGACCGCGAATGACCATTACCCTCATTAAAAACCTCCAACTGCAATTAAACTCTCCAGTGTCCGCGTAGACACACGCGAACACTGCGGTCCAATCTGTCCATTGATGAGAAGACTTACCTTAAGGACAGAAACTAATGTTACGCATAGCGATGCGGCCCCGCACCGCATCCTATGAACATTTTCGTCACGACAAGGGATCTGGACAACAGTAACAGTCACTCGACAGGCGATGCGGCACAACACCGCATCCCGCGCAAATCATGGATGGAACAACCAATGCGGGAACAACATCAATGACCGCAAGCAGCGATGCGGCTTGGCACCGCATCCTGCCTACAAGGCAAGTGGGTCTGACACCACAGTGCAAGTGGCACTGGGAACAGTCGCCTACCAGCCCACGTACGAACAACAGTCTGACACCACAGCAGGACGTGGCATCACCACAATATCCGACAGGTCTGACACACCTGCAAATAGCTGTGCGATGTCAGACTAGCTACTCAACTACCCTCCTTCACTCCTCGGCTATAAATACTCACCCCAAACCAGGTTTGAGGTATCACTTTCCAACTCTCTCAATACTACTACTATCATACTTTGCTTCCCAAGCAAATTACTGATTCTCACGCCGGAGAGTGGTAACAAGGAGCACCCCCCACTCCATCCTCCTTGTTACGAGTCACGGTTTGTTTCCTTTTGCAGGAAACCCACCACCAGACGATCCAGCCAGCGATCCTCGGAAAGAAGGGATTAACCCTCTTGACGAGATCAGTGAGTTAACCCTACCCGGTTAACCATTGTTTCATCAGTAAATAATGGCTTTAGAATCTAAAACATCTTGCAAATAGGTTTATAAATATAGAGAATGAGATGAAAAAGATGTGGGATTTGTATTCAAAAACTTTGTTGTTTATATAGTTATAAAAATTGGTAATAGTCAACTCCAAATGGGTGGGGGGAATAATCCTCTACACCAATGTTTTGAAACCTGGACCGGGCCGGCCGGTCGGACCAGTTCGGCCGGGATCCGGAGCCTATACCGGGCCGGTTCACCTCATCAGTTCGTTTCAGCATCAGCCCGGCGGTCGGGCCGGGGGACGGGCGGTCGGCCGGCGGGTTGTCTCGTAGGGTTGGGCCGGTCAGGGTTTTTTTTCACTCTCTGTCGCATCCAACCATCATCTTCACTCTTTGTCGCATCCAGCCATCATCTTCTTCACTCTCTGTCGCATCCAGCCATCATCTTCACTTCCAGTTCCTTCAATTCCATGATTGATCATCAGTTTCACTCTCTGCCTCGATTCCTCTTTCATATGATCTCGAAATGTGAAGATTACCATTAAAAAACACTAGATTTATACAATAAATCTTAGTGAGAAGAAGAAGAAGAAGAATAAGAGAAGAAGAAGAAGAATAGATATATCAATATCAAAGAGAGTTGAAAAGCGGCTGCACATTTTAACTTTCTTTTATATTAGGGTTAAATAGGAGTAGTTTCAAAAACTCCCTTATAAATATAGCTCTAATCCTTTTAATACTTCTAGTTCTAATAATTTTAGAAATAAATCTTATTATAAAACAAAAACAATATTTAACACTCAAATATATAGACCGGGTCGATCTCTAGTCCGGTTCTGAAAACATTGCTCTACACCCTAACATCTCTTTTTTCTCTACTCCTGCATGTTGTTCGCCCAATCACCCCAAGCCACCGCACCACACAACACCCCTTTCCATGTTGGTATGTGTCAGTGTTCAAAGGTGACTCCCCCTTTGGCGTCTCTCCAACAACCTATAACATAGGGTCTTAGAGAGTTAGAGGGATGTGAATTATACTCCATATCACAAAACTTATTATGTGTTTTATGGTTTCTTTGTTTGTAGTATAGTTGTATTATGTTTTATAATAATAAGTAATTTTGATGGTATATAAATTCTCAACACTCCTATCTAAATAGATAAAAAAAATCTTGCACATTTATCGTGCACGTTACTATCATTATCAGTTTTATGTGTATGAAAAAAAATTATAACAATGGTAAAGCCGGGTGTTGTGGGTTTTCGGGGCTCCCCGAGGGAGCTAATGTGGAGGGTCGGGGAGCGGAGAATGCAACACCATCTCCCTCTTCCCTATTCAATTCCGAGAGAATCGTGGGCATGATGACAATTTACACCGGTAAGGCGGTAAATATGCAGTCGATGTTGTAAGGCCATATTTGGCTTAGCTTTTCAAAACAACTTATGACTTTTTGGAAAAGTTAGTAAGTCACAATAGAGTGAGTGACTTTATGACTTTTCCTCTCACATAACAATTACATGTCAATCACCTTTTAACTTTTCAAAAAGTAAATAAACTAACAAGTCACTAAAATAAACAATCCCAAACACCCCTCTAAATATCACTTATATATGTAAAGATTTATAAGATACTACTCGATGTGCATATACACATTCATAAAAATAAAACTATTTCAAAGTATTTATTTTTGTATAGAGTGGAATAATTTTTTTTTTACTATTTCAATGTATTTTGGTAGATCTTTATTAACACAAGCATAAGGGGTTATGTCACACCCCGACTTTCCACGTATCACCGGTGGGGAGTATCGTGACGTAGTTGATATCATCATAGTCAAACAACACAATATATATGAATGCACAGCGGAAACAAAAGATAAATTATATTACAATCCGAATATAACGTAATATCAAAGTATTACAACGGAAAGTAAAGGATCCATAGGCGGATCTTAAAACATAAACATTGTTCAACAGAGTTTAGGCGCCTAGAACTTGCAAGATTCCTTATAAACGCCCTGACCTTCCAGCCAATTACGTTCAGTACCTGTCACTTAACCCTTTTGGAAAATACGTCAGTTTTCACTGGTAAATACACTCAACCGACTCATTTTGAAAAGGTTTAATAAAATTGATTTGAATGCACGTGGCACAAACTCTTTATAACTTGGGAAAATTATATTTATAATCTTGTATACAGATTTACATGTTCGTTGTACGTTCAGGGCCCGATGTAGAAACCGAGTCAGATTAACAGACACGCCACAAGTATAGGCTCACAAGAGAGTGAGATACCGTTTTCCCTTAAGCAACTGTCAGGTGTATGCCTACACCCCGTGCTTAAGACGTGGCCATTTTATAACACAATGATGTCAAGGATATCCGGGACATGGTCATTAACCCCTAAAGGCTTTTACTTCAAACAATATAGATTAAAGCGGGTTACCTCAATAATTTAATCACAATCCGATTAAACATTCAATACCCGACCAAGCGGTATTATTATACCGTATCCCAAGCCCGTATAGGGAAAATAAGTTAAGAGTATTTACCTGAGCTAGCTCCTGTCTTAAATAGCAAGAATCTAATAACTCAGCCGTATTCACTTAAGTAAGCGTAGGTACAATTTACCGGAAGGCTCTAGTCTGGAATGATGGTGTAAATAACCAATTAGAATGCTGACGGGTCTTTAATTAAGCCTAAGCTTAGACCGGTTAGTCTTAAAGAAAGATATGGTTCAAACGCATGATAAAGCGAAGACCGGATTAGTATGTGGTTTTGACCCAACAAGCTTGTATGCTTGTTTAATATGGGTAACTTAAGCACATTCTGGATTTTGAGATAAAAATGATATGGTTTGACCCGTTTCGGCTAATATATGCAAAATAGTTACATAAGCCGATCCGAACGTGAAAAGTGCGTAACGAGTAACCAAATAAATCATATACAGGTTTCCTAAGTTAATATGCCTTTAATATGTTGTGATATCAGTAGGATAACTTCCATTATGCCCAAAACGAGTTTAATCTCAAAATAAGCCCTGTAGGGGTATTTTGGTCATTTTAAAGGTTGTAAAAGAGTTTAAATGAAGTTCTGAGATCCGGGTCCGAATACATCAGTAAAATAACTTATTTTAATAGGTCATATCAGTTGATAATAGGTCTTATATGGCAAAGTGGTTTTAAACCCAAATTGTGCGTTTAATACGCGTAAAAAGTCATTTTAAGCGATTTCCGGGTTATACCGTTTCCGGGTTATACCGGAAATCTGAGTTTTCTGATCAGGTTATAAAGTTCAAAATACTTTATTTATTATATAAAATCAGTAGCAATTGGATTGGTGTCAAAATACTATGTAGAACTCATTTTATGACCGAAAAGGGTATAATCGGTATTTACCGAATCAACGCCATAACCTTAGGTTATGAGCAGGTTAAAAATAATTAAAAATCTTTAAAATCTCAAAATATTATATTACATCAGTGGGTAAAAGGTTTGGTGTCAAAATTTGGGTTTAGATAGGCTTTATGCTAATTGCGCCGTTCAATTAACAAAAAGCTTCTTAAATGCGCTATTTAGCATAACTCCTATTCTGGACCTCGAACTGATATGAAACTTTAGGGAGATGTTTATAAATCAGTAACAAAGGTTATTGTCTTTTCATATATCCAAAATTCTCGTTTTATGGTCAAAAGGGCATATTGGTCAACATTTAAGCAATTAACGGAAACATGTAAACGAATCGGATAATCAATGAACCAACCACAGAGGGTTATGCTAACATGTATCCTGGTCCAAAGGAAGCTCTAAGGAAATTACAAATCATACTAAATCAGGTCAGAACTGAAGTCAAAGCAAAAGTCAAAGTTTTGCGACTTTCGGTTCCGAACCGGGTCTAAACAGAAAATTGTCGGGTCGAACATGTTCTTACATTTATTACTAAGTTATATGAATGATAAAATAGGTTGCATGCCTTCTACATTGTTAATTAGGCGTTAATTCGCAAATTAAGGTTCTGTTGACTTTTTCTAATAAACTTTGACCCGACATTTGATCTAGTTAGAGTGGGAATCAGAGGGAGCCCTTTTAAGGGTTTAATGCCCACATAATTACCAACTTATAACTAATTTCAATTCAACTAATCACTGGACCATTAGTGATTAATCATGAAGTCAACTGTTAATTACTACGGTTTGACTTTTAAGCTAAAACTAAGCAAAAACTCAACTAAGAAAGGTTAAGCATACTTACTGAAGTCCTATGCACGATTAGGAAGGACTTGGGTCTGCTCTTAACCTCCAGGAAGCTCCACAAGTGAAGATGGAATGAGTGATCACAAGTTGCAACATGAATGGCCTTTTTATAGTGATTTTGATCCATTAGATTGTTGACAACTCATGCTACCATGGATCCCAGATCATTTACAAGTGCCCCTAAGGCCTAGGAACATGTAGGGGGCGCCCATGAAGTGTTAAAGGGCAATACATGACGTTTACATGGGCTGAACAGGCAACAGAAATGATTTTCCGCATCTGGCATGTTCACGCGGGCCGTGTAGACTCTTAAGGAGTCTTACGCGGGCCGCCTAGCCTCGGCTGATCTGAAACCAACTTTCAATAATTGCCATTTTTGGTCCCTGTTGATGTTTAAGACCATTCCCGACATGTTTAAGGCCCGTAAAGCCATCATTAAGGCCCTAAAGTGATGCCTAAACATTGTAGACATGAAACATGCTCAAAAATATGCCGGATGTGGGTTCGTTTGGTCGTATGATCGCGATGTTCGCTTAATTACGACGGAATGCGCATAAGCGCGAAAAACGATCCAAATGACGCGACGAATGGATTTTTCTTATGCCAAACACTAAAATAAAATATTTTAGTGCTCACATAAATGTTTGGATGCCCGGGGATATACAGAATGTGAGATATGCGCGAAAATGCAAACTTGTGCACTTTTTGACACTTTTAGTCCCTGCATGACTTAAAAGCTTATTTTTGCGCACCAAACACCTCTAAGCCTATATCTAAGCTATATTAGGGATAATTATGGTATGTTTATCTCATGGTCATATTCCGGAAGGTCCGATAACATACGAATCGGTATACTTTAGCAGTTTGATGCTTTAGGTCCTTCTAATGCGCAAACTCGCGTAACTCGTCATTTAATAGCATTGAAGCCTCATTTAATTCATATTAGGCATTCTTGAAAGTATTATTAAACATCAGAATGCTTCGGGCTCGGTAAAAGGTCATTCAGAGGTATAATTAAACATATTGACACTTTTGAGCATAAAAGCCTTGGGTGGCCAATGATTGGCAAATCTCGAGAGTATAATCAAATATCATGAGGCTCTCGGTTTGTTAAAAGGTCACTCATAGGTAAGAATTAACATGTTGACGCTTTTAACCCTTTTCTACGCAAACTTTCAATTAATTACATAAACGGCTACACTTGATTAACAAGTGGCTCATTTGTGAATATAAAACCGTAAAAGGTTATTTAGAAGCTTATTTTGGGTATGATAATACTTCCAGTTCTTTCATAATCAAAGTTATCGATTTTTCAAAAAATTAGTCCCTTAAATTCAACGTTTGACTTCATTAGGGTTTATTACACGTGTCAATAATTCATTGGACGTGATTTTTCGAGGTGTTACATCCTCACCCCCTTAAAAGAAATCTCGACCTCGAGATTTGCTTAAAGTAAAAAAAGTACTTTCTGTCGTATCATGGATTTAACTTCCATAGTATATTTGGGCCCCCAAGGGTATCCCAGTTGACCTATACAATAGGTGCATACTTTCTTTTAGAGCTCCTTATCCTGTCGATTCCCAATCGACATAGGTTGTTCATACTATCATAGATCTGCATATCATTATGTGATAGTGTTTTTCGACTTATTGGTGACACGTCGCTAAATCATTAGTGTGGGTCACATTGCGCGTTCCACCAAGCTCCTAAATTAGGTCTTAGCTCGTAAGTTATTTAGTCTTGATACATTCGAATCCTTCGAATGACTTTATGTATTCCGAGCTTAACTAACCTGAAACTTACAACTCGGCACACCCTTCTAGGGTGTTATCTTTTGTTGAACCTTATCTTTTAACCAGAACTTAGGAGGGTTGCTATTTTCATAAATCCTTGATTTTCTGCCGTATACTGGCAACTTACAATCGATTATGGATTTGTATGATCTTATTCGTTGTCTCCAATGCAACTTTCAGATCCTGATAATTGGACTTCCCAAAGTCTCGTCCATCCAACGGATGTTTTGATATTTCATCTATACAAGGTCTCCAAAGGAGCCACCTTGATACTTATATACAACTACTAGGTTATAACCCGTGGTACCCACGGGTCGCTCTATTTTAAGGATATTAATATTTTATTAATTTTATTAAAACAATTTTTTTTATAAAATTTGTGAGGATATATATATTCAATAATTCAATGTTAATCGTATATAAATATATATATGCAAACAATGCGATTTATCAATGGTAACAATTACTATATAATTTTCAACATATTACCAGATAATTTTCTACGTATTTAGAATGATTCAGACCAAGATGAAAGGATGATAGAACGTCTCATCATTCTCTGTATACACATTTGAAGCGATGAATTGATATAGCATTTAGCTTGGTTAAAATCTCAAAGAGTAGCATTTTAAAATGAATATAAACCATTGTATGAACGAATGAAACATATAATGTATTACTGAGTATAATATATATATTAATCACCTAATTTATATAAGTAAAATGAAAATGAACTTGAAACATAAATTTAATTTAGCTCATTTCCCTCGATTGAAATGTTGATTACTATTTAATAGAATCAACTAATCCATTTAAATATTTGTTCAAACTTATTGCAAATATTCCACTTTTTCAAAATGTTGAACCATCAATATCTTAGCAATAATATAAATATGTGATTTTTATATTTTGAATTTTTTAAATGTGAAAAAGTTGATGTCTATCTTCTTTCCCTTCCCACAATAATTTATTTGTTGGTTTCATCAGTATCCTAACTTTGTCTCCACATGTATTCATAGTTTTCGTATAATGCTAATAACCTTTTAATTCTTAATGAGATCTAAGTATAAAAATGTTTCATAAACCCATACAAAATGTTTTTTTTTAAATTATATTATATTATGCTCCTGGATGTACATAAAATACCAGCTCCTAAAACATATTAGGGGTGTGCAAAAAACCGAATTAACCGACGAAACCGAACCGAAAAAACTGAACCAAGTTAAAAACCGGTGGGTTGGTTAATGGTTTTTTTGAAAACCGAATGTAGCGGGTCGGTTATGGTTATCATTTTTTCCAAACCCACCATAACCGAACCGAACCGACATGTAATAAATTTTTATAGGATTTAGGACTATTCACCATATTTTTAATATGTAATGTTTTTTTATTGAAGATTTTTAGTACATATTGGTTTTTCATATCATTTTTTGGTTTTGGTTGAATGTTTATTTGAATTTATAGAATGTATCATATCACTTTATTTGAATATTCGATAATAATTGGTATTAATATTATTGATTATATGTATTTTTTAATACTATGTAATATAATAATATATACAAATATGCAATAACAATTTATTCCATGTTAAAAAATTAAGCTATTTTTAGCTAAGCTAAATACACGGTTAACCACCCATAACCGACCCGCTATAACCATCAAAACTGAATAACCATAACCACCATAACCGATCGGTTATGGTTATGGTTTTTGGTCAAAACCGACCCAAACCGACCCATGCACACCCCTAAAACATATAACGGATATTAGGTCTTGATTCATGGCTAATTTATATTAGCATATACAGTAATAATGGTAATGGTGTGTGAACTAAATAAATTTGGAAAAAAAAGAAACATAAAAAGGTGGAGAATGTTGACAATTACAAAAAAAAATCGTCTTGCTCTTGGTTCCATTTTCTGAAAAAGCGTAACTTATGAATTACAAAATCATGAATCTCTTTAACATATATTTATCAAACTCCTGAACCCAAACATTGATGAAACACTTATTCATCAAGTTCAACATACTCTCTAAAAGAAAAAAAAAATTATGCTCACCTCTAACCCTCCCATTAAACCTTGAGCATCGTTTGGCATAAATTGTTCAAGAAAATCTCTGAGAACATCCTAACAATGAAAGAAATTATTTATATACAAAATTCAAAGACCGAACAAAGAAGTTTTGATGGGTTGGCACAACCCCACCAACCCGTTTTTCTTGCACACAGAAATTACATGCTTTGACCCATTGTCCAACCCACCCAACACATTTGTTTGCTATATTTAAAATATACATTGAGAAATATACCCCAAGATGAAATGCAGTCCCTCAACTACAACAATTTTGAGCCAAAACTTTTGTAGCTTCTAATACCTCCTCCATGCTTGCTCCTAATGTAACTACTCTGCACGTACTATAGCACCAGCTGATGAACCAACCAAGGGTGTTGTATCCTAATTTAATCAACTATAATAGTTATTTGCCAGGTAAAAAGAGAATAAAACTTTCATAATGATAGCAGTTTTCCTAATCATAGAACACAAATTTTAAAATACTAAAAGATAAAGATCGATGACTTCGAAAATAACCATAATACAGAAACCACTTAAACACCATTGTAGTTTATAATAACTTTCATGCCCAAAATGTCAATCTACACACCAACATACTTTGAAATGACCAACATGTCTTCATTCTCCATAAACTTTAACACAGAAGCATCAATTTACTAATTACTTCATTTGACTTAATGAAGTGAACCCATCTAGTCAATACATGCCTATGGTAAAACAAAACAAAACATAAATATAAACAAAATGGTTAGAACTTCTATTATATCTGAACCACCAATATGCCGAAAACATTATATTATATACCATAATAAAGCATGGATCTTTTACGTGTAGGTGAGACACCCGCATTTTGCAGCCGAGCATCTGGTAAGAAAGATGATGAATTCAGTTTGGTACGAAACTATCAAACTTACGCCATCACCATAAACACATAAACTACATTGAAAAGTATTGGTCCTAATTAGTTACATGTAGATAGAGTGAGTACCAAGCTAATCTAATATGTATTCAATAACAACATCAAAGTAGCATTATATATATATGTTTCATGTAGGTTGGAAAAAACAGGTGCTCCCAAAAAACTATTATGGTTCTTCAAGAGGTTAAGCTCCATGTAATGTCACTACATTTACATTATAGCAACTAAATTATTAAGGTGTATCAGTTTTGGGTGCTTTGTTAGAACTTTCACCTGTAAATATATTGAATAGGATGTTAATATATCGTAAATTAGAGTAGCATTCTTTTAAGCCGAGTGGTTCAGATTAATTACCTAAAAGACGAAGTAACTGTTGCTTTGAAGTGGAAGGCTTGGATGGATTTACAGGGGTAATTGCAGCTTCCTTGCCTGTTGGTTTTTGACAATTGTTGCATCTAACACTTCAGTGCCAGCAAGGGGTGTCTTTACCGTCCATATGATATTCAACACCATTTCGTAAACAAAATCATATAATAAATTCTTAAAAAAGAATAACTAAATTCACAGAAATTTAAATAATAAATGACGCACTATATCAAAATCAGATGCACGAGGTCTATTTTCATAAATTATAGTGCCAATCACATCAACAGCCAGCCTATCATAACTAACTTCCTTAACGCTACTATGTAAACAAATAGCAAATCCAAGCACCTCCATCGGTTGACAAAGATCTCTAGCGGTTTGGAAAATCTTGAATAACTCATTAATTAAAAGTGAAATTAAAAGCCTAACAATCCCAAGATCTAAAGATGAAGATCTATGTTCACCAAACACGGAAAACCTATTAGAAAGCTTATGTTGAGTATCATAGACATGCATCTATGAAAACCGTGGACGCTCGCATGTAGGTGGAAAAAAATGAACCTCTCCGATGACAGACCTGATCACTTAACCTAAAAACATAAGGACCCGATGATAAGTTTATGGAGTCGTCAATATTTGCTCCAAAAGAAGTCATAGCGAACATTAAAATGAATATTCAAAAATTACCAAGAAAGCGAGGATTATCGGAAATTGCACTATTAGGAGTTTATAATGGGTATAACAATCTAACTCGGTCGGCTCTACAACAACGGTTGTATTTTGGAGCATGGGTATTCAAAGAAGAGCTAAGACATTCTTCAAACCAAAATCTAGCACAACAATACTCGCAGACTTGCATACAATCTCCAAAATCAAGATATAAAGAAGATAAAGGTCTTTTGGTACTAATGAGGCCTCACCATTTGATGAGGATGGAAGCGAAACATTAGACGGACTGGTACAGTCTCTTTTTGCAAGAATAGCTACATGGCTAGCTGAAAAACATTGTAATTGTGTAGCCTCATCTAAAGCAGGTAACGAATAGCCAAATTAGACATCAGCAGCAGAAGAAAAATGACACCTTCTATTAGAAACAAAACCACCAGGAGCACGACACCCTTCATGAGAAGAAGTAGCAGCAACAGTAGTGTGATGCCTTTTATTCGAAGAAGATTCATCAGCTTCCTACATATGTTGTCAACCTATCTATAATGGTCCATCATCACAAATAAAAAAAGATAATATAAAACAATTTCTTTAAAATTAGTTAGATTAGCGTACCTCAAGAATGTGACCGTGAACGTGCGAATTTTTCAAATCTAGCAGATGGCCCCGCAACCTGCAAGGGGGGAGGAATTCCACTCAACAGCTTCACCACAATGCCCACCCATAACTCCCACCCGATGGGACACACCTACATTGATTCTTTCAAAAACACATCATTTTGACCCTTTGATCCTTTCATCCATTTTGACCAGTTTCTTTTGCAGCTATTTTTTATTTGTTTTACCCATTAAAGATAAAAATAGCCAAAATCAACACATTGATCATTTTTTGACTATTTTGGAACGTAAGACCTTTGAATTATATAACTGAACTTTGATGAATTGTGAATGCCTGCGTAAATACTTCCGTATTAAGTGTTTATTCACAATTTTCAAATAAAGAAAACTACATATAAGTTACATACCGATAGTGTTCCAACACAAGTCTGTAAAAGCAGCAAACAAAACAAAGGAAAAAAAGAACATTGTGTCAATATGTTGATTAAATTAGATTAGATAATTATAAAATAAAAAGATTTTACATTTGTTTTGTTCTTTTCACAAGATGCAACCTACCATTTATGGACTGAACCATTAATAACTCCATGTCCTTGGATATTGACACTTATGGTTGAAGATTCGTGTGTGCAATTGCCATCAGTTCAGTGCCATGGTTCCTTTTCTATATGTGACAGTGACCTGCAAAATATAAACTAACATAAATTATTAAACAACTAAGAATATGGAATTATGTTTTTTTGTAATTCTGAAACGTGTTTGTGTGAATAAATGATTTCCCATATATGTCTATATGTATGAATACATGAAATCCAACAACCAACATTCCATATCTAAAAACCACAAGAGAAAAAAGAGGTTGTTAACCAGCATTTTGTCTTTCTTTGGCAAAAGTATACAAGTAATTGAACATTATAACAATAGGTTCCGCAACACCTAAGATCAAAAGAGGTTGTCCACCAAAAAGTGAACGAATAACTCCACATATAGCAGTACAGGTAAGAGTTTCTACTCCACTCAAGATATCATATGTCCTAAAAAACAAAAACAAAAAAGATTACCAGTGAGTAAGTTTTGAATAGAATAATCAGACTATGATACAATATGTTTATCAAAAGCTTCAAATTGAATTTTATGTTTGTTTTTTTCTACTTTGACATCAAAAGGTTAAAAATATTAGTTACAACTTTATAATTCATGATATGGATCCTTTTAAAGATATCAACACATTCCAAACAATTCCAGTGGCTCTTTCAGTACCAATATCTAACATAGGGGTGTGTGTGTTTTGAGCACGACACGAAAATAACCAGGAATTCGCAGGTTTGGGTTTAGTCTAAACGGGTTTGGGTCAATTTCAGGTTGAACCCGCGAACCCGTTTAGTTAAATGGGTTGGGTTCGTGTCAACCCGGTCTGGTTGGGGGGTTAACCCGTTTAACCCATTTATATAATATTTTACTTTTTATATATAATTTATGTCAAAAATCAATTTGAGTGTGTATTTTTATGCAATAACTATAATTAAAAAAAACAAAAACTGACATAAATTTTATAATCAAAATGTAATTATATTATATACATTTTTGTTTTTTAGTAAAAAGTTAAATTTCAATATATTAACTTGCAAAAAAATATTAAAAATTACAAATTGGGGTTAAAAGGGTAGTCTTTGGGTCAATCCGTGAACATTCGGGTGCATATGTAACTTGGCTGCTAAAATCACAAAAAAGTGTTAAAAAACATCTTCATTTGGTGCAGACAGTTCAAGACGAACAAATTCAAATGAAAATTACCTTCTCTATCCGCAATTTGTACCCGAGAAAATAATGGTATCATCATCCGGACTTAATTTTCCTGCAATAGACATGTTGGTTCATCATGATTAACCGTTCAAATTCAGCCTCTTAATTTGAATATTATTGTTCATAAGCAGTTTCTGATGAATAAATTCAGCTGCAAGTGAGACAGTTAATCTACATAATCCACCAAACTCATTCAAAAACATTCAGATTGAACATAACCCTAGATCATAAATTAAAACTAAAATCCTAGCGCAATCAAATCGCACACGAAATGTGACAGTAATCAACATAGTGCACCAAATTCATTCAAAAACATTCAGATTAACACATAGCCCTAAAGCACAAACAAAACTAAAATCGTAAGCAGTGAAATCGCACACAAATTTTCAATTTAATCAAATAAAATGAGACGGTTAATCCACATAATATGCCAAATTGTGACAATAATCCACATCAAAAAGCCTTTAAAGAAAGATGAAATACCCGTGGATATCACCACCCATGAAAGTCGTAGTGTTCAAGTTCTTTGTCAGTCGCGTGATAGTGGCTCTGGTTAGGGTTTTCGTCGAAATATATATTCAAGAGGCAGAGATGAAGCGAGATTATGTTTAAACATACCTGATGCTTGAATCGTTCGAATGCATATGCGTGAACCAGAATGGTGATGAAGCAGAATGGAAAGGAAGGCTGTATAGGGTTTTGGAAAATAATGTAGATGAGTCAAAATATAGCGGGTCAACATACACGGGTCAGATAGGCATCCTTCATGGCGAATTAAGAGTTAGGGTTATGGAGCGGCAGAGTTTAAGAGAAGGAGAACGAAGAATCAGATCTAGGGTTTGCAAAAAAACATAATATGTGCGCATAAAATCGATTGAACTTCATAGACTTGAAGGTGAAGAAGAAAGGGAAACCAGGAAGCATGAAGGAAAAGAGTGAGGGATTTAGGGTTCTGTAAGCGTGAAATGAGGCGAATGAGTGATTTAGGTTTGTTAGATACTTTATATACCCCGGGTCTAAACACCGGGTATGGTTGTTGCCATTCGGATCCCGTGTAAAAATTATAGCTTTCTCATATTTTCCCGCCAAAAAGCAAAATCTAGGGCCCTCATTGCTTGACACATCAGCAAAATTTAACACATTTATTATATATAATAGATTATAGAAAAGCTTATCTTAAGGTGAGATGGTTATCCCAACCATTGCTTAAAACTATTCTTAAGGAATAGCTAATCCTTATGGCTAGTTGAATAACTCGACGATCATGGGTAGTTGATGGCGATTCTTAATCGTTGTCTAAACATGCATAAGCAAAATGAACCGTCTTTCTTATTTAGCAATATCAAACTCTCAGAATATTAAGTTAGGCTATATGAATCTCTTATCTTAAAATTTACTTAATTAGGGTTTTGATTGTTCCATAGTCAATCATGGAGTTCTACAACACTCCAACCCAAAATGGGATGTTAATCTTAACTCTACTCGCCTCTCGGGAGGTAAACAGGGTAGTCTTTGCAGAAGGTAATCAAGACACATGGAGATTACAGATATTTTTCCAAATCTCGGCTCCAGTTCATTTATCTTTGCCTGTGTCAGATAAGTGGCATATTTATGTTATGAGTCCACATATTTAATCAGAGACACTTACTTGGACAATTCCATTCTGGATAGCTTCTTTGAATACCATTAGTTGACTTTAGTACCATATGATTATCGGGATATCTTTGTGGTTCCATGCATTAAACCTCCATACTGATCAGGCATGGAAGCAATCTATGGAACTTATTAAGATACATCAATTTTCATACGGCGGTTTTGTCATACCATTTGGTATTCGTAATCAATAGGGATTAAAGAGATATCAATTACATGCGAATGTCCTTTATCTATAGAGAGGGTACATTTGAATTTTTATGACTCAAAGATTTCTGACAGGAACGGAAGAAATGGTTACTATTACTAAATGAATCAATTTCTTAGTTGCGATCCGACAACTGCGATTCCTCATCCTCATGGCCTTATATACTAACCATGGTCTCATTAAACCATACAGGCCAATATAGCATTAACATTCTTAATGAACGTTATTTAATACATATCAATTCTACTTAGCCTAGCTCACAAAAGACCATTAATGGCATTTAAAGTTTGGTCCTAATCCATCATCTTTTTGACAGGGAATCAAAATGTCATATCTGTCTTTATTATAGTGATGAATTTGGATAGCTTGAAAGCTTGCCATAAGGATATCAGAAAAGAGTGATTCCTAATAGATATAAAATATCAATCTAAGATTTGTTGGAGCATTTTCTATAGTGTCATCGGCCAATTTCTATCTCGCGTTAAATGACCGGAGTCCAAATCATCGGAGACAACAGTTCCCAATATTTATCGTTCCTTATAGAATCATATTTGCCAGTATCAAATAAATTTCTGTATAAACTGCTTGAGAAGGAAAGGTTCCTGCTATATAGTCATCATTCTGCACCATCTCCTGGGCGTTCATCTGGAAAACTCATGCGTTTGTTCTCTTGGCCTCTTCGGGCTTCTTCTGATTCCTAGGGCAGTTGGTCTTGATATGCCCCTTCTCGTTGCAACCATAACAGGTTGCATCTTTTAGCTTCTTGCAATCCAGGGTTTTATGTTCCTGAGACTTGCAAATTCCACACGGTAGAGGCTGAGATTCAAATCTGCATTTCTCGAGGTGGTATTTCCTACAGGTTTTGCACCTGGTCTTCTCAACCGACTGCTGGCTGTCTCTTTTAAACCCGGAACTCTTCTTATCCTCAGAGTTCCTCTTCCTATCGGAGCGATGAGAATTCTCATCCTCCCTTTTACGCTTTCCATCTTCAGAGACTTTGGCAGCCTTGTTTCTGACCACATCGAGTGTGAGAGATAGCGACAGATCTGCCGCTGACCTGAATGTAGTAGGTCTTGAAGCCTTAACACTGGCTTTGATTTCTGGGGCTAAACCCCCAATGAAGCGAGCAATTCTCTTGGGTTCTGGTGTTACTAGGTAAGGAACCAGTCTGGACAGGGTATTGAAATTGGTGAGGTAAGCTTGACAATCTAAGTTTGTCATCACCAATGATAAGAAATCTGATTCAATTCTTTCGACCTCGTGTTGAGGGCAGTAGTTCTCCATAATGAGAGCAACAAACTGTTCTCATGACATGTTGTAAAGTGGGATCTTCCCAGCAGCTTGAATGAGAGCCTTCCACCATGCTAGTGCCTCTCCCTTGAACGATTGGGATACATACTTCACTACATCCCTCTCAGCACAACCGCTGATATCGACAATTGTGTCCATTTCATCCAACCAGGTCATACAATCAATTGCCCCTTTCTCCCCAGTGAAATCCCGGGGTTTGCAGGAAACAAAGTATTTATAGGTACAGGACTTGGTACGTGGTTCATTATCGAACACTAACCTCTTGGATGGAACACTGTGTTGAATAGATGAATGTCGATCATCATCTTTCTTTGGTTCCTCTTTCTTAGAGGGTGGCTTGCTGTGAGCCTCTGAGTGAGTCTTAGGGACAGACTTAGAGTGGGGTACAGATGAGGCTTTACTATGCGTCCCACTATACTCCCTAAATTGCTCCTCTACAGCTTTAGATACAGCTGTATCAATCAGTGTACGAAGTTCTCCTCTGGTTATATTAATCTTATCATTCTCATTATTCTCCAGGGGATGACTGTTGATCTCGTCCGAGTCAGCCATGTAGTCTTAATTACTACAAAAAGAAAACAAGGGCAAGGTTTATTTAGAAGCCCATACAGTTTTATCGTTTGAAACGATTTATTAACCATGGTAATATAAACCATATTGGTTAATTTGTTAGTTATATTTAATTAGCATTTTCATTATAATTTATCCTAGTTATAAAACATTAAGGATATTAAGGTGGCGCAAAGGCCTAGTCACAAGGACGGTTTTAAATTTATAAGCCATGATTTCAGAGAATCGAGGCATTAAGGTTTGAACATATTTCATTACCTTTTCTTGACAGAGAGTCAAAGACTACTGCTGTCTTTTATTCCTTAGGACAATAAGTATGGCCCGTAGGCATTTCATCACATATGGATGTTTATAATATGATCATCTTCATTTGATGATATTAGTCAGGATCGCATTGATCATACAAACTATTATGCATGGACGTAGTCCAACATCTTTAGACGGGGGTCAGAGACCACCACGGTCGTTGTCTTATCGGACAACAAGTTTGACCCGTAGGCACTTCATCACTAAGGGATGATTATTTCAAATAAGGGAATTTAGATTAACCCCCTTTTAAAGATGGCCTGTGTGACTTTAACGATTCACAGTTTACCAAAAATGTTAACATACTTACAGATGTTAACAGGGATTGGAATCTTTTAGATAAGTTTTACCGTCTTAGCCATGTCTACAATGATAATTAGGCTGGGTTTTACCTTTAAGACTCTTTTAATATTTAACGCAGAACAATCCTAAATTGAAATGTTAACAAGGATCTGAATCTAATTGTGGAACTACCATCTTGGCCCTGTCTTAATGTGACATATGGCTAGGTCTTGTCCTTTTTAGATTTTTCCATTTTATTATAATGGCAGATCTTATAATATAGGAATGATATTTTTAAATATAATCGTTCCATTAAAAATTAACCAAGTATATGGTTGCCTTAAACGGGACGTCTAACAGAAAATGACTTGCCCATGCAATGCCTATCAGACAATAACAAGGAACAAATAAGGACAAAATAAAACGAATTTGGATTAGTCCTATGTTCTTGTCTAGACTCAAGAATGTGCAACTGTGTAACTGAGATTAAACACAAAATACTAGTGTTTAATTCACTCAGTGTTGGCTCTGATTCCAACCTGTCACACCCCGACTTTCCACGTATCACCGGTGGGCCCGGTGGGGAGTATCGTGACGTAGTTGATATCATCATAGTCAAACAACACAATATATATGAATGCACAGCGGAAGCAAAAGATAAATTATATTACAATCCGAATATAACGTAATATCAAAGTATTACAACAGAAAGTAAAGGATCCACAGGCGGATCTTAAAACATAAACATTGTTCAACAGACTTTAGGCTCCTAGAACTTGCAAGATTCCTTATAAACGCCCTGAGCTTCCAGTCAATTACGTTCAGTACCTGTCACTTAACCCTTTTGGAAAATACGTCAGTTTTCACTGGTAAATACACTCAACCGACTCATTTTGAAAAGGTTTAATAAAATTGATTTGAATGCACGTGGCACAAACTCTTTATAACTTGGGACAATTATATTTATAATCCAGTATACAGATTTACATGTTCGTTGTACGTTCAGGGCCCGATGTAGAAACCGAGTCAGATTAACAGACACACCACAAGTATAGGCCCACAAGAGAGTGAGATACCGTTTTCCCTTAAGCAACTGTCAGGTGTATGCCTACACCCCGTGCTTAAGACGTGGCCATTTTATAACACAATGATGTCAAGGATATCCGGGACATGGTCATTAACCCCTAAAGGCTTTTATTTCAAACAATACAGATTAAAGTGGGTTACCTCAATAATTTAATCACAATCCGATTAAACATTCAAGACCCGACCAAGCGGTATTATTATACCGTATCCCAAGCCCGTATAGGGAAAATAAGTTAAGAGTATTTACCTGAGCTAGCTCCTGTCTTAAATAGCAAGAATCTAATAACTCAGCCGTATTCACTTAAGTAAGCGTAGGTACAATTTACCGGAAGGCTCTAGTCTGGAATGATGGTGTAAATAACCAATTAGAATGCTGACGGGTCTTTAATTAAGCCTAAGCTTAGACCGGTTAGTCTTAAAGAAAGATACGGTTCAAACACATGATAAAGCGAAGACCGGATTAGTATGTGGTTTTGACCCGACAAGCTTGTATGCTTGTTTAATATGGGTAACTTAAGCACATTCTGGATTTTGAGATAAAAATGATATGGTTTGACCCGTTTCGGCTAATATATGCAAACTAGTTACATAAGCCGATCTGAACGCGAAAAGTGCGTAACGAGTAACCAAATAAATCATATACAGGTTTCCTAAGTTAATATGCCTTTAATATGTCGTGATATCAGTAGGATACCTTCCATTATGCCCAAAACGACTTTAATCTCAAAATAAGCCCCGTAGGGGTATTTTGGTCATTTTAAAGGTTGTAAAAGAGTTTAAATGAAGTTCTGAGATCCGGGTCCGAATACATCACTAAAATAACTTATTTTAATAGGTCATATCAGTTGATAATAGGTCTTATATGGCAAAGTGGTTTTAAACCCAAATTATGCGTTTAATACGCGTAAAAAGTCATTTTAAGCAATTTCCGGGTTATACCGGAAATCTGAGTTTTCTGATCAGGTTATAAAGTTCAAAATACTTTATTTATTATATAAAATCAGTAGCAATTGGATTGGTGTCAAAATACTATGTAGAACTCATTTTATGACCGAAAAGGGTATAATCGGTATTTACCGAATCAACGCCATAACCTTAGGTTATGAGCAGGTTAAAAATAATTAACAATCTTTAAAATCTCAAAATATTATATTACATCACTGGGTAAAAGGTTAGGTGTCAAAATTTGGGTTTAGATAGGCTTTATGCTAATTGCGTCGTTCAATTAACAAAAAGCTTCTTAAATGCGCTATTTAGCATAACTCCTATTCTGGACCTCGAACTGATATGAAACTTTAGGGACATGTTTATAAATCAGTAACAAAGGTTATTGTCTTTTCATATATCTAAAATTCTCGTTTTATGGTCAAAAGGGCATATTGGTCAACATTTAAGCAATTAACGGAAACATGTAAACGAATCGGATAATCAATGAACCAACCACAGAGGGTTATGCTAACATGTAGCCTGGTCCTAAGGAAGCTCTAAGGCAATTACAAATCATACTAAATCGGGTCAGAACTGAAGTCAAAGCAAAAGTCAAAGTTTTGCGACTTTCGGTTCCGAACCGGGTCTAAACAGAAAATTGTCGGGTCGAACATGTTTAGACATGTTCTTACATTTATTACTAAGTTATATGAATGATAAAATAGGTTGCATGCCTTCTACATTGTTAATTAGACGTTAATTCGCAAATTAAGATTCTGTTGACTTTTTCTAATCAACTTTGACCCGACATTTGATCTAGTTAGAGTGGGAATCAGAGGGAGCCCTTTTAAGGGTTTAATGCCCACATAATTACCAACTTATAACTACTTTCAATTTGACTAATCACTGGACCATTAGTGATTAATCGTGAAGTCAACCGTTAATTACTACGGTTTGACTTTTAAGCTAAAACTAAGCAAAAACTCAACTAAGAAAGGTTAAGCATACTTACTGAAGTCCTATGCACGATTAGGAAGGACTTGGGTCTGCTCTTAACCTCCAGGAAGCTCCACAAGTGCAGATGGAATGAGTGCTCACAAGTTGCAACATGAATGGCCTTTTTATAGTGATTTTGATCCATTAGATTGTTGACAACTCATGCTACCATGGATCCCAGATCATTTACAAGTGCCCCTAAGGCCTAGGAACATGTAGGGGGCGCCCATGAAGTGTTAAAGGGCAATACATGACGTTTACATGGGCTGAACAGGCAACAGAAACGATTTTCCACATCTGGCATGTTCACGTGGGCCGTGTAGACTCTTAAGGAGTCTTACACGGGCCGCCTAGCCTCGGCTGATCTGAAACCAACTTTCAATAATTGCCATTTTTGGTCCCTGTTGATGTTTAAGGCCATTCCCGACATGTTTAAGGCCCGTAAAGCCATCATTAAGGCCCTAAAGTGATTCCTAAACATTTTAGACATGAAACATGCTCAAAAATATGCCAGATGTTGGTTCGTTTGGTCGTATGATCGCGATGTTCGCTTAATTACGACGGAATGCGCATAAGCGCGAAAAACGATCCAAATGACGCGACGAATGGATTTTTCTTACGCCAAACACTAAAATAAAATATTTCAGTGCTCACATAAATTTTTGGATGCCCGGGGATATACAGAATGTGAGATATGCGCGAAAATGCAAACTTGTGCACTTTTTGACACTTTTAGTCCCTGCATGACTTAAAAGCTTATTTTTGCGCACCAAACACCTCTAAGCCTATATCTAAGCTATATTAGGGATAATTATGGTATTTTTATCTCATGATCATATTCCGGAAGGTCCGATAACATACGAATCAGTATACTTTAGCAGTTTGACGCTTTAGGTCCTTCTAATGCGCAAACTTGCGTAACTCATCATTTAATAGCATTGAAGCCTCATTTAATTCATATTAGGCATTCTTGAAAGTACTATTAAACATCAGAATGCTTCGGGCTTGATAAAAGGTCATTCAGAGGTATAATTAAACATATTGACACTTTTAGTCCCTTATACTTGCAAAGTTGCGCGTAACTTCACTTTTGGGCATAAAAGCCTTGGGTGGCCAATGATTGGCAAATCCCGAGAGTATAATCAAATATCATGAGGCTCTCGGTTTGTTAAAAGGTCACTCAGAGGTAAGAATTAACATGTTGACGCTTTTAACCCTTTTCTGCGCAAACTTTCAATTAATTACATAAACGGCTACACTTGATTAACAAGTGGCTCATTTGTGAATATAAAACCGTAAAAGGTTATTTAGAAGCTTATTTTGGGTATGATAATACTTACAGTTCTTTCATAATCAAAGTTTTCGATTTTTCGAAAAATTAGTCCCTTAAATTCAACGTTTGACTTCATTAGGGTTTATTACACGTGTCAATACTTCATTGGACGTGATTTTTCGAGGTGTTACAGGTTAAAATTTTAATACTTAACATATGATATTATTACTATCTTTTTTACATAATTGATTATGTTTGTTTGATGGAAACTCAAAAGAGATAGAAAATGAAAAGGTTGAGGATGAGTGTGTAGAGTAAATTACATTCAATATAAATGACTAAAGAGAAAATTGTAAGATCATCCTTTAGATGTGGTACCATAAGCATAATAGGTTGTTGGTGGCATCTTAAAAGTTTGTGTAAATTACATCTTTGTCCATACAGTTTACTTTATTGTGTACCGTTATTCTCTAAGTTTATTTATTTTAATATAGAGTTAAGATCATGTCAAACACTGCTAACAGTAAGAACCGTAAGAATAGATATGAGCCATTGATAGTTTAAATCAATGGTTGGTGTTGATTACAAATAAAACTCTTATAATTAATAATTAGTACTAATAAGTTAGAGGTAATTTTGTAAAATTGTTAATTTATATTAAATAATAAGATCTCTTATTTATGGGTACTTTTAAAAAAAAATATACCATAAAAAAGTATTTTTTTTTTATCTTTAAGTACCATATTGCTATGCTTTTTTTATTTATAAAAGTGACTTTTAAAAAAGTTACAAAAATGTGTTTTATAATTGTGCAAGTTATGTAGTTAAACTTGTGCTAGTTATGTACAGTGGTTTTGTGTTGTTAAAGTGTTAATTACCATATATGTGGAATAGCTGGGTTGGTTGTTCATGTGCTGATTATGTGTTAATTACAATTAAATACTAACATACATCAAAATAGATATAATCAGAACATCTGTGTTAAATCTGAAAACTAAAAGTAGATATAATCAGCACATCAGATGTGCTGTTAATGGAGAACGATTGAGGATGTTGTGCTAATGTCGTTTATGTTGATAATGAAGAACGATTGAGGACAATGTGCTGATAATGGAGAACGATTGAGATGTTATGCTAATTATATAGTGTAGTGCTGATTGGTTTTTTTTTTTTTTTTTTTTTTTTTTGTGGTTCATGCAGGTTGATTCGATCATGGAGAGTTACCAGATCATGGATATGTTAAAAAAATCAAACTTTAATTTAAATTAAACTTGCATGGATTTAGGGATATTTTAAATTAGTTATAAATAAATATGCTCAAAATGTCTAAATTACCCATAAACAAATTTTTTTATTAATGGACACTTGTCAATTATGTGTTGGTTCTTACTGTTCTTACAAACATAAGTGTTTGTATTTGATCTCATTCCTTCTAATATATATATATATATATATATAAGGTTATAGTAAAATGAAAACTTATACAAGTTGTGAGAATTTAGAGAAATCGGCATTACGAAACCAAAAATTCTAAAAAAATCAACTTTTCCAAGAAAAAAAAAACTAGTTTTTTATTTTCATTTACGGCAGCAGTAAATGTTGTAAAAAGTGATGTCATGCTTTTGTCATCACCTTTTTACAGCTGTTGTAAGTGGCCGAAAAACACTATTTTGATTTTTTTACGACAGTCTTTCTAAACATTTTAATCTAGGGGTGTGAAAAAATTAGGGGCAAAACTTGCACGGAAAGACCGAGTTCTCTAAGTTCTCATAACTCGTAGTGCTTTTCCCTTGATCATATATATATATATATATATATATAGGGGAAGGTTCATTTGAGAAGAAAATTTTATTAAGAATAAAAAGAACAAAAGGGTACAATTGTAAAACACTAAATAGTGTTTTTCTCATCTCATTTATTATTATGTTTGACTAATTAATTAGTCATTAAGACTATCATCCTCCACACTAAAAAAATTGCCTACACACATCAAAAGTTATCCTACACATTTCGAAATTTATCCTACACATATTCAAATTTATCTTACACAACTCGTAATTTATCCTACACGCCTCGTATTTATCCTACACTATAAATGAATTTTTATTTTTTGAGAAAAATATATATCTTAAAAATAAGTTACAAATTTAATATAGTTAGTTATTAAAGATGAAACTACCAATTAATGATGTATGTAAGTTTACCAATATACCCTTATAGTTACATTAAGTACAAATATTAAATGAAGTCTAATGAAGCATAACTATTGGTTGAAATTTCTTCTTTTTTCTTCTTACAAAGAATTTCTTCTCATTTGAACTCTCCACTATATATATATATATATATATATATATAAAGAGGTGGGGATCAGAGAAGAGTATTACAGAGATTGAGATATTGAGAAGAAGAATGGGGAGATGGTGATATGTCATTAAGGTGCTAGTCAAGGATGAAGGATGTAACAACCCTCGGTAAAAACCAACACCCTTATAATAGTTCCGACACCTTATTATATCTTAAAATATTCTAATATGTCTTATAATATACCCCGTATGTGAAAATCAAGCCTGATATATGTTATAGTTATAAAAATAAAATAAAAACCTGAAATATGAGTTGAGGCGGGCCGTATAGACCCACCCCAACATTTTACGCGGGCCGTATGGGAGTGATGATCGGACTCCGCTAAACCCTTTAGTTCAAGCGGGCCGCATAAGACCTCGTCTAAGTTGAAGCGGGCCGCGCGGACTCATAACACGCGATCGCACCAGAAGCCGACACGTGTCGTAATCGTGTCAAGCCTAGTGGCGACTCAGCTAAGCTATAGTGTTGACTGGTGTTGACGCGGGCCGCGTAAGGTTACCTTGTCTTTCACGCGGGCCGCGACAGGATGCAATATCACAACTATAAATAGCAGGCATCAGTTTTCAGTTTCCGTCGCTCATTCTCAAATCTCATTCACGAATTCTGAAGTTATAGACATAATATTTTGGGCATTATACCCCTAATTAGCGAGGTTCTGCTCCGTTGTAAGTATTATAACCCCAGTTTCGTAACAGTTACGCTGCCCGATTGATTTAGGGTTCCGTAACAACTGTCGTGGTTCTGCTCGACGAAGTGGTTGGAATGCCGTCTCGGGGAGGGTATTATTAATATTTTCAAAGGGTTATGATACTAACCAATGTACATTTGTATAAATTATAGATTATATTCAGGAAACCCTTACGAAAAGCCTAAGACAGCAATGTGAGTTTATCCTCTTTTTGTTAATGTTTTTGGTAATGTTTTACCCAACCTTAAATGTTTTACTATGAAATTAAGCGGTGATTGAGTCTTTGTAATTCTTCAATTACTGCCGGTATTATGGGGTTTTGTATACAAAATTTACTACGAGTAGTAGTAAGTCTGAATGACAGTGCATTACCATTGGACGACGAGTTAGCCAATGGGGTAATTTGACCATAGCCATAGATCCGGTCGAGTGGCAAATACTGAATGAGTAATTGTGTAGAAATATATAATGTGATCGCTCTCAATACTGTTTTAATTGATAAAATGTTCTTGATTAAACTGGGATTCACTCACCAGTATTTCCGACTGACAAATGTTTTTAAAATGCGTTACAGGTAACACAATGTGAACAGCCAATTAGTGAAAAGCCAGCTGGAGAGCACTGAAGGCTTGGGAAAATGTGGCTATAAAAGTTACCTAATAAACGATGTTTTAAATTAAATAAAATAGGGTTTGTCCCTATAAATGTATTGTAATAAGAAACTTGGGTTTTACCCATGTGTTTATTAATATTAACTATGGTGGTTTTACTCTGATAAACATTTCCTAACTACGATCCTGATGAAATTTCCGCTGCGAGACTAAACAAAATGATACCACCAAACTCTGAGCTCACGTCCGCCCATTCCCGGGAATAAGGGATCGGGGGTTGTGACAGAAGGTGGTATCAGAGCCTAGCCACTGGTCTAAGCCAAAGAAGTGTTCTGCTGACACTTAAATTTTGAATTTATGTTAGGAAATAAAATAAGGAAATACATGCATAACTGTAATTATGTGTTATGTGTTATTTGACTATTTGTTAGTTTTCGGTATGAGTGATCAAGGACCATCAGATGTGAATCGTCAGTTAGCTGATTCACCTAGGAGTGAAGGTACATCATCACAGCCTGCCCTTTCAGGGTATTCTGCTGATCAGGAGGAGGGAATATTTGCCTTTAGAGCTCAATCTGAAGAACCATTTCCTACTAAGAAACGAGGATGGTTCAGTAAAGAAGCTTTTGCTCGTAGGAAGAGAATGCGAAAATTGAAACAGCAAAGGGCTTTAGCAGCCATTAAGCGAGAGACAGATGCTCATACTCAAGATATGCTAAATAGAAGCTTAGCTAATTTTCATATCTTAGCTACAACTGCTACTGACCCAGGTCTGGAACAACTAGTAGCCCCACAACCACAAAACCCAGAACAACCCATGGAGATAGAAAATCCGGAGAACCAAGTAGAGATGCACGATTTTAACCCAGAAGAAATCCCAAGGGTACCTGCACCAAACCACTAGACCCGAATTACGACCCCTGGTGGGACGATAATAGGGACTTTGTGCAACGTTACCCTATTCAGGATTATCCACCCATACAGAACATAGAAGCTTGCCCAGGTATGGACCCTTTAGATCCCTATTACCAAGATGAATATATTAGGGAAATATTAGAGGATCCTTACCAATTTCATGAACTGTCACCCCCATATCAGGAAAATGCACCCCAGATTCCAAACCCAGTCCGAGAACCTGCACCCCCAATGAGTGCAGAAAACGTTCAAGAACTTAGGACCTTCGGGGAGGAAATTTTAGAAAACAGTGAGAGAATGCGTCAGGTGGGAGAACGTCTCGTATGGAAGTACGATGAACGTAATATGGATTTTTGGATAAATCCATATCCGTGAATGTTAAAGAAGTGGTAGTAATACTAATAAAATATATATATATATATATATATATATATATATAATAAAATAAAAATATGTGTGTACGGATGCATATTACTATTTTATTTCTGTGGGTATTGTAATCTTTATTTCTGTACTAGTGTGTAATAGACGCATAAGTATATGAAAAGAGTAAAGTAGCAATGATCTACGCTTTTGGTTAGATTGTGTGTCATGTGATCAATTATATTACTTACTATCTTGTGATATTAATATGGGATAAATGTTTAAAATTCAGATGGCCGACGAAGGAAATCAAGGAAATCTGAATAACGATAACCAGAGTAACATTAACGTGGTTAATGATAACCCGAGTGTCAATAACAATGGAAATCAAGTGGATAATAGTGCTATCCAACACATAGTAGCACAGGGAATTATAGATGCAATGCCATTTATTCTTCAAACTGTTAAGGATGCTGATAATAAAAGTAAACATAGCAGTAAGCGACCAATTGAACCAGAAAACAGTGTAAACAATGGGCCTATACTTCAAATGCCTATTCCCAAAAGAAGAAGAACCGTGCCTAACGGTTGTTCTTATAAAGAATTATGATCTTGTAAACCAATGGAATTCTCGGGCAACGAAGGGGCCATTGCAACATTACGCTGGATAGAGAAAACTGAGGCAGTCTTAAGGATAAGCAAGTGTGCTGAAGAAGATAAAATATTGTTTGCTTCTAATTTGTTTAAGAATGCAGCACTAGAATGGTGGAACACTATCCTCCAGACAAGAGGAAGTGATCAAACCTATAATATGGAATGGGAAGAATTTAAAAACAAGGTAGAAAGGAAGTTCTGCCCACCCAATGAGAAAGAACATATAGCAAACAAATTCCTAAACCTTAGGATGACTGGTGTGGATAGCAAGGGGTACACAAAGCTATTTTTCGAATATGCTAGGATAGTGCCAACTCTTGCTTCACCAGAACCAGTGTTAATCTCCCGTTATATTTGGGGATTAATTGGGGAGATAAGACACGTAGTCAAGGCAGCTAGACCTCAAACCATAGAAGAAGCTGTAGAATTAGCCAATACCTTGACTGATGAGTTAGTCCGTACTAGAGAAGAGGATCAAAGGAGGAATCTAACCCATAAATTGACTCAAGAATTTCGTTCTGGAAATTCTAACCGTGGGAAAAATATAGGTTCTACCTCTGCACCCAACTGTAGGTATTGCAAAAGAAAGCATTCAGGGAGATGCTCCATATATTGTAACTTTTGCAAAATGTCGGGACACAAAGAAGAAAACTGTAGAAAGAAAGCTAACAGCAGGGTATGTTACAATTGCGGAGAACAAGGTCATATCAAGCTGAATTGCCCAAAATTAGCTCCAGCTCCAGACAACAAGAATACTAAAAATGCTAGAGCATTTGTTCTGACTGCAGAAGAAGCCAAGATGATCCCAAACGTTATAGCTGGTACGTTTTTAGTTAATGATGTTTTTGCTAAAGTATTATTTGACTCTGGTGCAAACCAAAGTTTTATTAATACATCGTTTTGCAAATTTCTAAATCAATCATTAACTAAACCACCACTAGAATGCGTAGTAGAAACAGCTAATGGAGAAACTATAAGAATTTCTGAAATCTTGCAGGGAGCATGCATAGAAATTTTAAATCAGAAATTTATTGCAAACCTATATCCCATGAATCTGGTAGGATTTGATGTTGTTTTAGGAATGGATTGGTTAATAGCCAATAAAGCTAATATTTTGTGTGATCAAAAGTTAATTCAAGTAAATTCACAAAAAGGTAAAACGATCACAATCAAAGGAGATAAACCATCTAGAACTACAAAATTCATATCTGTGATGAAAACTGCAAGTTGTATAAGAAAAGGTTCTATAGTGTATTTGATTTCTATAATCACTAACACTAAAGGAAAAGAACTAAAAGATATTCCAGTAGTATCTCAGTTTTCAGATGTTTTTCCAGAAGAATTACCAGGACTACCTCCAGATAGAGAAGTTGAATTCAGAATTCATTTGCTACCAGGAACATCACCAATTGCCAAAGCACCTTACCGTTTGGCACCTGCAGAAATGCAAGAATTGAAGAAACAATTAGACGAATTGTTAGAAAAAGGATTCATACAGCCAAGTTCGTCGCCATGGGGAGCGCCGATATTGTTTGTTAAAAAGAAGGACGGATCAATGCGTATGTGCATTGACTACCGTGAATTAAACAAACTCACGATTAAGAATCGGTACCCATTACCGAGAATCGATGATTTATTTGATCAGCTGCAAGGAGCTCGATATTTCTCTAAAATCAACTTAAGGTCAGGATATCATCAATTAAAGGTATAGGAAGAGGATATTCCTAAAACCGCATTCAGAACGAGGTATGGTCATTATGAATTTACTGTCATGCCATTTGGTTTAACCAATGCCTCAGCTGCATTTATGGACATGATGAACCGAATATGTAAGCCATATTTGGATAAATTCATAATTGTTTTTATAGATGATATTCTAATTTATTCTAAGAATAAAGAAGATCATGCAAAACATTTGCACGCACTTTTAAGTTTGTTAAGAAAGGAAAAGCTTTATGCTAAATTTTCTAAGTGTGAATTTTGGTTAGAACATGTACAATTCCTTGGACACTTAGTCAATCATGAAGGAATTCATGTAGACCCAACCAAAATCGAGGCAATTACTAAATGGAAAACCCCTGAGTCACCAACCGAGGTCAGAAGTTTCTTAGGATTGGCCGGTTATTATAGAAGATTTATTAAAGATTTTTCTAGAATAGCCATTCCTTTAACTAAGTTAACCTGTAAATCTGTTAAGTTTGAATGGGGATTAAAACAAGAAGAAGCCTTTAAAATTCTTAAGCAAAGATTGACCCATACACCTATATTAGCATTACCAGAAGGAACTGAAGATTTTGTAGTCTATTGTGATGCTTCTAAATTAGGTTATGGATGTGTGTTGATGCAACGACAGAAGGTTATAGCTTATGCATCTAAACAACTTAAGAATCATGAAGAGAATTATTCAACTCATGATTTAGAGTTAGGAGCTATAATTTTTGCTCTTAAGATTTGGAGACATTACCTTTATGGTAGTAAGTTTACCATATTCACTGATCATAAGAGTTTAAGGTATGTTTTCGGGCAAAAGGAGTTGAATATGAGACAAAGACGCTGGATGGAATTTCTTAGTGATTATGACTGTGATATTCAGTATCATGAAGGAAAAGCAAATGTAGTGGCAGATGCTTTAAGTCGAAAGTATCATGAAAAACCAAAAAGGGTACGTTCTCTTAAATTAAATCTTCAAGTAGATTTAAATGATCAAATAAGAGAAGCACAAGAGTCAGTAATCAAGGATGATTCTGAAAAATTAAAAGGTATGTTAAAAGAATTAAAACAGGGAACAGATAGGATTTGGAGATTCCATGAAAAGAGAATGTGGATACCAAAATTAGGAAATTTACGTCATCGTATATTAGAAGAAGCCCATAAATCTAAGTATACGATGCATCCAGGAAGTGATAAAATGTACCAGGATTTAAGGAAAAATTTCTGGTGGATAGGAATGAAAAAGGATGTAGCAACCTATGTTTCTAAATGTTTAACTTGCTCACAAGTTAAAGCTGAACACCAAAAACCCTCAGGTTTGTTACAACAATTAGAAATGCCAGTTTGGAAATGGGAATTTATAACAATGGATTTTGTTACTAAATTACCCAAGACTAGGAAAGGAAATGATACAATTTGGGTGATTGTAGATAGACTAACTAAGTCAGCTCATTTTCTACCAATGAAGGAAACAATTAGTATGGAACAATTATCTAAATTGTATGTAAATGAAATTGTTTCTTTACATGGTATTCCATTATCAATTGTTTCTGACAGAGATAGTCGCTTTACATCTCATTTCTGGTCAAGTTTCCAAAAGGCAATGGGAACCAAGATAAAACTAAGCACGGCTTATCATCCTCAAACAGATGGACAAAGTGAAAGAACAATTAAGACAATGGAGGACATGCTTAGAGCTTGTGTAATTGACATTGGAGGTAATTGGGACGAACACTTACCTTTAATAGAATTTTCTTATAATAATAGTTATCACACAAGTATCAATGCTGCACCATTCGAAGCACTTTATGGACGAAAGTGTCGAACCCCAGTCTGTTGGGCAGAAATTGGGGAAAAACAACTATCTGGACCTGAGATAGTACAGGAAACAACTGACAAGATTATTCAAGTCAAGGAACGACTGAAAGTAGCACGTGATCGACAAAAGAGTTATGCTGATAACCGATGCAAACCTTTAGAATTTCAAGTAGGAGATAAGGTATTGTTAAAGGTCTCTCCTTGGAAAGGAGTGGTAAGATTTATCAAACGGGGAAAGCTAAGTCCCAGGTATGTTGGACCTTTTAAGATTATTTGAAGAATAGGACCTGTAGCCTATCAGCTACAATTGCAAGAGGAAATGGCAGGAATACATGATGTGTTTCATGTATCTAATCTTAAAAAGTGTTTAGCTGATGAATCATTGATAGTACCTCTTAAGGATATAGAGGTAAATGAACAACTCAAGTTCGTAGAAAGACCTCTGCAAATTGAAGACAGGAAAGTCAAGAATCTCAAGCATAAGAGATTAGTTCTAGTTAAAGTGAAGTGGGACTCCAAAAGAGGACCAGAGTATACATGGGAACTAGAGTCAGAAATGCAAAGGAAATACCCGCATTTATTTCAATAGATCTCGAGGACGAGCTCTAAAACAAGGTGGGGAGAATGTAACAACCCTCGGTAAAAACCAACACCCTTATAATAGTTCCGACACCTTATTATATCTTAAAATATTCTAATATGTCTTATAATATACCCCGTATGTGAAAATCAAGCCTGGTATATGTTATAGTTATAAAAATAAAATAAAAACCTGAAATATGAGTTGAGGCGGGCCGCATAGACCCACCCCAACATTTTACGCGGGCCGTATGGGAGTGATGATCGGACTCCGCTAAACCCTTTAGTTCAAGCGGGCCGCACAAGACCTCGTCTAAGTTGAAGCGGGCCGCGCGGACTCATAACACGCGATCGCACCAGAAGCCGACACGTGTCGTAATCGTGTCAAGCCTAGTGGCGACTCAGCTAAGCTATAGTGTTGACTGGTGTTGACGTGGGCCGCGTAAGGTTATCTTGTCTTTCACGCGGGCCGCGACAGGATGCAATATCACAACTATAAATAGCAGGCATCAGTTTTTAGTTTCCGTCGCTCATTCTCAAATCTCATTCACGAATTCTGAAGTTATAGACATAATATTTTGGGTATTATACCCCTAATTAGCGAGGTTCTGCTCCGTTGTAAGTATTATAACCCCAGTTTCGTAACAGTTACGCTGCCCGATTGATTTAGGGTTCCGTAACAACTGACGTGGTTCTGCTCGACGTAGTTGTTGGAATGCCGTCTCGGGGAGGGTATTATTAATATTTTCAAATGGTTATGATACTAACCAATGTACATTTGTATAAATTATAGATTATATTCAGGAAACCCTTACAAAAAGCCTAAGACAGCAATGTGAGTTTATCCTCTTTTTGTTAATGTTTTTGGTAATGTTTTACCCAACCTTAAATGTTTTACTATGAAATTAAGCGGTGATTGAGTCTTTGTAATTCTTCAATTACTGCCGGTATTATGGGGTTTTGTATACAAAATTTACTACGAGTAGTAGTAAGTCTGAATGACAGTGCATTATCATTGGACGACGAGTTAGCCAATGGGTAATTTGACCATAGCCATAGATCCGGTCGAGTGGCAAATACTGAATGAGTAATTGTGTAGAAATAAACAATGTGATCGCTCTCAATACTGTTTTAATTGATAAAATGTTCTTGATTAAACTGGGATTCACTCACCAGTATTTCCGACTGACAAATGTTTTTAAAACGCGTTACAGGTAACACAATGTGAACAGTCAATTAGTGAAAAGCCAGCTGGAGAGCACTGAAGGCTTGGGAAAATGTGGCTATAAAAGTTACCTAATAAACGATGTTTTAAATTAAATAAAATAGAGTTTGTCCCTATAAATGTATTGTAATAAGAAACTTGGGTTTTACCCATGTGTTTATTAATATTAATTATGGTGGTTTTACTCTGATAAACATTTCCTAACTACGATCCTGATGAAATTTCCGCTGCGAGACTAAACAAAATGATACCACCAAACTCTGAGCTCACGTCCGCCCGTTCCCGGGAATAAGGGATCGGGGGTTGTGACAAAGGAGGTATATAACGCATGGCCTAAGAGCTTCCCCAATGTTGTTGGTTTTGGATGTTTTTGTGGAGAAAGATGTTGGGGTGAGATGGAGGAGAGATTGTGGGGTTATGGTTTTGGTAATGAACGGATGAAAGGGAAAATGTGAGGGGTTAAGGAGAGAGGGTGTTATTTTTGGGTGTTGAAAATAGAGTAAAAGAGAGAATGTATCTGATTGGTGTATGGATGAGCATTTGATACTAGGTACCGGTCCCGTACCGGTACCGATTTTTTCGGTACTGGTACCCACTTTTTGGCATTTTCGGTACCGGTACTGGTGAAATACGGAATTTTACCTTCAAATGTCGATACCGTACCGTACCGAATATTTCGGTACCGATACCCAATTTTGATGAATTTCGGTATTGATATTTTCGTTACTGGTACCGGTTCGGTACGGTACCGATACCACGCTCATCCCTAGATGAGACAAATGTTATGTGATATTTCCAGGAACATTTCCCTTGAAGATGGTCTAAGAGAAGTGTCAAATTGAATATTTGTATAAGGTTTAGAACCATACAAATAAAAGACTTCTTATTTTCACCATATAAAAACCTAGAATTTTTTTTTTTATAAATATTATCAATCATTATTGTAATTTTCATTACATATCAGATCATTTAAAGATTTTTAACAATGAATGTTACAATAACCCCACTCTTAAATTGCATCAAATTATACCTAATTTACCTCGTAACAAGTATTGAATCCTTATCTTCTCCCGGTGGACTATTTCGCTAACAAGAAATACTACCTTTTCAATCTGTAATGGCTTTAAATATAAATTCATACCATGTTTATGTTATGGAAAAAGATCACTGACAAATTATTTATAAAAAAAGACGATAAATATTTTAGAATATTTAGTTTTTTTGTTTGAAGGTGTGAATTATTCGCGAATGTCGGGAGGTCTAACATACATTGTTTTAACCGGGTCCACGCGAGAGAGCTCTCTCGCGTAATTAATTCTCAATTCAAACACCTCAATAAAAAACCACTATCACCCCAAACTTGAACTTGAGAACCGGAGAAAAAAAACTTAACCGAGTCTACCATATACCATAGGTGGAAGTTAAATATAAACAATAAGTGATGCTTTCTCATATTTTGATTTGAGGGCTTCAATAAGTGCGAATGCGACACTTAATCAGATTGGCCCCCACAAGTTTGAATAGACTGTGTGTGCATTTAATTTTGACTTTCCGTAATTAAATCTCTTTTGGACTATTTGAATGAATAAACAGTTATTTTCCACTATTGTATTCATACCTTTATTTTATATAAGAACTGAAATCATGATTTTATACAAGACCGTGTGTAGTCGTCTGTCTTTGGGCGTTTTTAAGCCTAAGCACGCTCGAAACACGTCCGAGCTCGGCCTTTAGGGGCGTTTTTCAACCTAAAATGGCATTTGTCGTTGTATTTTCACGCCTTGCCCCCCATTTGTTTGTCCAATCACCCTCCATCTTCCTATTCTTTGTCCAATAAGTTTTTTTGATGGTTTTTGTTTTATTTAATTATATTACATCTCATTTAATATAATGTCATACATCCCCACTACACCCATTTTATAAAACGCCCAACAATGTCCCATTGCTGACTGGGCTGCCACATGACGTAAAACGCCCTACAGTAGGGCATTATTCACCTCAATGACTACGCATAGTCTAAGGATTTTCTATTGGCACACCGACCAATCTATATATTGGCATACTTTGATAATTCAATACGGATCGTATAGGACTATATGATCCGTATTGAATAAAGGAAAAGACATGGCAGACTGGCAGGTGCAGGGGTTGTCTGGCGGCTGGCCTAATACGCATCGTATAGGCCTATACGATACGTATTAAGGCACTGAATTTTTTAGGTTTGATTTTTTGGTGTGTTGTGTTTGGTTTTGGGGTTTGTTATTGGTTATTTTTGTTTTATTTAGCTTTAAAATCTTTATTATTTTTTTTATCGTTAAGTATCGTATTATAGTGTATCATGGCGTATCGTATCACATCTTCATTATGTTTTATCGTATTATCTATAACACAACAATAATTAAGGAGCAAATTAAGCGATCAGAACAATGATTAATGATAAGTGGTTTGCATGAGCGGGTTCCCTGCAATATTCAAGTGAAGAAGACCACTGATCAAGGATGCATCCGTAACAAGTTTCTTGATATAGTTTGATGGGAGCAAACAATACGACAAATTAAGCTTGTTGCTGAACGAACGTTGACTCGAGGTGAACACACAAGTTTTCTTGTTTAGATTCATGTTCACTATCAGCCGCAAACCCCGAGCTCAAACAAATCATTGTCGACTTTATCCTCATGTACTCTGACTTTGACGAAAGTATCATACTCGTGTTCAAGAGCGTTGTTATATTTTTTGAATATATTTTTTATTAACAATTTTATAAATTTTTTTAATAGATAAAATATAACATTTAACAAAAATATAATTTTTAACCAAAAAAATATAACTTTTATAATTCTTTTAAAATATATATATAACAATGTCATCCATATCATCTAATAATATAACAAATATTTTAAAAAAATATAACAATTTTTAATTTATTTTTAATAACATTTTAAAAAATATAACAATTTTAATTATATTTATAAAAATATAACATTTTTTATTATATTTAAAAAATATAACAATTTTTATTGTATTTTTTATTAACAATTTTATAATAATTTTTAACAGAAAAAATATAATATTTATAATTCATTTTAAAAAAAATACTACCTCCGTCCCATTAAAAGTGTCATATTTTGAATTTTCAAAGTCTTTATTTATAAACTTTGACTTTAATTATATATTTTTTGTGTTATATAAAACTTGATGAAAATTAACCCGATAAAAACACACTCAAATCATATAACTTTCATCAAGTATTATCTAACACAAACAAAATTATTTAAGGTAAAAGTTTATAAATTAAGACTTTGAAAATTCAAAATACGACACTTTTAATGGGACGGAGGGAGTATATAACAACGTCATCCATATCAATCTAAAAATATAACAAACATTTTAATGTATTTTTTATTATGTTTAAAAATATAACAATTTTAATTAATTTTATAAAAAATAACATTTTATAATTAATTTTTTATTATATTTAAAAAATATAACATTTAACAAAAATATATATAATTCGTACCTGATCAGTTTTGTACGGAACTTCAGGGTAAGCGGGTTGCTCGTCACCCAATGACTCTTGCACGTAAGAAGGCTCACCAACGTCTTGTTGTATGCCCGAGGGACCACTAACGAAAAAATTATTGTCATATTCTTCTATCCGTACGAGGCACCGTAACCGGCTTCATAATACGGAGATTCATAACCATGATCATAGCTAGGCACAATAAACTGGAAAAAAATGGTTAAATCATAACGGCACATCTAAAAGCCTTAATAATAGTAAGGGGTCGTTTGTTTTTGCTTAACATGTCTTCAAGGAGCTTATGTCTGCAGGCGGGCAGACATAAGGGCTTAAAGACCGTTTGTTTTTTTTAAAAGAAGATCTGAAAGGAGCTTTTATTAGCTTAAAAAAAACAAATATCTAACCTCTTCACAAATCATCAGATCTTCTTCACATATACGCTCCCCAGACGACTCCACTTCTCCTCCCGCCGCCACAGATCGCCGCCTCCCACCATCATCTTCCACATGTTCGTCTTATCATCTATCTAATCGTTTATTGTTCCGATTGTTTGCGGTTTTCTAGGGTTAGGGTTTCGGTTTAAATCGTTTTTGTACAATACATACTTGTTTCTCTTATTTCTACATGTTCCGATTGGTGTTGTATGTTCACCAGGAACCACAGATATTGTAAAAGCATCTCCTCCATTTGGTGGTAGCTGCATATACAGAAACGATAAGAATCTTGCAGCCAGACACCTAAATAATAAATCTTTTTGGATGCCTAGCTAGCTAGGAAATGTAACAAGAAAAGAATAAATAAATCATCATAATGTATCTTATTGACTTCAGAGAAGTATGAGGCAAAGTTGAGTTCCATGAGGTTGTTGTATCATAACCTCAGATTTCACTAGTTATGAACCAGATCTCCCTCCCAATTGTCATTATAGACTACTAACCCAATTCACACAGCTAGCCTTTTTTTTTACTTTTGGAATATAAGATGAAAAATTTCCGTTTTTTATTAAATAAATGTAACATGAGCTCAAAAGTTCATCTCTTATCAAAGCAGGCAGGCAGTATGGATAGAATAAAATCACCTGAGTTGCATGAAACTGTTTCCCTTATTTCTACATGTTCCGATTGGTGCTGTATGTTCACCATTCAAACTTCCTTTTGTGTTGACTTGCTTGACTGAATTATGGCTGCGTTTTTTTTTTTTTAATTATGGCTGTGTTTTTTTGTAATTTATGGCTGCGTTTTTTATGGCTGCGATTGTAAGTTGTTTGTGATTGAATTTTAGATGGAAAATAATGATGGTCGACAACAATGGACGCACGAGGCTATCAAATGCATGTTAGAAACATGTCTTGAAGAAATATGGAGAGTAGGTAGAAATGGACAAAGCTTGCGTAGAGAGTCTTGGGGTAGGGTAGGAGCGAAACTTAAGGAAGAGTTTGCATTTGATTTGAATCAAAAGCAAATTAGAAATGCTTTTGATACCATGAAATCAAAATATGTAGGATGGTGCTATTTGAGAAACAAGACTGGAAATCTCTACAACCCACAAACAAATATGTTCACTTTAACGCCTCGAGAATGGGATGACTTTAAGAAGGTGTGATTTTTAAAAATTCAATATCTTGTTTTATATTAATATTAATAAGAATAATGAGAATAGAAAAGTATTTATTATAGTCCTTATTAATTTGGCGCAGGGTCACCCAAGGGCAATGTCATTGAGAACACAACCATTGCCTCATCCTGACCTTTTCATAGCTGTGTTTGAAGGCCTTAGTGCAACTGGTGGTAATCAATGGACATCCACCCAAACATTTGGGGTTTCATCATCCCCACAAGTCCAAACATTTGGTATGACATTATATGTGTTTGGTGTAATTTGAACCATTATGTGTTTTGTTTTTGGTTGTTTTGGAATGACATTGTAATTTGAACCATTATGTGTTAAGTAAAATGGTAGTTTTTGAGTTTTTTTTTTTTTTTTTGCTTGTTTTTGACAGGTTTCTCATGGATTATAATCAAAGGTTATTGCTCCTCATTGTGATGTTCTTTTATCTTAGATACTTTTGGCCAAGACATCTTAAAAGAAAAAGAGATAATACTTCGGTTATGACTGGACACCATTTTACTTTAGAGTTGTTGCAAGGGAATGATACGCAATGCATTGAACTCCTACGTATGTCACGTGATTCTTTTGTTCGACTTTGCACACATTTTAGACTAAAAGGTTGGCTAAAAGATAGTAAACATGTATCCCTTGAAGAAAAAATGGCTATGTTTTTTATGATGCTTGGTCACAATCAACGTTTTTCGGTTGTTAAGCGTAGATTTCAACACTCGAAACAAACAATTCATAAGTATTTTCATGAAGTATTGTCAAGAATGATGGAGTTTGCTAAAGAGGTTATTGTACCAACATCTTTTAATCATAATCCAAATATTCCGGGGCATCATAAGAGATTACGGAAAGTTTTTAAGGTACGTTATACAAATACTTTTGTGATTTCCTTCCACGTATATTAGTAACTATTAAATTCTACATAGGGAGCGATTGGCGCACTTGATGGTACTTTGATACATGCTATTGTCCCTGTTGAGAAACAACATTTATATAGGGGAAGAGGAAAAGGCGATTGCTATCAAAATGTTTTGGCCATATGTGACTTCAACATGATGTTTACGTTTCTCGTGGCCGGATGGGAAGGAGTGGCACATGATTCTAGAATATTGTCCGAATCTTTAACAAATGCAAATGCACCATTTCGATTTCCTCCTCCGGGTATATATCTATGTTTCCAACTTTATTTTTATATTATATAGTTTGAAGATTGAATTGTTTTTTTCAGATAAATATTATCTATGTGATGCTGCTTATGCAAACACTCGAGGCTTTATGGCACCATATAGAAATGTGAGGTATTGGCTTGGAGATTTCCGTCGAAATCGTGCATTAAACGACAAGGAAAAATTCAACCACGCACATGCAAAGCTTAGAAATGTTATTGAACGTGTGTATGGTGTATTAAAAGCACATTTTCCAATATTAAAGAAAATGGCTCCCTTTTCGTTGGTTACGCAACGAAATATTACCATTGCATGTTTTGCGCTTCATAATTTTATACGGAAAGAGGGTTTAAGCGATGACCTTTTTGATGAATATGATCACCCAAATGTACACCTTCAAGAAGGAGATGAACATGTACAAGATGGTGGTGAAAATAGAGAAGAAGTACCACGATATGGAAGTTCAGCGGACCATGAATTTATGAGTCAACTTCGAGATCAAATAGCACAAGAATTAATGCAAAACAATGTACTTTGAGTTTATTTTACTATTTTTTAGGTTATTGATACTTGGTGCTATTATGGTTTTTTTTATGTAACTTGAATGTTAAATGACTTTTATCAACTATGATAAATATGATAGTTAAATAATTTTCAGCTTATACAGACGATATCCAGTTTATAAAACAAACAGTATTATATTTTCAGCTTGCAGACCTTCAGACCATATCTTCAGTTGCAGACATAAAATCAGCTGAAATCAGACTGCAGACAGTTTTTGTCTGCAAAAACAAACAGCTCCTAAGTAAATATATTTTTCCCTCGTTCAGATCTGGCAACAACGGTTAGCGGGGCACGACAAACAAAAAAATCAACGGGTAAAAGGTAATGGTAAGTTTAAAACCCAATTATTTTTCATTTCTTCGCACATTAATATTTTAGAATTAAAATTTTACAATGGACTTTATATATTTCGACAAAATGCACTTTACATCAATATCGCAGGTAAGCGAGCAACAAGCTGCGCCGCTACCCCTTTCTGGATAGCAAACCCTAGCCTATTAAAGACAAACCCCTGCCCCCCTGTTGATGAGCCACTGCTGTGGACAACCTGTTGAACCCTAGTCAGCAAACAGATAGCTTCTGGAGCCATGGATCCAAAGGTGCCGAAGGCGAAGGGGACAAATGCATGTTGGTTATCAGCACATGTTTTAGCGTGTTTGTCCACCTTTTTAGATTCGGCTTTCTTTACCGCTTGTCCTGCTACAAACCCATTTTCCCTTAACCCAGCTAAGGGAGAGACTCCTGTGAGATCTACACAAGCATGTTTCCCTCCCGCCCAGCCAAAGACGAGCAGGTCCGCTGGTCTCAATGTAGATCTCCCTTCCATGGGGTCTGTAAGGAAATTCACAGGGGCCTCCTTCTTGGCAGAAATCCCCGCTCTCCTCAAGATGTCCCCCAAAACATCCCTCACCCAGTCATGCCGGTATTTGAAACCAGGGAGCTCCTTGCAATGAACAGCATGCTCCCCGTATTTATCCATGCAGGCTTTACGGCAGATTGGGCGGGTTTCATCTTCTGGATACATAGGGATCATCAGCCGGTATTTGAGGATAGCCCTGTACTCAACAGCCGACATGCATTGCCCCAGTCCCTCGATCGGGATAACAGTCAAAAAGTCTTGCGCATGGGGGCCTTTCAAGCACTCAATCACCGCCTTCTGGCGGGGAGACAGATCAAGTGTTTCTCCCAGATTCCGAGCGATTTTCTCAAATAGAGCATTCACCAAAGTTGAGTACTTACCTCTTGGAATTCAAGTTTCACTTCGCATTGTATAAATATATACAATACGTATTAAATGTGTCGATTTAATTTTCCAAGGTGTCTTAATATATGACCCTTTTATATATTTTAAAATTTGGATAGCCAGGTTCTTATTTTTTTTTTTTTCTAATTTAAACGCCACCTGGCACAAAGCCACATTCAAACATCGGTTTATTGTTTCACAAGTTTAATACCATATTTGAAGACTTCATGAACAAGTTTTGTCATGGTATAAAGTATGTAAATAACTAAATACACAACTCGATTTTAAATAAATATAAATTAAAATAAAAAAGTTGTTTATTGCTGCTTCTAAGGGTCTCAAACTAAGGACTTTATTACGCATTTATATGTTTTATAATTTAAAAACACTTAGATTTTGATCTTAAATTACGAGAAGTGTGAAAAATCTATACTATACTATAACGCATGAGGGAGTGGTATTTTAAGATACCCAAAAAATAAAAACTTTACCCTCCTTTATTTATAGAAAGACCCATAAAATGAGGATAGTTTAGTCTTTTAAACACTATTTATTTTTTAGCCCCTAAAATTATTACACTTATCTATACTATATTATAAGGCCACCCGAGGTGGTCCGTGATGGAGGTGGCATCACTCGTTATTTCATCACTCAACACCGCCGCCACCCCTTTCTATCACTCGTGGAAGTATAACGAGTGATGGTGGTAACGCGTTGAACTTTGAGGATGATAGGGTATGGACTTGTACATTGTGCATTAATACTTGTACATTGGAATCCCATCACTAGTGATACCACCCCCACTACATTTCTATCACTATCACTAGAATATTGGGTGCTGACATGACATGATTTGATTGGGTGCTCCCATCACTAGAATCTATCACTAGTGAACCACCCCGTCCCCCCTAATGCACGAGGGAGGGGTATTTTAAGATACCCAAAAAATAAGAACTCCCCCCCTTTATTTACAGAAAGACCCTAAAATGAGAGTAGTTTGGTCTTTTAAACACTATTTATTTTTTAGCCCCTAAACTTATTACACTTAAATCCCTAAATTTTTACAACATTATAGATAATTAGTTACATTTTCCCCCTTCACAACAAACTTATAATTCTTTTACGTATTCTTGTCATATCTTATTAACTATAATGTTTAAAAAAAACAAAGATAGCATGACGACCTATACATTTTTGTCAACGTTTCGGTAGTTATCTTGTTCAGTATCGACATACGGATTAAAAGGTACAAGTAGATGATGCCTTATTGTACAAGTGATCATTGCAAAGAACTAGAATAAGTAAATCAATTAACTTTATGTAATCATTTTAAGAGTTAAATTAATTGATCCTACCATTATTGAATAATTGTGTCATGTTTGTATTTGATTACTAGAAACTATAAAATGTATTATAGTGTAGATTCAATGACTAAATATTAGTTATATTATAAAACTCTAACAACCTACGTGAATATTTCGGTTTTGTATAAATATTATTTGACAAAGTAAAAATGACTAGATATATGCTATTTATTAACATGAGTTTGGCTCACTTAAGAATAAATATTCCGATTATGTATAGATATTATTATTTTTTTTGTAACCCGAATGTGAAAAAGTCAAAAATTGACTGGATATATATGCTATTTATTAGCATGGGTTTGACTCATCTATTCTATACTATATAATAAAAGAAACTTGTTTTGGGACACTTGTCATTCTCTCATTTAATTGATTAAAATTATTAATAATACTAATAATAATAATATTTATCTAAATTAATTCAAATTCTTATTATTGCAAGCTTTTTAAAATGTGTTATTTTTCTTCCGAAGCCTAATCCACCGTTTTAACTTTTAATTAATGAAAATGGTCCATGTGAGCATGAATATTATATAGACACCATATAAATAGATTTATTCGAATGTAACAAAAAAAATATAAAACCTTAATATATCAAAAATTTTATAATCAAAATAATGGATCAAGAGTCTTGTGAGCATGAATATTATATACACACATCATACAACCTCCCACATATTCAATCATATGATTTTTCAATCTTATATTAACTAACTAAATAAAGATTAATATTCAATCTTATCCTACTTTAAATATAAAAAATCCGTTAGTTCAGACTAATATTCAATCTTATCCTACTTTAAATATAAAAAAATCCGTTAGTTTTTTAAATATATTTTTATTTATTATTTGGTATATAAAATCATATTTATTCAACCCATGTAATACACGTGGGTTTAACCTTCTGGGGTAGCCCAGTTGGCCAGCCTCTACTTGAGGTCACCGGTTCGATTCCCGGCAATGCTCTTATGGGGTGTTGGGGCTCTTCACCGTGGGTAATCACCGCCAGGCAGCTATGGGGCTAAGCTAGCTTGCGGAGTTGCAATACTCCGGCGGATGGGAGGTCCGTGCAACTACCCCCCCCCCCCCCACGTGGGTTTTTAAAAATATAACTTTTTTTATTATTTGGTAAACAATATTACATTTATTCAACCCGTGTAATACAATGGTTTTAAAGATATAATTTTTTTATTTTTTGGTATATAATATTACATTTATTCAACCCGTACAATACATATGGTTCTTATAGATATAACTTATTTTATTATTTGATATATAAAATTACATTTCTTCAACCCGTGCAATAAAGGAGGCTTTTAAAAAGATAATGTTTTATTATTTGGTATATAAAATTCATTTATTCAACCCGTGTAATACACGGGGTTATAACCTAGTTTTAAAATAAATATTTCGCCATATGTTGGTATAGATATAATAACAAACTTTCTACGAAAAAGGATGGGAAAAAATTAAGTGGGAAACAACTTTTAAAACTTAAAAAGTCAATAACTGAATCATTAACCAAAACCGAAACGAAAACAAACGAAACTGAACAAAATCAACCAACAAATGAATTAGCTGAGAACCAATTAACGAAAACCTGAATGAACCAAAATCGGTTATTGATTTTTTGTATCCCTATTTAACCAAAATTAACCAAACCAAACCAAACCAAACCGAACCGAACCATTCATATTATCATACATTTCTAGCTTTTATACCTTTAGTTCGAGTATATATTTTACACATCCATTTATGTATTTATACTTCTACTTCATGTATTTATACCTAAATTTCATGTATTTCTAAGCAGAGGTATTAGCCAAAGTTTGGTTTTGGCTATTAAACGAATCGAACAAAAAAACCGTCAATCTAACCAAATAACTAAAACTGATATCCGAAACCAATTGGTTAATAAAATTGACCAACCGATGACTTCGGTTGAGGATAAGAACCAAAACAACCGAACCATACATACCACAATGAAATGGACTAACAAATGATTTCGTCTATGGCGCATATCCACCAAAATGACGTTATTATAAATATTGCACGAATAAGAAAAACTACTAGAAATGAGTACCCCAATGCAAAGTGTCGCCCCCGCCGCATTGCGCGGGCACCCTGCTAGTACGATACAATACATAATGAGAAGTAAATATTAAAAAATACTAAGAAAACTTATTATTTTTTAATTAAAAAACAAACACAAATAGTGACAAAACAAATAAACACGTCTCTACTCTCTAAAATAACATGACGTCTTCTCTAAAAAAATATATTGATTTGTATGTATATGCTCTTATTTGCAATAAACGTAGAATATTATAGCATATAGCTATCTGAAAAGTAAGTAGTATTCTTGAAGTTTAAATTTTTTTTTTTTTTTTTTTCAATAAAACTATAAAAATTGAGTTGAAATTTGTTTTGTTTTCTTTAAAAAATATAGTAATCCAAAGTTACAAACTAAAAGAGAGAGAAAAAGATCTAAGTTTGGTGATTTTAATTCTTTTGAGTTGGGTTGCAATGTTGGGCCCAGTGTGGTGTTGGGTCAGACGGTTGTGAATACGGTATCTCCTGAGTCAATTGGCCCAACATTTCAAGAAACTAATCGTTCGGATATCCCTAACGCTGATGTTGAACGATTATGGGGCAATTCGGTTTGGGCTAGAGAGGCTGTTAATCCGGTGGGTAGGTCTGGGGGGATCCTTTGCGTTTGGTAACCAGGTATGTTTTGTCTCAATTCTGTGTCTAAGGATCCCAATTTTCTTTTGCTTTCTGGAGGGTGAAAGGGTGTATGGAGGAAGTGAACATTTTGACTGTGTACGCTCCCCAAAATTTGGCTGAAAAAGAGCGTTATGGAGCCGCATTCTGTCCGAAATATCGGGTAAAGAGGGGTTATGGATCATGGTTGGGGATTTCAATGCTGTTCGTAATGTTGAGGAACGAAAAAATTCTGTTTTCAAAGCCAGATGTGCGAGGGATTTTAATCTTTTTATTCATGAAGCTGATATGTGTGATTTCGATTTAAAAGGCAATAAGTTCACTTTTTATGATGGATAGAGTTAATGGCTAGAAGTTCAGTAAAATTGATAGGGTGTTGGTGTGCAAAGAATTTCAAAACCTGTGGCCGGAAGCGTTTGTTAGGGCTTTGCCTAGGCTTCATTCTGATCATAGCCCCCTTCTCTTGGTGGTCAAGGACTTAAATTTTGGGGCTAAGCCCTTTCGTTTTTTTAGCTCCTGGCTAGATAGGCCGGATTTTGCTAATGTTGTTCATTCGGCTCTGCTGGACTTTAGTGCCGAGGGAGCTCCTGATCTTTGTTTCACCCTTAAGTTAAGGCACCTCCGGAGCAGAATTAAAGATTGGAGGGATGATATTCGTAGTAAGGAAGCCGAAGAGGAGGAAACCGCTAAAACTGAGTTAGAAAAAATGGAAGAGATTATGGAAGACAGGGAGCTCACGGAGGAGGAAGAATGGGTTCGTTTAGAATGCAAGAAAAACTTATTAGAAGCGGAGAGCTTCAAGGCTAAGGATTTGCGGCAGAGATCTAGAGTTAGGTGGGCTTCGGATGGTGATGATAATACCAAATTTTTCATGGTTTCATTAATAAAAGGAAAGCCGCTAACGCCATCCCGAGTTTATTGGTCAACGGTGAGTGGATCTCTAGGCCTAAAGCGGTGAAGAATCTTGTTTATAATTTCTTCCGTTTTAAATTTAAGGAAGATCTCCTTTTTAGACCCGACTTAGATTGTTCCTTTGTTAAGCGGTTGTCCGAGGAGGATGCTTCTTTTCTCATAAAAGGAATTCTCGAAAGAGGAAATAAAACAGGCCGTTTTCGATTGTGGTAGCGAACGTGCTCCGGGTCCGGATGGCTTTAATATGAAGTTCTTTAAAAGGTTATGGGATTTGTTCGAAGAAGATTTTGGGAACATTCTAAATCATTTTTTTGATTCGGGCACTTTCTCGAGGGGCTGCTCTTCCGCTAATTCCTAAGGTCAATGACCCTGGTGACTTAGACGATTATCGTCCGATAACCCTTGTGGGTATTATCAACAAAGTGGTCTCCAAAGTGTTAGCTAATAGACTCAAAGTGGTCATAGGCTCGGTTATTTCTGAAAATCAACATGCTTTTCTAAAAGATAGGCTCATTTTGGACGGCCCTCTTATCCTCAACGAAGTTCTGGCTTGGGCTAGGAAGAATGGTTCTGAGATGTTCATGTTTAAAATTGATTTTGCTAAAGCCTACGGCAATGTGAACTGGAACTTCCTCTCGTCTATTATGGCCCAACTTGGTTTCCCACTGAGATGGTGTCTCTGGATTCTCGGCATCCTCTCGTCGGCTCGTTCCTCGGTTCTTGTTAATGGCTCGCCAACCTTCGAGTTCCAGTGTCATAAAGGTATGCGTCAGGGTGACCCGATTTCGCCTTTTCTTTTTCTTTTGGTTATGGAGGCTTTTTTTTTTGTATGATAAGGAAAGAGTGCGAGGTTGGGGCGTTTCGAGGTATTCGTTTGCCTAATGGGGGGCCGGTAATTTCTCATCTCATGTATGCGGATGATTGTGTGCTTGTCGGTGAATGGGCCAGAAACAATATTAAAAAGGTGGCGTTGCTTTTAAGGTGCTTTTATCTCTGTTCCGGATTAAAAATCAATATGAATAAATCGAGTCTCTTTGGAGTGGGTGTGGGTGTTTCAGATATTGAGGATATGGCTTCGATTTTGAAGTGCTTCGTGGGTAAGATTCCTTTTTTTTTCACCTTGGTATCATGGTGGGTGCCAAAATGAGTAAAGTTGCAAATTGGAATTTCATTTTCGACATATTTGAATCGCGCTTGGCGGGGTGGAAGGCCTCCTTTCTGTCCATTGGTGGTCGTGTAACTCTTATTAAATCGGTCCTCGAGAATTTGCCAAACTATTATTTTTCTCTTTTCAAAGCTCCGATCTCTGTTATTAATAAATTACAGTCTATTATAAGGAGGTTTCTATGGGGAGGTGGTAGTTCGGAAAGGAAGCTTCACTGGGTTGCGTGGAATAGAGCTTCGGCTCCGATCGATAGGGGAGGTATTGGGCTTACTGATCTAAAAGATATTAATATTGCTTTGTTAAGTAAGTGGGTGTGGAGATACCGTACCGAAAAGAATGTGCTGTGGAAAAAGGTGATCGATTCTATTCATTACTCTAAAAGAAGTTGGTCCTTGGTTCCTCTGAACAAAAGCATCGGAGGTGTGTGGAAGGGTATAATTTCCGTTATTTTAAAAACAAAAGTGGGAGGTATCGAATTATTACATAATTTCAAAGGGTGAATCGATTAGATTTGGGATTGATCTGTGGGCCTGTAATGAACCGTTGAAGGTCCGGTTCCTAGCCTTATTCCGGCTGGAATCGGAAAAACGCTGTCTTGTGGCCTCTCGGTTTGATTGTTCGCTGCCGGCTTTTTCTGGGAGGTGGGGTTGGTCCCGTGATCTGGTTTCGGCGGACGAAAGGAGAGAATGGAATGATTTTATTGAGCTCCTGGAATCGGTTAACCTTCCGGGGACCATTGATAGATGGGAGTGGATTGGTGGTGAGGATAAAGCTTTCTCGGTGAATGCGGTTAAAAGTTTCCTCAAGAGCGATACTGATTACAGTAACAATTTTGTGCTAAAATGGTCGAAATGGGTTCCGAAAAAGGTGAACATTCTGGTTTGGCGTGCTCAAATGGAAAGGATCGCTACGTTGGATGCTCTTTCCAAGCGAAACTGTTTCAACGGGGACGAAAGATGTGTTCTATGCAACGACAGGCTTGAGTCTGCGGATCATCTTTTTCGTACGTGCTTAGTGGCCTCGGAGGTTTGGTATCTTATAAGTAAATGGTGTAAAATCAGTCCTATCTTCGCTTTCTCGCTCAATGATTTACTGGAAGTCTATGAATTCGCTGATTTGGGTGCCAAAGCCAAGGTCATCCTTAAAGGTATCATTATGGTTGGCTTGTGGTGCATTTTGTTAGCTAGAAACAATAGAAGATTCTCTAATAAGCTGTGTTCGGCCGCTAGCATCGTGCAAGACATCAAATCGTTAGGTTTTTTATGGTATAGAAATAGATCAAAAGATAGAGTCGTAACTTGGGAAGATTTGATTTCTTTTTCGTTTATGTAATCAGTTTTGTTGTGTTGGTGGCTGCCCTTGTTTTTGAGGGTGGTTAACTTTCAAAAAAAAAAGAGGTAAATATTAATTAGTATGACTTAATTTTGCGACATGTGTTATCCAAATTCAACTCATTTTGAATTTTTGTCTACTTTTTTCCCTCTTGTTTCATTTGACCACCCAATAATCTTGTTCTTATGGGCCACAACCAAGGGAGTATGCATCCAAAATGATAAAAAAGGTCCCGCCCTCTCAAATATGTAATTGGACTTTGTTTTAAAAAGTAATATATTGTTTTTAGAAGACTTTTATTACAAATCTATATGATCCATACATATAAAATATTTGTAATTTCTGATATATATCATCTTTGTAACAAATATTTCAATGGTTTTTATAGGACTCGTGATCAAACTTATTTCACAGTTTGTACACAACATTTATCTGTTGTGGGTCACTATAGCACATGTTATTTGATTCTTGTACATCGTATAAATCTTACGGACGTGTCACATGCAAACCACATTTCTATTTTACCGTTATTATGTTCGTACTTATGGTTAATATAAAACAAATAATTGTTTTCAAAATCATATATCCTAAAATATTAATTTTAAAATACAATTTTTTTTTTTTTATAGAATGCGGATCGTATATGTTATTTTTTATTCGCTCAAAAGTTGATAAAAGGGTGTTAGCCCCCACACTCGTAGCTAAAATGGACCCTCTCACCATGAGTACTCATTACCCCATATCTTTTTATGAGAGTTATGCAGATAATATTCCAAAATCACACCAGGGTGAAAAAAAGGCACTCATGTGTCTGCCATCTTTTTACCTGACAAATTCAATTTATTTCACTTACTAAAATTAAGCAAGCCTACTAAACTAATAAAATTAAACAAGCCTAAGCAAATAAATTACCATTTGATTTTTTTTAATGAATTAAGTTTGATTTTTTTGATTTCATGACTTCAGAAAACAAATCTACAAAAAAGAGTAGTACTAGTAACATTACCTGTTGCATAACATACCAACATGCGGTATCATCTCATGGGTCTGCTGTTCTAACTCATGTTGGGTTACCTTTTCCCCTTTTGTTTGACCTGCACAAGTTTATTTGCTTATAAAATGATTAAAATCTAACAACAAATCTTTGCCTAGTAGATACATGTTTAGTTGGATTGTATTATCAGGTTTGAGTGGTTCCGTGATTTAAAGTTTCGTTTTGTCTAGCTTTAGTCGGATAGTACCATTTAACTAGAATAAGTTGTGATTTATCTGACCTCACTGGTTAGAGCATTCACAATAGCTCATATTTAGAGGTTTTTTTTATCATTTTTTCAACTCATCCATTCTTTCCTATTGTGAGCATCATTTTTTCTATGTGTATTTGGGATACATATTTGTTGAAGAATGAATAAAAACGAGTATGTTGTCAGGTGGTGGGGCCAAAGGGTGGGGGTTGGGTGATAAATTAAATGTAAAAGGTGGTGATGACGTGACAATGTTTTTAAGTGTTTTTGTGTTTTCTTATTGGGTGGGTTTTTGATGTTTTTTAAGGGTGAGTATTTTTCTGATGTGACAGCTGACTGGACATGTTTTTAGTTGTTTTTAATGGTTCTTATTGTGGATGCTCTTAGGAGGGTATTGGTGGACCCGAAATTGATGTCTTGAACCTAGCTACTTAACAACATTTTGCTTATTGTCGAATTTCTTTTCTTTTTTTTTTAGAAAAATTATTTTAAATTAATCATGAGGCAAATTGATGTCGAATATAAAAAAAACTAACTTACCTTATTTTTGAGCTAAAAAATTGATTCAAGCATCAACTGATTCTTCAAATAACAGTTTAAATCTCACTAATTAACAAATAACTGATATGAAAAGAAATGAAGAAGATGCAGCATACCTTTCTTAGCATAATGTGTTTAAGACTTGTATCAATTTGCTATTCTAGATTCTGAATCTCTTTGAGACTCAAGGATTCAAGTCCTGCTCCCATCAAATGCCTGCAATTACCTTTCTCCTTTCTGCAAAAGCTCAATCCTTTCTGCGAAAACACCGCTAGCTGATGAGCTGTAGGATTTAGAGATCTCCTGCTTCCCAATTCTTAAAGTTTTTACTCATGTACATAATGAATCAGGTAATAATAAGCTCGTTAACTAATCATGCATGACAACATAAATGTTTATAGAATAAAGAAAATAAGGAGTTAATATTCACACACCCTCCCCTCTATCTCTCTTTTACATACATAGATATATATAGAGAGAGATAGGGTGAAAACAGGTGTGAAAAATAAGATCTAGGGTGTGAGAATAGTGGAAGCCAGAAAATAAGATGCTCCACATACCTCCTCCATAGCACTTAGCAGGTTAGCATTTTCCTTAAGATTCTCAGAAACCTGCTAGCAGGGCCGGCCCGTAAGGAGTGCGGGGTGGGCGACAGCACAAGGCCCAAAGCCTCCGGGGGCCCAAATATTTTTAATTTTGTATAGAATTTAAGCTATATAAGATAGAATATATATGCACTAAATCGAGAGATAACATAAATGAGCCATTTTACTAGTGGTTACTAATTTGCTCAAACAACAAGGAGACCTGGGTTCTAATCCTGGCGTCTCAAAATTCTTTATTTTTAGCTTATTTTTTAGTTTTTCTGTTAGTCGCATTTAATGTTTAATTTTGTCAATTTATGTTTCCTTTTAATTAATAAATTTACTTCCTAAACTTCGGTAAAAATAACTATTTAAATTACATCCACATAAATTTTGGTGATTGATAAGTTTATATTAAATGAAGATTTTCGAATTCCAATTTTTTTATCTCGCACAGGGCCGATATATATATATATATATAGGGAAAGGTTAACATACAAAAAGCCTTATCGTACATCATGTACGCTACGCGCGTAACCGTCCGATCAGGGGAATAATCACGCTTTGGACATGTAATCACGCATGGGGGTTAGTTTTTTTTGGGAAAATCACGCATGGGATCCAAAATCACGCACGTTATTTTGATCAAAAATGTAATTACACATGTTATATACTTTGTCGCGTACGATAATGTAGGATAAGGCCTTTTATACATTATACTTATTATATATATATATATATATATATATATATATATATATATATATATATATATATATATTTTTGTGATTTTCGGAGACGGTCCTGCCTGCTAAGTTATCATAATTTCTATAATAAAAGGGTTATATATTTGTCGAAGAAAAGAACCAGTGGGAAGTATTAAGAGCATTACTCTTGAATCAAACAGTGGGTCAAAATACTGGAGATGGAAGGGAAATAATATGATGGGCTTCTCGGTAAAAGACGTAAGGAAAGATCTGTCGGGAATTGTCGATGTAAACATGGAACCAAATGATTTTGAATGGAGTAAAATCGCTACATCTAAAGTCAACTTGTTTGTGTTGCGGGCTGTGGAGGAGAGGATTCCGACAATGGTATCATTAAGAAAAAGGGTTATGCAGTTTGGCTCGGATCTATGCAAGGTGTGCGGATTAGAACCGGAAACGGCGGATCACATTGGAATACACTGCCAGTCGCGAAAGAAGTTTGGCTGCAGCTATGGCTGTGGATTAAAACACCCTTTCGGGATCATCGAGAAAAGATAAAAACAAGACTCCTAGAGAAATCAAAATGGCGCAGGAGAAAGGTTAAAATAATTTATGCTATACACCTGTTAACCGTTTGGTATCTTTGGAAAAATAGGAACAACAAAGTCTATAACAACAAAATCACGGATCCAACCAAGATTGTGGAAGAGATCAAAGAAGAGTCGTTTGACTGGATAAGAGTAAGAGCAAGACACTCGGAGATAACATGGATTGAGTGGAAGAATTTCACTTTTATGGAGTAATTTTAGTTTTACTAGATTCGTTTTGTTTTTTCTTGATGTAAGTTTGAATTTTCTGGATTGTACACTTAGAGTGAAAAGTTGCAATATATAGCGTCTTGCTATGTGTTGTTTTCTTTTCTGTTGAATGAATAAAAGTTTGTTTGTTGTTAAAAAAAAAGAGTTATATATTTAAATGTTTACCATAAATTATATATTAAATGAAAATTAAAATAGAAAAATGTTCCTTAAGAAAACCCAAACACCTGGCTACGATACTTTCATAAAAAATTTTCAAAGACCCCCTTTTTATAGAAAAAAACTATATATCAAATTCAAATAGAAAATGCGACAAAAGAAAACATACAAAATACTAAATCATTTTTTAAATTGCAAGTCTTGGTGAAAAAAACAAAAATATATTTAACCCAAAAAAGGAGGCACGAGCGTCCTTTTTGAACCATGCCAGGCCAAAGTAACCATATCTATTATGCACCCGTATGAATCTAAAAAGTGCCTTAAAGTTCTTTTACACAACTTTTCTAAGAGAGCACAAGTTTTTTATCATATATAAAATCAAATTTTAATATTGAAGATGTAAAAAATATATCGGGCAAAAACAATAAACAATTGATATTTTGGTTATGCATGTTTAGTAGGTGAATGTTATATTGATTTATGTTCATTGTAACTAAAATGATATTCGTTAATATTTGTTTTTTCAAATTTATATGCTGTTAGGTTGAGTGGTGGATCTAGAAAAAACGTCAAGTGACAACGTTTTAAAATTTTCTCTTCTATAGGCGCAACAAAATTGAAAAATATCATTTTTTTCCCAAAATTTACACTACCATCGGAGCGTCAAGGGGATAGCGGGGGCTACCCCTACTCTCAAGCTACACCCGCCCCTGGTTAGGTTACTTATTTTATTCGGTTATTTTTTAAAATCAGTTTGATGACTTAATTTATATGCCATTAGGTTACTTATTAGTTATGTAGATGTGAAGATTATTAATTTATTTAAAAGTTTTATTATTAGAGTAAAGTTTTTGAGTCCCTGTGTTTTAGTGGTTTTAACAACTTGAGTCCAAAATCAAAAAAGTTTAACGCCCTGAGTCCCTAGCCATTTATTTTAGAGTAAACTGCAATTTTACCCCCTGAGGTTAGGGGGCATAGGCAGGTCTACCCCCCTAAGGAAGTAATTGCAGTTTTACCCCCCACTGTTTGGGGTTATGTCGCATGTTTACCCCCCTGACCATTTCAACGTTAGATGTTACCGTTAATTAGGTTGAAAAGTCTAAACTACCCTTCATCTTCTCCATTAATAAGCCCTAATTGATCTTGTTCTTCAATTGCTCTTCAATCGACCTCAACCCCTCAATTCTCTGCCCTCTAATCACTGCCTTGAAAATGCCTTCATCTTCGTCGTATGTGCTTCGATTCAAGGGCAAGAGTCAACATTCAGACATCATATGTCCATGTGGTGCGAAAACAGTGGTGAAACAATCAGCATCAACAGCTAATCCTGGTCGTTGGTATATTCGATGTGTAAGTTTCTTCTGTTTTATGCTTATTGAATCTTAACTTTGTTGGATAGTGTTGCTTATGATGTCCGATAATAGGTTGGAGGATGTGGATTCCTAAGATGGGCTGACAAAGGTGAAGAACAGGGATGTCCGGTTTGTGGAGAGGTAATGCCTGGTTTAATCATTGACTTGGCTAACTACAAAGAACAGTTGGGTCGGTACAAGAATGGAGATGTGTTGAAACTGAAGATGTACTTTGTGATTACTTGGGTGTTGATTGTTCTACTGTTTTTGGTTAAGTAGTATAATGTTGACAAATTGGATTTGGTTGTGTATCTTGACTGCTTGTAATTATACTTTTGAGTTCTATACTTTTTGATGCAATGGTCTTTTTCAAGTTCTTATTATATGTTTGTGTTGGTAGCCTTCTTGTAATTCTGTAGGTAAGGTTGTTGAGAATGAGAAAGATGTTGGTAAGGATGAAGACACAGATGTTGGTAAGGATGAAGACAAAGAGGTTGGTAAGGATGAAGACGTCGTTGCAGCCGAACAACCAGACAGTTATGTCTACTCAGAGGATCAAGAGTCTGAGATACTCAGACGTTACATGGAGCAAGAAACAGATTATGAAAAGTTATTCGGAGATCTGACAAAGGATTATGACCCTGAAGTGCTTGAACATGCATGGGATTACACATATTGGGATGAAGATGATGATTGGTACTTTTACCCATATGAATGGGAGCATGGTTCTGATTCGGATTGGTCTTGTTTGGATCGAATCACTTTCCGCCTCTTAATTGTACCAAAATGGTCATGGTACTTGTACCAATTATCCAAACATGTTGCAAACCAATTATCCAAACCTGCTGCAAATTTATATAGGCTGCAAATGGATCATATGGTCAAAACCTGCTGCAAATGTACCATGCCAGTTATAAAGAACTCAAAACCTGCTGCAAATGGATCATATGGTCATTTTGACCATATAAACTAGTCAAACCTGCTGAAAATGGATCATATGGTCATTTTGACCTTATAAACAAGTCAAAATGGTCATTTTAATATAAACATAACATTGTATTGACCAAACCAAACATAAAGGTACAAAACAAACGAAACATTGTCTTGAACATAGTTGACAAACCTAGCATTGAATACCTTATGCAGTGATACTTCAAGTTGATGCTTCCGAAGCAGTTGACTTTGGATTGCTTGAATTGGCATGTCTGGATTGCTTTCAATCATAGGTTGGATCTCTCTGGCAATCGAACTCATTGTGTACAAAGAAACGACCCTTGTTGTCAAACAATTATGTTGATTATGAATGGTCTTCACACACCACTGGTCCTTGTCTGTGTTCCTTTAGATGTGAACTGCCCAAGGACATGTGGGCTTGGTATGCCTTTTGAGGTGCTTATATTTTTGCCCTACTTTGGTGCATTTACTACTTTGCCCCTCTTCTCCTTTATTTTTTACATGACCAAGTAGTGGTGGATTGCTTCCAAAACATACTACCCTATACCTTAACAATTCATTTTTTTGAATAAAAACATCCCTCCTTGCCTTAAGAGCATAATCTTTCACCATCCGATTCATCTTTTTCTTGTCATCAATAAGCTGACCAATGTAGAATGGCAGATCATTTGGACCTTTTGAAGCACTCTTGTTTCTCCTCCTTATCTTCCTAGCAACCTTATCTCTAAGGGTTGAATTGTCATCCGATCCACTTTCAAAATCCTCCAAGTCAACAGGCACATGACCTTCATCAGTTCTGTCATCATCATGATCCTCATCACCTGAACCATCCAACTCTTCCCCTAGTAAAATCAACATTAGCCCTGAACCTCTGCATATCCACCTCTATTTCATAAACCAAATTATCTTCTTCAACATACTCATAATCAGGATCATAATCAGGATCACTACCTTTACTCTCTTCTTCATCACTTCCTTTACTCTCTTCTTCATCTTCATTCATACTATAATCCTGATTATTTATTGTAAATGATGCTGGAACAATTGCTTTACATGCCCCTACAGGACCTTCACTTGTATTTTCCAATATTGTTGACATCCGGTGTTCAACATACATGTCTATGATGTGGACTCCTTGACGCACATGATCGAAGATAGGCTCTAAGTCAACATCACATTTTAATGTCCTAAGACCAAAATCCAACGAACAATACGGTTCCTTGTAATGAATGCAGAAAAAACAAACCATCATTGTATCCTAATTTCTTAACAATCTCCTCTAAAACATCAGTATTCAACACTCTAAAATCTACATGATCAATGTAGCTCATCTTCCCACCAAAGTATTTCCTATTTGGGTTTTCTACAAAATTACCTCCATGGTGAAATTTAATGGTAAATTGAGATTGGGTTTCTCCTGTAAACACACATCAACAACAAATTAATACCGAAAAAAGTTAACATCTTACCAAATTCAGACCCTTTGAACTTGCATGTCACTTACGGTACATTTCACCCGGTTCGAAATACTGATCTTCAACTCGTATCTTCCACATTCGAACATCCATGCTCGTAACAGACTTCAAATCTGCTGTATCTGTTGAAGAATGCCTGGTTTCGCCTGTGCGGAGGTCTTCAATTTCGACTTAGGTTAACTTCAGGGTTTCAATGTGGTGAATTGTTGATTAAATGAGGTTGCTGGTCAACAGGAAAGCCAAATTACCTAATTGCCCCTTGACCATTAACAGAAATTGCTAACATCTAACGTTGAAATGGTCAGGGGGTAAACATGCGACATAACCCCAAACAGTGGGGGGTAAAACTGCAATTACTTCCTTAGGGGGGGTAGACCTGCCAATGCCCCCTAACCACAGGGGGTAAAATTGCAATTTACTCTTTATTTTATAACGTTTTGAGTCCAATCTTATTCATTTTATAGCGATTTGAGTCCAAAAAATTGTACTCAAAAGGTTAAAATTTGGACTCAAAAGGACTCAAATGGTTAATGAAAATGCTTATAGGGACTCAGGTCGTTAAACTTTTTGCTTTTGGACTCAACTAGTTAAAACCACTAAAACACAGGGACTCAAAAAGTAATTTACCCTTATTATTATTATTATTATTATTATTATTATTATTATTATTATTATCTAAGAGTGATGATGACGTAAAATATGGGTGGTGGATTGTAGATGGTGGTGGCACGGGGTGGTTGATGGTGGTGCAAAACTTAGGTTTTTTTTAACAATAATGTTTTTTTGCAATTATTTTTGGATAAAATTATATTTTAAAGTTTATAGCACAATAATTCCGATAAATGTAACACAATATCGAGGAAAAAAGACACAATGAAACAAATATAGAAAAAAACACAATGCGAAAAAAAAAACACAGTGATATAAACAAAAATTCTAAAATGTACAAGCTACAAATACAAAACTGAAAATCTAAAATCTCGTATTGTAGAGTTCGATGAGACGGTTACAATGACGCTTGAATGAGTTAATCGGAATCCGCTTGATATCCTTCTTACGACTTCTTATTTTTAGAAGACTTTATATTATATTCTATAACAACCCTCGAAAACAACCTTAACCGCTTCAAAAACGAGAAACTGAACCCGTGTAACATTTAGTTTAACAAAAAAATTAAAAAAATCAAGAAAAAAACACCTGTCGCGGGCCGCGACAGGTTTGAAGGAGCCAGTCGCGGGGCGCGACAGTCCCTTGACTTGTCGGACACCTAAGGTGCCACGTGTCTCACATGTGTTGGACCTACTGGTTTACAAGGCAACCCTATCCGTAGCTAGGGTGCTTTCGTGGAGCGCGATAGGAGCAGGTGGGATGGGTTGCGGGGCGCGAAAGACCCCTGAATCACCTATAAATTGGGCAGTTCAGCAGCATTCACAATTCGTTCAACTTCTTTCCTCTCTCAGCCTATATAAATCCGAAATTATAGCCAAAATTCCCCTCTAAAACACGAAGTTCTGCCCTGTTGTAAGTATTTTAACCCCCGATCACTAATTCGTTACCCTACTCGATTGATCTAGGACCCAACAACGCATGTCTAGGCTCTGCCTGACTAAGTTCGTTGGGGTTCTGTCTCGTGTTGTATCGCTAATGTGATTTGGGTTATCTTACTAACACGCATGCATTGTTTGTTTTTCATAGAAACTCAAGAAAATAATATGGAAATATCATTAGAAAGCCCGTAGGAAAACATAAGTTTACAATGTGAGTCATTCTTCTTTTCACCAACTTACTTTACAAAACCCTAAATGTTTTCAGTTATACTTACAGTGATTAAGTCTTTGTATTCTACAAAATACTGCCGGTATTATGGGGTTTTGTATACACTACTTGATAACATTCACAATTGAACACGGGTTGCCAATGTGATGTGACCATAGTCACAGATCCATCGAGTGACAAGTACTTGGAGTTTTTGGTTAGATATAAACATTGTAATCGCTCTTAATACTGTCAAGTTATAAAAGCTTATTTTTGTAAAATAAAACGTACTCGCTAGTATATCTTGTTGATAAAATCTTTTTAAAACGCATTTCAGGTAACTTGATGTGAAAGCTATTATAAGCCAGCTATGGAGCCCTGAAAGCTTAAAGAAAGTGGCTATAAAGTTATCTAAATAAAAAGTTTATGTTTTCAGCAAATAGGGTTTATCCCTATAAAGATATCATGAATGAAATATGGGTTTTATCACATTTGTTCAATATAAAAGTTTGGTGTTTTAAAACTCTAATTTTCTTTCCTAACTACGATCCTGAAGTCTCATTTCCGCTGCCAAATTAATAAACACCGATACCACCGGCATGTGTTCACGGCTCCCGCTCCCGGGATAGGGGTCAGGGGTTGCGACAGAAGGTGGTATTAGAGCTACTGGTTTAAGCCATTTAGGTGTTCCTTTAAATGCCTAAATTTTAAACAATTGTGTTAGGAAATAACTTGTGTGTTATTCTGTGTAAATATCTATATTATTATTTTATGTCATTTTGACAATTTTCTTAGTTTATAGTATGAGTGATCAGGGTACTTCTGACGCTTATCATCACCTACCTCATTCTCCAATGGATGAAGGAACATCCTAGCCAATCTCCGAATACACATCCGATTCCGAGGATATCTTTGTTTTTAAAGCTAAATCCGAAGAACCTTTTCCCCCTAAGAAAAAGAGGGTGGTTTAGTAGAGCAAAAGGAGAAAGGAGAAAAAGGATGAGAAAAATACAAGTGATAGTGAATAGAGTTGAGAGGAATACCCAAAATCCAGAAGCTAGACCTGTATGGGAAGAGGAATTGGATAGGCAATTAGCCAACTTTCACATGTTTGAAAATGCAGAAGGAGAACTTGGTTTCAACCAAGTAGCAGTACCAGAACCACAATTACTTCCTTTATTCCCTGATCAACCCATGAATCTAGAACAATACCAGGAGAACCCACTTCCAATCCCACCCTTTAGATCAGTGGTAAATCAATGACTGATCCCTACGGAGAACCAGAACCACTTTACCCTGAACCCCTGCCAGCCCCAATGCCACCAATGAGCCATGAGAACTGTTATGGGTGAAATTCTGAGTTCATATCTTGGGAAATATCTTGACTTATATCTTGGTTGTATGATATCTGTTCATATCCGGGATGCTCATTCAGGATATTGGTAACATCCTGAATGGTATCCTCAGGATTACTAACGGGTTGTATGCAGGAGTACGCGTCCAGGTGCCCAACGTTCATGAAGACCCTTTCTCCGGGAGACTCGGTCCAAGTTGTTCAAATGAAGACGTTGAAGCCACATTACTCGGTCTACAACGTTAACAATGGAATATTCGGAAGCATCCCATATTTATAGGAATTTTAGTTTGTATTTCGTTACTATAAATAGGTGGGTATATCAGATCGAATAGGACATCACAGCTACACTCACTACACTCTCACACTTGTTCTCTCGTAATTTTTACTTTCACACAAAGCATTGTAACACTTAGTGATCTGGTCAATATCCTGCACTGTATCCTGACGTTTGAAGCAATAAGAAGAACTAGGCAGCTGCGATTGTCAGCTCCCGAGGTTTTATGCCGACGATCTAGATTGATCAAGGGCTTTCCTCGTACATCTCGTGTCATTTCCTTTAATTTTTGCTCATAGTTTGATCGTAGATACAACTCAATATCATGAGCCGTATCCTGAAAACTGTTTTTACAAACAACATAACCAACATATTTTCAACACACTTTTTAGCACACTACCTCACTTAACTAATTTGATCACTTAATTGCTTCGGTAATTTTTTACCAAAACAATTTGGCGCCCACCGTGGGGCAAGTGGTGCTATCTTTACTAAAAATCTTTGTGAAATCGTTAATCGGTTTTCTGTTTTCAAAACTTTTTGCCACATTGTTTACAATGGCCTCAAGATCAAACATGAGCTCCTCCACTGTGTCTGCTACAACTTCTGCTACTACTGGTTCGGTGCTTCCACCACCTCCTCCAAGGATGCCAGCTTCTTCACAACCTCAGGATATTATCCCTACTCGGAGTGTTCAGGGATCTGCTCCCATTTTAGCCTCTAATGATGAAATTCTAACTTTATTTGGAAGTGTGCAGGAACAAATGAGGCAGCAACAGGAAACTAACCAAATGCTGTTAAGAGAAATACAACTCTTAAAAGCTGGCTCGAGCAGATCCGCTGAGGATATTGTTACTCCTTTACAACCCAGAACTTTGAACTTCAGTTCGGCTGTGTATACTGAGGATAATAGGGGGAATATTGTGCCTAGTCATTCCCATAATCATACTCCTGAAACACCCTCCTCGATCAGGATGTCAACTGTGAGGAGCTCAGGATATGTTTCAGGATATGGCCAAAATCCTCAGACTGGTAACGTGTCAAATAGTAATATTCATGCTATTAACAATGGTGGATCTTTGCAGGATGCAGGTATGACGTCAACATTTACTAGGGAGCTTCAGAAATTGAAGGACATGATATCCAGTGTACCTGGAGTGGTCCATCCAATTCCGGAAGTGTCCCAAGACAGCCACAGGATATCTCATTTCGCATATCCTATCTGTGATGCTGAGATTCCGAAAAGATTTCAAACCCCCAACATGAAGCTCTACGATGGGACTACGGATCCTGAAGAGCATATTGCCCAGTATAGGGAAAGAATGGAAATAAATCCTATCCCTCCGGAGCTCAAGGAAGCATGCTTATGCAAGGGCTTTGGTTCTACCTTAATAGGATCAGCCTTGAAATGGCTCTTGAATGTTCCTCCGCATTCGATTACATCTTTTGCTCACTTAGTGAATTTATTTAATAGTCAATTTTCTTGTAGTCGGAGTTTTGAAAAACTGACAAGTGATCTTTACAGGATAACTCAAGGACCTCAGGAATCCCTAAGGGATTATGTGAACAAATTCAGCAGGGAATCCTTGGATATCCCACACCTTGATGTTGCTACAACAGTTCAAGCATTCAAAATGGGACTACAAAAGGATTCCCAGTTTTATCAGGATCTTGTGATGAATCCTTGCAGGAACTTGGACGAAGCTCGAAACAGGGCCTTGAGATATATCAGGCTGGAAGACGATAAGAAAATGCAAGAAAGGATGAACTCATCCACTACATATGAGTCAACTAATAGGAAGTCAGAATCCTCGTTCAAACCATATCGCTCTAAGCCATATGGTAGAAATGACAACAAGAAAGTGAATGCTGTTGAAGACGAGGATCCTGAAGAGTATCCTGAATTATCTGAATATTGCTTTTCTGTTAACATTCCTGAATTAATGTATGTTATGCAGGGTTTGGGAGACAAAGCTAGGTGGCCTCGAAAGAACCAACAAAAAGTTGATTGGAAGGATAAATCGAAATGGTGTGCCTTCCATGAAGATTTTGGACATATAACTGAGGATTGCATTGCTTTGAGAAAAGAAATAAGCTATCTTCTTAGCAAGGGATATCTGAAGGATCTCTTAGGAAGAAAGAATAATAAGGGTCAGGATACTGAGAAGGATCCTGAACGAGCAGCATCACCTCCTGCAGATGCCAAGATAATCAACTTTATTTCAGGAGGATCCGACATATGTGGGACTTCATATTCTGCGGCCAAGAGACATGCAAAGGAGGCTAAGGCCGAAAGGGGAGACAAACCAGTCAGGATGACTACCCTCACAACTGATAAAGTGATCACTTTCGATAGTGATGATAGGGATACTGTTCAGGATCCTCACCATGATGCTTTGGTAATAACATTATATGTGGCTAACCATTTTGTACTCAGGATATTGGTGGACAACGGTAGCCCTGTCAATATAATTCAGCTGGAAACATTGAAGAGGATGAATGTATCTCCGATGGACATTACTTCGAAGTCTACTGTGCTCGTTGGTTTCAGTGGAGAAGCTTGGAATACCGTGGGAGAGATAAAGTTACTAGTATATGTTGAAGGGGTCAACTCGATACAACGTTTCTGTGTGATGGACTCCCTATCCTGCTATAACATCATACTGGGCAGGCCATGGATCCATGACATGAAGGCTGTCCCATCAACTTATCATCAATGCATCAAGATCCCTACCCCTTGGGGGGTCGTCAAGGTTGATAGTGATCAGCAGGAGGCGAAAGAATGTTACTCATCCTCGATGAAATCCTCAACCAAACCTAGTGCAGCATAGCAATTAAAGATGCGGGCCCAGGATATCGTGGAAGCTTCGGAGCAGGATATGAAGAAAATTATCCTGGATCAGGATAATCCAGATACCTCGGTGCTCGTATGAACCAATATCCCTTAGGATATTAAAGAACAATTAATTAACTTTTTAAAATGCAGAATGTCAACATTTGCGTGGAAGCATGAGGATATGACAGGTATATCCAAAGACATTATCACTCACAAGCTTGGAATTGACAAGACGTTCAAGCCTATACAGCAAAAGAGAAGGAAGTTTGCTCCTGAACGAAATGCAATAATCCAAGAGGAAGTTGAAAGATTGCTGAAGTCCAAGATGATCAGGGAGGTCAAGTTTCCAAGATGGCTAGCGAATGTAGTCGTAGTACAGAAGAAAAATGGGAAATGGAGAGTCTGTGTAGATTACACAGACTTGAATAAGGCTTGTCCTAAAGACCCATTTCCTCTTCCTCATATTGATGCAATGGTGGATGCTACTGCCGGGAATGAGATGTTAACCTTCATGGATGCATCCTCAGGATTTCAGCAGATTCAAATGGAGCCTTCGGACCAGGAGGATACCGCCTTCATGACACCAACAGGTATTTATTGTTATACTGCTATGCCCTTTGGTTTGAAAAATGCAGGTGCAACATACCAGAGGTTGGTGAACATGATGTTTAAAGACAAGTTGGGGGACACAATGGAGGTATACATCGACGATATGGTGGTAAAATCCAAAAAGGCTGAGGATCACCTTCAAGATATTAAGGGAGCATTTGATATCCTGGACCAATATAACATGAAGCTAAATCCTGCTAAGTGCCATTTCGTAGTGGGGGCAGGAAAGTTTTTAGGATATATGGTGACCAAAAGAGGAATAGAGGCAAGCCCGGAGCAGATTAAAGCCATTTTGGATATCAAATCACCTTCAAATATGAAGGACGTTCAACGATTAACAGGGCGAGTTGCAGCATTGAACAGATTTATCTCAAGATCCTCGGAGAAATGCAAAGAGTTTTATGATATCCTGAAGAAGAACAAGAAGTTCGAATGGGGTGAGAAGCATGAAGCAGCCCTGCAGGATTTGAAGCAATATCTTTCAACTGCACCTCTATTGATGAAGCCTGAGAATGGTGAACCACTGTCCCTATACCTCGCGGTATCAGGGAATGTTGTAAGTGCCGTCCTTATAAAGGATCATGAAGGTCAGCAATATCCTGTTTATTATGTTAGTAAAAGTTTGTTAGATGCAGAAACTAGATATTCTCATTTAGAAAAGTTGATACTAGCATTAGTTATGGCATCAACGAAGCTTAGACATTACTTTGAGACACATAGGATTCATGTTAAAACTAATTATCCTGTTAAAAATGTGCTTAGGAAACCAGAAATGTCCGGTAGGATGGCTAAGTGGTCAGTGAAGTTGAGTGCTTATGACTTAGTATATGAACCTAGGAATGCCATAAAATCCCAGGCTCTAGCCGACTTTGTGGCTGATTTCAGTAGTGACATTCAGGATGAGGTAGACCTAGAAGTCCAACAATTAGGAGAATCCTCAGGATCCTGGACATTGTACACTGATGGAGCATCTAATGTTAGAGGAGTAGGACTGGGAATACTACTAAAATCGCCACAGGGGGACATATTACCCCAGGCTATTAGGTGTGAATTCTCTGCTACTAATAATGAAGCAGAATATGAGGCTTTAATTGCAGGATTAGAACTAGCTAAAAATATGAATATCAAGAATTTGCAAGTATATGTTGACTCCTTGTTAATCACTAATCAGTTTAATGGAACCTATGCAGTTAAGGGTGAGAAATTAATCGAATACCTCGATATTCTCAAAAAATTAGCAGGATATTTTGATGTTTTTACACTTCAACAGGTACCAAGGGAAGATAATGCTGAAGCAGATGCCTTAGCAAATCTGGGATCATCAGTCAGGATACCAGAAGGGACCCAAATACCAATATTTCATATCTTATATCCTGCAACGAATCCTCAGGATGAAGAAGTAATAAGTATCCAGTATCCTGTTGCTGAATATCCTGAGGAGGATCCTAAATCCTGGACGGCTCCAATCATAAGATATCTCAAGGAAGGACACATCCCTAGAGACGAAAATCCTAAGGCATTTAGGATGAAGGTATCACGATTCACCATTATAAATGATATTTTGTATAAGAAATCTCTTGCAGGACCATATTTAAGGTGCTTGGAGGATCCCGAGATTAAAGAAGTACTTCAGGATATACATGATGGGGATTGTGGTAACCATGCTGGGGGCAGGTCATTATTCTCAAAGGTGTTGAGAACAGGATACTATTGGCCAACGATGAGGAAAGATGCTACAGAATATGCTCGAAGATGTGATGCATGTCAAAGGCACAGTAACATACTACATCAACCAGCTGAACCATTATATCCTATAGTTTCCCCTTGGCCATTCATGAAATGGGGAATGGACATAGTAGGGAAATTACCAAAAGCTCCAGGAGGAAAAGTCTTTATGCTGGCAATGACTGATTATTTCTCTAAGTGGGTGGAGGCTGAAGCATTTGTTCAAATCAGAGACCAAGAAATAATATCCTTTATAAAGAGGAATATCCTGACCAGGTTTGGAGTACCAGCTGAAATCATTTGTGACAATGGATCCCAGTTCATATGCAAGAGGACTACTTACTTTTGCAAAAGTTGGGGAATCAAAATGATCATATCTACCCCGGTACATCCTCAAGAAAATGGACAAGCTGAATCCTCAAACAAGATAATTGTCAACAACTTGAAGAAGAGATTAGGAGCCAAGAAAGGAAGATGGGCAGAAGAACTACCCTTTGTTTTGTGGGCTGATAGAACAACGGTAAAGAATGCAACTGGCCAGACTCCGTTTTCCTTAGTATTTGGAGCAGAAGCAGTGATCCCAACAGAGATGGTGATACCTACTGCAAGATCTATCCTCCAGGATCCTGAGCAGAATCCTGAAGCTTTATGCCAGGATTTGGACACCATAGACGAGACAAGAGATGCAGCAAGACTAAGGATGGCAGCATATCAACAAAGGATATCCAGAGCATACAACAAGAATATAAGGACTAGAAGGTTCAAAGTTGGAGATTGGGTGTTAAGAAAGGCTTTTCAAAATACCACTAATCATGCCGATGGAAAACTGGCTCCAAAATGGGAAGGACCATATGAGATAGAATCAGAATCAGGAAAAGGAGCATATCGGCTCAGGAGTATGGAAGGGGATATGCTACCAAGATCCTGGAATGCTATACACTTAAAGCTCTATTTCAAGTAAGAATAGAATTTAATTTCTATCTCAGAATGGTATGTACTCTATCTTTTTTAAATATATTTGAATTCATTTATTATATTGAACCCATTAGTGACTTAGGCATCGGAGGGGTGTTAGCCAAGCTAACACCCACCTTAGTTAAAGGTTGTTTTGCAGAATGTGTGTCAGGATATAGCTCCAGGATAAACGCTCAGGATATTTCGAAAGATTAGAGGATTGGCCCCCTCTCTCACGTTTAAGGGATCCTGATCCCTTCAAAGGTTTAAAGGTATTCACCTTTCTCTCGAATTGGGTTTGGACACCCCGCCTGGAGCGCAAGTCATCTGGGGATAGTTCAAGGTAACGGGACCAGTTCATGTAAAAGTGGCTGACAATTTCGTTACTATTGGCTATATCCTGGATTCTAAAGGTATATGAGGATTGATCACCCTCTCTCACGAAAGGGTATTTTCATACCCTCTAAGGTTTAAAGGTTTTCACCTTTCTAAGACTTGGAGTTTATACACTCTCGCCTGTAGTGCATGAAAATCAGGGTTTATCCCCAGGATATGAGGGTTTATCCCCAGCATATTAAGGGTTTATCTCCCCAGCATATTGTTTTGGTCAAAAATCAAGCAAAGATAATGCAACCAAACTTTCTGTTGTGAGGTATGATGCTTGAATTGATGAACAACAATAAAGATCACTATGAAATGTAATGAACAAGTGACACGAAGATTTATACGAGGAAAAAGCCCTTGATTAATGAATGATCTACGGCATAAAAAACCTCGGGTGATGGAAACTACCGATCACCAACTCAAATTAAACCAGAAATGTAATACAATTTCGGATGATAGCGAGCTAAGTACAAGGATCACTATAGTGTGTTGTGTAAAAAAGTGTGTAATCGCCAAGTGAGTTAACGAAAGCTGGTGAAAGCAATTGTACGAGTGTGTGTGTAGCCAAAAATAGCCAAGTGTTTTCTAATTAGCTCGCTACCCCTTTAAAAATAGAAAATATCTACTCTAACTAACATTCCGCAAATGGTGCAAGTCCTCCACGACTCCATAACGTCCATTTCTGACCAAGCACGTGCGGAATAGGCTTAGAATATTCTCCAGGAATATCGCCAAGACCAAGTCCAAGTTGATACTCCTGCAAAACAATTTCAAATTCAAAGTAGACAACCGTTAGTACAGGGATCCTTATGATGATCCATGATCCTGATCCTGCAACACTTCTGAGGATCACTACTTCAGACAGAATTGAGGATCACTAAACCCCACAGTAAATGAGGATCACTGATCCTTTAGAAATCCACCCCTAACAATTGCCCCCAAAATATAAGGAGTAATTATGTAAATAAATGAGTTATATTTTGTTCTTATTCGCAATTAACCAACGGATAACTAGCCGTTATAATCGGACTAGCCGTTGCGAACATGACGTCACTGAGGTGACTATCCTGCAGAATCATCATTATAAATAGGAGTTAGAGATAGGGATCATTTCACATTTAAATTCAAGAGAACTCCCTTTAAATTCACATCCGACGATTAAGCAGGTATTTTTCTTCCCCTTCCTCCTTTACGTTTTCTTTCTCTGCTCCTTCTTTCTTCACCTTCTTCACAATCAAGATGATGCTGAGATCCTCACCGGCGAAGGATCATAAGAAGGACACTCCTCTCAAGAGCCAGGGGATCATCAAGGATTCAGCGAATGAGAGGTGCTGCTTCACTGATCCGCAAATAGACAAAATTCGGCATTGCTTTCTGGCGAACACCTATTTCAAACCGTTTGATCCTACCGTTCTAAGTGACTACATTTCAGAAACTTGGGTAGCTTTCCCGGTCACCCCTTTCATAATAGGATATTCGTATCCTTTCCCTGAATTCACCCAGTCTTTTTTCTCCCTCACCGGCATCTCCTATATTCAAGCTATGCTAATGATCTGGAGGGTCTTATATACCCTTGAGAGGATCATTGAGCAAGAAGGAATCAACCTGGGAATGTCGGAATTGGCCGATATGTATGATCTCACAACATTTGGATCCCATCGATATATGTTCAAGCGTAAACCCGGTGAAGAACATCCCATCTTCAAAGCCACTAAGAATGATACTAATTGGAAACGGCGATTCTTCTTTGTCAGAAGAGATTCTATCCCGGATGGAAAGGATCTGCCAAGGAAGTGGAGCACCCATGGTAGGATAGAGGATCCTTAGAAGGATCACTGAGTAAGCTCATTTTTGATGATGATTACTAATATGCTTCTGTTTCTTTTGTGCAGCTATCACATTTTCACATATCATACCTTCACCTGCCACCAAGGAGAGACTTGCTGCTTTCAGAAGACTTGATCCTGCAATAAGGTCATTCAAAACAAACACCCAGGATTCACAAGAAGTATCCTCAGGTTCTGTAACTATGTCAAGTAAGTATCGTGTATTTTGTATAGTCAAATATTTAAATAAATAGTTGAATAGAAATAGGATAAGGATACTTATCTGTTTTAAATATGTAGGTGCTGGAAAGTCTTCACGATCTGCCTCTAAATTCAGTGTTGCCGAGCTTGATACTGTCAGATCCTCAAAGAAGAAGTCTGCTGCTAGCCCCTCTGTTGTAATCCCCAAGGCTACCACTTCAAAGGGAAGAGGTGGAAAGAAAAGAAAAACCTCTGAAGCTGACAACCTTCAAGGCTTGCCTCTGATCCGCCATCAATTCCTCGAGTACTTTAATGATGTAAGGATCACTAACTCAGACTAGTTATCCTATCCACTTGAAGATCACTTGATCCTAATCTTTGCATTGTCTTTTTTATAGAAATTTGCTGAGATCGAGGATTATGTGGGGAATGTTGAGGAGCTTGAGGAGAAATATTCAGATCTCCAGAAGGTGGCGGTACTCAAGGATCACAAGATTGCTTCCCTTGAAAAGGATCTCCTTAATGCCAAAGCTCAGACAGCTACTATCTTGATCAATTTTGATTATGAGAAGCACGAGATCATAGAGGATGCCAAGGTCTCCGCTGCCATTGCCATGTACAAGACCAAGCTACAGATGGCTCAAGAAGCTCAGGATTCCGCATTTGATAGGAGCAGCTGGGACATGGAAAGCTGGAAGGCCAGGCTGGCTGAGTTGGAGGATGAGGATGAGGCTGACGAGGTTCTGGCAATCGAGGCTAGTGGTAGTGGCAAAGATCAGGCGAAGGATACTGGAGCTGGAAGGGATGATGATGCAGCGAAGGCATAGGCTGCAGCAATGGGCGATGAAGGACATTTCTAGACATAGCCGGAGCCCATTTTTTAGTTTGGTTATGGTTTTTGTTTTGATGATGTTTTGATGAACAATGGTTGGTCTGTACTTAAACAATAGTAATTAGGGTTGAGGATCATGGATGATCCTTTGAACAATAGGTAGGATTACAAATGGTGGAGGGATCCTCTGTTTGGGGGATGAAGCCATTGTGATCCTGCCGTCTTTTAATTCCTGCACTATAAAGACCCTTAGACAATGGACACCCTTTGCCAACCCATGTGGACGGGCCACGTTTTGCTGGTAGAAACGTGGGTTGGCAATTTTGACAACCTTAAAGGGTTTAATCTTTTGTGAATAAAATAACTTTAACTTTTTGGCTATATCCCATGTTGATATCCTTGTTAGTATTTTACTTTCCAACTATTGTGATGTTTATTTTGTTTAAACTTATCAAATAGAGAAAAAATTTAAGAAATATCCTCAAAAAAATTTGAGGATATGATCAAGAATCACATATCCTATAATTGATAAGTTCTGAAAAGTAATTCAGTTTAAGGATCACAAGTTCAGTTGTCAAAGGATAAGGGTTATTCAAATAAATAATGAATAGAATCAAAATAGTTAAGGATCATACCTGAGGATCCAAGTTAGGATCCTAACCTTTAACAGTTGTAAACAGAATAGTCCAAAAGACAAACCTTAGTAAAAGATAAGTGTTTTGGTCAAAAATTACCTAAGCAGTTTAGTGATCAAATTAGTTAAGTGAGGTAGTGTGCTAAAATTATGTGTGAAAAATGTATTGGCCAAATTAGATATGAAAACAGTTTCAGGATACAACCCGGGATATAGAGCTGTATCAATGATCAAACAATGAGCAAAAAAGTAAAGGTTGACACGTGATGTACGAGGAAAGCCCTTGATCAATCTAGATCGCCGGCATAAAACCTCGGGAGCTGACAATCGCAGCTGCCTTGTTCTTCTTATTGCTTCAAATATCAGGATACAGTGCAGGATGTGGTGCGGATCGACTATGTGTTACAATGTAATTTGAATACAAGTGTTTGAGTGTGGTGTTTGCGGTGAGCTAGAGAGTAAAAGTGTTCGAGAGTGTAAGTGTAAAATTGCGTGCCTTAAACTGATCCGCCCCCATCTATTTATAGTAAAGATAATGTAACAAACTATCCTAAACTTCCAGGATCCAGCGAATATTCCCACTCGAACGTTGAGGACCAAGTCTTTCGGGTTCAACGGCTTCCTCATAACAAATACGCCCGAGTCTTGAGGAGAAGAAGTCCTGATGACCGTTAGTAACTTACAGCCATTAACCTGCACGTGTTTAATTCACTCAACCTTAGGATATCGCCCAGGATGCTAGCAATATCCCCGTCCAGTATCCTGGTCACAAATAAACAATTAAAAGCGGGATATTAGTCAGGATATGTATACTCAGAAAATGACCCATAACAATTGTCCCCAAATATATCGGTTGGTATACCAATCCAACGGATATATTTCAAAAGTCTTATCCCATAACCCAAGGCATTTAAAACGAAGCGACGGTCGAGATCACATCGTAACTTCCAATGCGCTTTTTGCTCAATGGAGACCCATAATGCCCCTATATCTTCTCTCTTCTTGTTTGAAAAGCAGATATCTTCAACAGAGCTTTCAGGTAATTCTTCATTTCTTATTTACTTTCTATCAATTTTCCTTGCCTTCTTCGTAATGGATGCCGAGACCTTCACCCAGCAGAATCTCCTCAAAAATCCCGAAAAGGAGGTCTGTGCCTTTGACAATGCAGACATTGCGGCTTTGAGAGCTTCCGGCGCTTTCCCTGACAACACGGTCTTTAGACCGTTCGATCGCTCAATTCGATCAGATGTTTCTTCCGCTGAATGGGTTTGCTTTCCAGCATATCCTTTTTCGCTAGGTCTTCGATACCCTTTTCCTGAATTCATGATGCAATTCTTTCGAACCACCGGCATCTCTTTTGCTCAAACCATGCCCATGGTTTGGAGAGTATTAATTGTACTTAACCAAATCAAAAACCTTCATTGCTCCGACCTCTGCATCGAGGATTTGCCTATTGCTTATCGCCTCCGATCTCACGGCTCTAGCCGGTTCTTGCTTTTCTCGACCTCTAGCAAACCCCTTATTCTTAAAGCCACCAAAAACGAAGATGGATGGCAACGCAAGTTTTTCTTTGTCAAACGAGACTCCATTGCTGAGGGTGCCAATCTTCTGGTGGAGTGGTTAACCACCGGTAGGGTTATAAATATTCTCATGGACCGTTTGGTTTTTATCTTCTACTAATATCCTTCTTTTTTATCCCTATGCAGTGAATTTCAAGGAAGTAGCTCCCCCTACCGCTGAATCAGAAGAAAGAATCAACACTGTTTACCGATTACCTGCAATAGACAGGACCTTCACCACACACGTCCCGAGTTACAGTCAATACTCGTCATCTGAAATGTCTGGTAAGGATTACTTTTAAAATAATTAGCTAACACAGTATAATAATAAAATGAAGAGTAATAATGATGTAAAACTTTTCCCTTTATGCAGCACCGGGCAAGATCCCTGAAGTCTTTGACCTCGACGAGTTGGACAGTTATTCTGATCAGGTTCAGGTCAAGAAGGAACCTAGTCCCAAGGCCACAGCCTCATCCAAACCCAGCAGCTCCAAAGCCATCATTATTCCCAAACCTTCACCGGCTACCAAGCCCCGGAGTTCAAGTTCCCGCAAAAGGAAGGAGCCTGATTCCCCTGTCATTTCTGACACATTTCCTTATGAGAAGCACGGGTTCATTGAAGCTAGCGGGTTTATGACTTCCTTTCTTAACCAGGTTAGTATTCTCATATCATATCCTGCGGTTTACATCATTTACAAAGATTTATCAATATTAATACCTGTCCTCTTACCTTTGTAGGGTCTTGAGCATCTGGTTCACCTATATCAAGAATCCTGCAAGCTTAACAAGACGCTTGAATCTAAGCTAAAGGAAGCAGAAATCACAATCTCCGATCAAGGCATGATTGCAGCCGCCAAATCTCGTCATTACGAGGAGAAATTCAAAACTATGATTCAAGAACACCAAACTGCTCTCAACAAAGCTACTCTTCAATCCCAGGCCGATCTTGAAGCTGCCCATGTGCAACATGAACGGGATATGGTCAGCTACCGAGAAAGTCTCAAGAGTTCCGTCGTCATTTCTCTCCTCTAAGCCAGGTTGAAGATGGCCCATGAAGCCAAAGCATTAGGTTTTGAATGCCCTTCTTGGGACGTCGGTGCCTGGGAGACCAAGCTAAAGAACCTTGGCGGCACTTCTTCTAAACCAGCTGTCGCTGAATCTTCCAAAGCGGTTGAAAAAGTAACCCATACTGAGAAGGATGCTGAGGAGGGTCCCAAGACGGATGCTGCTGAAATCATTATGGGCGAAGAAGATACTGCCCCCTAAAGTTTATTTCCTTTAAATTGTTTGAACTATTTTATGTTTTTATGAACAATTTTTATTTCTGCATCAAAACAATTTGATAGCCGAAGGTGGATGGGTCCTGGGTTTTAGGATGAAACCTTCGGTTATCAACCAGTACTGATTGTTTCAAGAATAATTTCATCTTTCATTTTTCTTGCTATTATCTTCCGTCTCTCTTAGTATAGATCTTAGCTTTGCAAAAATTTTGTATTGTTATCTTATGAAAATATCCTGATCAATATACTCAGCAATAAAAACTTTTTATTAGATAGAACTTCTAAACATTCTTTCAACTTTGTAGAAAGCTTTTTAAGGAGTGAAAAACAGTCCACTTTTCCAAAACCTGTTTTGATAATACTTAAATGATCAAAGTATCACACTAGTATTAGTTTCGAATATCTTAATCAAATATTCTGAAGAGTATACTGAAAATGCATTTTGAGAATATATCAGGATATTTAACCTTTTACCAAGCACAGTATTGCCAAAGAGTTAAACTATGTTTTACAAAGGAAAGATCATACCAGGGATAGGGTACAACCCCATTATCAAACCTCAATCGCTTTGCAACTTTTTCAATGAAGATGTCCCCTGTCTGAGACACTTAGTGCATTAGTTCTGAGGCTCATCCTTTGAGCTTTACACCATTGCTTTGGTAGGAATGTCCTCTGTGTACAATGTCTTCAAATACTTAGAAATCTTCTGGATATCAGTTCCCATCGTATAGACAATTTTTCAAGTTACAGGGGTAAAACCCAAGAATGTTCTGGAGATAAATTCCTTGTATCCTGGGGAAAATACCAAATTTTCATGCGCTACAGGCGGGAGTGTATAAACTCCAAGACTTAGAAAGGTGAAAACCTTTAAACCTTAGAGAGTATGAAAATACCCTTTCGTGAGAGAGGGTGATCAATCCTCATATACCTTTAGGATTAAGGATATAGCCAACAGTAACGAAATTGTCAGCCACTTTTACATGGACTGGTCCCGCCACCTTGAACTATCCCTGAATAACTTGCGCTCCAGGCGGAGTGTTTAAACCCAATTCGGAAGAAAGGTGAATACCTTTAAACCTGTGAAGGGATCAGGATCCCTTGTATGTGAGAGAGGGGGCCAATCCTCTAATCTTCTGAAGTATCCTGAGTGAGCATCCTGGAGCTATATCCCGAAGCATATACTGCAAAACATCCTTACAAGCTAACACCCCTCCGATGCTTAAGTTAGTATTGGGTTTCAAAGAATAAATTAAACCAAACATATTTAAAAAAGATAGAATACATACCATTCTGAGTTAGAAATTAAATTCTAAACTCACTTGAAATAAAGCTTAAGGTGTATAGCATTCCAAGATCTCGGTAGCATATCCCCTTTCATATTCTTGAGTCTATATGCTCCTTTTCCTGCTTCTGATTCAACTTTATATGGTCCTTCCCATTTTGGAGCTAGCTTGCCATCAGCAGGATTAGTGGTATTCTGAAAAGCCTTTCTTAACACCCAATCTCCAACTTTAAATCTTCTGGTCCTAATATTCTTGTTATATGCTCTGGATATTCTTTGTAGATATGCTGCCATCCTTAGCCTTGCTGCATCCCTTCTTTCATCTATAGTATCCAAATCCTGACATAAGGCTTCAGGATTCTGTTCAGGATCCTGTAGGGTAGATCTTGCAGTAGGTATTGTCATTTCCGTTGGAATCATTGCCTATGCTCCAAATACCAAGGAAAATGGGGTTTGGCCTGTTGCGTTCTTTACCGTTGTCCTATCAGCCCACAAAACAAAGGGTAATTCTTCTGCCCATCTTCCTTTTTTGGTTCCAAGCCTCTTCTTTAAGTTATTGACAATTATCTTGTTTGAGGATTCTGCTTGTCCATTCGCTTGAGGATGTACTGGAGTAGATGTTATCATTTTGATTCCCCAACTCTTGCAAAATCAGTAGTCCTTTTGCTTATAAATTGAGAACCATTGTCACAGATTATCTCGGCTGGTACTCCAAATCTGGTCAGGATATTTCTCTTTATGAAGGATACTACTTCTTGATCCCTAACTTGAACAAATGCCTCGGCTTCAACCCATTTGGAGAAATAATCTGTCATTGCCAACATAAAAACCTTCCCTCCTGGAGCCTTTGGAAGCTTTCCCACTATATCCATACCCCACTTCATAAATGGCCAAGGGGAAACAATAGGATATAATGGTTCAGCAGGCTGATGCAATATGTTACTATGTCTTTGACATGCGTCACATCTTCGAGCATATTCTGCGGCATCTTTTCTCATTGTTGGCCAATAATATCCTGTCCTTAACACTTTTGAGAATAATGACCTGCCCCCAGTATGGTTACCACAATCCCCTTCATGTATATCCTGAAGTACTTCTTTGGCTTCAGGATCCTCCAAGCACCTCAAATACGGTCCTGCAAGAGATTTCTTGTATAAAACATTATTTATAATAGTGAATCGTGATACCTTCATCCTAAATGCCTTAGGATTTTCATTTCCGGGGATGTGTCCTTCTTTGAGATATCTCACAATTGGAGCCGTCCAGGATTTAGGATCCTGTTCAGGATATTCCGCTCCAGGATCCCGAATACCCGCTACTTCTTTATCCTGAGGATTCGTTGCAGGATATAAGACATGTAATATTGGTATTTGGGTCCCTTCAGGTATTCTGATCGATGATCCCAAATTTGCTAAGGCATCCGCTTCAGCATTATCCTCCCTTGGTACCTGTTCAAGTGTAAACACATCGAAATATCCTACTAATTTTTTGAGAATATCGAGATATTCGATTAATCTCTCACCCTTAACTGCATAGGATCCATTAAAATGGTTAGTAATTAACAAGGAGTCAACATATACTTGCAAATTCTTGATACTCATATTCTTAGCCAATTCTAATCCTGCAATTAAAGCTTCATATTCTGCCTCATTATTAGTAGCAGGAAATTCACACCTAATAGCCTGGGGTAATATGTCCCCCTGTGGCGATTTTAGTAGTATACCTAAACCTACACCTCTTATATTGGATGCACCATCAGTATACAACGTCCAGGATCCTGAAGATTCTACTAACTGCTGAACTTCTAGGTCTGCATCGTCCTGAATGTCACTACTGAAATCAGCCACAAAGTCAGCTAAAGCCTGAGACTTTATGGCATTTCTATGTTCATATACTAAATCATAAGCACTCAACTTTACTGACCACTTGTCCATCCTGCCTGACATCTCTGGTTTCCTAAGCACATTTTTGACAGGATAATTCGTTTTAACATGGATCCTATGTGTCTCAAAATAATGTCTAAGCTTCGTCGATGCCATGACTAGAGCTAATATCAATTTTTCTAAATGAGAATACCTAGTTTCAGCATCTAACAAACTTTTACTAACATAATAAACTGGATATTGCTGACCTTCATGGTCTTTTATAAGAACAGCACTTACAGCATTCCCTGATACAACGAGGTATAGGGATAGTGGTTCACCATTTTCAGGCTTCATCAATAGAGGTGCAGTTGAGAGATATTGCTTCAAATCCTACAAGGCTGCTTCATGCTTTGCTCCCTATTCAAATTTCTTATTCTTCTTGAGGATATTATAGAATTCCTTGCATTTTTCTGAGGATCTAGAAATAAATCTATTCAAAGCTGCTACTCGGCCTGTTAACCGTTGTACGTCCTTCATATTCGAGGGTGATTTTATATCCAGGATAGCTTTAATCTGCTCCGGGCTTGCCTCTATCCCCCTTTTCGTCACCATATACCCAAGAAACTTTCCTGCCCCCACTCCGAAATGGCACTTAGCAGGATTCAGCTTCATGTTATACTGATCCAGGATATCAAATGCTCCCTTGATATCCTGGAGGTGATCCTCAGCCTTTTTAGATTTCACCACCATATCATCGATATATACTTCCATGGTGTCCCCCAGCTTATCTTTGAACATCATGTTTACTAATCTCTGGTATGTTGCACCTGCATTTTTCAAACCGAAAGGCATAGCAGTATAGCAATATATACCTGTTGGTGTCATGAAAGCAGTATCCTCCTGGTCCGAGGGCTCCATTTGAATCTGCTGAAATCCTGAGGATGCGTCCATGAACGTTAACATTTCATGTCCAGCAGTAGCATCCACCATTGCATCGATATGAGGGAGAGGAAATGGGTCTTTAGGACAAGCCTTGTTCAAGTCCGTGTAGTCTACACAGACTCTCCATTTCCCGTTTTTCTTCTGTACCACAACTACGTTTGCTAGCCATCTTGGAAACTTTACTTCTCTGATCATCCTGGACTTCAACAATCTTTCAACTTCCTCTTGGATAATCTTATTCCGCTCAGGAGCAAATTTTCTTCTTTTTTGCTGAACAGGCTTAAATGATTTTTCAATTCCAAGCTTGTGAGTGATAATGTCTTTGGATATGCCTGTCATATCCTCATGCTTCCATGCAAATGTTGACATCCTGCATTTCAAAAAGTTAGTTAACTGCTCTTCAATATCCTAAGGGATATTGGTTCCTACGAGCACCGAGATATCAGGATTATCCTGATCCAGGATAATTTTCTTCACATCCTGCTCCGAATCCTCCACGATATCCTGGGCCCGCATCTTTAATTGCTATGCTGCACTAGGCTTAGTTGAGGATTTCATTGAAGATGAGTAGCATTCTTTCGCTTCCTGCTGATCACTTTCAACCTTGACAACTCCCCAGGGGGTAGGGATCTTGATGCATTGGTGATATGTTGATGGCACAGCCTTCATATTGTGAATCCATGGCCTTCCCAGTATAATGTTATAGCAGGATAAGGAGTCCATCACACAGAAGCGTTGTATCGAGTTGACCCCTTCAACATATACCGGTAACTTTATCTCCCCTACGGTATTCCTGGCTTCTCCAACGAGCACAGTGGACTTCGAAGTAATGTCCATCGGAGATACATTCATCCTCTTCAATGTTTCCAGCTGAATTATATGGACAGAACTACCGTTGTCTACCAGTATCCTGCGTACAAAATGGTTAGCCACATATAATGTTATTACCAAAGCATCATGGTGAGGATCCTGAACAGTATCCCTGTCATCACTATCGAAACTGATCACTTTATCGGTTGTGAGGGTAGTCATCCTGACTGGTTTGTCTCCCCTCTCACTCTTAGCTTCCTTTGCATGTCTCTTGGCCGCCGAATACGAAGTCCCACAAATGTCGGATCCTCCTGAGATAAAGTTAATTATCTTGGCATCTGCTGGGGGTGATGCTGCTCGTTCAGGATCCTTCTCGGGATCCTGCCCCTTATTCTTCTTTTTTCCTAGCAAGTCCTTCAGATACCCCTTGCTTAACAGGTAACTTATTTCTTTCCTTAAAGCAATGCAATCCTCGGTCATATGTCCGAAGTCTTCGTGGAAGGCACACCATTTGGATTTATCCTTCCAATCAGCTTTCTGCTGGTTCTTTCGAGGCCACCTAGCTTTGTCCCCTAAGCCCTGCATAGCATACATTAATTCAGGTATATTAACAGAAAAGCAGTATTCAGATAAGTCAGGATATTCTTCAGGATCCTCGTCTTCAACAGCATTCACTTTCTTGTTATCATTTCTGCCATATGGCCTGGAGCGATATGGCTTATATGAGGTCTCTGATTTCCTGTTAGTTGATTCATAGGTTGAGGTAGAATTCATCCTCTCCTGCATCTTCTTGTCATCTTCCAGACGGATATATCTCAAAGCCCTGTTACGAGCTTCGTCGAGATTCCTGCAGGGATTCATTACAAGATCCTGATAAAACCGAGAATCCTTTTGTAACCCCATCTTAAAAGCTTGCACAGCTGTTGCAACATCAAGATGTGGGATATCCAAGGATTCTCGACTGAATTTGTTCACATAATCCCTCAAGGATTCCTGAGGCCCTTGAGTTATCCTGTAAAGATCACTGGTTAGCTTCTCAAAACTCCGACTACAAGAAAATTGATTGTTAAATAAATTAACCAAATGAGCAAACGAAGTAATTGAGTGAGGAGGAACGTTTAACAGCCATTTTAAGGCTGATCCTGTCAGAGTAGAACCAAATCCCTTGCATAAGCATGCTTCCTTGAGCTCCGGAGGGATAGGGTTAATCTCCATTCTTTCCCTATACTGGGCAATATGCTCTTCAGGATCCGTAGTCCCATCATACAGCTTCATGTTGGGAGTTTGAAATCTTTTTGGGATTTCAGCATCACAGATAGGATATGCAAAGTGGGATATCCTGTGGCTGTCTTGGGATACTTCCGGAATTGGCTGGACCACTCCAGGTACACTGGATATCATGTCCTTCAATTTCTGGAGCTCCCTGGTAAATGTTGACGTCATACCTGCATCCTGCAAAGAGTCATTGTTGTTAGTAGCAAGAATATTATTATTTGACACATTACCGTTCTGAGGATTTTGGCCATATCCTGAAGCATATCCTGAACTTCTCACAGTCGATATCCTGACCGAAGAGGGTATCTTAGGGGTATGATTCTGAGAATGGCTTGGGACGATATTCCCCCTATTATCCTCAGTGTAAACTGCGGAACTGAAGTTCAAAGCCCTGGGCTGTATAGGAGTGACAGTTTCCTCAACAGGTATGCTCGAGCTAGCTTTTAAGAGTTGTATTTCTCTTAACAACATTTGATTAGTCTCCTGTTGCTGCCTCATTTGTTCCTACACACTTCCAAATAAAGTCAAAATTTCATCGTTAGAGGCTAAAACGGGAGCAGATCCCTGGACAGTCCGAGTAGGGATAACATCTTGAGATTGTGAAGAAAACGGCATCCTTGGAGGAGGTGGTGGAAGCACCGAACCAGTAGTAGCAGAGGTTGTAGCAGACATAGTGGAAGAGCTCATGTTTGATCTGGAGGCCATTGTAAACAATGTGGCAAAAAATTTTGAAAATAGAAAACCAATTAATGATTTTACAAAGATTTTTAGTAAAAGTAGCACCACTTGCCCCACGGTGGGCGCCAAATTGTTTTGGTCAAAAATTACCTAAGCAATTTAGTGATCAAATTAGTTAAGTGAGGTAGTGTGCTAAAATTATGTGTGAAAAATGTATTGGCCAAATTAGATATGAAAACAGTTTCAGGATACAACCCGGGATATAGAGCTGTATCAATGATCAAACAATGAGCAAAAAAGTAAAGGTTGACACGTGATGTACGAGGAAAGCCCTTGATCAATCTAGATCGCCGGCATAAAACCTCGGGAGCTGACAATCGCAGCTGCCTTGTTCTTCTTATTGCTTCAAATATCAGGATACAGTGCAGGATGTGGTGCGGATCGACTATGTGTTACAATGTAATTTGAATACAAGTGTTTGAGTGTGGTGTTTGCGGTGAGCTAGAGAGTAAAAGTGTTCGAGAGTGTAAGTGTAAAATTGCGTGCCTTAAACTGATCCGCCCCCATCTATTTATAGTAAAGATAATGTAACAAACTATCCTAAACTTCCGGGATCCAGCGAATATTCCCACTCGAACGTTGAGGACCAAGTCTTTCGGGTTCAACGGCTTCCTCATAACAAATACGCCCGAGTCTTGAGGAGAAGAAGTCCTGATGACCGTTAGTAACTTACAGCCATTAACCTGCACGTGTTTAATTCACTCAACCTTAGGATATCGCCCAGGATGCTAGCAATATCCCCGTCCAGTATCCTGGTCACAAATAAACAATTAAAAGCGGGATATTAGTCAGGATATGTATACTCAGAAAATGACCCATAACAATAAGGATCAAGGATCCTTGGTCATTTATCTCCAAAACCCTGAAATAAGGTACAACTTGGGACTAAGCCAACATAGGATAAGAGTTAGTAACTGGGGACAAGCCCAACAATTCTGGGGACAAGCCCAATATACTGGGGACAAGCCCAAAGGATAACTGGGGACAAGCCCAAAGGATAACTGGGGACAAGCCCAAAGGATAACTGGGGATAAGCCCAAAGGATAACTGGGGACAAGCCCAAAGGATCGTATTAAACTGGAGTATGGCCCTCACTGGCGACTATCCAAACTTAGTGACATGAAAATGCCAAAACCTTAGCTAACGTGAAAACGTTAGAAACCTTAGGAACGGATGTATGGTACGTCTACCATTATACGTAGGATCCTGAATATAGCCAGTACAATGAAATTGTCAGCCCCTAAAGCGAGTACTGGTCCCATTGCCATGAACTATACTAGGATCATCGTGCGCTACTGGCGAAACTGGGGACAGGCCCAAACTGGGGACTAGCCCAAATAACTGGGGACAAGCCCAAAGGATTACTGGGGTCAAGCCCAAATAACTGGATACCTCTGTGGATACTCAATCCTTAGTTAAGGATACCTGAACCTTCAAAACTCAGAGAATCAAGTGAAAGGAGGATAAAGGATGCAGGATCCTTATCCCTATATAAGAGAATAAAAGAATGAAATAGTTTGAGATTAGAGGATTACCAAGATGAGGATCATCGTTCTGTAAGGATCCTTCAAGGATACTGGCCTGGTAAGGATCATGGATCCTTATCACATAAAGTATTTCTTCAAATGGACAGCATTCCAAGCCCTTGGTAGCAAATCACCTTCCATTGTTAGCAATCGATATGCCCCCTTTTCTGCCTCAGCTTCAATCAAGTAAGGGCCTTCCCACTTTGGTGCCAACTTTCCATCAGCAGGATTGGTGGTATTCTGAAATGCTTTTCTTAGCACCATATCACCAACTTGGAATTTCCTGATCCTGACATTTTTGTTGTAAGCTCCAGCCATCCTTAGTTGATAACTGGCCATCCTTATCCTTGCCAAGTCCCTGATTTCTTCTATAGTATCCAGGTCTTGAACCAAGTTTTTAGCATTTCTTCAGGATCACGAATGCTTGTTCTTGCAGTTGGAACTACCATTTCTGTAGGGATCACTGACTCTGCCCCAAACACCAAAGAAAATGGAGTTTGGCCTGTAGCATTCTTGGGAGTTGTCCTATCAGCCCAAAGCACATAAGGTAGTTCTTCTGCCCATTTTCCTTTCTTGGATCCAAGCTTTTTCTTCAAATTGTTGATGATGATCTTGTTGGATGATTCTGCCTGACCATTAGCTTGTGGGTGGACTGGTGTTGATGTTATCATCTTAATCCCCCAGCTGTCACAAAAGTTAGTAGTTCTATTCCCAATAAATTGGGATCCATTGTCACAAATAATCTCAGAAGGGATACCAAATCTAGTAATAATGTTTCTTTTAATGAAGGATATAACTTCCTTTTCTCTGACTTGAGCAAAAGCTTCAGCCTCTATCCACTTAGAGAAGTAATCAGTCATAGCAAGCATGAATACTTTTCCACCAGGTGCCTTAGGAAGCTTTCCAACTATATCCATTCCCCATCTCATGAATGGCCAAGAAGAGGATATAGGATGCAAGAGCTCTACTGGTTGGTGAAGGATATTACTATGCCTCTGACAAGGATCACATTTCTTGGCATACTCCACAACATCCTTCTTCATAGTGGGCCAATAGTATCCTGTCCTCAGGATCCTTGAGAACAATGCTCTGCCCCCAGTGTGATTTCCACAATCTCCTTCATGGAAATCCTTTAGGACTTCTTGGATTTCAGGATCCTCAATGCATCTTAAATATGGTCCTGCAAGAGATCGTTTGTACAACATATTATTCAATATTGTAAATTGAGATACCTTGATTTTGAAAGCCCTAGGGTTTTCTACTGTAGGAATCTCTCCATGTTGTATGTATCTCATGATTGGAAGGATCCATGATCCTGAATGAGACTGAGTATCATCACCAGGGATGATTGCAGAATCCTCTCCTATCTCCATAGCTACATGATCCTCGATAGCCGGGGTCAGGATATGGATAATAAGGATCTTGATATCCTCCGGGATCTTCAAGGATGATCCTAAATTGGCTAATGCATCTGCCTCTGCATTCTCTTCCCTTGGTACCTGTGTCAAACTAAAGGATACAAAAGAGAGTGCCAATTTTTTGACTATCTCCAAATATTTGATTAGCTTTTCACCTTTAACAGCATAGGATCCATTAAAGTGATTAGTGATCAGTAAAGAATCTACATGTACCTCAAGATACCTGATCCACATATGCTTTGCAATTTGCAAACCAGCTATCAAGGCTTCATACTCAGCCTCATTGTTGGTAGTTTGAAATTCACAAGCTATGGAGTGGGGTATTATGTCCCCCTGTGGCGATTTTAGTAGTATTCCAAGCCCTGTTCCGTTTACATTGGAGGATCCATCAGTGAACAGTACCCAAGGATCCTTGGTTTCTTCAAGCTGTTGGACTTCTAATTCAGCCTCCTTTTGCAAATCACTACTAAAATCTGCCACAAAGTCAGCTAAGGCTTGGGATTTGATGGCAGTCCTTGGTTCATATCTTATATCATATGCACTTAACTTCACTGCCCACTTAGCCATCCTTCCTGACATTTCAGGTTTCCTGAGAACATTCTTAATTGGAAAATTAGTCCTAACAATAATGGCATAGTCTCAAAATAATGTCTTAATTTAGTGGATGCCATAATTAATGCAAGGATAAGTTTTTCTAAATGTGAATACCTAGATTCAGCATCAAGTAAGCTCTTACTTACATAATAAACAGGATGTTGTGTACCTTGGTGATCCTTAACAAGGACCGCACTTACTGCTTTTGAGGATACCGCCAAATATAAGGATAACACATCTCCTTTTTCTGGTTTCATCAAGGCTGGGGCTGAGGATAGGTAATCTTTAAGAGCTCTGAGGGCACCTTCATGCTTCTCAGTCCATTCAAATTTCTTGTTTTTCCTCAGGATATCGTAGAATTCCTTACACTTTTCTGAGGATTTGGATATGAATCTGTTCAAGGCTGCGATCCTGCCCGTTAATCTTTGCACATCCTTAGTATTGGCAGGAGATTTGATATTTACAATAGCCTTGATTTGCTCTGGACTTGCTTCAATGCCCCTCTTTGTCACCATATATCCTAAGAATTTACCTGCCTTAACACCAAAATGACACTTAGAAGGATTAAGTTTGATATTATATTTATCAAGGATATTGAATGCTTCCTCCAAGTCTTTAAGGTGATCCTCAGCTTTCTTGGACTTAACCACCATGTCATCAATATAGACTTCCATAGTGTGTCCAATTTGTTCCTTGAACATCATATTAACTAGCCTTTGATAAGTGGCACCTGAATTCCTTAATCCAAACGGCATAGCAATATAACAGTATATACCAGTTGGGGTCATAAAGGCTGTATCCTCTTGATCAGATGGTTCCATCTGAATTTGTTGAAATCCAGATGAAGCATCCATAAAAGTTAACAACTCATGACCCGCGGTAGCATCCACCATGGAGTCAATGTGGGGTAATGGGAAAGGATCCTTGGGACATGCCTTGTTTAAATCAGTGAAATCGACACATACCCTCCACTTTCCATTCTTCTTTTGAACAACAACCACATTGGCTAACCACCTTGGATACTTAACCTCTCTTATCATACCTGCTCGAAGTAGCTTATCTACCTCTTCCTGGATAATAGCATTTCTTTCAGGAGCAAACTTTCTCCTCTTTTGATGTATAGGCTTGAATGACCTGTCAATGCCAAGTTTGTGAGTAATTATATCTTTAGATATACCTGTCATATCCTCATGTTTCCAGGCAAAGGTGGTTTTCCTTCTTTTGAGGAAGGATACTAGCTCCTGTTCAATATCGCTAAGGATCCCGGATCCTATGAAGATCTTGGACTCAGGATCATCAGGATCCATAAGGATTTCTTTCAAATCCTGTTCTCTTGCCTCCAAGACATCTCTTGAAGGATACTTTAATTGCTATTGCTCCCTTGGTCTTGAGGCTGGCTTCATTGATGAGGTATAGCAATTTTTAGCTTCCTGTTGATCACTCTCAATTTTCACCACTCCCCAAGGACTTGGAAGCTTTACACATTGATGATAGGTGGATGGGACTGCCTTCATGTCATGTATCCATGGCCTGCCAAGGATAACATTACAACATGATAAGCAATCTATAACATAAAACTTTTGATAAGAATGCAATCCTTCAATATAGATTGGGAGTTTGATGTCCCCCAATGTATTCTTAGTTTCTCCACTGAAGCCCACAAGCACCGAGGATCTTGGGATAATATCAGACTCCGGGATATTCATCTTCTTGAGGACATCAAGCTGGATGATGTTCACAGAGCTTCCTCCGTCTATAAGGATCCTGCGAACAAAATGGTTAGAAATAAACAACGTAATTACAAGATATATTCATCTATATTCATCTTCTTGTCGGTCATTTCTTGTACTATTTCAGGACCTGACAATTGACTTTCTCCTATTTCTGCCCAACAAACTGGAGTTCTGCACTTTCTTCCATATAGTGCTTCGAATGGGGCAGTTTCAATACTTGAATGATAACTATTGTTATAGGAGAATTCGATAAGAGGTAAATGTTCGTCCCAATTTCCACCAAAATCTATCACACATGCTCGAAGCATGTCTTCTAGAGTTTGGATCGTCCTTTCACTTTGCCCGTCTGTTTGAGGATGATATGCAGTGCTTAAGTTTAGTCGAGTTCCCATAGCTTCTTGGAAACTTTTCCAGAAATGAGAAATGAAACGACTATCCCTATCTGATACAATGGAGAGTGGAACTCCATGTAAGGATACTACTTCATCTACATATAACTTTGCCAATCTTTTCATGCTAAAGGTTTCTTTCATAGGTAGAAAGTGAGCTGATTTGGTTAATCGATCCACAATTACCCAAATCGCATCATTACCTTTTCTGGTTTTGGGTAATTTAGTAACAAAATCCATTGTTATAAGCTCCCATTTCCATACAGGCATTTCTAGTTGTTGTAGTAGACCTGAAGGTTTCTGGTGTTCTGCCTTAACTTGTGAACAAGTAAGACACTTAGAAACATATCTAGCTATATCCTTTTTCATGCCTATCCACCAGAAATTATTTCTTAAATCTTGGTACATTTTATTGTTTCCTGGGTGCATGGTATACCTAGATTTATGAGCTTCCTCTAAAATCTTATTTGTTAATTCTCCCTGCTTAGGTACCCAAATTCTTCTTTTGTGGAATCTCCAAATTCCACCAGTTCCTTGTTCTAACTCTTTTATTCTTCCTTTCATTCCTTCAGCATCTTCCTTGATTGCTGTTTCCTGAACATTCTTTATTTGTTCCATTAAATCTAACTGTAGATTTAATCTGAGAGCACGAACTCTTCGTTGTTTTTCATGGTACTTACGACTTAAGGCATCTGCAACTACATTTGCCTTTCCTTCGTGATACTGAATATCACAGTCGTAATCACTTAGGATTTCCATCCATCTTCTTTGTCTCATGTTTAACTCTTTTTGCCCAAATATATATCTTAAACTTTTATGATCTGTATAGATAGTAAATTTACTTCCATACAGATAATGTCTCCAAATCTTAAGGGCAAAAATTACAGCTCCTAATTCTAAATCATGAGTTGTATAATTTTCTTCGTGTTTTTTCAATTGTCTTGAAGCATTCGCAATCACCTTCTTGCGTTGCATTAGCACACATCCTAATCCTAGTTTTGAAGCATCACAATATACTTCAAAATCTTCAGTTCCTTCTGGTAAAGCTAAGATTGGAGCATTGGTTAACTTCTGTTTTAAGATCTTAAAGGCTTCTTCTTGTTTAGGTCCCCATTCAAACTTAACTGCTTTACAGGTTAGCTTAGTTAATGGTACAACTATATTGGAAAAATCCTTAATAAACCTTCTATAGTATCCAGCTAAACCTATAAAACTTCTAATTTCCATTGCGGATTGTGGAACCTTCCAATTGGTAATTGCCTCGATCTTAGCAGGGTCTACATGAATCCCTTCTTGATTCACCATGTGTCCAAAAAATTGCACTTCTTGTAGCCAAAATTCACACTTCGAGAATATGGCGTAAAGCTTTTCTTTTCTTAACAAAGTTAAGAGTGAATGCAAGTGCTGACAATGTTCATCCTGACTTTTGGAATAAATAAGTATATCGTCTATGAAAACAATTACAAATTTATCCAAATACGGTTTACAGATCCTATTCATCATGTCCATGAATGCAGCAGGTGCATTGGTTAATCCGAAGGGCACGACTGTAAACTCGTAATGACCATACCTAGTTCTAAAAGCAGTTTTAGGTATGTCTTCTTCTTGTAACTTCAATTGATGATTTCCGGAGCGTAAATCTATCTTAGAAAAATATCTAGCTCCTTGAAGTTGATCGAAAAGATCAACAATCTTAGGTAATGGGTATCGGTTCTTAATTGTAACCTTATTCAATTCTCTATAATCGATACACATTCTCATGGACCCATCCTTCTTTTTCACAAACAACACTGGTGCTCCCCACGGGGATGAACTAGGTTGTATGAAACCTTTACTTAGTAATTCATCTAATTGCTTTTTCAGTTCTAGCATTTCTGTGGGTGCTAACCGATAAGGTGCTTTGGCTATCGGTGTAGTTCCTGGAATTAGATGAATTCTAAATTCTACTTCCCTATCTGGTGGTAACCCTGGTAATTCTTCTGGAAATACATCTGGGTATTCTGAGACTACATGAATTTCCTTAAGCTCTTTACCCTTAGTACTAATGATTACTGAAATCATATATACTATTCCTTGTTTTCGTTCATAACTAGCAACTTTAATTACTGATATGAATTTCATGGGCTTACGTGGTTTATCTCCTGTAATCATAATGACTTCTCCGGTGGGTGTCTGAATTTCTAAAGAGTTCTTATCACAGAGAATTCGAGCATGGTTGGCTACTAACCAATCCATTCCTAACACAACATCAAATTCGGCTATTTTCATAGGTAATAGGTTTGCAAAGAATTTATAACCTGAGAGTTCTATATTTTCCTTTTGCAAAACTTTATCTATGCTAACAAAATTTTCGTCTGCCGTTTCGACTGTAAAAATTTGCCTAAGTTTGGTTAAGGGTAAATTAAGAGCTTGGCAGAATGAAGTATTGATATAATTTGGTTTGCACCAGAGTCAAATAATACTTTTGCGTAAATTTTGTGAACTAGGAACGTACCAGCTATCACGTCAGGAATCATCTCGGCTTCCTGAGTAGTTAATTGAAAGGCTCGAACATTCTTCTTGGTAGCTCCGTCGGCTGTCTTGGCTTTGTTGTCTGTTGGTTTGACCAATTTAGGACATTCTGGCTTAAAATGTCCTGTTTCTCCACAGTTAAAGCAGACTATGGTTTTCTTTCTGCAGTTTTCTTCACGATGTCCTACCATTTTACAAAAATTGCATGTTACACTACATCTTCCAAAATGTTTCTTTCTGCAATTCCTGCAGAACGGCGGATTTGAAGATTGCCCTGTTCCTCTTTTCCTGAAACTGCTGTTATTATTACCCGTACGAAATCCTTGGGTAATTTTCTGAGCCAGTTCCTTTTTCCTGTTTTCATCTCTTGTGCGTATCAGTTCATCAGTTAGGGTGTTAGCTAATTCCACATCATCGTCAATAGTGCGAGGTCTCGCAGCTTTAACGATATTGCGGATTTCACCAATCAACCCCCAAATATAGCGAGAAATGAGTACCGGTTCTGGCGAAGCCAGCGTTGGTACCACTCTAGCATATTCGAAAAATGTCGAAGTATATCCTCGACAGTCTACACCTATCATCCGATGGTTTAGGAACTTATTTGCCATTTGTTCTTTTTCATATTCGGGACAAAATTTTCTTTCTATAAGACTTTTAAATTCGTCCCAGTTCATGGCATAGGCCCTATTTCTTCCTTTAGCTTGTAATATCGTGTTCCACCATTCTAGCGCCCCTTCTTTGAATAGATTTGACGCATACATAACTTTGTCGTTTTCGGCACATTTACTGATTATAATCACTGCCTCGGTTTTCTCAAACCAACGCAGTGCTGCAGTTGCTCCTTCATTGCCTGCAAATTCAGCGGGTTTGCAAGCAATAAATTCTTTGTAAGTGCAACCAGGTGTTGCAGCTTTCATTTTCTTAGGGATCGGAGCTTGCCGTGGTTCATTATCATGATTAGTATGATTACCGCCTCCGTTTACGCTATTACTGAAGTTATCTTCAGAAATACATTTGCTCGGAATGATTTGTTGAGGCTCGATTGGATTTCTAACAGCAGCAACTATTGCTGGAATAGTATTGGCTATTCCTTGAGCAACAATATTTTCTATATCCTGTCTAGTCATATATTGATCCCCCGGGTGTTGCTCAGATTGATTAACCTCATTAACTGGTTCGTTATTAGCGTTTTCCATCTGATGATATATATAATTTATTAGTATTGATTAAATAACAATTGTACACAAAACAATCATACAAATTTCAAATACGCACATATATAGCCAAAACTATCGATTTCTCGATTTCCATTTTTATATTTTATAGTATGCATCAATACACACTATTATCTTACAAAGTTTTATTCGTAGTTATTTTACAAACTGATTTTACTATTACTATTACACAACCACAGTTTCATAAACCTATTATCCCTCGTCAATTGCTATTTCAGTAACGGCGTTCCCTCTCATCGTATTTCCAGGAGATCTGTTCTCCTACTTCCCTGATCCTATTTCCGGCATCTACCAGTTCTTCGCCAAAATGGCAGAGTTCAGCTAAATTCTCATTGCTCATGGGTGGATTAGGTATTAGTTCAGGGTCAAATTGAGGAACAAAGGAATAAGGACTATTGAGTAGGTTTTGGAACTGCCAATCATTCGTCCACCACTCGTCCATTCCTAAAGGTTGGGTGTGGATTATAGGTTCTGGGATTGCTGGTTAGTTTATTGGTAGTTGAGATTCAAGAGGCTGAGTAAAAACATTTCTATTGACAGACTGAATAGTATCACAGCTTGCCAATATAAAATCCAGTTCTTCCTGCAATGTCATTTCCTGATTTTGCTTAGAGCTTTCTCCCATTTCTATTTGGGTTTGTTTAGATCCTCCTCCAATCTCCATTTCTATTTGCTTAGAATATTCTTCAAATTGCATTCCCATCTGCCTAGACTCTTCCCCGACTTCAATTCCCTTCCCTTTATCTAAAGGATTTTCAATTTTAGGAATCTTTCTAGGGACGGGTTTCCTCCTACGCACACGCCTCCATCCCACAAAACTCCTCTTTTTCTTGGGCTTGGGTTTCTCTGGAGGTGGAGCATTGAATAGGTTCTTCTATATCTGGTATATACCTATTGAAATCTCTGGAAACCTCTATTCTTACCGGATAGAGATTTAAATTCTGAAGGGCGTCAGACAAGTCACTCATGTTGTTATGCAAAATATACACAAATACTAAGTTAAAAATTATACCAAATTTCATAGAAAACCTTTAAATATTATTTCATACTGGGTAACTACAAAACAACTGAAAAGTTAAAACACACTAGGTTTTATTGTAAATTTATTTATTTACTGAAATAAGGTTTCTAGACTGTAATTGATAAAGGTGCTAAAACTTGGGTCAAATTATTTAAAGATTTGCATTAACTGCTACAGTAGCTAGCATATAAAGATTTGCCCATTTCTCATCTAACTTGTCCTCCCAAGGTGTTTTACTGGTTAATTCCTGGGTTTCCTGTTTAATCTTCTTTTCTCGGGATTTCTTTATTTTCTCTTTACTTTTCCTAATAATCAGACTTCTTTTACTAGGAGAAAGTGGTTCCTCATATTGTGCCTTTCGCACAAATATTCCTTCATCAGGAATTACAGACTGATTTGAGGATTTTGTTTGAGACGAACTTCCCTTCTCGTTGGATGATCTATCTAATTTAATATAGATATTTGAAAGCTTTTGCTTACCCATATTGTACACAAATATTCAATTAATAAAACACATAATCACAAAATAACAAATAGAAAAATTTTAAGTATTTTCTAAATACTTAATTGGCTTAAATCAGTGGCTCTGATACCACCTTTTTCTGTCACGGCCCCCAACCTGGTTTTACCCGTTTCAGGAGCCGTGGGACAGAAAATCCCGTGGTATTAATTTAACAGCGGAAGTTTTCTTCAGGATCTTTTTAAAACTGCAATTTCCCGATTTATTTTATTTCACAACTTGGGATAAAACCCCGATAATTTACATTTATATGATTTCACGGAGAAATCTTTATTTTACAAAACATGTTTCTTTATTTTTATATTGAGCCACTTTCTTAAGCTGGTAGTGCTTCACGGCACTTTTCCTGGATCACAACAGATCACCTGAAACATGTTTGAAAAAGGTTTTGTCAGCGGGAAATACTGGTGAATCATTCTATTTATTTAAAATGACCCATTTGTTATAATTTACAGTATTAAGAGAGATTACAATGTTTCCAGATATCAACCAACTACCCACAGTATTTGTCACTCGACCATCCATCGGTAACCTCATTCTCCAATGGAGTCTGTGACTATGGTCATATCACTCATTGGCTAACTCGTTGTCCAATAGTGACGGTTATCAAGTAATGTATACAAAACCCCACATACCGGCTGTAATATGGTGATTACATAAACTTAATCACTGTAATTATAACTTTGAAATTAAACATGATTTTGTAAACAAATTTGATAAAAAGAGAATGACTCACTTTGCAGATTTAATTTGAGCAGAGCCTAGCCTACTGATTAGCCTTTTAACCTAAATTTAATAACATGCACACAACTCGGTTAGTAACTTAATACAGCATTTACGATAACTCACGAGATTAAACCCTCACATCGAATGACAAAGTGCGATACTTAAACATCCATTGAATTAACAACGAATGACAAAGCATAAACCCTAATGTGGGCAGCACTTAAACATCCATTGGATAGTTTAATCGATTGGACATTGAATCGTAGCAGCGATCGAGTTATTACCCTGTTTGCGGCAGCGATTCGGGATTCGTGTGTGTTTTAATAGTAAACAGAGCGTAACTCAGTGTACGTAGCGAAATTTTACGTCGTTTTAATTCCAGAATTCATGTCCCAAAGTCCACTATTTATACACAAAATTTTGACCCCCTTGCGTGACGCGAGGGGTCACCTATTTCCATAGGGTAGCTACGTGTATTTGTAGGCTTGCTGTCTTAACGGATTCTTAAAATTCGAAACTGACAACAAGTTATTTAGATAATCGTAACTAGGGTTTTACCCCCCCCTGAGTTTTAGGGGCCCTGATCCTGATTCTGATTATTCTGAAAATTTTAGGGTTTGTGCAGAATCACTTGGGTGTCTCAATTAGGGTTTCCTATTAGATAAACTAATAAAATAAATAGGACTTTTGATGAGAGTTGTTACAATTGGATATTATGATGCAATCAAGTTAGAAAGTCTAGAAACTCACCAAATAAAACCCGAGTTGTCGGAATGAAATTTGTTTTTGAGACTGAATATCTGTAATGACTGTTATGAATTATTTGTTTAATAGTATGGGATATTAAAACTTATAAATATTGTCATTTAATAGTTGTTATGGATTCTCTTGAACAATCTGTTTCGCTCAGTGCCACGCCCCGATGATTCCGCCATCTGTTGGGGTGCGACAGATTGGTTCAGAGCCATAACTATAGGGAATTAGGTCGAGTTGTGTAGAATAGACCTAGTCTATAGTCTAAGTACCAACTGACCCATCGTACGAACCCACTTGGGGCTTCGTACAAACCCGCATGCTGTTATACTCTCGTTCGAAACTACTAAACCACACCTTCGTACGAACCCACACACATACAACTTCGTATGAAGGAGCCTTTCCTAAGGTTGAAAACTTATTTTTGCCTTTCCTAAGGCTAACACAATACACACATTTTGAAAACGCTCGTACAACACCAACGAGTGATTGTGTCGAGATTAGGTGTGAAAACCAAGAACTCTCGATAAGATCACTCACCTTATGCGTATTTTACTCTCAGCACGAGAATCTTTCATTGAATTAGGAGTGATATCCATATCTCGACGAAGATCTCCATCTCTATCTCGTGGTTACTTAACCATACTTAGGAGCGAAGTTGTTAAGTTAGGGGTGAAACCCGCACCTTAATAACTTGTTCCACTCCCTACTTTGATTTTATAAACTCTCACCAAAGTCTCGACTGTTCCAATGACCTGGAGTCACGTAGTAACGGGAAGGATGAGTGTCGTTCGTTGTACTCAGCGAGAACACAGTCTAAACGAACTCATAGTTATACAAATATAATAATTATTTGTGAAATTATATATATATATTATTTTCATATTATACATTAGCAACATTTTGCTGCTTTATTGAGTTGCACCTTTAGAATGGGAGTTTTCCAAAAAGAAAATTTGATTTTTCACTTCTAACCAAAATGTTTTTATCTTTTTCATTTTAACCTCTCTGGTTTTTTTTTTTTAATTTTAACCCAAAACTTTTCATCTCTTATAAATTAACCCCATCATTTTTTTAGTTTCAACTTTGGACCCTAATATTTTTCATCTTTTGCAAGTTTTTCGTTTTAGATTTCGCTCTAAATGTTGCGAGTCAACACGTCGCAACGTGTGTGTGGGGTTCAACGTTTTTTCGTCTATTTTTTCTGTTTGATAGACCCGTCGCTACGCGTCTATTTTTCCCTGTTTGATTGGTTCTTCACAACGCGAGGGTCCTAGATCGACTTAGTTATTTTTTTTCTATGTTTTACGTTTTGGTCAAATTTCTTCGCATTAACACGCTGCAACGGACGTGCGTGGTCCAACGAATTTACGTATGCTTTGTGTTCGGTGTTATTTTTTCCTTTTTTATTAATTTTTTACAAGGTTTTCCGGTATTGTTGGTCGCTAGCAGTGGTGTTGCATTGCTGCTACTTGGCATGGTTTTACGCCCCGTCGCAACGCAGGGGGCTTAATACTAGTTAATATTAATTAGCAACTTTGCAATGCATCAAGGGTTATACATTTGTCATCACGGGTTGCACTCGTGATGCAATGCAAAGTTTTTTTATCTTTATTTTTTTTACTTTTAACACCCAGTACTTTTTCAACTTTTACAATTAACTCTTAACACTTTTTCACTTTCAACATTGGTCCCTTATACTTTCATCTTTTACAATTTTTAGTTTTATGTTTCGGTCTAAATTTTGCGAGTTAACACGTCACCATGTGCGTGTATGGTTCAACATTTTTAGGCCTATTTTTTCATGTTTAACGACGACGTCGTAATGGGCAGGTCGTAGACCGACTTAGTTATTGCTTTATATGTTTTACGTTTAACACGCATGGTTCAACATTTTTACATTTAACTTCCGTTCGGATTTATTATTTTTTCGTTTTACGAGTTTTTCTTGTATTATTTTTTGCTTTTGCTGGCGGTGGAGTAACAATGGTGCTACTTCACAGAGTACAGTTATAAAACAGTATAAATTAAGAAAAATAAGTTTTATTACGTACTAGTTTATAGTCCCGTGTCTTACACCGGTTGAATGATAAGATTGGTTGTATTCAAAGAATAGAATAATTACAAAATTTGAATTATTCTTGATATTGCAGATGTTAAAAATAAGTTTTGATATAAACACATATTACCGTCAGGGCCAGCCCTGAGAATTCATGTACCCTGTTCAACCTCGCAAAAACTTGCCCTTAGGCCTTAACGAAATTGGGTATTGGGCTTACTAAAGGTATAAGGGGATACGAAGTGGGCGGCAAAGGGGATCGGCAAACCTAGTTTACCGCTCGGGAACACCGCCGCCTACCCCCCTTTATCGCGCGGTTTCATTGATCATCGGTGTTTCATCACCGATCGGTGAAGGGAAGGAAGGAGAGAGGGGGTGTGTGTGGTGGGGTCCATGCCATCTCAACCAATCACACATTTTTTTTTAAATAGTTTACCAATTCATGAAGTGTCTAATCATTGCCAACACTTTTGTGCATAGTTTAAACACTTTTCATTGAATGACATGACACACTCTCATTGGTTGACTTTGAAGTTTACCACTTTCAAGTGTCTAATCACTCCCTACACCCTAAACCTAATGTCAATGGGCTAATAACTAATATAAACCATAAAAATAGTTTTGTAAGTGAGTCTGTGTTGGTGTTTATATGTGTATACCTATTAATTTATTTATTTTTACATATACATATCGGAGTTTTTAAAAAAATAACGTGACCTTCAAAATATCGGGCCTGGCCGGTGGTCCTCCCCGCCCACCTTCAGGGCCGGCCATGATTACCGTAACATAAACTATTCATATCAAGTTAAAGACAATATAACATTACTCACTATAAATGACGCGTTTAAGCAAATACTTTATATTTATTTGTTACTTTAGTAATAGTAATTAGATATACATAAAATATATATTTATATAGCAATTAAATTTCTATATTATGTTATGATACGATACGTAAGGAATGTGAAGAAAATTCTTAAATCCCATCCTTATTTTGGAGAATGAGACGAAGTAGAAAAAAACCGATGAACACATAAATGTTTCCTTAAAATTTTGGATGATAATTAGAAAGGTCTTAAATTTAATTGAGATAGAGTTGGTGGCTGAAAATGGTGGTGATGGGTAACGGTATATCTAATTCTATTAAAAAAATTCAGTTAATGTCATACAATATTCTCTTTTTCAATTCATTAATAATATTATTAATTAATTAATTTTTGTTTGAATTAATAGATAAATTCATCACAATATATTTACTTGAAATAATCACTTCACTACATTATTTCTAATATATAAACTCAAATCTGAGTGTTATTATTTTACATATTTTTTTGTGGTGTTGATATGAAATATTGATGTATATAATTAAAAAAATAATATTTTTGATAATGTAACACTATAAAAAATAGCATTTTAATAGCGTACACCATGTTTCTTAGATAATAGCAATTATTTTTTCTCAAACTTGATTTACGCAAAACAACTTATCCATTTTAAGAAATAATAAAATAATAGATTTTAAAATTACAGATAATTTTTATATTTTTTAATTATAAATTAGAATTATATATTAATTAATAATATCATTAATATTAGTGAATTGATGGAGAAAATATCATGTGGGATTATTCTTATATATTTTAAGAAGTAATAAAATCAAAGGTTTTAAAATTATAGATAATTTATATATTTTTAATTATAAATTAGAATTAGATATTAATGAATTATAATATTATTAATATTAATCTTTCTATACTAATAAATAAAAATCTCTTTTTGACACGTGTCAATCTCTAGTGGCTCTTTATCTTATTTTCCAATTTATTTTCCAATTTATTTTTCTTATATAGTTTAACTAAATATAATTTAGATAAGAATAATAACTTTTATATCAAACTTTGAATTAATAATCTTCTTATCTTATTTTTCAATTTCTTTTCCCATTAAACAATAGTTTAACTAGATATAATTTAGATAAGAATAATAACTTTTTTTATCAAACTTTATATTAATAATAATATATAATTTGTGTTTTCTCCTTTTCCATAGGAGATAAAGAAGTTTTCTTTTTTTTTCTTTGTAAAACCAACAAATATATAAATTTTTGTTCTCATTTAAATTAGATTTAGTTAAATTATTTTTTAATGCTATTATTATTTAATATTTAATTGGATACATAAATAAGAAAATTATATTAAATCATAAATTTCATGGATCTTTCTTATTTATTTTTTCTATTTATTAATAATCATTTAATAGAGTTAATTACATAGTTAGTCCCTGTGGTTTGCACAAAGTAACATACTTAGGTATTAATAGTTTAAAATCACATTCTAGGGTATTAGCTTTTCATTTTGTAACGTTTGAAGGTATTAACGTTATTTGTAGGTTTAAAATCACATTATATTAGTACCTAAGTATGTTATTTTGTGCAAACCACATGGACTATCTATGTTAATACCCTAAAAGTTAATACCTCCAAACGTTACAAGATGAAAAGTTAATACCCTAGAAGGTGATTTTAAACTATTAGTACCTAAGTATGTTATTTTGTGCAAACCACAAGGACTAACTATGTAATTAACTCCATTTAATATTATTGGTTCTATCACATGTAATGTAATACACATATTTCTAACCTAATAATAAATAAAAAAAACTCATGCAATATACAAGATATTTTAAAGATATAACCATATTGTTTATTATATAAAATTAAATTTTGCAAGTATAATATGGGGTTCTAAGCTAGTGAATTACTATAAAGAAAATACCATATGACATTATTAAGAGTTTATTATTAGAATTAAATGTGATGTGATATTAAGTGGACTTAATATTAGATTGGTATAATATGATTTGTCACAAAATGCCTGGAAAATAATATTCAAATATTCGGATGAGTAGTGTGGGAGAGAGAAAGTAAACACTTCAGAGTGTCTTTATATCAAGTGTGTTTCTAGTGTTTTGTAAAAGAGTGAGAGAGAAGGGCTCAATGCACACAGTGGCGCAAAATACGCCAAACGTACTATTCCGGTCTCCACTTCTCCTCTCATTCCCAACGGTACACCTTCACTCCGGCTAACCTACTACGCTTTCATGCCCCCTTCCGTTACACTTCATTAAAACCAATGCTTCAACAACCCACACTGCCCTTCATGGCTAACATACGCTTCCTCTTCATCCTCCTCATCTCCTCCGCCACTTTGCTAACATACGCCGACCCTTCGCCTGAAACCCTAACAGAAATCGACACACTTCTCGATTTCAAACTCAACCTTCATGATCCACTCGGTGCACTCACCAGCTGGGACCGGTCAACCTCTTCCGCTCCATGCGACTGGCGAGGCGTCGGTTGCTCCGCCGGCCACGTCACTGACCTCCGTCTGCCACGTCTGCAGCTTCACGGCGCATTGTCTACCAAACTCGGTAACCTGCGCATGCTGCGCAGACTAAGCCTCCGGTCAAACAGCTTCAACGGAAGTATTCCGGTATCTCTATCAAAATGTGAACTCTTACAATATGTTTTCCTTCAGTATAACTCTTTCTCCGGCGAGATACCGCCGGAGATTTCAAATCTGAAACAGATTTTAATATTTAACATCGCCGGAAACAATATCTCCGGCGAAGTTCCGAAAACTTTTCCGTCAAGTCTCCGGTACCTTGATCTGTCCTCAAACTCACTCTCCGGTGAGTTACCGAACAACCTCTCCGACTCACCGGATCTGCAACTCGTAAACTTTTCATACAATCATCTCACCGGAGTGATTCCGGAGAGGTATGGCGGTTTAAAAAACCTTCAGTACCTTTTACTTGATTACAATAATTTGCAAGGTACGTTACCTTCGGCGTTAGCGAACTGTGTTTCACTGCTGCATTTTAGCGCCGACGGTAACGCAATCGGAGGTGTTATTCCGGCCGGAATAGCTTCGCTTCCTAAGCTACAAGTTATTTCACTCTCGAATAATAATCTCACGGGTTTAATTCCGGCGTCTTTGTTTTGTAATGTTTCGGTTGATAAACCGTCAATACGGAATGTTCAGTTAGGGTTTAATGCGTTTACGGATATTATTCCTCCTGTGTCTGGTAAATGTTTTAGTGTTTTGCAACTTTTGGATCTTCAACAGAATCAGATTCATGGTGATTTTCCGTTGTGGTTGACTGATTTAGCTACATTAACGGCTTTAGATGTTTCTGGTAATCGTTTGTCTGGTGAAATTCCGGGTGAGATTGGGAGGTTGAAGCAGTTGGAGGAGTTGAAGTTGGCGAATAATTCGTTATCCGGTTTGTTTCCTAGTGAAATTAAGGAATTGGTTAACTTAAGAGTTTTGAATCTTGAAGGGAATTTGTTTTCTGGTAAAATTCCAAAGTTTTTGAGTGAGCTGACAGGGCTTAAGATGTTGTATTTGGGTGGGAATCGGTTCAACGGTAGCGTTCCTTCGAGTTTTAGCAATCTTACTCAACTTGAAACGTTGAGCTTGAGAGGTAATAATCTCGGTGGAACCTTGCCGGAAGATTTGATGTCAATGGGCAGTCTTACAACATTGGACCTTGAAGGGAACAGTTTTTTGGGTGAAATTCCGGTTAGTATTGGGAATTTGAAAGGTCTATCGGTGTTAAATTTGAGTGGGAACGGGTTTTCTGGTAAGATTCCGGGAAGCATTGGGAGTCTGTATAAGTTGACTGCTCTTGATTTGAGCAGACAGAATCTCACCGGAGAGTTGCCGTTGGATCTTTTCGGTTTGCCTAACCTGCAACTGGTTGCTTTGCAAGAAAATTCGTTTTCCGGGGATGTCCCTGAAGGTTTCAGCAGCTTGTTAGGTTTGCGTTACTTGAATCTGTCTTCGAATTTGTTTTCCGGTCACATTCCTTCAACTTTTAGCTTTCTCAAGTCGTTGGCTGTTCTATCTTTGTCGAATAACAATGTCTCTGGTAACATTCCACCGGAGCTTGGCAATTGCTCTGCTCTTCAGGTTCTTGATTTGGGTTCAAACACATTGAGTGGGAAAATCTCTCCTGATATTTCACATCTCTTGCATTTGACCCAACTCGATTTGAGTAACAATAATCTTTCCGGTGAGATACCACCGGAATTGTCCAGCATCCCATCCTTGAACTCCATTATACTAAACTCCAACCATCTTTCCGGAAACATTCCGGAGTCGTTTGCCCATCTGTCTAACCTCAATTCGTTAGATCTCAGTTCAAACGACTTGAGTGGTGAGATTCCAGCAAATCTTACCGCAATTTCAAGCTTGATGTATTTTAATGTCTCCAACAATGATCTTGAAGGGCCAATTCCAGAGCCATTGGCTTCTAGATTCAACAATGAATCTGTTTATGCGGGTAATGGTGGTTTGTGTGGGAAGCCGTTGGATCGAAAGTGCAAAGGGATAACTAGTGGTAGTAACAAAAGAATGATTTGGCTGATTGTTGTAGCTGCTGCTGGAGCTATTTTCATGTCTCTATGTTGTTGCTTCTACACATACAGTCTCTTCAGATGGCGAAGACGGATTCAAGAGAAGTCAAAAGCGGGTGAGAAGAAGAAAACGAGTCCACAACGAAGCTCGGGGACTCGAAGTAGTGGCGAAAACGGAGGCCCGAAGCTTGTTATGTTCAATAACAAGATTACTCTGGCCGAAACCCTAGAAGCAACCCGGCAGTTTGATGAGGAGAATGTTTTGAGCAGAACCCGATTCGGGTTGATCTTTAAAGCGTGTTACAATGATGGAATGGTGTTGTCGATTCGTAGGCTGCAAAGCGGGCTACTTGACGAGAACATGTTTAAGAAGGAAGCAGAATTGCTCGGGAAAGTCCGACACCGTAATTTGACCGTTCTTCGTGGATATTACGCGGGTCCACCTGATCTTAGGCTGCTTGTGTATGACTACATGCCAAATGGAAACCTTGCAACTTTGCTTCAAGAAGCATCTCACCAAGATGGGCATGTTTTGAACTGGCCCATGAGGCACTTAATCGCCCTCGGTATAGCCCGCGGGCTAGCTTTCCTTCATTCGACTACCATGGTCCATGGCGATGTCAAGCCACAAAATGTTCTCTTTGATGCAGATTTCGAAGCCCATGTGTCTGAATTCGGGCTAACCCCACTAGCCACCAGCAGATCACCAGAAGCTGCAGCCTCCAGTTCCGGTTCAGTCGGGACCCTGGGCTACGTGTCACCCGAAGCAATACTAACCGGTGAAGTGACAAAGGAGTCAGATGTCTACAGTTTCGGGATTGTTTTGCTGGAGTTGTTAACAGGTAAGAAGCCAGTGATGTTCACACAAGATGAAGATATTGTCAAATGGGTCAAAAGACAGTTGCAAAGAGGTCAAGTTTCCGAGCTTTTGGAACCCGGGCTGCTTGAGTTAGACCCCGAGTCATCTGAATGGGAAGAGTTCTTGCTTGGTGTTAAAGTCGGGCTACTTTGTACCGCACCTGACCCGCAAGACCGGCCCATGATGGGCGACATTGTGTTCATGCTCGAAGGTTGTCGGGTTGGTCCCGATATTCCATCATCGGCCGACCCAACCTCCCAACCTTCCCCGGTGTAGACCCGAAAATAACCCAAGTTTGTTTTGTTTAACATTAATTTTCTATTGATGTTTTTTCAAAAGATTTGATTGTAGTAATTGTAGTTTAGAAATTTGGTATTTAAAATGTGGCAATTTAGGAGCTTTTTGTTTTACGGATATGTTTCAGTTTTGTACTTTACGGTGGCGGTGCCGGCGACGGCGCCGGTGGTGGTGTTGGGTGGAAGGATAACTGGAGAAGTGAGTCCGGCGAGGTAACATGGTGGTCAGTGGGGGTCTGACAATAGAGCCGTTAATGCACCACACTACATTTTAATATTATTTATTCGCTGAACCCCACAAATAGTCATTTTTTAATATTGATTTAAATATTGGGATATCATAGCTGTCACTGTGTGATGTGTACAGAAGTATTTGGCATCGTTTTGCGATCGTAAGACTGAGTGTAGTGGGGCGACTCCCACTCCCAGGTCGCCCCATATCGCCTGGAACACCGCCCCCGGGGGCGACTTGGGTGGCGACCCCCCCTTGCCCAACCTGTTCTCGTCGCCCACTCAACACACAATTTGAAACATATAGCCGTTGTATTCCAACGGATATATTGACATTTTATGTTTTTTTTTTTAACCAAATTACTATATATATATATATATACATCTACCATACAACACAACACTCTCTAAAAATATACAACACACTCTAAAACTACATTCTTTCAACATAACCATTTTGTTTTTTTGGAACCACAAATGGAGTTCAACGTCCCTTCGTCATCCTCGTCCGACGACGATACAACTTCATCTAGTTCTTATGAATTTGAAGAAGCCATCAACGAGGCGGTAATGACAACGATCAATTTAATGGTTCACGTTACTAAATTATATTTTGTAAAGGTATATTTAGTAAATTTTGTTTTCAAATTTTTTATATATTTAACTTTAGCGTCAATTTTTTTATATGTTACTGTCAATGTTCGTATACATATTTAAATTAAATTTATATAGGTGTGATTGAGTTGTATGGGCCGGCTTATTTACGACGTCCGACTTGGAGTGATCTCCAAAGGATGTACGAAGTGCATGAGCACGTTCACGGTTTCCCCGGTATGATCGGTAGCATGGACTGCATGCACTGGAAGTGGGAACAATGCCCTACCGCTTGGCGTGGTACACATACTAGAGGCGACATTCGCAAACCGTCGTTAATATTGCAGGCGGTTGCATCTTATGATCTTTGGATATGGAATGCAAGATACTGGACAAAGGAAAAAATGCATGACGTCATTTACACATGCATTATTTTGCATAACATGATATTGGAAGACGAAGACAAAGCCATTTGCCAAGATTACAATGAGAATGACCCTTCATTGTTCCCGGAGTATTGGACACAAGAAGTATCATCGGAGACACGACTCGAGAACATAATGGATATAAAGAATAGACAGAAACACACCATGCTTATGTATGACTTGATCGATCACCTATGGGACAACAAACAACCAGGATATGAGGCGGAACTCGTTAACGAGGATGAAGATAATAACAATGTAGTCGACCTCGACCTAAACGAGTACGTTAGTGACGATGAGTAGTAGATGTATTTTTTATTTTTGTTGATTGTATTTTTTTATTTTTGTTGATGTATTTTTTTTTTTTAGTTGATGTATTTTTTTATTTTGGTTGAAGTAATTTTTTTTATTGAAGTATTAGTTTTTATTTACTTTGATCAATACTTTTATAAAAAATAGGACTTTTTTTATATCTTTTACATAAAAAAAGAGAAAATAAATCAATCCACGTGTCGCAAGACGCCCCAACCAGCAAGGTTGCCCCACTCCCCCTTTTTTAGTCAAAATCCTCTTATGTGACGTGGCGCCACGTGTCGCAAGACGCCCACTCAAAAGGTTGCCCCACTACACTCAGTCTAACAGTCAATTTCTTGGTGTTTAATGTCACAGACTGTCATTGTGGTATTTGACTTTTTTATCTTAGCGAGGAACATATAGTTAGTAACTAAATGCATCATGAAAATTAATTATCAACGGAATTTCAGAACCTATACAATGCCTAGTTTAGTATAAGACCAAGGGGTGTGGGATCGTCCCCTCCCGGCGCCGGTCGTCGCCCTCGTCCCACACCGCCCCCTCCCCCTCGTGGCGGCGCAAACGGCATCACCAGGCCGTTGGGGACGAGCCTTGTGATTAGTTTGTTCTCTGACTTCACTCTCTCTCTCCTTTATTATATTTTATTATATATTGGTTTTTATTATAAGTTGGGTAGTTCCCAAATGGATGATCCTCCACCCAATCTGACGTGGCGCCTACGTGACGGATAGTCCCAAAGGGACTACCCAAACCACACCCCATGGTCATATAGAAACCGGCCACCAACAAACTGGAAACACGAAAATCGTTAGAGCCATTCTAGTTTTGAAAATCACACCAACGAGTTTTTTTAATTATGATTTCACAAAAACTATCGAACTTAGTTGAGTTTCTTCCGATCAAAGTTAACATCCTCATAAGTTGTCAGTCAAAAGAATGGTATATTTGAATTCCACTGCTATGCATCAATAGCAAATAACAATATTAACCATTTCTAAAAAACACATTACCGATCCGACTGTCGGAACCATCAGTAACCAGCCATTTTTCCTAGGGGTTAAGATCTACAACCAAGTGGACTGATATTATGGTTGAATTGGTCGGACCATTTTGTCCGACTCGTTGTCAAAACCTAAGATCTGGGCACTGTTGCTGGTTCCGCCATTGTGTGTTCTGTGTTTTGTACTTTAGTTTATTTTTCTTGGTGTTTGGTGGTTATTTCTTGATTGCTTGTCATGTGTGATAATGTTGTGATTATCCAGAACGAAGATCGATTGCTTAACCGATCATCATTTATGTTTATGGTTACGCAATTCTCTAGAACGAAGATCGGTTATGGTTAAGCCCAGTGTTGTAAAGATCGCTAGGTGCCAGTCGGGCGATGGAGTACTGACTAGGGATTAATCGGGATTAATCAGGATTAATCGGATCGGAATTTATATATATAATTTTTAAATTTATATATATACATATACATTAATATCAATATATTAAAAATAGTTCAAAATTCAAATAACTCAGTTTAAAACATAGCAAATCAAGTATTTAAACATTCAATACACACGTTAATATCAATATAATACTTAAAAATAGTTCAAAATTCAAACAATGAAGTTTAAAACATAGCAATTTAAGTATTTAAACATTCAAACATTAACATATCAGTCATGGCCTCATGGAATATGTTTTAATTGGTTAAAAACATGTTTTTTGGGGCCAGTTTGGAACTAAACAACATGGGCCATGTATTTAATGGTTAAAAACATTTCTTTGGGCCTGATTTAAACTAAAAAAGAGTGGGCCGACTAGAAACGATTTGGCCGACTTGGGCCGATTTGGGCCACCTTGCACCAACTAGGACCGACTTGGACCGACTACCGACTAATGGTCCGACTAGCTCAAAATTAATCAGTCAACGCTCGACTAGTGCCTAGGCGCCGATTAATTCCGATTTTACAACACTGGTTAAGCCTCTATAACCGAACCGAACCTACTTTCCACATCCTAGTCAATAGATTAGTCAGTAAAAGCCCCACTCTATTCGTGGCAGTGACATAATAGTCACTACTAACCATTATTACTACACATGATCTAAAACTCTTCATACACATTTTTGTATCCTTGTCAAATAATTAAATTATATAAATATGTATAGAAAATAACATTTTTAAATATGTTGATAATAGGGGTGTGCATGGGTCGGTTTGGATCGGTTTTGGGTCATAACCATAACCATAACCGAGTCGGTTATTGAAAAGTCATAACCATAACCGGTGGTTATGGCGGTTTCAGTTATGGCGGTTTTGGTGGTTATGGTGGTCGGTTAACCATGAACTTGGATGTAGCAAAATTTAGCTCAAAACAATATTATCTATAAATAATAATACATTTAAGCACCAAATAAAACGATATATAATAAATTCAACCAAAATGATATCCATAAATTCAAACGAATGTTCAACCAAAATGACATAATCCATAAACTCAGATGAATGTTCAACCAAAATGACATAATCCATAAACTCAAACAAAGTTCAACCAAAATGACATAATCCATAAACTCAAACAAAGTTTTACCCAAAAACACCAAATACCACATGGTGGAAGTTTAATCCCAATCTTCGTCTCCATGAAAGTGTCTTCAGTTGTTCTCTTTTCCGGTGACAAATCTAAAAAAAACATATGTAATTATGCTTTAATATTAAGTAAAAATAAATAATAAAGTAAAAATAAGTGCATTATAACCTTGTTCTATTTTCTCTATGTTGTCAACCAAGTCTTGTAATTGTACTCCATGAACTTGAGTATTTTGTAAATCCTTTGGTAAATGTCGTATCCAATCTTGTGAACAAATTAAAGTCTCGGCGGTTTTTGGCGTAAGAGAGCTTCTATAAGTATCTATGACACGCCCACCGGTACTAAAAGCGGACTTGGATGCCGCGGTTGAGATTGGCATCCCTAAAACATGTCTAGCAAGTTGAGAAAGAACCGAAAATTTCTTTGAATTTAACTTCCACCAACTTAACACATCAAACGTATCATCTCCTTTTACCTTTTTCTCAGTTCCATCACGCAAATATACATCAAGTTCACTAGTATTAGCCCCTCTTCCACATTTTTTCTCCAAATATTTCAAATAACCCCCCTCTAAATCAACAACCCTTTCACCATCAACCGAGCTAGAAGATGAAAATGTATCTTTTTTTCTCATTCGTCATACAAGAATCAGAGGAGAATCAGTCAACGCAAACGAGAACAATCAGTCATACAACAATCAGTCATACAAGAATCAAAGGAGAATCATAAACGTAAAGGTGCAATATGCAGTCAACACAAACGAGAACAATTAGAGGAGAATCAGTCAACACATTTGTAAACGAGAACGAGAATCAGTCATACAAGATTACAAGATCATACAACTTTATAGTCGAGAACAGAATCAGTCAACACATTTGTAAACAAGAACGAGAATCAGTCGAGAACAATCAGAATCGTTTGGAATACGTAATCGAGAATCAGTCGAGAACAGAATAAGTCGAGAACTATATGTAAATGAGAACAACACCTGGAACTCTGAACTGGAAGTAGAACTTTGAATTGAACTCTCGTTTCTTACTTTCTTAGGTCATGGACGAACTGATAGGAAAACTGAAACTGAAAGGACGCTGACAAAGTTTGGAACCCTAATAGTAATAAGTAGGCGCGTATTTTGGAATACGGGATATTTTCTATTGGTTTTAATTAATTCACGATGGTCGTTTGGTATTCCTTCATGCTCCAGCAATTTCAAATTTTGAATAATACAAGATTGGATCGGTATGGGTCGGTTATGCGGGTCAGTTAACCATTACTTTACAAACTAGCGGGTCGGTTCGGTTATGGCGGTTATGGAAATGTTGAAAACCATAACCGACCCATTATTATCGGTTATCAAAAAATTAAAAACCAACCCATCGGTTTTCCGTTCGGTTCGGTTTTTTCGGTTATGGGTCGGTTAATTCGGTTTTATGCACACCCGTAGTTGATAATAATAACTAATTTAATTAACCAAAATATAATTAAGCTAGGTTAGAACCCCGTGTAATACATGGGTTGAATAAATATAATTTTATATACCAAATAATAAAAAAAATATCTTTAAAAACCTCGTTTATTACACGGGTTGAATAAATTTAATTTTATATACCAAATCATAAAACAATATATCTTTAAAAATCTCGTTTATTACATAGGTTGAATAAATGTAATTTTATATATTAAATAATAAAAAAAAATATATCTTTAAGAACCCCGTTTATTGTACGGGTTGAGTAAATTTAATTTTATATATTAAATAATAAAAAAGTTATATTTTTAAGAACCTCATGTATTGTATGAGTTGAACACATGTAATTTTATATACCAATCAATAAAAAGTTATATCTTGTTATATCTTTATAAACCCTGTGTATTATACAGATTGAATAAATCTAATTTTATATACCACACAATAAAAAAATTTATATTTTTAAAACCCGGTGTATTACACGAGTTGTATAAATGTAATTTTGTATAGTAAATAATAAAAATATTATATCTTTAAAAAACCTCTTTTATTACACGGGTTGAATGAATATAATAAAAAATTATATCTTTAAAAAAAAACTAACGTATATACTCGATATATGATGGATGAGATGATTGCGGTGATGATTCTTATAAATGTCACGTAAACATAGAGAATACCGTATTTGAGTTGAGATTTGAACACGAAAATAAAAGTATAGAACCAATAAACATTGATTATTGTTTTTGTTTACCACTTATAAATATTTATAAAATAGATTCTACGTTTAACTAGTTTACTTATTAGAGGAATTATAAAACATGACAAATGAATTATTAAAATGTTGCAGCAGAACAACGGCTACGCAACAAATGTATAGAAAACACATGATAATCTTGTCGTTGGTGATAATTGATATAATAAAATGAAATAAATAATTATATATTATCTTGGAGACCCAACCAAGTTATTTCAGTTGGGTCAACAGCCTTCTTTCAATACTTATATACATCATAAATTGTGATTAATACTCATTAACTGCCGAAAACGTTGAATGACATTAAAAACAATTTAATTAAAAGTTATATTCAATTTTGTGGTTTGCAACTTGCAATTTTAGTTTTTATTTATTTATTAGTAGGTCAGAAATCACATATATTATACCAAGTAACTTAGTAAAACTTGGTTTAATTTTTGTAATTTTGTATATGTGGGATCATAAAAGTCAAAATAGGAATATGAGAATCACAACTCTTAAAATTTTAAAAAATAGAAACAAAATAACGGCGAATCTAAACTTTATTATAAAATAATAAAGTTTAAATTATGAAAAAAAAGATGTGTGGGATTGATGAAAATGAAATAAGGAATGTATTAAATGTCATATTAAAAAGAAATTAGATAAATTTGAAACACGTAAGGATCTGCGTGTAAATTAAATGGGTATACGGTTTAGACGACACACAAAAATTAAGGTTGCTTAAATTGTGTCATGTGTCTCCTAAGATTTTTGTGTATTAGATTTAGGTATAAAATATAATAAATAAATAATACATAGATAATGATAGAGAAGAGATAGGAATAAAATAAAGATAGAGATATATAAAGATTTAACATGTATATTGATATGTTCAAAGAGATAAAAATGTAATACTTTAATCAAAATTAGTATGAAAGATAAATATGAGAGAATGATTCTTGTTTTGGTCAAAAATCACCGAAGCAATTAAGTGATCAAATTAGTTAAGTGAGGTAGTGTGCTAAAATTATGTGTGAAGAATGTGTTAACCAAATTAGATATGAAAACAGTTTCAGGATACGGCTCAGGATATAGAGCTGTATCTATGATCAAACAATGAGCAAAAAAGTAAAGGTTGACACGAGATATACGAGGAAAGCCCTTGATCAATCTAGATCTCCGGCATAAAACCTCGGGAGCTGACAATCGTCGGCTGCCTTGTTCTTCTTATTGCTTGAATAACAGGATACAGTGCAGGATATGGCTCAGATCAATGCTAAGTGGTACAACGATTGAAAGTGTTGAGTGTTTGTGCGTAATAGAAAGAAAAAAGAAGTGTGAGTTCGAGTGTAGAGTGTGAAGTGTGTGTTCCTATTGATCTGGCCTCCTATTTATAGTTACAGATAACAAACTAACTCTCCTATTATTCCGAGATGCTGGGAATATTCCATTCTGAACGTTGGGGGCTGCTTCTACTCGTTTTCCACGTGCTTATTGACTACAAAACCGGGTCTTCAGCTCATATAACCGTTACAATGTCAATAACATTGACCAACATCCGATATTCGCGCGGAATATGCCTTTCTGACCGTTACAAGACCCATCCTTCTACCATCAACGTCCATTTTTCAACCACCTTGAGCGAATCTTCAGGTAGATCAAGTCTTTTAACGTTGGTACCTTGCAACCAACGTTTTACAAGCCAATTGTTAGTAATAGTCAGGATACTGCCTCAGGATATTATCAATATCCTGGCCCGGTATCCAGATATGGTATCCTGATCGGTATCCTGATCATATACAACTAATAAAAAATCAAGATACAAAGTCAGGATATGGGCTCAGAATTTCACCCATAACAATTGTCCCCAAAAATATAACTGTTGGATATCCTGATTCCAACGGATATATTTTTTTAGTCATTCCAACATGTCTGGTAAGGATATCTGTTTTAAATATTCCTGCATAGGTTTGGTTACTTCAGAATACTATCATGAAATTAGAATTACTCCCTTTTACGCAGGACCCTGCTACTTTTGATCCAGAGGAGCTTGACAGCTTTTCTAAGCCTGCCTTGGTGAAAAAGGAACCATATGTTGCCATCAGCTCTAAGCCCTCTGCTACTGCTTCCGAAGGTTTCTCTTATGGTGACCTTGGCTTCATGGAATCCATCGAGCCCATAATCTCCTTCCCTAATAAGGTAAGTATCCAGATCCTGTATCTCGTACACATATACTGAACCTGTATCCTGGTCAGTTTGTCTTTAGTGATACTTATATTTTGTAGGGTCTAAATTATCTGGTCGTCCTGCACTTAGAACAATTTTATTTTCCTGCAAGTAGAATAGTTTGACAGTTGAAGGTGGAGGAATCCTGTGTTTTCAGGACGAAGCCTTCAACTGTTTATGTAAATATGCTTTAAAAACTTAATTGTGTTCTCGGTGAATGGGTATCTTTTTGAGATGAAACCAAGAATACAATTTTTTGGACCAATAACAATAAACTAACCTTTTCGACCTTATCTCCGTGTTATATGTTATTTTGAAAAATTTGTTCTGAATATCCTGATTAGGATACTGGTATGATACTCAATTGCTTTGTCCCCTTTGTTCAAAATGTTTGACAAAAACTTAGTTAAATACAAATTTTCATAAAAACTTAACTTACTCAGATAAGGCCTTCAAACTTAAGAAAAGTAAGAATCCATACCAGAAACACCTAGGCAATAATCTTCATTCTTAAACCTTTGAATCATTCGCAATGTCCCCAGTGGGATATAATGTTGGCATAGGTTTCCTTCTCGCTCCAGCATAAATGTCCCCAGTAGGATATAGTATCAGCATACGTTATGTTCCATCACGGATGTCCCCTGTCTGTGCAGGACCAGTATGTTGTACCGGGATATGATCCTTTAGCAATTCTTCAACCAGTTGTTTAAACTTAGCAATCTTTTTTCAAAAATTTATGTAGACTCGTAAATGATTATGTTTCTTGAAAATATACTTTGGGATTATCCAAAAACTTTGTATTTTATTGGGACTAAACCCATTTTCCAGGCATTTAAGCCGGAGTATAAGAACCTCAAGACTTAAAAAGGTGAAAACCTTTAAGTCTTTGAGTTTTACTGGGGATTTTACCCACGTTTCGTGCGCTACAGGCGAGGGTGTGGAAACCCCAAAACTTAGAAAGGTGAAAACCTTTAAACCTTAGAAGAGTGTGAAAACACTCTTGTTTTCGTGCGCTACAGGCGGGAGTGTATAAACTCCAAGACTTAGAAAGGTGAAAACCTTTAAACCTTAGAGAGTATGAAAATACCCTTTCGCGAGAGAGGGTGATCAATCCTCATATACCTTAAGGATCCAGGGTATAGCCAACAGTAACGAAATTGTCAGCCACTTTTACATGAACTGGTCCCGCCACCTTGAACTATCCCTGGATAACTTGCGCTCCAGGCGGGGTGTTTAAACCCAATTCGTGAGAAAGGTGAATACCTTTAAACCTGTGAAGGGATCAGGATCCCTTAAACTTGAGAGAGGGGGCCAATCCTCTAATCTTTCGAAGTATCCTGAGTGTGTATCCTGGAGCATATTCTGCAAAACAACTGTAAACTAAGGTGGGTGTTAGCCTGGCTAACACTCCTCCGATGCTTAAGTCAGTATTGGGTTCAAAAGAATAAATAATATCAAATATATTAAAAGAGATAGAATTCATACCATCCTGAGTTAGAAATTAAATTCTAAACTCACTTAAAATAGGCTTTGAGATGTATAGCATTCCAGGATCTTGGTAGTATATCCCCTCCATATTCTTGAGTCGGTATGCTCCTTTCCCTGATTCTGATTCAATCTCATAAGGTCCTTCCCACTTTGGAGCTAACTTTCCATCAGCAGGGTTAGTAGTATTCTCAAAAGCCTTTCTCAATACCCAATCTCCGACTTGGAACCTTCTCGTCTTTATATTCTTGTTATATGCTCTGGATATCCTTTGTTGATATGCTGCCATCCTCAACCTTGCTGCATCTCTTGCTTCATCTATAGTGTCTAAATCCTGACATAAAGCTTCAGAATTCTGCTCAGGATATCGGAGGATAGATCTCGCGGTAGGTATCACCATTTCCGTTGGAATCACTGCTTCTGCTCCAAATACTAAGGAAAAAGGGGTTTGGCCAGTTGCATTCTTTACCGTTGTTCTATCAGCCCACAAAACAAAGGGTAGTTCTTCTGTCCATCTTCCTTTCTTGGCCCCTAATCTCTTCTTCAAGTTCTTGAAAATTATCTTGTTTGAGGATTCAGCTTGTCCGTTTGCTTGAGGATGTACCGGAGTAGACGTGATCGTTTTGATTCCCCAACTCTTGCAAAAGTCAGTAGTCCTTTTGCTTATAAACTGAGATCCATTATCGCAAATAATTTCAACTGGTATTCCAAATCTGGTCAGGATATTCCTCTTTATGAAAGATACTACTTCTTGGTCCCTAACTTGAACAAACGCTTCTGCCTCAATCCACTTGGAGAAATATTCCGTCATTGCTAACATGAAAACCTTTCTTCCTGGAGCCTTTGGAAGCTTTCCCACTATATCCATACCCCATTTCATAAACAGCCAAGGGGATACGATAGGATATAATGGTTCTCCCGGCTGATGCAGGATGTTGCCGTGTCTTTGACATGCATCGCATCTTCGAGCATATTCTGCATCATCCTTTCTCATGGTCGTCCAGTAATATCCTGTTCTCAACACCTTCGAGAACAGAGATCTGCCCCCAGTATGGTTGCCACAGTCTCCTTCGTGTATATCCTGAAGTACTTCCTTGGTTTCAGGATCTTCCAAGCACCTTAGGTACGGACCTGCAAGGGATTTCTTATACAAAATATTATTTATAATAGTAAAACGAGATACCTTCATCCTAAAAGTCTTAGGATTTGCTTTCTTTGGGATATCTCCTTCTTGAAGATACTTCACAATTGGATTCATCCAGGATTCAGGATCCTTCTCAGGATATCCATCACCAGGATCCTGGATACATGCTACTTCTTTATCTTGAGATTTAAAATGTTCTATTGCAGGACACAAGATGTGCACTATTGGTATCTGAGTTCCCTCTAGTATCCTGACAATAGATCCTAAGTTTGCTAGAGCATCAGCTCCAGCATTCTTTTCTCTTGGTACCTGTTCAAGTGTAAAAATTTCGAAATATCCTGCTAATTTTTCAACAATTTCAAGATATTCAGTTAACCTTTCACCTTTTACTGCATAAGATCCATTGAAATGGTTAGTAATCAACAGGGAATCAACATACACTTGTAAACATCTAATATTCATATTTCTAGCCAATTCTAATCCTGCTATCAGAGCTTCATACTCAGCTTCATTATTGGTAGCAAAAAAATTCACATTTAATAGCCTGGGGTAGTATGTCCCCATGTGGCGATTTTAGTAGTATACCTAATCCTACACCTCTCACATTAGATGCACCAGAAGTATATAATGTCCAGGATCCTGAGGATTCTCCTAATTGTTGTACTTCTAGATCTACCTCATCCTGAATGTCACTACTGAAATCAGCCACAAAGTCAGCTAGAGCCTGTGATTTTATGGCATTTCTAGGTTCATATATTAGATCATATGCACTTAAGTTTACTGATAATTTAGCCATTCTACCCGACATCTCAGGTTTCCTAAGCACATTTTTAACAGGAAAATTGGTTTTAACATGAATCCTATGTGTTCCAAAGTAATGTCTAAGCTTTGTCGATGCCATCACTAAGGCTAATGAGAATATCTAGTTTCAGCATCTAATAAACTTTTGCTAACATAATAGACAGGATATTGCTGACCTTCATGATCCTTTATAAGGACGACACTTACAGCGTTCCCCGATACTGCGAGGTATAGGGACAGTGGTTCACCATTCTCAGGCTTCATCAATAGAGGTGCAGTTGAAAGATACTGCTTCAAATCCTGCAGGGCTGCTTCATGCTTCTCTCCCCATTCGAACTTCTTGTTTTTCTTCAGGATATCATAAAATTCTTTGCATTTCTCGGAGGATCTTGAGATGAATCTGTTCAATGCTGCCACTCGGCCTATCAATCTTTGTATATCTTTCATGTTGGAAGGTGATTTGACATCCAAGATGGCTTTGATCTGTTCTGGGCTTGCTTCTATCCCTCTTTTAGTCACCATATATCCTAGAAACTTTTCTGTCCCCACTCCAAAATGGCATTTGGCAGGATTCAGCTTCATGTTATACTGATCCAGGATATCAAATGCTCCCTTGACATCCTGGAGGTGATCCTCAGCCTTCTTAGATTTTACTACCATGTCATCATGTTTACCAGCCTCTGATATGTTGCACCTGCATTTTTCAAACCAAAAAGGCATAGCAGTATAGCAATAAATACCTGTTGGTGTCATGAAAGCAGCATCCTCCTGGCCCGAAGGTTCCATTTGGATCTGCTGGAATCTTGTCATGTCTTCGTGTTTTCATGCAAACGTGGATATCCTGCATTTCAAAAAGTTAGTAAGTTGTTCCTCAATATTCTGAGGGATATTGGTTCCACCAAGATATCTGGATTATCCTGGTCCAGGATAATTTTCTCAACATCCTGCTCTGAACACTCCGTGATATCCTGGGCTCGTATCTTTAATTGCTATGCTGCATTGGGCTTGGTTGAGGATTTCATCGAGGATGAGTAACACTCCTTCGCCTCCTGCTGATCACTATCAACTTTGACAACCCCCCAAGGGGTAGGGATCTTGATGCACTGATGATAAGTCGATGGCACAGCCTTCATGTTATGGATCCATGGCCTACCCAATATAATATTGTAGCGGGATAAGGAGTCCATGACACAGAAGCGTTGCATTGAGTTGACCCCTTCAACATACACATGCAACTTTATTTCTCCCACGGTACTCCTGGCTTCTCCACTGAACCCAACAAGCACAGTGGATTTCGAAGTAATATCCATCGGGGATACATTTATCCTCCTCAGTGTTTCCAGCTGAATTAAGTTGACGAAGCTGCCATTATCCACCAGTATCCTGCGCACAAAATCATTAGCAACATATAAAGTTATTACCAAAGCATCATGGTGAGGATCCTGGACAGTATCCTTGTCATCACTGCCGAACGTGATCACTTTATCAGTTGTGAGGGTTGACATCCTGGTTGGCTTATCTCCCCTTTCTGCCTTGGCCTCTTTTGCATGTCTTTTTTGCTGCAGAATAAGAGGTCCCACAGATATCGGATCCTCCTGAAATAAAGTTAATTATCTTGGTATCTGCAGGAGGTGATGCTGCTCGTTTAGGATCCTTCCCAGTATCCTGACCCTTATTCTTCTTTCTTCCCAGGAGATCCTTCAGATATCCTTTGGTCAGCAGATAGCTTATTTCTTTCTTCAGGGCAATGGAATCATCTGTCATATGCCCAAAGTCTTCATGGAAGGCACATCATTTAGATTTATCCTTCCAACCTGTATTCCTTGGATTCTTTTTCGGCCACCTAGCTTTGTCCCCCAGTCCCTGCATAGCATACATTAACTCGGGAACATTTACAGAAAAACAATACTCTGGGATTTCAGGATATTCTTCAGGATCTTCGTCTTCAACAGCATTCACTTTCTTATTATCGTTCTTAGCATATGGCTTTGAACAATACTGTTTGTAGGAAGATTCCGACTTCCTATTCGTCAATTCATATGTTGAAGATGTGTTCATCCTCTCATGCATTTTCTTATCATCTTCAAGCCTTATGTATCTCAAAGCCCTATTCCGAGCTTCATCTAAATTCCTGCAAGGATTCATTACAAGATCCTGATAAAATTGACAATCCTTCCGTAACCCCATTTTGAACGCTTGTACTACCGTAGCAATATCAAGGTTCGGGATATCCAGGGATTCTCTACTAAATTTGTTAACATAATCCCTTAAGGATTTTTGTGATCCTTGTGTTATCCTGTAAAGATCACTTGTTAGTATCTCAAAGCTCCTGCTACAAGAAAATTGACTGATAAACAAATTAACTAAATGAGAAAATGATGTAATTGAATAAGGTGGAACATTTAAAAGCCATTTTACGCCCGATCCTGTTAAAGTTGAACCGAAGCCTTTGTATAAGCATGCTTTCTTAAGTTCTGGTAGGATTGGATTTATTTCCATACTATCCCTATTTTGGGCAATATGCTCCTCAGGATCTGTCATCCCATCATACAACTTCATGCTGGGAGTCTGGAATCTTTTTGGAATTTCAGCATCTAAAATTGGATGAGCAAATCAGGATATCCTGTGATTATCCTGAGATACTTCCGGTATAGGCTGCACTACTCCAGGAACGCTTGATATCATATCCTTCAATTTTTGAAGTTCCCTGGTCAATGCTGGTGTTACACCTATATCCTGCAAAGAATCATAATTATTAGTAGCAGGGATATTGATATTGGCAAACATGTTACCAGCCTGTTGACTTTTGCCATATCCTGGGCCATATCCTCGACCATATCCTTGATCATATCCCGGATCCCTCACGGTCGATATCCTGGCGGACGATGGTATCTCCAGCATGTCGCTCCGGGACTGACTTGGTATCATGTTGCCTTGATTATCCTCGGTAAATGTTGCTGAACTAAAGTTCAGCATCCCGGGCTGTAGAGTCTCCATATACTGGGCAATATGCTCCTCAGGATCCGTCGTCCCATCACACAGCCTCATGTTAGGGGTTTGAAATCTCTTCGGGATCTCAGCATCACAGATAGGATGTGCGAAACGACATATCCTGTGGTTGTCTTGGGACACTTCTGGAATTGGCTGGACCACTCCATGTACACTAGATATCATGTCCTTCAACTTCTGAAGCTCCCTAGTAAATGTTGACGTCATACCTGCATCCTACAAAGATCCACCATTATTAGTAGCATGAATATTATTATTTGACATGTTACCCGTCTGAGAATTCTGGCCATATCCTGAAGCATATCCTGAGCTCCTCACAGTTGACATCCTGATCGAGGAGGGTATTTCAGGAGTATGATTCTGGGAATGGTTAGGCACAATATTTCCCCTATTATCTTCAGTATACACAGCCGAACTGAAGTTCAAAATTCTGGGTTGTAAGGGAGTGACGATATCCTCAGCAGATCTGCTCGAGCCAGACTTCAGGAGTTGTATTTCCTTCAACAGCATTTGGTTTGTTTCCTGTTGCTGCCTCATTTATTCCTGCACACTTCCAAACAAGGTTAGAATTTCATCATTAGAAGCTAAAATGGGAGCAGATTCCTGAACACTCCGAGTAGGGATAACATCTTGAGTAAATGAAGAAGCTGGAATCCTTGGAGGAGGTGGTGGAAGCACCGAGCCAATAGTTGCAAAAGTTGTAGCCGACACGGTGGAAGAGCTCATGTTTGATCTAGAGGCCATTGTAAATGATGTGGCAAAAAGTTTTGAAAACAAAAAATCGATTAACGATTTCACAAAAATTTTTAGTAAAGAGAGTACCACTTGCCCCACGGTGGGCGCCAAATTGTTTTGGTCAAAAATCACCGAAGCAATTAAGTGATCAAATTAGTTAAGTGAGGTAGTGTGCTAAAATTATGTGTGAAGAATGTGTTAACCAAATTAGATATGAAAACAGTTTCAGGATACGGCTCAGGATATAGAGCTGTATCTATGATCAAACAATGAGCAAAAAAGTAAAGGTTGACACGAGATATACGAGGAAAGCCCTTGATCAATCTAGATCTCCGGCATAAAACCTCGGGAGCTGACAATCGTCGGCTGCCTTGTTCTTCTTATTGCTTGAATAACAGGATACAGTGCAGGATATGGCTCAGATCAATGCTAAGTGGTACAACGATTGAAAGTGTTGAGTGTTTGTGCGTAATAGAAAGAAAAAAGAAGTGTGAGTTCGAGTGTAGAGTGTGAAGTGTGTGTTCCTATTGATCTGGCCTCCTATTTATAGTTACAGATAACAAACTAACTCTCCTATTATTCCGAGATGCTGGGAATATTCCATTCTGAACGTTGGGGGCTGCTTCTACTCGTTTTCCACGTGCTTATTGACTACAAAACCGGGTCTTCAGCTCATATAACCGTTACAATGTCAATAACATTGACCAACATCCGATATTCGCGCGGAATATGCCTTTCTGACCGTTACAAGACCCATCCTTCTACCATCAACGTCCATTTTTCAACCACCTTGAGCGAATCTTCAGGTAGATCAAGTCTTTTAACGTTGGTACCTTGCAACCAACGTTTTACAAGCCAATTGTTAGTAATAGTCAGGATACTGCCTCAGGATATTATCAATATCCTGGCCCGGTATCCAGATATGGTATCCTGATCGGTATCCTGATCATATACAACTAATAAAAAATCAAGATACAAAGTCAGGATATGGGCTCAGAATTTCACCCATAACAATTCTAATAGTGATACATAGTGGGTTTTTGGGATTCCTTATTCTTTCAACTTATTGACTTATTAACTTATTGAATAGTGAAAAAGGACTTTTTGAGTGTTTGGGATTTCTTTTGATGTGAGTGTAGAAGTCAATAAGTCAGGAAATCCTGACTTATTAACTTCTTGAATAGTGAAATATAAGTAATAAGTTGTTTTGAGAAGGAATCCCAAACATGCCCATAACATTCTTTGAAATCATTAAATATAATAGAGATAATGTCTTTTATTAAAAAACACCATCTTAGTACACACAATTTTTTTTCTTCTTAAATTTACATATCGTTGATGGAAAAGCAAGTTTGAAATAGCAAGGGCGAAGCTTTTCATAGGTCAGAGTGGCCCTCAGTATTTTTGTCAAGAAGTGTAATTTTTTATCGAAAAAACATAAAATTTTATGTATTAAGGCCGAACCCCGTTCTTTTTTTTCTTTTAACTATTAGCCTTAAAGCCCAATAACTCATTTAATCCATTAACCTATCTATCTATACAATCTATAAAAGGAGATTAAATGCTGATGTAACTTTGCTTATGTGTCAACTAACCAGGTATGCCACGTAAGATCTGCTGATGTCATAAATCCCACTTTGTTTTAAAACAAAATCATTTCATTTATTTAATAATAATACATAAATAACACTGATGGTTTTAGAGCCATTTTCAAAATTCAAATTCAATCCCTCTTTCTCTCAAATATAGTTCTGGCTCCATTTTCAAATTTCAAACCATAATTTCAACCTCTCTCTCTCAAATCCAGAGTGCCTCCATCTTTCAAAATTCATCTAGGGTTTCAAGATCCGCATTTAGGGCTGTCACATGATCAGTTTAAGTGTTTGGATCCAATACAAGTTCCCTATTCTCCATTCACCAATGAAACCCTAGCGGCCTCCCTGTAGATCCATATGTTGAAAAGTTTCACAATCACAAAACAAAGGCTCCGACGCCGCCACCGATCCAACACTCACGTCGTTCTCGCCTGCGTCAACAAGGCCAACTCCGAGCTTTCATCCCACCAGCGGATGATCTTCAAGGTTGACGACCATATCGGTGTCGCTATCGCCGGTTTAACCGCTGACGGTCGTGTTTTGTCGTGGTATATGCGATCCGAGTGTATTAATTATGGCTATACTTATGAATCTCCGCTTCCTGTTGGCCGCTTAGTTGTTCAATTGGCCGATAAAGCTCAGGTTATCCTTTTTACCAATAGATTTATATGTATTCAACTGTTAGGGTTTTGTTTGGGGAGATTGTTGGATAGTTGTTATTTAGTAATAGACTTATATGATGTAGTAGTAATAGAATTGTATTTTTGTTGAATTGTTAGGGTTTATTTGGGGAGATTGTTAGATAGTTTATATTTGTTATTCTAATTAGTTATTGGATTGGTTATGGGAACTAGGTTATGGTATGCTAGAAGGTTTTTTAGTTAATAATATATTAATAATAGTGTGTGTGAGGTGAAATATTGGACATTATTTTAGCTATGTGTATGAAACTAGAGTTTACTGAAATGCTTTGGGAGATTAATGATACATGCTAATGTGAGTGGTAAGTTTGAGGTTAATGCCTTAATGGTTTTAAGTTTGAAAACTGTTGGAGCATAACTTTCTATGGAAAAAATGCATTTGAGATGTACAGGATAGATGTTTTGTTGCGTTGGAAATGTTGTAAATGCGACATCTTGATTTAGTGTGTTTTGTTAATTGTTGGTTTTGTCGATCGGTGGTCGTGTTATTCGTGAATTATTTGTTGATGGTTATTGTTTGGATGGTAACAAGAAGATGTATACAATGGTAAATTTACAGTATGTGTTAAAACTTTTATTGTGGTTAAGTTATTGTTCATTCAACGCCTTTCCTTTTTACTTCTTTTCAGCAACTGTGTGTGAATAGTTATGTTTGGTACTTTATATGAACAAATGAACTACTCATTTAAGGTTATAGGTGCATGAAGTTGTATCTATTCGCGTTTTTGTGTGTGGCATTTGTGCCGTTTTTATGTAACACCCATGTTATTATTTAAGGTTTTCGTATAAATACGATGTTAAACATGTAATTACGATTAAGAATCCTTAGAAAATACGAGTAATTTAAAACTTTTACAACTTAAAAGTGTCCAACATAATATAAATAAGTTCGCCATTTAGAAGTTATGACGTAACGCCGTGCGGAAGCTTTAATCTCGTGTGTTCGGTTCTTCGTAGTTGCTTGATCGTCATCCGGAGCATGCCCAACATCACCTAAGATCAAAACCACAACCCTTGTTAGTTTTGACAATGTTAGAATGGATATAAGTGAGTTCCATGGGTCAAACAACAACAAAATAATTTTTCTTCGAAACAGGGGGGCGTCGCGTGACGCCAAGGGCCGTCGCGTGACGCCTAGCCCCTGTATTCACAGCCTGTTGCTTAAACTGATGCTGCATATTCCCAGCGTGACCCGATTTCACGGAAACGAGCATAACTCTCTCATTTTTAATCCGTTTTACCCGATTCTTTTTCCTACGCGTCCGTAATTTAATTCTCCATCATATGGAGTTAAAATCCAACATTCAACATAAATAAATTTTGAGACTTTCAAGCCTTCGACTCGTTACCTTTTTATCGAACTTAACCCGTTTATGCATTTTATCAAACAAACATATTTGTTTGATTCCTATATCACCTACACTTCTTCAAATTAATGTTATATACCATATTATGTTCTAATCACAGGTTATTACACAATTTAAACCCATTTTCGCTCGTATGCTTATTTTGATCCGTTAAGGGTATTTAAGCACTTTCGAGCTTAAAATAGCTTTCGATTGCTTCTAGCATTTCATCACCACATTTCTTATCCTATAATCTCCCACCACAACTGTATTTAAGGTGGGTTTAATGTGGTGATCAATATAAACCAAATTTTACCTCTCGAATCATTATTTTACGGCAAAACTCAAATAGTGCCATTTGACTAATATAATACTTCTTTCAGCTTCTATATTTATTCTAAGTATTCACCTAGTCATAAAACTCGTTTCCAAACAACCTTTTAAGGTTGTTTGTTCAATTTAGCCTACAAGGGCGTTTTGGTCGATTTTGGTCCTTTTATGACGAAGGACTCTCTACCAAATTATTCGACCAAAATCGCACTTTTAACTACAACATAATTATGCGTACCTGGCCCGGATCAACAAGTAGACCCGATTTATACCTCGTTTTCATTATCACACTATCAATGGTGACGCAATTATCCGATTTGCTAATCGGTCCTGTTAACATAAGACTTGACAACCACATTAGTCGATATTGTCAAATGGTGTTATCACCACCATTCGACCCGTTTGGACTATATGCCCAACATTATCTATTTAATCAAAAACATCGTTTTTGATTTCCAATTCATACATCCATCCCATCCCGGATTTTATTACCATACCCTTTTCCTTTTACACTCTTTTCTTACAAATTCAACCCATTTCGGCTTACACCGTGGGTATCCTTTTAACCTTGATTTACATTAGTCGACACATGACAAATTTTCATATTTCCAATATTATCATTATCACGTTTACAACGTATCAAATAAACGGGTATTCTACATAAGTGTGTAAATTACACTTACCTCGCATCCACGCCACGCTTTTCTTTCCGTACTTGCTTCGTTTGACCCGCTCACTCATCAAGCTTCCCCTAGCTTGTTAGGCGCCAACTATCATTCATTATTCACAAGGTTGTTAGATTAGTCATTCCAAATCATGACTTTCACACCTTATGATTCTTTGACTATTTTTTTTCTCTTTAAACTCATGAAATTCATCATTTCATCTTATTATTCAAAAACCCATTTCATGGTAAATATGATTTATGTACCCAAACACCTAAATTGTTCAAGTACTTTGTCTTTACTAACTAATATGATGATTCTAATCACAAGTTTGACACTAACATCACCATATCATAAAAACCCATCTCAATCTTGTATGAACAAATACCCAATCATGTAATTTGTTCAAGTACCTTGTTTCTATTATCAATTATAATGGTTTTTAAACACAATGTTATCATCATCTTCATTATTAAATCAAAACCCACTTAGCACATACAAGGGTCATCATCAAATCCTTTGTTTCTAGTGCTAATTCATCAAGTTTTTATCTAGGGTTCATTTCTAAACATGAATTTCATACCATATCACTCATAAACTCATCATTCATTTACGAATTCTTATTTTGAGTGTTCATCATGGATTCCAAAACATTACCAAATTATAAATTTGACATACCTCACGATCCCCTTGACTTGGTGATCGTTTGTAAGTGATCATGCATTTGATTTGAGCTAGTTTTGACCTTCAATTTGGTGAATTAGCTTGAGTTAGGGTCTTGGCTTCTCCTTGCTTCCCCTGACCTCTTTCACGCACGCACACACACACTCACACACTAGTTTGTGTGTAGTGTTTTTAATTAAAATAAATATTAAGTTTCAATCTTCCTCTTTTGGCCCCTCAAGTTTGGTTAGTTAGTTAGGTAGGGTACAACCCACTTATTTCTAATAATGTTCCCCACTTATTAACTAGGTTAAGCATTCCTAATTAAATTAGTGGGTTCGGGGAATCTATGACTAAGTTTATCTTGAGTCCCGTTAACTCGGGCCTTTTTATCCATTTTAATTTCCTCAAAAGGATTTGTTCACTTTTTATTTAATATTAGGTTTATTTAATTAAATCCTAATATTTACCGGGTTACTTTTACCACTAACGGTACTTTACCCGTCTTTTAGTATTAACGTGGTTTGATTACCAAACCCGTTTTTGGGGTGTTACATTTTAGCTGCTCAACATTCTATGCAGATTGTTCGTAAGGAGTCTCGGTAAATATGAGTACGCCCACCCTGAGTATTTGTTGCAGATTGTTTTTTGCAATTTTTATTGTACATTCTGTTACATGTTTTAATTATGTAAAATATAAGGATGCATATTTTCGAGTCAACCTTTTTTTATAATTGAATTGATAAATGACAAATACTTGATATATTAGTTATAAACATCTTATTTTCATCAATTATTTTGTGATTTATGACGGAGAACGATGAAACCAACAACGATGGTGTAGTAGTCGCGTTCTCTTGACAGTTGCGTTAGGGTTTCTAATTTGTTATGTTTTGTTTTGTGATGTAGAACAATGAATCAATTTCAGTTTTCGCTTTCTAATCCAATTTTTATTACTTTTATGTATCTAATAATCCGATTTTTGTATGGCTGCATTAACGCACTTCTTTCTCTGTAGTGATTATCCTTAACAACATTAAAAGGGACAACAGGATACCAATTAACAACGGCTCTTGCCTTTTTTGTGATGAATTTCTTTCAGAAAGGTATTATTTAGTAGGCGTCTTTGATTTTTCAGTTCGTTTGTTTAGGGTTTCAATCTTTTTAATTTTCTTCAAGAATTTTATAGAACACTGATTACTTAATATGGTTTGTGTATTGAATATGTGAAATTACTTGATTAAGATTTCTGATGTATGATTTGTTCCTGTTATTACTTGATTCAAATTTAAATTACTGATGCAAATAGTTTATTTTCGCTGGTAACATGGTGGTTCTGAGTTTGGTTATTGAGAACAATAAATTTGTTGTTTAATTTTGAAGTTATGATCAATTCATTGACTTTATAGAGTTGTTGATTAAGATTATTGAATAGTTGCTACTATGGATACTTTTACAGGATGGATACGGATAATCCTGATGTCAACACTGTAAGTCCCTCTGCACACTCAATATGCAACTTTTTATGGATTATTTTTATTTGATCATGCATTTTTATTTTTTGTTAGCCTGAGCTATGTGAGGATGATGAGTTTATTGTGCTGGCATGTGATGGTATTTGGTAAGGGTTTATATGAAATGGCAGTATAATTTATGCCATGCAATTATTCTTTCTTAATCTTTTGGATCATTAATAAATTATTTTACTTTCATGTGTTTAGGGATTGCATGTCAAGCCAAAAGTTAATGGATTTTATTCATGAGCAATTGATATCAGTAAGTTTGAGATAATTCATGTTGCCCTTTAAATTACATCAGGTTAGAGGTGACGTTGTTTGATGACAGTGTGATTCATCTTAAATTTGATGATTGTCATATATGTTGTGTTGCAATGATGTTCGAGGGTTAGTTAAGGAAAACAAATATCGGTTAAATTGTTTGTAGATTGGTATGAACTGGCATAAATTTACCTAAACTTGAGAGCATGGTTTATGTCATCAATTTCAATTTCTGACTGCTATAAATGCCAACTTTGTTTGTTTTGAGGTTTTTCCCTTCTATAAATGCCAACTTTATATGGCCGATTCTGAAAAAAAAATATCTGAAATGTCGACTTAATGTTGTGTGTTGCAGATTTACTCTGTCAGAAATGTTGTTGACTTTTACTATACAAAAAAAATGCGCATTTCAACCCCAGCCCGTTTTCACTGCATAAAAATGGTCGCTTTTAACATCAAGTTGGAAGTTTAAATCATTTAGTAAATAATACATGAGGTTTGGTTTTGCTTTATCTCGAATCAATTAAATTGATCAAATTTTATTATGTAACGGTTTGAATTCAGGATTCTGTAATTTTGTTTTGATTTGGTTGATTTTGGTTTAAATTTATTTATTTCATGTTATGTTTTATCTTACTTTGAAGTTTGCTTTATTTAAAAGCTTTATTTGTGTTAATTTCCTTAATTTTATAAATTATGGTTCTAATTTGGGGATTTTTATAACATGTAGTGTTTTCAGAGAGCTCTGCAGTCAATTGTCTTCTATCAGGGATAAGATCTCTGTTTTAAAATTGCTGATGAAAATTGTTGATAATTAAATCTGATTGATTTGTTTATGTATCAGGTGCCGCTGTTAACTGTCAAGCTGTTGAAGTTCAGGTATGTTTATTACCAGATTTTGTAATGGATGTATAGGTTTGTTTAATTAGGTTTTGTATTTATGATCATTAACCTAAATGGATTCTCAATCGTTCTAAAAATTGAAAATGCACCATACGCTCTGTAGTGTTTCCGAAATCTCGACAGATATATGTTTCGTATTTGGCCAACCAATAAAAATGTTCAGGGAAATTTTCAAATTGTTTAATACTTAATATAAATTTAGTTTTTTCTGTTATGTTGATTTCTGATGACTACAAAGTAATTGGGATATGACTCGATTGCTATGTGTGGTACAACTTGAATGAATTTAAAGTTTTATCTAATTAGAAGTGTTCACTTTTATATAATTTAATTACCTTTTCGTAGTAATTTGCTTAATTTTAGAAATTATAGTTCTAATTCGGGGATTTTGATTACATGTAGTGTTTTCACAATCTATACTATCTATTAAGGGAGATTAGAGGATGACCTCGATTTGCCTACGTGTCACGTTCTTAGCTATTAATGAAGAGAGGAAGACACAAAGGATGTGTCAAACACAGTTGAGATGATACATGTTCAAGGTAATAAGAAGAAACCCTCTGTTGAAGAAGCAACCAGTGAGAGTGTTTCGCTGGAAACATGGAGGGTTCGGTGACGTTGTCGAGGAGTGTCAGGAAATGCTAAGTGATAGCATTTCCTGACACTCCTCGACAATGTTACCGACCCCTCTTAAAAATTCCAGCAAAACTCTCTCACTGGTTGCTTCTACAACAGAGGGTTTCTTTTTATTACCTGAACCTGTATCATCTCAACTGTGTTGACTGACCCTGTATGTGTTGTTACATCAAGATTCAATTAGGATTTTTTTGATTTTATGATGGCGAGATCTGCCGTGTTGTTGCAACATGCCCTAATCGTTGCTGGCTGCCGTTCGCGGCTGTTCTAGGTATCGTTGGGTGTAATCGATGTTTGGTTGATGATAATTAGATCAATGTCACCTAAGGGATATTCAGTCAATGATGTTGATGAGATGCTTCTCACCTGAGACTAAAACTATGATGAAGCAAACGTCTGGCCAAATAAGCGAGGTCTGACATTTTCAAATAATTTGAATTACTTTAGCAAATCATTTAGTGTTGACTGTGAAGATGAATAAAAATGAATTCAAAGTGCATTTTTCTTGTCCTTTCAACATGAGGCTATGATGATTTTGTAGATCTGAGTAAAAATTGAATGAAGATAGCATTATGGTATGACAAGGTCGTAGGATGGCAGTTGTTCATGCAACATCTCTTGCAGCCATGGTGTTGTCATCTTTATGCACAATCTGAGCCTGACAATATAAATGTTTTGCAACTTCACCATGAATAGAGAAGAAAGAGAGAGTTGGATCTTTGTGATATTGAATAGAGTAGAAAGAGAGAGTTGGATGGAGATATGATTACTTCTGAATGCATTAAATGGCTAAAACAACTCCCTATGCATTTTAAGTTTTGCCTCCTAAAAAAAACATATTATTACCTGAACCTATATCATCTGAAATGTGTTGACTGACCCTGTATGTGTTGTTACATTAAGATTCAATTAGGATTTTTTTTTATTTTGAAAATTGATCGGTTCAGTTTTGATCACCTTAGATGCTTTTGTCATCTGAGGCTATGATGGCGAGATCTGGCGTGTTGTTGCAACATGCCCTAATCGTTGTCGGTTGTCGTTCACGCCTGTTCTAGGTAGCGTTGGGTGTAATCGATGTTTGGTTGATAATAATTAGATCGATGTCATATAAGGGATATTCAGTCAATGATGTTGATGAGATGCTTCTCACCTGAGACTAAAACTATGATGAAGCAAACGTCTGCCCGAATATATGCGATGTCTGACATTTTCAAATAATTTGTATTACTTTAGCAAATCATTTAGTGTTGACTGTGATGATGAATAAAAATGAATGCCTGGAGCATTTTTCTTGTCCTTTCAACATGAGGCTATGATGATTTTGTAGATCTGAGTAAAAGTTTAATGAAGATAGCATTATGGCATGGCAAGGTCGTAGGATGGCAGTTGTTCATGCAACCTTTCTTGCAGCCATGGTGTTGTCATCTTTATGCACAATCTGAGCCTGACATTCTGACAATATAAATGTTTTGCAACTTCACCATGAATGACCTTCGCTGATGCTGTGTTGGTGATTAAGGTTTTGAAAAGGGATCGTGTATAATTGTTGTCACATCTATACAAGAAAATGTGAGCAGGCAAAATTTGAAAATGCATGAGGAGTTGTTTGGCTATTTAATGCACATCAGAAGTAATCATATCAACTCTCTCTTTCTTCTCGATTCAAACTCGCAGCCCACATTTCTCTCTTTCTTCTCTATTTCTCTCTTTCTTCTCTATTCTTCATCACAGGCGATTTCGATTCAAACTCTAGGGTTTCCTTTACAAAGCTTCCACAGAGTGTTTTGGTAGTAAGCTAGGGTTCCGGGCACTTTCCGGTAACTTAGATGCGTTTCCGATGAAGCAAATGTCGAATATACGCGAGGTCTGACATCATTTGTAAATTGGTTCGTGTGGCCATTTATATAGAGTGACTATGAAGATGTTAAGGTTGAATCAACTGTCTCCTACAGATCAGGTAGTTACTCTCAATTCTCGGTTGTTGTTCAATCAGAAAGATAAGGTACTTTTTCCATCCCTGAAGATGTTCTTGGTCTGTTTGTTCTTAGTTGTGATTGGTAATTTCAAGAATTTGTAGTTTGATAAAGGTTTCATTTTTTTATTCGTTTTATTTGTGGTGATGATTTTTGTTTTGTTGTAGTGTTTGATTTGTTTTTTTAATTATTTTGGTTGGCTAATACACGAGAATCACTCATAGAACTCACCACCAGAACCATTGGGCATGTCGAAAACGATGATCATGAAGCCAACAACAACAACTTACATAAACAATCAATGGTTAATTCAACACACAGGCAAGTCTGGATGGGTTGTTTATAGATTCACTGATCTTTGTTTGTTTTTCATTGAGTTTACTTTTCCTTAAACAGGTTATACTTCAAGCTTTCTCGATCTGTTTGCAGGCGAATAGGTTGACTCGATGAGGTATGAAAAATAGAATTGATAAATTTAGGGAAAATCAGATTCAAAGATGATAACGCAATAGTGGAGGATCTAATTCTACAATTTCGATAAATTCAGGTGTGTTTTCAAATAATGCTTCCTAGATGTTTGAAGACCGACAAATGTCCAACGAAGCAACATTGTGGACATTTGTCGTTCTTTGTCGGTTTTCAAACATCTATGAACCATTATTTGAGAACACCATTGCATTTATCGGAGCTGTGGAATTAGATCCTCTACTGTTGGGTTATCATCTTTCAAACCCATTTTCCCTAAATTTATCGATTTTGTTTTTCATGCAGGATATAATCTGTTTTCTTAGTATTTGATTTGGCCGATGAACCATATTCAAGGATGCTTTATGTTTAAGACTATACGAAGATTGCATTTGGTTATCATAAGGTTAAATTTTAAATTAATATGGTCTCATTTGTTACTAACCTTATAATTATACTTAAGCCATCACATTCTTTTTGTTACGTCTCAATGTATCTAATCACAGCAACCATCATTGAGCCATCACATTCTTTCCCTCTGCATATCAGGTAACGGTTTTTCTTAATACATCTCGAAAATTAGTTTGTTATGTATGATTTTTCAATGTGGTTTTGAAACTTATTGGATAGTAATTGTCAATTTCAGATAGGTTGGGTATTGAGACCAAGAAATTCAACGCCACTTGCAGTTATGGTTTTAAGGTCAATTATTGGCTTCAAACAGAGACAGAGGACCTTTGTTTCTGAATGTATTGTAGTTTCAATTATGACTTATGCCTGATGTTGTTGTCAATTTATAAGTATAATGCGAGTGTGAATTCATTAAATAATTTAACATCATATTTTACATATAGATGTAGACAAAAACTTTTATCATTATACTTGTAATACTAACACATAATCTCATTAACATTGTTTTATAAAAATATGTAACTAAATGCAAAGAATTTAAATGATATATTATAATCTGATTTATAGTATTTGTTTTCGATCGTTATTAAACATACCCGTGTGTTCACACGGGTGTTACAACTAGTACTATTTAATAAAAGAAACCACTTTAGGGACACTTGTCATCATATTAGGCCATCTCTTATAGATAATTATTATTTTAGTTAAATATTATCTAATTAATTATAGATAACCCTTATACTAAATATTATTTAATTTAATATCTTATATTGTAGATAACTCTCCTACTAAATATTATTAGTTTAATATCTTATGGATAATTATTATTTAGTTTAATCTTCATCTCATTTATAATATTATTTATTTGAATTAATTATATTTGAACGTTTTTTTTAGTTTGGTATCAAATAGATTTTACGAAACTTAAAATAAAATTAACTAATATTATTTATCACTTATACATTTACGGAGTTTTAAATAAAGGGTTAAATTTATTGAGACTTCGTTAACAAATTTTGCAACAACAGAATAATCTATTTTTATCACGAACCCCAAACTTTGTATTAATATATTAAATATTTTTATTTTCACTATACAAAATTACATTTACTTGACCCATGTAATACATGAGGTTTTTTAAAGTATAACTTTTTATTATTTAATATAAAATTAGATTTATTCAATTCGTACAATACACGAGGTTTTTTAAGGATATATATTTTTTATTATTTAGTACTGAAAATTACATTTATTCAAACCGTGTAATGCGCATATTTTTAAAAATGTATTTTTTTATTATTTGATATATAAAATTACATTTATTCAACCCGTGTAATAAATGAGGTTTTTTAAAGATGTATTATTTTATTATTTGGTAAACAATACTACATTTATTCAACTCGTGTAATATACGTGGTTTTAAAGATATAACTTTTTTATTTGGTATAGAAAATTACATTTATTCAACCCGTACAATATGGTTCTTATAGATATAACTTTTTATTATTTATTATATAAAATTATATTTATTCAACCCGTACAATAAATGAGCTTTTTAAAGATATATTGTTTTATTATTTAGTATATAAAATTTATTTATTCAACCCCGTGTAATACACGGGGTTATAACCTAGTTTAACTAATTAACCAAAAGCCCAATACTTTTATTAATCCACTAACCTATTTACCGAATAAGCCTAAAGCCCAATACACCACCTAATCCATTAACTTAGTTCAAATCTTATAGCCCGTGTTCTAAACCCCCCCCCCCGCGCGCGCGCGCGATAATACACTATTCTATTTGGGCATGATTGCAATTTGAGACTTAGGTTGAGGTCGATATGGGAGGTATGAGGGTTGAGGTCGTTGGGTCGATTTGGGCAATTGGGCAGGATTGCAATTTTGGGCGATTTCGATTTATAGCAAGCGGAGCAGCAACAGTAACAATAAGTCGGTCGGTGATTGTGGACGATTGTGATATTTGTGGACTTTCTATTTGCAACCATGTTAATTGAATTGGTTAGTTGATTAGCTTAACTTATGAGTTAAATTTTCAACGACGTAATTGAATTGGTTAGTTAATTAGTATGATTTATGATTATTTGACAAGTTAAGTTAGTTGATTACTTGATTAGATAATTAGGTTAAATGTTTATTTGATAAGATTTTTGGTTATTGATATGTGTATTAGGTTTATGTGTGAAATGGTAATTTGAATGATTGATGTCCTTAATATTAACAGATATGAGTGTTTGGCCCGAATCGAAACTTAACGGTAGGAAAAAAATTTCTGGGTCCTGTAACTTTCACATAATTATAAATGAGGGTAAATTACTGTAACACCCCTAAAATATAAAGCTTTATTATATATTTGATGTCGGTAATAAATAAAATGAACTAACTAGGAATAAAGATAACCTAGTTAGATAAAAGTCTCGTAGTGACATGTAAGTTGGTTAAAACACCTAAAACATGAACTAAACAATAGTTGGGGGACCAAAGTTGTTAAAATTGAAACTTGTAATATTAAAACAAAAAATAATTACACCAAACACACACTTAAGTGTGTGTCTGGTCGATTAGAACACAGGGGGCGACCAGGAGAAACTCTCAAACCCTAGCTTGTGCAATTTGATCAAATTGAATGCCTAAATCTGTTCCAAATCGAAATCCAATCATAGAATAGTGATCTCCTCAGTGAAGGGATCACAAGGTATGTAAATTTCATAGAAAATTTCCATCTAAATTTCTGGATGAACATAGGAAATTCGAAATTGATGTTGCATGATTGTTGTATGGATGAAATTGGAATGATATTGTGTCTAGGAATAAACCCTAGTCAATCATTTGTTGAAATTATGCTTATTTCTTCACAATCACCATTGAAGTTGATAAGTGGGTTTTGTAGGAACATGTTAAACACTAGAATTATGATTGTTATTCTAGTGTAATTTGAGTTCTAGGAAGTGATTTCAGAATATGATATAAAAAATTTACATGAACATGCTTAATTGATGTTAATCTTGGCTAAAAAGGCAAGCTATGAATTTGATTGTGAATTGTGTAAAATTCTGCTCTTAAGGTGTTTGTAAAAATGCCTAAAAGAAGGCTTAAAACTGGAAATTTGAATTAAAACGCATATTTGTAAATTATGGCAAACTATGCGTTATATGTTAAGAAAAGAGTTCTAAACGGTTTGCGGTTGAACTCTATAGGAAAGGAAACCGGAACGTCAAGTGGACAAGCCGGTGGTGACACGCGTTTGAAGGGTGTGCTTTGAAGGTATGTAACTTGTCTCGTTACATTATGTAAATTTGATATCGTAGTCATTTAAAGTCGTGTTTTAGAATGAGGTATTGCATTAGTTGAAGTGGCGATGATCACTACTTAAATGAATGAATCAAAATTAGATTAGAAATGTTTGGTAGTCATTGAAAATGGAGGAATTCCATAAATGAGCCAAACGGGTCGATTAGATGTTTAATTAAGAATGATAATATGTTTAGAATAGCATTTGGCGATAATTGATCACAAGAGCGTGGAACCATAGATTTAGTGATGAAGCGCCGGTGATCGTAAGCCCCGGATGTTGGGTAAATGAGCCTTGAGGTTATAATAATAGTAGTAGTGCAATTAGTGCAAAAACTATGCGGGTCGAATAATCAGAAAGGGATTTATAGACTTTCAGTCCGTAAACTTAAATTTTGATTAAATGATCATGATAGATGCGTTGGTAATTTAATTACGAACGCGTAGGAAAAAGAATCACGTAAATCGGACAAACGGGTAGAAAGTTATGAAGTTTTTCGTACTAAAAACGGAAAAACAAACAAAATCTGCTGATCAGACCATAAGCTACGGTCCTGTACCGTAGCCTACGGTCTAGAAGTTCTGGTTGAAGTAATATGGTGAACCGTAAGCTACGGTCTGTGAACCGTAGCCTACGGTCGACTTCCAAAAAAAAATTTTATTTTATTTATTTGATGATTTTGAGCTTTCGGGTCCGTTTAGACGGGTTCTAGGGTCTCATATACTAACGTTTGTGATAAATTTACAATGTAGGTATGTTTGAACTTAGGGTGGGTGAAGATCAAGCGACGAACATGAACCGAACATGACTTTTTGAAGCTTCCGCGTTTACTTAACTTTGTTGAAAACAATGTTTTTGTTGTAAACACTTAACTTGTCATTTTGGGATGTTAAAACTAGCTAGTAGTTAATTCGAATACGGTTATTATGAATAATTCCGTTTTGTCTAACTTTAGGAAATGAAGAATTTCATTTGAAAATGCGTATTCTATATTAAAAATCCTAATTAAATGAGACGGGTGTTACAAGTTAGTAATCAGAGGTCAAGGTTGATAACAAAGTGTGTTCGGTTCAAGCTTGATCAAACATCCTGTAAGAATTAGCTATTTTGGTATATTTTATTAAATGTTAGAAAAGAGATGTGAATGGATGTGCACGGGAAGAGAGTGTTAACACACTCAAACTCGGAAAGTGCACTAAATGAGAACGGTTAAAGCAAGTTATGAACTTGGCTAAACCGAAGTAAACAAAGTTTATGTTTTAAATGAAATGTTGAACAATTAGTATAAACATTTCAGTTTCGAAGATGACGAAAAAGGGTAACAACGATGCGGTGCGGATAGTCACCGAACAAGTAAAAGAAGTGATTGCCGAAGAGGTAGGAAAGGCAATCGAAAATCGTCTATCCGGTTTTATAGACAAGATCCAAAATACGGTGCTTTCAGTAGTTGAAGAGCGGATTAAAAGGTTGGAAGAAAAAGTCAACCTAGTAAAGGAAAAGTCCGGAGATCGGAAAGGGTGCTCATACAAAGAATTCATGGCGTGTAAACTGCCAATTTACAACGGGGAGGTTGACCCGATAATATGCCAAAGATGGCTAAGTGATGTTGAAGGGGTATTTGAAAAGACCCACTGTGATGTAAGCGATTTTGTGGCTTACGGAACGGGTCAGTTAAGGGGTCAAGCCAAAGATTGGTGGGATAATAAGAAGAAGGAAATTGGAGCCGAAGCGGCAAGGGTTATGACGTGGGATGAGTTTAAGGTACCATTCTTTAAACACCACAGTCCCAAGGCGGTCATCAACAGAATCAAGGAGGAATTCATCCAGTTAAGGCAAAAGGGGGAAACAATTGATAAAATCACGGGTATTTTCATGGATAAGCTGAGATTCTGGGTTGAGCTAGTGACTACCGAGGAGCAGAAAATATATTATTATTATAATATGTTAAGTGCTGAATATCGGGAGTTTATGACTCCTTCCAAGTATGAGACACTCACCGAGATCATAAATACGGCTCGATAACGAGGGATCAAACTCAAAAAGCAAATAGAAAGGGGCGAACGAAGGGTAATAGATGCTAACCCGAGCCCTACAAAGAAGGCCCGAACAACTGAGCCGGTAAAGAAGACAGACGCGAAGGGTGGATCACCGAGTTGTAAAGTTTGTGGGAAAGGGCACAAGGGTGAGTGCCGCTTCAAAGACAAACCGTGTCATATATGCGGGAAGACGGGACACACAGCGTCGCTATGTCCGGGGAAAGTTTCGGTGTGCTATAAGTGCTATCAGCCGGGTCACAAAAAGTCTGAATGCCCGGAGTTGGTCGGGAAAAAGAACGAGAAAGATGTTCAAGAGGAGACCCAAAAGGCGAAGGCTAGATCCTTCCAACTAACGGCAGCTGAAGCAAAGACAGAACCCGATGTGGTCTCAGGTATATTCGCAATAAACTCGATCCCTGCACGTGTATTATTTGGTACGGGTGCGAATAAATCCTTTATTTCACATGGATTTATTCGGCATCCTTCATTTGTATTGACAAAGTTATCTGTGCCCTTAGAAGTTGAAATAGGGGATAACAAGAGTTTCATAGTGTGTGACGTTTGTCGAGGATGTAAATTGAGTATCGATGACGAAGAATACTTAATAGATCTAATCCCGATGTCGATGGGAGAATTTTAAGTGGTTGTTGGGATGGATTTGCTATCCCGACACCACGCAAAGGTCGTGTGTTTCCGTAAAGAAATAAAGTTAACATCTCCAAGCGGAAAACACGTTACTATCTATAGCGAGAAAGGAGGCAATCCTGTGATATGCTCGATGTTAAAAGCTCACAAGCTCATGAGGCACGGATGTAGAGCGTTTATGATATACGCGAATGAACCAGGGAAAGAACCACCGAAGATTGGAGACGTACCGGTGGTACGTGATTTCGAAGATGTGTTTCAGGAAGACTTACAGGGAATACCGCCCGAGCGGGAAGTAGAGTTCGGAATCGAATTGGTTCCGGGTGCGAAACCCGTAGCCAAGGTGCCATACCGACTTGCGCCATCGGAGTTAATGTCGCAAATTCAAGATTTGCTCGACAAAGGATTTATAAGGCCGGGTGTGTCTCCTTGGGGCGCACCGGTATTGTTCGTGAAAAAGAAAGACGGGAGCATGCGAATGTGTATCGATTACCGGGAGTTAAACAAACTCACGGTGAAGAATCGATACCCGCTCCCGAGAATAGATGATTTATTCGACTAACTATAAGGTGCGAATTGGTTCTCAAAAATTGACCTGAGATCGGGATAACATCAATTAAAGGTCAAGAAAGAAGATGTACCGAAAACGGCCTTTCGTACTCGGTATGGACACTACGAGTTCCTCGTAATGTCCTTTGGATTGACGAATGCACCCGCAGCTTTCATGGATCTCATGAACCGAGTTTGCAAGCCTATGTTGGACAAGTCGGTAATCGTGTTTATCGACGACATTCTAGTGTATTCGAAAAATGAGGCGGACCACGCGTATCATTTACAGGAGGTGTTAGAGACGCTCAGACGAGAAAGATTGTATGCGAAATTTTCAAAGTGTGCCTTTTGGTTACGAGAGGTACAATTCCTCGGCCACATCAAAAGTGCCGATGGAATATTGGTAGATCCGTCAAAGATAGAAGCCGTGTCGAAATGGAGCCCTCTGAAGATTGTTTCACCGCTAACTAAATTAACTCGGAGATTCATTCAAGATTTCTCCAAGATTGTTTCACCGCTAACTAAATTAACTCGGAAGGAGGAAAGATTCATAAGGGGTGTTGAACAGGAAAAGGCGTTCCAAACGCTAAAGGAAAAGTTAACTCACGCTCCGGTATTAACATTGCCGGACGGAGTCGAAGATTTGGTAGTCTACTCGGATGCGTCACATTCGGGGCTCGGATGTGTTTTTGTAACACCCCAAAAATTTTTATTAGACATAAGTTAAATTATAAATAATAAAGGGGTGAAGTTTAAAACTAAATAAGTAAAGGAACTTGAGGGACTAAAGTTGTAACATATCAAAATTTAAGTTAATTAAATTAAAAAGAGTTAAAAACCCACACACACTCTGTGCGTGGGTTCTGGTCGATCGAACAGAAGAGCAGGACAAGGGTTGAAACCCTAGCATCAAGAAATCAAGCAATTTAACTTGAATCAAAGGAAAAATTCAATGCATGATCCCCTAAACTCGAGTAGCTAACCTCAATTTCCGAAGTGGTAAGTTTAATTTTCTGGAATCATGATTTGTAGGATGAGGGGTTCAACCCCAATCTCGAATTCTTATGTCTGAATGTGAGAAATCTGAGTTAGGATTACTTTCTAGAACAAGAATCATGTTGATTTTAGGTTAATTGAAAGATTTTTAGAAAAACCCACTTTATGAACTTGTGATATGAATAGGATGATTTAAGTGATTTTAGTTATGTGAAACCTTGAAATATGATTATGTTGTAATGCCTGAATCTTAGAAAAATTATCTATACTATCTATAAAAGGAGCTTAGAAGCTGACCTCACTTTGCTTATGTGTCATCTTCTTAGATATGCCACATTGGATGCCACATAGACTCCGCTGATGTCATAACGCTGATGTCATAATATAATATATCTATATTTCAAAATTTCAAAATATTAATATAATCTATCTATATTTCAAAATTGAAAATAAGGTGAGTTTTTAATGGGCGCTCAAATATAAACTCCACCTTGAGAGATTCAAAATTCAAAATCAATCTCCAAATTTTGGCTGCCATTCTCTCTCTAGAAACCACACTTTCCTGCTTCCACCGGTTCTCTCATGATGGTGCCGACGATCTTGCCGGACGCGGAGGAGGAAAAAACCCTAGAATCGGAAGAGATCAGTGATTTTTGTTCGTATGCAAAGGTAATTCACGCTATCTACAGTCAACATCCAAGCAAGTTGAGCCTGAATAACAATTCCACTTTCACCTATCCATACCGGAACCCTAAATCTGATGCGATGAGATGAACCATAATCAAATCTAACCGATCGATCTTCTGGTGCAGGTTTGTTTAGCTTGGTGAATACCCAATCTGATTCGCAATTGCAAATACCCAATTGTCTCGGATGAAGCTATTTTGGATCAAAAGCAGAGCCCTTTTAGCGATTGATTATTGTTGCCGATGAATGATTCTTGAAAAGCTTATCTGATTATTGTTGTTTGGAACCCTTTTAGCGACTGATTATGAGAGAAAAGAGTGTAGATGCAGTAGATGATCAAGGGTCTGGATGGCTGCAAGTTAAAAAGGTTTTTTTTTTGTTTATTTATTTATTCATGATTGGATTATAATTTTTTCGTTATTTTCATAACCGTTATTGAATTTTAGTTTTGTTAATTTTTATGTGTTACAAATTGCAGCACCCCTTGGGGAGGTTAGTTAAGTTAATTTATAGTAAGTGCAGTCATCGCTGTAGTTTAACAGGTCAAAATATGTGATCTTTAACATAACTCAAAACGAACTCGCTAAGGATAACTTGCCCTCAACAAGTAAATCAAGTATTATATGCTATTTTAGAAAAAAAAAATGCTATCGTTTCTGCTTTATCGGAGTATGCTTCTAATGGTCCCATGCAGTATGTTAATTCAGATCCTTTGGTCTCTGTAGAGAATCCTGCTGGTGAAGTCGATACGGATGCTAAACCGTTTAAAAGGTTAATTTCCAGTTCATGTTAGTAATTTTCAACACTTTAGAATTAAGAATACCGTTAAGTTTATTTGATTTGTGGTGTGAATTCTTCTAGGCACTCTGCACAACGGTCACGAGTACCGGAGTACGTAAACTTCAGTATATATCAGAACTGGAAAGAACTGCTGAGAATTATCAGGTAAAAACTAAAAACCAGTAGAAGGTTATATAGGTAAAAACTAAAATTAGGTAAAAACTGTTGAGGTTCTCTCCGTTCTACTGTTGTTGTTTCGTTAGTAGGTGTGTTCGAGAAAGAATATGTGAATGAAAGATGTTTGTGATGCATTTGATTACATAGCCATTCCAATTCCCGTTTCGGTATGTTGCGAAGTTTACGAATTTCGGAATGGTAAGGTTGATCATCGATGAATGGAGGTTAGATTATAGCCATATTCATGATTGGCGTTAAAAAGTGAAACGCAGAAACGGAAGATAATTATCAAGAAATCAGGAAGCGTAAAAGGAAACGTCAACTGTATATTAATTACATTGTGTTATTGTTCTAAATTGCTAGCAGCAAAAGAATTAATCTCAATAATGTATGTTATGCTATAGTTGCTTCAGATTGCCTGCATTATGTGTGAGCATTTATTTTTTTGTCATTTTCTATTAGCATGTAAGTTATAAAATAGTGTTTAATAGTTAATGCTTATTGGCATTTTGAAGCTATACCATAGTGATTTTACATTGTAAATAAGTATGCCTATACGGCTTTCTACTATAAGTGTAAGAATTTCTTATTATGTATTATATGAAATAAGCATATAATTGTTTAGGTGTATCTGATGTAGTGAAGAGGTGTATGATGTGCTTTATTCAGATCCTTTATTTCATTGTACTCTTGCATTTTACTAAATTCATGATACTCAATTAATGCATAGGATTGGAATCAAGTTTCTTTCTTTTTTTCTTTCTTTCTTTTTTTTTTTGTTGGTCTTAATCCCTGTCCTAAAATTTTACTAACCAGACTAACCGAATTATAACTTTAAGCTAAATGCGATTCGACAGTTTCATTGGCTGTTTCAAGTACCTGAGATGAAATATTTATGTTATTCTAGACAAACTAACATCTTTACTATCTATAAAAGGAGCTTAGAAGCTGACCTCACTTTGATTACGTGTCATGATATTAGGTATGCCACATAGGATTCGATGACATCATAAATCCGACCTTTCTCCATGACATCATAATTCAGATTTCATCTTAAAGGTATGAACCATCACATTCAAAACATTAAATATTATTAATCTTGTCTTTGTTGATTTTGACCATATTTGCCCTTTGAATCTAGCTATGGAGGTAGAAGACAGCTGTGTCATTACTCATGTTCAAGATATGCTCTTTCGTGTTCATGTGAGCAAGAAGAGAGGAAGACACAAAGGAGGTGTGAAACATAGTTCAGATGATACAGGTTCAGGTGTCAAATCCGTATCATGTGAACTGTGTTTGACACATCCTTTGTTTCTTTCTCTCTTCTTGCTCACATGAACACGAAAGAGGTTATCTTGAACATGATGTTATCTATTAAGGGAGCTTAGATAATGACATAGAATTGGCTACGTGTCAACTTCTCAGGTATGCTATGTAGTCCTCGCTGATGTCATAATTACGAAACGGTATCCTTTAGTGTTATTTTCGCTAAAGTTTGAAACGGTATTGTTTAGTGTTACTCTACCTTCAAGGAAAGTCCAAGGAGCAGGTATAATTTTAAATTTTGCCTTCAAATTCTTTCTAACAAAACAATAGAAACGTTGTTGATTATTTGATTTTTTTTTTCATTTTTTGTAGCTATAACAAGGTTTAAAGCTATTGAATGGCTTGAAAGTGTAGTTAGGCCATTGGAGATACCAAAACAACCATCAAACTTTTTGATAGGACAAAGCGGAATGTTTCCAACAACTAATGGTTGTTCTATCGTAAAGACTTCTGGTATGTATCTTAAGCATAAACTTTATATTGTCATTCATGGTGTAAAACAATGTGATTAGAGTAGAAGTTCAACATTGCTATGTTGTAACTTAGTTTCAGTTTGAATCTGTTTGTGTGTTTCCGAGGGCTTTTTTAAGCAAGGCGCATAGTATAAACTCTAACTTTTGGGTGTTGTAGACTGTTTTAGGTTGATTTCTAGGATTATTTAGGTTGAAGGTAGCCTTCATTAGGGTTTTTATTGTCATCTTTTTGCTGTAAATTAGGACGAAAATCATCTTAAATGACTACATGGTTGTTTTCCTCATTTTACCTCAACATGGTTTCATAAAATTACTTTCTTGCCTGTTATACGTCTTTTTCTAATCTCAGGGCTATAAAATTATTTTCGTGTTCACCTTCGTTTGTTATCAAAATATGTTGTTAAATAACCAAACATATATTAAAAGATATAAACTTGAGTCTATAAGACTAGCATATTGAGTGCTGCTGCCACCAATGGACCTTTCGACTTTAGCCCTAGAATATATACAACATAGCAAACAATCTTGTATAAATTAACTGTCATGTAAGTACTTAATCTTGTATAATGTGCACATCATGGTCAGATACAGGACAAGGCAGAATTGTTCTTTGAATTGTGTTCATCAAGTTTTTGATTAAATGCCTAATTAAGTTTTGATTCTGCAGGAGAGCTGGGAACGACCGGAAGTTGTGGTGGCTGTGTGACCGAGGTATAATCGAATTGAAGTTTGTAGAAGTAATTTTATACATCAGCTTGAAAAGGTACTTAACTTTCGTTGAATTGAAGTTTTTCATAGATCTTAACTATTGATATGATCACCATCAAATGTAACTAACAAAGAATCAATAAAATGCTAATAAAACATTAGAATCAATTGATCAAACAACTACACTTGAGTCTGTAAGAGTACCATATTGAGTGATGTTGTCCCTAATGTAGCTTTTGACTTTAGCCCTAGAATATCTACAAGTACCAAATAATCTTAATTTAATTAAAATTAAGGAAAAAGTTACCCGTGTTTGTTGAAACTGTTTCGCTTCCAAAATTGTTAAAGTCAGCACATAAATGAACATTAAACAGATCATCCATGGTACCAAACAACAATGTTAAGAAAAAAAAATTAGATGAAATATTTTCTAATTTATCCAAAATGGAACACCGTCTCTTTATCTTCAAACTCATGAAAAGATGTAAAACTAAACTGTGATAAAAAAAATAATACTTATAAAATATAAAGTATTAAGAAAGTAGCAATTACATATAAAAAAGAAAACTAATCAGAGACATCTAACTCTAATTGCAAGAATCAAGGAACTTTAACTTCAACTCCATGGAGCACTGAACCTCTCGGTGTATCTCATTGATCTTTCTCATGAACTCCAGATCTCTTTCTCCACATTCTATATTACTCGCAACACACAGGTCACGAACGGAAGTAGTCGGCATTGCCCTCAAGTCCCTCGAAACTTGGTCTCTTGTCAGCAGACCAAGTTCCAGTCCGTTAAAACACCTCTTCAACTCTTGAAGAGTAGATCTATCAGCCAAAACTTGGTCTTCGATTTGTTTAATAAAGCGTTGCTTGAAATCGTCAGATTTTGCAGAAGTATATGACTCCATTTTAATATATTTATAAGAACAAAGGCAAAACAATAATAGTTGCACTTTTGTTTCACTGAATGAATATGTTTTGATGAAAAAAAAAATTATTGGCAATGCTATTATATACTATATGTAACAGGCCAAAGGTCAGCTTTAAAGGCAAACATTAAATTAACATTTATACTTAAAAACCATGTACATTTAATGATTTAAGAGTAAAAAACGTGTATATGGGAATTGCCTGTTCAGTTATCCTATTAAGCATTTTAATGCAAAACCTTTGAAAAATGAGTTTTCATGGGAAAACAAGTAAAATTAAATATGTAGAAAACCAAGGAACAAAATTGAAACCTTCAAAAAAAGGTTATCATAATTAGGAGATGTCTCTTCATTTTCTCTATTAAAGATTTTAAACACTATAAAGCATCATTATTATTTTACTTGAAAACATCAACACTTCAGTTTAAAAAAAAACATTCATCCTAAAACAAATTGTCCAAAAACACTTACATTCTTCCTAAATGGCAAGGAAAACCTTCTACCACTGGTCCGATACCACTGATCTTAAAATCGAATTTTCAACCTGGTCACTCCAAGAACAAAGAAACGCTGAAGAACTCAACCAAAAAGTTGCTATTGTTAGTGATAAATATTATAAGCAAACCTGGAGTAGCATTGCACCGCTAGATGAAGTTGCCTCTTCTACTCCAACAGAGTTTAAACAAAAAGCAGAAGAGTTTATTACAAATTTGCTGAAACAGGATCAGAAGACCTGTGATATGCTAGCTGATCTACAAATTAAAACAAAAAACGAAATTGCATGGAAGAAGGCGAGAGAACGAGATATTCTATTAAGTGTTAATTGTAATGTTTAATTTTTAATTTTTATTATTTTTCTAAATCATAATTTTGTAATACTATGGTTTATTATTGAATATTCAAAGTTTCACTGCTTTCATAATTTTGCAATTTTAGTTTTACCAGTTTCTTTTATCCAAGATTGCTACTGGTTGGTTAAAATTTTGGGTTTATGACGTGTTGTTTCGTTAAAATTTTAGTTTTACCAGTTTCTTTTACCAGTTTCTATGACGTGTTGTTTCGTTAAAATTTTCTGTTTGTTTTGTTAAAAATATTTCTACTTTCGATGACAGTGAAGCTGGGGCAAAGATCACATTAAGTTTGTCCCTAAAGTCTAATTTATTTCTGCCAATGAGTAAAGAAGATGACAAGGAACGGTTTAGTCACATGGTATTGGTTAGTAATCTTGAACCGCTTATAAAAAATAATGAAGTAGAGACTGGAGTTAATGTTAAAGAACAGTGAAGTGTCTTGTGAGTTTTACATGAAGACTAAATTTTCAAATCTTTTATATGATTTGTATATGTTCTTGCATAGTGCCTTCATGAAGTTTATTAATATATGTTTTTCAAAAACCACACTTGGGATTTCTTACTTTGAGGTTTTATAATACTCTATTTACCGAACTGATTTACTTCCTTTATCTCTAAGACACTTCAAACTATATTAAAGAATTTGATGATTAATTGTTGGTTAGGATTAATGTTCCTAGGTTTATGTTTGGAATATGTTATTGGATTTGCAGACAAGAATGCTCAGTTTTGGATATTGGTTAACTTTAAGAACCATTTTTTGTGTTTGACAAGAATGCTCAATTACATGCTTACAATTTTTAAGCTACTGATTGTATCATCGACATTATAAACTTGAGTTGACTTTCATAAGATAAAGTTCCTGTTGTAGGCTTACCTCAAGTTATTGTTGAAGGGGAAGGTCCGAGCATTAAATACCATTGAGTATCCTCTGTTATGGTTGCTTCCATATCAACTGAGACCTACACAGTAATTGGAGTACAAGCATTCTAAGTTTGTAAATCTGATTGTTGAAGGGGAACCGATGGTCCGACCATTAGGTCGCTTTAGTTTTATTTGTGGGTGATTTTGTAAATGAATATTGAAATAAGTAACCCTATAATCTGAAAACAAGATTTGTAATGTGTACAGAATATGCAAGGCGTTACTGCCAGTAAATGAAGAACATTTGACTGATGAAGCCATATGGGAGTCACTTCCTGTAAGTCACACTGCTTTTGTTATCACATTCAATTATTACATTTAATGTGCTAAAGAAGAAAATAGTAAAAAATAAAATAAAACAATTGTGTAGTTTTCTTGTGTTGGAAACTTAGTTTAAAAAAGCGCGCTTTAAGCTCGCTTAAAGCGTTAACCGTTTGGCAAAACGCTTTATTTGCTCTGAAGCGTCAAAACACGTGAAGCGCTTTATCAATATTGATATTGATGTGTTCAAATAACTACACACTGATGCGCTTTATCAATTTCCATCATTTGTTTCTTCGCATTTGATACAGAAATTAAAACCCACAAGTATCATAGTTTCAATAAACAACCTAGATCTGTGCTCTAATTGTTTTTAGAGAAAAACACACAAGAATCAGCCAAATGATCACATGAGATCTGAAACTATAGAAATCAATGATACATTTTGAACAATATACTCAGTTGATACCCGAGACAAAAACCCACAAGAATCAAAACCAAAACACAGTTGATCTCATATGAGGAACCGAAAACACATTCAAACCCTCTATTTTGCTACCCGAGACAAAAACCCACAAGAATCAAACAAAACCTCTGTTTTGATACCCGAGACAAAAACCCACAAGAATCAAACAATATTTTCATATAAAACCTGAAACAAACCTTCATAATAAACAAAACCCAAACCTCTGTTTTGATACCCGAGACAAAAACCCACAAGAATCAAACAATATTTTCACACAAAACCTGTTACATTCTAGCATATCAAAAACATAGTGTCAATCATGTTTTAGGTATGTGATATTACCTTCGATTGTTATAGAAGATGAAGATGATGAAGATGAAGATTAAGCTGATGATCGGTGGAGATTACAGAAGAGGAAGATGATTCCGATGAAGATGATTTCGATGAAGATGAAGATGATCCGATGAAGATGATTGAAGATGAAGATGAAGTTCTGTGTTTTGGGACTTGAGAGAAGATGAAAATGATTTTATTGAGAAGTGTGAATGTTCTAATCATATATGTTTATCATTAAGATTTGAGGGTATAAAAAAGACATTTTATAAAGATATGTATTCATTTTAAACAACATATTAGTTCATGTTTTCATTTTAGACAACATATTACCAAGTACTTAGCTTATTTGTATATCAACCATGTACACTAACACATAATTTCATTAACATTGTTTTATAAAGATATGTAACTAAATGCAAAGAATTTAAATCATATATTATAATCTGTTTTTAGTATTATTGAATTATACAATAACAATGGACCTTTACTGAATTTTACACTAACAATGTGTCAAAAAAAATTAACATCATATATAAGAAGTTATTAGACAACATAAAATTAGGTCATGCTTTCATTTTCAACAAAATATTATCAATTATTTACCTTATTTCTATATCAAACATGTACACTAAAACAAATTGTCTTTAACATTGTTTTATAAAGATATGTAACTAAACATAAAGAATTTAAATAATATATTATAATATGTTTTTTAGTATTTGCTTCCGATCGTTATTAAAACAAACCCGTGTGTTCACACGGGTGTACACCTAGTGTGGAATAAAAGAAAGGTATGAACTTGGATTGATTTTGATGAGTAATAGGATGAACTAGTAGAAATTCATGATTTGTATGCTTGTAATTGATGTGTGTAAATTGATGACCACCAAGTGTTTGATGAAATGCTTAGAAGAAAAATGTGTATAAATTGGAAGAATAATGAATGAATGTGTTGTTATAGGCATGAAGGAAGAAGGTTCCAATACTAGGAAATCGAAAAGTTCACAAGATCGAGGTACGTTAGTGTACACCATATTTCTATAATATTGTCATATGTATAATAATCTCAATTGCATTGTGTTGTTATAATAAAATTGAGAAGAATTGAAATCTATGGTTATTCATAAGTGAAAGTAAGATCCGTCATAAACGGATTGTGATGAATGAATAGGTTACGAAAGATAATGCATCTTATCCGGTTCTTTTTAGTTGATCCGGGTATGGAAGGTTAAGTATGTAGCGAATGAAAGTCTACTCGATCCGTCTTTCTCGGATTGGAGTATGAGTGCAAGAATGATAAGAATATGTTTGTTCGTCATGAACGAATCGAATGAAAGTATGGTAATGAAAATAGTATCCGTCGATAGCGGGTATGTTAAGAAAAGTATGTCTAGTCTCTACTTCGAGGTAAGCATGTAATGAACCGTTTAACTGTTAGTAAAGAAATTGAATGATGTAAAACCGTGAAAGAGACGAATCGGTTTATTAATTAATTGTGGTAGTAACGAAATACTAACTTATTTGTTTATGTTGAATATAGGTAAATCCTCAATCTAGGCGGTCAGACGATTTGGAATGAGCACACTTAATCTTCGCCCACTACACGCTTCCGTCATAAGTTAATATAACGTGGTCTAAACTTTTGGTCTTATGTACCTTAAATTGTGTAGTATTTTGATGTCTTTCTGGTTTGGTTAAAAACTTATTAGTGGTAGTTTTGTTATAAGCAACTTAACGTTTCGTTTTGGGGTTTTTGTCAAGGATGTTTATGTTGAAATGGTTTACCGTATAAAACAGGTGTTAGTGGTCTATTTACGTACGGGTCATGCCGAAATTTCTAACATTTGTTAACCACGTTAAGAATCTTTGAAAATATAAGTTAGGGGCGTTACAAGTTGGTATCAGAGCCTATGTTTGAGGGATTCGAGCACAAGTAGTAGTGCTTGAACTCAAACTGACGGCTCGCTCGAAAGTGTGCTCGCTCCAAGATCGCCAATGAGGTAAAAATTTAAGTTTCGGTAAATGTAAGTATGTATAGTGTGCTTACGATGTAAATGTTTAAGTTAACTATGTGGAGAAGTAATAATGGGAGGTGACACGGGAAGTTCCAGGAACCGTAGGGCTGGAATCGACCCGAAAAATGATTAAAAAGGCCTAAAACAAGTCTGCAGCGAATTCAGCAAACGGGAGGCCGTCGCCGACGCCCCCTATTTTGAGCCGACGCCCTATTTGACTGCTTACAAGAAGTGTGGCCGACGCCACTTTACAGGGCCCGTCGCCGACGGGGTCCTTGGGCGTCGCCGACGGGTTGTGTAAATGCAATCCGCTGAAAATTTTTGTTTTTCACATTTAGAGTTACCGGGTTGTCGGAAAGCCTATTTAATGATTATGTAGGGTCCATATAAGGCCTAATAGATGTATGTAACCACAATTAGTGGTTACGATGGAATGGATTCGTAAAAGTCAAAAGTGATGAATCGAATGACAAGATAATAGTTATGAAATTTAAAAGATCAAAAATTGAAATGTAAGAATGTGAATTTAGTAAATGCAGACTAATGAACTATGATATAATGAAAGGCATGTAATGGTGTTAAAAGAACGACACGAAATAAATGATGAAACGTAGAGAATTAAAAACTTGAAATGCATGATTACAAATGTTGTAATCAAAGGTTGAAGTATGTGTTATATTGAAAGCTTGTGAATTATAATTTAAGTTCCCGTACTTCTCAGAAGTGTCCGTTTTATGTTCTTGTCAAGTTATTAGAAGATATAATAAGTTATGTAAAGTTACGTAGATCATTGGCGATAAAGTAAAATTTATAAAAGTCGAATGTAACGTATGAAATGGCATGAAATGAATGACGAATGTATAAAGTGGAGTTGGAAACGTATGATAATGAATAATGAAGGAAGTAAATGTAGACTAATGTACTTGAATATGTGAAGGAACCTGAATTGTTAATAAATGAATAAAAAAAATGATGAGATTAGTGGTGAAAATAATTTGAAGAATGTGAGTTAGATGAAATTCGTATGAGAATTCAGATAAATGTATGCTTTGATCAGAATTATGCATTAGAGGCTAGTACCCTGTGTTTGGAATGGTGTGATACGTATGTGTATATAATGATTTGCTTTAGTATGATTAAGAGGCAAATATGTGCTAAATGTGAATCATACGAGCTTATTAGTAAAGGATATGTTGAAATTATGTTATATAGTTGCTTCGAATGAAATTTGCTATTTGTAGAATCATGGAGCATTAGCATGTGAAAGTACGTGTATGTGAATGTATATTTGTATTGTTTAGAGGATCACGTAAATTGTACATGTCATACAATACGAGTATGAAATACGTAGGATATTATTATTATGACCTACCTTATTTAGATGAATACATGTTTAAAAGTTTAAAGTGTGTAAACGAGACAGTTGACTTTCTGAAAGTCAACAATATAGGGATATCATGGGATGGCCATTAGACACAATTGTTAAAGTAAAGAGTTAATGTGTTATGTACTAGATGAATTACGTGTTACGCTTGATGATAGTTTAGTTGTATGGAATTGAAATAAGATAACTATTAATGAATGTCTCATTTATATGAAATTCTACTAACGAAAGTCGATTAACGTATGAATAGAAAGAATGTGAATTCGCAATCACTTCGAATTTATTTACATGAAGATGTATACGTGTTTGAATATTTGAAATTAAGTGGAACATATAAATAAATGAGAACTTGGTAATGTTAATGAAAGGCATGGAAAGGATATTAGTTCAGATGTTAGCTAAAGACGTTTTGTAAGTATGTTTGAATTGAAGGTATGTACAACACATACTACAATACTTATATACAAAAAGTACTGGGTGGTGGTTGACCTTAAAAGGTTATATTGTAGAAGTCAGTGAATAATAATTACTTACAAATGCTGGAAGTATTACGTAAGAAATACAACGCGTAATGTAGGATACTCATTAGTAAGAGACATGTTAGAGAACGTAAGTGAATTAACACCAAAAACGGTGAACGAACAAATGGAAATGGTATATTAAGGGATGGTCATGTATTGACCGAAGCACGAGAAAAACACGAGAATCATCTCACTTATGTCCGGTCAAGCTAGCAAAAAGGGGTCTAACGATTTTTAAAGGAACGGAGCAATATAGGAAAGAAAGATAAGAATGAAAAGTATAAGCCTACGATTGAATGTAAAACAAACTTAAGAAAGAAGGGCGGGAACACCACTGGAAATAGGATGTAAAGTGTCGCATCGATACGCGCTACATGAATTAGGACATGGAATTAAGTGTTAGGACCCAACACTTGAAGTTGAATGTAGAAGATTAATACGAAAACGTTTCATAAGAAATGACATGGTAAATGATACGGCAGAAGAAAGAAAGGTACGGAGGAAAATGTTTGAATCTGAGAAATGGATTCAACCATGTAAGGAATGAAAGGAGGGATCTATAAGCAAACACGGATCAAACCAGTAAGAGTGAAAGGTAATAAATTAAAAGTTCGAATCTGTAAGTGAAGACAGATTAAACAAGTAAGAATAAAAATTAAGTACCAAACTCAAATAAGTTATATGGGTCAAATGGCGACCGCTATTTGAACCCGGTATTTAATGTTCGAGTTGTCAAGTTTATTACTTATAGGTGAGCATAATGTATGGGCATGCATTGTCACAATTTGGAAAGCATTAACCGTCACAAAGTATGAATAACGAGTCAAGGGATTTGACCCGCGCCAGGTACGTATAAAAAGATTATATTTTTAATAGGAGCTTAGGGCTCGACTAGAGAATGATGCGTCAGAATAGGATAACTGATACCAATATGTAAGAATGTATTTACAATTAGATTTCCGAAAAGTCAAACGAAGTAAATGAAGTCCTTGCAATTATGCGAGTATAAGGTACGAACGTGTACCTCGATGCGACCACAATAAGTAAGGGGGTGTTAGTCTGACCTTGAAAGGCCAAACTGCGAATGTTGACAAAATAACCAATAAAATGAAAGGATAGTATGTAAGAAATAGAATGTATGATATGTTTTAGCATGTACGTAAGAAAATTGTGAAAGAGACAATCGGCGAACAAACACCCTGTAGGACGCAAATATGAAAGGTTATGTGCTAGCTATTATTTATAGATAAATATGATGGAATTCTTAGTGAGATGATAGTAATGAAGCTAGTGGAAGGATGCTCACGAGTGGGAGCATATTTCATGAATGAATGAGACCAATTCTGGTACGGAAGGTACATATAAAGAAGCGGATCAATCCGGCACACGGATAACTGACTTATGCATTGAAGGTGAGGTTAGTGAAATGTTTAATTCTTGATTAATGATAAAGAATCCGTATATTTATTTGTAAGTGTGATCAAAATGAATGGTAGAATAATTATGGTATGGTATACAATGATCGACCTGTAACGGTCAGCGTGAGAAGGTTTGAATGTCATTAAGAGGGAGATCTAAAGGCCTTAAATGAAAGTTTGAGCTGAATTGGTTAAACGCTCGTATGGTGCTCGTACACAACATACCTAGTTGTTATCATAAGTAGTTCATGCAAGGAGCTAATAATAAAGTGTGCGAAGGATTAAATTTGAGGCTAAACTCAAATTTGTAATTAGTTCAAGTGACGATAGTAACCGTAGAATGATGCCTCATACTCGTATTAAGTATGAAAAAATAATTAGGAAGTGGGTAGCTTTGTATTAGTACCACTAAGTCATTAAATGTTTATAGTATACGTATAATGTTATGCTAAGCCCTCATATGAACAAGAAAGTAATTAGAAAAATGTTAGTAATGGGATAATGGGGTTTGCTCATGATTACAATAATGAATTATATCGTGCATGATTCGTGTGCGGAATGAAATAAATCGATTTATTTATATTAATAAATGTATGAATATGTTACGCTTATTTAGAAAGATAGAAACAAGCCGTAAGCATAAGCTTGTACGGCCAATAGTATACATTTGGAATAAATTTCAATGAACGAACCGCTAGTGATGATGTATGCTAGGAACTATCATTATAAAGTGAAAACGACACTAATAAGAGCTCTGGATCAGATTCTGACTTATATGTGATTATGAAAGTGATTTACTTGATTTAAGAACGGAGGGACAATGCGTACAAATACGTTTATGCATGAATGAAACTCTTGCCAAGATCCCGAATGCATCTATGTTGTATTAAGCATCGTGAATGAATAGATGAAAAAGTAAGAGTAGAAGTGGTCTAGTTGGAATGAGAAAGGTTTCGGGGACGAAACCTCCTTTAAGGGGGTAGACTTGTAACACCCCAAAAATTTTTATTAGACATAAGTTAAATTATAAATAATAAAGGGGTGAAGTTTAAAACTAAATAAGTAAAGGAACTTAAGGGACTAAAGTTGTAACATATCAAAATTTAAGTTAATTAAATTAAAAAGAGTTAAAAACCCACACACACTCTGTGCGTGGGTTCTGGTCGATCAAACAGAAGAGCAGGACAAGGGTTGAAACCCTAGCATCAAGAAATAAAGCAATTTAACTTGAATCAAAGGAAAAATTCAATGCATGATCCCCTAAACTCGAGTAGCTAACCTCAATTTCCGAAGTGGTAAGTTTAATTTTCTGGAATCATGATTTGTAGGATGAGGGGTTCAACCCCAATCTCGAATTCTTATGTCTGAATGTGAGAAATCTGAGTTAGGATTACTTTCTAGAACAAGAATCATGTTGATTTTAGGTTAATTGAAAGATTTTTAGTAAAACCCACTTTATGAACTTGTGATATGAATAGGATGATTTAAGTGATTTTAGTTATGTGAAACCTTGAAATATGATTATGTTGTAATGCCTGAATCTTAGAAAAATTATGTGGAATAAAAGAAAGGTATGAACTTGGATTGATTTTGATGAGTTATAGGATGAACTAGTAGAAATTCATGATTTGTATGCTTGTAATTGATGTGTGTAAATTGATGACCACCAAGTGTTTGATGAAATGTTTAGAAGAAAAATGTGTATAAATTGGAAGAATAATGAATGAATGTGTTGTTATAGGCATGAAGGAAGAAGGTTCCAATACTAGGAAATCGGAAAGTTCACAAGATCGAGGTACGTTAGTGTACACCATATTTCTATAATATTGTCATATGTATAATAATCTCAATTGCATTGTGTTGTTATAATAAAATTGAGAAGAATTGAAATCTATGGTTATTCATAGGTGAAAGTAAGATCCGTCATAAACGGATTGTGATGAATGAATAGGTTACGAAAGATAATGCATCTTATCCGGTTCTTTTTAGTCGAACCGGGTATGGAAGGTTAAGTATGTAGCGAATGAAAGTCTACTCGATCCGCCTTTCTCGAATTGGAGTATGAGTGCAAGAATGATAAGAATATGTTTGTTCATCATGAACGAATCGAATGAAAGTATGTTAATGAAATTAGTATCCGTCGATAGCGGGTATGTTAAGAAAAGTATGTCTAGTCTCTACTTCGAGGCAAGCATGTAATGAACCGTTTAACTGTTAGTAAAGAAATTGAATGATGTAAAACCGTGAAAGAGACGAATCGGTTTATTAATTAATTGTGGTAGTAACGAAATACTAACTTATTTGTTTATGTTGAATATAGGTAAATCCTCAATCTAGGCGGTCGGACGATTTGGAATGAGCACACTTGATCTTCGCCCACTACACACTTCTGTCATAAGTTAATATAAGGTGGTCTAAACTTTTGGTCTTATGTACCTTAAATTGTGTAGTATTTTGATGTCTTTCTGGTTTGGTTAAAAACTTATTAGTGGTAGTTTTGTTGTAAGCAACTTAACGTTTCGTTTTGGGGTTTTTGTCAAGGATGTTTATGTTGAAATGGTTTACCGTATAAAACAGGTGTTAGTGGTCTATTTACATACGGGTCATGCCAAAATTTCTAACATTTGTTAACCACGTTAAGAATCTTTGAAAAGATAAGTTAGGGGCGTTACAGTTTTGATGCAACGAGACAAAGTGATAGCTTATGCCTCGAGGCAATTAAAGGTGCACAAAAAGAAATACCCCACACACTATCTTGAATTGGCGGCGGTGATGTTTGCATGGAAAATATGGAGGCATTATTTATACGGAGTAAAGTGCACCATATTTACCGACCACAAGAGCTTAAAATACTTCTTCGATCAGAAGGAGTTAAATATGCGGCAAAGGCGATGGTTGAAAACGGTAAAAGACTATGACTGCGAGATACATTACCACCCCGGGAAAGCCAATGTTGTGGCGGATGCTTTGAGCGGGAAAACATATTATGTTCCAATACGAGTGTGGTCGATGCAACTTGTTATAACTTCTGGTTTACTTGAACGAATCCGAGAATCACAAGTCGAGGCGATAAAAGAGGAAAATTGGAAAAGAGAAAGAATTATTGGTCAGTTGAAGGAGTTAACAGACAATAATAATGGGTTGAAAAGCAGAATATGGATTCCTAACTCGTGTGGAGTTAAAAAGCTTCTACTGGATGAAGCACACAAAAGCCGTTACTCTATCTATCTGGGAGCGACCAAGATGTATAATGACCTGAAGCAAAATTACTGGTGGCCCAGAATGAAAAGGGATGTGACTAAGTATGTTGAAAAATGCTTGACTTGTTTACAAGTCATGGCGGAACACCAAAGACCCTATGGCAAGCTTCAGCCATTGGATATTCCAGTTTGGAAATGGGAACATATCACTATGGACCTGTTGACCAAACTACCAAATACGAACCGAGGATTTGACGCTATATGGGTGGTTGTTGATAGACTGACGAAAAGTGCTCACTTTATTCCTATACATGAGACTTATACGCCAGAAAAGATGTCGGAGGTGTATACCAATGAAATAGTGGCACGCCACGGAGTACCGGTATCCATCGTGTCTGACAGGGATACCCGGTTTACTTCACACTTCTGACGAGATTTCCAAGAATAGATGGGAACGAAACTTTTTATCAGCACTGCATACCATCCTCAGACAGATGGACAGAGTGAAAGAACGATACAGACACTAGAAGACATGCTGAGGGCGTGTATTATCGATTTCGGGGGCAGTTGGGATGTGTGTTTACCGTTAGCAGAATTTTCTTATAACAACAGTTATCATGTCAGTATCGGCATGGCCCTGTATGAGATGCTATATGGTAGAAAATGTAGAACCTCGGTGTGTTGGGGTGAAGTGGGTCCGCGTGAACTGGCCCATAAAGATGTAGTTCAAGCCACTAATGAAAAAATTGACGTGGTACGAGCCCATTTGAAAGCGGCCCAAGACAGACAAAAGTCTTATGCCGACAAAAGACGGAAACCGATTGAATTTCAGGTGGGTGACAGGGTTATGCTAAAAGTATCCCCATGGAAGGGCGTTATCCGATTCAGAAAAAGGGGGAAACTAAGCCCGAGGTTTATTGGGCCGTTCAAAATCATCGAACGGGTTGGCAAGGTAGCATATCGCCTTGAATTACCGGACGAATTGAGCGGAATCCATGGCACGTTTCATGTGTCACAACTCCGAAAGTGTTTAGCTGAGGAAACGGCTTATGTCCATTACAAGGATATCAAGGTGGACAATAGCCTTAACTATGCGGTAAGGCCAGTTGAGATTCTAGATCGGAAGGTTAAAAGTTTGCGGAATAAAAAATTGAACAAGTTAAGATCAAGTGGGAGCACAAAAAAGGGTCGGATACTACATGGGAATTCGGTATTTATCGCTGTTTCGAGGACGAAACCCCTTATAAGGGGGGTGGACTTGTAACACCCCTAAAATATAAACCTTTATTATATATTTGATGTTGGTAATAAATAAAATGAACTAACTAGGAATAAAGATAACCTGGTTAGATAAAAGTCTCGTAGTGACATGTAAGTGGGTTAAAACACCTAAAACATGAACTAAACAATAGTTGGGGGACCAAAGTTGTTAAAATTGAAACTTGTAATATTAGAACAAAAAATAATTACACCAAACACACACTTAAGTGTGTGTCTAGTCTATTAGAACACAGGGGGCGACCAGGAGAAACTCTCAAACCCTAGCTTGTGCAATTTGATCAAATTGAAGGCCTAAATCTGTTCCAAATCGAAATCCAATCATAGAATAGTGATCTCCTCAGTGAAGGGATCACAATGTATGTAAATTTCATAGAAAATTTCCATCTAAATTTCTGGATGAACATAGGAAATTCGAAATTGATGTTGCATGATTGTTGTATGGATGAAATTGGAATGCTATTGTGACTAGGAATAAACCCTAGTCAATCATTTGTTGAAATTATGCTTATTTCTTATGAATTCACAATCACCATTGAAGGTGATAAGTGGGTTTTGTAGGAACATGTTAAACACTAGAATTATGATTGTTAGTCTAGTGTAATTGTGTTCTAGGAAGTGATTTCAGAATATGATATGAAAAATTTACATGAACATGCTTAATTGATGTTAATCTTGGCTAAAAGGGCAAGCTATGAATTTGATTGTGAATTGTGTAAAATTCTGCTCTTAAGGTGTTTGTAAAAATGCCTAAAAGAAGGCTTAAAACTGGAAATTTGAATTAAAACGCATATTTGTAAATTATGGCGAACTATGCGTTATACGTTAAGAAAAGAGTTCTAAACGGTTTGCGGTTGAACTCTATAGGAAAGGAAACCAGAACGTCAAGTGGACAAGCCGTTGGTGACGAGCGTTTGAAGGGTGTGCTTTGAAGGTATGTAACTTGTCTCGTTACATTATGTAAATTTGATATCGTAGTCATTTAAAGTCGTGTTTTAGAATGAGGTATTGTATTAGTTGAAGTGACGATGATCACTACTTAAATGAATGAATCAAAATTAGATTAGAAATGTTTGGTAGTCATTGAAAATGGAGGAATACCATAAATGAGCCAAACGGGTCGATTAGATGTTTAATTGAGAATGATAATATGTTTAGAATAGCATTTGGCGATAATAGATCACAAGAGCGTGAAACCATAGATTTGGTGATGAAGCGCCGGTGATCGTAAGCCCCGGATGTTGGGTAAATTAGCCTTGAGGTTATAATAATAGTAGTAGTGCAATTAGTGCAAAAACTATGCAGGTCGAATAATCAGAAAGGGATTTATAGACTTTCAGTCCGTAAACTTAAATTTTGATTAAATGATCATGATAGATGCGTTGGTAATTTAATTACGAATGCGTAGGAAAAAGAATCACGTAAATCGGACAAACGGATAGAAAGTTATGAAGGTTTTCGTACTAAAAACGGAAAAACAAACAAAATCTGCTGATCAGACCATAAGCTACGGTTCTGGACCGTAGCCTACGGTCCAGAAGTTCTGGTTGAAGTAATATGGTGAACCGTAAGCTACGGTCTATGAACCGTATCCTACGGTCAACTTCCAAACAAAATTTTTATTTTGTTTATTTGATGATTTTGAGCTTTCGGGTCCGTTTAGACGGGTTCTAGGGTCTAATATACTAACGTTTGTGATAAATTTACAGTGTAGGTATGTTTGAACTTAGGATGGGTGAAGATCAAGCGACGAACATGAACCGAACACGACTTTTTGAATCTTTACCGTTTACTTAACTTTGTTGAAAATAATGTTTATGTTGTAAACACTTAACTTGTCATTTTGGGATGTTAAAACTAGCTAGTAGTTAATTCGAATACGGTTATTATGAATACTTCCATTTTTTCTAACTTTAGGAAATGAAGAATTTCATTTGAAAATGCGTATTCTATATTAAAAATCCTAATTAAATGAGACGGGTGTTACAATTACATTTTGAGTCCCTGTGTTTTATGAGTTTTAACTACTTGAGTCCAAAAGCAAAAAGTTTAACGCCCTGAGTCCCTATAAGCATTTTCTTTAACCATTTGAGTCCAATTTTGAGACGTCTGTTAAATCTGCTGTTAAGTCCCCCCCACGTGCAATCCACATGAGGGGTATTTTCGTCCATTCCTGCCTATTAACCCTTAAATGCTCCTGTATTTATCTCACAACCACCATTAAACCCTATTTTTACCCCCAAATGTTACACTCGCAATTCCACAGAAAAAAATTCAATCCATCTCGCTGATCATCATCTACAATCGAACGGAGAACAATGGCGAATCTTCACGACATCTCAACTTGGTGTGTTCGTGGTTATGCACAACATTTTGATCTGTATGTAGAGTATGGTAAGCAACTAAGAACCAATGTCATCTCTGTTTTAACATGAAAATTTTTACACTAATTCCACCTTTGTTTTACTTCATTTCAGTTGGTGAGCCTACAATGTTCAGCATTCACATTTTCCATGGTGGGGAGTTTATGCTTAACCCTGTGTTGAAGTATGTAAAAGGTAAAAGCAACCATATTGATTGCATAGATGCTGATGAATTTTCAGTTATTGAGTTTAACACGATGTTTAAGATGTTGCATTATCCAAAGGATGAAGTTATGTATTACCATTATAGGATTCTGGATAAAAGTTTGGATGAAGGTATTAGGGCTTTAGGGACTGATTAGGATGTGATAGATATGTGTCAATATGTTGGTAGGATTAGAGAGATTGAGGTGTATGTTGAACATTGGATGACAAAACTTGACACATATTTTGTTTCACTTAAAGCAACATCAAATGTTGTAATTAAAGAAATTAATGAAGATGGCCTATCAGTTGGGAATGTTCCTGTTCGTGCTAGAGCTAAACCTAGAGCATGTATTAGAAGACTTGCACTAGAGTGGATGGATGAAAGTGACCCATCAGTTGATACCCAAAATGGCAATAATGTAGAATCAGGTGTGAATGGTGTAAATGAGTTAGGTGTGAATCAGGGGAATGACTTAGAAGGTGGTATTGACTTAGGTCTGAATGTTCTAAATGACTTAGAAGGTGGCATTGACTTAGGTGTGAATGGTGTAAATGATGAGCAGTTTAAAGACTGTGAACAACAAGATGAGCAGGATAATGAAAATGCAAAAGACAATGAACAACAAGATGAGCAGTTTAATGATAATGCAATTGATGATACTAAGGAATCATCTTTGAAGTTTACTGATGATGAAGAGGATTCTGATGATGACCAAAAAGTGCATGAAGGTAACAAGCATAGGAAAAACAATAATGATGATGGTGATGAGTTAGATTACAATATTGATAAACACAATGAGATTCAAGAACTTGATGTGGATATGGAGACATTTAGAGCAGTTGTTGAACCAGAAGATAATGATCTAGAAAATCAAAATGATGAAGAACAAAATGAAAAGGAACCCACTGAGATAGACCTTGAAGATTTTGAAAGTGCTAATGAAAATGACCCTCTATTAAAGAAGGGTCTGAAGAAGATGAGAAAGAGGAGAAAGAGGGTCAGGGGTGGAAGAAGGCCATTCTATGTTGGGTAGTTGTTTACTAATAAAGAAGAATTGAAGTTGCTGGTTAAAAAACATGCATTGAAATCAAGAAGGCAGTTGGTTATTAGAAGGAATGATAACAGAAGAGTTAAGGTGGTTTGTCATGGTGTGAATCCTGATTTAGAGGGCATGCAACCACAAGGGCAATTTGGGGATTTTTCAGATTTTAGTGGGCCCACCAAAAAAGTAGGGAAATCTTTAATAGGGGATGTTGATGCATTAAATATTTCCAACCCTACTTTCCAACCACCAAAAAAGATCAGGTTTCCAAAGCCCACATGTGAATGGGTTCTTCATGTTTCTAGATCTCGAGATGAGTAGCCATGGTGTGTAAAAACTTTTATGGATAACCATACTTGTTTAACCACAAGAAAGGTTAGGTTATACACTGTATCGGCTGTAGCAAGAGAAGTGGTTTAGGTTCCAACCCAGGAATTCCACTATTGGCATTTCAAGACCACTTGGAGAAGAAAAAACAGATTCAATTAAGTTTGCAGAAGACGTTCAGGGTAAAGGTAATGGCTTTACACATAATAGAAGGTGATTTTAAAGCTCAATATTCTATTTTAAGGGAATATTGTGAAGAGCTCCTTAGATCCAATCCTGGCACAATAGTTAAGATAGATGTGGAACGTGAGTGCAACCCTTCTAGTCCAACAAAACAGTTCAATCGAATTTACATATGTTTGGGTGCTCTCAAAGAAGGGTTCAAGCTAAATGGGAGGCATATTTTAGGATTAGATGGGTGTTTCATGAAGGGCCCATTCCCTGGGCAAGTATTGTCAGCTGTTGGAGTTGATTCAAATAACGGGATATATCTAGTTGCATACTCAATAGTGGAGGCTGAAACTAAAAGCTCTTGGGAATGGTTGATGTGATTAAAATACAACATATAAATTGTGTCAAATACAGCGTAAAATCAACCCTTTTTTTGTACTAGTGTTGGAAAAAGCTCGTGTTTTCGTTCCTTTTATATTTTTAGGGATAAAAGACCTTAAATTTGTAAAAGGAGCAAAAAGACAGCAAAATCCAACATAAAGGCAAAGAAGAAGGAATTGCTGCAGATCGCCAAGCCCCAATTCACATCCAAACCTCAAAATAACAAGAACAGAAGGCTAACACGGGGTCGTGTCTACTCAACACGGGTCGTGTCCGAAGATGGATACTGGGCAGAAGAAAAAGACAACTGCAAAAGACAAAAATGGCAGCCAACACAGGGTCGTGTTAAGATAACACGGGGCGTGGTCAACTCAAAGATTTTCAGAATCTTCTATAGTACAGCAAGTACTTTGGCCACGGGCCGTGCCGTTGACACACCGGGCCGTGTCAGTACAACATCTGACAAGCAGTGATTGAGGAAGAGAGAGAGAGAGATGGGCACGGGGTAGTGCCAGCCGGGCACGGGCCGTGCTAAAGCTTATGTTTACAGCTATAAATAGGAGTGCTTGGTTTTACTTCAACTCATCCCTTGGCAAACCACTTCTCTCTCACTTGCCACCACTCCACCACCACTATAACACCATCATCCACCACCATCATCCATCTTTTCATCTTTAGAGTGTGTGTGTAGTCTCGGGATCCAAGATTGATCGTAAGAATCTTTGTCAAACAAAGGCAATGCTTGGCTAAATTCTTACATCACTTGGTAAAGACTTTTCTTTTATGTATTTCTTTTATGATTTCCAATCTTTGGCTACTTTTTAATTGGGTATGTATTAATGACGTTAATAATTAGTTTTTTTTAATATTGAAGGCGAATTTACTCAATCATTCTTCATATGTTCGTTGATTCAACATATTCATGTCTTTACAGTCTATATAAAGTATGCCAATTTCCTGGAAGGGGGTTAGAAGAGTGGTTTGGTTAATTCTATGTCTCGTTTAGTGTATAGATCCTGCGAGAACCTGGTTCAAGCCCAGTAACACCTCACGAGTCGGAGCGGGCATTACCCACCACGGGAAAGGTGCAAAAAGCTTGAATCCCTTATTCTTAAACTTTTATTAAAACATTAAACCAACCCCGCGATGACTGTATCCCTGCTGACTCAGACCAACGGGTTGAGGGTGATCGCCGCCTCGGAAGAGGGGTCCACCACATTTTGCATTAATAACTTACTTAATTATCTTTTAATAATTCGACTTAGTGGAATTGTATCCTTGCTGACTCAAACCACTAGGTTGAGGGTAACGTCGCCTCGGAAGAGGGACTTACTACTATAACTAAGATAATTTTTTAAAATGCCCAAAGTGCGGAAATCATCAAAAGGGTACATGAAAGATAAGTTGGATCCAAGTGATTCTTTCTTGTCTATCATTTTTATTTTCTGTTTTTATCTTTTTATTAGCTTAAAAATCTTTTCTGAAAAGTTGGTTCGATTAGACGTTGATTATAAGCCGGTACTAAAAGCACTTGTGTCATTTGACGACCTCGGTATCTTGCCATCACTATACTACGTCTGCGATGGGTATACTTGCCCTAGCGTGTGTGTAGAGTGATAGTAGAATACCGTGTTTTATAAATTTTAAACTTGAAAACGGCGAGTAAAAAGAGCTAAAAATATAACTAAAAATATAACTCACTCACGCACGTCAATGGTTCTTAGGGAATCTTGGAGATGACTTAGGTTTTGCCGTTGTTTTGGCAATTGTCGCCTTTAAGGAAACAATCCAATAGACAAAAGGTAACTTGTTTTGATTGTCCAATACATAAACACAATACCAGGTCATTTTCATTAGCATAATATTTGGTACAAAAGACTTCCACTGACCATTTATAATAATTTTGACAAAAATAGGTCAACTGTATATGAAGGCTACAACTTTCATGCCAACAACATATACATTACACACAAAACCCAAGTAACTCCTAACACAACTTCAACCTTTTCACTTCGAGGTCCCTTTTCCTTGCCATTTCTTCATGACTGTTGGTGGATCTTAGTAATCCAGGTATGATTTCCGTTGCTTGTGCACATAGAGGGGGTTCAGCCCAGCTTACAAACCCACAGTTAGTTCCCTGCAACCCATACAACACAACATTTAGGTTTGTTCACATGTAGATCTTTAAATCAAATCAATTGCCTCTCTTGCACAACAATGGAATCGCCTTCGTGGATTTGTTGCAGTTCAGGAGGTTCGTATGATTGTTGCAGATACACATGCGCAGACAACTTGATTGACCATGATGAAGATTTAGGGTTTTTAATTTTGTGGAAGAAGATGAAAGGGAAAGATTGTGATGAAGATTTATGGTTTTTAATTTTGTGGAAGAAGATGAAAGGGAAAGCTTATAAAGGGAAATACAACATTTAATAGGTAGGAATGGACGAAAATACCCCTCACGTGGATTGCACGTGTGGGGACTTAACAGCAGATTTAACAGACGTCACAAAATTGGACTCAAATGGTTAAAGAAAATGCTTATGGGGACTCAGGGCGTTAAACTTTTTGCTTTTGGACTCAAGTAGTTAAAACAATAAAACCCATAAAATACAGAGACTCAAAAAGTAATTTACCCTATAAATGATATGCAATGTGCTAATATATATATTTGTTTTGAACATCCTGTCAAAAAAAAAATATATTTAACCTTCCTAGTTCTTGTGTGAATATAGATCTAACCTGCCTGTCGGATCAATCAAGCCACGTTTGAAAGGCTAGAGTAGAGCTAGTCCATTAAATCTCTCTTAAAATTATATATTTACATGTAACATTTTTCTTGTTGATATTAAAACTTCTCAAAGATCATGTGGGAGTGGGAGAGTCATTTACACTTTGCACTTTTGCAGTAGGTAATTTTTTTTACAACTTAGGCTACGGCCAAGGTTGTGGGCCTGAGGCGTGGGGGCCTGTAGGATTATTGAAGGGGGACTTTCTCCATAGTTTAGTTTATTGATGGGGGCCTGGTAGATAGTATATTTTGGTTTAGTTACGAACTTATTTTACGTTTATGGGCCAGGTGAGTGGGGGCCTGTAGGATTATTGATGGGGGCCTGGTAGATAGTATATTTTGGTTTAGTTAAGAACTTATTTTATGTTTATGGGCCAGGGGCCTAGGAAAGGCATGTGCACATTGTGCAGTGCTGATGTGCATGTGTATCCACCACTGATTCTGACTATTAATGTATGCGAGAGATCGGAACTTATTTTGTATGCAGTGAATAGCCTGCCGGTTTACAAATAAAAATTATGAAACTAACTATTTTTGTAAGTGTTCTATAAATCTATAGTTAATAACTTAATATACTGGATGCACTTTTATTCATTCGTGAATTAGAATATTTCAGTAACATAATAACCCAAAATTATGTAGTGCTACCGTGGTTTTTACTTATTTTTTTCTTCAAGGTTTTTGTCGTTTTGTTTTTAAAGTTTCAATCGCACCCTTATACTTAAAATAACTTGTGTTCCTTAATTATATCGATTTTTTTTGGTATTGTACATGTAGTGAAATGAACCTGACGATGCCGACCGAACGTCGCTGCCGGTATTAGTATTCGTTTTTATTGTTTTTGATCGATGTAAAATGTCTCAACTAGTAGATTGCCCCGCGCGTTGCAGCGGGGTTCCATAAAAAATTACGTCAAAACGTAAACCAACTGAATGTGTACATTAAAATAAGCACGAAAGCGTATTACATTTGACCCAATTCATTTCCGGTCAAATTTGCGTCGAAAAGTAAATCATTTTGAATTTATACACACACGTACATAAAAATAAACATGTAAAAGTCAATTACAAAGTCTTTAGAAAGTTGAGAGGTTGTAAATGTCAATGCTGAAACTTGAAGGGCAAAAGTATAAAAAAAGACAAAAAATGCATAAAAAACCTCAATTCACTATTCACAAAAGTTGATAATTGTATTATATATAATATAATGGGTTAGGATAATGTGAGAAGTAGGGCCGGTCCTGAACAAGTGCCGGGTGGGCGAGGCTCAGAGCCAGTGGCGGAACTACACCATTAACTCAGGGGTATCCCAAAGTTTTTTTTTTTTCACCGTGCAATCGTAAAATATTAAAAAACGACAATAAATAAATAAAGTAAAACAAATACCTAATAGATTTGTCCTCTTCTTTTTTCATAGCATGAAATCGTTCTATCATATCGTCGTCTTTTACTTCACGTAAAAAATCATTTTCGACCGCACAAACCATAGCATTGTTCAAAAATTTCGGGCCCATTCGATTGCGTAAATATGTCTTGACAAGCTTTAATTTCAAAAAACATCTTTCAACGGTTGCGGTTGCAACCGGCAAAAGCCAAAGCTAGCTTTACTACCCGATAAACTGAAGGACAAGAACTATGTGTTCCCGTTTCAACCATAACACGCGCAAGATCACTTATTTCATTCAAGTTTGCAAATTTATCATCATCGCTTATAGTGTGAAGAAATGACAATTGGGATTTGGGCTTATTATTTTCAATTGATTGGTATCCTCGTAGTTGTGTCGTACCGTGCATTAAAACTTCAGGGCAATTGGACAATTATTTAGAATCTTTTATTATTTTGGGCTAACATATTGGGCAATTGGACAATTATTTAGAATCTTTTATTATTTGGGCTAACATATTTGGCAATTGGGATTTGGGCTTATTATTTTCAATTGATTTGGGTTTACAGACTTTTTTTTTGGGGTGTCCTTGTAGTTGTTCAGGGGTATCATTGGTATAAAAACCGATAAATAAATTATTTTTTACACTACCGATAAAAAGTTGAGCCGTAGCCCGTACTACGTCTCGGAATACATAAGGTCCGCCTCTGCTCAGAGCCAAAAACCTAAAAGCCCGTAAAAGTTTTTAGAAATTTCAATTATAGTTTAATTACATGATAATTGTGAATAAATACTTATAATGAGACATTAAACATCCATCCCTATAGCTCACTGGTGGAGCGCCATTTTTGTATTTTGCATTACTTTGGTTCGATCTTTGAGTGAGAGCATAGGATCTAAAGTTTCAAAACTTTTTTAATACCGAAATTCTAAACTTTTTAAATACCAAATGGTTAAAGTATATTATTAAGTGCACTTTACATCAATATCGCAGGTAAGCGAGCAACAAGCTGCGCCGCTACCCCTTATTAACAAATTATTTTTAAATTAATAAATTCTTCTTAAGCAATACTTTTCTTAACTTATCATGTTTTGTGATCCTAAATAATCATTTAATGTATAGGATACAGTTTCTTAGCCTTACTCTCTCACAAAATAATCAGTTTATATAAATAGATGAATGTTTTATCTAGTTTAAAATAAACAACTGATTAATACTCATAAGTCATTAAGTCATAACCAACTATATAAAAAAAAAACAGCAGCAGCGCCAACGGTGGCGTGAACTCGAATCTGAACTGTCATCGACATGAACTAACAACGATCAATTAAAAAGGGTTCGAAGTTATTGAGTTTTCATGGTGAAATCTTCTATTTATGAGTTTTATAACAATTATCGCTCTATATGTGTTTTTACTTTTTATATATGTGATTGATGAGTTTATATTATACGGTGTGCAGAGCCCGGTTTTTTTATTTCACTCAAGGCCCAAATATTATTTAACATTTTCGAAGTCGCGCCTTGTGAGAAGCACTAGGCTAATTGAGAAACATTTTGAACCACACATTTTCCCTAAGCTTTTCGTAATATACACATATGTATAGTTTAAAATTGACTATATACATATCTGTATAATTCAAGATTTGACAATATATATATATGTATATAATCAATTTTAAAGTAAACATATGTGTATATTACGAAAAGTTTAGGGAAATGTGTGGTACAGAATGTTTCTCAAGAATCTCAAATATGTTGGACTTCTCTTAAGATCTCTACCCTATAATATATAATATACTTTGGTCATATCAGGACTTTTAATTTTTTTTTTCTTTTTCAGTTGTTATAGCGAGTGCCGGTATCGTAACAAACCGAACTAATGACGACTGAACTCCCGGCGCGTAGATTTACAAATTTATAAAGCTTTAGTTATTATAATTATTAATAATTATTAATTTTGAGTATGTTTTGTTTTTTAGTTCTTACAACTTTTAGTATACGATGCTTTATGTCACTGCGACGTGCATTTTGTGACACCCCAGGAAAATTAGGAAAACAACGCAACTTAACTAGCTTCCTTAGTAACTACGCGCTAAATTTCGGGACGAAATTCTCTTAACAGGGGGAGAATGTGACAACCCTCAAAATCCCATGTATTCCGTACAATTTATTAATGAAAATTAAAGTGCTTAATGACTGTGCTGAATCATTTAACTGCTTCTGATATCTGTGTTATACTTACATGTATTTGTTAAACATACTAGTAATGTACAGAAAAGTTACTAAATAGTCCTGTGTGATTTCCTAAGTGTTAAAAATTAAAAACGTTGCAAAAATATATACATAAGACACTTTTCGGGTTAATTAAGCACTTTAACGGAACAGTATCGAACCGAACAACCGGACATCACCCGGGACATGAAAATATTGTCAATGACATTACTTTTCTTTTCTGAGCCAGTTAGGGTCCCCGAATACCCTAACACCCGTTACATTAAATAACATACTAGTAACATATTCAAAGTTCCTAATTAATTAGCTAAACACTAACTATGGAATTGAAATTGAACTATAAACCCAACCCCCCCACCCAATCGGTTTTCCCCCATGAGGGACAAACACTTACACACTTGATTATTTTAATCCTAATTGCTTGAAATCTAGTGGACACTATGTATGGTGGGTAATAACAAGACATGGGTTATAAATTTAACCAAGAGCTCATTATCATTCACAAAACACAACACACAAACTTTGCTCATCTCTCTCTCCCTCTCCTTACCTTCGGCTGCAACCACACACCCACATCCATCCATTTTTCAATTTCATTCAAGGCATTCTACTTGCATACAAGTGTGAAGGATCACATACAAGGAAGCCCGGTGCTTACGGATTGCCAAGGACCTCACCACAGCGCTATTAACCACCCATTTTTTCGTCTAGTTTCTCCCCTAGCCTCGAGCTAGTAGTAAGTGACTCTAAACGCCTTCTTGATCTTGTCTAGAGTGGTTAATAAGAGATTTGTCGGTTAAAAATTATGAACATATAAGATCAAAGTCTAAAAGTCTACTAAAGTGAGGAACAAGGTGGTTAATGGATGAATATTAGTGTAAATCATGTAGATCTTGTGTGATTATGATTATTGGTTGATTATCTGATGTTTTACTGATTAATATTAATGTGTCATGTTGTTATGGTCACTAAACTTGTTAACGGAATCGATCGAACACGATTTAGAAGGTTAAACACTGAAAATCAGAATCTGTCCAACTTTTACAGCCAACTTCAGTTGGCTGTAAAAAGGCCATAAACTCAAAGAAAAACCGATATTTTGAATCTAAAATATGTTATTATGAAATACGGTTCTAATGGCACCGGAATCGTAATTTTTGGACTCCGTTTACTATTTTTAAAGTGTTAATTTGTAACAGCAACTTAAGCTGAATTTTGACAGCAATAAATGGGTGTCATACTTTCAGTCATAACCTGAGTTTTGTGATGAATCGGACCACGAAATTTGTACAGTAGATGACAACCGATGCATTTGTAATTACCCCACTGGAATTTCATAAATCGGACACTCGATGAATTTTTAATAAATTGTTCCGTGGACTATGGTCAGAAATACACAAATCTGAGTTCAGCCCGGAATATGAATTTTTATAAAATATTGGTAATGAACCGGACCCCGATATTTTTACACAATAAAATATGGAACGTTTAAGACCTCCTGTAAAAATTTGGGAATTTTTGGAATAATTTAACTATTTTATTTAAATGTCCGAAAACAGCCGGTTTTGAATATTAATGCTGAATTGACATAAGTTGTGACTTGCGTGTCTAAATGTCGAGTATGCTATCGGTGAATGATCTAACATGTTATATGTGTTACGTGCAATATCGTATGTTTGTTTATGAGTGGGGAATGGATGGGAAGTATATATGGGCATAAATCGTTAAAGTGTGTACCTGTTATGTGGTAGAAGTAATGTGCAAATAAACCGTACGTCGGATACGTGTTATGCATGAGAAACTGATTGTTATCCGTACCTTATTAGGACGCGATTGACCGACCTTGACTGTTAGCTATATTTGAGAATCTAACCGAGCAAACCGAGGTGAGTTCACACTTTTCTACAAAGCATGGTAAATTCCCGGTGGGAATGGGTACAGGAATAGGGATTCCTCGTCCTTTGAGACGTGTTCAGGAATGTAAATTCCTCGTCCTGTTGGGACGTGTTAGACTTACTGGACTAGAACTCTATCAGCGAAGTCCCTCCCTTTTTGTATCGACTTAATCGCCGAGGCTATGGCGAGCGGGTCATTAGTTAATAGCGCTATTAGGTTTAACAAACCTCACACCGTGCCAGTTGGACGGGTGTGTACTAATGGACTATGGCACGTCGGTGGTGATAGAACACCGACGCTAGGGCACAATTGATTTTTGTTAGTAGTCGATATGATAAACGAGTCTGGTAGTTTAAAATACTGGGGCAGCTCCCCACGGCCAAAGTACCGGGCTGGATAGCCAGGGAAGGTGAACATGGGATGGTTAACTAATAAACGTTTTCGAACTATGGGGTAACCCCCACGGCTGGATAGCCGAATGAGATTAAACTATGTTTTTGGAAACAACTCTAAAATGGACAACCAACCGTGAACTCACTCAACTTTGTTGTTGACTCGTTATTACATGCTTTGCAGGTCATTAGATGCTATGGAGCTTGCATATGGAGGTGGTCGTTGTGGGATGCGAACTGATATGTCCCGTACTTAATGAATAAACTTTATGAACTTATTTAACCTACGTTTTGGACTTGAAACTTATGAACTATGGACTTACGTTTTGAACTTATATTTTATGCTTCCGCTGTTAACCTAAAATCGGTTTACTTCCTTTTGGTCACCAATCGTATTGTGTTTGGTTTTATTTACTTAGGGGCTGTTTGGTAGCCTCTGAATGGTCATTAAGAGGCTACCTCTTAATGTAACCATTAAGAATTTTACCAATGAGAAGGTAGAAGTATGTGACATGTGATGATTTACCATTCAGAGGTTACCTCTTAACCATTCAGACTTGAGGTTACCTCTTATTCATTCAGAGGTTTTAAACCATTAAGAGGTAGCATCTGAATGGTCATTAAGAGGCTACCAAACAGCCCCTTAATTATGTTGTTCAATATGATTGGTGGCTCGATCCTGGTCACGTCACGCCTCCAAGCGGTGGTACTCCGCATGGTGGATTTTGGGGGTGTGACACATTTTTTATCTACATCTCAATTTAACTTTTCGCTTGTTGTAAGTAGTAATGTACAAGTAACCGGAACATAAACATATTGTAATCAAAGTACCTCACATTTAGTTTATTTTTTAAAATAAATTAACGCCTTTAGTGTATTCACTATTCTAATAATATAATATAATGTGTTATATACTTATGAATATACCTTTGAAGCGTGCTTATTTTATGCTCACATAATAAAGACCATTAAAAACAAAGTTTGATTTGCCACAAAGTAAAATTTTATTGTAAGCATTTGTGAGTGCTGATACAGTACCGGTACTCTAACAACCGGTACTATAACAAACCGAACTTATGGTATTGATTCAAAACATCAGTGTCGATACTATCAGAACTGTTATCGGTATTCATTTTTATGGTTTTCATTTGTTGTGAAATACATGTCGGCATCCTTTTGGGCCTATCATGACTTAGTTTTTTAAGTTTTCTCTTTCAATTGTTGTATCGAGTGCAGGTATCGTATCGATACCGTAATGAACCAAATCAATATCAAACAAATTCTTGTCGTTAACGTTATTTTTACCATTACGTCTATGTTTCCATTTAAAGTTTGTTAAAAATTGGGTCTCCCGCCACAGAGCATGATATAATCCACTAGGTTTATTTATATATTAAGTTAAGTATTAAAAAAACAATTAAAATAATTCATATCCGATAATGATTAGGTGTGACTGTTTCTAAAGTTGATCTTAGAACGTGGGGTATGCTGGGGCGGGAGTTTGGGGCATGGGTTGACACGTGAATTATGGGGGCACTCAATACACAAACCCAAGTTGTAGGGGTATGGTGGGCGTGGCTGGGCTGGCGTGACCAAGCCAAATCAAGTTTTTTTTAAATATATATATATATATAACCATTAAAAACTACATAAACATACATAACAATTACAAAAAACATAGTATCAAAATAAAAAACAATCATTCTTCGTCGTCTTCGTCGGTTTCGAACCCAGGAATCGTTGAAACATGATCCACCAAATCAGATCGAAGGTTGTGATGTATATCCCTTGACTTGATCAAAAATTCATTTGACGTTTTATCTTCGTCTGTAATTGTTACATTACCTGGTTGGGGGTCATCGTCATCGTCATCATAGTAGGTAACGACCGCTCTACCTTCATCCTCCAAAATCATGTTGTGAAGAATGATACATGCGTACATCACGTTTCCAATCTGATCCTTGTCCCATAGTCGACAAGGCATTGTCAATATTCGCCACCTTTTCTTCAAAACACCAAATGCTCGCTCGACGTCTTTACATGCAGCCATTTGGACCCTGTTAAACTTTAATCTATTTGGATCTATGGTACCGTGTCTTGTGAACGATTTTACGAAAACCCCCCACTCTGGGTAAATCCCATCAACTAGGTAGTACCCATACACGTACTCAACCCTGTTTACAAAGAAAGTTCCTTTGGGTCCTATACCATTTACTCGATCATTGAAAAGGGGCGAGTGGTTTACGATGGTAATATCATTATGTGAACCTGGCATACCGAAGAACGCATGCCATATCCAAAGATCTTGGGACGCAACCGCTTCAAGCATGATGGTTGGCATCCCGTGAAATCCACTTGTGTGAGCGCCTTGTCATGCGGTAGGACAAAGTTCCCAAGGCCATTTTATACAATCTAAACTACCTAGCATCCCGGGTAGCCCATGATAATCGGCGTGATGTTCCAATATTTGTTGCATGTCACTGAACGAGGGCTTTCTCAAATATCTTTTCCTATAAAGTTCTAAAATACACAAACAAAAGTTGTGAAGACTTTCTCTAGCTACACGTGCAGACATTTTTAAATAGTCATCCATAATGTCCGAACTATTGTCGTACGCTAACTGTCTAAGTGCGGTCGTGACCTTTTGCCACGTACTAAATCCTAATTGCCCTGTTACATCCGGTTTTTGTTGGAAATAAACATACTTCTCCTCAAGATCTCTAGATATCCTTAAAAATAAGTTTCTACTCATACGAAAACGATGCCTAAACATTTTTTCATCATACTTAAGTTCCGCTAAGAAGTAATCGCTAACCAAAAAATTGTTAGCGGCAGGGGCAGACTTAAAAGGTTGGTAGGGGTAGCACGGGCTACCCCTCAACCGTCTCCGTAGTGTAAAAATACCCTTTAACTCCGTTTCCGTAGCGTAAAAATTCGTCTCCATTATACAAAGGATACCCCTGGTCAAAAAATTAAAAAAAAATGGGATACCCCTAAATTTTTGGGCTAGTTCTGCCACTGGTTAGCGGTGTGCCGTTCACGAGCGATGTACCTCCTCCGTTTAGGTTGCGAAGTCTCTTCCTCATCGTCTTCCACGATAGCTTTCACCACCGTCGCGATCGTTTGTAGAAATATTTCCGCACCATCGTCAGATGATGATGACGATTCACTTGAACTTGAAGAACTCATGGCAAGATTGTGTTTTATGTGTTTGATATTGTGTGAGAAAAATGTTAAATATGGTAAGGTATTTATAAAAGAAATTTTTTATTTTTTTTAAATAAAGCCCAACGACTAGTTTTGTTGGCCAATCACATCCCGCCAAGTAAGTCTCGTAGCCCCGCGCCACGCCCGGCTTTAAACTCCCGCCCCTTGGGCCACGCTCAAACCCAAGCCCAACCGGGGTGGTGGATTTGGCGTTTTCAAATAACATCACAAATACATCATTATCCTCGAAGTTTTGATAATGCGTGCATGCTAAAATGCACCTAATCAATAGATGGATGCCAAACGACATTAACTAATCTTTTTTTAGTGTCAGATTAATATATATATGTTTGGGAACGGTTTTGAGAAAATGACAATTATAAGTACTAAGTAGTATACGCCTCGTATACGCTAAAATACGTCTCATATACAAGTATTGTCCAATTCGTAATCGATTTTTTTTTAAATTCATTTGAGGTATATGATTGTATAAGCTTTATATGGTCGTATACACGAGTTTCAGTTTTTTTTTTAAAACACTCGTACAATCGAATATTCGTTACACTATACGATACGCTAACTGGGCAAGTTACGCAATCACAAATTCTATTCTACAAACGAGACTTAGAAACGTACCGTAAGAAATGAAAAAACGGAAGAAACGTCATGAACGGCCCAAGAACGATCTAAGAACGGCAGACGTGCTGTGAAAAACCAAGAGAATTTTGGTGAAAATTGAAAAGTGATAAATGAGTATTTGGTCATATATGATAATATATACGACCACAATTACATGTATACGACTCGTATATGGTTATACAAATCGTATAGCTGTTTCTTTATTTTTTAATGTCATATGATGGTTATATGAGAACTGTTTTAGGTTATATACGTGTCGTATAACCTTATACGACTTGTATATAAATCAATATTTTTTTAATTTTTTTTCATATGTTTATATATGATCATAATTAACATTTTGTTGAACGGATTATAACAAACAACTCTATTAGAATTAAATGACCGTAAAAAGATAATAAGTAATCGATTTTCATTAAATATTACAATTACAATCTACAGTCTTATAACTATCCACGAACTGCTTATATCGTATTATATGTTCCTTATACATGTTTTCTCAAGTGTCAGCAATTGTATTCCTTGTTGGTTGTTACTAATAACCTGATGGGGTAGACATTAGATAATCTCCCTCTAACTTGATGTGGATAACATGATCTCTGTTAACATGAACAATTGAAGTGGTTTGATGAGGGATATTGTCTTCGGTTGTTGTAAATAAGAGGAAAAATGTAGCATAACCAATGTCGCTTATTAAGTGAAAGATGATATTCCATTGGTTAGCAATCAAGAGTCCTGTGAAACTCAATATCATTTATCGTGTTCCATAAGTCGTAGTATCGGTTACTTATGCCCTTCCAATCTAAGGAATGTCGAGCGTCTCGAAACTCAATATCATTTATTGTGTTCCATAAGTCGTAGTATTGGTTGCACTCACCTAGAAGCTCCAATAGAATTATTGGCCACTCCATCTCATGACACGACAAACCTACAACTATAGCTTGAAAACCACAATTTTCATCAGGCTAGACGTCCTGTATAAGCAAGGTGGAATAAACTTTTTGTAATGGTTGAGGAGGTTATGTTGGGCTAGTGTGTGCGTCTTGTATTAATAAGGTTTTTGAGCCTTTGCCTTTTTCTTTCCTTTCTCTAGAGCCCTTCGCAAGGTCATCGATAAACGTGGGTGCCCGCAGACGAAGACTGTCCGTTTCGATAAACTAACTATGCCTTGAATGTACCTGGTATGACTCTTTTATTGTAATGAGCCCTCATTCACCATAACCGTCTTGTGTTGAAATGGAACTGTGTCTAGGAGGTTCCACAAACGAACTGTTTTTTGCGGGTTGAGCCTTTAAAGTTGTACGTCCACGTGGGTTTTTCTGCACGAGTGGTTGTCTTACATCTGTCAGGAGGGGATTGACCACCTCTTTTATCTTTGAAATCATGCTCTTCGTCACCGCTCTCAGCTTCCTCGCTTCCCCCATTATATGATGTTTAACTTCCTCGAGTTCGTTGTCGACGTTAATATCCTCCTCCTGAACGTTTTCATTTAAAGATGTCATATCTAGCTTTCTCCAAAAGGGGTCTATCGAATCTAGTGGAATCCTATCATCTAAATTAAAGCAACAAACAATCGAAAGCGTGTAAATCATAGTTTCACGAAATACTGTATGATAAGACGCGATGGATCAAAAGATACATTACTTGTCTGTAGATACCATAACCGACATGTGCATGGCAACCCACATCTAGTAAACAAACGACAGTCGCATGTACCATTAGCATCTTGCAACTTATGTATGGCATTGATTTTATTAACTAATAGATTCAGACACGCATGTGAAACGTTCTTTCAAAGGAAATCAAAGATTGGTTTGTCATGGTGATCCATTGTACGACTCCCGCTTTGCTCAATGTTGGCTGATAGATAAAAGGTACAACTTTTTCAGCGTCTTATTTGATTCATTGAGGTACATCTGCAAAAGCGCATGCTGACTCTCCACCATGTTGGTGGTACGTTGACCAAAGTTAAGATGTTGATCGGTCCGAAGAGATATAAACCTTGGTCTATGTGGTTTTAAGTTTTAACCAGTTAGAGAACAGTTAATCCATAATGCCTGAAAACAAAGATAATTACAATTGTTATTTAGATAAGTATGATTAATAAGAGAATTAGTATGAAACTTACCATCACGTTTGTTCTTGGTAGTCGTTCTCGTATTCGATCGTACCAATAGTTACAATCATCAACCGTGGTGGAGTTAATCAACCTGCCCCACTTGTGTAGAAACTTATCCCATTCTATTTCTGTTTTAAAGCTTCGCTTGCAATCTCTAACGATATTCTCTTGTGTGTGCCACCTACATAGTGAATGACTGACGTTCGGAAACACGCGTGCACATGCGTTCATGAGAGCGAGGTCTTTGTCGGTTACTATTACATGGGGCTCCATAGCACTGTTCAATAAATCGTTCAACTTTTGTAACACTGACGTTAAGTTTTCCGCTTGTTCGTTGGTTATGAACGCATGGACAATGCAATACGAGAGGTATGTAGGTGGGACACTAATAGTCTGGACAATCGGCATTTTGTACTAGTTCGTCTTGTAGGTGGCGTCTATAAGCAACACATGCGGGAAGGCACACCACAAAATGTTCGACTTCAGGTGGATAAAGAAAACATCATGTAACATTTCGTCCTTTTCATCTGTTCGGTGGAAGAAAACAAGCCCAATTTAGTTCAATCAATTGAGAAGAACCTGCATTGGAGTCTCGCCGACTTGATCCTTTCGACCCAATTTCACTCGCGCATTGTATATTGTATTTCTTGTTGACACATTTACGAGGTTCTGTTTTTAATGGTCTAAAGAATGTCTCATGGTTGCATGTTCTAATGCGTCAGCAACTCCATTGTCCTCTCTTCATCTGGAGTCGGCTTCATTAGGGACAGATGCCCCTCAAGACACAAAAGGGTTCATGGTTGTGCTTAACTTTATCAACCTTTGTCCAAACTCCTATCTTCTTTCTAAATGTCCCAATACTCACAATCGGTTTTCCTGGTTCCACTACGTCTGACCGTGTCTGTATGCTTGTGGTGGCCACCACAATCGTATATTAGCCATATTTTTAGCGGTCGGTGGCTAGGGGGATCCTCGTGCTTCGTTCATTTGGTAACTATGGCGTACTCGTCGCGTCCGACTGTTCTACACTAGTTCATCAAATCATCCATGCTATGGAATTTCTAAAGATATAATGTTATAGCTGGTCGGTTTTAAACTCACTAGGTTCGTCGTCACCTTGACCCCCGGACAATGGTCTTCCGCTACCGGATGGCCGTGGGTCACTTCCGTGATACTCACCTAACCCAAAATCGTTAGGGTTTACACCAACATGATAACCCTGATAGTTATCAAAAGCCCACAGATCCTGACTGGCATTAGACGCAAGAGTTATCGAACGGAAGATTTACTCAGATAACCCAGTACTAGCATCTTGATTCAAATTATACGTCATGTGAATATGTGATTCGACTCGCTAGTCGAGTCACCGCCAACAAATGATTGTTGTCTAAAACAATGTTAATAGAGTAAATGTGTAATACAACTTAAATACAGAGAGAATATATAAGAAACGAATAGAAGTTAAATAAAAAATGAAGAAGATTATAGCCGCTTAAATAGTAAGTTTTAACAGAATATTAATCTTATCAAATAATTGACGCACAAATAAAGAAATATTACGTCTAGTCAAATAATTAGCACGCGAATCAAAGAAACTTAAGTCGTATCAAATAACTCGCACGTATATCAAGGAATCTTACGTTGAGCCGCAAGCGAATCAAGGAATATTACATCAAATTAAAAAAAATCAGCCCATGTATACAATCCGTATAATATCATACAACCCATGAATATAGCGGTCGTAAACAACATATAACATTATAGGACCCGTATACAAGGTGTGAAAATAAGATCTTAGAATGTGGCTTTATTAATCCCCTTTATTTATAAGAAAATTTTCTTATAACCAGATTTTCCACCAAAATCACGTAAAAGTTTCTGTCCTAAAATCAATCAACTTTCATTAAATGTTTTAATCGTATGAAACTTTTTGTTAGCCACTCAACAAAAAAAATATTCCAAAATATTGGAAAACTTGATTACCATTGATTGAATTTTTCAAAAAAAAAAAATTCCGAATGAAGGAAATCTCTTAAGATCAATTTAGGTTTAGTGAATACTTATATTGAACATCATATATTCTTCAACTGAAATTTTAGATATGTTAACTGAAATTATATATCCCTACAAAAAGCAACTTGGGTTGCCTCTTTAGAATGAAAAGTCGCGACTTTTAAAACATCACACATACATACCCATTTGCTTAATTATTATTAGTACAATGGTTGTCTCTCTAGAATGTAAAGTCGCGACTTTTAAAAAAACTATACATACATACCCCTTTGCTTAACAACTTGGGTTGTCTCTCTAAAATGAAAAGTAGCAACTTTTAAAACAATACACATACATACCTCTTTGCTTAATTATTATTAGTACAATGGTTACCTCTCTACAATGAAAAGTTGCGACTTTTAAAAAACTACATACAAAAAGCAACACGTACTCATTTGTCTAACACACATACCCCCTTGATTAAGACATACCTATTTATTTAACACATATATCCCTTTTATTAAGACATACCCCTTTGATTAATAAATACACATTTGTTTAACACACATACCCTTTGATTAACAAATACCACTTTGATTAAGAGATACCCCTTTATTTTACACACAAATACTGACACACGTTGGTTAACAACAAATACATATACGATACTTGCGTTGGTTGCCGCTTCGGCTCACATAACAAATATGCCGCTTCGGTACACATATGTAACTGCCACCTTAAAATTTAAAACATGAAGCGGTGTTATATAATTCAATCGTCTTCTCCAGATTTAAAACATGAAGCGGTGTGATATATCTTCAACCGTCTTCTCCAGAAAATCAACCCCTACTAATCAAACAAAAAAAACCATGTCAATCATCATTTTTCCCTCCCTACTCTTTCGTCCCTCTATTTGCAACAACAAGTTTTTCTTTTTCTTTCCCTACACTACAAGTTGCAACAACAGATTGTACCTGGCTTGCCGACGATTAACACCATCTGAACGCTCGCTTGCCGACTACCACCGATAAATTGCATGAACAACAGATTTTTCCTGTATTTTTACACCACAAGTTGCAACAACAATTTTTTTTTTCAAACATAAGACAAAGAAGAGAGTGTGTATAATGTGTTATTATAGGGTTTCTTTTTTTTTTTTTTTTTTTTTGCGAGAAGAATTAAGGAAGTATATTAAAAGGAATGAATCCATAGGCATGTTTCTATTTTACCTTCAAAATCCAGTCAATTTCAACCAAAAATAAATTAATTCAATACACACCTGTTCGTGGAACGAAACTAAATTGAGCACATTATTCCAATTCCACCCTTTGGGTACCAAATCGAACAAGAAAAACATGAAATCAAAACAATGAAAAGCAGAATTTCACAATTATAACAAAATCTCAACACATATATACGTATAATTAGAGTATTTGAAGTGAGAGAAAGCAAAGATAGAACTCTATGGTTAAATGATGGTAAAATGTTTATGCCTAAAAACCAGAGATATTAGAAAAGAGATGGTATTCTTTATGGTTTATGTGAGATGTAATCAGGTGTGGATGAGGTGTTGGGTTTGGATGATGGTTGACACATTTTAGCCTGAATCTTTGTGGGCTCAAAATGGGAATTAATGACCAGTACGTGGCACATTGTGTATGGAAGTTAATGAGTAATATTAATATTAAATAGTTTAAAACACATTTACCTATTTTTTTTATTTTATTAATGATTATCTCAACCGTCGTTCCATAACAAAACGCCCCCTAACACCAAAGAGCAATCGGGCATTTGCCCGATTTGCAACAAGAATATGTAGCATGAGAAGGCCTTGGAAAGACACATTCATTGGCACACGGCTGAATAGAGAGAAGCTGCGCAAGGAAACGATACTTCACGAAATAGCCTTTTATCAACCAAATTTAAAAGTTTCTACAAGAACAACTTTTATAACGAAATAGTACATATATTATAATAACTTATTCCAAAATTAAGAATTTTTGTATCTCATATAGTCATGATAATGGTTTTCATAACCAACATCCCGCCGTAACGCGCAGGTAACGTCAACTCGTTTATCTTAAAAATGAAGTGAAGAGGTTGGAGTGCAAGTAAAGATAATACAAATACGAAAGTCATGAACAAGAATAAAACAATGGATCTCACTCATTAATGAAATAAATCTCATAAGATCAAATCGCAAATGAACAAATTTATCATAAATATTTTAAAATATACCTGAAAAAATACATAAAAAACAAAAACTTGAAAATAAAACGAATACACGAGATACGCAAAAAAGAATTTAGATACTTCTTAAGGGATTAACGCATTAACGTACACAATCCTTTCGCGCCTTTCATTAACCAGAGGTAAAAACGCAAGTCATGAACAATGTCAAAAAAAAACAACCTTCATTACATTGATTTTCACTTGGTAGCACCCTATTATTTTGGACAAGTCAAATTCAGGAGCGGATCCTAAAAAAACAAGTGTATTTCTTAGGCTAAAATTCTGATCACCCACCTTGTTCGCACCCTTAGAAGATATTCTTGGGTCCGCCACTAGTCGAATTCTTCTCTAACATGTCAAAAAAAATTATTCACTTGAGGTTCAAAATCCTACAACTTGGGGGTCGAAATTGAAGAAGACCATGAGGTTGCCATTCGTTGATGACCAACTTTTAAATAATCAAGCTTCAAAGAGATTTTACAAAATTTATTCTACATTTTTCATATACACTGTTAAGTATAAAATATGAATATGAATATGACATTACAACCATTTAAAACTTGAGATAAAAACTGGCTACTAAACCTGGAAACAGATTCTAACAAATGATTGTTAATAAACAGTTGATCATACCAGAAACCCATTCAGAGAAAAATTACCCCGTGAACGTACAAAAGACGCATAACTTCAATCTTTCGACGACATCTGAAATGCCTTCACCTAGCGGTCGGTATGAATTTGGTTGCTTGGTTACCTACTCACTACCACCCATAGTATCTAGTTGCACTAGGCACATGACATGTCCGTTTTCAGGGTATTTTGGTAGTTAAAATATCACACATACATAACAAGAGTATAAACTGGACCTAGAAAAACATAAATTTGTAGAACTCTCATGATGACAGTTTAAAGCAGAGGCCTATAATTTGATGATTATGGAATCACAAGGAACATTAGGCAGTGCATAAAACGACTGAAACTTAAATGTGTATGAAACGTATGATTCTGCAAATCCAAGTTTCCAACTATACCCTCTAGTCCCCATGCTCTTTTAAACTAGGGGTGAGCAAGTTTAGTTCCGAACCGAAAATAACTGAGAACCGAATCGAAAATATACCCAACCCGAACCCAAGTACCTAGGTATTTAGATCGGTTCCAACTTTTCATATAAAATCGGGTCGGGTCGGTTCTCGGTTCTTTTCATGGTGAAACCCGACTTGGACCTATGGACGGGAACCAACCCTATATTTAGGGTAGTGAATCGGTTCTGTATTTTATGTTTGATCGGTTCTCGGGTCGGGTAATCATTGGGTAGGGTCGGGTTTTTCCTTTTGCTCACCCCTATTTTAAACGTACAACTGAATTATGTGGTTCTTTTAGTTCTCAACATATTCTTGGTTCTGAAATGGAACAGCACCCCCCCCCCCTCCCCCCCCCCCCCCCCCCCACATGTATTTACATACATACAAACACGCACACACCATAGTCCATATCTAGACTAAATATTTAAATCTCAATCTTATGCCCATCAAATGTAACCTGAAACTTAAAAATTACACAGGCTAGACTCGAGTACTAATAAGAAGATGAGCCTACACACAAGTGACTAGTTAGATGCAACTTTCCAGCCCGGATTCAGCTACTTATTTCTCATCTATCTATTACATTCGGCATACACATACATACATATGACTATATCTATATCTACTCACTGGTACTTTTGATCAACCCCTAAGCCATTTATCAGACTTTTAAAACAGTCTTGCCAATATTCCACATAAAAAGATGCCCTCGATTTAAACAATTTAACTTTTTATGTCATTAGCAACCTGAGATAAGGGTTAACACTTCAACTCAAATAAAATCCATAAATGAGACATCAAAATGACAAAGCCTCGTGAACACTAGACATGGGTGATTTAACCCCGAGCCAAACGATTTTTATGTCTATAATCCAACATCCGCATAAGTACATCCTCAAAATTACTTCCAAAACATTATATCCACAACATAATTCCACAAGAATCATCAAACTAGACGCTATAAGGCTTATATTCTACATTCACTTCAATTCTCTTCGATCATAATGTGGAAAACTTTTAATTTAAAACCTTTTTCACTTAAACATAGCATGTATCTAATCTGTTCCCTTAAACTTCAAGACATAAAAGATAGAAATATATGTAGAATCCAAGACAATGTTTATAAGAAGGAAACGCCTTACATCTTTAGATAACTTCGACTCTAATGTTTAACCCTTAAGTGGTCCCTACCATCTTAAACTAAACTCCTTCCATAAGAAATCCTGACAAATCAATGTCCTAATGGAAGGGACAATCTACAGATCACCCCAACACGTCTTTTGTTCAATCAAAGCAAACCCGAAAAAAAGATACGTGAAGAAAAGCCATGGACAGAACAAAGAACCTAAAGGCGAAAGAGCAGTCTAACAAAGAGAACTAAAAAGATTTAGGGCTTTCCTGCAGAGCGGTTGCCGGCTGCAACATCCGCAGACGCTCCAAAACAGCACATCATATCCTGCCTCCAAGCCTCAACCCTGAACACAACTGGCCACAGAAATAAAGATATTGGAACCAAACACAATTATTAAATTTCAAATTTTATCAACAGGTGAAAGATGCAGAGCAGACCGTTACCAGTAGTTAACTATTCAATAGTGATACCGATCGCCATAAGGCGGTTCACCACCATAAGGCCGTCCACCGCCATATGGCCGATCACTGCTGTACGGCCTTTCACCGCCGTAAAGCCGTTCACCGTTGTAAGGCCGTTCACCATAAGGTCCAGTGCCATAAGGATGGCCACCGCCATAAGGACGGTCACTGCCATAAGGCTGGTCACCCCCGTAGTAAGATGAATACTGCAAATTATAAGCTGGATGTCAAAGTGGCTAATATTACAGAATATTGGACACGTGTATAAATATGAATAGAGAAAATATTACTCACGTCATAATTGTAATAGTCACGTGAAGGACCACCACTGCCACCTCCTAGAATATCAGAAAGATATAAATAGATAGTAAAATAATATATAACAAGTTGACAAATGTTTATAAACTAAACCCAAAACCTCGATAACGAGCTCCAGAAACTGAAACCTCCGGATCAGAGTAATCCAAACGAGGCCGACCCCTGCTTGACTCGGTGTAGCCAGAATCCTGTTCCTAAAGATCAAAAAGTTACAGTTTTCAGACAAGAAAATCAATCAAGCATTAAATAGCTAAATTGGAAGTAAAGAGAGGACTTTACTGCAAAATATGGACGTTTCATTCCACGTGAAGTATCTCCATACGCGTATGGGTCTTCATAGGGCCTCCCACCATAAGGTCTGCTAAATGGTTCTTCGGGCAAATAAGGTTGTCCTCTCATTGGCATAGAATGATCACGGTGCGTATAAGCACCATGCCTGGGTCTGTCGACATCGTATCTTGGGGGCACATGACCAGATGGATGATGTGGGCCCCTGAAATCATCCCACCTCCCTCCTGAAATGGTAAAAGCAAGGTAATCGATTATCAATACAGTTCAACAGAATAGAAAAACAATTCTAATAATAAATGTTCCTGACGGTTACCAAAACTATGTCTCCCTCCAAAATAAGGATAGGGGCCAACAGGTGGGTAATCCTCTGCAAAACCCCTTCCTCTGGCAAAACCAGGTCCATGATAAAAACCCCTGCCTCGTGGAACATGAGCTCGGTTGGAAGGAAGCACACCTCTTCCAGAACCCCTCTCTGTAATCCAAATTAATAAAATATTAAATAATGAAACTAATACTATATATATGTTTCACTATATATACCAGCTCTTGAAAAGGAAGCGTCACTACCATGACCAAATCGAAATCCACCTGCTATTCCACCTTTCACAGCCTGCATTTTAGGCAAAGGATTTGAAAGCCTTGCTCTCACTATCATCTACACACAAGTATAAATTACTAGCTCGTTAGAAAGAAGGTTACAAAATGATATTATATAGAGTAAAATGCCATTTTCGTCCCTGAGTTTGGCCAGTTTTGCGACTTTCGTCCAAAGGTTTGTTTTTCCGCATCTGGATCCAAAAAGTTTGAAATCTTGCCATTCTCATCCGGCTCATTAACTCCATCCATCTTTCTCTATTAAGGGTCAGGGGTATTTCCGTCATTTTTGCTAACTTAAAGGGCAATTCGGTCTTTTTCAATTTATGTAAAAAGACCGAATTGCCCTTTTAAGTTAACAAAAAGACAAAAATACCCCTCAACTAACGGAGAAAAATGGATGGGGTTAACGAGTCGGATGAAAATGGCAAGATTTCATACCTTTTGGATCCATATGCGGAAAAACAAACCTTTGGACGAAAGTCGCAAAACTGGTCAAACCTCAGGAACGAAAATGGCATTTTACTCTATTACATATTTAGTTATTTACAAAACATGCTACACAGCAAATGTGCCCTTGCCTTGTCATCACCGAGTTCTTTTTTATTTATCCCATCAATGCAAGCAAGAGCAGCTTCATGAGTAGTAAAATCAACAAATCCAAAATCTTTCCTCTTTGCAGTTGACATGTTTCGAGCCAGCATGACACGCTCAATTGTACCATATGTTTTCAAGTGGTTTCGAACAATGTCTTCATCCCAATGAGGTGGCAGCCCATCAACAAATACTGACTTAACCTGAGCCAAAACCTCTGGGTCTGGCTCACGCAACGGTTCAGCGAAAGCTACTTTGGCAGACCGATCAGGATGGCCGAAAATAGCATCGGGCTTCTGAAGCCTTTTATAGGCCGCCTTTGCATCAGGGCGACCTGAAAACTCGATGAATGCAAAACCACGACTCAGCCCTTCGTGTTGTGGATCAGCAACAAGGGTGATCCTTTCAACACCTTCAATGCCGTAATCGTTTAGTTTTTGTATTATCTGCCACCATAAGCACTGTTATTAGTGTGCTACACGAAGAAAAAAATCAGAAAGAAAATATAGAATTATAGATTGCCTTACAGCTTCTTTCGTCCATGTATTGCATATATTACCCAAGAACAAAGTAGCGTTATCTTCACTTGGTGCGGTCCCACATCGTTTTCCGTGTATCTGCCAACCAATTTTTATTATCATTTTACCAATAAGATGTAATCCATACAAAGAAGTAATATAGTAAACGAGAAATATCAAACATACAACGGGATTTTTCATTTCTGCTAAAGCACGGGCTACTTGTTCCTTATTAGCAAATCTCACAAATGCGTAACCTTTGTTTTTATGAGCTGGAAGGTCTTTCTGCATTCGGACTTCAACAACCTCACCGGCATTTTGAAAAACTCTCTTTACTTCTTCTTCTGTAGTATCTCGATCCAATCCACCGACGAATATCTCAAACTCTTTCCTTCTCTTTCGCTCCTCTGCAGCTTCTGTAAAATCTTCATGTTCTTGAAACCGTAATTCATCGTGTTCTTTCATCTTTACGTCTGCCAGCTCGTCGTCATCGTCTTCTTCATGACCATCATTGCTCGTGTCCTTATCCCTTTCCTCGTCGCTTAGACATAAACGCTCTTGTGGATCTTCGTCTCCCTTGAATTCCTCAATTATACCTTTTCCTGTATCAACGGTTTCATTGTTCTCCACTTTATCCTCATTGATTTCTGTCGGCACCTGCTCATTTTCAACATTTGTACCTTTATCTAAAGTGATTTCCTTATTCTCAATGAGTTTCTCAACATCAGGTTCCTCTTTTTCAACTTCTGTGACAGGATCGTCAATCTCAAAGGGTTCTTCGTCGTTTGAGTCATCGGTTCCTTTGTCAAGCACTTCCTCATTCTCCAAAATCGGTTGCTGACTTTCCAAAACATTCTTACAGGTTTCTAAATTTTCTTTCTCGCCCACTTCTGGTTCACGATGCTCAATGGATTTAGCAACTTCGGTGACATCAGAACTTTCGGTCCTTAAACTACCCTCAACATTTTCAACAGAAGGTTGACCATCATTACCATCTTCAGCATCATCCATAGTATCTTCAGTTTTCACATTATCCTTAACACCTTCAACGGACATACCAAGATCATTAACATCATCCGCGCTCGATTCTTCCTGCTTAACACATACCACATCTTTTACCTCCTCTAATCTTTCTTGTTCTTGTTCTGCAGGTACTACACTACCACCTTGTTCATCGCTAACCGAAGCAGGTGGCTCCCCGACACCACCTGATTTAGGTTTTTTCCTAATTACAGTCCTTTTAACCACTTTCTTAACAGTTTTTTTATTTCCAGATTTTGTTCCAGGAGTCACTTTTACCGTGTCATCCTCAACCTTTACTTCTGCTACTGCATGAATCACATCTCAATAACTTAACTCACACCATAAAGTCCACAAACTATCTATACTACATTATTATTATAATACATATGAGAAAGACAAAAAGTAAATTTACATAATTTTAGGAGTTTTAGCAATCACAACTTTTAAAACATACGGTACAATCCTTTAAAACACATTGTTGGCTTTTAACCATTTTTCCACGATGTTTGGTTGACTTTTAACCATTTCCCACGATGTTTTAACGGCCATAACCTTTTCATACGATAATATTTATAAAAAAAAACTACACCATAGCATTTTAATTAAAGTATGGTATTGCTACAGTTTTTTAACTAGGTGATTACCAGTGTCTATGTTCCTGTATGATAAATAACATAACAACACATATAATCACAAACCCTAATAACTGAATAACATCATAAACATCTTAGTGTATGATAAATAACATAATTAAAGGGTGAAAACACTACATGTAAGTCAAAATAAAGACTACAATCTTAATAACTCAATAGGGTTTGAGTAATGATACCAGGGGTTTCTGGAGTTGTGGTAGTTGCATCGTTCGTTGCGGCAGCTTTCCCTCTGGTAGAAGGAGTACGCTTAGGTGTAACCGTAGACTCCGACGGTGACTGTTGAGAGGCAACCGCCGGTGTCGGAGGGGTTTTAGTGGCGGATTTTCTGGCCGGAGGGGTTCGTTTCGCCGGAGGGGGTGATTTGGGGTTGTCGGCGTTTCGAGTTCTCATAATAATCGAATTAAACCAATTGTTTGAATGTTATGCAAGTACAATTGGGATTCGGTTGTGATGAATTTTAGGTGGGAAAGTGTATAATTAAACCCTAGATATTGTCGTACAAGATGATGATGGGGATTTCTGGGTTGAGTAGACGGTTAACTCCGTGTTATGCTTTGGTTCTTTAATCCTCCCCTACTTTGCAAACAAAACGTACTTCAAGCTCGAGTTCGACCCGATTAATTTACCACAGCTCGAGCTCGCCTCATTTAATTTAACAGAGTTCGGCTCGTAGCAATGGCTCAAACTATTTTTTTTTTTACAAATTTTGTTTTAAAAGTTGTAATTATGTGTATTTATTGTTGTATAACGGTCACATTCTTTTAACATCGTTTTAGATTGTAACGGTCTCCAAGTTTAAATTAGCCGTAGGGTAATGGTCAAGACAAGTTGCGTATGTATATAACTAGGTTATAACCCGTGAATACTCACGGGTTGTTAATCTATCTTTCTAAACAAATAAACATATACATATATATTAATAAACGAAAAATTCTATGATGAATAAGATGTATAAATAAAATATATGTTTATACTTATGATATAAATGATTTATGTTAGTTATCAAAAACGAACTGTACAGAGAAAATTAAAATGGCAATCTGAGTTTAAAATACTAAAAAAACAAACGCATTGTACCACAAACGTAAATAAAGGGGGATCAAAAAGTAAATGTAAGATATATGTTTTTTCGGGTTTTAAATAAAAACTGATTTATGTAAGATATATGTTATCTTTTAAACAAACACTAACTCAATTAGTGTTGAAAAATGACATGTTTATACTTCTTATATAAATGATTTATGTTAGTTATCATAAACGGACTGTACGAATAAAATTATAATGGCAATCTGAATTTAAAATATTAAAAATAAGAAACGCATTGTACCGCAAACGTAAATAAAGGGGGATCGAAAAGTAAATGTAAGATATATGTTTTTTCGGGTTTTAAATAAAAACTGAAACTGTATTACTGTATCACTTATGCTTGCTGGAGTTTCGTAACCAATAATTTGGAATTCGTTTTCAACCAGTTGAAAAAACAATCGTCACCTAAGGAAATATGTTCAGCTTCAAGTATATCATGCCATCCAACAACACCGTACCTATGGTAGATAAAATATGAAAAAAAATTGTTAGTAATACATATACAAATACGGTAAAAGATAAATAATAAATAAGATATTAAATTGATTGACAAACCTTCTTTGACCATCAATATTGTGTGTACGAAGATTCTTAACCCAAGTATTTCCTTTAACAACTTTGATCTTTACTTCAGAAAACTCATTTAAACCACTTAAGTCAGTAATCAATTTGGGAAGGATCTACATTTTGTAAGAATATTAAAAATTTGTAAATGTTATTAAATGAAAACAATAAAAATTAACAAAAAAATAAACATAAAACAGCATAGTATAATACCAATTCATTAGTTACTGTCATTGCGAAAAAGGGATAGTTAGGATCGTCACTAACTTGTCGATAACCTTCCACATTGCTAATATGTTCATATTCTTGCTCAATCAAAGGAGTGTTGTTTAACAAAACTTGACGACCGTCTTTATTGAATATGGTAATATTAAAATGTTTCACGTCGTTTATTTTAAAACACAAAATATCCCCCGGATTTAACCTTAGATCTTCAATAAATTTAAACCAACCATCAGCAAAACAATAATTTGGACCAATCTTTCTAATACGGACTTCCCATTTATGATTCTCGGATACGTTAAGTATAACCTTGTTATCCGGTAAAGGATAATCATAATGTTTTGAAAGAAAAGTATCTGGTAGAACCTGTAAAAAATCAATTATTACAAATTTATGAGTATTATGTTTTTAATAAATCGAGAAAAAAAATCTATAATAAATTTACGTACCATTGGACTTTGTAAAGGATTTTGAATAATTTTACAAAACGGTTTCCCCCACTCATTATTTGGATCATGACAGAAGAGCTTGAACTTGAAAGTACGATCACCAAGATAGTTGAAAATAATAAAGAAATATCCATGGCCAAAGTAATTTAAAACCTCAGACCATCCATCCGTAAAGTAGAATACATCTTCTATTAATTTGATAACAACACACCATGAATGCTTTTCAACAAATTTAAGACTACCAGTTGAGGATTCTAACTTATTCATCCATATAAATCTACTCATACATATAGGTATAGCCTGAAAACCCAAAAAAGAAAGGGAAATTTTCTTTCTAGTAAAAGATAAAACAATACTAATCATTAGTTTAAATAAAATAATAATGAAACTTATGTACCTGTTGAAGGGATAGCGGATCAAGTATAGTTATGATAAAATACGGACCATGACGATACATGTTAACCGAAACACAAAAGTTCAGAAAGAAGACTAACAATCGAATAGTACTGGCAACACATAGAATGAAAGAAAAAAATAATGAGTATGTATTTATATGAGAAAATTGGCAAAGTATAATTAAAAATAATATAGAATCAAAAGTTGTTATAACTATTTATGTAAATAATTATTCAACTAAATATTGGCAAAAAAATAGAAATTAATGTAAATGTGTAATCAAAATTTAATAGATTTATAAAATCTTGCTAGTAATAAAAATTTAACAGATTTAATGAATTTATAAAATCTTGGTAGTAATTAGGTAATATCTATTTTCTATTTATGTATAATATTCAAATAAATAATGTGCAAAAAAAAAACAACCTTAATGTCAAATTATGAAATAAACGGATTTATACAAAATAAAAATATCAATACTTAAATATTAAAATTAAAATACCTACTACAATCATCACATATCAACTCAATACTCCTTCAACACTCTATCATCTTCAATCAAAAATCACAAAGCTCAAGAAAACTTAAAACCACGGTTGAAGAAGAAATTGGTAAAGTAAGTTTACCGACTTATTTTCCGATCATTTAACGGCAATCTTCGCTTTGATTTACACACTTATTAACAAATCACTTGAACCCCAATTTTCGCTTTGCTTGACTTCAGCGACTTGTTTCCGGCGATTCTTGATAAATTACACGTTAAATCAGGTTTTATTTTTTTTATGAAATTAAATGTTCTGTATCTTATGTGTATCTAAAAGATATTAGATTCTATTGCATGTGTTTCAAAGTATATAATTTCTTTTAATTAGATGATTTGGTTGATATATTTTGTGGATCTTGTTGTGAAAATTATAATTTCTTGATTAACATTGTTATTTGTTGTGTATGTTATGTGTATCTAAGACGGATTAGATTGTATTGTATGTCTTTCAAAGTATAAAATTTAGGTTAATAAAGTTATTTGGTTGATATATTTTGTGGATCTTCTTGTGAAAAAAGTTATGATTTTTTTTGTTTAACATTGTTATTTGGATGATTGAATATATTATCAGGATTACATAAAATTTAATATTGATAATATTTTTTTTGACTTATATTGAAATAGGATTACATTATTGTGATATACTTTTCTTTTTCATTATATATGAGAATATATGTATACACTAAGATTAAACACTAAAAAAAGAGGTATGTTGTTATAAATTGATGAACTAAATAGAGTATTTATTTAGTTGTAATCAAATACATTGATCAGATAACAGTTCCTTTGTTATTGTTTATATGTAGATTGTATATTGTATTATTGTATATTGTATATTGTAATCAAATATATAGATGCTATGTTACAGGTATATACAAATGACTTCTTCATGCGTAACTGTGTTAGATGAGGATTTCTCGATGAAACTGGTATGCTACAAATGTTACAAAAAAAGTATATCTAAATTGTGTTAGATAATATCTAAAACATAAATTTAACCACAGGTGCTGCCAATTGACTTTGTTAAGAGTGTATATGGTGATTATTGGCAAAGAACTAAAGTAATGATACATCATGAAAGTCGAAGAAGTTGGCCAGTTTATTTGAGAAGTATAAGCGGGGAATATGTTATAACTGATGGTTGGAATAATGTGGTAAGGGATCTTCAGTTGACAAAGCAGACATTCTTGTGCTTAAGGATAATCGAAGATAAAAATATTGAAATGGATTGTTTCGTCGAGAACATATGTGGTGAATCTTTTTTAACCGTAAACCGTTACGGCATTTTAAAGATAATAGTAAGTATACGACTATCTATGAATGTATTTTTGTATTATAGATGCAAAATAAATGATATACATATATATTTGAGACTAAAATGCTACATAACTTTTCAGGTGATTCCAGAAGCTTATGTCACAAAATGTTACTCTTACACGCCAGTCAACGATTATTATAACATACGTGCAGCAGGTCAGATTTGGAATGTTGAGACGGGCAAAATAAATGATAATTATGTTTTTACAAAAGGTTGTCCGAAGTTATTTGATGATCTTGGGATAGAAGATGATGATATAATGTTGTTGATGAAGACGGACATCAAAACATTTGAGTTAAAGATTTATCGTCGAGGAGTTGAGGTTGTTTTGACCAACAAAGAAGAAACTGAAGATGAGTCTCTACTGGAAATACCTAAAGACACATACTACAAAAACGTCCAGTTTGTAAGTATTTTCAACTTCAACTCTAACGGTTTACTAATAAATACATCTCTTTTGCTAATATCTTATTGTATACCAGACATTCTGTGATGATGATGAGTCGGTAGATGAGATGATTTCTGAGGTACAAAGCTTATATTTATGTAGATTAAAATACATTACAATCCGATTTTGTAATTTTATTAACTATCATACACAGATTCATGAAGGTAGTAAAACACAGGAGGTGAATAAGAAGATTGCTGGGAAAGAAAAGTCGAAGGTAGAAACAAAGACTTCGATGACAAAAGAGACAAATATACCAACAAAAGATGATGTAATTATTTCAAACATAATGATAGATGATTAGTTTCATTAATATATGTAGACATATTTAATTAATAGTCGTTGGTTATTGTTATCTAAATTTAGTGGTTCTCTTAACAGGTTAAGAATAAAGGAAAACAGGTAGAGGCATATTGTCATGCGGATGTCAATAAGGAGCTGATATGCGGGACAGAAGTTGAAATGCCAAATGTCTCAACAGTTGGTCAGAGAACTCGGAAACGGATGGTACGTATATGACAAAATAACAATATGTAGTGATCAACATTTGTTATAATTTTAGATATTAGTCTAAATATAATGTATGTCTTATAAAATAAGGTAAACGAAAAAAGAAAGAGAGATGATCATGCGTTGAAGATATTGGATGTTGAAGGAAAAGTTGTTGCAAGGACAAATACTGTTGAGAAAATTGGTAAATATGATTTCACACAGAAAGGAGAAAGCCGCATGGTATGTTTTTTTTACATACTCAATAATAAATTGAAATACTATAACATGCATATGGCTGATTTACTTGTAAAATATGCTATTCATGCAGAGAATGCCTGCTAATGTTGTCACACCCCCAAAATCCACACGCGGAGTATCACCGCTTGGAGGCGTGACTGACCAGGATCAAGCCACCAATCATATTGAACAAGTAGATAAGTAAACATAATTCAACAAACCAATATGAAAGGTGTTCAAAACCAAAGCATAGTTAAGTGTTTAGCGGAAGCATAATTTGTAAAACCCATAGCGAATATTAAATATGATATAAGGTAAAGTCTAAAGCATGGCACACAACGCCATGTCCCACAACGACCGTTCCTCCCTGTGCAAGCTCCATGGGTACCTAATGACCTGCAAGGCATGTAGCAACGAATCAACAACAAAGTTGAGCGAGTTCACAGATAATTGTTTGGTTAAAGTATTCATTTCATAAATCGTATATATTCGTTTTGTAAACCATGTATCGCGTTAATCCTTGCTGCCAGTCCAGGCATGCGTGCGATGATTAGTGGGGGCTTCCCATGTGTTACAAGACCACGCGTATCGACTGCTACGAAAATATAAAATGTGCCCTAAGTCAATGTCTATCAGCATTGACCCTTTGCCCATAGTCCATTAGTACACGCCCGTCCGACTGGCACGGTGTGAGGTTTGTTAAACCTAATAGCGCTATTAACTAATGACCCGCTCGCCCTAGGCCTCGGCGATTAAGTCGATAATTGAGGGACTTCCTTTGATAGAGGTGATGGTCTTAAGATCGTGTACGTAGGTTTTACGTACGTGCCCTTCAACCCGAGGACAGTAGTAAGTATAACTGTACGTAGGTTTTACGTACGTGCCCTTCAACCGAGGACAGTAATAATTTGTTTAATAGTAATAGTTGTACGAGTAGTTATTCAATCCCATTCCCAACCCCTGGGAATCCCATGCCTTGGCTAGTGTGAACTCACCTTGGTTTGCTCGGTATGCTAAGTATGCTCACAGTTAATCAATCACGTCCTAAAGTACGCACGTATACATAATCAGTTTGTATTCACGAAGTTGGCACGTAAGTATAATCATAGTGGACAACGCATCAATAATCACCAAGTAGCACATTGCACGTATTCATGATCATACAAGTCATGCATAGCATCTAACAGCAGTTAGTTAACTCAGTTAGGTTTTAACCGAAATAGTTGCTGTGCAAATTACCCAATCGGCGAAACACCCTTGTTTCGCCGTGAACCCCTTCGGCGAAACACTTCCGTTTCGTCACATTTGTTCCGTCGTAAATGGTCTCGGCGAAACACTTTTGTTTCACCATGTTCGTTTCGTCAGGATTGGCTTCGGCGAAACACTTTCGTTTCGCTATATGTGTTTCGTCAACGCATCAGTTACGTCGAATTTAAACAACCAAATGCAGAAAACCCTAACAGCCGTCAATCATCTCACGAAGATCATACCATCATTGTCATGCAGAAATCATACGGTAACCATTCAGAAATCACAACATTCATCATGCATACAAAATCATCATGCCACACTTAAATATCATTTATTCCACATAGAACTAGTATATTAAACTACTTCTGACAATACCCATTTACTAGGCACATGGTTAGATTATATCAACACTAACTAGGTGGTCCAATCAACAAACAACTTACAATCCACTATATCGAGAATTTCAACAAACAGTCAATGGATCTTGTGGTCCAATTATATTCATGGAATATGGATATCTCACCTCCTTTAATTCAAAGAACCCGATTACATGTGAAAAATTCAAGTGTGTCGGCCATTAAATAAAAAGTTTATTAACAACAGGTTGTGTTTTTCATCAGATTATTATGATCATGCAAATCTGAAATATTAACATGGCCGACCACTATACACACAATGAATTTTAATTGGACCGAGTAACTTTGCACCTTTTAAAGCGTCATGTGATAATACTGACAACCTATTACAATTCTATTGAATGCAATAGAATGAGTGGACCGATTAAAGTTTGATTACATGCACTGATGCCCACCAATTTAATGAAACTGACTTTTCCAAAATCGATGCAACTGATATTCATGTGATTACTTGAAAACCATTGAACCTAGCATTACATACAAATCGATTTAATATGAAATCAAACATTATATAGTATCACATAATCATGATTCCAATTACACATTCAACGATGGCAACAAACAGTCAATCACATGCAGATTAAACACTAACCGAGATTGAAAACTAATGGATTGATGGCACAAGAAGGTTCCGTAGGCTTGTAGTTGCCGTCAAAGTTAGAGAAGTGCTCTAGGGTTTTCTTGTTTTGTTAACAATGTGAAATAAGAAGTCGGTTACGTTATAAAATACACTAATTGACGTTCTGGGCCCGAACTGGGCTTTATGGCGAAACTGGGCTCGGCGAAACACTTGTTTCGTCGAGATGATGATGATGAAACCGATCCCTGTTTCGTCAGTTAGATCATGGCGAAACACACTTGTTTGGTCGGGTCCTTTCATGTGTTAAGCAGTTTAAGTGTTTTTCTAATATAATAAATCCCATGTTGTAATATCAATCACATACATGCAACAATCACAATACGTTTCATGATAACACATATATGTAAGTTACAAGTCAAACAACCAAACAGTCAAAGTCAACGTGCAATAAATACGAAAGTGAAAGTCAGAAACTCGAGTTGTCACATTATCCCCAACTTGAAAGAAATTTCGTCCCGAAATTTAGTATGTGGTTACTGAGGAAGCTAATTATGTGACGTTGTTTACCTGTTTCGTATCACGGCTCCCCGAGCAGGTTTGCGAAGATTACTGGTTTTCCTGGGGTGTCACATCATTCCCCCGTTGATTTGGAATTTCGTCCCGAAATTCTGTAGTAGCTTCGGCCTCAGTAGTGGTTGCTTGGTTTCCGAATAACTGGGGATATTTGAGTTTCATTTGATCTTCTCGTTCCCAGGTGAACTCTGGGCCACAACGGGAGTTCCAACGAACTCGAACAAGAGGTATTCTAGTGTTCTTGAGGACCTTAACATCTCGGTCCGTGGTTTCAACTGGTTCCTCGACGAATCGTAACTGATCGTCGATAGTGAGCTCCTTCAAAGGAACTATGAGGGTCTCATCTGACAGACACTTCTTCAGATTTGACACGTGAAAAACGTTGTGAACCGCACTAAGTTCTGCTGGTAGGTTTAGTCTGTAGGCCACCCTGCCTATCTTTTCTAAAATTTCGAACGGTCCCACATATCGTGGATTGAGCTTGCCTCGTTTTCCAAAACGAACCACACCCATCCAGGGTGAAACCTTGAGTAGCACTCGATCCCCAACTTGGAACTCGAGTGGTTTCCTGTCTTTATCGGCGTATGCTTTATGATGGTCGCGAGCTGCCGCCATTCGTTGTCGTATTTGAGCAATTCGTTCTGTTGTGTCTAACACAAGTTCTAGACCAGTGATCTGACTATCTCCCACCTCTGCCCAACAAAGAGGTGACCGGCATTTACGCCCGTACCATGCCTCAAACGGAGCGGCTTGAATGCTGGTGTGGTAACTGTTGTTGTACGCTCCACTAACGGGAGATGTTTTTCCCAGCCGTTGCCGAAATCGATTACACATGCACGAAGCATGTCTTCTAAAGTTTGAATAGTACGCTCAGACTGCCCATCCGTCCGAGGGTGATGAGCTGTGCTCATGTCTAAATGAGAGCCGAAAGATTTGTGCATCGCTTGCCAAAGTTCTGAAGTGAAACGTGCATCACGATCGGAAATAATAGAGGTGGGCACCCCGTGCCTCGAAACCAATTCCTTCAAGTAAACGTCTGCTAAAGTAGAGAACTTGTCTGTTTCCTTGATATCCAAGAAGTGTGCAGACTTTGTGAGTCGATCCACGATCACCCATATAGTGTCATTTCCGCGCTGAGATCTGGGTAGGCCAGTAACAAAATCCATGGAAATTTGTTCCCATTTCCATTGTGGTATCTCAGGTTGTTGGAGTGGGCCTGAAGGTTTCTGATATTCCGCTTTGACTCTCGCACAAGTCAAACACTTGCTAACGTAAGTTGCTATGTGAGCTTTCATGCTAGGCCACCAATATGTAGTTTTCAAATCATGGTACATCTTATCCGAACCTGGATGTATCGAGTAGCGAGATTTGTGTGCTTCACCCATCACAAGTTCTCGTAAACTGCCATATAGTGGGACCCAAATATGCCCTGTTACATAGTAGGCGCCATCTTCCTTTTGATCTAATCGCTGCCTTGAACCGCGTAAGGCTTCAGCCTTGACATTTTCTGGTTTCAATGCTTCTACCTGAGCATCTCGTATCTGAGCAGGAAGACTGGATTGGATAGTGAGCTGCAAGGCTCGTACACGCCTAGGTGTAGTATCTTTTTGACTGAGGGCATCAGCCACAACATTGGCTTTGCCTGGATGGTACTTGATGGCGCATTCGAAATCGTTCAGTAATTCAACCCATCGACGTTGTCGCATGTTCAATTCCTTCTGCTTGAAAATATGCTCGAGACTCCTGTGATCGGTGTAGATAGTGCACTTGGTACCGTACAGGTAGTGTCGCCATATCTTAAGCGCGAAAACAACAGCTCCCAACTCTAAATAGTGCGTCGTGTAATTCCTTTCGTGAACTTTGAGTTGGCGCGAAGCATAAGCAATAACTTTATCCATTTGCATCAATACACATCCAAGACCCTGAATTGATGCGTCGCAGTAAACCACAAAGTCGTCCGTGCCCTCTGGCAATGAGAGAATAGGTGCGCTGCAGAGCCTATCCTTTAGGTGCTGAAAAGCTGTTTCCTGGGGATTACCCCAACGATAGGTGACATCCTTCTGTGTCAGTAGAGTAAGCGGCTGTGTAATCTTTGAGAAGTCTTTAATGAATCGTCTGTAGTAACCCGCCAAACCCAAGAATTGGCGTATTTCCGTTGGTGTACGCGGTGCAGGCCAGTTCCTAATCGAGTCTACCTTGGATGGATCAACATGAATCCCATCCTTGTTTACCACGTGGCCTAGAAAGTGGACTTCACGAAGCCAGAAGTCGCATTTTGAAAACTTGGCGTACAGCTGTTCCGTTCGAAGAAGTTCCAAAATAAGTGGTAAATGATGCTCGTGTTCCTCCTGACTCTTCGAATAAATCAGGATGTCGTCGATGAAAACAATAACAAACTTGTCAAGATAAAGTTTGCACACCCTGTTCATAAGATCCATGAAAACCGCAGGCGCGTTTGTTAACCCGAATGGCATAACCAAAAACTCGTAATGGCCGTAGCGTGTTCTGAACGCTGTTTTGGAGACGTCCTCATCCCGGACTCTCAGTTGATGGTAACCTGACCTCAGGTCAATCTTCGAGTAATAGCTCGACCCTTGCAACTGATCGAATAAGTCGTCGATGCGTGGAAGAGGATAGCGATTCTTCACAGTCACCTTGTTCAGTTTGCGGTAGTCTATACACATGCGGAAGGTACCGTCTTTCTTCTTCACAAATAATACTGGAGCTCCCCAGGGCGAAGAGCTAGGACGTATGAAACCCTTTTCCAAAAGTTCTTGCAATTGCTTAGATAGTTCTTCCAGTTCAGTTGGAGCTAAGCGATAAGGTGCTCGAGCTATGGGTGCTGTTCCTGGAGCTAGCTCGATCTGAAATTCGACCTGGCGATGAGGCTGTAGCCCAGGTAAATCTTCAGGAAACACTTGAGGAAAGTCGCGTACTACTGGAATATCTTCCATCTCTTTCTCTTTCTTCGATGTATCTGTAACTAGTGCTAAAATAGCTGTGTGGCCCTTTCGCAAACACTTATGTACCTTCAAGAAGGAGATGATGCCACTCACGACACCACTCTTGTCGCCTTGAACTTCGAGAGATTCTTTGCCAGAACGGGGAATGCGAATGATCTACTCTTTGCATAGGATCTCTGCTTGCTGTTGGGATAACCAATCCATCCCAATGACGTTGTCAAAACTACCCAGAACTATAGGAATGAAATCGATAAGGAAAGTCCATCACCACGTTAGGATCATTCCTTGCGTCGCCCTGACCAATCACGAACACTCGACCCCTGGCACCATTGCCGTCGTTATTACCCCCGTTGTTGTTCCCATTGCCCTGATTATTGTTGTCGTTGTTGGTTCTGATTCGCAGGTCACGAGCTCCTGCAATCCTTAGCTTCATGACCCATCTTGAGACACCTTGGGCAACGACCCCTGTTGCACTGACCATTGTGGTGTCTGTTGCATCTATTGCACTTTGGGTGATTTCCTTGATATCCACCCTGCCCTTGACTACCAGACGACTACTGACTGGGGCTCTGTTAATTATCTGTCTTTCACTGCTGTGTCTGGGACTGAACCGAAGTTGAACCCTTGCTGGAGGTTCCATCCCATTTTCGCTTGCTATCACTGGGAATAGCAGAGGTAGTAATAGTAGTATTAGTAGTACCGATACGCTTGGACAGCCTGTTCTGTTCCACTGCCTGGTCTGTGAGACGGTGAGCAAGACGAGTAACATCTTGAATAGTAGCAAGATTAGCATAAGTCACATGACTTTGAATCTCTGGTACTAAGCCTTTGAGGTACAACTCAATGCGCTTGATGGGAGGTTCCACCATAGTAGGACACAAAATTGCCAGTTCGTTAGATCGCTTCGTATACGCCTCTATTTCTGACCCCGTCATCTTCAGGTTAAAGAACTCCACTTCCAGTTTGTGGTTGTCATTACAATTACAGTATTCTAGCTTGATTAGTTCCTTGAAATCGTTCCAAGGGTGGCATTAGCAGCCGCCAGCCCCAACATCTGAACTTGCGCGTTCCACCAAGTTAGCGCGGTGCCTTCGATAGTACCAGTGACGTGCTTCACCCTGCGAGCCACCGGGCATTCACACATCTCAATTACGGATTTCGAGCTTTTCGAACCAATGGAGGAGTCCAACTGCTCCTTCCGTGCCACTGAAAGTAATAGGACGACAGTCCATGAAAGTTTTGAACGTGCACACAAGTGGCTGAGCGTGTTGACCGGTCGTGTGCGTAAGAGTAAACATACTTGAGCACGAGTGTTGGTTTACGAGAGTAGGATCTAAAGATCCTAGAGTAAGTGGTGATGGCAGGTTACACCTCCTGCCTGGGCAGCTGCGAGTGCTGCAGTAACTTGTTCAGTGATCGAAGCCGCCAACTGGGCTTGAGTTAGGTTAACGTGTCCACTCATGATCTTGATAGCAACGATAACATAAGTAAGAGAGGTTCGCGAATAGTGTGATGACAGAAGTGAGTGAGCACACAAGTATTCTTAAGCAATAGGAATTATGTGTATCTAAGCATACCGTGAGCAAAGTTCTATGTAATTCTAGCAAGTAGGCAATAAAACATATACCATATTACCTAGAATGTTGAGTCTTGCACGTGGAGCGAAGCGTCGTTGAGCACTGTTCTGGTTATAGTCTGGTTTTAATAAAAACGTTTTCCCCTTATTAAAACCGAGTTCTCTATAACCAATGGCTCTGATACCAATCTGTCACACCCCCAAAATCCACACGCGGAGTATCACCGCTTGGAGGCGTGACTGACCAGGATCAAGCCACCAATCATATTGAACAAGTAGATAAGTAAACATAATTCAACAAACCAATATGAAAGGTGTTCAAAACCAAAGCATAGTTAAGTGTTTAGCGGAAGCATAATTTGTAAAACCCATAGCGAATATTAAATATGAAATAAGGTAAAGTCTAAAGCATGGCACACAACGCCATGTCCCACAACGACCGTTCCTCCCTGTGCAAGCTCCATGGGTACCTAATGACCTGCAAGGCATGTAGCAACGAATCAACAACAAAGTTGAGCGAGTTCACAGATAATTGTTTGGTTAAAGTATTCATTTCATAAATCGTATATATTCGTTTTGTAAACCATGTATCGCGTTAATCCTTGCTGCCAGTCCAGGCATGCGTGCGATGATTAGTGGGGGCTTCCCATGTGTTACAAGACCACGCGTATCGACTGCTACGAAAATATAAAATGTGCCCTAAGTCAATGTCTATCAGCATTGACCCTTTGCCCATAGTCCATTAGTACACGCCCGTCCGACTGGCACGGTGTGAGGTTTGTTAAACCTAATAGCGCTATTAACTAATGACCCGCTCGCCCTAGGCCTCGGCGATTAAGTCGATAATTGAGGGACTTCCTTTGATAGAGGTGATGGTCTTAAGATCGTGTACGTAGGTTTTACGTACGTGCCCTTCAACCCGAGGACAGTAGTAAGTATAACTGTACGTAGGTTTTACGTACGTGCCCTTCAACCGAGGACAGTAATAATTTGTTTAATAGTAATAGTTGTACGAGTAGTTATTCAATCCCATTCCCAACCCCTGGGAATCCCATGCCTTGGCTAGTGTGAACTCACCTTGGTTTGCTCGGTATGCTAAGTATGCTCACAGTTAATCAATCACGTCCTAAAGTACGCACGTATACATAATCAGTTTGTATTCACGAAGTTGGCACGTAAGTATAATCATAGTGGACAACGCATCAATAATCACCAAGTAGCACATTGCACGTATTCATGATCATACAAGTCATGCATAGCATCTAACAGCAGTTAGTTAACTCAGTTAGGTTTTAACCGAAATAGTTGCTGTGCAAATTACCCAATCGGCGAAACACCCTTGTTTCGCCGTGAACCCCTTCGGCGAAACACTTCCGTTTCGTCACATTTGTTCCGTCGTAAATGGTCTCGGCGAAACACTTTTGTTTCACCATGTTCGTTTCGTCAGGATTGGCTTCGGCGAAACACTTTCGTTTCGCTATATGTGTTTCGTCAACGCATCAGTTACGTCGAATTTAAACAACCAAATGCAGAAAACCCTAACAGCCGTCAATCATCTCACGAAGATCATACCATCATTGTCATGCAGAAATCATACGGTAACCATTCAGAAATCACAACATTCATCATGCATACAAAATCATCATGCCACACTTAAATATCATTTATTCCACATAGAACTAGTATATTAAACTACTTCTGACAATACCCATTTACTAGGCACATGGTTAGATTATATCAACACTAACTAGGTGGTCCAATCAACAAACAACTTACAATCCACTATATCGAGAATTTCAACAAACAGTCAATGGATCTTGTGGTCCAATTATATTCATGGAATATGGATATCTCACCTCCTTTAATTCAAAGAACCCGATTACATGTGAAAAATTCAAGTGTGTCGGCCATTAAATAAAAAGTTTATTAACAACAGGTTGTGTTTTTCATCAGATTATTATGATCATGCAAATCTGAAATATTAACATGGCCGACCACTATACACACAATGAATTTTAATTGGACCGAGTAACTTTGCACCTTTTAAAGCGTCATGTGATAATACTGACAACCTATTACAATTCTATTGAATGCAATAGAATGAGTGGACCGATTAAAGTTTGATTACATGCACTGATGCCCACCAATTTAATGAAACTGACTTTTCCAAAATCGATGCAACTGATATTCATGTGATTACTTGAAAACCATTGAACCTAGCATTACATACAAATCGATTTAATATGAAATCAAACATTATATAGTATCACATAATCATGATTCCAATTACACATTCAACGATGGCAACAAACAGTCAATCACATGCAGATTAAACACTAACCGAGATTGAAAACTAATGGATTGATGGCACAAGAAGGTTCCGTAGGCTTGTAGTTGCCGTCAAAGTTAGAGAAGTGCTCTAGGGTTTTCTTGTTTTGTTAACAATGTGAAATAAGAAGTCGGTTACGTTATAAAATACACTAATTGACGTTCTGGGCCCGAACTGGGCTTTATGGCGAAACTGGGCTCGGCGAAACACTTGTTTCGTCGAGATGATGATGATGAAACCGATCCCTGTTTCGTCAGTTAGATCATGGCGAAACACACTTGTTTGGTCGGGTCCTTTCATGTGTTAAGCAGTTTAAGTGTTTTTCTAATATAATAAATCCCATGTTGTAATATCAATCACATACATGCAACAATCACAATACGTTTCATGATAACACATATATGTAAGTTACAAGTCAAACAACCAAACAGTCAAAGTCAACGTGCAATAAATACGAAAGTGAAAGTCAGAAACTCGAGTTGTCACATTATCCCCAACTTGAAAGAAATTTCGTCCCGAAATTTAGTATGTGGTTACTGAGGAAGCTAATTGTGTGACGTTGTTTACCTGTTTCGTATCACGGCTCCCCGAGCAGGTTTGCGAAGATTACTGGTTTTCCTGGGGTGTCACATCATTCCCCCGTTGATTTGGAATTTCGTCCCGAAATTCTGTAGTAGCTTCGGCCTCAGTAGTGGTTGCTTGGTTTCCGAATAACTGGGGATATTTGAGTTTCATTTGATCTTCTCGTTCCCAGGTGAACTCTGGGCCACAACGGGAGTTCCAACGAACTCGAACAAGAGGTATTCTAGTGTTCTTGAGGACCTTAACATCTCGGTCCGTGGTTTCAACTGGTTCCTCGACGAATCGTAACTGATCGTCGATAGTGAGCTCCTTCAAAGGAACTATGAGGGTCTCATCTGACAGACACTTCTTCAGATTTGACACGTGAAAAACGTTGTGAACCGCACTAAGTTCTGCTGGTAGGTTTAGTCTGTAGGCCACCCTGCCTATCTTTTCTAAAATTTCGAACGGTCCCACATATCGTGGATTGAGCTTGCCTCGTTTGCCAAAACGAACCACACCCATCCAGGGTGAAACCTTGAGTAGCACTCGATCCCCAACTTGGAACTCGAGTGGTTTCCTGTCTTTATCGGCGTATGCTTTATGATGGTCGCGAGCTGCCGCCATTCGTTGTCGTATTTGAGCAATTCGTTCTGTTGTGTCTAACACAAGTTCTAGACCAGTGATCTGACTATCTCCCACCTCTGCCCAACAAAGAGGTGACCGGCATTTACGCCCGTACCATGCCTCAAACGGAGCGGCTTGAATGCTGGTGTGGTAACTGTTGTTGTACGCTCCACTAACGGGAGATGTTTTTCCCAGCCGTTGCCGAAATCGATTACACATGCACGAAGCATGTCTTCTAAAGTTTGAATAGTACGCTCAGACTGCCCATCCGTCCGAGGGTGATGAGCTGTGCTCATGTCTAAATGAGAGCCGAAAGATTTGTGCATCGCTTGCCAAAGTTCTGAAGTGAAACGTGCATCACGATCGGAAATAATAGAGGTGGGCACCCCGTGCCTCGAAACCACTTCCTTCAAGTAAACGTCTGCTAAAGTAGAGAACTTGTCTGTTTCCTTGATATCCAAGAAGTGTGCAGACTTTGTGAGTCGATCCACGATCACCCATATAGTGTCATTTCCGCGCTGAGATCTGGGTAGGCCAGTAACAAAATCCATGGAAATTTGTTCCCATTTCCATTGTGGTATCTCAGGTTGTTGGAGTGGGCCTGAAGGTTTCTGATATTCCGCTTTGACTCTCGCACAAGTCAAACACTTGCTAACGTAAGTTGCTATGTGAGCTTTCATGCTAGGCCACCAATATGTAGTTTTCAAATCATGGTACATCTTATCCGAACCTGGATGTATCGAGTAGCGAGATTTGTGTGCTTCACCCATCACAAGTTCTCGTAAACTGCCATATAGTGGGACCCAAATATGCCCTGTTACATAGTAGGCGCCATCTTCCTTTTGATCTAATCGCTGCCTTGAACCGCGTAAGGCTTCAGCCTTGACATTTTCTGGTTTCAATGCTTCTACCTGAGCATCTCGTATCTGAGCAGGAAGACTGGATTGGATAGTGAGCTGCAAGGCTCGTACACGCCTAGGTGTAGTATCTTTTTGACTGAGGGCATCAGCCACAACATTGGCTTTGCCTGGATGGTACTTGATGGCGCATTCGAAATCGTTCAGTAATTCAACCCATCGACGTTGTCGCATGTTCAATTCCTTCTGCTTGAAAATATGCTCGAGACTCCTGTGATCGGTGTAGATAGTGCACTTGGTACCGTACAGGTAGTGTCGCCATATCTTAAGCGCGAAAACAACAGCTCCCAACTCTAAATAGTGCGTCGTGTAATTCCTTTCGTGAACTTTGAGTTGGCGCGAAGCATAAGCAATAACTTTATCCATTTGCATCAATACACATCCAAGACCCTGAATTGATGCGTCGCAGTAAACCACAAAGTCGTCCGTGCCCTCTGGCAATGAGAGAATAGGTGCGCTGCAGAGCCTATCCTTTAGGTGCTGAAAAGCTGTTTCCTGGGGATTACCCCAACGATAGGTGACATCCTTCTGTGTCAGTAGAGTAAGCGGCTGTGTAATCTTTGAGAAGTCTTTAATGAATCGTCTGTAGTAACCCGCCAAACCCAAGAATTGGCGTATTTCCGTTGGTGTACGCGGTGCAGGCCAGTTCCTAATCGAGTCTACCTTGGATGGATCAACATGAATCCCATCCTTGTTTACCACGTGGCCTAGAAAGTGGACTTCACGAAGCCAGAAGTCGCATTTTGAAAACTTGGCGTACAGCTGTTCCGTTCGAAGAAGTTCCAAAATAAGTGGTAAATGATGCTCGTGTTCCTCCTGACTCTTCGAATAAATCAGGATGTCGTCGATGAAAACAATAACAAACTTGTCAAGATAAAGTTTGCACACCCTGTTCATAAGATCCATGAAAACCGCAGGCGCGTTTGTTAACCCGAATGGCATAACCAAAAACTCGTAATGGCCGTAGCGTGTTCTGAACGCTGTTTTGGAGACGTCCTCATCCCGGACTCTCAGTTGATGGTAACCTGACCTCAGGTCAATCTTCGAGTAATAGCTCGACCCTTGCAACTGATCGAATAAGTCGTCGATGCGTGGAAGAGGATAGCGATTCTTCACAGTCACCTTGTTCAGTTTGCGGTAGTCTATACACATGCGGAAGGTACCGTCTTTCTTCTTCACAAATAATACTGGAGCTCCCCAGGGCGAAGAGCTAGGACGTATGAAACCCTTTTCCAAAAGTTCTTGCAATTGCTTAGATAGTTCTTCCAGTTCAGTTGGAGCTAAGCGATAAGGTGCTCGAGCTATGGGTGCTGTTCCTGGAGCTAGCTCGATCTGAAATTCGACCTGGCGATGAGGCTGTAGCCCAGGTAAATCTTCAGGAAACACTTGAGGAAAGTCGCGTACTACTGGAATATCTTCCATCTCTTTCTCTTTCTTCGATGTATCTGTAACTAGTGCTAAAATAGCTGTGTGGCCCTTTCGCAAACACTTATGTACCTTCAAGAAGGAGATGATGCCACTCACGACACCACTCTTGTCGCCTTGAACTTCGAGAGATTCTTTGCCAGAACGGGGAATGCGAATGATCTACTCTTTGCATAGGATCTCTGCTTGCTGTTGGGATAACCAATCCATCCCAATGACGTTGTCAAAACTACCCAGAACTATAGGAATGAAATCGATAAGGAAAGTCCATCACCACGTTAGGATCATTCCTTGCGTCGCCCTGACCAATCACGAACACTCGACCCCTGGCACCATTGCCGTCGTTATTACCCCCGTTGTTGTTCCCATTGCCCTGATTATTGTTGTCGTTGTTGGTTCTGATTCGCAGGTCACGAGCTCCTGCAATCCTTAGCTTCATGACCCATCTTGAGACACCTTGGGCAACGACCCCTGTTGCACTGACCATTGTGGTGTCTGTTGCATCTATTGCACTTTGGGTGATTTCCTTGATATCCACCCTGCCCTTGACTACCAGACGACTACTGACTGGGGCTCTGTTAATTATCTGTCTTTCACTGCTGTGTCTGGGACTGAACCGAAGTTGAACCCTTGCTGGAGGTTCCATCCCATTTTCGCTTGCTATCACTGGGAATAGCAGAGGTAGTAATAGTAGTATTAGTAGTACCGATACGCTTGGACAGCCTGTTCTGTTCCACTGCCTGGTCTGTGAGACGGTGAGCAAGACGAGTAACATCTTGAATAGTAGCAAGATTAGCATAAGTCACATGACTTTGAATCTCTGGTACTAAGCCTTTGAGGTACAACTCAATGCGCTTGATGGGAGGTTCCACCATAGTAGGACACAAAATTGCCAGTTCGTTAGATCGCTTCGTATACGCCTCTATTTCTGACCCCGTCATCTTCAGGTTAAAGAACTCCACTTCCAGTTTGTGGTTGTCATTACAATTACAGTATTCTAGCTTGATTAGTTCCTTGAAATCGTTCCAAGGGTGGCATTAGCAGCCGCCAGCCCCAACATCTGAACTTGCGCGTTCCACCAAGTTAGCGCGGTGCCTTCGATAGTACCAGTGACGTGCTTCACCCTGCGAGCCACCGGGCATTCACACATCTCAATTACGGATTTCGAGCTTTTCGAACCAATGGAGGAGTCCAACTGCTCCTTCCGTGCCACTGAAAGTAATAGGACGACAGTCCATGAAAGTTTTGAACGTGCACACAAGTGGCTGAGCGTGTTGACCGGTCGTGTGCGTAAGAGTAAACATACTTGAGCACGAGTGTTGGTTTACGAGAGTAGGATCTAAAGATCCTAGAGTAAGTGGTGATGGCAGGTTACACCTCCTGCCTGGGCAGCTGCGAGTGCTGCAGTAACTTGTTCAGTGATCGAAGCCGCCAACTGGGCTTGAGTTAGGTTAACGTGTCCACTCATGATCTTGATAGCAACGATAACATAAGTAAGAGAGGTTCGCGAATAGTGTGATGACAGAAGTGAGTGAGCACACAAGTATTCTTAAGCAATAGGAATTATGTGTATCTAAGCATACCGTGAGCAAAGTTCTATGTAATTCTAGCAAGTAGGCAATAAAACATATACCATATTACCTAGAATGTTGAGTCTTGCACGTGGAGCGAAGCGTCGTTGAGCACTGTTCTGGTTATAGTCTGGTTTTAATAAAAACGTTTTCCCCTTATTAAAACCGAGTTCTCTATAACCAATGGCTCTGATACCAATCTGTCACACCCCCAAAATCCACACGCGGAGTATCACCGCTTGGAGGCGTGACTGACCAGGATCAAGCCACCAATCATATTGAACAAGTAGATAAGTAAACATAATTCAACAAACCAATATGAAAGGTGTTCAAAACCAAAGCATAGTTAAGTGTTTAGCGGAAGCATAATTTGTAAAACCCATAGCGAATATTAAATATGAAATAAGGTAAAGTCTAAAGCATGGCACACAACGCCATGTCCCACAACGACCGTTCCTCCCTGTGCAAGCTCCATGGGTACCTAATGACCTGCAAGGCATGTAGCAACGAATCAACAACAAAGTTGAGCGAGTTCACAGATAATTGTTTGGTTAAAGTATTCATTTCATAAATCGTATATATTCGTTTTGTAAACCATGTATCGCGTTAATCCTTGCTGCCAGTCCAGGCATGCGTGCGATGATTAGTGGGGGCTTCCCATGTGTTACAAGACCACGCGTATCGACTGCTACGAAAATATAAAATGTGCCCTAAGTCAATGTCTATCAGCATTGACCCTTTGCCCATAGTCCATTAGTACACGCCCGTCCGACTGGCACGGTGTGAGGTTTGTTAAACCTAATAGCGCTATTAACTAATGACCCGCTCGCCCTAGGCCTCGGCGATTAAGTCGATAATTGAGGGACTTCCTTTGATAGAGGTGATGGTCTTAAGATCGTGTACGTAGGTTTTACGTACGTGCCCTTCAACCCGAGGACAGTAGTAAGTATAACTGTACGTAGGTTTTACGTACGTGCCCTTCAACCGAGGACAGTAATAATTTGTTTAATAGTAATAGTTGTACGAGTAGTTATTCAATCCCATTCCCAACCCCTGGGAATCCCATGCCTTGGCTAGTGTGAACTCACCTTGGTTTGCTCGGTATGCTAAGTATGCTCACAGTTAATCAATCACGTCCTAAAGTACGCACGTATACATAATCAGTTTGTATTCACGAAGTTGGCACGTAAGTATAATCATAGTGGACAACGCATCAATAATCACCAAGTAGCACATTGCACGTATTCATGATCATACAAGTCATGCATAGCATCTAACAGCAGTTAGTTAACTCAGTTAGGTTTTAACCGAAATAGTTGCTGTGCAAATTACCCAATCGGCGAAACACCCTTGTTTCGCCGTGAACCCCTTCGGCGAAACACTTCCGTTTCGTCACATTTGTTCCGTCGTAAATGGTCTCGGCGAAACACTTTTGTTTCACCATGTTCGTTTCGTCAGGATTGGCTTCGGCGAAACACTTTCGTTTCGCTATATGTGTTTCGTCAACGCATCAGTTACGTCGAATTTAAACAACCAAATGCAGAAAACCCTAACAGCCGTCAATCATCTCACGAAGATCATACCATCATTGTCATGCAGAAATCATACGGTAACCATTCAGAAATCACAACATTCATCATGCATACAAAATCATCATGCCACACTTAAATATCATTTATTCCACATAGAACTAGTATATTAAACTACTTCTGACAATACCCATTTACTAGGCACATGGTTAGATTATATCAACACTAACTAGGTGGTCCAATCAACAAACAACTTACAATCCACTATATCGAGAATTTCAACAAACAGTCAATGGATCTTGTGGTCCAATTATATTCATGGAATATGGATATCTCACCTCCTTTAATTCAAAGAACCCGATTACATGTGAAAAATTCAAGTGTGTCGGCCATTAAATAAAAAGTTTATTAACAACAGGTTGTGTTTTTCATCAGATTATTATGATCATGCAAATCTGAAATATTAACATGGCCGACCACTATACACACAATGAATTTTAATTGGACCGAGTAACTTTGCACCTTTTAAAGCGTCATGTGATAATACTGACAACCTATTACAATTCTATTGAATGCAATAGAATGAGTGGACCGATTAAAGTTTGATTACATGCACTGATGCCCACCAATTTAATGAAACTGACTTTTCCAAAATCGATGCAACTGATATTCATGTGATTACTTGAAAACCATTGAACCTAGCATTACATACAAATCGATTTAATATGAAATCAAACATTATATAGTATCACATAATCATGATTCCAATTACACATTCAACGATGGCAACAAACAGTCAATCACATGCAGATTAAACACTAACCGAGATTGAAAACTAATGGATTGATGGCACAAGAAGGTTCCGTAGGCTTGTAGTTGCCGTCAAAGTTAGAGAAGTGCTCTAGGGTTTTCTTGTTTTGTTAACAATGTGAAATAAGAAGTCGGTTACGTTATAAAATACACTAATTGACGTACTGGGCCCGAACTGGGCTTTATGGCGAAACTGGGCTCGGCGAAACACTTGTTTCGTCGAGATGATGATGATGAAACCGATCCCTGTTTCGTCAGTTAGATCATGGCGAAACACACTTGTTTGGTCGGGTCCTTTCATGTGTTAAGCAGTTTAAGTGTTTTTCTAATATAATAAATCCCATGTTGTAATATCAATCACATACATGCAACAATCACAATACGTTTCATGATAACACATATATGTAAGTTACAAGTCAAACAACCAAACAGTCAAAGTCAACGTGCAATAAATACGAAAGTGAAAGTCAGAAACTCGAGTTGTCACATTATCCCCAACTTGAAAGAAATTTCGTCCCGAAATTTAGTATGTGGTTACTGAGGAAGCTAATTGTGTGACGTTGTTTACCTGTTTCGTATCACGGCTCCCCGAGCAGGTTTGCGAAGATTACTGGTTTTCCTGGGGTGTCACATCATTCCCCCGTTGATTTGGAATTTCGTCCCGAAATTCTGTAGTAGCTTCGGCCTCAGTAGTGGTTGCTTGGTTTCCGAATAACTGGGGATATTTGAGTTTCATTTGATCTTCTCGTTCCCAGGTGAACTCTGGGCCACAACGGGAGTTCCAACGAACTCGAACAAGAGGTATTCTAGTGTTCTTGAGGACCTTAACATCTCGGTCCGTGGTTTCAACTGGTTCCTCGACGAATCGTAACTGATCGTCGATAGTGAGCTCCTTCAAAGGAACTATGAGGGTCTCATCTGACAGACACTTCTTCAGATTTGACACGTGAAAAACGTTGTGAACCGCACTAAGTTCTGCTGGTAGGTTTAGTCTGTAGGCCACCCTGCCTATCTTTTCTAAAATTTCGAACGGTCCCACATATCGTGGATTGAGCTTGCCTCGTTTGCCAAAACGAACCACACCCATCCAGGGTGAAACCTTGAGTAGCACTCGATCCCCAACTTGGAACTCGAGTGGTTTCCTGTCTTTATCGGCGTATGCTTTATGATGGTCGCGAGCTGCCGCCATTCGTTGTCGTATTTGAGCAATTCGTTCTGTTGTGTCTAACACAAGTTCTAGACCAGTGATCTGACTATCTCCCACCTCTGCCCAACAAAGAGGTGACCGGCATTTACGCCCGTACCATGCCTCAAACGGAGCGGCTTGAATGCTGGTGTGGTAACTGTTGTTGTACGCTCCACTAACGGGAGATGTTTTTCCCAGCCGTTGCCGAAATCGATTACACATGCACGAAGCATGTCTTATAAAGGTTACAAAAAGAGTAAGACCGATTCAAGCTATAACCAGTCCAAACCAAAGGGGGCAAAGCCCAAATGCAATAACTGCAGGAAGCAACATTCTGGAAAATGCACCATCGACCCACGTGCTAATTTATGTGGAATTTGCAAAACCAAGGGTCACAAGACCTTGGATTGCAAGAAATTGGAAGATGCGACCTGTCATGGCTGCGGCGAAAAGGGCCACATCAGTACTAATTGCCCTAAGGCTGCCAAGGAAGGAGCAGCTAAGTATGGCAAGTATTTAAAGGACAAACAGCAGTCAGGTGAAAAACCCAAATGCAAAACCTGCAAGAAACAGCACTTCGGGAAGTGCAGGTATGGATCGAACTCGCATACACAGTCGAGAACTTTTGCATGTGGGATCTGCAAATCCAAAGGGCATAAGACCTTGGACTGCAAGAAGATGGAGGACGCAACCTGCTATGGTTGCAATGAAAGAGGGCACATTAAGACCAACTGCCCTAAGTATACAATTTATAACATAAAACGTTTTCAAAAAAAGAAATTGAATACTATTTAAAATGTTTGAGATAAAAGAAAAAAACACTTATATTTATTATCAAGGCCAATATGTGGACGTTCAGAAGAATACGACGTAACTTGTTCAACCCTATTATGCATTTTTTAAACCAACAAAAAGAACTACAACAAAAAAAACTAATAGCATTACAATGAAGACCAAACGCATGAATAAATATAAATAAAATTATAACGAACTATATAAAAACTTACTGGAAATGTAAAGAATGATGAAAATAAATTATTCAACCGTAGAAGGAAGCTAAGAATGCAAATTCAGATAACCATGAAGATGTTTCAAAAGTTTGTGAAGTATTTGAATTTATAAACCTAAGGTATAAGTTATTTATGGAATTCATAATATACATTACAAAAATAAATTGTATTCAATTTAATGATCATAAATATGAAAACAATTCTATATTTATTAGTTTCGAAATTTGAAGGTATTGTGTCATTTAGTAAAAATAGAATTGCTAAAATTACCAAATTTCTAAAAAAAAAAGATTAGAAATGTAACTGAATAGTAAAAATTGACATGATTAGCATATTTCTTAAAATGAATTATGAATTGTAACAGAATAGTAAATCTATATATATAAAGTCTAACTAATACACAATTTTTTTTTATTTTTCCATTATTTAGGCTTATCGCATTATTAAATTAAAAAATAAAAAAGTAATCAACGTAGTCTCATACAATAAAGAATATAACCAAACATAATTCTCAACCAAAAATATTATAGGATAACTCAAAAAATGACAATATATAGGCAAAACATAAACTGTCTTCAAACATCAAAAAGTCATACGAACAAAACAAAATTCCAATATTCAAATACCAAATAAATTGTTAATCAAATTAAAATGACCATTTGCCAAATCTTCTTTATCAATTCTTCTCAACACACATGCGAGGCTTACTTGCAGACGACGCCAATCCCTCTTCATTCAAATAAACATCATCAAGGTTACGCTTCATATCAGAAGATGATTGTCTCAAGTCACCCACATAATCCTTTGAAACAGGTGTGGTGTTATCCCCAGTGTAAGAATCAGCATCCTTAAAGAAATAAACAAATTATAACTAAGACAACTATTAAAGTTATATATAAGTTTATTTTTTAAGTTATACCTTAAAACATTCACCACCAGAAGTTTGGAACTCAGACTGGCTCATACCAAAAGAATCAGAAACATCAAGCTGTGAAATCATGAAAAGCAAACAACAAATAGTTCAACATATTTAAATCGGTTTTCAAAGTGCAACTATATATTAATAAAACAATCACTTACTTGGTCAATTTTAAATTTTTTGTTCAGCTTATCCAAGATGTCATCATCAGTCGTAACAAATGATATTCCATAATTCTCAACAACATTGACAATATTAAAGTCAGTTACTTTAATCACGAAAGCACACTTTAGGTTAACCAACGATTCAAATTCAACTGGATATTCTCTTGGAAAATCATTTGTCTTCAATAACTATATTAAAAAAAATATATAATGTGTCATGACATGTATAAAAATTAATTTATATAAATATAAAGTATAACTAAATATAACCTCGTCCTGAATTTCTATAAGTTCCTTTGCAGTTTTCCCAACAAACTTCAACGCCTCATGGTCAAATAATGTAAGCGTCACAGTACCGGTTGAATCTTGAACGTGAACAGGTATTTTAAACCTTAAAAAACGGTATTTAAATAATTAACAAACATATGTGAATAGCTAATATAGACGATCTACGTTGTTGTTGATGTATGAACAATAATTAGAAGTATGACTAACAAACACTTTACCTGGACAGCGGGAAAACTTCTTTTCCATTACAATCCTTGTTAGAACATTGAAACAACTTCTCATCTCTAACATCACTTGTTCCATCATCCTTATCATATGTTTCAAACTTTTGCTCAACTTTGGACTTGCAATAGTTACAGCCATCATAATACCACATCTTGTCTGAAGCGATTGCTACAATAGTTCCAACAACAACAACTTTCTTTGGCTGTTTAATATAATAAAAGAAAAAAATTCATTAAAATGTTGTTAAAATAAAAAATATAAAACATGAAATGTTAATGAAAACCTCTAAGATTGATGCAAGATAAGCAATTGGTGAAAAACACCATTCTTTAAAAATTCATCTTCGACAGAACTCATCATATATGACCCAGCATGGCTACTTGACTCAGTTGAAGCAGCAAGTTTTGCAAGATACCTAGAACACATTTTGAATAAACATAAATGTTTAATTAAAAATAATTACAAACAATACCTAAAGTTGATAAAATTTAAAAAATATGTTTAAATAATAACACTTACTTTTGCTTGAACGATAGCATTTCATCAAAATTGTCGTTAATGAAAAGTCGTGAACCATCAAAGTTATTAGAAAATCCCCATTTCCCTATTGTTAGGTAAAAATAATTTAAACAATAAAAAAAATAGATACGAATTAACATCAACTATTGAACTTTGTTTGGTATAAAATGCACTATGAGTTAAATACCTTTGTATGTCTTAACAGCACCAAAATGGACAACAACGACAACATGTGCTTCACGTTTTTCACTAACCATGTAAGAATACATGTCCTTAGCATAATCATCCCAAAGAGTTAAATCGATCTGAACATCTCTACAATAGAATATAAGAAAAAAATATAAGTTTAAAAAGATTTTGTAAATTTAAAAGAATAAAATGGAAAAAAAATTAAACACAATTTATAATATGTATTACTCAAGATCTTGAAGCTTAAGATTAAGGCGTTTCCCTTTACTACCATCCTTTTTGTTAGTCTCCTCGATGTTATAACACACACCAAAAATATAAAATACATGTCAGCATATATAAGAACATAAAAAAATCTATAAAATCAGGAAAGAAATATTATGGTATATAAAGATTGTAAATAAAAACTAAACATACCTACTGTCGTACCCTCTTTAATTTTCTGGGAAAGAACATCATTAAACTGAACAAAATTGAAAACGTACTGCGGACCTTCCCATATATTGCACTTTTCCACAAAGGTATGATAATAAAAAGATAGCTTCTGATTGTTAGGAATAATCTTGAAAGATGCAGTGTTGGCAGCAAGAGATGGACGTTTAATGATAAGGCATTCATCAACATTAAGATGCCTCTCAAACTTTGAAAATAGCTTATGCAAGCAAGAAGCTTGAATCTTGGTACCCTGTGTGTAAATACAGAATAACATGCAAAGGATATGTAAAAATGCAATCAAACTGAGCATAATTAACACAGAAAAAATTAAACAATTAATTTACCATTTCATCCACCAGTATCATATCTATACGATATGTCTCTCTTTCATTATCTCTCATCTTCTTCCTCCACAAACTAACAATTTTAACCTTGATAGTGTAGTTTGTGCTTAGAGCATCGATATCGTTCAGCAAGGTGATCTGACCTTCGTTCTCCATTATAGCTAAGAAGAAATCAAATAAATCAATGGACTGTTGCAAAAAAAATAGTTGGGCTTAAAAAGAAAACAAATGATGTATTTATACGAAATTAATAAAATTAATATTTTTAGTAATATATTATTAATAATTCTAATCAAAATAAACATCCTTTTTAAAATAAACTAAATAAGGAAACGGTATAATTTATAATTATATAAAACGAATTAACATAAATTCAAATTTGTAAAAAACGGAAACTGCACATATTAAATATATAACTTCCAGTTCATATTACGAATTTAAAAATTATTTATAAATATCATTCTTTAAAATTTTATGTTTGTATCATATTTTCCATAATTGACAACCTTTACTAAAATATAAATAAAAGATTTTTTTACATTTTTATGAATAATGAGTTTCCATAATTATAAGTTTGAAATTACAAAGGACGAAATTTTATGATTAATAACTTGCAAATTAAGAAGGAAATTTTGTAATTGCAACATACTAATTGACAGTTGACTTTCTATAATTAAAATGAATATAAAATGGGTTATTTATGTTAAATGTTATATAAAAACCTTATAATGAAACATGTCAAAACTATAATGAAAGGTTTAAAAATGACAATCATAGTGTTATCTATGTATTCTATATGTAGTACTAAAGGTTCATAATACTATCTTATAATAATAACAACACTATACTCTCTGTACAATAATGAAAAATAAAAAAGAAAGAATGGGATCCAGATTATTTTAAATAATGTAAAATGCTTAATTGATTAACATAACATAGTGTTTGATATACTTTTTTGAAGAAATTTGTAACATCATTAGCATCAGTTAACGATTTATAAAATTTAATAAATAACTACTAAACACATAAATTAAACTTTCAACACATGACAAATGAGTGGTTAAAACCAAAGTTATAATATGAAAAAATATAATAACTTGAAATTAAAAACCATAACGAATGTCAAAAACCAAAAAAACCATTTAAAAAGTTAATATCTAACATATGAAAGGCAAAAAACATGCCCTAAATGTCATATAACTAATGACTACGCCTAACGTAACGTACAACTCGTTCAACAATCAACACCTGTTCATTTTCATCAAAACAATAGTCAACCGTGTCACGGACCTTAATTCTAGCAGCTTTCATGAACTTCTTCCAACCGGTTAACGCGTATCGCCAACCTCCGCCGCTTTTTTTTTCACGTCTAGTACCGTTGGTAAATTGCTTTGGTGGATCCATATTCATAAGCCTAACGGTTATATCTTTTAAACCTTCATCAAGTCTAGCCATCCGTGAAACAGGATCAGGAATCCTCTGTATTGTTGAAAAAATCAAATTATTAATAAATATGTTGTGTAAAAAAACAATGTTTATTAAGTAACAAACAATTGTAAAACTTGTTTTTCAGAGGTTTGTAAAATGATATTAAAACTTACAAAATGACTTTCACCAGCCATACGAGTAAAACGACGAACACCACCATGTATTTGTTCATCAACTTCATTTTCAGCATCGATAGGTGCAACTGCAACCTGCAAATTAGATATACAACATGTATTACATTAACATATATAAAATATATAATTAAGTAACAAAATTCAGGTTACCTCATCGACATCCACATCAAGAAAAAAAATTTCAACGCCGTTTTTTCCAAAAAAATTTTAATGGAAAAAATGACCAAAACCTTTTGTAAATAACAAAATACAACCTGCCTTCAACTGTAACTGAGCAACAATTACGTCAATACCAACGGTAAAACCAACTTTACCGTCAGACGTTTCAATGGCAACTTTAAACGTTTTGTTGTCTATAATTACAGTAGAAATTACATCATTTGAGGAATAATCATAAACTTTTGGCAGGATACATTCAGGAATGACCTGTGGGAAATGATAAAAAAGAAAAAAAAAGTGTTAATATAAGTAAAGTAATACATCAATACAATAGGAAAATAAAAATATAATTTATCTTACATAAAAATGATATGATGGAGGGAGCAGATACGTACAAAAAGAGCCACGACTAACCCCATCAACGAAAGCTGTTAATTTAAACGTAGTAGTATCTACAGGATTAAATACTACCAAACAGCCTTTGGTTAGTCGCAAATGTTCCACAACTTTGGACCAACCATGGAAGAAGAATAACTTTCCTTTACAAAAGCTTAAAGAAACATTAAATAATCGGTCAGCTTCAGTGTGTATCATAACATTTGTAGGGCCTTTATCAACACCCCATAGTTTGCACGCAGCATCATCTGGAATGGACTAGTAAAACAAACAAATGCAAAATGAATTATAATTATAGTGAAAAGATATTAATGATACAATAATAATAAAGAGTATTTAATAATAAGTAAAAAAAATCTATGTAATAATATATCATTTACCAGAATAAGTTCATCTGCTCCATTCATTAGCCTTAAGAACCAGGGTCCTTTGAAACTGAATAAAAAATTACGATGTTAATAAAGTGTAACATGTTAAGGTTAGTCTGAGGAAAAAAGAAATAAATGAAAAAAAACTCATATTGTACAAATTAAATGTTACATAAAGTCACAAAATGAACAAAAACATACCTTGATGAACTTTCAGCCATATCAAAAACCTAAAAAAACACGTCACATAAACAAACCATGAAATGATGAATTATTAAAATAAATATAAATGACAAAAAAAAAAAAACAATGTGAAGGACATGTTATAATAACATTCAATATGTAACAAACATCATAATAAGTATATTTTATTCCTAAATCTATAACAAATGGAGGCAACCGATGATATAAAAATTATGAAACATCATAATAAAAATTATTGTAACCAAATGATTTACACTGAAAATTAACAACATTTAAATAACATACAAATATACAATCATATTATCCTATCGTCAAATACAGATAAAGTGACCTAAAAAATTGATAAATTACATAAAGATGTGAAAGAAAAACAAAAACAAAATCATAAGAATTTCCATGACAATCAGAATATGGGTTTCTATAACATAAAGTTAAACAATACATAAGAGTTAAAAAATCATATAAACATAATCATACCAAATAAAATAATAAAATTCATAAAAAAAAACTATATTCAATTACAATCGGATTCGGAGTTTCCTATAAACATCACATTCTGCATCAAAATAGGTTATAGGGTTTTGCATAAACTTCATTTTATATAACAAAACCATATTCTTAAAACCACTAAATCAAGCTATTTTACAATACCAAGAGGATTTATGCTTTTGCATGACATTCACAAAGTTATTAACAATCACAATCAAATAAAAGTTATTTTAAATCATTTCAAATAAAACTTAAGACAGATATTCATAACAATCAGATGTAGGGTTTCATCTAAAGTTGATAGAATAAATAAACATTAGAAAGAACACATATTCTGCATCAACATCGGTTTTAAGGTTATTAACGTAAACAACATATTCTTCAACAAAACAATAATCTTAATACACAAAATTGAACATATTTTTCAATCCAAATCGGATTTAGAGTTAAATAAACATAAACATAGTTTACACACATTAAATAAAAGGAAGAACACATGAATAATGATTAAAGAATGAATCAAAAAACCAACTTACAGGTTTATAGAGCGATATGTCAAATTCAGATATCGATTCAAGAATAAGTAAATGTAAATGCAGACGGTGAAGAATGTCAAACCATCTATATATGTAAATCCACTTAAGAAATACATTGTTATATGGAAACCGATGGTATTCTTGGAATAAGATTGGAGGGAAGTTGAAGAGTTGATTGGAACCATAACTGCAAAGGAAAGTAATTTTTTTTAAAAAATATAACCGCAATCTAATTAAAGAAACAATGCATAATTACAGAAACATAATTATAATTCCAAATTCATAAATTACCTTAAAAACATTACTCTGTTTATAGAAAAAAAAACATTTCTAAAAATAAATTAAACATATCTTTAAAGCAAATTTAAAAAAAAATGATAACTGAATAATAAAGTAAGAATATTTTCAAAACACTGTTAATTTAATAAGAATAAGGCATAAGACAGACTACATATATATCAAAAAACAAACAATATCAATTAAATTCAATTAAATATATTATCAATTAAAAAAACGATATACCATAATACATTCATAAAATAGTATTAATTAAAAAAAAAGTGAACAGAAAACATAAAATTATATATCATAAAGTTAAAAAAAATAAAAAAAGTATAAGATTGAACTAACCTTTCTTGCTTGACGAATGATGGGATTGGGATTGTTATGACGAAGTTAGGGATTGACATGAAAAAAAAAATAAAACAAAATCAGTAACAGCGATAAATATGGCCGGATCTACAGAAAACTTGTTAATCAATAACTTGATTTTGTTTCAAACAAAAAACTACAACAAACTCTGGTATATATTTTTGTTTATAATAAAAGTAAACATATTGAAATCGGTTAGATAAAAATCAATACTAAACAACAAAGTAAAAAAACATACCTGCAAGATTTATGGCCGGATCTACATAAATCAGACCAAATAAAAAGTTAATATAAGTACAAACGAATAACATAAAATCAAACTCCAATCTTCATTCAGAACATATAATAACAAATATTTAGCTTCTATTTGGTGTATTTACCTTTTATGTTGACCTAATTTTTGAAAAATCGCTGAGATAGATTTGATGGAATTTTTAAGAGGGGTCGGTGACATTGTCGAGGAGTGTACGGAAATGATATCACTTAGCATTTGCTGACACTCCTCGACAACATCACCGACCCCTCAATGTTTACAGCAAAACACTAACACTGGTTCCTTATTCAACAGAGAGTTTCTTCTTAATACCTTGAACATTGTAACACCCCGAAAATTTACGTCCTATAATGTCTTGACACGTGTCATAATCTTTCAACGTGTGAAAGAATGTTCTTGATGGACTAAAGTTGACAAACAATGAAACTATGTAAATACAAGGGTTCAAAGTGTCAACAATGAATAAATATACTTTACAATAACCCTACGTGATGTTTATAACCTTAAACGAATGGATCATGGATCATACGAAGCAAATTGTGAAAGAAAGTGAGAGATTACAAACTACAGGGGTTATATGTGTCAACATGTTAAAGGTATACCTCTGAGTGACCTTTTAGCAAACCCGAAGCCTTGTAATGATTAATTATGCTCACTAGAATGTACCACAAAAATTTCATGAAGTTTCGGTATCGTATGAGCAAGTTGTGATAAAATTCGTGTGCAAGGGTTAGAACCGTCAACATTGAAATTTAGGGCTTTTCGGGTGATCACAAAGTTACCCGAGGACTTGACAAAGTGGGTATAAGTATTAAAGCCCCTATATATAAATATCAAAGCCTTAAAATGCAAGAAACATCTTGAAAATGACCTTTCGAGGGACTAGGGACCAAATGTGCAATAAAAGAAAGTTTGGAAATCTGATCCAGAGGCCTAGGCGGCCCGCGTGAGGATCAGTTAAATGTGAGGCGGCCCGCGTCAGACCTGCAGATGCAGAAAAAAAAAAACAGGCAGCTGCCTGTAGATGCATGTATCCGACTCCAATCTCATTTTTTCGAAACCTTGGGCTGCCTAAGATGGTTTCTAGCCTATAGGGCACTTGTGGATGATAATGCAACACCCCTAGACTTATGTGTTGATCATCTAAGAGTGTTTGAAGCCTTATATCAAGACCCACATGTTACCATTTTGTTCATTCATCACCTCTGAGAATTTCTAGAGCATTCAAGCAGGCCACAAGCATTCTAATTCGTCCACTAGTTGTGTGTAAGTATGTTTAAACCTTCCTAATTCATTATTTCTTAGTTTATAGCCTAGAAATCAAACCGTCGTAACTACGGTTTGATTTATCGATAAATCACAATCGGTCCAGAGTATTGTCGAATCGAAAGTTGTTATAAGTTGGTATTTATATGGTTAATAAACCCCTAAAAGGGCACTCACTGATTCGAATCCTAACTAGGTCGTTTGTCGAGTCAAAGGTTGTCCGAAAAAGTCAACAGAAACGTTAATCGCATATTTAATGATACGGAAGGCGTGTAATCTGTTTTATCAGTCATATAACTTGAAAATAAGTATATTAACATGTCTAAGCTTGTTTGATTCGACAACTTTATGTTTTGAACCGATTCGGAACCGAGAGACGCAAAAGTTTGACTTTTGCTTTGACCTCAGTTCTGACCCGATTTATATAGGTTTAGACATGCCTTAAAGTTCCATTAGGACCTAGTTACATGTGTGTATAAGCCTCTGCGTTTATACCACTCGAATCCCTAATCATCCGATGATTCCGTTAATCGCCTAAATATTGACCGTAATGCCCTTATGACCATAAAACGAGATTTTTGGAAATGTGAAAGTGCCAAAATCTTAATTACTGATTTTTAGACTTGGACCTAAAATTTCATATCAGTTGGAGTTCTAGATAAGGAGTTATGCTTAATGACGTAATTTGAATGCTTTTAAGTAATTAAACGGCGTCATTAGCGTAAAGCCTATCTAAACCCAATTTTTGACACCAAAACTTTTACCCACTGATGTTAAATAATATTTTGGGATTTTTGAATATTTTTAATTATTTTTAAACTGATCATAAGCTAGGATTAGCGCCTTAATTCGGTTAATACCGAATATACCCTTTTCGGGTATAAAATGAGTTTTATAAATCCTTTTGATACCAATCAAATTGCTACTGATTTTAAATAATAAATGAAGTGTTTTAAGCCTGTTTAAATGACCAGAAAACTCAGAATCGTATTTTTACCCGTACGTCGCTTAAAACGGCTTTATACGCGTATTATACGCATAGTTAGGGTTTAAAACTATTTTGACATATAAGACTTATAACCAAATGTTATAACCTGTTAAAATAAACTAATTTACTGATGTATTCAGACCCGGTTCACAGAAATGTAATTAATCCCTTTTATAATCTTTAAAATGACCAAAATACCCCTACGGGGCTTAATATGCGATTAAACTCGTTTTGGGCATAATGGAAGGTATCCTACTGATATCACAACATATTTAAGGCATGTTAACTTAGGAAACCTGTTTAGGACTCTTATGGTTACCCGTTACGCTTCATACGCGTTCGGTTCGGTTTATGTAACTAGTTTACATAAATTAGCCGAAACGGGTCAAACCTTATCGGTTTTATCTCAAAATCCAGAATGTGTATAATATACCCATATTATACAAGTATCCGAACTTGTCGGGTCTAAATCACATTCTATTCCGGTCTTCGCCTTATCATGCGTTTGAACCGTATCTTCCTTTTGAAAACTAATCGGTCTAAGTCAAGGCTTAATTCAAAGACCCGTTAGGATTCTAATAGGTTATTAAAAACCTTCGTTCCAGATTTAGGAGCCCAGTAAAAGCTATCTGTACTTGCTGATTTGATACGGCTGGGATTGAATTTATATTTAGCTCAGGTAAATACTTTTGACTTATTTCCCTATACGGGCTTGGGGTACGGTATATAAAATACCGCTTGGTCGGGCGTTGAATATTTAATCTTATTATGGTTAAATGATTGAGATGTCTCCGTTTAATTTGTTTTGTTGCTTAAAGCCTTTGGGGGGTTAATGACCGTGTCCCGGATATCCCTGGCATCATTTTACGAAATGGCCACGACCTTAGCACTCAGGTGTAGGCGTACACCTGTCAGTGTCTCATAATTAAAGTGGTGTGTTAATTGATCTTTAACCCGGCTCGATCCGGGCTACTGAACGCATAAGAAACATGTAAATCCTGTACAAGTTTATATATTAGATAAGTATCCCAAGTTATAAAATATTATTTGTGCCATGTGCATTCAAAACAATCATTTTCTTAACCCTTTTTAAAATGAGTCAGTTGATTGTATTTACCAGTGTAAACTGACGTATTTTCCCAAAAAGGCTAAGTGCAGGTACTAATTGGAATTGGCTGGCTACTCCTAGCATCAATAAAGAGTCTCGCAAGCTTAGATGCCTAAAGTCTGTTGAACCATGTTATTTTATTTGTGATCCGCCTGTGGATCTTTACTTCCGTCATAATACTTGGATGTACATTATTTCGGATTGTAATATATTTATCCTTTTGCTTCCGCTGTGCATTTATATATTGTGTTGTTTGACTATGATGTTGCCAACCACGTCACGTTATTCCCCTACCGGGCCCACCGGTAACACGTGGAAATTTGGGGTGTGACAGGTTGGTATCAGAGCCAACATTGAGTGAATTAAACACTAGCTTTTGTGTTTAATCTCAATGACACAATAGCACATACCTTGACCTTCTGAGTCTAGACTTAACATAGGAATATTCTCAATCCTTATCTGGAATTTCTGCTTCCAAAAATTTTTATATTTCGGATACGTCGCCAAGCGAAGAAGCCGTAATAATAATTCTCCACACCAGGAGCCTTGATTTGCTGACCTTCGTACAGCGGCTAGGACGAAACATGCAACCAAGGAGAAGGCATTCAGAAATAAAATGAAGAAGAAACTCCTTTTGCTAAAAATCGTTTCCTTAATAGTCCTTAAAAGGACATAATTACCTTCCAGTTCCTTCGAGGACAACATTATCTCTTTCAAGTCCCGTCTAGGGCACATCTGTATTTTTAATTTTATAGTGGAATAATTAACTTTAAATTTTCTTTCAGACATTCCTTTTATAAGATCCACCTTTATATAAAATGGCAAAATCTAAAAAGGACGAGACCTAGCCACTCATTATTTTGAGGCAGGGCAAAGATGGTAGTTCCATAATTAGATTCAGATCCATATTTAACACCTCAATTTAGGATTATTCTGCGTTAATATTAATAAGAATCTTAAGAGTGAAACCTAGCCTTCGGGTCATTTTAAGGCCGGGCCATGATGGTAAGACCTGTTTAAAAGATTCGAATCCCTGTTAACATCTGTAAATATGTTAACACTCCTGACCGACGTGATTCATTAAAATCACACACGTCATTCTTATTAATGGATTCTTCAAAAGATTCCTAACCCAATGAATGATCTCTGAATCACGGGTTTAGATCATCACTTGAGATGATCACATTTTGACCATACTTGGTAATATAGCGCCTACAGGCCCTGTTCATTTCCATATGAACCAAAAGACAGTGGTAGTGATGACTCCCTGTCAGATAAAGGTAATGAACTAGGTTCAAACCTTCATGCTTTGATTCTCTAAAATCATAGCTTATAATTTATAATTGTCCTTGTGACTAGGCCTGTTGTGCCAGCAATACCTTCATGCCTTGATTCTTTGAAATCATGGCTTATAAATTAAACTTGTCTACGCGACTAGGCCATTTGTGCTATTACTAACTTATAAATTAGGATTTAAAAAAAAAAAAAATCCTGAATAAAATAAATATCATTCCTTTCCTGCCAATATAGATATTAAAAGAGAATCTTAAAAGGTTTGACCTAGCTTGAATGTCATTGAAGACCTAGCTAAGATGGTAAAATCTGTTTAAAAAGAGATTCAGATCCTTGTTAACACCTGAAAATGTGTTAACACTCCCGACAACCGTGATGCTATAAAAAAAATCACACTTGTCATTCTTATATTAGGAATTTTTCCAAATACCTTATTTAACGTAATTGATCTATAGGAATCATGGCTGGTAAACGTCGAAAATGATGTACGCATCAAAACATCCATTTGGGATGTATACATACGAGTAAAGATGAATACATGAAAAAGATAGTTTTATTTCATAACTTCTTGTCAAGACAATGAACTATGAAATTTTCCGACCCAAAGGAATCAACGATTATGTTTTAAAATTTCCCTAGTGACAAGGTCTCTGAGCCATCATAAGTCCTTTGGAACAAGCCCTTGTGCTATATATATAAAAGATGTCAGTATGACATTGGCAGTCGTGACTTATGTCCCCTGTCTGCTAAATATGAAGGATTATATTCCGCTTAAATGCCAAAGATGGTTTATTTAAACTTAGGCAAAACATAATCAAATAAATTAAATTCTATCTATTGGCCTATATGGTTTATTTGCGCCATGGCTATTTATTCATCAAATTCGACAATTCACTATATGATTAAACAACTTATTTCTACTTGGATAGTAGCCTTCAAAGCTTCACCATGGCTGACTCCTCTGAAGCTCACCATCATCCAATTAATCAGAATGATGATGCAAGACTGAACTTAATAAGCACCGAGTTACAGACTGTGATAAATACCGCCGTAAGCAATGCCGTGGAGCGTGTGTTGAAGGATTATAAGCGAATGTGCGATGATACCCCAAATAAAGGTTACAAAAAGAGTAAGACCGGTTCAAGCTATAACCAGTCCAAACCAAAGGGGGCAAAGCCCAAATGCAATAACTGCAGGAAGCAACATTCTGGAAAATGCACCATCGACCCACGTGCTAATTTATGTGGAATTTGCAAAACCAAGGGTCACAAGACCTTGGATTGCAAGAAATTGGAAGATGCGACCTGTCATGGCTGCGGCGAAAAGGGCCACATCAGTACTAATTGCCCTAAGGCTGCCAAGGAAGGAGCAGCTAAGTATGGCAAGTATTTAAAGGACAAACAGCAGTCAGGTGAAAACCCCAAATGCAAAACCTGCAAGAAACAGCACTTCGGGAAGTGCAGGTATGGATCGAACTCGCATACACAGTCGAGAACTTTTGCATGTGGGATCTGCAAATCCAAAGGGCATAAGACCTTGGACTGCAAGAAGATGGAGGACGCAACCTGCTATGGTTGCAATGAAAGAGGGCACATTAAGACCAACTGCCCTAAGTATGCTAAAAAGCTTGAGGAAGTTAAAAAGACCAAAACCGAAAACTCCCAAATGGATACTCAAGAGGCTATCCAAGATGACAAGGTCACAGCAGGTACTTTCTATATCAATAACGCTCATGTTAGAGTATTATTTAATTCAGGTTCAGATAAGTCTCTCATAGACAATAGATATTGTAAATCATTAAATCTGCCTGTTAACAACTCTAAGCGTTAAGTATAAAGTAAAAGTGACCGATAACACCTCGGAGACTAATTTAGCCATATTAGATGGATGTTTTATATTCATTAAGAAGTATCCTTCTCCGCTGTCCTTGTTCCGTTAATGAGAGGACTCTATATAGTAATAGGTAAGGATTTGTCGTCTTGTGACCAAGCCCATATGGTGGGTGATAAGAAGCAGTTAATTATCAAGACTGTCATTTTGAAGGTTTGCTTCGGATCAGAAGATCCAAGCGGCCCGCGTAAGCCCTAGATGATACCTTACGCGGCCCGCGTCAAGCTCCCAGAAAATAAAAATGGTGAAATCGGCCGTCCCCGGAATCGAACCTGGGTCTAGGCCGCACCCTTTCGCGCGCCTAGCCAACTGAGCTAGGTGCCTAGTTTGTGAAAATTTCCAATCCGATTAAATATAAGCACATGTACAATAACTTCCTTACTTCTTACTATAAGTCACCTACTTATCCTTCTGCTGTTAACTAAGTATTAGAATCCAAGATTTTATCTCTATGTTTTAATTACTCTTGGCTTGCTTATGTTGACTAAACACTAGAAAGGATAAAGTAGAAACCATTAAGTATATCGGTGGTTATGCTAGAAAGGAAATGGTAAGGTATACATCACAGTCAGTTGATGGCAATACTCTTAATGAGTAAGGACATTAATGAAATCCTCAAGTAGGATCCTCTTATACATTATGGAATGCTCCAAGTTTTAAGGACCTTTAAAAAAAAAAAAAAAAAGAAGGGAAAAGACGGAATAAGAATTTTCTGACTCTCGCCATAAAAGTTCTAGACTGTCGACAGTGTGTCGCAAATTTTAATGCATTGGCTGAGATAGTACCCTATTAAAGCACAAAAATTATTAGTGGTTAGCATTGGCAATAAGAGGGCACATTAAGGTTTAAAAACCTACTCATTAAGAATCCATTTTGGATCTACCTCAGCTACCCACGTTAAAATGATTAAGAAGTAATCAGTCAAAATTGAGACTGTCCTAAAGTTATCTAAGATTTTTCAGCTAAGTTAGAAGGATTAATAATGGAGGCGTTTAACCCTCCTGTTGAATAATTAGAGACAGCTCATATTGTGAATTTCACCAGATAAACCCTTATTGTGAATTTATTACTATAAATTACAAGTGGTTTCGGGTGCTGTTAAGTCTCTCATAAGACCATAAACTTAGCAAACTTTTAGAAATTTTCCCTGTGAGAACTCCAGATATTAAGTGTAAGATAAAACTTACCTGCGAAATCATAAGAACCATTTCTTCTGTTCTTGTCAGAAACCTCCAGTCATAGAAATTTTTTCCTCTCTCAAAGAGGAAGTGCGTCAGCACATGTAGTTGATATCTCTTTAAATCTCTATCGATTCCGAATACCAAATGGTATGATAAAAGCATCATATGAGGATTGGTGTATCTTAATAAATTCCATAGATTGCTTCCATGCCTGATCAGTATGGAGGTTTAATACATGGGACCACAAAGATATTCCGATGGTCATAGTGTACTAAAGTCAACTAATGGTATTCAAAGGAGATGTCCAGAATGGAATTGTCCAAGTAAATGTTCCCGATTAAGGAATTTGTGGACTAGTAACAAGAATGTGTCACTAATTTGACACAAGCAATTATGGGTGAACTGGAGCCGAGATATGGAAATCTCTCTGTAACCTCCTAGTACCTTGATTATCTTCTCCTAATATTACCCTGTTTACCCCTGAGAGGCAGGTAGAGTTAGGGTTTAAATTCCGTTTAAGGCTGTGTTATAATGAAATCTCCAAAATGGCTAGTACTATCATTGGAAGAATCGAAACCCTGATTAACTAAGTTTAAAATAGAGGGTTCATATAGCTTAACTCAATATCCTGGAAATCCGGTATAACTAATTAAGAAAGACAGTTCATTTTACTTATGCATTATCACCGCAACCATAATTAGGTAACGATTAAGAATTTGCCATCAACTGCCCAGGATCGTCGATCTGTTCGACTAACGGTAAGGATTAGCTATTCCCTAAACATTAGCTAAGCAGTGGTTGGAATAACCATCTCACCTTAAAAAATAAAGCTTTCTATAATAATGGATATGTAAGTATTAAGGCTACTCCTTTGGAGACCTTGTGTAGATGGAATGTTAAATGTCTAGTGTTAGATAGAGAATTGGTAAGTCCAATTATCAATATCTGAAAGTTGCCTGGGGGACAACAAATAAGATTATACAAATCCATAATCGATGGTAGGTTGCCAGTATATGGCAAGAAATCGAGGAGTTATGAAAATAGCAAACTTCCTAAGTTCTTGTTAAGGAATATGGTTTAACAAAAGATATCACCCAGGAAGGGTGTACCAAATTTGTGAAATTATCAGGCTAGTTCAGCTCTGAATATATGGAAATCATTCGAAGGAAATTGAATGTATCAAGATCAAGTAGCTTGTAAGCTAAAACCTACTTAAGGAGTTTGACGGAGCTCGCAATACATTGCACAATAGTGACTGAAGGATGTGTTCTGCCAATAAGTCAAGAAGCACTATCACATAATGATATGCAGAATTATGATGTGATGAGCATCCTGTATCGATTGAGGATCGACAGGTCAAGAAGCTCCAAAAGGATACATACGCCTAATTTAAGAGCCACTAAGGGAGCTTGGAAAGACTCCAGATATGCTATAAAAGTTAAGTCCCTTATGCGACAAAGAGTACTTCCAGCATTTAACAAATCTCGAGGTCGAGATTTCTTTTAAGGGGGTGAGGATGTAACACCCCGAAAATTTACGTCCTATAATGTCTTGACACGTGTCATAATCTTTCAACGTGTGAAAGAATGTTCTTGATGGACTAAAGTTGACAAACAATGAAACTATGTAAATACAAGGGTTCAAAGTGTCAACAATGAATAAATATACTTTACAATAACCCTACGTGATGTTTATAACCTTAAACGAATGGATCATGGATCATACGAAGCAAATTGTGAAAGAAAGTGAGAGATTACAAACTACAGGGGTTATATGTGTCAACATGTTAAAGGTATACCTCTGAGTGACCTTTTAGCAAACCCGAAGCCTTGTAATGATTAATTATGCTCACTAGAATGTACCACAAAAATTTCATGAAGTTTCGGTATCGTATGAGCAAGTTGTGATAAAATTCGTGTGCAAGGGTTAGAACCGTCAACATTGAAATTTAGGGCTTTTCGGGTGATCACAAAGTTACCCGAGGACTTGACAAAGTGGGTATAAGTATTAAAGCCCCTATATATAAATATCAAAGCCTTAAAATGCAAGAAACATCTTGAAAATGACCTTTCGAGGGACTAGGGACCAAATGTGCAATAAAAGAAAGTTTGGAAATCTGATCCAGAGGCCTAGGCGGCCCGCGTGAGGATCAGTTAAATGTGAGGCGGCCCGCGTCAGACCTGCAGATGCAGAAAAAAAAAACAGGCAGCTGCCTGTAGATGCATGTATCCGACTCCAATCTCATTTTTTCGAAACCTTGGGCTGCCTAAGATGGTTTCTAGCCTATAGGGCACTTGTGGATGATAATGCAACACCCCTAGACTTATGTGTTGATCATCTAAGAGTGTTTGAAGCCTTATATCAAGACCCACATGTTACCATTTTGTTCATTCATCACCTCTGAGAATTTCTAGAGCATTCAAGCAGGCCACAAGCATTCTAATTCGTCCACTAGTTGTGTGTAAGTATGTTTAAACCTTCCTAATTCATTATTTCTTAGTTTATAGCCTAGAAATCAAACCGTCGTAACTACGGTTTGATTTATCGATAAATCACAATCGGTCCAGAGTATTGTCGAATCGAAAGTTGTTATAAGTTGGTATTTATATGGTTAATAAACCCCTAAAAGGGCACTCACTGATTCGAATCCTAACTAGGTCGTTTGTCGAGTCAAAGGTTGTCCGAAAAAGTCAACAGAAACGTTAATCGCATATTTAATGATACGGAAGGCGTGTAATCTGTTTTATCAGTCATATAACTTGAAAATAAGTATATTAACATGTCTAAGCTTGTTTGATTCGACAACTTTATGTTTTGAACCGATTCGGAACCGAGAGACGCAAAAGTTTGACTTTTGCTTTGACCTCAGTTCTGACCCGATTTATATAGGTTTAGACATGCCTTAAAGTTCCATTAGGACCTAGTTACATGTGTGTATAAGCCTCTGCGTTTATACCACTCGAATCCCTAATCATCCGATGATTCCGTTAATCGCCTAAATATTGACCGTAATGCCCTTATGACCATAAAACGAGATTTTTGGAAATGTGAAAGTGCCAAAATCTTAATTACTGATTTTTAGACTTGGACCTAAAATTTCATATCAGTTGGAGTTCTAGATAAGGAGTTATGCTTAATGACGTAATTTGAATGCTTTTAAGTAATTAAACGGCGTCATTAGCGTAAAGCCTATCTAAACCCAATTTTTGACACCAAAACTTTTACCCACTGATGTTAAATAATATTTTGGGATTTTTGAATATTTTTAATTATTTTTAAACTGATCATAAGCTAGGATTAGCGCCTTAATTCGGTTAATACCGAATATACCCTTTTCGGGTATAAAATGAGTTTTATAAATCCTTTTGATACCAATCAAATTGCTACTGATTTTAAATAATAAATGAAGTGTTTTAAGCCTGTTTAAATGACCAGAAAACTCATAATCGTATTTTTACCCGTACGTCGCTTAAAACGGCTTTATACGCGTATTATACGCATAGTTAGGGTTTAAAACTATTTTGACATATAAGACTTATAACCAAATGTTATAACCTGTTAAAATAAACTAATTTACTGATGTATTCAGACCCGGTTCACAGAAATGTAATTAATCCCTTTTATAATCTTTAAAATGACCAAAATACCCCTACGGGGCTTAATATGCGATTAAACTCGTTTTGGGCATAATGGAAGGTATCCTACTGATATCACAACATATTTAAGGCATGTTAACTTAGGAAACCTGTTTAGGACTCTTATGGTTACCCGTTACGCTTCATACGCGTTCGGTTCGGTTTATGTAACTAGTTTACATAAATTAGCCGAAACGGGTCAAACCTTATCGGTTTTATCTCAAAATCCAGAATGTGTATAATATACCCATATTATACAAGTATCCGAACTTGTCGGGTCTAAATCACATTCTATTCCGGTCTTCGCCTTATCATGCGTTTGAACCGTATCTTCCTTTTGAAAACTAATCGGTCTAAGTCAAGGCTTAATTCAAAGACCCGTTAGGATTCTAATAGGTTATTAAAAACCTTCGTTCCAGATTTAGGAGCCCAGTAAAAGCTATCTGTACTTGCTGATTTGATACGGCTGGGATTGAATTTATATTTAGCTCAGGTAAATACTTTTGACTTATTTCCCTATACGGGCTTGGGGTACGGTATATAAAATACCGCTTGGTCGGGCGTTGAATATTTAATCTTATTATGGTTAAATGATTGAGATGTCTCCGTTTAATTTGTTTTGTTGCTTAAAGCCTTTGGGGGGTTAATGACCGTGTCCCGGATATCCCTGGCATCATTTTACGAAATGGCCACGACCTTAGCACTCAGGTGTAGGCGTACACCTGTCAGTGTCTCATAATTAAAGTGGTGTGTTAATTGATCTTTAACCCGGCTCGATCCGGGCTACTGAACGCATAAGAAACATGTAAATCCTGTACAAGTTTATATATTAGATAAGTATCCCAAGTTATAAAATATTATTTGTGCCATGTGCATTCAAAACAATCATTTTCTTAACCCTTTTTAAAATGAGTCAGTTGATTGTATTTACCAGTGTAAACTGACGTATTTTCCCAAAAAGGCTAAGTGCAGGTACTAATTGGAATTGGCTGGCTACTCCTAGCATCAATAAAGAGTCTCGCAAGCTTAGATGCCTAAAGTCTGTTGAACCATGTTATTTTATTTGCGATCCGCCTGTGGATCTTTTACTTCCGTCATAATACTTGGATGTACATTATTTCGGATTGTAATATATTTATCCTTTTGCTTCCGCTGTGCATTTATATATTGTGTTGTTTGACTATGATGTTGCCAACCACGTCACGTTATTCCCCTACCGGGCCCACCGGTAACACGTGGAAATTTGGGGTGTGACAAACATGTATAATCTAAAATGTATTTGACACATCCTTTGTCTCTTCCTTAATAGCTAAAAACATGACAGTTTTGGTAGCATCGTGATTTTTTAATTTCTGAAAACACTACATGGAATCAAAATCCATGAATTAGAAATGTAATTTGTAAATGTTCTAAAATTAAGCAAATTACTACAAAAAGGTAATAAAATAAAATTATATAAAACAGATTAATTATTTAATATAACGAAACAACTTGTTAATATAACATCACAAAATTGTCGTATAAAACATATTTAAAAAATTATTACCTTTGTTGTGATATAAAACATATTTAAAAAAGTATAAGATTTAACTAACCTTTGTTGCTTGACGAATGATGGGATTCCGATTGTTATGACGGAGTTAGGGATTCACATGAAAAAAAATCAACCAAAATCAGTAACTGCGATAAATATGGTCGGATCTGACGAAATCAAGAAAAATAAAAAACTTGATTTTGTTTCAAACAAAAATCTACAACAACCTCTGGTATAGATTTTGGTTTATAAAAAAAGTAAACATGTTGAATCGGTTAGATTAAAGATGAATACTACATAAACAACAAAGTAAAACAACATACCTTCAAGATTTATGCTCGGATCTACAGAAATCATACAAAATAAAAACTAAAATCAAACTCCGATCTTGAAAAAAATATATAAAATCAAATGAATAACATAAAATCAAACTCAGATCTTGATTCAGAACATATAATAACAAATATTTAGCTTCAATTTAGTGTATTTACCTTTGAATAAGACCTAATTTTTGTAAACTTGGTGAGAAGATAATCGATTGAAGAACAAAAGGAAGAGAGAAGAGAGTAAAGTTGAGGTAGGTATGAATGAGACAAAAGAAAATGAAATTGGTTTTAAATGATCCGAATATTTTTCATAAGGTGTATTCGGAAACATAAAACCCGACCCAAAAACAATTCGGATCCCGCTTCATTTTCATTGAAATCGTGCATATGTGATTTCCCTCCTAAAGTGAATTGCCACATCAGCCAAGATGGCCAAATACAAGTGCCATGTAGCCCAAATACATCTCATTTATATATATATATAGATTCATTTACTTCAGATTGTATCTTCATCTTGTTTAAATAGTGACGGTCTTCAAATTGAAAAGTAGTCGTTGGGTAAAGGGTAAGACAAGTAACGTATGTATATAATTCATTTACTTTTGGTTGTATCTTCATCTTTTTATTTAAATAGTAACGGTCTTCAAATTTGAAAAGCAGTTGTTGGGTAATGGTTAAGACCAGTAACCTATGTATATAAGTCATTTACTTTTGGTTGTATTTTTATCTTTTTTTAAATAGTAACGGTCTTCAAATTTGAAAAGTAGCCGTTGGGTAACAGTCAAGACATGCGACTTATATAACCTATTTCACTTAGTGTTGTATCTTCATCCTCTCGCTATATATCTTTTCTTATTTTATTGGTTCCGTTGTAATAATTTAGCTTTGTTCACTCATGGTCTTATAGAACTTATTTCAATTCTCCTTTTATCTAGTTATGATTCTTATATTTGATGGAGAAGGTGTTGTAATCCAGTGGACATTTATACTGCTTAAGTTTTACACCTTGAACCCTACTGATGTAGTAGCTCAACAATTCTCCATCCTGGGAAAGAAGTAAGTTGAGTTGTATTATAAATGATCTAGTTTCGAGTCGGTACAATAGTCGTTACAATCTCTTAGTTGTATATTAGTCATTGCTTCTCCTCACTAATAACTTGGCTTTCAAATGTTTTGTAAATCCAAGAGCGGTGAAATGCAACCACCATTTCGGTATGACCACTTGTATGAGATAGCCGTATTTGTATGGCATACCAAATCCGCAATGTCCCGCAAGGAAAAACTGCAAAAAAATAAGCATTAAAATATGCAGTTTTTCCTTGTTGGATAATGCAGGTTTGTTACATCATATATATATATATATACAATCACTCTATACCAAGTTAATGGTTGTCTTTCATTTTCTCTTGAATTTACTAAATGTATAAGGTCTAAGGCTGGACGGTATGGGGTTAGTCCCCGGTTCGTTCTGGTCTGGCGCCGGGCCAAACACCGCGTCGCCCCCTCCCGGCTTTGTCCTCGCCGTCCTTTTCTAGACGTTGGTGCCGGTCCGCAAAAGGACAAAAATCATCCCTCCCCCTCTCTCACACGCCTATACATAAATATATACATATACTTTTTAGGTCCATCCCCCCATTTCCATACATCCATCCTCTTTGCCACATCCTCATGCGCATCCTACGTGGCGGACCATCCTCCAATGGAGGACCATCACTATACCGCATAGCCTACGGATTAGTAAAGAGAAACAATGGAGAATATATTACTAAGATGCGACGAGGACTACATTACCCACTCTTAGCTTCATATCTATATACATAAAAGAGTTAATTACATAGTTAGTCCTTATGGTTTGTTGAAAGTAACAAGGTTGAGTACTAAGAGTTTAAAGTAACAATCTAGGGTATTAAGTTTAATCTAGGGTATTAAGTTTTGATTTTGTAACATTCTAAGGTATTAAGTCTAACATCAGTTAAAAACTAACTAAGAACTGAGGTTAATTTGTTCATTTCACATCTTTAGTACCCAACCTTGTTATTTTTTAAACCTCACATAAACTAATTGCCTAATTAACTCTTTATCTTTCAAAACACAACTTCCTTTTGTTTTATTGCCTAATTAACTCTTATCTTTCAAAACACAATTTTCTTTTGTTTTTATTATTTAAATACACTTATATTAATTATATAACTACATAATTTTTAAATGGTAAGTTTTCCTTAATTTTACATGACAAAACGTAGATAAAAAGTACGTCGTGGCGTAGATAAAATATTATCTACTACTTCTAATAAAACAAAATAATGTTTAGCCACTTGTCATTAGCTTAAGCCAATACTTGCCATGTGGCATTTGATTAATACCTCATTTTCTCAAATGACCGCCAAAACACAGCATCCCTCACGCCTTTTTTCTTTTCCTCCTTCTTTCTTTAACCTAATTAATGTTCACCGTTTCACACAATCAACTCTTCATCTTCACTCCAATCTTCTTCCAAGAATACCATCGGTATCCATATAACAATGAATTATTTCACTGGATCTACATATATAGATGGTTCTACGTTCTTCATCGTCTTCATTTACTTCTTCTTTTTCTTGATTCGATTTCAGAATTTCGTATATCGATCTACAAATCTGTAAGTTGTTTTTGTTAAATTCCTTCTTTAATCATTATTCATGTGTTCCTTCGTTTAATTACTGTGTTAAAACTATGTTTCTGTTGATTTAACCCTAAATCCGATTTTCATTGAAAATATGTTGATTTTGGGGTTTTAATATTATGTTTTTGTTATACAATATGATGTTTATGCAAAACCCTTAAACCGATTTTCATGTATAATATTGTTTACTTCTCATTTTTATTTATTCTATCAAGTATATACGAAACCATAGATCCGATTGTTATGGAATATCTTTGTTAGGTTTTATTTGAATTGATGTCTAATAAGTTTTATTTGATTGTGATGCTTAATAAGGTTTTGATTGTGATTCAAAACCCTAAATCCGATTGGGATTGAAAAATATGTTGATTTTGGGGTTTCAATTTTATGGTTTTGTTAAAGAATAAGTTGATTATGCAAATCCCTAAAACCGATTTTGATGCAGAACATTTTTTATTTCTAATGTTTATTTATTCTATCATGTTTATACGAAACCCTAGATCCGATTGTTATGGAATATCTGTCTTAAGTTTTATTTGAATTGATGTAAAGTAAGTTTTATTTGATTGTGATGCAAAATAAGTTTGTGATTGTGATTCAAAAGCCTAAATCTGATTGTGAGGGATTGTGATACAAAAGCCTAAATCTGTTTGTTTTTGTGAGGGATTGTGATGCAAAAGCCTAATTCTGATTGTGATGCAAAATAAGTTTTATTTGATTTGATTTTGTATTCTATGAACCTCATTCGTGTATATCATTGTTATGAATTATAGTTTTTTATTTGATATGATTCTGTTTATGTGTTTTCAGTCTGATTTATTGGTTATGGTTATGTTATACAAACCCTGATTCTGATTTTCATGGAAAATCTGATGATTTTGTTTTTATTTCACATGTTTATGTAATCTATGAACCTCCGTTTATATATTGTGTTAAAACTGATGAATGATTTTTCGTGTTAATGTTGTTTTTTTGCTTAACGATTTGATATTGTGATTGATCATCGGATTATGAGTGTTGTGTTTGTAATTTGTTGTTAGGCTAGATAAATTTGTGGAAATTTAGAAGTGTTTGGTTGTTTTTTATTTCATTATATTGTCGAATCTTTCCTCCACCTTCCTATTGTTTTGTTTGAAGATTGATTGAATATCATATGTGTTCTTGGAGTTTAATGGTTTGATCCTTGATGTTTGACAATTTAATTTCGGATCATGATAACGGTTCGGTACTATCCATCAGTTTGTTACAAAATTATTATTGTTAATTATTATTTCCTTATTTAGAGGATAGATAATAAGTTGATTTTAAATTCAAAAATTTGATTTGGATGATAATATGGAAGTAAACGATTTGGAGTTAATAACATTAATTGGATTTCCTTTTTAGGTGGGTTCAATGTACCTAGACATGTTAGTTGTTTAAAATTTAAAATTTTATATATAATTTTGATTAAATTCTTCCAACATATTATAGTAATTTTAAATTTAAATTATATTTGACTTATTTTTAAATAAAGTTACCTGAAATAGAAGTTGATTACATTCATTTTTTATAATTGCTAATTATCCCCTAATTTTTAGTAACCTCTAATCAACAATTATTGGTTTCTAAATAACAATTTTGATTCAAATTATTCAACAATTATATTAAAAACATTTATTGATTGTTATTATATATGCTTTAAATCATTAAAATAAGGAAAATTGGTATTTAATAAACCAACCTTTGCCCAGTTGGTAAATAATAATCCAACGTACAGAATTGATATATAATAATCCTACCTATCAACATGTTGGCACTCAATGGACCTCCGTTAGTTTTTTTTAACTGAAGTTAGTTTTTAAGTTTTATTTATTACACAAACAGTCCCTATAGTTGTAAATTAGTAGTTTTAACTATGAGTTAATAGCCAAAATGGTCCCTGAGGTTAATAGCCACCGCACCACCACCACCACCGCACCGCCACCACCGCCACCGCACCGCCACCACCACCACCACCACCATTTCTTGGCAATTCATATTATATTATAATTATGAAAGATAAATCACATCTCAAAGGAGATTGGCAGCTATTTACGTGACCCTTTGGGAGAAATCAATTAATTCTTGAAGGTGAATATACACACTGATTTGGGCCGATTTGAGGAAAATATCAGTGGGTCCACGCAGACACTTGGGGGCACGATTTTATTAACAAAAGACATCACGATCAAGTGATTCAAGGTTCTTCTTCTTCATAAACTCTCTCAAGAACTCCATAGCCATCTCCATATCCAATTGCTTCGTTCCTTGATCAAATCGAGTGATTCAAGGCTCTAACTTGAGTATTTTCTCGAGAGGAACACATCTACAACCTCGGTTTCCTCTGAAAACACCCAGAATCTCACGAATCAGATCGAGCACGAAGAACCCTAATTTCCAAATTTGGGTTTTTTTTCTTCTAACGTGAATCTAAAGTTACATAAGTGTTTTTTTCAAGCCTCCTAAGACAGAAAGGTATGATTTTCGCCCCTGCATTCTTTGTAATCGATGAAGTCAAGGTATGGTGAGTTGTTTTGCTTTTGATTCTTGCATGATTAGTCATACTATGTTTGATTGAGAATGTTAAGAGACATACATTGATGAACATTGTCTTGAATTGCTGAATTGGTGGTGGTGGCGGTGCGGTGCTGTGGCGGTGGTGGTGATGGCGGTGCGGTGGTGGTGGTGGTGGTGGTGGTGGTGGCGGTGGCGGTGTTGTGGCTATTAACCTCAGGGACCATTTTGGCTATTAACTCATAGTTAAAACTAGTAAATTACAATTACAGGGACTGTTTGTGTAATAAATAAAACTTAAAAACTAACTTCAGTTAAAAAAAACTAACGGAGGTCCATTGAGTGCCAACATGTTGATAGGTAGGATTATTATATACCAATTCTGTACGTTGGATTATTATTTACCAACTGGGCAAATGTTGGTTTATTAAATACCAATTTTCCTTAAAATAATAGATACGGAATTGACTTTTGAACTTTCAGTGTATTTTAGATGATTATGTCCCTCAAGATACTAGCATTTGTATGTTTTCAAATATCGTTTTAATTATTAGAAGTCTGTTTAAAGAATATATTAATATTCTTAAAAAACGTAAAAAAATGTGTTTTTAGTATTTTTGGCTGATAATTTCCTTATTTAGATGATAGATAATAACTTGATTTAAAATTAAAAATTTTGATTTGGAGGATACTATGGAAGTAAACGATTTGGAGTTAATAACAATAATTAGATTTCCTTTTTAGGTGGGTTCAATGTATCTAGAAATGTTAGTGGTTTAAAATTTAAAATTTTATATATAATTTTGATTAAATTCTTCCAACATATTATAGTAATTTTAAATTTAATTATATTTGACTTATTTTTAAATAAAGTTACCTAAAATAGAAGTTGACTACATTCATTTTTTATTATTGTTAATTATCCTAATTTTTAATAACCTCTAATCAACAATTATTGGTTTCTATATAACTAATTAGATTCAAATTATTCAACAATCATATTATAAACATTTATTGGTTGTTACCATATATGCTTTAAATCATTAAAATAATGGATGCGAAATTGACTTTTGAACTTTCAGTGTATTTTAGATGATTATGTCCCTCAAGATGCTAGCATTTGTATGTTTTCTAATATCGTTTTAATTATTAGAAGTCTGTTTTAAGAATATATTAATATTCTTAAAAAACGTCAAAAATGTGTTTTTAGTATTTTTGGCTCATAATTCCTTATTTAGAGGATAGATAATAACTTGATTTTAAATTTAAAAATTTGATTTGGAGGATAATATAGAAGTAAACGATTTGGAGTTAATAACATTAATTGAATTTCATTTTTAGTTTGGTTCAATGTACTTAGACATGTTAGTGATTAAATTCTTATTTGTGTGTTTTTAATTAGGGGAAATCTTGGTTTTTGAAATATGTTAATTCGTTTTTAGGAGTTTATGGATCAAAGTAGTTGGGTAAAAAGTCAATATGGATTCATGCTTTCGATTCGGTTGACCCAAATCATTTTTAATTTAGTAGTATTTTCATTTGCTTGAATAAAATGATCTATGATGTTTTGGCATGTTTTCGTTATTTATATTATCTGTTTGACCCACTTACAGAGAAAACATAACATGAATCACAACCCAACCATAAAATCTATATAACCTTTGATACTATTATCTGCAATTCTTGATTTTATGGCTTTTAAAAGGGTAGCCATGAGGTATTATCATTTGTCATCTAAGTGAATCTTATTTGAGTAGTAACATGCCAACTTCATTAATTTTCCATTTCAAATACTTGGCAATTTCTATGGTTTTTTGAGGTTTGTTTGTTTTTAGTTCCAGGTTCTACTTTTATTTTTCCTTCTATAAATCTATAATATGCAGGGCTGTAACCGTAATGAATGAAACATTAAAGCATGCCGAATGCTTGCCGACTCGGACATGCTTTGCCATGACGCAATATTGTGAAGGAACCCTTGACGCCATCAGGTGATTGTGCAATTTTGGGTGTGTCGTCGTTCCGTCACAAAATTTTGGATATGTATTTTTTTAGTTTTCTATCTTTTGAGTTTTTACTTGCAAGTCCTTATTCTAATTCAAGATAATGTGAAACATTTTTGAGTTTTTCTTTGTCGTTCCTTTGTTAAGATAATCATAAACTTTATAGGTTTCATCATTTTTTTTTTATTTTAAGAATTGTCATTGTGTTGTCTTTCATCTTTTGCAACTTTTCATTTTCTTTAACACATCCAAACATGTCTTCCATGAAATCTTTGAACAGATTATCAGGACACTGGTATCAAAAGGTGCTAGATCTGAATCTTATGTAGGTTTTCTTTTGATGAGTTAGATATTTACATGATAAAAACCATGTATTTTATGGAAACAGACTGAATTAAAACTATATTGAAGCTTTGCAAATTTTTAGGCCCTTCAAAGTTGTTCATGTTCGTCAAAGCTCCTTTTTCTTTCAATATGCCTCTCTACTTTCTTCTCAAGCGTGATTATAGATTCAATAAAAAGGTAATGTTTAATTATCGGAACATTTTTATTTGAGCATGTTGATGGCTTCAAAAGACCTATATTATTTTAAGTACTTTTAGAATGACCAGCTCTTTTTAAATTATTAAATCGAATCGAGTTTTCTTTACTAATGGTTCCTCTTATGAGCAACTTTACTAATAAGTGATAACATATATATTGTATATATTCATACAAATCTATAACCTAGAGCTTTATACTGGATTTTCATATTTATTTGTTATCTATTTTTTTGCCACATTTACAACTCCATCTAGAGTTTCAAGTTATAGTTTCTTTTAGAGGTTGCAAGATTAGTGGGATGGGTAATTGGTCAAAACGGGTAGTAGGTTTGGATCATATGTGATGCTGTCCTTTTACAACTCTATTTAGATTTACAGGCTACACTTGCATGTAGAGGTGGCAGGTTGGGTCACATGCTAAAACAATTAAATTTTAGTTGCTTAGGCAAAGCTTTTTAAAGGCGTTTGGAGGAAAGGATACTAGAGTTGACCAATCAAGTCAAGGTAAGACTAACAAATTTTATCAAGCTTGGATCTTTGACTACAACAAATGATCAGTTCGAAATAAAAGCAGCCTGATATTTTCTAAATGTCGTTACAATTAATCATTTTATCTTAAGGCTTCCTAATCGCTTAAATACACTAATTTGCAGTTTCTCCTATAAGTAATAAAAATTCTTCTTATTGTTGTGACCTTATAAACTCCATTTCCTTAGTCATGTCCTGAACAAAATGTAACTGAAATCTGTGGTATTGTTTTGCTTGGAGTGGTCTGAACCTTTGATCATATTTGCTTTATGCAGTAGCAACTGATCTATGAAGGACTGGAGAGGAGAAAGATCAGTTTTTTCAGCATTATTCCTATCGGCACCAAAGCTGCCAAGGTATAGACCCACATTTAAAACATTGTCAAACTTACATTGCTTCATTTATTACAATTTAGGAGTGTTTTGTTTAAAAAAAAGACCAAGTTCTTATCAAATGGATATAAAACACAACCCAAATGGGTTTGAGTGAAGAGTCAAAAAGTCATGACTCTTCAACTTTTAACATAAACAAACTGAGTCAGTTGAAATAGGGTTTGTATACTAATAGTTTTTCATCCATATTTATAAACCTTTTGTAAATAAATAATGCACTAAGTGTGATAATTAAAGACAATATTATCACATTAATAACATCCATTTAGGAGTTTTATGCACAGTTATGATGAACCACAACTCAAATGGGGTTGAGTACCAGGTGAAAACGTTAAACAAGTCCTCTTAACACAATTTTTATTAAATAACCGGTGCAACAAAGATTATTATTATTACAATAATAGTTGTAATTAACTACCTATTTGATCCGTTTGAGATAAGAGACAAACCACATGGTTTAGCGACTCATCTTTTGCTTATTCTAGCATCTGTCAATTTAGGAAAACCAAGATTGTAAAACATATTTCATTCCTGTTCTTTGTAGGTTATCGAGAAAGTTTTGCTAGCCCTCAATGGCACATTGAGCCAAATCGCCTTCCGTGTGACAACCATGGATGTTTCGGACTTGACCATGAGAATTGAAAGGTCGTCTACTTATGACTAGGACAAGGCCGCCACAAGCAACTTTTGAAGGTTTGTAAAATGAAAATAATCAAATTATCTTTTATCCGTTATATAAGGTTTAATGTCGTCGGGAAAGGTGATTTGATGAAGGTTATACGAAGCCACTAGGTATTGTTTCTCGAATGGTTGGTCTGCTATGGTTCGTGATGTTGGTCTGGAGGATAAAGATGTTATTTTTTTCCATGTTGTTGATGCTCAGATGCTAAAGTTCACTCATTTTAAGGCTGATTGTCTTTCCGGTGTTAAAAACAAGTTTTTTTGTAGAGATGTTATTTCCCGAGAACGGTAACTTGGTAATTTATACCTTACTACTTAGGATGAGGAACCAACTGACCTTTTTATTGACGATTGCATTTATTCTTTATTTAGTGGTTGCCAAAGAGTTTATGAACAGGTATTTCAAAACTGACACTTTGGACGATAACTTTACAATTCGTTTTGGAGGTACATACATGTGGAATGTCAAAGTGAATAGGCTCTGGGGATCGAACTACTTCATTCAAGATTTCTCACAAATCAACAAAGAACTTCATCTCATAACAGTTTTGGAACAATTATTACTATATATGTTTTGTTTACAAAAACTTAACGTGTAACGAACATTATGTCGATGTACTTTTGGGACGTGCTCAAGTGTCTCAAAATATTAGGTTTAACAATCAAAGTTTAACGGTTCTACGTTTAAATTATTTTATGTGTTTAGTTGGTGTTTAGCCACCCGCGAAAGTCGTGGGGTCTTAGGCTAGTAGAATATATAATTTTTCACACTACAAAATGTAGATAGAAAAATACGTCATGAGTTTGGCTCAGTTTCACACAACGAATCGTATATAAAAAAATACGTGGTAACATAGATACAATCTTTTAGAATATATAACTTTTCACACAACGAAACGTAGACTAGAAATATGTCGTAAGTTCGACTCCTTTTCCACAATGAAACGTAGATAAAAAAATATGTCGTGAGTTTGACCCGGTTTCACACAACGAGATGGGGATCACCAAATATATCATGAGTTCCACTAACTTTCACACAACGAAATGTAGATAAAAAACACGCGGTGACGTGGATAAAATCTTTTATAATATATAACTTTTTCACACAACGAAACGTAGATAAAAATGTTGTGAGTTTAGTTCGATTTCACACAATAAAACGTAGATAAAATATACGTCATGAGTTCGACTAGGTTCACACAATGACACGTAGATAAGAAATATGCATAATTTCGTATTAGTTTCACACAACAAAGTATAGATAAAAACGTATGTCGTTACGTAGATAAAATATTCAAAAATATATAACTTCTTGGACCATTTCAAAATTTAGTTGGTTAAACTGTTAAAAATGTTTAGTTAGATAAAAATAGAAAAAGAAAAGTTGTGTTTTAAATGATAAGAGTTAATTACGCGGTAAATTCATGTGGTTTCTCAAAAGTAACAAGGTTGAGTACTAAGGTGTGAAATATGAAAATATCTTTAGTTATCAGTTACTTTTTAACTAAGGTTAGTCTTAGTACTCTAGGATGTTACAAAATTAAAAGTCAACACCTTAGACTGTTACTTTAAACTCTTAGTACTCAACTTTGTTACTTTCTACAAACCACAAGGACCAATTTTGTAACGCTTCGCATTTTTGTAATCGTATATCCATTGTATTCGTATTCAACCATTGTAATCCGAGGCTTTGATCGTAATAAAACTTGATCATTATACATGAATTATACTTTAAATTAAACATATCATACATTCGTTCCATTTATGTGCAAACTTGATACATTGGCGTTACACGCAAACTCGTACCTAAAATTTACAAACAAACAATCGTAAATACATATTTTAAATACGTGAACATTGTGATTTGACATATAATTACTTATACGTACATTTACAATACTTGAATTATGCATTTATACATATTATATACTCAATAAATACCAAAGATTATACCAAACACTTTTCCACCTCTTTTCTTCTCCAATCACCTTTTCCACCTCCTTCAATCACCTTTTCCACCTCCATTCTACATTATAATTATTTTTTATTTATCTTTTCCATTAATTTTTTTTATTATCTCCACCAATCACCTACCACCTTCTTCACCTATAAATACCAACCTTCTCCTACCATTTTCTTCACACCATTCTTCTCACAATCTTCTCAATCTTCTCTTAATCTCTCTAAATCAAGAATTCTAAGAAATCTAAAAGAAGACTAAGTGTTCTAACCTTTCTCCTCTTAATCTCTCTAATTCTTTCAATCAAGAATTCTAAAAGGACACGAAGTGTTCCAACCATTCTTCTCTCAACCCCTCTAATTCTCTTAAAATCTTCCAAGCAAGGAAGAGAACTCGAAGAGTTCTAAATAAAACATTAAGTGTTCTAAGGAAGCTTTGAACCTCCAACTCTCACGGTATGTCAAGTAGGAAAGCTTGCAAAAACCGTGAGTATACTCGATCCCATTTTTATTTTTACACTTTTGGGTGCAACATGTATTCTATACAAAAAAACACGCAATGCTTGAATCTTGTTTTTATCACACTCTATCCACGTTTAAACACGAAACTATGTGTGATACTTGTTATTCTCGTATGCTATGTAAACTATTTTGTCGATATATGCTCATTAACTTTGCTAGCCTCCCTTAACATTTATAGCGCTATAGGATTAACGCACCGCCCGTTAGACTTGGGGTATTGTTAAGTTAAACATGTTACCTCCCGCTACTCTATTGGGATTAGGCTATTTTTAACGCGTTGTATACTTGGGCTTGAACATATTGTACGCCATATTTGCATACTAGTACTCACATATTATGAATCATGTTGGATATGAGCACTTTTTATTCTATTTATGCTATGTAACAAAACTTGTATACTCGCCTTTGCTTTTGCGTTGAACTTTATTTTAATACATGTTGCAGGTTAATTGATGAAGTGATGTTACAAGATGAAACAAGATTTAGGGTGGACTAGATACACACCTAGATTAATCTATATTTTATTGTTATGTTACAATGTTGTTATTTGAATCTTGTGTGACAATTAGTCTTGAAATGAAATTTGAATTAAATTAATATTGTCACATAGTGTTATGAAGTCTCTTGCAATCTTCGCACTTCGTCTCATCCCGATGTTTCCGCCATCGGTTGGGGTGTGACAGATTGGTATCAGAGCCATAACTATAGGGAATTAGGTAGAATTGCCATGTTCGACCTAGTCTATAGTAATTACCAAAATTTGACCATTCTAAATTCTCGCTTAACATGTTATTCTTCCTACTTTGTTTCTTTCTACTTCTTTTGTCTTAATTATACAATATGTCTCTCCTAAGACATTTTTCCCAAATTACACGTTGAAGACTTGAAGACACTCGTATCAAACAAACGAGATAACTTCACCAAAATAGGGGTGAAACCCGTAATTTGGTGAATAATCTCATTCCGCGAATCTTGATTTTTCAAGAAATTTTACCATCAAGTTAGGAGTGATATCCTTACCTTGACGGAAATTTCCATTTCATATTCTTGTGGATTCTTACCAACAAGTCGGAATTTGCTCCTCACTTGGTAAGTAACATCCACATGTTAGGAACGAAATTGTCAAGATAGGAGTGACATCCACACCTTGATAACTAGTTCCACTCCTCGATTTTCAATCTCGCCAAAGTTTCAAATTTTCGATCGAATGGAAACGTGTAGTAACTGGAAGGGTAAGTACCGGTAGTCGGGACGTCCTGTCTAGGTTGGCAATTCGTACAAATCCAAATTAACGGACCAGTTTGCCTACCCGGGGACTATCGATGAGAGTACAAAATACCTATAGGCCAAAGCACGTTTCCCTAATTCGAAAGGACTTTTGATTTATTTTGGTTTAGTCAAAGTTCCATTTTGGAACAATCCAAGTTTTAATCAAACCTACGTTTTACTATTATCAATTTTATACGATACAATCCCCTCTTTTCAAATTCAAATTATTTTCGAGATCATACATTTTCAAATTCAAAGTTTCAAAATTCAAAATCATACATTTTCAAATTCAAATTTTCAAACTAGCTACAGTAAACTGTTTTAAAACGTATCATGGAAGCCTTAACTGATCGTATGGTGTAAGCCGAAATTTCCTTATCTATATAAGAAACTCACTACTCGAGCTAATCTACACAAGAACTACAATTTCTGATATAATTCAACACATACCCAAAATAACCCATACCCAAACTTTTCTTAGTTCAACAAAACCCAATATTCAAATGGCAAATTTCCCAGTAGCATATGCTGAATCTTCAAATGCAGCAGAAATTCATCCATTCCTTCGGTTTACTGATTTACCCACTCGAGAGAGGTATCGAAAACTCAAGGATCTTGAAGTTTTTACTATTTGCGGTATTGATTGGCATCGAATGGAAATGTTTGATTCCAGTGGTTTACTGGCAGGATTACTATCACATAATACGCCCTGGCGCCGTTTCTTCGACATCCTAGAACCGTCATTCGATGAACTGGTATATGAGTTCTTGTCCACTTTCTATTTTAAATATAATAAAAGTCTTAACGATGAATCCATTCATTTTCGACTTTGTGGACAACCTCATAATATGTCATTAACAGAATTCGCAGTTCATCTGGGCATATATATAGATGAAGAAGTTAAACAACCCATTTTTACGGAGGCATCAACCTCTTATTCCTCTGTGGAAATGACAGAATATTGGCGATGCCATTCATCAAAAGAGTGGTGTGGCAACAATAATTCTATGAACTTCACAGACCCTCGTTATCGATATATGCACCGTGTTTTAGCCAACACTATCACGGGGCGCAAGAATAACCAACAAAGGGTTAGTTCAACCAAACTTTTCCATCTGCATAGTATTTTTGAGCAAGTTCCTTGTAATATTGCCCACGAGCTTGCTACATATTTTTTTAGTCAACAAACAAATCCTCTGAGAAGTCTCATGGGAGGGTCTTACATTACAAATATAGCAAAATCATTAGGTGTCTTAAGTGATCAGATTATCCAAGGATTATCTCCACCAAAGGCACCTGGGATTGTAAATTTTAACACCATTAGGCTAACCCCTGTTCATAATTATACACCAAATCAACCATTCCAGTCGAATGGAGCTCCAGTTATCTTAGAAAGTACCTCCACACAAAATTTACAACAATCATTGTTGCAGCTTCCTCAATCGTCTTTTTATCGATTTGATCTGCAACCACAGCTGCCACACATACAAGAACATATTACAACTAACCTATCCCAACCATTAACACCGAACGTCTTACAAAGCTTCTCACCGTTAGTTTTCGAGGAGGATTCAACGATGCAAGAAACTTTGTTTGTTGAAAACATGATGATCCAAGAACAGTTAGCATCGGAATCATTTTTGCAATCACCATTACAGCCACAGTTTTTCCAGTCACTATTAAACAAAGTTGTAACATCCCGAAAATTCAAATTCTTAAATTTGCAATTAAGTTGCAAATAAATTAGTAAAATAAACTAACTAGGAATGACATTAACCTAGTTAGTTGATCACTTATGAATAGTTAAGAGTTAAAACAAACAAAGAATGAAAGATGAGGGACTAAAAATGTCTAAATGAAAACTATTTTTAATAAAATAACAAAATTAAACTCAAAACACACTTGCCTGTGTGTTGTTGAGATCGACCATAAGCAGGGGCGACCCCAAGCTCCCCCAAAGCCCTAGTTCATCACAAAAATAAAAAAATTGAAGGTTCAAATCTGATCCAAAACGAAATCCGAGCTAAGATTATTGATCCCCATCGAAAGGAGATCATAAGGTATGCAAAATTTTATAAAAATTCTCTACTTGAAATTCTCATGAATTTAGAGAACCTGAAATATGTTAATGCATGTGTGTTATGTAGATGAGATACGAACATTTAAATGTCTAGGAGTAAACCCTAGGCAATTACATGTTGAAATCATGCCAAATTTTAGTGAAATCCATGGCCACCATTGTAGGTGATTAGTGGGTTATATAGAACTAGATGAACACTAGGGTTTTGAATGTTATTCTAGTGTAACTCGATTCATATAACTGATTACTGAAAAATTGATGTTTAATTTTATATGTGATAACTCGATTGATGTTAATTTTGGCTAAACGACAAGCCATGAACTTGAAAATAAAAGATATAAAATTCTGCCCTATAAGTGTTTGTATAAATGCATCAAAGAAGGGTTGAAACTGAAATTTAGAGTTAAAACACATAATTTTGATGTTTAGACAAATTATGCGACATGTGATTTAAAAAGGAGTTCTAAATGTATCATGATTGAACTCTATAGGAAAAGAAACCGGAGCGTCGAGTGGACAAGCCGATGGCGACTTGCGTTTGAAGGGCGTGCTTTGAAGGTATGTAACTTGATTCGTTACATTGGGTAAACTTTGATAATTTGCATAAGTATAGTGAATTGTAGAATAAAGGTTGTCTTAATTTAAAGCAATAATGTTCGCTATATTGATTAATAAGACCAGGATTGGTTACAACTTGTTGGTAGTCATCATAATGGAGGATTCTGTAGATGAGCCAAACGGGTCGAATAATCGATTAATGCGTGGCGAATGCTTCGTGATATAGTAAATTGGTCTTCGTTATTGTTAATAAAAGACACATTAGAATACGAGAAATTAGTGTGATGGTTTGTTAGAATGAGAAATCCGAGGATTCGGGTTTGGGTGAAATAATCAAAATAAGACAAAATATAAACTTACAGGGACTACCGTAAGTTACGGTATCCACCGTAACTTACGGTAGAGATCAAAAGGTTTACGGCAGTCCTCTACTGCTGATGCGTGTGAAGTGTTATATATATTAGGTGTATATTTTAAGCCCCTTTAACACTTATTTTTAGCCAAGTTTTAAATTTATAAAACACGATATTTTACTAACACTAAACACACATATGGGCAAGTGCACCCATCGTGAGCGTAGTATAGTGTTGGCAAGATACCGAGGTCGTCCAAGGACACAAGAGCTTTTAGTACCGGTTTATCCTCAACGTCTAATCAAAATAAAAAGTTTAGAAAAATGTTTTTAACAAAGAAAAATAAAAACTACTAAATGCTGAAAAATAAAATAAAAAGAAAAACAGATAGACAAGATGAATCACTTGATTCCGACTCGTATCTAGTATAACCTTTGATTATTTCCGCACTTTTGCACATAATTAAGAGATTATCTTAGTTATTGTAGTAGGCCCCTCTTTTGAAGGTGACGTTACCCTCACCCCAGTAGTTTGAGTCAGCAAGTATACAATCCTAAAAGGGTGGATTATTGGAAGATAATTAATTAAGTTATTAATGCAAATTATGGTAGGCCCCTCTTTTGGAGGTGACGTTACCCTCGACTAAGTAGTCTGAGTCAGCAGGGATACAGTCCTAAATAGCCGGGTTATAGTATTAATAGTAGTTAACTTATGAGGGGATCAAAGAGTTTGGACCCCCGCCATCCAATACCGTTAAGTATTGAAGGAGGTCCTACTAAATTTGACCCAGGTTCATTGCAGGACCTCTAAACGCTGAACAATGGCAAGACCTTTACCAAACCGTTCCCTTAACCCCCGACCAGGTATCCAACATACCTCCATATAGACCGTGGAGATATGAATGGTGAAAATCTTTTATTTTATATAGACAGTAAAATAATGCCAAGACACCACGGACAAACGATAAGGAAAGATCACCTTCAACATAAGCAACTAGTTATTAAAGTCATTAATACAAAACCAAGTAAAAAGTGCAAAAGATTAGAAATAAAAAGTATTACACTAGACACTTTGTCTTCACCAAGTGATGTAAGAGACTTAGGCAAACATGGCCTTGATTGTCAAGAACTCTTACGATCAATCTTGGATCCCGAGACGACTCACACACTCTACGATGGACAATGGATGATGGTGTTATGGTGGTGGTGGGTGGTGGGTGGTGGATGGAGTGTGAGAGAGGTGGTGTGCCAAGGGATGGTTTGAGCTTGAGCCAAGCACTTCTATTTATAGGCTGAACAGAAGCTCGGGCACGGCCCCGTGTCCAGTGGGCATGGCCCCGTGTCCACATCCTTCTCTTTCTTCATTTAATGTTGTTTTGTCTTTTTAGTTGACCACGCCCACGTGTCCGCTGAGCACGACCTCGTGGTGCAGAAGAATCTTTGTACTATGCAGATTTGCTGGATTGTGCGAATCTTATAGTTGACCACGGCCCCGTGTCCGCTGAGCACGGCCCCGTGGTGGGCAATAGAAGCTTCTACCACTTTGTCTTTTCTGCTGACACTTGGGCACGCCCCCGTGCTGGCTGAGCACGGGGCGTGTTCAGGCTTCTGATCTCTTGTTTTGCTTGGGAAGATGCTGTCGTGGGGTCGGGCATGCCACGTCTTGTTCCTTTTCTTGTATTTATGTTAGATTTTGATGTCTTTTTGCTTCTTTTGTTAATTTGAGCTCATTTAATCCTGAAAATACAAAAGGAAGACAAAAGCACACTTTTTCCAACATTAGTATTAAAAAGGGTTAGTTTTATGCCTCATTTGAGCTCATTTAATCCTGAAAATACAAAAGGAAGACAAAAGCACACTTTTTCCAACATTAGTACTAAAAAAGGGTTAGTTTTATGCCTCATTTAATCCTGAAAATACAAAAGGAAGTCAAGCAAGTCACGCACTTGGCTAAACCAAAGCAAATAAAGCTTTGTTATAAATGAAATGTTTAATGTAAACATTTCAGTTTCAAGATGTCGAAAGGAAACGATAATGATCCGGTGCAGACAAGCACCGAACAAATGAAAGAGATAATTGCCGAAGAAGTGGGAAAGGAAATTGAAGGTAGTCTATCCGGGTTTATAGACAAAATTCAAAACACGGTGTTGTCGCTTGTTGAAGAATGAGTCAAAAGGTTGGAAGATAGTGTCAACCTTATAAAAGATAAATCGGGAGAACGTAAGGGATGTTCATACAAAGAGTTTATGGCGTGTAAACCGCCAATCTACAACGGGGAGGTTGACCCGATAATATGCCAAAGATGGTTGAGCGACGTTGAAGGAGTATTTGAAAGGACCCATTGTGATGAAAGTGACTTTGTTGCTTACGGAACGGGTCAGCTGAGAGGTCAAACCAAAGATTGGTGGGACAATAAAAAGAATGAAATAGGAGCCGAAGCGGCGAGGGCCTTGACATGGGAGGAGTTTAAGACGCCGTTTCTTAAACATCACAGTCCCAAGGTGGTCGGTCATTAATAGAATCAAGGAAGAGTTCATGCAACTTAGGCACAAGGGCGAGACCATAGACAAGATTACAGCGACGTTTATGGATAAGATGAAGTTTTGTAGTGAATTGGTGACGAACGAAGAACAGAAGATATACTAATACTATAACATATTGAGCGCCGAGTATAGGGAGTTTATGACTCCTTCAAAATACGAGACCCTTACCGAGATTATAAATGTTGCTCGAGAACGTGAAATCGAGTTGAAGAAGCAAGTTAAAAGGGGTGAGCGAAGGGCACAGGATGTGAATCCAAGCCCTACAAAGAAAGCTCGAACCGGGCAATCGGGAAAGAAGGTTGATGCTAAAGGCGGGTCGCCAAGCTGTAAGGTGTGTGGAAAAGGGCACAAGGGAGAGTGTCGGTTCAAAGACAAACCGTGCCCCATATGTAGTAAAACAGGGCACACGGCGTCTCTATGCCCGGGTAAAATCTTGGTTTGCTACAAATGTTATCAGCCCGGCCACAAAAAGTCCGAATGCCCAGACTTAGTTGGAAGGAGAGACGATAAAGAATCTCCAGCAGAAGCCCCTAAGGCGAAGGCTAGGTCCTTCCAACTTACCGCGGCCGAAGCAAAGATAGAACCCGATGTGGTCTCAGGTATATTCACAATTAACTCAATTCCTGCACGTGTATTGTTTGATACGGGTGCGAATAAATCCTTCATTTCGCATGGATTTATTCGACATCCTTCATTTGTATTGACGAAATTGTCTGTACCCTTAGAAGTTGAAATAGGGGACAATAAAAGTTTTATAGTATGTGATATTTGTCGAGGCTGCAAATTAAGCATCGATGATGAAGAATACCTGATAGACCTAATCCCGATGTCAATGGGGGAATTTCAAGTAGTCGTTGGGATGGATTGGCTATCTCAGCACCACACAAAGGTCGTGTGTTTTCGTAAGGAGATAAAGTTAACATCTCCGAGCGGGAAACACGTTACTATCTATGGCGAAAAAGGGGGTAACCCCATAGTATGCTCAATGATGAAAGCTCACAAGCTTATGAAGCAAGGATGCAAGGCATTTATAATATACACAAATGAGCCCGAGAAAGAATCACCGAAAATTGAAGATGTACCGGTAGTACGGGACTATGAAGATGTGTTTCCGGAGGATTTACCGGGGATACCGCCCGAACGGGAAATAGAGTTCGGAATCGAATTGATTCCGGGCGCAAAACCCGTAGCTAAAGCGCCGTACCGACTCGCGCCGTCGGAATTACAAGAGTTGATGTCACAAATTCAAGACCTGCTCGACAAAGGATTCATAAGGCCGAGTGTGTCACCTTGGGGCGCACCGGTACTATTTGTGAAAAAGAAAGACGAAAGCATGCGTGATGTGTGCAAAATGCAACATATAAATTTCATCAATTGTGGCATAAAACTAACCCTTTTTTAGTACTAATGTTGGAAAAAATGTGCTTTTGTCTTCCTTTTGTATTTTCAGGATTAAATGAGCTCAAATTAACAAAAGAAGCAAAAAGACATCAAAATCTAACATAAATACAAGAAAAGGAACAAGACGTGACATGCCCGACCCCACAACTGCATCTTCCCAAGCAAAACAAGATAACAGAAGACTGAACACGCCCCGTGCTCAGCCAGCACGGGGGCGTGCCCAAGTGTCAGTAGAAAAAACAAAGTTGTAGAAGCTTCTATTGCCTACCACGGGGCCGTGCTCAGCGGACACGGAGCCGTGGTCAACTATAAGATTCACATAATCTAGGAAAATCTTCATAGTACAAAGATTCTTCTGCACACGGGGTCGTGCTCAGCGGACACGGGGGCGTGGTCAACTAATAAGACAAAGCTGCATTAAATGAAGAAAGAGAAGGATGTGGACACGGGGCCGTGCCCACTGGACACGGGGCCGTGTCCGAGCTTCTGTTCAGCCTATAAATAGGAGTGCTTGGCTCAAGCTTAAACCATCCCTTGGCACACCACCTCTCTCACACTTCACCCACCACCCACCACCACCATAACACCATCATCCATTGTCCATCATAGAGTGTGTGAGTCGTCTCGGGATCCAAGATTGATCGTAAGAGTTCTTGACAATCAAGGCCATGGTTGCCTAAGTCTCTTACATCACTTGGTGAAGACAAAGTGTCTAGTGTAATACTTTTTATTTTTAATCTTTTCACACTTTTTACTTGGTTTTGTATTAATGACTTTAATAACTAGTTTCTTATGTTGAAGGTGATCTTTCCTTATCGTTTGTCCGTGGTGTCTTGGCATTATTTTACTGTCTATATAAAATAAAAGATTTTCATCATTCATATCTCCACGGTCTATATGGAGGTATGTTGGCTACCTGGTCGGGGGTTAAGGGAACTGTTTGGTAAAGGTCTTGCCATTGTTCAGCGTTTAGAGGTCCTGCAATGGACCTGGGTCAAATTTAGTAGGACCTCCTTCAATACTTAACGGTATTGGATGGCGGGGGTCCAAACTCTTTGATCCCCTCATAAGTTAACTACTATTAATACTATAACCCGGCTATTTAGGACTGTATCCCTACTGACTCAGACTACTTAGTCGAGGGTAACGTCACCTCCAAAAGAGGGGCCTACCATAATTTGCATTAATAACTTAATTAATTATCTTTCAATAATCCACCCTTTTAGGATTGTATCATTGCTGACTCAAACTACTGGGGTGAGGGTAACGTCACCTTCAAAAGAGGGGCCCTACTACAATAACTATGATAATCTCTTAAAAAGTGCAAAAGTGCGGAAATAATCAAAGGTTACACTAGATACGAGTCGGAACCAAGTGATTCATCTTGTCTATCTGTTTTTTCTTTTATTTTTATTTTTCAGCATTTTTAGTTAGCTTTTATTTTTCTTAGTTTAAAACATTTTCTAAACTTTTTGATTTGATTAGACGTTGAGGATAAACCGGTATTAAAAGCTCTTGTGTCCTTGGACGACCTTGGTATCTTACCAACACTATACTACGCTCACGATGGGTGCACTTGCCCATATGTGTGTCTAGTGTTAGTAAATATCGTGTTTTATAAATTTAAAACTTGACTAAAAAGTGTTAAAGGGGCTTAAAATATACACCTAATATATATAACACTTCACACGCGTCAAGTTTTTGGCGCCGTTGCCGGGGACACAAGGATTTTAAGAAAGTTAGGAATCAACAGCCTAATCGTTTTTTCTTATTTTTCATTTTTTTTAGGATTTTTCTTAGTTTTTCAGCTTCTGCAGAACTCAACACGGGCCGTGCCTGCTGAACACGCCCCGTGCCCAATCATTGGAACTGGCAATCTTGTTTTAAGTCAGACAGTAAGCTGAACACGGGGCCGTGCCCACTCAACACGCCCCCATGCCCAAGTTTCAGTTACTGAAAACATAACCGTAAGATCCCGACGGTTGGTAATTTCTGACACAAACATGAGTGATACTGATACTTTTTACTTTCGGCACTCTTATGGTACTATGTGGTGTCAATTATGTGGTGGTAACCATAAAGAATTAGAATGTTATTTTCTAAATTATAAACCCCACTATATAGACCCATCATTTCCGAGTATCCTTAAGAGGGGCGAAAGTAAAAATAATCCATATCTCTCCCTCGAATGTTCCCAACCGGATATTCTAGGAGAAATGCTTCTCGATGAATTATTTCAACTAGAAGATCTAATTATTGATTGGTTAAAAGAACTTAGGAAAGATTTCAATAATCTTTTCCAAGACGATAACCAAGAAGAAGGGTTGGAAACGCATTCAAACAACTTCGTTGTTTCCGACGATACTCCTAACTCTAGTGAGGACTTGAACGATGGTCGTCCCTGTGTCGATTGTGCCGTGAAGGACTCCCCATCAACTTCGTTTGATGCATACATAGACCTGAGCGATTCGACATACACCTTCTTTAACGAGAGCCCGAAAAAGGGTTGGACTTGTCCACCTACATATAACATAGGAATCACCCTCACCGACAACCTCTTGCGCTCTCGTCTCAATCTAGAGCAATTAAGGTATCTTAGGCACTTTGGAGTTGTTCCATCCAGTAAGGAACCGCCCGATCAGGGAAAGTTGGGCGGTTCCTTAAAAATAGACACACTTCATAAAACAGTCTTTCGACACGGGGCCGTGCCCAGGTCAACACGCCCCCGTGTCCACCAAAAGATTCCCTTCTGACTTTTGTCAGAATACGGACAAAACGTGTCAGGATCTTGCCTGCACACGGGGCCGTGCCCAGCCGACACGGGGCCGTGCTCAGCATGCTGTCGTTTTCTATAAATGCAGCCAAGAATCCTGCATATTTGGACCATCCAGGGACAGAGATTTGAAAGGATTTTCTAACCTACCATCCTAGGTAAGTTCTAAAAGAAGGTTCCAACAAACATCTTGTCCTTTCCTCTTTTATCCATTACCTTCTTCCTCACCTTTCTTGCAACAACACCTCCATTGAAGCTAGATTTCAAGATTCATTGTGAGGATTGTTGATGTTTTTGTTCAAGGAATCTTGTTAAAAATATGTTACACAACATTGTTTTAAGTTATTTCTGCTAAAAAAAGCTTCATAAGTTGAAAAAATAATTTGAAACTCCAAGGTTCCTTGTTCTAAAAATCTGCAGAAAGTTGAACACGGGGCCGTGCTCATTGAGCACGGGGCCGTGTCCGCATTACTATTTCATTAAAACAAACTATTTTGTGGTTTGTTTTCGTAGAATGTCTAGCCAAAACAGTGGAACCTCTTCTGCGCACTCAAGGAACAGTTGAAGGGAAAGGAGGCCATCGATTGAAGCAACTCTCGTAAGATACGTAATGGCGCTACGTGAAGCTCTTGACGAGATGACTTCGGTAGAGGAGGTCCTCATTGACCGTATAAATTATCTTTCGGTGGGGCTGGAAAACAGTTTTCAAGAAATAAACCTCTTGCACCAGAGGTTAAACATTCTTGTGACACCTCCCATGGAACCAATCCTCCCTTAAGAGGATTGGAACCTAGCACTTGGAATCCACAATCCTACCGGTTGGGACGACATTCCGGCGGAACCTCCTCTTGAAGAACTCCAAGAAATCCCGGTGGAAGTTGCACCTCCTCAAACCAATGCTAATGAGCCCGCTTTTCTTCTCCCTCGGGAGATCGAAGAGTGGCTCGCCGATGTATGAGGACCCTATACCCGGAAAAAAAGAAGTCGTCAAAGCCACATTTAACCGGAAGATTTACCTTTTCGGAAATTTTGCTATTAGAATAAGGCTAGAACTTCTTGGTTTGGATTTCTTGTGTTTCTTTGACCTAACTATCTAGTATTTTAATTTTTAGGACTAGTATGTAATTCTCTATGACTAATGAATGATGGTTTTAGTTAATTTGGTGTTTGGGTGGTGTTGAAATGAATAAAACACACTTGAGATGGAAAAGGATACAAGGGAAACTTGAACCAGCACCCCATGCAGGAAAACAGGACCGTCCGACAAAATTATTCGTTTACAGTAAGCTCGGCACGGGCCGTGTCCGCCCAACACGGCCCCGTGCTGCACAGTCTGCAGAAAAAGACCCAGTTCAGGTAACTAGACACGGGCCGTGTTCACCCAACACGCCCCCGTGTCCAGGCTTCTGTTTCTCTTGATTTAATTTTGTTACTGGCACTTGAACACGGGGCCGTGCCCGGACAACACGGGGCCGTGTTCAGCGCCCAGTAACACAAAATTTTTGCTTAAATCACACCTTTTACACATTCAATCAACCTAAAAACTTATTTTTGGGACACATTGAGGACAATGTGTAATTTAAGTGTGGGGGGGATGCTAAAACCTTGAATCTTGCAAGTCCTAAAATACAAGCCTTACACAAAACTCAATTGGAACCGCTAATCACCCCAAATTTTTTTCAAATTTTTTTTTTTAATTTTTACTTGTCTAGGTTTAACTCGGGAATTTCAAGTTCTAAAAAGGTTATATTTTTACGAATTTACAACCGATAACGTCGTGATAAAAAGAACCAACATAAGAAAATTATGAAAAGGCATGGCAAACTTAGTTAAAATTTGATTATATATACTTGATCACATAAAAACCCATTCCCACAAAAGTGAGTTTTGAGCCTTTATTGAGCATACAATTACATATCATTAGACTAAATGCTCATTTTTCGTTTCTTGTGTGAATAGCCGCTTGGTTCTTACGACTCTAGAACTTGCCATGACGATACATTCCCGGTCCTTACCAACTTGAACCCGAGTAAGTAAATGATGGAGGCATTAGGACTAACCCTTTTTATTTCTACACCATTATTTTTCTTTTTTTTACCACCTACCCAAAATCCCCCTAGTTAGCCCCTTTGAGCCTAAACCTTTTCATTTCATAACCCAAACCAAACACCCTTTTTCCCACCAAACCCTTTTTCATTTTTAACCCTTTGTTTTAGTAACTAGCTCGGTTTCTCGTACGGCTTTCAAAAAAAAATAATAAAATAAATAAAAATATAGTTGATTATGAAGCAAAAGCAAATAAACAAACAAGTTTATCCAAAATGACTTTGTTTGAAAAATAGCTTCATAAAAATAAAAGTTGAAAAATAGAAAGCCTTACGAAAACCGACGCTTGTTACGTTTTTTTCGCCATTTTTCTACTAACCACTAACCACCAACCCAACCACCTACCTTTAACCCAAGCCTAACCATTCACCCACAAAGTCCTCTTGATATTTACAACGGTATATAAGTTAAAAAGGAGGAGGATTGATTACTTGGCAAGCCTATGGTAGGAGTAAGTTCCATGCCGCTCTCGAGTGATCCACAAAAATACATTTTCGGCCGAGTGTTGAGTGATCCCCGTGAGGTATGTGAACTTGTATATAAATAGAATTTTAAAGAAGCATGTTATGCCCTAATAAGTAATTTATCGTATGAAAAGTTTTAAATAAATCATGACGAATAGGATTGTAAATAAATAAAACTAAATAAAGAATCTTGGAAATCCCGACACTCTATGACAAGCCCAAAAACCTTCTTCTCTACCCATTCCATTTGGGAGTGTAATAGCCACTTATTAAAGAGTTTTGCTTGAGGACAAGCAAAGATTCAAGTGTGGGGGTATTTGATGTGTGCAAAATGCAACATATAAATTTCATCAATTGTGGCATAAAACTAACCCTTTTTTAGTACTAATGTTGGAAAAAGTGTGCTTTTGTCTTCCTTTTGTATTTTCAGGATTAAATGAGCTCAAATTAACAAAAGAAGCAAAAAGACATCAAAATCTAACATAAATACAAGAAAAGGAACAAGACGTGACATGCCCGACCCCACAACTGCATCTTCCCAAGCAAAACAAGACAACAGAAGACTGAACACGCCCCGTGCTCAGCCAGCACGGGGGCGTGCCCAAGTGTCAGCAGAAAAGACAAAGTTGTAGAAGCTTCTATTGCCCACCACGGGGCCGTGCTCAGCGGACACGGGGCCGTGGTCAACTATAATATTCGCACAATCTAGGCAAATCTTCATAGTACAAAGATTCTTCTGCACACGGGGTCGTGCTCAGCGGACACGGGGGCGTGGTCAACTAATAAGACAAAGCTGCATTAAATGAATAAAGAGAAGGATGTGGACACGGGGCCGTGCCCACTGGACACGGGGCCGTGTCCGAGCTTCTGTTCAGCCTATAAATAGGAGTGCTTGGCTCAAGCTCAAACCATTCCTTGGCACACCACCTCTCTCACACTTCACCCACCACCCACCACCACCATAACACCATCATCCACCATTATCATCCATTGTCCATCATAGAGTGTGTGAGTCGTCTCGGGATCCAAGATTGATCGTAAGAGTTCTTGAGAATCAGCGAGTGCAAGTATCTTTTACCGGGTCTCCTATTCTGGAACGAAGGTTTATAATAACCTATTAGAATCCTAACGGGTCTTTGATTAAGTCTAAACTTAGACCGGTTAGTTTTAAAGGAATATACGGTTCGAACGCATGATTAAGCGAAGACCGGAATAGAACGTGATTTAGACCCGACAAGTTTGAAGACTTGTTTAATATGGTTAAACTAAACACATTCTAGAATTTGAGATTAAAATGATAAAGTTTGACCCGTTTCGGCTAATTTATGCAAACTAGTTACATAAACCGAACCGAATGCGCATGAAGCGTAACGGGTAACCATAAGAGTCCTAAACAGGTTCCCTAAGTTAACATGCCTTAAATATGTTGTGATATCAGTAGGATACCTTCCATTATGCCCAAAACGAGTTTAACCTATAATTAAGCCCCGTAGGGGTATTTTGGTCATTTTAAAGATTATAAAAAGGATTAATTAAGCTTCTGTGATTTGGGTCTGAATTAATCAGTAAAATGACTTATCTTAACAGGTCATATCAGTTGGTGTTAAGTCCTTTGTGACAAAATGGTTTTAAACCCTTACTATGCGCTTAATACGCTTATAAAGTCGTTTTAAGCGATTTACGGGTTAAAATAGGAATCTGAGTTTTCTGATCAGTTCAACAGGTTCAAAATGCTACATTTATTATTTAAAATCAGTAGCAATTTGATTGGTGTCAAAAGGATTTGTAAAACTCATTTTATGGCCTAAAAGGGTATATTCGGTATTTACCGAATCAATGCACTAATCCTAGCTTATGATCAGTTTAAAAATAATTAAAAATCTTTAAAAATCCCAAAATATTATGTTACATCAGTGGGTAAAAGGTTTTGTGTCAAAAATTGGGTTTAGATAGGCTTTACGCTAATGACGCCGTTTAACTAATAAAAAGCTTTCTAATTACGTCATTGAGCATAACTCCTAATCTAGACCTCCAACTGACGTGAAAATTTAGGGACATGTTTATTAATCATTAATAAAGATTATTGTCTTCTCACATTTCCAAAATTCTCGTTTTATAGTCATAAGGGCATTATGGTCAATATTTAAGCAATTAACGGAAACGTCGGACAATTAAGGATTCAAGTGGTATAAACGCAGAGGGTTATACAATCATGTAACTAGGTCCTAATGGAACTTTAAGGCATGTCTAAACCTATCTAAATCGGGTCATAACTGAAGTCAAAGCAAAAGTCAAAGTTTTGCGACTTTCGGTTCCGAATCGGTTCTAAACAGAAAGTTGTCGAATCAAACAAGCTTAGACAAGTTCTTACACTTATTACCAAGTTATATGAATGATAAAATAGGTTACACGCCTTTTACATTGTTAGTTATGCGTTAAATCAAAGTTTAGCATTTCTGTTGACTTTTTCTAATCATCTTTGACTCGACAAATGACCTAGTTAGGATGGGAATCAGTGGGTGTCCTTTTAAGGGTTTAAAGCCCACATAATTACCAACTTATAACTACTTTAAGTTTGCGTAATCGCTGGACCATTAGCGATTAATTAATAAGTCAACCGTTAATTATGACGGTTTGACTTTAAGGCTATAAACTAAGCAAAACTTAAACAAGGAAGGTTGAGGATACTTACACAAGTCCTATGAACGATTTGGAATGCTTGAGGATGGTCCTTGTGCTCCAGGAATGCTCAGATGTTGGAAGGAATGAATGAACACAAAGTTGCAACTTTGTGGGACTTTATATAGTGATCAAAACTCGTTTGATTGTTGACATGTAACTCTATAAATGTTCATGGATGTTTGCAAGTGTCCCCTATAGCCTCAAAACCAGTTTAGGAAGCCCATTGTATTGAAACAAGTCACTTGGAGTCAGTTAAGAGCTGAACAGATAGCTGCCTGTTGTTTTCTGCATCTGGCAGTCGTAGGCGGCCCGTGTAAGAGTCTTCTTGGGCTTACGCGGCCCGCCTGGGTCTCCGGTTCAGTTTACAAACTTTTCCATTATTGCATTTTTGGCCCTTGGTCCCTCGAAAGGTCGTTTTCTCAATATTTCTTGCATTCTAAGCCTTTAAAATTGTCATATAAGGGCTTTAAGACTTATACCTACTTTGTGAAGTCCTTGGTCACTTTGTGTTTACCCGAAAAGTCCTAAATTTCCATGTTAACGCTTCTAACCCCTCGAACACGAATTTTATCATAACTTTCTCATACGATTACGAAACTTTATAAAATTTTTATCACACATTCTAGTGAGCATAATTAATCGTTACAAAGCTTCGGGTTTGCTAAAAGGTCACTCAGAGGTATATCTTAAACATGTTGACACATTTAACCCCTGTAGTTTGTAATCTCTCACTTTCTTTTATATTTAGCTTCGTATGATCCATGATTTATTCGTTTGAAGGTACGAGCATCATGTAGGGTTAATGTGCAATATATTTATTCACTGTTGACATTTAGAACCCGTATATTCACATACTTTCCAGGTTTGTCGACTTTAGTCCTTTAAGAACATTCTTACACACGTTCAAACTTATGACACGTGTCAACACATTATAGGACGTGAATTTTCGAGGTGTTACACATGCGCACCACTTACAAGAGGTGTTAGAGACACTTAGACGAGAAAGGTTGTATGTGAAATTCTCTAAGTGCGCCTTTTGGTTACGAGAGGTGCAATTCCTTGGCCACATCATAAGTGCCGATGGAATATTGGTAGATCCGTCAAAGATCGAGGCCGTGTCGAAATGGAATCCCCCGAAGAACCCTTCGGAAATTAGAAGCTTCTTAGGGCTTGCGGGATACTATAGGAGATTCATTCAAGATTTCTCCAGGATTGCGTCGCCATTAACCAAGTTAACCCGGAAGGAGGAGAAGTTCACTTGGGGTGTTGAACAAGAAAGGGCGTTTCAAACACTAAAAGAGAAGCTAACTCAAGCTCCGGTATTAACATTGCCGGATGGAGTCGAAGACTTAGTGGTTTACTCGGATGCCACATTATCGGGGCTCGGATGCGTTTTGATGCAACGGGGCAAAGTCATAGCTTATGCCTCGAGGCAATTGAAAATACATGAAAAGAAATATCCAACGCATGATCTAGAATTAGCTGCGGTGGTGTTTGCGTTAAAAATATGGAGGCACTATTTGTATGGGTAAGTGCACCATATTCACCGATCACAAGAGCCTAAAATACTTCTTCGATCAGAAGGAGTTAAACATGCGACAGAGGTGATGGTTAGAAACGGTGAAGGATTTCGACTGTGAAATACACTACCATCCTGGAAAAGCAAATGTGGTGGCAGATGCTCTCAGCAGAAAAGTGGACTATGTCCCAATACGAGTAAGATCGATGCAGCTCGTGGTGACCTCGGGTATACTTGAACGTATCCGAGAAGCGCAAGTAGAAGCAGTGAAAGAGGAGAACTGGAAGAAGGAAAGAATAATCGGCCAATTAAAAGATTTGTCGGATGGAAAGAACGGGTTGAAGACTCGATCCAGAAGAATATGGGTTCCAAATACTTGCGGGGTGAAGATGCTTCTACTTGATGAAGCTCATAAATCCCGATATTCTATTCATCCGGGTGAGACCAAGATGTACAATGATCTGAAACAAAACTATTGGTGGCCCGGAATGAAGAGGGATGTGGTGAAATATGTAGAAAAGTGCTTGACTTGTTTACAAGTCAAGGCGGAACACCACAAACCTTATGGGAAACTACAACCTTTGGAGATCCCGGTTTGGAAATGGGAACATATCACTATGGACCTATTGACCAAACTACCTAAAACTATTCGGGGATTCGACGCCATATGGGTGGTTGTGGATAGATTGACGAAGAGTGCACACTTTATTCCTATACGCGAAACATATACTTCGGAAAAGATGTCCGAGGTGTATACACGTCATGGAGTACCGGTATCTATTGTGTCGAATAGAGATACACGGTTTACTTCAAATTTTTTGGCGAGATTTCCAAGAACAGATGGGAACGAAACTTTTCATTAGCACCGCCTACCATCCCCAGACGGATGGGCATAGTGAAAGAACAATACAGACGTTAGAGGATATGTTGCGGGCATGTATCATCGACTTTGGTGGAAGTTGGGATGTTTATCTACCTTTGGCTGAATTTTCGTATAACAATAGTTATCATTCGAGTATCGGCATGGCACCTTACGAGATGCTATATGGTAGGAAATGCAGAACCCCGGTGTGTTGGGGTGAAGCGGGACCACGTGACCTGACCCATAAAGATATTGTCCAAGACACTAATGAGAAAATTGAAGTGGTACGAGCCCATTTGAAAGCAACCCAAAATAGGCAAAAGTCTTATGCCGACAAAAGACGAAGACCGATTGAATTTCAAATAGGCGACAAGGTTATGTTAAAGGTTTCCCCATGGAAGGGTGTTATCAGATTCAGAAAAAAGGGGGAAACTAAGCCCGAGGTTTATCGGGCCATTTAAAATCATCGAACGGGTTGGCAAGGTGGCTTATCGCCTCGAACTACCGGAAGAGTTGAATGGAATTCATGGCACGTTTCACGTGTCGCAATTGCGGAAATGTCTAGCGGAGGAAACAACTTATATCCATTACGACGACATCGAGGTGGATAATAGCCTGAATTATGCGGTGAGACCAGTGGAGATTTTAGATTGAAAGGTCAAGCTCTTGCGAAACAAACAAATCGATCAAGTCAAGATCAAGTGGGAGCATAGGAAAGGTTCGGACACTACGTGGGAGTCCGAAGAGGAGATGCGACGTCTCTACCCTACTTTATTTGGTACGTACTTTGGTTTCGGGGACGAAACCCTTTTAAGGGGGGTGGACTTGTAACATCCCGAAAATTCAAATTCTTAAATTTGCAATTAAGTTGCAAATAAATTAGTAAAATAAACTAACTAGGAATAACATTAACCTAGTTAGTTGATCACTTATGAATAGTTAAGAGTTAAAACAAACAAAGAATGAAAGATGAGGGACTAAAAATGTCTAAATGAAAACTATTTTTAATAAAATAACAAAATTAAACTCAAAACACACTTGCCTGTGTGTTGTTGAGATCGACCAGAAGCAGGGGCGACCCTAAGCTCCCCCAAAGCCCTAGTTCATCACAAAAATTACAAATTGAAGGTTCAAATCTGATCCAAAATGAAATCCGAGCTAAGATTAATTATCCCCATCGAAAGGAGATCATAAGGTATGCAAAATTTTATAAAAATTCTCTACTTGAAATTCTCATGAATTTAGAGAACCTGAAATCTGTTAATGCATGTGTGTTATGTAGATGAGATAAGAACATTTAAATGTCTAGGAGTAAACCCTAGGCAATTACATGTTGAAATCATGCCAAATTTTAGTGAAATCCATGGCCACCATTGCAGGTGATTAGTGGGTTATATAGAACTAGATGAACACTAGGGTTTTGAATATTATTCTAGTGTAACTCGATTCATAGAAACTGATTACTAAAAAATTGATGTTTAATTTTATATGTGATAACTCGATTGATGTTAATTTTGGCTAAACGACAAGCCATGAACTTGAAAATAAAAGATATAAAATTATGCCCTATAAGTGTTTGTATAAATGCCTCAAAGAAGGCTTGAAACTGAAATTTAGAGTTAAAACGCTAATTTTGATGTTTAGACAAATTATGCGACATGTGATTTAAAAAGGAGTTCTAAATGTATCATGATTGAACTCTATAGGAAAAGATACCGGAGCGTCGAGTGGACAAGCCGGTGGCGACTTGCGTTTGAAGGGTGTGCTTTGAAGGTATGTAACTTGATTCGTTACATTGGGTAAACTTTGATAATTTGCATAAGTATAGTGAATTGTAGAATAAAGGTTGTCTTAATTTAAAGCGATAATGTTCGCTATATTGATTAATAAGACCAGGATTGGTTACAACTTGTTGGTAGTCATCATAATGGAGGATTCCGTAGATGAGCCAAACGGGTCGAATAATCGATTAATGCGTGGCGAATGCTTCGTGATATAGTAAATTGGTCTTCGTTATTGTTAATAAAAGACACATTAGAATACGAGAAATTAGTGTGATGGTTTGTTAGAATGAGAAATCCGAGGATTCGGGTTTGGGTGAAATAATCAAAATAAGACAAAATATAAACTTTCAGGGACTACCGTAAGTTACGGTATCCACCGTAACTTACGGTAGAGATCAAAAGGTTTACAGCAGTCCTGTACTGCCTTACGGCAGACCAAGGTCTTCCAGCAACTACCGTAACTTACGGTGGATACCGTAAGTTACGGTAGAGCCCGGACAAACTTGTTAACTCTTGCATATCCTAGCTAATCGAATCCGTTTTTGAACGTAGTTTCGATTAAGCAATATTTCTAAGATCTTTAATACTAATTTTTGTTAAAAATCTCCAGTTTTCAGGTTTTTTTGCAAGTATGTGGACGATGATCAAGTATGTATTGAAGAACCGAACACGAACTTTTGAAGCTTCCACTTAAATTAACTCTGTTTAGACAATGTTTATGATGTAAACAATTTACTAATCATATTTTGAATGTTTAAACTAGTTAGTAGTTAACTAGTATGTGATCACTTTAAATACTTCGATTTTGTACTTGTGTTGAAGTAAAGTACTTTTTATAATAAATTCGAATAGAATTAAGACGGTTGTTACAGAAGTAGAACAACAACTGCCACCAACTGATATAGCAGGCCCAAGTACGGTGCCTCAAATGAATCTACCTCCAGATTCAATGGGAGTCGAAGTGACTAGGTTAAACGATCAGATTCGAAATTTGTCTCAACAAATAAAATGGTTGACAGAAAGAAATAAATGGTTGGAAGACATGCTAAGACAATTAGCTGCTCATATGCAACTGACTCTACCACCTCCACCATCTTATAGTTCCGAGTCTGAATTTGATTCATTACATGATTTATTTCAAATGTAAATTTGTTCACATCATAATAGACTATCAATTTTTTTTAAATTGTTCAATACATACATTCTATTGTATTTTGTGTTTACCTACAAGTAATACATATATGATCATAAATATGAAGTTTATGAATCATAATCAGTTAGCACGACCAGTTAAACCACACCGAGTAAATGATAATGTGAAATGCATGCTACTTTAACTACTTATTTATTCTCTTTCGATCTTTTAAACGTATATGCCACTTATGTGTTAATACTTGACATGCTATCATTATGTGTTGATACTTGATTTATTATGTGTTAATATTTGTTTCATGATTCTATTCTTTATGTGTTATTCTTCACATATTTCCTTATGTGTTAATGCTTGTTTTATTATTCCCCAATATATATCTTTCCTCATGCATTTTACTTATATTTACCTTTATGAAGATTATGCTTCCACTTGTTTGATCCAAATGCAATTAGAAGTTTTGTTTCACTTAAGTTTGAATCTTTGCTTGCTCTACCATGTTCAAAGTTAATCGAATCAAGTCTGCAAACCCTACTTGGATAAATTTGTCATCGTCCTCATTAATGACATTCAAAGCCGACCATGAGATTCGCCTTCGTTTTAACTTTGAACTCCTAAAACGAGAACAAGTTTATGCCTAGTTCTTGCAATGTGAACTCTTGCTTAAGAAACTTTATACTTAGTACACGAATTACAAATACATTTCGCTTCGTATATTGGCCAAACATACTTAGTGCATAATTTACAAACGCATATACGCTTAGTACGTTGACCTAGCACATGGTATTAAAACATTCTCATGATAAGTTTACATTGTTTATGACAATCCATGCTTAGTTTATGATGCCCACTATTAGTTGATTAATGTGAAATATATATTAACATTGTGCTTGAATGAAATGCCTACTATTAATTTGATTGTACGCAAAACAAACAATGCTATCATTGCTAATGTGAAACATGTTTTGATTCAATTGATGCTGTGCTCATTCGATTTAGATGTTATTCCAACCTTATTTGTTTCCCTCATTTAACAAGAGGAGCTATGTGACCATGCGACGAAAAGCATAATTATGGGTGCACACTTAATTATGAGATTAGACGCATGAGAATCATAGTAAGCCTTGTTAAGTATGGTGGCAAATAAGAAAATTATGTGATCAGGTGATTATATATTATTTATTTATTGGGACGCCCCTTTGTTTGCAAAAAAAATAATAATAAAAAATAAAAAAAAATAATACAAAATTTTCAATACAAATTTAGTATAACATAGTGATATGCAAAACAATCTCTATACACTCAATGATGCTCATAAATTCTTCAAAAACTATCAACACCACGCGATGCTCTAGAAACTAACACTTTGCTCATCTATTCAATCCTTACAATTACATTCTATGGTCTCTTTGGAATAAATTTCAGGACGAAATTTTCTAAAGTAGGGGAGACTGTAACGCTTCGCATTTTTGTAATCGTATATCCATTGTATTCGTATTGTATTCGTATTCAACCATTGTAATCCGAGGCTTTGATCGTAATAAAACTTGATCATTATACATGAATTATACTTTAAATTAAACATATCATACATTCGTTCCATTTATGTGCAAACTTGATACATTGGCGTTACACGCAAACTCGTACCTAATTTTTACAAACAAACAATCGTAAATACGTATTTTAAATACGTGAACATTGTGATTTGACGTATAATTACTTATACGTACATTTACAATACTTGAATTATGCATTTATACATATTATATACTCAATAAATACCAAAGATTATACCAAACACTTTTCCACCTCTTTTCTTCTCCAATCACCTTTTCCACCTCCTTCAATCACCTTTTCCACATCCATTCTCTATTATAATTAATTTTTTATTTATCTTTTCCATTAATTTTTTTTATTATCTCCACCAATCACCTACCACCTTCTTCACCTATAAATACCAACCTTCTCCTACCATTTTCTTCACACCATTCTTCTCTCAATCTTCTCAGTCTTCTCTTAATCTCTCTAAATCAAGAATTCTAAGAAATCTAAAAGAAGACTAAGTGTTCTAACATTTCTCCTCTTAATCTCTCTAATTCTCTCAATCAAGAATTCTAAAAGGACACGAAGTGTTCCAACCATTCTTCTCTCAACCCCTCTAATTCTCTTAAAATCTTCCAAGGAAGGAAGAGAACTCGAAGAGTTCTAAATAAAACATTAAGTGTTCTAAGGAAGCTTTGAACCTCCAACTCTCACGGTATATCAAGTAGGAAAGCTTGCAAAAACCGTGAGTATACTCGATCCCATTTTTATTTTTACACTTTTGGTTGCAACATGTATTCTATACAAAAAAACACGCAATGCTTGAATCTTGTTTTTATCACACTCTATCCACGTTTAAACATGAAACTATGTGTGATACTTGTTATTCTCGTATGCTATGTAAACTATTTTGTCGATATATGCTCATTAACTTTGCTAGCCTCCCTTAACATTTATAGCGCTATAGGATTAACGCACCGTCCGTTAGACTTGGGGTATTGTTGAGTTAAACATGTTACCTCCCGCTACTCTATTGGGATTAGGCTATTTTTAACGCGTTGTATACTTGGGCTTGAACATATTGTACGCCATATTTGCATACTAGTACTCACATATTATGAATCATGTTGGATATGAGCACTTTTTATTCTATTTATGCTATGTAACAAAACTTGTATACTCGCCTTTGCTTTTGCATTGAACTCTATTTTAATACATGTTGCAGGTTAATTGATGAAGTGATGTTACAAGATGAAACAAGATTTAGGGTGGACTAGATACACACCTAGATTAATCTATCTTTTGTTGTTATGTTACAATGTTGTTATTTGAATCTTGTGTGACAATTAGTCTTGAAATGAAATTTGAATTAAATTAATATTGTCACATAGTGTTATGAAGTCTCTTGCAATCTACGCACTTCGTCCTATCCTGATGTTTCCGCCATCGGTTGGGGTGTGACAAGTTTGTAATTAACTCTACATAAAATGCAGCTCAACTTACTTATTTCCAATGATGGAGAATAATCGAGATGGGGAATCAACTTACCCAACATCATAGCGTTTGGAAAATGGTGAGAAAAAAGAAGGGAGTGTGGAGAGAGAAAAACCCTAACAGTTGGGAGGAGGTAACCCCATGATCTTTCAATGTGGTGATCATGTGTTAGAGTCCCATTTGATGTAATTTGTTACATGTGGGTCAGTTGTTTTACCACAGTGGGCCTCTGGGTGGTTGATTTCTTCTTGAATGGTGCACAGGGCTGGTCACCAGCGTTTTTTGTGTTCGCAAAGCATGAGTGACCTTTCGCTAATGGGTTTGCCCTGGTGGCCGGGCTTGTATAGTATTCATTGGCTATTGGCTTGGTGTGACAGAGGAAAATAAGTTGCAAGTTGGGAGTGGTGGAAGACAATTCTTTAGTTGGAAGTGTTACGGGCCAACAAGTAAAAGTTTGGGTTATTTGAATCTAATAAAAAAAAGAGTAAACTGCCATTTTGGTCCATGGGGTTTGGTCAATTTTGCCACTTTAGTTCAAAACTCAAACTTTTTGCATCTGGGTCCATGTGGTTTCAGTTTTATTGCTATTTTGGTCAAAAAATGAAATCAGGTCATATTTGTCTTATAAAATCCTGTTATTTTGTCATTTTTGCAGGGGCAAAATGATTATTTCTTTTTTATAAATAAATACTATATTTTATAAGACAAATATGACCTGATTTGCCCATGAGGAAAATGACAAAATTGTAGGATTTTATAAGACAAGTATGACCTGATTTCATTTTTGGACAAAAATGGCAATAAAACTGAAACCACAGGGACCCAGATGCAAAAGGTTTGAGTTTTGGACTAAAGTGGTAAAAGTAACCAAACCTCAGGGACCAAAATGGCAGTTTACTAAAAAAAAAAACTAAAAGTAAAACTTGTTTTTTCATTACCACCTATTTTTATTATTACTTGACATACAATAATTATCCATAATACAAATTTATTTTTTGAAATTGACAAGGTAAAGTTAGAAATTATAGTTATCTATAATTATTTTCATATTAAATTCATGAATGATATAACAATTATTCTCTTCATAACTTTTCAAAACATTTATTCACTAATTTTTTATCTTTAGTATTTTTTTAATTAATTAACTAGACCGTTTAGCTTGTTTTTTTACACCGAAACCTATATAAACACCAAAGAATAAAATATACACCCGTAAAGACTTAAAAAATATTAAAATAATATGCAAAATAAAGAGAAAAATGACGTGTTTTACAACACATCAACGATACTCTTTCTTGTACACGGCTTGAGCCTTCTTCACAACATCCAAATCTGAACTTCCATTTGGTCAACGTTGTTTCGATAAAATTATAAAAAAAATATATATATACATACATACAGATATAAATAATACCACAATGTAAAATTTTATATATAAATAATACCGCAATGTAAAATTTTATATAAACAATACCGTTTATTGGTAATTCATGGTAGCGATTCTATTTTTTTTTAGCTAAAAGGTCTTCCACTTCCAAAGACTTAGGGGCTGTTTGGCAACATCTGAACCAATAAGTGCTGAATGAATAAGAGGTCTGAATGGGTAAGAGGGTCTGAATGGGTAAGTGTTGAACCAGTAAAGTGCTGTTTGGTTTCATATCTGAATAACAGTGTAAAATGACATTTTTACCCCTCCCCACAAAATAAACCCTTTATAGAATTTTTTCTATAAAACCCAATATCCTCATCATTCATCAGTATTTATCATCACCCCCCCCCCCCACCCCCTTCCCCTTTCTCTCCCGCCACCGCCATCATCATCTCCGCCACCGCCATCATCATCATCATCTCCGCCACCGATCTGAGTTCAACAACAACACCCACCACCGCCACCGATCTGAGTTCAACAACAACACCCACCCATCTTCGTGCTCGTCAATCGCCTCAATCGTCGCCATCATCATCATCATCATCATCTCCGCCACCGCCATCATCATCATCATCTCCGCCACCGCCATCATCATCATCAAACCCAAATCAAGAACAAAGTGCTGTTTGATTCGAATCAAACCCAAATCAAATTCAAGAACAAATACAAAACCTGTTTGATTCACCTGTAACTGTGTCGAGGAGAGAGAGAAGAGCGGCTGTTCGGTGGTGAGGAGAGGGAGGAGGAGGGCGGCGGTCTTGGCTGATGAAGTAGGGTGGAGGCGTTCGGTGGTGAGGAGAGGGAGGAGGCGGCGGGGGGTGGTGAGGGAGGAGGAGGGCGGCGGGAGGCTTCGGTGGTGAGGACAGGAGTGGGGTGGAGGTCTTGGCTGATGATGGTGATGGCGACGAGAGAACAGAAGGAGAAGAGAGGTGAAAGGGGGTACCATTGGTCTTTTTTTTTCATTCAGCAAGTTGTGAACTCTGAATGATTCAGCACTGAATCATTAAGAGGTTTGCCATTAAGAGGCACAACCAAACACCTTCACCTCTGACCGAATCAGAGGTGAACCTCTGAATGGTTTCATTCAGAGCTAACCAAACAGCCCCTTACACTGTGTTCCAGAGTTTACTAATGGAAGGAAAGGAAAAGAAACAAAAAGAAAGTAAAAATATTTTATGTTCCAGAGTTTCATTTAAGGAAGGAAAAGAAAGGAAAATAAAACATGTCATGTTCCCGAGTTTCATTTAAGGAAGGAAATGAAAGGAAATGAAAGGAAAACTAAGATAAATTCTTTAGTTTTTCTTTCCTTCCGATTTGGGAGGAAATGGTGTGAAAGACATCTTTTTTTTTCCTTTCTCGTCATTTCCTTTCTTACTTTTACTTTCTTTTCTTTTCTCTCGTTAAGTTAACTCGGGAACAGATCGTTAATCAACGGTGCGATCGTTTTCACCAACTAAATCCGTAAAACTCTCTTGAACTTTTCTCCAAAAAGAATCACCGTTTTGTAAATATATTGTAACCATTTTAACTTTATTTTTAATATCGAAAGGGTATTTTGGAGATTTTGGTGGAAGAGTTTTAATAATAGTTATTTATCTCTCTAATTAATTAGCCATAAACATTTTATACTACACAAGTCTATATTTATCTTACTCATCTCGACATTTATCCTACATATATCCTACACATATCGAATTGTTATCCTATACATCACGTGATTGATGATATATGATTAAAATTTATCCATTATAAATTATCAACATGTTGATGCATAGAGTAGTTGTACTCTATGTTTAAGGATATTTTAAAAAAAAGTGATATAATTATACTTTTAACCTAAAACTATTTTGGTTTTTTACTTTTAACCCCAGAGCTTTTTATCTTTGTCAATTTAACCTAAGAACATTTTTACTTTCAACTTTGGTACCATATACTTTTCATATTTCGCAAAAAATTGTTTTACGTTTTGTTCTAAATTTTGCGAGTTAACACGACGCAACGTTCATGTGTGGCTCAACGTTTTTACGTTTTGTTTTACACTTCGTTCTAAATTTTGCGAGTTAACATCACGCAACGTGCGTATGTGGTTCAACGTTTTTATGGTCGTCTATTTTTTTCCCGTTTGATAGGTTCATCGTGACGCACGAGTCCTAAATCGACTTAGTTATTATTTTATATGTTTTATGTTTCGGTCTAGTTTCCCCGCATTAACACGTCACAACTTCAGTGTTGGTAGTCGTCAGCGGTGTTGTGGCCTTGGTGCTACTTGTCACGGTTTTACGCCCTCACTGATGAAAATTTTGTAGTTTTTTTTAATATATGGTTACAATAAAAGAATCTTATTTGAATTCAAAATTTTATAAAAAAAGGGTTATCATTTAACTAAGATGCTTAAAAAATGGAGTTGACCCAATTAATATACTGAAGTAAGTTACTCCTATACCCTTGTAGTGGAGAGTTCAAATAAGAAGAATTAAAAATTAAGAATAAAAAAAATAAATGATACAAAGGTAATTTGAACAAATAACTTAATGAGTTTATCTTATAAAATAGTTGTGCACATTACACAATAAAAACAATCTTGCACATGATCTTATATTTTCAACGTTTCCTACACCATCAAAACAATATTTTGGTGTAGGATACATAATGTGTAGGACTCAAACACTTTTAAATAATTTTGCGAGTCATAATAAAAATAAAATATGCGTAGGACACAAAACTTTTAAATAATTGTCACTTATAATAAAATTTGTGTAGGAGCGAATACATTAATGATGGTTAAAGAGGAATTTATGATTGAATTAATAAGACTTGAGTAACTCTTTAAAATATTTGTTAATATTCTAGATCAAAATGTCTATACTACCCGTAGTAATTAAAGCATTAATTAAAGCTTTATGTATTACCAATTAGCAAAATGTAAAAAAATCGTGTGGGTATTAAAATTGTTATTCGGCTATTTGGGAACTCATTTCGTGCAGTTTCATAGAGGATTATTCGTAATGACTATGATGTTGCATGTCATGTAGTAATGTAGCATTATTTGCAGTCGTGACTTACCTCTGAGTTGTGTTTGTTTTGTTATGTACATAGGGCCCATTACCAATATGCATATGGGATCTATATAACTTTGTAAGTTTTATTATATTCATGAGTTTATATTTTACAAGTTTTATATACATTGAATAACTAACCGAATAACGGAAGAACGATTAACTAACATTGGTTATGATTATAGTTAATACTTTTCAATTAACCAAAGACTCGATTAACATCGGTAAACCGACTTTGCATACCCGTAACGAAGGGTTGTATTGTGAAGGGGTATAGTAAGTCCAAGGGTTGTATTGAAAAGGGGTATAGTAAGTCTCACAAAGCGTGCGGTATTAGATAAGCCACATCGATCCCAAGGCGTAGTAGATGATCAATCCCACAGTCAACAAAGAACCACCAAATCTTCAAGTTCAGGTGCACCATGGCCGGCGATCATCGTCGGGTTCAGAAGAAAAACGGAACAGGTGCTTTCTTCTTCTTCATGGCTACTCTCATCATGTGGGCCGTCTCTGTTTTCTTCGAAATTCTCTTCAACAAGCGTACAGAGCTTCTGCCACTCATCTTTGGCTTCTCTTTTTACCAATTTTCCAACTGGGTTTGCCGGAAATTCATCTCCAGAGACCCTCTTCTGGTCAACACTTGCGTCTCTCTTCTCCACTCTTCCCTAACCTCTGCTTCAGGTATTGTAACTGTTCTTCATATTTTGATGCATCTGTTTGACTTTCTTGTGCTGATTTGATGGGTAGATTGATCTCAATTGCTCAATTCATGAAGATTTTAATCTGTAAAGATCTGCATCATCTTCATTTGAAGGTTTTTCAAAGTCAAATGAATTGTTTTTTAGCTTCAAAATTCATCGAAAATATCGTCTTAATCTAGAAAATTTTGAATGTGGTATATACAATATAAAGATTACTTAAATGGGTAACTTTTGTATGCTATAATTCGTTAATAAATCTATGCAAATTTTGAGTCTTGAAAGTATGATGTTTGACTAAAACAAGTACAGGGGACACTTGTACAATGATTTCTATAGTTTTGTCTATAAAGGGTGAGTTTTGGCTAGAATGCTTGTACAATAGGCATGTATGATTGTAAAGTTAGTAAACATGGGCTGAATTTCTTGACAGTGGTGTTCATTTTGGTGAAGCAGTTGGCATCTAATGATGTGAATCAGTTATTTGAGCATTCGCAGCTCGTTAACACTACATGGCCATGGGCGTACTCAGCTTTGTGCATATCATGTGGGTATTTCGCGTACGATCAATTGGATATGTTGCTCTATGGTTTGTATAGTGGATGGATACCCTCTGTTCTATTGCATCATTTTATTCTCCTTGGATGCTTTACTCTAGCCCTATACCGAAATGTCACAATCAACTACCTTATTCTAACTCTTATATGCGAGGTACACGTTGACTTTGACTTTTGACTTTTGACTTTTTGAGATCACAACATAAGTACTCACTAAATAATTGTGGCTATTCAACTAAACTTTCTTTGATTGTGATTGCCAGTTGCATTCTATCTTTCTTCATGTGAGAAAAGTGAGACGGATGGCTGGCTTACGCGATGGAAAGAGCAAGCTAGTGAAAATCGAATGGTTCTTAAATATGAGCACCTTCGTATTGGCACGTCTATTATCTCATGTGCTAATTACAGTCAAGCTAATCAAAGATGCATCTAAGTTTGAGAAAGGAATCGAGCTTCCACTCGCTCTGTTTGGTATGGCGGGTATGAATTTGCTTAATGTTTTCCTTGGCATGGATCTCTTCAATGCTTTTAGGAGAGAGAGAAAGCGACACAATGTTCATGAATCGTAGACTTCATGGTAAAACACATCTTTGTTTGGAACACATCCCTATTTCTACATTGGGAGATAAAAAATGTAGATTTTTGTTTGTATTACTTGGCCATTGAAGAGCTATTGTGACATAAATTCCAGTTATTTTTTTCAACCAAATACTTAGCTCCCTAGTTAGCAAGAACATGCAGCCTCTTGCTAGCATTATATATTATGCTAGTCAGGAAGAAGTACATGGATTTGGTTCATTTCATTTTCATCATCTGTAAAAGAAGGTTTGAGTAGTGTATCCATGGTCTAGACAACTGGACTGCATAACAGTGGGGATTATGTCAAAAAGATTGATATGGAAATGGGCGGGTCGAACAACAAGTCAAAACAAGACGGGTGTTTTGGTAGATATTGAAACAGGCTGGATGGGAATGGTTGAACCAAAAACCATTGTTCAAATTTCCATAGTTGGTTTGTTATATATGGACATGACTCTTTTGTTTTCACTAAAATCTAATATGTTTAAATGAAATGATTAGGAGGTTGTTTAAAAATAAAAATATACTTTGGTGAATTTTGACACAATTGACCTCTTCAGCCTCTTTAATCCGTACCCTCTTTAGTTAATTCTTTTTCATTTTATACAATATGACCCGTTGGAGAGAGAACATAACATATTTTTTTTTCCTTGTTGACTTGCTGGTAAACAGAGTGAGTAGTTTTTCACTAACTTTGACTACAAATAACTATAAGCAATTGTTGTTAATAAAATTATGGGTTTGCAATCTCTATGATAAGCTTTGCAATGAGCTAAGAAATGTCGAAAATGGAATTAAGATAGATGAGATATCAATACTCAGAGTGGTGGGCTGTTTGAAATGAAAGTTTTGTGATAAATTGGGTGGGATCATACACGTGATTGTTGAATAGTAAGAAAAATAAATGGATTTGGAAATCCCAATAGGTATTTTTGTTTAACAAACTAATGGTTATGCCCGATACTCGACGGATAGTAGGCCGAGGCGAGTATGAGACGCGGTTACATACTTAGGACCCCCTCTAATGGGTTTTCCCCATGTTGCAACTCTGTCAATTCATCCACACGACTACTAGGTCTGACCCAACCATCAATGTAGCAATATTTGGTGTCATTGAGACAAAAGGATAGTAGCAATGTTCCAAACATAGTGGAAACACACAAGGAGGAAGAGATTGCATATCGGACTCATACATCTATACTGTATTATAATACATATAAGAAGGACAAAAATGCAATTTTACATAATTTTAAGAGTTTAAGTAATACAACTTTTAAAACATATGATACAAGTCTTTAAAACATAATGTTGAATTTAAACCAACTATCCCCACCATTTTAATATAACCATAACTTTTTAACTATTGAAACTTGAGGCACGATGATGGGCCTTACAACTAGGGGTGCAAATCAACCAAGCCAAGCCCAATCTTGACTAAGCTTGAGCTTGGCTTGATTCGAGCTCTGTTTTTAAAACCCGAGCTCGGCTCGTGGGTAGTTTTTCAAGCTCAAGTTCGACTTGTTTCTTAACTTTTTAATTAATTTATGTTAAGTTATAATTATTACTTTTTAAATATTATTATATAAATTTTAGGCTTAGGCTCATTTAAGCTCAACTCGTATCGAGTTTTTTCGAGCCGATCTTGAATAGCTCGGCTCATTTACACCCCTACTTACAACAACGTTCACAACAAATAAATTAAATATTCCGGTAGTGCAAACTCAATTGAATCATTTAAAAAGATACCTAAAGTTAGGGGTTTATCAATAGGTAATGCTGCATCAATACCTAGACTTATTTTGCGTCAGTGACAGGTCTCAGTTTAGGTTTTGGCGGGCTATGCGGCTGATGTGGTTAAAGAGAAGATGGGTGAGTAATTTATTTATTTTACCTTTCAAATTTTAGGAATAATAATATACACTAGTTTTTACTAACCGCGCGTTGCGGCGCGGAATAAATGAGGAGTTATGAAATACAGGTGAGTAACAATCTCTATTAAACAATTTCTTGAGATCCAACATCATCACGGATATCAAGGTGATTCAATATGCATTCATCTAAAAAAGGTAGGTACAAAACAAATGTATAGTCAATCATTAGTAATTACAAGCTCATCAATTAAAGTTTTGATTAAAGGCCGATAAAAAATAAAGCAACAAAGAAATTAATTAAACAAATTATTAAGAACCAAGCCCAACATTGGGCCTAAAAAAGGGGTAACAAAAAATAGCTAAAAATCGGCCTTACGCAAATCCGTTAATGGACAATGCACCTAACCACTCCACCACTACTTCTTTAGCACTTATTGTTGTCTTTAAATTTATTTATATTAAGAAATCACTTGAGAAAAAAAAAAAGAAAGAAAAAAAAAAGCCACCACCCCTCCGAACCAATCAGAGTGGGGTGGCTCATTTTAGCATCAAGACACTATTTATCATCATTCACCACTAATATATATAATTGTAGCAAATCTTTCAACATGAATTACCATGTTATAATTTATTTATTGGGTTAAGTTATTGTACAACGGTTATTAAAAATAAGAAGTGTACAAAGACACAATAGATCGCACAAGATGACACAATGTCGAGCAAAATATAACAGAATGCCGAAAAATATAACATAATGTCGATGAAAAAAGACACATTGAGTCGCAAAAAAGACACAATTGTAGAAAAAACACAATGATAATAAACAAAATTTCTAATATCTACAACCTATAAATCCAAAAATTAAAACCTAAAATTTTACATCATATAGTTCGATAAGACGGTTCTACTGCCGTTTAAATGAGGTCAATCAGAGTCTATTTAATACAATTTGTACGACTTCATATTTTTTTTGGAGCGTATTTGATCTTAAACCTTTATTTATTATTTATTATCAAGTAATAAATACATACCGTAATCGTAATATAAAAACCCCAACAAACTATTCGGCTAACTAACTCTTTAGTATGATATTTATTGTTTAAAGATTTCATGACAACGAATACTATTGTTTACTGTCGGGATACAATTGGGAAAGAAACTAGTGGTCAAAGAGGAAATAGGGGTACAACCAAACAAGTGGATTTCTGGTTGAGAGAGCGTCCACACATTTGGACTTTGTACACAACACAAGCCAAATTTCAACATTTCCAGACGCCTTTGGAATTTTCTTAATCGACCCAAAATATATATTGTGTAGGGGGTAACTTTGTAGAATAGTAACCAAGTTTCAAAAGTGTTTCAATTAGGTCACTCAAGTTTCAAAAGTGTTCTAATTATATCACTCAACATTCATTCTTTATTAAAATTAAGGGTTTTTTCATCCATTTCATAGGTAAACGTGGTGATGTGGATTTTTGTTTCTTTTTTCTCTTTTATTTGATGCTAACGTCGAGTGATGACGTGGATTGTAACTTGTTTTTTTTTAATTTTTAATGTAATTAAATGGTTTTTATTTTTAATAAATATAATTTCATATATTAAAATAATTCGACCCCAACATCTTATGCTCCATTTTTTCTTGACACGTGGAAAAAAAGACATGACTCGATTTGAATATTAAGTTATCTAATTGTGACAAAAACGACACCAATGACCTAATTAAAACACTTTTAAAACTTGGTTACTATTCTGTGAAATTTTCCTTGTTTAGGCTACAGGGTGTGGTTGGAGCCCCATGGGGCTTTATCAAGTCCACGTCAGCGCCACCTAGTATCCACCTCACCTATGGAGCCCCCTTTAATTTACATGGTGTGGATGGAGCCCCCTATTAATAAAAATAAAAAAAAAATAAAAAGATTTCATTGGTGAATTTACATGGGCCCCACCTGATAAAGCCCTTTCGAGCTCGTTACCATGGTGGCGAGCCTTCAATGGCGCCCCGCCATAGCGCCTGAGGTGTGGTCCGATAGCGCCTTGGGACGCTATAGGTGTCCAGCTGGCGAGGGTGGCGCCCCCACACCCTCCAGCCTTATTAACCTATTCAAACAACTTATATATGTTTCAGTGTTAAAATTAAAAAGTAAAACAGAGAAAATAATATAATAATATTAAAAGAGTAATAAATTAGAATTAACGATAATAGCATAGATAAGGAATTAAGAATATACTTGTAAAAAAACAAAAAAAACAATCTCCTAGTCTTCAATAGTGGCAGGCAGTACGCCGTTTGTTCTGGATTGAAGCATCTGCTGCTCTTTGGATTCTCCGCTGGTCTTAACGTTGTCATCCGTCAACCTTATAATCACCATAATCCTTAACTTAACTCTTCATTGTCTGTCTGTCTGAAGCTTGTTGTTGTGAGCTGGGTCTTTAACCACAACGCTCCAGGTAATAACCCCCTTTTTTCTGTATGATTTTGGAGTATTATTATTCGCATTTCCTCTTCTGCTTATAGCATTTTGCTTAATGCACGGTCTTGATCTGAGAATCTCACACGGAGATGTTTATTCTCCAGATCTTTATTTTTGTGGATTATGGGTTTTTACCTTTTTTTTTTTTTTTTTTGGGGGGGGGGGGGGGGGGGGGGGGTTGATTTCTGGATATCTTAAATCACTTTAGTACAAGCAATGTGCTTAATCAACAAACTTAGTAAGATTAGACTCGGATACAGAGAATTGAATAAAATATGAAACAACGGAATTTGAGAGCATATTTCTAGTTTTTGTCTTCAAAAAAGGTTGGGGACAGTGATTTATGGCTCATTTTGATTCTTAAAATGAATTGGTCTTGAATATTGTGAGGGGGAGATAATAAGTGGGATTGAATTAGATTGGAATGAACGATTTCTCACAATGCATAACATGAAACTGGAGTTCAAAGGATAGTTCTAATCTAGCAATTGTGGGACATGTTCACTGACCTAAGGAGAGTGAGTATGTCACGTGTACGTGTTGGTAATCGTCTGATTAAGATTTGTGTCAACGACAATGCTGACGAGTTCACATTGCGTTTTAAGTGTGGCAGTCTAATGTGATTAAAGGGAGTAGGAGCAGATATATAACAACCTTCTAACTCGTTTTCTTAGAACTTAGAAGAAAGATCAGATGATTGTTTCGACAATATACTGTTTATAATCTTATTGAATACGTTAATTGTTTACAAAAGTAAGACAATAGACAACTTGTCCCGTTTTGTAATCTTAATATTTTTTTGTTCCATCAATAATTGAGGTAATCTTAATTGGTGAAATTCTTGTTTCAGTGATCAAGTCGCTTTTTTGGGACCAGAAGAGTGATTTGGACATGAGTGCATATATTGTTGGAGTTTTGGCCCCTCTTCTACTCACTCTTGTCCTTCGGAAATCTAACAAGGGAAAAAACCGAGGTTTGCCTGCTGATGTCGGCGGGGACCCCGGTTATGCTATCAGAAACCACCGGTTTACGTCTCCGGTTGAAACAGCATGGGAAGGGATCAAGACTCTAGCAGATCTGTTTGAGCAGGCATGCAATCAACATGCTGACAAGAATCTACTTGGAACGAGAAAAATAATCTCGAGGGAGACCGAAGTAAATCAAGACGGGAGGGCATTTGAAAAGCTTCATTTAGGTGATTATGAGTGGATGACTTATGGTCAAGTTTTTCAAGTTGTGTGTAGTTTTTCATCCGGTTTGATGCAAATTGGGCATAAAAGTGGTGAACGCGTTGCAATCTTTGCAGATACTCGTGAAGAATGGTTTATTGCGTTGCAGGTAATTTATAATTTTATATACATCTGTTTAAGTAGGATTTCATGATTCGTGAACCGTAACCACCGTTATTTATCTCGTCAATCAGGCTTGTTTCAGGCAAAACGTCACTGTTGTCACCATGTATGCATCTTTGGGCGAAGAAGCCATTTGTCACTCATTAAATGAGGTAATTTTTTTTATATTTTTTAAATTGGGATAAATGCAATAATTTGTATAATTATGAAATACACAATGATGGTAACAAAACACCTACTTGTCATCTTTTATGTTATGGGGCTTTTAGTTATTTCTTTGTTTTATATATTGTTAGTATTCATATAACTAACACTTGGAGAAAGATTTTGGGTCTGTTATTAAATGATGCTGAATTGGAGTTATTAAGATTTTTTATGGATTAAAATGTTTATAATGCAAAGTGGGATTACGTGATCCTTCAAATCCGTGAAAAAGATACATTTGTGCTTTTGTGGTCCTGTCAACCTTTATAAGTGGATACAAGAATTTTTAATTTTATAGAGTAAACCAACAATTCTAAAAAATAATTCAAGTAGGGAGTTTGTTTTTATACCTCTAAAATGTTCTTGTCTATCATAATGAATTGTAACTTGTCATTTATAAATCCAACTGCCATCTGATTACATTCTAATTTATTTATTTTTTCCAGACAGAGGTTACTACTGTAATTTGTGGAAACAAAGAACTGAAAAAACTTATCGATATAAGCGGACAAATAGACAGTGTACAACGTGTAATATGCATGGACGATGAAATAACTTCAAATCCCGTATTAATTGAGGGAAGCAACTGGAAAGTCTTTTCATATTCCGAAGTGAAAAAAATTGGTAGAGAGAGCCCCGTTGAAGCAGATCTACCGCTTCCTGCTGATGTGGCAGTGGTTATGTATACAAGTGGGAGTACCGGCTTGCCTAAGGTTAGTAGAAAGCTTCTTTTCTTAATATTTGTTCGTTTTCGTTAATAAAGCTTATTAATATGGAATTTTATGCAGGGTGTAATGATGACACACAGCAACGTTTTAGCGACAGTTTCTGCTGTCATGACCATTGTGCCCGGTCTTGGGGTCAAAGATGTGTATTTAGCCTACTTACCGCTAGCACATATTCTTGAACTTGCAGCGGAGGTATACCGATAACCAAACCTTTTAAATGTTATACATTTTCTTAAAAAATATTATTAGATAATTATGTTTAAACTTTAAACTGTAAATTCTATTTTTCATGTCGCAGAATCTAATTGCAGCTGTAGGAAGTTCAATAGGTTATGGAACCCCTTTAACTCTTACCGATACGTCAAGTAAAATTAAAAAGGGCACAAAGGGAGATGCATCGGCTCTAAGGCCGACTTTAATGGCATCTGTTCCTGCTATTCTTGATCGTGTCAGAGATGGTGTGAGGAAAAAGGTTGATTAAAATTTAAAATGTCATGCACATGCCTTATGTTTTATTTATTACGACGATATTTGTATGAATTTTGGCTGAAAATTTTCAGGTGGATTCAGCAGGTGGATTATCAAAGACGTTGTTTAATTTAGCCTATGATCGCCGGTTGTCTGCTATAAACGGAAGTTGGTTAGGGGCATGGGGTTTAGAAAAGTTTTTATGGGACTTTCTAGTATTTAAAAAGGTTCGGGCCATTTTGGGGGGTCGTATCCGGTTCATTTTGTCTGGTGGGGCCCCTTTGTCAGCTGATACTCAAAGATTTATCAACATTTGTCTTGGGTTAGTACTAACAAACTCTAATTGATTATTTATACTATTTTTATTTTTATTTTTTTTGTTTACGAAATCACTATATGTTTTTTATGTGTACACCAGGGCACCAATAGGCCAAGGTTATGGTCTAACTGAGACATGTGCTGGTGGGACATTTTCTGAGTATGATGACCCATCTGTTGGTCGTGTTGGTGCACCCCTGCCTTGCTCCTATATCAAGGTTATATCTGCATCTGTGTTAATTTTAAAATTAAGTAGTTATTCTTATTTTGATTTTATTTTGTATGACATATTGATTTTGATGAATTTCGTAGGAGTGATAAGACAATGATACAAATCATTTGTTTTATATTCGTATTGAGCTAGATACCTTCCAAATTTCCAATGCAAAATGCTAGCATATTCCCACTAAAATTTAAGGCAATTTTGTTTTATTTACACTAGATTTTCATATTTTCTACACAATATAATATATTTTTTGTCGCATTTAGATGATCAAAAAAATTATAACGATGTTACAAACATACTTTTTTGTCCTTCTTGGTACTTAGCCTTTAATTATATTACACTTATAAACTTAACATATATTTTTACTAGTATTTTGTGCATTATATTTAGCAATATACTGATTTACAAGTTTATATTGCTTTTTGACTTGTACATTATATTACAAGTTTATATCATCTTTTGTGCATTTGTACCTAGTGTAATTTACTTCTAAAAATTTTGTAATAATAAGTTCATTAAGTGATATAGATCAGATTTTACAGATTGTACTTGAACCATTTGATGTCGTACGTTCTCGAATTATTATGCTAACTTTATTTTTTAGGACTACGTTATTTAGTTACATTTTAAACTATTATATTGAACCATGTAAAACAAGTTTGATGTTTCTTACAAATACGCTCATCAAAAGTATCATCTTTCATTTGGCAGTAGTTTTCGAGTGTCAGAACATTTACATTCATTTCTGTATTTAGTCTATGGTTTGTATCCAGAAGGACCATAACTAATGATTGTATTAATTACTACAGTTAATAGATTGGCCAGAAGGTGGTTACTTAACGAGTGATTCACCTATGCCCCGTGGAGAAATAGTGATTGGTGGGCCAAATGTTACTCTTGGATACTTTAAAAATGACGAGAAGACAAAGGAAGTATACAAAGTAATATTCTTTCTTACCATGCGTAATATTCTTACAAAGTATACAATTATCAACAGTTTTACTGCCTCTTTAACTCTTTTTCGTGTATAAAGGTTGATGAGAGAGGCTTGATGTGGTTCTACACGGGCGATATTGGGCAGTTCCATAAAGATGGCTGCCTTGAGATAATTGACCGTAAGAAGGATATAGTCAAACTTCAACACGGAGAATACGTGTCTCTAGGAAAGGTACATTTTCTTTTTATATGTATTTATTTCTGTTTCCGATTTTATATAAATGAAAACCAGAATCCACTCAGAGATCAATGTTTCTAACACAGGTTGAGGCCGCTTTGAGTGTTAGCCCTTATGTTGATAACATAATGGTGCACGCGAATTCATTCCACAGTTACTGTGTGGCTCTTGTGGTGGCTTCACAATCTGCAGTTGAATCTTGGGCTTTGCAGAAAGGTATCGAGTTTGATGATTTCGCAAGTTTGTGTGAAATGGAAGAAACCTTGAAGGAAGTTTACGCTTCCCTGCTAAAGGTAACAACAGTATATTATACTTATTCAGAGTTGCGAACGTTATATGTTACGACTTGGGTCATAAGCTATCTTTTTTTACAGGCTGCAAAAACAAGGCGGTTGGAGAAGTTTGAGATTCCCGCAAAGATCAACTTGCTTTCGGAAGCATGGACTCCTGAATCTGGACTTGTTACCGCAGCACTAAAGCTCAAACGAGAGGTCATCAGAAAGACGTTTTCAGAGGAGCTAGAAAAGTTCTACCAGTCTTGATTGATGGTTGGATTTCGGCGTATGTGCATCTCAAATAGTTGACTCAGTTTTGTTAATTCCATGCCCCATTATGAAGTAAAGTGGTTAGATATATTTGTGCAAAAGTCATAAGAATATCAATGCACTAATATATCCGTTTGGTTTTGGTAAGTGTAAACTGTGTAGTTAGTTTAATATTGTTATGATGTTTAACTTTAAGCCTAGACCCCCGAAAATCTTGCAATTATTGTAATCAATTTTGAAAAGAGGTTTATGAAAATTATGTGTGTTAAATTTCCATAAAGTGTCTTTCCAGTTTTGTATATGATAATTTAAAAAAAAACACCAAAGGATCTATCGCGAAGGGTTGCAGCTCTTCTTTCATATCTCTTATTCCTAAAAACAAGGATCCGATGGGGATGAGAGATTATCGCCCGGCGAACTTGATTGGGGTGATCAGCAAAACTATTTCTATGGTTCTTGCTAATAGTCTCAAAAAGGTTATTGGCTCGATAATCTCGGAGAATCAAACGACTTTCCTTAAAGGCAGGTATATTCTTGACAGTCCGTTAATGTTAAATGAGATCATCACCTGGATTAAAAAGGATAAGAAAAAGGCTTTTTTTTTTTTTTAAATTGATTTTGAGAATGATTACGACAATGTATGCTGGAGTTTTCTCCTTGACATCATGGGACAGATGGGTTTTCCTGATATACGGTGTAAATGGGTTGAAGGGGTCTTAGTTTCGGCCAGATCCGCGATTTTAGTGAATGGATCTCCCACCTTCGAATTCAACTGTTCCAAAGGGATCAGACAGGGAGATCCGTTATCTCCGTTTCTATTTCTTCTGGTTATGGAAGACCTGTCTTGTATTTTTTGCAAAGCAGGGGTCCAAGGGTTTTTTAAAGGCATTCAAACTCCTAATATTGGTCCGATCATATCTCACATTTTTATGCCGATGATGCTCTGATTATGGGAGAGTGGGATAGGGGTAACGTAACGAATGTGGCTAGATGTCTTAGAATTTTTTACTTAGTCTCTGGATTAAAGATTAATCTGCACAAATCGAATTTATACGGGTTGGGGGTGGAAAATAGTGATATCAGAGAGACGGCTAAGGTTATTGGGTGCAACACGGATAACATACCGCTTTCATATTTGGGTATCAAGGTGGGAGCCAATATGAATAGAATTAGTAACTGGGACCATATTATAGAGATTTTCGACAAAAGGCTTTCGATTTTCGACAGGGCTGAAAATCAAAATCTTTGGAGGAAAGTGGTGGAAGCATGTCATAGTAAAATCAATCAAAAAAGTTTTCTTCCACTTAATGATAAATATGCGGGTTGTTGGAAGAACATAGTAAAAGTGATTACCAAAATTAAATTAAATGGTAAGGGTTTAAACCATATGATTAAGGGTAAGGTGGGGAATGGAGAGGATATACGTTTTTGGATTGACACCTGGGTGGGTGATCTTTCATTCGTGGAAAGATGGCCTCATCTGTTCGGTTTGGAGTTATGTAAAAATTGCAGGATCATGGATAGAATTGATACGAGACATGGAAGTGGTGGTTACTTGTGGAACTGGGCTAGACAACCGGAGTCTGATATAGAGTTAAAGGAATGGCAGGAATGTCAAGACATCATAAACACGGTGAGATTGTCCGATGAAAAAGATGCGTGGATGTGGAACGATAACAATCAGGAAGGATTCTAGGTTAAAGCTATGAAAATGGAGATTATATCGGACAGGGGAAATAGCAACCTTCCTGAATTCGAATGGTGCAAATGGGTTCCCCTCAAATGCAATATAATGGCGTGGAGAGGTAACTTGGATAAGCTGGCAACCAGAGTTAACTTGAGAAGAAGAAACGTGGAATTAAATTCGGTTATGTGTCCCTTCTGCGAAGAATACGAGGAAACAACGGATCATTTATTCACTGCGTGTTCGGTGTCTATTAGGGTTTGGGCGGCATTCAGTGCGTGGTGCAACATCCCATCGATCTTCGCCTTCGAACTCAAAGATTTATTGGATATCCATAATTCCATTCAAGTAGGGAAGAAAAAGAAAAAGATTATCCTCGGAGTGATTATTATCTCATGTTGGATCATTTGGAGAAGTAGAAATGAGTTGGTTTTCAATCAGGTCAGGAGAAGTCCTCAAGATATTATGATAGAGATAAAGTCTAGGGGTTTTGGGTGGGTTAAAAATAGATTCTCATGTAATTATATTAGTTGGAAGGAATGGTGTAAGTACCCTATGTATATGTTGTAAATTTGCCATTTGCCCGTTTGGGTCGAGGGTGTTGTTTTGTTTGGCATTTTGCCCGTTTGGATCGAAGGTGTGTTTTTAATGAAGTTTTATTTTCAGAAAAACTTAACAATTATTTCCTTGAATCATAAGAACCAACTGTTAGCTTGTTACGGGTTGTTAGGGTGGAGGGTATCCACTTTAAATCATAATTACTTTTTTCTCCAACTTCCCAAATGATCACCAAATAGGAAGGAGACTACACCCCAAAATCATAATTACTTTTTTCTCCAACTTCCCAAATGATCACCAAATAGGAAGGAGACTACACCCCAAATCTTGAAGCATTTGTTTGGCCCCGAAATGTTTGCGCACGACCTCAAAGACCTTCCCGAGACTACTCCATGCTGCTCAGCTGCTCCCTTAATATTACTAAAGGAAATAAGTTTATGTTAGTATCAAATTCGGCATCACTTTAGTGATCTTTCTTATTTTTATTGTATGTTGTGTTAAAACTCGTTTTACTCACTTGTTATTTTCTTATTTTATCGCCAAATTCGTTTCCTTTTAATCTAAATAATAATAATAATAATAATAATAATAATAATAATAAATTTAAAATATGTATAGTTTTTAACTAGAAAATTTACAAAAGTCATAATTTATGCCCTTTAATCAAGGACTAAGGGCTGTTTGTTTACCTCTTAATGATGCTCTTAATAGTTATGACCTCTTACTGGTTCAACACTTAATGATTTTGTTTCATAAGCAAATGTCTGAATGGGTAAGACCTCTAATTTGAATTAGTCAGACATTTGCCTCTAAACGGTTAAGCATTATATTGGCTCTTAATAGTTCAGATCTCTTACCGATTCAACACTTAATGGTTCAAATATCTTACTCGTTCGGCACTTCAGAAGTTGTCAAACAACCCCTAAGTCATTTTGTATTTATTTATCAATGCTTTCCAGAAATTGTGAGGAGTTTATTTTTTTTTTTGAACGACCAACAGAATCAATCCCGAGCACTCTCGGGGCACCCACTGGACAAACGGAGTACTCCGAGAGTAACCCGAGTCCACTACCAATTCCGGCTATAAGGACTCTCAAAAATGTTCCAATTTTACCCGTAAGTGAAAACCCGGACCCCTGAAACCTTAATATATATTAAAAATCAAGAAATTCAGAATCTTGGTCCTCTCACGGGCCGCGTAAGCCTTAAGGGGAAGCTTACGCGGGCCGCGTCAATGTTAAGTTGACCATATAAGTGTTCCGGATCCACGTGTTGACCAGCTGGCATACCTACTCGTGACCAATCAGACCTACGCGTAGACTAGGCGGCCACGCGGGCCGCGTAAATGTTGAGCCAAGGTTCACGCGGGCTGCGTGAACCCTATTTTTCACCTATAAATAGGTTGGATCAGGGGCTTTCATTCTGTGTCGACGAAAACTTTCAAAAACGAAATATTACTGCTCTGAAGTAGAAATTACAATTATAATAGCGAGGCGCTGCTACGATACCGGGTATTAACTCGATCGCTGCTACGATTCAATGTCCGATCGATTAAAACTATCCAATGGATGTTTAAGTGCTGCCCACATTAGGGTTATGCTTTGTCATTCGTCGTAAATTCGATGGATATTTAAGTATCGCACTTTGTCATTTATTGTGAGGGTTTAATCTCGTGAGTTATCGTAAATGCTGTATTAGTTACTGACCTAGTTCGTGTGCATGTTATTAATTTAGGTTACAAGGCTAAACAGTAGGCTTAAACTCTGCCGTTAAATCTACAAAGTGGGTCATTCTCTTTTTATCAAATTTGATTTCAAAATCATGTTTGCTTTCAAAGTTATAATTACAGGGATTAAGTCTTTGTAGTCACCAAATTACAGCCGGTATGTGGGGTTTTGTATACAATACTTGATAACCGTCACCATTGGACAACGGGTTAGCCAAGGGGTGATATGACCATAATCACATACACCATTGGACAACGAGATAGCAAATCGGTGGTCGAGTGATAAATACCGTGGGTAGATGGTTGATATATATAAACATTGTAATCGCTCTTAATACTGTAAATTATAACAACGCGTCGTTTTAGTAAAAAGAATGATTCACCAGTATTTCCCACTGACAAAACCTTTTTCAAACATGTTTCAGGTGATCTGTTGTGACCCAGGAAAAGTGCCGTAAAGCACTACAAGCTTAAGGAAGTGGCTCAATATAAATAAAGAAACATGTTTTGTAAAATAAAGATTTCCCAGTGAAATCATCTGATTGTAAATTACCGGGGGTTTTATCCCGAATTATGAAATAAATTAATCAGTTATTTTCAGTTTTAAAAACGATCCTGCTAAAATCTTCCGCTGTCAATAAATACCACGGGATTTTCTGTCCCGCGGCTCCTGAACCAGGTCAAACTGGGCCGGGGGCCGTGACAGAAAAAGGTGGTATCAGAGCCACTGAGTTAAGTTAATTAAGTATTTAGAAATACTTAATTTTCCTGATTGCCATTTTGTGATTATGTGTTTTATTAACTGACTACTTGTTAATTACAGTATGGGTAAGCAAAAGCTTTCAAATATCTATCTTAAATTAGATAGTTCACCAAAAGAGAAGGGAAGTTCATCCCAATCAAAATCCTCAAGATACTCAGTAGATACTGAGGAGGGAATATTTGTTCGTAAAGGCCATTATGAGGAACCACTTTCTCCTAATAAAAGAAGTTTGATTATTAGGAAAAGTCAGGAAAAATAAAGAAATCTCAATCAAAAGAAATGAGAGTTAATCAGGAAATCCTGAAATTAGGCAGTAACCCACCATGGGAAGACAAGTTAGATGAAAAATGGGCAGATCTCTATATGCTAGCCACTGTAGCAGTAAATGCCAATCTTTAAAATACCCTGACCCAGTATTAGCACACTTATCACCTACAAGTCAGAAACTTTACCCAGTAAATAAATAAGTTTACAATAAACCCTAGTATGTTTAATTTTCAGTTGTCCTTTGTATTAAATTAGTCACACGGTATGCAATAATACTTGAAGGTTATCTGTGAAAAATTTTGTTATAAAATTTTAACTTAGTATTTTGCATATATGCTAAACAATATGAATGAGTTATCTGAAGCCCTTCAGAATCTTAATCTCTATCCGGTGAAAATAGAAGTTTCCAAAGATGTTACTAGTTACATACCCGATGTGGAAGAACCTATGGAATTCCACGCTCCACCTCTGGAGAAACCAAAGCCTAAGAAAAGGAGAAGATTTGTAGGCTGGAGGCGTGTACGCAGGAGGAAACCAGCAACTAGGAGAATTCTCAAAATGGAGAATCCCATTGATAAAGGAAAAGGAATCGAGATTGAGGAAAATACTAGGCAAGTAGAAATGGAAATTGGGGAAAGTTCTAAACAAGTCGAGGAATTGCCATTACAAGAAGAATTGGATCGCATATTGGCAAGCTGCGATATCATTAGACCTATCAATACTAACCTTTACCCTTATCCTGCCGAAACTCAACTTCCAATAAATTTGGAACCAGCCATCCCAGAACCTCTGATCCACACCCAACCTTTAGGAATTGGTGAATGGTGGACCAACGACTGGCAGTTTCAAAATCTCCTCAATAATCCTTATACCTTTTTCCCTCAGTTCGATCCAGAACCTATACCAAATCCACCAATGAGTAATGAAAATTTAGCTGAACTCCGCCATTTTGGCGAGGAGCTGATAGATGCTGGGAATAGGATCCGGGAAATAGGAGGACAAATCTCCTGGAAGTACGATGAGAGGGAACATCGCTTTTGAAAGGCCAACGGATTAGGGATAATGTGGTTGTGAAGTTATGATTGTATAATAATATAATAATCAAAATAAAACGTGTAAAATAAACAATAAAACTTGTGTAAAATAATCAGTGTGTACGGAAGCATATTATAATATACAAAAAAATGAAAATCGAGAAATTTACAAATTTTGGTTATATATTTGTTTACGTGATTATATGCGATTGTTTGTTATATTTGGTTGTCTCTTATTTTATACTAATCACTTATATATAAATTAATTATCAGAGGGAAAACGCTAATAATGAACCAGTTAACGAGGTTAACCAATCTGAGCATCACCAGGAGGATCAATTTATGACTAAGCAAGATATAGAGAATATCGTTGCTCAAGGAATAGCCAATGCTATTCCAGCAATCCTTGCTGCTGCCCAAAAACCTATTGAACCTCAACAAATCATCCCTAGTAAACGCACACAAGGCGACAATTTTAGTAATAGTGTAAATGGAGGCGGCAACCATATTAATAACGACAATGATGGATTGCAAGCTCCACTCCTTAAGAAAATGAAAGCTGCAACATCTGGTTGCACTTACAAGGAGTTTCTTGCTTGTAAACCGACTGAGTTTGCAGGAAACGAAGGAGCGACTGCTGCACTGCGTTGGTTAGAGAAAACCGAGGCAGTAATTGCAATAAGTAAATGTGCCGAGGAAGACAAAGTGATGTATACCTCGCATCTGTTTAAAGAAGGAGCGTTAGAATGGTGGAATACGGTACTTCAAGCCAAAGGAAGAAATGTGGCCTATGCCATGAATTGGAAAGAATTTAAAAGTCTGATGGAAAGAAAATTCTGTCCCGAGTATGAAAAGGAACAAATGGCGAATAAGTTCCTGAACCATCGGATGATGGGTGTAGACTGTCGAGGATATACTTCGACATTCTTCGAATATGCTAGGGTGGTACCAACGCTGGCTTCGCCAGAACCGGTACTTATTTCTCGCTATATTTGGGGATTAATTAGCGAAATCCGTAATATCGTTAAAGCTGCGAGACCTCGCACTATTGACGATGCGGTAGAATTAGCTAACATCCTAACTGACGAGCTGGTACGTACAAGAGATGAAAATAGGAAAAGGAACTGGCTCAGAAAATTACCCAAGGATTTCGTGTGGGTAATAATAACAACTTCAAGAAAAGAGGAATAGGGCAATCTTCAACTCCGCCGTTCTGCATGAATTGCAGAAAGAAACATTTTGGAAAATGCAATATAACCTGCAACTTTTGCAAAGTTGTAGGACATCGTGAAGAAGACTGCAGAAAGAAAACCAGGATCTGCTATAACTGTGGAGAAGCTGGGCATTTCAAAACAGAATGTCCTAAATTGGTCAAATCAACAGACAACAAAGTCAAGACAGCCGACGGAGCTACTAAGAAGAATGCCAAAGCATTCCAATTGACCACTCAAGAAGCAGAACTCATTCCAGATGTGATAGCTGGTACGTTCCTAGTTCATAACGTGTATGCAAAAGTATTATTTGACTCTGGTGCTGTAACACCTCGAAAATTCACGTCCTATAATGTATTGACACGTGTCATAAGCTTGAACGTGTAAAAGAATGTTCTTGAAGGACTAAAGTTGACAAACCTGGAAAGTATGTGAAAATACGGGTTCTAACTGTCAACAGTGAATAAATATATTGTACATTAACCCTACATGATGCTCATACCTTCAGACGAATAAATCATGGATCATACGAAACTAAACATGAAAGAAAGTGAGAGATTACAAACTACAGGGGTTAAATGTGTCAACATGTTTAAGTTATACCTCTGAGTGACCTTTTAGCAAACCCGAAGCTTTGTAACTGTTAATTATGCTCACTAGAATGCACGATATAAATTTCATAAAGTTTCGTTATCGTATGAGAAAGTTATGATCAAATTCGTATGCGAGGGGTTAAAAGCGTCAACGTTGAAGTTTAGGACTTTTCGGGTAACAATAAAGTTAACCGAGGACTAAACAAAAGGGGGTATATGTCTTGAAGCCCTTAAACATCAATTTGGAGGGCTCAAAGTGCAAAATAAACTTAGTTGACCTTTCGAAAGGCCAAGGGACAATATGCGGAAACTTGAAAATGGAAAATTCTGATTAACAGGCTGAGGCGGTCCGCGTAAAGGTTAACATAACCTTACGCGGGCCGCGTCAGACCACCAGATACAGAAAAGTTTGACAGCAGCCAAATTTCGCGCATAAACCGACTTTAATCACTTGTTTCACTTCATGGGCGACCCCTAAGCAACCCCTAGACCACTAGGGACACTTGTGGATGAATTGTGGTCAGTGGTAGACTTAGATGTCAACATTTTGTGGTGATTTGATCTCTATATAAAGCCATGAAGTTGCAACCAAATTCCTCACACCTTCCTTAAACAAGCTGATCATTTCTAGAGCTCCAGAGCAGGCTCAAGTGATCACTAATCAAGCTTAGGACCTTGGTAAGTTGCTAATCCTTCCTTAGTTAAGTTTTTGCTTAGTTATAGCTTAAAAGTCAAACCGTCATAATTAACGGTTGACTTTAAGATTAATAACTATTGGTCCAGTGATTAGTCGAATCAAAAGTAGTTATAAGTTGGTAATTATGTGGGTAATAAACCCTTAAAAGGGTTCCCCCTGATTCCCACTCTAACTAGGTCAAATGTCGGGTCAAACTTGTGAATAAAAAGTCAACAGGATACTTAGTTTCTAATTTATGCATGATTAGCAATGTAGAACACATACAACCTGTTTGATCATTAATATAACTTGGTAATTAGTGTAAGAACATGTCTAAACATGTTCAACCCGACAATTTCCTGTTTAGACCCGGTTCGGAACCGAAAGTCGCAAAGCTTTGACTTTTGCTTTGACTTCAATTCTGACCCGTTATGGTATGTTTTAGAAATACCTTAAAGCTTCATTTGGACCAGGTTACATGCTAGTATAACCCTCTGTGATTATACACCATGGTTCATTAGTTAACCAATTAATACGCATGATTCCGTTAATTGCTCATATGTTGACCATTATGCCCTTTTCACCTTAAAACGTGATTTTTGCAAATGTAAAAGAGTAGAAACTTTAGTTACTGATATATAAACTTGTACCCAAAGTTTGACATCAGTTTGAGGTATAGTTTGAGAGTTATGCTCATTAGCGTAAATTGAAAGCTTTATGTTAATTAAACGGCGTACTTAGCGTATAGCCTAGTTAAGCCTACTTTTTGACATCAAACTTATTACCCACTGATGTAATATATTATTTTGGGATTTTTGAAGATTTTTAATAAATTTTAGGCTGAGCATAACTTATAGTCGTAGGCTTAATCCGGTAATTGTCGGTTTTGCCCTTACGGGCCATAAAATGAGTTTTACATATCTAATCGACTCCAAACCTTTTGCTACTGATTAGATATGATAAATAAATTATTTTAAGCCTGCTGGAATAATAAAAATATCAGATTTCTATATAGAACCCGGAAACGGCTTCTAATCGCCAAATTAAGCGTTTTTAACGCATAGTATGTACTAGAACTATTTTAAACATACAAAGGTTGATACCTACTGATATTTTGGGTAAATTAAAATATTTTAACAGTGAGCAAAAGTTGTTTAACTCAGACTTCAGTTTTGAGCTTTACGGCTTATGTGAAATTTCCAAAATGCCCCTACGGTGCATAGTTTGGTTATAATTGATAAATTTCACATATATACTTTACCCTACTGTTATAACTTAGTAAACTAAGTATTTTTGCTGATTATATCAAACCTGTAACTCAGGTTAATACTTAGACTCTTTTATAAACTTTTAAATGACCAAACTACCCCTACGGGGCATAGTTTGTGTTTAAACTCGTTTCGGGCATAATAAAAGACATCTTACTGATGTCACAACATATTTGAAGCATATTAACTTAGGAAACCTGTATATGGCTCTCATGAATACCCTAAACGGGTCAAACCTTATCGATTTTTATCTCAAAATCCATAAGGTGTTTAGATTACCCATATTATACAAGTCTTCAAACTTGTCGGGTCTAAAACACATTCTATTCCGGTCTTCGCTTAATCATGCGTTTGAACCGTATATTTCCTTAAGACTAACCGGTCTAAGCTAAGGCTTAACTAAAGACCCGTTAGCATTCTAATTGGTTATTTATACCATCATTCCAGACTAGAGCCTTCCGGTAAATTGTACCTACGCTTACTTAAGTGAATACGGCTGAGTTATTATAATTCTTGCTATTTAAGACATGAGCTAGCTCAGGTAAATACTCTTAACTTATTTTCCCTATACGGGCTTGGGATAAGGTACTATAAAAGTACCGCTTGGTCGGGTGTGTGTAGTCATTTAAATCAGATTGTGATTAATGTATTTGCATGACCCGTTTAATATGTATTATTTGGTGTATGGCCTTTGGGGGTTAAATGACCATGTCCCGGATATCCTTGGCATCATTTTAAGAAATGGCCACGACCTATTCACGGGGTGTAGGCATACACCTGACAGATGCATTATGTAAAAACTGGTAATCCACTTAGAGGAATCACACCCCGATTTCCACGTGTCACCGGTGGGCCCGGTGGGGGAGTATCGTGACGTGGTTGGCAACGTAATAGTCAAACAACACAATATAATAATGCACAGCGGAAGCAATTGAAAATATAATACATCCGAATTTATTTATTGTAAACAAAGTCACAATATCCGGTGTTTATCCACAGAACGGATCGAAACAAAATAACATTTAATTGTTCAACAGACTTCTGGCATCCTAAGCTTGCGAGACTTTTATTGATGCTTAGGAGACAATCCAGCCAATTACGTTTAGTACCTGCATTCAGTCTTTTTGGGAAAATACGTCAGTTTACACTGGTAAATACATTCAACTGACTCATTTTGGAAAATGATTGAAAATTGGTTTGGATGCACGTGGCATAAATCATTTTATTTAACTTGGGAGAATTATTTTAATAATATAATAATCTTGTGAACGAATTACATGTTACTTATGCGTTCAGTAGCCCGGAACGTATCCGGGTTAAAGATCAATAGACACGCCACTTTAAGTGAGTTATACACGGGAGTACGCCTACACCCCGTGCTCAGGTCGTGGCCATCTCGTAAGATGATGCCAGGGATATCCGGGACATGGTCATTAACCCCCCAAAGGCTGTAAAGTAAACACATCTGTTTAAAACGAGCCGATCAAATTATTCAACTACCCACTAAGCGTGGAGATTTGATGCCCGATCAAGCGGTACGCTATGTACCGTAACCCAAGCCCGTATAGGGAAAATAAGTTAAAAGTATTTACCTGATGCAAGTATAATTCACAATAAGTAGAATGCACGTAGATTTTACTGTCTCTCCTAATCTGGAACGAAGGTTTAATATAACCTATTAGAATTCTAACGGGTCTTTTATTAAGCTTAAGCTTAGACCGGCTAGTTTCAAGATACGGTTCGTACGCACAATTAAGCGAAGACCGTATAGAATGTGATTCAGACCCGACAAGTTTGAAGACTTGTTTAATATGGGTTTATTATTCACATTCTGGATTTTGAGATAAAACCGTTAAGGTTTGACCCGTTTCGGCTAATTTATGTAAACTTGTTACATAAACCGAACCGTACGCGTAATAAGCGTGACGGGTAGTCATGAGAGCTATATACAGATTTCCTAAGTTAATTATGTCTCAAATATGTTGTGACATCAGTAAGGTGTCTTTCGTTATGCCCGAAACTAATTTAAACACAAACTATGCCCCGTAGGGGTAGTTTGGTCATTTTAAAGTTTGTAAAAGAGTTTAAATGTCTAACTGAGTTACAGGTCTGATGTAAACAGCAAACATACTCAATTTGATGAGTTTTAACAGTAGGCTAAAGCATGTATGTGAAACTTATCATTTTTAACCAAACTAGGCCCCGTAGGGGTATTTTGGTAATTTCACATAAGCCGACAAGCTCAAAACTAAAGTCTGAGTTTATCAACTTTTGCTTACTGTTAAAATATGATAATTTGCTTCTTATATCAGTAGGTATCAACCCGGGTATGTCCAATATGATTTTAAAACATACTATGCGCTAATAACGCTAAATAAGGCGATTAAAGGCCATTACCGGGTTCGATACTTAAGTCTGATATTTTTATATTTCCAGAAGGCTTAAAATAATTCATTTATCATAACTAATCAGTGGCAAAAGGTTTGGAGTCGTTTAGATGTGTAAAACTCATTTTATGGCCCGTAAGGGCAAAACCGACAATTACCGAATTAAGCCTACGGCTATGAGTTATGCTCAGCCTAAAATTAATTAAAAATCTTTAAAATTCCCAAAATAATATATTACATCAGTGGGTAATTCGTTTGATACCAAAAAGTATGTTTAATTAGGCTATACGCTAATTACGCCATTTTATTAACATAAAGCACCGTAATTACGCTAATGAGCATAACTCTTAATCTACAAGTCAAACTGATGTCAAATTTTGCATACAAGTTTATATATCAATATTCAAGGTTTCTACACTTTTACATTTTCATAAATCATGCTTTAAGGTAATAAGGGCATAACGGTCAACATATGAACAATTAACGGAAACTTGCATATTAATTGGATAACTAATGAACCGAGGTGCATAATCACAGAGGGTTGTTCTAACATGTAACCTAGTCCAATTTAAGCTCTGTGGCATTTCTAAAATATGCCTAAACGGGTCAGAACTGAAAGTCAAAGTGAAAGTCAAACTATGTGACTTTCGGTTCCGAACCGGGTCTAAACAGGAAATAGTCGGGTTGAACAGGTTTGGACATGTTCTTACACTAATTACTAAGTTATAACAATAATCAAACAGGTTATACATGGTCTAGATAGCTAATTATGCATAAATGACCTTTTAAGAATTCTGTTGACTTTTTAAGTATATGTTTGACCCGACTTTTGAACTAGTTAAAGTGGTGATCAGGGGAAACCCTTTTGGGGTTTTATTACCCACATAAATACCAACTTATAACTACTTTTAATTCGAGATTTGACTGAGCCATTATTGACTAATCTCGAAGTCAAACCGTAATTACGACGGTTTGACTTTTAGCTAATTAACTAAGCTAAACTCAAACAAGAAAGGATTAGAACACTTACAAGGGTCCTATGCACGACTTATGATCAGTTGGGAGAGTTCCTTAGCTCCAGAAAGGCTCCAAATGATCAGATGAAGGTGTGAGAATGTTTGTGACTTTGAAGGGCTATTTATAATGGTTTCAATCACCACAAATCATTGACAAACAAGTCTATGAGTGCCCACAAACAATCAACAGGTGTCTTAGGGGCTTAGGAGGTGTTTTAGGGGCCATGAGAAGTGGAAAAACGAGTAGAGGTCGCGAAAATACGCAATGGCAGACCTTCAGCGAATTTTTCGGAGCTGGGCACACCCTCGCGTAGCGCGAGGGACCCGTCGCGCAGCGCGACCCCCATGCAGATCAGGTTTTTGATTTTTGTTTGCGATTCAGCCCTTGTCTCTTCAAAACTCGAATAGTTACTGATTTATTGCACTTTAAACCTCCACAATTGATCTACTAAGGCCTTAAATCATATACCCACTTTGCCAAGTCCCCGGGTAACTTTATTTTCACCCGAAAAGTCCTAACTTTCGACGTTTACGCTTTAACGCTTCGCACACGAATTTGATCATAACTTTCTCATACGTTAACGAAACCTTATGAAATTTTTATGGTGCATTCTCGTGAGCATAATTAATATTTACAAAACTTCGGGTTCGTCAAAAGGTCACTCAGAGGTATAAATTAAACATGTTGACACATTTGGTCCCTGTAGTTTGAAATCACACACATTTAGCTTCGTATGATCCATGATTTATTCGTTTGAAGGTATGAGCATCGTGTAGGGGTAATATATAATATAATTATTCACAGTTGACACTTAGAATACGTATATTCACATACTTTCCACGTTTGTCAACTTTAGTCCTTCTATAATATTTCTTTCACACGTTTAAACATTATGACACGTGTCAACACATTATAGGACGTGAATTTTCGAGGTGTTACAGTGCATCTAAATCAATTTTCATAAACATTTTCAAATGAGTCGGTTGAGTGTATTTACCAGTGAAAACTGACGTATTTTCAAAAGTCTAAGTGACAGGTACAAGTACGTAATAGGCTGAAAGCGGCTCAGGACGTTAATAAGGAATCTTGCAAGTTCTAGGCGTCTAAAGTCTGTTGAGCAATGTTTATGTTTTATGATCCGCCTGTGGATCCTTTACTTTCCGTTGTAATACTCGATATTACGTTATATTCGGATTGTAATATAATTATCTTTTGCTTCCGCTGTGCATTTATATATTGTGTTGTTTGACTATGATGATATCAACTACGTCACGATACTCCCCACCGGGCCCACCGGGCCCACCGGTGACACGTGGAAAGTCGGGGTGTGGCAGGTGCAAACCAAAGTTTTATCAATACTTCATTCTGCGAAGCTCTCAATTTACCTTTGACCAACCTTAGGCAAATTTTTACAGTCGAAACGGCAGATGGGAATTCAGTTAAAATAGATAAGGTTTTGCAAAATATAGAAATAGAACTTTCAGGTCATAAATTTTCTGCAAACCTGTTACCTATGAAATTAGCCGAATTCGATGTTGTGTTAGGAATGGATTGGTTGGTAGCCAATCATGCTCGAATCCTTTGTGATAAGAACTCTATAGAGATTCGGGCACCCACCAGAGAAGTAATCATGATTACAGGAGATAAGCCACATAAACCCATGAAGTTCATTTCAGTAATGAAAGTTGCTAGTTATGAACGAAAGCAAGGAATAGTGTATATGATTTCCGTAATCATTAGTACTAAGGATAAAGAACTTAAGGAGATTCCTGTAGTCTCAGAATACCCAGATGTATTCCCAGAAGAATTGCCAGGATTACCACCCAATAGGGAAGTTGAATTTAGAATTCATCTAATTCCTGGAACTACACCGATAGCCAAGGCACCTTATCGGTTAGCACCCACAGAAATGTTAGAACTGAAAAAACAATTAGATGAATTACTAAGTAAAGGATTCATACAACCTAGTTCATCCCCTTGGGGAGCACCAGTGTTGTTCGTAAAGAAAAAGGACGGTTCGATGCGAATGTGTATCGATTATAGGGAATTAAATAAGGTTACAATTAAGAATCGATACCCATTACCTAGGATTGATGATCTGTTTGATCAACTTCAAGGAGCTAGATATTTTTCTAAGATAGATTTACGCTCCGGATACCATCAATTGAAGGTACAAGAAGAAGACATACCTAAAACTGCTTTCAGAACTAGGTATGGTCATTACGAGTTTACAGTCATGCCCTTCGGATTAACGAATGCACCTGCAGCATTCATGGACATGATGAATAGAATCTGTCACGGCCCCCGACTCGGTTTGACCCGTTTCAGGAGCCGCGGGACAGAAAATCCCGTGGTATTTATTTAACAGCGGAAGATTTTACCAGGATCTTTTAAAAACTGCAATTTCCCGATTATTTTATTTCATAACTTGGGATAAAATCCCGATAATTTACAATCATAAGATTTCACGGAGAAATCTTTTATTTTTACAAAACATGTTTCTTTATTTTATATTGAGCCACTTCCTTAAGCTTGTAGTGCTTCTCGGCACTTTTCCTGGATCACAACAGATCACCTGAAACATGTTTGAAAAAGGTTTTGTCAGCGGGAAATACTGAGTGAATCATTCATTTTACTAAAACGACTTGTTTGTTATAATTTACAGTATTAAGAGAGATTACAATGTTTCCAGATATCAAACCAACTACCCACAGTATTTGTCACTCGAACATCCATCGGTAACCTCATTGTCCAATGGAGTCTGTGACTATGGTCATATCACTCATTGGCTAACTCTTTGTCCAATAGTGACGGTTATCAAGTAATGTATACAAAACCCCACATACCGGCTGTAACTTGGTGATTACATAAACTTAATCACTGTAATTATAACCTTTGAAAATAAACATGCTTTTATAAACAAATTTGATAAAAAGAGAATGACTCACATTGCAGATTTAATTGAGCAGAGCCTAGCCTACTGATTAGCCTTTTTAACCTAAATTTAATAACAGGCACACAATTCGGTTAGTAACTTAATACATCATGTACGATAACTCACGAGATTAAACCTTCACATCGAATGACAAAGTGCGATACTTAAACATCCATTGAATTAACAACGAATGACAAAGCATAAACCCTAATGTGGGCAGCACTTAAACATCCATTGGATAGTTTAATCGATCGGACATTGAATCGTATCAGCGATCGAGTTATTACCCTGTATTGCGGCGGCGATTAGTGAATCGTGTGTGTGTTTTGGACTGTTTCCTCTATATCTCGACGTATATTTTGAGTTTTATCGTCGTTTCAGTGCCCAAAATCAAGTCCCGAAGTCTGCTATTTATACACAATTTTTACCTAGCTTACGGACCGTAAGCCTCATCCCTTACGGTCCGTAAGGGTCATCTATTTTCCATAGAGTAGCTACGTGTATTTGTAGGCTTGCTGAGTTGACAGAATTCGAAATTTCAATTTTGACAGCGATTTAAGTAGATAATCGTAACTAGGGTTTACCCCTCCTGAGTTTTAGGGGCCCTGATCCTGATTCTGATTGTTCTGAAAATTTTAAGGTTTGTGCAGAATCACTTGGGTGTCTTAATTAGGGTTTCCTATTGGACAATTAAAATAATAATTAAGGCTTTTTGATAGGAGTTGTTACAGAATCTGTAAACCGTACTTGGATAAATTCGTAATTGTCTTCATCGATGATATACTTATTTATTCCAAAAGTCAGGACGAGCATTGTCAGCTCCTGCAGGTACTCTTAACTTTGTTAAGAAGGGAGAAGTTTTACGCCAAATTCTCAAAGTGTGAATTGTGGCTACAAGAAGTGCAATTTTTAGGGCACATGGTGAATCATGAAGGTATTCACGTAGATCCTGCTAAAATAGAAGCAATTACCAAATGGAAGGTTCCACAATCAGCCATGGAAATTAGAAGTTTTTTAGGATTAGCTGGATACTATAGGCGCTTTATTAAGGATTTTTCTAAAATAGCGGTACCATTAACTAAGCTAACCTGTAAAGCGATTAAGTTTGAATGGGGACCTAGGCAAGAAGAGGCTTTTAGAATTTTGAAGCAAAAGTTAACCAATGCCCCAATTCTAGCCTTACCAGAAGGAACTGAAGATTTTGAAGTATATTGTGATGCTTCTAAGCTAGGATTAGGATGTGTGCTAATGCAACGCAAGAAGGTAATTGCGTGTGCTTCAAGACAATTGAAAAAGCATGAGGAAAACTATACAACTCATGACTTAGAATTAGGAGCCATAATTTTTGCCCTTAAAATTTGGAGACATTATCTGTATGGAAGTAAGTTTGCTGTCTATACTGATCATAAAAGTCTAAGGTACATATTTGGGCAAAAAGAGTTGAACATGAGGCAAAGGAGATGGATGGAAATCCTAAATGACTACGACTGTGATATTCAATATCACGAAGGAAAGGAAAATGTAGTTGCAGATGCCTTAAGTCGTAAGTATCATGAAAAACAACGACGGGTTCGTGCTCTTAGATTAAATCTACAGTTAGATTTAATGGAACAACTAAAGAATGTTCAAGAAACAGCAATCCAGGACGTTGCTGAAGGAATGAAAGGACGAATCAAAGAATTGGAGTAAGGAAATGATGGAATTTGGAGATTCCATAAGAAAAGAATTTGGGTACCTAAACAAGGAGAATTAAGAGATAAAATTTTAGAAGAAGCTCATAAATCTAGGTATACCATGCATCCAGGAAACAATAAAATGTGCCAAGATTTAAGAAATAATTTCTGGTGGATAGGAATGAAAAAGGACACAACTAGATATGTTTCTAAATGTCTTACTTGTTCACAAGTTAGGGCAGAACACCAGAAACCTTCAGGTCTATTACAACAATTAGAAATGCCTGTATGGAAATGGGAGCTCATAACAATGGATTTTGTTACCAAGTTACCCAAAACCAGAAAGGGTAATGATGCAATTTGGGTAATCGTGGATCGCTTAACCAAATCAGCTCATTTTCTACCCATAAAGGAAATCTTTAGCATGGAAAGATTAGCCAAGTTGTATGTAGACGAAGTAGTATCCTTACATGGAGTTCCACTCTCCATTGTATCGGATAGGGATAGTCGTTTCACTTCCCATTTCTGGACTAGTTTCCAGGAAGCAATGGGAACCCGACTAAATTTGAGTACTGCATATCATCCACAAACACACGGACAAAGTGAAAGGACGATACAAACCCTGGAAGACATGCTCCGGGCATGTGTGATAGATTTTGGTGGAAACTGGGATGACCACCTACCCTTAATTGAATTTTCCTATAACAATAGTTATCATGCAAGCATTGAAGCTGCCCCATTCGAAGCGCTATATGGAAGAAAGTGCAGAACTCCAGTTTGTTGGGCAGAAATAGCAGAAAGTCAATTATCCGGTCCTGAAATAGTACAAGAAACCACTGATAAGATCACTCAAATCAAGGAAAGACTAAAGACTGCTCGTGATCGTCAGAAAAGTTATGCAGACAATCGGCGCAAGCCGTTGGAATTCCAAGTTGGAGACAAGGTACTGTTAAAAGTTTCTCCTTGGAAAGGAGTAGTGCGGTTCGGTAAGAAAGGAAAGCTGAGTCCAAGATATATAGGACCATTTCCAATCATCCAACGAATAGGACCAGTTGCTTATCGTTTACAACTACCAGAAGAGTTAGCTGGAATACATGATGTATTTCATGTATCCAATCTCAAGAAATGTTTCTCTGACGAATCTCTGGTAGTACCTCTTCAAGATGTAGAGGTTAATGAAAAGTTAAAATTTGTGGAGAAACCACTGTAGATAGAAGACAGAAAGATTAAGTTTCTCAAGCACAAGCGACTAGTTCTAGTCAAAATCAAGTGGGATTCGAAGAGAGGATCTGAATACACATGGGAGCTGGAATCGGAGATGAAGCGAAAGTATCCTCACTTATTCCAGTAAATCTCGAGGACGAGATTTTTATTAAGGTGGGGAGAATATAAGGACTCTAAAAAATGTTCCAATTTTACCCGTAAGTGAAAACCCGGACCCCTGAAACCTTAATATATATTAAAAATCAAGAAATTCAGAATTCTTGGTCCTCTCGCGGGCCGCGTAAGCCTTAAGGGGAAGCTTACGCGGGCCGCGTCAATGTTAAGTTGACCAGATAAGTGTTCCGGATCCACGTGTTGACCAGCTGGCATACCTACTCGTGACCAATCAGACCTACGCGTAGACTAGGCGGCCACGCGGGCCGCGTAAATGTTGAGCCAAGGTTCACGCGGGCCGCGTGAACCCTATTTTTCACCTATAAATAGGTTGGATCAGGGGCTTTCATTCTGTGTCGACGAAAACTTTCAAAAACGAAATATTACCGCTCTGAAGTAGAAATTACAATTATAATAGCGAGGCGCTGCTACGATACCGGGTATTAACTCGATCGCTGCTACGATTCAATGTCCGATCGATTAAAACTATCCAATGGATGTTTAAGTGCTGCCCACATTAGGGTTATGCTTTGTCATTCGTCGTAAATTCGATGGATGTTTTAGTATCGCACTTTGTCATTTATTGTGAGGGTTTAATCTCGTGAGTTATCGTAAATGCTGTATTAGTTACTGACCTAGTTCGTGTGCATGTTATTAATTTAGGTTACAAGGCTAAACAGTAGACTTAAACTCTGCCGTTAAATCTACAAAGTGAGTCATTCTCTTTTTATCAAATTTGATTTCAAAATCATGTTTGCTTTCAAAGTTATAATTACAGGGATTAAGTCTTTGTAGTCACCAAATTACAGCCGGTATGTGGGGTTTTGTATACAATACTTGATAACCGTCACCATTGGACAACGGGTTAGCCAAGGGGTGATATGACCATAATCACAGACACCATTGGACAACGAGATAGCCAATCGGTGGTCGAGTGATAAATACCGTGGGTAGATGGTTGATATATATAAACATTGTAATCGCTCTTAATACTGTAAATTATAACAACGCGTCGTTTTAGTAAAAAGAATGATTCACCAGTATTTCCCACTGACAAAACCTTTTTCAAACATGTTTCAGGTGATCTGTTGTGACCCAGGAAAAGTGCCGTAAAGCACTACAAGCTTAAGGAAGTGGCTTAATATAAATAAAGAAACATGTTTTGTAAAATAAAGATTTCCCAGTGAAATCATCTGATTGTAAATTACCGGGGGTTTTATCCCGAATTATGAAATAAATTAATCAGTTGTTTTCAGTTTTAAAAACGATCCTGCTAAAATCTTCCGCTGTCAATAAATACCACGGGATTTTCTGTCCCGCGACTCCTGAACCAGGTCAAACTGAGCCGGGGGCCGTGTCACCGGGGAAAACCCGATAACCCACCCGCCCGTAGGCACGACAGTGAAATTACCGGTAAAACCCGTTTGGCTCAAGGATCCAACCCAGATTTCTCTGGGTATCCTATCATTGCCCATCAGTATCTCACTCTGTATCAAGTGAGAGTCGAACCTGCATCTCTCAAGAGACATGCAAGCCCTCCACCACTTGATCTAGAGATCATTGACGTGAGGAGTTTATTAAAGGTGTAAGGGGCACTCCACCTATTAGAGTAGTCACTTTTCCACACCAGCCAATCATAGTGTATCATGTAAACTCCCCTATCCGTTCTTCATTTTGCACTCAAACAGTCAGCACTTCACCCAAACAATTTTTTTTTAAAATAAAAATAAAAGTGTGATTATGTGAGGCCCGCCATTAACCATCTCTCTCCTCTTCTCTTACCCGTAAACAATCCCCAGTTGTTTTGATTTTTTGGTGTATGAAAGAGGTTGACCATGGTATTCCCGCGAGAGTAGTTGTCCCCTCTTCCCCTTTCACCACATGCACCCTGTACACAGGCAAACAAAAAATAATCGATATTCATTCATAAATTTTCAATCTTTTTAATTAAAAATCAAAACCTAAATTAAAAGATGTTTCGTTTTTATTTTATTATTTTAAAATGTCATATTTCATTAAATAAACCTAAATTATAAAATGTTTCGTTTTTATTTTATTATTTTAAAATGTCATATTTCATTAAATATATGAGCCATTCACTCATGATAATAGAAAATTAATCCCATACTGATATAAAATGCTGGATTGCAGTTTACTGCAAGTTCATAGGTTGAAATTTCAAAATATAAATCATTTAGTTTCACAACTTATGATAAAATACAATATGTGAAATCATTGTCCTCTTTTGTCTGGTTCGTAAATAGTAATGGATATTGCCACTAGAGGCTAATCATGTCGGAACTTGCAACTTTTTTGATGCACGAGGTGAGTTGTATAATATAAAATGGGTTCACATATTCACACACTCTAGTCTCTATTTACACACCCTCGTATACGCCTCGTATAGGTCTATACATCGCATATAACCTTTTTCAATTTTCAAGAGAATCTCTGATTATGTCATATATGCCTCGTATAGGCCTATATGAGGCTTATAGACGAAAAAAAAACCATTTTACCCCTGAGTTAGACCTAGACTGGGGTGAATTGGAATTTTTTGCCTCTCTTATATGCCTAGTATAGGCCTGTATGAGGCGTATGTACATAGTAGGTTTTTTTTTTAAAACACTTTTATAAATGGTAAATTACCATTTTAGCCCAGAGTTAGGCCTAGACTGGGAGCAAAACAGGGCTATAGTGGTCTTTTGGACCACACTATACGCCCAGTCTGGCCCTGTATGCGCCATATATTTTAATTTTTTTTGTTTTCTCTTTTTAATATCCATAACACTAATATTAATTATGAAAAACTCATATTAATTATAATAACACTAGTACTAATTATAAAAAAATCATATTAATATCAATAACACTAGTATTAACTATAAAAACTCATATTAATTATTATAATAACTCTAATATTAATTATGATAACTCATATTAATTATAATAACTCGTATAGGCCTGTAGGTGTAGTATAGGTCTCACATAGGACTATAGGTGTGGTTTAGGTCACGTATAGGCCTATACAGGTGTTGTATCATATCCTGTACTTGTTATTTTTATTTATTTAAAATAGAAAACTTATTTTTGCATAAAAGTTTACTAAAACGATTAATATTGTATAAAATGTTTGTAAAAAAAACCCTTATATACGCCACATATAGGCTTATACGTGGCATATATGGGGCATGAGTCATATACGAGGGGTCCTATACGCCCTGTAAAGGCTTATACGAGGCATATAGGAGCAGGCAAACCAGAACTGACATGAGTCGGACACTGAGTTTGACGTAACTCTATACGCCCTATATAATATACGAGGCAAAGGGTGTGCAAATAGGCAGATAGGGTGTGTGGATAGTTTGAGCCAATAAAATTAGTTTATATATAACAAACTCTTATTTTATAAAAAGGTATAAAAATGATATCGAACATTAGTGTTGTAAGAATTGATAGGAACTACTTGGTCAGTGGAGTACCGACTAGAGATTAATCAGAATTAATCGAATCGGTATTTTTATATGTAGTTTTTTAAGTAGACATGTTTTAATCACTCATCGAACTATTTTTTAAGTAGTTGACGTAAATTTATAAGATTTGGTCGAAAGTTGGCCGGAATCTGGCCAAGCTAGGACCGCCATTGAGCGCCTAGTGATTAATCGGACATTAATCGGTGAACCTCCGATTAGTAACTAATCAGCGACTAATTAGAGACTAGTTGGGATTTCACAACCAGCGAACATATGCTCTACGAAGTAAAACATTTTATAATCACGTCATTTTATTTAACTTGTGTTAAAACTACCTATAAACATTTTATTTTTCTAATCTAGTTCACATTGAAATTTCTATTGTTCACAATGTTCCTCATATTATACATCTTGTTTGTGTGACGACATTTAAGAACTTACAAGTGATTAGGCGAGGGGGTGTGGCTTAACGTCACCCCGCCACCTCACCAATTATAGCGTTTCGGGGCGCCAACCATCATACCACCGCATTGGGGGGGGGGGGGGGGCTTCTGTCAGCGTGCTAACGAGCAAAAAAGGGGTGTGCAGGTAGGGTCCGCCTCTTTTCAACCAATAATTTTTTTTTTAATTTTGTTTAATATGAGGGGCTTTAAACCATTGTATGCAAGTTAAAGGAAGGGTTTTAACACCCCCCATATAACGTGGTGCCTAGATGAATCTAACATGGCATGATAAAGCCCCTAACAGCTTTAGGGCATGTTTGGGATTCCTTCTCAAAACAACTTATTACTTATATTTCACTATTCAATAAGTTAATAAGTCAGGATTTCCTGACTTATTGACTTCTACACTCACATCAAAAGAAATCCCAAACACTCAAAAAGTCATTTTTCACTATTCAATAAATTAATAAGTCAATAAGTTGAAAGAATAAGGAATCCCAAACACCCACTTATACCACATCCTCTAGCCTTGCAGTTGATTTAAAGCTACATTAAGTTAAAAAGTACGCTACCTTAAAAAAAAAAAAAAAAGTTAAAAAGTACGCTCAATCTGGGATTATTATAAGTAGAAATGTTCTTTTAACTAAAAGTCAAAAAATAATAAAAAAAACAAACGACAGTTTTGTTTATAAAGAAAAAACAATAAAAGACAGATTAATATTAATATTAATATTAATGGTATTAATAATATATCAAATAATTGAAAAGCAGACATAAAGGCCACCCTGAAGACCCCAAGACTCACGCCTTATCCATCAAGCTAAATCTGGTTTTTAATGGGTTTATGTAAACATCTTATAACTAGTGGATTCTTTACGGGGAAAATTTGACCAGAGTTTAGTTTATAATGATATCGGCACTCGATATAACAAGTAAAAGAGATAAAAACGAATACTTGTATTAGTATTGATATTGTTCGGAGGGCATAAATTTTGAGACTCACGTTACTAGTAGAGTGCATGCACGTTATAGGTTACAATACCAAAAGGATACTCTATTAGTATATTGTGAATACAACTATTTTTCATCGATCAAAGACCAAAAAAAAATGAATACAAGTACCTATACTGAAGTTGTTTGGACGATATCGGTATGGTACGTCGCGATAAAGAACAAAAATTCAATTATATTTGAACCGTTCGATTTAAAAAAAAAAAAGAAAAAACCTTTTATAGAAACATTGCATTTTATTATAAGAAGAACAGAAAAAGATAAACGACGTCATCCTATACAAAAAAAAAAAAAAAACCTCACTTTGATACAATATACGTTTGTGATCCCATTACCTATATATTAAAAAATACATTTAGGTCTAGATAAAAATAAGCACGCCACAACAACATTAACGAAAAGTGTAAATGACGTCACTTTATACAAAAAAAAATGTGAGCTAGCTTTAATAACTTGTACGTTTATGCTTAGATTACTTGTACATACTCACAACTCGGTTTCACAAAAAGATATATTAAGAAATAGATAAAAATAAGTATGTAGCAACAACATACTCAAAAGTTATAAAACATCCTATCTTAAGAGTTGTAAGATAAAAACAATATATGGCCAAATTTAGTTATAATACTAAAGACATTTAAATTAAAAAATAGACTAGATTATCAAAATCGTCCCTGAGGTTTGGGCATGTTAGGCAGTTTCATCCAAAACAACTTTCTTGTACCATATTACCCTTCACTTTTTGGGATTTTTTGTCATTTTCATCAATACGTCTAATTTGAGTTATTTTTTCTGCCAGATATTTGGATGAAATTGGTAAAAAAATCTCACACTTCATGGACGATTTTGGCAACAAAAAAAAAATAAGACATTTGGATAAAAATGGTAAAAAAAGTCCCAAAAGTGATGTTAATATGGTTAAAAAAAGTTGTTTTCATGGAACTAGCAAACATGACCAAACCTGATTTTGACAATTTACTCTAAAAAATAAAACAAACCTCCACTGCAACTTAAATGCCCCATTAGTTATAATACTAAAGATATTTAAATCTATTATATATAATAAATGAAAGTGATTTGGGCCACGTGTCATTTAATTAGGGCATTCTTTTTCCCCTTTTCCCGCCCAACAGTAACCACTGCCCTTTATTCTCACATTTTCACAAACCCTATTTCATTCTTCTCATTCACCTTTCCATACAAGATCCCTTTTCTCTCTGTTGTTCATCCTTCTCCTTCTTCACATTTTCATCTCATCAACAACGTCCGGCAGAGGTTACATTTATTGGATACATCTGCGTTTGAAACCCTAAATCGTGTACCGTCGAGTAGTTGAAGAACAGAATAATCATGTAAGATCTATTTTCTCATTCAGAAATTTTATTTGGTTTTATCTATTTTCTTATACTGAACACGATAAACCCTTTTGTACCTTCAGAAGAAGAAGAAGCTCTCCTAGGGTTTCTTATCGTACACAATGAACCCTTTTGTACAAGCACCTGTTAATCGGTGACCCTGGTATGTTGTAATAATGTTTTTATTATTGTTTATATGAATAACTTTTTGTAGCTTTTGATTTTTGTGTTTTATTTTTTATTGTTTATTCAGATGCTTGCTTTGTTGTATCATGTGATTACGAGTAGATTGATTTTGATATGTTTGTAGTTTTTGTTTTTCACAATATGTTTTGTTGATTTATTCACCCATGTTAGTAATGTTGGATGCACCTATGTTTCTTGATCCCCTGTTTTTCACAATCTGTTTGTTGATTAGAAGTAACCTCTGTCGGATGGTTGTTGAGGAGTTGGAAATGTGAAAGACAAGGAGAAGGACGGTAAATTCATTGTTGGATTGTTTATGTAGTTAACCAAATTGAGTCGATTTACTACTCAATTACAGAGAAGTTTTTGAGATTGTTTTCACGCTTTATTATTTTTGCAGCATGTTCTACTTGATTATTCATGTGGCAACTTTATATTTTCAGGCTTGTGAATTAAGGTTGGTTGTTACTTAATTTGTGTTTACTTTAATGATTGTTGCTATATAAACGGTAACCTCAATTGGTCTGATTTATTTTTTGGTATTTGTAACATTTTGATTTACTGTTTATTGATGCATTGATTCATTTGTAATCACTTGCAGATCACCCGTCATCTTAATTTGAGCAATTAAACGGAGTTTTCTTAAACAGCACGATAAGTTTCGTTCATTAATCCATGCATTTGTTAATTCCTCATGTTTTTTTTATTCTTAATCGTTGATTCTGTTTCAGGTACACTTTTTGCTGTTAGTTCCATGTGTTTATTTCAGATTAATTGTTGCTATATATATATTGGTTTTGTTTTGATGAAAAGGGAAAACGTTCGAGCCGTTTGATCCAAGATCCGAAGAAAAGATATCGGATATTGCTCAAGGAGATTAAGATGATGTTGATCTGGCTGTTGAAGCTGCACGTTGATCCACAATAAGCACTGCCCATCTAAGTTTCCTCCAATGACAGTGGTTATAACAAGTTAATAAGGCAAAACACTGATCTGCCTAACAACTGTTGGATATAAAGACTGTTGTACACAAATACTTATGAGGATTATCCACTGTTGAAGACCAAAGCACTCATGAAGACCAAAGCTCTGTTGAAGACAAGCACTGATGAACCAAAGTTCTGATCAACCAAAGGTGAACCACTGCCCAACAACAACAGTGGTTCAGCATCAGCAGTTATTCTACCTTTGTTTATGTTAACAATGTTTATATGTAACAGTATTTATCACATCAGTGTTTTATAATCTGTTAGGTTGTTAGATGTCATCATCTCAGTGTTTATATGTAACAGTATATATGACATCAGTGTTTATATGTAACAGTGTTTATATGTAACAGTTTTTATCACAACAATGTTTATATGTAAGAGTATTTATCACATTACCTCAGTGGTTTGATCTGTACTATAAATTGAACAGTTGTTTGATCTTTATACTAATAAATAAAAATGATGTACACTTGGAAACTGATGTATTCTTTAGTAAAATATTCTTGAAATTGGTCTTTTTTTGCAAATTGATGTTTATGGCCAAACATCTGTTTAAGGTCAAACTTCTGTTTGAGTCCAGACAACTGATATATAAGGCCAAACCTATTTTTAAGCCCCAACATCTGTTTAAGTCTAAACAGATGTTTAACCAGATCCACTGTCTTCTCATCTTTTAACACTCTTCAAAATACTTAAAAATGATAGTTTTAATTAATCCTTAAAAGTATGTTAGAACCACTGTGTTGGTTCAAACATCTGATTTGTTAAAAGTTATCCACTGCTGAAAGACAACCTCTGTTTCTTCATTCTTCATGTTGACCATTGACTGACTAAACATCAGTGTTTCAATCACTGTTGGCTATCCACTGATAGTCAAAAAACAGCCACTACTCATATTTTTATTGTTGACATCCACTGATATTGACCATCAGTGGTTTCCCTAAAGAACAGCCACTGCTCACATTTTTATTATTGATGTGGTTAATTAGTGATATAATGAAATTATCAAAAGAATACTAGAATTACAATGAAATTACCATTTTACCAAATCGTTACATTCCAATGAGATAAGAGTTCCTCCAACATTGTTTTCATGATAAAAATTAAAGTTAAAATAAAAAATAAATAAAATACTGTTGATGGCAATTTGTTGCAAATAAGTAATTAATGCTAATTTCTTGAGCTTTGGACATTGAAAATTTGCAAAATGTGAATTTCGAATTGACGGTTATTATCTCTTAATTAAAGTTAAAATAAAAATTAGAAAAGTCATCATGACAATTGCTTTCAAATCAAATCAGTAATTATTGATAATATCAGTAATTTTGAAATTCAAAATATGCAAAATGGTAATTTAAAATTGACGTTCTCTCTCTTTTTTTTTCCTAATTTGCATATCATTTCTAATATTTAATTACTTTAATAAAGCAGGATATAAGGATATACACTACTTACCTTTCAAATTACATTTGCCACTGCATTCAATTAAAATTTTGAATGGAGAATCGGTAAGCTTGAATTCCAACCTTAATATTTTTTTAAGAACATCCATGCTTATTGTATTTTCATATTACGTTTAGCAATAGATATATTTTGCTTATTCTTTTTTTTATCTACAGTCTTCAAATGGAGGTTGCAAAGGTTAGCATGCTAAATGATCTTAATACATTCTCAAACAACTATTCGATTAGAGTAAAGATTGTTAGCATGTCCAAGAAGATGATGAATGAAAACAAAAATGAAATATATCGTCTTTGATATGATCTTCATGGATGAGATGGTACCGTATATATTTGTCTTATAATTATTTTGGACATATGAATACCCAAATGTTATATAACACGTTTTTTATTTAATCGGATGTTTCATATTCTTAGGGAACTATGATACAAGCCAGCTGTCTGCATAAGATGCTAAGAAAATTCAAAGACTTCCTTCAGTTGGATGAATGTCTTCTTATCACCAAACCGTCTCTTGCTGCTAATAAGTCCTCTACTAAGTATACCAAGAGAAATGACAAAATATCACTGTATTTCTATACTTCTGTTGAGAAATGCCTTGACTGGTCTGGACCGAAATACCGTTTTAATTTCGTTAACCTCAAGCATGTTGTTCAAAATAAAATTGAAGTTAATACAGTTATTGGTATGTAAATCACTATATAATACATATGTACTGTTTTGTCTTATTGTTTTTTTCATGTTATCGCTTCTTAATGTTGTTTTCTTTTAACAATATATTTTTGTTTATAGATTGGACAGTTGTTTGATCTTTATACTAATAAATAAAAATGATAAACACTTGGAAACTGATGTATTCTTTAGTATAGTATTCTTGAAATTTGTCTTTTTTTTGCAAACTGATGTTTATGGCTAAACATCTGTTTAAGGTCAAACTTTTGTTTGAGTCCAGACAACTGATATATAAGGCCAAACCAATTTTTAAGCCCCAACATTTGTTTAAGTCTAAACAGATGTTTAACCAGATCCACTGTCTTCTCATCTTTTAACACTCTTCAAAATACTTAAAAATGATAGTTTTAATTAATCCTTAAAAGTATGTTACAACCACTGTGTTGGTTCAAACATCTGATTGTTAAAAGTTATCCACTGCTGAAAGACAGCCTCTGTTTCTTCATTCTTCATGTTGACCATTGAATGGCTAAACATCAGTGTTTCAATCACTGTTGGCTATCCACTGATAGTAAAAAAACAGCCACTGCTCACATTTTTATTGTTGATATCCACTGATATTGACCATCAGTGGTTTCCCTAAAGAACAGCCACTGCTCACATTTTTATTATTGACGTGGTTAATTAGTGATAGAATGAAATTATCAAAAGAATACTAGAATTACAATGAAATTACCATTTTACCAAATCGTTACACATTCAAAGATGTTGTTCAAAATAAAATTGAAGTTAATACAGTTATTGGTATGTAAATAACTATATAATATATATGTACTGTTTTGTCTTATTGTTTTTTTTTCTTCATGTTATCGCTTCTTAATAGATAAGAGCCTAACGTTTGTAGAAAAACCTTTGTCGATTGAAGATCGACAGGTAAGAAAGCTTCGAAGAAAGCACATACCTTTTGTAAAGGTCAAATGGGATGCCCGAAGAGGTCCCGATTTTACGTGGGAGTTAGAATCCACCATGAAAGAAAAGTACCCTTACTTGTTTCAGTAAATCTCGGGTCGAGATTTATTTTAAGGGGGTGAGGATGTAACACCTCGCAAATTTCGGGTTTAATATTAAAACGACACGTGTCATGTAAGACAAAAACGCGTTGGAAACCCGGATATAATAAAGATGTTTTCGGTAGGATTTAAAGTGGCGTCATGTTAAATTATTACCTCTGAACACCTCAATTATAAATCCCAATACCCGATATATTAAATTACACATCTATGTACCCTCAATTCAGGGAATTATTGCCTTTAAAGGAAAATTCAAATGCCTGATGTGATCCCATGATGAAATGAACGATAAACCGTCATTTACGGGTCTTGTATATGCAATCAAGTGAAACATTGGATAAAGGTAGGGTATGTTCAAGCATATAGACACTTAATAGAGGCCCCATATTGCCAAAATAAGTCCACAAGTCGTATAAAATGGCTGCCCTTTCGAAGCATCAACAAACAACAAAAATCTGCCAAAAGCAGGGCGTCGCGTGGCGCGACGGCCCCTCGCGTCACGCGAGGGGTGCCCAGCGACAGGTTAACTTGCTGTTGGCTGTTATGCGCACTTGTGACCTCCTTGGCCGGTTTCTCTTGCACATGCATGGCCTTTAGACACCCCCTACATGCTAGGGACATGTGTTTATCATTTGTGGTGGATCATAGACCCTTGTGTCAATGCATTGTGGTGGTAAACCCACTATATAAGGACCCTTTCATCCACAACATTTTCCTCACATCAAGTGCAAGCATTTTGAGCATTGGAGGAGCTTACAATCTGATTGAAGGCCTTCCTAGTCATCCATTAATCATCTAGTAAGTCTCTAATCCCTTCTAAATTAATTCTAGTTTAGTTTTTAGCTTAAAAGTCAACATATCGTATTAAACGGTTGACTTCGGGTTTAGTTATCGATAGCTCAGTCGTAACCCGAATTAAAAGTACCATTAGATAGGTAATTATATGGGTATTAAACCCTTATAAGGGCAAGTACCAAATCCAGACCTAACTAGGTCGTTTGTCGGGTCAAACGTTGACCGAAAAAGTCAACATAATTACAATATGCGATTTAATGCACGACTAGCAATCCGCGAGGCGTGCAACCTATTTTAAACTTAATATAACTTGATAAGAAGTATAAAAACTTGTTTGCGCTTGCCCGACTCGACAAATTTCTGTTTAAACCCGGTTCGGAACCGAAAGGCGCAAAACCTTGACTTTTGCGTTGACTTCGGTTCTGACCCGTTTTAGTTGGTATTAGACATGCCTTAAAGTCTCATTAGGGTTGGGTTACATGCTAGTATAAGTCTCTGTACTTGTTTCATTGATTATCCGATGCATGCGCACGTTTCCGTTAATCGCTTAAATTGGACCATAACGCCCTTATGACCTTATAACGAGAATTTTGAAAATGTGGAAGTACTATAATCTTAGTTAATGATTATTAAACATGCACGTAAATTTTCACGTCAATCGGAGGTCTAGATTATGAGATATGCGCATTAGCGTAAATATTAAGCTTTTTATTAATTAAACGGCGCGATTAGCGCATAGCCTATCTAAACCCGATTTTCGGTACCAAAACTATTACCCGCTGATGTTAAATAATATTTTAGGATTTTTGAAGATTTTTAATTATTTTTAAGCTGGTCTTAAGCTAGGCTTATCGCATTGATTCGGTTAATACCGAATATGCCCTTTTAAGCCATAAAACGAGTTTTACGTATCCGATTGATACCAATCCAATTGCCACTGATTTAAAATAATAAATATAGTATTTTGAACTTGTTTTGCTGATTAGAAAACTCAGATTGGTATTTTAAACCGTACGTCGCTTAAAACGGCTTTATACGCGTATTAAACGCGTAGTTTAGTATTAAAACCATTTTGCCACGTAAGACTTAATACCATTAGACATGACCTGTTAAGTTAAGATGTTTTTCTGATTTAACCAGACTCGTATCTCAGAAGTATTATAAATCTCTTTTATAACCCTTAAAATGACCAAAATACCCCTACGGGGCGTATTTAGGGATTAAACTCGTTATGGGCATTATGGAAGATATCATAATGATATCACAACATATTTAAAGCGTATTAACTTAGGAAACCTGTTCACGACCCTTTCGGTTACCCGTTATGCATTTTACGCGTTCGGTTCGGTTTATGTAAATAGTTTGCATAAACTAGCCGAAACGGGTCAAACGATATCATTTTCATCTCAAAATCCAGAATGTGAGTAGTAAACCCATGTTAAACAAGTCTTCAAACTTGTCGGGTCTAAATCACATTCTATCCGGTCTTCGCTTAATCGTGCGTACGAACCGCATCTTTGAAACTAGCCGGTCTAAGCTTAAGCATAATTAAAGACCCGCTAGGATTCTAATAGGTTATATTTAACCTTCGTTCCAGATTAGGAGAAACAGTAAAAGCTACCTGCTATTTGATTATTGTGACTATACTTTGCATCAAGGTAAATACTTTTAACTTATTTTCCCTATACGGGCTTGGGTTACGGTACATAGCGTACCGCTTGATCGGGCATCAAATCTTCCACGCTTAGTGGTTAATTGAATAATTTGATCGGCTCGTTTTAAACAGATGTGTTTACTTTACAGCCTTTGGGGGGTTAATGACCATGTCCCGGATATCCTCGGCATTATCTTACGAGATTGCCACGACCTGAGCACGGGGTGTAGGCGTACTCCCGTGTATAACTCACTTGCAGTGGTGTGTCTATTGATCTTTAACCCGGATACGTCCGGGCTACTGAACGCATAAGTAACATGTAAATCGTTAACAAGATTATCATATAAAATAATTCTCCCAAGTTAAACAAAATGTTTATGCCATGTGCATCCAAACAAATTTTCAATCATTTTATAAAATGAGTCAGTTGAATGTATTTACCAGTGTAAACTGACGTATTTTCCCAAAAAGATTAAACGCAGGTACTAGGCGAAATAGGCTGGGAGTCTCCTAAGCATCACTAGAAGTCTCGCAAACTTAAGATGCCGATGTCTGTTGAACCATAAACAATACTTTTATTATTCGATCCTACTGTGGATAAACACCGGATAATTGTGACTTTGTTTACAATAAATAAATTCGGTTGTATCTTATTTAAATTTGCTTCCGCTGTGCATTATTATATTGTGTTGTTTGACTATTACGTTGCCAACCACGTCACGATACTCCCCCACCGGGCCCACCGGTGACACGTGGAAATCGGGGTGTGACAGGTTGGTATCAGAGCCAACTCTGAGTGAATTAAACACTAGCCTTTTGTGTTTAATCTCAGTTACACAATTGCACATATTTAAACTTTCGAGTCTAGACTTATAACATAGGGCAAATTCCACCTTTTCGGGTTTTTGTTTTGTCCTTTAAAATTTTATATTTTGTTATTTGTTATCTCATGCTTTATTGACAGGAATAACAAAATGCCGCCAAGATTTTTGAGAACAAGAGGACGTGGAAAGGGGCCAGTATCCGCCCCCAACGACCATGAAGCTGGACCATCAAATACACAAGCTCCTATCCCCGTCGAGAGTGACGGTACTCGGCGAAACCAGAGAGGTCTCTTTCAACCGGCAAGACGGTCGACTTCGAACAGCTCGACGACTCCCGCCCAGGACTCCTACGGGCCACACTCGGAAAATGAGCCTGGAGACTCGCACCATTCGCACATACCGTTACAGCGATCTATGTCGCACCGCCCTTTTGGAGACCCCACTCCAATCTTTCAAGGCCAGTTTAACCCGGCGGATTATATACAAGAACCAGTGGGTTTTAACCCATTGGGGCCGGAGGACCATTTTTCTGGAGGAAACGATATGGATGAGGAAGACGACCCAGAAGAACCCGCATCAGGAACTCCCAACCACCCAATCGAGGTCTCGGATAGTTCCATTTATCACGGGCCACCCTATAATGGTCCAGATAGCTTCCAGGCTATCTTTACTCGGCACGAATGGTATTATACACCTTCTCACCATTCGTCGCCGCATGAGCAGCCGCAGCCTCACTATTCTCCGCCGCATGAGCAGCAGCAGCAGCAGCATCAAGATTCCTCTGGGAATCACCAGTTTGAGGCAGTTACGCCACCACCTCCTCCGCCACCAGTTCAGCCGGCGCCTCCACAGCCGCAAAGACATAGGAGATCCGGAGCCCGGATGTCCACACGAAGAGAAGAGTTTCACTTTAACTCTCCTCTACAATCAAGTGGCAGAAATTATCAGCCGCTTCCAGAAGTTCCACAGATGGGTGGACCATCAAACCCCTTCGCGCAGCAACCGCCACCAATGGGTTTCGATAATCAGATACCAGCATACACGGGTCCTTCGATGTATAACCCGTTTGAGCTACCAACCCACACTAACCCCGGTTACGCTGAAGCCGACCCATACCTGGTAGCTGCTAATTACAACGCTCTTAACCCTGAAGGACCGTATGGGGGTCCTTGGGGAGTAGGGTACCCAGTCCAGGGGTACCAGATGCCTACACAACCCCCGTTTTACCAACAACCCCCGCCGTCTCTACAAATGTCGCCACCACTGCATCAGGAGATCCTGCAAAGTATTAGAGAGGTGCGACATGAGGCACGGGAAGATCGACGGCGCAACCAGGGAATGTTCAAGACCTTGACGAACCTAATCAAGGGAAAGAGCAAAAAGGATCAGTAAATCCTTTATGTGTATATGTCTACTTTAAAATTAAGTCCCTGCGTGGACATTTATGTGTGTATGTTTGTTGTGTGTATTGACCCCTACGTGGGTCTATCTTTCCATAAACCCCTACGAGGGTATGTTGTATGTTTAGTCCCTACGTGGACTTATGTTTGTTTAAGTCCCTACGTGGACAATTGTTAGTGTGTTAACCCCTACGTGGGCATGTCTTCTGTAAGACCCCTGCGTGGGCATGTTGTTATGTTGTAGCTCCTACGTGGGCAAATTTCATGTGTGAAAGACCCGTTTAGGGCGATATGTAATGTTGTTATAAATTATTGGAGTGTTGTTTTATAAATTTCATGTTTGCCATTTGTGCATATATAATAATTATAAATGAAATAAATAAATTAAAATCATTCCTTTTTAATCTGCCTAAGTAATTATTTAATTAAGAATCTTAAAGTGTGGAACCTAGCCTCGTGTCAAATATAAGACCGGGCCAAAATGGTAATACCGGGTTAAAAGATTCAAATTCTTGTTAACATCTTAAAACATGTTAACACTCCTGGCAGAAGTGATTCGTTAAAAATCACATGTCATTTTTTTTTAAAAATGAATAAGGATTCTTTAGAAGTTTCCTAATCCAGTATAATGATCTCTGAATCCTGGATTTACATCATCAATTAAGGTGATCATATTCAACCATACGTGGTAAAATAGCGCCTACGGGCCATGCTCATTTCTATATAAGCCAAAAGACGGTGGTAGCTAGGACTCCCTGTCTAATAAAGGTAATGAACTAGGTTCAAACCTTAAAAGTCTTGATTCTCAGAAATCATAGTATATTAAATTGTCCATGTGACCAAGCCTTACGTGCTAATATATATATTGTTATTGTTATATGTTTAGGATAAATTTAAATTGAAATCCTAAATTAATACGATTAATGAGTTAACCAAGAAGGGTCTCTGTTACCATGGTTAACGAGTTACCCTAAGGGGGTAATTCTATAATAAACTTTCAAATAAAATATTGTTCTTGTTTCTGTAACAGTTCAATACGAATGGCAAATTCTAATGAAGTCAATAGCCCTACTGCGGCGCCAAATGAAAACGCCCAGATTACATTGACGGGCGCCGAACTAAAAGCTATCATTGATGGTGCTGTCACTCAAGCCTTGGATAGGCAATATGAAGAATACAGTGGTACCAGGAGTAGGACCCACTCCGTATCACACTCAAAGCCAAGAACACATTCTGAGGCTCATAACAAGCCTCCTCCCAAGAAGAACGGACCAAAGAAAGACGGTGATGACCGTCAGTCCACCAACAATCAAAGTGACCCATCCCAGCACTTGGTACTGCATCAAGGACCCCGTAACAAGGGTTGCACTTACAAATACTTCGTGTCTTGCAAGCCCCGGGATTTTACAGGGGAAAAGGGGGCCGTTGATTGCATGACGTGGCTGGATGAAATGGACACAGTGGTGGACATAAGCGGGTGCGCTGAACGGGATATAGTGAAGTTTGTGTCACAGTCCTTCAAAGGTGAAGCATTGGTCTGGTGGAGATCTCTGATGGAGGCCTCCGGAAAGATCCCGTTGTATAGCATGACGTGGGATCAATTCATTGCCTTGATCAAAGACAATTACTGCCCTCAACACGAGGTGGAAAAGATTGAATATGACTTTCTGTCATTGGTAATGAAGAACCTCGACTGCCAAGCTTACCTGACAAGCTTCAATACGCTGTCCAGGTTGGTTCCCTACCTGGTAACCCCCGAGCCAAAGAGGATCGCTCGTTTTATTGGCGGGTTGGAACCCGAGATCAAGGCCAGTGTTAAAGCTTCTCGGCCAGTTACCTTCAGGTCTGTAACTGACCTTTCCTTATCCCTCACACTTGATGCGGTCCGTCAGAGATCGCTGAGGAATAAGGATACTGAGAAGAGGAAGCGAGAAGATGATGGTTCGCGTAGGTCGAACAAGAAACACCGTGGGAACGGTGATCGAAAGAAGGGATCGGAGTCGAAGAAAGATGGGCATCGTTCTGATGAGAAGCCCACGTGCAAAACTTGCAAGAAAAAGCACTTTGGAAAGTGCAGATTTGGATCAAACTCGAATAACGAGTCAAGGTCTTTTGCTTGTGGTTTGTGCAAATCCAAGGAACACAAAACCTTGGATTGCAAGAAGATGAGAGATGCGACGTGCTATCGTTGCAATGAGAAGGGCCACATAAAGACTAACTGCCCCAAGAATAACAAGAAGCCTGAGGAGGCTAAGAAGACTAACGCCAGAGTCTTCAGGATGGATGCGCAGGAGGCTGTGCAAGATGATAACGTCATAACAGGTACATTCCTTGTAAATGATGTCTTTGCAAGAGTACTTTTTGATTCCGGTGCAGATAAGTCTTTTGTGGATCAGAAGTTTTGTAAATTGTTGAATTTACCTGTCAAAACCCTAAGCGTAAACTATGAGGTAGAGTTAGCAGATGGTACCATAGAAACCGTCTCTACTGTGTTAGATGGATGTACTATATCCATTAAGAACCATTCTTTTCCTCTGTCTCTACTTCCGTTTAAATTAGCTGGTTTTGACATAGTGCTGGGTATGGACTGGTTATCTCATAACCAGGCCCAAATCGTCTGTAAACAGAAACAGGTAGTAATAAAGACTCCGTCTGGTGAGTCACTTACCATTCGGGGAGATACCCAGTACGGACTGCCTGAGCAGGTGACTATGCTCAAGGCTTCCAAGTGTTTGAAGAGGGGATGTGTCATTTACATGGCGCAAGTGATTTTGGAGGAACCTAAACCGAAGTTAGAAGACATCCCTGTCATTTCTGAATACCCAGGAGTGTTTCCTGAAGATCTACCTGGCCTACCACCAGATAGACAAGTCGAATTCAGGATCGATATCATTCCCGGAGCGGCACCAGTTGCCAGAGCACCATACAGATTGGCACCCACCGAAATGAAGGAGTTGCGGACGCAGCTAGATGAACTGCTGGCTAAAGGTTTCATTCGACCTAGTTCATCTCCTTGGGGAGCGCCAATCCTGTTTGTCAAGAAGAAGGATGGATCGATGCGTCTATGCATCGACTATCGCGAGCTTAACAAGGTCACGATCAAGAATAGGTATCCATTGCCCAGAATCGACGATTTGTTCGATCAGCTTCAAGGGGCAAGTTACTTCTCAAAGATTGATTTGAGGTCTGGATACCATCAGTTGAAGGTTAAGGATGAAGACGTTCACAAGACTGCATTTAGGACTCGTTACGGTCACTACGAGTTTCTAGTGATGCCTTTTGGGCTCACCAATGCACCGGCTGCGTTCATGGATCTCATGAATCGCGTTTGCAAGCCGCACTTAGATAAATTCGTCATCGTTTTCATCGACGACATTCTCATTTATTCTAAGAACAAAGCTGACCACGAGAAACATCTTCGATGTATTCTCAAACTTTTGCATAAGGAAAAGCTCTATGCCAAATTCTCCAAATGTGAATTTTGGCTTAGGGAAGTCCAATTTCTTGGACATGTGGTCAGTGAGTGTGGAATCCAGGTGGATCCCGCTAAGGTTGAAGCAGTAATGAACTGGCAAGAGCCAAAGACGCCAACAGAAATCCGTAGCTTCCTAGGGTTGGCAGGATATTACAGGCGCTTCATTGAAAATTTTTCAAGGATTGCTGCACCCCTAACTTCCCTGACCAAGAAGAAAGTAAAGTTCGTTTGGGGTCCTAAGCAGCAAGAGTCCTTCGATGTTTTGAAACAAAAGTTGAGCAACGCTCCTGTGCTTACCTTACCTGAAGGCACTGAAGAATTTGTAGTTTATTGTGATGCATCACACACTGGCATGGGGTGTGTGCTTATGCAAAAAGGCAAGGTTATTGCCTATGCATCACGACAGTTAAAGGTGCATGAAAAGAATTACACCACCCATGACTTGGAGTTGGGTGCCGTTGTGTTCGCACTAAAACTGTGGAGGCATTACCTTTATGGAATCAAGTTTGTGATATTTTCTGATCACAAGAGCCTCCAGCATCTGTTTAACCAGAAAGAATTAAACATGAGGCAACGCCGTTGGATGGAGACTTTGAATGACTATGATTGTGAAATCATATACCATCCCGGCAAAGCGAATGTAGTCGCTGATGCCTTGAGCAGAAAGGAAAGGGTTAAACCCATTCGAATTAACGCCAGGCGCATGGAAATAAAGAACAGTTTGATAGAAAGGGTGTTAGCTGCACAGAAGGAAGCTGTGCTGGAAGCTAACTATCCTAATGAAAAGTTAGGAGTAACTGAGGAGCAGTTAACTCTTAGCAAAGACGGAATTTTACGGTTAAACGGACGAATATGGGTTCCAATTTTTGGAGGACTTCGTGACGTCATCCTCCAAGAAGCCCATAGTTCCAAATACTCCGTTCATCCTGGAGCTGATAAGATGTACCAGGATTTAAAGGCAAATTATTGGTGGATAGGCTTGAAAAAGTCTGTAGCCGCCCATGTAGCAAAATGCTTGACATGTGCGCAAGTCAAAGCCGAGCATCAGAAACCGTCAGGTTTGCTACAACAGCCTGAACTTCCTACGTGGAAGTGGGAAATGGTAACTATGGATTTCATTACCAAGTTACCCAAGACAAGGAAAGGCAATGATACGATATGGGTTATAGTTGACCGACTGACTAAGTCAGCTCATTTCTTACCCATCAAGGAGACTTATAGCTCCGATATGTTAGCCCAGTTATACGTTGATAAGATTGTAGCCCTACACGGCATACCTGTAGCTATTATCTCTGACCGGGATACTAGGTACACGTCACATTTTTGGAAGAGCTTCCAGCAATCTTTGGGCACACGTTTGAACTTTAGTACGGCTTACCATCCTCAGACTGACGGTCAGAGTGAGCGTACTATTCAAACGTTGGAAGACATGCTACGCGCATGTGCGATCGAATTGGGAGGTAGCTGGGATAAGAACCTACCATTGATCGAATTCTCCTACAACAATAGCTACCACACCAGCATAAAGGCTGCGCCGTTTGAGGCATTATACGGTAGAAAGTGTAGATCGCCAGTTTGTTGGGCGGAAGTTGGAGAGGTCCAGTTATCAGGACCAGAGATCGTATTCGAAACAACGGACAAGATTGTCCAGATTCGTAACAACCTCCAAGCTGCCCGGAATAGGCAGAAGAGTTACGCGGATCCAAGTCGTAAGGATTTTCACTTTGAAGTAGGTGACAAAGTCCTACTTAAAGTGTCACCATGGAAAGGGGTGATGCGATTTGGTAAGAAAGGCAAACTAAGCCCAAGATACATAGGACCTTTCGAGGTTATCGAACGTGTCGGGTCAGTTGCCTACAAGTTGAACTTACCAGAAGAGCTCAGTGGAATTCACAATGTGTTCCACATTTGCAATCTAAAGAAGTGTTCCGCTGACGATTCGCATGTCATGCCACATACAGATGTGCAAATAGATAAGAGCCTAACGTTTGTAGAAAAACCTTTGTCGATTGAAGATCGACAGGTAAGAAAGCTTCGAAGAAAGCACATACCTTTTGTAAAGGTCAAATGGGATGCCCGAAGAGGTCCCGATTTTACGTGGGAGTTAGAATCCACCATGAAAGAAAAGTACCCTTACTTGTTTCAGTAAATCTCGGGTCGAGATTTATTTTAAGGGGGTGAGGATGTAACACCTCGCAAATTTCGGGTTTAATATTAAAACGACACGTGTCATGTAAGACAAAAACGCGTTGGAAACCCGGATATAATAAAGATGTTTTCGGTAGGATTTAAAGTGGCGTCATGTTAAATTATTACCTCTGAACACCTCAATTATAAATCCCAATACCCGATATATTAAATTACACATCTATGTACCCTCAATTCAGGGAATTATTGCCTTTAAAGGAAAATTCAAATGCCTGATGTGATCCCATGATGAAATGAACGATAAACCGTCATTTACGGGTCTTGTATATGCAATCAAGTGAAACATTGGATAAAGGTAGGGTATGTTCAAGCATATAGACACTTAATAGAGGCCCCATATTGCCAAAATAAGTCCACAAGTCGTATAAAATGGCTGCCCTTTCGAAGCATCAACAAACAACAAAAATCTGCCAAAAGCAGGGCGTCGCGTGGCGCGACGGCCCCTCGCGTCACGCGAGGGGTGCCCAGCGACAGGTTAACTTGCTGTTGGCTGTTATGCGCACTTGTGACCTCCTTGGCCGGTTTCTCTTGCACATGCATGGCCTTTAGACACCCCCTACATGCTAGGGACATGTGTTTATCATTTGTGGTGGATCATAGACCCTTGTGTCAATGCATTGTGGTGGTAAACCCACTATATAAGGACCCTTTCATCCACAACATTTTCCTCACATCAAGTGCAAGCATTTTGAGCATTGGAGGAGCTTACAATCTGATTGAAGGCCTTCCTAGTCATCCATTAATCATCTAGTAAGTCTCTAATCCCTTCTAAATTAATTCTAGTTTAGTTTTTAGCTTAAAAGTCAACATATCGTATTAAACGGTTGACTTCGGGTTTAGTTATCGATAGCTCAGTCGTAACCCGAATTAAAAGTACCATTAGATAGGTAATTATATGGGTATTAAACCCTTATAAGGGCAAGTACCAAATCCAGACCTAACTAGGTCGTTTGTCGGGTCAAACGTTGACCGAAAAAGTCAACATAATTACAATATGCGATTTAATGCACGACTAGCAATCCGCGAGGCGTGCAACCTATTTTAAACTTAATATAACTTGATAAGAAGTATAAAAACTTGTTTGCGCTTGCCCGACTCGACAAATTTCTGTTTAAACCCGGTTCGGAACCGAAAGGCGCAAAACCTTGACTTTTGCGTTGACTTCGGTTCTGACCCGTTTTAGTTGGTATTAGACATGCCTTAAAGTCTCATTAGGGTTGGGTTACATGCTAGTATAAGTCTCTGTACTTGTTTCATTGATTATCCGATGCATGCGCACGTTTCCGTTAATCGCTTAAATTGGACCATAACGCCCTTATGACCTTATAACGAGAATTTTGAAAATGTGGAAGTACTATAATCTTAGTTAATGATTATTAAACATGCACGTAAATTTTCACGTCAATCGGAGGTCTAGATTATGAGATATGCGCATTAGCGTAAATATTAAGCTTTTTATTAATTAAACGGCGCGATTAGCGCATAGCCTATCTAAACCCGATTTTCGGTACCAAAACTATTACCCGCTGATGTTAAATAATATTTTAGGATTTTTGAAGATTTTTAATTATTTTTAAGCTGGTCTTAAGCTAGGCTTATCGCATTGATTCGGTTAATACCGAATATGCCCTTTTAAGCCATAAAACGAGTTTTACGTATCCGATTGATACCAATCCAATTGCCACTGATTTAAAATAATAAATATAGTATTTTGAACTTGTTTTGCTGATTAGAAAACTCAGATTGGTACTTTAAACCGTACGTCGCTTAAAACGGCTTTATACGCGTATTAAACGCGTAGTTTAGTATTAAAACCATTTTGCCACGTAAGACTTAATACCATTAGACATGACCTGTTAAGTTAAGATGTTTTTCTGATTTAACCAGACTCGTATCTCAGAAGTATTATAAATCTCTTTTATAACCCTTAAAATGACCAAAATACCCCTACGGGGCGTATTTAGGGATTAAACTCGTTATGGGCATTATGGAAGATATCATAATGATATCACAACATATTTAAAGCGTATTAACTTAGGAAACCTGTTCACGACCCTTTCGGTTACCCGTTATGCATTTTACGCGTTCGGTTCGGTTTATGTAAATAGTTTGCATAAACTAGCCGAAACGGGTCAAACGATATCATTTTCATCTCAAAATCCAGAATGTGAGTAGTAAACCCATGTTAAACAAGTCTTCAAACTTGTCGGGTCTAAATCACATTCTATCCGGTCTTCGCTTAATCGTGCGTACGAACCGCATCTTTGAAACTAGCCGGTCTAAGCTTAAGCATAATTAAAGACCCGCTAGGATTCTAATAGGTTATATTTAACCTTCGTTCCAGATTAGGAGAAACAGTAAAAGCTACCTGCTATTTGATTATTGTGACTATACTTTGCATCAAGGTAAATACTTTTAACTTATTTTCCCTATACGGGCTTGGGTTACGGTACATAGCGTACCGCTTGATCGGGCATCAAATCTTCCACGCTTAGTGGTTAATTGAATAATTTGATCGGCTCGTTTTAAACAGATGTGTTTACTTTACAGCCTTTGGGGGGTTAATGACCATGTCCCGGATATCCTCGGCATTATCTTACGAGATTGCCACGACCTGAGCACGGGGTGTAGGCGTACTCCCGTGTATAACTCACTTGCAGTGGTGTGTCTATTGATCTTTAACCCGGATACGTCCGGGCTACTGAACGCATAAGTAACATGTAAATCGTTAACAAGATTATCATATAAAATAATTCTCCCAAGTTAAACAAAATGTTTATGCCATGTGCATCCAAACAAATTTTCAATCATTTTATAAAATGAGTCAGTTGAATGTATTTACCAGTGTAAACTGACGTATTTTCCCAAAAAGATTAAACGCAGGTACTAGGCGAAATAGGCTGGGAGTCTCCTAAGCATCACTAGAAGTCTCGCAAACTTAAGATGCCGATGTCTGTTGAACCATAAACAATACTTTTATTATTCGATCCTACTGTGGATAAACACCGGATAATTGTGACTTTGTTTACAATAAATAAATTCGGTTGTATCTTATTTAAATTTGCTTCCGCTGTGCATTATTATATTGTGTTGTTTGACTATTACGTTGCCAACCACGTCACGATACTCCCCCACCGGGCCCACCGGTGACACGTGGAAATCGGGGTGTGACATGAAGACCTTGAGTGAGTTCTTTTTATTAAGTTGTTGCATTTTGACGTTTAAAGCATTACAATGTTGCTTGATGTTATTATGTTTTATGTTAATATATTAGAGGGCAAAAGTGTACGGTTACTTTGTGGGATGCTTTTGCTATTGACATGTTTGCTTACATGAATGATAAGAAACGAGAGAAATATGTTGTTATCTTTTGTCATTTTGGTATGGTCAACCTTTACAAAGGTACAATTTAAACTTAATTAGTTTAATTTTTTTATTTAGTAATTTATATTTATATTTATTTATATGTTTTAAATTTGACACTGTTTATATTGATCTACATTTGGTTTTATAAATAAATTCAGCCAAGTGTGGAGTTGCAAACGGGTTTGATATTAGCAGACTTTTTATCAACACTGACATTGAAGAGATATCCTCTTTTAGGAAGAGGTATAGTTAGTAATATGCATATAAACATTAAACAGTATTATTTTGTACCTACATTTATTTTTTACGTTTTAATTTGATCACATGAATCTGTTTAGGTATGTAGAGAAAATTTCTGCTTCATCTTCATCAAATGAGCATGTTGGTTCAAACGTTATCTCAAGTGTTGAAGATGAGTTTCTTAATAACCCTGATTTCATGCTTATTGGTTTCCTTGGAACCATATCAACGATGTGTATTTTCTTATAAGTACTTTACATGCTAAGTTTATTTATAGTCTTTTCTAAGTATTATTATTTTTGTTTGATATTGATAGACAAAGAAGGTTTTGGTTCTTGGCACAATCACAACTATATGCACTGATAAACTTTGGTATTACAATGGTTGTAACTACTGTAAGTCGAGTGTGGAGGAAAGATTTGTAACGAAAGAAAATGTGGATGGTTCATTTGATGTTCATGAAAAATCTTTGGTGTGTACAAATGATAAATGTGCAGGAGTCGACATCTATTCTATTCCGTGGTTTGAGATTACAGTTTTATTTCCTTATACTAAATACTAATATGAACCACACTTCTGTTATTAGTAATACTAATGTTTTCATTTGTTTTTAACTTTGATAGGTTCAAGATACCTATTAGGGCGCAAGACTCTTCCAGTACTGTGTCTTTGACACTGTTTGATTTCGAAGCTTACAAGATTCTTAAGAAAACTGCCAAAGAGTTACTTGCTATCCAAGATCAGGTAACAAATACATGCATTCAGTTATTTGGCCATGTAGTAAATATAATTTAAAATTAATTTTTATAAAATTGTAGGTTCTCAATTATGGAATCATTGTGCTCATTGTAATTTATATTAATTTTTATAAAATCATAGGTTGTTAATTCTGGAGAGATACCGAACCCATATCCTTAGATTTTTGACACGTTGATTGGAAAGAGGTATGTGTTCATCATAAATGTTAAAGACTATAACATTGAGCATCAGGTTGAAAACTATGGTATTTCAATGGCCACTAACGATGATGAGATCCTTGCCGCGCTCTGCGCCAAATTCAATCTTAACCAGGTTTAAATATTCATTATGTCATTCATTTCATTTCATAGTCATATCCTTTTGAAATAGATTTATGCCATTGTGTGTATTTTATGTTACTGTGTATTATGTAATTAAAGCATGAGCACTCCGAATCGTTGGAAATTCCAGATTCCTGCAGTTTGTCTACTCCTGTTGACCTTATGAAGGTAATATAAGAATTTGGTTATTTGTACTAAATTTTTTGAAACGTTAATATTTATTGTCTTTTTATATCAGGATGAGATGTCATTTAGCGGTGACAATGTTACACCTGCATCCAAAGCACTTGTAGGGAATAAGAATCCCTCTTCTGATGAAACAAAACGTAATATTCGTGAAGTGTGCGATGTAGATAATTCATTAGGTTGCTCCTTGACAAAGCGCCGAATGAGTGATGAACTGTCTCAGGATGAAGATGCTGGTGTTTCGACGCTTTTGATTCCCAAGATTGAGAAATAGTTTTCTCTGTATTTTCAAATACATTTACGTGTTGATTTCATATGCTGTTGCCACGTTGAACTTATGGTTTTCGCTTTGTTGGTTTTGGGTGTTTGGTGTTGTTATGTTTTGGACTAATTGTGTGGTTTTGAATTCCTGAAAACTTATCTGCTTATTATACTGTTATGTTCTAATATTATAATGAGTATGACCTTTCTTTTTCTTATTATAATGTATATGTTAAATAAATATTGAGATGTTCAATATTTAATATTTATGTTTAAAACTTATGTGTATGAATAGGAGCAACAATTTATACTATATATTGTATAAACCCAAATAACAACTTTTTTATCTACAAACATTTGTAATATTTAAGCAATTTTAATCTTATTATCTAATCTCATAATTTATATAGGATTATCAGTGGATGTGGTTGTTCTTTATTGTTTTTTACCGTTATCCCTGCTCACTAAGGTTTAATAAGTATCTGTCATATATTACAGTTTATAAAAAATATTTAATTTGTGCATGTTTCTCCCATTAATTTATTTAAGTAATCTCATTCAATAGCTTATTTATATACTTCAAATTTTGTCTAAGTCATTCAAAGTAGGGTTTTTACAAAAACCGTATCCAAGTAAGAAGCATAAACGCAAACCCATTTTATTCGGTTTTTTGTTCGGATTATGGATACACGTTTTATTTTATTTGTTTTGTTTCGTTTATTTGGATAACTGAATAAAAAAACCGTTTAACTTAATTATCTATTAAATAAAGATAATAATATTTTATTTTAAAAAACATATACAAATAAACCATAAACCTAACCGATGAACACCCGATTTACATTCCACAAAGATTACAAAATTTGTTGTTAAGTTTTTTTATCAATGTAATAGATTGTTTGAAATAACCAATTCAATAATTTGAAACAATTCCATTTTGCTTTTCATGAAATGATTTTTAATTACAAAATGATAAAATGGAATATTATAATTTATTGAGGATATGTTAATCCCTAGGTATGACATATTGTAATTCAAAATTTAAAAACCACTGTTTGGTTCTATTTTTTTTTAATGTTCCTTATCTTTTACTCTTTCTTCTTTTGAATCCTTCTCCTTCTCTCATTGTATGCAATGTCAAAGAATTCACGTTCATCTTCTACAGCTGCTAATTCATCTCAACGAAATTTACAAAGTAAGTGAAATTATAACTTCTTAACTCATCATTTCCCAAATCAAAATCAGCTTTCAGATTGAAATCATAATTCTACTTGGTTTTTTTCTAGGTCCTCTTATGAGAACTGCTCTTTCAGATATCTCAAATAGACCTCCTCTTTCAGATATCACAAATGGTAAAAACTCTTGAATTTGATTATAAGTATACTTTTTTCCATTTTATGTTTCCAAGTGGACTGATTCTTGTGTTTTGTACATATTATACTTTCTCTGTTGTTTAGTTACTTCACCGAAAGAAAGGCGTAAGCTTCGAAAATTAATACTTGATAATAAGAAATCAAAGAATTCATCGTCATCATCAACGAATGTTCGTAACATCTTTTCTGACAATGCAAATTTGCTGGAATGTTCTGATACTACGGATCAACATATGTACTCCATTGCATGTCGAGCAGTTAGAAATGCTACTGGTTCTTTAATTTCAACTACAGCAGGTTTGTATTTTGTTTCTTTATTATTTCTTTTGATAAATACATTACTAAACAACATACCGGTACTAACATGTATGTTTTAATATTGAATGTTCATATAACGGCATAAACAGGTACACCTCTAGATATCAACCGCCGATATTCCATTACTTCTAGCATCATTAGCAGTAACAATCGGCCGATATTGGGTAGTACCTCTACCCTTACACGGCTGTCTTCTGGTAAACGTAACCTCGAGCGCAAGAAACGTGATAATACTCCTGTACCTATGTTCACGTTGGATTCAGATGAAGACGATGTGTTTTTGTGCACTGATGAAGGTCCTTATAAAGGGATATCTAAAGGTTTTAATCTATTTTATTGTTTTTGGACATTTGTTGTGTTCCACCTGTAATATAACTATCAATCATTTTTGAACAGATTATTTGGACCATGAGTGCTTACATGTCAGGTTTGTAGTGCAAAGTTATGGACATCAGAAGGTGGAAAAGGTCGTTTAACTATAAATAAGCTATGTTATAGTATGTGTTGTGGGTATGGTAAAGTTCAGCTACCGCCTTTAAAGGATGCACATTCGTCTTATCAAAATTTATTTTCTTCCTCAAATGGAAAAAGCAAGTTCTTCCTGAAGAACATAAGACGATACAACTCTATGTTCTCTTTTACATCTATGGGTGGAAAGGTTGATTCTAATATCAACAAGGGCAATGCTCCATTTATATATCGTATCAGTGGCCAAAACTATCATTGCATGGGGAGTCTCAAACCTCCAGATGGAAATGAAGCTAAGTTTTGTCAGCTATACATACATGATACTGAAAATGAAATAACAAACAGACAGGCATTATTCAGGTACGAGTGATTTCTAAGTTCCATTTTTATTCTATTAAAGAACAACTAGAAATTGAAGCATTTGTAGTTCACTGTCTGTTGTTAAGTACCATCACTTAATCCTTAATCACTGATTCTCTATCCACTGATTACTACAACAGCAGTTGTTAACCATTAGTAGTTCACTATCAGTTGTTAAGTACCATGAGTGTTTTAATCACTAGCAGTGCTTACAAGGTTTTCATCAGCTGTTTGACTTCACAGTAGTTTGCTTTATTCATTCTAAATTCATCAGTGGTTGTAGGTAAACTGAAATGTTACTTTTTCTCAACATACTCTAAAAGTTTTGGGCTGGTATCAGCAGTTGTTAACAACTGCTCTTCCTTAACAATTAATTATTAATCACTGATTCTCTATCCACTGCTTATTACAATAGCAGTTGTTAACCATATGTAGTTCACTATCAGTTGTTAAGTACCATCAGTGTTTTAATCACTAGCAGTGTTTACAAGGTTTCCATCAGCTGTTTGACTTAGTACTAAACAGTAGTTTGGTTTATTCAATCTAAACTCATCAGTGGTTGTAGGTAAACTAAAATCTTACTTTTTGTCAACATATTCTATAAGTTTTTATAAAACGAGATACTATTATAGTTATGTTAATGTTTTGTTGTTTTTTTTCTTTTAACAACAAAGAACCAAACCTTCATCGCCTATTGATAAAGAACTTGATGTTGAAATGATAGAGTATTTGAGGGCTTTATTAGATTCACAAAATATGTTGGGACCGCAGGACATATAACTTACCCACCACATCTGAAGTTGCTGCTTTGGTTGTCGGAGACATAGATAAAGCTATAGACCATCATGATATTGTTCTCGAGACTCAGTCGGGAATGCTGCAGCGTATTAGCGAATTACACCCATCGTATCTTGCTCTGCAATATCCGTTACTTTTCCCATATGGTGATGATGGTTATAGAGTTGATATTCCTCATAGAGATTTTATGTCCACACAAAGGAAAATAAAACCAAAGTGCACAATGAGAGAATTTTTTTTCATATAGGATCCAAGATAGAACTTATGGATTTTCCTTAATTTTAAATGGGCGAAGGTTGTTACAACAGTTTTTGGTTGATGCGTACACAATGATTGAGAGCGAAAGACTAAAGTACATCCGTAGGCAACAAGCGAACCTTCGCTCGGAAACATTTGAGAATCTTCATAAGTATAAATCTAAAGGTAAGGAAGTTTTAATAGATACTGGAAAGCCTGTTATACTTCCTTCTTCATTTACCGGTGGTGCAAGATTCACGCAACAAAATTACCTCGATGCAATGGCCTTATGTAAGTGGTATGGGTACCCTGATTTCTTCATAACTATAACATGTAATACTAAGTGGCCTGAAGTAAAAAAGATTTCTAAAAGATTCAACCATCAAAGCCGAAGACATGCCTGACATATTGTGTCGATTGTTTAAAATGAAGCTTGATTCTTTACTCAAAGATTTGAAGGATTCTAAGTATTTCGGTGAGATTAACGCTGGTATGTTATTTCGTTTTCACATCTTATCCTCTGATATATATTTTGTAATCAATGTTATCAACTACTAAATCTATTTATTTTTCCTTTTTATTTAGTTGTTTATACAGTAGAATTTTAAAAGTGTGGTCTTCCTCATGCACATATATGCTTATTCATGAAGGTCGATCATAAACTTCCAACCATAGATCACATAGATCCATTTATTTCTGCTGAGATTCCCGATAAAAAAGAAGATCCTGAACTTTATTCTCTTGTGACTGATTATATGATTCATGGTCCGTGTGGGAATGCTAATTTGAATTGTCCTTGCATGGTTGATAAAAGATGTTCAAAAAACTTTCCGAAGAAATTCACACCACATACAACTATTTATTCAAGTGGTTTTCCTATATACAGAAGAAGAGATTCAGGTCATACAGTTATAAAATCTGGTGTTAGATTAGACAACAGAAATGTTGTTCCTTATAACAAAAGGCTTTTGAAAAGATATCAAGCACACATTAATGTTGAATGGTGTAATCAAGTCGATTCAGTGAAATATTTGTTCAAGTACATTAACAAAGGTCCTGATATGGCTACTGCGGTAGTTTCTGGTGATACAAATTCAACCATCAAGGAAAAGCCAAAAGACGAAATCAAGGAGTATTATGATTGTAGATATATTTCAGCTTGTGAGGCATCCTAGAGAATATTCTCTAATGAGGTTCATTATAGGTATCCTGCTGTTATGGGCTTCCCTTTCATTTGCCGGGCCAACAGAATGTTGTGTATGGTGCGGATGACGATATTGATAATGTTTTAAGCAAGCCTTCTGTTGCTTCTTCAATATTTGTGCAATGGATGAAGTTGAACGAGACAAATGAAGATGCTAGAAAGCTGACTTATGTTGAGTTTCCTTCCAAATTTGTTTGGATACTTAAAGATAGATGTTAGCAGGTACGTAAGTCGTGCCAGTGTGTTGGCCGGATTCATTTTGTATCTCCTGCATTGGGCGAACCTTATTTTTTGAGGATACTACTCAATAAAGTTAAAGGGCCTAGATCATTCGAGGAGATACGTACAGTTAATGGTCAATTATTCCCGACTTTTAGAGATGCTTACTATGCGATGGGACTCTTAGATGATGACAATGAATACGTTAAGGCCATTAAAGAAGCAAGTTTTGAAGGACATGCTGGGTATCTTCGAGCGTTATTTGCTACCCTGCTTTTGTCAAATATTCTTTCACGGCCAGAATTTGTTTGGGAGAACACGTGGAAATACTTAGCTGATGATATTGTTTATAGACGTCAAAAAGAAACAAATATTTCAGGTTCTTATCTATCTTTTTTATTTCACATACTACATTTTGATTTTTTAATTAATAATGTTAATTTTTTGATTTGTTAGGTTTTGTGCTTCCTGAATATCAGATTAAGAACCTTACTTTGTTGAAAATTGAAAACTATTTAATTTCCAATGGTTCATCATTACGAAGGTTTGTCACTATGCCATATCCTGATGACGATTCCTTACGTGATGCTTCTAATCGTCTGATCAATGAAGAGCTGTCACATGACCTAGATGAAGTACAAGCTGAGTTTAACAGGTTGCATCAGTCTCTTACAGATGAACAACAAGGGTTTTTGACGAAATAATGGAAGCAGTTGTAGGGCGTAAAGGAGGCCTTTTTTTGTCTATGGTTACGGTGGAACTGGAAAAACCTTTTTATGGAAGACTTTGGCTTCAGCTGTTCGATGTAGAAATGGAATAGTTTTAAATGTGGCTTCAAGTGGTATTGCTTCGTTATTACTTTCCCGTGGAAGGACAACTCATTCTCGGTTCCATATCCCCATTAATCTAACAGAAGATTCAATGTGCAATATTAAGCCAAATAGTGATATTGCCAGATTATTAAAGGAAACCCAATTAATCATATGGGACGAAGCCCCGATGGTACATAAACATGCCTTTGAAGCTTTAGATAGGACGATGACCAACGTATTTTCGGAAGGTAGGAGTATTCGTTCGGATATTCCTTTTGGAGGTAAAGTTATTGTATTTGGTGGTGACTTTAGACAAATCCTACCTGTTATTCCTAATGGTACTAGACAAGAAATTGTTAGTGCATCTTTAAGCTCTTCATACATATGGTCAAAATGCAGACTGTTACGGCTGACTAAAAACATACGTCTAACTATTGGAGCTGAAAGTTCAAATATGGAGTCTATCAGAGAATTTGCAAAATGGCTTATTGATATTGGTGAAGGAGACGTTGGAGATGATAATGATGGTGACGCCATTATCGAGATACCAGATGATTTACTAATCACCGATATTAGTGACCCGATACAAAGTTTAATTGACTTTGTATATCCTTCAATTATTGAACAATTTAGGATTCCTGGATTTTTTTTCTGAGCGAGCAATTCTAGCACCAAAAAATGAGGTAGCTCATGAAATTAATGATTGATTGCTTTCGTTATTTCCTGGTGATGCGAAAGAGTATCTGAGTTCTGAAAGTATATGTCAAACTGAACAAATTCTTGATTCTTTTCAAGAAAGCTTATACTCAACAGAAAATTTGAATGCTCTTAAGATTTCTGGCTTGCCTAATCACAGATTAGTTCTTAAAGTTGGTGTTCCTGTGATGCTTCTTCAAAACATTGATCAACAGAAAGGGTTATGTAACGGTACAAGGCTTCAAATTACTTTTCTTGGTAAACGAGTTATAGAAGCTGAAGTAATATCTGGTGGTAACATTGGCACGAGAGTTTTTGTTCCAAGGATTAATATGATCCCGTCTGACAAAAAAATACCTTTTCAATTTCAACGAAGACAATTTCCTTTATCAGTTTGTTTTGCCATGACAATTAACAAGAGTCAAGGACAATCGTTATCAAAGGTTGGTCTTTATTTGAAAGATCCTGTCTTCACTCATGGTCAGTTGTACGTTGCATTATCAAGGGTCAAGGCCAGAGAAGGCGTTAAAATACTAATATTCGACGCTGATGGAAAACCAACAAATAAGACTTCTAATGTTGTTTACAAAGAAGTTTTTACTAGCTTGTAATCATTGTTTTTTCTGAGTTTTAACTTCCACCGTTCTAAGAATAGTTGTATATATATTTTCTTAATTACTATTTTGTTTAAATTTTATTTGGTTTAAACTTTATAAACTCTATTGTGTTTTGTATCTCAGAACAATGTGTGATAAATTTATTCATAAGTAGTTTACAACGCAGACAATTCTGAAGATCCCCGTGTTCACTATCAAAATGGAAGAAAATTATACCGGATTTGGACTGGATAAGAGGCTACGAACTTATCAATTTCAAACCTACACCAGCCAAAAAATGTTTCGCCAAAGTCAAACCACTGTTTGACCAAAGTCAAATCACAGTTTGACCAATGTCAAACAACTGTTTGCAAAAATATGATTCTTAGTGGTTCGAAAGTCTGTTTTACCAAAGTTAAAACACTGTTTGAGCAATGTTAAAACGCTGTTTAACCAAAGTCAAACTACTTATGTTAAAAGCTAATTATAATAGATAAAATACTGTTTGAGCAATGTTAAAACGTTGTTTGACCAAAGTCAAACTACTTATGTTAAAAGCTACTTATAATAGATAAAACACTGTTTGAGCAATATTAAAACGCTGTTTAACCAAAGTCTGTTTGACCAAAGTCAAACTACTTATGTTAAAAGCTACTTATAATAGCTAAAACTAGATTTTCACCCGGCATTGCTTCCCGAGCTCATGAAACTTACTTATGTTAAAAGCTAATTATGATTAATACATGATTTAAAGCATTGAAAAAATATGATATGTTAATGGCTTTGCTATAAGAAAAATTATTTTTCTTTGTTAATTTGAATACCAAATCAATTCAACTAATCATCCACTTTACTCTTGTATCTCAATGTAAATGTAAATAACAAATTTAATAAGGGGTGTATGTGTAAATATTTTTCATCAGTTGAAAATATGGGAAGAGAAAAACACAATCGTCATTATTTCTTCATCATCATTACACATCAAACATCTATCATATCTTCTTTCAAAAATCTCTTCTTCCCAGTCATTTTCTAGGGTTTCAACTTTCTTATTCTCCGTCTTCTACACTTCAATCCCCTGAGGTTTTATTGTTTTTTCTTCAGCAACTGGTATGTACATTCATATTGTAATGAAGTTTATATTGTTTAACCAATCTTAATTAAAATCCTATCTTGCTACTAATAGGATTTTAAACGTTTATTGCTATACATTCAAGAAGGGTTTACTTACGTGTTTGAATCATTTGTTGAGAACATGTTAAAATAGTTATTATTTGCAGAAAAATTTTAACTCATACTCTGTTTCTATGATTAATTTCACTACATACTCTGTTAATACAAAAAGTTAATGTTCATTTTCAAAGCCAACTTTTTAATTACAATCTTTTAACATCTTTACTGATTCAGGTTTTATGATGTATACTACATTTGTCAAGTTTCTTGATAACCCAGGATCTTTAAAACTGGTATGACATGTTTTTACATACATAATTTATTTTTATTGAGATATATATTTAACAGTTCTTATGGTTTATATTTTCTTACACTACTTAAAAATTATATACAGGATGTACCTATATTCTTTGCTAATCAAAAGTGGGGAGATTGTTGGCAAAAAAATAGGTTGCGAATCTATCATGAGTCTGGTAAAAAATGGGTTGTGAGGGTCAGAACAGAAAATTCAACGCCAATAATAACTGATGGTTGGGATAATGTTGTTAAAGATCTCAATCTGCCGAGAGATACTTTGTTGGTTTTCAAACCGTTAGGTGATTTTGGACTTGAACTTTCATGTTTTGTTGATGGCATGTGTGGCGAATCTTATTTCACGTTTAATCGTTATGCAAGATTTGGTTTTACGGTATGAGTATTGATCTTAACTTGAATTCTTTTGCATCTTTAACATGTCAACACTTATTCTCATAATTTACATACTTCACGTATAGTATTCATTATTTTTAATTTTATGCCGGTAATCGAAGACTGCTTCATTAAACAATTTTACGTAAATAGCCCACCAAGTGGCAAATTTCAAATCTGTTATAAGGGTTCCTATTGGAATGTTGAGGCGTCTAGGTTGATACCAACTTTGTATTTTCTAGAGGATGGCCGGAAATGTGCAACAATGTTGGGATACCGGAGGATGATTTGCTTGTGTTTAGTAGAATTGATGATGTTGTTTTTGAGGTAGTAGTTTATAGAGATGAGACTGAGATTTGCTTTTTGAAGAAACCTGAATCTGACGATGATAGTGTACTTGAGATATCGAATGCTGATTATGTTGAGAATGCATTCAAGGTACGTAAGTATTTAGCATTAGTAGTAAAAGTTTTAATTTTTTAGCATTATATTAATTATTTCATTAATGTTGACTAGGACATCTATGAGGATGAAGAAGTTGCGTCTGTAGGTGAAGGTAGAACCGTTACTCAGGTACTTACTAAATTATTAAAATTATTTATTTTTAATTTAACACACATAAGAATTTAATGTTTTTACAACTATTAGTAATGTTGTTTACTGATGTTATATTTATCCAATAATGTATTATTTAGAAGAAGTTACCAACCAATGCCGAATGCACGTCGAAGAGACGCATGTCTTCACGTTTGAACAAAACCCAAGATGTAAGTTTACCGTCTTAAAGATTGTTATATTACTATTGTTATTAAAGTTACTCTATGACAACAGGTTAAGAAGAAAAATAAAGTTACTTCTGAGAGAAAGGAGATGGTCAGGAATAGAACTAAGGGAAATGCTGCCTTACTTGTCGACTCAAGTAATCATATTGGATGTTCTTCATCTGCGCATAAAGTTAAGGTATATATATTTGCCAGTTAATTAGTATATGTTATATAAACTGTTTTTTTTGTGCATATATTCAACATTCCTTTAATTCACATGTATATGTTTTCTTTTTCATCAAGGGGAAGTGTAACACCCTTAAATTTTTCACTTGAATTTAATAATATTACATACCATTTTATATAAAGATGTCTAAAGTTACGGCATAGTTTCCAAAAGTGAGATTCAAAAGTATCAAGCCCTTAGTCAACTATAGACTAATTAACACATTCAAAAGTTTCAAAACAAATTGTTTACAATCCATAAACATTGTCTATTAAAAGTTGAGATATTGCGGAAGCATTCAAAATGAGTGTTCAGTTCTTCAACATTAACTTGATCGCCATCCGGATAGTTCCCAAATTACCTAAGGTCAAAACCACCCAAAATATTAGTTTTGACAACAATTTGTATAGTAAAAACAAGTCCTAGCATCAAAATATAAGAAAAACAAACATTTTTCAGAAGTTACCCTGCCGCGTGTCGCGGCAGGTTTCATTAAATATGTCGCGTGGCGCGGCAGCTCCCGCGTGTCGCAGAGTGTCTCGGTGATCCTGTCGCGTGGCGCGGCAGGAACGGTTTTTCCAGCAGGTTGTGTTTATTGAGCTGCATTTTCTGACAGCTCCGGAAAACTCAGATTTCAACTTCAAACGTGCATATCTTTTGACTCGTAAGTCCGTTTTAGGTGATTCTTTTTCCTATACGTCTGTAAATTCATTACCGACGTGCCTATAACGATTATCATACCGAAAATTTTATTTACGGACTGAAAGACCATATGTCATTATGTAATTATTCGACCCATTCTAATCTTACTCATATTACTACCGTTTAACCAATAAACCTATGGCGCCTTATGCCCAATATCCGGGGCTTATTATCACCCGCATTTCTTACCAATTTCATGGTTTAATGCCTTTGTGATTATTATCGCCATTATCAACTACTATAATGTTTAAAACTACAATTTTTCACAACTAATAGGTCCGTTGGCTCATCTTGTGGAACTCTCCACTTATGATGACTACCAATTGGTTCGTTGACTATACTAAGTCTATTAATTCACATTCTAATCATAAGCACTATAAATTCAACACAATTTCGATTTAACAATAAGAATTTTAAAACTTATCAACAACTTGCTTAATGTAACAAATCAAGTTACGTACCTTCAATGTAGGCCTTTCAAACGTGATTCGCCACTCGCTTGCCCACTTGACGCTCCTGCGTCCTTTCCTATAGAGTTCATTAATGACATGTTTAGAACTCTCTTTAACCATAAATCGCTTAATATACCAAAACATCATGATTATGCGTTTAACTTGGAAATTTCAGTTTTAAGCCTTCATAGAGGCATTTCAACAAACACTTCATGGACAGATTTTTACAAGATTAAACATCAAATCTCTAGTTTACCATTTAGCCCTAATTTCACATCATTCAACCTTTTTACATGATTGATAACTTCTAATTTTCTGGAATCACTTCAAAATTGTCATTTTACACTAGATTAACAATCTATTTCCTAGTGTTCATCAAATTACACATAACACACTAATCACCTACAATGGTGTTCATAGGTTTCACTAAAATTTCATATGATTTCAACTTGTATTGGTCTAGGGTTTGTCCCTAGACACTATAGTTGTTCCTTAATCATCATAACATACACATGCAACCCTAATTTCAGATTTTTCCCAATTCATGAGAATTTCAAGTTGAGAGATTTATCAAAATTTTACATACCTTGTGATCCTCTTGTGATGAGGATCAATAATCTATGTACGGATTTTGATTTGGACTGAGTTTGATCCTTCAATTTAGAGTTTTTATGCTGACTAGGGTTTGATGGAGCTTGGGGTCGCTCCTGGTCGATCTCCACCAAGAACACAGACAAAATGTTTGTGTTTTATTTATTTTGATTATATCAATATTAGTTTCATTTTGAACACAATTGGTCCCTAGACTTTCCTTTGGTTCTAATTTAGCATTTTAACCCATTTGTAGGTTACTACAAGGCTTTCACCTAATTGGGTTATTTAAAATCCTAGTTAGTTAACTAGTTTATTTATCAACTTTATATTTAAATAAATGATTTGCATTTTTCGGGGTGTTACAGGAAGAGAGCCGCCAACGTTCAGAAAAAGCTTAACCGTAGAAATAAGATTGCAAAGACTGCAAAAAAAAATTTTGGACATCTTCTCGACCCTGAGTTCTTTCATTTTGATCGCAAAGGAGACTATAGGCTGGTATACCATTTTTTATAACAAACTAATGATTTATGTTTATTTGTCTAACTAGACAGCTTGAAAATGACACATACACGGTTCAAGCTATCACACATGTTCAAGCTATCACACATGTTCAAGCTATCACACATGTTTAAGCTGTCACACATGTTCAGAACCGCAATGCAACCTAGACTCGATATAAGACGAAGACGACAGATGTATGCACCAACAGCCTCAGATGTTGACGAGTCTTAAGTGTCGAGTCTTTTCAATCTTCAGTCTTTATTAGTCTTTATCACTCTAACTTTCTTCAACTAATCTTTCAGGATCAAACTCCTAGCTCTTGCATCTTCAGACTCTCTTTCTCTAACAGACTCCCCTTCAAGATGTACTGGGATCATAGTCTGGCTCACATCTTCAGGTATCGCAACCTGGCTCACCTGCATATTCTCTACCCAAAACATAAGTTTCATAAAAGATAAGATATAACAAATTTAGAAACTTTGCTAATCACTTGAAGACACAACCCTGAATACATCATTTTAAAGTATCAAACAAAATGATTTGTCATGTCAATTTCTGATGAACCACTTGAATATATATTTTTTTTCATTTCACCCATCTTCAAACACACTTTCCCAAACCTGTTCGTCATGTTCAGCACTTGGAATTTTGAAAATCAGCTTTTCAACATCAGTTGTCTAAAATCTTTTTGAATTTTTTAAAATTTATGCTAAAACACACCGAAACTCTTTTTGGATTTTGAAATAACAGAAATGCAGTAAAGAAATATTTACATACAATATTTTTGTGAGTTTGCGTAAGAGGATCATATCAGTTTTTGAGACAAATCACCAACACCGTTAAGCTTTGTACATTTTAAGTTCTAAACGATTCACTTAGTTTGTCAGTATACTGATCCACTTAAATTTTCACACAAAGTTCAACTGTTTCGAGATACGAGATTAATGTTTTAAGCACTTAAACTTAATCGCGTGTCCCACCTCAGAATATACTCCCGTATCCAGATCCCAATATTCAGTCTTACAGGTAAGTATGACACAAATGATATCTGTAGGGGAATAAATTATGATCGAAATTGTGAGAGCTCAGGTCAGAACTACCGTTCAGCAGAGAGATCACGAATCGACTTTTGGGTGTGTCCCCTTTAGAGGATCTTTTTTACAACAACATTGCTAAGCAATTTTATTGTCTTATCATATATGCTGACGGTGATGCTATGTTTCAAGCATTGCGGAAAGTATTATTCGAGGACTAGGTCAGAACTTCCATTCAGCAGAAGTCCCGGAATAATACCCCAGATATCACTAAGCATAAAGACCTAGTATATCAGAAAAAGGAATCTTTCAAACGAGATTTCGGGGGTTACCCATATATCCGAGAGATGTTACCCACGAATTAAGCAAGTTTGAATTTAGGTTTATATCTCGTCACAATCTACTAAATGTGCAAAAACCTACTGGCATATCATCAGTGAGACCGTTTATCACAATTTAACTTTCCATTTCTTTAGCATGCCGTGATTGTCCACTGATGTACTATCATTTTCTCTTTTATACACCAAAAACTCGTTTTTGATTTTATCATGTTTTTGTCTTTTTCAAATTTTCAAATGTTTTTGGATTTTCTGAAAATTTTTACTCCCCCTAAAATGCAAACACATTTTAGGAAATTTGAAAATAAACTGTACAATAAAGAGACAACCGATATCAAATCGCTTCAATTCGCCATCCACTTGGCATAAACAATCAGAACTCCCCCTCACAACAAACTATTTTCCCATTGTGATTTCAAAACACTTAAGTTTGTTTTAATCAAATGGTTTTTCCGGAAAATAAGTTTTGTTGATTTTCAAACCACTTGTAGGTTAGGGGATAAACTCATCATTTTGTTCTCCAAAATACCACATGTAAGTATGGTCCAATCAAGTTCAACTTAATGACCTTGATTAACCATTTAAAGATGAAAACCTTCTTCAACCACTAGCAGGTTCACTCACCAATCATAACCACTTGTAAATCAAAATATAACAATATAAAGATATCACCTGTAGATTTACCAAACAAACAATTCAAGAATGATGCCGATTCCTGCTCCACGCTTACCAACCTGAGAGCTCCGGCAAGTCAGGTTTTTAGTTTGAAAATGGTGTCACCCAAGCCTGACCAGCCTTGGGTGATTTTGGAACACATCTATCCCACCAACATTTTGATTTATAAAAATCTTTTGCACTTTTAACCTTCCCATCAACCATCTTCCCAAAAATATGTTTAACTTTTCCATTAAACACTTTTTCAGCATCAAATTCTTTGTTACCAGCAAAGAATTGACGTGAAATCTCAATTTTACCAACCTTCAACTTCAAATTTTCCTTTGACAATTTAGGAAAATTTTCATCGTTCACCCCTGGAACGGAATTCTCAACCTTTTTCTCAACAGATGACTCCTCTGATTTTATGGAATCAGATTCATTGTCAGAACTACTTTCTGAATTCTTAACAACCCATCTTTGTTTGTTCAAATCGACTTGTCTTTTGTAAAATCTTTTTGAAGTTTCACCAACTTCCACAGTCGATTTATCAACACTTTTTCTTCTCATTTCAGATTTAGAAAAAACTCCCTGTTTTGAATAAGTGGACTCTTGGCAGTTCCAAGCAATATGTCCAGTTTTTTGACATTTGAAACAGGTTCTTCTATCAACTCTCTGATCAAACTTCTTCACATTCTTCTTTACTTGAGCAAGAAACTCTTGATTTGATTTCTTCCAGAATGGTTTCTTCTGCTCATCTTCAGAACTTCCTCCTGAAATAAATTTTGTTTTTGGTTTATAATTTTTCTCATTTTTATAATTTTCTGAAGAACTAAATCCAAGACCTTGTTTTTTGAAATTACCGTTGTGGTTTGGTTTCTTTCGATAACCATAACCAAAACTGTAACCCTTTTTCTTGTTCAATCTTTGTTGAACTTTTGAAGTGTACTTTTTAGGTTTTTCATTAAGATTTAAAACTTTTATTTCAGAAATATTAATTTCTATCAATTTGAAAACCTGTTTGATCATTTCAGTTTTAACACTTCTTATTGGAAATTCCTCGTCAGAATATAATTTGTCTGAATCATTCAACGTATATGCTACTTTGATTGATCCGTCATTAAAATTACATTTTGATAACATGAATTCTTTATTATAAACCCTTTTAACTGGTGAACTCGGACTCTTTTCTGACGAACTCGAACTTTCAGACTTAGACTCCGGTTTTGACTCTTCATCCGTATCCAACACCTGATCGACAACTTTCTTTACTAACTCAGACTCATGATTAGTGTCAGACGCTGTGAATGTAACATCAATATTGTCTGGTAATTCATCAATGATTTCAGACTTTAACTTGATGTTGACTGCCTTTTTTAGACGCTCCTCGTTAGGATTCCTGGGAGAATAACTTTCATGGATCGGGGGCGGACATCTGTTATACTTGACACTTTGTTTCTTACCAGTATCAGTATCTTCAGTCTTTTTCTCCATGAATGCTTCAAGACCTGCAACAGTAGGATAAACACGATCAATCAAATAATCACAAGTAGTGTAACTCAATAGTAATCGTTTGATCCTTTCACTCTCAATCTTTTCAAGTTCCACTTCTTTCTTCAACTGTGCACGATCTTCAATATACTCGTTAATAACGCTCTGCTTTGTCATTAATGTTGCGCTCATCTTTTCCATTGCATTTTCAATTTCTGTATTCGTCTTTTTCAGACGATCAACTGTGTTATTGAGCACATCATATGACTCCTTCACATACTTCACATCAGACAGTAAATCTTCTTTAATCTTCTCTAAATCAGCAATCTTCTTATCTTTTTCTTCACAGGCTTTGCAAGATTCAGAACACTTCAAACATGGTTTTTCAACTTCAACCATTTTTTCAACTATCTTTTCAACCTCGACAATCTTTTCAACTTCAACGAGTTTCTCCACCACTTTCTCCACTTCAACAACTTTCTCAACTACTTTCTCAATCACTTGATCAACATTTGCTTCTCCAGTTTCTGTCCTTTTCTTTTCATCAGTTTGCATTTTTGCTGCTTCCAGCTCTTTCCTCAATCTTGCCATCTTCTTCTGATACAGCATCTCCATTTTATCTGCAAAAAACAAATTAAAACTAGTAGGATCAATGCCTTTTCTAGCTTTGTTGAGATGTTCTTCCTCATCATCGGTATCCACATCACTTCCAAGATCTGGAAAAATTGGGATTCTTTTCTGATGAGCATTGTAGAATTCCTCAGCCATGATTCAATAATCAGGTGATACTTCGGGAAATACCTGAATAACAAACGAACACAAAATCAGTTTAAACGTACTGAACACGTAAAAATGTGTGTTGATGAAATCAATCTAAGACTCGTGTCAAAGATTCGCGAACTCGTCTCTCATGTTGTTCGAGTGAAGACACTGAATGAATGGACTTGATCGGAATGAAATGGATTCAGTTGGGCCAATTACTATTCAATGAACGGTTTTTCACAAGTGAACCTTGGGCCAACAACTTAATTCAATACGTCTCACAATTGACTTATCACAATGATTGGGCCGAGAACGAGTGATGGGCTGACAACAATCAGCTTTAGTCTTGTTCACATGTAATTGAACCAAAATAACCACAAATCTGACAACCACAATTGTTTTACATGCAAATCTGAGTAGCCTATTCAAAGCTCTGATACCACTTGTAGGATCAAATCGCGACCTGAATGAGTCATTCGGAAGAGCTCTAGTCCGTTTCAGAGGCGGAAACTAAGAAACGGATGTAAAAACAGCTTGAATATCACTATAAACGTCTTGTGTATTGATTTACTATCGATTACAATCACAAGGAATACCGGCAGCACCTCGGTATCAATCCCTAGTCTCTGGTCTGTTACCTTCAAATGACAACATGACATGCCTATTTATACTAAATGCTAGACAGCTTGAAAATGACACATACACGGTTCAAGCTATCAGACATGTTCAAGCTATCACACATGTTCAAGCTATCACACATGTGTGTTCACGCTATCACACATGTTCAGAACCGCAATGCAACCTAGACTCGATATAAGACGAAGACGACAGATGTATACATTTTGGTCAAGATCTTATTTTGGCCTTAAACCAAACATCTGTTTAAGGTCAACATCTGTTTGACTATTGGTCAACATCTGATTGACTTTTGGTCAACATCTGTTTGAATTTTGGTCAACATCTTATTTTGTAAAGAAGTACAAAAACAAACATTTTTACAAAATCCCAAATCACCCTATCATGTAAGTGCATTGAAGTAAAAGTGGAAATGATATTATTCATGTGATCCTGTTGTGCTTTTGTTTTACCTCTAATATGGGTTCATGATCTAATCCGGTGATTTGAAGACATTGTTGTTGAATCGAATGAGATGGTTGATGTAATGTGGTCGTATTAATAACAAATAGTAATTAATATAACTAAGTTTCCCGAGCCCGGGAAGTAATCCCGGGTAAAAACCTAGTTAATAAAAATAAAATAAACCCCTACGGCAACTTAAATGCCTCAAATGACCAAACCTAGAGGTCTCATACGGTGGGTTTACACATTTCAATATAGTTTTTAAACCGGAAACTTCATTACATACACAAGAGAACTTAAACAAAACATCATCCAGTGTTAAATACAAATCATACACAAAACAAAAACATAACGAAGATAAACAAGATGCTAGTCTCTCGTAGGTGGTCTTCTCATCATTGCCACTGTCATCCACGGTACCTGAGCTCCGCCACAACCTACAACTTTAATCTGATTTGCAAAGTGAGTTCTAATTTAAGGAGTCAACTTTGAAACATAACATACGACAAAACATTTCATCATAACAAACTTTATGTGAATATATTATATAATATTTTAATCCAATTAGACACTGACACGTCTAGCTTTATTGACATTCGTAACTATCTATTGAGTGATCGTTATCACTCTACTCGATCGGTACTATCGGTTGCTATCAGTTGGGAAGCCACAAGGGCATTACCTCAGTGGTTGTAATATTGACGTCCTATTATTTGGTGAGTGATATGTTCAGATGTGAGTATAAAATTGGTGATTTTTAAACACAATCAAGTTTTTAATTTATAAAACTGACATTCTACTTATAATGTGTGATTTAATAATATATATATATATATATATATATAAAGTGTAACGTACAATAGGACTTATCGTACGCTCGTACGATATTGTAAAATCACATGTTATAAAAAAAGCATGTTGGAAATCGCATGATGGTTTTTTGTAGCAATTTCGCATATTGGTAAATATGATGAAATCGCATGTTGGTTTTTCTGCACAAATCGCTTGTTCAAGATTGAATTCGCACCAGATCGTACAATTGAGATTGTTGGTGCATGCGTCTGTCGACTTCGTCTTGTATCGAGTCTTGGACATAGAATGATAGATCAGGGTGCGTCATACGAGAAAATATGAGATTTTAGAGTATGTTGAAGGTGATTTCGCTTGAAGGTGTTTGATTCCGCTTGAAATAGACTTGTGCAGTCTCAAGCGAAATCATATATTGTGATTTCGCTTGAACTGACACCTTGCCACATTCAAGCGAAATCAGGTCCTTATAAATAGGTGTCAAGCGAAATCAGATGTAATAGAATTCCGGTCAGTGTAACGAAGTGCTGCCGAAGTGTCCACAACCTTGTATTTGATCTGAAATCAATATACGAACAGTTTAAAGTGTGAATCTAGCTGAATTAACCTTGATACGTTTGTTTCCGCCACTCGTATTGAGATAAACTCTTCTGATCGACTCATTCGGGTCTGAAAACGATCCTACAAGTGGTATCAGAGCTCAGGAGGAAGAGTTCATACCAATTTAGGTTCATTTTCTAACTTCTACATCTTCTTTTCAAAATTAAACAATTTTTCACGGTTAAAAACGTCTGATTTTTACATATCATGTGCATAATGCTGTTTCAACAAACCCTAGAAAGTTTCAGATCAAAATTCGACCATTAGCTTGACCAATTGGACCAAAATCAGATCGAAAGTATGACATCATGCTGATTTCGCTTGAATAGTTCCTGATTGATTTCACTTGAGATTGCACTTTGTTTCTGATTTCGCTTGAGAATTCTGCTGGTTCCGCTTGAATTGTACTATTCCGCTTCAATTGCGTGATTTCACTTGAGTGTTCTCGCTTGAATCACTGATTTCGCTTCAAAGATCTTATTTCGCTTGAAAAGGGTGTGTGTTCAAGCGAAATCAGGTATTTCGCTTGAGTTGGTATTCCGCTTGAACAGGGTGATCTTGGTTAAACTGTGATTTCGCTTGAAAGACTAGTTTTTGTGAACTTTTGAAAAACGAAACATGGAGAACGAGTTTTATAACGCTTTTGCTAGTCCAATGACTGTGACTCAAAGTACATTGCTTGAAAATGAGACGGGGACATCACAAAAACCGCCTAAGCTTTTGGATATTGATGATTATAATGGTTGGTCCGAATGTTTTGGTAACTGGGTTGAAGCTTATCATTTAGATGCTTGGGAACATACTGAAGTTCAGTATGAGAGACCGACAAAGAACAATAATCAGATAATGCCAATTAGAGAAATGAGTGCTGATGAGAAAAAGAAGTATAGAGATGAGAAACTGATGGTTAGTCTGTTACATCAAGCGATTAAGGAGGACATATTGATTATTCTTCAACATGATGGAAGTGCATATTCGATTTGGAATGAATTAGAAGCAAAATTTTTGGGAAGTAATGATATGCTCAAGAACAAAATGTCACTTATGAAGAAAGAATTTGATCTATTCCGTGGTTTGAAAACAGAAAACACCAAGCAGATTATTGAAAGATATTGTAACTTGGTGAAAAATATGACAAAATTAGGCATAAAAAAGGATACAGATGAATTGATTGAGAAACTAGCTGATGCGTTACCACATGATATTTGGGGAACGTATCTGATGATGCTGAGGAATAATAGAAAGGAATATAAAAAGTTAACACTGTATGAGTTTATTAAACATCTTGAAGCTCAAGAGATGGAGCAAAGAAAGATTGCTAGAATGAAGAATTATGATGGAGAACAAGATATCGGATTGTATTTCAAAGGTGGTGTTAGTGAAAAGACAAATTTTTCTCCAAAAGTTGAAACTGCTTACAATGCAAAAAGTTCTTCAGAAAGTTCATCTCAGGGATCAAGCAGCAAAATAGGATTTACTTCATTTCCAACATTTGATCCGCATTCTTCCACAACCAAGAATGGCAAGAAGCTACAATGCAATATTGTATTAAATCTTGAAAATGATCAAGGTTATTCTGAAGAATTTGCAAAAAGTCACATGTCTTTGTTGGGAACTGTTTTGGAATCGTATGAAAGTTTAGTGGCAGGTAAAATCGGAAATCCTATGTTGACAAGAGAAGATTACGATCAAATCGATGCTGAGGAGATGCAATTGATGGATATAAAATGGTGTTTGGCTAGTGTGTTAAGACGAGCTGAGAAATTCAAACAGATCACAGGAAGAGATGACTTCCGTAATGCGTTTGTTTCTAATTTAGGATTTGATAAATCTAAAGTTACTTGTTTGTGTTGCAGGGAAAAAGGACACTAAAGAGGGAGTGCACTAATCGCGAAGCAAGTGGAGCTCAAAATCCTTTTAACAACAATGATTACTATAGGAAATCCATCTATCATCAAGTTGCTCAACAACAACAAGAACCTCAAGTGGCACATGGTAGAAAAGTGATTGAAGATTCAAAGAGAGCAAGTTTGGTGAATAAAGAAGATCAGAAATCATCAGAAGGTTTCAGTTGGGAAAAATATATTCCAGCTGACACTAAAGCATGTCTGATAAACCAAGATGATGAAAAGTTACCTGAAGGCTTTAGTTGGGAAAATTTCAACTGGGATGATTATGATCCGAACAAATCTACAAATCATAAATGTTGTGTTGTTAATGCTTCTGATGAATATTGGGCAGAAAAATACAGAAAAATTAAGGAAGCTGAAGAAGAGAAATGGAAAAGATATGCAGAAGAAGAAGAAGAAGAAGAAAAGAGACAAGCTGAAGCTGAGAAAAAGAAAAGAACTGAAGAAGTTCAAGTGAGAATAGTCAAAGAAGTTCCAGAATTTGAAATCAAAACAGATGCTGATGCAGTCAAAGTTTCTAAGAAGTGTATAAATTGTGATTCTCTGATAAAACAAAACAATGAGCTGCTACACAATATAAAAAGACTAAAAGAATCGTATGACGTTTTGAACAGAGAAATGAATAAGTACATCGAGTCGAACAGTGAACAAGCTGTAGCAATGAATACACTCAAAGGGGCATACATGAGACAGCTTGACAATGTCAACTATTACACTGAAAAGTGTGTTGAGCTTGAGCTGAAACTGGAAACTCAGAGAATTGAAACTGAGAGAGTTAACAGATTATTAAAAAGTTACTCATGCTCAACTTTTGTTGTTGACAGGATTTATCCTATTGTGGAGGGATTGAAGACGTTTGAAGATGAGAAAACTTCGGAAGAGAAGAAGTCTGAAATAAAAGAAGATGATGAAGTGAAGATTTCTGGTAATAAACCAAGTGTTGTCTATAACAAATGTCCACCCCCGGTTGAAAATGAATATTCTCCTCGAAATCCAAATTCTGAAAGAGTCGAAAAGGCAACAAATTTACAGTGGGAGTCTGAGTCTACTGATAATTTGCCAGAAAGTATAGATGTCACTTTCACGTCGTCCGATACTGATCATGAGTCCGAATTAATAAAAAAAGGTGGTCGATCAGGTGTTGGATAAGGATGAAACAGAGGAGTCAATGTCGGAGTCAAAATCAGAGTCAAAGTCAAAGTCCGACATGTCAAGTCAAAAGGCCAAACAGGGAAAACAGGTGTATAATAAAGAGTTCTTGTTATCACAATCGAATTTGGATGACGAATCGATTAAAGTAGCATATACTTTGAAAGATTCTGACAAATTATATTCGGATGAGGTTTTTCCAATAATAGGTGTTAAAACTGAAATGATTAAAAAGGTTTTCAAATTAATAGAAATTAATATTTCTGAAATAAAAGATTTAAATCTTTCTAAAAAATCAAATCATTACACCTCAAGATATCAACAACGTTTAAACAAGAAAAAAGGTTACAATTATGGTTATAGTTTTCAAAAGAAACCAAACCATAATGGTAATTTCAAAAAGAAAGGTCTAGGTTTTATATCACCGAAAAATTATAAAAATGAGAAAACTTATAAACCAAAAACTGTTTTTGTTTCAGGAACAAGTGTTGAGAAAGAACAAGAGAGTTCATTCTGGAAGGAGACGAACAAAGAATTCCTTGCCAAAAAGCAAGAATAAATGAAGAAAAGCATTGCTCAAAAGAAGATAGAGACAAGAACCTGTTTTCAATGTAAAACAGCTGGTCATATTGCCAGAAATTGTCCAAAGGCAATACAGACAAAACAGGGAGTCTCTGATAAACTGATAGAAAAAATTGTTAATAAAACTGAACTTACAACCAGAAAATTTACAAGTTTTGAAAATTCAATTTTTGAGATTGGTGAATGTTCAAGGAATGTTTTAAAAAGAAAAGAAACTTTAAAAAATCAAAAGTGGGTAGTTAAAGGTTCAGGAAATAGTTCTGGTGATGAATCTGATTCCATAAAATCAGAGGAGCCACGTGTTGAAGAAAAAGTTGAGAAATCAGTTCCGATTGTGGATGATGTGAATTTTCCACCACTTCGGGCTGAAAATTTCAAGAAGAAAGTTGGAAAAGTTGAGATTTCAAATCAATTTTATTCTGAAAAGAATAAATTTGATGTTGACAAGACTTTCAATGGAAATGTGAAACATATTTTTGGCAAAATGGTCGAGGGTAAGCCAAAGGTGTGAAAGAATTTTATGCTTCCAAAAGGAAAGTTCACAATTCTGTTGAAAGTCACAGTGAAGAAGAGGTTGCTACACCCAAGAATGGTCAGGCTTGGGTGGATATATTTTTCAAAGAATAAAAACCTGACTTGCCGGAGCTTCCAAGTTGGTAATCACGGAGCATGAATCGGCATCATTCATTGTTAATGAAATTTGTTTTTGTATAAGTGTGACTTGCCGGAACTCCCAGGTGGGTAAGCGAGGAGTAGGTATCGGCATCTTGAGAATTCAACCTACATATGGTAACTTACAAGTGGTATTGGTTGGTAAGCCATGTGGTTGAAAAAGGTTATCTACAAGTGGTAAATCAAGGACATTAATTTGTACTTGCATTTTCCTACAAGTGGTTGAAAGACAATGTGATGAACCAAACCTCTAACCTACAAATGGTAAAATCAATCAACAAAACTTATTTTCCGGAAAAAACAGTTGATTAAAACAAAGTTAAGTGTTTTGAAATCAATGGGAAAATAGTTTGTTGTAAGGGGGAGTTCTGATTGTTTATGCCAAGAGAATGGCGATTTGAAGCGATTCGATATCAGTTGTCATTTTATTGTATAGTTTATTTTCAAATTTTTCCTAAAATGTGTGTGTATTTTAGGGGGAGTAAAAATCTTAGAAAATCCAAAAACATTTGAAAATTTGAAAAAGACAAAAACATGATAAAATGTAAAAATGAGTTTTGTTGTCAAAAAGAGGAAATGATAGTACATCAGTGAACTGTCACGACATGCTAAAGAAATGGAAAGATAAAATGTGATAAACGATCTCACTAAAGATGTGACGATAGGCTCTGCTAGACTAGTAGATTTGCGATAACGATACAAACTTAAATGAAAAAGCCTAGTTCTAGTGGGAAACATGGTCGAAAGCATAGTACTTAGTTTTGTCCTTCTTGATTGTGTGTCTACTCAGTAATCGCTGATTTTCGAAAGACATAAAACTGGTTAAGTTTGTGAACTTTCACAACTTTGCTGAAAAGTCGCTGTGATTGTGAATTTTATTTTGCAAAGATTTAAACTTGTCTTATTTCTTTATTTTGTTTAAGCATTGGACATCCTCTGCGTATACGTGAGTATCGAACTGGATGTTATTGCCTAAACGTTCTGCTTTATTTTCCTTGGTGTTTCGTTTAAGCTTTGGACCTCCTCTGCGTATACGGAAGTATCGACCTGGTGGTTAAAGCCTAAACAACTTCAACTTATTTTTTATTTTCTTATTTTGTTTAAACATTGGACTTTCTCTGTGTATACGGAAGTATCGACCTGATTGTTAATGTTTAAACATTCTGTTTTGTTTTCACACAAATCATAGTTGATAAAAGTTTAAAGGCATTACTTGAGTCAGTGTATTGCATGATGAGGGGATATGCTGAGATTGTGGGGTCCATAAGAACTTAGTGCAAAATTAATATACCTTAACGTATCGGTAAGCATTTCGAAAGTTTTTAGATTGAGTTTAAGTGGACAACAATATCGTCAATCAATGTGAATCGTTTAGAATTTAAAATGTTTATAGCTTAACGGTGTTGGTGATTTGTCTCAAAAACTGATATGATCCTCTTACACAAACTTACAAAAATAGTGTCTGTAAATATTTCATTATTGCATTTCATTACATTCAAAAATCCAAAAAGATTTTAGTGTGTTTTAGTATAAATTTTGAAAAATACAAAAAGATTTTCGACAACTGATGTTGGAGAGCTGATTTTCAAAATTCCAAGTGTTAAACTTGATGAACAGGGTTGGGAAAGAATGTATGAAGAAATTGTATTTTGAAGTGGTTATCAAAAGATTAAATCATTTTTGAATGATACCTGCAAGTGGTTTCTAAATTTGCAAAATTTTAAATTTTTGAAACTTATTTTTGGGTAGAGATTTGTGCAGGTTAGACAGGTTTCGATACCTAAGTTAGATGAGTGCCAGGTTAAGATCTGAGAACCTGTGAAAGTGAATTCCAGATTGCGATCCCAGTTTAGCGAAAGAGGGAGTCTGAGGATATCAAGAAGGAGTATGAAGTTTGTAGAGCGAGATTCAAATCCTGAAGATTACGAGAAAGAAAGAGACTAAATGTGGATGCTTACAATGGAGAATTTTGAAGAAATTGAGCAGACTGATAAAGACTGAAGGTTTGACAACCGAAGACTCGACACTGAAGACTCGTCAACATTCGAGGGGGAGTCTGTTGGTGCATGCGTCTGTCGACTTCGTCTTGTATCGAGTCTTGGACATAGAATGATAGATCAGGGTGCGTCATACGAGAAAATATGAGATTTTAGAGTATGTTGAAGGTGATTTCGCTTGAAGGTGTTTGATTCCGCTTGAAATAGACTTGTGCAGTCTCAAGAGAAATCATATATTGTGATTTCGCTTGAACTGACACCTTGCCACATTCAAGCGAAATCAGGTCCTTATAAATAGGTGTCAAGTGAAATCAGATGTAATAGAATTCCGGTCAGTGTAACGAAGTGCTGCCGAAGTGTCCACAGCCTTGTATTTGATCTGAAATCAATATACGGACAGTTTAAAGTGTGAATCTAGCTGAATTGACCTCGATACGTTTGTTTCCGCCACTCGTATTGAGATAAACTCTTCTGATCGACTCGTTCGGGTCTGAAAACGATCCTACAGAGATGATCGCGTACATTTTGTAAGATAAGAGCCATTGTACGTTAACCTAACCCTATATATATGTATGTATCTATATATATATATATAGTTGTGAAACTAGCCTAATAGCATAAAAGAAGAACAATAGAGAGAAATAGATCTAGTATTTTATTGAATGTGATGTGTTTACAATGAGATACAAATAATCTATATATAGGAGAGAAAACTTGGAGAACAAGCCTAATCTATTTTAGGCGTCGATAATCACAATAATAATACATTTATAACACTCCCCCTTGGTTATCAACTTCATACGCTTTGGAGATGTTGCCTCGTTAAAAACCTTGTCAGGAAAACCCAGTGGGACAAAACTTTAGCTAAGGAAAAAAGAGTGAAACGCGTATCGTCTTCCCCTGATACTTCTGGATCATGTACGTTGGATATTTTAGTATTGTAACATCCCAAAAGTCGTATATGTAAATATGACGAAATAAGTATTTATGAATGTAATTGTCGTTAGAATGGTAACTAGGATTATGAAGCTAGTTAAAGGGGTAAATAGAATTTTAACCTAAAAGAATGCATTTTGGCCATAATAATAATAATAAACATCCAAACATGAGGGGTTAAATTGTAATGAATGGAAAGATTAAATATAAAAATAAAAATAAAAAACATCACACACACACACCTGGGCGTGTGTGGGTGTTCGACCAGAGGAGAAGAAGAAAGGGGTTTCCCCTCTCAAACCCTAAATCAGTAAATTGGATGGATTTTTGGCCAAAATCGGATTGCATGAACCTTAATAGTGATCATCTAAGCAAGATTTAGCCAAGGTATGTTTTAATTCTCAATTTTGGTGAACAACCATTAAGTGGGTGTTGATGAATATGTGAGTTCGATCTAAATTAGGATGAATGCTTGCTAATGTTTTCATTTTAAGTTGAATCATGGCTGAATTTTAGTTATCATGGTGATTTAGGATGAAACCTATGTGTATGAGTATGAGAATGATTATGATGAACATGTGTATATTGGTAATTTTGATTATGTTGATACACTAGATGTTATGTAGTAGCTTTTGATAGTAAACATGATGTAGAATTTGTTGACATTGTGATCTTGTTTGAATAAATTGAATCATGAGATTAATGTTGGAAAGAACATGCTTAAACTACTTGTACTATGTGCTTAGAATATAACATGCACACCAAGTGTATGATGAAATGTCTAGGTAAAGTTAGAATGTGAGATATTTAGAAAAGATTTGGCGAAAACTAAATCTGTCCAGAAAGTTACAGCTGACTTTAATTGGTTGTAACTGGATCAAATCTTATAAGAAACCAATGTTTATTGAGTTTGTGATGAACTGACAGGAAAAAAAATTCAAACCCAACTGGAATTGCATTTTTTCGACAAAAAATGAACGTTTTATGAATTTTTCCGTATCGAATGTTCAAGCTGCGTTTTCTGGCAATATTTACAGCCCATTACGAATGTCATAACTCAATTTAGGAATTGAGTTATGATCTCAAATTTTTACTGTAGGTAGCTTCAGGCGGTTATCAAAATCTCCAACTAGAATTATGTCAATCGGATAACTGTGGATTTTTAAATGAATTTTTCTGTGAGCTGCAGTCAGAAAGTGACGACTTTGATTGCTGCTTAGTAAATGATTTTTTATGAATTTTTGGTAGAGAGTTAGACTCTAAAAATTTAACACAAGGATAACCCTTCCGAGGGGCATGTCACATTAAAAGATTGTAATTTTTTCAACCTAGTAAGTACAGTAAACGGACGTCCCAAAATAGCTTATTTTCAGTGAATTGAGCTAGACATGTTAGTGAATGATTGATTAAAAGTAATGTAACTAAGTGGTTATATGTTTATCGGATTGGAAGTGTGTATGACTGACATTTGACTTTTTAGAAAGTCAACAAGGTATGAATAATAAGGTTAGACTTCCTAACACTATTGTGAGAATAAGGGGATCTTGTGAATATTTGCTAGATTATAATATGACGTAAGTGACGGTAAGTTGAATTGGTTATGTTATGAATGATGTGATAATGGATCTATGCCATATGTATGTTAGTAGTTGCCCAATAAAAGTCAATGAGACATAGGAACGGAATGATTGATAAGATGAATGATCATGTATACTAACAATGTTGTAATAAAATGGAATGAAAGGATATGCATCGCGTTAGCAAGGAATCAAGCGAAGAAAGCTAACGAGTTAAGAGGAGACAAGGAAGTGAAAGCAAGAACGGACGCTTAAGGTAAGTGAATTTCGACTAACTTCTTAGTAGGTATAATAAATTTTGACACGTAAGAATATGGGATATCATGAAAGATTATGTAACAATTGGGAGTATCAAGTTATGTAATGTTCTAATAGGACGAAGGTTGTTAACTAAGCCGAAAGTAAATTGGTGGGATTAAACGGGTCGAATAATTATGCATAAGTAATGTAACGAATAAGAAATTTGTATAGATTAAGGACCTGAGGTAAGAATTTCTAGTTAACTATGTAAGGATTTGTTTTATGGATAATTAGGAATAAGTTTCAAGTGGTACGGATGCAAAACGATCAAGTTACGAGAGTTTTAGCATTAAAAGTGAGGGCTGAACTGGGCACCACCGTAGCTTACGGTGACCACCGTAGCTTACGGTGCCCACCGTAGGCTACGGTGGGTGCTGGACAATCCTTTTCCACCGTAAGGCAGTCCCAAGTCACCGTAGGCTTTTGAGGACTACCGTAGGCTACGGCAGTTACCGTAGCTTACGGTGGAGGCTGTCGCGCCCCGCGAGAAAGGTAGCCAAGACTCTCACGTCCCGCGAGAGACCTAGTTGCTGGCATTTTGTTTGATTTTTGTTATTTTGGACATGGGACTTGTTTTAAATGATTTTCAAGGTCTCGTAACTTATGTTAAGGTTGGTTTCGAATATAAGTAATGATAAGGGCCTTCGGATAGTGAAGTGTTGGATTTACCTTCGTGTTGTAGAAGAAAATCTATAAGTAAATGTGTCTGGAAAACAAGTAAGTATGTGGGTCGATAAGTACAAAACTTATATTATGGAAAGTTGTGAATATGACATGTTAGCGTAGTTCATGTGAACAGAAGTGGTAAGCCAGAGCTCGTATGTATATATGCGTGTATGAATGTATGCATAACTATAGATGTATATGATTGTGTGTACGTAGGTATGAGTGTATGCATGTATAAATGTAAGATGTTATGAACGTACGTAGGAATTAGGAATGTACGTATGTATGTATGTAAGTTGCTATATAACGTACGTAAGAACGACTCCAATTCGTGTGGGCATTGACGAATACTAATAATGTGCTTTGAGATTGGAATGTGATGCAGGTGTGAATTCGTCGGATTTATGAGGAATTGAAGCCGAACTTGGATTAAGAGAATTTAAGAGAATGTCGGAATGAACCTAAGTTTATATTAGGGATTGTTATATGATTTCCTATTATTTAGAATATTATCGTACGAATGCCAAGGACTAACGGTTAAGTTGTATATGATGTCCACAGGTATCACAGGATTTCCTCTACCTCTAACGAAGATAAATGGGCGAAGATCGAGTTAAAAACCAAGGATTGTACGGAAGAACGGTCACATAGTTTGAATTATGTAACACTTTATAGTATTAATTTAAGTGTAAATGTTGTGAATTACTTCTAGAAAACGTATGACATTTTGTAATTGAGCCTTCACGTAAGTAATGTCGTTAATAAAGAAAGAAAATTTAAGGCTTGTTTTTCCGCTACGTCGTTTTTAAGATGTTACGTGTTAGGGTGTTACAAGTATGGACATAGTAGAACCTTAAAATATGTTAAAGGTTGTTAAGTCATTTGTTATAAGAAATGTCTATTATCATCTCCTACCAAAGTAGAGATTCTCATTCTAGAAGTACCATCGTTAAATACATAAGTGAATTAATATGTTTTGCTAGCTATGTATGGTTATAATATCTTTCACTTGAGCTTATTGTCATGATATAACCTTTGTCAAGCGAAGATACAATGGAATGAGTTCAAAGAAATATTTCAGGTATAAACGATATTTGATTATATTTTACTAACCCATCAAAACAAGTTTGGTTAATCTTGTAGATCCATGAATGTAACAAAACATAGTTGTGGACATATGATATTTTTGGAAGGAGGCACCTAAAGTCTCGTTAGAAGATTATACAACATTGCTCAACATAAAGAATTGCACATTAAGGGATCAAGCGACAAATCATTGGCTACAAAAGCTTTGTTCGACTTTCAAGGAAGATGGATACATGTCACTTAAAGGATACATGTTAAAATGGGGGAAGACTTATTCAAGTTGCACTGCCTCATTAAAAACCTTACTAAGAAAACCCAATAGGACAAAACTTAGTCAAGGGAAAAAGAGTGCAACTTGAATAAGTCTTCCCCTCATTTTAACATGTATCCTTTAAGTGATGTGTGCCCATCTTCCTTGAAAGTCGAACAAAGCTTTCGTAGCCAATGATTTGTGTTGAACTATACTTTTAACATGTTGCAGGTTGATGATGATGATTCATGATGAAATCTAGTAGGGACGACTTAGAAACTCATATTGAACTTACTAGATTTGGTTACTTTATTTTGTTGAACTTTGTCGTATTTGTTTTTCAATGTTGTACTTTGATTTTCATGATGTAATTGACAATTTATTGTTATGAAATAAAATCAGTTTTGAATTAATTATCGTCACATAATGTTATGAAGTCTTTGAGCAATTTCGTTTGTCTCACTCTGATGTTTCCGTCATCGGTTGGGGCGTGACAGAAGGTTGGAGGGTGATTGGGGGTGAAAAGAGGAGCAAAAGTGGACCAACCCGTAGCTTGAAAATAGCTGGCGCGTGGCATGAGGGAGTGGGATTTCAAAAATTGTTTATTTTGTTCAATTTTGGCCCCTGCACTTGGTTTTTAGGTTATTTCATGCCATAAACTTGTATTTTAACTTGTTTTTAGGTATTCAAAGCGTATCAAGGTATGGTATGAGTGTGATGCATGTATGATTAATATTTCCAAGTATTTCGAGTCTCGGTTTTTCGTATAAACATGTAACGCTTCGCATTTTAGTACTTTCCTTATTTAGAAATTATGTTTGTATTTCTATTTTTGGAAACTTGTACTTGTATCGTATTCGTATTTCTTTTACAACATTGTAATATGAGAATTTGATCATAATGAAACTCCATTATTTCATACTTATACATGTTACATACTTATGTTATTTGTTGAAACTTGAATACATGCTCATACTCGAAAACTCATACTTGGAATACTTGAAACATCGATTTTACATGCATTATAGTTACACATCACACTTGTATGTTTAAAATACTTAAAACCGGCTGAAATACGCGAAATTAGCCAAACCTAAACCTTTCATGCGACTGGACTCCCCTTCGTGCGAAGTGAGCCCTTCGTGCGAAGAAAACCAACCGTGCGAACTGACCTCAGTCGCACGAGTACTCCATCTGCACCAGTCTTTCATTCGCCTTATAAATATGAGACCACTCCCACACTCAACACTTACCAAACACTCAACTCTCTCTCAACTCACTGAACTTGTACACTTCGGACAGAACATTTAAGCAGCTTCTAAGTGAGTTCTTGCTCACTTCCTTAACCATTTTCTTACATTTTCTCCTACTTTTTCTACATTTCTTCAAATCTTCTTAATTGGAAAACCTCTAGGATGGTTTTCACAGACTTGCCTTGACAGTCTAAGGTGAAACCTCACCACTTTGAGGCCAAAACGAAGACTTTACATTATGTTTTTATTTAAGTTTTTATACAATACATTTCTGGTTTGGAACTTGGTGGAATCTGGCACCCACCGAGCTCACAACTAAGTCCATAGCTGTGGGTTTGTATTGAGGTTAATTTTCACTAAGAAATGAGCTCAAAACAGAAGCATTCGTAACGAACTAGGACTCTGTCGCACGAAGTAGTCCCTTCGCATGGACTGACTTCCCTCGTGCGACCGAGCCCATTCGCACGAACCAACAATCTGTTATTTTTCTTTTTGTTCATCCATAACTCCGAGTGTTGAAACCATCCAGGATTCACCACCCTCAATATGGACGAACCCTGTGATTTGGTAGAAATATGGACCGTGGGAGCCTTGGCTTTCCCAACTAATCTCACTACCTCACTCATGTACCTTGCAAATGAACACCCAAGTAGTTTCCTAGCATCAAAGTAAGTTAACCCCGCCTCGCCTCCAACACCTGCCATGTTGGGAATGACACGCCCAGGTTGTCTTTATTTGGCTACTTGGATAATTTATTTATTTTGTTATACTTATTATTCATGACCAACCGGGTTTATCAACTATGTTGATAAACTTTGAACTTTGGTGAATCATACAACGAGGTGTTGGTACCTCCATGCTTGACTTCCATGAAATCTGTGATAATACTGGACCAATAATACCATATAATAATATAATATATATCCTAGCCGAAATTAGAACGTTAACCGGTTTATGGTTAAGTCTCACGAAAGGACTGACTCTATTCGCACGAACAGACCCTTTCGCACGTATTGAAACTTTCATTCGCACGAACTGGCAACATTCGTACGAACTGGCATCCCTTTCGCACGAACAGACACCTTTCGCACGAATGGATCTTCCATTCGCACGAACAGTGTTGTGAACTTCGGTTATCTTTTATCTCCGTTCTAGGTTCCTCGTTGTTGATCCTAAACGAGAGCTTAGAATCAACAACGAAATCACAGAAACTTGGTGTCAAAACGACAGCTTCGACGAGATATACTCTCATGAATACATATTTTGTGTACTTTAAATTCTAATCCGAATATTTCGTCCGAATCCAAATAACTCACGCACCTTCGTTTACCCAATGTAGGGTAACGTCGGTGTTCCAACGCTCCCAAACGTCAACTCATGGATTTAAAAGGAAAGCTTTGCAAAACCGTGAGTATACTCGACCCCTTTTTTACTTTTTACACATTGAGTGCAACACGTTCATGCTATCAAACTCACACCAACACACATACTATATGCTTAATCACAAACAAATAATCCAATATACATGCTTAATACGTTATGCTTTAATTCGTATGTGCTGGACTATTCTTATGCTTTATACTTGTTATTAACTTCGTACAAACCTCCCTTAACATATATAGCGCTATAGGAGTAACGCACCACCCGTATTCTTGAGGTCATGTTAAGTTAAACATAATGGTCTTATCGTTGCTACGATAAGATTACGCTAGCGGTAATCTTTGGGTTGACATTTATAGTTGCATGTCAGATATACGTTAATTCTAGATAACAAATTTTGCCATGTGGATTTGTTTAAACTCTTTATACTTATGCTAGTAGTTAAAACTTGTATACTCGCCAATACTTTTGTATTGAACTATACTTTGAAACATGTTGAAGGAATTTGATGACGAGGATGATGATGATGAAATCTAGTAGGATTGACTAGAAATGCATTTAAACTTTTAGTATTGTTGTTGTAATAGTTTTATGTACCTTGTTGTTGTATTTGGTTCCAATTGTTGTACTTGACTATTTATCAATGAAATGAAATTGAGTTTATTAAATATTGTCGCAAAATAGTGTTATGAAGTCTCTTACAATATCATTTTCGTCTCACTTCGATGTTTCCGCCATCGGTTGGGGTGTGACAAAACATGTATTCAACGATTGATCGCGTATAACTTAAGTATGTAACACGTATATCTAGTATATATATAAAATGGATTTCAATTATGATCAAAGCCTCGTAGTACAAGATTTGAAATGAAACACGATTACAAGTTTCTAAAAATAGAAATACGAATACAACTTTCTAAATAAGGAAAATACAGAAATGTGAAGCGTTACAAAGATGGTATATGTGAACAACAAGTACTTCTAGCACACACCTTTAGTTAATAGTTGAGAATGACATCCTATGCAATTGAACTTGGGAGACATTTATATGTATGAGCGTATGCAACCAATGATAATGGCATCAGCAAGGAACCGTTGTCCAGGATTTGTAAATCGTTCAAGATCAGACCTAGAGAGCCAAATAAATAGACTTCAACAGGTTTGACCATACGTGAGGTCCACCTTCTACGAGTTTTGCTAGGATGGGGAGGTTTGGCTTGAACAAATTTTACCTAAGGTAGGCTTCAACGGGATTTGATAGTACTAAGAGGTATGGCTTGAAAAACTTTGCCCTGCAGTAAGCTTCAACAGGTTTTGATAGGATGAGGAGGTTCGACTTTCATAAATTGACTAACGGCAAAGGTCATTAGTTGCGATCCGATGACATCTCGGAGGTCACTTGGGATTGATGTCTGATAGTGGCCTTAACAAGAAGTAGCTAATTACTTTCTTTTTATGGGGAAAGTTCTTGTATAAATAATCTTAACATACTAAACATACAAATTGAAGGAAAAATCAAAAAGACAAGGTGACATTTTTGTAATTATCTATAACTATCAATGTTACTCTACAAATGTATCTAAAAAACCTAACCCCCCCCCCCCACCCCCAAAAACCTAAAAAAAACCTAACCCACCCCTCCCCCCCCCCCCCCCAAAAAAAACCTAACCCCCCCCCCCAAACTAAAATGCTAAAAACTTAACCCCCAAAAAACGTAAAAAAAATAAAAAAAAACACAATTTTTTTTTATATTTTTTATAAAAAAAGCGCTACTTTTACTAGCAAATATATATATATATATATATATATATATATATAGGGGAGGGTTCATTGGGGAACACTAAAAAAGTGGGGAACGGGGGAACACTTTTAAAAATTATACTTAACATGTTAAAAAAAATATTTTTCTAAATTTTTTTCGGCGCTTTTTCTTATAAATACAAGTAGAAACATTTTTAATAAAAAAAATCAAAAACCAAAAATATAAAAAAAATGTTTAAAAAACAGTTATATCTTATAGAATTAACTTAACATGTTAAAAATAATTTTTTTTTTAAACTTTTTCAGCGCTTTTCTTTATAAAAAGGAGGAGAAACTATCGAGTAAAAAAAATTTTTTCTAAAAAAATTTTTTTTAGCCTTTTTTTAATTGTTTTTTTTAATATTTTTAGTTTTTGATTTTTTTTATTAAAAATGCTTCTACAAGTATATATAAGGAGAAGCGCCGAAAAAGATGTTTAAAAAATTTATTTTTAACATGTTAAGTTAAATTTTTAAGAGTGTTCCCCGGTTCCCCACTTTTTTAGTGTTCCCCAATGAACCTCACACTATATATATATATATATAGGGAGTCGCTAGAATGAGAACCACCACGAGTTATGAGAACCACGAGAACCGCGCCCCGCGGGTGGCCGTTGACCACGAATTTTTTTTTACGACTAGATGTGTATATTTTAACACCATACGTAAAGTTTGGGTTCAAACGGCGCGCCCGAGGGGGTAGTTTTTTACGCCCAAAGTTTGGTTAAAAAAAAAAAGAAAAATTAAAAAAAATAAAAAAACCCAAACTTTGGGCGTAAAAAACTACCCCCTCGGGCGCGCCGTTTGAACCCAAACTTTACGTATGGTGTTAAAATATACACATCTAGTCGTAAAAAAAATTTCGTGGTCAACGGCCACCCGCGGGGCGCGGTTCTCGTGGTTCTCATTCTAGCGGCCCCCTATATATATATATATATATACAAAACGTAGCGATTTTTTATAAAAAAATATTAATTTTTTTTTGTTTTTTTATGTATTTTTGGTTAAGTTCACATTTGTATAGTAACTTTGATAGTTGGTGGTAATTACAAAAATGTCACCTTGTCTTTTTGCCTTTTCCTTCAATTTGTATGTTTACTAAGTTACGTTTATTTGTATTTGATCTTTTGAGTTCTTTTTATATACACTACTCATTTAAGAGAATATCTATAGGAGAGACAAATAATGGAGAAATGAGTGAACAAATTGAGAAACATATCTTGTAAGATTGTGGGGTGTGAGGGTGTGAAAGGGGGCATAATTTGACATGGCCTAAAGCATGGCGTGGAACATTGTGTCGCCCTTGGTATGACCATGGCGTGGTGATGGTGGCATGAAGAACTCCATTGCATGGGAGATATTATCCAATAGTGGCATGGCGAAGGTGGGACCAAGCTTGGTGCTTGGTGGTGTTGAACAATGAGGTGTATATACATGGCATTTTCCACATATCACACCCCTAAATGTATAAACCATATATGAATAGTGAGACGTCTACGTATCAGTTTTCAGTTTCACACCTATTTTTCAGATAACCATACCCTATAATAAAATTAGGAAAAGAAAGAAAGAGGAAACATACATTTTTAAATATAGGTCCCATATCACTATACATTAAAAAGACATAATCTTTCTCTTCTTCCTAAACCACAAATTATACTTGCAAAACATATAATATAATTAATTGACTACAAACTTGACCAAAATATGAGCTCTCAAGAATCATTTCTAATTCTATTCTCCATTCATGCGATCTCATCTCCCCACCTTGGTTTCTGCCCTTCTCTACACAACTACTCTATTCACCTTCTCCTTGCCACTTAAATCTGTATTCTTCCCACTTTCGCTACCTTCTTCTACATATTTTTGGTGTAGATGTTAAACCTTGTGACAAATATTGATTTTTGTATAAAAACCTTCATTTACATCTTCTTAACATGTATTTGCAGATACCCAGATCAATTGATCGAGTAAAGTCATGAAGAGTTCAAATCCACAGTCAAATAACAACAAAGGGTTTACCACCTCCCAGGTTAAACCTAATCTCTAATCTTTAACTAATCACAAATTTGTTTAACTGTGTTACTATAACTTTGTTACTGAATATAACCATAGCAATAACATACAGATCATAGCTGAACTAAAGGACCTTATGTCGATGGCTATCCCAATAACCGCGATGAACCAGCTCGTATTTCTCCGAGCCGTTGTTTCGGTCCTGTTCCTAGGCCGACTAGGCAGCCTGGAGTTAGCCGGTGGTTCGTTATCGTTAGGTTTCACTAACATAACCGGCTACTCAGTGCTAGTCGGCCTAGCATCAGGACTTGAGCCAGTGTGCAGCCAAGCGTACGGTAGCAACAGCCCAGACAAGTGGATGATATTATCTTCATCTCTTGTTCGTATGATTTTGATACTAATGTTGGCGATTATACCTATCGGTTTGTTATGGTTAAACGTTGAAGGGATTCTGTTATTTATGGGACAAGATGCAGATATAGCCATAATGGCTGCGAAATACTGTATGTATTCTGTTCCGGATTTGTTAACAAACTGTTTGTTACAGCCGTTGAGGGTTTATCTACGGTCACAGGGGGTGACGAAACCGCAGATGTGGTGTAGTATGATAGCGGTTGCGTTTCACGTGCCGTTGAATTACGTGATGGTGGTGAGGATGGGATTGGGTGTGGGCGGGGTGGCGATGGCTTCGGTGGTGACGAATTTGAATATGGTGGTGTTGATGATTGGGTATGTGTGGGTGTGGGTGTATGGGAAGTGGAGGTGGACGTGGAGATGGACGGATGGGATTGGGATGTGGGAGTTGTGGAGATTGTCTGTGACGAGTTGTATGGGGATATGTTTGGAGTGGTGGTGGTATGAGATCGTGACCGTTCTTGCTGGATATCTGGAGAATCCACGGCTGGCGGTTGCGGGGACTGGGATACTGATTCAGACAACTAGTCTGATGTACACGGTTCCCATGGCTTTGGCTGGCTGTGTCTCTGCCCGAGTAAGTTTCTCATGCTTTATGTTTTCCTCTCATTCTTTTTTTTTATTATTATTATTATTAGTATGATTATTTTTTTTAACGGCAAATAATCTTATGTGTAAACTCATTCTAATCGGGATTATGTCCAAGGTCGACTCCTCGACCGTTATGAGACCGTGCCTCTTGATGTGCGAGAACTAGATGGAATCCGTAAACCCTTGCCTCCGTTAGGTTCGAACCTGGGATTAAAACCCCGATTCGTCCTTTCACCCAGATGTCCATCGAAAATGGCCCAATCGAGAATCGAATCTGCTTCTCCACCAAAGGGCAGACCTTTTGACTACTAGACCAACATCTTAAGACATCGGTATTATTATTGTTGTTGTTTTTATTGTTAATCTCTGTGGACTTTAATCGGGTCTAAATTATGAAAAATCAGGTTTGGGTTAAAGGAAATTATTAGAATAATAATGTTAAGTAAGTCTATTATCAGAAGAGGTGTTATATGTTTCTTTTCTTTTGGACTTTATTAGTTCGATCATCATGAAACGTTATCATAAAGGCATTCATTATTCCTACATCCCTAAAATCTTATACAGACCGTATAAGATTGTTGCAAAAAAAAAATGTCAGATAATGTTTTTTTGTCCATGTATACAGACCGTATAACATTATACGACCCGTATAGGATGTTGTACGACTCAAACCTTGAATAATGCTATACGACCCATACAATGTTATACGACTCGTATAGAATGTTATAGGACCTAATATTTTCTCTATGTATACGAGCCGTATAACATTATTACGACCTATCATAAAAGAACGTAATTAGTATCGACTTGTGAGTTATTTTTATGCAAGAGTTAGTTACATTGACGTAGAATGCTACCATGTATGTGCCAATTGCACAAAGGTGCAAAACACAATTGTGCCACTTGATGCAAAAGTACCACTACTATTACGATTTACGTCACCACGTGTGGTACCACTTTTAGCTGATTACTATAAGGCTTCACCACTTGATGCAAATATTTTCATGTTTTATTGTGATTGGTTTTTGTTACAACTAAAATATGTATAGTGGTTATGCTGGTAAGTTTGCAAGGAAAAATAGATCAATTGCTATTTTCATAAAACTATTTAATTAAATGCTTATACATCTCTAGTGGAGTCTCATAACACACTCACTTTTAACTCTCTCACAACCCTCAAAAGCCATCTCAAAGTTTCTTAATAAAATTTAATCTTTTATCGAATAAATCTTAAAACTTAATTATGTATTTGATTCAGTATATCGAATAAATCTTAAAACTTAATTATGTATTTGATTTAGTATATCATGTAATTAAAAAAATGTATTATATATTTTTTTTCTATTCGAATTTTGTATTTGCATCTTATAAATAGTGATTAATCGAATTTACGCATCAAGTAAACTTTTTGTCGATGATTATCCCATTAGGCCACCCGGGGCGGTGTTATTTTAGCCCGTGATGTTGATATATAACGCGTGATGTTTAACAAAACACCACCGCCACTCACAACTATAACGCGTTGATTTTACAACGCGTTGAATATATCACGCGTGAAGAAAGTGAGGAAGTTGAGGGAAATTGTTGGGTTGTGAGGGTTTATTGTTGGGTGTTGTGAGTGATGAGCATTTCCACTAAAATCCATCACCAGTGATGGAAGAAAGCTCGATGACGTAATGGAACTTATTGAAAGTTATGAGTGAGTGATGAGTGATGACCGCCCCTCCCCCTTAGATTTGCTTTTGATCAAAGTTTCTATAAATAAATAATGTATAAAGTAATAGGTTGTGGGCTGGATGAGGCAGAATAATATAATCGTCTTGTCAATGTTAATATTCTCTAGACATTCGAAAACAATTTTAATGCTATTGTATGTATACAATGTTTACTTGTACTAAATGGCAATAAATATTTTATGCTAATAACACTACATGTGTTTGATTTGAAGGTGGGTAACGAGCTCGGAGCAGGGAGACCCAACAAGGCTAAACTAGCTGCAGTCGTCGCGCTAGCCTGTGCTTTCGTAGTTGGTTTCATTAATGTCATTTGGACCATTGTCTTTAGGGACACATGGAGTGCCCTATTCACCCACGACCAAATGCTCCAATCGCTCGTTTCATCCGTGATGCCCATCATGGGTCTATGTGAGCTTGGCAACTGTCCCCAAACTACGGGTTGTGGGATCCTCCGTGGGACTGCCAGACCCGCGGTTGGTGTTCGTATCAACCTCGGGTCATTTTACTTTGTGGGCACTCCTGTGGCCGTGGGCTTAGCCTTTTATTACAAAGTTGGGTTTAGTGGTTTGTGGTACGGTCTTTTGTCCGCTCAATTCGCATGTGTGGTTTCGGTTTTGTATTCGGTGCTTGTTCAAACGGATTGGGAAGGTGAGGCTTTGAGAGCGGAGAAACTAACGAATTCGACTAGTGTGGTGGAGATGGTCACGGAGGAATGTAATGATGTGATTAGTGATCATGAAAAGGGGTTTTTGATATAAAGTCATGTACAAGTTATTATATCACCGGAATTTGGAATGCAAGAAAAGAATTGACAACACTAAGTTAATGTGATGTGATTTTTATTTCTCAAGGAATTGATTCTTGTGATACATTGAATTTAACGGTTTAATGTTAACTAATATATTGGGAGATACTGTCAATGGTGTTGTCACGTATGTTAGATTTAAAACTACATTATTTGGTTAAGTTATATCAAAACTATATTACGTCCCACTTGCGGTATGCGTATATGTGTGGACACTCGGGGGTAAAAGTGAAAGTGCACTAATTTTAACGTTATTTTACTAATTTCGTGAAAATAACGTTAAAAGAGGGGGATGGTTAATCATGCATCATGTGGTGGCGTTGATAGCCGAAAGACAAGGGGGTACATGCACTAATAGGCAGTTGTCTCAATTACTGAGTGTTATATGCCTTATGTCCAAAACTTGATGCAAAACTACCATCGAGCTGGGGGTCTCACTGGAAGCAGTCTCTCTATTCCTACATGGTAGAGATAAGGTTGTCTACATCTTACCCTCCTCAGGCCCTACCTTAGCTTTGCTATTGGTGGGATTTACTGAGTATGAGTATGATGATGATATCAAAACTATATTAATTTAGTTAATTCCTATAAACCGTTCTTTTTTTATTCGTCACATCAAAATTTATTTCTTGCTTGTGTAATGATATGAAAACTGAAATTAGTTCTTGCTTATATGATTAAAGTATAGTAGGTTTGACATAACTTAACTAATAAAAAGCCTAGTTTTAAAATGTTTTGCATCTTCAACTTAGACCAGAGGGTATGGAGAGGCACATCCCCATGAGGATGGGCCGCCACGTAGGCGCCACATCACCGGCTCATGGAGGATTGGCCTCCTCCCAATTTGAGGGGGGTGGAGGATGGGGCTACCCCACCTTAATATTTTATAATTTTCTAAGTTTTTTTTATTAACTTAATAAAAACTTTATAAAAATTAAAAAATACAACATAAATAAATTCATTTCATTACATAAAAAAAAATTACATTTCCTAAAAAATAAAAACATTTCCGGAAAAAAAAAATTACATTTCCTAAAAATAAAAATAAAAACCTACGACGTCCATTTTTTCTTCACCTATTCCTTCATCCTCCGATACACCTCTCGTTCATCCACCGGAACCGAGTCGAGATCCAACCTCATTATCCTAAAATCCTCCGCTCGAGCATAGTCGGCCGACACGTTTTTCTTGTGACTATATTTTTCGGCCACAAAGTCTTTAGACGAACGGAATTCGGAAATCAAGTCGTCCATTTTCGAAGACGCCTTCGAGCCGCCACCTCCATCCGAGCCGCCCCCTCCACTCGAGCCGGCCGCCTCTTTTTTTGCTTTGTCCCTTCCGCCGGGACGTTCGATCTCGTGAGCGGGCAACACATCCTCGTCATATATCGGGTCGTCGTTTATGTCGATTTGACAACGAGCGGTGGAGCCTCCCGCACTATAACTTCCGGACTCGGAAGTTTTAGTCCGTTTGGCGGTTGCGACCTCATTTGGAACCGACGCCCATTTAGGTTCTTTCTTTAAAATGTTCCATGCTCAGAGGTGCGGGAAAGGCAGATTTTTTGCTTCCCATTTTGCCATCGCAAGGTTAAGAACGCCCTCGTCACTACTCCCACTAGGACGATTGATGTAAAGTGGGTTATAATACCCGATAAAATCATTCACGATCTTGTTCATTTTCCGCCACTTGCCCGATACGGAATCAAGATCACGTATCGGGCCTTGCCCCATAAGCTCGTTAAATCTATCCGTACATGCCTTCCAAAAACTAGAACCCGTTTGATTGTTCCCTAAAATTAAAAAAAAATTGCATTAGTAAAACTAAAAAATAAATCTTCTTAAATTTAAATTAAAAAAAATTAACTTTGGTTCATACTGACAATCGGGCAAGTTGAGGCCTTAACATACGCAATTGCTAGCGCCTCCTCCTCTACTTTTGTCCACAGTCTCGGCTTTGCTCTCGAACTGTTTTTTTTTTTTTTTTTGCGGTGTCGGGTTCGGTTTCAACCGCCTTCCCCTTCCCCGTGTTTTTTTTGCGCTTGAGTTCTTTAGGTGGCGATTCGGGGACGACTTCATCATCATCATCGTCAAGTTGAACCGAGGGTTGCGGTTGGGAAGTTGGCGGTTGCGATTGGAATTGATCAAGTTGAACCGAGTTGCGTTGCATGAATTGTTGGAGTGCTTGATATTGTTTCATTTGTTGAACTTGGGACATTTGGGAGAAGGCGTTAGGTGATTGTTGGAAACCCGAAAACGTAAATTGTGGAGACCCCCACGAAGGATCCATACTCGGAGTGTAAGCGGGACTCGAAAAAAAGTTAGGTTGGTTCGGGTTGGGATTGTTCGGGTTGGGGTTGTTTGGGTTGAATGGATTCATGATTGTATAAAAAATGGGAGTGTTTTTTTATAAAAATTGATGAGAGAATGGTATAAAAAATGGATGAAAGTGATATATATTTAAAGTGAAAAAGTAATTTTTTTTTATTAAATCTAGCCGTTTGTAACGGCTATTAATTTGAATGGGGGCACGTCGACTTCGTCAGTGGGTAGCCGGTCTAGCCGGGACGGGATGAGGGGGGCGGTGTGGGGGACCGGCGTCGGGCCTAAGCCGGCCCCCATACCGCTTAGTGTTAGAACCATATTCACCTCTCACGTTTATTCAACTAAATAGCAGTTTTTGGAAACTTTAATAAAGTGAGAATATGATACTTTAAAGTCTAGGCAACACAAAAGAAAAATATTATCTAATGTAAGTTGAATTCCCATTCTTTATCTTTAAGATTTCAATTATTATTTATTAGGAAGTCAAAATATGATAAACTAATCACCTTTATTCTCCAAAAAGTACCTTATTTTTCAAAATAGGGTTATTGGATTGTTATAATTCTAAGTTTCACCTGTTAGCCGATAATAATCTCAACTTTAAAAATTCACTTCAACGATCCAAATTTGTAAGAATTTGGCCTCTATTGATTTTTTTTGACATATAAGAATTTGGTCACCTCAATAGATTCAAGTGCACCTGTAGTTAAAAAGAATTGATGGGGGCCAAATTCTTAAAAGTTGGGATCATTTGAGAGAATTTTTAGAGTTGACATTATTATCAGTCAAAATGTGAATTTAAGATTATTTAATCCAATAACCCTTCAAAATACAATATTTTTCCTGTAAACTAATCCAACAAAACAAGATATGTATAGAGTAAATATTTGATAAATTACATGTTAAAAGTATTGTTAAATTGATAACTTGATGTAGTAGACAATACTTTGGACTTTTAGAAGATGTCAACATGACAATTTGCACCACTGCATAGTAGATCAAAGAATCATACTATAGATGCCCTTGCCCTTGTGACAGAACGGTCTAAAAATATTCTTTTGGTACAAAATACATCTCTTCAGTGTGAGAGGGATATTTTGTGCCAACACAACCAATATGAATTATTAATATATCATTTATGTTTCTCAAGTATTATCTTATATTCTAATACTTATTCTCACGTCATCACTAGAGAATGTCTCCTTACTATGAGGAGGCTAACTTTTGTTTCTTTTACAATCTGAATAACTAAAATCTCAATATGATGTTCACCCTCTACTACACACTGCTATTAGCAAAATGTAAGTTTTCTTGTGTGTGTGTGTGGGGGGGGGGGGGGGGGGGTGTGACCCCGTGACCGGCATGAAGCCGTAAACACACCGGCACAAACCGTGTGATCAAGGTGGGTGTGGTTTGTTTCAACAATTATGATTGGGTGTGGGTTTGTAAGTGGTGGTTTGATGGGTATTGCAAGTGTTTTAGTGATGATGTGATGGAATGTGTGTGAGATTGTGATTGCATGTTATAGTGTGATAAATGTAATCCATGCCCCTAAGACCATTGGGTGTGGTTTGGTTAGTCTCTTTGGAGACCATCCGCCACGTAGGCGCCACATCAACATGGGAGGACCATCCCCTTGGGGACTACCCAAGGGTGTGAAGGATGGACCATCAACTAGCTAAGGGACCTACTTTATCACAAATTAATACACACAATTAATAGGGGGCCCCCACCTTTTGGATCGTCTCAAACGTCCTGGAGAAGCCGTTGGCGACGTGCCGAACCCCAAGGGGGCGGTGTCGACGGAGGGGGACGAGCAAAGACGGGAGGGGACGACCCCATACCCATGGTCTAATGCCCTTATTGAAAGATTCTTTAAATTTTTTGTTTATAACTTTTTCATGTTAAAACAACATTTCAAATCACTCACACACATATATAACTTTTTTTAAGACGTCAACATATAAAAAAGGTGTTGAAAAGGTTGTTTTTATAGAGTTGAGGAGCAAAGTAGATGTATACGTGGAAAGGGTTTGTGGGTTAAATAAATAATAAATAGATATGGGCCAAAGATTTTCTTTATTGGTACTGTCCAGATTTGTTGTTGTAGGTAATGTCCAAATACTAATATTACTTTTGCTTCCACTACTTCAATTTCTTTTGTTTTTACTGGTATCACTTCACCATTATGAGTTATCTTTTAATTTCTATTTTCTATTTTAAACAAAATACATTAATATAAAAATGTATGGTCACATTTCCTTTAGAGTAAACTTCTGTTTTGCTCTCTGTGGTTTGGTCATTTTAACGGTTTTGCTTCAATAGTTTAAAAATAGCCATTTTCCTCCCTGATTTTTCTAACTTATCTTCATTTTGCTCCCAGCCTTTAACTCCATCAGGGAGGAAACTGACGACAAACTCGAAAGATCAGGGAGGAAAATGGCTATTTTTAAACTATTGGAGCAAAAACGTTAAAATGACCAAACCACAGGGATCAAAACGGAAGTTTACTCTTTCCTTTATTACAAACTTAGTGATGTCACGTGACGTCAACCTATTGGTTCAGTTACCCACATCAGCCAGTAAAAGAACTGTAGACCTCAATGAAAATTGTAGTAAAGATCTGGTTAGTGTTTTTGATATTACTTCATAAATTAAGATCTTGTTAGCTTTTTTTTTTCAGATGAATTAGAGTGCCAAAATAGATATGGACGTAGATGAATCAAACATTCAGGTACTCGTTCGACAAGAAGTTGGCTTACTTATCAAACAAAGAAAGCAAAAAAAAAATTATGCTCGTTTAGTTCAATGAACAAATACAAATAATTTTGTTATCAAGTGTTTTAAATAGTATAGTAAACAAACATATACGAAAATGAATATTATGTATATTTGAACTACAATAAATATTGATAAGTTTTGTAAAACAACGGCCTAATAGCAATATCTAATATGTAAAGGATAATATCGAGAATATAGAGAGAATGAGAAGTATAGAAAAATGAGAGAATTCTTATTCATTGATTGTACATATATCATATATATAGATCAATACAACAACAACCCTAAAGCACATTAACATTAGGTCAGGCTTGGCCTACGGGCCTAAATGTCTGCATTCATAACACTCCCCCTCAGACATTTAGAAATACACATACACTGTTAACATTATACTACTAGATAATGTTTACACGATTCTTCAGAACTGATGTTAACTGATACTGCAGGACCAGTTATGTTGCCTCATTAAAACCTTACTAAGAAAAACCCAGTGGGACAAAACTTAGTCAAAGAAAAATAGTACATACACTGTGTATATTATGGGTACATTACTCCCCCTCAGTTTTACTTGTATATCTTGATGATGTTGAATCCAATCTTCTGTGACAATTGCTTGACTTGATATTTGGCGTAGTCTTCTTTGATTTGAGTGTTGTTGTCTACATTGTCTTCATACAGTATGGCTTGAGCTTCTCTTGATCAACTCTAATCTACATACTTCTTAAATATGCTGAAATCTTCGACCTTCATAACTTGTATCTGGATTGAGATCGAGCTCTATGCGAGTCTAATATATATCAATCATAACCCAGGACGCCATATTGTTCTTGTGGAACTATCCCGTGTCTCGAGTTTGTAAATATGTCAAATAATTATTTAATGCGCTTTATAATTCTGCCTCGTTAAAAACCATGCCAGGAAAACCCAATGGGACAAAACCGTAGCTAAGGGAAAAGAGTGCACTACGCATTATACATAATTAACATGATTTATGATGATGTTAAATTAGTACTTCGAGACCTATAAGATAAACTGATACTACTGGATCAGTTATGTTGTCTCATTAAAAACCTTACCAAGAAAACCCAATGGGAAAAACTTAGTGAAGGGAAAAAGAGTGCAACATTTGAGATTAGAACTATAATCTTACCAATACATCTAGCAAGAACGTAATATCAGATGTCGTCTTGTTTGCAAGATACGTCAGTGCTCTGATCGCAATTAAGTATGGTACTTCTTGACTAAGTAGTTCAACATCCCTTTCTTGGGGTTGATAAGAATATTTTTTCTATGTCAAGCAATCAGACAATCGTTCATGTACTCAACGAATGAGTTTTTTCTAAATAACATCTTCTAGATGTAGTCAGATTGATGAGCAAAAATAGTACATATATACTCGAACTATAGGTCGAGAATAACTACACTTTGTAAATGTCATTCAAAATTTTCCTCTTTAGTTTGAGAGTTCCCTCTCGATGATGTTTACATTATCACTGTAAGAGTGAAATCTTGTTAAATAGATGTAGCTCATTTTATCAAAATTATACCTCTCTTTTCAGAGTATAGTCGACTGTACCACATACGAGTAGTTTCCTTTAAGATTCATATATATAACACCTATGGGGTTATTGTTTCATAATGCTTTGAGCATTTTTAATCCTTCAGGGGGTTTTCATACAGATGTCATTTGCAATTGTCTCATACATGTATACGGTGATGACATCCATAAGTTGTTTTATCTGAAGTCATTCTGAGATTGCGAGGCCGCTTAAACATCTAAAGATTATCGCATCCACTACAGGGGTATACATTTCCTCGTAATCAACTGCTGGGATTTGGGAAAAATCTTTATGTTAAAACGCGTGCCTTACATCGCAAAAACTCATTATTTACGTTTCCTTTTATTTAAAGACACCCATTTATAACCTACTGATTTGACGTCTATGGGTGTTCGAATTGCTGGTTCGAAAACGTTTAGTTTGTCGAGCAAATTTAGTTCAACCTTAAGTCATGTAGCCATTTTGGCTATTTGTGTGCGTACACTCTTGCACACTTTCTATATACGTAATCTTTTTTTTTCATCGATTACATCTATTGCTATAGCATAATCAAATATATCATTTTACACGTGTTTCATTACGGTTCCATATTGTACTTATTTTGTACATAATTCATCGCGATCTCATATTTGTTTGGTACTAGAGTTTCTTTTAGAACTCCATTAGCCTCTTTTGGGGTTTTGACAACAACCTTCTTTAAGGTTTAGTATGCAACCACTTCTGGGGTTTTGTATGCAACCACTTATGGTGTTTTATGTGCCAGCTCTTTTGGGGTTACACCAACTACGTTACTCTGCTCTTTTTGTGTTTGTGGGTTTTATCTTTTTGGAACCGATTTATCTCTCACAATTTATTAATATGATAATCATTTTGTGAGTACTTCCATTCGAGCAGATAAGTTTAAGCTGGTATATGTGACTTTGTCACCTTATTTGTGTTAGTGAATGCATCTTGTATTTCTTTTGTTATTATTTGCAAATACACGCTCTTTCTTTTGGACTTCAGATTTGCATTGACCACTTCAGGGGTCGATATATAATATGATGCATTTTTTTATGTTACCAGTCTTTCATTTTCTTGTCTCCCCCTAAGAATAGGAATACGATGTACATATCCCATTTTATATGTTATGGTGGTGCTATTGGTACATAGGCTGCACAACAAAATATATAAAAAAAATGGAAACTTGGTTCTCTTCAGGAGACCAGTTGTAATGGGGAGTATTTGTGATAAGCAGTTGGTTTTGATTTGATATAATCAATCGACGAATTCCGTCTCGACTACGTATGACTCTCACTATATTTCACATTGTGCCCCAACAATGGTCCCTACAATTGGGTTGTCAAAGAACAGTGTTAAACCATGTAAAAAAAACAACGTTCCATAGTGTTGGGCATATGCTACATACGGGTAGCTAAAAATTCACATGTAACCAACAATGGTCCCTACAATTGGGTTGTCAAAGAACAGTGTTAAACCATGTAAAAAAACAATGTTCCATAGTGTTGGGCATATGCTACATACGGGTAGCTAAAAACTCACATGTAACCATGTATGAATGCCACAATCCACACAACTGTACATTTCAGTGGTCCCATATAAGAGAGATTGTTTGTAGGAGTTTATTGTTTAGAAGGGCATAAAAATTTATTTGCCACAAAAAAAAAAAAAAAAAACTAACTAGACATATGATAAGGCATTTTGGGAGCAATGTTTTTAGATTACTTAGAGGTGCTAAGGTGCCGGTTAGCATGTTTGATTGTTTAGCATATCATGATGCTATCTTGATGACCTATTTGGTCATGCCATGTGGTGAACGTATAAATATTCTAGTAACTTCTGGTTACTCACCATATTTGATTTAATGGAATATTGTGGAAAATTAGTATCATTTCTAGTAACTTCTAATATAGTTGAAATAATATTTGGGTAGTATACCCCCTAAATAATGAAGTTCTGCCCCGTTGTAAGTATCATAACCCCGGTTACGTATTAGATACGCTGCCCGATTGATCCAGGGTTCCGTAACGGCTGTTGTTGTAACAACCCTCGGTAAAATCAACGCCCTCATAATATTTCCGACACCCTATTTATTTTAGAATGTCCCAATATGTCTTTAAATACACCCAGTATGTTTAAACCGAGCCCGAATTATGTTATAACATATAAAATAAATTAAAAACAATAAATATTAAGCTGAGGCGGGCCGCGTAGGACCTCACCTCAAGCTCACGCGGGCGGTATCAAGGCTGAACCTTGACTCCGGTAAAATTATAAGTTAAGGCGGGCCGCATAAGCTCACCTTAACTCTTACGCGGGCCGTGTGAGATCATCAAACGCGGAGACACCAGAGGACGACACGTGTCGACATCGTGGCGGACCTATACGCTGACCCAACTAAGCTATATGTTGACCGGGTGTTGACGCGAGCCGCGTAAGGCTTCGCCTTACCTTACGCGGGCCGCCTGAGAGTCGATTTCAGCAAGTATAAATAGATGGCATCGGATCTCATTTCAGTTCGCTCACAATTTCAATCTCGAATCACAATTTCTGTAGAAGAATTATAATAGTCGGGTATTATACCCCTAATTAGCGAGGTTCTGCTCCGTTGTAAGTATTATAACCCTAGTTTCGTAAACAGTTACGCTGCCCGATTGATTTAGGGTTCCGTAACAACTGTCGTGGTTCTGCCCGACGTAGTTGTTGGAATGCCGTCTCGGGGAGGGTATCATTAATATTTTCAAAGGGTTATGATACTAACCAATGTACATTTGTATAAATTATAGATTATATCCAGGAAACCCTTACACGAAGTCTAAGATAGCAATGTGAGTTTATCCTCTTTTTTGTTAACCTTTTTGGAATGTTTTACAAAACCTTAATTGTTTTACAATGTGATTAAGCGGTGATTGAGTCTTTGTAGTTCTTCAATTACTGCCGGTATGTTGGGGTTTTATCATTGGACAATGAGTTAGCCAATGGGTAATATGACCCACAAGTCAGGGTTGACAGTACTAATGGAGTAATTATGTAGACATAAACAATGTGATCGCTCTCAATACTGTTCACTGTGACTTTTAGTTAAACTTGATTAAACTGGGATTCACTCACCAGTATTTCCCATTGACAAATGTTTTTAAAACGCGTTTCAGGTAACCCAATGTGACAGCCAATTAGTAAAAAGCCAGCTGGAGAGCACTGAAGGCTTGGGGAAAATGTGGCTATAAAAGTTACCTAATAAACGATGTTTTAAATTCAATAAAATAGGGTTTATCCCTATAAATTGTATTGTAATAAGAAACTTGGGTTTTACCCATGTGATTATTAATATTAAATGAGGTGGTTTTACTCTGATAAACATTTCCTAACTACGGTCCTGATGTAAATTCCGCTGCAAGATTAAATAGCTGATACCACCGAAAATCTGAGCTCGGGTCCGCCCGTTCCTGGGACAGATAAGGGATCGGGGGTTGCGACAGAAGGTGGTATCTGAGCCTAGCCACTGGTCTGAGCCAAAGAAGTGTTCTGCTGACACTTAAAATTCTAAATTTTGTGTTAGGAAATAAATTACGAAAATAAGTGCATAACTGTAATTATTTGTTATGTGTTATTTGACTATTTGTTAGTTTACAGTATGAGTGATCAAGGACCCTCAGACATGAATCGTCAGTTGTCTGAATCACCTAGGAGTGAAGGTACCTCTTCACAGCCTGCCCTCTCTGGGTATACTGCTGATCAGGAAGAAGGAATGTTTGCTTTTTAAAGCACAGTCAGAAGAGCCATTCCCTCGTATGAAACGAGGATGGTTCAGTAAGGAAGCCTTTGCTCGTAGGAAGAGAATGCGAAAGTTGCAACAGCAAAGAGTTTTAGCAGCCGCTAAGCGAAAGACTGATGCCCATACTGTAACACCCGTTCTTATAAATCGAGGTTTAACGTATATTTTACGAATAACAATCATGTAATTAAGATTACATAAACATTGGAAATACGGGTTTATTAAAACTTTTACAAATCATAAGTTATTCTACATAACGTGATCAAATTCGTTGTTTAAAATTTACAACGTGGCAAAGTGCGGAAGCGTGTATCTTTATCGTGTTCGGTTCTTCGTTGAGCTTGATCGTCTTTCGGCATCCAAAATGTACCTACATTTCATAAACATGAAATGCTTTAGTCATACGGAGATTAAAATGTGTCTAAACGAGTCCGGGAAGCGAAACTTGATAAAAAATACATTTTTGTACAGGGCCCACCGTAAATTACGGTGGGTACCGTAATTTACGGTATCCCCTGAAACCATATTCTTCCACCGTAAATCAGAAGAGAACCACCGTAACATTTTCAGCTCCACCGTAAATTACGGTGGACACCGTAATTTACGGTGGCCCCTGCATTCAGCTTTTCCATTTTGCCGTGATTTGACACGAAATCTTTCGTATCTTTCAAACCGCTTATCCGTTTGACGTACCGTTTCTTCCTACATGTTTGAAATTTGATTCTCCATCATATGAGTTAAAATCTGACATCCGGCTTAATAAAACTTAAGACTTTTAAGTCTTCGGCTTATTACTCTTTTACCAAAATTTGACCCGTTTGTGATTTTATCAAACATACAAGTTTGTTCGACCCTTATTTCTCACAAACCTATTAAATTCAATGATGTCTAACATATTAGGTTCCGATTATAGAATTATATACCTTCTTAAACCCATTTTCACCCATATGCTTATTTTGACCCGTTTGAGGTAATTAAGCATATTATAAGCACCAATTGTTTTCATTCATTTCCAAATACGTATATCCACATTTCTTATCAAAGGATCTTCCACCACAACTATATTTGTGGTGGATTCAATGTGGTGATTTATATATACCAAAATTTACCCTTCAAATCGTTATTTTACGGCAAAGACTCGAATAGAGCCATTTGACTAACGTGTTACATCTTTCAACTTCTATACTACTCCTAAGTAATTATCTAATTGTAAAACTTGTTTCCAAACAACCTTTAAGGATCGTTTGTTCCATTTAGCCTACAAGGGCGTTTTGGTCGATTTTAGTCCTTTTATAATTAAGGACTCTCTCTCAAATTATTTGACCACAATAGCACTTTTAACTACAACATAATTACACGTACCTGGCCCGGATCAACAAGTAGACCCGATTTATACCTTGTTTCATTATCACACCATCAACGGTGACGCAATTATCCGATTGGCTAATCGGTCCTGCTAACATAAGACTTGACAACCATATTAGTCGATATTGTCAAATAGTGTTATCATCACCATTCGACCCGTTTGGACTATATGCCCAACATTATCTTATTTAATCAAAAACATCGTTTTTGATTTCCAATTCATACATCCATCCCCTCCCGGATTTTATAACCATACTCTTTTCTTATAAATTCAACCCATTTCGGCTTACGCCATGGGTATCCATTTAACCTTGATTTACATTAGTCGACACTTGACAAATTTCCATATTTCCAATATTATCATTATCACGTTTACAACGTATCAAATAAACGAGTATTCTACATAAGTGTGTAAATTACACTTACCTCGCATCCGTGCTACACTTTTCTTTCCGTACTTGCTCTGTTTGACCCGCTCCCTCCTCCAAGCTTTCACCTAGCTTGTTACGCGTCAAACTATTGTCAAACATTTACAAGGCGGTTAAATTAGTCATTAACAATCACGACTATTCCACCTCACATATTTTCTATGCCGAAGCTACTATTCGGCTTCATGATTATTTAACTTAACTTATCTAAAGTTAACTATTTTCAATCACATGTTTACTGTATTAAGTCTAAATCAACATAGTATTTAGAACTCTCATCACTTCATATCACGCGTAATTGCTATATCATTCGAATACGCGTTTTCACTCTAAATTCAATACTTTGGTTCTCATTTAGGCATTTTAACAAACACCTATTGTGCATAATTTCACATATTTACTAACTAGTTCATAATTAGTCATTTTTACCAAGATTAACATCAAATTTCAACCATTATCGCTTATGATCAAATACTCAACTTGCAAATTGTTTAAGCATTTCCTGATTACTTAACATGCATGATGATTCTAAGCATAGTTATATCATCAATTTCATCATAACATCAAAACCCACTTATCTAAGCGTGTTAATTCATCAAGTCCTTCAATTCATAGCATGTTATGTATGATTTTCACTCAGGGTTTCGTTCCTAAGCAAGTATACATCACTAATCTAGCCATAGCTTCTCTAATCCATGCCTAATTCGCGATTTGGATGTTTATCCAATTTTTACAACTTCAAGAATGTTAGAAATTCGACATACCTTACGATCCCCTTGATTTGGTGACCGTTTCTACGTGTTCAAATCCGAATTTGGCCCTTGTTTGATCCTCCAATTTGAGGAATTTGTGAAAGTTTAGGGTTTCACCCTCTTGGTCGCCCCTGAGCTCGATCCAGAACACACACTGTGTGTGTGTGTTTGTGTTTGATTTAATTAAATAACTTTTCTAGTTATCCCGCTTTAACCCCTCGTGTTTGGTTCGTTATTAAGTAGGTCACAGCCTACTTATTTCTAATAACGATATTCCCACTTATTAACAAGGTTACATATTCCTAGTTAACTTAGTGGGTTCTGGTAATGTATGACTCAGTTTATTTTAAGTCCCGTTAATTCAGACTTCTTATAAACTTTATTTACTTAAGAACATTTATTAACATTTTATTAAATATTAGGTTTATTTATTTAAATCCTAATATTTACCGGGTTACTTCCACCACTAACGGTATTTTACCCGCTCTTTTGTATTAACGGGGTTTAATTACCAAACCCGTTTTCGGGGTGTTACACATACACAGGACATGCTTAATAGAAGCCTAGCTAATTTCCATATCCTAGCTACAACTGCTGCTGACCCGAGTCTGGAACAACTAGTAGCCCCACAACCACAAAACCCAGAACAACCCATGGAGATAGAAAATCCTGACAACCAAGTGGAGATGCATGACTTTAACCCAGAAGAAATCCCTAGGGTACCTGCACCAAACCCCCTAGACCCAAATTATGACCGCTGGTGGGACGATAATAGGGACTTTGTGCAACGTTACCCTATCCATGAAGACACACCTATACAAAACATAGGAGCCTATCCAGGTATGGACCCTTTAGATCCCTATTACCATGATGAATATATCAGGGAGATCTTAGAAGATCCTTACCAATTTCAGCCACTTTCACCCCCATATCAGGAACCCTCACCCCAGATTCCAAACCCAGTCCTAGAACCCCCAATGAGTGCAGAAAACGTCCAAGAACTTAGGACTTTTGGGGAGGAAATTTTAGAAAGCAGTGAGCGAATGAGACAGGTGGGAGAGCGTCTCGTATGGAAATACGATGAACGCAATATGGATTTTTGGATAAATCCATATCCGTGATATGATGGGGGAGATGGTAACAATCATAATAATAATATAATATAATAAAAATAAAATATGTGTGTACGGATGCATATTACTATTAGTGTGATTCTATTTCTGTTGGTATTGTAATTTTATTTCAGTACTAAGTGTAATAGATGCATAATAGTATATGAAAATAGAGTAAAAGTCGCAATGATCGACGCTTTTGGTTAGATTACGTGTCATGTGATTAACTATATTAGATATTATGTTGTGATATTAATATGGGGTAAATGTTTAAAATTCAGATGGCCGACGAAGGAAATCAAGGAAATCTGAATAATGATAACCAGAGTAACATTAACGTGGCTAATGAGAATCCAAGCATCAATAACAAATAACAATCAAGTGGATAATAGTGCTATCCAACACATAGTAGCACAAGGAATTATAGATGCAATGTCATTTATTCTTCAAACTGTTAAGGATGCTGATAATAAAAGTAAGCATAGCAGTAAGCGACCAAATGAACAAGAACACAGCGTGAACAATGGACCAATACTTCAATTGCCTATTCCCAGAAGAAGAAGAACCGTGCCTTACCGTTGTTCTTACAAAGAATTCTGGTCTTGTAAACCAATGGAATTCTCGGGCAACGAAGGGCCATTGCAACCTTACGCTGGATAGAAAAGACTGAGGCAGTCTTAAGGATAAGCAAGTGTGTTGAAGAAGATAAGATACTGTTTGCTTCTAATCTGTTTAAGAATGCAACACTAGAATGGTGGAACACAATCCTCCAAACAAAAGGAAGTGATAGAACCTACAATATGGAATGGGAAGAATTTAAGGACAAGGTAGAAAGGAAATTATGCCCTCCTAATGAAAAGGAACAGATAGCAAACAAATTCCTAAATCTTAGGATGAATGGAGTGGATAGTAAGGGGTACACGAAGTTATTCTTTGAATATGCTAGAATAGTACCAACCCTTGCATCACCAGAACCGGTATTAATCTCCCGTTATATCTGGGGATTAATTGGAGAGATTAGACATGTAGTCAAGGCAGCTAGACCTCAAACTATAGAAGAAACTGTAGAACTAGCCAATACCTTGACAGATGAATTAATCCGTACTAGAGAAGTAGACCAGAGGAGGAACCTAACCCAAAGGCTTACTCAAGAATTCCGTTCTGGAAATTACTATCGTAGGAATATGGGTTCTACCTCTGCACCATACTGCAAGGTCTGCAAGAAAAAGCATTCGGGAAAATGCTCCACTCTCTGCAATTATTGCAAGATGCCAGGACACAAGGAAGAAAATTGCAGGAAGAAATCCAGTAATGGATTATGCTACAACTGTGGAGAAAAAGGTCATATCAAGCCAAACTGTCCGAAATTAACTCCAGCTACAAACAACAAGAATACTAAAAATGCTAGAGCATTTGTTCTGACTGCAGATGAAGCCAAAATGATTCCAGATGTTATAGCTGGTACGTTTTTAGTTAATGATGTCTTTGCTAAAGTATTATTTGACTCTGGTGCAAACCAAAGTTTTATTAATACATCATTTTTCAAAATTCTAAATCACTCATTAACTAAACTACCACAAGAATGCTTAGTAGATACAGCTAATGGGGAAACCGTTAGGATTTCTGAAATCTTGCAGGGAGCAACCATAGAAATTTTAAATCAGAAATTTATGCAAATCTTTATCCCATGAATCTGGCAGGATTCGATGTTGTTTTAGGAATGGATTGGTTAATAGCCAATAAAGCCAGTATTATATGTGATCAAAAGTCAATTCAAGTAAATTCACCAAAAGGTAAAACGATCACAATTAAACGAGATAAACCATTTAGAACTACAAAATTCATTTTTGTGATGAAAACTGCAAGCTATATAAGAAAAGGTTCCATAGTGTATATGATTTCCATAATCACTAACACTAAAGGAAAAGAACTAAAAGACATTCCAGTAGTATCTCAGTTTTCAGATGTTTTTCTAAAAGAATTGCCAGGGCAACCTCCAGATAGAGAAGTTGAATTCAGAATCCATTTAATACCAGGAACAACATCGATTGCCAAAGCACCATACCGTTTGGCACCCGCAGAAATGCAAGAATTAAAGAAACAATTAGATGAATTGTTGGAGAAAGGATTTATACAACCAAGTTCGTCGCCATGGGGAGCTCCGATACTGTTTGCTAAAAAGAAGGACGGATCAATGCGTATGTGCATTGATTATCGTGAATTAAACAAAGTCACGATTAAGAATCGGTACCCATTACCGAGAATCGATGATCTGTTTGATCAAATGCAAGGAGCTCGATTTTTCTCTAAAATCGATTTAAGGTCATGATATCATCAGTTAAAGGTACAGGAAGAGGACATTCCTAAAACCGCTTTCAGAACCAGGTATGGCCATTATGAATTTACTGTCATGCCATTTGGTTTAACCAATGCCCCAGCTGCATTTATGGACATGATGAACTGAATATGTAAGCCATATTTGGATAAATTCATAATGGTTTTCATAGATGATATTCTAATTTATTCTAAGAATAAAGAAGATCATGCAAAGCATTTGCACGCACTTTTAAGTTTATTAAGAAAGGAAAAGCTTTACACTAAATTTTCAAAGTGCGAGTTTTGGTTAGAACATGTACAATTTCTTGGACACCTAGTCAATCATGAAGTAATTCATGTAGATCCAACAAAGATCGAGGCAATTACTAAATGGAAAACCCCTGAATCACCAACCGAGGTTAGAAGTTTCTTAGGATTGGCCGATTATTATAGAAGATTTATTCAAGATTTTTCTAGAATAGCCATTCCCTTAACTAAGCTAACCTGTAAATCTATTAAGTTTGAATGGGGATTAAAACAAGAAGAAGCCTTTAGAATCCTTAAGCAAAGATTAACCCATACACCCATATTAGCGTTACCAGAAGGAGCTGAAGACTTTGTTGTTTATTGTGACGCTTCCAAATTAGGTTATGGATGTGTATTGATGCAACGACAAAAGGTTATAGCTTACGCATCTAGACAACTTAAGAGTCATGAAGAGAATTATTCCACCCATGATTTAGAATTAGGAGCTATAATTTTTGCTCTTAAAATTTGGAGACATTACCTGTATGGTAGTAAGTTTACCATATTCACTTATCATAAGAGTCTAAGATATATCTTCAAGCAAAAGGAATTAAATATGAGACAAAGACGTTGGATGGAGATGCTCAGTGATTATGATTGTGATATCCAGTATCATGAAGGAAAAGCAAATGTAGTGGCAGATGCTTTAAGCCGAAAGTATCATGAAAAGCCAAAAAGAGTACGTTCTCTTAAATTAAATCTGCAAGTAGATTTAAATGATCAAATAAGAGAAGCACAAGAATCAGTAATCAAGGATGATTCTGAAAAATTAAAAGGTATGCTAAAAGAATTGGAACAAGGAATAGATGGAATTTGGAGGTTCCATAAAAAGAGAATGTGGATACCTAAATTAGGAAACCTACGTCATCGTATATTAGAAGAAACCCATAAGTCTAAGTATACGATGCATCCAGGGAGTGATAAAATGTACCAGGATTTAAGGAAAAATTTCTGGTGGATAGGAATGAAAAAGGACATAGCAACCTATGTTTCTAAATGTTTAACTTGTTCACAAGTTAAAGCTGAACACCAGAAACCCTCAGGTTTGTTACAGCAATTAGAAATGTCGGTGTGGAAATGGGAATTGATAACAATGAATTTTGTTACTAAATTACCCAAAACAAGGAAAGGTAATGATACAATCTGGGTGATTGTAGATAGACTAACCAAGTCAGCTCATTTCCTACCAATGAAGGAACTTTCAGTATGGAACAATTAGCTAAACTATATGTAAATGAAATTGTTTCTTTACATGGAATTCCTTTATCAATTGTTTCTAATAGGGATAGTCGATTTACCTCTCATTTTTGGTTAAGTTTCCAAAAGGCAATGGGAACCAAGTTAAAGCTAAGCACAGCTTATCATCCTCAAACAGACGGACAAAGCGAAAGGACAATTCAGACAATGGAAGACATGCTTAGAGCTTGTGTAATCGATTTCGAAGGTAATTGGGACGACCGCTTACCTTTAATAGAATTTTCTTATAATAATAGTTATCACACGAGTATCAATGCTGCACCATTCGAAGCACTTTATGGACGAAAGTGCCGAACCCCAGTCTGTTGGGCAGAAATTGGGGAAAAGCAACTATCTGGACCTGAGATTGTACAAGAAACAACCGATAATATCATTCAAGTCAAGGAACGATTGAAAGCAGCACGTGATAACAAAAGAGTTATGCCGATAACCGACGCAAGCCATTGGAGTTTCAAGTAGGAAATAAAGTATTATTGAAAGTCTCTCCTTGGAAAGGAGTGGTAAGATTCATCAAAAGAGGAAAGCTAAGTCCCAGGTATATTGGACCTTTTGAGATTATTAGCAGAATAGGACCTGTAGCCTATCAGCTACAACTGCCAGAGGAAATGACAGGAATACATGATGTGTTTCATGTATCTAATCTCAAAAAGTGTTTAGCTGATGAATCACTGATAGTACCTCTTAAGGATATACAGGTAAATGAACAACTCAAGTTTGTAGAAAGGCTTCTACAAATTGAAGACATGAAAGTCAAGAATCTCAAACACAAGAGACTAGTTCTTGTCAAAGTGACGTGGGACTCCAAAAGAGGACCTGAGTACACATGGGAGCTTGAATCGGAAATAAAAAGAAAATATATGCACTTATTCCAGTAGATCTCGAGGACGAGCTCTAAAAACAAGGTGGGGAGAATGTAACAACCCTCGGTAAAACCAACGCCCTCATAATATTTCCGACACCCTATTTATTTTAGAATGTCCCAATATGTCTTTAAATACACCCAGTATGTTTAAACCGAGCCCGAATTATGTTATAACATATAAAATAAATTAAAAACAATAAATATTAAGCTGAGGCGGGCCGCGTAGGACCTCACCTCAAGCTCACGCGGGCGGTATCAAGGCTGAACCTTGACTCCGGTAAATTATAAGTTAAGGCGGGCCGCGTAAGCTCACCTTAACTCTTACGCGGGCCGTGTGAGATCATCAAACGCGGAGACACCAGAGGAGAACACGTGTCGACATCATGGCAGACCTATACGCTGACCCAGGTAAGCTATATGTTGACCGGGTGTTGACACGGGCCGCGTAAGGCTTCGCCTTACCTTACGCGGGCCGCCTGAGAGTCGATTTCAGCAAGTATAAATAGATGGCATCGGATCTCATTTCAGTTTGCTCACAATTTCAATCTCGAATCACAATTTCTGTAGAAGAATTATAATAGTCGGGTATTATACCCCTAATTAGCGAGGTTCTGCTCCGTTGTAAGTATTATAACCCCATTTTCATAAACAGTTACGCTGCCCGATTGATTTAGGGTTCCGTAACAACTGTCGTGGTTATGCCCGACGTAGTTGTTGGAATGCCGTCTCGGGGGGGTATCATTAATATTTTCAAAGAGTTATGATACTAACCAATGTACATTTGTATAAATTATAGATTATATCCAGGAAACCCTTACACGAAGTCTAAGATAGCAATGTGAGTTTATCCTCTTTTTTGTTAACCTTTTTGGAATGTTTTACAAAACCTTAATTGTTTTACAATGTGATTAAGCGGTGATTGAGTCTTTGTAGTTCTTCAATTACTGCCGGTATGTTGGGGTTTTGTATACAAAATTTACTACACTAAGAGTAGTAAGTCGGGATGACAATACGTTACCATTGGACAATGAGTTAGCCAATGGGTAATATGACCCACAAGTCAGGGTTGACAGTACTAATGGAGTAATTATGTAGACATAAACAATGTGATCGCTCTCAATACTGTTCATTGTGACTTTTAGTTAAACTTGATTAAACTGGGATTCACTCACCAGTATTTCCCACTGACAAATGTTTTTAAAACGCGTTTCAGGTAACCCAATGTGACAGCCAATTAGTAAAAAGCCAGCTGGAGAGCACTGAAGGCTTGGGGAAAATGTGGCTATAAAAGTTACCTAATAAACGATGTTTTAAATTCAATAAAATAGGGTTTATCCATATAAATTGTATTGTAATAAGAAACTTGGGTTTTACCCATGTGATTATTAATATTAAATGAGGTGGTTTTACTCTGATAAACATTTCCTAACTACGGTCCTGATGTAAATTCCGCTGCAAGATTAAATAGCTGATACCACCGAAAATCTGAGCTCGCGTCCGCCCGTTCCTGGGACAGATAAGGGATCTGGGGTTGCGACAGTCGTGGTTCTGCCCGACGTAGTCGTTGAAATGCCGTCTCGAGGAGGGTAATACTAATGTAAATATTAAGGGTTATTATACTAACGCGTGTGCATTTGTGTTAATTATAGATAATCACCAGGAAACCCTTAAAGGAAACCTAAGACAGCAATGTGAGTTATCTACTTTTTGTTAACTATTTTTACAAAACCTCGCCTAAATTAAATTACATTAAACAGTGATTGAGTATTTGTATTCTACAATTATCGTCGGTATATGGGGGTTTTGTATACAAAATTTGTTACTACCTTGCGAGGAGTAACATGACCACAAGTCGGGTTGACAGTACCGTGGGTGGTAATTAAGTAGATGGAAACAAATGTAATTGCGCGACCGCCCTCAATACTGTACAATGGTTTTTACTAAACTTGATTAAACTGGGATTCACTCACCAGTATTTCCCACTAACAAAATGTTTTTAAAAGCGTTTCAGGTAACAAAATGTGAAAGCCAAATAGAAGCCAGCTGGACAGCACTGAAGGCTTGGAAAAGTGGCAATAATGTTACCTAAAATAAAGAGATGTTTTAATTAAATAAAATAGGGTTTATCCCTATGAAAATGTGTGTACTTAAAACTTGGGATTTTCCCATGTGTTTAATATTATAAAAGCGTGGTATTTTACTCTGATAAAATATTTCCTAACTACGATCCTGATGTAATTTACGATGCCAAACTGATAAAACCAGATACCACCAAAACTGGCCGCGGCCGCCCGTTCCCGGGTTTGTTAGGGGATGGGGGTTGCGACAGGAGGTGGTATCAGAGCTAAGCCACTGATTCAGCCACATAAATGTTCTGCTGACACCAATATATTATTCAATATGTTAGGAAATTTTCTAAGGAACTACGTGCATATATGTATATTATCATTGTGTGTTATTTGACTATTTGTTAGTTTACAGTATGAGTGACCAAGGACCTTCCGACGCCTACCGTCAATTGTCCAGCTCACCTAGGAGCGAAGGCACCTCTTCACAGCCTGCCCTCTCAGGGTATTCAGCTGACAATGAAGAAGGGATATTCGTGTTTAAGGCTCAGTCTGAAGAGCCATTCTGTAACACCCTAACAATTAATAACTTGAAAACGACGTAGCGGAAAAATGAGCCCAAAAATTTTCTTTCTTTATTAGCCATGTAACATACTTGATGTCTAATACTAGAAATATTTAATACTTGACTAATAGATTTACATTGTTCATTATTAATTATCGCATCCATTTACATATAAAAACCCCAGTTATGTGACTACTCTTCCCGTACAATTCTTGCTCTTGACTCGATCTTCAATCCATGCTTGGTCCATGCTAGTATGGTTCCTATTCTTTCTTGCCGTCATGCCATAATAATGTTAGTATTCATGCTCATTCATATTAACACACATTTTCCAACTCTTATCTACAATGACTTTCACTAACATGCATACGACATGAATAGTCAACCACATTGTTCAATATCTACGAAATCCAAATTCGTTGTCACACATAACACATAATTGGTCTAACACATATTCCATGATCTCTCGATTCTTACATTTGTGTCAAAATGTCTAACCATGCTATAAATTCTCGGTTGACTTTCAGAAAGTCAACCTTCTAGCATATAGCTTCCTATTTTTGAACACGCATTCATGTTGATATGGTAGGCCATATTAGTGACATCATATTCATTTCATACATAATGTTGTATGACACATACAACTACATAACCACCTAGTCACATACACAACATATACATAATCAATTCACACATACTTATGCTTTCATAATTCTATATTCGACAACCACACCCTATAAGAATCAACTTAACATATTCGTAACATCATCCTTTGCTTGTAAGGTCATATGCTATACATTTAGTACACGTTCACTGTAACACCCCAACCCGGAAGGGCTGACGTGTCACAATAACAGTATCATAAACAAAAGTCATAATTCCATTTATTTATTTATTTGATAAGGATACAACCACATGACAATTAAACTTAAGGTTAATATACAAGTGGAGACATTCGACTTGATTAACTAACATCTTCAGATTTAGTCCTAGGCTTTACTCTTCTCTCTTTTCCCCGCCCAAAGTAACCTGCTGACCTGTAAATACAAAATTTATACGGAATGAGCCGAATGCTCAGTACGGAATTATAGGCTCAAAGAACAAATAACGCTTTATGCAAAACTGATACAATGCAAGAACATAATTTCATAATCATATTTTACGGATGTACCCATGAGCAAACTGAAAACGTGACAATACACAGGTAGCTACTCCTGCATACTTATCACACGAAATGGCGAGTTGGCATACCCTCTATCCATCTCATTAACTGAAATCCTAGGATCGATCCATACGCCTCCTAGTAGCTTTGTACCACACTTGTACCTAGGGACGCCGTGAACTAATCTCTCCGTCACAGATGGAGCACATGCTGTTGATGCCGCAACAACATGCTCGTGGGACACTCCACGAGAAGCGATACTCAGGGTATCAGAGTACAAATGGTCTTATTCACATAACTTATAAAACTTATTTTCATAACAAAACGGAACATATATTGGAACATGCGATAATGAGTACAACTAACATAATACTATCGCATGATATGAAAGCTTAAATCAAATGATTAGAATAGAAATCGAACGGACTGTCAAATGAATCGATAATCAAAGACGTGAGGAGTTTTAAAGATATAGTAATTTAGTGGTTTATAACAATTTGAATATGAAGCAATAAGGAGTGGGGTAAGGATCCGTACCTTAATAACTCCAAAGTGAAGCTACCTTGTGCTAATATTTTAGATTTATACGGGCAGAGTTTAGACTACTGATTAGTCTTTTAACCTAATTTAAATAACATGCACACAAACTAGGTTAGTAACTTAATACAGCATTTATGATAACTCACGAGATCAAATTCTCACAACGAACGACAAAGTGCGATACTTCATCCATCGAATTAACGATGATCCGTCAAATTAATGACGAACGACAAAGTACAATACTTTATCCATCGAATTAACGATGATCCGTCAAATTAATGACGAACGACAAAGTATAACCCTAATGTGGGCAGCACTTAAACATCCATTGGATATATTGATCGATCGGACAATGAATCGTAATAGCGATCAAGTTATTACCCTGTTCTGCAGCACCCCGCTACTCTTAATTAGTGTTTTGTGTGTGTTTGGAGAGTAATTGAACGATATCTCAGAGTGAATTTGAAGTTTGAACGTCGTTTTTGTGCCCAGAATCAAGTGCCAAGGCCTGCTATTTATACACGAAATTGGACTAGCTTACGGACCGTAAGCTTAAGAAGGTTGAGGTCCGTAAGGCTGCTTACGGACCGTAAGCATAATAAGGTTACGGTCCGTAAGGGGCACTAATGCACTATAGGTTTGCCACACGTGGAACTAGCCTAGGTGAGTTGACAGATTTTAAAATTTCAACTTCGGGCGCAAGTAAATTAGGATAATTATCAAGTAGGAAATACCCCCCCTGAGTTTTAGGGGCCCTGATCCTGATTCTGAAAATTCTGAAAATTTTAGGGTTGGTGCAGAATCAGTTGGGTGTCTTAATTAGGGTTTCCTTTTAACTAAAATAAATAATAATAATAATGGTTTTAATTTTATGGTTATTACATTCACTTTTAACCGCAATTAAGGGATTAATAGACCACATAGCAAACCTCACCCGTTCAAACACAATGTACAAGCTCCCAATGCATAAACTTGACCAACACATACATTCAACCCGAATTCTTATACGAGTTCCATCTAAAGCACATTCTTCAAGTTAGTAAACTACTAAATTCATCACAATCACTTTCTATACATATAAACTTACAACTTGCATACAATTCCACATATTTGCTCTCTTAGGCATTTCATCGAACGCTTGGCGTGCGTACCACTATTTAAGCTTAATGTACAAGTATATCATGCTTCACTTCCTACTTCATGATTTCATTCATCAACACCACAAAACATTAATTAAACTCATATTATGCTCAATTTAGCTAACAAGATTTCTTCATATACCACATAATACATCAATCTTTCACAAGAATTAGACATGGATGATGATTCAAGTCATCATCCTCACCATAACTAATGGGTTTCACCTCTAAGCATCAAATTAACCTAAATCATGCAATATCCATATTCCATATGAAGATTCTAACACCTACACATGCTCAATTTCACTTAAATTCACGGATTAAAACATAACCCACTTCATACAAGTTCACCAATCTTAGTTTTGAGACATACCTTATGATCCCCTTGTGAAGGTGATCATTAATCCATGTTTATTCATGAATTTGAGTTTCGATTTACCCTTCAATTTAATCATTTAAGGTTGAGCTATTCCTTTGGGAGCTCCTGAACGATCCAGAACACACACGAATGTGTGTGTGTTTGTGTGTGTTGTTATTTTATTTTAATATCTCAACTTTCATTTTAACCCACTTTAATCCCTCGTGTTTGTTAATTAAACATAATTGGCACCATTTTCATCTTTCTATAGCTTTTATCATTCCCTCAACTAGGTTAAATAGCCTAGTTACTTATTTCATGATATGTCCTATAGGAACATACGACAATATAAACATTCGGGTTTTGGGGTGTTACAAATCTACCCCCTTAAATGAGGTTTCGTCCCCGAAACCTTTCTCATTTCCATTAAACACTTATTATCCTTTCCCCTTGCTCCATCAACATGTCCACTAGCCCACCTCAGTGACAATCATCTATTTTTAAGAACCCGTCCCGGAGTTCTTTTTAGTGTCCTTTTCACTAATAATGCAAGCTTCTAACATACTTCTTAGCTAATGGTTGTTAGTGCACTATGTCTATTGACTTCGTCTTGTATCGAGTCATGTAATGAGATAGGATAGGATAATCAGTGCTCGAGGTGCAAGAAACTGATTTTAGTGGATTTGTGAGTGATTCCGCTTGAAACTGACAAAGACGTGTTCAAGCGAAATCAACATAACAGATTTCGCTTGAACCTGCCATATCCATTTCAAGCGAAATCTTCACTAGTATATATAGGTGCACTTGGTTATTCATTTGTAACTTCCAGATCTGAGTAGAGAAGCTCTGCCGAATCGTCTCTAGGTGCTGTAATACTATCAATTCAATATAAGAGACATTATAATTACATCGAGTGTCCGTTTCATTGATTCCGCCTCTGATTCGGATAAACAACTCTTCTGATCGACTCATTCGGGTCATACAACGATCCTACAAGTGGTATCAGAGCTCAGGAGGAAGAGTTTAGCTCGATTGCATCATTTTTCTGACTTCTACACCTTCTTTTTCAAATTGGACAAGATTTAACGGTCAAAATGGATTGAATTTTTAACAAACCCTTGAGAGTTTCATATTAAAATTCGAAGTAAAATTAACAATGTTGGACCAAAAACCAGATTCCGCTTGAACGAACAACATGATTTCGCTTGAAGATTATAGCTGATTTCGCTTCAACTCGTCATTTCGCTTGAAATTATCAACTGATTTAGCTTGAATCAGTCATTTCGCTTGAGTAGTCCAGATTTCGCTTGAAGTTCTGTTTTCGCTTAAAGTTTCATTTTGGGATTTTGCTTGAAAGCTGATATTCAGCTTAAACAACTGATTTCGCTTCAACGAGTGATTTAGCTTGAGATCCTTATTTCGCTTGAAAGTGGAAATTCTGCTTCAAGATCATTTCACGTCAACCGAGTGTCAGTTTATTTCAAATTATTTGATATTGTTGAAACTGATTTTGTTTGTTTGTTTGTCTCTAGGTAAATCAAGAATTTCAAATCATGGCTGAAGAATTCTACAACACGTTCTTCAACGCGTACACATCAGAGTCTTCAGAGATTACAACCGTTACACCTAAAACCATTACAAAAGCGATCAATGAGAACATCAAGCATGATAACTTCTACGGAACACATTCGAAGCCACCAACTTATGAAAGCATTGAAGATTACACGTGGTGGAAAGAGAGGTTCATTGGTTGGGTAAAAGCCTATGCTCACGAGAGCTGGTTTTGTTTGGAGTTTGGATACAAAAGGCCGACTAATGATAAAGGAGAAGAGCTTCCACTCAAAGACTTACCTAAAGATGACAAAACAGAATTTTCAGCAGAGCAGAGAATGATTGCTTTGATCCAGTTGGCAATCAGAAATGACATGTTTGCTTTACTGCAACATGACGGAACTTCAAAATCGGTTTGGGAGGCTTTACAGGTTAAGGCAGAGGGTGGTAAACAAATCAGGAAGAACAAAATTGCTTTATTAGAAAAGGAATTTGATTTGTTTGATAGTCTTAATGGTGAATCAGTTCGTCAAATGATTGAACGTTTTTGTCATCTAAAAATCGAACTAGAAAGATTTAAGATTGAAAAAACAAGAGAAGAAATAATAGACAAACTTATAGAAGCGTTACCACGAGCTGATCAGTGGCAAACGTTTGTTTTTATTCTTAAAAATGATACTTTATATGATACAATTTCTCTTGATGTCTTGATAGAAAAGATAGAGAGTCATGAGCTTGAATTGCAGAAACAGAACAAGATGAGCAGTTCTTCGCATCAACAGAATGTTGGCCTGTATTACAAAGGTAATTTGCCTTCGGTGAAAGCAGATAGTTCACCAAAGACAGCATTCAGTGGTGAGAGAACAAAAGAGCCACAAAAAAGCTCATCAAGTTACGATCCGGGTTACCATTCGTCGTCTTCAAAAGCTAATTCTGAAGAAGCAGAGGAGATACTGTGCAACATTGCTCTTAACTTGAAAAATTCTCCGGCAATGAGCATCAAGGCAACTAAGCAGCAAATGAGTTTTCTTGCATCTGTTCTGGAATCGTATGAAGGTCTAGTTGCAGGCAGAATTGGTAACTCAGAGTTGACCAAAGAAGACTACGACCAGATTGATCCGGAAGAGATGGAACTCATTGATATTCAATGGTGTTTAGCTAGTTGCATCCGCAGAGCTCAAAGATATATGGAGATTACTGGGAAACAATCTCTTGGTGGTCCATCAACAAAGCTTGGATTTGATAAGTCCAAAGTGACCTGCTTTAAATGTAAGCAGTAAGGTCATTTCAAAAGAGAATGCACTAATTCTGCAGTTGGTGGAAATGAACATCCGTTCAATGATGATTACTACCGAAAGACGATCTATCACCGAAGCAGAGAAGAGCCAAAAATGATCGAAGATAAACCCAGAGAAAAGTCAAGAGCATGTGCAGTAATACATCATGATGAAGGTTTTGATTGGAGCCAGATTTGTCCAGAAGAAGATCGTTTGGAGAATATTCGAAAAACAGCCCATGGCAGAGCTATAACAAAGAGTAAACATTATGTTTTTATTGCAGAAATTAAAGAGGAGAACAAAGAAGAAAAGGTTGTTGATGAGGTTAAAAAGAAAACCAGAGAAGAAATTCTGAGTGAGAAAACAGACAGAGAAATAAGAATGGTTGCGAACAGAATGAATGATATGCAAAGAGAATATGATGAAGCTGTCAGATACAAAAGATGGGATAAGAAACGAGAGTGTTATGTCAACAGATATGATGCACCTGTTGTTTCTAAGAAGGACATAGTTTTTGATGATGTTCTTCTAGTAATTCCTCGGGTCGGCGAATTTTATTCAAATGCTGTAAAAGACAAAAATTATGAGGAAAATCTGGAAAAACTCATAAGAGAAGTCATGATATCGAGTTTGAAGAAGAGAGATGAAGAGAGAATGGAGAAGAATGTTGAGAGTATGGTTGAAGAATTAAAGAAAGTTGCTGAGGAAGATGTGAAGGTAGCTGTGGAAGTGAAAGAAGAAGTTGTGGTGAATGTAGAAGTTGAGAAAGCTGTTATTGAAGAGCAGCAAGTTGAAGAAACTAAGAAGAAAGAAGAAGTGAAGAATGAGAATTTGGAAACTGGTGATGTTGGTGAAGAAGTTGGTGTTGAAGGAAAGAAAAATGATGCTGATCAGACAGATGCAGCAAACACCGAAGTGCCAATCACTGAGATAAATTCTAACTCTGAAATCTTGAAAACTGTTGAACAGTGCAAGAAATGCATGGAAACGTGCAGTGCTTGTACTGAAAAAGACAAACAATTTAATAAAATTGAAGAAGTTTTCAAAAACAAATGCAAAGAAATGTTGGAAAACGAAAATGTTTTGAAAGATAATGAAGAAAAACTTTTGGAAAAATGTAAAAATTTAGAAAAAGAAAATGAAGTTTTGAAAGAAAATATTTTGAAAAAGACAAAAGAATGTGACCAAAAGGAAATTGTTTGTCAAGAAATGAAGAAAGAATATGACTCAATAAAATTAGCATATCACATTACAAAAGAGTCATATGAAAAAGTGAAAGATGAAATGAAATTTGCTCAATCAAGAATGAATTACTTATCTGAAACAACTAAAGAGCTTAAACGAATGTATGAAATAAAACAAGGTGTTGTTAATTCATATATTGAGGATGTTGCTAAGCTAAAGCGACAGATTGCTAATTTAGAACAGGATAACAACAAGTTAAAAAGTTATCACGTGTCGTCATATGTGCTTGAACGTATTTTCAATATAAAACCGGGAGATGGTGAGTCTGAGCAAAACAAGAAAGGCATTTGCTCAGAGTTTCATCAAGTTCCACCACCGGAAAAGTTTGCATTTTATGATGATGAAAAGGTCGAAAAAGCTTTTAACATTGTAGATCAATTGCCAGATAACATTGACATAACCTATTCCAAATCTGATGATTCTAGTGATTCAGATGTGGTAGGTAAGGTCGTTGAAAGTGTGTTGAAAGAAGAGTCAGTTGAAACAGGTAAATCTGAATCACATGATGAAAATGAAGGTAATTTTCATGATGGATATCTAAAAAACACAAAATCCGAGATAAATTTGAATGATGATTCAAAAGGATTGGTCTATACCATGATTGGATCGGACAAATTATTCCTAGATGTTGTATTCCCGATTCAGAATGCGATTTCAGAAAAGGTTGATAAAGTTTTCAAGATGGTTGAGATTGAGAAATCTGAGATTCAAAAGTTTGCTGGAAAAGGTCATAAAACTTTTTATAACAAACCTGTTTTCAAGAAGAAAAATATGAAGGCTGGGTTGGGTTATAAACAGAAACAGAATTGGAAAAGAAATGAAATGCCGAATTATCAGGCAAAAATGAGTTTTGTTCAAGGAAAAAGTTTTGAAGAAGAGGAAAAACTAAAATTTAGACAACAGTCTAATGAAGAGTTTTGTGCTCAAAAGAAGAAGCAACAACTACAGGTCAAAGATGTGTCCAAGAGAACTTGTTTCAAGTGTGATCAAATTGGACATCTTGCACGAAAGTGTCTGAATCTGAAACCTGTGGATGTTGACAACAAGATTTGATTCAAAAACAAACTTGGAGGTAAAACACAAACAAGTTTGCTTTGAATCAAAATTGGAAATCAAACTCGTATAAGAGTGATTCAAGACAGACCTGGAATTCTCACACACCCGGAGTCAGAACAACTCAAAGTTGGAAAACAACTGTTGATATGACAAAATCACAAGAGTTTTGGAAACCAAAAATTGTTGTTCAAAAACAAAATGTTCAAAAAGATTCACATTTTTACAAAAGAGGTACTCCGAAAGGCCAAAAATGGAATGCTAAGAAACAAATGAATTCAGTAAAAGATGAGAAAATTGAAGTTAAAGTTGAAAAAGTCTTTGATGAAAAAGATTTTCCGAAACTGCATGATACATATTGTGTTGAAATGCCTAAGGTCCAATAGACCTGGGCTAAATTGTTCAAGTAATTGAATAGTTGAATGTGCAGGTGCTCAAGACAACTGAAGATTGTGAAAATGGATGTCGGAGCAGCCTGACACAATGAGGAGAGGAGGCTGCTGAACCCTGGTTTGGTTGAAACAGGGAGTTTATTTGTTTTTCTGTACATAAATAAACAATATTTTCAAAAACCCTAAAAATTTGAAAAAATTAAAAACCAAAAATATGTTTGTTTTTAATTTTTGTCAAAAATAGAAAATTACAAAAATATGTGTTTATTGAATATGCCGAAACCCTCACGGCGGAACAAACATGATTAATTTCACAAGATTGAAAAACGGTTTTCAAACTGTAAATATTAATGTGTTGTAAATCATGGGGGTATGATAGATTTTCTGCTTAAAGTATATATCATATTTGTTGCTTATTATGTTAGATTTTTCTGCAAAACAGAGCATGAGATGCAGAAAATGGATGCCGAGATAAAGCTATCAGTGTTGGTTGTCAAATTTTCTTTAAATGGTTTTGCATTTTAGGGGGAGTATTGTTGTTAGAAAATCCAAAAACATTAGAAAATTTGAAAAAGTCAAAAACATGATAAAATTAAAAAAATTTGAGTTTTTGCGTGAAAAGAGGAAATGATAGTACATCAGTATACAGTTACAGTACGCTAAAGAATTGGAAAGTTAAAATGTGTTAAACGATCTCACCGTGGATGTGTCGGTAGATTTTTATACATTTAGTAAACTTTTTCGGGATATAAATCTAAATTCAAACTTGCTTATTTCGTGGGGAACACTACTTGGATATATAGGTAACCCCTGAAATCTCCTTTAAAGGACCCCTCTTTCTGAGATACTAGGTCTTTATACTTAGTGATATCTGGGGTATTATTCCGGGACTTCTGCTGAATGGAAGTTCTGACCTAGTCTCCAAATAATACTTTTTGCATTGCTTGAAATACAGCGTCGCCCTCAGCAAAAATGATGAAACAATAAAATTGATAATCATTGATGTTGAAGAAAAGATCCTCTAAAGGGGACACACCTAAAGTCGAACCGTCATCTCTCAACTGAACGGAAGTTCTGACCTGAGCTCTCACGGTTTCGCATCTAACCCCTTACAGATATCATCTAGGTATACTCACCTGTAAGACTGAATATTGGGATCTGGATACGGGAGTATATTCAAGAGGTGGGACACATGAATGAGTTTAAGTTCTTAATACACCTAATTCGTATCCTGAATCAGTTGAAGTTTGTATGAAAATTTAAGAGGATCAGTATATCGACAATCTAAGTGAATTGTTTAATTCTTAATGTATAACTAAGCTCAACGGTACTTGTGACTTGTCAAAAACTGATATGATCCTCTGATGCAAACTCAAACAAAAATATTGTCTGTAAATATGTTTGTACATATTTCTTTACTGTTTTATATTTTCAGAAAAATACAAAAAGATTTTGATTCTGTTTTATTTTCGACAACCGATGTCTGAAATGCTGAGTTTCAAAATCTGAGTATTCTGATTGTGTTTCTGAAATAAAACAAGTTCATTGATTTGAAACTTGAAGTTTTAAAAAAAAATCAAATAAAAAACAGTTTGTGATATCTCCAAGGTCATTAGTTTGGACTTGGAAGATAAACTGTGAGGGATTTGGATTCTTATATTGTTAAGAAGGCCATGTTTTCGATTCTGAAACTGCTAATATTCATAAGATGTGTTAGTTTAGAATGTTTGAAATTGCCAGGTTATCATTTCTGGATAACCGGAAGCTTAAAAGGTTTGTACTTATGAATGTATGAGTGATTGCAGGAAAGATACCAGACTACGATCCCAGAAGCTGAGTCTAAGGGGGAGTCTGAAGACGAGCTCAAAGCTAGGGGGAGCTTGTAACCTGAAAACAAGGTGTCGATCCCTAAAGCATGGAAGCTTGACGAAAGGGGGAGCCTGAAGAATTTGTTGATGATAAGAGCCAGAGTAGATCCTGGTATACAGTTCAAAGATTGAAACTGAAAGATTGATAGGATGCTTACAGTGTTAGAGTCAGAGACAGAGCATGAAGACTGATCAAGACTGAAGATGTGTCATGATAAAGATTAGACACTGAAGACTTCTTCAATATCCAAGGGGGAGTCTGTTAGTGCACTATGTCTATTGACTTCGTCTTGTATCGAGTCATGTAATGAGATAGGATAGGATAATCAGTGCTCGAGGTGCAAGAAACTGATTTTAGTGGATTTGTGAGTGATTCTGCTTGAAACTGACAAAGACGTGTTCAAGCGAAATCAACATAACAGATTTCGCTTGAACCTGCCATATCCATTTCAAGCGAAATCTTCACTAGTATATATAGGTGCACTTGGTTATTGATTTGTAACTTCCGGATCTGAGTAGCGAAGCTCTGCCGAATCGTCTCTAGGTGCTGTAATACTATCAATTCAATATAAGAGACATTATAATTACATCGAGTGTCCGTTTCATTGATTCCGCCTCTGATTCGGATAAACAACTCTTCTGATCGACTCATTCGGGTCATACAACGATCCTACAATGGTTCATTCAGCATTCTAATACTCGTATATCATGTGCAATATATCATTTTGTTTTCTTGAAACAATTCCAACATCCCATTAATAACATTCCTTTTTTTTATTTCAACATTCATCTTATTTTCATCGACCATATGATCTAATTTCGTAATTTATACATACACATCTATGTTTAATTTCGATATGTACCTCATAATACTAAGTAACTATCCCTTCTCGATTCATGACTATTCATATAGTTGACTTCTTTCTAGCAAGTCCATACTTTTCATACTTTACTTTTACATAACATTCTCATTTCCTTGGTCCGTTTGTAGTGGGTCAATATACATACTTCTTCACACTTATTATCGTACTTACATTCGTATGTTCCGTTATAACAGATCTAATACCTTCATCCCACCTCTTAGATTATATTCTATACGTATGTCATATAACATTTAGTTCTTGTTTTGTTATCGCAACAAAACTACTATTTCATAGTCACATATACACGCTTAACTCCAAAGTTAACATCATTCTACGTTTCCTATAGTTATTTGTACTATACGTACCCTTACGTTACCTTCAACTCACCTCATTCCTTCTACATTACTATTCCTCTCAATTCATGCATTACTTAATTTGCCTAAGCAAGCGTACCATGTAGGTTCTTTATACGAGAGTTCAACCAAAACCCATAATTTTCGCTCAAAACTTTCAAGATTTACTTCTTAATGACATAGTTCTCTTCTTACATCAACTATTAAAAGTCAAACATTCCATACCCTACCATACATATTCCATTATTCATCTCGTAGGTCGCTTTCAATTTACTAATCCATATCTATGCGGTATGAGTTAAAACATTATACTTACTTTGATTTCATTTCGTGCTTCTGCGATCCGTAAACCATATCGATCCGCTCCTTCGCGTGTACTAACCGTACCAGGCCATCTTTCATTCATCCTTGTACTGAGCTTTTACTCGTGCACATTCGTTCACCAATTCGATTGGTTTCATCACATTGATAGTTCTACCATTGACATCTACAAAATCAGCGATTAGCACTTTTCATTCAAACATTCATTATACTAGGTGGTTACTCACCTATAATTCTTTTACAATTTCCTATGTACATGCTATAACACTTTCCACATTTCATTCCTTACATGCAATTCTTTTATTCTGGTTACTTATTTTGTCGACCTTGCAGTTTGACTTTTCATGGTCAAACCGGCTTTTCTTACTTATCGTAGATGTAATGAGGTACACATTCGTACTTCTTTCCCTTCATGCTTACTTGCAAGGACATTCATTACATTCATTACATCATTTCGGTATTCTTAACAAAACTCACCCTTCTCATTCATTTTTAAATTATTGTCCGGGTCGTGGCCCGTCGTTCATTATGACTCCTAAGAGTCGATTACTAACACATCTAACACATAACTTGTTCAAAACTTCCTTGTTTCGTCTAAAATTTAGGTTTGCGTGCCAATTACGATCATTCTTTTGTTCATTTGCTTTACATTTACTTATATGACTCGTTTGACGCAACCATGGTCAAACTATCGACGCATCCTGAGGTGGGTTAATTTCATCCTTTTTATGTTTTAAATCCATCTCGCGGATTCAAACGTAACATCCAGACCCTTCATTCCTTCTATGTTTGAGTCCGTCTAGCGGTTTCAAACATATCATTCATACCTTTTCTTCCTTCTATGATTTGAATCCGCCTAGCGGCTTCAAACATATCATTCACATCTTCCATTCCTTACATGTGTTGAATCCGTCTCGCGGATTCAAACAGGTCATTCATACTTCATTCCTTTCATGCTTGGAATCCGTATCGCGGATTCTAACACATCATTCATACTTTCATTCCTTTCATACTTCAAATTCGTCTCGCGGATTCTAACACATCATTCATGTTTTCATTCCTTTCATGCTTCGAATCCGTCTCGCGGATTCTAACATAACATTCATACTTTCATTCCTGAAAGTCTTACATTTCTCTTCACCCTCACGTCCACCTACTACCTAATTCTAACAGACATACCTGTAACGATTATCACGGTCTCACGAACGTCATATGTTTCTTGTGTACTGGCCAGGCACACAATCCACATACTAGTTTCGTGTCTTCATGTAATCGCCACCTTATGTCCGAAGAATTAAGTTTCGGCACGTGTAACATTTTTAAAACTTCATTAGCATTTCATTATTACATTTCATTTAAAGTTTTATTTAACTTGCTAGATTATACCATTACATGCGGCCACATGTTAAATTTACGTACCTGGGGCCAATTTGTCATATTACATGCCTTGATGCCGGTCCTAGACCGCATTCACGGATCATCCATTCCGAGAAATTATGCCTACCTTACACATAACATACTGTTAGTTTTCTTCAAATACGTACTTAAGCACATACTTACCTTTACTTCTACCCTTAGATCTTGATCGAGTCTCAGATTGTACGGGTTCCCTGTCACAAGAGTAGACAGGTTTGAGTTCAAGTATTTATCTCCTCATACTTGATTTCACTCAAACCATGGCTTTGATGCCAACTTGTAACACCCTAACAATTAATAACTTGAAAACGACGTAGCGGAAAAATGAGCCCAAAAATTTTCTTTCTTTATTAGCCATCTAACATACTTGATGTCTAATACTAGAAATATTTAATACTTGACTAAGAGATTTACATTGTTCATTCTTAATTATCGCATCCATTTACATATAAAATCCCCAGTTATGTGACTACTCTTCCCGTACAATTCTTGCTCTTGACTCGATCTTCAATCCTCCAATACTTTATGCCGATGTTAATCTGCGTAACCTACATGCACATCATTAGAATTTGATAACTACAATTTATAATCTATCATACATAATTAAATGACCACGCCGCGTTCTTTCTATTCTTGCAAGTCATTTCGATCATTTTTCCACGTACAATCTAGCATTCCAATTCCTCAAAACTGCACAATAGATTTCAATAGCATACCTACAAATCTCATTTCATTCTCAAGGCATATGATTAGCAACTTAATACTCAAATGTTGGGAAGCTATGTATACATCTATTCAAGCCCCATTCATTCGTACCATAAATACTACAGCGTGCCTACGTACATCCGTGTGTATACTTATAGCCATCTAATACATACACCCTTACATACGTACATATATACAAGCTCATACGTAGCACTCACACAATTCAATATGGTTTACTGACATGTCCTAATTTCAACCTCCGAGTAGTAAAACATGAGTGAGCAACTTACATATATACTTTCTCCTATTTATAATTACTTACTCACGCTTCCTAAACGCTTTTTACGTGACTTTCGGGTACATTTCGGATCTTAAATATGAGTTCCATACTCACCCGTAGCTTATCAAGCCATTTGGTAGGGCTGAGGTGCATTATAGAAGCTTATCGAGACTTGGGATGGGTTCACGAGGTCCGAAATCAAAGAAAAAACAAAGAAATGCATAACTTTACATTTTGCACCTGACCTCCACCGTAAGCTACGGTGGCCCCAAAAACCTTACGGTGGCATTAAACTGCCTTACGGCAAAAAGAAAGGTCCAGCACCCACCGTAACTTATGATGGCTACCGTAAGTTATGCTGGCACCCAGATCAGCTTTCTATTTTTATACCAAAACTCGCATAACTTGCTCGTTTTGCATCCGTTTCACTTGAAACTTGTTTCTAATTGTTCATAAAACATTTCCCTACCTAATTAACTTAAAATCCATACCTTGAGGTCCTTAAACAATATGAATTACATTACCGTTACACGATTCATGCATATATGTTCGACCCGTTTGATTTCGCCATGCACTTTTCGTTACCTTGTGATCTATTAACAACTTATTACGACTTTCCTTTCCATTTACTTACCTTCTCAATCATTCCTACAAGACTCCTAACCTTCATAAATAGACTTTAATTATATACTAAGAAGTGAGGTTCGGAACTCACTTACCTTGTGCATCCGTGTTCGTAACCGCTTCCTTGCCTCATTTTGATCCGTTAGCCTTCCATGCTTGGTCCATGCTAGTATGGTTCCTATTCTTTCATGCCGTCATGCCATAATAATGTTAGTATTCATGCTCATTCATATTAACACACATTTTCCAACTCTTATCTACAATGACTTTCACTAACATGCATATGACATGAATAGTCAACCACATTGTTCAATATCTACGAAATCCAAATTCGTTGTCACACATAACACATAATTGGTCTAACACATATTCCATGATTTCTCGATTCTTACATTTGTGTCAAAATTTCTAACCATGCTATAAATTCTCAGTTGACTTTTAGAAAGTCAACCTTCTAGCATATAGCTTCCTATTTTTAAACATGCATTCATGTTGATATGGTAGGCCATATTAGTGACATCATATCCATTTCATACATAATGTTGTATGACACATACAACTACATAACCACCTAGTCACATACATAATCAATTCACACATACTTATGCTTTCATAATTCTATATTTGGCACCACACCCTATAAGAATCAACTTAACATATTCGTAACATCATCCTTTGCTTGTAAGGTCATATGCTATACATTTAGTACACGTTCACTTTTAACCGCAATTAAGGGATTAGTAGACCACATAGCAAACCTCACCCATTCAAACACAATGTACAAGCTCCTAATGCATAAACTTGACCAACACATACATTCAACCCGAATTCTTATACGAGTTCCATCTAAAGCACATTCTTCAAGTTAGTAAACTACTAAATTCATCACAATCACTTTCTATACATATAAACTTACAACTTGCATACAATTCCACATATTTGCTCTCTTAGGGATTTCATCGAACGCTTGGCGTGCGTACCACTATTTAAGCTTAATGTACAAGTATATCATGCTTCACTTCCTACTTTATGCTTTCATTCATCAACACCATAAAACATTAAGTAAACTCATATTATGCTCAATTTAGCTAACAAGATTTCTTCATATACCACGTAATACATCTATCTTTCACAAGAATTAGACATGAATGATGATTCAAGTTATCATCCTCACCATAACTAATGGGTTTCACCTCTAAGCATCAAATTAACCTAAATCATGCAATATCCATGTTCCATATGAAGATTCTAACTCCTACACATGCTCAGTTTCACTTAAATTCACGGATTAAAACATAACCCACTTCATACAAGTTCATCAATCTTAGTTTTGAGACATACCTTATGATCCCCTTGTGAAGGTGATCATTAATCCATGTTTATTCGTGAATTTGAGCTTCGATTTACCCTTCAATTTGATCATTTAAGGTTGAGCTAGGGTTTGGCTCCTTTGGGAGCTCCCGAACAATCCAGAACACACACGAATGTGTGTTTGTGTGTGTTGTTATTTTCTTTTAATATCTCAACTTTCATTTTAACCCACTTTTGTCCCTCGTGTTTGTTAATTAAACATAATTGGCACCATTTTCATCTTTCTATAGCTTTTACCATTCCCTAAACTAGGTTAAATAGCCTAGTTACTTATTTCATGATATGTCCTATAGGAACATACGACAATATAAACATTCGGATTTTGGGGTATTACACATTCCCTCCTAAAAAGAGAGGGTAGTTCAGTAAAGAGCGCATGAACGTAGGAAAAGGATGAAAAAGTTGCAACAGCAGCGGACTTTAGCAGCCATTAAGAGAGAGACAGATGCTCACACCCAGGATATGCTCAATAGGAGTCTAGCAAACTTCCATATCCTAGCAACCACAGCTGCCGACCCTAACCTGGAGCAACTGATAGCACCCCATGTCACGGCCCCCGACCCGGTTTGACCCGTTTCAGGAGCCGCGGGACAGAAATCCCGTGGTATTTATTGAGTTTAACAGCGGAAGTTATCATCAGGATCGTTTAAAGCTAAAATTTTCCCAATTTATTTTATTTCATAATTCGGGATAAAACCCCGATAATTTACAATATTATGATTTTACTACGAAATCGTTATATTACAAAACTTATTTCTTTATTTTATAATGAGCCACTTTCTCAAGCTTGAAATGCTTCTCAGCACTTTTCCTGAATTACAACAGATCACCTGAAACATGTTTGAAAAAGGTTTTGTCAGCGGGAAATACTGAGTGAATCATTCTATTTACTAAAATGACACATTTGTTATAATTTACAGTATTAAGAGCGATTACAATGTTTCTATTATCAAACCAACTACCCACGGTATTTGTCACTCGACTGAATCTGTGACTATGGTCATATCCCCCAATTGGCTGCCCCAATGGTGACGATTATCAAGTAATGTATACAAAACCCCACATACCGGCTGTAACTTGGTGATTACAAAGACTTAATCCCCGTAATTATAACTTTGAAATAAACATGATTTGGAAAGTAATTTGATAAAAAGGAGAATGACTCACATTGCTGATTTAATACGGACAGAGTCTAGTCTATGAATTAGCCTGGTTAACCTAATTTAGATAACAATGCACACAAAACTGGGTTAGTAATCAATACAGCATTTACGATAACTCACGAGATCAACCATCACAACGAGTGACAAAATGCTATGCTTAACATCTGTCGAATTAACGACTAATGACAAAGCATCACCCTAATGTGGGCAGCACTTAAACACCCATTGAGTACATTGATCGATCGGAAAATGAATCGTAGCAGCGATCGTGCTAATACCCTGTTTTGCGGCGTCGAATTGTGAACTGTGGGTGTTTGTGTAGTAATTCGAACGTAACTCAGTGTGTATAGTGAATTTTTACGTCGTTTTTCTTTCAGAATTCAAGTCCCACTGTCCTCTATTTATAGGTAAATTTTGACCCTGAGGCGGCCCGCGTGAGATTTAAGCTAACCTGAGGCGGGCCGCGTGAGACCTATTTTTAGGCATAGGGTTGCCACGGTTGGGACTAGCCTTGCTGAGTTGACAATTTTCGAAAATTCCTTGCTGCCAACGTTTTAAGTGGATAATCGTCAATAGGGTTTAACCCCCCCTGAGTTTTAGGGGCCCTAATCCTGATTCTGAAAATTATGAAAATTTTAGGGTTTGTTCAGAATCACTTGGGTGTCTCAATTAGGGTTTCCTATTGGACTAATTAATTTAATATTTATGAATTTTGACGAGAGTTGTTACATTCTCCCCACCTTAATAAAAATCTCGTCCTCGAGATTTACTGGAATAAGTGAGGATACTTTCGCTTCATTTCTGATTCCAGCTCCCAAGTGTATTCAGCTCCTCTCTTTGAATCCCATCTGACTTTGACTAAAACTAGTCGTTTGTGTTTGAGAAACTTGATCTTTCGATCCTCAATTTGAAGAGGTTTCTCAACAAATTTCAATTTTTCGTTTACCTCTATATCTCGAAGAGGTACTACCAAAGATTCATCTGATAGACATTTCTTGAGGTTGGATACATGAAATACATCATGTACTCCAAATAATTCTTCTGGTAGTCGTAAACGATAAGCGACTGGTCCTATACGTTGGATCACTGAAAATGGTCCTACGTACCTTGGACTTAGCTTTCCTTTCTTTCCAAATCTGACTACTCCTTTCCAAGGAGAAACTTTCAATAGTACTTTGTCTCCCACTTGGAATTCTAACGGCTTGCATCTATTGTCTGCATAACTTTTCTGGCGATCTCTAGCCGTCTTCAATCTTTCCTTGATTTGAGTAATCTTATCAGTCATTTCTTGCACTATTTCAGGACCTGATAATTGACTTTCTCCTATTTCTGCCCAACAGACTGGAGTTCTGCACTTTCTTCCATACAGTGCTTCAAATGGGGCGGTTTCGATACTTGAATGATAACTATTGTTATAGGAGAATTCAATTAATGGTAAATGATCATCCCAATTTCCACCAAAATCTATTACACATGCTCGAAGCATGTCTTCTAGAGTTTGGATCGTCCTTTCACTTTGTCCGTCTGTTTGGGGATGATATGCAGTGCTCAAATTTAGTCGAGTTCCCATAGCTTGCTGGAAACTTTTCCAGAAATGGGAAGTAAAACGACTATCCCTATCTGATACAATGGAGAGTGGAACTCCATGTAAGGATACAACTTCATCTACATACAATTTAGCCAGTCTTTCCATGCTAAAGGTTTCTTTCATAGGTAGAAAGTGAGCAGATTTGGTTAATCGGTCCACAATTACCCAAATCGCATCATTACCTTTTCTGGTTTTGGGTAACTTAGTAACAAAATCCATTGTTATAAGTTCCCATTTCCATACTGGCATTTCTAATTGTTGTAGTAATCCTGAAGGTTTCTGATGTTCTGCCTTAACTTGTGAACAAGTAAGACATTTAGAAACATAGCTGACTATGTCCTTTTTCATTCCTATCCACCAAAAGTTCTTTCTTAAATCTTGGTACATTTTATTGTTTCCTGGATGCATAGTGTACCTAGATTTATGAGCTTCTTCTAAAATCTTAGGTCTTAAGTCTCCCTGCTTAGGTACCCAAATTCTACTTTTATGGAATCTCCAAATTCCATCTGCTCCTTGTTCTAATTCCTTGATTCGTCCTTTCATTCCTTCAGTATTGTCTTTGATTGCTGTAGTTTGAATATTCTTCAATTGTTCCATTAAATCTATTTGTAGATTTAATCTGAGAGCACGAACTCGTCGTTGTTTTTCATGATACTTACGACTTAAAGCATCTGCAACTACATTTGCTTTTCCTTCATGATATTGAATATCACAGTCGTAGTCGCTTAAGATTTCCATCCATCTCCTTTGCCTCATGTTTAACTCTTTTTGCCCAAATATATATCTTAAACTCTTATGATCTGTATAGATAGTAAACTTACTTCCGTACAGATAATGTCTCCAAATCTTAAGGGCAAAAATTACGGCTCCTAATTCTAAATCATGAGTCGTATAGTTTTCTTCGTGCTTTTTCAATTGCCTTGATGCATACGCAATTACCTTCTTGCGTTGCATAAGCACACATCCCAATCCTAATTTTGAAGCATCACAATATACTTCAAAATCTTCAGTTCCTTTTGGTAAGGCTAAGATTGGAGCATGGGTTAATTTCTGTTTCAAGATTCTAAAAGCTTCTTCTTGTTTGGGTCCCCATTCAAACTTAGTGGCTTTACAGGTTAGCTTAGTTAATGGTACAGCTATCTTGGAAAAATCCTTAATAAACCGTCTATAATACCCAGCTAATCCTATAAAACTTCTAATTTCCATTGCGGATTGTGGAATCTTCCAATTGGTAATTGCTTCTATCTTAGCAGGATCTACATGAATACCTTCATGATTTACCATATGTCCTAAAAATTGAACTTCCTTTAGCCAAAATTCACATTTCGAGAATTTGGCGTACAACTTTTCTTTTCTTAACAAAGTTAAGAGTGCATGCAAGTGCTGACAGTGTTCGTCCTGACTTTTGGAATAAATAAGTATATCGTCTATGAAGACAATTACAAATTTATCCAAGTACGGTTTACAGATCCTATTCATCATGTCCATGAATGCTGCAGGTGCATTTGTTAACCCAAAGGGCATGACTGTAAACTCGTAATGACCATACCTAGTTCTAAAAGCAGTTTTAGGTATGTCTTCTTCTTGTACCTTCAATTGATGGTATCCGGAGCATAAATCTATCTTAGAAAAATATCTAGCCCCCTGAAGTTGATAAAAAAGATCATCAATCCTAGGTAATGGATATCGATTCTTAATTGTAACCTTATTCAATTCTCTATAATCGATACACATTCTCATTGAACCATCCGTTTTTTTCACAAACAACACTGGCGCTCCCCAAGGGGATGAGCTAGGTTGTATGAATCCTTTATTTAGTAATTCATCTAATTGCTTTTTCAGTTCTAACATTTCTGTGGGTGCTAACCGATAAGGTGCCTTGGCTATCGGTGTAGTTCCTGGAATTAGATGAATCCTAAATTCTACTTCCCTTTCTGGAGGTAATCCCGGTAAATCTTCTGGGAATACATCAGAATATTCTGAGACTACTGGTATTTCCTTAAGATCTTTATCCTTAGTGCTAATGATTACCGAAATCATATACACTATTCCTTGTTTTCGTTCATAATTAGCAACTTTCATTATTGATATGAACTTCATAGGCTTACGTGGTTTATCTCCTATAATCCTGATCACTTCTCCGGTGGGTGATTGAATTTCTATGGAATTCTGATCACAAAGGATTCTAGCATGATTGGCTACTAACCAATCCATTCCTAATACAACATCAAATTCAGCTAAATTCATCGGCAATAGTTTTGCAGAGAATTTATGTCCTAAAAGTTCTATGTTTCCTTCTTGCAAAACTTTATCTATTTTAACTGAATTTCCGTCTGCTGTTTCAACTGTAAAAATCTGCCTAATATTGGTTAAAGGTAACTTAAGAGCTTGACAGAATAAAGTATTGATAAAACTTTGGTTTGCACCAGAGTCAAATAATACTTTTGCGTACACGTTGTGAACTAAGAACGTACCAGCTATTACATCTGGGATGAGTTCAGCTTCTTGAGTGGTTAACTGGAATGCTCTAACATTCTTCTTGGTAGCTCCTTCGGTCGCATTGGGTTTGTTGTCTACTGGTTTAACCAATTTAGGACATTCTGTTTTATAATGCCCCGCTTCTCCACAGTTAAAACAGATTACGGTCTTCTTTTTGCAGTTTTCTTCACGATGTCCTACAGTTTTGCAAAAATTGCAAGTGATATCGCATCTTCCATAATGTTTCTTTTTGCATTTCCTGCAGAATGACGGAGCTGGAGATTGCTCTGTTCCTTTTCTCTTGAAGATGTTATTATTACCCACACGAAATCCTTGGGTAATTTTCTGAGCTAGTTCCTTTTTCCTCTCTTCATCTCTTGTGCGCACCAGTTCATCGGTTAGAGTATTAGCTAATTCTACCGCATCATCAATAGTGCGAGGTCTCGCAGCTTTAACAATATTGCGGATTTCACTAATTAGCCCCCAAATATAGCGAGAAATGAGTACCGGTTCTGGCGAAGCCAGTGTTGGTACCACTCTAGCATATTCAAAGAATGTCGAGGTATACCGCGACAATCCACACCCATCATCCGATGATTTAGAAACTTATTCGTCATCTGTTCCTTTTCATACTCAGGACAGAATTTTCTTTCCACAAAACCCTTAAATTCTTCCCAAGTCATAGCATAAGCTATTACTCTTCCTTTTGATTGTAACACAGTGTTCCACCATTCGAGTGCTCCTTCTTTGAAGAGATTTGATGCGTACATGACCTGATCATCTTTACCACATTTACTTATTGCAATGACTGCTTCGGTTTTCTCTAACCAACGCAGTGATGCAGTTGCTCCTTCATTGCCTGCAAATTCAGTGGGTTTACAAGCAAGGAATTCTTTGAAAGTGCAACCAGGCGTTGCAGTTTTCAATTTCTTGGGTAAGGGAGCTTGATGTGGTTCCCTATTATGATTAACATGATTATTGCCTTCATTTACACTATTACTGAAGTTATCTTCAGTAATCTGTTTACTAGGGACAATTTGTTGCGGTTCGATTGGATTCTTTATAGCAGCAACGAATGCTGGAATAGCATTGGCTATCCCTTGAGCAACAATGTTTTCGATATCTTGCCGAGTCATATATTGATCTCTTGAACGTTGCTCAGACTGATTAACTTCATTTATAGGCTCATTACCACTGTTTGCCATCTGATAATGTATATATAAATTTTATTAGTATCTGCTAAATAATAATTATATACAAACAATCAGAAAATTTTACAATACAGGTATAGTCAAAACAATCGATTTCTCGATTTCATTTTATATCTAGTATAGTATGCATCATTACTCGCCAATATCTTACAGAGTTTTATTCGTTATTTACAGACTAACTTTACTATTACTATTATACAACCACCGTTTTATCATCGTACTATCTCTCGTCACTTGCCGTTCTAAAAACGCAGTTCCCTCTCATCGTACTTCCAGGCAATTTGTCCCCCTATTTCCCTGATTCTACTTCCCGCATCAAACAACTCTTCACCAAAGTGGCGAAGTTCAGCCATGTTTTCATTACTCATGGGTGGATTAGGTAGGGGTTCTGGATCGAATTGTGGAAGAAAGGAATAAGGATCGTTGACAATATTTTGGAATTGCCAATCGTTCGTCCACCATTCATCCATTCCTATGGGTTGGGAGTGGACTATTGGGTCTGGAATTGCTGGTTCCCAATTCATAGGGAGTTGGTTTTCAAGAGGATAAGTAAAAATATTAGTATTGACAGGCTGAATTGTTTCACAGCTTGCCAATAGAAAATCTATCTCATCTTGAAAGGTCCTTCCCTGGTTTTGATTGGAACTTTCTCCGATTTCTATCTGAGTTGGTCTAGAGCCTTGCCCAACTTCCATTACTATTTCTTTAGTTCCTTCCTCCATCTGTATTCCTATCTCCTTAACCTCTTCCTTGTCTTCAGTTTCCATTTCCTGCTGTTTAGAACTTTCTCCGGTTATAATTTCTTTTCCCTTTTTCAAAGGATTGTTTATTTTGGGAAGTTTTGTAGCTGGCTTTTTCTTACGTATACGACTCCCCCAAATGTATTTCCTTCTTTTCTTGGGTTTTGGCTTTTTCAAGGGTGGAGCATTGAATTCTACAGGTTGTTCTATATCAGGAAAGTATCCAGTAAATTCTTTGGAAACTTCGATATTCACCGGGTAAAGATTAAGGTTCTGAAAGGCTTCAGATATCCCACTCATGCTGATGTAGCATATATGCAAAATGCATAAAATACTAAGTTAAAATTCATAAATAACCTTTTAATTTATTACATACTGTGTACTAATTTATTACAAAGATAACTGGAAAACACACTTAGGTTTTGAAATTTTATTTATTACACAGGATTTCTAGATTGTAAGGGTAAGGGGCTAAAACTTTAAAATATTTAAAGATTTATATTTTCTGCTACTGTGGCTAGCATGTATAAATTTGCCCATTTCTCATCTAGCTTATCTTCCCAAGGTGATTTATCAATTTATTCCTGGGTTTCCTGTTTAATCTTCTTTTCTCGGATTTTCTCTTTACTTTTCTTAATAATCATCTCCCTCCTTTTAGGAGAAAGTGATTCCTCGTATTGTGCCTTTCGCACAAATATTCCTTCTTCAGGAATTTCAGCCTGATTCGAGGATTTGGTTCGGGATGAACTTCCCTTCTCATTGGATGATCTATCTAATTTAAGATAGATGCTTGACAGCTTTTGCTTACCCATACTGTAACTAACTGTAGGTCCCTCTCGAGGATGAGATAAAACCTTATCCTTGTTATATCAAACACACTAGCGAGTGCGGAATCCAAGCTAGCATGCAACCGAGACTTTATACGAGAACAATCACAAACACAACACGCAAGATTCACCGATTAACACCACTTGTATTAATACGAATGAAGGGTCCGGTTACAAGCTCAATGTTTACAGAAGTATTCTATAAACTCTCAAAGTGTGTGTGTGTGCTACTGTCTCTCTCTGGTGTCTCTTTCAAGTGCTCTACCGAAATGAACACAACACTTGGGTATTTATACCCGACACAGCTAACATGCTCGAAGGATACGGAAGTCTGGTCGAAGGATCATCTATCGACCAGAAATCTACCGAAAGATCCATACATACCTCGAAGGATGATATCCTTCGAGGTCCATCTGTATCTATCGAATGACATTATCTTTCGAGGTCATTGAAGGATACAAACCATCCTTCGATGACATCCTTCGACATAAGCATGTTTCAACCAATGTGCTAACTGTTTGTCCAAGTCAAACCGGAGGATGGTTGACTGGTCAAACTTACATCGAACGCACATATAAACAAATCTAACACAAGACATCGTTTTGTATCATGACACATTACAGACAAAGTACAGACACAAGCAGCTTTGTCTTGATCTTCGTGTCTTCAAGTCGAGACCAAATCGAACTGAGCCGAGTTGAACCGAGCCGAGTCGTGTCCACAAAATATGCATCAACAAACTCCCCCTTGGACGCTACTCGTGAGGTTCAATGCTATTCGTGAGATTCAACTTCGATGTCTTCCACGTCGGAGGATCCTCAAAGTCTTCACGTGTCGTAAGTAGAAAGTGTATCAACAAACTCCCCTTTTTGTTTAGGAAGTGTGTCAATAAACCCCCCCTTAGATTGAACTCTCCATTGAGTCATGCTCGTGAATCTTTTGACTTGTCAATTCTTCAGATCCTTGTGGTGTTGATGAAGTGTCAGCGGCAACTCGATCACTTTATCTTTTGAGTGCCTCCACTTCGTGTCTTCATTCCAAAGCTTGTCATCGACCATGTTCTCCTCGCCTTTAGCATCTGCACATGCAAGAAAGCTAAACGCATAATGAGAACAACTGCTTGGAATATAGTTAACATTTAAACAAATGACACATATGAGATCAAATCTCAATCAAACACCAATCGACAAAAGTTTGAAAGTTTAGAAAAATGATCAATGTTAATCCTTTAACTTTCAAAACGTGTTAACTTCGACAGTTTATGAAGATGCAATTGTTTTCCGGCTTACGATCAGGATTTTGGGTAGGATAGACTCGAGTTCCAACATCAGTCAATCAAAAATAAACTTGAAGCAAAATCTTTTTGGATTTTATAAAGTTTATATTAAAACACACCTAAAATCTTTATGTAATTTTTCATTTTTCAAATGTAAAGACGGAAAACAATAAATATATACAAAGATACATAAACTGAAAACAGTAAATAAATATCTACAGACATTCTTTTTGCGAGTTTCGAGGGTAAGAGAATCATATCAGTGTACGGTCATGCCGAAACGCTCTCTTTGTTCAATTAGTTAACATTTTAGATAAGCATCCTATAACAATTATCGGTATTGTTGTCCACATAAACTCAACTTATCATTTGTAATCATGGCGAGGGGATACGTTAAGGTATGATTTATACTTACCGACCGGTGTTCATCCACATCACGACACATTCCCGTATCAAGGTATGCACGAGGGTTCATCTTACCGGTGAGTATACCGATTATCATCTGTTTGACCGTATATGATGTGAGATTCTCACTTATTTTGATTTGAAAACAAGCCCTATGTGATAGAATCACTTATTGATGAGGAACTTGATTTTCGATGCATGAGGGCACAGGAGCAAGTCCGTGAACAGGTCAGTACTTTCGTACAGCAGAGAGACGAACTTGACTCCCGGAAAGAATGTGATATTTTATCACTTATTTGTTTGGACATGTGATTGTTGATCACTTATTGAGGTCGAATGCAATATGTACACGTATGTATAGTATCATGGAAGATCTAGACTTGCGTCCCCGTTATTTTTCGGTAAAAGATACAACCATGATACCCAGATGATAAGCAGCATAAAGACCGAATATCTCAGAACCTCGGCAATCTCTCAAACGAAATTTCGGTACCAAGACCATATGCCAATGAATGGTTCCCACCCAGTCTTCAGTCGATTAAAGTTTATATCACCCTGCACACTTTAAAATGATTGTGAGCCTACCGATACATCTTATATAGAGCTGCTTATCGCTTTTTCATTTTAGGTTTAAAGAGGTTTGGATAGACCACTGATCTACTATCATTTCCTCTTTTTCTCGCCAGGAAACTCATTTTTGTTTTTCTATTGTTTTTGTGTTTTTGAAATTTTTTGATGTTTTTGGATTTTTTAAATTTGGATTTACTCCCCCTAAAATCAACAAACTAAGATAAATTTAAAAACACAAAGGTATTTACAAAAATGACTTTCCGATGTTGGTTAACTCATTTTTTACCTCAATGCCGTTTACCAAAATTAATTTTTGATCTGAGAAGATTTCTCGAATTTTGAAAAAAAAAATCAGTTGGCATGTCGGTTTGCGGTGCGGACCATGACAACATTGTCTGGCCAAAGAGTGCTGCACGAGAGGATAATAATTCATAAAGTAGCTTAAATAACGACAAGTAAAGGAGAGATTAGAAATTTAAAAACCGTATCCTGCAACTGCTTCGTGCATTGCCAGGAACCTGAGTGCTCTCCCAAACTGAATATCCACCCGGTGTGGATTTCAAAGTCGATTCTTTGCAGCTACTGAGAAGTCTCTTGACAGCAACAAGATCATAAACCTTTGGGTCCGGCTGGTCTTCCACATTGCACCAGCGAAGGTCTTTGTCTTTCTCTTTCAGAAGTAGTGTGCGGTTGTTCAACCCATGCCAAGGCATCCGCACACCCGGTTGGTTTGCTCAACAAACACATTTTCTTCAATCACACCACGAAGAAATGTACACTGCACGTTCATCCTGTTGATTTTGAAAATCAAACGTGCTGCAGGTGCGTACATTTTGATTTGAATCTATCCTGGGGACCCGATCAAAGCTTGATTGTAAAAGGCTTTGCATTTTTGTCGAAGCTTTTCAAACTCTTTCAACAGACAATTCTGTTTCTCTTTTCCTTTTCTTTTCTTCTCTCCATCAAAGGCAACAATTTCTTCTGTCGCCTATTTTGTGCATGGACACTCCACTATCAACAATCTTACGACTATCGAAAGTTCCTCCTGGAATATCCTACACACTCACTCAAAGATTAGATGGAAAGGGGGACCCAAGCCTTTGTGGACTTGGGTCGTCCTTGATCATCAAGAAAAGTGATTTCAATCACTTGATGATTAGGAAAAAGAATCTGTGGTGCTCCCCCTGACTGAGTTACCTGTTTTTGTTTCCAAATTGTTTGTCCTTTACCAGTATTTGAATTTGTTGTTTTAGCATTTACTGGTTTTACAGTTTTAGATTTTGCTTGAACAGGTTTATCTTTTTTTACCTCTGATTTTAAGGCCTTTTCAATTACCTTTTGATTCTTTTGATTTAACTTCTTTTCCCTTTCTTTCAAGACACGTGGGTCTTGTTTTGGGGAAACTGATCGTTTTTGGTAATTGGTTTCTTGGGGAGCCTTCAACTTTTGCAGGTATGGGCAGTATCTTACAATATGCCCAATTGTGCCACACTCAAAACACATTCTCCGCTCTACAAACCTCGGAGAAACATGTTGATGACCAGACGGAGAACCAGACAATGAACTTTGTGATCTAGATGTACTTGGACCTAAATCACATCCTTTGGTATGTTGGGTGTAATTATTCTGATCATTTCGTTTTAAAATTCTAACTTGTTTTATAAAATCAATGTTAGATTTATTCTGAAATGTTTCAAGTTTATCTGTACCCTTGGATCCAACAAAGTTCACTTTCGGTTCTCTTTTCTTAACAGGAGCTCTTTTGTTTTGCACCTTTTGCTGCTGAACTTTAGGTGCTTGAACATTCTTGTTCTGAGCCTTCTTTCCCTGTACCTTACCCTTTCCGGAGTTGACTTGTTGTTTTCGCTCAATTGGTTGTTTTTGGTTTCCGTATTGTTTTCTAATTTGTTCACATGGAATTGGATCACATTGAGTGACGGTAACTTTGTCACTTTTGTTCCCCAAAAACTTGTCAATACATCCTTCAAAAATTTGCTCAATTAAATCTTGATTTACATTTTTAATTGGAAAATCTTTGTTAGAGTAGATTTTGTCATCTCCTTTGAGCGTGTACAACAAGTTATTCCCTTCACGGCTAGATACAATGGAATCCATTGCTTTTGACGTTTCAGTCTCACTCGGTTTCACTGGTGGATCACACAAGATGTGATTCTCGATTGGAATATCTGTTGTAACCGAGTTAGACTGTTGGTTCACAATTTTTACAGATTCATCGTCCGAAGAATCAGACTCATCATCCGAAGAATCAGTATCCACAACAATAGGAGGACTCTGTTCCTTAACACATGATGAATCCGTCACATTTTCAGATTCTGATTGACTTGAGGATGATGTACCAGTTGTGAACCCGAGGCCTGCTGCAAAATCATCTAGATTGAGTGGCACAGTAGGTTCGAAACGGGGCATATCCTCGTCATCAGGCAATTTGGAGTAATTGTGATTCATTGGGGGAGGACATGATTTGAATCCATTACACTTCCTATCCCCCTTTTTCTTTTGAACATCAATAATGTGATCCAAAACATAGCGGGAATTGGAATAGCTTTCCAATTTCTGCTTAATTGTCTCACATTCACATCTAGCTGTTGCTAACTCTACCATTTGCTTTTCAATTGTGTCAATTAGATCATTGTTAGCATGTTGTTTTCTCAAAACAACCTTTTGTAATTCAGAAACATCATGTTTTAATGACGCAATTGTTGCTTTAAATTCCTTTTCATTTCTGGTTAAAAACAAGTTAGCTTCAGTTGCTTTAGAAAGATCTACAATCAATTCTTGATTGTGTTTGTGTGTGATCTCAAACTGACTTTCCTGTTCAGCATATTTAACCTTTAAGCTATCACAACTTTCACAACTAACTACAGTGGGTTCATCGACACTTACCTGACCTGATGAACTGTCGACATTAGCCGTAAAGGCTGAATGGAACGAAAAAGATCCATCTTCAGAGAAGAACTTAGCAAGCTTCTCGGAAGTTCCATCAGATTTCTGGCAGAGAATAGATCTCCTCTTGCATAATGCTTCAGCTTCAGCCAAAAGTTCATCAACCTTCAAATCTAAAGCATCACCTGATAAATCACCAGTATCAAGTGATTCCCCATCTGTGCTCCCACTATAACCCGAACTATCTTCATCTTCTGAAGATTCACCAGCAGACGCGGGTTCTACTACCTTCTCTGTTACTTTAGCATAACAAGCTGTTCCACCATTTCCTCCTTCTCCAAGCTGAAGCGACCAATCACAACCTTCATCCATTTGAACCACAAGTGCCCGGTTGGCATTTGACGACCCTGCTTGGCCTTGGTTGTTGACAGGTATCAACGTACGAACATTGTTCCTGTTTTGGTTCTGCTGGTTGCCTTGATTTCTGAAGGGATTTTGGTTTCCATGCTGAGCTGGTCTTGTGCATTCCCTTTTGAAATGACCGCGTTCACCACAGTTAAAGCACGTTACAGCTTGCTTGTCGAATCCATACTTGGTGTCTTTCTTGCTTTCCAAGTTGGTTCTCCCGGTCCTTTCCATAAACTCCTTTGCTCTTCGAATGGCACTAGCAAGAGCCCATTTGATATCCATCATTTCAAACTCGTCTCTATCCACTTGCTGATAATCTTCATTGGTTAGATTGATATTCCCAATCTGACCTGCGATCAATCCACAATAAGCACTAACCAAGGTATTCAACATCTCCATATGCTCCTTGGCTATTTCGACACTGACTTTGGAAAAGTTGGAAGTGTCTAATCTGACTGTGTTTGGATTGGAAGTGGCTTGAATGTTTGAAGAGTTTCCATAAAACCCTTGCTGTTGCGGTTGTTGCTGCGGAGCTGTCGGTGTCGGTTTCACATCTGGTCTTGGATACATCAAGTATGCTGAAGGATCAAACTTATCTGTTGTTGAAGGTGCAGTGTTTGAGATGAAAGCTGTCTGAAGCTTCGCGTGTTGAGAAGCTGGTTTTTCTCCACTGATACCCCCTGCAATCCCAAAATACATCTCTGGACTTTGAGGAGTTAGTGTTCTTTTTGCCTTAAGCTTTTCTTCTACATCCTTGTTCTCCAATTTTTGAATTAAATCATAAACGGTGATTGTGTCTAAAACACCATTTTCTTTAAGGATTTCAAGATAACTGCTCCACTTTGCTGGTAAGCTATCAGCAAATCTCTTTGTCATTTCTTGTGGAGTGGCATTGACTTTAAAAGCAAACATCTCGCTCAACAAGTGATGAAACCTTGTAGATAAATCTGCCAAAGTCTCATTTTCCAAACACGTGAATCCTTCAAATTCTTTCTTCAGTAAATCTTGCTTGATCTTTCTTGATTGAGCATTTCCTTCACATCTTAACGTGAGCATATCCCACAAGCTTTTAGTAGTCGTGCAGTAAACAAACTGGTGGTAAATGTCTCTGTTAAGAGCTTGTGTGAGAATCATGAATGCTTTCTTTTCTAACTCAAATTTCTTCTTATCTTCATCAGACAGAGTGCTGTAAGTTTGTGGATTAGCTCCTGCAACTTCCAACTCATTGTCAAATGGAGTGAAGAAACACATCCATAGATCTTGACCTTGCCCCTGAACATAAGTTCTCAACCTTTCTTTCCACCATCCCCAATCATTGATGTGATTTAACTTTGGCGGTTTTGTGCTTGTACCAGTTTCACTGTCGTTCTGCATCATAGATTGAATGCTGTTGCTTTGATTTGTGACCAATGCCCATTGATTTGCAGTTATTATTGCAGCTTGGGTTGGGGCAATAGCTCGCAAGAATGCAGTTTTGTCGAACTCTTGCTCAGGTTGTGTAACTGATGATCGTGAAGATGTTAGAGTCCACGCGGTTGGATCCCACTGATCGTTTGTTCCCATTTTATAAAAATTAAAATATTAAGTGAAAATTGATTTAAAATAAAATTAATTTTCACAAACTATGTTAATTTTTCGAATGATAACAACCAGCCGAAAGATCAAGGATCGAAAGACCTGCAAAACACAAACTGTTAAACTTAAACAGATTAAGGATCGAAAGATCAACACTTGTTCGAAAGATATACACTTGTTCGAAAGATCAACAGTGTTCGAAAGATCACTGTTGAATTTCGAACAATGACTTCGAAAGATTCTCCAAGCCGAAGGATCCTTATCTTTCGAAATGTAACAGAAGCTCGAACAATATATCCTTCGAAAAGATTCCTTGGCTCGAAAGATAACTCACTGACTTCGAAAGATGTTCGAAGGATGGGTATCTGTCGAACCTCCTTGATCGAAAGATGATCTTTCGACTCCGAAGGATATCTTTCGATGAGCACTGACACACTGACACAAAGTTGACAGTTTGGTGAGAAAGGTGACGGGTTGGTAAAAACTTTCGGCAGAAGGTATGTTCAGACGTGCTTTCTGCCAAAACCAGATTTGGTTTGAATATTTTAACCAATTAACCCTTCCCAATGCACAAACAACTTTCAACAATAATAAAACAAGATCAAAATATGTAACACTTTGAAGAACACTTGAATATTAGTTGAAGATATCAAGAACAAACCCAGAAAATTTGAATTTTCCAGAAAACCGACAACTGCCGAACTCGAGTTTTGGCCGAAACTTCAATAAAAACCAATGTTTAACATGTGAAAATGAAGAACAACAAGGTTTTTATAAGAACTTCTAGCAAAACATGCAGATTTTCGAAGTTTTAAAACTGATTTTTCAGAAAAATATAAACTCCAAAAACTCAAAACACACCCGAAAACACTCGGTTTTAACAAGGAGAAGAGCCAAGGCTCTGATACCACTTGTAGGTCCCTCTCGAGGATGAGATAAAACCTTATCCTTGTTATATCAAACACACTAGCGAGTGCGGAATCCAAGCTAGCATGCAACCGAGACTTTATACGAGAACAATCACAAACACAACACGCAAGATTCACCGATTAACACCACTTGTATTAATACGAATGAAGGGTCCGGTTACAAGCTCAATGTTTACAGAAGTATTCTATAAACTCTCAAAGTGTGTGTGTGTGCTACTGTCTCTCTCTGGTGTCTCTTTCAAGTGCTCTACCGAAATGAACACAACACTTGGGTATTTATACCCGACACAGCTAACATGCTCGAAGGATACGGAAGTCTGGTCGAAGGATCATCTATCGACCAGAAATCTACCGAAAGATCCATACATACCTCGAAGGATGATATCCTTCGAGGTCCATCTGTATCTATCGAATGACATTATCTTTCGAGGTCATCGAAGGATACAAACCATCCTTCGATGACATCCTTCGACATAAGCATGTTTCAACCAATGTGCTAACTGTTTGTCCAAGTCAAACCGGAGGATGGTTGACTGGTCAAACTTACATCGAACGCACATATAAACAAATCTAACACAAGACATCGTTTTGTATCATGACACATTACAGACAAAGTACAGACACAAGCAGCTTTGTCTTGATCTTCGTGTCTTCAAGTCGAGACCAAATCGAACTGAGCTGAGTTGAACCGAGCCGAGTCGTGTCCACAAAATATGCATCAACACTAACAAATAATCAGTTAATAACACACATAATCACATAATAGTAATCAGGAAAAATTAAGTATTTCTAAATACTTAATTAGCTTAACTCAGTGGCTCTGATACCACCTTTTTCTGTCACGGCCCCCGACCCGGTTTGACCCGTTTCAGGAGCCGCGGGACAGAAATCACGTGGTATTTATTGAGTTTAACAGCGGAAGTTATCATCAGGATCGTTTAAAGCTAAAATTTTCCCAATTTATTTTATTTCATAATTCGGGATAAAACCCCGATAATTTACAATATTATGATTTTACTACGAAATCGTTATATTACAAAACTTATTTCTTTATTTTATAATGAGCCACTTTCTCAAGCTTGAAATGCTTCTCAGCACTTTTCCTGAATTACAACAGATCACCTGAAACATGTTTGAAAAAGGTTTTGTCAGCGGGAAATACTGAATGAATCATTCTATTTACTAAAATGACACATTTGTTATAATTTACAGTATTAAGAGCGATTACAATGTTTCTATTATCAAACCAACTACCCACGGTATTTGTCACTCGACCGAATCTGTGACTATGGTCATATCCCCCAATTGGCTGCCCCAATGGTGACGATTATCAAGTAATGTATACAAAACCCCACATACCGGCTGTAACTTGGTGATTACAAAGACTTAATCCCCGTAATTATAACTTTGAAATAAACATGATTTGGAAAGTAATTTGATAAAAAGGAGAATGACTCACATTGCTGATTTAATACGGACAGAGTCTAGTCTATGAATTAGCCTGGTTAACCTAATTTAGATAACAATGCACACAAAACTGGGTTAGTAATCAATACAGCATTTACGATAACTCACGAGATCAACCATCACAACGAGTGACAAAATGCTATGCTTAACATCTGTCGAATTAACGACTAATGACAAAGCATCACCCTAATGTGGGCAGCACTTAAACACCCGTTGAGTACATTGATCGATCGGAAAATGAATCGTAGCAGCGATCGTGCTAATACCCTGTTTTGCGGCGTCGAATTGTGAACTGTGGGTGTTTGTGTAGTAATTCGAACGTAACTCAGTGTGTATAGTGAATTTTACGTCATTTTTCTTTAAGAATTCAAGTCCCACTGTCCTCTATTTATAGGTAAATTTTGACCCTGAGGCGGCCCGCGTGAGATTTAAGCTAACCTGAGGCGGGCCGCGTGAGACCTATTTTTAGGCATAGGGTTGCCACGGTTGGGACCAGCCTTGCTGAGTTGACAATTTTCGAAAATTCCTTGCTGCCAACGTTTTAAGTGGATAATCGTCAATAGGGTTTAACCCCCCCTGAGTTTTAGGGGCCCTAATCCTGATTCTGAATATTATTAAAATTTTAGGGTTTGTTCAGAATCACTTGGGTGTCTCAATTAGGGTTTCCTATTGGACTAATTAATTTAATATTTATGAATTTTGACGAGAGTTGTTACACCCCAGCCATTACCACTGTTTCCCACACAGCCAATGGAAATCGAGAACAACCCAGAAAACCAATTTCCAATGCCTGAGTTTGACCCAATGGAGATACCTAGGGTTCCATCACCCAATCCCTTAGACCCAGATTACGACCCTTGGTTAGACGACAATAGGGACTATGTGCAACGCTACCCAACACCAGAAAATGAACCCATGCCAAATCTAGCCACCTAGCCAGGTTTGGACCCTCTAGATCCCTACTATGATAGTGATCAATACATCAGGGAAATTTTAGAGAATCCATACCCATACCCATACCAGGAACCCATGCCCTAGTACCCAAACCCAGTCCCAGCACCTGCACTCCCAATGAGTGCAGAAAATGTGCAAGAGCTCCGAACTTTCGGAGAAGAGATTTTAGAAAGTAGCGAGAGAATGAGGCAGGTTGGAGAGCGACTCGTCTGGAAGTATGACGAGCGCAATATGGAGTTCTGGATGAACCCATATCAGTGAAGGTGATGGTGGAAGTAGTAGTAATAATAATAATAATATAATAATATATAATATATGTGTATCTTTGAAAAAAAAATCTAAATCATAGCTACGGATGTCTACTAGTAGTGTAATTTCAATTTCAGTTGTATTGTAATTTTAAATTTCTAGTTTCAGTTTGTATTAGATGCATACAATATAAGAAAGAGTAAGTCACAATGATCGACGTTTTTGATCAATATGTGTGTTGTGTGATTTGTTGTATTAAATATTATCTTATGATATTAATACGTGGTAAATGTTTAAAATTCAGATGGACAACGAAGTGAACCAGGAAAACCAGAATAATGAAAACCAGAATAATGATAACCCGAACAATTATAACAATGGAAATCAAGTGGATAACAGTACCATCCAACACATAGTGGCACAAGGGATAATAGATGCGATGCCATATATTATTCAAACAGTCAGGGAAGCGGATAATAAGAGTAACCATAGCAGCAAACGACCAACTGAACCTGAACGCAGCGTAAACAATGGTCCCATACTTCAAGTGCCCATTCCCAAAAGAAGAAGAACCATATCTTATGGTTATTCTTATAAAGAATTTTGGTCTTGTAAACCAATTAAATTCTCGGGCAATGAAGGGGTCGTTGCAGCTCTACGCTGGATAGAAAAGACTGAGGTAGTCTTAAAAATAAGCAAGTGTGCGGAAGAGGATAAGATAATGTTTGCTTCAAATCTGTTTAAGAACTCAGCCTTAGAATGGTCGAACACTATCCTCCAGTCTAGGGGAAGTGACAGGGTTTACAATATGGAATGGGAGGAATTTAAGAGTATGGTAGAAATGAAATTATACCCTCCCAATGAAAAAGAACAAATAGCAAATAAGTTCTTAAACCTTAGAATGACTGGAGTGGATAGTAAGGGTTATACTACGTTATTCTTTGAATACGCTAGAATAGTACCAACCCTTGCATCCCCTAAACCAGTATTAATCTCCCGTTACATCTGGGGATTAATTAGTGAGATTAGACATGTAGTCAAGGCAGCTAGACCTCAAACTATAGAAGAAGCTGTAAAAACTAGCAAACACCTTGACTGATGAGTTAGTGCGTACACGAGAAGAAGACCAGAGGAGAAACCTAGCTCAGAAGCTTACCCAGGGATTCCGTTACGGTAATTCCAACCGTGGGAGGAATGTAGGTTCTACCTCTGCACCCTACTGCAAGGCCTGCAAGAAAAAGCATTCAGGAAAATGCTCCACTTACTGCAATTTCTGCAAGATGCCGGGACACAAGGAATAAGACTGCAGAAGGAAACCTAATAATGGGATGTGCTTCAACTGTGGAGAAAAAGGCCATATCAAGCCGAACTGTCCGAAATTAGCTCCAGCCATGAACAACAAGAACACTAAAAATGCTAGAGCATTTGTTCTGACTGCAGATGAAGCCAAGATGATTCCAGATGTGATAGCCGGTACGTTTTTAGTTAATGATGTTTTTGCTAAATGTAACACCCCAAAAACAGGTTTGGTAATCAAACCCCGTTAATAATAAAAGACGGGTAAAGTACCGTTAGTGGTAAAAGTAACCCGGTAAATATTAGGATTTAAATAAATAATCCTAATATTAAATACAACATGAATAAAAGCTTTTAAGGAAATAAGTTTATAAGAGGCCCGAATTAACAGGACTTAAAATAAACTAAGTCATAACTTTCCCGAATTCACCAAGTAGCTAGGAATATTAACCTAGTTAAAAAGATGTCTTAAAACAATGAAGAAAACATGGGTAATAACCCTTTTTATAAAGTTACAAACTAGAGGGGCTAAAAATGGAAGATTCGAAACTTAATTATTTAAAAACAAAACACTACACACACACAATGTGTGTGTGTGCGTGCGTGAGAATGATCAGGAGACAAGCTCCATGGGAGCTAACCCTAAACTCAACAAAACCTTCAAGTGTGAGAATGATATGTTTGTGTTAGAAATCATCATAGTTGATGGTTGATGCGAGATACTTAAACAATTTGCAAGTTTGAGTATTTAACCATACATGACTTGAAATTGGGTTTTTGTTGACATGATGATGTTAGTGTTAAACTTGCGATTAGAATCATCATATTAGTTAGTAAAGACAAGCTACTTGAACCATTTAGGTGTTTGAGTACATGAATCATAATTACCATGAATTGGGTTTGGTATAAAAAGATGGAAATGATGATAAACTCGTGTTTAAAATGATGTTGATATCATCATGTGTTAAGAAAGATTAATGTAGTGTTAATTCGATGGATAATGGTTATAAAACTTGGTCAATAAAGGGGATAAACGGTAGACTAAGAAGGATGCTACCGGGTAATTGACCAAGTAATTAAACGAGTAGTCGAGCCACATCGTGTAATTGCTGATGTTACTAGGTCGTTGACTTTTAAAAGGTCAAACCGGCCTATAATACGATGAATGATAATTTTGGATATAAAATGCGTAAGGTGGAAAAATCATATTAAGTTGTGATAAAACTAACCACCTTGTGAAATGATGAATAATAGTTGGCGCTTAAACAAGCTAGGTGAAGCTTGGGGTGAAAGCGGGTCAAACGAGTCAATCATAAAGGAAAAGCGTATTCGGGATGCGAGGTAAGTGAAACTTACACACTTATGTAGAATACTTGTTTATTCTATACGTTATAAATGCGATAACGATAATATCAAAAATATGGATTTCCGTTAAGATTACCTTGTAGTGTAATCTAATAATGGGGAAAGGGTAAAAATGGAAATTGGTCAAGTGTCGACTAATGTAAATCGAAGTTAAAAGGATACCCATGGCGTAAGCCGAAATGGGTTGAATTTGTAAGAAAAGAATTTAAGAGAAAAAGGATTTGTTAATAAAATCCGGGATGGGATGGATGTATGAATCGGAAATCAAAAACCATGTTTTTGATTAAATCGGTTACGTTGGGCCTATAGGCCAAACAGGTCGAATGGTGGTGATAACACCATTTGACAATACCGACTAATGTGGTTGTCATGTCTTATGTTAACAGGAGCGATTAGCAAATCGGATAATTGCGTCGCCATAGATTTTGTGATAATTAAAGCGAGGTATAAATTGGGTCTATTTGTTGACCCGGGCCAGGTACGCTTATATGAATTTATAGTTAAAAGTGCAAGTAAGGTCGAATATTTAGTGAAGTCTTTCATCGCAAAAATGAAGGATTAAAAATGACCATAAAGCCCTTGATGGGTAAACCGGGTAAACAACCCTTAGAGGTTGTTTAGAAACTTATATTATGATTTTATAACCCTTAGATGCGTATAAAATTTGAAGGCATAAACTTTCAAGGGTTGAATGCCTTAAATGCGTCTTGCCGTAAAATGACACATCCGAGGGATAAAAATTTGGAATAAATAGTCTATTACATTAATATGAATGGGTGAAATTATGAGGCATACGAGAAATGGGCGTGATTTATGCCTAAAAAGGACATAAATGCCCTTAATGAGTCAAAATAAGATTTTAAACAAAAACGGGTCAATAATGCGTAGAAACCCGTGTTCGGAACCTAATATGATAGACAATATTGGAATTAAAGGGTTCATGACGAATGGGGGTCAAACAAACATGTTTGTTTGATAAATACATAGACGAGTCAAAATTTGGTAAAAAGATAATAAGCCGAAGGCCTAAAAGTCTCAAATTTATTTAATCCGCATGACGGATTTTATCTCCATGTGATGGGGAATTAAATTACGGACGCGTAGGAAAAAGAATCACGCAAAACGAACCTCTAGATCAAAAGTTATGCACGTTTCGGTGAGATTTCAAAGTTCTGAAAAATGCAGCATTTCAGCTGCAACAATTCTGGAAATTATACGGGGTCGCGTCACGCGACAGCAAAGGCCCCTGGCTGTCGCGCGATGCGAACGGGGTCTTAATTTGGCGAAAATTGTTTAATTAATTAGTTTTGCATTGCGAGTCCGTTTAAATACGTTTTAAGCTACATATGACTAACCCAGCTCATGTTTTATGGGTTGCAGATATATTTCTAGTACCGGAGGATGATCAAGCTCGATGAGGAACCGAACACGATCAAGAAACAAGCTTCCGCAAGTTGTCACCGTTATTCATTTTAAACGACGAATTGAATTACTTTGAGATGTAAAACTTTTGAATAATGAAAGTTTTAATAAACCTGCATTTGTATATGAATGTGTAAATATAAATACACATTTAATTGCTGATTATTTACGAAAATCGCTAAATAATAACATGGTTGTTACACAAAAGTATTATTTGACTTTGTTCCGAACCAAAGTTTTATTAATACTTCATTTTGCAAATTACTCAATCAATCATTAACTAAACTCCCGCAAGAATGTCTAGTAGAGACAGCAAATGGGGAAACCGTAAAGATTACCGAAATCTTGCAGGGAGCAAGAATAGATTTTTTAAACCAAAAGTTTATTGCAAACCTTTACCCAATGAATCTGGCAGGATTTGATGTAGTATTAGGAATGGATTGGTTAATAGCCAATAAATCCAGTATTTTATGTGATCAAAAGTTAATCCAAGTAAATTCACCAAGGGGTGAAAAGATCACAATTAAAGGAGATAAACCATCTAGATCCACGAAATTCATCTCTGTGATGAAAACCGCAAGTTATGTAAGAAAAGGATCGTTAGTGTATTTGATTTCCATAATCATTAACACTAAGGGAAAAGAATTAAAAGACATTCCTGTAGTATCTCAGTTTTCAGATGTATTTCCAGAAGAATTACCAGGACTACCGCCAGACAGGGAAGTTGAATTTAGAATTCACCTGATACCAGGAACAACACCAATTGCCAAAATACCCTACCGTTTGGCACCCGTAGAAATGTAGGAACTAAAGAAACAGTTAGACGAATTGTTGGAGAAATGATTCATACAGCCAAGTTCATCGCCATGGGGAGCACCGATTTTATTCGTTAAGAAGAAAGACGGATCAATGCGTATGTGCATTGACTACCGTGAATTGAACAAGGTCATGATTAAGAACCGGTATCCATTACCAAGGATCGATGATCTGTTCGATCAATTGCAAGGAGCTCGATTTTTCTCTAAAATCGATTTACAATCAGGATATCATCAATTAAAGGTACATGAAGAGGACATTTCTAAGACCGCTTTCAGAACAAGGTATGGTCATTATGAATTTACTGTCATGCCCTTTGGTTTAACCAATGCCCCAGCTGCATTCATGAACATGATGAACCGAATATGTAAGCCATATTTGGATAGATTCGTAATTGTCTTTATAGATGATATTCTCATTTACTCTAAGAATAAACAGGAACATGCAAAGCATTTGCACACACATCTAGGTTTATTAAGAAAAGAAAAGATTTATGCTAAGTTTTCGAAGTGTGAATTTTGGTTAGAACAGGTACAATTTCTTGGACATTTAGTCAATCATGAAGGAATTCATGTGGATCCCACCAAGATCGAGACAATTACCAAATGGAAAACCCCTGAGTCACCAACCGAGGTTAGAAGTTTCTTAGGATTGGCCGGTTACTATAGAAGATTTATCCGAGATTTTTCTAGAATAACCATTCCTTTAACTAAGTTAACCTGTAAATCCATTAAGTTTGAATGGGGACTAAAACATGAAGAAGCCTTTAGAATTCTTAAACAAAGACTAACCAATGCACCCATACTAGCGTTACCAGAAGGAACTGAAGACTTTGTAGTCTATTGTGACGCTTCTAAGTTAGGTTATGGATGTGTGTTGATGCAACGCCAAAAGGTTATAGCCTACGCATCTAGACAACTTAAGAATCACGAAGAGAATTATTCAACTCATGATTTAGAATTAGGAGCCATAATTTTTTCTTTGAAAATTTGGAGACATTATCTTTACGGTAGTAAGTTTACTATTTTCACTGATCATAAGAGTTTAAGATATATCTTCAGACAAAAGGAGTTGAATATGAGACAAAGACGCTGAATGGAAATACTCAGTGATTATGATTGTAATATCCAGTATCATGCAGGAAAGGCCAATATAGTGGCTGATGCTTTAAGTCGAAAGTATCATGAAAAGCCAAAAAGAGTATGTTCTCTTAAATTAAATCTACAGGTAGATTTAAATGAACAGATTAGGGAAGCACAAGAATCAGTAATCAAGGACGATACTGAGAAATTAAAAGGAATGATTAAAGAACTAGAACAAGGAACAGATGGAATTTGGAGATTCCATAAGAAAAGAATGTGGATACCTAAATTAGGAAACCTACGTCACCGTATATTAGAAGAAGCCCATAAGTCTAAGTATACGATGCATCCTGGAAGTGATAAAATGTACCAGGATTTAAGAAAAAAAATTGGTGGATAGGAATGAAAAATGATATAGCAACTTATGTTTCTAAGTGCCTAACATGTTCATAAGTGAAAGCCGAACACCAGAAACCCTCAGGTTTGTTACAGCAACTAGAGATGCCAGTGTGGAAGTGGGAATTGATAACAATGGATTTTGTTACTAAATTACCCAAAACAAGGAAAGGTAATGATGCAATCTGGGTGATTGTAGACAGGCTAACTAAGTCAACTCATTTTCTACCAATGAAGGAAACCTACAATATGGAATAGTTAGCTAAGTTGTATGTAAATGAAATAGTTTCATTACATGGAATTCCTTTATCAATTGTTTCTGATAGGGATAGCCGTTTTACCTCTCATTTTTGGACAAGTTTCCAAAAAGCGATGGGAACCAAGTTGAATCTAAGCACAGCCTATCATCCTCAAACGGACGGATAAAGCGAAAGGACGATTCAGACAATGGAGGACATGCTTAGAGCTTGTGTAATTGATTTCGGAGGTAATTGGGATGATCATCTACCATTAATCGAATTTTCTTATAATAACAACTATCACACAAGTATCAATGTTGCACCATTCGAAGCACTTTATGGACGAAAGTGCCGAACCCCAGTCTGTTGGGCAGAAATTGGAGAAAAATAATTATCCGGACCTGAGATAGTGCAAGAAACAACCGACAAGATCATTCAAGTCAAGGAACGACTGAAAGCAACACGTGATCGACAAAAGAGTTATGCAGATAACAGGCGAAAGTCGTTGGAATTTCAAGTAAGAGACAAAGTGTTATTAAAAGTTTCTCCTTGGAAAGGAGTAGTAAGATTCATCAAAAGGGGAAAGCTAAGCCCCAGGTATGTTGGACCTTTTGAGATTATTAAAAGAATAGGACCTGTAGCCTATCAGCTACAACTGCCAGAGGAAATGGCAGGAATACATGATGTGTTTCATGTATCTAATCTCAAGAAATGTTTAACTGATAAGTCACTAGTAGTGCCTCTCAAGGATATAGAGGTAAATGAACAACTTAAATTTGTAGAGAAGTCTCTACAGATTGAAGACAGGAAAGTTAAGAACCTCAAGCACAAGAGATTAGTTCTAGTCAAATTAAATGGGACTCCAAAAGAGGACCAGAATACACTTGGGAGCTTGAATCGGAAATGCAAAGGAAATACCCGCACTTATTCCAATAGATCTCGAGGACGAGCTCTAAAACAAGGTGGGTAGGATATAACAACCCCCCTAAAAATAATCCGACACCCTAAAATATATTTAAAATATCCCAACACGTCCTAAAATACACCCCGTACACGAAAACAGGGCTCGAATACCTATATTTTCATTAAAATTAATTAAAAACAAGATTTAATGGTCTCTCGCGGGGCGCGTAGCTGATGCGTGCGAAGTGTTACTTATTTTAGGTGTGTATTTTAAGCCCTTTTTAACACTTATTTTAGCCAAGTTTTAAATTTATAAAACACGATATTTCACTAACACTAAACACACATATGGGCAAGTGCACCCATCGTTGAGTGTAGTATAGCGTTGGTAAGATACCGAGGTCGTCCAAGGACACAAGAGCTTTTAGTACCGGTTTATCCTCAACGTCTAACCAAAATAAAATTTTAGAAAAATGTTTTAAACTAAGAAAATTAAAAACTAACTAAAATGCTGAAAATAAAAATAAAAGAAAAACAGATAGACAAGATGAATCACTTGGTTCCGACTCGTATCTAGTATAACCTTTGATTATTTCCGCACTTTTGCACATAATTAAGAGATTATCTTAGTTATTGTAGTAGGCCCCTCTTTTGAAGGTGACGTTACCCTCACCCCAGTAGTTTGAGTCAGCAGGGATACAATCCTAAAAGGGTGGATTATTGGAAGATAATGAATTAAGTTATTAATGCAGTATTGTGGTAGGCCCCGCTTTTGGCGGTGACGTTACCCTCGGCTAAGTAGTCTGAGTCAGCAGGGATACAGTCCTAAATAGCCGGGTTATAGTATTAATAGTAGTTAACTTATGAGGGGATCAAAGAGTTTGGACCCCCGCCATCCAATACCGTGAAGTATTGAAGGAGGTCCTACTAAATTTGACCCAGGTCCATTGCAGGACCTCTAAACCCTGAACAATGGCAAGACCTTTACCAAACCGTTCCCTTAACCCCCGACCAGGTAGCCAACATACCTCCATATAGACCGTGGAGATATGAATGGTGAAAATCCTTTATTTTATATAGACAGTAAAATAATGCCAAGACACCACGGACAAACGATAAGGAAAGATCACCTTCAACATAAGTAACTAGTTATTAAAGTCATTAATACAAAACCAAATAAAAAGTGAAAAAGATTAGAAATAATAAGTATTATACTAGACACTTTGTCTTCACCAAGTGATGTAAGAGACTTAGGCAAACATGGCCTTGATTGTCAAGAACTCTTACGATCAATCTTGGATCCCGAGACGACTCACACACTCTACGATGGACAATGGATGATGGTGGTGGATGATGGTGTTGTGATGGTGGTGGGTGGTGGATGAAGTGTGAGAGAGGTGGTGTGCCAAGGGATGAGATGAAATGAATCCAAGCACTCCTATTTATAGGCTGAACAGAGAGCTGGGCACGGCCCCGTGTCCGCGGGGCACGGCCCCGTGTCCGTCTGACAATCTCTCTCCTCATTAATTGTAATTCGCAATTACAATAAATGCGCCTGCTGTACTTTCGACACGCCCCCGTGTCCGCTGGGCACGGCCCCGTGATGGGCAATAGAAGCTTCTATAGATTTGTCTTTTCTGCTGCTTCTTGGGCACGGCCCCGTGCTGGCTGAGCACGGGGCGTGTTCAGTCTTCTGACTTCTCTAATTTGCTTTGGGAGGTGCCGTTGAGGGGTCGGGCAGTCCACTAATGTTCCTTTTCTTGTATTTATGTTGGATTTAGCTGTCTTTTTGCTTCTTTTGCGTTTTTGAGCTCATTTAATCCTGAAAATACAAAAGGAAGACAAAAACACTCTTTTTCCAATATTAGTACTTAAAAAGGGTTAGTTTTATGCCTTATTTGATGTAATTTATATGTTGCATTTTACACACATCAGTAGCCCTTGGCTACCTCATACGCGGGGCGTGACAGCCCGTTACTAAGGCCGCACCCGGTGCTGCCACGTGTCGTGCATCGTGTCGAGACTAGTTGGCTAATTAAGCAAAGCTAGTCCCTACCACCCTATGACGCAGGCTGCGTAAGCCCCAGCTTAATCTTATGCGGGCCGCGAGGGACTTGAAATCAGACCCTATATAAAGAGGGCATCGGCAGTTCAGTCGAATTCGCTCACGATCTTTCCCTCTCTCGAATTTCTGCATAGTTGAAATAATATTTGGGTAGTATACCCCCTAAATAACAAAGTTCTGCCCCGTTGTAAGTATCATAACCCCGGTTACGTATTAGATACGTTGCCCGATTAATCCAGGGTTCCATAACGGCTGTCGTGGTTCTGCCCGATGTAGTCGTTGGAATGTCGTCTCGGGGAGGGTAATACTAACGTAAATATTAAGTGTTATTATACTAACGCGTGTGCATTTGTGTTAATTATAGATAATCACCAGGAAACCCTTAAAGGAAACCTAAGACAGCAATGTGAGTAATCTCCTTTTTGTTAACTGTTTTTACAAAACCTCACCTAAATTAAATTACATTAAACAATGATTGAGTATTTGTATTCTACAATTATCGTCGGTATGTTGGGGTTTTGTATACAAAATTTGTTACTACCTTGCGAGTAGTAACATGACCACAAGTCGGGTTGACAGTACCGTGGGTGGTAATTAAGTAGATGGAAACAAATGTAATTGCGCGACCGCCCTCAATACTGTACAATGGTTTTTACTAAACTTGATTAAACTGGGATTCACTTACCAGTATTTCCCACAGACAAAATGTTTTTAAACGCGTTTCAGGTAACAAAATGTGAATGCCAAATAGAAGCCAGCTGGACAGCACTAAAGGCTTGGAAAGTGGCAATAAAATTACCTAAAATAAAGAGATGTTTTAATTAAATAAAATAGGGTTTATACCTATGAAAATGTGTGTACTTAAAACTTGAGATTTTCCCATGTGTTTAATATTATAAAACCATGGTATTTTACTCTGATAAAATATTTCCTAACTACGATCCTGATGTAATTTTCGCTGCCAAACTGATAAACCCAGATACCACCAAAACTGGTCGCGGCCGCCCGTTCCCGGGTATGTTAGGGGATGGGGGTTGCGACATTATATGACCGAATCATTAAGATTTATCAGTCCAAAATCTTACAAGAATCAATAAATTTACAATAAGCTTTAGTGAGTTTGAAACTTTGAATGTCATATTATAAATAAATCTTGATCACTATTCAATCATGTTTATAACGTGTGATCATATACACAACTTTAATTTAGCTGCTTCATTGAAGACTGTTTATATACATAAACAATGTCATATTAATGTACAAAGTCAAATTGTAAAATATATAATTGATATAAGATGTCTTCTCATCAAATACAATATAATAAAATACATATAATTAATTTGCCTTACTGTCATGATTGAATATTAAAATATATCAAGAACATTATTAAAAAGGTTTATGGTAATATGTAAAGGTGATGATTATACAATGCATCATTTTATATTATGTCACTATAAGAAATGACTTATGACACAACCTTATGAAATAATATTTTTTTCATCACTTGTAAGAAATATATAATTTTTTTATTTAACATATCATCTAAATAAATTAAAGCATATAAAAGACGCAATAAATTGCAATAGTGATAAACCTATTATTATAGGTTATGCTCTAATTTATCGACATCGTGTGCGTTAGCTTTCAAATTAGTGGTGTTCTATAAAGGACAAAGTTGATATATGATGAAAGCCACAATAAAATCATATATCTTGATTAATAGTAAGATAACATTTATAAAGAAAGATGAGTAAATCAATATATGATTTTTTTACTACTAAAATATAGCTATAATTTGTCATCAAACAGATTAAAAATTATATGATAACATGTCATGTAATGTCATATAAAACATCAAATTTCTTATTCTTATATATCAAATAAGAACACTATAAACATTACACTTATCGTATTGTATTTCTAGTTAAATTGTTACGAACAATCACATTAAAATTTATATGTCAAATACAAGTATTACACATCAGAAGTTAATGTACATGAACATATTAAATACTAAACAGATTTTTTCATAGTATACTAATCTGTCAACTATTGTATACTACAAAATCATCTCCATCAAACGTTATTATGAAATATGATCAATGCATACATAACATATTATCTAAACAGTATAAACTATAAAGCCAACAAGTAAGAGATATAATATGTCTATAATTTCGTACTGCAATTTTAAAATCATCATCTCTTAAATTAAATTGTAAATCACCTAATTTTCTATAAAAAAAAAAAAGATAGTATTATTGTGACTATCCATGTTGTAGGATCGTTGTCGGACCCGAAATGAGTTGATCAGAGGTGTTCTACTCAAAATGAAAGGCGGAAACAGACATAATGAGTTGAATTCAACAAGATATCACTTTTAACTGTCGTTTATAATGATCTGGAACAGTTTTACAACAAGACGACATTTCGACAGAGCTTCGCTGTCGGAAAACCTCTAAGTAATTTCGTACCAAATGAATCAGACCTAACACCTATATATAGACTTTTAATTCCGCACGAAACATGCTTCATACGGAATAACATTCAAACGAAATTAGAAGCTCACACGAAATTACATTGTAATTCCGTGCGGAATTACATAATGACACTTCAAGCGGAGTTAGTCCTTCATGCGAAATTAACTTTTTGCTTCAATTTCTCGATCTTCGTGCCATGTGTAATGCAAGACTCGATACAAGACAAAGTCAGCAGACGTATGCACCAACAGACTCCCCCTCGGATGTTGACGAGTCTTAAGTGTCGAGTCTTCAACGTCTTCAGTCTTTATCAGTCTGACAGCTCTCTTTGAAGCATCTGACATTGTAAGCATCCTCAAACTTTATCTCTTTTTCCTCCTCTTCAGCATCAACAGACTCCTCTCAAACAATCTACCCTAGGATGTTGATCGCAATCTGGCTTTCACAGGATCAGGGTCGTGACCTGGCTCTATACTCAGACTTCAGAAACCAGGCTATCCTGCATATCCTCTACCTCACAATAAATTTCACAGATTTAACATTTTACAAATTTATATAATCAGACTCCCCTTCAAATTTATCCAGAAAGATTTATTACTTTAAAAACTTCTGATGACCATTTGTAGAAAAATATTCAAAATCTTTTCTCATTTAACCACAAACTCCCCCTTACCACATGCTCATCATGTTTAGCACTTGAAATTTTGAAATTCAGTTCTTCAACACCAGTTGTCGAAAATCTTTTTGAATTTTTACTAAATGAAAAGCAGTAAAGAAATATTTACATACAATATTTTTGCGAGTTTGTGTAAGAGGATCATATCAGTTTTTGACAAGTCACAAGTACCGTTGAGCTTAGTTACACAATAAGGATTAAACAATTCACTTAGATTGCCAATATACTGGTCCACTTAAATTCTTACACAAATTTCAACTGATTCAGGATATGAATTAGGTGTATTAAGGACTTAAACTCATTCATGTGTCCCACCTCTTGAATATACTCCCGTATCCAGATCCCAATATTTAGTCTTACAGGTGAGTATACCACAGATGATATCTGTAAAGGGTTAAATGCGAAGAACCGTGAGAGCTCAGGTCAGAACTTCCGTTCAGCAGAGAGATGACGGCTTTGACTTTTGGTGGGTCCCCTTTAGAGGATCTTTTTTACAACAACACATGATTAGCATTTTTCAATGTTTCATCATTTTTGTACTGAGGGCAGGCTTTTATTACAAGCAAGCGTAAAGTATTCTCCGGGGACTAGGCCATTGCTTCCGCAAAATCAGAAGTCCCGGGATAATACCCCAGATATCACTGAGCATAAAGACCTAGTATCTCAGAAAGAGGGATCATTCAAACGAAATTTCAGGGGTTACCTATATATCCAAGTAGTGTTCCCCACAAAATAAGCAAGTTTGAATTTAAGTTTATATCCCGAAAAAGCTTACTAAAAGTGTAAAAACCTATCGGCATATCATCAGTGAGACCGTTTAATGCTATTTAAACATTACATTTCTTTAGCATACTGTAACTGTCTACTGATGTACTATCATTTCCTCTTTTTGACAACAAAACTCATTTTGATTTTATCATGTTTTTGTCTTTTTCAAATTTTCAAATGTTTTTGGATTTTCTGAAAAATTTAACTCTCCCTAAAATGCAAACACATTTAAGGAAATTTGAAAACAAACTATACAAGCAAATTGACAACCGATATTGAATCACTTCAAATCGCCATCCACTTGGCATAAACAATCAGAACTCCCCCTTACAACAAACTATTTTCTCATTATGATTTCAAAACACTTAAGTTTGTTTTAACCAAAATGATTTTTCTGGAAAATAAGTTTTGTTGATTTTATAAAACAACTTGTAGGTTCGGGGATCAATTCATCACTTTGTTTTCTTCAACCACATGTAGGAATATGACAATAAAAATCAAACATCAAACAACAATTGTAGAAAATCAAGTACAATTTAATGTCCCTGATTTACCACTAGTAAGTCGAAATATCACAAAAGTGAATTTCTCAAGAAAGATGCTGATACCTGCTCCACACTTACCAACCCGGGAGCTCCGGCAAGTCAGATTTTTCAAGTAAAAAATACAGACACCCAAGCCTGACCAGCCTTGGGGGTAACTTTCTCAACTTCACTAGGGGTTGGGCTGTAAGTTACCTTCTTAGATTCATAGAATTCTTTAACCCCTTTGGCTTCCCCATTGACCATTTTCCCAAAAATCTTTTTCACATTTCTATTAAAAGTTTTTTCAACATCAAAATCATTCTTTTCAGAATAAAATTGATTTGATATCTCAACCTTACCAACTTTTGATTTAAAATTCTCAGCCCGCAATGGTGGAAAATAAACATCATCCAAAGACGGAACTGAGTTTTCATCATTTTTAACAACATGTGGCTCCTCTGATTTTGTGGAATCAAATTCATTGCCAGATTTTACATCTGATTTCTTAACAACCCAAGCTTGGTTGTCAAGATTTCCCCTCTTCTTGTAAAACCTTTTCGAACACTCACCAACCTCATATATTGAATTTTTAAACACTTTAAATCTTTCAGTTGGCGGTTCGGTTTTATCAACAACTATTTCTTTAAGTTTTTCTGAAACTCCCTGTTTTGTGTTGGTTGCTTTTGGACAGTTCCAGGCGATGTGACCAACTTCTTGACATCTATAACAAGTTCTAGTCTCTTTTCTCTGATGAGCTTCAGTTTTCTTCTTTTCAGCAAGAAATTCCTGATTTGACTGTCTCCGGAATGAACCTTTTGATTCCTCTTCACAACTTGTCCCTGAAACAAATTTTGTATTTGTTTTAGAAATTTTCTCATTTTTATAATTTTCTGGTGGAATAAATCCAAGACCTTTCCTTTTGAAAACCTGGACCAGAACTGTAACCTTTTTTCTTGTTTAAACGTTGTTGAACTCTTGAGGTGTATTTTTTAGGTTTTTCAGTAAGATTTACATATTTTATTTCAGAAATATTAATTTCTGTCATTTTGAAAACCTTTTTGATCATTTCAGTTTTAACACCTCTTATAGGAAATTCTTTATCCAAATATAATTTGTCAGAACCATTCAAAGTATATACAACTTCAAATGTTTCGTCATTCAAATTAGATTTTGACAACAAAAATTCTTTACTATAAACCCGTTTTCCCGACGAATTTGAACTCCTGATAGAAGAACCCGAACTCTTGGACTCGAACATTGACTCGGACTCCTCATCCTTATCTAACACCTGATCGACCATTCTTTTTATTAACTCAGACTCATGATCTATGTTAGATGCGGTGAAAGTGATGTCAATATTGTCTGGTAATACATCGGTTATCTCTGACTCCAACTTTATATTGACTGCCTTTTTACTTGTTCCTCATTCAGTTTTCTAGACGAATACCCTTCCCAAATTGGAGGCGGACACTTGTTATAACTGACACTCTGTTTCTTACCAGTATCCTTTTTCTTCGACTTCTTGTCGTCAAAAGCTTCAAAACCTGCAACAGTTGGATAAATTTTGTCAATTAAGTAATCAGAACTTGAATAACTTTTCAGTAATCGTCTGATTCTTTCATTTTCAACTTTTTCAATTTCCAACTCCTGCTTCAATTTAGCACACTCTTCAATGTAGTAATTGATCTCTTTCTGCTTAAACATCATTGTTGCATTCATCATTGTCAAAGCATCTTCTCTTTCAGAGTTTGTCTTCTGCAAACTATTTACAGTTTTGTTCAATACGTCGTACGATTCTTTCACATTCTTGACATCAAACAACAATTTCTCTTTCAACTTTTCAAGCTCACTAAACCTTTCATCTTTATCTTCACATTGTTTGCAAGGTTCCAAACATGTAAGACAAGGTTTTGTGACTTCAACAATCTTTTCAATCTCCACAATCTTCTCGACTTCAACAACTTTTTCCACTTCAACTATCTTCTCAACAACTTTAACTTCTTTCATTTCTTTTGCAGCTTTTCTCTCTTTAAGTTTCTTCAATTTATCTGCAAAATAAAATTCAAAACTGTCAGAAGATAAATGAGTTTTTCCAATGTTTATCTGTTCAATTTCTTCATCATCATCACTAATATCTGTTGAACTGTTTTCAGAAGAAACAGATTCTTCATCTTCACTTTTCTCTTCATCAGATAATACTGCTATCCATTCTTTCATCAATTCTGGCTTTTGGACAATTTGAGCAATAAAAGCTTTAAACTCCCCATTCTCATCCACAAACTTATCCCAGCTAAATCCTGGAGCCATTTTCTCATCATCTTGATCAATGATACCATAATAAGCTTTCTTATTTGCATCTTCGATCATTTTCCCATGAGCATTTTGTGAATCCTTTTGTTGATGCGGTTGATGAGCAACTTGTTGATATATGGATTTTCGATAGTAATCATGACCACCAAACGGATTCTTTGCTCCATTTGCTTCTTGACTTTTGCATTCTCTTTTAAAATGTCATTTCTCCCTGCATCGAAAACAAGTAACTTTAGATTTATCAAAACCCAAAGCAGAAACATGTGCATCCAAGAAATCATTTCTTCCTGTAATCATTTGGAATTTCTCAGCTCTCCTCGGAACACTTGCTAAGCACCACTTTATATCCATAAGCTCCAATTCTTCTGCATCAATCTGGTCATAATCTTCCTTGGTTAACATAGGATTACCAATTTTTCCAGCAATCAATCCTTCATAAGATTCCAAAGCAGTAACCAGTAATGCCATATGACTTTTAACAACTTCTTCAAAAAAAATTTGACCATTTTGAAGATGCAATGCAACATTGCACTGAATCATATATCCATTACCAACATTTGCACTCTGAACATTTGGAGGATTAACATTTGAAAATCCACTCGTGTTGATTGAACTTTGACTGACTGATCCAGATGAATTTCCTGCACTAAAAGCAGTTTGGATCTTTGGACTTGCTTCAACAGTTTGAATATTTCCTTTGTAATACAATTTGATATCTTGTTGATTGCTCGAGCTGTTCATTCTTGCAATCTTTTGTTGTTCAAGATCCTGTGCCTCAAGTTTTTCAATAAACTGTCCAATTGACAATCTACTAAACTCTCCTGAATTCTTTAAGATCATGAGATAAGTACCCCATTCTTTCTGTGGTAATGCGTCAGCTAACTTTTCAACCCATTCTGCTGGAGTTTTAGTAATTTTCAACTGAGACATGGTACGCACAAGATGACAATATCTCTCTATGAGAGTCTTTGTAGTCTCCCCTGGCATACTAGTAAACAACTCAAACTCCTTTTTCAATAAAGATGCTTTACTCTTGAGCATTTCTGTGCTTCCTTCAAACTTTTTCTTAAGTGCTTCCCAAATCGAAAACGCACTCCCTTCATGCTGAAGCAAAACAAATATATCCTCTTTAACCGCTTGTTGTAAAAGACTTATCATCATTTTCTCTCCTTTATAGCTATCTCTCTCTTTGTTTGAAAATTCCGAGATGATTTGTCAACATTCAAAGCAGTCTGCGGTCTAACATATTCTATTTCAATGCTTTCCCAAGCTCTTAGATGGTTTGCCTGAACCCAATTTTCAAAACGATTTTTCCATCCATGGTACTCTTCAATTCCCATAAGTTTCAGGGGTTTTTGCAACGTTCCAGTTTCATTTTCCATGTTCGTGTTTTTAGCAATTTCAGCCGGAGTAGTCGGGGATGTGGCAAATGCGTTGTAGAACTCTTCTTCCATGATTCGGTAACAAACTTTTCACAACAGACACTTTCAAACGAGATTAGGTTCTTCAAACGGAATTCCCCAAGCGAAATTACCTTCCAAGCGAAATTACCTGCACAAACAACTTCAAACGGAATTAAAACTCAAATGAAATTAGGCCTTTCAAACGAAATTAGGAATTTCGTTTGAACTTAAGAACCAGTTTCAAGCGAAATTATAATTTCCAAACGGAATTCTAATTTCGTGCGGAATTAAATGCTGATTCAAACGAGATTAGCCAAAACATGTAATTCCGTGTGGAATTATGGAACACTTTCAAGCGAAATTAAGCTGATGTCATTTTGAACGAACTGATTTTCAAGCGGAATTACAGATTTTATAAAAAATAAGTAGAATTAAGGTCCAATTTTCTCAAGGGTTTATTAAAACACTGTTTCGCTTGTGTTGTGAAAAATTCAGGCCATTTTAACCGTTAAAACTTGTTCAAATGATAAAAGAAAGTGTAGAAGTGAGAAAAAGAGATGAAATCAGGCTGAAATCTGCAGAACTCCTCCTCCTGAGCTCTGATACCACATGCAGGATCGTTGTCGGACCCGAAATGAGTTGATCAGAGGTGTTCTACTCAAAATGAAAGGCGGAAACAGACATAATGAGTTGAATTCAGCAAGATATCACTTTTAACTGTCGTTTATAATGATCTGGAACAGTTTTACAACAAGACGACACTTCGACAGAGCTTCGCTGTCGGAAAACCTCTAAGTAATTTCGTACCAAATGAATCAGACCTAACACCTATATATAGACTTTTAATTCCGCACGAAACATGCTTCATACGGAATAACATTCAAACGAAATTAGAAGCTCACACGAAATTACATTGTAATTCCGTGCGGAATTACATAATGACACTTCAAGCGGAATTAGTCCTTCATAACCTCTAAGTAATTTCGTACCAAATGAATCAGACCTAACACCTATATATAGACTTTTAATTCCGCACGAAACATGCTTCATACGGAATAACATTCAAACGAAATTAGAAGCTCACACGAAATTACATTGTAATTCCGTGTGGAATTACATAATGACACTTCAAGCGGAATTAGTCCTTCATGCGAAATTAACTTTTTGCTTTAATTTCTCGATCTTCGTGCCATGTGTAATGCAAGACTCGATACAAGACGAAGTCAGCAGACGTATGCACCAACACATGTTCCTAACTTCATATCATTTAGTTTTATGAATATTGTGACTATTCATGTTCATAACTCCATATCATTTAATGGCATGAATATTGTGACTATTGATGTTCATAACTCCATATCATTTAAGATTGTAATTAAATGGATATTAAAGATCATTTAAAGTAATAATAATTAATCAAATTTGTAACGTAAAAATGAATTAAAATTAATAAAGAATACATTAAACTACATGATGGGAAAAATGATATTTAATGATTTTAATTTTTAAGCATTAACCAACATCATATATATTAATAACAATAAAAGGCTATTTAATTACTAACCATAAAATATAATAAAAACAATTTATCCCACAAGTAATAAGTCGATTACAATTCAAAACCCAAAACTGATATAAACCTTAATTTATTAGCTTTTACAAAGATGTATAACATGGATCCACTACGGCATATCATGGCATACCACATTCGCAATCTAAATAATTTCACATTTAATACATAACTACATCTTCCAAGAGTTAGTTCACATACAAGTAGAATTATATTATTAAAATCTTTAGAGTAGTTTCAAAATGACCAATCGTGGAGATTTAAATATTTATTGCATATTTGGGACAACTAAATTAAAGCATAAATTCACTAGATACTGCAACTTTTCAAACCGTTAATGAAACATACATATTCAGTTTAGTGTACCAAAACTTCCCTTGAAGTCCAATAAAATATTTAATGATAAAAGAGAGATAACCAAGAGGGGTAAGAAATTAGTTACAATATTGTAAATAATCAATTAGAGAAACTAGAAAGATTTTTTTTCTTGATCGAAAACCATTGTGTTTCTAGTTTATTTTTGTTTTCTTTTCTTCACATCTCAATATTTTTCGTAGGTGTTTGTTTGTGAAAGAAAACTATCCAGACACGTTAAGACATTGGAAAGTAAATAAAGAAGTAAAAACGTTATGATCCTGGTTAAATAAGGATGATATCAATGTTGTTCATGATGATTTTAATCTTAAATCATAACTAATAAAAAATATCAAGAAAAGCGTAAGTTAATTTTCAAGTTTTATCATACCAACAATCGATGAGAAAAGAGGAAATAAAATTAAAACAATTAAAGGTTTGCATACCCGATCAACAATTTTGTCTTTTATCTCTTTCGCCAACGTTGATACGACATGGAGTCTTGTGTTGATACAATCCAACTTCAAAATCAATTCGTGCTGATAACGTTTTGTAAAACAACGGCCTAATAGCAACATCTAATATGTAAAGGATAATATAGAGAATATAGGGAGAATGAGAAGTATAGAAAAATGAGAGAATTCTTATTCATTGATTGTACATATATCATATATATAGATCAATACAACAACCCTAAAGCCTATTAACATTAGGTCAGGCTTGGCTTATGGGCCTAAATGTCTGCATTCATAACAATAAGCTATTTTTTCAAATAATTTATAATTGAAAAAACGCATGTGTGTTTATATTCGTTTATCTATTAGAATAAATGAACACCCAAACAAACAAATGTTAATATTAGCATGTCCTTATCATGGTCTGAAGAAGTATCATCCGGTTCAATGTCAAAATGACACTTTGGTTCTTTGTGAACTGAACATGACAGTAAGACGGTTCTAAAGCTGGATTGCAGCAATGCAAAGCTCACTAAATAGACTTTTCATTAATTAAAAAATCTCAAATAGTCGCGATTTCCGACTTGTATAAAATATGGTTTAATGAGGGAAGAATCGAACGTTGGAGAAAAAGACCAAAAATAAATATAAAAAAAAAACTATATGAAGAAAAAAAAATATAAGGTAGGGGAATGGGGAGTATAGAAAACTAAACACAAATGGAGAACCAAAAACAGCCTTCTATGAACATCTTCATGGATCTTGAAATCACCAAACTCATCAGTCTAACGTCTGGTCCGAAGAAAATTGTCCGAAAATATCAGGACATGAATCCCACTTCGCTTGTTCTCGAGCCTCCCAATATCCCCCGGTATAAACAAACGTATCACTTGCTTTATCCTTTGCGAACCACTGTGGCTTCCACCCTCTCTCTTGCATTTTCCTAGCCTGAAGCACATTACATGTGTCGGTTAAAATGGAAGTGTCGAGGTTTTTGACAACAACGTATAAGCAAACGTGTACGGTGTACCTGTCGCTGGCGTTGCTCTAATCTTAGTTTCTCTGCATTTGCCATTTCATACTCGCCGTTTTCTAAACACCTTTGGTCTGGTCTTAGCCTTGAATCGGTTGGCGGAAGCTTCTCCTGAAAAAAAAAATATAAACCAACAAGCTATTTAAACTATCTTAAATAGAAAAAAAAAAAAAACATTTACTTTTCAAACAATAGAGGACTAGAACTACCTTTAGTCCAGAGGTAAGCTCGTTTAAAGTAATAGCAAAGCGACTTAGGTTATATCTTGTGGGGAATTTTGGAGGTTTGCTTCTTCTCCACAGCAAATGAGCATCTGAAAACGGGTCGCCTTTTCCTTTCCCAGAACAGTCTCCGTTAACAAAATGCATGCTTTCGTCCCATTTCCCAATTAAAGTCGCTGCAGTTTTTCCACTCCTATCTTGAACAACGCCTTGTACCTGAATCAAGATTAGGTTTTAAGTTCAAGTTAATGATGATATGACATGACGTGAACATGTTTCTACCAAATTTTAAACAATTTAAAGTTCTGTCATAGACCACATGAGTGTATAATTAATGAATCCATTAGAATTTAGAAGTAAAGCATGAAAAAAAAATGACAGAAAAAAAAACCTGATGTGGGTTCCGCTCTATGATGGACTGCTCCTTGAATTTCAGCTTACAAGAATAATTTTTGTTCCCTTGGATACGCATCGTGCCATAATGGTCACAATAAAGTTTTCCCAAAATAAGGTTGTATATGGATGTTGTAACCTGATAAAAAATCCAGTATCCAACACGAGATGAATCTTACAAAGAATAGAAAATTGTCAATAAACATTTATGCAGTATACCTTATTCCACTGAAAAACCTCTCCATCGTCAAATTCCAAAGTTAAAACTCCAACAGGGTCTAGTTGAATCGAACGACCCCAAAATTTGCTTTTCAAGTTGCTATCTCCCCAAAACTTCCATCCTTTACCCTCACAGTGACATGCTACAATCATCGGGTGATGACTGACCTATTGCAAAATTAAAACAATTAAGTGTGTATATATAGAGGCCGGTTAACGTACAAGACCACCTTATCGTGCGATGCATATTTGCATAATTACACATGGGTTGGGTTAACCCTAATTACGCACGTTATATTGGTGGTCGCGTACCGACGCACGTTAAGAGTGTTTTGTATATAAACTTTTCACTATGTGTGTGTGCGCGCGTGTGTGTTTATATATATATATATAGAGAGAGAGTGTACTGTACAATATCCCTTAACGTACATTACGTACAATATAGTGAAATCGCATGTTATAAAATAGCATGGATGAAATCGCATGTGATAATTTTGATGAAATCGCATGTTTGTTTTTTGTAACAATTTCGCATGTGATAATTTTGATGAAATCGCATGTTTTTTTGTAACAATTTCGCATGTGGTAATTTTGATGAATTCGCATGTTAAAAAACCAACATGCGAAATTGTTACAAAAAACCAACATGCGATTTCAATGTGGGATGAAGATCTGACGGCTGAGATGATCGCTTACGTAACGTACGATAAGGGCATTTGTACGTTAACCTAACCCTATATATATAACAGAGTATTTCACTCTAAAAAGATGAAGATAATAATTCAGGATCTTAGTGAAGAGTAAAACCTTTTCGGAGAAAAAACGAAGGCCTTTATCTGGATAATCTGCCTCGTAAGTCTCCCCTAGCAATGGATTAAAAGGTTTGCAGCTTCTTTCTTCAGTAGATGCATAACCAGATACTGCAAATGCAGCCACATTCAAAATCCGCATAAGGCTGTTACCCTAAAACAGATTTGATAATCAATTGGTGAGACTCAAGTGTAAGATATTATAAGTTTATAACTTCATAATAATTAAACCTATGTAGTTAATATCGCGATATATCGCCGATATAGGTTATTGGTCCCTTGGTGAGATATCGGTACCGATATTACCGGCCAATATTGACCGATATATCACCAATTTTCCCGATATCAGTACATTTCTTCTTAGTTCTAACATTTGTCTTTCTTCTTATTGTTGCTATTAGTGTTTAAAGTCTTAATTGTTAATTAAAAAGTGTTAAATGTTGGTGTTTTAAGTCTTAATCAGTTCCTACTTGCTACAATTGTTAGTAGGGTTGTAAACGAACCGAACGAACACGAACGAGACCTTGTTCGTGTTCGTTTGTTAAAAAAATATATGTGTTCGCGAACCGTTCACGAACACTTATCGAACGGGATTTTATGTTTGTGTTCGTTTGTTAAGGAAACGAACTTGTTCGTGTTCGTTTGTTTTTGTTTGTTAATTTTAGGCAACGAACGTTGGCGAACACAAATGAGCACAAACTAATGTTCATGAACACAAATGGAAATAAACGAACACAAACAATCGTTCATGAACATAATATATAATACACTGACACTTATTAAATATTTAATTTGTCAGAATTTTGATATATTTAAATAAATATAAAAGCTAAAAATATTAATGAACTATCAAACACAAGGGAACACGTTATCGAACGTTCACGAACATAAACGAACGAACGCGACCTCTGTTCATGTTTGTTCATTTAACTAAACGAACGAAATTTCTTGTTCGTGTTCGTTTGTTTAATAAACGAACGAACACAAACGAACTTCCCGCCGAACGGTTCACGAACTGTTCGCCGAACGTTTGGTTCGTTTACAGCCCTAATTGTTAGTGTTTTGCAAGTTGCAAAAGGGTTATTTGTTAATGGTAGGAGAGTATACTGAATTGTTAAGTGTTAAACTGCTATATATGTAAATTAAGCATGATATTAAAATTACCGATATCCCACCGACCCACCGCGGTTACCGATATCTCAAATATTGGTCCCTGGCCGATATCGATTTTTTTTACCGCATTAACAAATATTGGTCCCTGGCAGAATTAAACAAACTCACCCTTTTGCCCCATTCATATGCACGGTCAAGAAGATAAGAGTACTCCAAATCTTCAAAACATTTTTGCAGAGAAGAAATAGGCTCGTTGAAGTATACAGGAAGACACACTTTGGTAAGATCTTTTCCAATATTATCTTTAATCATTGACCAAAGACTTACTCCCTTTTCTTTTTCAATAGGATCTGGCAACTTTTTCCTTCTCTTAACACGAGGGAAACTTGTACCAACTGATCTGATCGAAGCATCGATTTCTGGTTCGTTATATTGAAGATCTTCATCATCAGATGTGAAAGAAGATGACCTCATGTCCGACCCACTACTTCTAAATGAACCTGATGATAAAAAGTCCCGAGTGTCGAAGAACGCATTATCTTCATCGTCTGACTCTTCTTCTGCAGCATCTCCCCTATCGTTATCGTCCTCTGATTCACTTGGGCTTGCATCTGACAAATAATATGAAATTACAAAAAAGGCAACAGAATGGAGAAAATATCCGGCTCATATAAAAAAATTTCACATGCATACCACTGTATTTCTCTTGCCTTAATCTTGAAGTTGCGCCAACCTCCTTTGACAGCCTTTGGCTCTCATCGACTACTGTGTTCTCGAGGTCAACCTTTTCTGTCTACAAGCAATAGAAAACATTAACAAAACTTGAAGGTACATAGTGCATATAGCTAGTGTATGTAAAAGGTTTAAAGCTTTCAGTTCTAGTAAATTCAATTTTAGTAGAATGGCTCTTATACCTATGAACATGAAATGTTATATTTACCTCTAGCATACGCAATGTGTCCATGAGAAGCAAATGCTTCTGCTTAAGAAGCACTAACTGGTCTTGCATTGCTGAAAATTCAGTCATCATTATAGTTTCACTGTCCTGAATGGCTGCTTCACTTACACCTTCTTCCAGTAACCGTTGCCTTAACTTTTCTGTTGATAGTGTAATGCCACCAATGGGCGCCATTAATTCGCTGTTCGACATTCTTGGAAACATGCCTTTCACAGCCTGTAAAGCTTCCATCCATGCAATTCGATCATCCCTAGTGTCTGCCCTCAGATGCAACCTTTTTGTTCCGGTAAAAATGGAAAACCTTCTGTCATCTGACCTACTTTCACGAACAGATGAAACCTAGAACACGTCGACAAAAAAACAATCTTATCATGGGCAGTCAAATAGAAAAGGCAATACACAAAACCATCATATTTAATACATCAACATAGACACTCAAAGAAGGGTTTCAACCAGCAAGATACAGAACGAAACATCAACGCAGACACTCAAAGAAGGGTTTCAACCAGCAAGATACAGAACGAAACATCAACGCAAATGTGAAGTTGAAAGAGGTTTAATTACCATTCATCAAGCTGTTGTGGGATGCATACTGAATCCCAATACGATACAGAGAGAAATGAAATACTAAATAAAAGTTCGGAGAATGCGAAAGATCCACCAGTGATACTACACAGACACCAAGTGAAGTCATTATACAGGCGGTATGACAAGGCAAAAATGATCATACGGGTCATATGACTAGCGAAAATGGTCATACCAGTCATGTCTGTGTCAACCAAACAAATCACATGGGCCATATAATTTAGCAAACACCACCTCCTACGGGCCCTAATACGCCCCATATGATCATTTTCCACCTATCATACAACTCAAATGACATCATACGGCCCGTCAGTGGTGTCTGCATAGCGTGTATGTGTTCCAAGTTCCAACAGAGATGACCCAACAAATTCAAATACATCAAACAAACTGAAACAAGATCAAACAGATTGTTCTAACTTCTAATACACAACACAGTCAAAGCAATCAAATTTCCACAAAATCCAAACAAAAAACGAACAAAAAATCCTACATTTCCAATCAAATCAAAACCAGATATCACCTTAAGATGAACTTCACCAACAGGCTTCCGATAACCCCGATTGGAAGCAACAGCAACAGCATTAAACCCAGAACTCCGGTGACGAGACAACCTACGAAAAGACTCATCACCAATAACCCTAGCCCCTTTTTCTGTCTCTTTACTAACAACAATCTTATCAGGCCCATGAATCTTATAATAAGAAAGCACCCCATCTTGCAACACAAACCATCTGGGTCTCCACCCTTTCCCATAATTAACCCACTTATTCAAAACCCCAGATATCCCATCCCCCACAATATCATTAATCTTCACATCTCTCTGATCTCCACTCGTCAGCCTCATCCGTACAGAATCCGACACCCGATTATTATTATTATTGTTGGTGGTGGTGTAATTGTAATTGTTGTTGAGGAGGTGATAATTGGGAGTGGATGGCATCGAATTGTGGTTGTGATCGGCGGGAACGCAGCAGAAAGGATGCATGAAAGTGGGTGTGACGGTGGTCAAAGCAGATGGTCGTTGACCGGAAAACACGAGTGATGGGTTAGAATTTGCATTTGGGAATGGGTTGGGGGTGGTGAGGTGAAATAGGGCGTGAATTACGGGGGGTCGCCGGAGGGATTAGAAAGGAATATACTCGGCGATCAACCACGACACCTTTTTGGACCGACTCACATGCTTTGATTCGGTTCAACGATCATGGTTTTGATTTTACCATCATAGGGGTGTTTGGGTTTGGATTTATGTTGGTTTTAGGGCCTAGAGGTGTTTGGCATTGGGATGTTACAGAACAATCACATGATTGGTTGTGCTGGAATATTGCTTTGTATTCTTTTTTTATTATTTTTTTAATGGTCAAATTTGAATTAATGACGGATCTGTTGAAGTATTATCGTGTCATCAACGAAACCATATGATCATATACATTTCTACTAGGCTATAATGCTTATAGATCAATTCAGATGAAAACCCAATAAATCTAAGAAAACCTCCTTATGGGAATCGAATTCAAGACTTAATGGTCTCAAAGCCTTATTTTACCTCAAGATGTCCACTAGACTATAGTGGTATGGGTGTATACTTTTATATGTTGTTTGTGAAATTTTGGGATGGTTTTGTTAAGTATATGAATTGTTTAAATACTTGTATAAAAAGATTTACAAATAATAAATTGGATTTTAATAATCTAAACTATAACACATTAACGGATGATAATTTGTATTCTTAACATGACAAATGACACTTTTTGTTATTAAAGGAGAAGTAATTACACTAATCAATTGTTCATTAAGTGTAGACAGTTAAATTTTCGTTAAAATAATATTGCCCTTAAACCGCACTTGTCATATTGTTAATTTGGATTATTATCGGCCAACGAATTTTTAAATATTAAATTTTGATTTTTTTTTTTTTTAAGTTTGATCAAGTTATATATTAATGTGCTAATTTTGGTTATGTTTTATATATAATAAATAAGTAGGGTCGTATTCACCCGTTCGTTGCACGGGGACGCTATTGAAATTCGCTACGCATCGCATACCATGACAACCGATGAATAAATTCTTAAAGTTAAACAAAATGATATCTAAATGAGTAAATGTTGTTTGCATCGTAGCTCGGCTCTGAACATCAAAATGATAAGAAAAGATAAAAACCATAAAGTAAATAACAAAGGTAAACGTAAAAGAAAACGATAAGAACTCGGTCATTTTTTATGCACTCGTCATAGCAAACGAAAAAAAAAGTTAAAAAATTTGCGCATGTTCAGTTGGTTAAAAAGATTTCGAAATTTAAAAGCGGTTTTTCCATACCGGTATTGGTTTTTTCAATAAAAAACTATACTCAAAAAAGCAAAAGAAAAAAAAATAGGCACAAATAGCAAAGCACTAAATTCGAAAAAAAAAATAAACTCTAGTAAAAACCTCCAAATCTCATGTTAAAGGCTGGAGGGTGTGGTATAAAACCTCTAGGGATTTTATCACGCCACTTCAGTGCCACCTCACCACCACGTCACACAAGTCCCTTCCTTAACTTTCATGGTGTGGTTTAAAGCCCCTGTTTTAACTATAGCGCCCCCATCAACTTCGAAAAACCTCAAATGTCCTCGTTAACGTGCTGGCAGAAAGGCCATGGCGCCCCCACCTTTAACCGCGGCGGTGTGGACGATGGCGCCCCATGGCGCTATGGAGGGTGATGTGGCGGCCATGACAGCCCCCATACCCACCGGCCTAATAAATAGGCCCTATTCAACTGTTTTTTATATAGAGAGATAATTTTAATTAAAAATCTAGAATAATAAGAAACAGAAATTCTATATTCCTACTCTATCGAAATCATTAGATGTAACCTCTTAATCATTTATTAAGAAAAATATATCATTATTATATTATATATTTGTATAGTTAATGATAACTATGGTATGTTGAAAAATCAAATGAAGTGGATATGGAACTTTCAAATCTGGTTGCTTCAATAAATAATTAAAAACTTTTATATATTAATATTTTATTTGCATCCATCAATATCTGTAATAAGAAGTATTTGTTTCATTTTCGATGGCTGACTTTAATTGACTCGTTAAACGTCAGGTTAAAATGTGTTTAGTTTTGAGGTTAAAAAAAAAGTATAATTAAAGCAAAGGGTATATGGAGTGGAAGAAGGATGACGTGGGTTGGAGGCGTAATGATGCCATGCGGGACCGGTGAGGAAATTGGCAATCATGTCGATACAAGCATCTAAAAGTAACATTCAAACAACATAAACAATTGAGAAAAATGCTCGGATAGTCCCTATGGTTTGCCCATTTTTCACCTTTAGTCCCTAACTTTCTAAAATTACAGCTATAGTCCCCAACTTTTGCAATTTCGTTCCCGGATAGTCCCTGGCGCGGATGGAGGTTAGTTTTCTTAGTTAAGTGGGTGTGAAATGACCTAAATACCCTTACTCATCTTAAGACAAAGATATGGGACCCACCAACCTATGTCATCTTCAACATCCCAACCCCCCACCCTGGTCGCATACCAACTTCTTCTCCAAATTCAACATTTTTAACCAACAAATTGTCAAATCCAAAACACTCAGATCAAGAAACAAGATAAGAAGCTCAAATCTTCATCAAGAAACAAACTTTAAACATAAAATTTGAGAACTATGAACACCCAAATCAAGAAACATAAACAAATGCTCAAATCTTTAGTGGGTTATACACAAGATCAAGAACCCATCTCAGTTTGTGAGAAATCCTCAAATTATCCAATTCTTCTCTAATAATCATACTAGTTTCAAATTCTTGATAACCCAAGTGAGGATTCTCATGTATCTTATTTCTAATCCCCACCATCCACTCAAATTCTTGAAACCCATTCAACTGTGAGTCGTCGATGATTCGTAACCCGCACAGGTGTAGCATCGCTCGATTTTTTACACCGTCAACCAGAACCCACACCCCTTCTAAGAACGAGAACGTGAGCTGCCGGTGGTTCCTTTTTTCTGGCAGAGAGCCGCCAATCAGAAGCCATACAGGTGCCGTCGTGAGCCGCCGATGATTCATTTTCCGTCGATCTTCAGCAACCAAGGTGCCGGTCGGATTTTTTGGTTTAATCGGTTCATGAGTTTCCCGATGATTCGTTTTACAGGGGTATAAAAAATGGTGTTTTTCAATTGGTTAATGAATTGCTCTTGTTTTGGTTGATCGGTTCATGAGTTTTCCTGAAAATTGTGTTTTTGTTTCTGTTTCTGTTTGGGTTAGCCGGTAGCGGTGATGGTGGTGGTTCCCCGGTGGAGGGTGGTGGTGGTGGTGGTTGTAGTTGATGGTGGGTACAATGAACAAGACAGAGAAAGAGAAAAAGGGATAGGTTTATAATAAACCATGTGGGCCCCACCTGATTTTATATATTAATTATTTTATTTTAATGACTTAATAGTTATTTTATATTAAGGGTATTTTTGTAATTTTATACTTACTTAACACCAAAAACTACCCCCCATCCGTTTCAGGGACTATCCGGGAATGAAAGTTGAAAAGTTGGGGACTATAGAGGTAATTTTATAAAGTTAGGGACTAAAGGTGAAAAAAGGTCAAAACACAGGGACTATCCGGGCATTTAACTCTAAACAATTTATAAGCAGTTCATACAAGAAATAGAAGATTCTATAAATTTGTGGCTAAAAATACAAAGAAGATTCAGAATATGCAACATGTGTTTCAATATCAATTATACATAATTCCATACCTTGCAACTTACATTCACTCAACACTCATTGTATAGGTGTAACAACCCGGATATTTTTTATCAAATCGTAAATTAACACATGTCCGCAAAACTCTCCAGGTATTTCAGATTTGTTGAAGGAAAGGGACAAAATATATAAAATGGGGTTTGGAATCAAGTTGAGGGACTAATATTGGAAAAATGCCAAAATTTCCATTTCTGGGGGTCCCTTACGGACCACAAAGGGTTCAAAAACTTTGTGTGCCAGAAGTCCTTACGGACTGTAAGGCATCACCTCTTACGGTCCGTAAGGGGTGCGCTGACAGCAAGCTGCAGCCTTGCCATTGTGCCACCTAGCTCTCGTTTGTGCCACCTTAAACCTCCTTCATCCATGTGTTACGACACTAATCAGTATCTTAGAGCTCCTGGTAATACTTGGCTTGATTATGGAACTCCAAGATCACTATAAATAGCCTTCAATGTTGAACCATTTTCTTCACACCTGCACAATTCTCTTCTCATCTTCTTGAAGCTTTCTTCTGGACTTGAAGCATCCTATTATAAGTTCTAATATTTCCCCCTAAACACTATTAAGTGTTATCTCTAGTCTATTTCAGTTTATTTGCTAGTTATTAGCCGAAAGTCAAGCAAATTGACTTTTGCTTTGACTTTCGTTTCTGACCGTTTTGGTCAAGTAAAGGTTCAAATTGAACTTTACTGTAACACCCTAACACGTAATATCTTACAAACGACGCAGCGGAAAAAGTGCCTTAAAAATTTATTTCTTTATTAGACACATTACTCACATGACGGCTCAAATACAAAATGTCATGCATTAACTAAAAGAAATATACAACATTCACTTTTAATTAAAACTTTAAGGCGTTACATAATTAAAGTTATGTGACTGTTCTCTCCGTACAATCCTTGCTCTCGACTCGATCCATGTCCGCTTCCCTTCGTTAGAGGTAGAAGAATTCCGTGTAGTACCTATGGACATCACATACAACCTAACCATTAGTCGTTAACAATATCATAAGACATGATTCTTATATAGTTTAATATTGCATAACATTTAACAATAGAAGATTTGATTCATTCTACTATCCTCTCGTATTTTCTTGTTCCGAGTTCGACATCGTTACCTCATGAACCCGATGTTCTCATACCTGCATTACATTCCAATCTCAAAACACATCATTAGTATTCGTCAATACTCAAACGTATTGAAATCATTCCTACATATATGCATAGCGAATTACATTCATACATGCATACAGTACTACATTTATACATACTTACGAGCTCTTAATTACCACTTAAATTTTCATGTACTTATTCAAACACGTCATATTCGCAGCTTTCCATTATATAATTTTGTACATATTCATATATTATGAAATGTTTTTAGTTATATAATGTTTAAAACATATCTATATAAGCTTGTATATCAAAACAAACAATTAAACAATCAAATTGCCAGCTTTATTGCCTGTCGCGGGCCGCGACAGGTTTAGCTTATGCTTTCGCGGGGCGCGAAGCCCCTGGCGGGCCGCGACCGAAATGATGCTTATCCGTCGCGGGGCGCGAGAGTCTAATTTCGACAGAAAGTTTGTAGCTGGGAGCTGCATATTCCCAGCAATACCATTTTTCACGGAAACGTTCATAACTCCCTCAATTTTTATCCGTTTTACAATCTGTTTCTTCCTATGCGATCGTAATTCAGTCCTCTAACGTATGGACTCAATATCTAATATCCGGACTAAAGGAATTCTTAACTTATACGTTTTCGACTTTTACATTCATTTACTAGTTATTTGACCTGTTCATGTCCTACCAAACAACTCATCCGTTTATACTTAAAACTCACAACCGAGTCTTATAACTATTAATCCGCACCTCCGTTTCTCAATTAGCGAACGGATATACAATTATACTTAATACCCGGTTATAATACCGTAGCCCTTATTTAAACATCATTCCCTCATATCAATAAGATCTCATTTTTTTTACCCGTTTGGTCTACTTAGCTAAAATTTCCGAATCATACAACCAAAAGCCATACTTAACTTCAATCGTCAATATGTTTAATAAACTAGACGTTACCTTACTTAAACAACTAAGAAGTGATTTCAGAAATCACTTACCTCATGCGTCCGAGTTCGTGCATAGCTTCCGTATTTACTTTTGACCCATTGCCCTTCCATGCTCGTGTCCATGTTGACATGGCTCCTACGCTTTCAGGTTATCATCAACACGTTCTTGTTAGCATACATCATTGTACTTGGTAACGAGCATACATTTGCATAATTTCACATTCAACTTGCATTAATCGTTCCTAATAAGCATACGACATGTACTCGATTTCACATCCTTTCAAACCCATACAATCCATCATGTCATTCCATTTATCACATATTTATATACCATGTACCATACGATTATCTATAATCTTATAATCACAACAACAAGTCTAGTTGATCTTCCTTATGCGTAGTTGACTTTCAGAGTCAACGCTTTATCATTTTAACTTTCGGCTTAATCTCATATACTCATGACATCATAATAGGCTGTTTTGGGACGTCCGTTTACTGTACTTACGAGCTTGCAAAAATTACAATCTTTTTACGTAACGTGCCCCTCGGAGGGGTTATCCTTATGTTAAAGTTTTAGAGTCTAACTCTCTACCAAAAATTTATAAAAATTCATTTACTAAGCTGCGCTTAGATTCGTCACTTCTGACTGCAGCTTACCGAAAAATTCATTTAAAATTCCTCGTTTATCCGAGTGATGAAATTCCAGTTGGAGATTTTTTAAATCACCTGAAGCTACCTACTATAAAATTTGAGATCATAACTCAATTCCTAAATTGAGTTATGACATTCGTAATAGGCTGCAAATTCTGACAGAAAACGCAGCCTGAACCTTCGATACGGAAAAATTCATAAAACGTTCATTTTCGTCGAAAAAATGTCATTCCAGTTGGTTTGAAAGGTTTTTCCTGGGAGTTCATCACAAACTCAATAAATATCAGCTTTTGACAAGATTTGACCTAGTTACAGCCAATTACATTCGGCTGTAACTTTCTGGACAGATTTAATTTTCACCAATCTTTTCTAAATATCTCTCATTCTAACTTTACCTAGACATTTCATCATACACCTTATGTGCGTACTACCATCTAAGCCTAATGCACAATGGTTTCAAGCATGTTCTTCCCAATTTCATCTCATGAACCATCACATTTAAGCAAAATCCCAAAATCACCAATTCCACATCAAGTTTATCTATCATAATCTATCAAATAACACCTTATACATTACCTAATCACAATATAACACCTACAAGTTCATCATGATTATCTCCTTCTCACTCATGCAATGGGTTTCATTCTAATTCATCCAAATAACTAAAATTTAACCATGATGCAACTTCAACATGATAGTATTAACAAGTATTCATTCTAATTTCAACCTAATTCACGGATTATACAAAACCCACTTCATTCAAGATCACCAAATCTAAGTTTTAAGACATACCTTATGATCCCCTTGTGTAGGTGATCATTAATTCCTGCCTTGTGGGATATTTTGCACCGAATAGCTTGTAACAAATTTTATTTTATATATTCAAGCTTTTACATTTATATATTATTCAGCCTATCTTCCAGTGCCAAATATGATATTGTTATCAATTGTCACAGATAAACCCCAAGTTCGGGTCCACCGGAAAATCAAGGTGTGATAATAGGTGATTTCAAATCACTAATTGCCAAGCATAAATTATGAATTAACATAAGACTGTACAGAGGTTAAATGTCCAACGATTAACACGAGAATATCACAAAAATCTAGAGGTTTTTTATGGGTCATAACATGACTGTTTTCCTATGTTCATGTGTGACAACATGAGAAGATCTAAATGGTAGTAGATATATTGGAAGGTAAAGGAATATGGCCTACTTGAATGTTTTGTAAGGCCTTCCCTCACATCACTTATTTCAATGTTGTTAGTGGTGTTTTATGCCAATGATGAACCATTCTTTGGCATAGTGTTACCCCATTTTCTAGGTCCAAAAGTCGCTTGGCTTCTTCGTGAAAGGTCACATCACCCGCCTTCGCCCAATATGACATGAAAGATGAGTCCCACCAATTCAGAGTAACCTTCAAGCGTCCCCTAGTTATAAAGGTTCAAGACGTGGACTTGATTAATTTTGGTTAAGCGAAAACACTCCTTTTAATAAAATTTCAAGTTAGTAATTACACTTGGTATCAAAGCTTAAGTGAATAAAACAAATTAATTAAAAATAAAATATAACAAGTCATGTGAAGGTTTTTACACATACTTTAGCATACATTTATAAACATATGATAGGGTCATTAAATTTACCCAAAAGTTATACTTATCGTATAACTTGATATCAAATTCGCGAGTACATGCTATTGAAGGATAATATGATGTTAACCCCGTATATTAGAACTTGTGTACACACTTTGGTTTTGATTCGCGCATCTAACACAATTTGACCCTAGGAACACCAAGACTATGCAATGATCTTGATTTACCTTTATAGATCCACCTACCTGACAACCACACGACTATGTACCTTAACATTATATTACAATGTTCTTCAACGTTTACCTACGACTATGCAAAAAGATTTCACAACCATGTGTTTCAACGTGGACTAAAATGTCTTTGCAATGCTCACATCTAGATAATGTGTTGTTAGAGGACACCCACGACTAAGTTGTCATATCCTTTATTTATCACTTGAAAACCTCGTTCTTCATTCCTACCGCATCTTGTTTCTATTTATACCTACACAATAAATGTGAAGCAATTAAGTACCTAATTCGTTCTTTCCCCACGAAATATCACATCATCATACTCCACCCACCATGATATGAACCACGAGTCCCACCAATTCACACAACCTCTCCAACAGCTCTCCTACATATATTCGTTTAAGTTGTAACGAGTGTCACACCCCAACCGATGGCGGAAACATCGGGGTATGGCACTGAGCGAAACAGATTGTCCAGAAGTTTCCATAACAATTATCATTACCAATCAATTTAAAATAACATGTCCCATACCATGCCTCAAAAGGTAAACAAATTATTACAGACAAAATCTAGGCAAATAATTATGTTCCGACAACTCAGATTTAAATAGAGCAATTGTTTATCTGCTTCTAGAGACCCTTGATTCAATTACTACAGACAACTATTTGTTGGGCTCTAGAGCTTTATTCTAGCTTCGACTTCCTACCAGGTGTGCATCCTAAGCACCTGTCACATACGTTAAAATAAAGTCAATACATATAATGTAAAGGTGAGCATACAAGTTTGATACTAGCATATAGAGTTCGAATTCGTTTACGCATAACCAGCACGTACACATAGAGAAATGAAGCACGTTAGTTATCGACATAGATCCATCGATACCAATGACTGCGGGTTGACTGCCTGAGGCAGTTCGCAATACATGATTACCACCGTAATCCATGCAAGTAATTGTCCTTAACAACCCCTGCGAACAGGTGTTGAGTCCAAACTATAGTACTATCGTTGCTAAGGCAGGTAGACAGCATTCCATGTGTAAACATAACAAACAAGCATTCATAAGCCACGTATAACATGCGTTAACGGTTAGCGTTCAAATAGTAGTGAGTAGTGTGTTCGTTATGATTTGAATAGTTCTAACGTATGTAACACCCAAAAGTGCATAAAGCAAAAAGGGATCGAGTATACTCACAGCGGTTGATGGATTGAAGGGAACACTTAGCGAATAGGGTTAGCCTGAATAGTTTGATAGCATAACGATAAGTGACTCGTAGAACGATACAAAGTGTGAATGGGTCGGATAGCAGTTTGGTCGGATGGTAATCCGATCGGACGGCTTGTTTGTGTGGGTGACAATCTGTTCGGATGGTCATCCGGTCGGACGATAGTCCAGTCGGATGACTATTCGAGTGGATTGTTTCTTCCTATGAGGAGAATGTGTTTGTGTATGATGGCTTGTCTTTTGAAGTTTTCGTTGTAGCATTTTGAAAACATTGAAGTATCTCTATCCTTCAAGTCGGTCGATCGGACAGCCAATCGTGCGGACGACAATCCGTTCGGGTGGTCATCCGGTCGGACGGTAGTCCGGTCGGACGGCGACTCTAGGGATGACGTTACTTTGTGGGAACAAATTCATATCAGAAGAGTCACTCGGTCGGATGTCCATCCGATCGGGTGGCAACCCTGTTAATGAACATGTTGAAAATTGTTTAAGTCCTTAAAGTGCTAGTATCTCATGATCCGAAGAGTAATCCGGTCGGATGGTAGTCCGATCGGATGGCAATTCGTTCAATACTCAAACTTTAGATAGAGTTGATGAAGTGTGGGACCCAAGGTGTGATCCGTTCGGACAGCAATCTGTTCGGGTAGCCTATCCGTTCGGACAGTAGTTCGGTCGGATAGCATTTCGTCCCGGTTTCCCCGGCCGTCTTACACTTGGTCGTTTTGTTTGTTTGTAGTTTTATCGAGACGTTTTGACAACGTGTTAACCAACATAATCCCATCTTGACCCAAGTGACCTGATCGACCAGGAATCACCCTAGTTCAGCCAGTTAACCGGTTCAAGACGGTTGTTCTCCTTTAACCCGAAATCGGTGGTCTCGTGGGTAGAATCCAGATCTTGAGCTAGCACAACACTAAGAATGAGTAGAAGACTAGATCAAGGTCGGATCCTATCGGTTTTGAGTGTATTGAGTGTAAAAGAGTTGAAAGAAAGTTAGAAACCATCTTTCAATCCTTTTTCACTATGTTTATGTTTAGATCTAGCATAGATCTTTGTTCATTGTGAGGAAATCTATTAGATCTAAGTTGTTCTTGGTGGATTGAGGCCAAAACATGAAGTTCTTCAAGAACTCATGATGACATCATCCTAGAACACCTCAAATCTAGTGATTTCACGGTTAAAAGTTAAGATTCAAAAGATAGAAAGGTGGAGGAGTGCGTATAGATCGAGAAAGTACAAGAATTAGGACGAGATCTTACCGTGATTGAGAGAAATTGAAGAAAAGGCGAGGAGAGCGTGCTGTTCGGACAGAGGTTTCCAAAAGTAGAAAGTTTGAGAGTGACATGGGTATTTATAGGATTCCAAAAGGGGAAAGTGTGGGTCGGTCGGATGGCATCTCACCCGGATGACTGTCCGGTCGGATGTCATCTCGGTCGGATGGCGACCTGACACCACAATCAAGTGGCAGCCCGGTCGGATGGCAATCCGGCCGGATGGCACTTGGTTTGGGTGTTCGACGCGACGATTTTTGCTGTTTCGATTGCGATTGCGAGCGATTCGATGCGATAGATTTTCCTAGTCAAATTACTTTTAATCCCAACTACTATCATAGTTCGATTTCGATTGAGTTCGATTGCGTTTCGAGTTTGATTGCGATTCGATTGATTACCACAGGTAACATATATGAACATGTACAAGTAACACATAAGGCACACACACACACGTATAACAATAACTAAAATGCGTAGTTCGAGTTGTTATTTGATGTTGATTCGATTAGCATAGTTTGATTATCGTTTAGCTTTATCGCATTGTTACTTCCTATAGTTCACAGTCGTAAGTCGAGTAGATTGCGAATAATCGTACGTCGATTATTGTACTTATTGACACTTACTCCACATAATACAACTAAAATAAACATACAAAAGAAATCTACTATAAGTCAAGTTGTGCGAAATCGGTCATTGACTTTGACCTTGACTTTGACTTTTCGAGAACATGGGGTGTTACAGCCTCCCCTTGTTTAGGGAATTTTTTCCCGAAATTAGGCTGAAGCCGTAACAAACAACTGCGGGTACTTCGCCTTCATGTCGCTTTCGAGTTCCCAAGTGAACTCTGCGCCTCGTTTGCCTTCCCATCGGACTTTCACAATAGGAATGCGCGAGCGTCAGAGTTGTTTGGTTTGACGATCCATGATCTCAACAGGCTTTTCCACGAAGTGTAATGTTTCGTTCACTTGTAGGTTATCGAGTGGAACATGTAAGTCGTGGTCGGCTAGGCATTTTCGGAGGTTTGACACATGGAAAATCGGGTGGACGTTACTAAGTTCCTCCGGTAGTTCGAGTCTGTAGGCGACTTTTCCGATCCTTTCCAGAATCTTAAATGGTCCAACATATCGAGGCGCGAGCTTTCCTTTCTTGCCGAATCGGACCACACCCTTCCAAGGTGATACCTTTAAGAGTACGTAGTCACCAACGTCAAATTCAAGGGGCTTGCGTCGTCTATCGGCATAACTTTTCTGTCGATTCCGAGCTTTCGTTAGATTGTCTCGAATTTGGAAAATTTTGTCTGTCGTTTCTTGCAGTAGCTCGGGACCAGTTAATTGCGAATGATCGATCTCGTGCCACACAATAGGCGATCGACATCTTATCCCGTACAAAGCTTCGAATACTGCCATTTGAATGCTGGAATGATAGTTGTTGTTATACGAGAATTCAACTAACGGCAGGTATTTATCCCAATTACCACCGAAGTCTATGACACACGAACGGAGCATGTCTTCAAGAGTACGAATCGTTCTTTCAGTCTGACCGTCGGTTTGAGGGTGGAAAGCGGTACTTACATTAAGCGATGTACCGAGTGCCGTTTGAAACGTTTCCCACAGTCGCGAGGTAAACCGAGCATCACGATCAGAGATGATGTCGCGAGGCGTACCATGATTACAAATGATCTCATCGGTGTAGATTCGGGCTAATCGTTCTACCATGTAGTCTTCCCGTATTAGCAAAAAGTGAGCTGATTTAGTCAAACGGTCAACCACAACCCAAATGCTGTCGTGACCTGATGACGTGTGTGGTAGCTTTGTTATGAAGTCCATAGCTATACTCTCCCACTTCCACATAGGGATAGGCGGTTGTTCGAGTAAGCCAGAGGGTCTTTGATGTTCAGCCTTGACTCTCGCACATGTCAGGCATTTTCCAACATAGAGAGCAATATCCCTTTTCATGTCGGGCCACCAGTACTTGTAGCGAAGATCCTGGTACATTTGTCGGCACTGGGATGAATAGAATACCGGGATTTGTGGCTTCGTCCATCAAAATCTGTCACAAATCGGTTCGTTTAGGGATCCAAATTCGGTCCAGAAAGTGGAATATCCCATTTGATTTACTCACAAGCTGGGCTCCATCGTGGTAGATTCTTTCCTTCTTCAGAGTGCGTTCATTAAAATATGCATGCTGAGCTTCGCGGATGAGGGTTTCGAGATCGTGTTGGGCTTGAACATTATGAGTGCTAAGCAGATAGCTCCGTCTGCTGAGTGCGTCGGCAACAACATTTGCTTTTCCTGGGTGATAACGAATCTCACAGTCGTAATCGTTGAGAAGTTCTACCCATCGGCGTTGACGCATATTAAGTTCCTTCTGATTAAAGATATGTTGTAGGCTCCTATGATCGGTGAAGATCGTACACTTGGTACCATACAGGTAGTGTCACCAAATCTTTAACGCAAAAACAACTGCGCCTAGCTCGAGATCATGGGTTGTATAGTTCTTCTTGTGGATTTTGAGCTGTCGAGATGCGTAAGCTATAACCTTATCCCGTTGCATGAGAACACAACCAAGACCAAGGTTTGAAGCATAACAATAGACAATGAAATTGTCGTTTCCGTCGGGCAACATGAGAACAGGAGCATTGCAAATCTTGTGCTTGAGGGTTCGAAAGGCAGACTCTTGTTCGGTTCCCCAAACAAAAGGCTTGTCTTTATGCGTGAGAGCGGTAAATGGCACAGCGATCTTTGAGAATCCTTCGATAAATCATCGATAATAGCCTGCTAGTCCGAGAAAAGAATGAACTTCAGACGGGTTCTTGGGAGTAATCCAACTCTTAACAGCTTCAATCTTCGCAGGATCGACGTGGATACCTTGACTATTAACAATGTGACCCAGAAATTGAACTTCCTCCAACCAGAATTCACACTTGGAGAACTTGGCATAAAGTTGGTTCCCCTTGAGCAGCTCGAGAACCAAACGTAAATATTGCGCGTGTTCGGCTTTCGATTTGGAATAGATCAAGTCATCGTCGATGAACACGATGACGAAACGGTCGAGATATGGTTTACACACGCGATTCATCAGATCCATGAAAACCGCGGGTGCGTTGGTTAAACCAAAGGGTATAACAACGAATTCGTAGTGGCCGTAACGAGTGCGAAACACGGTTTTGGGTATATCCCCCTCTTGAATGCGTAGTTGGTGATAGGCTGAGCGTAGGTCGATCTTCGAGAAACACGTAGCACCTTGTAGCTGATCAAACAAATCATCGATGCGAGGTAGGGGATAACGGTTCTTGATAGTTAACTTATTCAATTCCCGATAGTCGATACACATCCTGAACGACCCATCCTTCTTTTTGACGAAAAGGACTGGCGCGCCCCAAGGAGAGGTGCTCGGGCGAATGAAGCTTTTCTCAAGTAATTCCTGGAGTTGGTTTGAGAGTTCACGCATTTCGGACGGTGCGAGTCAGTAATGAGCTTTGGCAATAGGGTTGGCTCCAGAAATGAGGTCGATACGAAAGTCGATGTCACGACTTGGTGGTAGACCGGGAAGATCCTCTGAAAAAACATTAGGAAATTCACGAACCACAGGAACGTCTTTCACTTCCTTCTTCTCTTTTTTTTTCCTTCTCCGCTACTACAATGTTAGCCAAGAAAGCTCTATATTCCTTGCGGAGATACTTGCTAGCTAGGACACATGACATGAGCTTGAGACCTTTCGAAGCGGTTTCACCGTAAACACACAATAAATCACCATTCGCGAGCGAGAATAGAATCATCTTGTCGAAGCACACAACTTCAGCATGGTTTTCGCGAAGAAAGTCCATGCCTACTATGACATCAAAACTTCCGAGTTGCATCGGAATAAGGTTGATTGGGAAAATGTGATTGTTGAGCTCGAGGGTACAATCACGAAGAACAGAATTAACGGCGACAGTTCTTCCGGTAGCGACTTCAACATCGAACGTCGAGGTGAGTCGGGAGCGTTTACGACTAAGGAGCTTCTCGAATTCGAACGACACAAAGCAATTATCGGCTCCAGTATCAAATAAACACGAAGCATAAATACCATTCATAAGGAACGTACCATTGACCACGTTGTTGTCGGCTTGGGCTTGACGCACGTTGATGTTGAAAGTTCTGGCGCATGCGGCTTGTTGTTGCTGTTGCTGAGGCTGCTGCTGCTGGGGCTCTTGTTTCACAACCCTGTTTGGGCATATGTTGGCGAAATGGTTAGGATCGCCACATGCGAAGCAGGCTCTGGCGTTGACCACAGGTGCCGGAGGAGCTTGTCCTGAGGGGCGGTGAGTAGAGCTTGATGAGTAGGAGCTTGTCGAGCACCGCGGTTGGTGGTGAAATGGCCGTACATATTGCAATGAGCACAAAAAATGGCAAGAGATGGTAGGTACAAGTAGGGCAGAGCGGGTGTGGCCCAGTGTATGCACTCTTAGCAGGCGGTGCATTTGCCACAGGCGCCGCTACTTGACGCTGTTGGGCTGGTACAGCTTGTATCGGTGCAGCAGTGATCGCACAGTTCTTGTTGCTGGAGCTGTTCTTTCTCTTGTTCTTCCTCTTGTTGCTCGATGTGGTGGTGGTTTCAGCAGTTGGTGCGGTGGTGGTAGCTTGATGCAGGTGCTTTGAAGTTTTATCCCAGACACCGGCCTTGACCCTCTTGTCGTTGATTTCCGCGGCCAGTAGGCAGGTCTCTTCGATCGTCTTAGTCTTAGCCGCTTGCACGAAATAGGCAACACAGTCCGGCAGGGCTCGGATATACTTCTTGATTGCCATGTCTGAAGTCTTGACCTGATCGGGACAGATGATGCTGAGCTGTTTGAAGCGAGCAGTGAAGGCAACATTTTCACCATCCTTTTGTTGTATGTTCCAAAATTCATCTTCTAGCTTCTGACGTTCGTGAGGAGGACATAATTCTTCCAGCATGACTTCCTTGAGCTCGTCCCACGACAGACCGTAGGCTGCATCGTTCCCTCGCTTGTTCCTCTCGGCCGTCCACCAGTCTAGAGCACGGGACTGGAAGACGCCGGTAGCGTTCAGAGTACGGAGGTCGTCAGGGCAACCGCTTTGTCGTAGAGTGATCTCAATGGAGTCAAACCATTGGAACAACGCTGTGGGGCCTCCCTCGCCAGTGAATTCTTTTGGCCCACAAGACTTGAATTGCTTGAAATTGAAGGGAGCTTTGGTGGTAGCTTTAGGAGCTTCAGTTCTCGACTCCTCAGACGATTTGCTGACATTCTCATAAACATCACTCACGGCCTTTGCTACTTGCCTAGCGATGATGGCAGCAAGGCATTTGTCTCTCTATTCTTGACGAGAAAGTAAGGGATGACGGGATCCAGATGACATTGTCTGCAACAAACATCGTCACAGGACTCAACACATTGTATTCAAATCTCACCTCACGCGTCTACTACTTACTAAAGCTCAGTAACACGCATAGTCATATAACACATAGGCACGAAGGCACATATTCACATAGTCACAGAAGCACATAAGCACGAAATCACGTAAGCACAAAGGGCACAGAAGCACAAATACGTGTAGTCACAGAGCGGTCAGAATACAGAAACCTATTATTAAAAGTCTGCGATATGTTCGAGTATAATGGTCTCGTCTAGTATATCGAATAGCGTAGTATAAGCGTATATCGTAGCATAAGGTCGTTTATAACTTAGCAACTTGTTAACGTTTTGAGGTAGAAATGCAGTGCGAGTCGTATGTGTCATTCGAGGTGAAAACAAGAATCGAATAAACTTTCCAAAATTAGACACATAAACAGGTAAATGCACATTCAAACACATAAAATCGACGAATCATCAGAGTCGGCACATGCAGCTCAGAATCGAAACACATCAAATTGAGGTATAGATTGTCTGCGGCTAGTAGACTTCGACTATCCAAAGTGGTTCAACTATTCACCAGGACCCGTTGTGCCCATTTGACCTTCAGGACTATGCTTTTGCTTCGACTTCTGGGCGTTTGGCACACATCCCATTAGTCATATTGTAACTTCAGGTCGTTGGAGTCCGTCGAAACTTTGGTGAGATGTAAGGACCTTCAAAAATATCCCAAAACGACCCATAAGTGAAAACCCGGACCCCCGAAACCCTGATCCATAACAAAAACCAAGAAAACAAGAAATCTGGTCTTCAGGCGGGCCGCGTAAGGGTTAAGCATAACCTCACGCGGGCCGCGTCAACATGTGTTTGACCGGATAAGCGTGCCCAGTCCACGTGGTATCCACCTGGCAACCCTACTTGTGACCCAACAAACCTACACGTAGACTAGGTGGCCACGCGGGCCGCGTAAGGGTCGAGCAAGGGTTCAGCGGGCCGCGTGAGACCCATTTTTCACCTATAAATAGACCTGATCATGGCCTGTTCACTGATGTCGAAAACAATTCTCAAAAACGAAGTACTACTGCTCGAAAATCATATTTACAATAGCGAGGCGCTGCTACGATACAGGGTATTAACTCGATCGCTGCTACGATTCAATGTCCGATCGATTGAAACTATCCAATGGATGTTTAAGTGCTGCCCAAATTAGGGCTATACTTTGTCATTCGTCGTAACTTCGATGGATGTTTAAGTATTGCACTTTGTCATTCGTTGTGAGGGTTTTAATCTCGTGAGTTATCGTAAATTTTGTATTAGTTACTGAACTAGTTCGTATGCATTGTTGTTTAAATTAGGTTATCAGGCTTATCAGTAGGCTAAACTCTGGTCGTTTAAATCTGCAATGTGAGTCATTCTCTTTTTACCCAATTTGCTTTCAAAATCATGTCTGTTTTCAAAGTTATAATTACAGGGATTAAGTCTTTGTAGTCTTCAATTACAGCCGGTATGTGGGGTTTTGTATACAATACTTCATAACTGTCACCATTGGACAACGGGTTAGCCAATGGGTGATATGACCATAGTCACAGAAATGAGTCGAGTGACAAATACCGTTGGGTAATTGGTTGATATATAAACATTGTAATCGCTCTTAATACTGTAAATTATAACAATGTGTCGTTTTGTGCAAAATGAATGATTCACCAGTATTTCCCCGCTGACAAAATATTTTTAAAAACATGTTTCAGGTGATCTGCTGTGATCCAAGAAAAAGTGCCGTGTAGCACTACAGGCTTGATGAAGTGGCTCAATAAAAATAAAGAAACATGTTTTTGTGAAATAGGGATTTCCCAGTGAAATTCCCTTATTGTAAATTACGGGGTTTATCCCGAATTATGAAATAAAATAATCGGGCATTTTCTAGTTTTAATCGATCCTGTTAATAATTCCGCTGCCACATTAAACAAATACCACGGGATTTCTGTCCCGCGGCTCCTGGACCAGGTCAAACCGGGCCGGGGGTCGTGACATGAGAGTTTTGTAAAATGGGCGGAACAAGTCGTCAAGGTTAGGGTTTCACCCCTGGCTTAACATCCTCGCTCCCGTTTTGATAAAATAGAGGAGATTATTCATCAAAATATGGATTTCACGCCTGATTTGGTATAATTCTCCCCGTTTGTAAGTAAAATTGCGGGTTGATCAAGCAACTTTAGGCGAGAGTTTGTGGTTTTCACACCTAATCTCGACTTAATTGCTTATTCATGGTTGAAAATTCGAGTGCAGTGATAGTGTAGCGTGTGCGAGAATAGCGAGAAATAGTAGTAAACTTATGCAAAATCCCTAACGGACATGCAAAAGTCGGTCTGTTGGTTCCTATTTTCTCTATATCTGCTAAACATCATGAATGAGTTGTCTGAAGCTCTTCAGAATCTCAATCTCTATTCCGTAAATGTGGAAGTTTCCAGAGACTTTACCGGTTATTTGGCCGATATTGAGGAACCTATGGAATTCCAAGCTCAACCTCCGGAGAAACCAAAGCCAAAGAAAAGAAGAAGATTTGTGGGCTGGAGGCGTGTACGCAGGAGGAAACCAGCAACTAGGAAAGTTGCCAAAATAGAGGAACCATTGGACAAAGGAAAAAGAATAGAGATCGGGGAAAGTTCTAAGCAAGCCGAGGAATTGCCACTGCAGGAGGAATTGGATCGTATACTGGCAAGTCATGATATCCTTAGGCCAGCCAATGAAAATCTCTTCACTTATCCTGCCGAAACCCAACTTCCAGTGAATTTGGAACCAGCCATCCCAGATCCCCTTATCCACTCCCAACCTCTACCAGCAGAGCTGGAAGAATGGTGGACCACTGACTGGCAGTTTCAAAATCTCCTCAATAACCTTGATACCTTTTCCCCTCAATTTGACCCGGAGCCTCCACTACACCCGCCTATGAGCTCCGGAAACTTGACTGAACTCCGCCAATATGGCGAGGAGCTAATTGATGCAGGGAACCGAATTAGGGATATAGGAGAAAAGATATACTGGAAATACGACGAGAGGGAGCGTCGCTTCTGAAATGCCAGCCAACGAGATGATGTGACGGCATGGTTGTGGTTGTATAATAATAATAGTAGCAAAATATAATCCTGTGAAATAAACTTAAAAATAAAACTTTTATAAGATAAAAAGTTTGTACGGACACATATTATAATATATAAAAATGGAAGTCGAAAGATCGACAATTTTGGTTATATGTGTTAGTATAATTATGTGCAAATTTTTTTTGTTATATTTGATTATTAATTATTTTCTGCTAATTACTTATCTATATTAATTAATTACCAGATGGAACACGCTGGTAATGAACCTGTTAATGAAGTTAACCAATCTGAACAAAACCATGAAGATCAATTTCTGAATAGGCAAGATATTGAAAATGTCATTGCTCAGGGAATAGCTAATGCTATTCCAGCAATCCTTGCTGCTGCCCGAAATCTAGTTGAACCTCAACAAATTATTCCTAGCAAACGTACGCATGAAGACAACTTCAGTAATAGTGTAAACGGAGGCGGCAACCATACTAATAATGATAATGATGTACTGCAAGCCCCAAATCTCAAAAGAATGAAAGCTGCAACACCTGGTTGCACTTACAAGGAATTTCTTGCCTGTAAACCTGCTGAATTTGCAGGCAATGAAGGGGCGACTGCAGCGCTGCGTTGGTTGGAGAAAACTGAGGCAGTAATCAAAATAAGTAAATGTGCCGCGGAGGATAAGTTTATGTATGCTTCTCACCTTTTCAAGGAAGAAGCATTAGAATGGTGGAACACGGTGTTACAAGCTAAGGGAAGTGACATGACCTATGCCATGAATTGGGAGGAGTTTAAGGGTCTGGTGGAAAGAAAATTCTGCCCTAAATATGAAAAAGAGCAGATGGCAAATAGGTTTCTGAGCCACCGGATGGTGGATGTAGATTGTCGAGGGTATACTTCGAAAATTTTCGAATATGCCAGAAATGTGCCTACTCTGGCTTCACCAGAACCGATACTTATTTCTCGCTACATTTGGGGTTTAATTAGCGAGATCCGTGACATTGTCAAAGCTGCGAGACCCCGCACGATCGATGATGCGGTGGAACTAGCTAACACTTTGACAGATGGACTGGTGCGTACGCGAGAAGAAAATCGGAAGAAGGATTTGGCTCAGAAAATTACACAAGGATTTCGTGTGGGTAATAATAGCAATTTCAAGAAAAGAAGAACTGGGCAATCTTCCACTCCGCCGTTCTACAGGAATTGCAGAAAGAAACATTTTGGAAAATGTAATGTAACCTGCAACTTCTGCAAAGTTGTAGGACATCGTGAAGAAGATTGCAGAAAGAAAACAAGAGTCTGCTATAACTGTGGAGAAGCTGGGCATTTCAAACCAGAATGCCCCAAATTGGTCAAACCTGCAGACAACAAAACCAAACCGGCAGATGGAGCTACCAAGAAGAATGCAAAAGCATTCCAACTGACCACACAGGAAGCCGAACTAATTCCTGCCGTCATAGCTGGTACGTTCCTAGTTCACAACGTGTATGCGAAAGTATTATTTGACTCTGGTGCAAACCAAAGTTTTATAAATACTTCATTCTGCCAAGCACTTAATTTACCCTTAACCAACCTTAGGCAGATTTTTACAGTCGAAACGGCAGATGGGAGTTCGGTTAACATAGATAAGGTTTTACGAGAAGGAAAAATAGAACTCTTAGGTCATAAATTTCCTGCAACCCTGTTACCTATGAATTTAGCTGAATTCGATGTGGTGTTAGAAATGGATTGGTTAGTAGCCAACCATGCTCGAATCCTATGTGATAAGAATTCCATAGAAATTCATACACCCACCGGAGAATTAGTGGTGATTACAGGAGATAAGCCACGAAAGCCACTGAAATTCATTTTAGTAATGAAGTTGGCCAGTTATTCAAGAAAACAAGAAATAGTGTATATGATCTCAGCTATCATTAACACTAAAGATAAGGAACTTACGAAAATTCCGGTAGTATCAGATTACCCGGATGTATTCCCAGAAGAATTACCTGGATTACCACCAAATAGGGAAGTAGAATTTAGGATTCATCTAATTCCTAGAACTACACCGATAGCTAAGGAACCTTATCGGTTAGCACCCACCGAAATGCTAGAATTGAAAAAGCAATTAGATGAATTACTAAGTAAAGGATTCATACAACCTAGTTCATCCCCTTGGGGAGCACCAGTGTTGTTTGTAAAGAAGAAAGATGGTTCGATGCGAATGTGTATCGATTATAGAGAACTGAATAAGGTTACAATTAAGAATCGATACCCATTACCTAGGATCGATGATCTTTTTGATCAACTTCAGGGAGTTAAATATTTTTCTAAGATAGATTTACGCTCCGGATATCATCAGTTGAAAGTACAAGAAGAAGACATACCTAAAACTGCTTTCAGAACTAGGCATGGTCATTACGAGTTTACAGTCATGCCCTTCGGACTAACAAATGCTCCTGCAGCATTTATGGACATGATGAATAGGATCTGTAAACCGTACTTGGATAAATTTGTAATTGTCTTTATCGATGATATACTCATTTATTCCAAAAGTCAGGATGAACACTGTCAACACCTGCATGCACTCTTAACTTTGTTAAGGAAGGAGAAGCTTTACGCCAAATTCTCGAAGTGTGAATTTTGGCTACATGAGGTACAATTTTTAGGACACATGGTGAATCACGAAGGTATTCACGTAGATCCCTCCAAGATAGAAGCGATCACCAAATTGAAGGTCCTGCAATCAACTACGGAAGTTAGAAGTTTTCTAGGATTAGCTGGGTACTATAGACGATTCATTAAGGAATTTTCTAAGATAGTCGTACCATTAACTAAGCTAACCTGTAAATCAGTTAAGTTTGAATGGGGACCTAAGCAAGAAGAGGCCTTTAGGATTTTGAAACAAAGGTTAACAAACACCCCAATCCTTGCCTTGCCAGAAGGAACAGAGGATTTTGAAGTTTACTGCGATGCTTCTAAGCTAGGATTTGGATGTGTGCTAATGCAACGCAAGAAGGTAATTGCGTATGCCTCAAGACAATTGAAAAAGCACGAGGAAAACTATACGACTCATGACTTAGAATTAGGAGCCATCATTTTTGCCCTTAAGATTTGGAGACATTATCTGTATGGAAGTAAGTTTACTGTCTATACGGATCATAAGAGCTTAAGATACATATTTGGGCAAAAAGAATTAAACATGAGGCAAAGAAGATGGATGGAGATTCTAAGCGACTACGACTGTGATATTCAATATCATGAAGGAAAAGTAAACGTAGTTGCAGATGCTTTGAGTCGTAAGTATCATGAAAAACAAAAGCGAGTTCGTGCCCTTAGATTAAATCTACAATTAGATTTAATGGAACAACTGAAAAATATTCAGGAAACAACAATCAAGGATGATGCTGAAGGAATGAAGGGACGAGTAAAAGAATTAGAGCAAGGGAGTGATGGAATTTGGAGATTCCACAAGAAAAGAATATGGGTGCCTAAGCAAGGAGAATTGAGAAATAAGATTTTAGAAGAAGCCCATAAATCTAGGTATACCATGCATCCTGGTAACAATAAGATGTACCAAGATTTAAGAAATAATTTCTGGTGGATAGGAATGAAAAAGGACATAGCTAAATACGTTTCTAAGTGTCTTACTTGTTCACAAGTTAAGGCAGAACACCAGAAACCTTCAGGTCTACTTCAACAATTAGAAATGCCTGTATGGAAATGGGAACTCATAATATTGGACTTTGTTACTAAGTTGCCCAAAACCAGAAAAAGGTAATGACGCGATTTGGGTAATTGTAGATCGATTAACCAAATCAGCTCATTTTCTACCCATGAAAGAAACCTTTAGCATGGAAAGGTTAGCAAAGTTGTACGTAGATGAAGTGGTATCCTTACATGGAGTCCCACTCTCCATTGTATAGGACAGGGATAGTCGTTTCACTTCCCATTTCTGGACAAGTTTCCAGGAAGCAATGGGAACCCGACTAAATTTAAGCACTGCATACCATCCTCAAACAGACGGATAAAGTGAAAGGACAATCCAAACCCTGGAGGACATGCTTAGAGCATGTGTTATAGATTTTGGTGGAAACTGGGATGACCACCTACCCTTATTTGAATTCTCCTACAACAATAGTTATCATGCGAGCATAGAAGCTGCCCCATTCGAAGCACTCTATGGACGAAAATGCAGAACTCCAGTATGCTGGGCAGAAATAGGAGAAAGTCAATTATCAGGTCCCGAAATCGTACAAGAGACCACCGAAAAAATCACTCAAATCAAGGAAAGACTGAAAATGGCTCGAGATCGCCAGAAAAGTTATGCAGACAATCGACGCAAGCCGTTAGAATTCCAAGTTGGAGACAGAGTACTTTTAAAAGTTTCTCCTTGGAAAGGAGTAGTTCGGTTCGGTAAGAAAGGAAAGCTAAGTCCAAGATACGTAGGACCATTCCCAGTAATACAGCGAATAGGACCAGTTGCCTACCGCTTGCAACTACCCGATGAGTTAGCAGGGGTACATTATGTATTTCATGTATCCAATCTTAAGAAATGTCTATCTGACGAATCCCTGGTAGTACCTCTTCAGGATATAGAGGTAAATGAAAAGTTAAAGTTCGTAGAGAAACCACTTCAAATAGAAGACAGAAAGATCAAGTTTCTCAAACACAAAAGATTGGTACTAGTCAAAGTCAAGTGGGAGTCAAAAAGAGGACCTGAATACACCTGGGAGCTGGAATCGGAGATGAAACGAAAGTACCCGTACTTATTCCAGTAAATCTCTAGGGCGAGATTTAAATAAGGTGGGGAGAATGTAAGGACCTTCAAAAATATCCCAAAACGACCCATAAGTGAAAACCCGGACCCCTGAAACCCTGATCCATAACAAAAACCAAGAAAACAAGAAATCTGGTCTTCAGGCGGGCCGCGTAAGGGTTAAGCATAACCTCACGCGAGCCGCGTCAACATGTGTTTGACCGGATAAGTGTGCCCAGTCCACATGGTATCCACCTGGCAACCCTACTCGTGACCCAGCAAACCTACACGTAGACTAGGTGGCCACGCGGGCCGCGTAAGGGTCGAGCAAGGGTTCACGCGGGCCGCGTGAGACCCATTTTTCACCTATAAATAGACCTGATCATGGCCTGTTCACTGGTGTCGAAAACAATTCTCAAAAACGAAGTTCTACTGCTCGAAAATCATATTTACAATAGCGAGGCGCTGCTACGATACAGGGTATTAACTCGATCGCTGCTACGATTCAATGTCCGATCGATTGAAACTATCCAATGGATGTTTAAGTGCTGCCCAAATTAGGGCTATACTTTGTCATTCGTCGTAACTTCGATGGACGTTTAAGTATTGCACTTTGTCATTCGTTGTGAGGGTTTTAATCTCGTGAGTAATCGTAAATGTTGTATTAGTTATTGACCTAGTTCGTAGGCATTGTTGTTTAAATTAGGTTATTAGGCTAAACTCTGCTCGTTTAAATATGCAATGTGAGTCATTCTCTTTTTACCCAATTTGCTTTCAAAATCATGTCTGTTTTCAAAGTTATAATTACAGGGATTAAGTCTTTGTAGTCTTCAATACAGCTGGTATGTGGGGTTTTGTATACAATACTTGATAACCGTCACCATTGGACAACGGGTTAGCCAATGGGTGATATGACCATAGTCACAGAAACGAGTCGAGTGACAAATACCGTTGGGTAATTGGTTGATATATAAACATTGTAATCGCTTTTAATACTGTAAATTATAACAATGTGTCGTTTTGTGCAAAATGAATGATTCACCAGTATTTCCCCGCTGACAAAATATTTTTAAAAACATGTTTCAGGTGATCTGCTGTGATCCAAAAAAAGTGCCGTGTAGCACTACAGGCTTGATGAAGTGGCTCAATAAAAATAAAGAAACATGTTTTTGTGAAATAGGGATTTCCCAGTGAAATTCCCTTATTGTAAATTACGGGGTTTGTCCCGAATTATGAAATAAAATAATCGGGCATTTTCTAGTTTTAATCGATCCTGTTAATAATTCCGCTGCCACATTAAACAAATACCACGGGATTTCTGTCCCGCGGCTCCTGGACCGGGTCAAACCGGGCCGGGGGTCGTGACATGAGAGTTTTGTAAAATGGGCGGAACAAGTCGTCAAGGTTAGGGTTTCACCCCTGGCTTAACAACCTCGCTCCCGTTTTGATAAAATAGAGGAGATTATTCATCAAAATATGGATTTCATGCCTGATTTGGTATAATTCTCCCCGTTTGTAAGTAAAATTGCGGGTTGATCAAGCAACTTTAGGCGAGAGTTTGCGGTTTTCACACCTAATCTCGACTTAATTGCTTATTCATGGTTGAAAATTCGAGTGCAGTGATAGTGTAGCGTGTGCGAGAATAGCGAGAAATAGTAGTAAACTTATGCAAAATCCCTAACGGACATGCACAAGTCGGTCTGTTGGTTCCTAACTATAGACTAGGTATCTAAGACATCGACCCGGACTAGGTCGTGTCTTGCCTAATTCCCTATAGTTATGGCTCTGATACCAATCTGTCACACCCCAACCGATGGCGGAAACATCGGGGTATGGCACTGAGCGAAACAGATTGTCCAGAAGTTTCCATAACAATTATCATTACCAATCAATTTAAAATAACATGTCCCATACCATGCCTCAAAAGGTAAACAAATTATTACAGACAAAATCTAGGCAAATAATTCTGTTCCGACAACTCAGATTTAAATAGAGCAATTGTTTATTTGCTTCTAGAGACCCTTGATTCAATTACTACAGACAACTATTTGTTGGGCTCTATAGCTTTATTCTAGCTTCGACTTCCTACCAGGTGTGCATCCTAAGCACCTGTCACATACGTTAAAATAAAGTCAATACATATAATGTAAAGGTGAGCATACAAGTTTGATACTAGCATATAGAGTTTGAATTCGTTTACGCATAACCAGCACGTACACATAGAGAAATGAAACACGTTAGTTATCGACATAGATCCATCGATACCAATGACTGCGGGTTGACTGCCTGAGGCAGTTCGCAATACATGATTACCACCGTAATCCATGCAAGTAATCATCCTTAACAACCCCTGCGAACAGGTGCTGAGTCCAAACTATAGTACTATCGTTGCTAAGGCAGGTAGACAGCATTCCATGTGTAAACATAACAAACAAGCATTCATAAGCCACGTATAACATGCGTTAACAGTTAGCGTTCAAATAGTATTGAGTAGTGTGTTCATTGTGATTTGAATAGTTGTAACGTATGTAACACCCAAAAGTGCATAAAGCAAAAAGGGATCGAGTATACTCACAGCGGTTGATGGATTGAAGGGAGCGCTTAGCGAGTAGGGTTAGCCTGAATAGTTTGATAGCATAACGATAAGTGACTCGTAGAACGATACAAAGTGTGAATGGGTCGGATAGCAGTTCGGTCGGATGGTAATCCGATCGGACGGCTTGTTTGTGCGGGTGACAATCCGTTCGGATGGTCATCCGGTCGGACGATAGTCCAGTCGGATGACTATTCGAGTGGATTGTTTCTTCCTATGAGGAGAATGTGTTTGTGTATGATGGCTTGTCTTTTGAAGTTTTCGTTGTAGCATTTTGAAAACATTGAAGTATCTCTATCCTTTAAGTCGGTCGATCGGACGGCCAATCGTGCGGACGACAATCCGTTCGGGTGGTCACCCGGTCGGACGGTAGTCCGGTCGGACGACGACTCTAGGGATGACGTTACTTTGTGGGAACAAATTCATATCAGAAGAGTCACTCGGTCGGATGTCCATCCGACCGGGTGGCAACCCTGTTAATGAACATGTTGAAAATTGTTTAAGTCCTTAAAGTCCTAGTATCTCATGATCCGAAAAGTAATCCGGTCGGATGGTAGTCCGATCGGATGGCAATTCGTTCAATACTCAAACTTTAGATAGAGTTGATGAAGTGTGGGACCTAAGGTGTGATCCGTTCGGACAACAATCCGTTCGGGTAGCCTATCCGTTCGGACAGTAGTCCGGTCGGATAGCATTTCATCCCGGTTGCCCCGGCCGTCTTACACTTGGTCGTTTTGTTTGTTTGTAGTTTTATCGAGACGTTTTGACAACGTGTTAACCAACAGAATCCCATCTTGACCCAAGTGACCTGATCGACCAGGAATCACCCTAGTTCAGCCAGTTAACCGGTTCAAGATGGTTATTCTCGTTTAACCCGAAATCGGTGGTCTCGTGGGTAGAATCCAGATCTTGAGCTAGCACAACACTAAGAATGAGTAGAAGACTAGATCAAGGTCGGATCCTATCGGTTTTGAGTGTCTTGAGTGTAAAAGAGTTGAAAGAAAGTTAGAAACCATCTTTCAATCCTTTTTCACTATGTTTATGTTTAGATTAAGCATAGATCTTTGTTCATTTGTGAGGAAATCTATTAGATCTAAGTTGTTCCTGGTGGATTGAGGCCAAAACATGATGTTCTTCAAGAACTCATGATGACATCATCCTAGAACACCTCAAATCTAGTGATTTCACGGTTAAAAGTTAAGATTCAAAAGATAGAAAGGTGGAGGAGTGCGTGTAGATCGAGAAAGTACAAGAATTAGGACGAGATCTTACCGGGATTGAGAGAAATTGAAGAAAAGGCTAGGAGAGCGTGCTGTTCGGACAGAGGTTTCCAAAAGTAGAAAGTTTGAGAGTGACATGGGTATTTATAGGATTCCAAAAGGGGAAAGTGTGGGTCGGTCGGATGGCATCTCGCCCGGATGACTGTCCGGTCGGATGTCATCTCGGTCGGATGGCGACCTGACACCACAATCAAGTGGCAGCCCGGTCGGATGGCAATCCGGCCGGATGGCACTTGGTTTGGGTGTTCGGCGCGACGATTTTTGCTGTTTCGATTGCGATTGCGAGCGATTTTATGCGATAGATTTTCCTAGTCAAATTACTTTTAATCCCAACTACTATCATAGTTCGATTTCAATTGAGTTGGATTGCGTTTCGAGTTCGATTGCGATTCGATTGATTACCACAGGTAACATATATGAACATGCACAAGTAACACATAAGGCACACGCACACGTATAACAGTAACTAAAATGCGTAGTTCGAGTTGCGATTTGATGTCGATTCGATTAGCATAGTTTGATTATCGTTTAGCTTTATCGCATTGTTACTTCCTATAGTTCACAGTCGTAAATCGAGTAGATTGCGAATAATCGTACGTCGATTATTGTACTTATTGACACTTACTCCACATAATACAACTAAAATATACATACAAAAGAAATCTACTATAAGTCAAGTTGTGCGAAATCGGTCGTTGACTTTGACCTTGACTTTGACTTTTCGAAAACACGGGGTGTTACAACGAGTCCCACCAATTCACATAACCTCTCCAACACTTCTCCTACATGTATTCGTTCAAGTAATGTGAAGTTTCTTTTAGTAGTAATCTAAACCTTGGTACAACAATTATAGAACAAATATATTTATTATTATTTATATAGTATTAAAGAGAAAGGTCGGTGATGAGACCTTTCTCTTTTTACCACTCAATTATTGACTTTTTCATTTTAATAGTTTGTTAAAACGTCACTTTTAATATAGTATTTTTTATTATTAAAATGATATCACTCTAACACCAAAACCCTAATATCACAGTAGTTGTTTTTTTATTCTTTTCTAGTTTTTCCACTTTACACTCTTAATTTTTTGACATGAAACACTATTAACCCTTATCTTTGATTAAGTTACAAACCACCGGGTCTTGGCTCAGTGGCTACCGACTCCCTGCATAAGCCTGCCCAACTATGTGGAGGTCGGGGGTTCGATTCTTCGTTCCCCTCGGCACAGGGAATTCACCGCCAGGCAGCATTGTCGGGTTGCTAGCTTGGGAAGGGGGATCCCTTCCGTGGTAGGGGGTACCGTGGATCTACCTTTTTTTTAAGTAAGTTGCACATTCACTTCTAACTTTCAGTAATTGACAACTTTGACCTTCTTAACCTTTCCTGCTTAATAATTTGACACCTCCTTTGGTTTAAATGACTTTTACGACTTTACACCGCAACGTGGACAAATTATTATACTTTTTTTTATCTATGTTCTACTTATTTTGTGTACGTTCGTAAACTGTATTTGAAAGCAAATCGGGTCAAATATACTACGTTTTCATTCGATGGCGATGTAATCTTTTAAGTAATCAGTTTGGTCAAATATACAGTATAAATACGAGTTACTTTAACTTTCGACGCCGCCGCAACGCGCGGCGGGTCAAAATCCTAGTTTATATTAAAGATAAAGGATATTTTAGTGAGCAAGGGAGAGGATCATATAGGAAGCTTATTTTGGCTAGGAAGGATATGAAGCAATAGGATTATGACATGTGACAAAATTTAAAATAAAGAGAAAGGGTATTTTAGTTAATTTTATCCAGTCTTCTCCCTTCTTCTCTCTGTAACTTCAAAACCTACCATTTTCAAAACCCACTATCTTCAACATTTTCTTCACTTTCTATCTCAATAATCACTACATTACAGTAAGATTTTCGTCACCAATCAATGATTCAAACACCCAATCAACGTGTTCTTCAATTTTTTTGAAGAAACCCAGTTTTATTTCATACAATATCTCATTTTTCCTATGATTTTGAAGCGAATCACTCGATTCTTTCGATTCAATCGCTGATAAGTGTTTCTAACATTCAAATTTCGTCAATCGGTGAAGAAATCTGAAGAAATTGGCTTCGATCTATGTAAGAAAATTTTGAATTTCATTTTTACGATCTGGGTTGTTGAATTGAGTCATTGCGTTTTACAAAGTACTCTTGGCGGGGGCCCGGGGGTAGCGCCCCTGGGAGCAGGGTCCAAGGGGCAGAGCCCCTGAATGGGGTCGAGCTGCATCAGAAAATTTAATTTTCTGGAAATTGCCTCATTTCGTAGACAATTTTTGATCTCCTACTTCCTGGTTCAGATAATTCACAGACAAAACATACCCTGGTTCAATGCGTTTTAGAGAAAACATTTTTTTTTTGTGTTTTTAGGCCATTGCGTTTTAGAAAATAAGACATTTTTATGTGTTTTTTGGTCCATTGCGTTTTAGAAAAACACACTTTGAAGTGTTTTTAATCTATTGCGTTTTAGGTAAAACACATTTTTATGTGTTTTCAGTCCATTGCGTTTTAGAAAGAACATTTTCTTTTGTATTTTTAGGCCATTGCGTTTTAGAAATATGACATTTTTATGTGTTTTCTGGCCATTGCGTTTTAGAAAAACACATTTTTGAAGTGTTTTTAGTCCATTGCGTTTTAGGTAAAACACATTTTTATGTGTTTTCAGTCAATTACGTTTTAGAAAGAACATTTTTTTGTGTATTTTTAAGCTATTGTATTTTTAGAAAAAGACATTTTTAAGTGTTTTTTGGTCAATTGCGTTTTAGAAAAACACATTTTGAAGTGTTTTTAGTCTATTGCGTTTTAGGTAAAACACATTTTTATGTGTTTTAGTCCATTGCGTTTTAGAAAGAATTTTTTTTTTTGTGTTTTTAGGCCATTCCAATTTAGAAATAAGACATTTCTTTGTGTTTTTTGTGGATTGCGTTTTAGAAAGAACACTTTCTTTTGTGTTTTTAGGCAATTGCGTTTTAGAAATAAGACATTTCTTTGTGTTTTTGGTGCATTGCATTTCAGAAAAAAGTCATTTTTTATGTTTTTTGTCCGTTGCGTTTTACGCAACTGGGTTTTCGAATTTTTTTCAAAAATATAGCAATAATATACTCGTTTTAAAGATAAAAAAACACTCATTTTTTTGGTGCAATTTTTATAAAAAAAATAACATCGTATGAAAAAGTTATTAACGTTTAAAAAATAAAGGGGAATTTGAGGAGAGAGAAACTATTGTTCTGGATTGACTAGAATACCCGTTACACAAACTCACACGTCTCTTTTTTTCTCTTCAAATTCACTTATTTTATCTTAGCATTTGATTAAATCATTTGGTTAAGATTACTTTTTAGCCTTCTCAGCACAAAAAAAAAAAAAAAAAAAAAAAAAAAATCTTCAATGACTAGAAAAGGGATTATTCTTGTAGCAACAAAAAATTTTCAAGGACTTCTGAAAAACAAACTTTCTGGACCAAGATATCTTATTCTTATGCAGCAGCTGTAAGAAGTCACTAGCTGTATCTATAGTCTCACTCGGCCCCTATTCTCCACCACCAAATCGGTAATCATACTCAAATTTGCAAATAATTTACTTCCAAAGCTTATTCTAACAAGCAATTGTGCTCCAAATCGTTCAAATATGTTCAACATGCATAAATTCCTGCATATCTAACTGTTCTGTTAGTGTAATTGTTGAGCATGAACCTGAAATCGCAACGATCTAATAACTTTTGTGATTTGATTGTGAAGTAAACAATGTGGAGACTGAAGATCGCAGAGGGAGGGAGTCCGTGGCTCCGTACGACGAACGATCACGTCGGCCGGCAGTTTTGGGAGTTTGATCCCACGCTAGGCTCCGTTGAGGAGCTCGCCGATATCGAGAAGGTTCGCCAGACGTTTCATGAGAATCGGTTCGAGAAGAAGCACAGTTCAGATCTGCTTATGCGTATGCAGGTTCGATTTAGATTGCGCCACGTGGCTATGACATTTGCTGTTGAAACTGAATATCTGTTTGTAATTGATATGCTAGGGTTTTACATTGTGTGTGTAATTGATATGCTAGGGTTTTACGTTGTGTATATTCGATGATTTGAACATGTATTGTTTTTACTTTTTAGTTATGAACATACTTGCAAGCTGTATTGGTACTGTTTGTGGTTAATCGAGGCTAGAAAATGTTGGTTTTAGACTTATATGGCTTATTTAGATGTACTAGGGTAATTGCATTTTGTTTTTGAGCCCTAGAAACAAAATATATTAGATATATTTACAAGCCAGCCGTCTATTTTGATTATTGGTTGATGTGAGTTATGAGTGTTGAAAATTATTGGCAGTTAAGTTATAATAATGCTATTTTGATTATTGGTTGATGTGAGTTATGAGTGTTGAAAATTATTGGCAGTTAAGTTATAATAATGCCTAGATTTGAAAGGTAAAGAAGTGGAATTAATGTAAAGGTTGAAGGGTGTAAATGGTCCCCTAAGCTATGGGTAAAAGGATAGAAGTCTTATTGCGTAAAATGGAGATTGAGTTACACGATTGATGATTACAGCATAGCACCAGATATGATCTGATGATGAAAGGTTAAGTTACCAGGTACACATGATATGGCTGATTTGGATGAGGATCTGAGGAAGTAATAAATAATAAGGACCTACCTCTATGCCAGCATTACATCCTCTCACTTTCATGTTATTATGTCTGTCTTTATTTTGGTGTGGACCTATAGCTTGAATATGCCTGGCTGGTTTTTGCTGGCTTTGTACAACTATGGCGTAAAATGACATGTGATTTTGCATGTCAAAAGTAAAGTTATTCTAAAATCTTGGATTATTAACAACTAGATAACATGTTCTAGAGATGAACTGTGAGGGTGATGTACTTTTTTTTTCTTTTTGGTTATCTGGATTAGTAACTACAGGATGATACTTAGGTTTACTGGGATTACAGAATTTGTTATTAAAATAATTAATTACAAGTAATTATAGTTTCATCAAACCCTCTCGCTCGCATAGGTTATATATGCATCCACTTATATATGAAGGATATGAACACTTCAGTTTCTTTGTGGGGTTTTAAGATAATTCTTATGCTAGTATGTCGCTTGGTTAGTGGCAGAAGTTCAGAAATTAGACTGTTGTTAACACGTTATAACCTCAAGTGGTGAAATACCCAGTTTTCTTTATTCCATAAAGTTTTATATTTGCTCGTTCTAGTGTATCCTTTTACATCTGATGCTGTTTTCATTTTATTTTCAAATATTGTAGTTTGCAAAGGAGAGATCACTCTCTGCTTTCCCACCAAAAGTCAATATAAAAGACGCCGAAGATATCACTGAGGATAAAGTAACAAATGTACTACGAAGAGCTATCGGTTTTTATTCAACCCTTCAGGCCGATGACGGACATTGGCCGGGAGACTATGGCGGCCCTATGTTTTTATTGCCTGGTTTGGTTAGTCTCGTCTCGTCTTTCATGCATAGTTTTTTAGCATTCGTACTATAGTTTCAAGTTTAAAAGAATATTTCTATCCGTATGCTGACAGTGCAAGTTAATCTAATGAATCAGGTTATCACTCTAACTATTACTGGGGCACTGAATGCAGTCCTATCTAAAGAGCATAAACGGGAGATGTGCCGTTACCTTTACAATCATCAGGCATGCTTTTCTGTTTTTCTTTATCTTTTATGTTTTCAAGTCACTGAGACTAATAGAATGTCATAACGACAGAATGTAGATGGTGGATGGGGTCTACACATTGAGGGCCATAGCACCATGTTCGGTAGTGCCTTGAACTATGTTACTTTGAGATTGCTTGGTGAAGGGGCTAACGATGGTGAAGGAGCAATGGAGAAAGGGCGGAAATGGATTTTGGACCATGGTGGTGCCACTTATATAACATCCTGGGGGAAATTCTGGCTTTCCGTATAGCTACTTGTCCTTGATCTTGTTTATTTGATTACATATTTACATGTTATGTATCTGCATTCTCATGTATGTTGCTAAAAATAGGTACTCGGTGTATTCGAGTGGTCCGGAAATAATCCGATGCCTCCTGAGATGTGGATCCTTCCGTATTTCCTTCCTGTGCATCCAGGTGAGTGCCTCGTCATTATTATTATTATTTCATTATTATGCAAACGTATTATAACTTTTAGTCAAACCTACTTATGATTTCTTCAGGTAGGATGTGGTGTCACTGTCGAATGGTTTACCTGCCTATGTCATACTTATATGGGAGGAAGTTTGTGGGGCCTATCACATCCACAGTTCTAGCCTTGAGAAAGGAACTTTTTACGGTCCCCTATCATGACATAAATTGGAACGATGCCCGAAACCTTTGTGCAAAGGTTCGTATCGATTAACTCCGATATCGTTTACATCTGTTTTATTAGGCTATTTTAAAGTAATTTATTTTACTTATTTGCAGGAAGATCTTTACTACCCACACCCACTCGTACAAGACATACTTTGGGCAACTCTTGACAAGTTTGTGGAGCCTGTGTTAATGAGATGGCCTGGGAAGAAGTTGAGAGAGAAGGCTCTTCGCACTGCAATGGAACATATTCATTATGAGGATGAAAATACTCGTTATATATGCATAGGACCAGTAAACAAGGTAATTCGGTTGTATGCTGTTTGAGTTATGTTTGTTTCTGTTATTACATTTTTATCTAAACCTGTAATCTTTTATTCAGGTGTTAAATATGCTCTGCTGCTGGGCAGAAGACCCGAACTCAGAGGCTTTTAAGTTGCATCTCCCAAGAATACCTGATTTTCTGTGGCTTGCTGAAGATGGCATGAAAATGCAGGTATGCAGATGTTGACCACTGGTTGACTTTTCATCATAATATCATGTATGTATATCATGTAATGCAGGGTTATAATGGTAGTCAGTTGTGGGATACTGCATTCGCCGTACAAGCAATTATTGCTACAAACCTCATTGAAGACTTTGGTCCAACATTGAAAAAAGGACACATGTATATAAAGAAGTCACAGGTAAACCTTACAGTTTCATTGAATATTAACTTTTGTTATTCCTAATTCATTTCTTTTTTTTTTACAGGTGTTAGAAGACTGCGATGGTGATCTCGATTATTGGTACCGTCATATTTCAAAAGGTGCTTGGCCATTTTCAACCGCAGACCATGGTTGGCCCATTTCAGATTGTACTGCAGAAGGGCTAAAGGTAATTATTCCTTTATTCTTTATCATATTCATGTTGTCTGTTTGTTAACTGCTAACACGCTTTATTTGCTTCTATTAGGCTGCACTTTTGCTTTCAAAATTGCCGTCAGAACTTGTTGATGAGCCATTGGATGCAGACCGGCTGTATGATGCCGTCAATGTTATTCTATCTTTACAGGTAATTTTAGTTGTAAATTTGTAATTTATCTCACATGTGTTATCTCGGTGATTCATAATGCTGTTTCTGGTTTGCTAAATATTATTTCAGAACTCAAATGGTAGTTTTGCAACATATGAACTGACAAGATCCTACAGCTGGTTAGAGGTATGCATGCAGTATAAATTTAATTATTATTTAACACGTAATCTGACATTTTTATTTGTCTCAGTTGGTAAATCCTGCTGAAACTTTTGGTGACATTGTTATCGACTATCCGTAAGATATCAAGACCTAATTTCCAATATTTATTTATCTTTTAAATTTGTGGATATTTGTGATTGTTTACAAACTGCGTATGATTATTCAGATACGTGGAGTGTACCTCTGCTGCAATTCAAGCTCTGGTGGCATTTAAGAAATTGTACCCTGGCCATAGGAAAGAAGAAGTACAACGTTGTATTAATAAAGCTGCTGCTTTCATCGAATCAATCCAAGCATCAGATGGTTCATGGTTCGTTTCACACCTTATTATCAGGTGAAATGATCCTACGTATGTCATATGCATAGAATTTGATCATATCACTTTGCAATACGTTCACTAGGTACGGCTCGTGGGCGGTTTGCTTCACGTATGGCACGTGGTTCGGGGTCAAAGGGCTAGTGGCTGCTGGAAAGAACTACTCTAACTGCTCTAGCATTCGCAAGGCTTGTAACTTTTTGTTGTCTAAACAACTTGCTTCCGGCGGATGGGGAGAGAGCTACCTCTCTTGTCAGAACAAGGTCAAATTGGAATTTTGATTTTTTGTTCACATCGCGCCTGCATCGTTGTGCTGATGTTTTCAATACAGGTGTATACCAATCTTGAGGGAAATCGGTCTCATGTGGTAAATACAGGGTGGGCTATGTTAGCACTCATTGATGCTGAGCAGGTATAAATAACAAAATGCTAACGTATTTACGTTATCTTTGCTATGATTCATGAAGAGAAAGTTGTATATATTTTTTTAAATATTTTTCAGGCGAAAAGAGATCCAAAGCCGTTGCACTCTGCGGCCCGAGTATTGATTAATTCTGAGTTGGAAAATGGAGATTTCCCACAAGAGGTAATCTCATGTCGTTTGCACCTTCGGTCCAGTTAGAATATTCAAAATAACAAATATGTAATTTTGTTTGAAAATGTGCAGGAGATCATGGGGGTGTTTAACAGGAACTGCATGATCACGTATGCTGCATACAGAAACATCTTCCCTATTTGGGCATTGGGAGAATATCGCTGCCGAGTACTTCAGGCACAATCTTGAATTTACCCCAGATTACGTTGCAATATTAGTCATCCGTTAGTTCCTTTAGTAAATTCTTTGAACATTTTGAGCAACTGAACTGGTAGTTCCATAAAGATGAGATCTTTTCTGCATCAGATAATGGATTTATATCATTGCTATCTTGTTTCTGTTGCTCTTTGGATGGATTTTTAAATATGCAAATCAACTAACAATTGAAATATTTTGAAGTTAAAGAGAGAAACGCTTCAAGATTAAGCTCTGTTGGTTTTGATTGAGGGAGAGTAGTTTAGTATTCATTATTTATTTAATTTTGTATGCTAAAACTTTTTATATGTATTTATAATTATAAGCTTTTCTATTCTATTTAGTATATTATTTAGTTATCTTTATCACAATAATTTATATGATAGGAATTGTTATGCAAATATTCAATACATTAAGAATTATATAACCAATACGCTCATTTGGACTCACGAGCTAAGTTGAGCTTGATATATGAAGTTTGGACTTGAGCTTGGTGCCTTGTTTTATAACTGAGCTCCAATATAGGATGGGTTTTGTTAAACTTGGCCCGATTCAAAATTTAGGCGAGTCAATCTCGAGTAGCTTGACTCATTTACCCCTTGCTCGAACCTAATCTACATATGTTTGATACGGAACTTTAACCAAAACGTTTCGGTATGTTAGACATCTTTGGTATCCCTAGGGTTTATCTACAGTCGTAATAGCGATTAAATCTATACATGTAAATGTAAACAATTTCTAAACTTCATTCGAAATTTTTGGTCAAATAAGATAATACTTGTGATGATAATTCAACAGTCTCTTCAGTCTGGCTGAAATCGATCTATAAAACTGTTATAGTACTCTTTTGAGGTGGAATATGAGCGAGCAATATGACCATGGATATTCTTGTCAAAGAATCGCATAAACACATAACGTTTTAACTATGATACGTAAAACGATTATGTAAGCCACTGACTTCCTCTCTTCCAACTAGCACCTCACGGAAGTGCTTAGGCATTCTCTTAGATTTTTTTTAAACTGATCATGCATAATCCACTTCCATTATATCTTTGCTTAGGCATTCTCTTAGATTTTTTTAAACTGATCATGCATAATCCACTTCCATTATATCTTTACCAACAGTATTGCCATTCAGGGTCTGCACAACCTTTTCTAGTGCCGCGTAAGCAAGTCTTAAAATTACAGCCTTTTGTTAAAAATTTAAGGGGCCAGATACACACACATATTGAAAAAGTGAAGCCAAATCTATTGCTACTCACGGCCAAACCCTAATCCCTAAATTTTTTAAGGCCCTTATTCGTTGAAGCCTATAACAAGGCTTTTTATTGTTTTTTTTTTTTTTGTTTGTAAAACACTATTCACACCACTGTATGCGAAACAAGTCTCTTCCTTACAGAAAACATCAAAAAGATGTGATTATGAAAACTTTTGGCAAGGTCGCAATGGTTAAAACCATTTTCTTATAGCAATGATTGTAATTCATCACTCATATCTTGTACCGTACAAGTTCTAGGCTCCCTCTATATTTGTTTCCACTCACCTGTATAATATGTACACTAAATTTACAACAAATTTGGTAAAAGATTCAAAATTAAAATCAGAGAGCCTTCTGATCTAGTCTTTCATTCCAATTCAGGCATCGAATCAAGCTGCGAAACCAATCCCCCGTTTGGTCAAACTTGTTGACCGTTGGGAGTGGATGCGAACTCATGCATATACGCACCGAATCTCCTCTTGAGAGCTGTTGCCTTCTCTTTCCATCAAATGATACCCAAGCATTACTTCGTGCATCTACTGGTATCTGCATCAAAACAAAGAATTTTCAAATAAATTTGACCCACAACCAAAAAGTCCCACTGAATCTGTATGCATGAGTCTTGTCTAACTGTATTCATGTGTTATGAGAGAGAGAGACTGGCCTTTAACTCAAGACGAGCAGAATCGGGAAGTATAACAGGTCTGAATGAGAGAGAATGTGGACAAATCGGAGTAAAAAGCATGCATGGAACATTTGGATGTACCTGCATACAAAGTATGCCCTTAAAACTTATGCCTCGTGTAACCTTATTATGTGATTTTATTAGAGTAAAATGACACTTTTCTTCCTGAGGTTTGGCCAGCTTTGTGACTTTCGTCTAAAGGTTTGTTTTTCCGTATCTGGATCCAAAAGGTTTGAAATCTTGCCATTTTCATCCGGCTAGTTAACTCCATCTATTATTCTTCGTTAAGTCAGGGATATTTTCGTCCTTTTTGCTAACTTAAAAGGCAATTCGGTCTTTTACACTTTATGTAAAAAGACCGAATACCCCTGAAAAAACCGAATTGCCCTATAAGTTAACAAAAAAGACGAAAAATACCCTGACTTAACGGAGAAAAATGGATGGAGTCATGGTTTTGAAAAACGCTTGAGTCGGCGCGCCTCGAGGCGAAACGGCCAAAAAACGAGCCTGAGGCGCACCTCATAGGGTTTTTATTGTATATGCGCCTCAGAGGGACTGAGGCGCTAAGAAAGGCTGCGCTCAGGTGCGCCTCAGGGGATTTTGATAGTTGTTTTTGATGTTTTTGACTTTTTGTGTCAATTTCAAGCATTTCATGTCTTTTTTATGTGTGATTTTGATGAATTTGATGATGAAATTAGTTAGTATTATTATTTTTATAATATATATATATATATAGCGAGAGAGGGGTTAACATACAAAACGCCTTATCGTACTTCACGTACTCGACAGTAGCAACCATCAGATCAGGGCAATAATCACGCATGGATCAGTTAATCACGCATGGGAGCAGTTAATCACGCATGAGAACATTATTACGCACGTTCAGTTGATCAAAAATTGGTGATAATCACGCATGGGAACATAATTACGCACGTTCTATTTGGTCGCGTACGTTAATGTACGTTAAGGCGTTTTGTACATTATACTTTCTCTATATATATATAACTTTTTATATTTATTTATTAATACTGCCTCAGCCTTACGCCTCGTTTCGCCTCGAGGCTTACGCCTCGTGATGCAAAGGGAAAACGCCTCAAAACTCATTTCCGTTCTTTTAAATCTTGGATGGAGTTAACGAGCCGGATGAAAATGGCAAAATTTTAAATCTTTTGGATCCAGATGCGAAAAAAACAAACCTTTGGATGAAAGTCGCAAAACTGGCCAAACCTCAGGGACGAAAATGGCATTTTACTCTCTTTATTAATTTTAGCATACCATGGAACCTCCTGCAGATGTAGAGTAAGCTGTACTTCCTGTAGGTGTTGCTACTATGACTCCATCACCTTGCACCTATTCGATAGAATAAATCTTAGGTCATGTTATAAATAAAAAATTGCACCATGAGTTAACTAACTTAACAACCAACCTTAGTAATAAGACGGTCATGTTCATAGCACTCGACCTTGGAAAGATACGGGTTTGAACCGCGGTCAACCACAACCTCATTTAGAACATCGAAAACTTTACCCGGCATGGCTTTCCCGTTTCTGAATATCTCACAACGAAGACGCATTCTAAGAGTTATATAAACACTTTCCAAGGTGTTGTTTCCATGGATGACCCGTTTCAAATCCTGCTTATAGTCTTCATACTGTACCACAGAAATTTATAAACGAATCATTAAAAAGATGGTACACAGTTAAACCCGCTAAGATGAGGAAGATGCTTACAGCATGTGAAGTGAGAAAACCAAGAGACCCGAGATTGAAGGATACAACAGGCGGCACAGCACCTCTGAACAAGTTTGATGCATGCAGAATGACCCCATCTCCCCCCAAACAAGCAATCAGATCTACCCTCTCGTGAAGATCACTGTATGAAGATGACAAAATGGTAGCTCAGGTATTGGGTTCAATTCAAAAGGTGTTACTTTATATAAGGGTCAAGTAGGGTTGGGTTGACCTGGAACGCTTTTTCTCCTAACTTTTGCCTTTTCAAGAGTAAAATGCCATTTTCGTCCCTGAGGTTTGGCCAGTTTTGCGACTTTCGTCCAAAAGTTTGTTTTTCCGCATATAGATCCAACAACAACAACCGTACCCAGTATAATCCCACCTATAGCCAAGCTATTGGTAGGGTCTGGGAAGGGTGAGATGTAGGCAAGCCTTACCTCTATCTATCCTTAGGGGATAGAGAGGCCGCTTCCAGTGAGACCCCCAGCTCCTAAACCAAAAGATTTGAAATATTGCCATTTTCATCTATCTCGTTAAGTCCATCCATTTTTATCCGTTAAGTCAGGGGTATTTTCGCCTTTTTTGTTAACTTAAAAGGGCAATTCGGTTATTTTTTTTAATTTAGCCAGGTTACATTTAGCATTATGCTAAATGAAGAGCATGGTTTAAAAAAACGTTCGAGGCGCGCCTCAGTTCGAAACGGAAGGAAAACGCATATGAGGCAACGGACGCCTCAGCCGAGGCGGGGAAAAATGGCCGAGGCGGTACGGAGCTGCATTCGTGTCCGCAGGTGCGGGCACGCATGAGTTCAACCAAATTCCAGCTCAGAAACTCATTTTTGCACCCCCCCCCCCCCCCTGCGCGCGGGTAGGACTTGTGGTAAAACATGTCATAAAGCTACAATAGAGTAGCAAAGGCTTTACCTTATAAACAACCACTCACTTTGTCCCCACACCAATGTGGGACAAAGTATTTACCACCTTCTGATACTTTTATTCACACACCCAAAACTTACAACATATAAGTCCTAAACTTTTGCTACTAACTATTAGCTCCATGATCTTAAATGGCATATATAATAGTTTTTCATTATCCAAATCCAAAAACACAAAAACGCATCTGCCATTATTTTTTTGGTTTCTTTAAATAGCTTTTTTATGTCAAGTATTTGATGAAATTTGAATCTTTTTTTATGTTTTTAACTACTGAAATGAAATTTGATGAGAAAACTCTTTTTTTGATGTTTAGTATTTATTATTTTATGATATATATAATTTTAATATTTATTTATTAATACCGCCTCGGCCTTACGCCTCGTTCCGCCTCGATACTTACGCCTCGTGAGGCGAAGGGAAAACGCCTCGAAACTCGTTTCCGTTTTTTTAAACCTTGATGAAGAGTACATAACGTGAAAAAGACCGAATTACCCATTAAGTTACCAAAAAAGACAGAAATATCCCTGGCTTAACGGAGAAAATGGATGGAGTTAACGAGCCGGATGAAAATGGTAAGATTTCAAACCATTTGGATCCAGATGCAGAAACAAAAATTTGGACGAAAGTCGCAAAACTGGACAAACCTCAGGGACGAAAATGACATTTTACTCCTTTTCCAATAATAAACTAATTTATGAAATTAATGATTTAGGAGGTTATATGCAACAGATACAAATATTGAGCAATTTACGACCTGTTTGCTTCATAGCTTACCTTTCTCGATTTTACCTGTTTGATTTATTAGATTTTAAACACAAACCAAATCAACCCATTTATTAGTAAACGGGTTATTTTCCACCTCTTATATAAACACAATACCTAGTATCTTGACTATAGAAAGTCTGTACAAACCCAAACCCAGGTATTCTTGCAAAAACGTCGTGAACCTCAGGTTCTACAAGAACATTCATATTTTCTTGGTGATACAAGAAAGAGGCAACCTGCATTTCAAACCGAACACCAATTCAAATGAAATATTACGTGACAAGAATATTCTTCTGATTAATATTGTAACGGAAGTACCTCTTTAACTTTTTCCATTAATTCTTGGCCAAGCTTCTTCAACAATAACACAGTCTTGGGTGATGATTTCCACATAAGCATCTGTTGTTGGGTGCTAGGATGAGTAAAAGCTAACGACGATTCGGTTACTTTTTCTCGAGTGCAAGAAACCCCATCCGTTCTCACTAAAAACATCTCTGCTTTCTTTCTTGATTGGATTCTTACAACCCCAGTTGTTGAAGCACACATATTTCCCTCAATCATTTCCGCATCTTCATCGCTTAATTCCTCTAAACTATCTGCTTGTGTGACACGTGTCACTTGCCTATCCGCATCGTTGAATTCTTTTAAATCGGAACGCGAATTACCTTGATTCTGAAGGACATTTTTGTAATTAGACAAGTTCCCATTGGTTGCTGAACCATTTGTTGAATCACTATTTCTTATACTTGAAAGTGAACCATTTTGTTTCTTCATTCTTTTGTGTTCAGAAGTAAAATAAGTCGAAGGGGAAAAAGTTCTACTTTTTAAAAATACAGACATATCTTTTCTGGAGAAAATATTTCTAGGTGGTAACTGGGATTCAATAGGATTTACACAGAGATCAACAGAAACCTCATTTTGATCGTCATCACTTTTATTCACCACTTCCGTGTGGGCCCCGTTACTGCTTTTGTACTGGTTACTTGTGGTTGAAGATTCTTCGTTATCTTGAATTCGTATGTTATTGGGTGAACTGTAACGAGACATATATTGTCTCCATCTATACACCATTGCGGATGTTCTCCAAACACCTTCTTTACTGTGAAGATAAATCGGTTTTTTATTCGAGTCGGATATCAAGGGTGAAAATATCTCAACCTGCTGAATTGATGGTGCGTTCCCGACTTCAACCGGGAGTTTGACCAGGTCAACTTTCCCAGATGAAAGTGCATCTTGCAACGCTGTTTCGTAGAATATATCATTCACACCCTCAGCTCTAAGATCTACGATCGTTTTAAACCCCTTTTCAAGCAACCACTTCAAACTTTCTTCCGTCAATTGGCTACCCCTCCAAAATGCAACTTCAGAATCACTTGGTCCGATATCTTCTTTTGAAGTGGATACATAAACGGGATCCCAATTAGCGAATAACGAGTGAGGTGGATAATCATCCTCTCGCGGAAGACCGGAATCGTAACAAACATTTTTCAGCCGTTGAAGTTTTCTCCAAACGACCCGGCTTCTAGAATCATCTGGTGTTAAAAAGATTTCGAGAGCAACATGTAAACTTTCACAATATCGTTTCATTTCACGCCTGAAAATAGCAAGCGGTGGAAGCTTGTCTTCCGTTATATCTACATCAGAAACAGTGAACGATTTCGTGATTGTTGATCGGCCAGATAATAGATCTTCGCGTCCTTTATTCAGAAGGCATATCATGCAACCAAGAACAGAGACTATCTTATCTTCAAGTAATGGTTTGTCTTGTGAAGGAAAAGCATAATTAACACTGCATTCACCCGTGAGTGGGTTACATAATGTGTCCATTATTGAATTGTGAAGGCTTTCGGCGGCTCGGAAAATTCTGCAGTATGCTTCAACTTCGGCTATATCTCCAGGAAGTGGACCCACCCAAGGTAATTGTGTCAAATTGTGGGATTGGTATGCCTAGAAATTAAAAACAAAAACTAAGAAATTAGTCATTTAATGTCATCAATGTGGTTTTGCAAACTAGTAAATTAGTATGCAACTATGTTAGAAATGCAAGAGATATGAGTGGCAAAATGTTGAGTTCCAACAAAGAATTCCCATGTTTCGTAGTTGATTGCTGTGTCCTTACTTGAGGTGGAAAACGTGCCGGTGGGTTGAATAGCAGGTCAAAAACAGGCCATTTTGGTGCAGGTAGGACTGACCTAAAACACTTTTTTCTTGAACACCTTTTGATTTTCTATAAATAATTAGTCTGTGATATTTGATTATGGAAATTATACCATCAGGCAATGACTGTGCTGCTAGCAGCAGGTAAGCTTGGGTGCAATTGCATCTGAGCGTAAATGACAGCATGTTAAGAATGTATTTTTTTTTTATTTGTTTAAAATATAATTTAGGTGGTTTTATGCATTGGCACATTGCTGATACACTATGAGCGACTTCCAACAAGTTTCCTTTCGAGCCGTCTTTTTCATTTTATCTGTTTGACTCGTTAGAGATGACAACATAACTTGAATCCACCATTCTTAACGGGTAAAATTGCACCTGCATTAAGTTACCATTTTAATGCATTGAAAAAGAGTAAACACCCGGCTTGAGCGTTAAGGGAGTTCACTTTCAACTTAATATATGAAAACACTTATTCTGTAACAGTGTATTATGACAATAATAAAGATTTATAAACGCCAACGATCATGTTACCTTTGATATGAAAAGTATAACAACTTTAAAACCACTAACATGAGCCTACTTGGTTAAATAACGTAAACCAGACTCAAACTAACAAGTATTTTCATGTCCAATAAATACCTTAAAATGCACAAGCATAACTCAATTAAGGGGGTATTCAGAATCTTTGACGAAAACAAATTATATTTTTTCAGATTATCTAGGGTTGTAATCAGAGAGTTAACTCTTCCATAATTAAAATCTATTTCAAATCAGGTAGAGGATCCTGTAAAAAGTGCTCAAAGTGTGAGAAGTGTATTATAACACTATATATAATACTATATAACACCATATAAACACCGTATAACAATATGTAACACCATATAATACCATATAACACTATATATCATTATATAACAAATATAACACTATAGGTTGTCTGATAGCATGTCTATGATAGATGTATAGTGTTATATTTGTTATATAATGATATATAGTGGTACATAGTGTTATATGGTATTATATGGTGTTACATATTGTTATACGGTGTTTATATGGTGTTATATAGTATTATATATAGTGTTATAATACACTTCTCACACTTTAGGCCCTTTTTACACTATCCTTACCCTTTCAAATCATATCTTCTAACTACAGTAACAATAAAACACTAAACCCTAACTAACACATTCTCTCTAATATCCCACACAAACAATAACCAACAAATTACAGATCTAAATCTACCACACAAACACAATTATGTTTAACAACTGATAAAAAAAAAAAAAAAAAAAGCTAAAAGTGATAAACAATGCACCTTAGAATCCAAACCAATATTAACAGAGAAAGGATTAGAGAGCTCAGCACCAGCAGCAACAACAACCAGACCGAAACGACGCCGTTCAGGTAACCGCCAATTCCCAACAAAACTACTGGATCGGTGTAGCTCAAATAGATAGGGTTTCGGTGTTAAAACTCGTACAATTGAAGCAGTGCGATTCATGTTGACGATCACAGAGTTAAATGACGACGACGGTGACGTCATGATGTCAGCAGAGCACCATAGGAAAGTGAAAGTAATGAGGTAGGTGTGCAGTGTAGTGTTGATTGAGAAAAAAGGTGATGTGTTCGATTAGGGTTTTGTTGGTTTGTGAAGTGTGATGATGTTTGATTGTGGAATTTTGGGTTGTGAAGCTCTGATTTTGATGGTGACGAACAGGAAAGGGTCCGCCACACAACTTTTACCTCAACACCTACAAACAACACTAGTTTGTTACGGGTAAAAATATTCTTAAGTTAGACCATAGGGTATGGTGGGGCGGGGGTTGGGGCGTTAGGCATTGGTTGACACGTGGAATGGGGTGGCAGACATGGGTAAACCCACATTGATCACGGTATGGTGGGGCGGGGGTTTGGGGCGTGGGTTTGGTGGGCTTGTGGGCTGACCGGCTGGGCAGACCCAATAACACAAATTTAAAGTTTTTAATATTTTTAAATAGATCATTACAAGAAAAGAAAATTACAAAAAAAAAAAAAAACAAATTCCTAATTTTTATATTTGTTTTTTATCTCTTCTCTCAACGCCAAGACTATTTCTAACTCGTCACCCTGTAGGTGATCAATCGGCTGGGATAGAATCTTCAAATCATCACGTCTTTGTTTCAGGGCATCTCTAGCAGAATCTCTAGCTTCTTTGCTCCTTCGTATTTCGGCCCTTTGTTGTTGGAATACGTTGAAATGTCATCCAACTGGTCGCTGTATATTCCCCTACGCGACTCAGAACTCCCAGCTGAAGCCGATGCCGTTTGTTTTTGAGCACGCCTTCTTGAGGCATTTCTTCCATGCTCAGGCCGGTTTGGGCTTGGCGAATCATCCAAAAGGTCCTCAAACTCTTGATCTCGTGCATCAGATTGGGCTTGGGACGAGGCCCTTGACGACGTGCTTATTTCGCTCCACTTTGAGGATAAGCTATCGTTTTCACGATAAGTCTCCCTACCCATTTCTTCATGGAATAGTTTACTAACCCATTCCCACAGGGCGGTTCGATGTTGCGAATTTCCTATTTTAATAAAAAAATATTAATATATTACAAACTTATATAAAAAATAACCATTCCATTAATAAAAACAAAAGAATACCTAAAGTTGAATGTTGAGATTGTTCACACCAAGCCCTCGCCAATGCAACTTCTTCAGCATAGACCCATTTTTGTTGTTTTCGTTTGGCGGTTTCAACTACTTTATCCTCGGTTTTTTTCTTATGACTTCTTTTTTTGATGGGTTTCGATGCGGTAGGACTCTCTTTGGGTGGTTGAGTTTCGGGAACGGATTCGTTTTGTGAAAGGTCGATGGAGGTTGGTGAAAGGTCGATGGGCGATTGTGAAAACGGGGTAGGTATTGAATCTTCGGTAGTTGGGAAGTTAGTAAATACACGATTCCCGATATACGATGCATAACCCGCCATGTCGGGCATATGAGAGTGTATGAAAAATGGACGAGCTACTGGACGATTGGGTGGTGGGCTAGGATTATTTTCTTGGAATCCATACGGGTTGCTCGGGTCAAAAGGACGGTTGTAAGGATGCATTTTTTTCGTTTTGTAGAAGGAGAATTGAAGATGTATAGAAGATGTGGTTGAATGTGGTAAAAAATGGAAGTAAAATGTGAGTTTTATAGTGAAAAAATGTAATTAATTTTTTTTTTAATATAGCCGTTGCCCAACGGCTAGCCCAACGACTATTTTCTTTTGGCCATTCACAAACCGCCATGTCACCTTGCTCCCCCGCCCCACGCCCGGCTTGAAACCCAAGCCCCAAGGGGCCACGCCCCAACCCAAGCCCACCCGGGGTGGTGCCTTGGGCGTTTTACCCCAACCCACGCCCAAACCCCCGCCCCATACCCCACGACCTTAGGTGTAAAATTACTATTTTACCTTTAAATTAAAAAAAATTAAAAAGAAAAAAGAATTAAAAGATAAAAATAGAGGAAACTTTTTTCACTACATGGATATAGCAATTATAACACGACATGGCCGTCTATCAGGGGTGCAGGAGGTGTCTGCGATCGGGCCCAAATCAATATATGTGCGAAATTTTTTTATAAATTTTATATATGTATATATATATTTAAATTTTTTTTTGAATGTTTGTATAAATAAGGGCCTAATAAAAGATCCAAAGTTTTTTAAATAAGGGCTTGTTTAAAAGTTTTAAAAAAATTTCCCAATTAACAAGCACAAGTGACTAGTCTAAACAAAAATAAGGGTCTGCTAGATCAGGGAAAGAAAACAAAACGTCGTAGTATTTCATAACAATTATCGTAGTATCATGAGTTTTTAGTATTTATATATTTGATTGAATAATTGATGAGTTTATATTATATGAAGATTTGCGAATAGGGCCTAAATTTTTTATCTCGAACATAGCCAAAAATTTATTTGTGATTTTCGAAGACGACCCTGAATACGTATATAATATTAGTCAAACCTATTTCATGCTCTTAAAAGAAAGTTACTTCACTTCTTTCGTATATTCCTTTAAATTAAAAAAAATAAATAAAAAGAATTAAAAGATAAAAATAGAGGAAACTTTTTTCACTACATGGATATAGCAATTATAATACGACAATACGTATATATTATCAGTCAAACCTATTTCGTGCTCTTAAAAGAAAGTTACTTCACTTCTTTCGTATATTCCTTTAGTATTTGAAGGGTAAAACGTTTGTTTTATTATTCTTTCCATAGTCGACTTCGACATGTATTACTATTTACACATAATATTTAAAAAAACAAAGAGGCGAAGATAAATAAACAATTGAAAGCCACTTTATACAGAAAGTAGAAGGATGTGGGTGTTGTTGTCTTCCCTTTCTCTCTTTCCAAATGCAGATCTCTCCATACAATTGAAGGAAAAGAAGTGTGTGGTCTCCTTTACACACGTGAGAAGTCCGAAATTAGAAACGTGACCCAATGATAACTAACAAGGTGTTTGGGTTGAGTTTTGAAGGAGATTTTTAGGTTATTGAGTTTTGAAATCGTAAATAATCAGTTTTGAGTGTTTGGGTAAAAAAAAATAAGAAAAATTGATTATTTGCGTTTAGAAAGTTACAAAACGCAGTTTTCCAAAAGCAGCCCCCCCCCCCCCTCTGCAACAAAACGCAGTTTTCCAAAAATTGATTATTTGCGTTTAGAAAAGAATTTTCACTTGTTTATTTTTTTTAAATATATATTTGCTAAACACTCAAATAGTTGATTATTTGATTATTGTGATATCAAGCAACATAATCAAATCCAAACACTATCTTTCAACATCACGTTTTGTTACAGTTAATTATCTGATAATCTTTTTTCAAAACTCAACCCCAAACACCCTTTAAAACAAGTGAAAGCCACCTTTTGCATAAAGATAAGTAAAACAACTGAAAGCCACCTTTTGCAGAAGCTAGAGGGATGTGGGTGTTGATGTCTTCCCTTTCTCTCTTTTCAAGTGTAGATATCTCCATAAAGTAGAAGGAAAAGAAGCGAGTAGCCTCCTTTAGGCTAGAGGATGAGGGGGCTTCATCACCGTCACCTTACCATGTATAGCGCCCATATAGGCTCCATCACCACACCCTCCAAGTGAAGAGGGGGGCGCCATGGCTTGGGCTCCATGGTGGTAACTTGTGGTAACGCCCAAGTTGAAGAATTCAGGTGGGGCCCAATAGTTTTAAACCAATCAAATGTTTTTTTTAATTTTGTTTAATAGGGGCTCCATCCACATCATGTAAATTAAAAGGGGGCTCCATAGGTGAGGTGGATCCTAGGTGGACTTGATAAAGCCCCATGGGACTCAAACCACTCCCTATAGCCTTACATGCGTGACAAGTACAAGAATCTAGAAACATGGCCCAATGACCACATACCAGCTAGCTGCCTGACACTATTCATCTAATTGATCTTTAAATAGATATATAATATAATAGAGTAAACTTTTGTTTTGCTCCATGTGGTGTGGTCACTTTAACGGTTTTGCCCTAAACCTTTAAAAATAGCCATTTTCCTCCAATAGTTTGCTATGGTTTTTCCATTTTGCTCCCTGTTGGGAGCAAAATGAAAAAACAGACAATTTGGATGGAGTTAGAGGCGGGGAGCAAAATGGAAAAACAATAGCAAACTATTGGAGGAAAATGACTATTTTTAAAGGTTTAGGGCAAAACCATTAAAGTGACCAAACCATAAGGAGCAAAACGGAAGTTTACTCTATATAATAGAACTGATCTTTAAATCTAATACTAATAAAAGACTCCAAATAATGTCACATGGCAGTTTCTCCTTTAATTTTATTATTATTATTATTATTATTATTATTATTATTATTAACATTCAATTTTCTAATACATAACAGATAAGATAAATACGTAATTTAAATAATATATTTTTATAATTAACCAAAAAAATTAGAAATTAGAGATATTGTAACAAAATATGTAATTAAACTGAAAACGTATATTCATAAGACTTTAAAATGTATTAAAACTAGTTAGATGCCCCGCCCGCGTTGCGGGGCGGTGGACGAATAATGAGCGAGCGTTAGGCAGCAGCTCATTGACACGAAAAACAACTAAATCGAGTCAACCAATTAAAAAAAAACGTTTTATATTTTTGATAAAAAAAACTAAAACAATGGCAACATTGTAATTTTTAACTGAGGGAAAGTTCTATTTTTTGACTGGGGTAAAATCGTAAATTGCCAAAAGCCAAAGTGATGGCAGTACTGTAAATTTGAAGGGGGGGGGGGGGGGGGAATTTGAAATTTTAATAGGGAGAAATTCGTAATTTTGCACCTAGGGTAACAACGTAATATAAATTTGAACTACGGGCACAATCGTAATTTTAAGCTGGAGGCAAAGGCACAATTTTATTTTGAACCGAGGGCAAAATCGTGCTTTTGAGTTTGGGGCAAAAGCATCATTTTATTTTGAAGGGGGGAAAAACGTAATTTTCAACTGAGGGCGAAATCGTAATTTTTTTAACGGGGAAAAATAACATTTTTTAACTGAGGGCAAAATCGTAATTTTTATCTGGGGGAAAAAACATATATTTATTTGGGACAAAAGCGTAATATTATTTTGAGCTGGGGGGCAAAACCGTCATTTTAAAATGGATATAAAATAATAAACTGGTTGGTCCAATGGGAGAGTGGCAGACGAAATCGTAATTTTCACTTGAGGGCAAAATCGTAGTTTTGAGCTGGAGACAAAACCGTAATTTTAGGTTGAGCTAGGGGCAAAACAGTAAAAAAAAAAAAAAAAAAAAAAACAAAAATTTCAGCCGCCCATTTTGGCCAATGGAAGCCCACAGCCGACACTTCCTTTTGTAGTATTGTATAATGTTATCATATTAAAATATATTTTGATAAATAAATTTGTATCAAGTTTTTCTTTTTAATTATTTGTCTATTCGATAAAGTAACGCAATATATTTTTATGGCCGACTTTTATATATTTCCATGTATGTAAAGTATTATAGACGTATGGTATTGTGAACTATATATCGGTCTCTATTAACTTAGGTTTTGTGTCTTCGTTATTCACATGCCATGTAAGTTATTTTTTATTTAGTAATTTCGAGAATGAAATTTTCTTTTAAGATGGTATAGTTGTAACACCGAGAAAAATACATAATATTATACTTGAATAATATTTAAAATGATATAATGTCATTAATATTAAATGTGATTATATTTTTTAATGGCTAAACTTGCATACCATGGGGATTAAACCATGACCTCTACCTATCATACGCCTTATCTAACTCACCAACACCATTGGACTATTCCCAATGGATAAATGTGCTTATATAGAATATGAAATATTAAACATATCATTTGATAAAGAAAATAGAATTAGTTATCTAAAAAATATATCATCTGAAAAAGAAAATAGAATTAGTTATTTTAAAAATATATCATCTGATAAATAAAATATAATTAGTTTTCTAAAAAAGAAACAAAAAACGAATGTACTATATGATACCTCAAATTTAAATACCAAATTTTTTTATTATCATGCATACGGTTGTAAGCATTCATATGCTATTATATATATATATATATATTATAAAAGTATAATAGATATTAAAGTATTAAACAAATATATATTAGATATTATTAAACTACATTATTATTATTATTATGGTGAATAATATTAACAATGTTATTTATAATGGAGAGAATAACACGCGACATTAATATATTATTAATAACTTTTATTGATATTTTCTTTCTTTCTCAACCCGTGTAACACACGGGGTGAATAACCTAGTAGATATATAATATAATATATACTTCAACAATATACATTTCACCGTGAGTATGATTTACAACCCTTACCCCATTAACATACTCAATAGTTGCAACTACCTTTTAGTAGGTTTGTAAACTCAATTTAACTATACAAGTTTTCAACCCAAATTGGCGCTTTAGTCACTTACCTGAACTTCATCAAGGTGAGTTTTACAGCCTTACACACTATATTTTTGTTTCCAAAACACTTGAATCTTTTTAAAACCATTTCTAGACATTTTAGTATGTTTAATGTATATATTTTTATTAATAAATTTAATTTACAAACTTGATAATTTAAAAAAGAAGAAAAAATACCCAATTGAACCGACTCACCTACTCTTTTCGTGCGATCTTCACCACGAACGCCACACCAACATATGGTCACGAAATGCTTTGGCGTGGCCAGGTTCTCACAATAACCCTTGGCTTCTTCTGGGTGATTTCAATGCCATCATAGATCCCAGTGAACATTCTATGGGAACCTCTCGTGTTAATGACAGCATGACTGAAGCTAGAGATTGTTTCAATATGATCGAGATCAATGATATATGTATGTCTGGAATGCCATTTACGTGGAATCAAAGTCCTGGAAAACCGGATGGTTTATTAAAGAAGCTGGACTGCGCTCTGGCTAATAGCTATTTCATTTCTGATTTTCCTCTTGCTCATGCTGAATTCCTTCCTTTCCTTAAGTCGGATCACAGCCCCATTGTTGTTCGGATCCCCGATGTGCCAAACCCAAAACCCAAACCCTTTAAATTCCCAAATTATCTTGTTCATAAAAGCAACTTCATTCCTTGCGTGAGAAAGGTGTGGGATAGAAGAGTTGTGGGCTACACTATGTTTTCCCTAGTTTCTAAGCTGAAACTGATCAAGAAAGAAGTTCGGAAACTCAACTATGAACAGGGGAATCTCTTTGAAAAGGTTGGTAAACTCAAACTGGAATTGGAAGCCATCCAAATGGCTGTTGCTAGGGACCCACATAACGAAGCTCTTAGGGAAGAAGAAGGCCACTATATGCTGGCCTACAATTAAGCTGTTAAAGATGAGGAGTTGTTTCTCCAGCAAAAAGCCAAAGTGACTTGGCTAAAGGAGGGTGACCATAATACAAAATTTTTCCATAAAGTTGTTAAGACCAACCTTAATCGTAACCATATCCACTGTGTTGAGAATTTGCAAGGTGTTGTGGCTACGGGGCAACAGGTTACCAGTCATTTCGTTGACCATTTTAAATCGGTTCTAGGATCCTCCACTATAGTAGTGCCCTTGTCTGATGTCAATGGTCTCTTTCAAAAGAGAGTCCCTACTGAGGACGCCCATCAGATGATCTGTGTGGTCACCTCAGATGAAATAAAGCTTGCCATGTTTGACATCGACGACTCAAAAGCCCTTGGGCCTGTGTAACACCTCGAAAATTTGTGTCCAATGAAATAACGACACGTGTCGTTAGGGACAAAAGTGTTATAAACCCGGATATAGTCAAAGATGTGTGGTAGGATTTAAAAGCGTTGACATGTTAATTAAATACCTCTGAACGACCTAGTTATGAATCCCAAGACCCTAATCTATATTATAAAGATATGATATATATACTCAAATCCGGTAAATACTAGTAATAATTGATTCAAAGTGCAAGAAATGGGATCCTATGAGAATGTGTTTGACAAACCTTCGTTTATGGCTTTTTCAAAAGAATCCAAGGCAACTTTAAACATAGCAAGGTGGTTTAAACTGTTCAAGACATGTTCAAGTGGCCCATACTGATAATAGAGGCCCAAATTCGTAATATCTAGTTGCCTGTTCGAAGCTTGAAAGGTCACAAGTTTTTGCCTTCTGGTAAAGGCTTACGGACCGTAAAGGTCTTGCCTTACGTTCCGTAAGGCATCCCCAGCGACAGAATGTTGACAAGTGCCTGTTATAAACGAGTAACCGACTTATATTGATATTTTTCACTTCCATGAGCGACCCCTACTGGTTCTTAGGCACTAGGGAGACATGTTTAACATCAGGGAACATGTATAGCATTGTTTGGCATGATCTTGATCAATCAAGATCACTATATAAAGGCCACATTGTTTCAATTCTTGATCATTCATTCCCAACTCAACTTCTGATCATTTCTAGAGCTCAAGGCCTTTCCCTAAGCATCACTGGTCGTGCATAGGACCTTGGTAAGTATCCTTGACCTTCCTTAATCGAGTTTTGCTTAGTTATTAGCTTAAAAGTCAAACCGTCGTAATTAAGGTTTGACTTATCGATTAATCACTAATGGTCCAGTGATTAGTCAAATTGAAAGTAGTTATAAGTTGGTAATTATGTGGGCATTAAACCCTTAATAGGGCACCCTCTGATTCCCGCTCTAACTAGATCATTTGTCGGGTCAAAGTTTATAATAAAAAGTCAACAGAAACATAATTTTCAAATTAACGCCTAATTAACAATGTAGAAGGCGTGCAACCTGTTTTACCACTCATATAACTTAGTAATAAATGTAAGAACATGTCTAAGCATGTTCGATCCGACAATTTTCAGTTTAGGACCGGTTCGGAACCGAAAGTCGCAAAACTTTGACTTTTGCTTTGACTTCAGTTCTGACCCGATTTAGATGGGTTTAGAAATGCCTTAGAGCTTCCTTAGGACCAGGTTACATGATGGTATAACCCTTTGTGATTGGTTTGTTGTTTGTCCGATTCGTTTACACGTTTCCGTTAATCGCTTAATGTTAACCATAATGCCCTTTTGACCATAAAACGAGAATTTTGGAAATGTGAAAGGACAATAATCTTTGTTACTGATTTATAAACATGTCCCTGAATTTTCACATCAATTTGAGGTCTAGATTAGGAGTTATGCTCAATGGCGTAATTAGAACGCTTTTTATTAATTAAACGACATCATTAGCATAAAGCCTATCTACACCCAATTTTTGACACCAAAACTTTTACCCAATGATGTAATATAATATTTTGAGATTTTTGAAGATTTTTAATTATTTTTAACCTGATCATAACATAGGGTTATTGTCTTGATTCGGCTAATACCGATTATACCCTTTTTGTTTATAAAATGAGTTCTACATAGTATTTTGACACCAATCCAATTGCTACTGATTTTATATAATAAATGAAGTATTTTGAACTTTATAACCTGATCAGAAAACTCAGATTTCCTGTATAACCCGGAAATCGCTTAAAATGGCTTTTTACGCGTATTAAGCACCTAGTATGGGTTTAAAACCATTTTGTCACATAAGACTTATCACCAACTGATATAACCTGTTAAATTAAGTTGTTTTACTGATCAATTCAGAACCAAATCTCAGAATTATAAACATGGTTGCAGAAATCGGCCTAGGCGGCCGATTAATCGGCGCCTAGGCGCTAGGCGGTCATCTACTGCCTAATTTTGAGCTAGGCGGTCAATTAATCGGTCATGGTAAAAAAAAGGTCAAAATCGGTCCTAGGCGGTCAAAATCGGTCCTAGGCGGTCAAAAATCGGATTAATCGGACAATATTAGTCGGTCAAAATCGATCAAAATCGGTCCTAGGCGGTACTAGGCGGTCAAAATTGGTCAAAATCGGTCAAAATCGAACCATACTATCTGAAACTTGAAGTATTTATGTGAATTTTGAAGTATTATTTTTATATTATTGGGTATATATATATAATTTTGAAAAAATACATATAAAAATCCCATTCCGATTAATCCCTAGGCTGTACCTCACCGCCCGACTAGCGCCTAGCGCCTTCTACAACATTGATTATAAATAATCTCTTTTATAATCTTTTAAATAACTAAAATACCCCTACGAGGCTTAAATTGAGATTAAACTCGTTTTGGGCATAATGGAAGGTATCCTACTGATATCACAACATATTTAAAGCATATTAACTTAGGAAACCTGTTCGTGACTCATTCGGTTACCCGTTATGCGTTATTTGCGTTCGGTTCGGTTTATGTAACTAGATTGCATAAATTAGCCGAAACGGGTCAAACGTTATCATTTTTATCTCAAAATCCAGAATGTGGTTAGATTACCCATATTATACAAGTCTTCAAACTTGTTGGGTCTAAAACACATTCTATTCCGGTCTTCGCTTAATCGTGCGTTTGAACCGTATCTTTCCTTAAAACTAACCGGTCTAAGTTTAGGCTTAATTAAAGACCCGTTAGGATTCTAATAGGTTATTATAAACCTTTGTTCCAGAATAGGAGACCCGGTAAAAGCTACACGCACTTGCTTGTTGTGATTAATACTTGCAAAGGTAAATACTTTTAACTTATTTTCCCTATACGGGCTTGGGGTACGGTATATAAAATACCGCTTGGTTGGGTATTGAATCTTTAATCGTATGAAGGTTAAATCATTGATATATCCCGTTTAAATTGTTTTGTTTGCTTAAAGCCTTTGGGGGGTTAATGACCATGTCCCGGATATCCTTGGCATCATTTTACGAAATGGCCACGACCTTAGCACGGGGTGTAGGCGTACACTCGTCAGTGCCTAAATAAATAATGTGGTGTGTCTATTGATCTTTAACCCGGCACGAACCGGGCTACTAAACGCATAAGGAACATGTAATTCTTTTACAAGTTTATGTATAAATAATTATCCCAAGTTATAAAAGTTTTGTGCCACGTGCATTCAAATCAATTTTTAATTATTTTTAAAATGAGTCAGTTAATTGTATTTACCAGTGTAAACTGACGTATTTTCCCAAAAAGATTAAGTGCAGGTACTACTCGAAATAGGCTGGTTTTCTCCTTAGCATCAATAAGAGTCTCGCAAGCTCGGATGCATCAGTCTGTTGAACTATGTTTCTTTTTATTTGATCCGCCTGTGGATCTGGTTGGAATATTTTGTGATATTTAATATTACAATTTATTCGGTTAATATAAATCTATCTTTTGCTTCCGCTGTGCATTTAAATATTGTGTTGTTTGACTATGATGATATCAACTACGTCACGATACTCCCCACCGGGCCCACCGGTAATACGTGGAAATATCGGGGTGTGACAGGTTGGTATCAGAGCCAACACTGAGTGAATTAAACACTAACCTTTTGTGTTTAATCTCAGTTACACAATTGCACATTCCAAAATTTTCGAGTCTAGACAAGAACTTAGGACTAATTCAAATTGTTTTTAATTCTAACTTTGTCCTTTATATTTCTTTGTTGTATCTTTCAATTGTTTTGACAGGAAATATGCCACCAAGGTTTCGAAGAGGAGGAAGAGGTAAGGGGCCAATGAGCGCCCCCAACGATCACGAAGCCGGGCCTTCTCACCGGCGAGCTCCTTCTACTACAATGACTGCCGATCCTCAAGGAAACTGGAGGACCCATGTGGAGCCCGCTAGACGATCTGTCTCGCATAGCTTAACACCTCCTTATCATCACTCCTTTGGGCCGCATTCAGAAAACGAGCCCGAAGACTCTCACCACTCCTTATTACCGTTGCAGCGGTCCGTATCGCACCGTTCCTTTGGAGACCCCACTCCTGTCTTCCAGGGCCGGTTTAACCCGACAAACTATATAGAAGAACCAACGGGTTTTAACCCACTAGGACCTGAAGACCATTTTTCGGGAGACCAAGCAATGGACATGGACGAGGACACGGATCCCGTCGAGCCTGTAACCGGGACACCCAACCATCCCATTGAAATTTCAGATGGTTCATCCTTCCACGGGTCACCTTACCGTGGTCCAGACAGTTATCAAGCGAGGTTCAACCAGCATGAGTGGTATTTTACACCCTCTCATAACCCACATCAACAACAGCATCAGGATCCCTCCGAGGATTCGCGTTTCGTGGCAGTCACGCCACTGCCACCACCGCCACCAGTTTATCAAGCACCTCCAGAACCACCAAGGCGTAGGAGGACAGGCGCACGAATATCCGCACGAGGAGGGGATTTTCACTTTAGCACCCCCTATCACTCAAGTGGCAGTCACTATCCGCCACTGCATGAAGACCCACAAATGGGTGGGCCCTCAAACCCAGTTCCAGAGGTGAATTCTGCACCAGTTGCACCACCACCACCATTGGGTTTTGATAATCCGATTCCTACATACACCGGTTCAACGGCGTACAATCCGTTTGAGCAGCCGGCTCACACTCACTATAAGTATGCTGAAGCCGACCCGTACCTTTTAGCGGCAAACTACAACGCCCTCCATTCTGAAGGACCATATGGAGCTCCTTGGGGAGTGGGATATCCAGCTCATGGGTATCAAATACCTGCTCGACCTCCGGTTCAGCACCAGCTGCAGCCACCACGGTTTTCCCCACCGGAACAGGAGGAAATCCTCTACAGACTAAACAGGGTGGAACGGGAATTTCAAGAAGAACGTAGGAACAATCGGGGATTTCTCAAGGGCCTGGCAGGCTTGTTAAAAGGAAAGAAGAAGAGGGATCAGTGAATCTCTATATGTATTGTTGTATTTCCTTATTTCAATTAAGTCCCTGCGTGGACATTTATGTATATATTTAGTCCCTGCGTGGACTTGTCTATTTAGTCCCTGCGTGGACTTGTCTGTTTAGTCCCTGTGTGGACATCTATCTTAGTAGTCAGTCCCTGCGAGGACTTGTATTCTCAGTATTAGCCCCTGCGTGGGCAAGTTGCCTCTGCTAAAAGTCCCGTTTAGGGAAATGTGTACTCCTTTTAATGTTTAATGGAATATTAAGTTTGAAAATTTCATTTTTATCATTATATGCATAAATATATTATACATGAAATGAATAAATCATTTCTTTTAAAAGAAAAAAAAATATCTGACTATTATATATTAAATAAGAATCTTAAAGGTATAACCTAGCCTGCATGTCATTGCAAGACTCGGCCAAGATGGTAAGACCTGTTTAAAAAGATTCAAATCCTTGTTAACATCTGAAAACATGTTAACGCTCCTGGCAGACGTGATTCGTTAAAAATCACACACGTCATTCTTATAATAGGATTCTTCAAAAGATTCCTATCCTAACCTGACGATATATAAATCATGGGTTTAAATCATCAATTAAGATGATCACATATTAAACATCCATTAGTGATGTAGTGCCTACGGGCCATAATAACTGTCAAATAAGACAAAAGAGAGTAGTAGTCTACGACTCCCTGTCAAAGAAAGGTAATGAACTATGTTCAAACCTAAATGCCTTGATTCTCTGAAATCATGGCTTATGATTTAAAATGTCCTTGTGACTAGGCCTTTTGTGCCACTAATAATACTGTTATTGCTTTATAATTAGGATAAACTATAATAAAAATCCTAAATAAATATGATCAACAAATAAACCAAATATGGCCTATGTTTACCATGGTTAATAAATTGCCATAAAAGACAATTCTGTAATAAATTATTGTCAATATCTTATGTAACAGTTCAAACTACATGGCTGACTCGGATGAGATCAACAGTCACCCAAAGGAGGATCATGATAATACCCGAATTAACATAGCGGGTTCAGAGCTCCAAGCGTTAATTGACAATGCTGTTACAAAAGCCTTGGATAGGCAGTATAGTGAGTCGAGCGGTACTCGAAGCAGGACCCAATCAGTACCCCACTCCAAGCCTAAGACTCATTCAGAGGCTCACAGCAAGCCACCATCTAAGAAAGACGAGCCAAAGAAAGATGATGAACGACACTCATCAAACCAAAGGAGTGTTCCCTCTCAAAGGACCGTACTGAACCAAGGACCCCGTGATAAGGGTTGCTCCTATAAGTATTTTGTTTCATGCAAACCCAGGGATTTCACTAGGGAGAAAAGAGCTATAGACTGCATGACATGGTTGGATGAGATGGACACTGTGGTGGATATCAGTGGTTGCGCTAATAAGGATGTGGTGAAATTCGTATCTCAGTCATTCAAGGGTGAGGCCCTAGCCTGGTGGAGATCGTTGATTCAAGCTACCGGGAAGATTCCATTATACAATATGACTTGGGAACAATTTGTTGCCCTCATCAAGGAGAACTACTGTCCTCAGCATGAGGTTGAAAAGATTGAGTCAGATTTTCTGTCATTGGTGATGAAAAATCTGGATTGCCAAGCTTACCTTACGAGCTTTAATACAATGTCAAGGTTGGTTCCTTATATTGTGACCCCGGAACCCAAAAGAATAGCTCGTTTCATTGGGGGTTTAGTCCCAGAGATAAAGGCAAGTGTAAAAGCCTCTCGGCCAGCTACTTTCAGATCTGTAGCTGATATATCTTTGTCCCTCACACTGGACGCGGTCAGACAGAGATCACTGAGGAACACGGATGCCGAGAAAAGAAAGCGTGAGGATGACAACTCACGACGTTCGGATAAGAAACACAAGGGAAACAATGACCACAAAAAGAGTTCTGGATCTAAGAAGGATGGTCATCAGTCGGGTGATAAATCCAAATGTAAGATCTGCAAGAAACAGCACTTTGGAAAGTGTAGATATGAATCGAACTCGCAGACACAGTCAAGGACTTTTGCATGTGGGATATGCAAGTCCAAGGAACACAAGACCTTGGATTGCAAAAAGTTGAAGGATGCGACCTGCTACAACTGTAATGAAAAGGGGCATATCAAGTCCAACTGCCCAAAACTTGCAAAGAAGTCTGAGGATGGGAGGAATACCAATGCAAGGGTCTTCCGGATGGATGCAAAGGAGGCCGTCCAGGACGACAATGTGATCACAGGTACCTTCCTCATAAATGATGTCTATGCAAGAGTACTTTTTGATTCAGGCGCTGATAAATCATTTGTAGATAATAAGTTTTGTAAGTTGCTGAATTTACCTGTTAAAACCTTAAGTGTGAAATATGAGGTGGAATTAGCTGATGGTACCTTAGAAACAGCGTCAACCGTATTAGATGGATGTGTTATATCCATTAGGAACCACTCTTTTCCATTGTCTTTACTTCCTTTGAAATTAGCCGGTTTCGATATAGTAATAGCCTAATAGGCATGGATTGGTTGTCTCGCAACCAAGCCCAGATCGTTTGTGCTAAGAAGCAAGTGGTTGTCAGAACTCCTCATGGCGAGCCTTTGACAATCCAAGGAGATACTAAGTACGGAATGCCTGAGCAAGTGTCCATGCTCAAGGCATCAAGGTGTTTGACGAAGGGTTGTGTTATCTACATGGCACAAGTAACCATTGATGAACCAAAGCCTAAGATCGAAGACATACCTATTATCTCTGAATATCCAGAAGTATTCCCTGAAGAACTACCTGGTTTGCCCCCAGATAGACAAGTGGAGTTCAGGATTGACATTATTCCTGGGGTAGCACCTGTTGCAAGAGCACCTTACAGATTGGCACCAACGGAGATGAAAGAGTTGAGGACTCAACTGGATGATTTGTTAGCCAAAGGATTTATTAGACCTAGCTCATCTCCATGGGGAGCACCAATTCTGTTTGTGAAGAAAAAGGATGGGTCGATGCGTCTGTGCATCGATTATCGAGAACTTAACAAAGTTACTATCAAGAATCGGTATCCATTACCCAGGATCGACGACTTGTTCGATCAGCTTCAAGGAGCGAGCTACTTTTCCAAGATTGACTTAAGGTCAGGATATCATCAACTGAAAGTTAAAGATGAAGATGTACACAAGACTGCATTTAGGACTCGTTATGGTCATTACGAGTTCTTAGTGATGCCTTTTGGACTCACTAATGCACCAGCCGCATTCATGGATCTCATGAATCGCGTTTGCAAGCCCTACATGGAATCCTTCGATATTCTCAAACAAAAGTTGAGCAATGCTCCTGTTTTGACATTGCCTGAAGGTACCGAAGAATTCGTGGTTTACTGCGACGCATCACACACTGGCATGGGGTGTGTGCTTATGCAGAAAGGCAAGGTTATTGCCTATGCTTCACGTCAGTTAAAGGTGCACGAAAAGAACTACACCACCCATGACTTGGAGTTGAGTGCCGTTGTATTTGCACTGAAGCTATGGAGGCACTATTTATATGGTATCAAGTGTGTGATCTATTCTGATCACAAGAGCCTCCAACACCTGTTTAACCAAAAGGATTTGAACATGAGACAATGACGTTGGATGGAAACTTTGAATGATTATGACTGTGAGCACTGTTGCAGAAATCGGCCTAGGCGGCCGATTAATCGCCGCCTAGGCGCTAGGCGGTAGTCTACTGACTAATTTTAGCCTAGTCGGTCCAATTAATCGGTTTTAGTCAAAGTCGGTCAAAGTCGGAATTAATCGGTGAAAATCGGTCTTAGTCGGAATTAATCGGACTAATCGGTCCAGTCTTTTGCAGCCCATTAAACCGATTAGTCGGAATTAATCGGAATTAATCGGTCTTAGTCGGAATTAATCGGACTTAGGGTATATTAAGTTTAGGTATTTTGATATTTAGCCCCTCTATCTTGCACTAGTTTACATATGGTACCTAAACTTGTAAAATTATATATAAAAAGTATAAAATTAACTACATATTTATAAAAAAAATGTAAAATTATATATAAAAGTCCAATCCGATTAATCCCGATTAATCCCTATTAATCCCGATTAATCCCTAGGCGGTACCTCACCGCCCGACTAGCGCCTTCTACAACATTGACTGTGAGATAAGATACCAACCCGGCAAGGCGAATGTAGTCGCCGATGCCTTGAGTAGAAAGGAAAGAGTAAAGCCTATAAGAATCAATGCCAAGAGCATTGAGATAAAGAATAGTTTGAATAAAAGATTGTTAGCTGCGCAGAAGGAAGCTGTGCTAGAAGCTAACTATCCTGATGAAAAGCTAGGAGTAACTGAAGAACAGTTATCCTATGGCAAGGACGGAATTTTGAGGTTAAATGGATGAATATGGGTTCCAGTTTATGGAGGACTTCGAGATGTTATCCTGCAGGAAGCCCATAATTCTAAATATTCCGTTCATCCTGGAGCTGACAAGATGTACCAGGATCTGAAAGAAAATTTCTGGTGGATAGGCTTGAAGAAGTCTATAGCTGCCTATGTAGCTAAATGTTTGACGTGTGCACAAGTCAAAGCCGAACATCAGAAGCCGTCAGGTTTACTACAACAGCCTGAACTTCCCACGTGGAAGTGGGAAATGGTGACAATGGATTTCATCACCAAGTTGCTAAAGACAAGGAAAGGAAATGATACTATATGGGTGATAGTGGATAGACTGACTAAGTCAGCACATTTCCTACCCATTAAGGAGACCTATAGCTCCGACATGTTAGCCCAATTGTACGTAGATAAGATTGTATCTCTGCATAGCGTACCAGTGTCTATTATCTCTGACAGAGATACTAGATACACATCTCATTTTTGGAAAAGTTTCTAACAATCTTTGGGCACGCGCTTAAATTTTAGTACGGCTTACCATCCTCAGACGGATGGGCAGAGTGAGCGTACAATCCAAACATTGGAAGACATGCTTCGTGCATGTGTGATTGACTTAGGTGGTAGTTGGGATAACCACCTGCCCTTAATCGAGTTCTCTTATAACAACAGCTATCATACAAGCATCAAGGCTGCGCCTTTCGAGGCCTTGTACGGTAGAAAGTGCAGAACGCCCGTTTGTTGGGCGGAAGTTGGGGATGTCCAACTGACAGGACCTGAAATAGTCTTTGAAACGACGGACAAGATTATCCAGATTCGTGATCGCTTGAAAGCTGCCAGGGATAGGCAGAAAAGCTACGCAGATTTAAAGCGTAAACCTCTAAAGTTTGAGGTTGGTGATAAAGTACTACTTAAAGTATCACCCTGGAAAGGAGTAATGCGATTTGGTAAGAAAGGCAAGTTAAGCCCGAGATACATAGGACCATTCGAGATCATCGAATGTGTCGGAGCAGTTGCTTATAAGCTAAATTTATGTCCAATGAAATAACGACACGTGTCGTTAGGGACAAAAGTGTTATAAACCCGGATCTAGTCAAAGATGTGTGGTAGGATTTAAAAGCGTCGACATGTTAATTAAATACCTCTGAACGACCTAGTTATGAATCCCAAGACCCTAATCTATATTATAAACATCTGATATATATACTCAAATCCGGTAAATACTAGTAATAATTGATTCAAAGTGCAAGAAATGGGATCCTATGAGAATGTGTTTGACAAACCTTCGTTTATGGCTTTTTCAAAAGAATCCAAGGCAAATTTAAACATAGCAAGGTGGTTTAAACTGTTCAAGACATGTTCAAGTGGCCCATACTGATAATAGAGGCCCAAATTCGTAATATCTAGTTTTCTGTTCGAAGCTTGAAAGGTCACAAGTTTTTGCCTTCTGGTAAAGGCTTACGGACCGTAAAGGTCTTGCCTTACGGTCCGTAAGGCATCCCCAGCGACAGAATGTTGACAAGTGCCTGTTATAAACGAGTAACCGACTTATATTGATATTTTTCACTTCCATGAGCGACCCCTACTGGTTCTTAGGCACTAGGGACACATGTTTAACATCAGGGAACATGTATAGCATTGTTTGGCATGATCTTGATCAATCAAGATCACTATATAAATGCCACATTGTTTCAATTCTTGATCATTCATTCCCAACTCAACTTCTGATCATTTCTGGAGCTCAAGGCCTTTCCCTAAGCATCACTGGTCGTGCATAGGACCTTGGTAAGTATCCTTGACCTTCCTTAATCGAGTTTTGCTTAGTTATTAGCTTAAAAGTCAAACCGACGTAATTAAGGTTTGACTTATCGATTAATCACTAATGGTCCAGTGATTAGTCAAATTGAAAGTAGTTATAAGTTGGTAATTATGTGGGCATTAAACCCTTAATAGGGCACCCTCTGATTCCCGCTCTAACTAGATCATTTGTCGGGTCAAAGTTTATAATAAAAAGTCAACAGAAACATAATTTTCAAATTAACGCCTAATTAACAATGTAGAAGGCGTGCAACCTGTTTTACCACTCATATAACTTAGTAATAAATGTAAGAACATGTCTAAGCATGTTCGATCCGACAATTTTCAGTTTAGGACCGGTTCGGAACCGAAAGTCGCAAAACTTTGACTTTTGCTTTGACTTCAGTTCTGACCCGATTTAGATGGGTTTAGAAATGCCTTAGAGCTTCCTTAGGACCAGGTTACATGATGGTATAACCCTTTGTGATTGGTTCGTTGTTTGTCCGATTCGTTTACACGTTTCCGTTAATCGCTTAATGTTGACCATATTGCCCTTTTGACCATAAAACGAGAATTTTGGAAATGTGAAAGGACAATAATCTTTGTTACTGATTTATAAACATGTCCCTGAATTTTCACATCAATTTGAGGTCTAGATTAGGAGTTATGCTCAATGGCGTAATTAGAACGCTTTTTATTAATTAAACGACATCATTAGCATAAAGCCTATCTACACCCAATTTTTGACACCAAACCTTTTACCCACTGATGTAATATAATATTTTGAGATTTTTGAAGATTTTTAATTATTTTTAACCTGATCATAACATAGGGTTATTGCCTTGATTCGGCTAATACCGATTATACCCTTTTTGTTTATAAAATGAGTTCTACATAGTATTTTGACACCAATCCAATTGCTACTGATTTTATATAATAAATGAAGTATTTTGAACTTTATAACCTGATCAGAAAACTCAGATTTCCTGTATAACCCGGAAATCGCTTAAAATGGCTTTTTACGCGTATTAAGCACCTAGTATGGGTTTAAAACCATTTTGTCACATAAGACTTATCACCAACTGATATAACCTGTTAAATTAAGTTGTTTTACTGATCAATTCAGAACCAAATCTCAGAATTTTAAATAATCTCTTTTATAATCTTTTAAATGACCAAAATACCCCTACGGGGCTTAAATTGAGATTAAACTCGTTTTGGGCATAATGGAAGGTATCCTACTGATATCACAACATATTTAAAGCATATTAACTTAGGAAACCTGTTCGTGACTCATTTGGTTACCCGTTATGCGTTATTCGCGTTCGGTTCGGTTTATGTAACTAGATTGCATAAATTAGCCGAAACGGGTCAAACGTTATCATTTTTATCTCAAAATCCAGAATGTGGTTAGATTACCCATATTATACAAGTCTTCAAACTTGTCGGGTCTAAAACACATTCTATTCCGGTCTTCGCTTAATCGTGCGTTTGAACCGTATCTTTCCTTAAAACTAACCGGTCTAAGTTTAGGCTTAATTAAAGACCCGTTAGGATTCTAATAGGTTATTATAAACCTTCGTTCCAGAATAGGAGACCCGGTAAAAGCTACACGCACTTGCTTGTTGTGATTAATACTTGCAAAGGTAAATACTTTTAACTTATTTTCCCTATACGGGCTTGGGGTACGGTATATAAAATACCGCTTGGTCGGGTATTGAATCTTTAATCGTATGAAGGTTAAATCATTGATATATCCCGTTTAAATTGTTTTGTTTGCTTAAAGCCTTTGGGGGGTTAATGACCATGTCCCGGATATCCTTGGCATCATTTTACGAAATGGCCACGACCTTAGCACGGGGTATAGGCGTACACTCGTCAGTGCCTAAATAAATAATGTGATGTGTCTATTGATCTTTAACCCGGAACGAACCGGGCTACTGAACGCATAAGGAACATGTAATTCTTTTACAAGTTTATGTATAAATAATTATCCCAAGTTATAAAAGTTTTGTGCCACGTGCACTGTTGCAGAAATCGGCCTAGGCGGCCGATTAATCGGCGCCTAGGCGCTAGGCGGTTGGCTACTGATTAATTTTAAGCTAGTCGGTGGAATTAATCGGTTTTGGTCAAAGTCGGTCGTAGGCGGTCCTAGGCGGTGAAAATCGGTCCTAGGCGGTCAAAAATCGGATTAATCGGACTATATTAATCGGTCAAAATCGGTCCTAGGCGGTCCTAGGTGGTCCTAGGCAGTCCTAGGCGGTCCTAGGCGGTCAAAATTGGTCAAAATCGGTCAAAATCCGTCAAAATCGAACCATACTATCTGAAACTTGAAGTATTTATGTGAATTTTGAAGTATTATTTTTATATTATTGGGTATATATATATAATTTTGAAAAAATACATATAAAAATCCCATTCCGATTAATCCCGATTAATCCCTATTAATCCCGATTAATCCCTAGGCGGTACCTCACCGCCCGACTAGCGCCTAGCGCCTTCTACAACATTGGCCACGTGCATTCAAATCAATTTTAATCATTTTTAAAATGAGTCAGTTAATTGTATTTACCAGTGTAAACTGACGTATTTTCCCAAAAATATTAAGTGCAGGTACTACTCGAAATAGGTTGGCTTTCTCCTTAGCATCAATAAGAGTCTCGCAAGCTCGGGTGCATCAGTCTGTTGAACTATGTTTCTTTTTATTTGATCCGCCCGTGGATCTGGTTGGAATATTTTGTGATATTTAATATTACAATTTATTCGGTTAATATAAATCTATCTTTTGCTTCCGCTGTGCATTTAAATATTGTGTTGTTTGACTATGATGATATCAACTACGTCACGATACTCCCCACCGGTAATACGTGGAAATATCGGGGTGTGACAGCCTGATGGCTTCTCGTCTAAGTTTTTTAAAGCCTCGTGGGATGTTGTGGGTGAAGTGGTCAGCACTGCAGTCAAAGAATTCTTCAGCAATGGGAAACTTCTCAAGGAGATCAACGCTACTGTCTTAGCCTTGGTCCCCAAAATGGATACCCCTAAGAAAGTTTCTGATTTCAGACCCATATCTTGCTGCAATGTTATATACAAATGTATCAGCAAAATCATTACTAATCGCATTAAAGGTGTTCTGGAGAGTATTGTTGATGAAAACCAACGTGCTTTCATTCTGGGGCGTCAAATCAGTGATAACATTCTGCTGACTCAAGAGCTAATGAGAAACTTCCATCGTAGAAGTGGGCTAGCGAGATGTGCCTTTAAAATAGACATCCAAAAGGCGTATGATACAGTTGAATGGGAGCTCTTAAAAAATAGCCTTACCCACTTCGGTTTTCCTCATACGATGGTGAAATGGATTATGAATTGTGTTTGTTCCGCATCTTTTACTATTGCAGTTAATGGTGATCATAATGGTTTCTTCGGCGGTAAACGTGGACTTAGACAGGGGGACCCTATGTCCCCCTACCTATTCACTTTGGTCATGGAAGTCCTAACTCTGATGATTAGGCTAAAGGTCCGGCAAGATGATTCGTTCGAGTACCACTGGAAATGTAAAAAGGTTGGCCTTACCCACTTATGCTTTACAGATGACCTCTTTCTTTTTTGTCATGGGGACAACCATTCAGTAAACACCCTTATGTCGGCTTTAGATGAATTCAAAGAGGCCTCAGGCCTGATTCCGAGTATTCCCAAGAGCACCGTGTATTTCAGCAATGTTAACCAGGATGTTATGGATGAAATTAATAGCCAGATTCAGTTCCGTGTTGGTGATCTTCCAGTAAAGTACCTGGGGGTCCCACTCATTTCTACCAGACTGCACCACAAAGATTGTGTGCTCTTTATTGATAAAGTCAAATGCAAGATCCAAGACTGGAAGAACAAATCCCTGTCATTTGCGGGCCGGATCCAGCTTATCAAGTCTGTCCTAAATTCTGTTCATGTGTTCTGGTTTTCTGTTTTCATTCTTCCTGTTTCAGTCTCCCAGGAATTGGAGAAACTGATGAGGGGCTTCCTCTGGTGTCATGGTGAACTTAAGAAAGGAAAAGCGAAGGTTAAGTGGAAAGATGTGTATATCCCTATGCACCATGGTGGTCTTGGCTTAAAACTCCTTCGCACTTGGAATAATGCTCTTATTGCTAAGCACACATGGAACATCATCTTGCGAAAGAACTCCCTATGGGTGAAATGGATCCATACCTATCGATTAATGAATGACAATTTCTGGGAAGTCACTGCTAAAGATGACACCTGCTGGGGATGGAGGAAAATTCTGGAGCTAAGACCCCTTCTTAGGTCCCATATTATTCATGTAACACCTCGTAAATTCATGTCCAATAAAATAAAGACACATGTCATGTTATGAAAACGTGTTATAAATACGGATCCAGATAAAGATGTACGGTAGGATTTAAAAACGTCGACATGTTAATTTATACCTCTGAGCGACCTATTAATAAATCCCTAACCAAGATATATTTTATCAACATCTGAATTATGGGTATAAATCTGGCCATTCAAAAGAATGAATTTATTTTATAACTCTAGACATGGATCCTATGCAAATTCTTGGTGTTTCCGTCAATTTAAACTTCCCACAAAGTGCCAAAGTGTGTAAGTACATGCCTAGACATGCAATGGCTGAAAACATGGTCCCTATTCTGATTAAAGTGCATGAGATTCGGAGATGTAAGTGTTGCATGGTCAAAGCCTGAATAAAAACAAACTTTTGTTCCCTGGCGAAGGCTTGCGCACCTCAACATCCGGAACGTTGCGGTGCGCAAGGCTGCTTACGGACCTCAACACCCAGAACGTTGAGGTGCGTAAGGTTCCTGAAGAAAAACAAAGTTTTGTCCTCTGGTGACTGCTTACGGACCTCAACATCCAGAGCGCTGCGGTGCGCAAGACTGCTTATGCACCTCAACACCCATATTGTTGCGGTGCGTAAGGCATACAGCTGGGCGATTTCAGGACAGATGCCTGTTAAAACGGTTACACCGCCTCTTTTAGGTGGTATTCGAAATTCAGGGGCTCTCTAGGTGGTTTTTAGCATCCTAGGTCCACCTGGAATGATCCTATAACATCACTAGACTATTTTGGCATGATCCTAAGCTCTTGGGGTTCACTATATAAGAAGATGAAAGTTGCAACTTTTGGGCATTTGCATTTGCAACAATCACAACTTACTTTCTGGAGCTCTCTGGTCAGCAAGCAATCTTCCTAGTGGTCCCTAATCATAATTAGGACATTTGTAAGTAGCCTTAACCCTTTCTAATTTAGTTTAGCTTAGTTAATTAGCTAAAAGTCAAACCATCGTAATTAAGGTTTGACTTCGTGATTAATTAATATGTGCTCAGTCTAATCACGAATTAAAAGTATCTTTAAGTAGGTATTTATATGGGTAATAAACCCTTAAAAGGGTACTTCCAGATTCCCACTCTAACTATGTTAATTGTCGAGTCAAAGCTTACTTTAAAAAGTCAACAAAATGTTTAATTTCAAATTAAAGCATAATTAGCAATGTAGGATACTTGCAACCTGTTTAATTATTAATATAACTTGGTAATTAATGTAAGAACATGTCCCAACATGTTCAACTCGACAATTTTCAGTTTAGGCTCGGTTTGGACCCGAAAGTCGCATAGTTTGACCTCTGCTTTGACTTTCAGTTCTGACCCGTTTAAGCATTGTTTAGAAATGCCTTAGAGCCTTAGTTGGACCAGGTTTCATACTAGTGTAACCCCCTGAGGTCACACAACTTGGTTCATTAGTTATCCGATTCATATGCATGTTTCCGTTAAACGCTTAAATTGTTGACTATTATGCCCTTTTGACTATAAAACGTGATTTTTAAAAAAGTAAAAGAGTAGAAACCTTAGTTACTGATTTATAAACTTGCACCTAAAATTTGACATCAGTTTGAGGTCTAGATTAAGAGATATACTCATTAGCGTAAATTGAAAGATTTATGTTAATTAAACGGCGTAATTAGCGTATAGCCTAGTTAAACCCACTTTTTGATATCAAACTTTTTACCCACTGATATAATATAATATTTTGGGATTTTTGAAGATTTTTATTTAATTTTTGGCTGATCATAACATAGGTCTTTAAGTTTGATTCGGTTAATGCCAGTTTTGCCCTTTTTAGCCATAAAATGAGTTTTACAAATCCTTTTGACCCCAAACCTTTTTCTACTGATTTTATTTGATAAATAAAATATTTTGAGCTTTCTGGAATTATAAAAATATCAGCTTTCCTTTGAAAACCCGGAAATGGCTCCAAATCGCCTTTTTAAGCGTTTTTAACGCATAGTATGTACTAAAACAATATTAAACATATAAGGTTGATACCTACTGATATTTTTAGTATATTTTTATATAATAACAGTAAGTAAAAGTTTATTAACTCAGATTTCTAATTAAACTCTTTTATAATATTTTAAATGACCAAAATGCCCTTATGAGGCATAAATTGTGTTTAAATCCGTTTTGGGCATAATAGAAGATACCTTACTGATATCACAACATGTTTAAGGTATATTAACTCAGGGACTTGCATATGAATCTTATGGTTACCCGTGACGCCCTTTTCGCGTTCGGTTCGGTTTATGTAACTAGTTTGCATAAATTGACCGAAACGGGTCAAACCTTATCATCTTTGTCTCAAAATCCAGAATGTATTTAGTATACCCATATTATACAAGTATTCAAACTTGTCGGGTCTAAATCACATTTTATCCGGTCTTCGCTTAATCGTGCGTTTGAACCGTATCGTCCTTAAAAGCTAACCGGTCTAAGCTTAGGCTTAAATAAAGACCCGTTAGAAATCTAATAGGTTATTATAAACCTTTGTTCCAGAATAGAAGAACCAGTAAAAGCTACCTTCACTCGCTAATTGTGATTTATACTTACAAAGGTAAATACTTTTAACTTATTTTCCCTATACGGGCTTGGGGTACGGTATATAAAATACTGCTTGGTCCGGCATTGAATCTTTAATCGAATAGAGGTTAAATCATTGATATGCTACGTTTTGAAATGTTTTGTTTGCTTAAAGCCTTTGGGGGGTTAATGACCATGTCCCGGATATCCTTGGCATCATCTTACGAGATGGCCACGACCTAAGCACGGGGTGTAGGCGTACACCCATCAGTGCCTAACCAAATAATGTGGTGTGTCTATTAATCTTTAACCCGGTCTACGGATCGGGCTACTGAACGCATAAGTAACATGTAATTCACTTACAAGATTATATTCATATAATTATCCCAAGTTATAAAATGTTTTTGTGCCACGTGCATTCAAATCAATTTTCAAACCTTTTCAAAATGAGTCAGTTAAATTGTATTTACCAATGTAAACTGACGTATTTTCCAAAAGGTTAAGTGCAGGTACTACTCGTACTAGGCTGGCTGTCTTCTAGCGTCCACAATAAGTCTCGCAAGCTTGGATGTCAATAAAACTGTTGAACAATATCTGCTTTTATTTTGATCCGCCTGTGGATCCGTTTCAACTATTCGTGATATTTAATATTACATTTTATTAAAGTTGAAATGAATCTATTTTTGCTTCCGCTGTGCATTTATATAATTTTGTTGTTTGACTTATGATGATATCAACTACGTCACGATACTCCCCACCGGGCCCACCGGTGATACGTGGAAAATTAGGGGTGTGACAATTCACAAACTTGGTAATGGCAAAAGCACATCAGCATGGTTCGACAATTGGCACCCAGCTGGCCCCTTAAGTAATTTCCTTACCCATCACCATATGAGTGAAAGCCCTTTTACAAGACATACTATGGTTGATGAGTTATGTCAGGATGGAATCTGGAAATGGCCTTCTGACTGGTTCACTCGGTTCCCTGTTATTGTTTCTACGCAAGGTACCACGTTAAACCCTTATGTTGAAGACAAAGTTGTCTGGAAGTCAAATAATGAGGACCTCATTGACTTCAGAGTCAGGGATGTTTGGGCTGATATTCAGGAGGTTGGAGTGCCGGCCTCATGGACAAAACTGGTGTGGTTCAATCAAAACATACCCAGACACGCTTTCATCGTCTAGCTTGCGCTAAAGAAAAAGCTCCAGACCCATGACATTATGAGCAAATGGCAAGGTGGTGCCTCGCTAAGCTGTATTTTCTGTAAATGCATGCCGGACAGTCATGATCACTTCTTTTTTGAGTGCCCTTTCCCTAAGTCAGTGTGGCTAGCCCTGAAACAAGTGACCAAATGGGGGTTCATTCCCGACAGCTGGACCCTCATTGTTAGTCACTTATGCTCCATGCCCCAAAACAATACAATCTGGAGTATAGTCAACAGGCTCGTCGTGAATGCTGCTGTGTATTACATCTGGCAAGAGCGTAACCGTAGATTTCATGAAAATGTGAACCGCTCCCCTGAAGAAGTTTTTGCTTTGGTTAGAAATGCAGTCAAACTGAGACTGTTAGGCCTCCCCATGGTTAAAACCGTATCCGCTGTTCAGGTGGCACGTATTTGGGACCTTCATGGTATCCAGTGGTCTCACCCTAAACCTCACAAATCCCCTGCCAATGGTTAGCCGGTTTTCTGATTTTTGCTTCCTGATTTGGGTCTGCTACAGTCATCTTTTTGTCGCTCTTAGTGGGTTAATGATTGAGATGGTCTGGTTAGAGAACCAAAACACACACAAAATGAAAATCTTCTCCTTTTCTCATCTTTGCTTTTGCAGTTCGAGATGGGTGGGCTGGGTTAAGGGTTGGGTTGTAAATTTTTCATGGATCTTGATCTGGATGTCTGCTGTTTGGAAGCTGGGTGGGCTGGGTCTATCTCGTGTGGGTGAGGCCTTGTTAATGCTGGGTTGGGCTGGAGTTATAAGGGGGTGCTGGGTAGTCCACGCTAATAGTATTTCTTGGTGTTATTTGGTGGATTGCTTCTCATCTTATTTCGTTTGGTCTCTCGTTACCTCAAATTACACCCCTACCCTTTTTAAGTTATTGGTTCTTGTGTGGAGACATTACGGGAATCTAGGTCTTGCTAGTGTGCCAGGGATGGGCACCAACCTGGGAGACATAAGGCAGGCTTGGTTTGGGAGGATGCTCTTTCGGTGGAACCGTATTTTGTACCCTACTCCCAAACCAAAACCCCTAGGATATGGGACCTTGTTATTTATAACCTGCTGTTTGTTCATATGTTTTATTGAGGGTATGGGTTTAAAGGGTTGGGTTAGTCTTAACAGGTGGAACCCAATGATATGGCGTTTTATAACATTATGTTACTGGTTGATGGGCTACGGTACAAATTTGATGTTCCTGGATCTTGGTGTGTTGCACATTTTGGCTACTAAGAGCTGGTCGCATCATCCTCGTAATCAGGGTAGTCCAAGTGTTCTTTTTACCCATCACTGCGCGGGAAACAGATACAGGATCAGATACAGGTACAAGGGCAGAACTGTCATGCTGCTGTCTTGGATGCTGGTGTCTGTAGGCTCGTATGTTTATGACGAGCTGATTAATTTTCGGGCAAATCCCCATCAGTGGTTCTATTTGCTGCTGCCTGTGACTGGGAATGGGATGGTTTTGCTGCTACACAGATTAATAAAGAGGGCCTGCAGTGGGTGGTATACAGCTAACAGTTGCTGCATTGGGATGAAAGCCCATCCCGGGTTTTATTTTTATCGTCGTCAGGTGATAAAGTCTAGAAAGTGGTACTGTATCGTGGGCCATGACAATTTGGGATTTGAAAAGAATTATAATAGGGTCAAACATCCTGGGTCGGATCATGTTAGACAGATCAACAAATGGAGCGAGGGGTTTAATTTGGATTGTAAATCACCTTATTATTTGGGGTGTCTTTGTATATATATAGCTTGTAAAGCTACTAGGCTAGGGTGGTTTTTTTGTCATAGCATGTGTAATATCAGATACTTGTGTACCCCTAGAAAGGGTTGTATGGTTTCGTATTTTTGGTCCCCGGAGCATGTTTTGGGGATGATACGGGGGAATGCCCCCTTGATGGTGTAATTTTTTTTCATTGTGTTTTATATTCTTTGCCGGGCAATGCCCTTTACCCAAAAAAAAACCCCGCTCAATCAGTGTACAAATTAAGCATGGTTAAAATACCGTAAGATCCCTCAACTTTCTTCTTTTTAACATTTACACAATTTCTAAGCATTTACACATTCTAGATTATTACCTATAGTCATGTACCATGGAAGCATGATGAGATCCTACTAGAAGTTTATGATTAGATGCCGTTAAAAAAATGATTAAGATTAGATAGGGACAAGACCCAAACAATTGACCAATACTACTTAAAACACAACCGGTTTGTTGCCATCTAAAAACATATATAACAGAAGATCAACATAAGATCAAGAAAATATATGCAATGGCCTCATCCATATTTTCACTTGCTTCCACTTCTTCTATGCTACTTGTTCTTGTGTTCCTGTCCTCACCAGCTAAATCAAACTTCAATATATCATCTCCATACATCGGTAAATCCCCTCTTAGCTTGATCTAACTAGCAGTAGAGTAAAAAAGGAATATGTATAAAAGTGATGAAACTGATATTATCTTATGTGTGTTCATGAACAGATAACCTTTGTGTTGGAATCAGCTGTGGAAGAGGAAACTGCTCAGTTGATGTTGCTAGACCATTTGGCTTCGTTTGCAAGTGCGATCCTGGATGGCGAAGAACTTTAGGTTCTGGAAACGAAGATGATCTTCAGTTCCTTCCTTGCGTCATTCCGAACTGTAACATCGCAATTTACAATTATTCAACCTTGTGTAGAAACTAGAAACTGGACATTTTTGACATGAGAAGTTGAGAACTGACCTTGAATATTCATATGTTTTGTTTAGGTTCTATGGACTACTCATGCATACCAGCTCCTCCTCCGACTCCTCCCATCCCTGAAAACATTTCTTTCTTCGATCGTAATTCATTTACTTCTTTTCTCGAGTTTTAGCACTATATGAAACTTTTTATGGTACTTTTAATTAACATAAGTACTTGTTATGGCTTCATTATATATTCAGCTTGTTACTGGACATACTGCGGAGAAGGTACATGCGGCAGGAATAATTATACATGCGACTGCAAGCCTGGATACACCAATCTCCTGAACATCTCCTATTTTCCATGCTTCAGCGACTGTACGATCAGATTGATCATCAATTCTTTGACTAAAATATATATAAACCCGAATCAAATCTTTGCATAATAAAGTTTGAATTTTGAAACAGGTGCTATTGGAGCCGATTGCAGTAGACTTGGAGTTCGGTCATCAGCCACAACGTCCCCTCCCGGTGATAGCAGCCAAGTAGATAGCAGTCAAGGTTTGGCTGATTCTTCAACCAGAACAAGATTTCATGTGTACAGTAAACTAAATATTAAAAAGTCATGTTGACATTTAATTTTAATTTTGTAGGTATCAGGTTTCTTTCTGGAGGCTTTCATTGTATTGGAGTCATAATGATGTGTGTAGCCTTGGTTCTATGGAAATAGGAAACATGGTTGGGTTGGGTTGGGTTGGGTTGGGTTGGGTTGTTATGTTATGGTTGATATATGTTACACACCATGTATGTACAGAAGATTGTTTGTATAAAAATAAGATCTTTTGCCTGTACAAGTAAAGATCATTGTAGCTTTTGTGTATAGATGTGTTTTTCCCTATGGTAGGGGCCACAAGACAGATGTAAAAAAACTGATGGGATGAATAATTGGAATTAAGATATATTTTTGTTCAATATGTGATGACTTTAGATAAGTGTAGCAGGTTTAGTTCAGGAATCCAAACAAACACCTACTTGGCCTTCAACCTTTTTCTTTAATATTGATTGCAATATAATAAGGACCACATGAAACACAATATCAAGAGATAAAATTAAATAACATATTATAAAAATAACTACTTTTTATAAAGTATAATGGAAATACATACTATATAAAGAACGTGATGTTGTAATTGATTATTTAAAAACTAATGTGCTATAATTAGTAAATACAATATACCCCAACTATTTATAAATCACTATTGTTTATAAACTTGTATTTATAGCTTTTTGTTATTATGTGAAAGTTTTAAATGCAAATGGGTTTTAACATGTGAAGGTACGAAGTGAGCAAATAACATGCGTAAATATTTTTATAACATGTGTAATTTGAGTTTAACCCATGCGTAAATTCAGTTTAACGGTTGCGTAATTTCATATTTGATGGCATGCAAGATTTTTGTAACATGCATATTTTAAAACTGCATATGCGTGATTCAAATGTGCACTTTGTACCTTCGCACGTTAAGGGACTGTTGTACAATAACCTTCCCCTTATTATTATAAACTTCATCAAAACTGTAACTGGTCACATTTTTATTCATTACAAAATAGTAACTAATTCATTTATTTCAGTCAATTATTAAAATGTGTTATTACTATAACATTAAAATCAATGGTCGGTGGCCATCCAACAATTGTACCCTCCAACTATAGTACAATATCAAAACTAACCCTTTACTTTGTAAACGACTTATTCTACCTCCAACTTTGGTATAATGTCAAAGTTAACCCTCTACTTTGTAAACTAATTTCTTTTGTTTTTATTTCTATGTACGTGTTAGTATAAATTCGAGTTCGTCTACGCTTTAACGTGATAATTGTTTGGAAACAAGTCGGGTCAATTATAAAATGTTTTATTTTTATGTATGTTTTGAGTTTTACTACGTTTTGACGTAATTTTTTGGCAGCAAATCAAGTCAAATATAATACGTTGTTATTTAACGGTATAAATTTGAGTTACAATATGTTTCGACATAGATTTAGTTTGGAAACGAGTCGGGTCAATTGTAGCCTATGTTTTATCACTCTGCGTACGACGTCGCCACACATGTTTATTTATGACGTTTTGAGTTGATCTATATTTTGACGTAAATTGTGTTTGGAAACAAGTCGGGTCAAATACAACACATTTCCATTCAACGGTTTTAATTCGGATTACTCTACGTTTCAACGTAAATTTAATTCGAAAACGAGTCAGTTTGTAGTCCATAATTTATTACGTCACGAACGCCGCCGCCGCCGCAACGCGCGGCTGGTAAAAGAACTAGTATATGTTAAAAAATAGGTGATCAATTTAATTAATAAAACTATATATTGATTTTGAAAAGTATTATATATATATATATATAATGTAAGTATCTATAGAAAACCACTTTAATTTAGAAAACCCGGGAAACTCAAAGCTCCCGATGTTTTTTTATTTTGAAAAAATTTATACATGTTATATACATGTTTTTAAGGGTTTTGGGCAAAAAAAATCAAAAAAACGCCGAGTAGATATTTTAAAAAAAAATAAACAAGTTTTGGTGTAACACGTGTTACAAATATGTCAGATGAATGTAACACGTGTTACACCAAAACTTGTTTATTTTTTTAAAAAATATCTACTCGGCGCTTTTTTGATTTTTTTTGCCCAAACCCTTAAAAACATGTATATAACATGTATAAATTTTTTCAAAAAAAAAAAAAACATCGGGAGCTTTGAGTTTCCTGGGTTTTCTAAATTAAAGTGGGTTTTCTATACATCCTTCCCCTATATATATACACACAAATAAAAAATAGAAAAAACAGAAACACTTATTAAAGAAAAGAGCATGATGCTTGAAAGGTAAAAAAGCACATGATGCTACTACTAGCCATGTACAGAAAACACATGATGCTAAGAAAAATTCCCTATATAAATCCTCAATAAATTACTTATTCACAAAACAAATTAGTTTTAAAAGATTCTATATCACGAAGAATCAACTAAAGATCAAACCTAACTCCAAAGAATGTAACACATCACCTGTACAATGATACATCATGCATGCATGTGTAGTTTAATATATATGCACATATATATAATCTTTCCTAATTCTTTGATCATCATGCATATACTTCTTGGGACTCCATGGGAGCTGACCAGTGGCTCAAAAGTGCTTCCACGGTTAACCTTCGTGTTGCACTAAGCATCGAGATGAAAAATCGACAACCATCGATTTTGTATTCCTCCAATGGATCCCTATGCCCAAAACTCCTCACATTCACCTGCATCAAGATAAACCATTTATTTGTTAAAAAAACATTCATTCAGTGGCAAAACTGGAATAAATACCAAAGTACAATGTTGAAACTCTATTTTAACGCGCATGTTCATAAGTTATTATACCGCTGAGTTCAGTCTGTTCATGTTGACAAGATGATCCCTCCAGAAACTATCTAGGGATTTCACAAGAACCGTTCTCTGTATTCAAGATTAATAATTTAATACATTGTAAAGAGAATAAACGAGGATATGATCGTATTAGCATTTGATTATAATTACCTCGATTTCTTTCACGTATTCTTCAGTATAACCGGACTCTTGAACAGTGTTCATGTATGAAGTAATTAACAAATCACCAAGGTACTTGCGCAGAAGATTAACAGTAATTCGATATCTTCCATCTCTACAGTTAATATCCAAGTAAGAACGTTGCACTCGAATAAGAAAAAAAAAACGAAACCAAATTCATAAAATAACTTAATGTGCGCACTTGAGTGAATCGTCAGAGCATATGGCTAGCCAGCGTTTCAGTGAAGAAGCCTTCTTGCGGATGCCTCTAAATGCGTTTGGAGGTTGAGGTAAATTTGAAAACCGGAAGTCGTTAATATCTACATCACTCGCTTCACGAACATTAACAAGTGAATGCAATAAAGATTCCACTGTAATTCCTGTACACGACTCTGGAGAAACCGCAGGTATGATTTAATCCAAGATTTTAACAAACAGAAAATAATAAATCCTAATTAAGATCACCAGGTTAAGACGGGACCGAAAATAAAACTCACCGTCTAAAATCTTCCAAGAAATTGCAAAGAAGTCCTTTAAGAGTTTGTTTAAGTTCCAGCTGTTTGGATGCTATTGTATATATGGATTATGCAGAGATCAGAACTATGCAGTTGGTTATAAGTTATAACTTGAATATATATATTATAGGGTAAAAATATTTAATACCTTTAATGGATTAACATTTGCCAAAACAATTTCATCTACGACTGCTTGCATGTACCTAATATCCGTGCATAAAATATTCAGATTATAAAAGTAACATAACCAAAATACAAGCTTTTATGAAAAATGTATTTACTCGATGTTTTAAGGTATACTTTTTTGGATAATAAATAATTTCCAGAATGGTATATCTTAGTAAAGAAGACACTCACTGGAATATGTGATGTGAACAACTCTCAGAATCACCACCTATAATTAACTGACGAAGATCATAAACGTGTTTCCTTTGCACCTAGAACCAGAAAATTATGTATTCATTAATGCAACTGAAAAAAAAAGGTATGAGATTAAGAATGTCATTAATTACCCTTCATTAACATAAAAGAACAATAAACTATAGAATATGTACCTCTAACACTTCATCAAATTCTACAAGGCTCTTTCTTATGTTGAAGAAATACTTTTCTGCCGAAACTTGGAGAGACAGAAGCTAAAAGTTATAACAACAAGAATTAACAGTTAGAATATAACACACACACATATATATACATACATACATACATACACACATAACGTCAATCTGCATGTACAAATGAAAAGATATACATAATGACGTTATCATATGATGAGTTAAATCACACCTGTCGAACAATTGCATCACCTTCAATTGGCACGTCCTCATCAGTTGTGATCCTTGATATCAGATTCACCGCCCACTCAGTGTCAAAGTTGAACTTTTGGAACATTTCATCCTGCAAACTGTAACATTGATAGGTCGAAAATCACCTACGTCGCCTTTAATGGAAATCAAGAAGCAAATAAAACGATGAAAAGCACACTGTATAGAAATTAACCACGAAGAATCAAGTAAATTATTTGACTTGAAGCTTTATGCATCATTTAGTAGAGTTTACCTAACCATGAAACGTGTTGATCCAGGATCTCCTTGCCTTCCTGCTCTGCCACGAAGCTTCGTAAAGCACAAAAAATACGTATAAACTGGTTATTGAGTTTATAATTATATATCTAACTCTAAGAATAAAAAGTCATAGCCAGGTTGACTTACTTGATTATCAATTCTCCGAGACTCGTGCAACGATGTGCCAATCACATGGAGCCCACCAAGTCTTTTGACTTCCAATCCTTCATTGAAACAGTGAGCTTCACAGTCTTTTAGAACCGACAAATAAGCAAGTGCAATGCAAGGACCAAGTGGGTACATCTCTGACTGTTCTTCTACAAGTCTTTGCAGCTCATCTAAACCGACTGATTGGCTCATCTCAATTGACTCCGAAATTACCGATTTTGCCTTCTCATATGTCCAATTCTTGTTCTCACTTTTGGCCACATATTTAGCTGCAATAATAAAAATAGTACCAAGAAGTCAAGAACATTAACATGTGCATTTACAAGGGGTTCTCGATTGACGAAATGAAGTCAAAGGTCAAAACCACTAACCCATTAGAGCAGTCTTAGCCAGCAAAGCTAATGATGATGGCCCGATTTTCATTTTTGATAATACCTTTTGCGACATTGGCTCTTCAAAGTCGATCTCTGGAATATCGTGACTCATATGTGAAAGTATGCTGTCCTCTATAACTTCTTTTGCAAGCATCTGAAATTAACATAAATCACGTTCTTTGTCTCTTAGAGCAAATGACATGCATGTGAAACCGGAAAGAACAACACACCTTTGGATTGCCTCCCAATATAATGTCGGTACCCCTACCAGCCATATTTGTAGATATGGTGATGGCGTACTTTCGTCCGGCTTGGGCCACAGTTTGAGCCTCTCTGGCAGCATACTGAAAGAAAAAAAAACAAATCCTAAGTACGCAAATCAGTTCCGTAAAAAGTAAAAAAAAATACTGCATTGATTTCTAAAAGAATAAACCTTTGGTCGTGCATTAAGAACGTTGTGAGGGATCATGCTATCCCTTAGCAGAGAAGACAAATATTCTGAATTCTCAACACTACACCCACAAAAAGAAGCATCTTTTAGAATAGAGTAAAATGCCATTTTCGTCCCTGAGGTTTGGTCAGTTTTGTGACTTTCGTGCAAAGGTTTGTTTCTCCGCATTTGGATCCAAAAGGTTTAAAATCTTGCAATTTTCATCCGGCTCGTTAACTCCATCTGTTTTCTCCATTAAGTCGGGGGTATTTCTGCCTTTTTGGCTAACTTAAAGGGCCGTTTGGTCTTTTTCACTTTATGTAAGAAGACCGAATTGCCCTTTAAGTTAACAAAAAAGACAGAAATACCCCTGACTTAACAGAGAAAAATGGATGGAGTTGACGAGCCGGATGAAAATGACATGATTTCAAAGTTTTTGGATCCAGATGCAGAAAAACAAACCTTTGAACGAAAATCACAAAACTGGCCAAACCTCAAGAACGAAAATGGCATTTTTACTCTTTAGAATAAATAAACAAAGATAATACAGAAATGAAGAATGAATTATGAAATTATGAGAAAAATCATTGTTGTACCTAGTTGTTCCGACCAAAACAGGGCGACCGACTCTGAACATATTTATAATTTCTGCGCGGACATATTCCCATTTACCACGAGCCGTCTATGTATTCATAACAATTAAAAGCATGGTTAACTATTTTTAATTAAAGTATTTTTTCACAAGATAAAGAATGGTTGAATGGTCATGAAAATTTAATGTCTTACTGCAAAAGCTTGAATAGGTAAATCATTACGAATATTTGGCATGTTTGTGGGCACTTCAATAACAGGCGTCTGGAACATTTTCAAGAACTCCTTTTCCTGTAACAGCGTAAATAAATAAGGCATCTAGCAGTAGATCAATATGGATATTGATGATCGTATGTAAATTCATAAAATGTCGATACTTCAGTTTTTGCAGTCCCGGTCATCCCGGAGAGCTTTGGATACAGCTTAAACAGCGATTGGTATGTGATTTGCGCGACTACAACCGAATCCGCCTAAAAAGTACAAGAGAATAAAGCTACCAAGACGAATTATAAGGTGGCAAGACACGTGTGACGACTGATAAACATCACTACATACCTGAATCGGTAAACCTTCTTTGGCCTCCACAGCCTGATGAATCCCTTCTGACCATCGTCGTTTTTCTTCCACTCTCCCCGTCAACTTCAGATAATTAAACGAGCATATCATTGTTTCATTGTGAGAACCAAAGAAAACCAATAAAAAGAGTAATCACATATAAATCATAGTTGTCGATAGCGAATAGCGACAAATAGCGACAAGGCACCAATAGGCTACGTAGCGAATAGCGACAAATAGCGACGGCTATTTTATAAATAGCGATTACACTAGAAAAAGATTTTTGAAAATTTTTATATGTATATTACATCAAAATACCCTTGTATATATGCTATTTTACATGTATAATTAACAAAAACTAATAGTTAGTAGCAAAGGACTTATATGTTGGGTATGTGAATGAAAGTCTCAAAAGGTGGTAAATACTTTGTCGGTTTGTCCCACATTGGTGTGTGAACAAAGTTAGTGGTTGTTTATAACGTAAAGTCTTTACTACTACATTGTAGCTTTATGACATGTTTTGCCACAAGTCCTACCCGCGCGCAGGGGGGGGGGGTTCAAAAAATGAGTTTCTGCACTGGAATTTAATTGAACTCGTGCATGCCCGCACGTCCTGCGGACACGAATGCAGTTCCGAAAACCCCGGGCCCGCTGCTTTTTTAACCAGATTATGCATTTTTTTGTATTAAAACTCCCAGGCGACCATAAAAAAAACCAGCTGTTGCTAGTCATCGCCATAACCAGAATAGCGATCGCTATGGTCGCTATTAACAACTATGATATAAATGTGTTTTTTACCTCATTTATTATAAGAGCCTTCCCGTTTTTAACAATGTATTGGACATCTTGGCGGTAAAACTCCTTGGCTTTCAACGCATTCATGACAAATCTATAATATTTAATGAGAGGATATAATCGAGTGACAAACTTAACGGTTACTCTATGAAAATAAGAAAATTATAAAATGCATATTACCTAGCCCAAGGATCATTCTCATCCCATAGATCATTTGTTTCGAGAGCCATCTCCGCTAGGTTAATTCCTTCTTCGGTCAACTCCACAGAATTATCTTTAAGCTCTATATTGTAATGCTGTGCAGTGGAATAAACAATCCGGCTCGATGGATATCAATAGCCAAAAATAGAAATATATAACAAAAAAGAAATAGAAACAAGAAGTTAGATTACAAGGCCACGTATGAGAAGCTCAGCTACTTTGGCAGCAACCGGATAGCGTGCGGCATCCTTGCTAGCCTGAGATGCGGATCAAAGTTTTAAAGAAAAAATTAAGTTACTACTTCAAAACTCAAAACTGGAACCGAAAGACACATTAGGGGCACCGCTTAAAATGGGAAAATATACCTCGCCACTTATCAGCAACGGGTTTCTCCCTTCATCAATTAGCACAGAATCAACTTCATCAACTATTGCAAAATGAAACGGTTTTGGCCTGATAGACAACGTGCTATTAGTCCCCGAGAAATCTGAATCAAATATGCACTGTTAAAAGAAACATGGTAATACCATCTCATAACCAGTTGACCACTGCTTCCAGCAAGATTGTCTCTCAGATAGTCAAAACCAAGTTCCTATAATAATTGAATTACATCTATGAGAAAATACAAGTGACGCACGTTGCAGTAAAAACAGCATAGAGGGACTTACTGAATTGTTGGTGTATGTAATATCGCATCTATAGTTCAACCTCCTTTCCTCAGATTTCATCCCTCTCTATATGTCGCAATACATAAGCAATGAAGTGAAGAGGAAGTTTTAAGGAGTAGTTTATGGATGTTATTAAGTATGGGCACATAGTTTAATAACTTACTTGAATAAGACCAACAGAAAGACCTAAAAAGCGATGAACACGACCCATCCACTCGGCATCACGTTGAGCAAGATAATCATTAACAGTAACCACTGTAAATCAATACATTATGTTGATCATATATATAATATATTGGTATATTCAACATGCTTGCACTATAATTTTGCTTCTAGCTTCCAGATAAACAATACGGTATATTCAAAGTAGAAGAAGAACAGAGAAAGAGTGTACACGTACCATGAACTCCCTCGCCAGTCAAGGCGTTAAGATATGCAGCCAATGTTGAGACCAGTGTTTTTCCCTCTCCGGTTTTCATCTCAGCAATAGACCCGTCGTTAAGCACTGCACCACCAATAATCTAGCAATTGCAAGACCAAACTCTAATCAAGTTAAGCGTTTCATCACATAAATAAACTCATTGAACTTTATCTAATTATAATTAAGTTAACAAACTCCAATTTTAACAAGCATATGCAGAGAGTAAGTGAGAGACCTGCACATCAAAATGACGCATGCCAAGCTTCCTCTTGGCAGCTTCGCGAACAACAGCAAATGCCTCTGTAATATAACTATGTAACGTAAATACTTATATTCAATCATTACATACAAAAAGAAATAAACTTTAAAGCAATAAACATGAGAGGAGCTATTTAACAACCAGCTTGAATATCCGCAAGTGTGTCTCCTTTCCCCAATCGACGACGGAACTCAGCAGTTTTCGCAGTCAGCTAATTCACCATCAAAAAACATTAAGACACTTAATACATTAAAAACATCATGCAATGAAAAACAATAAAAACACTTAAACCTGCTCATCAGAGAGCTTCTGAATATGAGGCTCAAAGGAATTAACAAATCCCACAAGCCGATAATAATCCCGAACAACCCAGTAATTCAAGCTAGTAAAATCCCCCCATGTTTTGGTAACGCGTCCAATATTTTTCTGAAAATTAAACAGTTGAGACATTTCAACAAACAGTTGGTGGGCATATGGGTATTTAACTAATTCGAATGCAAAAAAAGAGAGGGAGAAAAGGGGACTGTACTTTAAGAGATGCTGTGATTGTAGAATTGAAGCGATGGCGTCGTGTATTGAAGGAAAGAAGGGGGAAAGAAGGGGTGGGTGGGGTATTGAAGAAGATAACGGGCGAATTGGAGCGTTGAGAGTTTGTGTGCGGGGTGAAGAATAATGGGTTCGAGAATGCAGAGGAGAAAGCCGCCATGTTGCTTGCAGTCGTTGATGGAGTTTGGTTCAGGAGAAACTATAATAACCTCATTCTGTATCGGCAACACTAATGAGGGTGACGGTCGGTGAATATGTTTGAACAGTTACAAGATTATATACATACTAGTATTTTTGCCCGCCACGCGTTGCAGCGACACACGACGGATGGAAACAATGTAGTAAGGCGACACACAATTCGTAAAACGCAATATGTAAAAGTCAATTTAAAAAGTGTAAAACATAATGCATAAAACACAATTACAAAAAAAAAAAAAAAAAAGAGTAAAACACAAAGGTAGACATAGGTAGGTGTGGTAGTCTAGGGGTTAAAATGGAGTAATATTGCAAGGGATAAAAACGCAAAGTCTAAAATTTGAGGGAAAATAAAGTAGTAGGGTAAAAATGGAAAGTATAAAAGTAGATGGGTGGTGGTGGAAAAGCATTGAAGGGGTGGTGGTGGAAAAGGCAAAGTGTAAACGTAGAGGGGAGGTGGCGGAAATGTGTAAACGATGAGGGGGTGGTAGTATAAATTAAAAGTAGAGGGTTGGTGGTGTAAATACGTAAAGATGGGTGGTGGAAAAGCAAAGCAGAGGGGTGATGATAGCAAAGTTTGAAAAGTGAGGGTTAGATTGTGGAAATTCAGAGTAAAGGGGGCGATTGTGGCAATGTATTAAAATGGAGTGTCGGTGGCGTAAAAGCCACCGACTTTGTAATTTTAAGATAGTTAAGAATGTTTTCTCTTGAACACCAGATTGTTGCCATACGCCACGCGTTGCGGTGACGACATCTTAGTTGTTTACAGTTGGTGATACGTTTTGTGATGCGTTAACCATATGCAAACGCGTGTTTCGACGTATCCGATCCAAAGTCTGATGGTTACAAAAGAAATGGAATCGAACCCGCGTTGGTTCGTTTTAGTGAGGGTTTCACCTAACTTGAATTTACCTGGCGGCATTAAAACATACAATAACTTGAATTTGAACCGACTTGTTTCCGAACACATTTTATGTCAAAATATAGACCAACAAAAAACGTACACAAAAATAAGTATAAAAACGTATTATTTTATCAGACTTGTCCAAACGTGCATTTATATCATTTATGTTGAAATGTGAATTTATACCTACACGTATACAAAAATATTAAAACGTAGATCAACTGAAAACGTACATAAAAATAAGGATGAAAACGCATTATATTTGATCAGGCTCGTTTCCGAAAAATTTTACGTTGAAACGTAAATTTATACCGATACATAAAATTAACCATGTAAGAAATTGTTTTTTTTTTCTTTGAAGCTAAAGTATGAAAATACCGGGGGGGGGGGGGGGGGGGGGATTTGAAAAGTTAGAACTCAAGGAGGAGTGAAAATAACATTTTATAAAGTTTTTAGAAAGGGTAGTATGTGTAAATGTCAATTTTAAAAGTTTAGTGCTGTTTGTGTCAATATCTACACTTTATGGACAATTGTAATTTGTAGCTCTTTAGGTTAGGTATAAAGTTACAATTAAGGTATATAATAATTTGTAGCTCTTACAAGATTATATAAACAAATAGATGGGGACCGTATGATATTTTGACAGAGAGAAATAGATGTAGCACTTTTTAATCCTTGTTAAAGACTTGTGTGACTCATACGACTTGTATGATATGACATGTAGGCTGGTATACACTAATGAAACGGAAAGTTTTCTTTTGCACCATCCTATATTATTAAGATATACTAATTATGTTTTAGCATTTTGCACCATCCTATATTAAGATGCTAATTATGTTTTAGCAATTTAGCATTAAAAAATTAATCATTTTTATTTCAACTTTTTTAATTTTTCGATATATATATATATATGCATGCTTGGCTTTCCTTTTGAAAATGACTTTTCAACTTATTTGAGAAGTAATAAGTCAGGATTTCCTAACTTATTGACTTATTCACTCACACACAAAGGAATTCCAAACACTTTGAAAAGTCTTTTTTGCCTCAAATAAGTCAATAAGTTGAAATAAAAGGAACCCCAAACACCCCCTATATATATATTTGTTTTTTAATGAATTATCCATAATCCATAACACTTGGGGTGTCCCAGTGGCCACCAGCACCTGTTACAAACTAGTGTGGGCAGGTTCGAGCCTTGGTTCAAGCAAAATGCCCACCCGGTAGGGTATTAACCGCCAGGCAGCGTTGCTGGGTCGCTAGCTTGGGAAGATGCTAATTATGTTTTAGCAATTTAGCATTAAAAAATTAATCATTTTTATTTCAACTTTTTTAATTTTTCGATATTATTATTTATTTTTTTAATGAATTATCCATAATCCATAACACTTGGGGTGTCCAAGTGGCCACCAGCACCCATTACAAACTGGTGTGGGCAGGTTCGAGCCCTGGTTCAAGCAAAATGCCCACCCGATAGGGTATTAACCGTCAGGCAGCGTTGCTGGGTCGCTAGCTTGGGAAGGGGGATCCCTTCCGCGGTCAGGGGTACCGTGCGTCTACCCTTTTTTTTTTAATATAGTGTTTGAACTCGCTTATACACACACATGTGAGGTGCCACAGGCGGAGGAATGCAACTACAATTGCTTACAAGACTAGCTGTAAGATAACTTACCAAGAATTGCACCATAGTTTATGATGCAAAAACGGAATATATTTAAGTTAGTCTTACAAATAGTTGTAATGGTGTGAGTACAAGAAGTGTGAAAATGATAGCATAAGTATCTCGATATTTAGAAACTAAGCCAAGATAGAGGCAAGGGGAAAGGAGAGGCGAAGCAACGTATAGCATAATTGGGACGTATAGCATAGACGGTAAGCAGATGGCAATGGCGTTAACTGTTGTTGCAGGGAGATAAAGAAGGAAGTCGGATATCAAGTTAACCAACAGTCCTTACGTAAATATAATACTTAAACGGTTGAAACAAATAAATTGATTAAGCTTTTTGAGTATTGGGACATTATCAACCTATTATATTTATAACAATGTGAAGTGGTTAGATTCTAGGATCACTAGTGAGCTATATATAAAATAAGTCATGATTAAAGTGTGTCGTTGAAATAGATATTAAAGTTGCAGACAAAAACAGAATAATACACCACAGCAGGATGAAGTTCAAGTATGCATGAAACATGTAAAAGGTGTCAAATGCTTCATTCAAGTCCACATTCGAGACTAAAGAAATAGTAACCAGATGTGGTGAATGCTTCACTTATTTTCGCCTATGGATTTTCCAGCATCGTCAATCTTCTTCACCAATCCTAATGTAGTAGAACCTGTCAAATTAAAAAAAAAAATCAAAAAGGAAGATTGTGTTACACAAGAAGTCGATATAATCGTTCTTCTAGTTCTATTTAAGCATCCAACTTGCAACTTTGTGCTGTTGAGGAACCAATGGGTTATATACTTATATTACCACTTACCAGAAAGTATGACCGACTTGTTTTACAGGTTTCTAGCTTCTTTCCTGGATGGTACATGATTTAAAGAAAAAAAAAAGAAAGAAAAATACTAAAGGTTCGTGGGCTGAACAACAACGTTTGGCTAAAATAAACGCACAGTTGTCAAAACCATGTAAGGCTAACTACTGGTAGACACAACACACGGAGCTTCTAAAATTGTGTTATGTCCTTTTATCATAACTCAACACCAATCAATAAAACACATACAGTTAATTACCCACAAAAGAACTTATAATGTGTAAGAGTGTCTACTTTTTTTGTTTATCAAAAGGTATTTTCGTCGCGTATTTTTGGACCTATGCCTCCTTTGGTTTTGGTAATCAGGCATTCCTATACATGACAATGACCTAATGTTGAAGACTCCGCCGTTTTTAACATATATTTGGAAATCGAAAACCAGAACACCTTGTGCACATTGCATGTTTTTATCTTCATCCTGAATAATTTTCAAACAACCTTCATAGTAAAATTCAACCGCTCCTACAGCAGCAGTAAGTAATAGTGAAAACAACTTTAAATCATTTAATCAACTAAAGTCTAACATTGTGATAACAGGGGGTTATTGCAATAAATACATAATTAACTTTGGTACCTTCTGTAAATTATCTAATATAGAACATTCTAGATTACAAGTAACTGATACACCTTGCAAGTCGTTTTGAACCACTAGAAATATCATGGATAAAGCGAAACTTAAATGAAGGCCAAATGTCACAAAGAAGCATGAAAAGAAAACATATAGATTCAATTCATCATACATCAATAACAAAATATATAAAAAACCCTACAACTGAAAAATCACTCTACACTATAAAATATCTCCTACAACATAAACCTAGGTGAATACTAAAGCCCAAATCTTCAACATTTCAACCCCACAAACAATCCAATCACCAAAACCAGCCCTAATTTCACAACGAACAACAAAATCTCCATTTCAAAACTCTACTTCCCAACACAAACAACATTCAGCTTCACCAACACATAACTTAACCTGTTCACATTCCAACCACCATTCCTGATTCAAATTCAGTCAGAATCGCAGCTCAATAAACACTTCACACAGTAACTGTGTGACAAAATCGAACCAAAAGATCAGAAAATTAGAAAAAGATGCGATAAACTCAAAATTTGTACAATCGAGCTGGAACTATTCAATCAAAAACCTTCAAAATTTTCCCTCCAAAAGCAGAGAAGAAAAACTAAAAGGATGAACAAAAATTTGTGTATAAGAAATACTCGTATTTGATACGCTCAGCTGATCAGAGTAATTGGTTTCTAACTCGCATGAGAGACGCCTTTGTTACGAACGTAAAAGAACTGTTCTTTTTCTCAGTGATCCATCCTAACCCGTTAGACTTTTCTTTCCTACCCATCCTAACCCGTTTGCTCTTTTTTTTTTATTTTTGAATCAGCCCATCATAACCCCCTTGAGAATTATAGCTGACCCAAAATAGCCCATAAGTTTGTATTTGAAGTCCAAAACAACACAAGTAGGAACACTTCACGATTAGTGAAACAAAAAGTGAAAGATATGCTTAACTCATGATGGGCAAATAAGCAGGCTTAAGTGATAAAACTGGTGAGAAGACTTTAAACAGTCAATACTGGTGATTTTTTCAACACCAAAGAAGTTTGACCCTGCCAATTTTACAACACAACAAGCATGAGGTACAAGCACTCATTTTGATTGGAAATTAAACTCCTCTAGACACTAGGAAACATAGAAAAGGACAGTACTTTGAGTTACAAATTAAACCATCATATACAACTAATGCATTATGCATGTGATGGTATTCTAACAATCAACAAACTGCAGATTGATGTGTGTCACATGCCAAAAGTACAGGTCTAGTTGCTATCTTCCCTAAATCAAATTGGTGGTTTTATGAACGAGTTTGGTGCTCAAACAATATGACTTGTGCCTTTGACAACATATTTTGAAGTGAAACAAAGAACCATGATTCTGCATGCAATTAAAATAACGCATTTTTGAGCCTATGGACCCAGCAATGGAAAAGAAGGAAAAGTGTAAGAAAATCATATGAATGATTACACATATAAATACCAGCCTAAAGACCAAGTTTTCATTGATTTGAGAACAAATCTCCTAGCAATTGTCACACATTAGCGATGAACAAGGCTAGTGACATTTAGCTTGTTCGACACTTCGACTAATATCCCATTCTAATCATAAGTATTCAAAAGAAAGGGTTATAACTAGTTTGCTGTTTCCATGTTATATGACATGAAGACTAATGAGCACTTAAGAAAACTTTGAAATTTCTTTCCTCGATAATTTAGAAATGCTAGATGATCATGGCATAGTAACATACTGTGTAACACTACTATAACAAAAAACCAATGATTAGATAGTGACTTGAATGGATAACAATATTAATATCCAGAATTAAAACTCAGGTCATATAAGGGCTTCTGGTCGTAATGAGTGGGCGTGAGTCTTATGAAATATTCCAGTCTAACAAAACATTAAGAAAACATAAAATCCTTATGGAGCTTGCAGCAAAAACTTAAAAGAGCAGCAACTTACTGGATAATTAGATTGAATGGAAAGTAGCTCTTTTGTGGCTGATTTTACCACCATCTGAAATGAGCATAACTCCTGTTGGTGGAAGCAAGTCTATGAAGGTCCTCCCTTTTCTTACGCACATCTCCCCGTTTCCTGTAAGCATCCATAATCTGAGCAAACAAACATTCCTCCAATCTCGAGCTGTTTTTAGATTTCTTTTTGGACTTAATAGCTTCATCAAGAATCCAACGAACAGCTAGGGTTTGTTGCCGATCCCTATCCACAACCCCAGGAACATCATAAATATTACCCGCAATTCTCACTTTCGCTACTTCACATACCGGTTTCACATTCTCCAAAGCATCAGATATAAGTTCGATTCCATCGCGATCAGTGCGCGCCAAGCGATGAAGCGTCTCATGAAAAATCGCGCGAACTCTCGTCTTTTTACCCTGCTTCATGCGAAAATTGACCAGCTTGTGGATCAATTGCTTTTTCTCACCGTCTAACCCTCCCATATAGTTGAGAATTTCTGAGCCAGTGTAGGCGGTTTTCGACGCAGTTGAATAATGTTGCAACAGAAGTGGTGTGATAGGTGCACATGAACCTTGAAGCTCTCTTACAGCACCATTCCATCCCTTACCAGCAACAGCTCTAATCATCTTTGTTAACCTAATCTGAGTGATTTATTATAGTTAATTACAAGTTTTGAAAACCTATAATCATAGAAATAACTCGAAATAAACTTGATTGATATTGCATATGTAATAAACACCGAAATTAGTACCTAACTAGCATCATACTTGAAACATTGATGTGTAAATGAAACATAGGGCACATATGATGAACAAACTTTAACATTTTTTGTAGCTAATGAACGAATATACGTACGCAGATTCGCACAAATGTTGATTAAGTAGAAATACGGGCTCATTTTCCTACGTGTGAAAGTTAAAATCGACGAAATCACGTACCTGCTAGGTGCTCGAATGGAGATCGGTAGAATTCAAAGATTTTGATTCAGAAATTGGGGGCAATCGTAAACCCTAGAAGGAGTGACAGCAAATCGGCGGGGTGGGAAAGGGTTTAGACAAAGGAAAATACAAGTATGCCCTTCTATTGTATTCTAGGATGGCTTCTCAAAACAACTTATTGACTTATCAAGAAGCCAATAAGTTGTTTTTGTGTTTGGATAGACTAAAAGGACTTTTGGAAATAGCTTTTGGCAAAGAAGGAAAATGAGATTTTGAAAAGCCAAGATTTCATGACTTTTGGATCCAAAAGTGACTTTTCAAAAATGAAATTACTAAATTACCCCTTCTTTACCCCTTATATCTAAAAGAATGCCCATTTTAGTCATTTTACACCAATAAGCTAATCCAAACACTTTTTTTAAAAACTCCTTTTCAAAAAGTTCTTTTCCCAAAAGTCCTTTTCCCAAAAGTCCTTTTTAACTCTAATAAGCTTAGCCAAACATGCCCTAAGACCATGCGTACATGGCGTTGTTTTTAAAAATTTTTCATTTAAAACGCCCTATAACGCCCTGCCTACCACTACGGTATGCGTTATAGGGCGTTATTTTCGAAAAAAATTGGAAGCGTTTTAATTAAAACGCTTCTTCAACTCTCACCAACCAATCAACGGCTAGTTGATTTATTTTTATTTTTTTAGCACAACCAAAACTCATTCATATTCAACAAAAACAATCTCAAAACCTCTCTAAAAAACCCAATCATTTTTTAAAAAACTTGATGGATTCTCCTAGTTCTTCATCCATGGTAAATTTTTACTACAACGAGTATTTTGCGGATGGCGATGGTTCGACCGATGAGGAGCTTGAGCAAGAGGCGATTACGAGTGCTTGTCAACTAGCGGTGAGATATGTCAAGCATTCTCGTCGCCCCCAAGCAGAAAAAAATAAAAGAGGTTATATTGAACGAGACCGACGCGCGGCACACGATCGTTTGATGAAAGATTATTTTGATGAGGCGCCCACATTTTCGAACGAATTTTTTAGGCGTCGTTTCCGAATGAATAAGCGGTTGTTTCTACGCATAGTCGACGATTTGGAAGCCAACTACGATTATTTTAAACAAAAACCGAATGCGAGAGGGGCACTTGGATTTACCGGTATCCAAAAGTGTACGTCGGCGTTACGAATCCTTGCTTATGGTAACACTACCGACATCAACGACGAGTATCTAAAAATGGCGGAGAAAACAACACGAGACAGCTTGGAGCATTTTTGTCGCGGTACAATTCTTATACTTTAGTTTTATTTTTTTTAGACGTCAAGTATGTTTAGAAATTTTTTTTTTTTTTGAAGCTTATGTTTGTCTATATTTTTTTATAAAGGTATAATTGATGTGTACGGTGCGCGTTATCTTAGAACGTCCACATGGGACGACCTTCAAAAGATCTACGAGGTACATAATGCTGAGCATGGTTTGCCTGGTATGATCGGGAGCATAGATTACATGCATTGGCGTTGGGATATGTAACGCCCGGCTCTTTTGTACTTTCCATTTATAGAAAGTTTTGTTCGTATTTCTATTTTTGGAAACGTTGTATTCTTGTAATCGTTCCTTCCTTGTAATCGTTGTAAAACCGAGACTTGAATCATTAATGAAAATCGTATTTTGTTACAAATATGTTATACACACTTTATATATGCTCGTATGTTCGAATTGGTGAATCAATTGATGTTTAATCGTCATTCTTGGAATCTATGTGCTAAACTTGTAATTAATCTAAACTTATGCCTAAAACGTGTATTGAACGTAAATGAAACTTGATTATGATACTTATACGCTTAATTATACTTGGTTTATACTTCTCGTACTTGAAATATACTTATATGGCAAGAATGGCCCTTAAAAGTCCTAAAAACACCAAATTTAACAAGTCTGGGGGCTAAAGTGCAATTTTTGAAACTTGTATGGAAATCAGAAGTGGCGGGCGGCCCGCTTTAACTTACCAGAAACCTAATGCGGGCCGCATTAGCCTTGTATTCGTAGAAAACACAACCAGCTTCGATCAGACGCGATTTTTGCACGAAATCCAACTTCTAAACACTCCCCAATCACCATTTAGCCACCTCTAAACACCTCCAATCACCTTCAAGCTCTTCCACTATAAATATAACCCTTCTCCAAGCCTTCCTACACTTTCAACACTCTCAAAACACTCCAAGTTCACTCTCAAATCAGTTGCAAACTCAAGATTCGGGCAGATTCATAACCTTGCACAAAAGTGAGCATAACTTGCTCATTTCTTAATGAAATCACTTGATTCTTCTTCCTAATTGCTTGGATAATCATAGGGTATGATTCCTTGACTTCTCCTTGGAGAAATCAGACCTGGAAATCCCCTGAAATGATCCAAAAACTTTCTGTTTTGATTTATGTTTTTACAAACTTGTTTAAACTTCATCCAACTTGTGTCTAACACATCTCACACCAATGTCCTAATGCTTACAACCTCTTTGATGGTTGGTTAAGCTTAAAAACATGGTTGAGACACTATAAATCAGAGGTTAAAACCTCAAATACTTTCTGTTTTGTTAGGGTGTTTTGACCCACAAGTCATGTTCGAGCTAGTTCTTGATGTAGAGTGATTATGGAACAACTTGGGTTGTTCCAAACATACAATCCTCACATGATTTGATGATTTCTCTTAGTTAGATTGTTTATATTCTACTAATCCTAAGTTCGTGACCCTCCTTGGTTGTCTTTACATCAAGAGAAGTGGTGAACATTCAAGGGGTTCCTAAATGGAAGCTTGTCTTCCTACCCCATACATGACATCTATGAACAACTTGAGGTGCCTAAATGAAGATCTTATTCTTCTACCTCCTACTTGAATTATTGGACTTAATAATATATAATACTTAACCTAAGTATATATACACTCATTCGAACCTTTAATATTAAACTTGTGTTTATATGTTAAAGTAGTAGAATACCATCTAAGACTTAACACTCCAAGTATGATTCTAATGGGCATACTACCCATGAAATACAATATAACCCTAGTGGTTACGTAGTGTCATACAAGAGTATAAGTTAAAGATGATTATTTTGATATCGTACTTTATGTTATGTTAAACTCCAAAATTATAATCTTCCGTTGAACGCCAAACTCACACACCTACGTTTCCTCGTGTAGAAGGACTAGGTGCTCCAAACTAATCCATCCATCAACTCACTCGCGGGATTTCAAGTAGGAAAGCTTGCAACCACCGTGAGTATACTCGATCCCTTTTTCCCTTTTTTTATTATGGGATGCAACATGTACATTATGTAAACAATCTTTGAAACTAGAAACTAAACATACTCAATCCTTGTTCAAACATGAAACTAATGTGCTTTACTTATGATTCTTGTATGCTCTATTTGAACGATTTGGAACGTATATGCTCATTAACTTTGCTAGCCCACCTTAACAATTATAGCGCTATAGGATTTACGCACCGCCCTTGAGACTTGGGGGTATTGTTAAGTTAAACATTTACTATCCCGCTATCAATTGGGATTAGACTATTTTATGCGTTGGATTCTTGGGTTTGATCATAGTGTACGCCAAAATTGCATACTAGTAATTCACATATTATGAATCATGTTGGATTTGAGCTTTTATTCTATTATGCTATGTAAACAAACTTGTATACTCGCTCATTGCCTTTGCATTGAAACTCTATTTTAATACATGTTGCAGGTTGATTATTGAAGTATGGATGAATGATGAAACAAGTTTAGGGTGGACTAGATACACACCTTTAATCTATTTATCTTTTTATGTTATGTTATTTGTTGAAACAATGTTGTATTTTGTTTTGAATATTGTATGACAATTTAGCAGTTGCAATGAAATTTGAATTTAATTAAATATTGTCACATAGTGTTATGAAGTCTCTAGCAATCTATACACACTTCGTCTCATCCCGATGTTTCCGCCATCGGTTGGGGTGTGACAGGATAACTGCCCGATTGCATGGCGAGGCCAACACACACGTGGTGACCAAAAAGGACCCACTATTATTCTTCAGGCGGTTGCTTCACAGGACCTTTGGGTTTGCTCGGCTTACTTTGGCGTGGTCGGGTCATGCAATGATATCAATGTTTTTTAACAATTTCCGCTGTTAGAGGAGTGGATTTCTGGCAAAGCTCCAAAAGCGTCGTTTTACGCAAATGGAAACTACTACCCTCATGGATATTATTTGAGCGACGGAATTTATCCTAGGTATTCGATTTTCGTGAAGACGTATAGTGATCATTTTGATGAAAAAAGAGCATACTTTAAAAAGGTTCAAGAGTCTTCACAAAAAGGCATTGAGAGATGCTTTGGGGTTCTTAAACAACGCTGGCAATATTTGAGAAATCCTTGTCGTGCATGGAGCAAGCAAAAAATGAGAGATGCTATGTACGCGTGTATAATCATGCACAACATGATTTTGGAAGACGAAGGAAAGGCGATATGCCAGAATTATGTGCCAGAAGCCGTTCAAGATAAGCATCCACAGGCGTCAATGGAAGAAAGAGTGAGTAATGCGCGAGAGTTGCGTTACGAACCGTACCATTCCCAGTTAATGGTTGATTTGCTACACCACGCATGGTCGGTTCGGTATGTACCACCTGAGGGAGAGGAAGAAACGGAGGACGAGGAAGACGAAGTTGGCGAGGGTGAAGAAAGCGAAGATGAAAACTAGTGTTTTTTTTTTTTTTAATTTCATCGGATTTTAATTTTTTTATTTCTAGTATTGTATTTTTTTTATTTAATCGGATTTTAATTTTTTTTATTTCTAGTATTGTATTTTTTTTATTTAATGAAGTATTTAAAGTTTAAAAAAAATATAATTGGGAAATGATTGCATGGGCGTTATTGGAATAATGCCCCACTACACCACTTTTTGCTATAATGCCCCATGCTGACTGGGATGACACGTGTCGGATAATGCCCCATGGTGGGGGCATTATAAGTTGTTACCACTACACATGGTCTAAGGGCATGTTTGGCTAAACTTATTATAGTTAAAAAGGACTTTTGGAAAAGTACTTTTGGGAAAAGAGCTTTTTGAAAAGGAGTTTTTAAAAAAAGTGTTTGGATTAGCTTATTGATGTAAAATAACTAAAATGTGCATTCTTTTATATATAAGGGGGTAAATTGGTAATTTGTAGTTTGAAAAGTTAAAAGCTGGCCAAGAAGTCACAATATTGTGACTTCTTGAAACCTCCTTTTTCTTCTTTGCAAAAAGCCATTTCTAAAAGGACTTTTGGCTTAGCCAAACACAAAAACAACTTATTGGTTTTTTGATAAGTCAATAAGCCAATAAGTTGTTTTGAAAAGCTTAGCCAAACATGCCCTAAGGCCATAGTGTGTGGCTTACCTTCGCCGCTAAGAGGGGGCGCTAAAGGCTCACCGCCAATGTGTTAACGGGCGTTTTTTGGCTTGATCGAGGCATTTGGTCAAGATAAGGGGGCGCTATAGCATTGATGGACTTTAAACCATTGCATGCAAGTTAAAGGAAGGTGCTTTAAAGTCCTCTATGTGATGCAGCGTTGAGGTGCCGCTTATGTGGTGTGATAAAGCCCCTGGGGGCTTTATACCACACCCTCTAGCCTAAGAGCATTCACATTGGAACCTCCATATCCATACTTTCTATATAACGAGTTTACGCAAACTCGTACGTTGTGGCTGGATGTTGATTATAAATGTCTTTAGTATTAATATATTTATTCGAAACATTTTTTTTCACTTTGCTTTATCCTGGTTACAGCATCATACTAAAACATTTATTTATAAATTTCTAAAAACGGAAATTAAAATTCGCAATATAAAAATAAAACTAATATAATATAATAGTAGCAAAATAATAAATTTAAATTTAGTGTCATTAGAATTCAAATCCAATCGTTAGTTTGGTAATAGTATAAGGGAGCTATATGAAAAGTTGAAATTAGATCGAAGAAAATCAATTTCTATTTCATGTCTTTCTCTAGGGCTGTCAATTTTACACGAATACATGATTCGAACCTACACGAAGTTAACAGGTATCGTGTATGGCCTTAACATGTATCGTGTACCAAACAGGTAGACACGAGATTACCTGTTAATTTTCGTGTATAAACAGGTTAAATACATGTTTACCTGTTAATACCCGTTAGTACACGATAAGAAATTAAATTAAGTAAAACTCATCAGCCATGTGCTTGTGGGTTCCTTAATTCCTTTCTAATTTCATTCCTCATTCAATTCAAAAAAATAAAACCCTAAACTCCCTCTGTAACTCTCAGATAACATGTCGTGTTCGTGTTAACATGTATTAACAGGTAATTTTCGTGTATAACAGTCGAACAGACATGTTAACAGGTATTAACAGGTAATTTTCGTGTATATTGTGTCGTGTTTGAAAAAAAGGACACGATAAGTTATCGTGTTGTGTTCGTGTATGGGATTTCATGTATCGTGTCTTATCGTGTCTTATCGTGTCGTGTCTTATCGTGTACGGGTATACACGATATGCCAGCCCTATCTTTCTCTGACGATTAGAAACTCACCAATCATGCAACCCAACAATTAAAATGGATCAAGGACTAACAAAAGCCCAACATTAAAATGGATTGGAGAAAGATTCTTCCCATTTCTATAGCCTTTCTATCTAATATTCTCATCCCCCTTCTGCATTGCATCCTTTAATTACTTTTGATTCTTAATCAATAGAAAACTTGTCGATTGTACCTTTTTTTGAAAGGCTAATTTCTTTAGTCCCCTGTCATTTGTGGGACTTGAACCCAAGAGTTTCCCCTTCCCAACCTAGGTGTTTTTAAAGACTTTGTCTTTGTCAATGAATCACCACCCTATTGGTTTGTTGATTGTATCTTAATTTGATTAACTCAACACGGTGTAATATCCTATCATTTCAGACGGCCGAGATTGATGATTTTCTAGTCAATCAGATGTGTTTGGAATTAATGGCAATGGTAAGTGTTAATACGTTTATAGGTTTTTTCATTCGTCCCTCCCTCTTCGAAAAGTGGCGAGGATTCAAAAATCAAAATAAATTAGGTGGGTTCAGAAAGAAAAAAAAAAGTCCCATTCGAAAAGTCACGACGATTCAAAAGGGTATTGTTAAATACACCCAAAAAGTCAACTTTTTTTTATTTTCCCCATAACTTAGCTGCCCATCTAAAAGGACAGAAAAAATTTGTTGACTTATAAGTAGGAGTAGCAGATAGATTCTAAACAAAATCAAATCCAATTTTCCTTTTTTTTTTGAACGGTTAAAAATCCAGTTTTCCTTATTTTATACATACTGTACCTATCATTTATTCATTCTACCAATTTTATACCCATCATCATTTAATGATCGTATGCGATTCATATTTTAATATATATTATTATTTTTTAATAAAAACTAACAGTTCTTGGAATATTATATCTTTCAAGCATACCTAATATTACATTAAATTCTTACACTAAATTAATATATTAATACTAACTTTCTTAAGGGGTGTTTGGTGTTGCGTTTTCAAAATATATTATGCGTTTTCAAAACTGCGTTTTGAAAAAGCATGTAGGTACATGCTTCTCCAAAACTGCGTTTTGGAGGCAGATAATCATTTTTTCATCCAAACACTTTTTTTTTAGATTACTTATGTTTTACAAATGCAATAATCAAATAATCATTTCAAAACGTAATCATTTTTTACTTTCGTATTTATAATAAAGTGTCTTGATTATTTATTTATTAATATTGATATTAATACTAATAATAGTATAACAAAATATAAAAATGTAACATAAGTATTATAAAATAAAACAAGATAAAAAACATAATTATTACTTTTGACTTTATAATAAAACATAATTATTACTTTTAACTTTATAAGGGTGAAGGGAGTGGAGCAGTGAAGGGGTCGGCAAACCGGTTTGCCGAGCGGCAACACCGGCGCCGTCCTTCTTTGCCGCGCGGCCTTCTTGTGAAACCGGTGAACCTTTGCCGAGCGGTTGTGAAATCGGTGAAGGGAGTGGGGCTTGGAATATGCAGACAAAAAGGAATCTTGTTTGACTTTAATGACATTTTAGTTTTTTTTTTTTTTTTAGTTAAAAAAAAAAAGTTTACCATTTTCAAGTGTCTAAACCACTGCCAACACTTTTCACCAAAGTTTAAACTTTTTACCCTCTCTGACGTGGCACACTCTGATTGGTCCATTTTAAAGTTTGCCACTTTCACCTGTTTAACCACTCCCTTCACCCTAATAAAATAATATAATAAAGTAGTTAATCATCACTAGATCATTACTAAATTTGACTTTTGGGTATATTAATCTTTATCTTGGGTATATTTATCACACCCCGATTTAAAAAGAAAAAAAAAGTGGGGCTGTCACATCGATTCATGTGAACACCGAATAATCCCACTGTCTTCCTTTCGTAATCTAAGTTTGAGACAAATGTTTATGATATAATAATGAATGTATATTAGAAATTCACTATGTAAATAATAATGAATGTATTAATTTCAAAAAGACTTTAAGTGGCACTTGGAGCAATATAGCTAAGGTTTTCATCAACTCTAAGGCGGGAGGAATTCCTTTACGGAATTATCTTAAAGGTGTGTCTGGAAACGGGGAAGATATCTCCTTCTGGCTGGACCCGTGGTTAACCAGTGAGCCACTAAAGCAGAGATTTTTCTAGTAGAGTGGGGTGGGAATGTATTAATTTCAAAAAGACTTTAAGTGGCACTTGGAGCAATATAGCTAAGGTTTTTATCAACTCTAAGGCGGGAGGAATTCCTTTACGGAATTATCTTAAAGGTGTGGCTGGAAACGGGGAAGATATCTCCTTCTGGCTGGACCCGTGGTTAACCAGTGAGCCACTAAAGCAGAGATTTCCTGATCTCCTCTTTGGAGGCTGCAAAAAGGTGCAAAGTAGCGGACAGAATATCGAGACAAGGAGACGAAACTGTTTTTAACTGGGATTGGAGGTCGCCGGTTCCTTCTTTGGGAGATAATGGCAGCTTGCAGCAGTTGTATTCGCTCCTCGCTGACTTCCGGGTTACTGACGCAGCCGATAAATGGGTTTGGCAGTCCGGTTCATCTGGTTTTTTCTCCGTTAAAACAGTCAAACGGTTGCTTTACAGTGACAATTCGATCGGTTCTTGGTTCGTTATGGATTGGTGTCGGTGGATTCCAAGCAAAGTTAATATTCATGCGTGGAGAATGGAGATGGACAAGCTTCCCACCGGTGAAGCTCTTAGGAAAAGAAACATAGCGATTGAAGACGTTACTTGCCCGCTTTGCGAATCGGAAGAGGAAACTGCAGATCATGTCTTTATTTCCTGCAGAGTGGCCGCGATTGTCTGGAATGGAGTTAGTCTTTGGTGTAAGATTCCAAACATTTTCGCTTTCTCGATCAAGGATTTGTTGGGTATCTATGCTAACTTAGGGGCTTCGGAAAAAAAGAAAGACGCAGTGCAAGGTATTATTATGGTGGTATGTTGGAGTTTATGGCGTGCGAGGAACAACTGTAAGTTTTCCAGCTCTCCGGTCAAGATTGATAACATTTTGAGCGAAGTGAAGGCTTTGGGTTTTCTTTGGTTCTCTAATAGATCGAAGTACAAAGGGATAGAATGGGGGGATTGGGTTTCATTTGTAAATATGTAAGTTTCCTTGTCTGTTTGTTTGTTTCGTCGGCCCGGTTTGGGTCGTCGGTTTCGTAATGAAGTATACGTTTCAAAAAAAAAAAAAATAATAATGAATGTATATTACAAATTCACTATCTAAAAATTGTGTGTTTTTATATTCTAGTGTATCCAATTTAATTCATGTTATTTCATGTGATGCATATTAGAATTCCACCGTCATAGCGTCATGAACTCGATTATTTACAAAATTCCGTGTTATAAAAAAGTTGTTATGATTAGTTAGTATAGAGATTTCTTATAAAAAAGTTGTTATAATTACTTAGTTTAAAGATTTCTTTTAACCGGTTCAACGTATTCGAATGTTTATATATGAAGGGTTGTGACTTTTGTAAGAGTGTGAATGTGTGATATATTTAAAAGTAGTGTGAAGAGTTGTGACTGTTTAAAGGGGTGTGGTGTATTTGAAAGTTGTGATTTTTTTTTATATAAGGGGTGAGATGTATCTAAAACTCTAAAAGTAGTTTGAATGGTTGTGATTTTTTTAAAGGTGTGATATATTTAAAAGTTGTGACTTTTTTTTTGTAGGGATATGGTATATTTAAAAGTAGTTTGATGGGTTATAACTCTTTAAAAGGGTGTGATCCAAACTATCGTGTCTTTAGTTACTTTTTGATGTGAAGAGACATAACATGTGTTTTAATATATTGTATGTGTTTATTAATAAAAGGGTATTATTTAAGGGTGTGATGTGAAGAGACACAACTATTAAGTTTAGTCTAAGAGCATTCACATTCTATCCATCAAAAAATGTGAGGGGGAGTTTTTATATTATAAAGGGTATAAAAAGTGGTTGTGAGTGGAGGAGAGAGAAAATGTTACTGTTCATCTGTATATTTGGGGGGACACTGTTCACCCAGTATAATTTTTTTAATATATATTGAAAGTGGCTGTGAGTGAAGGAGAGAGAAAAATGTGATGATAATATTATTTAATTGAAAAGAAGAGAGAAAAAATATTTGTTTTTAGTGGAAATATATTGATATAGGAGTTGTTTTTTTAGTGGAATGTATGTATAATTTGATGGTTTGGATGTGAATGCTCTAAGGTACCCAAGTTATTTTTTGTAGAGTTATGTAATATATACTTTTTATATAATATAGAGAAAAATATAAAGAAAACAACTAAAACAACACTACATTGGATTCTCTATTGCATAGAACAGTAAAGTACACCTCTATATTTAGACCACCCGTAGTGGGGCAGTATTTGGGCGCGCATTGCCTAAAAAACGCCCCAAAACTCCCGCACACCACCCCCGGGGGCGTTTTTCTTCAAAAATTTGGTTGGGGTGTGCAAAATTAAACGCCTGATGAAGATATTGCTGGCCAATCACAGATAACCTTCTTTCTCTTTGGCCAATCATTTTTTTTATGGTTTTTTTATTTATTTAATTATTTACACCCCTTTTAACATAATGTCCCATAATACCAATACCCACATCCCCACTACACCCATTTTAGAAAAACGCCCCATAATGCCATATTGCTGACTAAACCGCCACATTACGGATAATACCCAATGGTCTTCCTTTACCACTCCACATGGTCTTAGAGGCTTATATGCAACTCTTCATATTTTTTTTTGTAAGTTTGTAGGAAAGAGAAAATAATAATAAAATAAGTGTTTGTGAGTAAGATAGAGATAAAAATTGAGATAAAAAAAAATTGGATGTGGGATGTTTTGAAAAGTATACAAAATTTATAGAAAAATATGTTTTTAGATCACATTTATAGATGAAGATAAAAGTTCCAATATAAATGCTCTAATTTCCTATTCATATTTTTCATTTCGGTTTTGGCTAAAGAAAATGTTTAACACCAAATATGGCTAAAGAAAATGTTTAACACACCAATATGATCGTATGATGACGTATTACACATGAAAATGGTTGTATGGGTTGAGTGAGGGCCAATAATTTGGTGTATTGGGTTACATAGCGTGTTTGATTTACAAGTAAATAGTTGATATAGCCGTTAACAAAGTCATACGATCTGTATAACTTACGCAATCAATAGCGTGCTATATCGGTGCTGTCACACCCCGAAATTATCAGAGCTGGCGTGACTGGACTGGTATCTTCATTGCACAGCGGAAGCAAAAAGCTAAGACTTCTAGAAATTTAACGCCTGCTAAGTACTCGAATTCTCGATGGTTCTCCTATTCCAACCGTGCCTTGTCTTAGAACTGTAACCTGAGAAAGAAACATGCGAAAAATCAACATAAAGTTGAGCGAGTTCATAGTTTGTTCGTAAAAGATTTGAGATAAATCTTTTGAGTTGTGAAAGGTTTGAAATAAATCTTTTGAGTTGTGAAAGATTTGAAATAAATCTTTGGAAAAATCGGTTTTTGAAATAGTATTGAGAAAATGAATTTAAAAATCATTTTCTTGCCAAGTTATATGGAAACGTTGTGTTTGTAACACGTTATGTTCATAAAACCATGTATTTGTAAAGCCTTGTATTTGTAATGTTCATATAACCGTCAATGCCCACCCTGACTTGACTCCATACCCGCATAATTCTTTGAATTTGTATAAAACATGGTAGTTAATTTGTATGAACAAGAAGTTTCCGTAAGTATAAAATTCCTGGTATGTAGCAGATAAGGAAAAAGAGATCACCAATGGTTTGCAAGGCCATTGATATGTGTGAAGTGCAAGTAGGAAGACTCAAACCTAGCAGATTTCGCGTTTGGGCACAAAGTCACCCCAAGGTCCGTTCCGCTGGGCCTGGGGTTGGGCTCGCTACACCCAGATAGATCTACCGCTTACGTCCCTCGGTCCTACAATGAGGATTAATGGCCTCCAGTTCCCGTCTACCCACTCACATGATCTAAATAATAACCCTCCTTACGCTAACCATACCATGTAAAAATAAATCCCTGGTCACCCTGACCAGATTCCTGGTCACCCTGACCAGATTCCTGGTCACCCTGGCCGAATATCATTCACATTTCGAAAAATAAGCATTTGTTTTGTAAAAACCGGTATGTTTAGTATAAACATTTCGTAATTCATTTGTGTTCCCCGAAATCCCTTCGTAATATGATTTAGAAATGCGAGTTTTGCGTTAGTTCAAAACTTTGTATGTTTTTGCAAAATGTGCATGTCTTTCCACCCCGAAAACATTTATAAAAATGTAAAATAGTAAAAAGTGGGGGTTATGAACTCGTCTGAATATTCTTGTGCAAAGCGAGCTAATTACGACCTCGTGATGTCGTTTCCAAAATGAGACTCGCTAGCGTGCATTCTACAATATTCCTAACACGGAATATCTTATAAGTTTCTAAATAAACGTAGTAACTAACTATGTGTCACCGAGCTCTACCGGATCGTTAATCGAATGATTCAACGGTAAGTTGTTAACTTAATGGAAAAGATTAAGTTATACGTGTTAAGTCTCGTTTAATGTCAGTAGCAGTTTAATAAGTCTTGAAAAAAAAAGACTTAGTTTCCGAGAGACTTAAAATGAATAAATATTTATATAAAAATATATAAATATATCGTTGTAGGTGTGTTAGCCGTCTCGAGTAGTCATACGTGTATAAAAAATATTTCTATGAAAATATCATATAACAAACTCGTATCATATATCGCGTTTCGTATGAAAGTAATATATAATAACTTGTATTATATATATCACGTCTTGTGTATATTTGCCAAAAATATACGTATATGCCGTTTAGGCGTATAAAATAAATATGAAAAGTTATATTTATTTTATAAAAGAATCGTCGAGTTGCTTTTGAAAGTAAATACGATCTATATTTACTTTCATAAAGAGAAGTCGTGTCGTTTGTCGTTTGAAAATAAATATAATCCATATTTATTTTTTATTAGGGAATTCGTGTTACGCGATGATTGAAATAAATATATATACTATATTTATTTATAAAAGGATTCGAGTTTTCGTTTGAAATAAATATATAAATTATATTTATTTTTTTATAAAGGATTCCTCGAATTTTCCGAAGTTCAAAACAAAATAGTTTCCGAATCGTTGTAAGTTGTAAAGTGCCGTTGTAATAATTATTCATTCGTGTTTAAAGTTTCTCGGATACAAAAAGTTGCGTCTTTTAATAAAACGCGTTAGTTTTAAAGGATTTTCTCGAAAAACGGGCAGAGTTTCCTCTGTTTTTTTGGACGGCCCCGACAACACAAGTTGTCGTTATATTATCAAGATTCAACGATATTCAACAATAATTATGTATCATCAGTTTATATAAACGAAATAATAACTCAACCAAGTTAACATTACTAATAACTCATTAGTTCGGTTCGAGCTCGTTTTTCACGTAATAAATAAATTTATAGAAATAGTCGCGCCGTAAATTTTTACCGAATCTTCAAGTCGTTTCTGTTACGCGTTGACCAGCTGACTTTACCGAGTCAACCGGGTTGACCGGCTGAGTTGACTGAGTCAACTCGCTGAGTTGACCGAGTTGACTTTGTTGACCGTGTAGTCTGAACCGAGACCCGAGCCGAAACCATATAACCTGAGCCGAGATGTGACCCGAACCAGAACCGAGCCGAACCACACCTGCTGAACCGAGAACCTGAACGGAAAACCCGATCCAGAGACGAACCATTCTGAACCAAATCATCAACATTAACAACAACAGCAACATCATCATCATCATCGATCTTCATAGAAAGAAAATGGGGAGAAGGTTTACCGGAACTTTTGTCGGACCGAACCGAAGACCTCCGCTACCGCTGGTTCTCTCTCGCTTGGACAGTCTTTCTCTCTCATCTCTAACTTCTCCACCGACCACCACCGGATCAAGACTTGGACCGCCGGTCCGAGACATAGACCGCCGGTTAGAGACATAGACCGCCGGTTTCTCTCTCTCTCTTCGTCTTTCTGCGCAGCACTGTCACTCGCCACCACCATCGCGCCGGAAAACATCGACGCCGGCTCCGCCGGTCGTCGGATCTGAATCAGAGAGGGGTGAGAACAGGGGGGTGGGTGTGAGGGTTTACCGGGGCTCCGATCGGAGCCGGTTCGTCGCCGGAATAAGCACCGGAGAGGGAGAGGGGACCGAGTGGTAGGGGAGTGTTATTGTTGTCTGTGTTATGGTTTTTGTTTGTGAGGAAAAGAAGTGCAGGTTTGTTTCTTTGTGTTTGTAATATGACCGAGAGAGAAAGGGAGTGCAGGAGGGAGGTAATGGGTTTAGATGACTTCTCTGTGTTTTTTATTTGGGTTCTGCTTGTGTGGGTATTAAAGTGTATAAATAGGGTGAGGGAGTGATATTGTCTATCAAGTACACAATTTACATTCAGGTCAATTGTTATGTCCAACGAAACAAAATCTCTTGAAGAGATTTTAATATTTTGTAGATCTAAACAAGATTTTGTAGATCTTGTGTATTATGCACGGGTTTAGGCTTGTGGTTTTTGGGCTTGGGCCCAGGGCCCACAAGCCCTTCTCATGTGTAAGTGGCCCGTAATTCCTACGAGATCCGATATCGCGACCCATACTCCATAAGCATAAGATAATATTCGTGTAACATTCATATTTGTCGGTGTCGTCAGTATTTCGTACGGTATCAGTCCGTTGTCGCGTAATATTCAGGAGCTTTTCTGTAATTCACCACACGCGCACTGTATAGCTGGACAAACGTTCCTGGGCGCTCCAAGGGCCTGGTTAAGGTAATTAGCGTCGTAAACACTATTTATTATCGCGTTAATCGCCTGTTAATCACGTAATTAAGAGCCGTAAATCACGGGTTGTCACAGGTGCTACAACATCGCTATAGCGGTTAGCGAATATCCGATCACACATGGGTCCAAATAGCGGTCACTTATAATGGTTCTTCTATTAGTGGTGCTAAATGTCGCGATTTGACCGCTATTTTGAACCCCTTATAGCGGTCGTAGCACCGCTTTTCTAGGTTTTATTTTTAAGAGTAAACTGCAATTTTACCCCCTGTGGTTTGGGGTCATTGGCACCCTTACCCCCCTAACGAAATAATTGCAATTTTACCCCCCACTGTTCACTGTTATGTCGCAACCTTACCCCCCGGACTCAGTCAACGGTAGTTTGACCCTTATAGGTAAGGGTATTTTGGTAATCTTACCCTCTATTTATTATTATTATTATTATTATTATTTTTATTATTATTATCTATGCAGTTAATATCGGTGAGATATCGGTTATATCGGTCCCCTAGTAAAATATCGGTGTCAAATATCGGTCAGAATATCGGTACCGATATTATCGGCGATATTGAGCGATATTTGACCGATATAACCGATATCTCACCGATATTTGACCGATATAACCGATATATCACCGATATTTGACCGCTATAACCGATATATCACTGAATTATTATTGTTAAATTGCTATATATGTAAATTTTGCATTATATTAAAATTACCGATATCCCACCGATATCTCATCGAGATAACCTATATCTCAAATATCGGTCCTTGACCGATGTCCGATATTTTACCGCATTAACTGCATAGATTATTATTATTTATAAAATCAAATTATCATCATCATCATCTTCAAATAACAGATCTGATCCTCCATCATCATCATCATCTTCAAATTATCATCATCATCATCTTCTAGTAACAGATCTGAACCTCCATCTGCGTTTTACCGCTCCTCCACCACTAGCCGCCGCTCCTCCCCCACCGCAACCACCCACCCCCTTCTTCCTTCAACCCACAAGAACAACAGCCGATTTGTGCACGGTGGACATGTATTGTTGAATCGATGACAGAAGTATGAATCGGAGACATACTTCTATTTGGTAACAAGAAAAGGTTAAAAGTTGGTACAGAGACTGAAGAAATCTATCTATCTCTCTACTAAAATCAAGATCTTCATCTTCTCGATGGCCATTGTTGACACACATCACCACCACCGCCAAATTCACCACTCTCTAATCCTCCACTCACACAACCTGCTATGGCTACGACGACAGTTGGCGTATCGGCGGCGCCGATGACGGCGGCAGATGATGACCAGCAGCAGAAGCTCAAAAAAGGAATCGCCGAGTTCTACATAAACAGAACGGTGATTTGGGGCTTGTTCACAATCATCCGTATGGGAGTTGTGTGTGTGTGAATGATTTGGGGCTCTGACAATGGTCCTTTACAATGGTCCCCATATACCAGTAAAACAATGCAATTAAAAGATGAAACAATCAATTTTAGCAGCGAATTAAGGTATAAAACCCTACCTCGACGATCAGAAGCTTTTTTCGAGAAGAAATCGATTTCGACTGTGGATGATTCAGACATGATTGTTGTTTTCAAGAGATAACTGATGAATAGAATGATGGAGAATGAAAATGAATAATGTGATGAAGGATTGGGAGAATAATAAATGGGTTGTTAATAAAGGAGTAGGAGAGAATGAGAATGTGCACGATATAAATGTGGAAGTTGCTGTGAATTCTCCACTCACACAATAGTTGATTGTGAATTTACTGATTATGTGTTTGTTATCGGTTGTTATAAGATTTGTAATTGTTAATTAGGTTTTTGAGAGAGAGAGGGGGGAGGGAGGAGGGAGAGAGAGAGAGATAAATCTGGAAGAGAGAGAAAGAGTGGGCTGGAGGTGGTTGAGGGTGGTGGCTAGAGGTGGCAGTGGTGGTTGTGGTCGTGAATGGCGGTGGCATGGGGTAATATCACAGAGTGCACAAAACACAGGGGGTAATATGAAAGGGCATTATAGTCATTTCAAGTTATAGTCAACAGATTAGTCAACAAATTTGAGGCCGGGGGGTAAGGTTGCGACATAACAGTGAACAGTGGGGGGTAAAATTGCAATTATTTCCTTAGGGGGTAGACATGCCAATGACCCCTAACCTCAGGGGGTAAAATTGCAGTTTACTCTATTTTTAATTTGAGGCCAAAAGTTGGGTAAAACCCACATAAATCATTTTTTTTGTTTGCAATAACCCAAAATCAAAGGCCCAAACACAAATCAGACCTAGTCCAATCCTAAATATATTTTGTGAGTACGGTACTGAGGCCGAATCTTAAATCCAAATTCCTAAATCGTTGGACGTTGCACGCTCTGGACGGACACTGGTGGGCGGCTAGAGTCTCAGGCTGGTGGATCATTACCGATATGTATAAATATATATGAATACATAAACATTATCAATCCTATTTACTATTAATATTTTTCATATATATATAGAAACGGGATTAGGAGAAAACGGTTGGAAGTGTGAAAACGGTGAGAACGGATCTTGGCTGAACATGTGGCGCGCGATATAATTAAGGCGGAGGGACTTTTTTTGTCCTTTTATCCTCTTTTCCAATGCATCTCTCTCACACCGTTGTCATTTATGGCGTGTATGATTTTTTTTGACGTGTAGTTAGAAATAAAAACTCCCTGGCGTTTTACAACCATGACATCACATCAGAAAACCTTCAAATAGTAATGTAATGTAAATAGTAATGTAATGTGAATTTATGCTTCATTTGAATAGAGGAGACAGGTGATTATGAATTAACAAATAAAGGATGAAAATGTTAGAAAAAAAGTTTTTTAATGACTGATTATATGACATAAATAATAAAATTATGAAAGTAGACAGAATCAAATATATAGTTGAAGAACATACAACAGGGTGCTAAGAAGTGCAAACACTTCTTTTTAAGAATGGTTAACTCACACACCCACTAATCCTTCTCATTGATTTGCATCTTTTACTCATAGTGGGACTTGAATCCTTAACCTCACATGAAAGAACAGTTTTCATTATACCTTGGTAATAACTAGGCTACAAGCCCTTTGGTGCACTTCTAGCACACATATTTTGATTCCACACCATATCTGCTATCTTAGATAGCGGATCACGTTTTTTCTGCTATCTTAGATAGCGGATCATCACAACCACCTATCACCTATCCAATGGGTTTCAAAAATCACCCAAAAACCATGTGAATAACCATACCCCCACCAAAGCAAAAAAAACTTGAGAGGAGTGACCACAAACCTATATGTTTAAGCCTGACGCTGAATAGACTCGATCCCTAATGATTGCCTCTTTCACACCAAGCTCCAAAGAGTTTCACACGCATTATGCCTTACGATTAAAAAAAGAAATTATGGTAAAGTTAACTATTATTTTTTTTTTCTAGTTTTTCACAAACCTTATTTGAAATGAAATACAACAACAACCATACCCAGTAAATCCCACAAATAGCAAAGCTATTTATAGGGTCTGGGGAGGGTGGGATGTAGACAGACCTTGCCTCTATCCATAGGGATAGAGAGGTTGCTTCCAGAGAGACCCTTGGCTCTAAAACAGACAGCAAACCAACACACCAAGTCAAAGAATATAGAAATAAGAAGTCGTCCATACCAAGAAAGTGAACAGAGTGGCACATAATGTATATCATGTAAAATAGCATACAATATAATTTGGGCATAAACACAAGAAGGCAATCACCGAAAAAGTCACTTAAAGAATAAGTAAAACCTACGTCCCTGAAATACACCTAAGACCTTACTGCAATATCCTCTAGAAGTCCTTAACCCTAATCCTACGCCTCCAAGAAGTCCTATATTGGACCATGTCCTCAGAAAGATGCAACTCTAGTAAATCATGCCTGATCTGCTCATCCCATGTCAGTTTGGGTCTGCCTCTTCCTCTCCTCCCCTCTACAGTAAGAGTTTCCACTACTCTAACTGGCGCCGTCGTTTCCCTCCGCTTCACATGCCCAAACCATCTCAATCTCCCTTCCTTAATCTTCTCCGATATACTTGCCACTCCCAATCTTTCTCTAAAAACCTCATTTCTTATCCGATCTAACCTTGTGTGTCCACACATCCACCTCAACATCCTCATCTCTGCTACATCCATCTTGCGCGCTTGTGTCTTCTTGATAGCCCAACAGTCTGTTCCATAAAGCATAGCTAGCCTAATTGCTACCCTGTAAAATTTCCCCTTTAGTTTAGTTGGGAACATCCTATCGCACAATACCCCACTGGCTGCCCTCCATCTACACCAGCCAGCCGGTATGCCATGGGTTATATCACTATCTATGTTACCATCTCTTTGTACAAACGACCCCAGATACTTAAATCTAGTTACCTGCGGGACCAATTGATCCTCAATGGTTGGGTGTCATCGTCGATGGCTACACCGCTGAAATCACAGTGTAGATACTCAGTCTTAGATCGACTAATCCTTAGGCCATTGCCCTCTAAAGCTACTCGCCACTCCTCTATCCTCGCGTTCAGGCACTGTTTAGTCTCTGCAATCAACACAATATCGTCTGCAAAAAGCATGCACCACGGAACTGTCTCCTGAATCAACTTGGACAACTCATCCAAGACAACCGCAAAAAGAAAAGGGCTCAGGGCAGACCCCTGGTGGAGTCCTACCTCCACAGGAAAGAAGTTTGTATCTCCTACAGGCGCGCGGATAATAGTTTCCGTTCTATCATACGTATCCTTAATTATGTCTATATACTTCCCCAGTATCCCTCGACCTTCCAAACTATACCAAATCAATTGTATTTTCAAGACTGGAAAAATGTCAGACCAGTGGAGGAGTAGCGTCGTGGTGCCTAGAAAAGAAATAGTCATAACATATTTACTCTTTTCACATGTTTGCTTACATACCTAAAATTCATTATGCATAAGTATGTAGAAATTTTTATAGTGAATAACAAATTCACTTGAACAATTTCAGTTACTATAAAGCTTTTATTCAATAAAGCAAACACAAATGCTTTCTTTTATTAATATTCTAAATTTGGCTTTTGAGAATAGCATAAAATTGGCATTTTTTTGCTTTTCTCTAGACCCGACTTCATGTCCAAGAAATTCATCATTAATTACAAAAATCTCAACTTAATGACACTAATGCATAGGACCGTAAGGATTAGAAAATTAAACTTAATCACTAAGAATTATATTATATCTATCTACTATAATAAAAGAAACAAACTGTTAGACACATGTCATTCATTGAAGGTATCCTCAAAGGGATTTTCTAATGGCACACCCCTGTCTATCCGCACACTTTTTCAATTCAATACGCATCGTATAGGCTATGCTTATACGATGCGTATTGAAATAAAGTAAAAGACATGGCAGACTGACAGGTGCAGGTTATGTCTGGCGGCGGGCTTGATACACATCGTATAGGCTTATACGATGCGTATCAAGCACTGTTTTTTTGAAGTTTATTTTTTGTTGTGTTGTGTTGAATGCGAACCCGACAAACGAAAGGGATTTCGAGCAGTTGGTCGATGACATGATAGATAAAGATCTTGACACGATCATATCCATTTTCAAGTATTATTAAAACCATTCAAGCCCACCAGTCTACAATGTGGTTCCCAATTTGCGGAACATAATCCCAGATTGTCTAAAGAAGCACTTTTATCATGTGTCATGTGATAAACAAATACCAAAGGTGTATACAGATCTCTATTCGGTCATCTTTCCAAGCTTTTACACATGAATATGTGGTTCCCAATTTGCGGAACATAATCCCAGATTGTCTAAAGAAGCGCTTTTATCATGTGTCATGTGGTAAACAAATACCAAAGGTGTATACAGATCTCTATTCAGTCATCTTTCTAAGCTTTTACACACGAATATGTGGTTCCCAATTTGCGGAACATAATCCCAGATTGTCTAAAGAAGCGCTTTTATCATGAGTCATGTGGTAAACAAATACCAAGGGTGTATACAGATCTGTATTCGGTCATCTTTCCAAGCTTTTACACGAATATGTGGTTCCCAATTTACAGAACATAATCTCAGATTGTCTAAAGAAGCGCTTTTATCATGTGTCATGTGGTAAACAAATACCAAGGGTGTATACAGATCTCTATTCGGTCATCTTTCCATGGAGTCACAGATCCGATAATAGGGCCCACGGATCTTCTCTTTTTCTAATTCTCGAAGAATCTCGTAATGTATTCTATGTTTCTCTAAATCGTCTGTAAAATTATAAAAAAAAACAAACTAGTGGTTTATCACCCCGTGTGAGCATTGGAAGCCGACAAACAGTCTTGCAATTACATCTTCAATCGAGACCGCATTATTAATTATAATGAAGCAATGAAGATTGAATGTGCAAACTGCAACCATTTTTTACTATGGAAACGGTGGCTATGTGAAATACAAACCCGACACGTCTTCTATGATGATTCGAAACATTCATCAACCACAATGGACTCAAACTCATACTACTCTAATATGACACATGATAAAAGCGCTTCTTTAGACAATATGGGATTATGGTCCGTTTTATGACACAAGATACGTCACACTTACCTTAATCACATCTTCCATGGAGTCACCGATCCGACAATAGGGGCCACGTATCTTATGCCCACCCGAGACCGACCTCTGGATCACACGTGGGAGAAAACACTAGCACCCTTGTCGTTCCATATTTTCTCCTTTTTCTAATTCTTGAAGAATCTCGTAACGTATTCTCTGGTTCTCTAAATTGTCTGTAAAATTATAAAAAAAAAAAACAAACTATGCAGGCTTTCCATCCATATATTCCATCCAACATCAAACCTTTCTAAAAGTAGAAAAAAATAAAACAGAAGAAAGTGTTCCTCTTTGTTACCAAGCATGTCATCTGAAACAATTAACAGGACATTGTTAAAAGGGAGAATCTATTCGAACGCCTAACATTAACAGTTTGTCTTTGTTACCAAGCATGTCATCTGAAACAATTAACAGGACATTGTTAACAGGGGTGTAACACCTCGCAAAATCAAGTCCAATACAGTGGTGACACGTGTCATAAACCCAGGTAATGTTAAAAGGATAACTTGAGGGACTAAAGTTGTCAAACAATGTAAAGATGTATATGGAAGGACAAAAAAATGTCAACATGCCAAACTTGTGCCTCTGATTGACTTCACACGACGTTCGTATTCTTTAATGAATGAATTATCGGACGTAGAAAGCCGTTGTGCTTAAAATTTAAAATTTTACAAAGCATAGGGGTTGAATGTGTCAACATGTTAAAAGTTACCTCTGAGTGACCTTTAAGCGATCCCGAAAGCATTGTGATATTTTTATTTATACTCTCGCAAATATCGGATACTGAATTCATGGAGTTACGATGCAAACAAGACCTTTCGAGTGATCTCATAACTAACCAGGAGCTTAACGGTGTTTGTTTTAGGACCCAAAACTCTTAAAAGTTAACTATGGGGGTCACAAGTGCAATAAACGAAGATTATTTAAACTAAAATTGGACCATGGACTAAAAATGCAAAAGTTTCAAACTTTTTACCGGATTAAGGGGTCCTCGCGGGGCGCGTAGGCCACCGCTGAAGTCTTCGCGAGCCGCGACTGAGCTACCAGCGACCAAAAACTGGACAGCTGCATGTTGCAGCCTGTCCACCACCTTTGCATGAGTTCTGAATGATACCAGGGGCTTGTAAATGGTTTTTACTGCATGAGGACACCTGTGATCATCAGATTAACTCCCTAACCAGCTGGAATCATCTCAAGGGCCTTCAAATTCCTATATAAAGGAGCTTGTCTTGAACACTTGAACTTGCACTTTCAATTTCACTTCACAACTTACTCTCTGGAGCATCCTGGACCCAAAGGAAGCTTTCCTAAGTTGAATTTTCGTGCTAAGGACCATTGTAAGTGTTCTTAGCTTTCATAGTTAAGTTTTCATTAGTGTAATGACCGAAAGTCAAAGATATCGTAATTACGCTTTGACTTTGTGATTAATCACTAACGGTCCAGCCATTATTCGAATTAAAAGTGGCTATGTGTTGGTAATTATGTAGGTGTTAAACCCTTAAAAGGGCACCTCCTAATTATCACATTTACTTGGTCAAATGTCGGGTCAAACTACTTAACAGAAAAGTCAAACGAGTCAGTTTTTACAAAATAAATTATAAATGATAATGTAGAAGCTATAAAATACATTTTTATCACTTGAATAACTTATTAAATAATATAAGAACATGTTTAGGCATGTTCAACCTGACAATTCCGAGTTTAGGCTCTGTTCGCAACCGAAAGTCGCAAAAGTAGACTTTTGCTTTGACTTTTAGTTCTGACCCAAATTAGCTTAGTTTATGTATGCCTTAGGGTTCCTTTAGGACCATATTATATGTTAGTATAACCCTCTGAGGTCATACTACATGGTCCCTTGGAAATCTGAGATTATTTGCATGTTTCCATTAAATGCTTAAAAATTGACCATTATGCCCTAATGTTATAAAAACAAGATTTTTGAAAATGTGAGAGGACAAAATACTTTATTACTGATATATAAGTATGTCATAAAAATTTGACATCTGTTTCTGGTTTAAAATGAAAGTTATGCAAGATATCGTAAAACAAAAACTTTTTGTTAATTAAATTGCCTTTTTGGAATAAATCATATTTAAACCCAATTTTTGGCACCAAACTTGCCACCCACTGTTATGATATAATATTTAGGGATTTTTGAAAATTTTTGTCAAATTTTATACTGACCATAGCATAGAGTTCTAGCATAAATTCGGTAATTGACGATAAAGCCTTTTTTGTTAATAAAATGAGTTTAACATATGATTTGCATACCAAACCTTTTCCTACTGATATCATATGTTAAACAAAATACTTTAAGCTTTAGAGACTGATCAAAACTTCAGAATTTTATAAACACCTTGAATACCGTCAATTACCGACTTTTACGCTAATTAGGCGCATAATATGGTCTAAAACCATATTTAACGCCTAAGACTTGTTACCTACTGATTTTAAAAATAAATTTTAATACTTTAACAGTAAGTATAAGTCTTGAACTCAGATTTCCAAATTTGACCTTAAAAGCATATGGGAAATGACCAAAATGCCCCTACGGTGCATAGTTTGACCATAATTGATAAACCTCACATATGTATGATATCTTACTGATGTAACTTGATAAAATAAATATTTTTACTGAATATTTTAGACCAGAACCTCAGTTTGTTATTTAACCTCTTTTATAAACTTTAAAATGACCAAACTACCCTTACGGTGCTTAAATTGGTTTTAAATTCGTTTTGGGCATAATTGAAGATATCCTACTGATATCATAACATATTTTAAGCATATTAACTTGTGAAGCTTGTACATGACTCTTTCGGTTACCCGTTATGCATACACACGTTCGGTACGGTTTATGTAACTAGTTTGCATAAATTAGCCGAAACGGGTCAAACCTTATTTTTTTTACCTCAAAATCCAGAATGTATTTAGTTTATCCATTTTATACAAAGCATTTGGGGGTTAATATAACTGTTTCCTGGATATCCTCGGCTCATTCATTCGAAATGGCCATGGCTTAAGCACGGGGTGTAGGCATACACCTGATAGTTGCGTATGTAAAACAGTATCTCACTCATGAGGAAACTTCTTGTGGGCTTATACTAGTGGCATGTCTATTAATCTTGTCTTGGCTCTTCTAACCGGGCCTTGAACGTATGACAAACATATAAATCTGTATACAAGGTTATTTTAAATAATTGTCCCAAGTTATAAATGATTTCATGCATTGTGCATTCAAACCAATTTTATAAACACTTTTCAAAAGAGTCAGTTAATTGTATTTAACAGTGTAAACTGACGTATTTTTCAAAAAAAGATTAAGTGCAGGTACTACACGAAATGGGCTGGAAACTCCTGAGTATTAGTTAAAGAGTCTTGCAAGCTCTTAGTACTTAAAGTCTGTTGAACAATATTTACTTTCTGTTTTAGATCCGCCTGTGGATCCACTTACAACCGTTGTGTAATATTTTATTATACTTTCAATCCGGTTTATATTATTATTTTCAAGACTTCCGTTGTGCATTAAACTGTGATTATTGACTATGATTATATCAACTACGTCACGATACTCCACACCGGGCCCACCGGTAATACGTGGAAATATCGGGGTGTGACAGGTTGGTATCAGAGCCAACATTGAGGGAATTAAACACTAGCCTTTTATGTTTAATCTCAATGACACAGTTGCACATTCCTTGACTTCCGAGTCTAGGCAAAGGACTTAGGATTAATCCTAATCTTAATTGGTTTTTGTCTTTTGCTGTTTCCTTTGTTTTGTCATAATCAAAAGCAAAATGCCGCCAAGAGTGAGAGGCCTAGGAGGAAGAGGAAAAGCACCAATTTTGACTAGGAATGACCATGAAGCCGGACCATCACACCGGCGTACACCATCCGCTTCATACGGATCAAGTCCTCACGAAGACTGGAGGACATACCTCGAGCCTGCGAGACGCTCTGTCTCACTCAGTTCTCGCCATCCTATCACCATTCCTTTGGGCCGCAGCAGGAAGACGAGCCCAACGACTCTCACCACTCCTATATTCCTCTGCAACGATCGGGTTCACACCATTTCCAGAACCCAATGCCTTATTTTCAGAGCAGGTTCAACCCGATGAACCAAATAAAAGAACCAGAGGGTCAAAACCCTTTGGGACTAGCTGATCATTATCCAGAAATGCAGGACATGGAAATGGACGATGATCCAGATCCAGAGATGCCACCATCTGGGACGCTGACGCATCCCATTGAGATTTATAGCGGATCATCCTTTCATGGTTCGCCTTACAGGGGCCCTAATATTTCTGCTGAAAGATGGGCTACATACAAGTGGGAGTATACTCCCGCTCACCGCAACTCGCCACCACACCAGTAGGTCCCTTCTGAGGACCTACATTTTCAGGCGGTCATGCCGCCGCCGCCACCAGCGCCAGAGCAGCAACTGCCTCCAGAAACACCGAGGCGAAGAAGAGGTGCACGGATGTCCGTGCGTGGGGGTTTCCATTTCAGCACCCCCAACACTCCAGCAACAGCAACTACCCGCCGCTCTATGAAGACCCGCATTTGGGTGTGTCGCAACCCCCGATCCCAGGTTCCCCAGGAACGGGCGACCGCGAGCCAGTTTCGGTGGTATGTCGTATTGTCTAATTTGGCAGTGGGAATTTTCATCAGGACCGTAGTTAGGAAATGTTTATCAGAGTAAAATACCACTTTTTCATAACATTAAACAAATGGGTTAAAACCCAAGTTCATAGTACATGCATTTTCATAGGAATAAATCCTATTTATTTAATAAAAACATCTATTTTATTTTTAGGTAACTTTATTGCCACTTTTCCAAGCCTTCAGTGCTGTCCAGCTGGCTTTTAATTGGCTTTCACAGTTTGTTACCTGAAACACGTTTTAAAACTATTTGTCAGTGGGAAATACTGGTGAGTGAATCCCAGTTTAATCAAGTTTAAATAAAAACAAATCCCAGTGTACAGTATTAAGGGCGATCCCGCAATTATATTTGTTTCCAAGACATATCAATTAACATCCATGGTACTGTCGAACCCGACTTGTGGAAATGTTACTCCTTGACCAGGTGGTAACAAATTTTGTATACAAAACCCCAACATACTCATCATAATTGTATTTTTACAAATACTCAATAACTGTTATTCGCATGGAAAAGTATTTAAGGTTTTGTAAAAACATTTAACAAAAGATTTACAAAAGTGGATCAACTCACATTGCTGTCTTAGATTTTCCGTAAGGGTTTCCTGAGAATAATCTATAATTTACACAAATGTACACAAGTTAGTATTAATAACCCATTTTAACATTAGCAATACCCTCCCCGAGACGGCATTCCAATGACTACGTCGGGCAGAACCACGACAACCATTACGGAAACCTAGATCAATCGGGCAACGTATCTAATAAGTATCCAGGGGTTATAATACTTACAACGGAGCAGAACTTCACTAATAAGGGGGGTATAATACCCGAGTATTATGCCTAATATCAGAATTTGAGATTGAGAAATGATCGTGAGCGAATTCCAAATGAAATCCGATGGCCTGCTTAAATAGTTGCTGAAACTGGTCCTCACGCGGCCCGCGTAAGAGTAGACGAAGGTCTACGCGGCCCGCGTCAAAGCTAGTCAACGGACTAGCTTATCCGGCTCATCAGGTAGGTCCGCCACGATGATGACACGTGTCATCACCGGGCTGCGCCACATTTTAGGACTCTCGCGGCCTGCGTTAACTTAATGGGGGTCTTACGCGGCCCGCCTTAACTTATAATTCAACGAATTCAGTTTTAAACCTTCATACCGCCCGCGTAAGGTTGGGGTGAGGCCTACTCGGCCCGCCTCAGCCCAATAATTAAATTTTTATTTATTTTTAATGCTATTTAATATATTTGAGGCCCGTTTTCACGTATGGGGTGTATTTTGGGACATTTTGGGATATTTTAAAATATATTAGGGTGTCAGAAAAATAATCAAGGGTGTCAGTTTATTTAGGATTGTTACATCCTCCCCACCATATTTTAGAGCTCGTCCTCGAGATCTACTGGAACAAGTGTGGATATTTCCTTTGCATTTCAGATTCAAGCTCCCATGTGTAATCAGGTCCTCTTTTGGAGTCCCACTTCACTTTGACCAGAACTAATCTCTTATGCTTGAGATTCTTGACTTTCCTGTCTTCAATCTGTAGAGGCCTCTCTACAAACTTGAGTTGTTCATTTACCTCTATATCCTTAAGAGGTACTATTAGCGATTCATCAGCTAAACACTTCTTGAGATTAGATATATGAAATACATCATGTATTCCTGCCATTTCCTCTGGCAGTTGTAGCTGATATGCTACATGTCCTATTCTTCTAACAATCTCAAAAGGTCCAATATACCTGGGACTTAGCTTTCCTCTTTTGATGAATCTTACCACTCCTTTCCAAGGAGAGACTTTTAACAATACTTTATCTCCTATTAGAAATTCCAATGGCTTGCGTCGATTATCGGCATAGCTCTTCTATCGATCACGTGCTGCTTTCAGTCGTTCCCTGACTTGAATAATCTTTTCGGTTGTTTCTTGCACTATCTCAGGTCCAGATAGTTGCTTTTCCCCAATTTCTGCCCAACAGACTGGGGTTCGGCACTTTCGTCCATAAAGTGTTTCGAATGGTGCCGCATTGATACTTGTGTGATAACTATTATTATAAGAAAATTCTATTAAAGGTAAGTGATCGTCCCAATTACCTTCGAAATCAATTACACAAGCTCTAAGCATGTCCTCCATTGTCTGAATTGTCCTTTCGCTTTGTCCGTCTGTTTGAGGATGATAAGCTGTGCTTAGATTTAACTTAGTTCCCATTGCTTTTTGGAAACTTGACAAAAAATGAGAGGTAAATCGGCTATCCCTATCAGAAAAATTGATAAAGGAATTCCATGTAATGAAACAATTTCATTTACATATAATTTAGCTAGCTGTTCCATACCGAAAGTTTCCTTCATTGGTAGGAAATGAGCTGACTTGGTTATCCTATCTACAATCACCCAGATTGTATCATTACCTTTCCTCGTTTTGGGTAATTTAGTAACAAAATCCATTGTTATCAATTCCCATTTCCACACTGGCATTTCTAATTGTTGTAACAAACCTGAGGGTTTCTGGTGTTCAGCTTTAACTTGTGAACAAGTTAAACATTTAGAAACATAGGCTGCTATGTCTTTCTTCATTCCTATCCACCAGAAATTTTTCCTTAAATCCTGGTACATTTTATCATTCCCTGGATGCATCGTATACTTAGATTTATGGGCTTCTTCTAATATACGATGACGCAAATTTCCTAATTTAGGTATCCACATTCTCTTTTTATGGAATCTCCAAATTCCATCTGTTCCTTGTTCCAATTCCTTAATCATACCTTTTAGTTTTTCAGTATCACCCTTGATTACTGATTCTTATGCTTCTCTTATTTGATCATTTAAATCTACTTGTAGATTTAATTTAAGAGAACGTACCCTTTTTGGTTTTTCATGATACTTTCGGTTTAAAGCATCTGCTACTACATTTGCTTTTCCTTCATGATACTGGATATCACAATCATAATCACTAAGCATATCCATCTATCGTCTTTGTCTCATATTCAACTTCTTTTGCCCGAAAACATACCTTAAACTCTTATGATCGGTGAATATGGTAAACTTACTATCATAAAGGTAATGTCTCCAAATCTTAAGGGCAAAAATTATAGCTCCTAGTTCTAGATCATGGGTTGAATAATTCTCTTCATGACTCTTAAGTTGTCTAGATGCGTAAGCTATAACCTTTTGACGTTGCATTAATACACATCCATAACCTAATTTAGAAGCGTCACAATAGACTACAAAGTCTTCAGTTCCTTCTGGTAACGCTAATATGGGTGTATTAGTTAAGATTTGCTTAAGAATTCTAAAAGCTTCTTCTTGTTTTGGTCCCCATTTAAACTTAATAGATTTACAGGTTAACTTAGTTAAAGGAATGGCTATTCTAGAAAAATCTCGAATAAATCTTCTATAATAACCGACCAATCCTAGGATGTGACAACCGGTGATTTACGACACCTAATTACGTGATTAACAGATGATTAACGCGATAATAAATAGTGTTTACAGCGCAAATTAACTTAATTAGGCCTTTGGAGTGCCTAGGAGCTGCTAACCGGCTTTACAGGGCGTGAACGGTGGGTTACGGAAAGATCTGGTGAATATCAAGCGACAATGAACTGATACCGAACAGAATACTGACAACGCCGACAAATATTAAATTTTTACGATATATTTTAGCTTCGTAATTAAATTTTAGTGACTACAGTCGAAACCAGATCGAAGAACAGATTAAAGACGACAACGATACAATTTTTCACGATTATTACCGTAATCGACGAACGGATGTGCAAACGACTACCGACCGTATTTTTTTTGTGTATCTTAATTTTTGACGGTAAACGGAGTTCAGGACTTGACGACGGGTCTCGTAGAAAATACGGGCCACTTACACATGTGATGGGCTTGTGGGCCCTGGGCCCAAGCCCAAAACCCACAAAGCCTAAACCTACACATAAGATATTAGATCCCTTTTTCTTATAAATATTTGCAAAATCTCTACAAATCTAGACCAAATCTCTACAAAATATTACAAAATCTTAGAAGATTTATATAAAATCTTTACAAATCCAAGCAAAAGATTTTTATTTTACACCCACAAAACTTAACTTGTATTTATATAAGACCTTATGGTCTATTAGTTCTCATTCCTCAAATAAAAACACAAACATGAAGTCTGTTCTCCCTCTCTCAATCTATACATATACACACGCAAATGAAAATAACAATTCCACTTCAAAACACAAACTCAGAGTCATCATCTCCTTGTCTCTCCCTCTCGCTAAAGCCAGACCACCGGAACTCCATCTCCGGTCACCCACACACCCCCCGACAACACCCCCTCCCCTCTCTTCGAGCAGCAAGACGGACCACCACAACTGTTGGGTGGTGGTAAGTGGCGGCGGTGGGGCCAGACGACGAAGACAAGAGAGGCGGCGAGGAGAGAGAGACCGAGAGAAAGAGAGATGGAGAAAGAACCGGCGGTCGGCGTCATTGACCGGCGGTCGGCATCAAGGACTGGTGGTCCTTGTCTTTATCCGACTGGCTTCGACGGTACCCCCTTCTCGGTTTACTTCTTTTTTTTCTTTTGTTCAAGACTGATATTGATGATGGCGGTGGTGATGTTATTCTCAGATGGTTCCCGTTTTGGTTCGAGTTAACTCGGCTAGTTAACTCGGCTAAACCAAGTTAACTCGGTTCGGTTCCGGGATAACCAGTTAACAAAGGCAACGGGTCAGAGTTCGGGTCAGCTTTGGTCTTTTCGGTCAACAGAAGTCAACATCAGCAGCTGTTTGGGTCAAAGTCAGATTCGGTTCGGGTCTCACGGTTCGGTCAGACGACTCGGTTCAGTTGACTCGGTCAAACCGAGTCAACTCGGTCAAACCTGGTCAACTCGGTGAGTCGACTCGGTCAACTCAGCGTTCCGACACGAAGATTTGGTAAAGATTAACGGCACATTTAATATTTACGTTATATATTTTTAGTTTTAATTTCACGTGACTAACGAGCTCTCGAACCGAACAAAAATCGATGAATTATTAGTTAAATTCCTTGGGTTTATTTACTAACTTGCTTATATAAATTGATGATACGAGAATATTGTTAAGTAAATTGATTGAGTTTTGAAATAAAGCGACAACTTGTGTTGTCGGGGCCGTCCAAAAACAGAGGAAACTCTGCCCGTTTTTCGAGAAAATCCGTAAAATAAAACAAGTTTTTATTATAAAACGAAACTATCAAATGAATACATACACAAATATATTTTACTTTCGCCGACACGTTATAACGTATAAGAAACAACGATAACACGGATTATTTTTAATAACAAATATGCTTTATCTATTTATTTCAAACCCTACAACAATGCGAATCCTTTTTATAAAATAAATAAATTATATATATATATTTGATTCAACATCAAATAATCTGACTTCTTTTATGAAACGAGTAGTTTATATATATTTGTGTCAAACGACAATACTGTACGACTTTTGAAAGCAACGATTCGGAAACTATTTACGACAAATAAATATAGTTATTATATTTATTTGAAACTTTGAGAATACGACGAATTCTTTTATAAAGGTACATATAGTCTTATTTCAAACATCAAACAATTCGGATTATTTTATAAAAATAAATATAATCTATATATTTATTTCGAACATCAAGCAGTACGAAATCGTTTTATAAAAATAAATATAGTTATATATTTATTTTCAACCCCAATAACTCGACGATCCTTTTGTAAAGCAAATATAACTTTGCAATATTATTTTATACGCCTAAACGGTGTACACATATCTTTCGACAAGTACCATACGAGGCGCGATAAATAATACGAGTTTGTTATATGTTATTTTCACAAAAATATTTTTTTATACACGTACGACTTCTCGGAACGACTAACACTATTCTATCGAGATATTTGTATAAATATTTATATATTTGAATTCCTAGAAAACTAAGCACTTTCAAGACTTAGTAAACTATTATCGACATTAGACGAAACTTAACGAATACAACTTCTTTGTTTCATTTAAGTCAATAACTTACCGTCGAATCGTTCGGTTAACGATTCGGTAGAGCTCGGTGACACGTAGTTTAGTTACCGCTTTTATTTAGAAACTTATTAGATATTCCATGTTAGGAATATTGTAGAACGCACGCTAGCAAGTCAAGTCTCGGAAACGACATCACAAAGTCGTATATAGCTAGCTTTGCACGGACAATTCAGGTGAGTTCATAACCCCACCTTTTTACGGTTTTACATTTTTATAAATGTTTTCGGGGTGGAAAGACATGCACGTTTTACAGAAACACACAAAGTTTTCGACTAACAAGGACTGCATATTTTAGACAAAGCACGTTTTGCAAGAACATACAAAGTTTTTGAACGAACAAAAACTCATATTTCTAAATCTTGTCACGAATGGATTTCGAGGAGCTTAAATGGTTTACAAATGGATCATACTAAATATAACGGTTTTTATAAAACTAATGCGTATTATCGAAATGGGAATGATTTTCATGACTAGGGATGGGATCGTCTGGTGATAATATAGAGAGACTGGGGAGTCAGCCTTAGAGGCTGGGGAGGTTCAGCCTTAGTGGCTGGGGAGGTTCAGCCTTAGAAGCTGGGGAAGTTTAGCCTTAGAGGCTAGGGTAAAATACATGTTACAATTATTACAGACATTTTATACATGGTATGGTTAGCTTAAGGAGGGTTTACTACTTAGATCATGTGAGTGGGTAGGTGGAACTTGCGGCCATTAATCCTCGTTGTAGGACCGAGGGACATGAGTGCTAGATCTATTCGGGTGTAGCGAGCCCCACTCCTGGGTCCACTGAGTGGACCAGGTGGTGACTATGTGCCCGACGCACAAATTTGCTAGGTTTGAGTCTTCCTGCATCACTTCACACATATCATTGGCTTTGCAACCCAATGGTGATCTCTTTTTCCTTATTGCTACATACCAGGGACATTTATACATACAAATCATATTTCAAAGGTTTATACATACATACTTACAGAAATACTTGATTTATACAAATTAAATACCATGTTTTATACAAATTCAAATCATAGGATTATGAGGGCATGGAGTCAAAGTCAGGGTGGGCATTGACGGTATACATATTTTACAAATACAAGAGTTTACAAATACATGGTTTTACGAACATAATGCGTTGCAAATACAAAGTTTCTATATAACTTGACAAGAAAATGATTTTTAAATTCGTTTTCTCAATATATTTCACAAACCGGTTATTCAAAAAGATTTATTTCAAATCTTTTACAAACAAACTATGAACTCGCTCAACTTTATGTTGACTTTTTCGCATGTTTCTTTCTCAGGTTGCATTTCAGAAATTATGGCACGGTTGGAATAGGAGAACCATGAAGAGTCGAGTACTTAGTAGGCGTTCAATTTCTAAAAGACTTAGCTTATTTGCTTCCGCTGTGCAATGAAGATACCAGTCCAGTCACGCCAACGCTCTGATATTTCGGGGTGTGACATAGGAAACTTCTAACCTCGGTTGGTGATTCAGGGGTTTTCCATTTAGTAATCGCCTCGATTTTTGTTGGATCCACATGAATTCCTTCATGGTTTACTAAATGTCCAAGAAATTGTACTTGTTCTAACCAAAACTCGCACTTCGAAAATTTAGCATAAAGCTTTTCTTTTCTTAATAGACTTAAAAGTGCGTGCAAATGCTTTGCATGATCCTCCTTACTCTTAGAGTAAATTAGAATATCATCTATAAAAACAATTATGAATTTATCCAAATATGGCTTACATATTCGGTTCATCATGTCCATAAATGCGACTGGGGCATTGGTTAAACCAAATGGCATGACAGTAAATTTATAATGGCCATACCTTGTTCTGAATGCGGTTTTAGGAATATCTTCTTCGTGTACCTTTAATTGATGATATCCTGACCTTAAATCGATTTTAGAGAAAAATCGAGCTCCTTGCAGTTGATCGAACAGATCATCGATTCTCGGTAATGGGTACCGATTCTTAATTGTGACTTTGTTCAATTCACGGTAGTCAATGCATATGCGCATTGATCCGTCCTTCTTTTTAACGAACAGTATCGGCGCTCCCCATGGCGACAAGCTTGGCTGTATGAATCCTTTTTCCAACAATTCATCTAATTGTTTCTTCAATTCCTGCATTTCTGCGGGTGCCAAACGGTAAGGTGCTTTGGCAATTGGTGCTGTTCCAGGTAGTAGGTGAATTCTAAATTCAAGTTTTCTGTCCGGTGGTAGTCCTGGTAATTCTTCTAGAAAGACATCTGAAAACTGGGACACTACTGGAATGTCTTTTAGTTCTTTTCCTTTAGTGTTAGTGATTATGGAAATCAAATACACTATAGAATCTTTTCTTATATAACTTGCAGTTTTCATCACAGAGATGAATTTCGTGGATCTAGATGGTTTATCTCCTTTAATTGTGATCGTTTTACCTTTTGGGGAATTTACTTGGATTGACTTTTGCTCACATAAAATACTGGCTTTATTGGCTATTAACTAATCCATTCCTAAAACGATATCAAATCCCGTCAGATTCATGGGATAAAGGTTTGCCATAAACTTTTGGTTTAAAATTTCTATTCTTGCTCCCTGCAAGATTTCAGAAATCCTAACAATTTCTCCATTAGCTGTCTCTACTAGACATTCTTGGGGTAGTTTAGTTAATGACTGGTTTAGCAGTTTGCAAAATGATGTATTAATAAAAATTTGGTTTGCACCAGAGTCAAATAATACTTTAGCAAAAACATCTTTAACTAAAAACGTACCAGCTATGACGTCTGGAATCATCTTGGCTTCATCTGCAGTTAGAACAAATGCTCTAGCATTTTTAGTGTTCCTATTGTTCACAGTTGGAGCCAATTTCGGACAGTTTGGCTTAATGTGACCTTTTTCTCCATAATTGTAGCACAGTCCATTACTGGATTTTCTCATGCAATCTTCTTCCTTGTGTCCTGGCATCTTGCAGAAATTGCAAAGAATAGAGCATTTTCCCGAATGTTTTTTCTTGCAGACCTTGCAGAAAGGTGCAGAGGTAGAACCCATATTCCTACAGTTGTAATTCCCCGAACGGAATTCTTGAGTAAGCCTTTGGGTTAGGTTTCTCCTCTGTTCTTCTTCTCTAGTACGGATTAATTCATCTGTCAAGGTATTTGCTAGTTCTACAGCTTCTTCTATAGTTTGAGTTCTAGCTGCCTTGACTACATGTCTAATCTCTCCGATTAATCCCCAGATGTAACGGGAGATTAATACTGGTTCAGGTGATGCAAGGGTTGGTACTATTCTAGCATATTCAAAGAATGTAGTAGTATACCCCTTACTATCTACCCTGATCATTCTAAGGTTCAGAAACTTATTAGCTATCTGTTCCTTTTCATTGGGAGGACATAATTTCCTTTCTACCATATTCTTAAATTCCTCCCATTCCATATTGTATATCCTATCACTTCCTCTTGACTGGAGGATAGTGTTCCACCATTCTAAGGCTGAGTTCTTAAATAGATTAGAAGCAAACATTATTTTGTCTTCTTCAGCACACTTGCTTATTTTTAGAACAGCCTCAGTCTTTTCTATCCAGCGTATAGATGCAATGGGTCCTTCATTGCCCGAGAATTCTATTGGTTTGCAGGACCAGAATTCCTTGTAAGAACAACCGTAAGACACCGTTCTTCTTCTTTTGGGAATGGGCACCGGAAGTACGGGTCCATTGTTCTCGCTGTGTTCTGGTTCAATTGGTCGCTTACTGCTATGCTTACTTTTATTATTCGCTTCTTGAATTTTTTGAATAATAAATGGCATTGCATCTATGATTCCTTGTGCCACTATGTGTTGAACGACACTATTATCCATTTGGTTTCCATTGTTATTGATGCTCGGATTCTCATTAACCATGTTAGTGTTACTCTGGTTATCGTTATTCAGATTTTCTTGATTTCCTTCATCGGTCATTTGAATTTTAAACATTTACCCCATATTATTATCACAAAATAATATTTCATATTGTCAATCACATGACACACATTTTTGCCAAAAGCGTCGATCATTGCGACTTTACTCTATTCATATACTATTATGCATCTATTACACACCTGTACTGAAATAAAAATTACAATACCAACTGAAATAGAATTACACTAATAGTAATAGGCATCCGTACACACATATTTTATTTTATTTTATTATTATTACTATTACCGTTCCCACCATCACATTCACGGATATGGATTCATCCAAAAATCCATATTGCGCTCATCGTATTTCCATACGAGTCGCTCTCCCACCTGTCGCATTCTCTCACTGCTTTCTAAAATTTCCTCACCAAAAGTCCTAAGTTCTTGTACATTTTCTGCACTCATTGGGGGTGCAGGTTCTAGGACTGGGTTCGGAATCTTGGGTGCGGGTTCCTGGTATGGGGGTGTAGGTGCCTAGAATTGGTAAGGATCTTTTAAAATTTCCCTAATGTATTCATCGTTGAAATAGGGATATGAAGGGTCCAAACCTAGGTAGGCTCCTACGTTTTGCATGGGTGTGTCTTCATGTATCGGGTAGCGTTGCACATAGTCCCTAACGTCATCCCACCAGGGGTCGTAATTTGGGTCTAGGGGGTTTGGTGCTGGTACCCTAGGGATTTCTTCCGGATTGAAGTCATGCATCTCTACTTGGATTTCAGGGTTTTCTGTAACACCCTTGTTATTATTTTAAAGGTTTTCGTATAAATAACGAAAATAAACATGTAATTACGATTAAGTATCCTTAGAAAATACGAGTAATCTAAAACTTTTACAACTTAAAAGTTTTCAACATAATATAAATAAGTTCGTCGTTTAAAAGTGATGACGTAACACCGTGCGGAAGCTTTAATCTCGAGTGTTGAATCTTTATCGTGTTCGGTTCCTCATCGAGCTTGATCTTCATCCGGGCACTCTTGACACTCACCTAAGATCAAAACCAACTTAAAAGTTAGTTTTGATAGTCAAATATTAAGTTTAAACAAGTTACATGGGTTAAAAGAACAAAATTTAACAATTTTCCAGAGTTAGGGGGCGTCGCGTGACGCCTAGCCCCCTTTTTCACAGCCTGTTGCCATATTCCCAGCATGTCCCGATTTCACGGAAACGAGCATAACTCTCTCGTTTTTAATCCGTTTTACCCGATTCTTTTTCCTACGCGTCCGTAATTTAATTCTCCATCATATGGAGTTAAAATCCAACATCATACATAATAAAATTTCAGAATTTTAACTCTTCGGCTTATTACCCTTTTTACCAACTTTTGACCCGTTCGTGATTTCATCATCAAACATGTTTATTTGATCCTTATATCACATACACTTCTTCAAACTAATGTTATTTACTATGTTAGATTCTAATCACCGGTTTATTACGTAATTTAAACCCGTTTTCGCTCGTATGCTTATTTTGACCCGTTAAGGATATTTTAAGCACTTTTAAGCTTGAAATCGCTTTCATTCATTTCTAGCATCTTATTCCTACATTTCTTATCAAGTAATCTTCAACTACAACTATATGTGTGTTGGATTTAATGTGGACATCTATGCGTTCCGAGTTTTACCCTTCGGATTATTATTTTATGACAAGACTCAATAGAGCCATTTGACTAACGTATTACATCTTTCAACTTCTACACTTATTCTAAGTATTTATCTAATCATGAAACTCGTTTCCAAACAACCTTTAAGGGTTGTTTGTTCAATTTAACATACAAGGGCGTTTTGGTCAATTTTGGTCCTTCTTTTACGACGAAGGACTTTCAGATATTTGTTTGACCCAAAAATTCGACCTTTTAACTATAACCTTGTTTAGAAGCCATTATGTTTCTAAAACACTACAATTATAACTTGAATTATTCGGTTTATCTTTAAGATAACCGAATATCCAATTTGACCTTGTTTAACTCTTAGAAAACCTCAAGTTCTACATGATGAGTTGAATCATTATACATACCCGGCTCGGATCAATATATTGACCCGTTTCAATACATTGACTTAGTAGCCGTTAAGCAATAGCGATGTGCGTATCCATTTGATATTTATTCCTATAAACATGTAACTCGACAAGCCATTAGTCGATATTGTCAAAGGGTGATAATTTCACCTTTTGACCCGTTTATTTACCTAGTGATCTTCGTCACTTCAACTAAATGCCAATTTCATGTATTATGCTAATTAAAAGTCTACTAACGAAAATACGAAGTCAAGCATAACGTAACAGAACCGTAGTTATGTACCTTTTAAGCATCCTTTCCAAACGCGTATTTCCACCGGCTTGTCCATTTGACGATCCGGATTCCTTGCCTAAAGAGTTCAATTCGCAATCCGTTTAGAACCCTTTTTCAATCATGTATCGCATAATTCGCTAAATCATCACAATCATGCATTTTAACTTTAAATTTCAATTTCGAGCCTTCTTTGGGGCATTTTTACAAACACCTTAAGGGCAGAATTTTAAATAATTCATTAACAAGCTCATAACTTGTCATATAACCCGAATTTTCATCAATCAAACTATTTAACACAAATATTTGCCTTTACAAATTCTGAAATAACTTCACATATGTCAAATTACACTAGAACAACCCAAAATTTCCTAGTGTTTATCAATGTTCTACATAACCCACTAGTCACCTACAATGGTGACCATGGATTTCACTAGAATTTAGCATAATTTCAACATGTACTTGTCTAGGGTTTACTCCTAGACATTTTAATGTTCCTAATTCATCTACAATTTCTACATGCATCATCAGATTTCAAGTTCTCTAAATTCATGAGAATTTCAAGTAGAGAATTTTTGTCAAATTTTACATACCTTATGATCTCCTTGCAATGGGGATCATTAATCTATGCTCGATTTTCGTTTTGGACTTGGTTTGATCCTTCAATTTGTGAGATTAGTGAAGCTAGGGTTTTTGAAGCTCCTGGGGATGCTTCTGGTCGAACTGAACACCCACAAAACACACTGAATGTGTGTTTTATTTTTAAGTTTTTCTTTTTATAACTTAACTTTCCATTTACCCGCATTTGGTCCCTCTTGTTTGGTTAGTTTATTAAATAGGTCACAACCTACTTAACTTCTAACAACATTACCACTTTTTTTGTTTTGTTTTGTTTTTTTTTTTTAAAACTAGGTTAAACATTCCTAGTTAATTTAACGAGTTCGGGGAATTTACGACTAAGTTTATTTTAAGTCCCGTTATCTCGGGCTTCTATAAACTTTATTTCTTCGAAAACTTTCATTTAACTTTTATTTTAATAATAGGCTTGTTTATTTAAGAATCCTAATATTCATCGGGTTACTTTTACCACTAAAGGTAAATTACCCGTCTTTTAGTATAAACGTGGTTTGATTACCAAACCCGTTTTCGGGGTGTTACAAGTCTACCCCCCTTAAAGAGGTTTCGTCCTCGAAACCTTTCTTACATAGTTCATGGAGTTTTAAACTCAATGCATTTGACCTGAGTAATCTTTTAAGCATTACTCATACTTTACCCAATTGTTAGTATTACCAGAAAAATATGGTAATATCTTTTTGGTTACAAAACATCTACGTACCTCATACGACATAATGCAACTTGAAATAACATAATTTCGTTATTTTTACTAGTTTAGTTAATTTAGCGATATCTATCGCTTTTATATATTATCGAACTCTTTATGAATCCGTTACTTTGATCCGTTTAAAGGTCTTTAGTGAAATCTTTCACTTTTAGCAACAATTTATTTTGTTTTCAAATTCATTTATTCGGTTCAGTTATACCGAATCCACCGCTTACAAGCAACCAAATTTATTTAAATGACCTTAACCGGTCTCACTAACTAGACTTATTAGTCCAGTTTTATATATATATATATATATATATATATATATATATAGGGGAATGTTCATTTGAGAAGAAAATTTTATTAAGAATAAAAAGAACAAAAGGGTACACTTGTAAAACATTAAATAGTTTTTTTCTCATCTCATTTATTTATTATGTTTGACTAATTAATTAGTCATTAAGACTATCATCCTCCACACTAAAAAAATTTGCCTACACACATCAAAAGTTATCCTACACATTTCGAAATTTATCCTACACATATTGAAATTTATCATACACAACTCGTAATTTATCCTACACGCCTCGTATTTATCCTACACTATAAATGAATTTTTATTTTTATTTTTTGAGGAAAAATATATATCTTAAAAATAAGTTACAAATTTAATATAGTTAGTTATTAAAGATGAAACTACCAATTAATGATGTATGTAAGTTTACCAATATACCCTTATAGTTACATTAAGTACAAATATTAAATGAAGTCTAATGAAGCATTACTATTGGGTGAAATTTCTTCTTTTTTCTTCTTACAAAGAATTTCTTCTCATTTGAACTCTCCACTATATATATATATATATATATTTACCGCTCGCTTGGTTATAATGTGATTCTACTTCACATTGCATTTCTTGACCGTGATCGTGTCACATCATGTTTAATTTATATCAACCTTTCATTTTCGAAAATATCACTTTTCGAATATATCGTCTTGCGCCTATTAGTGTCAAGACTTGTATCTTTCATGCTTACTATTTAAATTCCTATCAGAATTTATATTTGTAAAAACGTTATTTCTTATCAATACTGAAGTTTTAGTTTAGCATCTTCTCTTTAACCTTTGTCAATTATCCATACCGGGATATTGACAGTCCAAAATTTATTCTTTTGCAGTCTTTATTTTAGGCGAGGATTCTCAACTGATTTCCTCGCTTTGTCTAATTAACCCGTAGGTTTTATCACTTAGCCTTATGGGCTATTTTCTTAAGCTTTCACCTCTTTAAGGCGAGGCCCTTATGATCTCTTTGCTTCAATTCATGACCCGTGGGTCATTCTGGCCTCGTAGATCTATACACTAATTAATATCCCGTAGGTTATGATGATCCCGTAGATCATCTTTTATTTCAGTCTTTATTCAAATGTGTATACGTTTATATACGCATACGGCGTTAAGGCACCCCTTTTTATGGTTAGAATTATTAGCTTTTACTTTTGGATTTCGTTTGACCTTGACCGTAGTCTAAGGCTACATTGTTTTCTTTCGAATTATATTTCCGACTTCGTGACTTCTAACGTCAATTACACGTCGGTTTGCCCTACACTTACCGTTACCCGGTTCATACTTATACTCCTTTACCACCCATTACCCGGGTCCTTCTATCTTATTGTTTTTAGCTTTCCGGTTTCACCGGTTTGCGTTTTCCTATTATATTAAGCGTTATTCCTTAATTGACTCGTTTGACTCATTTTGGGTGAATTTTCATCACTTATGAATGTCAAACTTCATTCTTTATTTGACCCGTCCAATTTTGAAATGGTTGAACGTAATTACCAAAATTTATGTTTGCGAAATTTCTTGTCATCTTTTAATCATGACTCATATTTCGAGTCTTTTGACTTTCTATTTCGCGTTCCTGTTTCTCAGTCTACGCATGCGTTTAATTCCTTACCCATCAACCCGGGTGTTTTACCGAAGTCGTTATCATTGCACCCCCTTCCGGTATGCATTAAGACTTTGTTTCGATTTACTTGGTCATCTTAGCGAAATCCGTCGCTTTTATTCGACCATGTCTTTTATTCCTTACGTGACCACCATTGGCGGCCTCATTAATTATGAGTGACGATTATCATCATTATCCTTGCTTTACTACTACTAAAGTTAACAATCTTGATTATTCTTTTCGTGTGGGCAACACCTTTGTTTTTATGACCCGGCAGTCATCTATACTTTGGTTTTACTTGCCCGTTTTGTTCACCATGGCCCTTTCATCCAAGATGACTTATTTTTGTGAATTTTCTTTTAATCATTCATTTATATCATCATTTACATTAATCCTTGTCCCTTCTATCGGGCTCATTATCCTAATGTAATACGCTTCCGTCACCCGGCTGTGCGTTTACATTATTTTCAACTATTTTGTTCATTTGTTTCATTTGGGTACTTTTTAATTTGTCCCATTCTCCCCGTCCTTACTACATCGGATGTAAATGTGTCCGCTATAAGAAGTTCATGGTATCATATGCCACTACTTACTAGGCCAGAGTAACCGATTAACACATGACACGCATGACCTTTTTATAGTTTTCACATCACGCCCTATGTAAGTAATGCCTTTATTTGTTTCTCTTGGAAACAATATCCCAAATACATTTTCTATTCGGGTTTTTCCAAGTTTTTAATCTACATATGCAACTTTCAATTTCTACATATTTGTTGCATATTACTATTTGTGCAATTATATTTAAAATGTGCACCTGGTAATGTTTGCCCCGACGGGCGTTCCTTGCCATTAACCTTGTTCGCGGTCGTTACGCGATTTAGTCCTCGGTGAGCATGCTCCTCTTGTCATACTTCGGACCGTTCCTCTATCATATCCGTAATTTGTTCAACCCTCGTCATCTTCAAATGCGAGTTTCCTCCAATTAAAACATTCATAAAGTTAGTAATGTCAACTTTACTAAATGCCCGTATCATAATACAAGGCTTTTCTACTATACGTGTTAACACACGTAATTTTGTTAACTATATCTATTATTTAATTGAGGTATCGTATATTACACGATAACCCTATGTGTTGTTTACAACACTTTAACATGCTAAACCATTAAAATACACGTACTTACCGGATTTGTGATCAAGCCTCGAACCGAACACATTTTGTCAACAACCTTGAGCTCTGATTACCAACTTGTAACACCCTTGTTATTATTTTAAAGGTTTTCGTATAAATAACGAAAATAAACATGTAATTACGATTAAGTATCCTTAGAAAATACGAGTAATCTAAAACTTTTACAACTTAAAAGTTTTCAACATAATATAAATAAGTTCGTCGTTTAAAAGTGATGACGTAACGTCGTGCGGAAGCTTTAATCTCGAGTGTTGAATCTTTATCGTGTTCGGTTCCTCATCGAGCTTGATCTTCATCCGGGCACTCTTGACACTCACCTAAGATCAAAACCAACTTAAAAGTTGGTTTTGATAGTCAAATATTAAGTATAAACAAGTTACATGGGTTAAAAGAACAAAATTTAACAATTTTCCGGAGTTAGGGGGCATCGCGTGACGCCTAGCCCCCTTTTTCACAGCCTGTTGCTTAAACTGATGCTGCATATTCCTAGCATGTCCCGATTTCACGGAAACGACCATAACTCTCTCGTTTTTAATCCGTTTTACCCGATTCTTTTTCCTACGCGTCCGTAATTTAATTCTCCATCATTTGGAGTTAAAATCGAACATCATACATAATAAAATTTCAGACTTTTAACTCTTCGGCTTATTACCCTTTTTACCAACTTTTGACCCGTTCGTGATTTCATCATCAAACATGTTTATTTGATCCTTATATCACATACACTTCTTCAAACTAATGTTATTTACTATGTTAGATTCTAATCACCGGTTTATTACACAATTTAAACCCGTTTTCGCTCGTATGTTTATTTTGACCCGTTAAGGATATTTTAAGCACTTTTAAGCTTGAAATCGCTTTCATTCATTTCTAGCATCTTATTCCTACATTTCTTATCAAGTAATCTTCAACTACAACTATATGTGTGTTGGATTTAATGTGGACATCTATGCCTTCCGAGTTTTACCCTTTGGATTATTATTTTACGACAAGACTCAATAGAGCCATTTGACCAACGTATTACATCTTTCAACTTCTACACTTATTCTAAGTATTTATCTAATCACGAAACTCGTTTCCAAACAACCTTTAAGGGTTGTTTGTTCAATTTAACATACAAGGGCGTTTTGGTCAATTTTGGTCCTTCTTTTACGACGAAGGACTTTCAGATACTTGTTAAACATTCCTAGTTAATTTAACGAGTTCGGGGAATTTACGACTAAGTTTATTTTAAGTCCCGTTATCTCGGGCTTCTATAAACTTTATTTCTTCGAAAACTTTCATTTAACTTTTATTTTAATAATAGGCTTGTTTATTTAAGAATCCTAATATTCACCGGGTTACTTTTACCACTAAAGGTAAATTACCCGTCTTTTAGTATAAACGTGGTTTGATTACCAAACCCGTTTATTTTAATAATAGGCTTGTTTATTTAAGAATCCTAATATTCACCGGGTTACTAACAAATAAATACAGTTATGCACGTATTTCCATAATTTATTTCCTAACACTTTTCATTTTGATGTCAGCAGAACACCTTTGTGGCTGAATCAGTGGCTTAGCTCTGATACCACCTCCTATTGCAACCCCCGATCCCAGGTTCCCCGGGAACGGGTGGTCGCGAGCCAGTTTCGGTGGTATCTCGTATTGTCTAATTTGGCAGCGGAAATTTTCATCAGGATCGTAGTTAGGAAATGTTTATCAGAGTAAAATACCACTTTTTCATAACATTAATCAAATGGGTTAAAACCCAAGTTCATAGTACATGCATTTTCATAGGAATAAATCCTATTTATTTAATAAAAACATCTATTTTATTTTTAGGTAGCTTTATTGCCACTTTTCCAAGCCTTCAGTGCTGTTCAGTTGGCTTCTAATTGGCTTTCACAGTTTGTTACCTGAAACGCATTTTAAAAATATTTGTCAGTGGGAAATACTGGTGAGTGAATCCCAGTTTAATCAAGTTTAAATAAAAACAAATCCCAGTGTATAGTATTAAGGGCGATCCCGCAATTATATTTGTTTCCAAGACATATCAATTAACATCCATGGTACTGTCGAACCCGACTTGTGGAAATGTTACCCCTTGACCAGGTGGTAACAAATTTTGTATACAAAACCCCAACATACTCATCATAATTGTATTCTTACAAATACTCAATAACTGTTATTCACATGGAAAAGTATTTAAGGTTTTGTAAAAACATTTAACAAAAGATTTACAAAAGCGGATCAACTCACATTGCTGTCTTAGATTTTCCGTAAGGGTTTCCTGAGAATAATCTATAATTTACACAGATGTACACACGTTAGTATTAATAACCCATTTTAACATTAGCAATACCCTCCCCAAGACGGCATTCCAATGACTACGTCGGGCAGAACCACGACAGCCATTACAGAACCCTAGATCAATCGGGCAGCGTATCTAATAAGTATCCAGGGGTTATAATACTTACAACAGAGCAGAACTTCGCTAATAAGGGGGGTATAATACCCGAGTATTATGCCTAATATCAGAATTTGAGATTGAGGAATGATCGTGAGCGAATTCCAAATGAAATCCGATGGCCTGCTTAAATAGTTGCTGAAACTGGTCCTCACGCGGCCCGCGTAAGAGTAGACGAAGGTCTACGCAGCCCGCGTCAAAGCTAGTCAACGAACTAGCTTGTCCGGTTCATCAGGTAGGTCCGCCACGATGATGACACGTGTCATCACCGGGCTGCGCCACATTTTAGGACTCTCGCGGCCCGCGTTAACTTAATGGGGGTCTTACGCGGCCCCCCTTAAATTATAATTCAACGAATTCAGTTTTAAACCTTCATACCGCCCGCGTAAGGTTGGGGTGAGGCCTACGCAGCCCGCCTTAGCCCAATAATTAAATTTTTATTTATTTTTAATGCTATTTGGGGTGTGACAGGTTGGTATCAGAGCCAACATTGAGTGAATTAAACACTAGCCTTTTGTGTTTAATCTCAATGACACAATTGCACATTCCTAAATCTTCGAGTCTAGACAAAGAACTTAGGAATAATCCGAAAATGTTTTATTTTAAAATTTTAAATTTTGTCTTGTATTTTTCCTTGGTGTTACCCTATTTATATTAACAGGTTAAACAATGCCGCCAAGATTCAGAGGACTAGGAAGAGGGCGAGTTAGCGCGCCTAACGACCATGAGGCAGGTCCTTCGCACCGACGAACTTCTTCGTCTACAAGGAGTCACAATCATGACGAACCTTGGAGGGTTTATGAGAAGCTTGCCAGGCGATCCACATCACATGTTTCAACGCCTTCATATCAGCACTCCTTTGGGCCTCATTCAGAGAATGAGCCCCACGACCAGCAACAGCAATCTCCGGCGCTCAATTCTTTCGGCGACCCTACTCCGGTATTTCAGGGTCAGTTTAACCCAGCAGAGTACCTACCAGAGCACGTGGGCTTTAACCCACTAGGGCCAGAGGATCACTTTTCTGGTGATCAAGATATGGACGAGGACACAGATCCCGTCGAAGCTTCAACCGGATCCCGGAACCATCCTTTTTCGATCTCTGATGGTTCATCTTACCACGGACCACCCTACGAGGGTCCGGATAGTCACATGGCGAGGTTCGAACGATGTGAGTGGTACTATACACCATCTGAACACTCATCACCTCACCAGCAGCAGCAGCAGCAAGATCCCTCTGAGGATCCCTATTTCGAGGCAGTCACGCCACCGCCTCCACCGCCGCCAGTTTATGTAGAGCCTCCAGAACCGCCGAGACGTAGGAGGACTAGCCCGCGGATGTCAGTACGACCAGTGGGAGTTTATATCACCACTCCTCAACATTCTAGCAGCAGCCATTACCCGCCTACTTATGAAGTCCCACAGATGGGAGGACCTTCGGTTCCAGTTTCGGAGGTGAATTCGGCACCTATTGTACCGCCATCACCGGGTTTTGGCCACCCAATCCCTGCTTTTACTGCTCCGGCAGCTTACAACCCTTATGGACCGCCAGCATACCATAATTATAACTATGCCGAGGCCGACCCCTACCTAGTGGCTGCAAACTACTATACCCAAAACCCTGAGGGACCATATGGAACCCCTTGGGGAATGGGACATCTAGCTAGTGGGTATCAAGTACCTACTCAGCCACCATTTCAGCATCAGCCACCACGTGTTCCTCCTCCTGAGCAGGTGGAGCTCCGTCATAGGTTGGAACGGGTTGAGCGAGACCTCCAGAGAGAGCGTAAGAAGAACCAAGGATTCATGAGTGGTTTAGCAGATTTGCTGAAGGGAAAGAAGAAGAGGGATCGTTAAATCCCCATATATATATTGTTGTATTTCCTTGTTTAAATCAAGTCCCTACGTGGACATTTATTTATATGTGTATGTAGTCCCTGCGTGGACATCTACCTTTGTACCTAGTCCCTACGAGGACTTGTCTTATTAGTCCCTGCGAGGACACTTATGTTTGTAAATAGTCCCTGTGAGGACATGTGTTATCAGTATAGCTCCTGCGTGGGCAAGTATTAGTAAAAGTCCCGTTTAGGGCAGAAGTGTACTACTTGTATATTAAAATGGAATGTTAAGTTTGGAAATTTTATTTCTATCATTTAAAGCATTTATATATTATGCATGAAATAAACAAAATAACATCATTCCTTTTGTAAATGATCTGCCTATTAAATCAATTAAGGATCTTAAAGGTAAAACCTAGCCTACATGTCATTATAAGACTTAGCCAAAATGGTAAGACCTGTATAAAAGATTCCAATCTTAGTTAACATCTGAAAACATGTTAACACTCATGGCAGATGTGATTCGTTAAAATCACACACGTTATTCTATATAAGGATTCTTTAAAAGATTCCTAACCCAATGTAATGATCTCTGAATCATGGGTTAAATCATTAATAAATATGATCCGTCCTTTTTACCATCCATTGGTAATGGAATGCCTACGGGCCCTTCTCATTTTTATATGAGACAAAAGACAGTATTAGTCTGTGACCCTGTCTGATAAAGGTAATGAACTTTGTTCAAACCTTCATGCTTTGATTCTCTGAAATCATAGCTTATGATCTATATTGTCCCTGTGACTAGGCCTTTTGTGCAAATAATAACTGTTATTGTTTTATAATTAGGATAAATTATATTAGAAATCCTAAATTTATGTGAGTAATAAATTAACCATTGATGGTCTATGCTACCACGGTTAATAAAATTGCCATAAAAGTCAATTCTATAATAAACTCACCAATAAATTATTGTCGATATGTTACAGTTCAAGATAAATGGCAGACTCAAACGAGGTCAACAGTCACCCAGGGATAGTAAATGAAAATGCCCAAGTTAACGTAGCGGGTGCAGAGTTACAAGCTATGATAGATAATGCGGTTAATAGAGCTATGGATAGACAGCACCATGGATCAAGTGGTACCCATACGAGGACCCATTTTGCATCACACACTAGAACACCCTCCAGGACCCACACTGCCCACAACAGTAATTCTCACCACTCCTCGAATCAAAGGAGTAATCCATCCCAAAGAGCAGTACAGAACCAGGAACCTCGTAATAGGGGTTGCACCTATAAATACTTTGTGTCGTGCAAACCCAGAGACTTCAATGGGGAAAAGGGAGCTGTTGATTGCATGACATGGATGGATGAAATGGATACTGTGGTGGATATTAGTGGTTGCCATAATAGGGATATTGTGAAGTTTGTCTCACAGTCTTTCAAAGGAGAAGCCTTAGCCTGGTGGAGATCTTTGCTCCAAGCCACAGGGAAAGTCCCATTATACAACATGACCTGGGAACAGTTCATGGCACTAATCAAAGAAAATTTCTGCCCTCAACATGAGGTTGAGAGAATTGAATCTGATTTCCTGGCGCTGGTCATGAAAAACCTGGACTGTCAGGCCTACCTTACCACTTTCAATACTTTGTCAAGGTTGGTCCCTTACTTGGTAACTCCGGAGCCTAAACGTATAGCTCGTTTTATCGGGGGTTTGGAACCGGAGATCAAAGCTAGTGTAAAGGCCTCCAGACCAACCACTTTTCGGTCATTAACGGACATATCATTGTCTCTGACCTCAGATGCTGTCAGGCTGAGGTCACAGAGGAAGAATGATACCGAAAAGAGGAAGCGTGAGGATGATAACTAACGACGATCAGACAAGAAACAGAAGGGAAATAATGACCAAAAGAAGGGGTCAGGATTCAAGAAGGATGGTCAGCAGTCGGGTGAAAAACCCAAATGCAAAATCTGTAAGAGACATCACTTTGGGAAGTGCAGGTTTGAATCCAACTCACAATCACAATCGAAACCTTTTGCTTGTGGGTTATGCAAATCCAGGGAACACAAAACCTTGGACTGCAGGAAGATAAAGGATGCTACCTGCTATGGTTGCAATGAAAAAGGGCACATCAAGAGCAATTGCCCAAAATATGTCAAGAAGCCGGAGGAGGCTAAGAAGACCAATGCTAGGGTCTTCAGGATGGATGCTAAGGAAGCCGTCAAGGACGACAATGTGATAACAGGTACCTTTCTCGTAAATGATGCTTATGCGAGAGTGTTATTCGATTCAGGCGCGGATAAGTCATTTGTAGATAATAAGTTTTGTGAACTGTTGAAATTACCTGTTAAGACTTTAAGTGTGAAATATGAGGTGGAACTAGCAGATGGCACTTTAGAAACCACTTCAACCTTATTAGATGGATGTTTCATATCCATTAAGAACCACTCTTTTCCTTTGTCTCTACTTCCTTTGGAACTAGCCGGTTTCGACATAGTTTTGGGTATGGACTGGTTATCACATAACCAGGCCCAGATTGTTTGCAATAAGAAGCGAGTGATGATCAAGACTCCGTCTGGTGAATCACTTACTATCCAGGGAGATACCCAGTATGGGCTACCCGAGAAAATGTCTATACTCAAGGACTCTAAGTGTTTAAAGAAAGGTTGTGTCATTTACATGGCGCAAGTGATTATAGATGAGCCGAAGCCCAAGATTGGGGATATACCCGTCGTTTCTGAATATCCTGATGTTTTTCCTGAAGAACTTCCTGGTTTGCCACCAGAGAGACAAGTAGAATTCAGAATTGACATTATTCCTGGATCAGCACCAGTTGCAAGGGCGCCTTATAGGTTGGCACCAACAGAGATGAAGGAATTGAGAACACAGCTAGATGATTTGCTAGCCAAGGGTTTCATCAAACCTAGTTCGTCTCCTTGGGGAGCACCAGTTTTATTTGTCAAGAAGAAGGATGGATCGATGCGTCTGTGCATCGACTACCGCGAGCTTAATAAGGTTACTATCAAGAATAGGTATCCTTTGCCCAGAATCGACGATCTGTTCGATCAACTTCAAGGGGCAAGTTTCTTCTCGAAGATTGACTTGAGGTCAGGCTATCATCAATTGAAGGTGAGAGATGAAGATGTACACAAGACTGCTTTTAGGACTCGTTATGGTCATTACGAGTTCCTAGTGATGCCTTTTGGGCTCACTAATGCACCGGCCGCATTCATGGATCTCATGAATCGCGTTTGCAAGCCGCACTTAGATAAATTCGTCATCGTCTTCATCGACGACATTCTCATCTACTCAAAGAACCAAGCTGACCATGAAAAGCATCTTCACTGCATTTTGGAACTACTTCATAAAGAAAAGCTCTATGCCAAGTTCTCGAAGTGTGAATTCTGGCTTCGAGCAGTCCAATTTCTTGGGCATGTTGTTAGTGAGCATGGTATCCAAGTAGATCCTGCTAAAGTTGAAGCTGTCATGAATTGGCATGAGCCAAAGACGCCTACTGAAATTCGTAGCTTCCTAGGTTTGGCAGGATACTATAAGCGATTCATAGAAAACTTCTCAAGGATTGCTGCACCCCTGACTTCGCTGACACGTAAGAAGATTAAGTTTGACTGGGGTCCTAAGCAGCAGGAATCCTTTGATATTCTGAAACAAAAATTGAGCAATGCTCCAGTACTGACATTGCCTGATGGAATAGAGGAGTTTGTAGTTTATTGTGATGCATCACACACAGGGATGGGATGTGTGCTTATGCAGAAAGGCAAAGTCATTGCCTATGCTTCACGGCAGTTAAAGGTGCATGAAAAGAATTACACCACCCACGACTTGGAGTTGGGTGCAGTAGTATTCGCACTAAAACTGTGGAGGCACTACTTATATGGAATAAAGTGTGTGATCTATTCTGATCACAAAAGCCTTCAACATCTGTTCAATCAGAAGGACTTGAACATGAGGCAACGTCGTTGGATGGAAACTCTGAATGATTACGATTGTGAAATAAGATACCATCCCGGCAAGGCGAATGTAGTCGCCGATGCCTTGAGTCGGAAGGAGAAGGTGAAACCCATCCGAATCAATGCCAAGAGCATGGAATTAAAGAACAGCTTGATAGAAAGGTTGTTAGCTGCACAGAAGGAAGCTGTGTTGGAAGCTAACTATCCTAACGAAAAGCTAGGAGTAACTGAGGAGCAGTTATCTCTTAGTAAGGATGGAATTCTTAGATTGAATGGACGGATATGGGTTCCAATTTATGGAGGACTCCGAGATGTTATCCTCCAGGAAGCCCACAGCTCTAAATATTCTGTTCATCCTGGAGCTGATAAAATGTACCAGGATCTTAGGGCAAATTATTGGTGGATAGGCTTGAAGAAGTCTGTAGCTACCTATGTAGCTAAATGCTTGACGTGTGCGCAAGTCAAGGCAGAACATCAAAAACCGTCAGGTTTGCTACAACAACCTGAACTTCCTACTTGGAAGTGGGAAATGGTAACTATGGATTTTATCACCAAGTTACCCAAGACAAGGAAAGGAAATGACACCATCTGGGTGATAGTTGACCGACTGACTAAGTCAGCACATTTCCTACCTATTAAGGAGACCTACAGCTCCGATATGTTAGCCCAACTGTACGTTGATAAGATTGTAGCTCTACATGGCATACCTGTAGCTATTATCTCTGACCGAGATACTAGATACACATCACATTTTTGGAAAAGTTTCCAACAATCTTTGGGCACACGTTTGAACTTTAGTACGGCTTACCATCCACAGACTGACGGTCAGAGTGAGCGTACTATTCAAACGTTAGAAGACATGCTGCGTGCATGTGCGATTGATTTGGGAGGTAGTTGGGATAAGAACCTACCATTGATCGAATTCTCCTACAACAATAGCTACCATACCAGCATAAAGGCTGCGCCTTTTGAGGCATTGTACGGTAGAAAGTGTAGATCGCCTGTTTGTTGGGCGGAAGTCGGAGAAGTCCAGTTATCAGGACCAGAGATCGTGTTCGAAACGACGGACAAGATTGTCCAGATTCGTAACAATCTCCAAGCTGCCCGGAATAGGCAGAAGATTTACGCCGATCCAAATCGTAAGGATTTTCACTTCGATGTAGGTGACAAAGTCCTACTTAAAGTGTCACCCTGGAAAGGAGTGATGCGATTTGGTAAGAAAGGTAAGCTAAGCCCGAGATACATAGGACCTTTCGAGGTTATCGAACGTGTCGGGTCAGTTGCCTACAAGTTAAACTTACCTGAAGAGCTCAGTAGTATACACAATGTGTTCCACATCTGCAATCTGAAGAAATGTTTCGCTCACGAATCAGTGGTTATACCCTATACAGATGTGCAGATCGATGAGAGCTTGAAATTTGTGGAAAAACCTTTGTCGATCGAAGATCGACAGGTGAGGAAGCTTCGAAGGAAGCATATACCTTTTGTAAAGGTCAAATGGGATGCCCGAAGAGGTCCCGAATTCACATGGGAGGTTGAATCCACGATGAAAGAAAAGTACCCTTACTTGTTTCAGTAAATCTCGGGTCGAGATTTCTTTTAAGGGGGTGAGGATGTAACACCTCGAAAATTTACGTCCTATAAGGTGTTGACACGTGTCATAGGTTTGAACGTGTGAAGGAATGTTCTTGAAGGACTAAAGTTGACAAACAGTGAAACTGTGTAATTATAAGGGTTCAAAGTGTCAACAATGAATAAATATACGTTGCAATAACCCTACATGATGTTTATAACCTTAAATGAATAGATCATGGATCATACGAAGCGAATTGTGAAAGAAAGTGAGATATTACAAACTACAGGGGTTAAATGTGCCAACATGTTTAAGTTATACCTCTGAGTGACCTTTTGACAAACCCGAAGCTTTGTAACGATTAATTATGCTCACTAGAATGTACCACAAAAATTTCATGAAGTTTCGATATTGTATGAGCAAGTTGTGATAAAATTCGTGTACAAGGGTTATAAGTGTCAACGTTGAAATTTAGGGCTTTTCGGGTGATCACAAAGTTACCCGAGGACTTAACAAAGTGGGTATAAGTCTTAAAGCCCCATATGTTAAATAACAAAGCTTCATATGCAAGTAGGATGGTGAAAGCGATGTTTCGAGGGACCAGGGACTAAATGGCAAATTATTGAAGGCTGATTGTAGGCTTGCGCATCGTAGAGTTGATGTTGCTGCGCATCGTATGAAGGGTAGCGCACCGCTACAATCAAAGCGTAACGGTGCGCTAGCGTCGCCCAGTTGCGAAAATTCGACAGACAGCTGCCTGTTGCTGTGTAACCGACTTATAACTTAGTTTTTCGAAACCTTGGGCTGCCTAGGATGGTTTCTAGCCTATAGAGCACTTGTGGATGATAATGCAACACCCCTAGACTTATGTGTTGATCATCTAAGAGTGTTTGAAGCCTTATATCAAGACCCACATGTTACTACATTGTTCATTCTTCACCTCTGAGCATTTCTGGATCATTCAAGCAAGCCACAAACATTCCATATCATCCATAAGACTTGTGTAAGTACCCTTGATCTTCTCTAGTTCATTCATACTTAGTTTATGGCCTAGAAATCAAACCGTCGTAACTACGGTTTGACTTTTCGATAATAAATAATCGGTCCAGAGTTTAGTCGAATCAAAGGTTGTTATAAGTTGGTATTTATATGGTTAATAAACCCCTAAAAGGGCACTCACTAATTCAAATCCTAACTAGGTCGTTTATCGAGTCAAACTTCTTCCGAAAAAGTCAACAGAATTGTTATGTTTGGTTTAATGCATGATTAGCGATGTAAATGGCGTATAGCCTATTTTATCATTCTTACCAACTGAAAATAAGTATAAAAACTTGTATACGCTTGCTTGATTCGACAACTTTATGTTTAGAACCGATTCGGAACCGAGATACGCAAAAGTTTGACTTTTGCTTTGACCTCAGTTCTAACCCGATTTATATAGGTTTAGACTTGCCTTAAAGTTCCATTAGGACCTAGTTACATGTTAGTATAATCCTCTGCGTTTATACTACCCGAATCCGTAACTATCCGACGTTTCCGTTAAATGCCTAATAATGACCATAATGCCCTTATGACCGCAGAACGAGATTTTAGAAAATGTAAAAGTGCAAAAGTTTTTAATACTGATTATTGAACATGTCTGCAAAATTTCACGTCAATCGGAAGTCTAGATTAGGAGTTATGCTTAATGGCGTATTTATAAACAAGTTTATTAATTAAACGGCGCCATTAGCGTAAAGCCTATCTAAACTCAGTTTTAACACCAAATCTTTTACCCTCTGATGTTAAATAATATTTTAGGATTTTTAAAGATTTTTAATTATTTTTAGACTGATCATAAGCTTGGATTAGCGCCTTAATTCGGTAAATACCGAATATGCCCTTTTAGGCCATAAAATGAGTTTTACAAATCCTTTTAACGCCAATCCAATTGCTATTGATTTTAAATAATAAATGGAGTATTTTGAGCCTGTTTAATTGATCAGGAAACTCAGAATCGTATTTTAAACCGTACGTCGCTTAAAACGGCTTTATACGCGTATTATAAGCATGGTTTGGGTTTAAAACTATTTTGACATATAAGACTTATAACCAAATGTTATAACCTGTTTAAATAAGCCATTTTACTGATGTAACCAGACCCGGTTCGTAGAAACCTAATTAAATCTTTTTATAATCTTTAAAATGACCAAAATACCCCTACGGGGCTTATAAAGAGATTAAACTCGTTTCAGGCATCATGGGTGATATCCTACTGATATCATAACCTATTTAAGGCATGTTAACTTAGGAAACCTGTTTAGGACTCTTACGGATACCCGTTACGCTTCATGCGCGTTCGGTTCGGTTTATGTAACTAGTTTACATAAATTAGCCGAAACGGGTCAAACCTTATCGGTTTTGTCTCAAAATCCAGAATGTGTATCATATACCCATATTAAGCAAGTCTTCAAACTTGTCGGGTCTAAATCACATTCTATCCGGTCTTCGCTTAATCGTGCGTACGAACCGTATCTTTAAAACTAATCGGTCTAAGCGTAAGCTTAACTAAAGACCCGTTAGAATTCTAATAGGTTATTATAAACCTTCGTTCCAGAATAGGAGAACCAGTAAAAGATACTTGCACTTGCTGATTTTGAACTATACTTGCTCAGGTAAATACTTTTAACTTATTTCCCTATACGGGCTTGGGGTACGGTATATAAAATACCGCTTGGTCGGGCGTTGAATATTTAATCTTATTATGGTTAAATGATTGAGATGTCTCCGTTTAATTTGTCTTGTTGCTTAAAGCCTTTGGGGGGTTAATGACCGTGTCCCGGATATCCCTGGCATCATTTTACGAAATGGCCACGACCTTAGCACTCAGGTGTAGGCGTACACCTGTCAGTGTCTCATAATTAAAGTGGTGTGTTAATTGATCTTTAACCCGGCTCGATCCGGGCTACTGAACGCATAAGAAACATGTAAATCCTGTACAAGTTTATATATTTAAATAAGTATCCCAAGTTATAAAATATTATTTGTGCCTTGTGCCTTAAATGCATTTTCTTAAACTCTTTTCAAAATGAGTCGGTTGATTGTATTTACCAGTGTAAACTGACGTATTTTTCTTAAAAAGGTTAAGTGCAGGTACTACGCGAAATAGGCTGGCCTGTCTCCTAGCATCCACATTAAGTCTCGCCAGCTTGGATGTCATAACTGTTGAACATTTGTTTCCTTTTAATTTGATCTACCTGTGGATTTATATTCGACTATTTGTGATACTTAATATTACAATATCGTTTGGTTGAATTAAATCTATACTTTGCTTCCGCTGTGCATTTAAATATTGTGTTGTTTGACTATTATGTTGCCAACCACGTCACGATACTCCCCTACCGGGCCCACCGGTAACACGTGGAAATTTGGGGTGTGACACCTTTCTAGCTACGTATCCAATTGGGTACCCTGCATATGCGTATCAATACCCACCGCTTCCTCAACCTTAGCAGCAGCCGCCACAAATTCAATGACCATAGCAACAAGAGATCCTCCAGAAGTTGCACGAGGTGGAGCAAAGGGTAGACGGAGAGCGTAGGAGCCGCCGCGGTCTACTAAAGGGTTTGGCAAACCTTATTAAGGGGAAGAAGAAGAGGGATTATTAGAAATCCTTATTTATTGTTTTGTAATTTTATTTTCAGTTAAGTCCATGCGTGGACTTGTATTCTCATTTTAGTCCCTGCGTGGACAAGTTATTTATTTAAAGTCCCGTTTAGGGTAGCTGTAGTACTTTTTACAATTTATGGAATGTTTCATTTTAAAAATTTATTTGTCATTATATATATGCATATATGAAACAAATCAAATATCATTTCCATTTTAATTTGATCTGCCAATAAAATATTAAAAGAAAATCTTAAAGGTATAACCCAGCCTATATGTCATTTTAGACATGGCCATGATGGTAAAACCTTTTTAAGATTCAAATCTTGTTAACATCTGAAAACATGTTAGCATTCCTGGCAAATATGACGCGATAAAGTCACACTAGTCATCTTCATATTGGATTTTTCCAATTCCTTATTCTTACCTGATCACACTATAAACATCCATTAGTGATGAAGTGCCTACGGGCCACACTTATTATCCTATAAGACAAATGACAGTTGTAGTCTATGACTCCCTGTCAACAAAGGCAATGAACTATGTTCAAACCTTAATGCCCCGATCCTACGAGATCATGGCTTATAAATTAAAACTGTTCTCGTGACTAGGCTTCTTATGCCACTTTAATATCCTTAATAATTTATAACTGGGATTGATTATAATGAAGAATTTAAAATAAATATGACTAACAAATTACCCAATATGGTTTATATCTATCATGGTTAATGAATCATCAAAAATGATGATTCCATAATAAACCTCTGAATAAATTATTGTCAATTGTTTTATAGCAATCAAGCTTCAGCATGTCTGAATCAGAAGAGGTCAATAGTCATCCAAGGGAGAGAAATGATAACACCAGATGTAACGACCGTCTAAATTAATCAAGATTTTAATAATAAGATACAAATTTTAATGCTAAAATGTGACTTTACAAAATCTTGTCATACTAACATTCCCATATGTTTACAACATTTCAAAAAGATATTTATAAATGTTTACATAATTCACTTTTAGCAAAACAACTCTAGATTTGACGCGGAAGCTTCATTTAACGTGTGTTCGGTTCTTGCTCGCCGCTTGATCTTCATCCGGGACTCTTGACATTCACCTATGATCAAAACCAACTTAGAAGTCAGTTTTGATAGTTAAGTAACAAGTACAACAAGAAAATTGGGTCAAATAATCGAAATAAACAAAAAAAAACAAAATTTTCAGCATTTAGGCCGTCGCCGCGCGCGACGGCAAATGGCCCTGGCCGTGGCGCGACGCCACGGTCTTGTTTCGACAGAATGTTGATGCTGGTGCTGTATATTCCCAGCATAACCCGATTTCACGGAAACGAGCATAACTCTCTCGTTTTTAATCCGTTTTACCCGATTCTTTTTCCTACGCGTCCGTAATTTAATTCTCCATCTTATGGAGTTAAAATCCAACATCCGGCATAATAAATTTTGAGACTTCTAAGCCTTCGACTCATTACCTTTTTACCAAATTTTAACCCGTTTATGCTTTTATCAAACAAACATATTTGTTTGATCCTTATTTCACATGCACCTCTTCAATTCAATATTATCTACCATGTTAGGTTCTAATCACTGGTTTCTTACACAATTTTAAACCCGTTTTCGCTCGTATGCTTATTTTGACATGTTAAGGGTATTTAAGTATATTTTAAACATGATTCGCTTTCATTTGTATCTAGCTTTATATTTCCACATTTCTTACCATGTAATCTTCCACCACAACTATGTTTGAGGTGGATTCAATGTGGAGATATATATATTCCGAGTTTTATCCCTCGGACTATCATTTTATGGCAAAGACCCATATAGAGTCACTTGACCCAAAGATTCGCATATTTCACTTTTTATACATATTCCAAGTATCTATTTGATCACAAAACTCATTTCTAAACAACCTTTAAAGGTCGTTTGCTTAATTTCACTTATAAGGGCATTTTGGTCGCTTTTACCCCTCCTATTACGACGAAGGACCTTTAAGCCATGTTCGACCAAAATCCCACTTTTAAAACTATAATCTTGTTTAGAAACCATTATATTTCTAAAACACCATAATCATAACTCAATTTATTCGGTTTACCTCAAAGACAACGGAATATCTATATTTTATCCTTGTCTAACTCTTATAGAACCTCAAGTTCTACATGATGAGTTGAATCATTATACAAACCTGGCTCGGATCAATATATTGACCCTTTTCGATACCTTGCCTTAGTGGCCGCTAAGTAATAGCGATGTAAACATCCATGTGCTATTTATTCCTAAATCACACAACTCGACAAACCATTAGTCAACATTATCAAAGGGTGATATTTTCACCTTTTGACCCGTTTGGTCTAAATGACCATGAATCTTTATGAGATGTTATTTATTACCATCTTATCTATATGACTCGCCCCGGTTTACACCGTATAGTCTCTTTTACTTATAAATCATTTATCGATTCTTTTGACCCATTATAACTTACGCTATAAAGTGTCTTTCACAACTAACGGTTATTATCAACAAGTGACCAAAATACCGTTTTACCCTTATTATTTGCAATGGTTTACCTTTTAAGGTAACCATTTAAAAACTCGTTATCTTTTAGTCATTTCATGACTAAGTAACCGCATTAGCTCCTTTTTAACCATTCCACATGGTTTATGACCATTGTCTTTTGTTCCGGACCACACTTGTCGTGTCGGAACATCATAATTTAAATAAGACTTATCATTCATAACCTATTAAATCATTAGGTATTAAATAATTAGAGTGTAAGCTTTACTTACCTCGTATCCGAGCTACGCTTTTCTTTTCCTTCTTGATTCGTTTGACCCATTTCTTCCCAAGCCTCCACCTTGCTCGTTAAGTGTCAAACTCGTGATCCCTTCACTTAGGTGATCACTAATATAAGCTTGGATTTCGATTTGGTACTAATTTGGCCTTCTAATTTGATCGATTTGAGCAAAGCTAGGGTTTGAAGTTGAGAGCCCCTGGATTCTCTGGAGAGTTCGACCAGAACACACACTTAAAGTGTATGTTTTGGTGTTTGGTATTTTTATTTAATAAATCTTGTTTCAAGTTTGCTACATTTGGCCCCTATACTTTACCCATGTTGCATATAATATGTTTTAACCAAAGTTTCACATAATTACAAGACTTGTGATTAACTAGGTTATTTATTTCCTAGTTATTTTATCTTGTTTATTTTTAAGTCCCTTTAACTCAGGCCTTTTATATACTTTGTTTTCTCAAAAACTTTTATTTCCTTTTTATTTAATATTAGGTTTATTCTTAATATTTACTGGGTAAATTTTACCATTAACGGTACTTTACCCGTCTTTTAGTGTTAACGTGGTTTGATTACCAAATCCATTTTCGGGGTGTTACACCAGAATAAATGTAGCTGGTGCAGACCTACAAGCATTGATAGACAATGCTGTTACTAGAGCCATTGACAGACACTTCAAGGAACCAAGTAATGCTCGCACAAAGACTCAATCTGTGGCTCATAGTAAGCCCCATTCTTAAACACATGAGTCAAATAAAGACTACTCGCGTCACTCTTCGAATCAGAAGAGTCTCCCATCCAAGCAAATTATGTTTAATCAGGAGCCATGTGCCAAGACTTGCTCTTACAAATATTTCGTCTCTTGCAAGCCAAGGGACTTCACAGGAGAAAAAGGTGCCATTTCCTGTATAACATGGCTTGATGAGATGGATACTGTGGTTGATATCAGTGGTTGTGCGGAACAGGATATTGTGAAGTTTGTTTCCCAATCATTTAAAGGTGAAGCTTTAGCTTGGTGGAGGTCGTTAATCCAAGCTACATAGAAGATCCCATTGTATAATTTGACTTGGGATCAATTCGTTGCACTGATCAAGGAAAACTTCTGTCCTCAGCATGAAGTAGAGAAAATCGAGACTGACTTCTTGACTCTGGTCATGAAGAATTTGGATTGCCAGGCTTATCTTATGAGCTTTAACACTATGTCCAGACTTGTTCCCTATTTGGTTACACCTGAACCTAAGCGCATAGCGCGCTTCATTGGAGGTCTGGCCCCAGAAATAAAAGGAAACGTTAAACCTTCCAGGCCTACCACCTTTAGATCCGTGGTGGATCTGTCCTTATCTCTCACACTCGATGCGGTTAGGCAAAGGTCGATTAAGACTTCTGATGAAGGAAAGAGGAAATGGGAGGATGAGAGTTCTCATCGCTCTGATAAGAAACGAAAGGGGAACTCTGAGCATAAGAAGGGTTCTGGGTTCAGAAAGGATACCCAGCAGTCAGGGGAGAAGCCTAAGTGTAAAACCTGCCAGAAGCACCACTTTGGGAAGTGCAGATTCGAATCAAAATCGCAATCGCAATCACAGCCTAAAGTTTGTGGAATCTGCAAGTCAAAAGAGCATAAAACTTTGGATTGTAAGAAAATGAAGGACGCAACCTGTTATGGTTGCAATGAGAAGGGGCATATCAAGACCAACTGCCCTAAATTTGCAAAGAAGCCTGAAGAGGCCTAGAAGACTAATGCTCGAGTCTTCCAGATGAATGCTCAAGAGGCAGTATAGAATGATAATGTTATAACAGGTACTTTCCTTATCAATGATGTCTATGTTAGAGTTTTGTTTGATTCTGGTGCAGACAAGTCTTTTGTAGACAATAAATTTTGTAAACTATTAAATCTGCCTGTTAAAACCCTAAACATAAAATATGAAGTAGAATTGGCCGATGGTACCATAGAGACTGCTTCAACAATCTTAGATGGATGTTTTATATCCATTAGGAATCACCCCTTTCTGCTATCTTTGCTTCTATTGAAATTGGCAGGATTCGATATAGTGATAGGCATGGATTCGTTATCTTTTAACCTGTCACACCCCGATATTTCCACCTATTACTGGTGGGCCCTGTTGGGGAGTATCGTGACGTAGTTGATATCATCATAGTCAAATAGTCACAGTTCAATGCACAACGGAAGTCTAAAGTAAATATATTACAAACCGATTCGAAAGTAACATCAAATATTACAAACGGATTGTAAGATGGATCCACAGGCGGATCTTAAAACAGAAACATAAACACAGTTCAACAGACTTTAGACTTTTAGAACTTGCAAGATTCCCTATTAACGCCCTGAGCTCCCAGCCAACTTACGTACAGTACATGTCACTTAACCTTTTTGGAAAATACGTCAGTTTACACTGGTAAATACAATTAACCGACTCTTTTGAAAATCTTTATGAAAATTGATTTAAATGCACAAGGCACAAAAATTCTTTTATAACTTGGGACAATTATATTAATAACAATCTTGTATCAGCTTTACATGTTTGTCCAACATTTAGGGCCGGTGATTAAACAAGCCGATCAAGATTAATCGACACACCACAAATATAACTCACAAGAAGTTACCTCACGAGTAAGTATATCTTTTACATACGCAACAGGAGGTGTTATGCCTACACCTTGTGCTTAAGTTGTGGCCATTTACACTTTTTAAATGAGCCAAGGATATCCAGGACACGGTCATTAACCCCCAATGTTATTTGTTATCAAGCAATACTGATTAAAACGGGATTATGCAATTTAATCATCTCCTATTAAAAGGTTTCTACACCCGACCAAGCGGTATTTTTATAATACCGTATCCCAAGCCGTATAACGGAAAATAAGTTAAAAGTATTTACCTGAGCTAAAATGTAATTTTATTCTCAGCCGTACATTCAAATCAGCAAGCACAAGTACCTTTACTGGGGCTCTTAATCTGGAACGAAGGTTTTATTAACCTATTAGATTTCTAACGGGTCTTATTTAAGTTGTAACTTAGACCGGTTAGTTTTAAGGAAAGGTTTACGGTTCAAAACGCAAGATTAAGCGAAGACCGGATTAGAATGTGATTTAGACCCGACAAGTGTGGAGACTTGTATAATATGGGTAAACTAAACACATTCTGAATTTTGAAGTGAAAAATGATAAGGTTTGACCCGTTTCGGTTAATTTATGTAAACTAGTTACATAAACCATACCGAACGCGTAAGATGCGTAGCGGGTAACCAAATGAGTCATGAACATGTTTCACAAGTTAATATGCCTTAAATATGTTGTGGTATCAGTAGGATATCTTCCATTATGCCCAAAACGAATTTAAAACCAATTTATGCCCTGTAGGGGTATTTTGGTCATTTTAATGTTTATAAAAGAGGTAAAATAATAATCTGAGGTTCTGGTCTAAAATAATCAGTAAAAATATTTATTTTAATAAGTTATATCAGTAGGATATCTCACATAAGTGAAATTTATCATTCATGGCCAAACTATGCACCGTAGGGGCATTTTGGTCATTTCACATATGCTTTAAGGGTTAATTTTGGAACTCTGAGTTCAAAACTTTTATTTACTGTTAAAGTATAAAAACTTATTCATAATATCAGTAGGTATCAAGCTTTAGATGCCTAATATGATTTTAAACCATACTATGCGCCTAAATCACATAAAAGTTGGTATTTGACGATATTCGGTTTAAACAAGGAAATATAAGATTTTGACCAGCCTTTACAGTTTAAAATAACTTATTTTATATATAAAATCAGTAGAAAAAGGTTTGACATGTAAAGGATGTATAAAACTCATTTTATTAGCAAAAAGGGCGTTATCGTCAATTACCGAGCCTATGCGAGAACTCTATGTTATGATCATTTTAAAATTTAATAAAAATTTCCAAAAATCCCAAAATATTATATTACATCAGTAGGTAAAAGGTTTGATGTCAAAAATTGAGTTTAAATAGGATTTATATCAAATATGCCGTTTAATTAATAAAAAGGCATTCATTTACGATATTGAGCATAACTCTCATTTTAGACCATAAACTGATGTCAAACTTTTAGGACATACTTAAATATCAGTAATAAAGGTTTTTGTCCTCTCACATTTTCAAAAATCTCGTTTTAATATCAAAAGGGCGTAATGGTCAACTTTTAGGCATTTAACGGAAACATGCAATGAACTAGGATTTCTAAGGAACCAAGTTGTATAACCTCAGAGGATTATACTAACCTATAACATGGTCCTAAAGGAACCCTAAGGCATATCTAAACTAAGCTAAATCGGGTCAGAACTGAAAGTCAAAGCAAAAGTCAACTTTTGCGACTTTCGGTTCCGAACCGAGCATAACTTAGAATTGTCGGGTTGAACATGCCTAGACATGTTCAATTAATATTTACCAAGTTATTAAAGTGACAAAACTGATTTTATTTCCTTTACATCATTAGTTATGTATTTTATTTAAAAACTGACTCATTGACTTTTTATTTTAATTACTTTGACCCGACAATTAACTAAGCAAACGTGGTAATTAGGAGGTTCCCTTAAGAGGGGTTATCACCTATCTAATTACGATCACGTAGCCATGTTCGTTGCGAACCATGGCTCGACCGTATAAGGTCTAACTAAAAGTCAAAGCGTTTATCGCAAATGCTTGACTTTTCGGCTTAAGAGCCAAACAAAATGACTAAGCATGAAAGGAACACTTACAAGTGGTCCTTAGGACAGAAGATAACTCAAAAAGGAGGTTCCAATGGTCAAGATCCTCAGATTTGAGTGATAGAGAGAGAAAAACTCAAGAAATGGTGAAATGAAATGAAAGATTTCACCTCTATTTATAGTGTTTGGAGGGTCTTTAGATGATCAACAAGTGTTATGAGAAGTTAGAAGATGATTACAGGTGTAATACCATCTTTCAAAACCATCAAATGATCCATAGAATCAAACATGTGAGACAAGGAGGCAAACCAAAGATGGTTTTTGAATATTCTATTACTGGGCATGGTATACGGACTGTAAGGGTCCAGGTATACGGTCCGTAAGGACCAGACCAGCTCACACAAAGTTTCATCTGTTGACAAGTTTGGCCCCTACACTTTCGAACTCCTCCGAAACGATGTTTTTAGCACGCAAGGCCTTGTATTTCCAATATTAGGAACATCCAAGAGTATAACCAAGCATCATAAACTTCTCGATATGTTAAAAGGGTCAGTCAGAGGCCTAGTTTGGCATATTGATGCTTTTATCCCCTTTAATGTGCGATCTTGCGCGTAGTAACGCGAATGGCGTAAAAGCCTTACGAAGTTAATAACAATCATTCCCAAGGGTATAATGGAGTATAATGGAGTATTACAACACTCCAGTTCACACCAGTTCGCTTAAATGGTCGCTCAATGGTGCCGTTTTTAATATTGACGCTTTTGGTCCTTTTAACGTGCAAACTTGCGCGTATTATCGCTTTATTGTGTCAAAGCCCTATGTTATCCATATTGGGCATTCCCGAGAGTATTATCGAATATTACGATGCTTCGGGTTTGTTAAAAGGTCACTCAGAGGTAAGAATTAACATGTTGACACTTTCAACCCTTTTTAACGCACAAACTTGTGCGTATTGATACTTATTGACATTAAAGCCCTAAATGGCCAATGTTTTGCATTCCCAAGAATATGATTAGATATAATAATGTTTCAGGTTCATTAAAAGGTCATTCAGAGGTATTATTAAACATGTTGACGCTTCTAACCCTTTTTCCGTGCAAGCTTTTGATTTATGCACACGGTTTTGATTATCCAACAAGTGGCTTAATATGTGAATACGAATATCATGCGAGGTTATTCAGAGACTTATGTTAAGCATGTTAACACTCCCAGTCCTTCCATAATCAAAGTTTTTGATTTTTCGCAAAATTAGTCATTCATAGTCAACGTTTGACTTTATTAGGGTTTATTACACGTGTCAATACATCATTGGACGTGCTTTACACGTGCGGCCGCGAACCCAGTTTTGGTGGTATCGGTTTTTATCATTTTGGCAGCGGAAATTACATCAGGACCGTAGTTAGGAAATATTTATCAGAGTAAATACCACACTTTTATAATATTAAACATATTGGGATAAAACCCAAGTTTTCATTACAAACTGATTTATAGAGATAAACTCTATTTTATTTAATAAAACATCTTCTTTTATTTAGGTAACTTTTATAGCCACTTTCTCCAAGCCTTCAGTGCTGTCCAGCTGGCTTCTAGTTGGCTCTCACATTTTGTTACCTGAAACGCGTTTAAAAATATTTTGTCAATGGGAAATACTGGTGAGTGAATCCCAGTTTAATCAAGAAGAGTTTTATCAATTAACACAGTATTGAAAGCGATTACAATGTTTATATCTACACAATTACTCATTCAGTACTCGCCACTCGACCGTATATGTGGCTATGGTCATATCACACATTGGCTAACCCGTTGTCCAATTATGAAGGTTATCAAGTAATGTATACAGAACCCCATAATATCGGCAGCAATTGAAGAATTACAAAGACTTAATCACTGATTAATCACATTGTAAAATATTTAAGGTTTTGTAAAAACATATTACAAAAAGGAGATTACTCACATTGCTGTCTTAGATTTCTTCTAAGGTTTCCTAGTGATTATCTATAATGTACACAATGCACACGTGTTAGTATAATAACCCTTTATATTTACATTAGTAATACCCTCCCCGAGACGGCATTCCAATCACTACGTTGGGCAGAACCACGACAGCCATTACGGAACCCTGGATCAATCGGGCAGCGTATCTAATACGTAACCGGGGGTTATGATACTTATAACGGAGCAGAAATTCGTTATTTAGGGGGTATTATACCCGGAAATTATATTAATTCTTCAGAAATTCGAGAGAGAAAGTGTTTCGGTGCGATTTATGACTGAAGGCCAAAGGTCTCTATTTATAGGGCCAGATTTCGGCTTCCCCGCGGCCCGCGTAAGATGAGGCCAGGGGCTACGCGGCCCGCGTAGTAGGGGTGTAGCTGCTAGGGTTGCTGATTCATCGAGAGTAGACCTGACACGATGTTGACACATGGCACGCTAGGGTTTCGCCCTGACTCCTTGATGTCACGGCCCGCGTAGGTCAAGGGAGTGGCTTACGCACCCCGCGAGAGACCATAAAAACTTGTTTTTATTTAATTTTTATAAAAATAAAGGTATTCGGGGTCCATTTCCGCGTATGGGGTGTATTTTAAGACATATTGGGACATTTAAAATATATTAGGGGTGTCAGAAAATTTTTAGGAGGGTTGTTATCTCCTCCCAACCTTGTTTTAGAGCTCGTCCTCGAGATCTACTGGAACCAGTGTGGATATTTCCTTTGCATTTCTGATTCAAGCTCCCATGTGTACTCTGGTCCTCTTTTGGAGTCCCATTTTACTTTGACCAGAACTAATCTCTTGTGCTTGAGATTCTTTACTTTCCTGTCTTCAATCTGTAGAGGTCTTTCTACAAACTTTAACTGCTCATTTACCTCTATATCCTTAAGAGGTACTATCAGTGATTTATTAGCTAAGCATTTCTTGAGATTAGATACATGAAACACATCATGTATTCCTGCCATTTCCTCTGGCAGTTGTAGCTGATAGGCTACAGGTCCAATTCTTCTAATAATTTCAAAAGGTCCAATGTACCTGGGGCTTAGCTTTCCCCTTTTGATGAATCTTACTACTCCTTTCCAAGGAGAGACTTTCAATAACACTTTATCTCCTACCTGAAATTCCAACGGCTTTCGTCTATTATCTGCATAACTCTTTTTTCGATCACATGTTGTTTTCAGTCGTTCCTTGACTTTAATGATCTTGTCTGTTGTTTCTTGTACTATCTCAGGTCCAGATAGTTGCTTTTCTCCAATTTCTGCCCAATAGACTGGTGTTCAGCACTTTCGTCCATAAAGTGCTTCGAATGGTGCAGCATTGATACTTGTGTGATAACTATTATTATATGAAAATTCTATCAATGGTAAATGATCATCCCAATTACCTCCAAAATCAATTACACAAGCTCTAAGCATGTCCTCCATTGTCTGAATTGTCCTTTCACTTTGTCCGTCTGTTTGAGGATGATAAGCTGTGCTTAGATTCAACTTGGTTCCCATTGCTTTTTGGAAACTTGTCCAAAAATGAGAGGTAAAATGACTATCTCTGTCAGAAAGGATTGATAGAGGAATTCCATGTAAAGAAACTATTTCATTTACATATAATTTAGCTAATTGTTCCATACTGAAAGTTTCCTACATCGGTAGGAAATGAGCTGACTTTGTTAGCCTGTCTACAATCACCCAGATTGTATCATTACCTTTTCTTGTTTTGGGTAATTTAGTAACAAAATCCATTGTTATTAATTCCCATTTCCACATCGACATTTCTAACTGTTGCAACGAACCTAAGGGTTTCTGATGTTCAACTTTGACTTGTGAACAGGTTAAACACCTTGCAACATATGCTGCTATATCCTTTTTCATTCCTATCCACCATAAATTCTTTCTTAAATCTTGATACATCTTATCACTTCTAGGATGCATCGTATACTTAGACTTATGGGCTTCTTCTAACATATGGTGGCGTAGGTTTCCTAATTTAGGTATCCACATTCTTTCCTTATGGAATCTCCAAATTCCATCTGTTCCTTATTCTAATTCCTTAATCATTCCTTTCAATTTCTCAGTATCATCCTTGATTACTGATTCTTGTGCCGTTTTAATCTGTTCATTTAAATCTACTTGCAGATTTAATTTAAGTGAACGTACTCTTTTTGGCTTTTCATGATACTTTCGACTTAAAGCATCAGCAACTACATTTGCCTTTCCTGCATGGTACTAGATATCACAACCATAATCACTAAGCATCTCCATCCAGCGTCTTTGTCTCACATTTAACTCCTTTTGCCCGAAAACATATCTTAAACTTTTATGGTCTGTGAAAATGGTAAACTTACTACCATAAAGGTAATGTCTCCAAATTTTTAGGGCAAAAATTATGGCTCCTAATTCTAGATCATGGGTTGAATAATTCTCTTCATGATTCTTAAGTTGTCTAGAGGCGTAAGCTATAACCTTTTGACGTTGCATCAATACACATCCATAACCTAACTTAGAAGCGTCACAATAGACTACAAAGTCTCCAGATCCTTCTGGTAACGCTAGTATGGGTGCATTGGTTAGTCTTTGCTTAAGGATTCTAAAGGCTTCTTCTTGTTTTAATCCCCATTTAAACTTAACGGATTTACAGGTTAAGTTAGTTAAGGGAATGGCTATTCTAGAAAAATCTCGAATAAATCTTCTATAATAATTGGCCAGTCCTAAGAAACTTCTAACCTCAGTTGGTGACTCCGGGGTTTTCCATTTGGTAATTGCTTCAATTTTGGTGGGATCTACATGAATTCCTTCATGATTAACTAGATGTTCAAGAAATTGTACCTGTTCTAACCAAAACTCACACTTCGAAAATTTAGCATAAAGCTTTTCTTTTCTCAATAAACTTAGAAGTGCGTGCAAATGCTCTGCATGTTCCTCTTTACTCTTATTGTAAATGAGAATATCATCTATAAAGACAATTATAAATTTATCCAAATATGGATTACATATTCGGTTCATCATGTCCATAAATACAGCTGGGACATTGGATAAACCAAATGGCATGACATTAAATTCATAATGGCCATACCTTGTTCTGAAAGCGGTTATAGGAATGTCCTCTTCCTATACCTTTAATTGATGATATCCTGATCTTAAATCGATTTTAGAGAAAAATCTAGCTCCTTGCAATTGATCGAACAGATCATCGATTCTTGGTAATGGATACTGATTCTTAATCGTGACCTTGTTCAATTCACGGTACTCAATGCACATACGCATTGATCCGTCCTTCTTTTTGACGAATAGGATTGGCGCTCCTCATGGTGATGAACTTGGCTGTATGAATCTTTTCTCTAATAATTCATCTAACTATTTCTTCAGTTCCTGCGGGTGCCAAACGGTAAGGTGCTTTGGCAATTGGTGCAGTTCCTGGTAGGAGAAGAATTTTGAATTCAACTTCTCTGTCTGGAGGTTGTCCTGGTAATTCTTCTGGAAATACATCTAAAAACTGGGACACTACCGGAATATCCTTTAATTCTTTCCCTTTAGTGTTAATGATTATAGAAATCAAATACACTAATGATCCTTTTCGTATATAACTTGCTGTTTTCATCACAAAGATGAATTTTGTGAATTTAGAGGGCTTATTTCCTTTAATTGTGATCTTTTCACCCTTTAGTGAATTTACTTGAATTGACTTTTAATCACATAAAATATTGGCTTTATTGGCTATTAACCAATCCATTCCTAATACTACATCAAATCCTACCAGATTCATTGGGTAAAGGTTTGCGATAAATTTCTGATTTAGAAATTCTATTCTTGCTCCCTGCAAGATATCAGAACTCTTAATGGTTTCCCCATTTGCTGTCTCTACTAGACATTCTTGTGGGAGTTTAGTTAATGGTTGATTGAGAAGTTTGCAAAATGAAGTATTGATAAAACTTTGGTTTGCACCAGAGTCAAATAATACTTTAGTAAAAAAATCATTAACTAAAAACGTACCGGTGATCACATCCGGGATCATCTTTGCTTCTTCTGCAGTTAGAACAAATGCTCTAGCATTTTTAGTGTTCTTGTTGTTCGTATCTGGAGCTAATTTCGGACAGTTTGGCTTGATGTGGCCTTGTTCTCCGCAGTTGTAGCATATCCTGTTGTTTTTCTTCCTGCAGTCTTCTTCCTTATGTCCAGATATTTTGCAGAAGTTGTAGTATATGGAGCATCTTCCAGAATGCTTTCTTTTTCAATACTTGCAATAGGGTGCAGAGGGAGAACCTACATTTTTCCCACGGTTAGAATTTCCAGAACGAAATTCCTGGGTATGCTTCTGGGTTAGGTTCCTCCTTTGATCCTCTTCTCGTGTACGGACTAACTCATCAGTCAAGGTGTTTGCTAGTTCTACAGCTTCTTCTATAGTTTGAGGTCTAGCTGCCTTGACTACACGTCTTATCTCTCCAATTAATCCCCAGATGTAACGGGAGATTAATACTGGTTCAGGTGATGCAAGGGTTGGTACTATTCGAGCATATTCAAAGAATAATGTAGTATAACCCTTACTATCTACCCCAGTCATCCTAAGATTTAGGAATTATTTGCTATTTGTTCCTTTTCATTAAGAGGGCAGAATTTCCTTTCTACCATATTTTTAAATTCCTCCCATTCCATATTGTAAATCCTGTCACTTCCTCTAGAATGGAGGATAGTATTCCACCACTCTAAGGCTGCATTCTTAAACAGATTAGAGACAAACATTATTTTATCCTCTTCAACACATTTGCTTGTTTTTAAGACATCCTCAGTCTTTTCTATCCAGCGTAAAGACGCAACAGCCCCTTCATTGCCTGAGAATTCCATTGGTTTATAAGACCAGAATTTTTTTATAAGAACAACCATAAGGCATGGTTCTTCTTCTTTTGGGAATGGGCGCTTGAAGTATAGGTCCATTATTACATTGTTTGCTGGTTCGGAGGGTCGCTTACTATCACGGTTACTTTTATTATCAGCTTCTCTAACCGTTTGATTAATATATGGCATCGCATCTGTTATTCCTTGTGCCACTATGTGTTGGATGATACTGTTGTCCACTTGGTTCCCATTGTTGTTGTTGTTTGGGTTTTCATTACCCGGATTATGGTTACTCTGGTTATCGTTATTCTGGTTTTCCGGGTTATTATCCGGATTATCTTGATTCACTTGGTCGGCCATCTGAATTTTAAACATTTACCACATATTAATATCACAAGATAATATCTTAATACGATCAATCACATGACAATCATTTTTGATCAAAAACGTCGAGCATTGCGACTTACTTTTTCTTAGTATGCATCTAATACAAACTTAATACAAGCTGGAACTGGAAATTAAAATTACAATACTATTATACATCACTAACCACGAAGTGGTCTATACTACGATAGATTTATTATTATTATTATTATAATTTTTTTTCATACTCGCATTATATATATATATATTATATTATATTATTATTATTATTATTATTGTTATTGTTATTTTTATTACTACCTCCACCATCATCATCACGGATATGGATTCATCCAGAAATCCATATGACGCTCGTCGTACTTCCAGACGAGTCGTTCTCCTATCTGCCTCATTCTTTCACTACTTTCTAAAATTTCTTCTCCGAAAGTTCGGAGCTCTTGCACATTTTCTGCACTCATTGGGGGTGCAGGAGCTGGTACTGGATCTGGGTATTGTGGCATGGGTTCTTCCTGAGGATACGGATTCTCAAAGATTTCCCTAATGTATATCATTATCATAGTAGGGATCTAGAGGGTCCAGACCTGGGTAAGCTGCTAGGTTTGGCATGGGTAGGTCTGTTAAGTGGTAGCGTTGCACATAATCCCTATGATCATCAAACCACGGATCGTAGTCTGGGTCTAAAGGATTGGGTGCGGGTACCCTAGGTATCTCCTCTGGATTGAAATCATGCATTTATACTTGATTTTCGGGGTTGTTTTCTATTTCCATTGGCTGCGTGGGAAACAAGGGTAATGGTTGAGGGGCTACTAGTTGTTCCAAATTTGGGTCGGCAGCTGTGGTTGCTAAAATATGGAAGTTTGCTAAACTCCTATTAAGCATGTCTTGGATGTGGGCATCAGTTTCTCTTTTAGCGGCTGCTAGCACTCGTTGCTCTTGTAACTTCTTCATTCTTTTTCTACGCTCATATGCTCCTTTACTGAACCATCCTCTCTTTTTCTGAGTGAATGGCTCTTCAGACTGAGCCTTAAATACGAATATCCCTTCTTCATCATCAGCTGAATACCCTGAGAGGGCAGGCTGTGAAGAGGTGCCTTCACTCCTAGGTGAGCTGGACAAGTGACGATAGACGTCGGATGGTCCTTGAGCACTCATACTGTAAACTAACAAATAGTCAAATAACACACAACAATAAAATATAGATATGCACCTATTTCTGTAATTTATTTCCTAACACTTTAAATAATATCTTGATGTCAGCAGAACACTTCCGTGGCTGAATCAGTGGCTTAGCTCTGATACCACCTTCTGTCGCAACCCCGCCCCCTTATCTGTCCCGAGAACGGGCGGCCGCGAACCCAGTTTTGGTGGTATCGGTGTTTATCATTTTGGCAGCGGAAATTACATCAGGACCGTAGTTAGGAAATATTTTACCAGAGTAAATACCACACTTTTATAATATTAAACATATTGGGATAAAACCCAAGTTTTCATTACAAACTGATTTATAGAGATAAACTCTATTTTATTTAATAAAACATCTTCTTTTATTTAGGTAACTTTTATAGCCACTTTCTCCAAGCCTTCAGTGCTGTCCAGCTGGCTTCTAGTTGGCTCTCACATTTTGTTACCTGAAACGCGTTTAAAAATATATTTTCAGTGGGAAATTCTGGTGAGTGAATCCCAGTTTAATCAAGAAGAGTTTTATCAATTAACACAGTATTGAGAGCGATTACAATGTTTATATCCACACAATTACTCATTCAGTACTTGCCACTCAACCGTATCTGTGGCTATGGTCATATCACACATTGGCTAACCCATTGTCCAATTGTGAAGGTTATCAAGTAATGTATACAAAACCCCATAATACCGGCAGCAATTGAAGAATTACAAAGACTCAAGCATTGATTAATCACATTGTAAAATATTTAAGGTTTTGTAAAACATATTACAAAAAGGAGATTACTCACATTGCTGTCTTAGATTTCTTCTAAGGTTTCCTGGTGGTTATCTATAATGTACACAATGCACACGTGTTAGTATAATAACCCTTTATATTTACATTAGTAATACCCTCCCCGAGACGACATTCCAATGACTACGTCGGGCAGAACCACGACAGCCATTACGGAACCCTGGATCAATCGGGCAGCGTATCTAATACGTAACCGGGGGTTATGATACTTACAACGGAGCAGAACTTCGTTATTTAAGGGGTATTATACCCAGAAATTATAGTAATTCTTAAGAAATTCGAGAGAGAAAGTGTTTCGGTGCGATTTGTGACTGAAGGCCAAAGGTCTTTATTTATAAGGCCAGATTTCGGTTTCCTCGCGGCCCGCGTAGTAGGGGTGTAGCTACTAGGGTTGCTGATTTGTCGAGAGTAGACCTGACACGATGTTGACACATGGCACGCTAGGGTTTCGCCCTGACTCCTTGCTGTCCCGGCCCGCGTAGGTCAAGGGGGTGGCTTACGCGCCCCGCGAGAGACCATAAAAACTTGTTTTTATTTAATTTTTATAAAAATAAAGGTATTCGGGGTCCATGTTCTCGTATGGGGTGTATTCTAAGACATATTGGGACATTTAAAATATATTAGGGTGTCAGAAAATTTTTAGGAGGGTTATTATAAGCACCGAGTGCAACCTGATCACCTATCTGCCGCACCCCGCGTAAGAGACCCTAAAGGTCTACGCATCCCGCGAGCGCCACTAATTTCTTGTTTTTATTTTATTATTAAGTGTATAAGGTATTTTGGGCTCGGTTTTCGTGTACGGGGTGTATTTTGAGACGTCTAGGGACATTATAATTATATTAGGGGTGTCGAAAATATATTTGGAGGGTTGTTATATCCTCCCCACCTTAGAACTCGTCCTCAAGGTCTACTTGTTTTAGAGTCCTCTTTTGGAATCCCATTTTACTTTGACTAAAACCAATCTCTTGTGTTTGATTTTCTTGACTTTCCTGTCTTCGATTTGTAGAGGCCTCTCTACAAACTTTAGCTTTTCATTTACCTCTATATCTTTAAGAGGTATTATTAACGATTCATCGGCTAAACACTTTTTGAGATTGCATACATGAAATACATCATGTATTCCTGCCATTTCCTCTGGCAATTGTAGTTGATAGGCTACAGGTCTTATTCTTCTAATAATCTCAAAAGGTCCGATATACCTGGGGCTTAGCTTTCCCCTTTTGATGAATCTGACAACTCCTTTCCAAGGTGAGACTTTTAACAACACCTTATCTCCTACCTGAAATTCCAATGACTTTCGCCTGTTATCAGCATAGCTCTTTTGTCGATCGCGTGCTGCTTTCAGTCTTTCTTTGACTTAGACAATCTTGTCGGTTGTTTCTTGTACTATTTCAGGTCCAAATAGTTGCTTCTCTCCAATTTATGTTCAGTCACTGGGGTTCGGCACTTTCGTCCATAAAGTGCTTCAAATGGTGCAGCATTGATACTTGTATGATAACTGTTATTGTAAGAAAATTCTATTAATGGTAAGTGCTCATCCCAATTACCTCCGAATAGGGCTGTGCACGAGCCAAACTGAACCGATCAGACCTTTGCTCGTGCTCGGTTCGTTTACAAACCGATCCAAACCGAACCGAGCGTTTTTTCAACCGAGCCAAAGTTCGAGCGAGCGTCTTTCGATCCGAGCATTTTTCAAACGAACGTTGAGCGAGTATCGAGCGTCACAGAACAAACAAGGAAAGTGATGATGAGAGTGCTAGTTATTATAATAAAGAGCAGTTTTCTTCCCTGATGTTTTGTCCAATAGAACACAAGTAAAAATTTAATAAATAGCAAGGAATACAAAAACACTCAACTAGCTCTATCGAGATTAGCTAAGCGGGAAGATAAATTGTCAACTGATGGAAACATACCCTTGTTTTATCGGAAGTTTTAAATTGAATGAACCGATTGAAGCAGAACCCTGGCGAGTTGCCGTCTTGGCAAGTGGAGATGGAGAAATCGAATAACGATGGCCAATGGGGGGTTTTGATTAGGGTCTTGTACTTCTGAATCGAATGGAGGGTTGAGACTTGAGTATTGATCGACGCTTCACATTTTAGTATTTGAAATTTTGACTTAGTTACTCAAATGAACATTTAAGTATTGAACAATGGACTATTAGTATTGGATTTCAGTTCTAGTTACTTAAATGAGCTTTATTTGGATCTTGGACCAAACATTGTTGATGTTGGTCTCTGGTCATTTCATTAAAAATGATACACACACACAAATATATATATATTAAAAAAATAAATTGAGCCAACCGAGCCGAACCAAACTGAGCGGACCTTTGCTTGTGCTCGGTTCATTTACAAACCGAACCGAACCTAACCGAGCATTTTTTTAATCGAGCTAAATCAAACGAGCAAATTCCGAGCATTTTTCGAGTGAGCATCGAACGAGCGTCGAGCGCCGAGCAATTTGAACAGCCCTACCTCCGAAGTCAATTACACAAGCTCTAAGCATATATTCCATTGTCTGAATTGTCCTTTCGCTTTGTCCGTCTGTTTGAGGATGGTAAGCTGTGCTTAGATTTAGCTTGGTTCCCATTGCTTTTTAGAAACTTGTCCAAAAAATGAGAGGTAAAACGGCTATCTCTATCAGAAATAATTGATAAAGGAATTCCATGTAATGAAACTATTTCATTTACATATAATTTGGTTAATTGTTCCATACTGAAAGTTTCTTTCATTGGTAGGAAATGAGCTGACTTAGTTAACCTATCTACAATTACCCAGATTGTATCATTACCTTTTTGTGTCTTGGGTAATTTGGTAACAAAATCCATCGTTATCAATTCCCATTTCCAAACTGGCATTTCTAACTGTTGCAATAAACCGGAGGGTTTCTGATGTTCAGTTTTAACCTGTGAACAGGTTAGACACTTGGCAACATAATCCCCTACATCCTTCTTCATTTCTATCCACCAAATTTTTTTTCTTAAGTCCTGGTACATCTTATCACTTCCAGGATGTATCGTATACTTAGACTTATGGGCTTCTTCTAATATACGATGACTTAGGTTTCCTAATTTGGGTATCCACATTCTTTTCTTATGAAATCTCCAATTTCCATCTGTTCCTTGTTCTAATTCCTTAATCATTCCATTCAGTTTCTCAGTATCGTCCTTGATTACTGATTCTTGTGCTTTTCTAATTTGTTCATTTAAATCTACTTGTAGATTTAATTTAAGAGAACGTACTCTTTTTGGCTTCTCATGATACTTTCGACTTAAAGCATCGGCTACTACATTTGCCTTTCCTGCATGATACTGGATATTACAATCATAATCGCTAAGAAATTCCATCCAGCGTCTTTGTTTCATATTTAACTCCTTTTGTCCGAAAACATACCTTAAACTCTTATGATCTGTGAAAATGGTAAACTTACTACCGTAAAGGTAATGTCTCCAAATTTTCAGGGAAAACATTATAGCTCCAAATTCTAAATCATGGGTTGAATAATTCTCTTCATTATTCTTAAGTTGTCTAGAGGCGTAAGCTATAACCTTTTGGTGTTGCATTAACACACATCCATACCCTAATTTGGAAGCGTCACAATAGACTACAAAGTCTTCTGTTCCTTCAGGTAACGCGAGTATGGGTGCGTTGGTTAATCTTTGCTTAAGAATTCTAAAGGCTTCTTCTTGTTTTGGTCCCCAATCAAACTTAACAGATTTACAGGTTAACTTAGTTAAAGGAATGGCTATTCTAGAAAGATCTTAGATAAATCTTCTATAATAACCGGCCAATCCTAGGAAACTTCTAACCTCTGTTGGTGACTCAGGGGTTTTCCATTTAGTAATTGCCTCAATCTTTGTGGAATCCACATGAGTTCCTTCATGATTAACTAAATGCCCAAGAAACTGTACTTGTTCTATCCAAAACTCGCACTTCAAAAACTTTGCATAAAACTTTTCTTTTCTCAATAAACTTAGAAGTGCATGCAAATGTGCTGCATGTTCCTCTTTATTCTTAGAGTAAATGAGAATATCATCTATAAAGATAATTATGAATTTACCTAAATATGGCTTACATATTTGGTTCATCATGTCCATAAGTGCAGCTGGGGCATTGGTTAAACCAAATGGCATGACAGTAAATTCATAATGGCCATACCTCGTTCTGAATGCGGTCTTAGGAATGTCCTCTTCCTGTACCTTTAATTGATGATATCCTGAACGTAAATCGATCTTATAGAAAAATCAAGCTCCTTGTAATTGATCAAATAAATCATCGATTATCGGTAATGGGTACCGATTTTTAATCGTGACTTTATTTAATTCACGGTAATCAATGCACATTCGCATTGATCCGTCTTTCTTTTTGACGAATAAGGTTGGCGCTCCCCATGGCGATGAACTTGGTTGTATAAATCCTTTTTCTAGCAGTTCGTCTAACTGTTTCTTTAACTCTTGCATTTCTGCTGGTGCCAAGCGGTAGGGTGCTTTGGCAATTGGTGCTGTTCCTAGTAGCAAATGAATTCTGAATTCAACTTCCCTGTCTGGTGGTAGTCCTGGTAATTCTTCTGGGAATATATCTGAAAATTGAGATACTACAGGGGTATCTTTTAATTCTTTTCCTTTAGTGTTAATGATTATGGAAATCATATACACTATTGATCCTTTTCTTGCACAACTTGCTGTTTTCATCACAGAGATGAATTTTGTGGATCTAGTTGGCTTATCTCCTTTAATTTTGATCTTTTCACCTTTTGGTGAATTTACTTGTATTGACTTTTGATCACATAAAATACTTGCTTTGTTGGCTATTAACCAATCCATTCCTAATACAACATCAAATCCTGCCAGATTTATTGGGTAAAGATTTGCAATAAACTTTTGATTAAAAAATTTTATTCTTGCTCCCTGCAAGATTACGGTAATCTTAATGGTCTCTCCATTTGCTGTCTCTACTAGACATTCTTGTGGGAGTTTAGTTAATGGTTGATTGAGAAGTTTGCAAAATGAAGTATTAATAAAAGCTTGGTTCGCACCAGAGTCAAATAATACTTTAGCAAAAACATCATTAACTAAAAACATACCGGCTATCACGTCTGGAATTATCTTGGCTTCTTCTGCAGTCAGAACAAATGCTCTAGCATTTTTAGTAGTCTTGTTGTTTGTAGCTGGAGCCAGTTTTGGGCAGTTCGTCCTGATATGTCCCTTTTCTCCACAATTGAAGCATACTCCATTACTGGGTTTCTTCCTTATAGTTTTCTTCCTTGTGTCATGGTATCTTGCAAAAGTCGCAGTAGGTGGAGCATCTTCCTGAATGCTTCTTCTTACAGGCTTTGCAGTAAGGTGTAGAGGTAGAACCTATATTTTTCCCACGGTTGGAATCACCATAGCGAAATTCCTGGGTAAGCCTTTAAGCTAGGTTCATCCTCTGGTCCTCTTCTCGTGTACGTACCAACTCATCAGTCAAGTTGTTTGCTAGTTCTACAGCTTCTTCTATAGTTTGGGATCTAGCTGCCTTGACTACATGCCTAATCTCGCTGATTAATCCCCATATATAACGGGAGATTAATACTGGTTCTGGTGATGCGAGGGTCGGCACTATCCTAGCATATTCGAAGAATAGTGTAGTGTAACCTTTGCTATCCACTCCAGTCATTCTAAGGTTTTGGAACTTATTTGCTATCTGTTCCTTTTCATTGGGAGGGCAGAATTTCCTTTCCATCATGTTTTTAAATTCCTCCCATTCCATATTATAAATCCTGTCACTTCCCCTAGATTGGAGGATAGTGTTCCACCATTCTAAAGCCGAGTTCTTAAACAGATTGGAGGCAAACATTATTTTATCCTCTTCCGTACTTGCTTATTTTTAAGACTGGCTCAGTCTTTTCTATCCAGCGTGGAGCTGCAACGGCCCCTTCATTGCCTGAGAATTCCATTGGTTTACAAGACCAGAATTCTTTATAAGAACAACCATAAGACATGGTTCTTCTTCTTTTGTGAATGGGCACTTGAATTATTGGTCCATTGTTTACGCTGTTTTTTGGTTCAGTAGGTCGTTTACTACCATGGTTACTTTTATTATCAGCTTCCCTAACCGTTTGGATAATATATGGCATCGAATCTATAATTCCTTATGCCACTATGTGTTGGATGGCACTGTTATCCACTCGGTTTCCATTATTATTGTTATTCTGGTTATCGTTATTCTGGTTTTCCTCGTTCACTTCGTTGTCCATCCGAATTTTTAAACATTTACCACATATTAATATCATAAAATAGTATTTAATGCAAACGATCACGTAACAAGCATATTGATCAAAATCGTCGAACATTGCGACTTACACTTTTTTTTTTTTTTTTTATATTATGCGTCTAATACAAACTGGAACTGAAATTTAAAATTACAATACTATTAGGCATCCGTAGCTATTGTCTATATATATATATATTCAAACATACACACATATTATATATATATATATATATTATTTTATTATTATTATTATTACTATTACTATTACTGGTATGGGTTCATCCAGAACTCCATATTACACTCGTCATACTTCCAGACGAGTCGTTCTCCTATCTGCCTCATACTCTCACTTTCTTCTAAGATCTCCTCACCAAAGGTTCGGAGCTCCTGCACATTTTCAGCGCTCATTGGTGGTACAGGGGCTGATACTGGGTTTGGGTAATGGGGCATGGGTTCTTGGTAAGGATAAGGGTTCTCTAGAATTTCCCTGATGGATTAGTCATTATCATAGTAGGGATCTAGAGGGTCCAGGTCTGGGTAAGCTGCTAGGTTTCGCATGGGTTCGTCTTCTGGTATTGGGTAGCGTTGCTGGTAATCCCTATGGTCATTAAACCACGGGTCATAGTCTGAGTCTGAAGGATGGGGTGCTGGTATCCTAGGTATCTCAGCTGGGTTAAAGACATGCATTGGGATTTGGTTTTCTAGGTCTGCTTCAATTTCCATTGGCTGTGTGGGAAACAGTGGTAATGGTTGGGGTGCTACGAGTTGCTCTAGATTAGGGTCTGAGGCTGTAGTTGCTAGGATATGAAAATTTGCTAGACTCCTATCGAGCATATCCTGGGTGTGGTCATCTGTTTCTCTTTTAACGGCTGCTAAAGCTCGCTGCTGTTGCAACTTTTTCATCCTTTTTCTATGTTCATGCACTCCTCTGCTGAACCATCCTCTCTTCTTGGGAGGGAATGGCTCTTCAGATTGGGTCTTGAACACAATATCCCATCTTCGTTGTCAGCTGAATACCCTGAAAGGGATGGTTTTGAAGAGGTACCTTCATCCCTAGGTGAGTTGGACAACTGACGGTAAGCGTCTGAAGGTCCTTGGTCGCTCATACTGTAAACTAACAATTTGTCAAATAACACACAACAATAATATACAGATATGCACGTAGTTTCGTAATAATTTTCTAACATATTGAATAATATTTTGGTGTCAGCAGACCACTTCTGTGGCTGAATCAGTGGCTTAGCTCTGATCCCACCTTCTATCGCAACCCCCGTCCCCTAACTACCTGGGAACGGGCGGCCGCGGCCAATTTCGATGGTATCGGTGTTTATCAGTTTGGCAGCGGAATTTACATCAGGACCGTAGTTAGAAAATATTTTATCAGAGTAAAATACCACGCTTTTATAATATTAAACACATGGGAAAATCCCAAGTTTCAAATACACACATTTTCATAGGGATAAACCCTATTTTATTTAAATAAAAATCTCTTTATTTAGGTAACTTTTTTAGCCACTTTTCCAAGCCTTCAGTGCTGTCCAGCTGGCTTCTACTTGGTTTTCACATTTTGTTACCTGAAACGCGTTTAAGAACATTTTGTCAGTGGGAAATACTGGTGAGTGAATCCCAGTTTAATCAAGACAGGTAAAACCGTTTTACAGTATTGAGGGCGGTCGCGCAATTACATTTGTTTCCATCTACTTTAATTACCACCCACTATACTGTCACCCCGACTTGTGGTCATGTTACTACTCACAGTGTAGTAACAAATTTTGTATACAAAACCCCAACATAACGACGATAATTGTAGAATACAAATACTCAATCACTGTTAATTATAATGTAAAACAATTAAGGTTTTGTAAAAACAATTTACAAAAAGGAGATTACTCACATTGCTGTTTTAGGGTTTTCCTTTAGGATTTCCTGGTGATTATCTATTAATTACACAATGCACACGTGTTAGTATAATAACCCAATATTTACATTAATAATACCCTCCCTGAGACAAAATTCCAACGACTACGTCGGGCAGAACCACGACAACCGTTACAGAACCTTAGATCAATCGGGTAGCGTATCTAATACGTAACCGGGGGTTAAAATACTTACAACGAGGCAGAAATTCGTTATTTTAGGGGGTATTATGCCCGATATTATTCTAAATATTCAGAATATTGAGAGAGAGATCGAATGTTTGAGCGAGTTGGGACTGAATGCTCGACCTCTCTATATATAGGGCTGCTCAGAGGGACTGTCGCGCCCCGCGAAGACCACACCAAGGTCTTACGCGGCCCGCGACATAGGGTTGTAGGGCCTAGCTATGACCAATCAGCACTCATAGACTCAACACACAGCCCGACACGTGGCAGCACCGGGTGCAACCAGATCGCCTATCTGTCGCGCCCCGCGTAAGAGACCCTAAAGGTCTACGCGTCCCGCGAGCGCCACTAATTTCTTGTTTTTATTTTATTTTTAAGTGTATAAGGTATTTTGGGCTCGGTTTTCGTGTACGGGGTGTATTTTGAGACGTCTAGGGATATTATAATTATATTTGGGGTGTCGAAAATATTTTTGGAGGGTTGTTATACAAGATATCATCAACTGAAAGTACAGGAATAGGAAATTCCTAAAACTGCTTTCAGAACTAGGTACGGTCATTATGAATTTACCGTCATGCCATTTGGTTTAACCAATGCCCCAGCCGCATTTATGAACTTGATGAACATGATATGTAAACCATACCTTGATAAATTCATAATTGTCTTTATAGATGATATTCTAATTTACTCTAAGAGTAAAGAGGAACATGCAGCGCATCTGCATACACTTCTGACATTTTTGAGAAAAGAAAAGCTTTATGCTAAATTCTCAAAATGTGAATTTTGGTTACAAGAAGTGCAATTCCTTGGAAATCTGGTTAATCATGAACGAATTCATGTGGATCCCACAAAGATTGAGGCAATTACTAAATGGAAAGTCCCTGAATCGCCAACGATAGTAAGAAGTTTTCTTGGACTGGCAGGATATTATAGATGGTTTATCCGAGATTTCTCTAGAACAACCATTACTTTAACCAAACTGACCTGTAAATCAGTTAAGTTTGAATGGGGAACGAAATAAGAAGAAGCTTTTAGGATTCTTAAGCAAAGGTTAACCAACGCACCCATACTCGCATTACCGGAAGGAACTGAAGACTTTATAGTCTATCATGATGCGTCTAAGTTAGGATATGGATGTGTGTTGATGCAACATCAAAAGGTTATAGCTTATGCCTCTAGACAACTTAAGAAACATGAAGAGATTTATACAACCCATGATCTAGAGTTAGGAGCCATAGTTTTTGCCCTTAAGATTTGGAGACACTATTTATATGGAAATAAATTTGTTGTCTTCACTAATCATAAGAGTTTAAGGTACATTTTGGGCAAAAAGAATTAAATATGAGACAGAGACGCTGGATGGAAATTCTTAGTGATTATGATTGTGATATCCAGTACCATGCTGGGAAAGCTAATGTAGTAGCTGATGCTTTAAGTCGAAAGTATCATGAAAAGCCGAAACGAGTACGTTCTCTCAGATTAAATCTACAAGTAGATTTAAATAATCAAATTAGAGAGGTACAGGAAACAACAATCAAGGACGATGCTGAAAGTTTAAAAGGAATGATTAAGGAATTAGAACAAGGAACAAATGGAATTTGGAAGTTCCAAAAGAAAAGGATGTGGACACCTAAACAAGGAAACCTACACCACAGAATTCTAGAAGAAGCTCATAAGTCTAAGTATACGATACATCCCAGAAGTGATAAGATGTATCAAGATTTAAGAAATAATTTCTGGTGGATGGGAATGAAAAAAGATATAGCTAACTACTTTGCTAAATGTCAGACCTGTTCACAAGTTAAAGCTGAACATCAGAAACCCTCAGGATTATTGCAACAGTTAGAAATGCCAATATGGAAATGGGAATTGATAACAATGGATTTATTTACCAAATTACCCAATACAAGTAAAGAAAATGATACAATCTGGGTGATTGTAGACAGATTGACCAAATCTGCTCATTTCTTACAAATGAATGAAACTTTCAGTATGGAATAGTTAGCCAAGCTTTATGTAAAAGAAATAGTTTCATTACATGGAATTCCTTTATCTATCGTATCTGATAGAGATAGTCGTTTTACTTCTCATTTTTGGACAAGTTTCCAAAAATCAATGGGAACCAGGTTAAATCTAAGTACAACTTATCATCCACAAACGGACGGACAAAGCGAAAGGACAATTCAGACGTTGGAAGATACGCTTAGAGCCTGTGTAATTGATTTCGAAGGAAATTGGGATGACCATTTACCATTGATAGAATTTTCCTAAAATAACAGCTATCATAGAAGCATTAATGCTGCACATTTTGAAGCACTTTATGGACGAAAGTGCAGCACTCCAGTCTGTTGGGCAGAAATTGGAGAAAAGCAATTATCTGGACCAGAGGTAGTGCAAGAAACAACAGATAAAATAATTCAACTCAAGGACAGACTAAAAGCAGCACGAGATCGTCAAAAGAGTTATGCAGATAACAGACGAAAACCTTTAGAATTTCAAGTAGGAGATAAAGTACTATTAAAAGTTTCTCCATGGAAAAGAATAGTCAGATTCGTTAAAAGAGGAAAGCTAAGTCCCAGGTATGTTGGACCTTTTGAGATGTTAGGATCTGAGTTTCTTTAGATTGTGTTGTTTATAAGAAATGAAAGATGAAACAGAGATTTAAAGTGCAGCGGAAATGGAAATAAACCTTGATCACACAATCAAGGAAGAATAGCTATAAGCAAACATGATTTCATTAAGTTAAAAGATTGTATCTATTATAAAATTCAACTTATGCTGCATGCACTAGACTCCCCCTCAGCCTGAGCTCAGTGATTTGTTCGTACAAGATGACTTGTGAAGAAAGAGCTAATGAAACAGTACAGAGTATTGTTCTATTTATAGTACAAACGAAACCACTGAGCATCTTTGCTGACGTCACCATGAAAGTGACATCTAACAACCTAACAACCTCTAACCACTGATACATGTAAACACTGATTATACATATACCTTGATTACATAAAACACTGATGCAGTATCCACTATTGTAGCATAAGCACTGATGTTGAGAATTAATGCTTTCTTCAAAGGTTGACCAGTCCTTGAATAGGCAGTGCTTTGGTCTTCATCAGTACTTGAGAGACATCAGTAGTTAGGCTTCAGTCTTTATATCAAATCAGGTCTTTGATGAACAAATGTTGTGAAGGATCAGTGCTTAGAAGTCATTTGCTGATAGATAACCACTGTCAAGGGGAAAGTCTTGAACAGGCTCTGCTTATTATGATCCACTGTTCTGAACCAGTTTTGGCTTTCCTTATCATCTGTTCTTCTGGGCTTGAATGCATGGGCCAACATGAGATTATTAGAAGAATAGGACCTGTAGCCTATCAGCTACAACTGCAAGAGGAAATTGCAGAAATACATTATAACAACCCTCCAAAATATTTTTCGACACACTAATATATTTTACAATGTCCCAATATGTCCTAAAATATACCCCATATATGAAAACCGAGCCCCAAATACCTTTATTTTTACCAAAATTAAATAATTTTTTTTATGGGTCTCTCGCTGGGCGCGTAGCCCTAGGCTACACTCTACGCGGGCCGCGACAACTCCAATCTCAGGCGAGCCCCCAGGCCGCCATGTGTCGGACTCGTGTTGAGGCTACGTGTCGACGCAGCAAGGATACGGCCTAGTCTACAAGCCCTCGCGGGCCGTGTAGACCCAAGCCGAAGCTTATGCGGGCCGCGTAAAACTCGAAATCAGGCCCTATATAAGGAGGGCATCGGCAGTTCAGTCAATTCGTTCATCTCTCGACTTTCTCTCTCAAAATTCTTAATAGTAGGCATAATTCTCGGGTATAATATCCCCCTAATTAACGAAGTTCTGCTCCGTTGTAAGTATTATAACCCCGGTTACGTATTAGATACGCTGCCCGATTGATCCAGGGTTCCGTAACGGCTGTCGTGGTTCTGCCCGACGTAGTCGTTGGAATGCCGTCTCCGAGAGGGTATTACTAATGTAAATATAAAGGGTTATTATACTAACGTGTGTGCATTGTGTAAATTATAGATAATCACCAGGAAACCTTAGAAGAAATCTAAGACAACAATGTGAGTAATCTCCTTTTTGTAAACTGTTTTTACAAAACCTTAAATATTTTACAACATGATTAAGCAGTGATTGAGTCTTTGTAATTCTTCAATTGCTGCCGGTATTATGGGGTTTTGTATACATTACTTGATAACCTTCACAATTTGTAACACCTCGTAAAAACGCGACTAATATAATAAAGACACGTGTCATGGACTTTAAACATGTAACGAATTGATTACGAGGGACTAAAGTTGACAAACGAAGAAAGTATGTGTATATAAGGATTCAAAGTGTCAACATTTGATATTTTTTCCTTTCAAAAACCCTACATGATCTTTATACCCTTAAACGAATGAATCATGAAGCGTATGAAACCGTTTGTGGAAGAAAGTGAAAGTTTACAAAACGCGAGGGTTAAATGTGTCAACATGTAAAAGAAATACCTCTGAGTGACCTTTTAACAAACCTGGAGCTTTGTAACGATTAATTGTATTCCCAAGAATAAGTGATAAAAATTTCACACGGTATCGATTTCGTATGAGGAAAATACGTTAACATTCGTAATTAAGGGGTTAAATGCGTCAACGAGGCAAAACTTGTGTTTTCGGTTATCGTCTAACGATGTTTGGTTATATCTCATGGATCATAAAAATATAAATTGCATGGGTTAATTGTGCTTAAAATGAAAGATTTGAGGTTTTAAAGGTCCAGGGATCAAATCTGCCAAGTTTCAAACTTGTTTGGCTGGTCACCTTGATGGTGGCGCTGCGCCACCACAAAAGCCTCTGCCGTCGCGCGACGCGACGGCCTGATCTGGATAGAATTCTTGCACAGCTGCAAGTTTCAGCAAGTCATCTTCTCCAATTCAGCTTTAACTTGATTCTATGGGTTCTTTGATGGTTTTAAAAACCACTAGACACCTGTATGATCAAGATTACACTTGGGGGACACTTGCTTTGATCTTAGAGCATCCAAAAACCTATATAAAGGGGCAAGTTTGGCAGCCATTTGCACTCACAAGTTCAAAATTCATACTCTCAAACTTGCTCTCAAGCTTTGGAGTGTTTGAACTCATTCTCTGGAGCATCCTACTTTAGAAGGAAGCTCTCTTAGTCTTAATCTTCGCGCTAAGGACTCTTGTAAGTGTGCTTAGCCTCTGTATTTAAGTTTTCATTAGTATAAAGACCGAAAGTCAAAGATATTGTAAATAAACTTTGACTCTGTGATTAATCACTAACGGTCCAGCCATTAGTTGAATTGAAAATGGCTATGAGTTGGTAATTATGTGGGTAATAAACCCTTAAAAGGGCACCCACTGATTATCACTCTAACTTGGTCAATTGTCGGGTCAAACTTAATATTAAAAAGTCAACAGAAAGCTATTTTTGCAAATAAACACATAACTGATAATGTAGAAGTTATGGAACCTGTTTTAACACTAAAATAACTTGGTAAATGATGTAAGAACATGTCTAAGCATGTTCAACCCGACAATTCCGAGTTTAGGCTCGGTTCGGAACCGAAAGTCGCAAAAGTAGACTTTTGCTTTGACTTTCAGTTCTGACCCGATTTAGCTTACTTTAGATATACCTTAAGGTTTCTTTAGGACCATATTATAAGTTAGTAAAACCCTCTGAGGTTATACTACATGGTTCCTTATTTATCCGATTCATTTGCATGTTTCCATTAAATGCTTAATTGTTGACCATTATGCCCTTTTGATATAAAAAAGAGACTTTTGGAAATGTGAGAGGACAAAAACTTTTATTACTAATATTTAAGTATGTCCTAAAAGTTTGACATCAGTTTATGGTCTAAAATGAGAGTTATGCTCAATATCGTAAATGAAGGCCTTTTTATTAATTAAACGGCATATTTGATATAAATCCTATTTAAACTCAAATTTTGACATCAAACCTTTTACCTACTGATGTAACATAATATTTTGGAATTTTTGGAAATTTTTAAACTAGTCATAACATAGAGTTCTCGCATAGGCTCGGTAATTGACGATAATGCCCTTTTTACTAATAAAATGAGTTTTACACATCCTTTACATATCAAACCTTTTTCTACTGATTTTATATAATAAATAAGTTATTTTAAACTGTAAAGGCTGATCAAAATCTCAGATTTCCTTATTTAACTCGAATATCGTCAAATACCGACTTTTATGCGATTTAGGCGCATAGTATGGTTTAAAAACCATATTTGACACCTAAAGCTTGTTACCTACTGATGTTATGAATAAATTTTTATACTTTAATAGTAAGTAAAGGTTTTGAACTCAGATTTCCAAATTTAACCCTTAAAGCATATGTGAAATGACCAAAATGCCCCTTCAGTGCATAGTTTGGTCATAAATGATAAATTTCACATATGTACAATATCTTACTGATATAACTTATTAAATTAAATATTTTTACTGATCATTTTAGACCAGAACCTTAGATTATTATTTAATCTCTTTTATAATCTTTAAAATGACCAAAATACCCCTACGGGGCTTAAATTGAGTTTAAATTCGTTTTGGGCATAATGGAAGGTATCCTACTTATATCACAACATATTTAAGGCATATTAACTTAGGAAACCTGTTCATGACTCATTTGGTTACCCGTTATGCATTTTTCGCGTTCGGTGCGGTTTATGTAACTAGTTTGCATAAATTGACCGAAACGGGTCAAACCTCATCATTTTTGCTTCAAAATCCAGAATGTGTTTAGTATACCCATATTATACAAGTATTCATACTTGTCGAGTCTAAATCACATTCTAATCCGGTCTTCGCTTAATCATGCGTTTTGAACCATAAACCTTTCATTAAAACTAACCGGTCTAAGTTTAAACTTAAGTAAGACCTGTTAGGAATGTAATAGGTTATTAAAACCTTCGTTCCAGATTTAGGAGCCCAGTAAAAGATATTTGCACTTGCTGATTGTATACGGCTGGGATAAATTTGTATAATTTACTCAGGTAAATACTTTTAACTTATTTTCCGTTATACGGGCTTGGGATACGGTATTATAATAATACCGCTTGGTCGGGTGTGTAGTTATTTAAATCGGACTGTGATTAAGGTATTTACATAACCCGTGTTAATCTGTTTTGTTTGGTATATGGCCTTTGGGGGGTTAATGACCATGTCCTGGATATCCTCGGCTCATTCATTGAAATGGCCACGACTTAGGCACGGGGTGTAGGCATATACCTGATAGTTGCGTATGTATAAATGGTAATCCACAATAAGGAGTTCTCCTTGTGGGCATTATACCTGTGGTGTGTCAGTTAACCTTGTCCGGCTCTTCTAACCGTTCCTGACGGACGGCAAACATGTAAATCTGTATACAAGATTATTTTTAAATAATTGTCCCAAGTTATAAAAGATTATTTGTGCCTTGTGCATTTAAATCAATTTTCTTAAATATTTTCAAAAGAGTCGGTTAATTGTATTTACTAGTGTAAACTGACGTATTTTCCAAAAGGCTAAAGTGCAGGTACTAGGCGGAATAGGCTGGCTACTCCTGAGTGAATAAATAAGAGTCTTGCAAGCTTTGTCACTTAAAATCTGTTGAACAATTATCTTCTTTTGTTTTGATCCGCCTGTGGATCCTTTTTACTCTCCGTTTGTAATACTTATGATACTTTCATTTGGTTTGTAATATTATTACTTTTAGACTTCCGCTGTGCATTTAAACTGTCATTATTGACTATGATGATATCAACTACGTCATGATACTCCCCACCGGGCCCACCGGTAATAAGTGGAAATATCGGGGTGTGACACAATTGGACAACGGGTTAGCCAATGTGTGATATGACCATAGCCACATATACGGTCGGGTGGCAAGTACTGAATGAGTAATTGTGTAGATGTAAATATTGTAATCGCTCTTAATACTGTGTTAATTGATAAAACTCTTCTTGATTAAATTGGGATTCACTCACCAGCATTTCCCACTGACAAAATATTTTTAAACGCATTTCAGGTAACAAAATGTGAGAGCCAACTAGAAGCCAGCTGGACAGCACTAAAGGTTTGGAGAAAGTGGCTATAAAAGTTACCTAAATAAAAGAAGATGTTTTATTAAATAAAATAGAGTTTATCTCTATAAATTTGTTTGTAATGAAAAATGGGTTTTATCCCAATATGTTTAATATTATAAAAGTGTGGTATTTACTCTGATAAAATATTTCCTAACTACGGTCCTGATGTAAATTCCGCTGCCAAAAATGATAAACATCGATACCACCAAAACTGGGTTCGCGGCCGCCCGTTCCCGGGACAGATAAGGGGGCGGGGGTTGCGACAGAAGGTGGTATCAGAGCTAAGCCACTGATTCAGCCACATAAGTGTTATGCTGACACCAAGATATTATTTAAAGTGTTCGGAAATAAATTACGAAAATACGTGCATATATGTATTTTATTGTTATGTGTTATTTGACTATTTGTTAGTTTACAGTATGAGTGATCAAGGACCATCCGATGCGTATCGTCAGTTGTCCAGCTCACCTAGGAGCGAAGGCACATCTTCACAGCCTGCCCACTCAGGGTATTCAGCTGATGATGAAGAAGGGATATTCGTATTTAAGGCTCAGTCTGAAGATCCATTCCCTCAGAAAAAGAGAGGATGGTTCAGTAAGGGAGCACATGAGCGTAGGAAAAGAATGAAGAAGTTACAAGAGCAACGAGTGCTAGCAGCAGCTAAAAGAGAAACTGTGCCCACACCCAACACATGCTTAATAGGAGTTTAGCAAACTTCCATATTTTAGCAACCACAGCTGCCGACCCAAATTTGGAACAACTAGTAGCCCCTCAACCATTACCCTTGTTTCCCACGCAGCCAATGGAGATAGAAACAACCCGAAAATCAAGTAGAAATGCACGATTTCAATCCAGAGGAAATACCTAGGATACCCGCACCCAATCCTTTAGACCCAGACTACGATCCGTGGTTTGATGATCATAGGGATTATGTGCAACGCTACCACTTAACAGACCTACCCATGCCAAACCTAGCAGCTTACCCAGGTTTGGACCCTCTAGATCCCTACTATGATAATCATGAATACATTAGCGAAATCTTAGAGAATCCGTATCCTCTGGAAGAACCCATGCCACGGTATCCAGATCCCGTACCAGCACCTGCACCCCCAATGAGTGCAGAAAATGTGCAAGAGCTCCGAACTTTCAGAGAAGAAATTTTAGAAAGTAGTGAAAGAATAAGGCAGGTAGGAGAACGACTCGTATGGACGTACGACGAGCGTCATATGGATTTCTGGATGAATCCATATCCGTGATGATGATGGTGGAGGTAGTAATAATATATATATATATATATATAATGTGAGTATGAAAAAAAAATATATATTTATAATAATAATAAATCTATCATACTATAGACCACTTCGTGGTTATTGATGCATAGTAGTATTGTAATTTTAATTTCCAGTTCCAGTTTGTATTAGATGCATACTAAGAAAAAGTAAGTCGCAATGCTCGATGTTTTTGATCAAAATGCGTGTCATGTGATTGATCGTATTAAGATATTATCTTGTGATATTAATATGTGGCAAATGTTTAAAATTCAGATGGCCGACCAAGTGAATCAAGAGAATCCGGATAATAACCCGGAAAACCAGAACAATGATAACCAGAGTAACCATAACCTGGGTAACGGAAACCCAAACAACAAAAATAATAGAAACCAAGTGGACAATAGTGCCATCCAACACATAGTGGCACAAGGAACAATAGATGCGATGCCATATATTATTCAAACGGTTAGGGAAGCTGATAATAAAAGTAACCGTGATAGTAAACGACCCTCCGAACCAGCAAACAACGTAAACAATGGACCTATACTTCAAGCGCCCATTCCCAAAAGGAGAAGAACCATGCCTTATGGTTGTTCTTATAAAGAATTCTGGTCTTGTAAACTAATGGAATTCTCGGGCAATGAAGGGGCCATTGCGTCTTTACGCTGGATAGAAAAGCTAAGGCTGTCTTAAAAATAAGCAAGTGTGCTGAAGAGGATAAAATAATGTTTGCCTCTAATCTGTTTAAGAATTCAGCCTTAGAGTGGTGGAACACTATCCTCTAGTCTAGAGGAAGTGGCAGGATTTACAATATGGAATGGGAGGAATTTAAAAACATGGTAGAAAGGAAATTCTGTCATCCTAATGGAAAGGAACATATAGCAAATAAATTCCTAAATTTTAGGATGACTGGGGTAGATAGTAAGGGTTATACTACATTATTCTTTGAATATGCTCGAATAGTACCAACCCTTGCATCACTTGAACCAATATTAATCTCCCGTTACATCTGGGGATTGATTGGAGAGATAAGACATGTAGTCAAGGCAGCTAGACCTCAAACTATAGAAGAAGCTGTAGAACTAGCAAACACCTTGACTGATGAGTTAGTCCGTACACGAGAAGAGGATCAGAGGAGGAACCTAACCCAGAAGCTTACCCAGGAATTTCGTTCTGGAAATTCTAACCGTGGGAAAAATGTAGGTTCTACCTCTGCACCCTATTGCAAGTATTGCAAAAGAAAGCATTCTGGAAGATGCTCCATATACTGCAACTTCTGCAAAATATTTGGACATAAGGAAGAAGACTGCAGGAAGAAAAATAACAGGATATGCTACAACTGCGGAGAACAAGGTCACATTAAGCCAAACTGTCTGAAATTAGCTCCAGCCACAAACAACAAGAACACTAAAAATGCTAGAGCATTTGTTCTAACTGCAGAAGAAGCAAAGATGATTCCAGATGTGATCACCGGTACGTTTTTTGTTAATGATGTTTTTGCTAAAGTATTATTTGACTCTGGTGCAAACCAAAGTTTTATTAATACTTCATTTTGCAAACTTCTCAATCAACCATTAACTAAACTCCCACAAGAATGTTAGTAGAGACAACAAATGGGGAAACTATTAAGATTTCTGATATCTTACAGGGAGCAAGAATAGAATTTCTAAATCAGAAATTTATTGCAAACCTTTACCCAATGAATCTAGTAGGATTTGATGTAGTATTAGGAATGGATTGGTTAATAGCCAATAAAGCCAATATTTTATGTGATCAAAAGTCAATTCAAGTAAATTCACCAAAGGGTGGAAAGATCACAATTAAAGGAGATAAGCCCTCTAGATCCACAAAATTCATCTCTGTGATGAAAACAACAAGTTATATACGAAAAGGATCATCAGTGTATTTGATTTCTATAATCATTAACACTAAAGGGAAAGAATTAAAGGATATTCCGGTAGTGTCCCAGTTTTTAGATGTATTTCCAGAAGAATTACCAGGACAACCTCCAGACAGAGAAGTTGAATTCAGAATTCATCTGCTACCAGGGACCGCACCAATTGCCAAAGCACCTTATCGTTTGGCACCCGCAGAAATGCAGGAACTGAAGAAACTGTTAGACAAATTATTCGAGAAAGGATTCATACAAACAAGTTCATCCCCATGGGGAGCGCCGATCTTATTCGTTAAGAAGAAAGACGGATCAATGCGTATGTGCATTGATTACCGTGAATTGAACAAGGTCACGATTAAGAATCGGTATCCATTACCAAGAATCGATGATTTGTTTGATCAATTGCAAGGAGCTCGATTTTTCTCTAAAATCCATTTACGATCAGGATATCATCAATTAAAGGTACAGGAAGAGGACATTCCTAAGACCGCTTTCTGAACAAGGTATGGCCATTATGAATTTACTTTCATGCCATTTGGTTTAACCAATGCCCCAGCTGCATTTATGGACATGATGAACCGAATATGTAAGCCATATTTGGATAAATTCATAATTGTCTTTATAGATGATATTCTCATTTACTCTAAGAGTAAAGAGGAACATGCAGAGCATTTGCACGCACTTCTAAGTTTATTGAGAAAAGAAAAGCTTTATGCTAAATTTTCGAAGTGTGAATTTTGGTTAGAACTGGTACAATTTCTTGGACATCTAGTTAATCATGAAGGAATTCATGTAGATCCCACCAAAATTGAACCAATTACCAAATGGAAAACCCTTGAGTCATCAACTGAGGTTAGAAGTTTCTTAGGACTGGCCGGTTATTATAGAAGATTTATTCAAGATTTTTCTAGAATAGCCATTCCCTTAACTAAGTTAACCTGTAAATCTGTTAAGTTTGAATGGGGATTAAAACAGGAAGAAGCCTTTAGAATTCTTAAGCAAAGATTAACCAATGCACCCATACTAGCGTTACCAGAAGGATCTGCAGACTTTATAGTCTATTGTGACGCTTCTAAGTTAGGTTATGGGTGTGTATTGATGCAACGTCAAAAGGTTATAGCTTACGCCTCTAGAAAACTTAAGAATCATGAAGATAATTATTCAACCCATGATCTAGAATTAGGAGCCATAATTTTTGCCCTGAAAATTTGGAGACATTACCTTTATGGTAGTAAGTTTACCATTTTCACAGACCATAAGAGTTTAAGATATGTTTTCGGGCAAAAGGAGTTGAATATGAGACAAAGACGCTGGATGGAGATGCTTAGTGATTATGATTGTGATATCCAGTATCATGCAGGAAAAGCAAACATAGTTGCTGATGCTTTAAGTCGAAAGTATCATGAAAAGCCAAAAAGAGTACGTTCACTTAAATTAAATCTAACAATAGATTTAAACGAACAGATTAAAACGGCACAAGAATCAGTAATCAAGGATGATACTGAGAAATTGAAAGGAATGATTAAGGAATTAGAACAAGGAATGGATGGAATTTGGAGATTCCATAAGAAAAGAATGTGGATACCTAAATTAGGAAACCTACGCCACCGTATATTAGAAGAAGCCCATAAGTCTAAGTATACGATGCATCCTGGAAGTGATAAGATGTATCAAGACTTAAGAAAGAATTTCTGGTGGATAGGAATGAAAAAGAATATAGCAGCATATGTTGCAAAGTGTTTAACCTGTTCACAAGTCAAAGCTGAACATCAGAAACCCTCAGGTTTGTTGCAACAATTAGAAATGCCAGTGTGGAAATAGGAATTGATAACAATGGATTTTGTTACTAAATTACCCAAACCAAGAAAAGGTAATGATACAATCTGGGTGATTGTAGATAGGCTAACTAAGTCAGCTCATTTCCTACCAATGAAAGAAACTTTCAGTATGGAACAATTAGCTAAATTATATGTAAATGAAGTAGTTTCTTTACATGGAATTCCTCTATCAATTGTTTCTGACAGAGATAGTCGTTTTACCTCTCATTTTTTGACAAGTTTCCAAAAAGCAATGGGAACCAAGTTAAATCTAAGCACAACTTATCATCCTCAAACAGACGGACAAAGCGAAAGAACAATTCAGACAATGGAGGACATGCTTAGAGCTTGTGTAATTGATTTCAGAGGTAATTGGGACAATCATTTACCATTGATAGAATTTTCTTATAATAATAGTTATCACACAAGTATCAATGCCGCACCATTCGAAGCACTTTATGGATGAAAGTGCCGAACGCCAGTCTGTTGGGCAGAAATTGGAGAAAAGCAACTATCTGGACGTGAGATAGTACAAGAAACAACAGACAAGATCATTCAAGTCAAGGAACGACTAAAAGCAGCACGTGATCGACAAAAGAGTTATGCTGATAACAGACGAAAACCGTTGGAATTTCAGATATGAGATAAAGTGACATTGAAAGTCTCTCATTGGAAAGGAGTGGTAAGATTCATCAAAAGGGGAAAGCTAAGCCCCGGGTATATTGGACCTTTTGAGATTATTAGAAGAATTGGACCAGTAGCCTATCAGCTACAAATACCAGAGGAAATGGCAGGAATACATGATGTATTTCATGTATCTAATCTCAAGAAATGCTTAGCTGATGAATCACTGATAGTACCTCTTAAGGATATAGAGGTAAATGAACAATTAAAATTTATAGAGAGGCCTCTACAGATTGAAGACAGGAAAGTAAAGAATCTCAAGCACAAGAGATTAGTTCCAGTCAAAGTGAAGTGGGACTCCAAAAGAGGACCAGAATACACATGGGAGCTTGAATCAGAAATGCAAAGGAAATATCCACACTTGTTCCAGTAGATCTTGAGGACGAGCTCTAAAACAAGGTGGGTAGGATATAACAACCCTCCAAAATATTTTTCGACACCCAAATATATTTTAAAATGTCCCAATATGTCCTAAAATATACCCCGTATATGAAAGCCGAGCCCCAAATACCTTTATTTTTAACAAAATTAAATAAAAACAAATTTTATGGATCTCTCGCGGGGCGCGTAGCCCTAGGCTACACTCTACGCGGGCCGCGACTGCTCCAATCTCAGGCGAGCCCCCAGGCCGCCACGTGTCGGACTCGTGTTGAGGCTACATGTCGACGCAGCTAGGCTACGACCTAGTCTACAAGCCCTCGTGGGCCGCGTAGACCCAAGCCGAAGCTTACGCCGGCTGCGTAAAACTCGAAATCATGCCCTATATAAGGAGGGCATCGACAGTTCAGTCAATTCATTCATCTCTCGACTTTCTCTCTCGAAATTCTTAATAGTAGGCATAATTCTCGGGTATAATATCCCCCTAATTAACGAATTCCTGCTCCGTTGTAAGTATTATAACCCCGGTTACGTATTAGATACGCTGCCCGATTGATCCAAGGTTCCGTAACGGCTGTCGTGGTTCTGCCCGACGTAGTCATTGGAATGCCGTCTCGGGAAGGGTATTACTAATGTAAATATAAAGGGTTATTATACTAACGCGTGTGCATTGTGTAAATTATAGATAATCACCAGGAAACCTTAGAAGAAATCTAAGACAGCAATGTGAGTAATCTCCTTTTTTGTAAACTGTTTTTACAAAACCTTAAATATTTTACAACATGATTAAGCAGTGATTGAGTCTTTGTAATTCTTCAATTGCTGCCAGTATTATGGGATTTTGTATACATTACTTGATAACCTTCACAATTGGACAACGGGTTAGCCAATGTGTGATATGACCATAGCCACAGATACGGTCGAGTGGCAAGTACTGAATGAGTAATTGTGTAGATGTAAACATTGTAATCGCTCTCAATACTATGTTAATTGATAAAACTCTTCTTGATTAAACTGAGATTCATTCACCAGTATTTCCCACTGACAAAATATTTTTAAACGCGTTTTAGGTAACAAAATGTGAGAGCCAACTAGAAGCCAGCTGGACAACACTGAAGGCTTGGAGAAAGTGGCTATAAAAGTTACCTAAATAAAAGAAGATGTTTTATTAAATAAAATAGAGTTTATCTCTATAAATTTGTTTGTAATGAAAACATGGGTTTATCCCAATATGTTTAATATTATAAAAGTGTGGTATTTACTCTGATAAAATATTTCCTAACTACGGTCCTGATGTAAATTCCGCTGCCAAAAATGATAAACATCCATACCACCAAAACTGGGTTCGCGGCCGCCCGTTCCCGGGATAGATAAGGGGGCGGGGGTTGCGACATACATGATGTGTTTCATGTATGTAATCTCAAAAAGTGCTTAACGGATGAATCATTAGTTATACCTCTTAAGGACATAGAGGTAAATGAGAAACTTAAGTTTATCGAGAAACCCGTTCAGATTGAAGATAAAAAGATCAAGAATCTCAAACATAAGAGACTAGTTCTGGTCAAAGTAAAATGGGATTCCAAGAGAGGACCAGAATACACTTGCGAACTCGAGTCAGAGATGCTAAAGAAATACCCACACCTGTTCCAGTAGACCTCGAGAATGAGATCTAAAACAAGGTGGGGAGGATATAACAACCCTCCTAGAACCTATAACGTGACCCTAAAACATTCCTAAATACACCCCGTACGCGATAAACGAACCCGAAATACCCTTATACTTAGAAAAATAAGGAAAAACAAAGTTTGGGAGTCACTCGCGGGCCGCGACCCCCTTAGCTTTGTCCTTCGCGGGGCGCGAGTGCCTTGCCTTGCCGGACACACCATACCGCCATGTGTCCAACTCGTGGCAGGTCTACACCCTTGACTCACCAGACCTATGACCGCCCTTAATGCTCTCGCGGGCCGTGAAGGCCATCTCTATATCTCTCGCGGGGTGCGAGAGACCCCTCGTCATACCTATATAAAGGGGTTTCGGCTCATTTGTTCAGTCGTTCAAAAATCAATTCTCTCTCAAACTTTCTGTAGGCAATTATTATACCCGGGCATAATACCTACTATAAAGCGAAGCTCTGCCTTGTCGTAAGTATTATAACCCTGCTATTACCATACACGATCGATTTAGGACTCCGTAACGCATGTCAAGCCTCTACCTGACTCAATCGTTGGAGTTCTGTCTCGTGTTACACCCGATTGATCTAGGACTCCGTAATGCATGTCAAGGCTCTGCCTGAATCAGTCATTGGAGTTCTATCTCAAGTTGTACGGTTAATGTGATTTGGATTATTTTACTAACACGTGTGCATTGTTTAATTTTAATAGATAATAACTAGGAGGATCACCAGGAAGCTATAGTAGTATCATGTAAGTAAACAATGTGAGTATATTCTCTTTTTTTAAATCTTTTTGTGAGTCAAAATGTTTTACCAAAACCTCAAATGTTTTAAATTACACTTAACAGTAATTGAGTATTTGTGATTCTACAATTACTGCTGGTATGTTGGGGTTTTGTATACAAAATGTGAAAGACGTTACCATTGGACAATGAGATAGCCAATGAGTAATATGACCCACAAGTCAGGTGTTGACAGTACTGAATGAGTAACTGAATAGATATAAGCAAATGTAATTGCGGATGTCCTCAATTATGTGAAGTTATAAAACTGTTTTGATTAAACTGGGATGCACTCGCCAGTATTTTTTGCTGATAAAATCTTTTTAAAACGCATTACAGGTAACAAAATGTGAAAGCCAATAGAAGCCAGCTGGAGAGCACTGAAGGCTTGGAAAAGTGGCTATACAAGTTACCTAAATAAAAAGGAGTTTTTATTTTTAATAATTAGGGTTTATCCCTATAAATGTACTGTCAAATGAACTTGGGTTTTACCCCAATGATTTATTATTATAAAAAGTTTGGTGTTTAACTTTGATAAAAATATTTCCTAACTACGGTCCTGATGTATTCCGCTGCTAAATTAATAAACACCGATACCACTGATCTGGACCTTGCGGCACCCGCTCCCGGGATAGGGGTCGGGGGTTGCGATAAACAATGTGTGGCTAAGTTCTTGTATGTTTTCCCTCGGATTGTAAGGTTTCGAATTGAATGATTGTTATTGTTTATGCTATTTATGGGATAGTAATTTGGTCATTATGATTATATTACTATGGTGATTGTGAGTTTGATTTGTAGTTATGTATTGTTAATTTTCGTATTCTAAACCATCAGTTCTTGGTGTCGTAGGCAATCAGGATTTATCGGGAGGGATTCGGGGTTGGCTATATCAAATTGGCTATCGGGTGACTACCTTGCCTTCTTGAAATCCAAGTACTTAGTAGCCTTTTATCACAATCAAATGTGCATTTACGAACTATGTCTATGTAGTTCATCCCAATTAAACTTTAACATACCATTATATCCTCTCATCTCTGAATCAAAATCTTGTTAAGTGCTTTTTAGTTAATTTTAGTTTTACAAACCAAACATCCAAAACCACGAGATTAATTTTCTGCATTTTAGTTTAATTCTAGTAATTTGCAAACTGCTTAGATAATATATTTTTCACAAACTTCATGTGTTAGATACCCATTTACCACTAGCCATTTAGTGTCTTTGGATTATTTTTGAGTGAGTCTTCGACCTCACATCAATACCATTTGTACGACTTCTTACTTTTAGAAGCCTTTGTATTTGATTACAAACCAATAACTATTATATTTGTATTAAACTTTGGGTTAACTTGATATAGATTCTTTATCACACCTACCTTTCCATCCTTGCAACAACAATTCCGTTACTATCAAAACTTCGGGACCATATAATTTATTAAAATAGTAAATTATGTTGAATATTATATAAAAATTGTTATTAAAAAATACAAATGTTACATATTTAAGTATTAGAGTAAACTTAATAAAATAATATATACAAAAAGAACATTCTTGAATTGGTTTTTTTATCAGTAGTTTTTTTGAATGTTTTGGGTTGTTATATGCATGTAATCCATCAAACTTGTTCACGTCTTTTAAATTTAACCATATATATATATATATATATATATATATATATATAGGGTAGGGATAGTGTACATTAATTCAGAAGTGTGAGAAGTGTATTATAACACTATATATAACACTATATAACACCATATAAACACCGTATAACAATATGTAACACCATATAACACCATATAACACTATGTAACACTGTATAACACTATATAACAATACATAACACTATACATCTATCATAGACATGCTATCAGACAAACTATAGTGTTATATTTGTTATATAGTGTTACATAGTGTTATATGGTGTTACATATTGTTATACGGTGTTATATATATAGTGTTATAATACACTTCTCACACTTCTTGATTAATGTACAGGATCCTCTACCTATATATATATATATATCTTATGTGTAAGTAATATAATATATCATGACTTATACATGTGTAGGTTTTCTAGCTAATATTTGTTTATATTTCCACTAAAAACTTGAAAATCACTATCAACTAATCAATTCTTTATTTTATTTTTTTCATTTCTTTATCTAAAATACAAGTATCGTAAAAAAATGTTTACGTGTCTCACGGCGTTACATATCAGTATCTCAAACGAGGTATATATATATATATATATATATATCTTGCAAACTATATATAGTGTTATTTTTTTGTTGTAAAAGATCAATAACATTTAAAAATAATTGAAAAATAAAATAAAGAAATTCTTGGTTAATAGTGGTTTTCTTAAATTCTCAAATATTTTTTCGACTTTCTTTATTTCTTGTGATCCCTTCTCCCTCTCTCTCACTCTTATTTTCTTTATATAACATCCGCTTAAAAGTTGTTGTAATGCTTTATATCAAGAGATTCATAACCCCTTGTAAAACTTTAATTTCAGTTACATAAAGACTATAAAATTGTAACGTATAGTTGGAACATAAAACGTAATCATTAAGTATTAGTTGTTAGAAAGCCAATCTAAATATATGTACTTTGTACAAAAGGTGGGGTGAGGGTTGAAATGTAAGAAACTCATGACTTAGAGTCACTTAGTGAAACTTAATAAAGCGTAAAAACCTAAGTATTGGTTGTTAGAAAGCCAATCTAAATATATGTACTTTGTACAAAAGGTGGGGTGAGGGTTGAAATGTAAGAAACTCATGACTTAGAGTCACAAAGTGAAACTTAATAAAGAGTAAAAACCGGTTTTTAAATACAGAAGCATATAGATATTCTAGACACGGTTTTTCGCACACAGATATAATGCGTATAAATATACAACAATAATAGACGTGGCAATGTACAATTGGCCTATTGCGAATCACATTTTCAAGACAATTGGCGTATCTCGCGTAAGTGGGCCAGGTCAGTATCGCGCCTCTCATGCCACCTCTAAAGATACCCACACCGCACTTTCTTTCTTTTTAGTTTTTTTTTTTGTGTATATAAGTCGTAACTAGTTATCCATAAGAGGAGTTTTATTGTAAAATATTACAACTCAAATCCACATCATTGTTCTTTTGTAATGCTCTCTACTCGCCGACTAATACTCTAAATTCCCATCCGATGGGTAAATTTCAGAAAGAAAACGCAAAGAAGAGAAGTTGCAAAGGGTAATAGCATACTTTGGGTAAAATTTTATATTTTGTCCTATCAAATTGGTAAGTTGCATTTTTCAAATTCCTAAAATATTCAATTATAAATCGTATAGGTGTGTGTCCTACTATTTTATTGATCTTGCATTTAGGCTATCTGATTGTATAATTCTATTTATAGATATATCTGTGTTACATCAACCATCATAACTTTTTTGATGTTGTTAGTTTATTGTGTACTTATGGAATTATATTCTTTCATTTTATGTCTTTTCTTGTAAATATTTTTGTGAATTGGTGTTACCAGACCTTGCTTCAATTATAAAAAAATAGAAATTTATAATAGGAAAAGAGCAATAAAAAGAAAATCAAATTTGCTGATAGAATCTTAATTATTATGCTTTCTTCATATGATAACTAGCTTTCAGTTGTAATCTTGCAGGTGAGCAAATAAAGAAGCAACGAGATTTTGTGCCAAAAAATTCAAGAAAACATGTCGGAGAAACATAATCAAGAATCGAGCAGTTATCATCATATAAATGATGATGAGATAGAGACACTGGCATCTCAACTAGAAAAGATGCCAATGGAAGATGATTTTGATGATGATTTTGAACTCACATTAGCATATATCGATGATCTGGACCTTTGTTTGATCTCACATGAGCCATCAAAGAAGAACTCGCTGATCCAAGCCATTGGTAGGGAGAATTCGATCAAGATTCTCACCCGTTGCCCACGGTATAGCTATGCTTCTGTTGCATCACTGAACAAAAGCTTTCATGATCTCATCAGGAGTGGTGAGATCTTCAAAGAAAGAAGCAAGAATAAAGTAGTAGAACATTGGGTTTACTTTTCTTGTCACATGTTGAAATGGGAGGCTTTTGATCCAGTTGGCAAGAAATGGATGCATCTACCTCTGATAAACAGCGGTGATACATGCTTCGCGTATTCGGATAAAGAGTCCATGGGGGTTGGGACAGACCTTTTGGTTCTAGGCAAACATGTTTCAGGTCAGGCTGTGTACAAATACAGCCTGCTAACAAACTCATGGTCAGAGGGGCCAACAATGAACAAACCAAGATGCTTATTTGGGTCTGCAAGCCTTGGAACAATCGCGATATTTGCAGGAGGCGTTAATGCAAACGGAAAGATCGTGGACACAGTTGAGAGTTACGACAGCGAGTCTGGAGTGTGGGAGATGCTTCCCAGCCTGCTTAAGCCGAGAAAAATGAGTTCGGGTGTGTTTATGGACGATAAGTTTTATGTGATTGGCGGGTGTGGTGGGGAGGATATGAAGCCATTGTCATGCGGCGAAGAATATGATCCGGTGGCTAAGACGTGGAGAGCGATTCCCGACATGTGGACAGGTGGTGGTGGTGGTTCGATGGCGCCACCGCTCCTCGCGGTGGTTGATAATGAGTTGTATGCTGCTGATTGTGAAGTGAAGAAGTATGATAAGAATGTTAAAGTGTGGGAGAGTATAGGCAGGTTACCTGATAGTGCAGATAATATGTGTGGGTGGGGAATTGCGTTTAGAGGGTGTGGGGATCGGGTGATTATTGTTGGTGGTCGTTGGGCACATGGGGAATATGCTCATGTTGAAATATATTCATGGGTCCCGAAAGAAGGACCACTACAGTGGACAAGGATTGGTCGGAAACAGTCTGACAACTTTGTTTACAATTGTGCTATCATGGGTTGTTGAACTCGAGATTTGACTCATGATCTCGCGTAGTTTTCTATTTTAGCGTTTGAGTTCGAAAATAAGATGTGTGGCTGGTAAAGTGGGATTGTTTAGAGTTATGTCTATGGTTTACTTGTCTCATTAATAAAATATGCTTTATTTTGCAAGGGTCGATAGTTTTTAAAAACAAATATGAAGATATAAATTTACCAGAGAAACTAAATAAGTTATCAAAAATTGGGGAAAACAAAATTCTGTGTTTACTGTTTTACAACCATGGCATCACATCAGAAAACCTTCAAACAGTAATGTAATGTAAATAGTAATGTAATGTGAATTTATGCTTCATTTGAATAGATGAGACTGGTGATTGTGAATTAACAAATAAAGGATGAAAAAGTTCATGAGATAAGTTTTTTAATGAGTGATGATATGACATAAATAATAAAATTAACGAAAGTTTGACGGAATCAGATATATAGTTGAAGAACATAAAGAGGGTGCTAAGAAGTGAAAACACTTCCCTTTTAGAATGGTTAACTCACACACCCACTAATCCTTCTCATGACTTGAATCCTCAACCTCACATAAAAGGACATTTTTCATTACAACTTGATAATAACTAGGCTACAAGCCTTTTGGTGCACTTCTAGCACATATATTTTGATTCCACACCACATCTGCTATCTTAGATAGCGGATCATCAGATTTTTCTGCTATCTTAGATAGCGGATCATCACAACCACCTAACTATCACCTATCACTACCTCTGCTTTCTCATATAGCGGATCGCTCAAATGCCAAAAGGGTTTCAAAAATCACCCAAAAATCATGTGAATAGACTCGATCAAAGCAAAAAAACTCGAGAGGAGTGACCACAAATCTATATGTTTAAGCCTGACGCTGAATAGACTCGATCCCTAATCATTACCTCTGTCACACCAAGCTCCAAAGAGTTTCACACGCATTATGCCTCACGATTAAAAAAAGAAATTACAGTAAAGTTAACTGTTATTTTTTTTTTCTAGTTTTTCACAAACACTATTTGAAAAGAAATAGTCATAACATATTACTCTTTTCACATGTTTGCTTACATACTACAATTGTTTATAATGAATAACAAATAACAAATTCGCTTGAACAATTTCAGTTACTATAAAGCTTTTATTCAATAAAGCAAACACAAATGCTTTCTTTTATTAGTATTCTAAATTTGGCTTTTGAGATTAGCATAAAATTGGCATTTTTTTGGCTTTTCTCTAGACCCGACTTCATGTCCAAGAAATTCATCATTAATTACAAAAGTCATAACTTAATCTGTCACACCCCTAAAAATACCCTAAGCGGAAACCCCCGCAAGACGTGTGACATACTAGGATCTAGCCACCAATCACATTGAACTCATACAAGATTTTAGATGAAAGCTTTCTTTTATTAAATATAGTGTGCCAAAACAATAATTATAAATTCAACATGTTTAGCGAAAGAATAATACAAGGTTTAATTGGTTAATCAGTTCAAAGCCCAATTGTATATAACCAATTAGTCTAGTTTCCCGAAATTCGCCAGTTGCATCAGAATCTAAATCAACAGTTTCAACAGGTTATGGTTCCCGAACTTCATCGGGTCCTCGCGTTCCCATGTGAACTCTAGTCTATGTCTTGAGTTCCAACGAACTCTCATCATTGGAATTTGACTGTGCTTACGATCCTTAACCTCCTGGTCCACGATTTCAATAGGTACCTCCACAGCTACGACTTGTCATCTATCTGTGGTTCTTGCAAAGAGACCGCAAGTGTTTCGTCAGCAACCACTCCTTCGAATTTGAGATATGAGCGACAACTTGAACATTGCTCAGTCTGTCAGATAACTCGAGTTTGTAGGCTACCTGTCGATTCTTTCCGGAATCCTGAATGGTCCAACATATTGTGGAGTAAGTTTGCCGCGCTTCCTAAGCGCACCACACCCTCCCAGGGTGAAACTTTCTATCAAAAGACGATTGCCTACCGCGAATTCTAAGGGTTTCTGATGCTTAACAGCTTTTCCGACGGTCACGCGCTATCGCCATACAATTCCTGATCCAAACCATCTTCTCAGGAGTTTTGAGTACAAGTCCTGGACCGGTGATTAGGTTGTCACCCACCACAGCCCAACAAGGAGATCGACATTGTCGTCTATACAATGCCTCGAATGGAGCTGCCTGAATACTAGAATGGTAACTGTTATTGTAGAAAAACTCTAGCGGAGGTATATGTCTTTCCCATCCTTAACCCAAGTCGATCACACATGTTCGCAGCATGTCTTCGAGTGTCTGGATGGTTCGTTCACTCTGACCATCTGCCTGAGGGTAATAAGCAGTGCTCATGTCTAGACGTGAGCCACAGGACTTGTGTGTTGGCAGCCACAAATCGGGTATAATCGCAGATCACAATCAGAGGTAATAGAAGTTGGCACCTCGTGCCTAGAAACCGCCACTCTTAGAGGAATTTTCACAAGCTGCGAAGACTCGTCAGTTCCCTTGATTGCAAGAAAGTGTGATGGTTACGTGTGACAATCCATGATCACCCAGGTGATATCGTTTCCGTTTCGAGTTTTAAGTAGACCAGTGACAAAACCCATGGCAGTCCGTTCCCATTTCCATATGGGTGATATCTGGTTACTGACACAAACCAGAAGGTTTCTGATATTCCACCTTGACTTTTACAAAAGTCAAACATCGTTCACATACATTGCTATGTGGGCCTTCATGCACGGTCACATGTACAAGGTTTTCAGATCCTAATACAACCTATCAAAACCCAGATGAATAGGATATGAGACTTGTGTGCTTCATCCTACACAAGTTCCCTAAGGTGGCCGTATAGGGAGACCCATATTCGCTCCATGAAGTAGCGAATACAGTCCGATTTTAGCTAAAAGTTGTTTTTCCATGCCCCGCATGGGTTCAGCTGCGAGGTTCTCGTCCTTCAACGCTTCAGTTTGGGCAGAACAAATCTGATCAGGTAGGTTAGAGTCGATGGTGAGCTGCAAAGCTCGTACACATTTAGGTTTCGCAGTCGTAATTGTTCAAGAGTTCCATCCAGGGACGCCGTCGCATGTTTAGTTATTTCTGTTCAAAGATATGCTGAAGGCCCTTGTGATCGGTCTAAATAGTGACTTTGGTACCGTACAAGGAATGCCTCCAGATTCTAAATCCAAAGGCCATGGCTTCCATCCCGGGCTGTGAGTCATGCAATTCTTCTTGTAAATCTACAACTGTTGAGAAACGTAAGCTATCATTTTCTCGTGTTGCACCCGCACGCAACCGAGACCCTGAATTGAGACAACATGGTACACTACCAGATCACCTGTACCATCAGGTAAGAACAATATGCAGTGCATTACAGAGTTTAGTTTCAAAGCTGAAAAGACGTTCTCCTGTTCTATCCTCCATGAATACACAACACCCTGCTGTGTTTAAGCGATAAAAGCTGTACGATCTTCGAAAATCTCTTGATGAATCTGCGATGGTGCTTAGCGAGACCAAGAAATTGCCGCACCTCCGACGGACTCTTTAGTGACTAATTTCTAATAGAACGGATCTTAGCGGGATCCACGTGTATTCCCAATTCGTTGACTATATGACGAAGAAAGTGTACTTCTCGAATCCAGAAGTCACACTTAGAAAGACTTCATGTGAAGTTACTCCCCCCCAGGAGCTCTAAGATATGATACGAGTGCCGCTCATGGTGTTCCTTCCTCTTGGAAATGATTCAAAACGTTATCAATAAACACGATAGACGCATTTGGCGAGATGAGGTCTACGCCTACGATTCATGTGTTCCATAAGGCTGTTGGTGCATTGTGTAACTTGAATGTAATGATCAGAACGTTATCAATAAACACGATAGAACATTTCGGTAATCTTAATGGTCTCTCCATTTGTTGTCTCTACTAGACATTCTTGTGGGAGTTTAGTTAATGGTTGATTCAGAAGTTTGAAAAATGAAGTATTAATAAAAGTTTGGTTCGCACCAGAGTCAAATAATACTTTAGCAAAAACATCATTAATTTAAAACGTACCGTCTATCACGTCTGGAATTATCTTGGCTTCTTCTGCAGTCAGAACAAATGCTTTAGCATTTTTAGTAGTCTTGTTGTTTGTAGCTGGAGCCAGGTTTGGGCAGTTCGTCCTGATATGTCCCTTTTCTCAACAACTGAAGCATACTCCATTACTGGGTTTCTTCCTGCAGTTTTCTTCCTTATGTCCCGGTATCTTGCAAAAGTCGCAGTAGGTGGAGCATCTTCCTGAATGCTTCTTCTTACAGGCTTTACAGTAAGGTGTAGAGGTAGAACCTATATTTTTCCCACGGTTGGAATTACCATAGCGAAATTCCTGGGTAAGCCTTTGAGCTAGGTTCATCCTCTGGTCCTCTTCTCGTGTACGTACCAACTCATCAGTCAAGGTGTTTGCTAGTTCTACAGCTTCTTCTATAGTTTGGGATCTAGCTGCCTTGACTACATGCCTAATCTCGCTGATTAATCCCCATATATAACAGGAGATTAATACTGGTTCTGTTGATGCGAGGGTCGGCACTATCCTAGCATATTCGAAGAATAGTGTAGTGTAACCTTTGCTATCTACTCCAGTCATTCTAAGGTTTAGGAACTTATTTGCTATCTGTTCCTTTTCATTGGGATGGCATAATTTAATTTCCACCATGTTTTTAAATTCCTCCCATTCCATATTATAAATCCTGTCACTTCCCCCTAGATTGGAGGATACTGTTCCACCATTCTAAAGCCGAGTTCTTAAACAGATTGGAGGAAAACATTATCTTATCCTCTTCCATGCACTTGCTTATTTTTAAGCATGCCTCAGTCTTTTCTATCCAGCGTAGAGCTGCAACGGCCCCTTCATTGCCCGAAAATTCCATTGGTTTACAAGACCAGAATTCTTTATAAGAACAACTATAAGACATGGTTCTTCTTCTTTTGTGAATGGGCACTTGAAGTATGGGTCCATTGTTTACGCTGTTTTCTGGTTCAGTAGGTCGTTTACTACCATGGTTACTTTTACTATCAGCTTCCCTAACCGTTTGGATAATATATGGCATCGCGTCTATAATTCCTTGTGCCACTATGTGTTGGATGGCACTGTTATCCATTTGGTTTCCATTATTATTGTTATTCTGGTTTTCCTGGTTCACTTCGTTGTCCATCCGAATTTTTAAAGATTTACCACATATTAATATCACAAAATAGTATTTAATGCAAACGATCACGTAACATGCATATTGATCAAAATCGTCGAACATTGCGACTTACTCTTTTTTTTATATTATGCGTCTAATACAAACTGAAACTGAAATTTAAAATTACAATACTATTAGGCATCCGTAGCTATTGTCTATATATATATATATATATTTCAAACATACACACATATTATATATATATTATTATTATTTTATTATTATTATTATTATTATTATTATTATTATTATTATTACTATTACCGGTATGGGTTCATCCAGAACTCCATATTACGCTCGTCATACTTCCAGACGAGTCGTTCTCCTATCTGCCTCATCCTCTCACTTTCTTCTAAAATCTCCTCACCAAAGGTTCGGAGCTCTTGCACATTTTCAGCGCTCATTGGTGGTGCAGGGGCTGGTACTGGGTTTGGAAACTGGGGCATGGGTTCTTGGTAAGGATAAGGGTTCTCTAGAATTTCCCTAATGTATTGGTCATTATCATAGTAGGGATCTAGAGGGTCCAGGTCTGGGTAAGCTGCTAGGTTTGGCATGGGTTTGTCTTCTGGTATTGGGTAGCGTTGCTGGTAATCCCTATGGTCATCAAACCACGGGTCATAGTCTAAGTCTGAAGGATGGGGTGTTGGTATCCTAGGTATCTCAGCTGGGTTAAAGTCAGGCATTGGGATTTGGTTTTCTAGGTCGGCTTCAATTTCCATTGGCTGTGTGGGAAACAGTGGTAATGGCTGGGGTGCTACGAGTTACTCTAGATTAGGGTCTGCGGCTGTAGTTGCTAGGATATGAAAATTTTCTAGACTCCTATTGAGCATATCCTGGGTGTGGGCATCTGTTTCTCTTTTAACGGCTGCTAAAGCTCGCTGCTGTTGCAACTTTTTCATCCTTTTTCTATGTTCATGTGCTCCTCTGCTGAACCATCCTCTCTTCTTAGGAGGGAATGGCTCTTCAGATTGGGCCTTGAACACAATATCCCATCTTCGTTGTCAGCCGAATACCCTGAAAGGGATGGCTGTGAAGAGGTACCTTCGTCCCTAGGTGAGTTGGACAACTGACGGTAAGCGTCTGAAGGTCCTTGGTCGCTCATACTGTAAACTAACAAATTGTCAAATAACACACAACAATAATATACAGATATGCACGTAGTTTTCTAATAATTTCCTAACATATTGAATAATATTTTGGTGTCAGCAAAACACTTCTGTGGCTGAATCAGTGGCTTAGCTCTGATACCACCTTCTGTCGCAACCCCCGTCCCCTAACTACCCGGGAACGGGCGGCTGCGGCCAGTTTCGGTGGTATCGGTGTTTATCAATTTGGCAGCGGAATTTACATCAGGACCGTAGTTAGGAAATATTATATCAGAGTAAAATACCACGCTTTTATAATATTAAACACATTGGAAAATCCCAAGTTTCAAATACACATATTTTCATAGGGATAAACACTATTTTATTTAGATAAAAATCTCTTTATTTAGGTAACTTTTATAGGAACTTTTCCAAGCCTTCAGTGCTGTCCAGCTGGCTTCTACTTGGCTTTCATATTTTGTTACCTGAAACGCGTTTAAAAACATTTTGTCAGTGGGAAATACTAGTAAGTGAATACCAGTTTAATCAAGACAGGTAAAACCGTTTCACAGTATTGAGGGCGGTCGCGCAATTACATTTGTTTCCATCTACTTTAATTACCACCCACGGTACTGTCACCCCGACTTGTGGTCATGTTACTACTCACATTGTAGTAACAAATTTTGTATACAAAACCCCAACATACCAACGATAATTGTAGAATACAAATACTCAATCACTGTTAATAATAATGTAAAACAATTGAGGTTTTGTAAAGCCAGTTTACAAAAAGGTTTACAAAAAGGAGATTACTCACATTGTTGTCTTAGGGTTTTCCTTTAGGATTTCCTGGTGATTATCTATTAATTACACAATGCACACGTGTTAGTATAATAACCCAATATTTACATTAATAATACCCTCCCCGAGAAAAAATTCCAACGACTACGTCGGGCAGAACCACGACAGCCGTTACGGAACCTTAGATCAATCGGGCAGCGTATCTAATATGTAACCGGGGGTTAAATTACTTCGTTATTTTAGGGGGTATTATGCCCGATATTATTCTAAATATTCATAATATTGAGAGAGAGAGATCGAATGTTTAAGCGAGTTGGGACTGAATGCTCGACCTCTCTATATATAGGGCTGCTCAGAGGGTCTGTCGCGCCCCGCGAAGACCACACCAAGGTCTTACGCGGCCCGCGACATAGGGTTGTAGGGCCTAGCTATGACCAGTCAGCACTCATAGACTCGACACACAGCCCGACACGTGGCAGCACCGGGTGCAACCTGATCACCTATCTGTCGCGCCCCGCGTAAGAGACCCTAAAGGTCTCGCGAGCGCCACTAATTTCTTGTTTTTATTTAATTTTTAAGCGTATAAGGTATTTTGGGCTCGGTTTTCATGTACGGGGTGTATTTTGAGACGTCTAGGGACATTATAATTATATTAGGGGTGTCGAAAATATTTTTGGAGGGTTGTTATACAGGATATCATCAACTGAAAGTACAGGAAGAGGACATTCCTAAAACTGCCTTCTGAACTCGGTACGGTCATTATGAATTTACCGTCATGCCATTTGGTTTAACCAATGCCCCAGCCGCATTTATGGACATGATGAACAAGATATGTAAACCATACCTAGAAAAATTCATAATTGTCTTTATAGATGATATTCTAATTTACTCTAAGAGTAAAGAGGAACATGCAACGCATCTGCATACACTTCTGACATTATTGAGAAAAGAAAAGCTTTATGCTAAATTCTCAAAATGTGAATTTTGGTTACAAGAAGTGCAATTCCTTGGACATCTGGTTAATCATGAACGAATTCATGTGGATCCCACAAAGATCGAGGCGATTACTAAATGGAAAGTCCCTGAATCGCCAACGATAGTAAGAAGTTTTCTTGGACTGGCAGAATATTATAGACGGTTTATCCGAGATTTCTCTAGAATAGCCATTACTTTAACCAAACTGACCTGTAAATCAGTTAAGTTTGAATGGGGACCGAAATAGGAAGAAGCTTTTAGGATTCTTAAGCAAAGGTTAACCAACGCACCCATACTCGCATTACCAGAAGGAACTGAAGACTTTATAGTCTATCATGATGCGTCTAAGTTAGGATATGGATGTGTGTTGATGCAACATCAAAAGGTTATAGCTTATGCCTCTAGACAACTTAAGAAACATGAAGAGAATTATACAACCCATGATCTAGAGTTAGGAGCCATAGTTTTTGCACTTAAGATTTGGAGACACTATTTATATGGAAATAAATTTGTTGTCTTCACTGATCATAAGAGTTTAAGGTACATTTTGGGCAAAAAGAATTAAATATGAGACAGAGACGCTAGATGGAAATTCTTAGTGATTATGATTGTGATATCCAGTACCATGATGGGAAAGATAATGTGGTAGCTGATGCTTTAAGTCGAAAGTATCATGAAAAGCCGAAACGAGTAAGTTCTCTCAGATTAAATCTACAAGTAGATTTAAATGATCAAATTAGAGAGGTACAGAAAACAACAATCAAGGACGATGCTGAAAGTTTAAAAGGAATGATTAAGGAATTAGAACAAGGAACAGATGGATTTGGAAGTTCCATAAGAAAAGGATGTGGATACCTAAACAAGGAAACCTACACCACAGAATTCTAGAAGAAGCTCATAAGTCTAAGTATACGATACATCCCGGAAGTGATAAGATGTATCAAGATTTAAGAAAGAATTTCTGGTGGATAGGAATGAAAAAGGATATAGCTAACTACGTTGCTAAATGTCAGACCTGTTCACAAGTGAAAGCTGAACATCAGAAACCCTCAGGATTATTGCAACAGTTAGAAATGCCAATATGGAAATGAGAATTGATAACAATGGATTTTGTTACCAAATTACCCAAGACAAGTAAAGGAAATGATACAATCTGGGTGATTGTAGACAGATTGACCAAATCTGCTCATTTCTTACTAATGAAGGAAACTTTCAGGATGGAATAATTAGCCAAACTTTATGTAAATGAAATAGTTTCATTACATGTAATTTCTTTATCTATCGTATCTGATAGAGATAGTCGTTTTACTTCTCATTTTTGGACAAGTTTCCAAATATCAATGGGAACCAGGTTAAATCTAAGCACAACTTATCATCCACAAACGGACGGACAAAGCAAAAGAACAATTCAGACGATGGAAGATACGCTTAGAGACCGTGTAATTGATTTCGAAGGAAATTGGGACGACCATTTACCATTGATAGAATTTTCCTACAATAACAGCTATCATAGAAGCATTAATGCTGCACCTTTTGAAGCACTTTATGGACGAAAGTGCAGAACTCCAGTCTGTTGGGCAGAAATTGGAGAAAAGCAATTATCTGGACCAAAGGTAGTGCAAGAAACAACAGATAAAATAATTCAACTCAAGGACAGACTAAAAGCAGCACGAGATCGTCAAAAGAGTTATGCGGATAACAGACGAAAACCTTTAGAATTTCAAGTAGGAGATAAAGTACTGTTAAAAGTTTCTCCATGGAAAGGAATAGTCAGATTCGTTAAAAGAGGAAAGCTAAGTCCCAAGTATGTTGGACCTTTTCAGATGTTAGGATTTGAGTTTCTTTAGATTGTGTTGTTTATAAGAAATGAAAGATGAAACAGAGATTTAAAGTGCAACGGAAATGGAAATAAACTTTGATGAAGCAATCAAGGAAGAATAGCTATAAGCAAACATGATTTCATTAAGTCAAAAGATTGTATCTATTATAAAATTCAACTTATGCTGCATGCACTAGACTCCCCCTCAGCCTGCCTTGCGGGGCGCGAGTGCCTTGCCTTGCTGGACACACCATACCGTCACGTGTCCAACTCGTGGCAGGTCTATACCCTTGACTCACAAGACCTATGACCGCCCTTAATGCTCTCGCGGGCCGCGAAGGCCATCTCTATATCTCTCGCGGGGTGCGAGAGACCCCTCGTCAGACCTATATAAAGGGGCTTCGGCTCATTTGTTCAGTCGTTCAAAAATCAATTCTCTCTCAAACTTTCTGTAGGCAATTATTATACTCGGGCATAATACCCACTATAAAGCGAAGCTCTGCCTCGCCGTAAGTATTATAACCCTGCTATTACCCTACACGATCGATTTAGGGATCCGTAACGCATGTCAAGTCTCTGCTTGACTCAGTCGTTGGAGTTCTGTCTCGTGTTACACCCGATTGATCTAGACTCCGTAATGCATGTCAAGGCTCTGCCTGACTCAGTCATTGGAGTTCTGTCTCAAGTTGTACGGTTAATGTGATTTGGGTTATTTTACTAAGACGTGTGCATTGTTTAATTTTAATAGATAATAACCAAGAGGATCACCAGGAAGCTATAGTAGTATCATCTAAGTAAACAATGTGAGTATATTCTCTTTTTTTAAATCTTTTTATGAGTCAAGATATTTTATCAAAACCTCAAATGTTTTAAATTACACTTAACAGTAATTGAGTATTTGTGATTCTACAATTACTGCTGGTATGTTGGGGTTTTGTATACAAAATGTTATATGACCCACAAGTCAGGTGTTGACAATACTGAATGAATAACTGAATAGATATAAGCAAATGTAATTGCCGATGCCCTCAATTCTGTGAAGTTATAAAACTGTTTTGATTAAACTGCGATGCACTCGCCAGTATTTTTTGCTGATAAAATCTTTTTAAGACGCATTTCAGGTAACAAATTGTGAAAGCCAATAGAAGCCAGCTGGAGTGTTTGATTTGTAGTTATGTATTCTTAATTTTCATATTCTAAACCATCAGTTCTTGGTGTCGTAGCCCGTAGGCAATCAGGATTTATCGGGAGGGATTCGGGGTTGGCTATATCAAATTGGCTATCAGGTGACTACCTTGCGTTCTTGTAATCCAAGTACTTAGTCTCTTTTTATCACAATCAAATGTGCATTTACGAACTATGTCTATGTAGTTCATCCCAATTAAACTTTAACATATCATTCGTAGAAACCTGAAACCGGGGGAGAACATATCCTCTCATCTCTGAATCAAAATCTTGTTAAGTGCTTTTTAGTTAATTTTAGTTTTACAAACCAAACATCCAAAACTACGAGATCAATTTTCTGCATTTTAGTTTAATTCTAGTAATTTGCAAACTGCTTAGATAATATATTTTTCACAAACTCACGGTGTTAGAAACCCATTTACCACTAGCCATTTAGTGTCTTTGGATTATTTTTGAGTGAGTCTTCGATCTCACGTCAATACCCTTTGTACGACTTCTTACTTTTAAAAGCCTTTGTATTTGATTACAAACCAATAACTATTATATTTGTATTAAACTTTGGGTTAACTTGATATAGATTCTTTTACACACCTACCTTTCCCTCCTTGCAACAACAATTCCGTTACTTTCAAAACTTCGGGACCATATAATTTATTAAAATAGTAAATTATGTTGAATATTATATAAAAATTAGTATTAAAAAATACAATTGTTACATATTTAAGTATTAGAGTAAACTTAATAAAAAATATATACAAAAAGAACATTCTTGAATTGGTTTTTTTTTGTCAGTAGTTTTTTTGAATATTTTGGGTTGTTATATGCATGTAATATATATATATAGGGGACCGCTAGAATGAGAACCACCCCGAGTTATGAGAACCGCGAGAACCACACCCCACGGGGGGGCGTTGACCACGATTTTTTTTACAACTAGATGTGTATATTTTAAAAACATTCGTAAAAAAAAATTTCAAACGGCGCGGCCGAGGGGGTAGTTTTTTACACCCAAAGTTTGTAAAAAAAAAAAAGAAAAAACAAAAAAAAAATAAAAACACCAAACTTTGGGTGTAAAAAACTACCCCCTCGGCCGCGCCGTTTGAATTTTTTTTTTTACGAATGTTTTTAAAATATACACATCTAGTTGTAAAAAAAAATCGTGGTCAACGCCCCCCCCGTGGGGTGTGGTTCTCGCGGTTCTCATAACTCGGGGTGATTCTCATTCTAGCGGCTCCCTATATATATATATATATATAGGGTAAGGTTCATGCGAGAACCACCTTTATTGCGAGAACCGCGAGAACCAATGTGAACACAACCTAAAATAGCTAAAAAAACCTAACCCCCCCCCCCCCCCCCCCCCCCCCAAGCTAAATGCTAAAAACTAAACCCCAAAAAAAACCTAAAAAAAACCTACCCCCCCACCCCACCCCAAAAACCTAAACCCCCACCCCCCCCCCCCCCCCCAGCTAAAAAGCTAAAAACTAAATACCCAAAAAACCTAAAAAAAATCTAATTTTTGTTTTTTTACTATTTTTTAAGTTAAAATCGCTACTTTTAGAAGCCAAAAAAAAAAAAAAATTAAAAAAATTTTTTTTTTTTTGCCTACTAAAAGTAGCGATTTTTTTATAAAAAAAATTAAAAAAAAAAAAATTTTTTTTTGTGTGTTTTTTAGCTATTTTTAGGTATTTTTGGTTGTGTTCACATTGGTTCTCGCGGTTCTCGCAATAAGGGGTGGTTCCTAACAGATCTTTGTCCTATATATATATATATATATATATTATATGTAAGTAATATAATATATCATGACTTATACATGTGTAGGTTTTCTAGCTAACATTTGTTTATATTTCCACTAATCAATTCTTTATTTTATTTTATTTTTTTCATTTCTTTATCTAAAATACTAGTATCGTAAAAAAATGTTTACGTATCTCACGACGTTACATATCAATATCTCAAACGAGGTATATATATATATATATATATCTTGCAAACTATATATAGTGTTATTTTTTTTTGTTATAAAAGATCAATAACATTTAAAAATAATTGAAAAATAAAATAAAGAAATTATTGGTTAATAGTGGTTTTCTTAAGTTCTCAAATATTATTTAGACTTTCTTTATTTCTTATGATCCCTTCTCCCTCTCTCTCACTCTTATTTTCTTTATATAACATCCGCTTAAAATTTGTTGTAATGCTTTATATCAAGAGATTCATTACCCCTTGTAAAACTTTAATTTCAGTTACATAAAGACTATAAAATTGTAACGTATAGTTAGAACATAAAACCTAATCATTAAGTATTGGTTGTTAGAAAGCCAATCTAAATATATGTACTTTGTACAAAAGGTGGGGTGAGGGTTGAAATGTAAGAAACTCATGACTTAGAGTCACAAAGTGAAACTTAATAAAGCGTAAAAACCGGCTTTTAAATACAGAAGCATATAGATATTGTAGACACGGTTTTTCGCACACAGATATAATGCGTATAAATATACAGTAATAGACGTGGCAATGTACAATTGGCCTATTGCGAATCACATTTTCAAGACAAGTGGCGTATCTCGCGTAAGTGGGCCAGGTCAGTATCACGCCTCTCATGCCACCTCTAAAGATACCCACACCGCACTTTCTTTCTTTTTAGCTTTTTTTTGTGTATATAAGTCGTAACTAGTTGACGAATAATCGAAATTATCCATAAGAGGAGTTTTATTGTAAAATATTACAACTCAAATCCTCATTGTTCTTTTGTAATGCTCTCTACTCGCCGACTAATACTCTAAATTCCCATCCGATGTGTAAATTTCAGAAAGAAAACGCAAAGAAGAGAAGTTGCAAAGGGTAATAGCATACTTTGGGTAAAATTTTATATTTTGTCCTATCGAATTGGTAAGTTGCATTTTCCATATTCCTAAAATATTCAATTATAAATTGTTTAGGTGTGTGTCCCACTATTTGATTGATCTTGCATTTAGGATATCTGATTGTATAATTTTATTTATAGATATATCTGTGTTACATCAACCATCATAACTTTTTTGATGTTGTTAGTTTATTGTGTACTTATGGAATTATATTCTTTCATTTTATGTCTTTTCTTGTAAATATTTTTGTGAATTGGTGTTACCGGACCTTGCTTCAATTATAAAAAAAAAAAAGAAATTTATAATAGGAAAAGAGCAATAAAAAGAAAATCAAATTTGCTGATAGATTCTTAATTATTATGCATTCTTCATATGATAACTAATTAATTATACATTACTAGTTACCTTTGTTTTCTAGTGATTACGATAATATATATGTTAACTGGCTTTCAGTTGTAATCTTGCAGGTGAGCAAAGAAAGAAGCAACGAGATTTTGTGTCAAAAAATTCAAGAAAACATGTCGGAGAAACATAATCAAGAATCGAGCAGTTTTCATCATATAAACGATGATGAGATAGGGACACTGGCATCTCAACTAGAAAAGATGCCAATGGAAGATGATTTTGATGATGATTTTGAACTCACATTAGCATATATCGATGATCTGGACCTTTGTTTGATCTCACATGAGCCATCAAAGAAGAACTCGCTGATCCAAGCCATTGGTAGGGAGAATTCGATCAAGATTCTCACCCGTTGCCCACGGTATAGCTATGCTTCTGTTGCATCACTGAACAAAAGCTTTCATGATCTCATCAAGAGTGGTGAGATCTACAAAGAAAGAAGCCAGAATAAAGTAGTAGAACATTGGGTTTACTTTTCTTGTCACATGCTGAAATGGGAGGCTTTTGATCCAGTTGGCAAGAAATGGATGCATCTACCTCTGATAAACAGCGGCGATACATGCTTCGCGTATTCGGATAAAGAGTCCATGGGGGTTGGGACAGACCTTTTGGTTCTAGGCAAACATGTTTCAGGTCAGGCTGTGTACAAATACAGCCTGCTAACAAACTCATGGTCAGAGGGGCCAACAATGAACAAACCAAGATGCTTATTTGGGTCTGCAAGCCTTGGAACAATCGCGATATTTGCAGGAGGCGTTAATGCAAACGGAAAGATCGTGGACACAGTTGAGAGTTACGACAGCGAGTCTGGAGTGTGGGAGACGCTTCCCAGCCTGCTTAAGTCGAGAAAAATGAGTTCGGGGGTGTTTATGGACGATAAGTTTTATGTGATTGGCGGGTGTGGTGGGGAGGATATGAAGCCATTGTCATGCGGCGAAGAATATGATCCGGTGGCTAAGACGTGGAGAGCGATTCCCGACATGTGGACAGGTGGTGGTGGTGGTTCGATGGCGCCACCGCTCCTCGCGGTGGTTGATAATGAGTTGTATGCTGCTGATTGTGAGGTGATGGAAGTGAAGAAGTATGATAAGAATGTTAAAGTGTGGGAGAGTATAGGCAGGTTACCTGATAGTGCAGATAATATGTGTGGGTGGGGAATTGCGTTTAGAGGGTGTGGGGATCGGGTGATTATTGTTGGTGGTCGTTGGGCACATGGGGAATATGCTCATGTTGAAATATATTCATGGGTCCCAAAAGAAGGACCACCACAGTGGACAAGGATTGGTCGGAAACAGTCTGGCAACTTTGTTTACAATTGTGCTATCATGGGTTGTTGAACTCGAGATTTGACTCATGATCTCGAGTAGTTTTCTATTTTAGCGTTTGAGTTCGAAAATAAGATGTGTGGCTGGTAAAGTGGGATTGTTTAGAGTTATGTCTATGGTTTACTTGTCTCATTAATAAAATATGCTTTATTTTGCAAGGGTCGATAGTTTTTAAAAAGAAATATGAAGATATAAATTTACCAGAGAAACTAAATAAGTTATCAAAAATTGGGGAAAACAAAATTCTGTGTTTACTGTTTTACAACCATGGCATCACATCAGAAAACCTTCAAACAGTAATGTAATGTAAATAGTAATGTAATGTGAATTTATGCTTCATTTGAATAGACGAGACGGGTGATTGTGAATTAACAAATAAAGGATGAAAAAGTTCATGAGATAAAAAGTTTTTTAATGACTGATGATATGACATAAATAATAAAATTAAAGAAAGTTTGACGGAATCAGATAGATAGTTGAAGAACATAAAGAGGGTGCTAAGAAGTGAAAACACTTCCCTTTTAGAATGGTTAACTCACACACCCACTAATCCTTCTCATTAATTTGCGTCTTCTGTTCATAGTGGGACTTGAATCCTCAACCTCACATAAAAGGACATTTTCATTACAACTTGATAATAACTAGGCTACAAGCCTTTTGGTGCACTTCTAGCACACATATTTTGATTCCACACCACATCTGCTATCTTAGATAGCGTCATCAGTTTTTTCTGCTATCTTAGATAGCGGATCATCACAACCACCTATCACCTATCACTACCTCTGCTTTCTCATATAGCGGATCGCTCAAATGCCAAAAGGGTTTCAAAAATCACCCAAAAATCATGTGAATAGACTCGATCAAAGCAAAAAAACTCGAGAGGAGTGACCACAAATCTATATGTTTAAGCCTGACGCTGAATCGACTCGATCCCTAATCATTACCTCTGTCACACCAAGCTCCAAAGAGTTTCACACGCATTATGCTTCACGATTAAAAAAAAGAAATTACAGTAAAGTTAACTATTATTTTTTTTCTAGTTTTTCACAAACATTATTTGAAAAGAAACAGTCATAACATATTACTCTTTTCACATGTTTGCTTACATACTACTATTTTTTATAATGAATAACAAATAACAAATTCACTTGAACAATTTCAGTTACTATAAAGTTTTTATTCAATAAAGCAAACACATATGCTTTCTTTTATTAGTATTCTAAATTTGGCTTTTGAGATTAGCATAAAATTGGCATTTTTTTGGCTTTTCTCTAGAGCCGACTTCATGTCCAAGAAATTCATCATTAATTACAAAAGGAGTAAACTTCCGTTTTGCTCCCTATGGTTTGGTCACTTTAAAGGTTTTGCCCCAAACCTTTAAAAATAACCATTTTCCTCTAATAGTTTGCTATGGTTTTTCTATTTTGCTCCCCGCCTCTAACTCCATCCAAATTGTCTGTTTTTCCATTTTACTCCTCGCAGGGAGCAAAATGGAAAAAACCATAGCAAACTATTGGAGGAAAATGGTTATTTTTAAAGGTTTGGGGCAAAACCGTTAAAGTGACCAAACCACAGGGAGCAATGTCACACCCCAACCGATGGCGGAAACATCGGGGCGCGGCACTGAGCGAAACAGATTGTCCAGGAGAAATCCGTAACAACTAAATTACCAGATAATTAACATTATGTCCCATACCATAACTTATCAAAATAAAACAGTTATTACAGACATAGATATCTCAAGACAAATCATTGTTCCGACAACTCAACATATTAATTGTTTGTTTCTAGACTCTTCCTAACTTGATTTCCACATAGCAAGCATCCTAGCATTTCAAACACCTGTCACATACGTTAAAATAGAGGTCAATACACATAGTGTAAAGGTGAGCATACAAGTTTAATAGCATAATAGTAGCGAAAGCGATTTAGGCATAACCAACATGTAACATGTATAATGTGAAGCAAGTAGGTTATCGACAATGAAATATGCACAGACGTGACTGCGAGTTGTAGAGTGCGCAACACATATCACCAATGCGACATGTGAAGAAATACCCTTAGCAACCCCCGTCCACGACCGGTGCTGAGTCCAAAATATAGTACTATCGTTGCTAAGGTGTCAGGCAACAATCACTGTGTAAACATAACATACAAGCATTCATCGAGTAACACGTATAACATGCGGTACGGCTAGCGTATAAAAAAGTGGTTGCGTTGTGTGTCGATTGTGATTTTGATATAAGTATCGTATGTAACACCCAAAAGTGCTTAAAGCAAAAAGGGATCGAGTATACTCACAGATTGTGTTTCGTAAATAAACACTCTCTTGGATTGAAAGGAGCGCTGAGGGATTAGCCTGATTACAGAACGATAGCATAAACGATGAGCGGTGCGTTAAACAGTGCAAGTGATTAAAGTGACGAAGGGTCATCCGATCGGATGGCAATCAGGACGGATGGTCATCCGGTCGGATGGCCATTCGGTCAGTTTGCCATTCGTTTGGGATGGATGTGTTTATGTATGAAGGCTTTGAAGTTTTTGTTGTAGCATTTTATACAACAAGAAGTATTCCTACCATTCAGGTCGTCCGATCGGACGGTCATCCGGACCGATGGTCGTCCGCTCGGATGGTGATCCGAGTGGAGGTTTATGTTTGAGTTTGGTTTGAAATTGTTAAGTGTTGAACATTATAGGTCATTCGACCGGATTGCCGTTCGATCGGATGGCTATCCGATTGGATGGTGATCCGTTCAGTAGCCTGTTCGTTCGTGAAGCATGTAAAATTTGCTAAGTTGAAAGTTTGGCGTTTGAACCGAGATGGTATGATAACGTGTCAAACAACAGAAACTCCATCAGGCTCAGGTCGTCCGATCGGATGGGAATCACCCCGTCCAAAATCAGTTAACTGTCCTTGACAGTTTGTTCATGCTCAACCTGTTACTCGATTGTCTCTCTGATAGAATCCATTCTTAGTCCAACCCTTCACTATAGAACGAGTAGGAGGTCGGAACAAGCTCAGATTCTATCGGTTTTATGTGAAAAGTTGAGAATGTTGATGAAAAGTGGAAATCAGTTGGAAAATGTTTAGATTATGGCGAAATCAGTGTTTAAACATGTTGAAATCACTGAGATCTGAGTTGTTCTTGGTGGAATGAGGTCATAAGAGCTCCATGATGACATCATCCTAGAACGCCTCAAACCAGCCGATTTCATGGTGAAAAATGAAGATTTGATGGTGAAAATGATGAAGAAGTGTGTGTAGATCATAGAAGTACAAGATTTGAGTTGGAAACTTACAAGAATCGCGATAAATCGAGAGAAAAGAGGGCTGGAACGTGCGGGTCGGACGAGAGAGCTGTCACATCATGAACAATGATGTGATAGGGCTATTTATAGATGTCCAAAAGGGGAAAGGTGGTGCAAAGAATAGGATCGAGAGGTGGTTCGATCGGATGGCCATCCGATCGGATGGTCATCCGGACGGATGACCATTCTATCGAATGGTCATTCGATCGGATGGGTTTGGCGAGTTGGTTTTCGATGTTTGGTTTCGTGCGTTGAGCATTGCGATGTGATGCGAGTAAGAGATGCGATAGTACTTCGCATTAATTAACCAAGTATCCTAACTAACAGTCATAAACCTAAACATTCTCATTCTGCGTTTAGCGTTGCGATGAGATTGCGTTGTGATAGAGATGCGATTGCGTTTGCGATTAACATCCCAAAACAATTATAATCATGCACAAGTAACACATAATAGCACACACACGTAAAACAATATCCAGAATTCGTAATTCGTAATTCGTATTGCGATGCGATAGCGATGAGCCGATTAATGATAAACTGCGATTATTATCATTTACTCCACATAATACAACTAAAGTAACTTAAAATAGAGTATCGATTACAAGTCAAGGAGTACAATCAATGATTAAGCAAGGAGTGACAGATCGCATTTAGCAATCTTTTCTTCCCTTGACTTTGACTTGCCAAAAAGCGGGTTGTTACAAGCAAAACAGAAGTTTACTCTTACAAAAGTCATAACTTAATCATACTAATGTCACAGGACTGTAAGGATTAGAAAATTAAACTTAATCACTAAGAATTGGGTTAATGAAACAAAATCAATCTTCCTACATGTCTATATTTTTGTACTAAGTAGGGATGGATTATAAAGGGGGTTGAAATGTAAATATTCATAAAATAAACACAAACCACGGAAAAGAAACAAAGTGTATAAAAAGTGACACAGGCATATATTGTGTAAAGTTAGACAACTAAGTTATTTCAAATAGTATATATGTATGTCTGTATACACATAAAATTGTGGCAACACATGACTTGCAACCGGTCATTATTGCAAGACAAGTGACATGTCTCGTGGAGGTTGGCCACACCACCACTTAAAGTATCATGCGTTCCATGTAACTAGTTGGTGAATAATTAAAGTTAGACACTAATCATTAAGTGTTCCAACTTGTGTTTGTTGTTGCCCAGAATGATCTTTGATCTCTAGAACATGAATCGAACTTGAATATAAACTGCATGTTTTGTAAATATGATGATTATGAATGAATAAACAACCCTATTTATAAGAAACGAAAAGGTGTGAGGGAAAGGTTGTGTCTTCTCATGAAACATCATGACCTTTAGAGATGTCTGATGATTGCCGCCATATTGAATCGATGTGTCTCAGGAAGATCTCGCTTCCCTTTAGATGCAAGTTATAATCTTTGGCTTGATCGCTTTCAGTCCTCACACTTGTATAACTAATCTTATTCAGAACTTAAACAAACTAATAATTATTAACAGAACAAAACCTTGTACTTAGGATGTGTAGGGATTAGAACTTCATTCACCCCCTAATCACGAACATCCTTGAGTTGTAGATCTTGAACTCCAAGCAACTTTATCTTCTGGAATCTCCTCAGTATCCAACACTTCACATGGATCTTCTTATTCAAGAACCTTGATCCTCACGAACCTTGTTCCTCACTAACAATGTTCCTCACGAACCATGCCTCCCATGAACATTTTGTTTCACACTAGTCTTGACCGCACTTAATTTGTATCACAAGAACCTCTTCTTGTGTAGTTGTCTCAACACGAACTCCACTTGATCTTGATTAACTTGCCCACCATCATATCACATGAGTTAAATCCATCTCGCATAGATTTTTAGACAACCTGACGTACTCAGATTTCTCTTGTGGTTGTATCACACAACAATTCTTTCTTTCGACCCGGTCACAGGATACGCGTGTCTTCTTCTTGATCTGTCACAGATTAAACATCCTCTTCATGGTTGACTCTCACAGCAGGTTCTTCATAAAGATTGATTCCCTCACAGATTCTTCACTTTTACCTGATCTACTCACTAGATTATTTTATTGTACCTTTCATAAGTTATCTCTACAACACACGGTTCTTCGTTTCTTCAACTCCTCACAAATTGACTACCCTTTTCCACACAGGTCTGAATCACACAAAAATATTTTTTGATGTCTCACCAATGGTATTCATTGTTTCAATAACTTCAACCTTTTTTGCATTTAATGTTTCCAATTTTGCATTCACTGCACTTTTTTTCTGCACTCACTGCAACAAATTCTCTTCTTGTTTCCTATATTCACTGCATCAATTTTCCCTTTTCTGCATTCGTTGCATCATCGTGTTTCTTTGCATTACTGTATCTACTTTTTCTATTCTGCATAGCACTTTGTTTCTGGTTGAAAAAAACCCTCCTAACAGTCACTTGGTAACTGGATTATACTTAAAATTGTTTAGCCTCTCGCGTTCGATTCCTATTGCTTTCGTATAGGAAAAGTAACAAAAAACAATGATCAACGATCACAGACTTTTTGATTATTCGAACAACACATTTCAAATCACTTGAATGATTCCTTCTTCACTGACTTCTTCAATACGATCGACTCACTCTATCTTCTTCTTCCCAATTGACTCGCTCAGTTTTCTTTTTCTATACTATGACTATTAATACGAATACGAATACAAAATTCACATTGAGACAAACAAACCTAAATTTTCTGTTTCTTGATTCTTGTATTGATAAAATTTTGGTTCTTCGTATTCAGTAACACCTTTTGTCCTTCACACATTCACCCATGAATAGAACTGATAGTGTATAACCACCGAATTAAATTCTGATTCTTCCTGGCAGTCCAAACAAAACAAAACAACCCTGTTCTGCGCTCCTGTACTTGGTTGGACACACCATGAACCCTAATATGATTGCTAACTTCGAATTCTCACAACCCTTACTTTCTTGTTTCTATAATTTCCTGACCACGAGTATGAACCAACTGTACCGGTAAAATTCAATTATCTTGAATTCAATAAACTTTCAAATCTTTAACCCGCGTATAACCACAACGTGTATTAACCGAATTCCTGACTATCTAATTCGCACTATAACCCTGAAATCAAATCCTAGATTTCGAACAGAACCCTTCGACTCCTGAACCAAAAACTAATTTGCGAATGAAAAATAAAATTGATGAAAGCTGATTGCGAATGACTTCCTACGATTCGTTGCCTTGCGATTCCCAATGCCTAGAGCCTAGTGCTCTAATACCAGTTGTTGCCCAAAATGATCTTTGATCTCTAGAACATGAATCGAACTTGAATATAAACTGAATGTTTTGTACATGTGATGATTATGAATGAATAAACAACCATATTTATAAGAAATGAAAAGGTGCAAGTGAAAGGTTGTGTCTTCTGACGAAACATCGTGACATTTGGAGATGTCTGAAGATTGTTCCCATATTGAATCGAAGTGTCTCCAGGAAGATTTCCCTTCCCTTTAGATGTAGGTTATAATATTTCTCTTGATCGCTTTCAGTCCTCACACTTGTATAACTAATCTAATTCACAACTTAAACTTACTAATAACTATTTACAGAACCAACCTTTGTACTTAGGATGTGCAGGGATTAGAATTTCATTTGTCAATCAACTTTGAGGAGATTTTATTGATCCTTTGATTAGATAAGTAATTGTACACACGTAACATCATTTTAAATTTTTGTGTGTTAAATGTTTGACGTGTGCGTATATATACATAATATTTGCAATGAATTACACACGATTGGGTTTTAAATTTATAAAAGTGATTATTACTTTTACATCAAAACACACACGAAAGAGGCAAGTGTACCCCGTCATATATGTAATAAAGTATCGGTAAGAACCAAGTATCGATCCAAGGAAATGGGCGGAGAATTAGTACTAGACCTTTGTCACTAAACTACCGGTAAAAACATAGGTTTTGTGATTTTAAACTAAACTAAATTAACATAACCAAATACATAATAAAAACATAATAGATAGTAGATAAAAAGCCTTGCTAAATACACAACCACAGCATGTCAACTAAGTCAGTTTTGGCACTAAAAGCATTCGGTCAATTTTCCAATTTAATACAATTAGTATCCCTTTCGGGAATCCTAACATGACAATCATTCGGAAAGCTAAAACGATAAACACACTTTAACCACCTAAAATTGTTCTTTAACGTTCAATTGATAAATGTCTATGAAAATCTCTTAAAAATAAGTTAGGCAGCCGTTAGGATTATTCTAACCTCACTTAAACAAGGAAAGCGACACCGATAAACACAATGCAACCACCGAGATAAGCATAATCTAGATTAAATCACAACCAAGTTCATTTTACAAATCTTACACAATAATTCACTAAGATAGCAATTTTGGCCTAAACTACTAACTAAGCTAATAAATCATGGCAAGAATTTATAACGACACCATCTAACCCGTTTAGGCCCTTACGTGACGGCAAGCTCTCTTGATTAACAATAATTACATTTTATTAAATCACTAACCATTTCTAGTATCATGATGCATACATTTAAACCAAGCTAATCTAGTTAACCAAGTTCAAAGTCTACTAATACAAGATTAATTAAGCTTCATTTTTCAACTATCTTAACTAACCAAGCACTAATCATCCAACACAATTACTTATAATCAAGAAATCAATATCAATAACAAGGTTGCAAACTAATCATCAAAGATAATCATAGAAAATACTTCAAATGTCATTACAAACCAAGTTTAACAAACTAATGGTTATAATCTAGCAAGGGATTGTTGTGTTTTTGCCCAAAGGCTACAATAATACATAAATCATAATCTAAGTACTTGAAAGATTAACAAAAACTTGGAAAGATTAGAAAATCCAACCATAAACAAGTACTAGACTAAGGATCCGGGTAGTAATCGAGCTAAACGGGATAATGCGGCTTGAATCCGGGTGAAAGCTAGTGCCTCCGGAGCCTGAAAATCGCCATTGGAGCTCTCCAAAAATCCAGAATTTCCCAAGATAACGAGCAGAATGTTTCTGCTGTGTTTTTATACATTTCGCTGATACACGGTCGTTCCCCATATGGAACGACCGTTCACTTTATTGAATTATTAAACATGGGTCGCCATACTGCATACGTCATCGGAATCTTTGACCAGATCTGAAATTGCACGGTCGTTCTTCGGGATGGAACGACCGTTCAGTTCCGAGCTATGTTGCACTTCAGGTCGCACCGACCGTTCAGTTCCGAGATGATCATCGATGTCGGAGATGCACGGTCGTGCATCAGGTGGAACGACCGTTCCACAGGCCCAGTTCAGAATCCTTAACAGAATATCCGCAGATTTGTCGTTTTGTCCGGAAAGTCCTCGTTTTTGGTATCATCTTGTCTGAAATGCAGTTTTAGGCCTGTACACACAAATGTAGATAAATAAGTATCCGAACGACGGTTTTACGGCCAAAAACGCATAAAATAGGGGTAAAACGGGGGACTAAAATATGTGTAAATTAGAGTGTATCAAATCTCCCCACACTTAAACCTTGCTTGTCCTCAAGCAAGCTAAACTAAAAAGCAATAAAAGACATAAACAAACAAGAACGATAATTTACACACTATTTTATTGAAAACTAATATATAAACGGTTAGCCGGTTTGTCGAAAGACAACATCAAAAGATTCAAACCCAACAAGCATATGCAAGTTTAAAAAGCGACAACCAAAAAGCCGAGACTAAACATTTAATTGACTCGCATGTTAATCTTCACCCAACTCACAATGTTCACACACACTCGGTCTTATTTATGAATCATACATAAAATGTGTATGCGTAAACACTCAACGCCTAGTCAATGAAATGTGCAATATCATAAGCTTGTCATAAGATCTCGTCTCCACCAACTAACATGCAAATAAGTGTAAATCAAGAGGTCTTTACGGGTTGTAACGTTAGGCTTGGGCGAAGGGTATGGAAGTGGACATTTAAAATGGCGAAAACGGTTAAAACTCGATAGTAGCGTTTAACTAGCAATAAACAATACAACTTTACATACAAATGCCTTAAAAAGGCGACTAAAGCGCAATCGAGCTAATCAACAAGATTTTTAACATTTAAGCATTCAAAATTGCTCGATTTCTATCAACTTCACCCTATTTTAGGGTGTTTTTTTTTTTTTTTTTTTTTTTAACAAACTATACAATGAAATATAAATACTAACAAGCTAGTTAAACTATTATTTTAACCGAGTTTCAACACTAAAAAGGGTTAAAAACATAAAAGGCTAAATTTGGTTAAGTAGGCGATAATGTGGGTAAACAAAGGTGAACGGGAAGGCTCGACATGGTTAATCCTAAAGGGTAATATAAGGTGAACGGGAAGCACAACACAAAGAACAAGGTACACAACAAAGGGGTAATCTAAGTGCCTCTATCACGTTTACACAAATCCGCACGTTCATGGTCTTAACAAGCATACTAGTGACAAGTTCTAAATTGCACAAAACATCCGGCTCACTCCTATATCCGAAATGAACAAATATATAACAATCTAAGCTCAAATATGCTCACGTAACGGAAGGAATGGGTAAAAGTGTGAAAACTATCATGTAAGTCTTTCTTTGTTTGTCACGCTTTCCGGTTTCCTTTTTCAAAAATATTTTGCTTGTCGAGTTTTTATAAAGTCCGATGCTTTCTAAAACATAACCAACCGGTTTATTTACCAACATATATACAAAACACAAGTATTTTTTTTAAATGATTTTTCTGATTTTCTGTTTTTTTTTTTTTTTTTTTTTTTTTTTTTTTTTATATGAGGACAAACAAAGCTAATGTTAACAAAGTTAACCCCCTCCCCACACTTGAACTTCGCATTGTCCCCAATGCGAGACCCTAAATATAGAGAAAGGGATAAAAATTACTCCCCTCAAGATGATGTTGGTGCCACGAGACTTCCGAAGCTCTAACTGGTACGTGCTCCGGTCCAAGATCTGATAGAGAAAATCTGCAAGTATGTCGCGTACACCCAAAACATAACAGAAAAAGAAAAACCAAACAACCATAATGTACATAAATGCTAATATCCAAACAAGACATAAAGGAAATTGTTTGAAAGTACATATCCGGGGTGTTTTAAATACTAAGTCAAAATAAACACCCAAATAGCAAAACAAAGTACTGAAACATAAACCACCACCAAATGCTACCACTGCCGCAAACTACTCATCATCATCATCGTCATCATGCCTCGTGCCAGATGGGCCCTGATCGCCATAGCTAGGGGGGTTCCACGGTGGGAACTCCGGCGGGTGCTGAAAATAGTTGGGGTATGCGTGATGCATCTCCCCGAACAAATAAGAAAAACCCGTGGATACCCCCTGGTATAGAGTATCCTGGCGCTGCTCTAGTCGGTCATGTGTGGCTCGAAGCTCTGCCTGACTGGCTCTAATCTCATCCTGGCTGGCTCGGATCTGGTCAAAGTATGTACCATGCTGCTCCTGTGTGACACGCATGTCCTGGAACTGCTGGTAAAAAGTAGGCCAATCCTCATGCTGCTGAAATGCATGATGCTGCGGCGAGTGTGGTGGTGTCGGTGGTTGTGGCTCGTGCTGCTCTCCCATCTCTTCGTCCTCATCCTGATGTACCTCCTCAGCTGGAGGCAACGGGTCCCATATCTCCCCATTCAAACCCCTTAACCTATCTATCCCATCCAACTCAGCAATAACCCCCATAAACTTCAAAGACCGGATATCAATATGCACCCCCTCAGTGATCAAGGTGAGACCCCTAAGCACCCCCGGCGTCATTAATCGCTCATTGTACGCGATCTCGGTCACGTACTGACCGCCGTGGATCTCACTATTGTGGGTCCGCCCTGAACACTTAACAAAGTACTCAGCCATTCTCGCGGCAAGGTTGATCGGTGCTTTGTCAACCAACGCATAAAGAAATAACAAATCAGGTGTTGGACAGTTACCTTGACTGTCCATGCGTCCGCAAATAGAATTACTGAAGACATGGTGCATCACGCGCACCAGAGGGTCTCGAAGGCGCGAAGCCTTTGACATCCGAGGGTTGTAAGGGCCCCCAATAGTGTTACGCGCCCAGAATGCATCCTTCTCCGCATCACTAGGGAAGTTGAACCGATCGTTGAAGACGTCGGGATCATCCATGTCCTCCCGTGTATAAATCCCAAGCCTACGTCCTAAACGACCCACCGACCATGTATGTCATCGGCCACACAACCTGAAGGTGACCCGATTCTTGTAGCGGAAATCGGGCTCTGTACGTGCAACTGGCCTTTCATACTGATATGAGGCGAAGAATTCGATGGTCAACTCCAGATAAACCGGTCGGTTGCAACCGACCAAATTTGCAAGTGGGCGGGTCATCATTTCATCTAGGCGATCATACTGGTTGAGGTCACGCATAACCTCCCAGTCCAACCAACGGGGCTCTCCAAACTGATCGCGCCTCGCCCACAATTCATCGCGCTTCGCGATGCATAGAGCTTCCTTCTCGATGTTGGGGTTAAATTGTAGGAAAGGGTGATCCATCTGCAATGGGGAATGTTGTTAGGAAGACAGAAACAGGAGAAAAATGAGTTGAAAACAAGCGAGCAGCCAATTATGAAGCTACTGTCCAAACTGTACTGGCAATATGGCACGGTCGTTCTCCGGGACGCACGGTCGTGCGTCACCGAGAACTAACAGGCCAGACCAGATGATATCGTGAATCAGCCGGCGATGCACGACCGTTCCACCCGAGGAACGACCGTGCACTTCCGAATCTGCAGAATACAACCCCTGAACTTAGAAAAATCAGATTTTTCAAAATTTCAACAAATATTGGGTCAACAGGGGTCTGCAAATCAACCGAGTGTTCACGATACTTCGATTAAACAAGGGTTAGGGCTTCGATTTGTTTATGAAGAGAACCCTAAAAATTCCTTGAAAAATCGGGAGAAATCTACACTAGAAAGAAAGAAAACAAGAAATCTAACACTAGAGACGTACCGTGCGAAGTTGGGTGTTTGATCGTGCGAAAAATCGTGGGAAACGGTGAAAAATCGCCTTGGAACGAGCTGCAGCTGCTAGGGTTCGCGAATGATGGTTTTTGCAGCAGACTTTGGTATATATAGTGTGCAAAAAGACCAAACTGCCCTCAGGCTGTCGCACGGTCGTTCTCCGGAATGGAACGGTCGTGCATCGCCGAGGTCGTTCAAACCCAGCAGTGTGTTCTCGGAAATGCACCGAGGGTGCGATCTGTCATTCCGGCGTCCTCGGAATAGCACGGTCGTGCGACCGAGGAACGATCGTGCATCAGATGCAGATCAGAATTTTTTCCGCAGAAGCCATTTTTAGCAGCTGTTTTGGCCGTTTTTCGCCGTTTTTTCGACACACCAACTGTTCTAATAATATTACAATACAGAACCTTTGCCCGGCACGTACGGAAACTAAACAAACAAACGAAAACTACCTAACTAACCTAAATTACGCTAAAACTACAAAAGCAAATAAAAGGACAATTTTGCCCTTATAGCGCCAAAGACGCTCCGGCTGCATTTTTGTCGGCGAGTCAGCAGCGTAGACTCATGCTAAATTTTTGTCGACGAGTCGATAGCAAGACTCAAAGCTAAAAACTAGAAAAACTACGAAAAAGACTACAAAGACTAAACTACCCCTAAAGCGCAAAATACGCTCTTGCTACATTTTTGATCCGCGAGTCAGTAGCGTAGACTCTCTCCTCCCCACACTTATGATGTGTGCGGGGTTTGGAGTTCAATCACCTCCACCGCCGAATCTATCGGCCCGGCAACGTACAACTTCAACCGGTGACCATTTACCTTGAAAATAACGCCATCCGCGTTCTCTACTGCAACAGTACCATACGGAAATACTTCCTTAACTGTGTATGGTCCTGTCCAGCGTGAATGAAGCTTCCCAGGAAATAAGCGCAGCCGTGAATTATACAGAAGAACAAGATCACCCGCTTGGAATTCTTTGTGGTCCTTCAAGCGTTTGTCGTGACGTTTCTTCGTGCGCTCTTTGTAGAGCACGGAGCTTTCATAGGCTTGGTGCCGCAATTCTTCCAATTCATGAATTTGGAGAAACCGGGCTTCACCTCCGGTCTTAATGTCCAAATTCGCGGTTTTCAATGCCCACAAAGCCTTGTGCTCCAACTCCACCGGTAAATGGCATGCCTTTCCGTATACCAACCTAAAGGGGGTGGTCCCTATAGGGGTCTTATAAGCTGTACGGAATGCCCACAATGCCTCATCAAGCTTGTCCGACCACTCCTTGCGGTTCGCTCCAACCGACCGCTCAAGGATGCGCTTAAGCCCACGGTTCGTGACCTCCACCTGCCCGCTCGTCTGCGGATGATATGGTGTGGATAAACGGTGATGCACACCGTATCGGGACAAAGCCTTTTCAAGCTGTGTATTGCAAAAATGAGTCCCTCGGTCACTAATGAGCGCTTTTGGAGCGCCAAATCGGGCGAACAAACTCTTAAGAAACCTTACAACTACTCTGGCGTCATTAGTGGGTAAGGCTTGCGCCTCCGCCCACTTTGATACATAATCAACAGCCACGAGTATGTATTTGTTTCCACGTGAGGGGGGGAACGGTCCCATGAAGTCTATCCCCCAAACATCAAAGACTTCACATACCTGTATCCAGTTCTGGGGCATTTCGTCGCGTGCCGATATGTTTGTCGCCCTCTGACAAGCATCGCACGCCTTCACCCAACCCTGCGCGTCACGGAAAATGGTCGGCCAGTAAAACCCGGAATCCAACACCTTCTTCGCGGTGAAGTTGGCTCCATGGTGGCCTCCGGTAGGTCCCTCATGACACTGGCGCAGAATGTCGGTCGCCTCAGACCCAAATACACATCTCCTAATCACCTGATCAGCACCCACCTTGAACAAGAAAGGGTCGTCCCATATGTAGTGCTTGAGATCCGAAAAGAATTTCCTCTTTTGCTGGTGAGTCAATCCTTTTATCAGAATCCCGCAAGCCAGATAGTTCGCAAGGTCGGCGAACCATGGCGACTCATCACAAATCTCAACACCCATCAAAGATTCGTGTGGGAACTTGTCATTTATTGAATCCCAACGCGAATCCTCGATGTCTCCGTGCTCTAACCGAGACAGATGGTCGGCAGCTACATTCAAAGCACCCTTTTTATCTTGTATCTCAATATCAAACTCTTGCAGCAACAGGATCCATCTGATTAGACGCGGTTTAGCGTCCTGTTTGCTGAAGAGGTATCTAATGGCTGCATGATCAGTGTATACAACGGTTTTCGAAAGCACCAGATACGATCTAAATTTATCGAATGCGAAAACGACCGCTAAGAGCTCTTTTTCAGTCGTGGTATAATGCTCTTGAGCGTCGTGGAGAGTTTTACTCGCATAATAGATCGGATGGAAGTGCTTTTCCCTCTTTTGACCCAGAACGGCCCCTATAGCGTAATCACTCGCGTCGCACATGATTTCAAAGGGCAAACTCCAGTCCGGTGCGACTAAAATAGGGGCCTCTACCAACTTTTGCTTGAGGAGGTCAAAAACCCTCAAGCAATCATCTCCAAACACGAACGGAGCATCTTTCTCTAACAAACGAGTCATGGGTCTGGCGATTTTGGAAAAATCTTTGATGAATCGCCGATAGAACCCGGCATGACCGAGAAAGCTCCGTATAGCACGAACAGAGGTGGGGGGCGGAAGTCGTGATATAACGTCGACCTTAGCTGGATCGACTTCCATGCCCGCGTGAGAGATTTTGTGTCCCAGAACTATGCCCTCCTTCACCATGAAGTGGCATTTCTCCCAGTTCAGGACCAGATTGGTCTCCTCACACCTCTTCAACATTCTTTTCAAATTTTCCAGACACTGATCAAAGGAATCCCCAAATACCGAAAAATCGTCCATGAACACCTCCATGGAATCCTCAATCATGTCGTGGAAAATTGCGACCATACATCGCTGGAAAGTAGCCGGCGCATTACACAGCCCAAACGGCATACGCCGGTAGGCGAATGTACCGAAAGGACAGGTAAATGTGGTCTTCTCCTGGTCCTCAGGAGCGATAGGGATTTGAAAGTAACCCGAGAACCCATCCAGAAAACAATAATATAACTTCCCTGACAGACGCTCCAACATTTGATCAATGAATGGAAGCGGGAAGTGGTCCTTTCGGGTGGCGTCGTTGAGTTTGCGATAATCGATGCAAACCCGCCATCCAGTGACCGTCCTGGTTGGAATGAGCTCATTCCTATCGTTCGTGACCATAGTCATGCCCCCCTTTTTGGGCACTACCTGCACAGGGCTGACCCAAACAGAGTCGGAAATGGGATAGATCATACCAGCATCTAACAACTTAATCACTTCCTTTTTAACGACCTCTTGCATGTTCGGGTTCAGCCGCCTCTGGTGCTGCGCACACGGCTTGAACTGATCCTCCATAAGAATTTTATGTGTACAGAAGGAGGGATTTATACCTTTAATGTCCATGATTTTCCAAGCGATTGCTTTCTTATGAAGTTTCAACACATTAAGCAGTCTGCTCTTCTCTTCTCCCGCCAATCCAGATGAAATAATGACAGGCAAATGACGCTCCTCATCAAGAAATGCGTCTCTAGGTGCGGTGGGAGCTCTTTAAGCTCCAAGGTAGGAGGATCTTCCGCTGAAGGCTTCGACTTCACTTCACTCTTGCGATCAATTTCTGTGAAACGATCCGGACTCTGGGGACTATCATCACCAATCTGATAGACTGGCTGCTCTAAATAGTGGCCCTCCTGCGTAATGCCATCTAAGTCCCCACACAACAGATGTGTGTCCGAATCTATCTCCTCGATCGTACCCTGGAAATGCGTGCTCACATAAGTGTCGACAATGTCAACATAATAGAGCGCGTCATCCTGACTCAGAGGATGCTGCATAGAACGTTTAATGTCAAACGTCACATGCTCATCATCTACTCGGAGTGTGATCTCGCCCGCCGCCACGTCCACAATCGTCCGGGCGGTATTCAAAAACGGGCGTCCGAGTATCAGAGGCACTCTCGAGTCCTCATCCATGTCCAGGATAACAAAATCCACGGGAAATACAAACTTGTCAATCTTAACAAGCATATTCTCTACAAACCCGCGTGGATACTTGACAGAACGATGCGCAAGTCGAATACTCATCCTCGTAGGTGACGGCTCACCTAGATCCAACTTTGTAAAAACCTTATAGGGCATAAGGTTTATACTCGCTCCTAGATCTGCTAACGCATTACTAACTGACAGATTGCCAATGAGGCAAGGAAGCGTGAAACTGCCTGGATCGCCCATTTTTGTAGGCAGGCGATTCTGGAGAATAGCAGAGCAGCTTTCATTCATAACCACACAAGACATGTCCTCGAGTTTTTGCTTGTTTGAGAGGATGTCTTTCAGAAACTTCGCATACTTTGGCATTTGTGCCAAAGCCTCAACAAACGGTATGTTTATATGCAATTGCTTAAACATCTCAAGAAACTTACCGTTTTGTTCATCCATCTTCTGCTTCTTCAACCTTCCTGGATAGGGCACTGGAGGCTTGTAACCTGTGACCGGCTCCTGGACTTGTGCTGTACTTGCTGGGCGTAGCCTGGCATGCACCTCGTCCGGTGTGCTAGTCGGGACCGCTTCAGTGATCGATGGTGAGTCCGATATGACGGGTCCGGTAGGTTTTCCACTCCTGGTCATCACCGCATTCACATCTCTATGCGGGCCCGGGTTTGTCTCAGTATTGCCCGGGAGACCACCCTGGGGTCTCTTTGACATCATCTGTGCCAGCTGACCAACCTGATTCTCTATGTTCTGAATCGAGGCCTTGTGGCTCCTCATTTCTCCCTCATGAGAGAGAAAACGATCCTCGCTCTGCTGATAGCGTTTTTCAGCTAGCTGATTCGCGCTCGAGGAACTAGTAAGAAGCTGGGACATCATCTCCTCCAGCTTAGAACTAGACTGAGGGGCCTGTTGCTGGGAACTACTCCCAGAGCCTTGATTCTGATGCGGGTATGAATGCTGTTGGTAGGATTGGTTGTACTGCTGATACTGCTGACCCTGACCCTGATGCTGTTGCGCTGGAGCGCGTGGAGTGAATTCCAAAGGATTTTGATTGCCCGTGTTCACACGCCACCCAAAATTTGGGTGATTTCTCCATCCGGGATTATAGGTGTTACTGTAAGGGTTGTTCTGCGGCCTAACTTGATTACCCACAAAATCTACCTCTTCATGGCCCTCGTATCCGACTCCCTGAAAACATGCCCCAGGCTCGTGTGACACACCACACTGGTCACAACCCGAGCCCGCATGCGCAATCATCTGGGACCTGTCGAATCTCGATGCAAGAGCCGAGATTTGTGCTGTAATAGCCGTATAGTCGTCAACAGCATGCACTCCTGCGCGGGATCCTGATGATGATGATGTAGCCCGACTTCTATCTCCTTCGCGGCGAGAGCTAGACTTCAACGCAGCCTTTTCAATGATATCGTAAGCCTCATTGGGCGTCTTTGTCCCCAAATCGCCTCCTGAATTCATATCTAATCGCTCCTGCGTATTGTAGCTCAGCCCCTGATAGAATGTCAAGACTAACTGTCTCTTGGTGAACCCGTGATGTGGAACATCAAGTAACAGATCCTTGAATCTCTCCCACGCTGCATGCAACGACTCCCCCTCATCCTGACGAAAGGATACAATTCGGTTACGTAGCTTGTTCGTTTTCTCAGGTGGGAAATATTTCTGCATAAACTGCTCCGCCAACTGATTCCAGGTCCTGATAGACCCGACTGGAAGCGACAAAAGCCAAGCTCTGGCTTTGTCACGTACTGAAAACGGAAACAACCTCAACCGAATTGCGTCCGCCGAAGCACCTGTAATCTTAAATGTGGAACAAACATGGAGAAACGCAGCAATATGCCTCCTGGGATCCTCGTGCTCACGTCCGTCAAACTGTACTGAATTTTGTACCATATTTATTATACTAGGTCTAATTTCAAACGTAGGTACATCAATAGTAGGTTGAAGGATACTCGGCTCCAGGCCTGTCGCTCCAGGCTGATTTGACTCATTCAACGGTCGCTCGTCGTCTGCCATGGTTATGTTTCCTCCTGAGCCCTCGGCTTCAGTAGGTACCACCGAATCCGGCCCGCCAGATGCGAGCAATAGCCCAACCGCACGCCCTTTTGCGCGAAGACGCCTCCGAAGATCACGTTCGGGTTCGTCAGACGGTTCAACAAGTTCTGGAGCGGGGGTCGAGAACATCAACCTGCAAACGAAAATTCAACACGGTGAGTATTTTATTAATTAAATAATGCTGTTTTTTTTTTTTTTTTTTTTTTTTTTCAGCTGAATAGAAGCAGAAAATTATTATAAAAGGGCTGAAAATTTTATAAAAAATCCGAAAAATAGCCCGAAATTTTATAAAAATTCAACAAAATAAATAAATGAACCGACTAATACAAAAATGGCTTTAGGGTGCCGAAAACCCAAATGAATAAGCGAATAAATGAACCCGGATCAAATAAATAAATGAAACAAAAATAACGCAAAAATGAATAAATCGAATAAAACAAGAAATATTAACAAATAAATAAACAAATAAATAATCAAGAAATTATACACAAATATTAACAAGTATTTACACCGATAACCAAATGACTCGGGTCGTTCCTAAAACTCGCCATATCCCCGGCAGCGGCGCCAAAAACTTGACGTGTGCGTATATATACATAATATTTGCAATGAATTACACACGATTGGGTTTTAAATTTATAAAAGTGATTATTACTTTTACATCAAAACACACACGAAAGAGGCAAGTGTACCCCGTCATATATGTAATAAAGTATCGGTAAGAACCAAGTATCGATCCAAGGAAATGGGCGGAGAATTAGTACTAGACCTTTGTCACTAAACTACCGGTAAAAACATAGGTTTTGTGATTTTAAACTAAACTAAATTAACATAACCAAATACATAATAAAAACATAATAGATAGTAGATAAAAAGCCTTGCTAAATACACAACCACAGCATGTCAACTAAGTCAGTTTTGGCACTAAAAGCATTCGGTCAATTTTCCAATTTAATACAATTAGTATCCCTTTCGGGAATCCTAACATGACAATCATTCGGAAAGCTAAAACGATAAACACACTTTAACCACCTAAAATTGTTCTTTAACGTGCAATTGATAAATGTCTATGAAAATCTCTTAAAAATAAGTTAGGCAGCCGTTAGGATTATTCTAACCTCACTTAAACAAGGAAAGCGACACCGATAAACACAATGCAACCACCGAGATAAGCATAATCTAGATTAAATCACAACCAAGTTCATTTTACAAATCTTACACAATAATTCACTAAGATAGCAATTTTGGCCTAAACTACTAACTAAGCTAATAAATCATGGCAAGAATTTATAACGACACCATCTAACCCGTTTAGGCCCTTACGTGACGGCAAGCTCTCTTGATTAACAATAATTACATTTTATTAAATCACTAACCATTTCTAGTATCATGATGCATACATTTAAACCAAGCTAATCTAGTTAACCAAGTTCAAAGTCTACTAATACAAGATTAATTAAGCTTCATTTTTCAACTATCTTAACTAACCAAGCACTAATCATCCAACACAATTACTTATAATCAAGAAATCAATATCAATAACAAGGTTGCAAACTAATCATCAAAGATAATCATAGAAAATACTTCAAATGTCATTACAAACCAAGTTTAACAAACTAATGGTTATAATCTAGCAAGGGATTGTTGTGTTTTTGCCCAAAGGCTACAATAATACATAAATCATAATCTAAGTACTTGAAAGATTAACAAAAACTTGGAAAGATTAGAAAATCCAACCATAAACAAGTACTAGACTAAGGATCCGGGTAGTAATCGAGCTAAACGGGATAATGCGGCTTGAATCCGGGTGAAAGCTAGTGCCTCCGGAGCCTGAAAATCGCCATTGGAGCTCTCCAAAAATCCAGAATTTCCCAAGATAACGAGCAGAATGTTTCTGCTGTGTTTTTATACATTTCGCTGATGCACGGTCGTTCCCCATATGGAACGACCGTTCACTTTATTGAATTATTAAACATGGGTCGCCATACTGCATACGTCATCGGAATCTTTGACCAGATCTGAAATTGCACGGTCGTTCTTCGGGATGGAACGACCGTTCAGTTCCGAGCTATGTTGCACTTCAGGTCGCACCGACCGTTCAGTTCCGAGATGATCACCGATGTCGGAGATGCACGGTCGTGCATCAGGTGGAACGACCGTTCCACAGGCCCAGTTCAGAACCCTTAACAGAATATCCGCAGATTTGTCGTTTTGTCCGGAAAGTCCTCGTTTTTGGTATCATCTTGTCTGAAATGCACTTTTAGGCCTGTACACACAAATGTAGATAAATAAGTATCCGAACGACGGTTTTACGGCCAAAAACGCATAAAATAGGGGTAAAACGGGGGACTAAAATATGTGTAAATTAGAGTGTATCAATGTTATACATCATCCTATATTTATTATTGTGAGATACTGAAATGAACCTTATATGGTTTTGCTGCATAATACTAGTTATTTTGTTGAAATATTAGTTGTTAAAACATTCTACCAGCTAGCTCCCATTTATGTGTTTAAGAACGCTACATTTCATTCTTATGTTGAGGAAGTTCTTTTAGATCTGTATCCAGCCTAAAATGAAGGAAAAAAGAATACTTTATAATTTCGTCTATTTGATGCCTCATATTTGCTGTGAAATCAAATAATTAGACACTTTCGGTATGATGATGACAAGATCTGTTACCAATAAGTTCGTGGGGCTCAACTTGATGTACGAGGTGTCTGTGGTCTTGGATTCTAGGTAGTCAAAGCACTCAAGACGCAAACGCCTCGCCTGTCACCTAGGCACAAGGCTAAAAAAGCTGACACAAAAAGCACAACAATATTATAAACAACCAAATAGAATTAACATTTAGAATCATCAAACTGATACCAAAAGTTCAAATCTAAAACAATTTACAGAAAAGATACTAAGGTTCATTGTTGATCATCACCAGCCTAAATTAAAATTGAAAATAATAAGAAAAATTGAATCTTGCTTTGTTTGTGCCTGGCCAAAGATTGTCACCTCAGTTGTGCCTTTGAAAGCTCCTCGTCATGTGTGTACCGGTAGTTCTCCTTATGTGGTTTTGACAGCTATATTTGTATTTTACCCCTGTCACAAATCTTAGATCTAATAAAAAGCACATATTTATTCATATGAAACAAGAACAGTTACAGCGAAAAGATTATCCAGTCATCACAAATTGACGGGTGAACAAGATGAACAAGATCAGTAGCAACAGCAATAAAGCTCTAAACTCTCACGTATTTTACTTGTGAGGAACAAAGGAGTGTAAGCTCTAAACTCTCACGTATTTTACTTATCCAGTCAACTTTTTACCCTTTATAAACATCAACCTTAATTTCTTATCATACCCACATATTCCGACCCGTATCAAAATACTTGTCGGAACATCATACTTCACATATTTACTTACCATGTTCGTAATCAATACAATGAATAGATATTCTACGAAAAGGAGTGTAAGCTTTACTTACCTTGCATCCGAGTACGCTTCCCGTGCGCATAAGTTCCATTTGACTCGCTTCTTTCCCAAGCTTCCATGCCGCTTATCAAGCATCAAACTATCATATATCATTCTCAAGATAGTTAGCTTATTCATCATTCATCACGACCCTTTCATCACACGGGTCTTATATTGAAATCATCATTCGACCTCATAACTTGCTAATCTATCAAATCTTATCCGATTTCTTCAAACATTCACACACATATATGATTTCAAACATTATTAACATAAGCAACTCATCATTTTCATCATGTTATACAAAACCCACTTCATCACTACTTTGCTAATTACTTACAAATGATCTAATCTTAATTATCTCATAATTTCACCATACATTTGGTGTGTATACCACCTCCTAAGCATAGTGTACAACTAGTTCATGCATATACTTCTAACCTCATACATAATTCATCAAATTTCCTCCTTCTAATCAACATGAATCATTCATACATAAACATCAAACATACTAGTATCACATTTCTTTCAATTCCTCTAACAAGAATCTATCATACATATCAAAATACATCAATATTAAGCAAAAATTGGACATGGGTGATCACTCAAGTCATCATTCTTATCATAACAAATGGGTTTCACCCCAAAACATCAAATTCACCCAAACCATGCATAATCCATGTTCTAGATGACGATTCTAACACATGCTCATACTCAATTTCATACCAATTCACGGATTAGAACATAACCCACTTCGTGCAAGATCACCAATCTAGGTTTTAAGACATACCTTATGATCCCCTTGTAAAGGTGATTATTAATCCATGCTCGGTTATGAATTTAAGCTTCATTCAGCCCTCCAATTTGAAGATTTTTAGAGAAAGTAGGGTTTGAACCCTCTTTCTTCTTCCTGGACGTCGATACACACACACACACTATGTGTGTGTGGTGTTTTATTTTTATTTTATAAAACTCATCTTTCCTCACTTAACGGTTTTAGTCCTTCAAGTTTCATTTTGATTATATAAAAGACTAAAACTCATTTCTTTATATCAACCGGGATTCTAATTTACCAAACCCGTTTTTGGGGTGTTACACCTAGCAACTTAGAAAACTGATCAACAGACAGAGAATTCAAGGAACTAGCACTTTTATCACTCATAGAGTTATTCACAGAATGACCATTACTATTACTAGCAGAGTTATTAGACCTAGACCATTGACCATTTTGATTTGGTTTTTGTCTATAATTGAGAGGATAGCCATGTAGCTCAAAACATTTATCAACAATATGCCCAATTTTATTGCAATGAGTACATTTAAGATTAGGATTAGGGCCCTTGTTAAACTTTTTCTTGTTGTCATTAAAATTATTTGATTTAGCAACAAAACCAACATTAGGAATTTTTGATCCACTATTTGATCCTCTATGAGATTCTTCTCTAGAAATAATAGAGAAGACAGTTTTGATAGTTGGTAGAGGATCCCTAGTCAATAGATTTGTCCTAAGAGGTTGATAAATATCATCAAGACCCATCAAGAACTGCATAAGTTTGATTAACTGGTTGAACTCATTGAATTTTGTAGAAGCATTGCAAGTACAAGAGGGAAACTGTAACATGGCATCAAATTGTTTCCACATAGTGTTGATTTTATGATAATACTCAGACACACTAGAGCCATTTTGACTTACTGAATTGATTTTCTAATATAAACTAAACACAACAGACCCATCAACTTTATCATATGTATCCTTTAAATCATCCCAGACTTCTGAAGCAAGTTTTGAATAGACTTGACCAACATATAGCTCATCAGATACAGAATTCAGAATCCAGGTTAGAACAATTGAATTACAGCGATCCCACTGACTAGCAAGGACATCATTGGTTTTTGATTTAGCACATGTTCCGTCAATAAACCCTAATTTGTTCTTAGCCATTAGAGCAAGTTTCATAGCATTTGATCAGACCACATAATTTTCAGTCCCTTTTAGTTTTATGTTAACTATTGTGAGACCACTAGAGTCACTAGCATGGAGATATAATGGGTCACTAGCATCAAATTTGCTAATCAAGGTCATAGAAGGATCAGTTTTATCACCCATATCAACAAGTTAAGCAGACAAAAGCACAGAATATACCACGGATAGGACAGAACAGATAAACAAATAAGCAGACAAAGCTAAACAAAGCAGATAAATAAGAAAAGCAAAACCAAATAAATGGACCGACGAAGCCTGGACAGAGGTCCGATCAGAGGTTCGTCACTCAAGGTGCCTCCGCAGACGGTAACCAGGGAGCCACAACACAACAGACCAAACCAGACAAAATGCAACAGAGTGAACTCTCTCTGTGTCCCAAATCAAGCCAGTCTTGCCTAAAAACCGGTATCAAAATGCCTAGACACACGACTCAGTGATGCAAGAGTAATAAAAAAATAAGAGAGAGAGAGAGAGAGATAAGGAACGATCTCACAGTGGGTGCTCGCTTGAATGGATCAGGCTTGTAACCTTCACTTAGGGTTACAAGTGCCTGATCAGAGGACCAGATGCTATTCCTGTTGGTTTGCCCGAAATGGGACCAACGAGGATCTTCTTCAGCAACTCGAGATAAAACCCCAGGTAAGGCTTTCAATTACTTTATGGCAGTGCCGTCACGGAAGATCAAAACACCCAGAAACAGACTTCCAAAAACCCTAGAAAACTAGGGTTTCACACTTCAAGACCACCACCGTCTCCACTGAGCAAAGAATACTCCGGAAACAGGGACCGACCCAAGGGAAGCCGCGTTGAGACGAAACCCTAGATTGGAAGGAAACAAACAGCCGGAACCGTGAATCGCAGCGGAAGGGTCACCAGAGCACCTAATCAAATCTCAGATCTAATAAAAAGCACAGATTTATTCATATGAAGCAAGAACAGTTACAGCGAAAAGATTATCCAGTCATCACAGATTGACTGGTGAACAAGATGAACAAGATCAGTTGCAACAACAATAAAGCTCTAAACTCTCACATATTTTACTTGTGGGGAACAAAGGAGACAAAGGACAGAGATGAGAGCTGAGATGATGATAAACGCCAACAATGGAGCCTTCTTATGCGGAGCATAACCCTAGACAGATGGACCCCAGCTGTAGAAGCCCAAAGGAGAAGCGGGCCAGCGACTGAAAGGAGCGGCCCAAAAGGAGAAGCAGGCTGCAACTGAAAGGAGCGGCCCAAATATAGCAAACCCAAAGCAACCTCAACAAAAAACAAAAAACGCTTATTAGAACATTGTATAAAAATAACAACCCCAAACATTGTGGTTTTGTTTTTTTTTTTCTCTAAATCATGTCTTGTTCAGGAAAGAAGCTAGAAATAAGAAACCCTTAAAATAAGTCGGTCATACTTACTGGTAAGTGGTAATATAACCCCATTGGTTTCTCAACAACACAAAGTTGCAGGATGGATACTTAACTACAACTAGAAAGACGATTATATCGACTTCTTTTGTAACGCATTAATTCTTTTAGTTTTGTTTTTGAATTTGATAGGTTCTACTACATTATGGACTGGTGAAGAAGATTGATGATGCTGGAGAATTCATATATAGTCGAAAATAAATGAAGCATTCAGCACATCTGTTGCTATTTCTTTAGTCTCGAATGTGTCTTTGAATGAAGCTTTTGGCTCCTTTTACATGTTTCATGCATACTTGAACTTCATCCTGCTGTAGTGTAATTGTTTTGTTCGGTCTGCAACTTTTAATATCTATTTCAAGGACGCTGATTAATCAAAACATCTTTTTTATATAAGCTCACTTGTGATAATAGAATCCAACCACTCCACATCTTTAAAATACGTTGATAATGTCCCAATACTCAAAACGTTTAATCAATTTCTTTTTTGTTTGAACCATTTAATAACTATTATATATTTTTATAAAACTTTGGGTTAACTTGATATAAAGATTCTTTATCACACCTACCTTCCTTCTTTTCTCCCCATTTCCTTCTTGCAACAACAATTCCGTTACTTTCAAAACTTCTGGACCATATAATTTATTAAAATAGTAAATTATGTTGAATATTATATAAAAATTGTTATTAAAAAATACAATTGTTACATATCGTGTAAGAGTAAACTTAATAAAATATTTTTCTAAACAAAAAGAACATCCTTAAATTGTATTTTTAATCAATAGTTCATTTTTAAATAGGCTGGAGATATTTGGACACCCATCGCGCCTATTTTCACACCTTTTGTGCCCTAGACGCCTCGTATAGGTCTATACGAGGCGTCTAAACACTGAATTCAAGGGGGTCTGAGAGGGTGTCAGGCACAAAGTTTAAGGAACCCTAGACGCCTCGTATAGGTCTATACGAGGCGTCTAGGCTTGGGTTTTTTTTTGGCTGAAATGAGGGGTGTTTTGGTGGGTTTTGGTATGGTTTTTTTGATAGTTTTTGAAGATGTGTTTTGTGGTTGAAAATTTTTTTGGTTTTAAAAAAAGTTTTGTTTTTTAAAAATCAACTATTTTAAAAATGGTAATCGATTAAATATTATAATGTTTTTAACATTTTACTTTTTTAAATATTATTCTTCCGATTAAAATTTTATCTCGTTCAAATATTGTTTCCGTATTATATTCAGGGATATATTGTTTCCGTAATATATTCAAAACATATTTTGTTTCCGTATTATCTCAATTTAACACAACAATCATTAAGTAACCGAATAACTGAAAACAAACATAAATATGACATATATAAGATAACTTTGTACATCCATAACAAAAATATATGAGATAAGTTTGTACATCCATAATAAAAATAAAAACAACAACAGGTCTATACATCTAAATCCGAATCCGAATCTGGCTGCTGCGGCTGCTGCTGCTGATGTGGTGCTCGAGCTGGTGGAAGCGGTATCGGTGGTAATCCCTCTCTCTCTCGTCTATCCTGAGCCTCTCGTACCAGCCAACCTACCAAATCGTTGAGCCTGTCAAGCTCGGCTCGTACATCCGGATGTAACGCAGCTCCTGGGGCACGACCTGGAATAGCGTGACGTGGAAACTGAGGCGCCCCGGCAGGTGGCGGTGGCTGTGGCACCGCTGCACCGTCTACATCCTCCGGAGGCTCCTCCACAGGCACTACATCAGCAGGATCTACAGGAGGATAAACGGGCTCGAAATGCTCTGGTAGTGCCTCCTCTGTCCATATGCCCCCGGTCTCGCGGTTTTTAAACCGCGGGCCAACTGCAAACCTCTTGATTACCTTCATCCCCCACAGCGATTGCATGCCCATCCGCGTCGGCATGACTGGCGGCGTCTGTAGATGTGGGTCCTCGTGCAGCACGAGGCCAAATGAACGGGCAATGACGGTCACGTACGCCCCGCCATACAAAAATCCGCGCTCCTGCCGGTGATGGGCGGAGGCGTAGTACTGGGCTAGACCGTGTGCTAGCGCGCACGGCCTCCTATACAACAAACAATAAAGGAAAAAAAGATCTGTGGTCGTACACCACTCACGGCTGTACCCGCGCGCTGAGATAGAAGTAGCAAGCAAATGGTGCAGATACCTGCAGATAGTGTTAGTGTTAGCGAAATACAGAAACAGAGATTAATAAACAATGCACATAATCACAATAATTGCCGTAATAAACGTACGTACCTGTACAGTGGGACCGCAACAAACGACACCCCCCCTTCGACTTATCGTGCTCCCAATGATCTGGCCCCGCAATCACCTGCCAAAACCCTAGAAGAATGGGTTTTTCAACCACCACTAGCCCCGCTGTGTAAACCTCAGTCTCGATCTCCCCCTGCATGTATAAACCAGAACGCACCGCAAAGTCTGCTAGCGTCATCGTACGCAAAACGCCAGCGAGCCTGAAAGAAATCTCAGGCGGAGGGGGAGCACCTGGGTACGGCGGCGGCACTGGGACCCCAGGAGGGTGAAATGTGAATGACGAAAGGAACTCGACCAGCAGCTCCCTGTAGGTCGGCGTGTGCGCCAAATCGAAAAGACGATGCCACGGCGAATCGAGAGGTACAAACCGACGCACTCTATCCGTCTCAGCAAGCTGGTCCATCGCATCCCAGTCGATCGATGCATGCGATCCAATGTACATCCTCCGAAGCTTCTGGCAATGGCGGGCGGCATCGGTGCCTGCGGGAAACTCTAGATACGGACAACCCTGCAGCATATCCAGAGGCGGCCGCCGTCTCCGTCGTGGACCCTCCTGAACCGGCTGAACCGGCTGAATCTGCTGAGCCGGCTGACCCCCCTCAATCTCTATCTCAATATCATCGCCCTCCATAATCAATCTGCAAATAATAAATAATAATAATAATAATAAACAATAATAATAAATAATAAATAAAATAATAATAATAACAATAATAATAAATAATAATAATAATAAATAATAATAATAATAATAAATAATAATAATAATAATAATAACAATAATAATACTAATAATAATATTAAATAATAATAATAATAACAATAACAATAATAATAAATAATAATAAAAATAAATAATAATAATAATAAATAATAATAATAATAATAACAACAATAATAATACTAATAATAATAAAAAATAATAATAATAATAACAATAACAATAATAATAATAATAATAATAAATAAATAATAATAATAAATAATAATAATAATAATAACAATAATAATACTAATAATAATAATAAATAATAATAAATAAAAATAATAATAATAACAATAACAATAATAATAAATAATAATAATAATAATAATAAATAACAATAATAATAATAATAATACTAATAATAATACTAAATACTAATAATAATAATAATAATAATAATAATAATAATAATAACATTAACAATAATAATAACAACATTAATAATAACAATAATAATAAAACTAATAATAATAATTAATAAAAAAAAAAAACACAGAGCCTCGTATAGCCCTCGTATAGGGCTATACTCGGCGTCCTGTTCTTCCACATTCATCTTCAACCTCAAAACTCAAACCCCCAAACCCCACAAAAATTAAATTTCAGGGCAAACCTATGGTCTAAAGGCAAAAACGTGGCAAAAATACTAAAGTACGGGGCGAAATACGTACCGGTGATGCTTCAAATCTTCGAAAATCCGGTCGAAATACGTATCCGAGGCGTATAGAGGTGTATTCTCCGTATGTGTGTTTGTGTTTTGTTTGGGGGTTATAAGCAGCCTCGTCTAGACCCCCCTGCCTTATACGAGGCATAGACGCCTCGTATAGAGCTATACGAGTCGTCCTACCTTTTTCCAAAATTACCATTTTGCCCCTGTTAAGCCCCCAGTATAGGCATTATTCAGGGGCAAAATAGTAATTAACCAATACAAAAAGATATTTCTGTAATGGTTAATTACCATTTTGCCCCTGACTAAAGACTATACTGAGGGCTTTACAGGGGCAAAATGGCAATTTAATAAACCTTTTTTATAATTAAAACCTGTTAAAAGTTGCCGCCTCGATAGACGAGACGTATAGCTCTATACGCGTCGTCTGGCATTTCAAAATTACCTTTAAGCCCCTGTTAAAGGCCTATACTGGGGACTTTCAGGGGCAAAATGGTAATTAACATAAAATATTTTCAAAATTCAAATTTAAAAAAAAAGAATTGGTGCCGACACTGTTGACGACTCGTATAGCTCTATACGAGGCGTCCTAATTCAAAAAATTCAAATTTTGATTTTCAAATATTCAAAATTCAAAATTTCAAAAACCCGCTCAAATAGACGACTCGTATAGATCTATACGAGGCGTCTATGGATTCTAGAATGACCTTTTAGCCCCTGAAATAAGCCTAAATTGGGGGCATACTAGGGGCAAAATGGTCTTTTGGGCAAACCTATACGACACGTATAGCTCTATACGCGTCGTATATGTATAATTTAAAAAAAAAATGATATTAACCTGTTTTAATTATAGAAAAATGATACAAATTATAAAAAAATGATATTAACCTGTTTTAATTATAGAAAAATGATACAAATTATAAAAAAAATTATAGAAATTGAAGAAAATTATAGGAATTAATAAAAAAAATACATTCAAATTACAAAAATCATTCTTCCGTATCACTATCGATGTAATTAAGACTGGGGTTTGATCTTGGCGGAGGATTCATTATCGATGTATACCATTGTAGACGTGGCAAGTACATATCTTCCCATTGTTCCGTATGGGGTGTTCGGTGGTTCAACCATAGCCCATGTGCTGGTGGCATTGGATAATCCCCTTCCAGCTTAACATGTATGAAGTGGTTCTCGTTTACATGTGTAAGCGTTATGAACAACGGTTGTTGATTAGCCGGAGGACTTAGTATCGGGAAGAAAGTGGAACTCGCACCCATGGTTGTCGTTAACAGGTGCACGCCGATACCGTACGTTTGTGCAATAAGAAGTCCTGCAAAGGGGAAGTCCATCCAGTGATCCCCCCCACAACCGGACACTGAATCCCAAATTAGGCCCTGACGATGCGTGTAAAAATAACCTTCATCCCATGCTTCAAATATTGGGAACCAGATCGATCTGTTCTGATCCATTTCTTGGACAAGGTGCCTTCGAATGAGCCCCCATGAACTCTGTTCCATACCTAAGCCCACAGCCACAGACCGAAACCCACAATGACCGTCCGGCATCACATCTCGTATGCATGAGACGTACGGATGGAACACTAGCGGAATGTCATCCTGAAACTGTTCGATGATTCCCACGTACTCGTCCCCAATGATTAACGGGAAACCGTGAGCATCTCGTGTCTCTTTCTTCTTAGAACTCTTTGAACGACTTAGGCTCGCTTTGGGTTTTTGGGACCTTATAACCGACTGTTGAGAGGCCTGTGACGGAACGTACGAGCTGTGGCGAGGTTTATCGTACTTACTTTGTCGGGAACCTTCAAAGCACGTGTTTGCATCACCGAATGAGCTTCTCCTCAATTCTTCATCTATACGAGAGGCCTCGTCCAAACTTTGTTGTACCTGCTTTGTTGTTGGTCGGCCACGAGTATTTTGTTGGACAACCGGTGGTTTCTTGGTAGATTTCTTTGGAGTCAACACCGCTTTAATCTTTGACATCAGGCTTTTTTGCTGAGCTGGGGGGTGCGACTGTAATTGTTGTCTAACAATATTTAGCTCTTCGACCACGTCCACGTCATCGTCTATCAATTTACAACTTTGGAAGTTAAGTTTCCGCCAGAAGACGTCCACGTCTTCGAGTTGAATCGGACGCTCTGCACGGTTAAAAACAACATTGTTTAAATCACATGATTAACGGAAATATATCACACAAGTGTTGTACGTTTAACAATTATTACCTTCAAGAATGTACTTTTCTATCCTACAAGCACAGGGCAACCCACAGCTGTGCCACATTTGGCAACCACATGATGAATGAAAGCGCTCCAAGACATCTACCTTCCTAATTGCCTCGCCCCTCAACAAGTCAAGGGCTGTATGGGATACTTTTCCAAGTAGGTGTTGAAACAACGGGTGTTTGTGGTGGGTCATTGTTTTTTCGATGCTATCTCGAAAAGTCTTCCTTATTGCACCGAACTGTGTCTCAACTATATCATGGACACAACCAACTACACGGTCCAGCGAGCTCCTATCTTCAACGTATCTCTTTAAGTTGGCGTGTTGGCTCTCAACTCTGTTTGTGGTACGATTACCAAAGTTGCGCCTCTTATCAGTCCACGCAAAGACGAACATCTCCTTATAGTCTTTTAGCCATTTATCGTACACGTATTTGAAGACTCCTAAAACGTAAAAATAATTTAATGAAATTTGCATATGTGAGTCGTATGTTATTATAAAAACTTACTGGAACGTTTGCACTCCACAAGTCGTTGTCGCATGTTGCGCAAGTGGTACTCGTAGATGAGTATGGATGGAGACTCAATCAATGTCCCCCAGAATGACAAAAATTTCTTCCAGTCTTCGTCTGTGAAGGCACCCTTGCAGTGCTTCATAACATTCTGTTGTATGTGCCACCTGCAAAGAAGCCTGGAGGCGTTTGGAAATACTTTAGCACACGCGCCCATAAGGGCTAGGTCTCTATCGGTTAAAATCACACGTGGCTCCATGCATTCATCCAACATTGACTTTACCCTCTCAAGCACCCATACAAAGTTATCAGCCCGTTCTTTACTAACAACGGCATGCGCGATAATAAACGATTTGTTGGTAGGCGTCATACCAACAATCTGGATAAAGGGCATATTGTATATGTTTGTCTTGTACGTCGCATCGATCAGCATGACGTGGGGGAATGCACGCCACATGCGTCTCGAGTCCCGATGAAGAAAGAAGATATCTGTTACGATCTCTGTTCCGGGTTCCTCCCGTGTCTCGTAAATAAAGTCGTTGTTTATCAGCTTGTTTTCTAGTGACTGCATGGGAGTCAATCCTTGTCTTTGTTCGGCTCTAATCTCCGCCACAACGTTTTGAACGTCTTTCAGAACATGAAACCTGTCGGGGTCCTGCTTCCTTATCGTTTGAAATATTTTGCGCGACTCCATGTTTTGAGCTGTCAGCTGCTCGATCAGTTTCATTTCGCTTGGAGTAAACCTTCGCACAAACGCGTGGGCCGACAGGTCCTCACAAAGTTCGTGGTTATGTTCAATTTTTCCGTCTTTAATCTCCCAGGTTTCATACGGGTGGTTTCGCACAGCCAGCAGGTAAAACGGGCAACCGGTTTTTTTGCTTCCGGCTTTTCTAAGTGTTGCTGTAGTGTGGTGCTCACCACCACGATCACATTCAAGCCATACCCTCCCGATTCTTCCACCGGTTTTCTTTGATCGACGGGTGACAATAACGAAACCATCCACGTTTGCTATTTCTTGTATCCTATTCTTTAGTTCATCTAAAGAGTTGAAAACCTGTAACATCGACAATAATAATAAATAATTTTAATAAATAAATAAATAAATAATAATAATAATAATAATAATATAAAAATAGTAATTAATACCTGCTTTTTTAAGTACGGACTGTCCTGGATGGGAGGTGTCTCACCACCATATCTACCATATCCACCATAACCACCGTCTCCTCCGTATCCACTGTATCCACCATCTCCTCTGTAACCACCGTCTCCTCCGTATCCACCGTCTCCTCTGTATTCACACCCGTATCTATAATCCGGATACCCTTGTTGCGTCGGATAACTTGGTTGACAAGCATGGTATGAGTCATCTACAGGGGTTGTTTCATCAACAGGGGGATGATTGTTCAAATATAGAAACGGTTTGTTTTGTTCTCCTTGTATACTAGACACAACCTCCTCTTGCTCATTAGAATCGGGAACGCAAGACTCCTCCAAAATAAATAACCGTATCATCATTAGTAAATAATAAACTAAAACAAAAACTAATTAAAACATTTAAGTACCTATACTGTTACCGGATCGCTTTCGGGCACCCAGTTCTCGCTATAATACTGCCCGAAGACATAGTTGCCGTCCCAGTATGATGACATTTAAGTACCTGTAATGAAAGAAGAAGAAGAAGCAGAAAGAAAGATGAACCAGTTTAAATGTTGAATGCTCGGGGGTGGACAAAGCATAAACTGTATGTTGCACTTTTTCATAAGTCATAGACGCCTCGTATAGCTCTAGACCCCTCGTATACCTTTAAGTCACTTGTCAAATGAACAGTAAAGCAGTCACCTTTAAGTCACTCAAGACGCCTCGTATAGGCCTATACGAGGCGTCTTGTTGCCTCGTATCCGTTCCTCGTACAGACCTAGACTCCCCGTATGATGTGACTGATTTGACATTGTGCTTTGGTGCAGAGCTGGTCGGAAAAGTAACCCTATACGCCTCGTATAGGTCTATACGAGGCGTCCTGAAGGGTGTCAAAATAGGCACTAAGGTGTGTGAATATGTACACCCTTTAAATATTCTTGGGCTTGTTAATTACAAGTGTGTATGCTATATACGTTAGATCCATCAAGTTAATTACAAGTGTGTATGTTATATACGTAAGATCCACGAAACTAATTTTTTCACGTCTTTTTAATGTTAACCTTTTATATACACATAAGTAGGTTATGTGTAAGTAATGTAATATACCATGACTTATACATGTTGATTCTTTAAATAGCTTAAGTTTGATCATATATCCACTAAAAACTTGAAAATCACTATCAACCAATCACTTTTTTATTTAAGTTTATTTTTTCATTTCTTTATTTAAAAGATTAGTATTTAAAAAAATTATATGTATCTATGGAAGTTACATGCAGTAAGTATCTCTCAAATGAGGTATATATATAGCTTACTAGCTTCATATATGTATCTCGTAAACTAAATATAGTATTTTTTATATAAATATTTTTTGTTGTTCTCAAAGATCAATAACATTTAAAAAGAATGAAAAAATAAAATAAAGAAATTATTGGTTGATAACGATTTTCTCAAGTTTTTAAATATTTTATAGAATTTCTTATGATCTCTTCTCCCTCTCTCACTCTCTCTTTCTCTATATAACGTGTGCTTAAAAGCTGTTGTGTGTCAAGAAATTCATTACCCTTATAAAGTTTCAACTTAATCACATAAAGACTATAAGATTCTGACGTATAGCTAGAACATAAATAGTAATCATTAAGTATTGGTTGCTATAAAGCCAATATGAAAATATGTACATAGTTTTGTAAAAAAGAAGGTGGGTGGTGTTAAAATGTAGAAACTCATGACTTAGAGACACAAAGTAAAACTTAATAAAGCGTAAAAACCGGCTTTTAAATACACAAGAACATAGATATTGTAGACACGGTTTTGCGCACAGAGATATATCGCGAACACAAATATTTTGCGTATAAATATACAACAATAGATGTGGCAACGTACAACTAGCCTATTGCTAATTACCTTTTCAAGACAAGTGGTGTATCTCGCGTAAGTGCGCCATATGTCAGTATCATGCTTCTTATGCCCCCTCTAACGATACCCATACCGGTATTTCTCTCTTTATAGCCTTTTTTTGTATATAAGTAGTAAGTAGTTGATGAATAATTATCCAAAGGAAGAGTTTGATAGTAAAATATTACAACACAATTCCTCACCATAATTCTTTTAGGGGAATTCTATTCCCACACCTCATTATCTATTTGCACACCCTGGAATTTCAATACGCGTCGTATAGAGCTATACGATGCGTATTGAAAAAGTTAAAAAACATTGCAGACTGACAGGTGCAGGTGTTGTCTAGCGGCTGGCATCATACGCATCGTATAGGCCTGTACGATGCGTATTGACACCCTGAATTTTTGAAGTTTATTTTTTGTGTGTTGTGTTGGGATTTTGCTGTTTTGGGTTTGTTATTGGTGTTTATTATTAGTTATTTTTATTTTAATAAGTTTTAAAATCTTTATTATTTTTATATCGTTAAGTATCGTATTATTTTTATATCGTACCGTATCACATTTTTAACTTAATATCGTATTATCGATTGTACGTAACCAAGCATATCAATCTAAACAGTTAAAATAAACAATCACAAATACAAATACAAATAAACTGAAACGGCAAATTTAATTACATAATAAGTTTGTACATACACAGACAATTGTTCAAAATACATAAACAATCAAAATACAACAAAAGTACAACGATCCTAAAGCTATGGATCCTGAGTGGTGCCTGAGGGCCCCGCCCTCGCAGTGCCTGAGGTCCCCGCCCCCCGCAGTGCCTGGATCTCCTCCATGAGAAGACGCTCCATACGGCGGTGAGCGGCCTCCATCCGCGCCTGCATCCGGGCCCCCAACTCAGCCAACGCACGTGCCACAGGTGGATCGAGCTCGTCGTTGAATACGTGCTGGGGGTCCTGAGGCACCCCATGTGGCTGTGCCTGCTGTGCGGGAGCACCTAACGGAAATGGAGCCGGTGGGGGAGATGGTGGTGGCTCAACGTGGTCCCCATCGTCGTCATCGCCGCTGTCGCCCTCTGCGGCATCACCATCTGCCGGCTGACCCTCACCCTGTGCCAGCTGACCCTCACCCAGTGCCGGCTCCAGAAGCAACTCCGGTAGCTCATCTGGGAGAGCGACGGGGTCGAAGACCTGCCCGTTCCCTCCTATAAGTCGCAGACCCAGCCCCGGGAAGTCACGCGTCATGAGCAGAATAACTGGTCAACAAGCTCGGCTCCACCACGCCCCATGCGAGAATAACTGGTCCTGCTGGGGAACAAGGCCCAAGGAGACGGCGATACATGTGATGTACCCCCCCTCGGTACAGCACAGACCTGTCCTGCCTGTGGAACGCCGTCGTGAACCACTGGGCTAGGCAGCGATGGAGGGCGCACCTCTCCCCCCATATAAGGCAGTACAGGTAAAAGAGACCCCCCTGAGTGCAACAGTCACGACTCTGCTTGCGTGGTGCTGTAGATGTGGCAATAAGCTTGTGTAGGTAGCGGTAGAGGGGATCAGTGATATAGGAAGCCGTCTGCTTCGACGACGTGCCGAAGCGATGCGCGCTGATCACCTGCCAGAACCGCATCAGAGTCGTACGAGGGGCCATCCATATGCCGTCGGTGTAGATGGGGGTGTCTAACTCCTCCACCCTGTAAAGGCCGGAGTGCTCGGCAAACCGTCTGAGTGACATCAAATGCCACTGCCCCGCTAGACGAAAGCTAACCTCTATCCACGGGTCGACTTCGTCGTCATCCTCCTCCGGACGGTCTGCAGGCCTGGGAGCGAATTCGAAACTCGACAAAACTCGCACGCCATGACCCTGTAAAACGGCGTGTATGCCATATTGAACAACCTGTCACACAGTGTGGTTAGTATGCATGTCGTATACAAAACAAAGAAAAAACAGTAACAAATAGTATACCTCGACCATGGAGTATCGTCTCCGATGAACCCTCGGGCTCTCGCCGCCTCTGCGACCATTTCTAGAGCATCCCAATCGAGGGCACAGTGGCCGTCGATCTGCATACGACGAAACTTTTCACATCTGGGATAAGCCTCGCTCCCCTCCTCGAACCTCTATAATAATCATTCTCCAACAGGGGATCCTCACCAGGGTCAGCGCCACGCCCGCGCCCACGGCAGATGTAACAACCCTCGGTAAAACCAACACTCTCATAATATTTCCGACACCCTAATATATTTTAGAATGTCCCAATGTGTCCCAAAATACACCCCATACACCAAAAACGGGCCTCAAATATATTAAATAATATTAAAAATAAAATAAAAATCTGAAACTTAAGTTGAGGCGGGCCGCGTAGAACCCACCTCAACCTTACGCGGTGTCACACCCCGATTTCCACGTGTCACCGGTGGGCCCGGTGGGGGAGTATCGTGACGTGGTTGGCAACGTAATAGTCAAACAACACAATATTTAATATGCACAGCGGAAGCAATTTAAAAAGATATAATTCAACCGAATTTAATTATTGTAATATCAAGTATCACAACGTTCGATTGTTTATCCACAGAACGGATCGAAATAAAATAGAAACAATAGTTCAACAGACTTCAGGCATCCTAAGCTTGCGAGACTTTTATTGATGCTAAGGAGACAATCCAGCCAATTTCGTTTAGTACCTGCATTCAGTCTTTTTGGGAAAATACGTCAGTTTACACTGGTAAATACATTCAACTGACTCATTTTAGAAAATGATTGAAAATTGGTTTGGATGCACGTGGCATAAACATTTTATTTTAACTTGGGAGAATTATTTAATATTATAATCTTGTGAACGAATTACATGTTACTTCTGCGTTCAGTAGCCCGGATCTTGTCCGGGTTAAAGATCAATAGACACACCACATCATAGAGTTATACACTGACGGGTGTATGCCTACACCCCGTGCTCAGGTCGTGGCCATCTCGTAAGATGATGCCAAGGATATCCGAGACATGGTCATTAACCCCCCAAAGGCTTTAAGTAAACAAGACTGTTTAAACGAGCCGATCAAATTATTCAACTACCCACTCAACTGTGGAGATTTGATGCTCGATCAAGCGGTATGCTATATACCGTAACCCAAGCCCGTATAGGGAAAATAAGTTAAAAGTATTTACCTGAGCAATGTATAAATCACAATAAGCAAAATGCACGTAGCTTTTACTGGTCCTCCTAATCTGGAACGAAGGTTTATAATAACCTATTAGAATCCTAACAGGTCTTTAATTAAGCTTAAGCTTAGACCGGCTAGTTTCAAAGATACGGTTCGTACGCACGATTAAGCGAAGACCAGATAGAATGTGATTTAGACCCGACAAGTTCAGAGACTTGCTTAATATGGGTTTATTATTCACATTCTGGATTTTGAGATAAAACCGATAAGGTTTGACCCGTTTCGGCTAATTTATGTAAACTTGTTACATAAACCGAACCGTACGCGTAATAAGCGTGACGGGTATTCATGAGAGCTATATACAGGTTTCCTAAGTTAATTATTCCTCAAATATGTTGTGACATCAGTAAGATGTCTTTCATTATGCCCGTAATGTGTTTAAACACAAACTAGGCCCCGTAGGGGTAGTTTGGTCATTTAAAAGTTTATAAAAGAGTTTAAGTAACAAGCTGAGTTACAGGTCTGATGTAATCAGCAAATATACTCAATTTACTAAGTTATATCAGTAGGATAAAACATATATGTGAAATTTATCAATTATAACCAAACTATGCCCCGTAGGGGTATTTTGGTAATTTCACATAAGCCGAAAAGCTCAAAACTGAAGTCTGAGTTAATCAACTTTTGCTTACTGTTAAAATATCATAATTTTCCTAAAATATCAGTAGGTATCAACCCGGGTATGTTCAATATAATTTTAATACATACTATGCGTTAAAAACGCTTAATAAGGCGATTAAAGGCCATTTCCGGGTTCGATACTTAAATCTGATATTTTTATATTTCTAGAAGGCTTAGAATAATTTATTTAACATGTGTGATCAGTAAAAAAAGTTTGGAGTCGTTTAGATATGTAAAACTCATTTTATGGCCTGTAAGGGCAAAACCGACATTTACCGGATTAAGCCTACGACTATGAGTTATGCTCAGCCTAAAATTAATTAAAAATCTTTAAAATTCCCAAAATAATATATTACATCAGTGGGTAAAATATTTGATATAAAAAAGTATGTTTAAGTAGGCTATACGCTAATTACGCCATTTTACTAACATAAAACATTCATTTTGCGATAATGAGCATAACTCTTAATCTACAATTCAAACTGATGTCAAACTTTGCATACACGTTTATATATCAGTAATTAAAGTTTCTACTCTTTTACATTTCCAAAAATCACGTTTTAAGGCAATAAGGGCATAATGGTCAACATATGGGCAATTAACGGAAACATGCATATTAATTGGATAACTAATGAACCAAGGTGTATAATCACAGAGGGTTGTACTAATATGTAACCTAGTCCAATTAAAGCTCTGAGGCATTTCTAAAACATGCCTAAACGGGTCAGAACTGAAAGTCAAAGTGAAAGTCAAACTATGTGACTTTCGGTTCCGAACCGGGTCTAAACAGGAAATCGTCGGGTTGAACATGTTTGGACATGTTCTTACACTAATTACCAAGTTATAATGATGATCAAACAGGTTGTAGGTGTTATATATAGTTAATCATGCATAAATTGCATTTTAAACTTTCTGTTGACTTTTTCTTAGCAAGTTTGACTCGACTTTTGACCTAGTTAAAGTGGTAATCAGGGGAAACCCTTTTAAGGTTTTATTACCCACATAATTACCTACTTAAAGGTACTTTTGATTCGACTAATCACTGGACCATTAGTGATTAATCTTAAAGTCAACCGTTAATTACGACGGTTTGACTTCTAAGCTAAAACTAAGCTAAAACTCAATTAAGAAGGGATTAGAACACTTACTGAAGTCCTATGCACGAATTATGATCACTTGAGAGCAGGCTTGAACTCGATTAAAGGTCGGTTCTGCGCATTTGTAGGCTGCTGTCTAGCTTTTCTGGTTCTGGGCGCCTGACGCGGCCCGCCTGAGACTTTAACCGTTCCTTACGCGGGCCGTATGGCCTCTAAAATCAGATTTTCCATTTTTTTCATTTTTGCAACTTGTCCCTTGGCTTCACGAAAGGTCAACTAAGCCTATTCTTTGCATTTTAACCCCTTCATATTTACCCATAAGGGCTTTAGGACTTATACCCACTTTGCCAAGTCCCTGGACACTTCCGGTTAACCCGAAAAGTCTTAACTTTCAATGTTTACGCTTTAACCCCTCGTACACGAATTTGATCATAACTTTCTCATACGATTACGAAACTTTATGAAATTTATATCATGCATTCTAGTGATCATAATTAACAGTTACAAAGCTTCGGGTTTGTCAAAAGGTCACTCAGAGGTATAACTTAAACATGTTGACACATTTAACCCCTGTAGTTTGTAATCTCTCACTTTTAGCTTCGTATGATCCATGATTTATTCGTTTGACGTTATAAACATCATGTAGGGTTAATGTACTATATATTTATTCACAGTTGACATTTAGAACCCGTATATACACATACTTTCCATGTTTGTCAACTTTAGTCCTTTTATAACATTCTTTCACACGTTCAAACTTATGACACATGTCTACACATTATAGGACGTGAATTTTCGAGGTGTTACATCCTCACCCCCTTAAAATAAATCTCGACCCGAGATTTACTGAAACAAATAAGGGTACTTTTCTTTCATCGTGGATTCAACCTCCCACGTGAATTCGGGACCTCTACGGGCATCCCATTTGACCTTTTGCAATAGGCACATGCTTCCTTCGAAGCTTCTTTACCTGTCGATCTTCAATCGACAAAGATTTTTCCACAAATTTCAAGCTCTCGTCAATATGCACATCTGTGTGTGGTATAACCAGTGATTCGTCAGCGAAACACTTTTTCAGATTGCAGATGTGGAACACATTGTGAATTCCACTGAGCTCTTCCGGTAAGTTTAACTTATAGGCAACTGACCCGACACGTTCGATAACCTCGAAAGGTACTATGTTTCTCGGGCTTAGCTTGCCCTTCTTACCAAACCGCATCACCCCCTTCCAGGGTGATACTTTAAGCAACACTTTATCACCTACTTCGAAGTGAAAAGCTTTACGCTTCGGATCTGCGTAGCTCTTCTGCCTATCTCGGGCAGCTTTGAGACGGTCACGAATCTGGACAATCTTGTCCGCGTTTCGAAGACTATCTCTGGTCCTGATAACTGGACATCTCCAACTTCCGCCCAACACACTGGCGATCTACACTTTCTACCATATAATGCCTCAAAAGGCGCAGCCTTGATGCTGGTGTGGTAGCTATTGTTGTAGGAGAATTCAATTAATGGTAAGTTCTTATCCCAACTACCACCCAAATCGATCGCACATGCGCGTAGCATGTCTTCCAACGTTTGAATAATACGCTCACTCTGACCGTCAGTCTGAGGATGATAGGCCGTACTAAAATTCAAACGTGTGCCCAAAGATTGTTGGAAACTCTTCCAAAAATGTGACGTGTATCTAGTATCTCTGTCAGAGATAATAGACACAGGTATGCCATGTAAGGCTACAATCATATCCACGTATAACTGGGCTAACATGTCGGAGCTATAAGTCTCCTTGATGGGTAAGAAATGTGCTGACTTAGTCAGTCTATCAACTATAACCCATATTGTATCATTGCCTTTCCTGGTCTTAGGTAACTTGGTAATAAAATCCATAGTTACCATTTCCCACTTCCACGTAGGAAGTTCAGGCTGTTGTAGCAAACCTAATGGTTTCTGATGCTCGGCTTTGACTTGCGCACATGTCAAGCATTTTGCTACATGGGCGGCTACAGACTTTTTCAAGCCTATCCACCAATAATTTGCCCTTAGATCCTGGTACATCTTATCAGCCCTAGGATGAACGGAGTATTTGGAACTATGGGCTTCCTGGAGGATGACATCACGGAGTCCTCCATAAATTGGAACCCATATTCGTCCATTCAATCTCAGAATTCCGTCCTTGCTAAGAGTTAACTGCTCCTCAGTTACTCCTAACTTTTCATTAGGATAGTTAGCTTCCAACACAGCTTCCTTCTGTGCAGCTAACACCCTTTCTATCAAACTGTTCTTTATTTCTATGCGCTTGGCATTGATTCGAATGGGTTTAACCCTTTCCTTTCTGCTCAAGGCATCAGCGACTACATTCGCTTTGCCGGGATGATACTTGATTTCACAATCATAATCATTCAATGTCTCCATCCAACGGCGTTGCCTCATGTTTAATTCCTTCTGGTTAAACAGATGCTGGAGGCTCTTGTGATCAGAATAGATCACAAACTTGACTCCATAAAGATAATGCCTCCACAGTTTTAGTGCGAACACAACGGCACCCAATTCCAAGTCGTGGGTGGTGTAATTCTTTTCATGCACCTTTAACTGTCGTGATGCATAGGCAATAACCTTGCTTTTCTGCATAAGCACACACCCCATGCCGGTGTGTGAAGCATCGCAATAAACTACGAATTCTTCAGTGCCTTCCGGCAATGTCAGCACAGGAGCGTAGCTCAACTTTTGTTTCAAAACATCAAAGGAATCTTGCTGCTTAGGGCCCCAAACGAACTTTACTTTCTTCTTGGTCAAGGAAGTTAGGGGTGCAGCAATCCTTGAAAAATTTTCAATGAAACGCCTATAATATCCTGCCAATCCCAGGAAGCTACGAATCTCCGTAGGCGTCTTTGGCTCTTGCCAATTCATAACAGCTTCAACTTTAGCGGGATCCACTTGGATACCACGCTCACTGACCACATGTCCAAGAAATTGGACTTCTCGTAGCCAAAATTCATATTTGGAGAATTTGGCATAGAGTTTCTCGTGATGTAAAAGTTTGAGAATACAACGAAGGTGTTTCTCGTGGTCAGCTTGGTTCTTCGAATAAATAAGGATGTCATCGATGAAGACGATGACGAATTTATCCAAGTATGGCTTGTAAACGCGATTCATGAGATCCATGAACGCGACCGGTGCATTAGTGAGCCCAAAAGGCATCACTAGGAACTCGAAATGACCATAACGAGTCCTAAATGCAGTTTTATGCACGTCTTCATCTCTAACCTTCAGTTGATGGTAGCCTGACCTCAAATCAATCTTCGAGAAATAACTGGCCCCTTGTAACTGATCGAACAAATTGTCGATCCTAGGCAAAGGATATCTATTCTTTATCGTGACCTTATTAAGCTCACGATAGTCGATGCACAGACGCATCGATCCATCCTTCTTCTTGACAAATAGGACTGGCGCTCCCCAAGGCGACGAGCTAGGTTTAATGAAACCCTTGGCTAGTAATTCGTCTAGCTGTGTCCTCAATTCTTTCATCTCTGTGGGCGCCAACCTATAAGGTGCTCTTGCAACTGGTGCTGTCCGGGGATGATATCAATCCTGAATTCCACTTGCCTATCTGGTGGCAAACCAGGTAGTTCTTCCGAAAAAAACTTCTGGGAATTCAGAGATGACAGGGATGTCTTCTATCTTCGGTTTGGGCTCATCAATAATCACTTGTGCCATGTAAATGATACAACCCCTCTTTAAACATTTTGAAGCCTTGAGCATAGTCACCTGCTCAGGTAGCCCATATTGGGTATCTCCCCGAATGGTAAGTGGTTCACCAGACGGAGTCTTTATTACCACTTGCTTCATGTTACAGACAATTTGGGCCTGGTTATGAGATAACCAGTCCATACCCAGAACTATGTCAAAACCAGCCAACTTAAAGGGAAGTAGAGACAGAGGAAAAGAATGGTTCTTAATGGATATAACACATCCATCTAACACAGTTGAGACGGTTTCTATGGTACCATCTGCTAACTCTACCTCATAGTTTACGCTTAAGGTTTTGACAGGTAAATTCAACAATTTACAAAACTTATGATCTACGAAAGACTTATCTGCGCCTGAATCAAAAAGTACTCTTGCAAAGACATCATTTACAAGGAAAGTACCTGTTATGACATTATCGTCTTGCACAGCCTCTTTCGCGTCCATTTTGAAGACTCTCGCATTAGTCTTCTTGGCCTCTTCAGGCTTCTTGTTGTATTTAGGGCAGTTGGTCTTAATGTGCCCCTTTTCATTGCAACGGTAGCACGTTGCGTCTTTTATCTTTTTGCAATCCAAGGTTTTGTGATCCGTGGACTTGCAAATACCACAAGCATAGGTTTTTGACTGAGTCTGTGAGTTAGACTCAAGTCTGCACTTTCCATAGTGCTGCTTCTTGCAAATTTTGCATTTGGGCTTCTCACCAGACTAATGCCCGTCTTTCCTCGACTCAGATCCTTTCTTGTTGTCACCGTTCCCACGGTGTTTCTTGTTCGATCTTCGTGAACCATCATCTTCACGCTTTCTCTTCTCAGCCTCCTTATTCCTCAGCGATCTCTGCCTGACCGCATCCAGAGTGAGGGATAAGGAAATGTCAGCTACTGACCTAAAATTAGTTGGCCGAGAAGCTTTTACGCTTTCCTTGATCTAGGGGGCTAAACCACCGATAAAACGAGCTATCCGTTTTGGTTCCGGGGTTACCAGGTATGGAACCAATCGAGACATAGTGTTGAAGCTCGTTAGGTAAGCTTGACAGTCGAGGTTTGTCATCACCAAGGATAGAAAATCAGACTCTATCTTCTCCACCTCATGTTGAGGGCAGTAATTCTTCCTGATAAGGGCAAAAAATTGATCCCACGACATATTGTACAATGGGATTTTCCCGGTGGCTTGAATAAGAGATCTCCACCATGCTAAAGCTTCACCCTTGAAAGACTGCGACACAAACTTGACCACGTCTCCTTCAGCGCATCCGCTGATGTCTACAACCGTATCCATCTCATCCAGCCACGTCATACAGTCGATGGCTCCTTTCTCCCCAGTGAAATCCCGGGGCTTAAAAGATACAAAATACTTATAGGAGCAACCCTTATTATGGGTTTGTTTCAGCACGACTATCTGAGAGGGTACACTGTGGTGGTTTGTGGACTGACGACCGTCATCCACTTTATTGGGGTCCTCCTTCTTGGAGGGAGGCTTGCTGTGAGCTTCTGATTGAACTTTAGGCTTTGAGCGCGGTATAGATAAGGTCCTACTCCGAGTCCCACTATACTCCTCGTACTGTCGCTCTAGTGCCTGTGTAACAGCGCCGTCTACTATAGCTTTTAATTCAGCACCCGTTAACGTAATCTGGGCGTTATCATTTTGCTCCACTGGATGTCTATTTATTTCATCTGAGTCAGCCATTTGAATTGAACTGTTGCAGAAAACAAGGACAATATTTTATTTGGGAGTTTATTATGGAGTTACCCCTTAGGGTAACTCGTTAACCATGGTAAACAGAGACCATATTTGGTTAACTTATTAATCGTATTAAATTAGGATTTCAATTAAAATTTATCCTAATTATAAACAATAACAATATATACTAGCACATAAGGCTTAGTCACATGGACAATTTAAATTATAAGCTATGATTTCAGAGAATCAAGACTTTTAAGGGTTGAACCTAGTTCATTACCTTTATCAGACAGGGAGTCATAGCTACCATTGTCTTTTGGCTCATATGGAAGTGAGCTGGGCCCGTAGGCATCATATTACCACGTATGGTAAAAATATGATCATCTTAATTGATGATTTAACCCATGATTCGGAGATCGTTAAGTTGGGTTTGGAATCTTTAGAAAGATTCTTACACAATAATGCGTGTGATTTTAAATGCATCACATCTGCCAGGAGTGTTAACATGTTTTCAGATGTTAACAGGGATTTGAATCTTTTAACAGGTCTTACCATCATGGTCGGGTCTTTATAATAACACTCAGACTAGGTTTCACACTTTAAGATTCTTATTTTAAAAATTTACATAGGCAGATTATTTTAAAAGGAATGACTTTAATTTATTTATTTCATATATAAATTATTTATGCACATAAGGAAAACATGAAATTTATAAAACAAACATTCCATTAATTATACATGTTACACGCTGCCCTAAACGGGTCTTTTCAAACAACATTTACCCACGCAGGGGTTAAGCAATAACATAATAGTCCACACAGGGACTTACACATACAACATAATAGTCCACGCAGGGACTTTAAATAATAACATACCCTCGTAGGGGTTTATAGAATGACAGGCCCTCGCAGGGGCTTAAAGCAAACAAACAAACATACATACCCACGTAGGGGCTTAACAACCAAATACATGCCCACGCAGGGGCTAAACTGATAAAAGGAGGTTACAACAATAATGGAAGGATTCAACGATCCTTCTTGTTCTTTCCCTTGATCAAACTTGCCAATCCTTGGAAAAAGCATTGTCTCTCCTGGCGATCGCTGCGATTTTCTCGCTCAACCTGTTCCAGTCTCTGAAGAATTTCCTCCCGTTCTGGGGGAGAAAACCGAGGCGGCTGCGATTGCATCCGTATGATAGGTCTAGGAGGTATCTGGTACCCATGTGTTGGGTAACCCATTCACCATGGAGCTCCGTATGGTCCCTCCGGGTGAAGAGCGTTATAATTAGCCGCTACCATGTAAGGATCGGCCTCCGCGTAACCATAGTTGTTGTGGACCGGCGGCTCAAACGGGTTGTATGCCATCGAACCCGTGTATGCTGGTATTGGGTTGTCAAAACCCATCGGCGGTGGCTGTGGTACAGCTGGTTGTGAAGGTCCACCCATTTGTGGGTCCTCCTGCAGTGGCGGGTAGTGACTGCCACTGGATTGTCGTGGGGAACTGAAATGGAAATCCCCTGCTTGTGACGATATGCGCGCACCGGTTCTCCTTCGCCTCGGTGGTTGCGGAGGTGCCGGCTGTACTGGCGGCGGTGGAGGCGGTGGCGTGACTGCCACGAATCTTGGATCCTCAGAGGGATCCTGTTCCTGTTGCGGTTGCTGCTGAGGCGACGAATGGTGGGAAGGTGTATAGTACCACTCGTGCTGAGTAAACATGGCTTGGAAGCTATCTGGACCACCATAGGGTGATCCGTGGAACGAAGATCCGTCAGAGATCTCGATCGGATGGTTCGGCGTACCACTGGCGGGTGCGACGGGGTCCGTATCCTCGTCCATGTCGTCCGCGTTGTCTTCCGAGAAGTGGTCCTCCGGGCCCAATGGGTTGAAACCCACTAGTTCTTGTATATAATTGGCCGGGTTAAACCGGCCCCGAAACACTGGTGTAGGGTCACCAAACGAATGATGCGATAAAGATCGCTGCAACGGTATGTACGAGGGCTGAGGGTTGTTGGGCTCATTTTCCGAGTATGGCCCATATGAGTTATGAACTGGAGGTGTAGAGCTTTGAGAGACCGACCGTCTTGCCGGCTCGAAGAGATTTCTCCGGTTTTGCCGGGGATCATCACTCTCCGTGGTCGAAGGAGCTCGCACATTCGAGGGTCCTGCCTCATTGTCATTGGGGGCGGTGATTGGCCCCTTGCCACGTCCTCTCCTTCTGAAGAATCTTGGCGGCATTTTTGTTAATCCTGTCAATAAAGCATGAGATAACATAACAAAATATTTATAAAGATAAAGGACAAAACAAAACCAATCAAAGTGGAATTTGTCCTATGTTATATGTCTAGACTCGAAAGTTTAGAAACGTGCAATTGTGTAACTGAGATTAAACACAAAAGGCTAGTGTTTAATTCACTCAGTGTTGGCTCTGATACCAACCTGTCACACCCCGATTTCCACGTGTCACCGGTGGGCCCGGTGGGGGAGTATCATGACGTGGTTGGCAACGTAATAGTCAAACAACACAATATTTAATATGCACAGCGGAAGCAATTTAAAAAGATATAATTCAACCAAATTTAATTATTATAATATCAAGTATCACAACGTTCGATTGTTTATCCACAGAACGGATCGAAATAAAATAGAAACAATAGTTCAACAGACTTTAGGCATCCTAAGCTTGCGAGACTTTTATTGATGCTAAGGATACAATCCAGCCAATTTCGTTTAGTACCTGCATTCAGTCTTTTTGGGAAAATACGTCAGTTTACACTGGTAAATACATTCAACTGACTCATTTTAGAAAATGATTGAAAATTGGTTTGGATGCACGTGGCATAAACATTTTATTTTAACTTGGGAGAATTATTTAATATTATAATCTTGTGAACGAATTACATGTTACTTGTGCGTTCAGTAGCCCGGATCTTGTCCGGGTTAAAGATCAATAGACACACCGCATCATAGAGTTATACACTGACGGGTGTACGCCTACACCCCGTGCTCAGGTCGTGGCCATCTCGTAAGATGATGCCAAGGATATCCGGGACATGGTCATTAACCCCCCAAAGGCTTTAAGTAAACAAGACTGTTTAAACGAGCCGATCAAATTATTCAACTACCCACTCAACAGTGGAGATTTGATGCTCGATCAAGCGGTATGCTATATACCGTAACCCAAGCCCGTATAGAGAAAATAAGTTAAAAGTATTTACCTGAGCAATGTATAAATAACAATAAGCAAAATGCACGTAGCTTTTACTGGTCCTCCTAATCTGGAACGAAGGTTTATAATAACCTATTAGAATCCTAACGGGTCTTTAATTAAGCTTAAGCTTAGACCGGCTAGTTTCAAAGATACGGTTCGTACGCACGATTAAGCGAAGACCGGATAGAATGTGATTTAGACCCGACAAGTTCAGAGACTTGCTTAATATGGGTTTATTATTCACATTCTGGATTTTGAGATAAAACCGATAAGGTTGGACCCGTTTCGGCTAATTTATGTAAACTTGTTACATAAACCGAACCGTACGCGTAATAAGCGTGACGGGTATTCATGAGAGCTATATACAGGTTTCCTAAGTTAATTATGCCTCAAATATGTTGTGACATCAGTAAGATGTCTTTCATTATGCCCGTAACGTGTTTAAACACAAACTAGGCCCCGTAGGGGTAGTTTGGTCATTTAAAAGTTTATAAAAGAGTTTAAGTAACAAGCTGAGTTACATGTCTGATGTAATCAGAAAATATACTCAATTTACTAAGTTATATCAGTAGGATAAAACATATATGTGAAATTTATCAATTATAACCAAACTATGCCCCGTAGGGGTATTTTGGTAATTTCACATAAGCCGAAAAGCTCAAAACTGAAGTCTGAGTTAATCAACTTTTGCTTACTATTAAGATATCATAATTTGCCTAAAATATCAGTAGGTATCAACCCGGGTATGTTCAATATAATTTTAATACATACTATGCATTAAAAACGCTTAATAAGGCGATTAAAGGCCATTTCCGGGTTCGATACTTAAATCTGATATTTTTATATTTCCAGAAGGCTTAGAATAATTTATTTAACATGTGTGATCAGTAAAAAAAGTTTGGATTCGTTTAGATATGTAAAACTCATTTTATGGCCCGTAAGGGCAAAACCGACATTTACCGGATTAAGCCTACGACTATGAGTTATGCTCAGCCTAAAATTAATTAAAAATCTTTAAAATTCCCAAAATAATACATTACATCACTGGGTAAAAGATTTGATATCAAAAAGTATGTTTAAGTAGGCTATACGCTAATTACGCCATTTTACTAACATAAAGCATTCATTTTGCGATAATGAGCATAACTCTTAATCTACAATTCAAACTGATGTCAAACTTTGCATACACATTTATATATTAGTAATTAAAGTTTCTACTCTTTTACATTTCCAAAAATCACGTTTTAAGGCAATAAGGGCATAATGGTCAACATATGGGCAATTAACGGAAACATGCATATTAATTGGATAACTAATGAACCAAGGTGTATAATCACAGAGGGTTGTACTAATATGTAACCTAGTCCAATTAAAGCTCTGAGGAATTTCTAAAACATGCCTAAACGGGTCAGAACTGAAAGTCAAAGTGAAAGTCAAATTATGTGACTTTCGGTTCCGAACCGGGTCTAAACAGGAAATCGTCGGGTTGAACATGTTTGGACATGTTCTTACACTAATTACCAAGTTATAATGATGATCAAACAGGTTGTAGGTGTTATATATAGTTAATCATGCATAAATTGCATTTTAAACTTTCTGTTGACTTTTTCTTAGCAAGTTTGACTCGACTTTTGACCTAGTTAAAGTGGTAATCAGGGGAAACCCTTTTAAGGTTTTATTACCCACATAATTACCTACTTAAAGGTACTTTTGATTCGACTAATCACTGGACCATTAGTGATTAATCTTAAAGTCAACCGTTAATTACGACGGTTTGACTTCTAAGCTAAAACTAAGCTAAAACTCAATTAAGAAGGGATTAGAACACTTACTGAAGTCCTATGCACGAATTATGATCACTTGAGAGCAGGCTTGAACTCGATTAAAGGTCGGTTCTGCGCATTTGTAGGCTGCTGTCTAGCTTTTCTGGTTCTGGGCGCCTGACGCGGCCCGCCTGAGACTTTAACCGTTCCTTACGCGGGCCGTATGGCCTCTAAAATCAGATTTTCCATTTTTTTCATTTTTGCAACTTGTCCCTTGGCTTCACGAAAGGTCAACTAAGCCTATTCTTTGCATTTTAACCCCTTCATATTTACCCACAAGGGCTTTAGGACTTATACCCACTTTGCCAAGTCCCTGGACACTTCCGGTTAACCCGAAAAGTCTTAACTTTCAATGTTTACGCTTTAACCCCTCGCACACGAATTTGATCATAACTTTCTCATACGATTACGAAACTTTATGAAATTTATATCGTGCATTCTAGTGATCATAATTAACAGTTACAAAGCTTCGGGTTTGTCAAAAGGTCACTCAGAGGTATAACTTAAACATGTTGACACATTTAACCCCTGTAGTTTGTAATCTCTCACTTTTAGCTTCGTATGATCCATGATTTATTCGTTTGACGTTATAAACATCATGTAGGGTTAATGTACTATATATTTATTCACAGTTGACATTTAGAACCCGTATATACACATACTTTCCATGTTTGTCAACTTTAGTCCTTTTATAACATTCTTTCACACGTTCAAACTTATGACACGTGTCTACACATTATAGGACGTGAATTTTTGAGGTGTTACACGCGGGCCGCGAGTGTCCTGAATTGTGGCGTAGCCCGGTGCTATGTGCTGCCACATGGCATAGAACCCGGGATTTCACGCGGGCCGCGTAAGCCCGGCTTGTCTTTCACGCGTGCCACGTGAGAGTCAGGTTTTGCAACTATATAAGGAGGCCTCGGGATTTCATTTCCGTCGCTCACATATTTTCTTTCTAAATGAATTCTGAAGTAGTAGAAGTAATACGCGGGTATTATATCCCCCTAATTAGCGAAGTTCCCGGGAATCAGGGATCGGGGGTTGTGACAGAAGGTGGTATCAGAGCCTAGCCACTGGTGTGAGCCAAAGAAGTGTTGTGCTGACACTTAAAATTCTAAATTTTGTGTTAGGAAATAAATTTCGGAAATACGTGCATAATTGTAATTATTTGTTATGTGTTATTTGACTATTTGTTAGTTTACAGTATGAGTGATCAAGGACCCTCTGACATGAGTCGTCAGTTGTCTGAATCACCTAGGATTGAAGGTACCTCTTCACAGCCTGCCCTCTCTGGGTATACTGCTGATCAGAAAGAAGGAATGTTTGCCTTTAAAGCTCAATCGGAAGAGCCATTCCCTCACAAAAGGAGAGGATGGTTCAGTAAGAAAGCTTTTGCTCGTAGGAAAAGGATGCGAAAGTTACAACAGCAAAGAGTTTTAGCAGCCGCTAAGCGAAAGACAGATGCACATACACAGGATATGCTTAATAGAAGCCTAGCCAATTTCCATATCCTAGCTACAACTGCTGCTGACCCAAGACTGGAACAACTAGTAGCCCCACAACCACAAAACCCAGACCAACCCATGGAGATAGAAAATCCTGACAACCAAGTGGAGATGCATGACTTTAACCCATAAGAAATCCCTAGGGTACCTGCACCAAACCCCCTAGATCCTAATTACGACCCCTTTATATCCCTATTACCATGATAACTCCATTAGGGAAATCTTAGAAGATCCTTACCAATTTCAGGCACTTTTACCCCCATATCAGGAACTCGCACCCCAGATTCCAAACCCAGTCCTAGAACCTGCACCCCCAATGAGTGCAGAAAACGTGCAAGAACTTAGGACCTTCGGTGAGGAAATTTTAGAAAGCAGTGAGAGAATGCGTCAGGTAGGAGAACGTCTCGTATGGAAATACGATAAACGCAATATGGATTTTTGGACAAATCCATATCCGTGAAGTGATGCAGGAGATAGTAATAATAATATAATATAATAAAATAAAAATAAAATAATATATGTGTGTACGGATGCATATTACTATTAGTGTAATTTTCTTTCTGTTGGTATTGTAATCTTTATTTCAGTACTAGTGTGTAATAGACGCATAGTATATGAAAATAGAGTACAAGTCGCAATGATCGACGTTTTTGGTTAGATTGCATGTCATGTGATTAACTATATTACCTATTATCTTGTGATATTAATATGGGATAAATGTTTAAAATTCAGATGGCCGACGAAGGAAATCAAGGAAATCTGAATAATGATAACCAGAGTAACATTAACGTGGTTAATGAGAATCCGAGCATAAATAACAATGGAAACCCAATGGATAATAGCGATGTTCAACATATAGTGGCACAAGGAATTATAGATGCAATGCCATTTATTATTCAAACTATTCAAGAAGCAAATAATAAAAGTAAGCATAGCAGTAAGCGACCCATTGAACCAGAAAACAGCGTGAACAATGGACCTGTACTTCAAATGCCTATTCCCAAAAGAAGAAGAACCGTTTCTTACGGTTGTTCTTATAAAGAATTCTGGTCTTGTAAACCAATGGAATTCTCGGGCAACGAAGGGGCCATTGCAACCCTACGCTGGATAGAGAAGACTGAGGCAGTCTTAAGAATAAGTAAGTGTGCTGAAGAAGATAAGATATTGTTTGCTTCTAATCTGTTTAAGAATTCAGCGCTAGAATGGTGGAACACTATCCTTCAATCAAGAGGAAGTGATAGAACTTACAATATGGAATGGGAAGAATTTAAGAACAAGGTAGAAAGGAAATTCTGCCCACCCAATGAAAAGGAACAAATAGCAAACAAATTCCTAAACCTTAGGATGACTGGTGTAGATAGTAAAGGGTACACTAAGTTATTCTTTGAATATGCTAGAATAGTGCCAACTCTTGCTTCACCAGAACCAGTGCTAATCTCTCGTTATATTTGGGGATTAATTGGAGAGATAAGACACGTAGTCAAGGCAGCTAAACCTCAAACCATAGAAGAAGCTGTAGAACTAGCAAATACCTTGACAGACGAATTAGTCCATACCCGAGAAGAGGATCAAAGGAGGAACCTAACCCAGAAATTGACTCAAGAATTTCGTTCTGGAAATTCTAACCATGGGAGAAATGTAGGTTTTACCTCTGCACCCTACTGTAGGTATTGTAAAAGAAAGCATTCAGGAAGATGCTCCATATACTGTAATTTTTGCAAAATATCGAGACACAAGGAAGAAGACTGCAGGAAGAAAGCTAACAACAAAATATGTTACAACTGCGGAGAACAAGATCATATCAAGCTTGATTGCCCAAAATTAGCTCCAACTGCAAACAACAAGAATACAAAAAATGCTAGAGCATTTGTTCTGACTGCAGATGAAGCTAAAATGATTCCAGATGTCATTGCTGGTACGTTTTTAGTTAATGATGTCTTTGCTAAAGTATTATTTGACTCTGGTGCAAACCAAAGTTTTATTAATACATCATTTTGCAAAATTCTAAATCAATCATTAACTAAACTACCACTAGAATGCTTAGTAGAGACAGCTAATGGAGAAACTGTTAGGATTTCTGAAATCTTGCAGGGAGCAAGAATAGAAATTTTAAATCAGAAATTTATAGCAAACCTATATCCCATGAATCTGGCAGGATTTGATGTTGTTTTAGGAATGGATTGGTTAATAGCCAATAAAGCCAGTATTTTATGTGATCAAAAGTCAATCCAAGTAAATTCACCAAAAGGTAAAACGATCACAATTAAAGGAGATAAATCATTTAGATCCACAAAATTCATCTATGTGATAAAAACTGCAAGTTATATAAGAAAAGGTTCTATAGTGTATTTGATTTCCATAATCACTAACACTAAAGGAAAAGAAATAAAAGACATTCCAGTAGTGTCTCAGTTTTCAGAAATATTTCCAGAAGAATTACCAGGACTACCGCCAGACAGAGAAGTTGAATTTAGAATCCATCTACTACCAGGAACAACACCAATTGCCAAAGCACCTTACCGTTTGGCACCCGCCGAAATGCAGGAGCTGAAGAAACAATTAGATGAATTGTTAGAAAAAGGATTTATACAGCCAAGCTCATCGCCATGGGGAGCGCCAATCTTATTTGTTAAAAAGAAGGACGGGTCGATGCGCATGTGCATTGATTACCGTGAATTAAACAAGGTCACGATTAAGAATCGGTACCCATTACCGAGAATCGATGATCTGTTTGATCAACTGCAAGGAGCTCGATTTTTCTCTAAAATCGATTTAAGGTCAGGATAACATCAGTTAAAGGTACAGGAAGAGGACATTCCTAAAACCGCTTTCAGAACAAGGTATGGTCATTATGAATTTACTGTCATGCCATTTGGTTTAACCAATGCCCCAGCTGCATTTATGGACATAATGAACCGAATATGTAAGCCATATTTGGATAAATTCATAATTGTATTTATAGATGATATTCTAATTTACTCTAAGAGTAAAGAGGATCATGCAAGACATTTGCACGCACTTTTGAGTTTACTACGAAAGGAAAAGCTTTATGCTAAGTTTTCAAAGTGCGAATTTTGGTTAGAACAGGTACAATTTCTTGGACATTTAGTGAACCATGAAGGAATCCATGTGGATCCCACAAAGATCGAGGCAATTACCAAATGGAAAACCCCTGAGTCTCCAAACGAGGTTAGAAGTTTCTTAGGATTGGCCGGTTATTATAGAAGATTTATTAAAGATTTCTCTAGAATAGCTATTCCTTTAACTAAACTAACCTGTAAATCTGTTAAGTTTGAATGGGGATTAAAACAAGAAGAAGCATTTAGAATCCTTAAGCAAAGATTAACCCATACACCCATACTAGCATTACCAGAAGGAACTGAAGATTTTGTAGTCTATTGTGATGCTTCTAAACTAGGTTATGGATGCGTATTAATGCAACGTCAAAAGGTTATAGCTTACGTATCTAGACAACTTAAGAATCATGAAGAGAATTATTCAACCCATGATTTAGAGTTAGGAGCTATAATTTTTGCTCTTAAAATTTGGAGACATTACCTTTATGGTAGTAAGTTTACCATTTTTACTGATCATAAGAGTCTAAGGTATGTTTTCAAACAAAAGGAGTTGAATATGAGACAAAGACGCTGGATGGAGATGCTTAGTGACTATGATTGTGATATTCAATATCATGAAGGAAAAGCAAATGTAGTAGCAGATGCTTTAAGTCGAAAGTATCATGAAAAGCCAAAAAGGGTACGTTCTCTTAAATTAAATCTACAAGTAGATTTAAATGATCAAATAAGAGAAGCACAAGAATCAGTAATCAAGGAAGATACTGAAAAGCTAAAAGGTATGCTAAAAGAATTAGAACAAGGAACAGATGGAATTTGGAGATTCCATAAAAAGAGAATGTAGATACCTAAATTAGGAAATCTACGTCATCGTATATTAGAAGAAGCCCATAAGTCTAAGTATACGATGCATCCAGGAAGTGATAAAATGTACCAGGATCTAAGAAAAAATTTCTGGTGGATAGGAATGAAAAAAGACATAGCAGCCTATGTTTCTAAATGTTTAACTTGCTCACAAGTTAAAGCTGAACATCAGAAACCCTCAGGTTTGTTACAACAATAAGAAATGCCAGTGTGGAAATGGGAATTGATAACAATGGATTTTGTTACTAAATTACCCAAAACTAAGAAAGGAAATGATACAATCTGGGTGATTGTAGACAGGCTAACCAAGTCAGCTCATTTCCTACCTATGAAAGAAACTTTTAGTACGGAACAATTAGCTAAATTGTATGTAAATGAAATTGTTTCTTTACATGGTATTCCTTTATCAATTGTTTCTGATAGGGATAGCCGCTTTACATCTCATTTTTGGTCAAGTTTCCAAAAGGCAATGGGAACTAAGTTAAAACTAAGCACAGCTTATCATCCTCAAACGGACGGACAAAGCGAAAGAACAATTCAAATGATGGAAGATATGCTTAGAGCTTGTGTAATTGATTTTGGAGGTTATTGGGACGATCACTTACCTTTAATAGAATTTTCTTATAATAATAGTTATCACACAAGTATCAATGCTGCACCATTCGAAGCACTTTATGGACGAAAGTGTCGAACTCCAGTCTGTTGGGCAGAAATTGGAGAAAAGCAACTATCTGGACCTGAGATAGTACAAGAAATGTCACACCCCAACCGATGGCGGAATCATCGGGGAGCGGCACTGAGCGAAACAGATTGTCCAGAAGTTTCCATAACAACTATCATTATCATTCAATTTAAATGATACGTCCCATACCGTATCTTAAATAGTCAAACAAGTTATTACAGATAACATCAAAAAAAATATTCTGTTCCGACAACTCAGATTTAAATATAACAATTTATTCGTTGGTTTCTAGGACTCCAGTTCCTAGCTTCAAGTTCATCACAGCACAAAGAGCATAAAAGCAACCTAAGCACCTGTCACATACGTTAAAATAAAGTCAATACATATAGTGTAAAGGTGAGCATACAAGTTTGATAATAGCATATAGAGTTCGAATTCGTTTACGCATAACCAGCACGTACACATAGTGAAATGAAGCACGTTAGTTATCGATATAGATCCATCGATACCAATGACTACGGGTTGACTGCCCGAGGCAGTTCACAATACACGATTACCACCGTAATCCATGCAAGTAAAAGATCCTTAACAACCCCCGTGTGAACGGGTGCTGAGTCCAAACTATAGTACTATCGTTGCTAAGGCAGGTAGACAGCATTCCATGTGTAAACATAACAAACAAGCATTCATAAGCCACGTATAACATGCATAAATGGTTTAGCGTTAAAATAGCTTGAGTAGTGTGATTGTTTTAGTTTGAATATTCGTAACGTATGTAACACCCAAAAGTGCTAAAGCAAAAAGGGTTCGAGTATACTCACAGCGATTATGGATTGAAGGGAGCGCTTTTCAGCGAGTACGGTTAGCCTGAATGGATTCGATAACGTAATGATAAGTGTCGCGTAAAACAGTACAAAGTGAGAGTGGGTAGGATAACTGATCGTGCGGATCAACTATCCGTGAGAGGAAGTTATCCGTGCGAGTGAACTATCCGTGCGGATGGTAATCCGTGCGGATGGTGACCCATCCGGATAAACTATCCGTGCGAGTGAGCTGTCCGTGCGGATGGTAATCCGTGCGGATTAGTCGCTCGTGCGGATTGCTTATCCGTACGGACAAGTTGTTCGTGCGGATAAACGTTCGAGTGGATTGTTTCTTCCTAAGGATGTGTTTGTGTATGATGGCTTGTGATTTGAAGTTTTCGTTGTAGCATTTAGAAAGCACCTAAGTACCTCTACCCTTCAAGCCGGTCGCGCAGACAACAATCCGTCCGGATGGCAGTCCGTGCGGACAACGTCTTTAAGGCTGAGTCACTAAGTGGATTAGGTAATCCGCCCGGATGGTAATCCGTACGGAAGGTAGTAATCCGTCCGGGTAGCTGTTCGTGCGGACAAGACAATCCGTTCGGATAGTCTGTCCGTGCGGATAACTGGTCCGTGCGGATGAACTTGGTTTGAATGTATTCAAGGTCTTAGTATCTCATGATCCGAAGAGTAATCCATTCAGAGGTCGTCCGTCCGGATCGCTCATTCGTCGATACTCAAACCTTGTTTGGAAAGTGGGTCCCAAGGGTAGCTCATCCGGGTGACAACCCGTCCGGATAGCCTGTCCGTGCGGACAGCTCGTCCGTGCGGACAGCTTATTCGTGCGGACAGCCTCTCGTTCTGGTTGTTCCATCCGTCTACTCTTGGTTGCTGTTATCGTTTTATCGAGACGTTCTGATTACGTGGCAACCAATTGGAATTGTATTCTCACCCGCATGACTAGACCGGTCAGGAACCACCCTAACTTGGCCTGTCGGCGACCCAGAACGGTCATTCCGGTTGACCCCGAAATCAGGTGTCTGGTGGGTAGAATCCAGATCTAGGACTAGTGCATCACTATTATCCAGTAGAGACTAGAACCGATCAGATTCGTACCGACCTTAAGGGTAAAAGAAGGAGAGAACTTAGGTTTATTTCTTTCAACTCTTTTATCCTTAGAAAAGTTTAGATTTAGGTGAAGTTGTTGTGAAATCTTGTGGAAATCGTTTAGATCCGAGTTATCCTTGGTGGAATGAGGTCAAGCTTGAAGTTCATGAGAACTTCATGATGACGTCACCCGTGAATACCTCAAATCTTGATGATTTCACGGTTAAAATTTGAGATTTGAAAGATGGAAAGGTGTAGAATTGTGTAGTGATCAAGAATGTACAAGAATTAGAGTGAGATCTTACCTGGATTGAGAGAAATCTGAGAAAAGGTGAAGAATGCGTGCGGTTCGGACGTCACTTGCCAAAAGTGGAAAGGTTGGAGGGTGACCCGTGTATTTATAGGATGCTAAAAGGGGAAAGGGTGAGCCGTGCGGATGGCACGTAACCCGGATAGGCTATCCGTCCGGATTGGTCATCCGTCCAGATTGGCAATCCGTGCGGATTGGCAATCCGTTCGGATTGACCATCCGTTCGGATGTCGCCTTGGTGCGTTCAGTGCGACGACGCTTCGGCTTCGGTTTTCGAGCGATTCGATAGGGTTTCCTAGTCAAATTACTTTCAGTCCCAACTACTTCTTATATGGTTCGACTCGGAATTCGGGTTCGGGTTCGATTACATTCGAGTTAGACTTCGAGTTCGATCGAGTTCGCTTGATTATCACAACATAACATAAAATAAACATGCACAGGTAACACGTAAGGCACACACACACGTATAAACAACAAGTAAAATACACAGCTCGAGTTACGATTCGATGTCGATTCGATTAGCATTGCTTGATCATTAGTTGTTTAACTTTATCGCATTTTTACTTCCTATTATTCACAGTCGTAGGTCGATTGAAATACGATTAATATGATTCGATTGTTGTAATGAACGACACTTACTCCACATAATATAAATAGAATAAAAGCATTTCTACGAGTCAAGTCGCGCGAAATCGGTCGTTGACTTTGACCTTGACTTTGACTTTCACCCGTGAAAACACGGGGTGTTACAGCCTCCCCTTGTTTAGGGAATTTCGTCCCGAAATTAAGCTGAAAGCTGTAACAAGGTCGTGAATCACGTGTGGGAGTTCTTCGTTTGGACCACTGAAAATCGTCATATTAATCGACTTTTTATGGTTAAAAATCGGGTAAAATTTGGATATGTTATGCGAAATACATTGATCTAAAAGCCTATAAAGTTTCAGATCTTAATTCGTAGCTGTTTGAGAGAAAGTCTGTGTTTTTGTTAAAAATGTTGGATGTTGCTGTTGATGTTCACCGTACGGATGGCAATCCGTGCGGATAACAAATCCGTGTTGACTTTTGTTGACTAGCTTATTCGCATGGATAATTGTTGACTCTGAGTCGTGCGGAATCCGTGAACGCGTGTGACTAAACATAATCGTAACGGAGTCGAATCGGGACCTACATGTGGTAACTGAGCAGGTGCTCGATTGCGATGATCAAACACACTCAGATTTGTCAAATTCTCTTTACTTCTTTTATCTTTTCACGTTTCTACTGAAAATCACCAAATTAAACGACTTTTTACGGATAGAAATTGCTAAAACTCGGATATGTTGTGCGAAAACACTTGATCTATAGGCCTACAAATTTTCTTAAATAAACAACTGTGGGTACTTTGCTTTCATGTCGCTTTCGAGTTCCCAAGTGAACTCCGTGCCTCGTTTGCCTTCCCATCGGACTTTCACAATAGGAATGCGTGAGCGCCTGAGTTCTTTGGTTTGGCGATCCATGATTTCAACAGGCTTTTCCACGAAGTGTAATGTTTCGTTCACTTGCAGATCGTCTAGAGAGACATGTAGATCGTGGTCGGCGATGCACTTCCGAAGGTTTGACACGTGGAAAGTCGGGTGGACATTGCTAAGTTCCTCTGGTAATTCGAGTCTGTAGGTGACTTTTCCGATCCTTTCAGAATCTTAAAAGGTCCCACATATCGAGGCGCGAGTTTTCCCTTTTTGCCGAATCGGACTACACCCTTCCAAGGTGATACCTTTAGGAGTACGTAGTCACCAACGCCATATTCACGGGGCTTGCGCTTTTTATCGGCGTAAACTTTCTGTTGATCCCGAGCTTTTGCTAGGTTGTCTCGAATTTGGAAAATTTTGTCTGTCGTTTCTTGCAGCAGCTCCGGACCGGTTAGTTGCGAGTGACCGATCTCATGCCACACAATAGGCGATCGACATCTTCTTCCGTACAAGGCCTCGAAAGGTGCCATCTGGATGCTAGCCTGGTAGCTGTTGTTATACGAGAATTTGACTAACGGAAGGTGTCTATCCCAATTACCACCGAAGTCTAGAACACACGAACGGAGCATGTCTTCAAGAGTACGAATCGTTCTTTCAGTCTGACCGTCGGTTTGTGGGTGGAACGCAGTACTTAGATTTAGCGTTGTACCGAGTGCCGCTTGGAATGTTTCCCACAATCGTGAAGTAAACCGAGCATCACGATCAGATATGATGTCACGAGGCGTCCCATGTCGACAAATGATCTCGTCGGTGTAGATTCGGGCTAATCGTTCTACCTTGTAGTCTTCTCGTATTGGCAGAAAGTGAGCTGATTTAGTCAAACGGTCAATAACAACCCAAATGCTGTCGTGACCCGATGACGTGGTTGGAAGCTTGGTTACGAAATCCATAGCTATGCTCTCCCACTTCCACATGGGAATTGGTGGTTGTTCGAGCAAGCCAGAGGGTCTTTGATGTTCAGCCTTGATTCTAGCACAGGTTAGGCATTTTCCGACGTAGAGGGCGATATCCCGTTTCATACCCGGCCACCAGTACCTATAGCGAAGATCATGGTACATTTTGTCAGCACCGGGATGGATAGAGTATCGGGATTTGTGGGCTTCATCCATGATAATCTGTCGCAAATTGGTTCGCTTGGGAATCCAAATTTGGTCTAAGAAGTGGAATATCCCATTTGATTTGCTCACAAGCTGGGCTCCATCGTGATAGATTCTTTCTTTCTTCAAAGTGCGTTCGTTGAAACATGCATGTTGGGCGTCGCGGATGAGAGCTTCGAGGTTGTGCTGGGCTTGAACATTACGAGTGCTAAGCAGATAGCTCCGTCTGCTAAGTGCGTCGGCAACAACATTTGCTTTGCCTGGGTGATAACGAATCTCACAGTCGTAATCGTTGAGAAGTTCTACCCATCGGCGTTGACGCATATTTAGTTCCCTCTGATTAAAGATGTATTGTAGGCTCTTATGATCGGTGAAGATCGTACACCTTGTACCATACAGGTAGTGTCGCCAAATCTTTAATGCAAAAACAACTGCGCCTAGCTCAAGATCGTGGGTTGTATAGTTCTTCTCGTGGACTTTGAGCTGACGAGATGCGTAAGCTATGACCTTGTCTCGTTGCATTAGGACACAACCGAGACCAAGGTTGGAAGCATCACAGTAGACAATGAAATTATCGTTTCCGTCGGGTAGTGTGAGAACAGGAGCATTGCAAAGCATGTGTTTGAGGGTTCGAAAGGCAGACTCTTGTTTGGTCCCCCAGACAAAAGGCTGGTCCTTATGCGTGAGAGTGGTAAGTGGTACAGCAATCTTCGAGAATCCTTCGATAAATCTTCGATAATAGCCCGCTAGCCCAAGAAAGGAGCGGACTTCAGACGGGTTCTTAGGTGTAACCCAGCTCTTAACAGCTTCAATCTTCGCAGGATCGACGTGAATGCCCTGACTATTTACAATGTGACCCAAAAACTGAACCTCCCCCAACCAAAACTCTCACTTGGAGAATTTGGCGTAGAGTTGGTTCCCCTGGAGTAACTCGAGAACCAAACGTAGATGTTGCGCGTGTTCGGCTCTTTTTTTGGAATAGATCAAGACATCGTCGATGAACACGATGACGAAACGGTCGAGATATGGTTTACACACGCGATTCATCAGATCCATGAAAACTGCTGGTGCGTTTGTTAGGCCAAAAGGCATGACAACGAATTCATAATGGCCGTAGCGAGTACGAAATGCGGTTTTGGGTATATCCTCCTCTTGTATACGCAGCTGATGATATCCGGAACGTAGATCGATCTTCGAGAAGCACGTAGCGCCTTGTAGTTGGTCAAACAGATCGTCGATTCGAGGCAGAGGATAGCGGTTCTTGATAGTCAACTTATTCAACTCCCGGTAGTCGATGCACATTCGGAACGACCCGTCCTTCTTTTTGACGAAAAGGACTGGTGCGCCCCAAGGAGAGGTGCTCGGGCGAATAAAGCCTTTCTCAAGTAATTCCTGGAGTTGGGTTGAGAGTTCGCGCATTTCGGACGGCGCGAGTCGATAAGGAGCTCTGGCGGTAGGATTAGCTCCAGGAATGAGATCAATGCGAAAATCAATATCGCGCTTTGGAGGTAGTCCGGGAAGATCCTCTGGAAAAACATTAGGAAATTCTCGAACCACGGGTACGTCTTTCACTTCCTTCTTCTCTTTCTTTTCCTTCTCCGCTGCTACAACGTTAGCCAAGAAAGCCCTGTATTCCTTTCGGAGATACTTGCTAGCTTGGAGGCATGACATAAGCTTGAGACCCTTCGAAGTAGTATCACCATAAACTCGCAATGAATCACCGTTTGCGAGCGAAAAACGAATCATCTTATCGAAGAACACAACTTCGGCATGGTTTTCTCGAAGGAAGTCCATGCCTACTATGACGTCAAAGCTTCCGAGTTGCATCAGAATGAGATCAATTGAGAAGATGTGATTGTTGAGCTCGAGGGTGCAATCACGAATAACAGAGTTTACAGCGACGGTTCTTCCGGTAGCGACTTCGACATCGAATGCAGAGGAGAGTCGGGAACGTTTACGACTAAGGAGTTTCTCAAATTCGAGCGACACAAAGCAATTATCGGCTCCAATATCAAACAAACATGAAGCATAAATACCATTCACAAGGAACGTACCATTGACCATGTTGTTGTCGGCCTGGGCTTGACGCACATTGAGATTGAAGGTTCTGGCGCGTGCGGCCTGTTGTTGCTGCTGCTGTTGTTGCTGCTGTTGCGGTTCTTGTTTCACTACCCTGTTTGGGCACATGTTGGCAAAATGATTCGGGTCGCCACACGTGAAGCATGCTCTGGCCTTGACTGCGGGTGCCGGAGGAGCTTGTTGACCCTGTGGGGCAGTGAGTAGAGCTTGGTTGGCAGGAGCTTGGCGAATACGGCAGTTGGCAGTAAAGTGGCCGTAGACATTGCACTGAGCACAGAAGCGGCATTGAATAGCTGTCGGGTGATGATAGGTGCAGGTAGGGCAGAGCGGGTGTGGTCCAGTATATGCACGCTTTGCAGGCGGTGCATTGGCCACAGGCGCCGCTACTTGACGCTGTTGGGCAGGTACAGCTTGGATCGGTGCAGCAGTAATCGCACAGTTCTTGTTGGTGGAGCTGTTCTTTCTCTTGTTCTTTCTCTTGTTGCTTGACGAGGTGGTTTCAACAGTTGGTGCAGTAGTGGTAGCTTGATGCAGATGCTTGGAGGTCTTATCCCAGACACCAGCTTTAACCCTTTTGTCGTTGATTTCGGTGGCCAGTAGGTAGGTTTCGTCGATCGTTGTAGTCTTTGCCGCTTGCACGAAATCAGCAACGCAGTCGGGCAAAGCTCGGATGTACTTCTTGATGGTGATCTCTGGAGTCTTGACCTGATCGGGACAGATAATGCTGAGCTGTTTGAAGCGAGCAGTGAGACCAGCATTGTCTCCATCCTTCTGATGTATGTGCCAGAATTCATCTTCGAGCTTTTGGCGTTCGTGAGGAGGGCATAATTCCTCTTTCATGACTTCCTTGAGCTCGTCCCACGACAAACCGTAGGCTGCATCATTCCCTCGCTTGTTCCTCTCGGCCGTCCACCAGTCCAAAGCACGGGACTGAAAGACGCCGGTAGCGTTCAGAGTTCGAAGGTCATCAGGGCAACCACTTTGTCGCAGAGTAACCTCGATAGAGTCAAACCAGTGGAATAGCGCAGTAGGACCTCCTTCGCCTGTGAATTCTTTCGGCCCACATGACTTGAATTGTTTGAAACTGAAAGGTCTTGCGGCAGCTTTAGGACCTTCAGTCCTCGACTCCTCGGATGATTTGCTGGCATTCTCATAGGCATCGCTCACAGCCTTTGCTACAGCTTCCGCAACGATGGAAGCAAGGCGTCTGTCCTTCTTTTCCTGACGAGAGAGTGGATGACGGGATCCAGACGACATTGTCTGCAATAGACATCGCCACGGAACTCAACACATGTATTCGAACCTCACCTCACACGTCTACTACTACTAAAGCTCAGTAACACGTACCAGGTAAACGCATATATTCACAAAATCACAGAATTGCACAAAACCACATAAACACATAGAGCACATAATCACAATATTCCTAAACATGTAAACACAATAGCAAAACACACATACCTTAGTCACTAGAGATATACATGAACACACAAAGCATTTTGGATGCCTCTATTGTTGATTTGTTAGCGATGTGTTGTGTGGGTTTTGTGTTTTAGCAGAAGCAATAGTGTTGGGTCGAAACCAATAGCACCTCAAAATGTTAACAAATATGCAGAAAATACATAAAATCTTCATAAAGGTTGATAAATCAAGGGTAGATTGTCTGCGGCTAATAGACTTCGACTAACCAAAGCGGCTCGACTAATCACAAGGATCCTGTGTGCACAATTACCTCCAGGACTATGCCTTTGCCTCGATTCTTGGGCGCTGGCGCAATTCCCATTGGTTATATTGTGTCTTTAGATCGTTGGAGTCCATCGAAAATTTGGTGGGAGTTTTTGTATAAAAGCAGGACGAGTCGTCAAGGTTAGGGTTTCACCCCTATCTTGCAACTTCTGTCCTTATTTTTGATAAAGTTTGAGGAGATTATTCATCAAAATATGGATTTCACTCCTAATTTGGTATGATTCTCCCCGTTTGTGGCTAAAACGCAAGCTGATTAGGCAACCTTAGTCGAGAGTTTGTGGTTTTCACACCTATTCTCGGCCTCATTACCTGTTCATAACTTGAAAATTCGAGTGCAGTGGTAGAAAAGAGCGAGTGATAGTGGCGAGTTTACGCATACGCCTGAGCGAAACAGATTGTCCAGAAGTTTCCATAAAAACTATCATTATCATTCAATTTAAATGATACGTCCCATGCCGTATCTTAAATAGTCAAACAAGTTATTACAGATAACATCAAAACAAATATTCTGTTCCGACAACTCAGATTTAAACATAACAATTTATTCGTTGGTTTCTAGGACTCTAGTTCCTAGCTTCAAGTTCATCACAGCACAAAGAGCATAAAAGCAACCTAAGCACCTGTCACATACGTTAAAATAAAGTCAATACATATAGTGTAAAGGTGAGCATACAAGTTTGATAATAGCATATAGAGTTCGAATTCGTTTACGCATAACCAGCATGTACACATAGTGAAATGAAGCACGTTAGTTATCGACATAGATCCATCGATACCAATGACTGCGGGTTGACTGCCCGAGGCAGTTCGCAATACACGATTACCACCGTAATCCATGCAAGTAAAAGATCCTTAACAACCCCCGTGTGAACGGGTGCTGAGTCCAAACTATAGTACTATCGTTGCTAAGGCAGGTAGACAGCATTCCATGTGTAAACATAACAAACAAGCAATCATAAGCCACGTATAACATGCATAAATGGTTTAGCATTAAAATAGCTTGAGTAGTGTGATTGTTGTAGTTTGAATATTCGTAACGTATGTAACACCCAAAAGTGCTAAAGCAAAAAGGGTTCGAGTATACTCACAGCAATTATGGATTGAAGGGAGCGCTTTTCAGCGAGTACGGTTAGCCTGAATGGATTCGATAACGTAATGATAAGTGTCACGTAAAACAGTACAAAGTGAGAGTGGGTAGGATAACTGATTGACGTGATGTCGCGGTCACAATCAAATTTAATCCCAAAAACAACTATAGATAGCGGTAAGTGGGTATCGAACACAGGGAGTTTGTGGAATATGTGTTATCTCAATGTATGCCTAACTAACTAGATTAATCTAAATTGCAAGAAATGTAAATTTCAATGTTTGGGTTGATTGGTTTTAATTAACAAAATTAAACTAAATTAGATTACAAATCAAGGTTAAGTTTTGTAACAAGATAAGAAGGTAGCGATCATCCCAAGTTTCAGGTTTTAAGTGACAACCGATGTTCATGTTCAACTGGAAAGAACCACATAGACATGGTTCATATAAGATCAATTGTTTGTGATGAAAGGGAACTAAGTACTCGGATTCCTAGAACGCGAGGTTGTTACCCGATGACCAATCAACATATATCCAACCCTAATCCCTCCCATGATATCTCGATTGCCAACGGCACCAAGAACGTATGGTTTAGAACTATGATCAAACACACATTAACAATTTACAAACAATCATTCAAACACCATAATAAACTAAACAACACATGCAAAGTCTATTATTCCAGAAATTAAAGAACAAAACATAATTGTCACAAATAAACCTTACATTCGGGATGATCACCAAGCAAACCTAGCCACTCATAGTGTGGTGAATCATCATCACAATCAAACCTTTGTTCATTCGAATCCAAAACAAAGTCCTCATGTTTAGATCACTCCAGAACACTAGAGAAGAGCCAAAAATCGCCCCTCCATTCCTCCCAAAACCGTCAATGATGAGTATATGTGAAAAGACACAATAAAAACTGACTTAATGAGGCAGTTACACGTTTTCTCGCAGCGACCACCGTAATTTACGGTCATACCGTAAATTACGGTACACATATAAATGTTACGGTACATGTCTTCTGATTTACGGCAGCAATATAATGGATTTTAGGTCCACCATAATTTACGGTGAAACCGTAAATTACGGTATCAACCTGAAGTTTTCACTTTATTCATGTGATACCTCTGCCAAGCCCAATGATCATGATATATGTTGATGGAAAGTCAAAACCCTCACAACACTTTTTTTTTGTCGGCTGCCAAGATAGTCCCACGTGTGCATCCAGTCAGCCGCCACTTTAATATTTGCCAAAGCCTCAAAAGTCAAGTCCCAATGATAATGTTGTTGACTTGTTCTTCGATGTCTGTCGCCCATGTGCGGCCCCTCCAACTAACATCCACCAATCTCCTCCATGTGCAAGTGATGTTTGTGGCGGCCCAATCCAAATCATCCAAGTCAAGATGGCGGCCCAATCAAAGAAGCCCCTTTCTATTTTGCGTTTGTAATTAACCATGTGCTATTATCATTAATCCAGTCCAATATGAGGCCCACTCTTGATGATGATTAATTCTTTTTAGAATTCCAATGATGTCACGAGATGATGATGATGTGTTGTTGTATGACAAAACCTCTAGTCCACGTGATCCCTTGTCAACCTGTTGATGTCTTATTCTTCAATGATGATGATGATTTTATTAATTTGAAACCAAAGCCCATATGCCCAAGTGTCCACTAATCCAACAAGTGTGTTCCTTTGATCTGCCATCACGTGATGATGATATTGTTGATTTTGAGAATAAATCTCCTCCACCTCACATGATTTCTAAAATGTTGTGATGTGATGTGTTGATTGTTTATTTGAACCTCAAAGTCACGATGCCATTTAATTTCCAACCGTAGCCTACGCGTTCCAATTTAACCGAATTAAGCGATTTACCTGTAAAACACACGAACACTCGTAGTTACTAAGTTCAAGCAAATAACCAAGTAAAGCATGGAATTTTAATCTTTTTAAACCACTTAAGGGTTGTCCTACGGACCACCCGTCACATCCCCACACTTACCCGTTGCTTGTCCCAAGCAACCCGTTCAAAAATTATTTCAACAACACAAGCGATCAACGTGTAAACCAAACTAAAATGTATCGTCCTTTTACTAACTTTTTATCACACCACAAGACACACCCCTCACAAAAATCTCTCGGTGACAAGAAATATTAGCACATAATGCTATACCACTCAATGCGTGTGTGTGTGTGCGACAATAAGCTTGTATACAAATCAAGTCTCCTCCTAACAAATATCTAGCATGCTTATGAATCAAAAAGGACTTACGGGTTGTAACGGGGCTATGTGCAAAGGTATGAAAATGGTGGAATATATATGCGAGAGCTAATTGATTTGACCCGGTTTTTATTTCTATCACTAAACAAAGCAACCATCAAATATATACACAACTTCTTCAACATTTTCAACTACTATTGCAACCAATCACTTCTTTTTGTATTTTTCTCATATTTTTCTCTTTTTTTTTTTTTTTTTTTTTTTTTTTAAGCAAAGAACTCAAAAATATATACAAGAACATCAACACTACATACTAAATCTCCTAAACCGGGTCATCTCAATAGGTAAAATTTTGTAGGAAGTAGGTTTGGGTCACAACCGAATGGTATAAGGCTCAAACATGGCTTTCTAAAGACCAAACCCCCACCCCTCACAATACCAAGCTCATATATGTAACGTATGAGGTCCAACCCACCAATCCCGCATTCTCACACATCTAGACGAGGCTTCCTAAAAGTCCCCCTATCATTTTCAAAAGCATGCTAATTCTAGGATTTAACAAGTATTCACACACAAGTTCTATTAACACAACAACACACACCGCCACTCAAACAATGAAATATCAATAACAATCATGTGTGGCTCAAATCCTCACCAAGAAAAGACTTGGAATGGGTGTCGGTGTGTCAAATGGAACAATATCAAGCTTTCAAATTTTTACACTTTTCGCTTGAATTTACAAAAATTTTAAAATTCTCAAAAATTCCCCCATCCCCACACTTGGGATACATTGTCCCAATGTATGGTTTTGAGGAAAAGATCGCTTTAACCAAGAACATCAACAATTGCTTATACTCTCAAACCCCAAATTTCTTTTTTTTATTTTAATTATTAAAAACACCACCAATTCCTTCCCCGGCAACGGCGCCAAAATTTGACGTGATGTCGCGGTCACAATCAAATTTAATCCCAAAAACAACTATAGATAGCGGTAAGTGGGTATCGAACACATGGAGTTTGTGGAATATGTGTTATCTCAATGTATGCCTAACTAACTAGATTAATCTAAATTGCAAGAAATGTAAATTTCAATGTTTGGGTTGATTGGTTTTAATTAACAAAATTAAACTAAATTAGATTACAAATCAAGGTTAAGTTTTGTAACAAGATAAGAAGGTAGCGATCATCCCAAGTTTCAGGTTTTAAGTGACAACCGATGTTCATGTTCAACTGGAAAGAACCACATAGACATGGTTCATATAAGATCAATTGTTTGTGATGAAAGGGAACTAAGTACTCGGATTCCTAGAACGCGAGGTTGTTACCCGATGACCAATCAACATATATCCAACCCTAATCCCTCCCATGATATCTCGATTGCCAACGGCACCAAGAACGTATGGTTTAGAACTATGATCAAACACACATTAACAATTTACAAACAATCATTCAAACACCATAATAAACTAAACAACACATGCAAAGTCTATTATTCCAGAAATTAAAGAACAAAACATAATTGTCACAAATAAACCTTACATTCGGGATGATCACCAAGCAAACCTAGCCACTCATAGTGTGGTGAATCATCATCACAATCAAACCTTTGTTCATTCGAATCCAAAACAAAGTCCTCATGTTTAGATCACTCCAGAACACCAGAGAAGAGCCAAAAATCGCCCCTCCATTCCTCCCAAAACCGTCAATGATGAGTATATGTGAAAAGACACAATAAAAACTGACTTAATGAGGCAGTTACACGTTTTCTCGCAGCGACCACCGTAATTTACGGTCATACCGTAAATTACGGTACACATATAAATGTTACGGTACATGTCTTCTGATTTACGGCAGCAATATAATGGATTTTAGGTCCACCGTAATTTACGGTGAAACCGTAAATTACGGTATCAACCTGAAGTTTTCACTTTATTCATGTGATACCTCTGCCAAGCCCAATGATCATGATATATGTTGATGGAAAGTCAAAACCCTCACAACACTTTTTTTTTTTTGTCGGCTGCCAAGATAGTCCCACGTGTGCATCCAGTCAGCCGCCACTTTAATATTTGCCAAAGCCTCAAAAGTCAAGTCCCAATGATAATGTTGTTGACTTGTTCTTCGATGTCTGTCACCCATGTGCGGCCCCTCCAACTAACATCCACCAATCTCCTCCATGTGCAAGTGATGTTTGTGGCGGCCCAATCCAAATCATCCAAGTCAAGATGGCGGCCCAATCAAAGAAGCCCCTTTCTATTTTGCGTTTGTAATTAACCATGTGCTATTATCATTAATCCAGTCCAATATGAGGCCCACTCTTGATGATGATTAATTCTTTTTAGAATTCCAATGATGTCACGAGATGATGATGATGTGTTGTTGTATGACAAAACCTCTAGTCCACGTGATCCCTTGTCAACCTGTTGATGTCTTATTCTTCAATGATGATGATGATTTTATTAATTTGAAACCAAAGCCCATATGCCCAAGTGTCCACTAATCCAACAAGTGTGTTCCTTTGATCTGCCATCACGTGATGATGATATTGTTGATTTTGAGAATAAATCTCCTCCACCTCACATGATTTCTAAAATGTTGTGATGTGATGTGTTGATTGTTTATTTGAACCTCAAAGTCACGATGCCATTTAATTTCCAACCGTAGCCTACGCGTTCCAATTTAACCGAATTAAGCGATTTACCTGTAAAACACACGAACACTCGTAGTTACTAAGTTCAAGCAAATAACCAAGTAAAGCATGGAATTTTAATCTTTTTAAACCACTTAAGGGTTGTCCTACGGACCACCCGTCACATCCCCACACTTACCCGTTGCTTGTCCCAAGCAACCCATTCGAAAATTATTTCAACAACACAAGCGATCAACGTGTAAACCAAACTAAAATGTATCGTCCTTTTACTAACTTTTTATCACACCACAAGACACACCCCTCACAAAAATCTCTCGGTGACAAGAAATATTAGCACATAATGCTATACCACTCAATGCGTGTGTGTGTGTGTGCGACAATAAGCTTGTATACAAATCAAGTCTCCTCCTAACAAATATCTAGCATGCTTATGAATCAAAAAGGACTTACGGGTTGTAACGGGGCTAGGTGCAAAGGTATGAAAATGGTGGAATATATATGCGAGAGCTAATTGATTTGACCCGGTTTTTATTTCTATCACTAAACAAAGCAACCATCAAATATATACACAACTTCTTCAACATTTTCAACTACTATTGCAACCAATCACTTCTTTTTGTATTTTTCTCATATTTTTCTCTTTTTTTTTTTTTTTTTTTTTTTTTTTTTTTTTAAGCAAAGAACTCAAAAATATATACAAGAACATCAACACTACATACTAAATCTCCTAAACCGGGTCGTCTCAATAGGTAAAATTTTGTAGGAAGTAGGTTTGGGTCACAACCGAATGGTATAAGGCTCAAACATGGCTTTCTAAAGACCAAACCCCCACCCCTCACAATACCAAGCTCATATATGTAACGTATGTGGTCCAACCCACCAATCCCGCACTCTCACACATCTAGACGAGGCTTCCTAAAAGTCCCCCTATCATTTTCAAAAGCATGCTAATTCTAGGATTTAACAAGTATTCACACACAAGTTCTATTAACACAACAACACACACCGCCACTCAAACAATGAAATATCAACAACAATCATGTGTGGCTCAAATCCTCACCAAGAAAAGACTTGGAATGGGTGTCGGTGTGTCAAATGGAACAATATCAAGCTTTCAAATTTTTACACTTTTCGCTTGAATTTACAAAAATTTTAAAATTCTCAAAAATTCCCCCATCCCCACACTTGGGATACATTGTCCCAATGTATGGTTTTGAGGAAAAGATCGCTTTAACCAAGAACATCAACAATTGCTTATACTCTCAAACCCCAAATTTCTTTTTTTTTATTTTAATTATTAAAAACACCACCAATTCCTTCCCCGGCAACGGCGCCAAAATTTGACGTGATGTCGCGGTCACAATCAAATTTAATCCCAAAAACAACTATAGATAGCGGTAAGTGGGTATCGAACACAGGGAGTTTGTGGAATATGTGTTATCTCAATGTATGCCTAACTAACTAGATTAATCTAAATTGCAAGAAATGTAAATTTCAATGTTTGGGTTGATTGGTTTTAATTAACAAAATTAAACTAAATTAGATTACAAATCAAGGTTAAGTTTTGTAACAAGATAAGAAGGTAGCGATCATCCCAAGTTTCAGGTTTTAAGTGACGACCGATGTTCATGTTCAACTGGAAAGAACCACATAGACATGGTTCATATAAGATCAATTGTTTGTGATGAAAGGGAACTAAGTACTCGGATTCCTAGAACGCGAGGTTGTTACCCGATGACCAATCAACATATATCCAACCCTAATCCCTCCCATGATATCTCGATTGCCAACGGCACCAAGAACGTATGGTTTAGAACTATGATCAAACACACATTAACAATTTACAAACAATCATTCAAACACCATAATAAACTAAACAACACATGCAAAGTCTATTATTCCATAAATTAAAGAACAAAACATAATTGTCACAAATAAACCTTACATTCAGGATGATCACCAAGCAAACCTAGCCACTCATAGTGTGGTGAATCATCATCACAATCAAACCTTTGTTCATTCGAATCCAAAACAAAGTCCTCATGTTTAGATCACTCCAGAACACCAGAGAAGAGCCAAAAATCGCCCCTCCATTCCTCCCAAAACCGTCAATGATGAGTATATGTGAAAAGACACAATAAAAACTGACTTAATGAGGCAGTTACACGTTTTCTCGCAGCGACCACCGTAATTTACGGTCATACCGTAAATTACGGTACACATATAAATGTTACGGTACATGTCTTCTGATTTACGGCAGCAATATAATGGATTTTAGGTCCACCGTAATTTACGATGAAACCGTAAATTACGGTATCAACCTGAAGTTTTCACTTTATTCATGTGATACCTCTGCCAAGCCCAATGATCATGATATATGTTGATGGAAAGTCAAAACCCTCACAACACTATGTTTTTTGTCGGCTGCCAAGATAGTCCCACGTGTGCATCCAGTCAGCCGCCACTTTAATATTTGCCAAAGCCTCAAAAGTCAAGTCCCAATGATAATGTTGTTGACTTGTTCTTCGATGTCTGTCGCCCATGTGCGGCCCCTCCAACTAACATCCACCAATCTCCTCCATGTGCAAGTGATGTTTGTGGCGGCCCAATCAAAGAAGCCCCTTTCTATTTTGCGTTTGTAATTAACCATGTGCTATTATCATTAATCCAGTCCAATATGAGGCCCACTCTTGATGATGATTAATTCTTTTTAGAATTCCAATGATGTCACGAGATGATGATGATGTGTTGTTGTATGACAAAACCTCTAGTCCACGTGATCCCTTGTTAACCTGTTGATGTCTTATTCTTCAATGATGATGATGATTTTATTAATTTGAAACCAAAGCCCATATGCCCAAGTGTCCACTAATCCAACAAGTGTGTTCCTTTGATCTGCCATCACGTGATGATGATATTGTGGATTTTGAGAATAAATCTCCTCCACCTCACATGATTTCTAAAATGTTGTGATGTGATGTGTTGATTGTTTATTTGAACCTCAAAGTCACGATGCCATTTAATTTCCAACCGTAGCCTACGCGTTCCAATTTAACCGAATTAAGCGATTTACCTGTAAAACACACGAACACTCGTAGTTACTAAGTTCAAGCAAATAACCAAGTAAAGCATGGAATTTTAATCTTTTTAAACCACTTAAGGGTTGTCCTACGGACCACCCGTCACTGATCGTGCGGATCAACTATCCGTGAGAGGAAGTTATCCGTGCGAGCGAACTATCCGTGCGGATGGTAATCCGTGCAGATGGTGACCCATTCGGATAAACTATCCGTGTGAGTGAGCTGTCCGTGCGGATGGTAATCCGTGCGGATTAGTCGCTCGTGCGGATTGCTTATCCGTATGGACAAGTTGTTCGTGCGGATAAACGTTCGAGTGGATTGTTTCTTCCTAAGGATGTGTTTGTGTATGATGGCTTGTGCTTTGAAGTTTTCGTTGTAGCATTTAGAAAGCACCTAAGTACCTCTACCCTTCAAGCCGGTCGCGCGGACAACAATCCATCCGGATGGCAGTCCGTGCGGACAACGTCTTTAAGGCTGAGTCACTAAGTGGATTAGGTAATCCGCCTGGATGGTAATCCGTACGGAAGGTAGTAATCCGTCCGGGTAGCTGTTCGTGCGGACAAGACAATTCGTTCGGATAGTCTGTCCGTGCGGACAACTGGTCCGTGCGGATGAACTTGGTTTGAATGTATTAAAGGTCTTAGTATCTCATGATCCGAAGAGTAATCCATTCAGAGGTCGTCCGTCCAGATCGCTCATTCGTCGATACTCAAACCTTGTTTGGAAAGTGGGTCCCAAGGGTAGCTCATCCGGGTGACAACCCGTCCGGATAGCCTGTCCGTGCGGACAGCTCGTCCGTGCGGACAGCTTGTTCGTGCGGACAGCCTCTCGTTCTGGTTGTTCCATCCATCTACTCTTGGTTGCTGTTATCGTTTTATCGAGACGTTCTGATTACGTGGCAACCAATTGGAATTGTATTCTCACCCGCATAACTAGACCGGTCAGGAACCACCCTAACTTGGCCTGTCGGCGACCCAGAACGGTCATTCCGGTTGACCCCGAAATCAGCTGTCTGGTGGGTAGAATCCAGATCTAGGACTAGTGCATCACTATTATCGAGTAGAGACTAGAACCGATCAGATTCGTACCGAACTTAAGGGTAAAAGAAGGAGAGAACTTAGGTTTATTTCTTTCAACTCTTTTATCCTTAGAAAAGTTTAGATTTAGGTGAAGTTGTTGTGAAATCTTGTGGAAATCGTTCAGATCCGAGTTATCCTTGGTGGAATGAGGTCAAGCTTGAAGTTCATGAGAACTTCATGATGACGTCACCCGTGAATACCTCAAATCTTGATGATTTCACGGTTAAAAGTTGAGATTTGAAAGATGGAAAGGTGTAGAATTGTGTAGTGATCAAGAATGTACAAGAATTAGAGTGAGATCTTACCTGGATTGAGAGAAATCTGAGAAAAGGTGAAGAATGCGTGCGGTTCGGACGTCACTTGCCAAAAGTGGAAAGGTTGGAGGGTGACCCGTGTATTTATAGGATGCTAAAAGGGGAAAGGGTGAGCCGTGCGGATGGCACGTAACCCGGATAGGCTATCCGTCCGGATTGGCAATCCGTGCGGATTGGCAATCCGTGCGGATTGACCATCCGTTCGGATGTCGCCTGATTTGGTGCGTTCAGTGCGACGACGCTTCGGCTTCGGTTTTCGAGCGATTCGATAGGGTTTCCTAGTCAAATTACTTTCAGTCCCAACTATTTCTTATATGGTTCGACTCGGAATTCGGGTTCGGGTTCGATTACATTCGAGTTAGACTTCGAGTTCGATCGAGTTCGCTTGATTATCACAACATAACATAAAATAAACATGCACAGGTAACACGTAAGGCACACACACAAGTATAAACAACAAGTAAAATACACAGCTCGAGTTACGATTCGATGTCGATTCGATTAGCATTGCTTGATCATTAGTTGTTTAACTTTATCGCATTGTTACTTCCTATTATTCACAGTCGTAGGTCGATTGAAATACGATTAATATGATTCGATTGTTGTAATGAACGACACTTACTCCACATAATATAAATAGAATAAAAGCATTTCTACGAGTCAAGTCGCGCGAAATCGGTCGTTGACTTTGACCTTGACTTTGACTTTCACTCGTGAAAACACGGGATGTTACAAGAAACAACTGACAAAATCATTCAAGTCAAGGAACGACTGAAAACTGCACGTGATCGACAAAAGAGCTATGCCGATAACCGACGCAAGCCATTGGAATTTCAAGTAGGAGATAAAGTATTATTGAAAGTCTCTCCTTGGAAAGGAGTGGTAAGATTCATAAAAAGGGGAAAGCTAAGTCCCAGGTATATTGGACCTTTTAAGATTATTAGAAGAATAGGATTTGTAGCCTATCAGCTACATCTGCTAGAGGAAATGGCAGGAATACATGATGTATTTCATGTATCTAATCTCAAAAAGTGTTTAGCTGATGAATCATTGATAGTACCTCTTAAGGATATAGAGGTAAATGAACAACTCAAGTTTGTAGAAAGACATCTACAGATTTAACATAGGAAAGTCAAAAACCTCAACCATAAAAGACTAATTCTGGTCAAAGTGAAGTGGGACTCCAAAAGAGGACCTGAGTATACATGGGAGCTTGAATCTGAAATGCGAAGGAAATATCCGCACTTGTTCCAGTAGATCTCGAGGACGAGCTCTAAAATAAGGTGGGGAGGATGTAACAACCCTCAGTAAAACCAACACTCTCATAATATTTCCGACACCCTAATATATTTTAGAATGTCCCAATATGTCCCAAAATACACCCCATACACCAAAAACGGGCCTCAAATATATTAAATAATATTAAAAATAAAATAAAAATCTGAAACTTAAGTTGAGGCAGGCCGCATAGAACCCACCTCAACCTTACGTGGGCCGCGAGTGTCCTGAATTGTGGCGCAGCCCGGTGCTGCCACATGGCATAACACCTGGCGGACCTACATGCTGACCCAGCTAAGCTACTCGTTGACCCAGTGTTGATGCGGGCCGCGTAAGCCCGGCTTGTCTTTCACGCGGGCCGCGTGAGAGTCAGGTTTTGCAACTATATAAGGAGGCCTCGGGATTTCATTTCCGTCGCTCAAATCTTTTCTTTCTAAACGAATTCTGAAGTAGTAGAAGTAATACGCGGGTATTATATCCCCCTAATTAGCGAAGTTCTGCTCCGTTGTAAGTATTATAACCCCAGTTTCGTAATAGATACGCTGCCCGATTGATTTAGGGTTCCGTAACAACTGTCATGGTTCTGCCCGACGTAGTTGTTGGAATGCCGTCTCGGGGAGGGTATCATTAATATTTTCAAAGGGTTATGATACTAACTTATGTACATTTGTATAAATTATAGATTATTCCCAGGAAACCCTTACACAAAGTCTAAGATAGCAATGTGAGTTTATCCTCTTTTTGTTAACCTTTTTGTAATATTTTACAAAACCTTAATTGTTTTACAATGTGATTAAGCGGTGATTGAGTCTTTGTAGTTCTTCAATTACTGCCGGTATGTTGGGGTTTTGTATACAAAATTTACTACACTGTGAGTAGTAAGTCGGGGATAACAGTACGTTACCATTGGACAAAGAGTTAGCCAATGAGTAATATGACCCACAAGTCAGGATTGACAGTACTGAATGAGTAATTGTGTAGAAATAAACAATGTGATCGCTCTCAATACTGTTTTAATTGATAAAATGTTTCTTGATTAAACTGGGATTCACTCACCAGTATTTCCCGCTGACAAATGTTTTTAAAACATGTTTCAGGTAACAAAATGTGACAGCCAATTAGTAAAAAGCCAGCTGTAAAGCACTGAAGGCTTGGAAAAAATGTGGCTATAAAAGTTACCTAAAAGATGATGTTTTAAAATTCAATAAAATAGGGTTTATCCCTATGAATGTATTGTAATAAGAAACTTGGGTTTTACCAATGTGATTATTAATATGAAATATGGTGGTTTTACTCTGATAAACATTTCCTAACTACGGTCCTGATGAAAATTTCCGCTACCAAATTAGACAAATACCACGATACCACCGAAATTGGCTCGCGGCCGCCCGTTCCCGGGAATCAGGGATCGGGGGTTGTGACAGCAGCGTCCACGGCCACGCCCACCAGGCACCGCCACCGCGATCAACACCCCCGCCGCTCCATGTGCGCTGCCACGTCCACCTCCACCGCCACCGCCACCTCGACCGTCACCTCCACCGCCACCTTCCCGGCCTCTCCCTCTACCCATAGCGACTTCTATATCTGCATGATTAAACAATTTTAATCAATTTTTTTTCAAAATTTAACAATTTTTATTTAATTTTAAAAAAATATAACACCGCCACCTCCCCGGACGACCCCGACTATATATTATAACTATTATCTATCTACGACGTATTAGGTTTCAAGGCTCGTTACGGACCTACGCGCGATACGGACGTTTCGACTAAAAAATAAAAAAAACTATATACTTACGACGTCTTAGGTTTCGACGCTCGAAATGGACCTAATCACGTTACGGACGACCCGAACGGTATATTATAATTATTATCTATCTACGACATATTAGGTTTCGGCGCTCGTTACGGACCTGCGCGCGATACGGACGTTTCGACTAAAAAAAACTATATATATACGACATCTTAGGTCTCGATGCTCGAAATGGACCTAATCGCGTTACGGACGACCCGAACGGTATATTATAGTTAGTATCTATCTACGACGTCTTAGGTTTCGACGCTCGTTACGGACCTACGTGCGATACGGACGTTTCGACTAAAAAATAAAAAAAAACTATATATGTACGGCATCTTAGGTTTCGACGCTCGAAATGGACCTAATCGCGTTACGGACTACCCAAACGGTATATTATAATTATTATCTATCTACGACATATTAGGTTTCAACGCTAGTTACGGACCTACCCGCGATACGGACGTTTCGACTAAAAAAAACTATATATATACGACATCTTAGGTTTCGACGCTCAAATTTACCTAATCGCGTAACGGACGACCCGAACGGTATATTATAATTATTATCTATCTACGACGTCTTAGGTTTCGACGCTCGTTACCGACCTACGCGCGATACGGACGGTTCAAATGTTTTTGAAAAAACACTGAATTTATGAACCTATACGATGCGTATAGGCTGATACGTATCGTATCAGTTCAAATGTTCTTGAAAAAACACTGAATTTATGAACCTATATGATGCGTATAGGCTGATATGTATCGTATCGGTTCAAATGTTCTTGAACAAACAATGAAATTATGAATCGATACGAATCGTATAGGTCGATACGCATCGTATAGACCCATCTGTTCTTGACAAAAATTTGAAATTTTGAGACGATAAGATTCGTATAGGCCGATACGCATCGTATCGATTCAAAAGTTCTTCAAAAACCTCAAAAAACCCCAGCTTTCAACCCAAAAATCACACTAAACCTACGGCTAAAATGCAAAATCTAAAACGTTAAAATGATGAGGGTGTGGAGATCAATACCGTACTAGTCTTCGATCTTGAAATCTCGAGCGTATGTCGACCGTATGTATACCACCGTATGTGTGTGTATTTGGGTGTATTTTGAGTTTTGTTTGTTTTTGGATTGTATAAACCCCTTGTGTTTTAAGGGGTTATATCGTTTTCTCATCCTATACGAATCGTATAGATCTATACGATGGTTAGTAAATTATCAATATACCCCTGTTTTTCAAATAAATCCAGGGGATAATACGCATCGTATAGATCTATACGATGCGTGTTTAGGGGCAATACGATACAACTTTGGCCTATACGATCGTATATGCCAAAGTTTGAAAATTTGGTTTTTCGTTTTTTCCTCGGTTCGACGCGTATACGAGACGTTTTTTGACGAAATTTCGCATATTTTGTCGTTTTATGACGTATGACTTCAACATACGTCGTTTCGGTGACGTTCGGTTGCGTGCGAATATCGTATTTTACGATTACGTATAGTTTTGTTTGAAGTCCACTTGTACTCCATAGTGCCGTGTTATATGTATACGCTCGTGGAAAATATCATTAGTCGCGTATTTTTGCCTACTTTAGAGCATTATATCGTATTTTAAGGTATTTTAACATATTTTCATGTATCTTATGGTATTTTAAGGTATTTTAGCGCATTTTAGCGTATTTCGGCGTATTTTAGCGTATTTAATTGTATTTTGATGTATTTTACCGTATTTTCGAACATTTTAGCGTACTTTAGAGCATTATATCATATTTTAAGGTATTTTAACATATTTTCATGTATCTTATGGTATTTTAAGGTATTTTAGCGTATTTCGGCGTATTTTGACGTATTTTACCATATTTTTGAACATTTTAGCGTATTTTAGCGCATGTTAGCGTATTTTAGCGTATTTTAGCATATTTTAGCGTATTTAATTGTGCTGTAACGTATTTTGATGTTTTTTAGTGCCTTTTCGAATATTTTACCGTATTTTCGTGTTACAAATTAATCAATATAATGCATTGATTTGGCAATAAACAAACGGAATACATTATACAAATAAATTATTCTTTAAAATTACAAATCAATCAATAACAAGCAATGTAGGGTCAATGTTAGGCTTCATTAGCATATCATACCACGCTATCCATTCCGTGTAGTTTTCCGTCCAAAGTAAAGCTTCTTGGCGCGCGCGTCTACTCCATGTAAGGTTCGGTGGTGGCATTGGATAGTCCCCTTCAAGTCTGACATGGATGAAATGACCACGATTAACAAATAACAGTGAAACGAACTGATGGGGGTCACGTGCGTACTCTGGATCATATAAGGGAAATACAGTAGAACAACCTTGGATGTCTAATATGTGAACAATCACACCAAACCTATTGGCAAGAAGGAGTGCTGCTTGAGGCATCTCCGTTCAATGTTCCCTGGGTGCCATTCCAACCCCGGTAAAATCTATTCTCTGTACTTGTTGGTCGTAGTCCCCTGGTACTTCACTATCGATGATGTACTCCCACATTTCTTTGTTCGGACCCGTCAGCTCTTCAAGTAGTTGGTTTCGAATATGCCCAAAGTAATCTTGTTCAAACCCTAAACCCACAGCCGCTGCTCGAAACCCACAATGTTCATACGACCTGACATCTTTTATTCTTGAAATGTATGGGTGGAACACTTTTGGAATTTCTTTTTTGTATCTGTGCGCATATTCAAGCATTCCCTCTTCAGTGATTAACGGAAAGGCATTGCCCTTGCCAGGCTCTTCTTGACGTGAAGATGTTGAACGACCGCGTCGATTTAACGACCTTTGAGACTTTAGAGACATTGCAGACGTAGACGGTATTAGGGAATCTTGCGATGGTACATAAGAGCTATGCCGAGGAGGGTCACACCTACTTTGTTGTCTGGGAGGCCCAACTAAGCTATCTCTAGTGGCTTATTCTTTTCTTTGTTGTTGGACCTTGGAAGTTGGCCGCCCGCGAGTGTTTTATTGTACGACATGCGGTTTTTTGTCGCTCATATATGCCACCGCCATGATCTTCAATAAGACGGTTTTCCTCACTTGCGGGGGTTGGGTAGACAATTTTTGTTTCACATATTCTAATTGTTTGTCTACATCAACATCTTCCTCATCAAAATTTGATGGGTTCAGGTCAAGTTTTCTCCAGAAAATGTCTATATCTTCGAGCTGAATGACGCATTCTGCAAAACAAAAAAAAGAGCATTAGACAATCATATTAATTAAGACAACAAAACATTTTTTACAAGTCTATAAGTACCTGTATTCTGCAATCTCTCTAGGCAACATGCACATAACAACCCGGCACCCGAGTACAACTGGCAGCCACATGTTGATCCGAATGACCGCAACATGTCTATTCTCCATGTTAGCTCGTTTTCCAATAGGTTAAGAGCATGGATGGAAACTTTAAGAAATAGGTTGGAAAACATAGGAATCTGAAGGTGGTTGTTCATTCGCTTGGTGTGGCATTCTTCAAAGGATTTCTTTATTTGCGCATATTGCTTTAGTACCAAGGTGTCCACCTTTTTCACCAGCGATTCCAGACTGCATCTCGGTGTAGTAAGTTGTTTCTTTAATGCAGCATGTGCGCCTTCAGCTCTGTTTGTTGTAGTTTGCAAGAATTTCAGGGTTTGATTGGTCCATGCAGATACGAACAATTATCTGGAGGTGCTTAACCAGTTATTCCATAGGTAATTAAAAACATCTGAAAAAAATAAACATATTCAAATTATATATCAATTTGTATGAATGTATTTACTTAGAGAGAACATACATGTAAGTTGTTGATTGACAAGGTGTCTCTGAAGGTTGAGGACGTTATATTTGTATAACTCTTCGGTAGTGGAATTACACACTGTTTTCCACTGATTTATAAAGGCATCCCAATCTTGCCCATTAAACGAACCCTTGCAGTGCTTCATAATATTTTGTAAGATGTGGAACCTGCAGAGATATCTGTGTGCGCCAGGGAATATTTTTCTACACGCGTTTATCAGTGCCTGGTCCCTGTCCGTTAGAATTACACGTGGCTCCATGCACTCGTGCCGCATAGACCTGACCCTCTCCAATACCCAGACGTATGTTGCCTCCTGCTCGTTTGAAAGAAATGCATGCACAACACAGAAGGTGTGGTTTGTCCACGGCATACCCACAACTTGCAAAAATGGAAGATTGTACATGTTAGTCTTGTAGGTAGCGTCGATCATAAGCACATGCGGGAATGCCCTCCACATTTCAAAGGACTTATCATGACAGAAAAATATATGCTGAACGACGTTGGTGGAAGGTTCCGCCTGTATGTAATAGGTTATCTTTTTTTCCTGGAGGATTTGTTCTAGTCGTTGCATGGGAGACGGTTTTTTCTCGAACTTCGCGGCCCTAATATTTTGGCGAGCATTGTGTATGTCTTTCGGAACACATACGTTCTCAGGGTTCTGTTCAGTTACGGCCTTCCAGATTGTATGGGGCTGTATGTCTTGATCTGTCAGCTTGCACCAGCCTAAACTCATTAGGAGTAAGCCTCCTGGCATACGCGTAACCCTCCAGATGTTCAGCAGGGCCGTGGTTGTGCGCCTCGTTAAAATTTTTGTTCAGATAATCTATCCGCCTAGACATACAGCCCCGGTCGAGACAACCTATCACCATAAAAGGGCACGCGCATTTTTTGCTGCCGGTTTTCCTAACCGTGGCCTTACTCTCATGCTCGCCGCTACGACAACATTGGAGCCACGCCCGTTTATCCTTGGACCGTCTTGTAACAATTATGTATCCGTTGGCTAAACCCCTTCGTTTTACCCAACTTTCCAAATCATCCCGGGATAAAAAATCCTAAAAATATAACAAGTAATTTAAAAAAATATAACAATTTTGAATGTACTTTTTTAAAAATTCTTAAAAAAATATAATAATTTTAATTAATTTTATAAAAACATAACATTTAAATTAATTTTATAAAAATATAACATTTTTTAATTAATTTTTAATCCTGTTTACAAAATATAACAATTTTGAATGTATTTTTTCTTTACAGTTTTTTATTATTGTGCAAATTATTATTGTTTTTTATTGCGAGGAACGTGCGAATTGTGCATCGGTTTTGAAATGAACGAGGTAACAAGTATTAAAACACATAGAAATTGAGATAAAGTAAAAGAGAGGCTTGATAAAATATCGGATTGTTTTGGGTTTAGAAACTTCGACTATTCCAAAGTGAATCGAAAGTCCTTTCAAATTAGGGAAACGTGCTTTGGCCTATAGGTAAAATACTCTCGTCGAGAAGCGATTAACGGTACTTTACCCTTCCAGTTACTACACGTCCCTAATCGATTGAAAAATCAAAACTTTGGCGGGATTGAAAATCGAGGAATGGGACTAGTCGACAAGATGCGGGTTTCACCCCTAACTTGAAGATTTCGTACCATAAGTGTGGTTGGTATTCGTCGGGTCAAGAAAGTTAATTCCAACATTTTGACGAGGGTCCACTAGAGTTTGAATTGGAAACTTACCGTCAAGATGTGGATCTCACTCCTAACTTGATGGCGTAATTTCGTGCAAAATTGAATAAGCGGACTGAGAGTCATTCACCAAATTATGGGTTTCACACCTATTTTGGTGAAATCATCTCGTTTGTATAATACGAGTGTCTTCAACTCTTCAACGAATATTTTAATTAATATTTAAAAAAATATTTTAATGTATTTTTTATAATATTTAAAAAAATATAACAGGTTTAATTAATTTTATAAAAATATTTCATATAACATTTATTAATTAATTTTTATCCTATTTTAAAAATAAAACAATTTTAATGTATTTTGTATTAACAATTGTATAATAATTTAACAGAAAAAAATATAATATTTAACAAAAATATATATCGTTCGTACCTGATCAGTTTTGTACGAAACTTCAAGGTAAGCGGGTGTCTCATCACCCAATGACTCTTGCACGACTGGCTCGTCACCCAATGACTCTTGCACGGGTGGATCGTCACCCAATGACTCTTGCACGTAAGAAGGGTGACTAAGGTCTCCTTGTTCTGCCGAGGGACCACTAATGAAAACGTTATTGCCATATTCTTCATGTCCGTACGAGGGAACGTAACCGGGTTCATAAAACGGAGACCTATAACCTTGATCATGGCTACACGCGTTTAACCCAAGCCTAACCCTTCACCCAAGCCTAATCCATGCCGCTCTCGAGTGATCCACAAAAATACATTTTCGGCCAAGTGTTGAGTGATCCCCGTGAGGTATGTGAACTTGTATATAAGAGAATTTTGAAGAGGCATGTTATGCCCTAATAAGTAATTTATCTTATGAAAAGTTTTAAATAAATCATGACGAATAGGATTGTAAATAAATAAAAATAAAACTAAATATAGAATCTTGGAAATCCCGACACTCTATGACAAGCCCAAAAAACCTTCTTCTCTACCCATTCCATTTGGGAGTGTAAAGCCACATTATAAAGAGTTTTGCTTGAGGACAAGCAAAGATTCAAGTGTGGGGGTATTTGATGTGTGCAAAATGCAACATATAAATTACATCAATTGTGGCATAAAACTAACCCTTTTTAGTACTAATGTTGGAAAAAGTGTGCTTTTGTCTTCCTTTTGTATTTTCAGGATTAAATGAGCTCAAATTAACAAAAGAAGCAAAAAGACAGCAAAATCTAACATAAATACAAGAAAAGGAACAAACGTGACATGCCCGACCCCACGACAGCATCTTCCCAAGCAAAACAAGAAGACAGAAGACTGAACACGCCCCGTGCTCAGCCAGCACGGGGGCGTGCCCAAGTGTCAGCAGAAAAGACAAAGTGGTAGAAGCTTCTATTGCCCACCACGGGGCCGTGCTCAGCGGACACGGGGCCGTGGTCAACTATAAGATTCTCACAATCCAGGAAAATCTTCAAAGTACAAAGATTCTTCTGCACACGGGGTCGTGCTCAGCGGACACGGGGGCGTGGTCAACTAATAAAGACAAGCTGCATTAAATGAAGAAAGAGAGGATGTGGACACGGGGCCGTGCCCGAGCTTCTGTTCAGCCTATAAATAGGAGTGCTTGGCTCAAGCTCAAACCATCCCTTGGCACACCACCTCTCTCACACTTCACCCACCACCCACCACCACCATAACACCATCATCCACCACCATCATCCATTGTCCATCATAGAGTGTGTGAGTCGTCTCGGGATCCAAGATTGATCGTAAGAGTTCTTGACAATCAAGGCCATGTTTGCCTAAGTCTCTTACATCACTTGGTGAAGACAAGTGTCTAGTGTAATACTTTTTATTTCTAATCTTTTCGCACTTTTTACTTGGTTTTGTATTAATGACTTTAATAACTAGTTTCTTATGTTGAAGGTGATTCTTGCTTATCGTTTGTCCGTGGTGTCTTAACATTATTTTACTGTCTATATAAAATAAAAGATTTTCACCATTCATATCTCCACGGTCTATATGGAGATATGTTGGCTACCTGGTCGGGGGTTAAGGGAACGGTTTGGTAAGAGTCTTGCCATTGTTCAGCGTTTAGAGGTCCTGCAATGGACCTGGGTCAAATTTAGTAGGACCTCCTTCAATACTTAACGGTATTGGATGGCGGGGGTCCAAACTCTTTGATCCCCTCATAAGTTAACTACTATTAATACTATAACCCGGCTATTTAGGACTGTATCCCTGCTGACTCAGACTACTTAGCCGAGGGTAACGTCACCTTCAAAAGAGGGGCCTACCATAATTTGCATTAATAACTTAATTAATTATCTTTCAATAATCCGACCCTTTAGGATTGTATCCATGCGGACTCAAACTACTGGGTTGAGGGTAACGTCACCTCCAAAAGAGGGCCCTACTACAATAACTAAGATAATCTCTTAAACAAGTGCAAAAGTGCGGAAATAATCAAAGGTTACACTATACACGAGTCGGAACCAAGTGATTCATCTTGTCTATCTGTTTTTATTTTTCAGCATTTTAGTTAGTTTTTATTTTTCTTAGTTTAAAACCATTTTTCTAAACTTTTTGATTTGATTAGACGTTGAGGATAAACCGGTACTAAAAGCTCTTGTGTCCTTGGACGACCTCGGTATCTTACCAACACTATACTACGCTCACGATGGGTGCACTTGTCCATATGTGTGTTTAGTGTTAGTAAATATCGTGTTTTATAAATTTAAAACTTGGCTAAAGAAAGTGTAAAAGGGCTTAAAATATACTTAAACCTACATATACACCTAACGCACATCAAGTTTTTGGCGCCGCTGCCGGGGACACAAGGATTTTAAGAAAGCTTAAAATCGACGGCCTAATCAGTTTTTCAAAACCTTTTTAAAACGCGCACACTTTTTTTCTGCATTTTAGTTTAGTTTTGCATTTACAGTAAGCTGAACACGGGCCGTGCTCATTGAACACGGGGCCGTGCTGCACATTTTTCATAAAACACCCAGATACAGTAGCTTGAACACGGGTCGTGCTCATTGAACACGGGCCGTGCTCAACTAGATCAGTAACTTTAATTAAAACGCCCAGATACAGATTCTGTACACGGGGTCGTGTCCACTGAACACGGGGCCGTGTCCAGCCTCTGTTTCTGTTTCTGTTTTTATTTTTGTTTTCTGATCTTGAGACTTGTTTGTGGTCTGCTGAATGATTCTTATGGATCAATACTCAGGAGGTTACAACTACACCTATGAGGAGGATGATTATAGGAGTAACTACTGCACTAATTGTAGTAACCCACACTCGGCTCAATATTGTCACTCATATCAACCATCCAATTCATACACCTACTATGAGGAACCCAGGTACGAACCATCAACTTCATACACATCCTATGAAGACCAAAGGTATGAACCTCCTCCCTCATACTCATATTTTGATGAATCAAGGTATGAGCCTTCTTACTCATACTTTGAGGAACCAAGATATGAGCCACCACCTTCATATGCTTATTATGAGGAGCCATGGCGTGAACAACCCACCTCATATGAGTATTATGAAGAACAAAATTACAACCCTTATCCATCATATGCTTACAATGAAGAACAATGGTGTGAACCATCTACTTCATATGGATATTATGAGGAACAAAGGATCGAACAACCGGATTCAAGCTTTGAAAATCCTGATTCTTTTTCTATAACCGAAGTGACCGATAGGATATTAGAACACCTTAGAGTTATCAATCGCTATATAAAAGAATCTCGCGCAAGGGAAGAGGAGTCCCGTGCAAGAAAAGAATTAAAAAAGGAAGAGATAACTGAAAGTGTAAAAATGGAAGAACAAATAAGTGAAAAACCGACACAGGAGTTAAACAACGAAAAAGGTGAGTCCGACAACGTTAAAATTCAAGAAGAGTCTAATTTTGAAGAAATTAATCTCTTGTCACCTTCTTTTGAAAATCATTGTTTAGTTTCCACTCATGTTAAGTTTTTGAAAGAGTTAAACACTAACACTAAAATTGACGAAACGGTAAGTGTTAAGTTAACTAATGATCAAACCTCGCTAATAAAAGAATACCCATTTGAAATTAACATTACACCGGTTCCATGTTTCTTTCAAAATTCGTTTATTAGTAATGTCACGATTGATAAAGATCTTTGTGTTAACATAATGCCTAACTACATTTTCGAAAAATTAAGTATTAGTGATTTTTCTCCACTTCAAATACCCATTTTTCTATCCAATCGGAAAGTAATAAAATCAATCGGTGTAGTTGAGGATGTATTGGTTCAAACAAATCAAATGGTAGTTCCGACCGACTTTGTCATCCTCGATGACGCTCCTCTAGTGTTGGGACGACCATTTGTAAAAACTCACGAAGCTTTGAAGAACCGGAAGTACAACAATCTACCTCTTCAATTAGGGGCATTTAAAAGAAGTATCGATCTTGAACGGTCAATGAAATATCCATTTGGCAATAATGACCCCCTAATTGAAGATGAAGATGAACCACCCGATACAAGTGAAAAGTTTGACCACTTTGTTAAAGAAGAGGTCGCCATAGAGCAAACTTTTAAAGTTCTTGATCAAAATGAGCAACCAAATAAGGAGTCTCCTAAAGACCCACCACTTGAGCTCAAAGAACTTCCAAAAGGTTTGAATATGCTTTTCTAGACAAAGATGGTAATTTTCCTGTAATTATTTCGTCTAAATTAGATAGCTTAGAAAAAGAAAAATTAATTAGTCTTTTGAAAAAACATAAAAATGCGATCGCTTGGAAACTTGTAGACATTAAAGGAATAAGTCCTTCCATTTGCACGCACAAAATTTTAATGAATGATGACTACAAATCGGTAATACAACCACAACGTCGAGTAAATCCAAATGTTCAAGAAGTGGTTAAAAATGAAGTCATCAAATTACTTGACGCCAGACTTATCTATCCTATCTCCGATAGCCCTTGGGTAAGTCCCGTCCAAGTAGTTCCAAAGAAAGGAGGTATGACGGTAATAACTAATGAAAAAAATGAATTAATACCAACGAGAACCGTCACAGGATGGAGAGTATGTATAGATTATAGACGATTAAATGAAGCAACAAGAAAAGATCACTTTCCTTTACCCTTCATTGATCAAATGTTAGAAAGATTATCCGGTCATAAATTTTACAGTTTCTTGGATGGTTTTTCAAGTTACTTTCAAATCCCGATAGCACCCGAAGACCAAGAAAAGACAACTTTCACATGTCCCTATGGAACTTTTGCTTATCGACGCATGCCGTTTGGTCTATGTAATGCCCCCGCAACATTCCAACGTTGCACATTTTCCACGACATGATAGAAAAGACAATGGAAGTCTTCATGGACGACTTTTCTATCTTTGGGGATTCATACGACCAATGCCTCGATAACCTTGAACGAATGCTATCCCGATGTGAGGAAACTAACCTCGCCCTTAATTGGGAAAATGCCATTTCATCGGAGGGAATAGTACTCGGTCACAAAATCTCAAGCGAAGGAATGGAGGTGGATCGAGCCAAAATAGATACCATTTCTAGACTACCACCTCCATCCTCCGTTAGAGCCATCAGAAGTTTCCTAGGGCATGCCGGATTTTATAGGCGGTTTATCAAAGACTTTTCTAAAATCTCAAGGCCTCTAACAAAATTACTTGAAAAAGATGCCCCTTTCATCTTTGACAAGGATTGCAATCAAGCATTTCTAACCCTAAATGAAATGTTAGTCAATGCACCTATCATGATAGCGCCTGATTGGAAATTTCCTTTCGAAATCATGTGTGATGCTAGTGACTTTGCAGTTGGAGCTGTCTTGTGACAAAGAAAAGAGAAGCATTTCCACCCAATTTATTATGCTAGTAAAACACTTAACGATGCACAAGAAAATTACACACCAACTGAAAAAGAATTACTAGCTGTGGTATTTGCTTTTGATAAATTTCGTTCTTATCTTGTTCTTTCTAAAACTATAGTCTATACAGATCATGCAGCCATTCGATATCTCTTCAAAAAGCAGGACGCAAAACCACGTTTGATTCAGTGGATTCTACTCCTCCAAGAATTTGATATTGAAATCAAAGACAAAAGAGGAGCAGAAAATACCGCAGCAGATCATCTTTCGCGCTTAGAAGACCCAGCTTTAGAGGCAACCAGGGACGAGCAAATCAACGAAAAATTCCCGACTGAGTCCCTAGAAATGGTGGAATATAAGGAAGAACCATGGTACGCCGACTATGCTAACTACCTAGCTAGCGGTATAGTCGCAAAAGGTTGGCCGCATCATCAAAGAAAAAAATTCTTTGCTAATGTGAAACATTATTTTTGGGAAGATCCATATCTTTTCAAAATGTGTGCCGACCAGCTCATCCGACGATGCGTACATGGTAGCGAAGCACGAAGAATTCTCCGCCATTGTCATGAAGGTCCATACGGAGGGCATCATGGTGCCGCTAGTACTGCACGAAAGGTATTTGATTCAGGATTTTATTGGCCAACCATTTACAAAGACTCCCAAAGTCTTGTCAAAACATGCGATGCTTGCCAAAGAGCAGGTAATATTTCTTCCAAAAACGAAATGCCACAAAATGGAATTCTTGTTTGTGAAATTTTTGATGTGTGGGGACTCGACTTTATGGGACCTTTCCCACCGTCAAAAGGAAACAAATATATACTTGTGGCAGTAGATTACTTGTCTAAATGGGCCGAGGCCGAGGCACTTCCAACAAATGATGGAAGAGTCGTGGTAAGATTTCTGAAAAAATTATTCTCTCGTTTTGGCACACCTAAAGCATTAATTAGTGATAGAGGTACCCATTTTTGCAACCATCAACTCGAAATTTTTTTAACAAGATATGGGGTCTATCACCGGGTCTCAACGGCATATCACCCTCAAACAAACGGACAAGCCGAAGTGACTAATAGAGGTTTAAAATGAATACTCGAAAAAACCGTAGGGTTAAATAAAAAGGAATGGGCAGATAAATTAGATGATGCTTTATGGGCTTTTCGAACTGCTTATAAAACAACAATAGGTACAACCCCATATAAGCTTGTCTAAGGAAAAAGTTGTCACTTGCCAGTAGAAATTGCACACAAAGCCTACTGGGCAATTAAAAATGTAAACTTAGATTTAGAATTTGCTGGTAAAAATCGATTTTGTCAATTAAATGAATTAGACGAGCTTAGGAATTATGCATACTCAAACTCCGAAATTTAAAAGGAAAGAATGAAAAATTTGCATGACAAACATATTAAACCTAATGAATTTCGAGTAGGAGATCTAGTTCTTTTGTTTAATTCACGACTTCGATTATTTCCTGGTAAACTAAAGTCTAGGTGGTCAGAACCTTTTTCTATCACCCATATTTTCCCACACGGTGCAGTAGAAATTAAATCTCGGAATGGACCTCCATTCAAAGTCAATGGCCAACGGCTGAAACTCTATCAAGGATTCATTGAGGATGAAGAGGAGGAGATTTCGCTTCAAACAATCGAAGAATGAAAGCATCAACATCATACCTGGTAAGTTACGAACGATTGGGACGGCATCTAAAGCGGTAAGTTTTCTAACCAAAGCTCATGGGAAACAACGGGCACTCACACGAGCACTAAAAAAAAAAATTCAAAACTTTGCTCGGCACGTGGCCGTGTCCGCGCTGCAGTCGGGATATATCCCCTTTTTCATAACACTTACTTCATTCCACACGCCCCGTTTCCCCGAAAACGCTCTGGTTCCAGGCGATTTTCCGCAGATTTTCAACGTCTCCTATCATTCTAACAACATCAAGGTATGATTCTATCACTATTATTAGTTAGATTTAGCATTTGCATGTAGTTAAAACACCACAAATTTGGGAAAAAATCTAGGGTTCTTGGACTTCATATGAATCGAACCTCAAATTTTTGCCTAAATCTGTTTGCATTTAGTTAGATTAGTGTTATGGGAAGTAAATCCACTTGTGTTGTTTCTAGATTCGCCCGATTTCTCACTAAAACCACAAACCCTTGTTTTTTAACTGAAAAAGATAAAATTGATAGGGTAAACGGGTTATTTTGGGAAAAACGGTGCTTAGGGTTTCAATTTCGGTGAAAACCGCACCTAAAGGACGAAAAATCTTCAAGTTTTCGAAACCAGGTCGAAAAATGGAATTTTTGTGTAACAGACGCCTGGACATGGGGCCGTGTCCGCTGAACACGGGGTCGTGTTCAGCCCACTGTTTGTAGTTTTGTCCGAAAATTCTTCTGTTTCGTGCTAACTTTTGGTGTATTCTTTCAGATGGCTAGGAAGTTCACGAGGTTTAACGCCAATGAGCTCGATGCTAGGGCTAGATACGAAATACTTCAAACAAGGCCGGAGGAATACCCGAGGCAAGCATGCACGGAACTGTTAACTATGGTGAATCAAATCGACCGTTTCAATAACATTGTCACCGAGCCATTAAGAGTCGCTTTAACAACTAGACTCCGTTCCGTCCACGAATGCACTTTGGAATTCTATAGCACCTTCACGTTCAACTCAAGGTGCGACCCATTCGACAATGATGGGGTAGCATTCCGATGTGGCGGAACTAGGTATTCGATCTCTATGGCACAATTTGGGTCGATTGTCGGGTTGTACGCGGAAGAAGATGCAGGTAACGAGGAAAATACTGGAGGGATGCGAGAGATAGGTGAAAATGATCGCCAAGCCGCGTGGGCTCAGATTGGTGAAGGGTATTACAATCCGAGCAGCACTAAGAGCACGAAGTTGAGGGATCCGCTCTACAGATACATCCATAGGCTCCTTGGCTACTCTCTTAGTCAAAGACACGATAGCGGTGGCGTCGTTGGGTTAAGAGATCTAGTTGTCCTCCACTGCATCCATAACAGCAGGCCCCTCGATGTTCCGTTCCTCATGCTCCGAAACATGCATCATAACCGCCTTGCTACTGCACCAACCCCTATCCTCTTTGGGGGATGGGTATACCGTCTCTTCAGGCACTTCACCCGCATACCTAGGTCATTCGAAAGGAGCCCATGGTCGGGTAGGGTAGATATACACATCTGCCGCTCAATGAACCTAATTTATGAGGCTGAAGACGGGACGGTAAGCTTTTAAAGGATGCAAGGTCATGCATGGAACCCGCAAGAAGCACTTGTCCTCCACGCTCCACAACATCATCAGTACCAATACCAGCCCCATGGTGATCCGGGCCAATCCTCCTCAGGAGGCGGTTTTCCTAACATTCAAAGTTTACATGATTTGTTGCAGGAAAACCTCATGTGCACCAGGAACACCTACAATATGGCAAGCAACACGTACAACCGGGTTGGGGCGATCGAGAGAAACATATCCGATATCCAAGATGATATTGGAAATATCCAGGAGTACATGGCTGGCCATGGTGGAGATGATGATGATGAGGACGAGGATATGGATTAGGCGGGAAGAGCAGAGGAAGAAGCGGTTGGTTGGTGATTCCCCAGGTTAACCTTTTTCAATCTTGAACAATTAAGGCCTGCGTGCCAAGTGTTGAACAGTTTACTTTCCCTAACTTCTTTTATTTTCTGCATTTATTTTTCTTTTAACTTTGTTGACATAGATGTTGAACTTGGTAAATTAGGATGTTTGCTATGGTGTGGTATGGTGTTTATTGATTAAGCAGGTACATACGAGGCTTAGAGTACTAAGCATTAGTACTACTAAAGCCGGGACAGGAAAACCAAAGAAAGAAACCTGTTTTTCAACCTTGCAGATTGTCCACACGGGGCCGTGTCCAGCCGACACGCCCCCGTGCCCACTCCCCAGACCTGCTGTTTGTTTTATTTCTGTAGACCTTGACAAATACGGGGTCGTGTCCAGCCAACACGCCCCCGTGTCCACCTTCTGTAAGTTTTCATTACTGGCACTTGAACACGGGGCGTGCCCACCAGGCACGGGGCCGTGTTCAGCGCCCAGTAACACAAAATTTTTTGCTTTTTACACCTTTTTACACATTCAATCAACCTAAAAACTTATTTTTGGGACACATTGAGGACAATGTGTAATTTAAGTGTGGGGGGATGCTAAAACGTTGAATCTTGCAAGTCCTAAATACAAGCCTTACACAAAACTCTATTGGAACCGCTAATCACCCCAAATTTTTTCAAAAAAAAATTTCATTTTTTTTACTTGTCTAGGTTTAATTCGGGAATTTCAAGTTCTAAAAAGGTTATATTTTTACGAATTTACAACCGATAGCGTCGTGATAAAAAGAACCAACATAAGAAAATTATGAAAAGGCATGACAAGCTTAGTTAAAATTTGATTATATATACTTGATCACATAAAAACCTATTCCCACAAAAGTGAGTTTTGAGCCTTTATTGAGCATACAATTACATATCTTTAAATTAAATGCTCATTTTTCGTTTCATGTGTGAATAGCCGCTTGGTTCTTACGACTCTAGAACTTGCCATGACGATACATTCCCGGTCCTTACCAACTTAAACTCGAGTAAGTAAATGATGGAGGCATTAGGACTAACCCTTTTTATTTTCTACACCATTATTTTTCTTTTTTTTACCACCTACCCAAAATCCCCCTAGTTAGCCCCTTTGAGCCTAAACCTTTTCATTTCATAACCCAAACCAAACACCCTTTTACCCACCAAAACCTTTTTCATTTTTAACCCTTTGTTTTAGTAACTAGCTCGGTGTTTCGTATGACTTTTCAAAAAAAAAAGTGTGTTGATTATGAAGCAAAAGAAAACAAACAAACAAGTTCATCAAAAATAACTTTGTTTGAATGATATCTTCATCAAAATAAAAGTTACAAAAATAAAAAGTCTTACGAAAACCGACGCTTGTTACGCTTTTCATTTTTTTTACTAACCACTAACCCAACCACCTACCTTTAACCCAAGACTAACCCTTCACCCAAAAAGTCCTCTTGATATTTACAAAGGTATATAAGTTAAAAAGGAGGAGGATTGATTGCTTGGCAAGCCTATGGTAGGAGTAAGTTCCATGCCGCTCTCGAGTGATCCACAAAAATACATTTTCGGCCGAGTGTTTAGTGATCCCCGTGAGGTATGTGAACTTGTATATAAGAGAATTTTGAAGAGGCATGTTATGCCCTAATAAGTAATTTATCTTATGAAAAGTTTTAAATAAATCATGACGAATAGGATTGTAAATAAATAAAAATAAAACTAAATATAGAATCTTGGAAATCCCGACACTCTATGACAAGCCCAAAAAACCTTCTTCTCTACCCATTCCATTTGGGAGTGTAAAGCCACATTATAAAGAGTTTTGCTTGAGGATAAGCAAAGATTCAAGTGTGGGGGTATTTGATGTGTGCAAAATGCAACATATAAATTACATCAATTGTGGCATAAAACTAACCCTTTTTAGTACTAATGTTGGAAAAAGTGTGCTTTTGTCTTCCTTTTGTATTTTCAGGATTAAATGAGCTCAAATTAACAAAAGAAGCAAAAAGACAGCAAAATCTAACATAAATACAAGAAAAGGAACAAACGTGACATGCCCGACCCCACGACAGCATCTTCCCAAGCAAAACAAGAAGACAGAAGACTGAACACGCCCCGTGCTCAGCCAGCACGGGGGCGTGCCCAAGTGTTAGTAGAAAAGACAAAGTGGTAGAAGCTTCTATTGCCCACCACGGGGCCGTGCTCAGCGGACACGGGGCCGTGGTCAACTATAAGATTCGCACAATCCAGGCAAATCTTCATAGTACAAAGATTCTTCTGCACACGGGGTCGTGCTCAGCGGACACGGAGGCGTGGTCAACTAATAAAGACAAGCTGCATTAAATGAAGAAAGAGAGGATGTGGACACGGGGCCGTGCCCGAGCTTCTGTTCAGCCTATAAATAGGAGTGCTTGGCTCAAGCTCAAACCATCCCTTGGCACACCACCTCTCTCACACTTCACCCACCACCCACCACCACCATAACACCATCATCCATTGTCCATCATAGAGTGTGTGAGTCGTCTCGGGATCCAAGATTGATCGTAAGAGTTCTTGATAATCAAGGCCATGTTTGCCTAAGTCTCTTACATCACTTGGTGAAGACAAGTGTCTAGTGTAATACTTTTTATTTCTAATCTTTTCGCACTTTTTACTTGGTTTTGTATTAATGACTTTAATAACTAGTTTCTTATGTTGAAGGTGATTCTTCCTTATCGTTTGTCCGTGGTGTCTTGACATTATTTTACTGTCTATATAAAATAAAAGATTTTCACCATTCATATCTCCACGGTCTATATGGAGATATGTTGGCTACCTAGTCGGGGGTTAAGGGAACGGTTTGGTAAGAGTCTTGCCATTGTTCAGCGTTTAGAGGTCCTGCAATGGACCTGGGTCAAATTTAGTAGGACCTCCTTCAATACTTAACGGTATTGGATGGCAGGGGTCCAAACTCTTTGATCCCCTCATAAGTTAACTACTATTAATACTATAACCCGGCTATTTAGGACTGTATCCCTGCTGACTCAGCTACTTAGCCGAGGGTAACGTCACCTTCAAAAGAGGGGCCTACCATAATTTGCATTAATAACTTAATTAATTATCTTTCAATAATCCGACCCTTTAGGATTGTATCCTTGCTGACTCAAACTACTGGGTTGAGGGTAACGTCACCTCCAAAAGAGGGCCCTACTACAATAACTAAGATAATCTCTTAAACAAGTGCAAAAGTGCGGAAATAATCAAAGGTTACACTATACACGAGTCGGAACCAAGTGATTCATCTTGTCTATCTGTTTTTATTTTTATTTTTATTTTTCAGCATTTTAGTTAGTTTTTATTTTTCTTAGTTTAAAACCATTTTTCTAAACTTTTTGATTTGATTAGACGTTGAGGATAAACCGGTACTAAAAGCTCTTGTGTCCTTGGACGACCTCGGTATCTTACCAACACTATACTACGCTCACGATGGGTGCACTTGCCCATATGTGTGTTTAGTGTTAGTAAATATCGTGTTTTATAAATTTAAAACTTGGCTAAAGAAAGTGTAAAAGGGCTTAAAATATACTTAAACCTACATATACCCCTAACGCACATCAGTAGCAACGGTTGGTGGGACATAGCAGACTAAAAAAAACCAACGGGTAAAAGGTAATGATAAGTTTAACGGCGAATAGAAAAAAGTAAATATATATACTTACCTCGTTGAGGTCTAGCAACGACGATTCATTATGACGGGGACGATAGCCGGACACGACCTCGTGCGCGTGATCATCATTTCCACCCAAATCGTAAGAATCAGGGACATTAGACCCCGCCTAATACAAACGGTGTGCTAAGTATTTCATAAACAAAAAAAAAGGTAAATTACATTTTTCGTCCTTTATGTTTGTATCAGATTGCAACAGATGACCTTTAACTTCAATAATTACAGTCACAATCCTTTTTTATAAAACTCATTACACTTTACGTCCTTTGGCCTTAACCTGGTTAAAATTTTCAGTTAAATATAGCATGTGAGGGTAAGTTAGTAATTTTAATAGTACATTTAATTTAAAATATATTTAAACAAATACATATACCCATCTCTTCTCTCAGCCATCTCTCTCTCTCTCCCTCTCCAACCAACCTCCACTATCAAGTCCAGCCAGTACTACCGTATGCCACCCACCACCATTAAATCCAGGCACCACCATCGTATGCCATCCACTACCACAGTATACAAATTTATCTCTCTCTCTATTTCTCACCCCCTCTCTCAGCCACCACCTGCTGCAACCACCACCGTCAATCCCCCCAAATCAAACCAATATCTGGTTCTTCAATCTCTGACAAATTAAAATTAACTTTTTTCAACCATTAATTTATTGAATTTGTAACATTCCATATAATTTACCAAAATCTCCTTGCCTACTCATTTTCCATGGAATCTCCGTTATTGAAGAACTAGTTCCATGAAACTTTGCAAAAACCCATATGCATTAACAGGACATCAAAAATCATTTTTTTAAAACAAAGAAAAAAAAGGAAAACAAAGTTATCCAGTAACAAAAATCAATATATAAATAACAACCTCAGATAAATCAAAATAGTTGCACCAATCTTCAATCAAAATTCCAAAAAACCAACAATCCCCTTAAAACCCAGAATCAAAAGAAACGTATGGAGCCAAATCGTTAATCCAATTGCACAAAAGGCGAACTTACCGATCCAGCCCAAAAATCTCCCACCACCACGATCCACTAGAGTTCCAGATCTGATAATAACCGTTAAACACACCCACCACTTGTTTCATCTCATTCGCACCTAGGCGTTTAGGTTACAAGGGTTTAGAAAGAATGTGTACGTGTTGAGAGAGATGAAATTAACTCACTGAGCACTCAGATATAAGAATCAATGATGGAGATCTGCGAGGGTTTCACATCTGAAGGATGTTTTCATGGGTTGAAGAGTTTCGATCAAAATGGTGGCGGTGGTTCCAGCATCTGTTGCCGGAGTGATGGTGGTGAAGGGTTTAGGTGGTGGGCGGAATGGTGGTAGTGAGGCGTTTAAGCCGTCTCCTTAGTGGTGGCCGGATGATGTCGGAGTTATGGTGGCGCCGGTGGTGAGGCTTAGGTTACAGTGGGTGGGTTTCCATAGAGAGAGAGAATAAAGTGTTAAAGAGAGAGAGAGAGAGAGAGAGAGAGAGAGAGAGTATTTCTGTAATAAATATATTATATTATCTTGATGTTTTCTTTTTTTTATATAAAGGTATTTTTAAATAAATGGGTAAGATTACAAAATTGCCCTCATGTGCCTTGCACATGATCAAACTTAACTAAAAAAGTTAACTAAGATAGGGACAAATGACGTAAAGTGTAATGAATTTTCTAAATAAAGGACTGTGACTGTAATTATTAAAGTTAAAGGCTATCCATTGCAATTCGGTACAAACATAAAGGACGAAAAGTGTAATTTATCCCAAAAAAACAGAATAAGTTAAAAAAATGATATACCACACTGCTATCCGGAATAAACGTGCTTATGTCCGCCTCAGACGGCTCACCGAAAACATAGTTGTACCGAGATATGTTTGTTAGTGAATGTGAATATATAACGAAGATGATATATATATCGTCTTCTTCATCGTTTAAATAAGGGAAGCAGAATTCAAATTCGGAATCTAATACGAGTCGTATAGCCCTATACGATGCGTATAAGGCATACGTCAATCACTTTACGTCACCCAACAGTGACAGAAAGCTGATCGTACTTTCTAAAAAAAGTAATACGAATCGTATAGGTCTATACGATGCGTATTACTTTAACCCCCGTGAGACATTGTCAGCCTTTGACTGACACAGAATTAATTACCAACTCAATACGCATCGTATAGACCTATACGATGCGTATTGAGGGTGTCGATTTAATAAGGCAAGGTGTGCCAATAATACGACCCTTCTTTTATAATGGTCTATCCTCGCCGACTATTACTTCAAATTTCCATGTAACATGTAACTTTCAGAAAGAAATCGAAAAGAAGAGAAGTTGCAAAGGATAATAGCATACTTTGGTAGTTTTATATTTTGTCCTATCTAATTGGTAAGTTACATTTTAAAAATTCTTATAATATTCAATTATAAATTGTTAAGGTTATGTGTCCTACATCATGATTGATCTTGCATTTAGGATATCTGATTGTATAATTCGATTTATAGATATATTTGTGTTACATCAACCATCATAACTTTTTAGATGTTGTTGATTACTGTGTACTTATTATTCTTTTTTTATTTCTTTTCTTGTAAATATTTTAGTCAATTGGTGTACCGGAGTCCATATTAATAAATGATTTTCTCTTTATGTATAGTTATTATGTATTTATTCTCTTTCCTGATTTATTGTTGATCTCCTCAATCATAGGAGATATTGTTGTACATTTTATCTATAAATACAATTCAAGACCTCTCATAATCGATGAGGTCAATTGACAAATATTAACATGGTATCAGCCTTTCTTCTCTAAAAATACCTCATTTTTTTCTCTTTTCTCTTTCCTGGACCACCGCCGACTTTTTCTTCCTCTTTTGTTATGGCTGAAACAACCCCTTCTTCCTTCCCCATCAATACCCTTTTACATCTTATGTCTACCAAACTCACCTCAAACAATTATCAGATATGGCGAGACAACATTCAACCCCTGTTCGCCTCTTTAAAACTACTGAAGCACATTGACGGCTCCTCTTCCTCTCCTCCTAAAACCATTACTGTTGAAGACAAAGCTGGCTCAAACCCTGATTATGCTAAATGGGCCAATTCTGAACAGCAGGCTATTCTTCTTCTTAAATCTTCCCTTTTTGAACAAGCAGCCGCTGAGGTAATCGGTATCACTAATGCTCGGCAGATCTGGGTTGCCCTTGAAGCAGCCTACAGCAATTCTTCGGTTGAACGCATTCATGTGTTGCATGATTCTCTTCGTCAACTCACTAAAGGTACATCTTCGGTCAGTGATTTCAGTCGCAAATCTAAAAGTTTATGTGATCAATTGGCTGCAATAGGACATCCTGTTGCAGAGATTGACAAAACTCACTGGTTTCTTTGTGGTTTGGGACCATCTTATGAGACTTTTTTCCACTTTGATTCGAGCCAACACACCGACCTTACCATTTCGTGAATTAGTCAACAAGACTGAAAGTCAGGAACTTTTTTTGAAATCTCTCCATGGCTCGCCTGCCCCTGTTGCCTTTCATGCTCAACAGAATCGGTCCTCTTCTTTTCAGCAGGGCAAGGGCCGCAGATCTGGATCTCGAGGCTCTGGATCTCGAGGTGTTTATGCTAGTGGTAGGGGTCGCGGATCTGCCCGTAGGCCTCCTCACTGCCAACTTTGTCGCACTAATGGGCATTATGCCTCTTCATGTCCTAACTTGCATACTTATGCCAATCAAACTACACCAACTGATGAATCTTTGGCAAAGGCCTTTCATGCTCAATGCCATGTGACTGAGAATGGCCCCAACTAGAATGTTGACTCGGGTGCTACCGATCACATGGCCCCTGAATGTCCAGATCTAAATCAGACAGCCCCATATCCAGGTACATCTCAGGTTATGTTTGGTGATGGTAACAAACTTCCTATTACTCATATTGGTTCCACTGTTATTTCCAATAATATTCCTCTCAAGGATGTTTTGGTTATTCCTAATCTTAAAAAGCGTCTCTTATCAGTAAGTAAATTAACCACGGACTATCCTGTGGATGTATTGTTTTCTCAACCATTCTATACTATTCAGGATCGGCAAACAAAACAGGTACTCGCTAGAGGCAGCTATGTCAATGGTCTTTATGTGCTCAAGAATGAACCACAAGCTCTCGTTGCTACTGGAGTCTCGAAGAAAGCTTCTTTTGAACTTTGGCATGCTCGTTTAAGACATGTCTCATTTGATATTATTTCACGTTTAAATAAATTGGGTGTTTTGTCTATTACTTCTTTGTTACCCAAACCAATTATTTACACACCGTGTCAATTTGCAAAAGGACAAAGGTTATCTTTTAATGTTAATGTTAAGCGTGCTGCTAATCCTTTAGATTTGATACATTGTGATTTATGGGGCCCTGCACCTATTTCCTCTACGGATGGTTTTCGCTATTATGTGGCTTTTATTAATGATTGTTCCAGGTTCACTTGGTTATACCCGCTCAAATCTAAAATGGACTTTTATTCTGTTTTACCTATTTTTATTAATCTTGTTCAAACACAATGTTCAAGAAAGATAAAAGTGTTCCAAAGGGATGGTGGTGCAGAATTTGTAAACCACCGGGTGCGTAAATGTAACAACCCTCGGTAAAACCAACACTCTCATAATATTTCCGACACCCTATTATATCTTAAAATACCCTTATATGTCTTATATTACACCCCGTATATGAAAACCGAGCCCGAAATAAGTTATAAAATATAAAATAAATTAAAAACAATAAAAGTTAAGCTGAGGCGGGCCGCATAGACCCACCCCATGCTTTTACGCGGGCGGTATCAAGACTGGAACTTGACTCCGCTGATTCCTTCAGTTCAAGCGGGCCGCGTAAGAGTTCTAGATAGTTAACGCGGGCCGCGAGAGATCATGAAACGCGGAGACATCCGGTGCTGACACGTGTCGTCATCGTGTCGGGTCTACTTGGTGACCGGGCTAACCTATTATGTTGACCAAGGTTGACGCGGGCCGCGTAAACCTTCTCTATGTTTTACGCGGGCCGCGAGAGAGTCGTATATCAGAACTATAAATAGAAGGCATCAGTTTTCGTTTTCCGTCGCTCACATTTCAATTCTAAATCTCAATTTCTGTAGTAGAGATATTATAGGCGGGTATTATACCCCTAATTAGCGAGGTTCTGCTCTGTTGTAAGTATTATAACCCCAGTTTCGTAATAGTTACGCTGCCCGATTGATTTAGGGTTCCGTAACAACTGTCGTGGTTCTGCCCGACGTAGTTGTTGGAATGCCGTCTCGGGGAGGGTATCATTAATAATTTCAAAGGGTTATGATACTAACCAATGTACATTTGTATAAATTAAAGATTATATCCAGGAAACCCTTACGCTAAGTCTAAGATAGCAAAGTGAGTTTATCCTCTTTTTGATAACTTTTTTTGTAATGTTTTACCAAATCTTAAATGTTTTACTATGAAATTTAGCAGTTATTGAGTCTTTATGTAACACCTCGAAAATTCACGTCCTATAATGTATTGACACGTGTCATAAGCTTGAACGTGTGAAAGAATACTCTAAAGGGACTAAAGTTGACAAATAAAGAAAACTATGTGAATATAAGGGTTCAAAATGTCAACAATGGATAAATATGCCTTACAATAACCCTACAAGATGTTTATACATTCACATGAATGAATCATGGATCATACGAAGCTAAATATGAAAGAAAGTGAGGAATTACAAACTACAGGGGTTAAATGTGTCAACATGTTTAAAGTATACCTCTGAGTGACCTTTTAGCAAACCTGAAGCTTTGTAATGATTAAGTATACTCACGAGATTAAGTGATAAAAATTTCATAAAGTTTCGTTATCGTATGAGAAAGTTATGATCAAATTCGTATACGAGGGGTTAAAAGCGTCAACGTTGAAATTATGGCTTTTCGGGTGAGTACAAAGTTAACCAAGGACTTAACAAAGTTTGTATAAGTCTTGGAACCCTCAAAAGTAAATTTTGAAGGCTTATAATGCAAGAAATAATGTGAAAACGACGTTTGGAAGGTCCAGGGGTCAAACTGTAAACAATTGAAAGTTTTGTAGTGCTGGCAGGTCCCTTGCGCACCTCAACACTGTGAGCATTGCGGTGCGCAAGCAGGTCCCAGATGCGAAAATTATTGACAGCTGCCTGTTATTCCGGTTACACCGACTTAAAGGCTGGGTTTTCGATTCAAGGGGCTCCTATATCTGGTTTTTAGTTTCCTAGGCCACCTGGGATGATCTTACAACATCCCTAGACCCTTGTGGCATCATCTTGAATGATCAAAGTTGATATTTATGAACACCCATTGTTGCAACAAGTTCACTTTCACTTGCATTCTCAATTCTGGAGCTCTCTGGACATCAACAAGGATTCATTAGGCTTCCTACTCGTAATTAGGACTCTTGTAAGTGTTCATAACCCTTTCTGATTCGTTGTAGCTTAGTTAATTAGCTATTAGTCAAACCGTCGTAATTTAAGTTTGACTTTGAGATTAAATGAAATTTGCTCAGTCATTTCTCGAATTGAAAGTACCTACAAGTTGGTATTTATGTGGGTAACAAACCCTTAAAAGGGTATTTCCAGATTCCCACTCTAACTATGCTAATTGTCGAGTCAAAGCATACTTTAAAAAGTCAACAGAATGATTATTTGTAAATTTAAGCATAATTAGCAATGTAGGATGCATGCAACCTGTTTGATCATTAAAATAACATGGCAATTAATGTAAGAACATGTCTCAACATGTTCAACTCGACAATTTTCAGTATTAAACCCGGATCGGAACCGAAAGTCGCATAATTTGACTTTTGCTTTGACTTTCAGTTCTGACCCGTTTATGCATGTTTGAGATCTGCCTTAGAGCTTATTTTGGACCAGGTTTCATATAAGTATAACTCTCTGAAATTATACAACTTGGTTCAATACTTATCCGATTCATATGCATGTTTCCGATTAATGCGTAGAAGTTAACTATTATGCCCTTTTGACTATAAAACGTGATTTTTGAAAAAGTGAAAGAGTAGAAACATTAGTTATTGATTTATAAACTTGCACCTAAATTTTGACATCAGTTTAATGTCTAGATTAAGAGTTATGCTCATTAGCGTAATTTGAAAGCTTTTTAGTAATTAGATGGCGTAATTAGCATATAGCCTATTTAAACCCACTTTTTGATATCAAACTTTTTACCCACTGATGTAATATAATATTTTAAGATTTTTGGAGATTTTTATTTAATTTTTGGCTGATCATAACATAGGTCTTTAAGTATGATTCGGTTAATGCCGGTTTTACCCTTTTAAGCCATAAAATGAGTTTTACAAATCCTTTTGACCCCAAACCTTTTTCTACTGATCTAATATAATAAATAAAATATTTTGAGCCTTCTGGAATTGTAAAAATACCAGCTTTCCTTTGAAAACCCGGAAATGGCTCCAAATCGCATTTTTAAGCATTTTTAACGCATAGTATGTATAAAAATTATTTTGTACACATAAGGTTTGATACCTACTGATATTTTAACTAAATTATTATATTTTTACAGTAAGCTAAAGTCTTACACTCAGGTTTCCAGTTTTGACCTTTTAAGCCTATGTGAAATTACCAAAATACCCCTAAGGTGCATAGTTTGGTTTTAAATGATATGTTTCACATATAAGTCATACCCTACTGTTATAACATGTTAAATTAAGTGTATTTACTGTATAAATCAGACCTGAATCTCAGGTTCATATTTAAACTCTTTTATAACCTTTTAATGACCAAAATACCCCTACGGGGCGTCATGTGAGTCTAAATCCGTTTTGGGCATAATATAAGATATCTTTCTGATGTCACAACATAATTAAAGCATAATAACTTAGGAAACCCGCATATGACTCTTTTGGCTACTCGTTACGCACTTGTCGCGTTCGGATCGGCTTATATGACTAGTTTGCATATATTAGCCGAAACGAGTTAAACCATATCATTTTTGTCTCAAAATCCAGAATGTGTTTAGATTACCCATGTTATACAAGTCTTCAAACTTGTCGGGTCAAAACCACATTCTAATCCGGTCTTCGCCTTATCATGCGTTTGAACCGTATCTTTCTGTAAGACTAACCGGTCTAAGCTTAGGCTTAATTAAAGACCCGTTAGCATTCTAATTGGTTATTTATACCATCATTCCAGACTAGAGCCTTCCGGTAAATGGTACCCACGCTTACTTAAGTGAATACGGCTGAGTTATTAAAATTCTTGCTATTTAAGACAGGAGCTAGCTCAGGTAAATACTCTTAACTTATTTTCCCTATACGGGCTTGGGATACGGTATAATAATACCGCTTGGTCGGGTATTGAATATTTAATCTTATTGTGGTTAAATTATTGAGGTAACCCGGTTTAATCTGTATTGTTTGAAATAAAGACCTTTAGGGGTTAATGACCATGTCCCGGATATCCTTGACATCATTGTGTTATAAAATGGCCACGCCTTATACACGGGGTGTAGGCATACACCTGACAGTTGTTTAAGGAAAAACGGTATCTCACTCTCTTGTGGGCCTATACTTGTGGCGTGTCTGTTAATCTGACTCGGTTTCTATATCGGGCCCTAAACGTATAACGAACATGTAAATCTGTATACAAGATTATAAATATAATTGTCCCAAGTTATAAAGAGTTTGTGCTACGTGCATTCAAATCAATTTTATTAAACATTTTCAAAATAAGTCGGTTGAGTGTATTTACCAGTGAAAACTGACGTATTTTCCAAAGGGTTAAGTGACAGGTACTGAACGTAATTGGCTGGAAGCTCAGGGCGTTTATAAGGAATCTTGCAAGTTCTAGACGCCTAAAGTCTGTTGAATAATGTTTATGTTTTAAGATCCGCCTGTGGATCCTTTACTTTCCGTTGTAATACTGGATATTACTTTATATTCGGATTTTAATATATTTATCTTTTGCTTCCGCTGTGCATTTATATATTGTGTTGTTTGACTATGATGATATCAACTACGTCACGATACTCCCCACCGGGCCCACCGGTGACACGTGGAAAATAGGGGTGTGACAGGTTGGTATCAGAGCCAACACTGAGTGAATTAAACGCTAGCCTTTTGCGTTTAATCTCAGTTACACAGTTGCACATTCTTGAGTCTAGACAAGAACATAGGACTAATCCTAATTCGTTTTATTTGTTTCTTTTGTTATTTTCTGATTAGCCCTTGCATGGGCGAGTCATTTCAATTAGAAGTCCCGTTTTGGGCAACCATGTATTTGTTTAAATTTTAATAGGAACGGTTAGATTTAAAATAACATTCCTTTTTATAAGATCTACCATTATAATAAAATGGCAAAATTAAAAAAAAAGGACAAGACCTAGCCATATGTCACATTAAGACAGGGCCAAAATGGTAGTTCCTCAATTAGATTCAGATCCTTGTTAACATTTCAATTTAGGATTGTTCTGCGTAATTATTAAAAGAACCTTAAAAGTAAAACCTAGCCTAAATGTCGTTGCAGACATGGCCAAGATGGTAAAACCTATTCGAAAGATTTAAACCCTTATTAACATCTGATATGTTATCATTAATGACAAAGATGTGATTCGATAAAATCACATAAGACATTTTAAATTGGGATGTTCTAAATTCCCTTATTTATATAACCATCCCTTATGGATGAAATGCCTACGGGCTATAATTAACGTCCTTTGAGACTAAAGACAGTAGTGGTCTACGACCCCCTGTTAAAAAGGGCAATGAACTTTGATTAAAGCCTTAGTACCTCGATTCTATAAAAATCCTGGTTTATAAATTAAATCTGTCCATGTGACTAGGCTGTTGAGCCATTATTAAATTATAATTGGGGATATAATACTTATGAGTCATATCCAATGTCCTCTGAGACTAAAGACAGTGGTAGCCTACAACTCCCTGTCAAGAAAAGGTAATGAACTTTGATTCACACCTTAATGCCTCGATTCTCTGAAATCATGGCTTATAAATTAAACTTGTCTACGCAACTAGGCCATTTGTGCTATTATTAAAACCATAATGCCTTGATTCTCCGAAATCATGGCTTGTAAATTTAAAACTGTCCATATGACTAGGCCTTTGCGCCACTTTAATATCCTTAATGTTTTATAACTAGGATAAATTATAATGAAAATGCTAATTAAATGTAACTAACAAATTTAACCAATATGGTTTATATTACCATGGTTAATAAATCGTCAAGAACGATAGTACTATATCGGCTTCTAAATAAACCTTGTCCTTATTGATTTTATATAGCAATTAAAGCTACATGGCTAGGTCAGAAGAAGTAAACAGTCATCCCCTGGAAAACCACGATGATGATAGGGTTGTTATAACCAAAGGAGAGCTTCGTACACTAATTGATACAGCTGTATCTAAAGCTGTAGAAGAACAATTTAAGGAGTATAGTGGGACGCATAGTCGAGCCTCATTTGTACCCCACTCTAAGTCTGTCCCTAAGACTCATTCAGAGCCTCATAACAAGCCGCCCTCTAAGAAAAAGGAGCCAAAGAAGGATGATAATCGACATTCATCAAATGAACACAGTGTTCCATCCAAGAAGATAGTGTTCGATAATGTACCGCATACCAAGTCCTGTACCTATAAATACTTTGTTTCCTGCAAACCCCGGGACTTCACTGGGGAGAAAGGAGCAATCGATTGTATGACCTGGTTGGATGAAATGGACACAGTTGTCGATATCAGCGGTTGTGCAGAAAGGGATGTAGTGAAATATGTATCCCAATCATTCAAGGGAGAGGCACTAGCATGGTGGAAGGCTCTCATTCAAGCTGCTGGGAAGATCCCACTTTACAACATGTCATGGGAACAGTTTATTGCTCTCATTATGGAGAACTACTGCCCTCAACACGAGGTTGAGAGGATTGAGTCAGATTTCTTATCATTGGTGATGACAAACTTAGATTGTCAAGCTTACCTCACCAGTTTCAATACCCTGTCCAGACTGGTTCCTTACCTAGTAACACCAGAACCCAAGAGAATTGCTCGCTTCATTGGGGGTTTAGCCCCAGAAATCAAAGCCAGTGTTAAGGCTTCAAGACCTACTACATTCAGGTCAGCAGCAGATCTGTCGCTATCTCTCACACTTGATGTCGTCAGAAACAAAGCTGCCAAAGCCTCTGAAGATGGAAAGCAAAAAAGGGAGGATGAGGATTCTCACCGTTCCGATAGAAAGAGGAACTCTGAGGATAAGAAGAGTTCCGGGTTTAAGAGAGACAGCCAGCAGTCGGGCGAGAAAACCAGGTGCAAAACCTGTAGGAAATACCACCTAGGGAAATGCAGGTTTGAATCTCAGCCTCTACCGTGTGGAATTTGCAAGTCTAGGGAACATAAAACCCTGGATTGCAAGAAGTTGAAAGACGCAACCTGTTATGGTTGCAACGAGAAGGGGCATATCAAGACCAACTGCCCTAGGAATCAGAAGAAGCCCGAAGAAGCCAAGAAAACAAACGCATGATGAACGCCCAGGAGATAGTGCAGAATGACGACTATATAGCAGGTACCCTTCCTTATCAAGCAGTTTATACAGAAATTTATTTGTTACTGGCACATATAATTCTATATAGAAAAATAAATGTTGTGAACTGTTGTCTCCGCTGATTAGGACTCCGGTCATTTAACGCGAGATAGAAATTTGCCGATGACACTATGGAAATGCTCTAACAAATCTTAGATTGATATCTTATATCAATTAAGAATTCACTCTTTTCTAATATCCTTATGACAAGCTTTCAAGCTATCCAAATTCATCACTATAATAAAGACAGATGTGACATTTTGATCCCCTGTCAAAAAGGTGATGGATTAGGACCAAACTTTAAATGCCATTAAAGGTCTTTTGTGACCTAGGCTAAGTAAAATTCATATATATTATATAGCGTTCATTAAGAATGTTAATTCTATATTGGCCGGTATGGTTTAATGAAACCATGGTTAGTATATAAGACCATGAGGATGATGAATAGTAGTTGTCGGATCACAACCAAGAGATTGATTCATTTAGTAATAGGAACCAAATCTTGAGTATGACAAACTCGGATAAGACATCAGTCAATCACGCCGTTGATGAGGCGGCGTATGTTAATGATACTACAATTGTAAACCTGAAAAAGTCCAAGGATGTTCTTCAAACTATGATAAGACGCAGCTGTGGGAAAAGCTGTGAAGAAGATCGTGAAAAATTCAAAGAGCCGAATGCTACTTGCTCCAAATCCTTCGTAAACTATAAGTATAGCAAACTTTTAAAATCTTTCTTAAGAACCATAGTTATTAAGTGAAGGCAGGAATCATAAAAACTATTTCTTCTGTTCTTGTCAAGAACCTTCAGTCGTAGAATTTTAGAAGTATCCTCTTTCTAGGTGTAATGCGTCAACACTTAGAATTGATATCTGTTTGATCTCTAATGATTGCCGATACCAGACGGTATGATAAAAGCGTCATATGAGGATTGGTGTATCTTAATATGTCCCATAGATTGCTTCCATGCCTGATCAGTATGGAGGTTTAATGCATGGGACCACAAGGATATCTCAATGGTCATATGGTGCTAAAGTCAACTATTGGTATTCAAAGAAGATATCCAAAATGGAATGGTCCATGTAAATGTTCCCGATTAAGGAATTCATGGACCCGTAACATAAATGTGTCACTTATCTGATACAGAATATGATTGATGAACTGAAGCCCGAGATTTGGAAATCTCTATAACCTCCTTATACCTTAACTATCTTCTCCTAAGATTACCCTGTTTACCTCCTGAGAGGCAGGTAGAATTAAGATTTATATCCCATTTTGGGTTGTATTCTTATGAAATCTCCAAGACGGCTAGTGCCATTATTGGAAGAATCAAAACCCCAATCAAATAAGTTTTGAAAATAAAGAATTCATATAGCCTAACCCTATATTCTAAGAATTCAGTATTTTTAATTAAGAAAGACGGTTCATTTTGCTTATGCATTGAATACGCAACCCAAATTAGGCAACAATTAAGAATTTCCATCAGCTGCCCAGGATCGTCGATTTGTTCGACTAACTGTGAGGATTAACTATCCCTTAAGATTAGTTTTAAGTAATGGTTGGAATAACCATTTTACATTGAGATAAGCTTTTCTATAATAGTTGATGTATAAGTATCAAGGCTGCTCCTTTGGAGACCTTGCTTAGATGGAATGTTGAATACCTATTGTTAAATAGAAGATTGGTACGTCCAATCATCAGGATTTGAAAATTGCCTTGGAAACAACGAATAGGATCATACAAATCCATGATCATCTGTAAGATTGCCAGTTTTGGCAGAAAATCAAAGATTAATGAAAATAGCAACCCTCCTAAGTCCTTGTTAAGGAATAAGGTTCAACAAAGATATCACTCTGGAAGGGTATGCCAATTTGTTAATTACCAGACTAGTTAAGCTCTGAATATATAAAATCATTCGAAGGAATCGAATGTATCAAAGATCAAATAACTTATGAGCTAAAACCTATTTAAGGAGCTTGGCGGAGCTCGCAATGTATTACACCCTAAGGATTAAAGGATATGTTTCGCCAATAAGTCAAGAAGCACTATCACATAATGATATGCAGATTTATGATATAATGAGCAACCTATGTTGATTAAGGATCGACAGGTGAAGAAGCTCCAAAAGGATACATGTGCCTATTATAGAGGTCAACTGTGGGAGCTTGGAAAGACTCCAGATATGTTATAGGAGTTAGGTCCATTATGCGACAAAAAGTACTTCCAGCGTTTTAACAAATCTCGAGGCCGAGATTTCTTTTAAGGGGGTGAGGATGTAACACCTCGAAAATTCACGTCCTATAATGTATTGACACGTGTCATAAGCTTGAACGTGTGAAAGAATACTCTAAAGGGACTAAAGTTGACAAATAAAGAAAACTATGTGAATATAAGGGTTCAAAATGTCAACAATGGATAAATATGCCTTACAATAACCCTACAAGATGTTTATACATTCACATGAATGAATCATGGATCATATGAAGCTAAATATGAAAGAAAGTGAGGAATTACAAACTACAGGGGTTAAATGTGTCAACATGTTTAAAGTATACCTCTGAGTGACCTTTTAGCAAACCCGAAGCTTTGTAATGATTAAGTATACTCACAAGATTAAGTGATAAAAATTTCATAAAGTTTCGTTATCGTATGAGCAAGTTATGATCAAATTCGTATACGAGGGGTTAAAAGCGTCAACGTTGAAATTATGGCTTTTCGGGTGAGTACAAAGTTAACCAAGGACTTAACAAAGTTTGTATAAGTCTTGGAACCCTCAAAAGTAAATTTAGAAGGCTTATAATGCAAGAAATAATGTGAAAACGACGTTTGGAAGGTCCAGGGGTCAAACTGTAAACAATTGAAAGTTTTGTAGTGCTGGCAGGTCCCTTGCGCACCTCAACACTGTGAGCTTTGCGGTGCGCAAGCAGGTCCCAGATGCAAAAATTATTGACAGCTGCCTGTTATTCCGGTTACACCGACTTAAAGGCTGGTTTTTCGATTCAAGGGGCTCCTATATCTGGTTTTTAGCTTCCTAGGCCACCTGGGATGATCTTACAACATCCCTAGACCCTTGTGGCATCATCTTGAATGATCAAAGTTGATATTTATGAACACCCATTGTTGCAACAAGTTCACTTTCACTTGCATTCTCAATTCTGGAGCTCTCTGGACATCAACAAGGATTCATTAGGCTTCCTACTCGTAATTAGTGTTCATAACCCTTTCTGATTCGTTGTAGCTTAGTTAATTAGCTATTAGTCAAACCGTCGTAATTTAAGTTTGACTTTGAGATTAAACGAAATTTGCTCAGTCATTTCTCGAATAGAAAATACCTACAAGTTGGTATTTATGTGGGTAACAAACCCTTAAAAGGGTATTTCCAGATTCCCACTCTAACTATGCTAATTGTCGAGTCAAAGCATACTTTAAAAAGTCAACAGAATGATTATTTGTAAATTTAAGCATAATTAGCAATGTAGGATGCATGCAACCTGTTTGATCATTAAAATAACATGGCAATTAATGTAAGAACATGTCTCAACATGTTCAACTCGACAATTTTCAGTATTAAACCCGGATCGGAACCGAAAGTCGCATAATTTGACTTTTGCTTTGACTTTCAGTTCTGACCCGTTTATGCATGTTTGAGATCTGCCTTAGAGCTTATTTTGGACCAGGTTTCATATAAGTATAACTCTCTGAAATTATACAACTTGGTTCAATACTTATCCGATTCATATGCATGTTTCCGATTAATGCTTAGAAGTTGACTATTATGCCCTTTTGACTATAAAACGTGATTTTTGAAAAAGTGAAAGTGTAGAAACATTAGTTACTGATTTATAAACTTGCACCTAAATTTTGACATCAGTTTGAGGTCTAGATTAAGAGTTATGCTCATTAGCGTAATTTGAAAGCTTTTAGTAATTAGATGGCGTAATTAGCATATAGCCTATTTAAACCCACTTTTTGATATCAAACTTTTTACCCACTGATGTAATATAATATTTTAAGATTTTTGGAGATTTTTATTTAATTTTTGGCTGATCATAACATAGGTCTTTAAGTATGATTCGGTTAATGCCGGTTTTACCCTTTTAAGCCATAAAATGAGTTTTACAAATCCTTTTGACCCCAAACCTTTTTCTACTGATCTAATATAATAAATAAAATATTTTGAGCCTTCTGGAATTGTAAAAATATCAGCTTTCCTTTGAAAACCCGGAAATGGCTCCAAATCGCATTTTTAAGCATTTTTAACGCATAGTATGTATAAAAATTATTTTGTACACATAAGGTTTGATACCTACTGATATTTTAACTAAATTATTATATTTTTACAGTAAGCTAAAGTCTTACACTCAGGTTTCCAGTTTTGACCTTTTAAGCCTATGTGAAATTACCAAAATACCCCTAAGGTGCATAGTTTGGTTTTAAATGATAAGTTTCACATATAAGTCATACCCTACTGTTATAACATGTTAAATTAAGTGTATTTACTGTATAAATTAGACCCGAAACTCAGGTTCATATTTAAACTCTTTTATAACCTTTTAATGACCAAAATACCCCTATGGGGCGTAATGTGAGTCTAAATCCGTTTTGGGCATAATATAAGATATCTTTCTGATGTCACAACATAATTAAAGCATAATAAATTAGGAAACCCGCATATGACTCTTTTGGCTACTCGTTACGCACTTGTCGCGTTCGGATCGGCTTATATGACTAGTTTGCATATATTAGCCGAAACGAGTTAAACCATATCATTTTTGTCTCAAAATCCAGAATGCGTTTAGATTACCCATGTTATACAAGTCTTCAATCTTGTCGGGTCAAAACCACATTCTAATCCGGTCTTCGCCTTATCATGCGTTTGAACCGTATCTTTCTGTAAGACTAACCGGTCTAAGCTTAGGCTTAATTAAAGACCCGTTAGCATTCTAATTGGTTATTTATACCATCATTCCAGACTAGAGCCTTCCGGTAAATGGTACCCATGCTTACTTATGTGAATACGGCTGAGTTATTAAAATTCTTGCTATTTAAGACAGGAGCTAGCTCAGGTAAATACTCTTAACTTATTTTCCCTATACGGGCTTAGGATACGGTATAATAATACCGCTTGGTCGGGTATTGAATATTTAATCTTATTGTGGTTAAATTATTGAGGTAACCCGGTTTAATCTGTATTGTTTGAAATAAAGACCTTTAGGGGTTAATGACCATGTCCCGGATATCCTTGACATCATTGTGTTATAAAATGGCCACGCCTTATACACAGGGTGTAGGCATACACCTGACAATTATTTAAGGAAAAACGGTATCTCACTCTCTTGTGGGCCTATACTTGTGGCGTGTCTGTTAATCTGACTCGGTTTCTATATCGCGCCCTAAACGTATAACGAACATGTAAATCTGTATACAAGATTATAAATATAATTGTCCCAAGTTATAAAGAGTTTGTGCTACGTGCATTCAAATCAATTTTATTAAACATTTTCAAAATGAGTCAGTTGAGTGTATTTACCAGTGAAAACTGACGTATTTTCCAAAGGGTTAAGTGACAGGTACTGAACGTAATTGGCTGGAAGCTCAGGGCGTTTATAAGGAATCTTGCAAGTTCTAGACGCCTAAAGTCTGTTGAATAATGTTTATGTTTTAAGATCCGCCTGTGGATCCTTTACTTTCCGTTGTAATACTGGATATTACTTTATATTCGGATTTTAATATATTTATCTTTTGCTTCCGCTGTGCATTTATATATTGTGTTGTTTGACTATGATGATATCAACTACGTCACGATACTCCCCACCGGGCCCACCGGTGACACGTGGAAAATAGGGGTGTGACACTTTATAGTTCTTCAATTACTGCCGGTATGTTGGGGTTTTGTAAACAAAATTTGTACTACTTGCGAGTAGTAAGTCGGGATGACAATACGTTACCATTGGACAATGAGTTAGCCAATGGGTAATATGACCCACAAGTCAGTGAATTGACAGTACTAATGGAGTAATTGTGTAGACATAAACAATGTGATCGCTCTCAATACTGTTCACTGTGACTTTTTATTTAAACTTGATTAAACTGGGATTCACTCACCAGTATTTCCCATTGACAAATGTTTTTAAAACGCGTTTCAGGTAACTCAATGTGAAAGCCAATTAGTAAAAAGCCAGCTGGAAAGCACTGAAGGCTTGGGGAAAATGTAGCTATAAAAGTTACCTAATAAACAATGTTTTAAATTCAATAAAATAGGGTTTGTCCCTCTAAATGTATTGTAATAAGAAACTTGGGTTTTACCCATGTGTTTATTAATATTAATTATGGTGGTTTTACTCTGATAAACATTTCCTAACTACGGTCCTGATGTAAATTCCGCTGCAATATTAAATAACCCTGATACCACCGAAACTCTGTGATCGCGTCCGCCAGTTCCCGGGAATCAGGGATCGGGGGTTGCGACAGAAGGTGGTATCAGAGGCTAGCCACTGGTCTGAGCCAAAGAAGTGTTCTGCTGACACTTAAAATTCTGAAATTTGTGTTAGGAAATAAAATTACGAAAATACGTGCATAACTGTATTTATTTGTTATGAGTTATTTGACTATTTGATAGTTTACAGAATGAGTGATCAAGGACCCTCAGAAATGAGTCGTCAGTTGTCTGATTCACCTAAAAGTGAAGGTACCTCATCACAGCCTGCCCTTTCTGGGTATTCTGCTGATCAGGAAGAAGGAGTGTTTGCTTTTAGAGCTCAGTTAGAAGAGCCATTCCCTCATAAGAAACGAGGATGGTTCAGTAAGGAAGCTTTTGCTCGTAGGAAAAGAATGCGAAAGTTGCAACAGCAAAGAGTTTTAGCAGCTGCTAAGCGAGAGACATTTGCCAATACTCAGGATATGCTTAATAGAAGCCTAGCTAATTTCCATATCCTAGCTACAACTGCTGTTGACCCAAGGCTGGAACAACTAGTAGCCCCACAACCACAAAACCCAGAACAACTCATGGAGATAGAAAATCAGGAAAACCAAGTGGAGATGCATGACTTTAACCCAGAAGAAATCCCTAGGGTACCTGCACCAAACCCCCTAGATCCAAATTACGACCCATGGTGGGACGAGAATAGGGACTATGTGCAACGTTACTCTATTCCTGAAGACACACCTATAGGAGCCTATTCCGGTATGGACCCTTTAGATCCCTATTACCATGATAACTACATTAGGGGAATCTTGGAAGATCCTTACCAATTTCAGGCACTTTTACCCCCATATCAGGAACCCGCACCCCAGATTCCAAACCCAGTCCAAGAACCTGTACCCCCAATGAGTGCAGAAAACGTCCAAGAACTTGGGACTTTTGGGGAGGAAATTTTAGAAAGCAGTGAGAGAATGCGTCAGGTGGGAGAGCGTCTCGTATGGAAATACGATGAGCGCAATATGGATTTTTGGATGAATCCATATCCGTGAATGAGATGGTGAAACGATGGAAGTAATAATAATATTATAAAACAAAATAAAATAAAATATGTGTGTACGGATGCATATTACTATTAGTGTGATTCTATTTCTGTTGGTATTGTAATTTTTATTTCAGTACTAGTGTGTAATAGATACATAATAGTATATGAATAGAGTAAAAGTAGCAATGATCTACGTTTTTTGCTAGATTGCATGTCATGTGATTAACTATATTAGATATTAATTGTGATATTAATATGGGATAAATGTTTTAAATTCAGATGGCCGATGAAGGAAATCAAGGAAATCTGAATAATGATAACCAGAGTAACATTAACGTGGTTAATGAAAATCTGAGCATCAATAACAATGGAAACCAAGTGGATAATAGTGCTATCCAACACATAGTGGCACAAGGAATTATAGATGCAATGCCATTTATTCTTCAAACTGTTAAAGATGCTGATAATAAAAGTAAACATAGCAGTAAGCGACCAGTTGAACCAGAAAACAGTGTAAACAATGGACCTGTACTTCAATTGCCTATTCCCAAAAGAAGAAGAACCGTGTCTTACGGTTGTTCATATAAAGAATTCTGGTCTTGTAAACCAATGGAATTCTCGGGCAATGAAGGGGCCATTACAACCTTACGCTGGATAGAGAAGACTGAAGCAGTCTTAAGGATAAGCAAGTGTGCTGAAGAAGATAGGATACTGTTTGCTTCTAATCTGTTTAAGAATGCCGCACTAGAATGGTGGAACACAATCCTCCAAACAAAAGGAAGTGATAGAACCTACAAAATGGAATGGGAAGAATTTAAGGACAAGGTAGAAAGGAAATTATGCCCACCCAATGAGAAGGAACAGATAGCAAACAAATTCCTAAATCTTAGGATGACTGGTGTGGATAGTAAGGGATACACTAAAATATTCTTCGAATATGCTAGAATAGTGCCAACTCTTGCTTCACCAGAACCAGTGTTAATCTCTCGTTATATTTTGGGATTAATTGGAGAGATTAGACACATAGTCAAGGCAGCTAGACCTCAAACCATAGAAGAAGCTGTAGAATTAACAAATACCTTGACTGATGAATTAGTCCGTACTAGAGAAGAGGATCAGAGGAGGAACTTAACCCAAAGGATTACACAAGAATTCCGTTCCGGAAATTACAATCGTAGGAATATGGGTTCTACCTCTGCACCATACTGCAAGGCCTGCAAGAAAAAGCATTCGGGAAAATGCTCCACTCTCTGCAATTATTGCAAGATGCCAGGACACAAGGAAGAAAATTGCAGGAAGAAAATCAGTAATGGATTATGCTATAACTGTGGAGAAAAAGGTCATATCAGGCCAAACTGCCCAAAATTAGCTCCAGCCACAGACAACAAGAATACTAAAAATGCTAGAGCATTTGTTCTGACTGCAGATGAAGCCAAGATGATTCCAGATGTCATCGCTAGTACGTTTTTAGTTAATGATGTTTTTGCTAAAGTATTATTTGACTCTGGTGCAAACCAAAGTTTTATTAATACATCCTTTTGCAAATTTCTAAATCAGTCATTAACTAAACTACCACAAGAATGTGTAGTAGAGACAGGTAATGGAGAAACCGTTAGGATTTCTGAAATCTTGCAGGGAGCAAGCATAGAAATTTTAAATCAGAAATTTATTGCAAACCTATATCCCATGAATATGGTAGGATTTGATGTTGTTTTAGGAATTGATTGGTTAATAGCCAATAAAGCCAGTATTTTATGTGATCAAAAGTTAATTCAAGTAAATTCACCAAAAGGTAAAATGATCACAATTAAAGGAGATAAGCCCTCTAGGTCCACTAAATTTATCTCTGTGATGAAAACTGCAAGTTGTATAAGAAAAGGGTCTATAGTGTATTTGATTTCCATAATCACTAACACTAAAGGAAAGGATTTAAAAGATATTCCAGTAGTATCTCAGTTTTCAGATGTCTTTCCAGAAGAATTACCAGGACTACCTCCGGATAGAGAAGTCGAATTCAGAATCCATTTAATACCAGGAACAGCACCGATTGCCAAAGCACCTTACCATTGGCACCCGCTGAAATCCAGGAATTGAAGAAACAATTAGACGAATTGTTAGAAAAGGGATTTATACAACCGAGTTCGTCGCCATGGGGAGCGCCGATATTGTTTGTTAAAAAGAAGGACGGATCAATGCGCATGTGCATTGATTACCGTGAATTAAACAAAGTTACGATTAAGAATCGGTATCCATTACCGAGAATCGATGATCTGTTTGATCAATTGCAAGGAGCTCGATTTTTCTCTAAGGTCGATTTAAGGTCAGGATATCATCAATTAAAGGTACAGGAAGAGGACATTCCTAAGACCGCTTTCAGAACAAGGTATGGTCATTATGAATTTACTGTCATGCCATTTGGTTTAACCAATGCCCCAGCTGCATTTATGGACATGATGAACCGAATATGTAAGTCATATTTGGATAAATTCATAATTGTATTTATAGATGATATTCTAATTTACCCTAAGAGTAAAGAGGATCATGCAAGACATTTGCACACACTTTTGAGTTTACTACGAAAGGAAAAGCTTTATGCTAAGTTTTCAAAGTGCGAATTTTGGTTAGAACAGGTACAATTCCTTGGACACCTCGTCAATCATGAAGGAATTCATGTAGATCCAACAAAGATTGAGGCAATTACTAAATGGAAAACCCCTGAGTCACCAACTGAGGTTAGAAGTTTCTTAGGATTGGCCGGTTATTATAGAAGATTTATTTGAGATTTCTCTAAGATAGCCATTCCCTTAACTAAGTTAACATGTAAGTCTGTTAAGTTTGAATGGGGAGTAAAACAAGAAGAAGCTTTTAGAATTCTTAAGCAAAGATTAACCCATACACCCATACTAGCATTACCAGAAGGAAATGAAGACTTTGTAGTCTATTGTGATGCTTCTAGATTAGGTTATGGATGTGTATTGATGCAACGACAAAAGGTTATAGCTTACGCATCTAGACAACTTAAAAATCATGAAGAGAATTATTCAACTCATGATTTAGAGTTAGGAGCTATAATTTTTGCTCTTAAGATTTGGAGACATTACCTTTATGGTAGTAAGTTTACTGTATTCACTGATCATAAGAGTCTAAGGTATGTTTTCAAGCAAAAAGAGTTGAATATGAGGCAAAGACGCTGGATGGAATTGCTTAATGACTATGACTATGATTGTGATATCCAGTATCATGAAGGAAAAGCAAATATAGTGGCAGATGCTTTAAGCCGAAAGTATCATGAAAAGCCAAAAAGGGTACGTTCTCTTAAATTAAATCTACAAGTAGATTTAAATGATCAAATAAGATAAGCACAAGAATCAGTAATCAAGGATGATTCTGAAAGATTAAAAGGTATGCTAAAAGAATTAAAACAAGGAACGGATGGAATATGGAGATTCCATGAAAAGAGAATGTGGATACCTAAATTAGGAAATCTACGTCGTCGTATATTAGAAGAAGCCCATAAGTCTAAGTATACGATGCATCCAGGAAGTGATAAAATGTACCAGGATTTAAGGAAAAATTTCGGTGGATAGGAATGAAAAAGGACATAGCAGCCTATGTTTCTAAATGTTTAACTTGCTCACAAGTTAAAGCTGAACATCAGAAACCCTCAGGTTTGTTATAGCAATTAGAAATGCCAGTTTGGAAATGGGAATTAATAACAATGGATTTTGTTACTAAATTACCCAAAACTAGGAAAGGAAATGATACAATCTGGGTGATTGTAGATAGGCCAACCAAGTCAGCTCATTTTCTACCAATGAAGGAAACAATTAGTATGGAACAATTATCTAAATTGTATGTAAATGAAATTGTTTCTTTACATGGTATTCCTTTATCAATTGTTTCTGATAGGGATAGCCGCTTTACATCTCATTTTTGGTCAAGTTTCCAAAAGGCAATGGGAACCAAGTTAAAGCTAAGTACGGCTTATCATCCTCAAACAGATGGACAAAGTGAAAGGACAATTAAGACAATGGAGGATATGCTTAGAGCTTGTGTAATTGACTTTGGAGGTAATTGGGACGATCACTTACCTTTAATAGAATTTTCTTATAATAATAGTTATCACACAAGTATCAATGCTGCACCATTCGAAGCACTTTATGGACGAACATGCCGAACCCCAGTCTGTTGGGCAGAAATTGGGGAAAAGCAACTATCTGGACCTGAGATAGTACAAGAAACAACTGACAAGATTATTCAAGTCAAGGAACGACTGAAAGCAGCACGTGATCGACAAAAGAGTTATGCCTATAACAGACGCAAGCCATTGGAATTTCAAGTAGGAGATAAAGTATTATTGAAAGTCTCTCCTTGGAAAGGAGTAGTAAGATTCATCAAACGAGGGAAGCTAAGTCCCAGGTATGTTGGACCTTTTGAGATTATTAGAAGAATAGGACTCGTAGCCTATCAGCTACAACTACCAGAGGAAATGGCAGGAATACATGATGTGTTTCATGTATCTAATCTCAAAAAAGTATTTAGCTGATGAATCACTGATAGTACCTCTTAAGGATATAGAGGTAAATGAACAACTCAAGTTTGTAGAAAGGCCTCTACAAATTGAAGAAAGGAAAGTCAAGAACCTCAAACATAAGAGACTAGTTCTAGTCAAAGTAAAATGGGACTCCAAAAGAGGACCTGAGTACACATGGGAACTAGAGTCAGAAATGCAAAGGAAATATCCCTATTTATTCCAGTAGATCTCGAGGACGAGCTCTAAAATAAGGTGGGGAGAATGTAACAACCCTCGGTAAAACCAACACTCTCATAATATTTCCGACACCCTATTATATCTTAAAATACCCTTATATGTCTTATATTACACCCCGTATATGAAAACCGAGCCCGAAATAAGTCATAACATATAAAATAAATTAAAAACAATAAAAGTTAAGCTGAGGCGGGCCGCGTAGACCCACCCCATGCTTTTACGCGGGCGGTATCAAGACTGGAACTTAACTCCGCTGATTCCTTTAGTTCAAGCGGGCCGCGTAAGAGTTCTAGATAGTTAACGCGGGCCGCGAGAGATCATGAAACGCGGAGACATCCGGTGCTGACACGTGTCGTCATCGTGTCGGGTCTACTTGGTGACCGGGCTAACCTATTATGTTGACCAAGGTTGACACGGGCCGCGTAAACCTTGTCTATGTTTTACGCGGGCCGCGAGAGAGTCGTATATCAGAACTATAAATAGAAGGCATCAGTTTTCGTTTTCCGTCTCTCACATTTCAATTCTAAATCTCAATTTCTGTAGTAGAGATATTATAGACGGGTATTATACCCCTAATTAGCGAGGTTCTGCTCCGTTGTAAGTATTATAACCCCAGTTTCGTACTAGTTACGCTGCCCGATTGATTTAGGGTTCCGTAACAACTGTCGTGGTTCTGCCCGACGTAGTTGTTGGAATGCCATCTCGGGGAGGGTATCATTAATAATTTCAAAGGGTTATGATACTAACCAATGTACATTTGTATAAATTATAGATTATATCCAGGAAACCCTTACGCGAAGTCTAAGATAGCAAAGTGAGTTTATCCTCTTTTTGATAACTTTTTTGGTAATGTTTTACCAAATCTTAAATGTTTTACTATGAAATTTAGTAGTGATTGAGTCTTTGTAGTTCTTCAATTACTGCCGGTATGTTGGGGTTTTGTATACAAAATTTGTACTACTTGCGAGTAGTAAGTCGGGATGACAATACGTTACCATTGGACAATTAGTTAGCCAATGGGTAATATGACCCACAAGTCAGTGAATTGACAGTACTAATGGAGTAATTGTGTAGACATAAACAATGTGATCGCTCTCAATACTGTTCACTGTGACTTTTTATTTAAACTTGATTAAACTGGGATTCACTCACCAGTATTTCCCACTGACAAATGTTTTTAAAACGCGTTTCAGGTAACCCAATGTGAAAGCCAATTAGTAAAAAGCCAGCTGGAGAGCACTGAAGGCTTGGGGAAAATGTGGCTATAAAAGTTACCTAATAAACAATATTTTAAATTCAATAAAATAGGGTTTGTCCCTATAAATGTATTGTAATAAGAAACTTGGGTTTTGCCCATATGTTTATTAATATTAATTATGGTGGTTTACTCTGATATTCATTTCCTAACTACGGTCCTGATGTAAATTCCGCTGCAATATTAAATAACACTGATACCACCGAAACTCTGTGATCGCATCCGCCCGTTCCCAGGAATTTGGGATCGGGGGTTGCGACAGTAAAATTTTTGAGGATAATGGCACTTTTCATCGACTTTCGTGCCCGTATACACCGCAACAAAATGGTCGAGCAGAACGGAAGCATCGTCACATTGTTGAAACCTCACTTGAAATGTTATTCAATGCCCATATTCCAGCATGTTACTGGGTCGATGCTTTTATCTCGGCAACCTTTATCATTAATCGCTTACCCACACCATTATTGGATAACAAGTCTCTGTTTCAATTAATTTTCAATCAACATCCTCAATATGGTAATTTCCGGGTATTCGGATGTCAAGTGTTCCTGTGTTTACGTGATTATTCAAAACACAAACCGGAACCACGCAGCATTCCTTGCACTTTTCTTGGGTACAGCTCTCAATATAAATGATATCGTTGTCTTGATGCTGCCACTTCGCGTGTGTTTATTAGTCGCCATGCAAGATTTAATGAGTCGGTTTTTCCATTTAATGGATCCTCCTCCAACTCAGATCTCTCCAATTTGGAGCTCATGTCCTTCATTGATGACACTCTTCAACCAACTACAACACCTGTTGCACCATCTCATATTTCGACACCTGGCCCTATTGCACCTCCTGCCCCATCTTCTTGCACCTTATGCAAACATCCTACTGATGGACCAGCAACTCAGCCCAATACATCACCTTTGGCCCAACCTGATGACCACACCCCAAACTCTCCAGCCCCACATCACCTTACACCACCTACGGCCCAATCTATCCCTTCCACACCACCTACGGCCCAATCTATTCCTTCCCCACAATCCTCCGCCCAACCTCTTTCACCTCCAGCTACTGATCCGCAACCTCACACCATTCCCTCTTCCACCGAACCACCTCCACCTATTCCGCCCACCTCCTCCACTCATCCAATGACCACACAATCCAAGGCCGGTATTATCAAACCAAAACATCAAGCGGATTTTGCTTCACTAGAAACCCATCGCCTTCACCAAGCCTTACTCTCAGCCAAAGAACCAAAGGGTGTCAAAACTGCATTGAAAGATCCTCAATGGCTGGCCGCTATGCATGACGAATTAGAGGCATTGAAGACCAATCATACGTGGACCTTGGTACCACGACCATCTTCAGCAAATGTTGTTGGTTCAAAATGGGTGTATCGTATTAAATATCATTCGGACGATACCATTGAGCGCTACAAAGCACGCTTAGTTGCTCAAGGTTTTACTCAGATTCCGGGACTGGACTTCTCTCACACTTTCAGTCCAGTTATAAAATCCTCCATGGTGCGTATCGTTTTGTCTCTTGTTGTCTTAAACTCCTGGAAATTACATCAACTAGATGTTAAAAATGCCTTTTTAAATGGCAATCTAAATGAAACAGTCTTTATGGAACAACCTCCTGGTTTTGTCGATCCGCAATTTCCGAATCACGTGTGTAAGTTATCCAAAGCTCTCTATGGTTTGAAACAATCCCCACGTGGTTGGTTTCAATGTTTAAGTACTTGTCTCTTAGCTTATGGATTTACATGTAGTCGCGTTGACACTTCTCTCTTTGTTTTTTACTCGTGGGCCATGTATTATGTATTTGCTCGTCTATGTTGACGATCTTATACTTAGTGGTAATGATGAAAGTGTTGTCGCCTCATTTATTTCTCACTTGAATACGGAATTTGCCATCAAAGATCTTGGTGATCTAAGTTATTTTCTCGGCCTTGAGGTATCCTATACTAAAAATTGGTTATTTCTAACTCAATCCAAGTATGCAAGGGACATTCTTCTTTGTGCGGACTTACTTGACTCTAAGCCGGTTAGCACTCCTCTGGCTCCACTTATCTCCTTCACGTCTAATGGATTTCCGTTTTCTGATCCTACTTTGTATCGATCCCTGGTTGGTGCACTTTAGTACTTGACTATCACCAGACCAGATTTATCTTATGCTGTGAATCAGGTTTCTCAATTTCTACATGCTCCGACGACTGATCACTTTCAATCCGTCAAACGCATCCTTAGATATGTTAAAGGGACACTTGTTTATGGCCTCAACTTTACTCGCCCTCACAAAAGTTCTCTTGTTGGGTACTCTGATGCGGACTGGGCTCGTTGTTTGGAGACACGTAGATCCACTTATGGTTATTCTATTTTCTTGGGAGGTAATCTTGTGTCCTGGAGTGCTCAGAAGCAACCTACTGTGTCTAGATCCAGTTGTGAGTTTGAATATAGAGCAATGGCTAACACGGCTGCAAAGATGATCTGGATCACTCATCTTCTTCGTGAATTACGAGCCTTGCCACCAGATCAACCTACTATCCTTTGTGATAATAAGAGTGCGTTGTTTATGACACAAAATCCAGTGGCACATAAAAGAGCAAAACACATTGACTTGGATTATCATTTTGTCCGGGAGCTTGTTACATCAGGAAAGTTATACACAAAATTTGTTCCGACCAATCTTCAGGTGGCTGAAATTTTCACAAAAAGTCTTCCGCGTGCCCAATTTGAGCAGTTCCGTACGTTACTGCGTCTCGGACCGCCACCGTTTCGATTGAAGGGGGTATTAGTAAATGATTTTCTCTTTATGTATAGTTATTATGTATTTATTCTCTTTCCTGATTTATTGTTGATCTCCTCAATCATAGGAGATATTGTTGTACATTTTATCTATAAATACAATTCAAGACCTCTCATAATCGATGAGGTCAATTGACAAATATTAACAGTCCAGACCATGCTTCAATTAAAAAAAGGGAAAGTCATACTAGGAAAAGAGTATTGATGCAGTAAAAAGTAAATCAAATTTTCTGATAGATTCGTATTATGTTTTCTTCATATGATAACTAACTAATTATACATTTCGGGTTACCTTTATTCTCTAGTGATTATGATAATATATATGTTAACTAGCTTTCAGTAGTAATCTTGGAGGTGATCAAAGAAACAGGCAACAAGAATTTGTGCAATAAAAATCAAGAAAACATGTTAGAGAAACATAGCCAAGAATCAAGCAGTTTTCATCATATAAGCGATGAAGAGATAGAGACACTAGCGTTGCAACTAGAAAAGATGGCAATGGAAGATGATTGTGATGATGATCTTGAACTCACATTAGCGTATATCGACGATATGGACCTTTGTTTGATCTCACATGAGCCATCAAAGAAGAACTCGCTGATCCAAGCCATTGGTAGGGAGAATTCGATCAAGATTCTCACCTTGCATCACTGAACAAAAGCTTTCATGATCTCATCAGGAGTGGTGAGATCTACAAAGAAAGAAGCAAGAATAAAGTAGTAGAACATTGGGTTTACTTTTCTTGTCACATGTTGAAATGGGAGGCTTTTGATCCAGTGGGCAAGAAATGGATGCATCTACCTTTGATAAACGGTGACACATGCTTCGCGTTTTCAGATAAAGAGTCCATGGGGGTTGGGACAGACCTTCTGGTCACTACTAGAAAACAGCTAGTTTTACGACAAGCATATTTGTAGCAAATCTGTGGAAAATTGGCCTTAGCTACAAATTTGCGACAAAACAGGTCCGTGTGAAAAATCCTTGTCGGAAAGTATGATTGCGACAAAACTACCACAAAATTTGCTACAACTTTCCGACAAATAACAACCATCGCAAAATTTTCCACAAAATTATGACAATTTTTTTAAAGCCTTTTCTACCATTTTTCGACAAATTTGTCACAAATCCCACTTTTAACATACTTTATTAATATTTTATTTTAGTCATTTTTAATAATAATAATTTAAGAAAACAATTAATTAAAAAACCATTTTCGACAAATTTCCTACAAACTCTAAAAAACTATTTTAAACAAATTTCCTACAAATTTTAGTTTTTTTTTTTGTGACACGGTACCTACAAATTTCCTACAGAAATAAAGTTACCAGATTCCGACAAATTTGCGACAATTTTTTTTAATAAGATAAGTTACCAGATTCCGACAAATTTCCTACAAACTCTAAAAACTATTTTAGACAAATTTCCTACAAATTTTAGTTTTTTTTTTTGCGACACAGTACCTACAAAATTCCTATAGAAATAAAGTTACCAGATTCCGACAAATATGCGACAAATTTTTTAATAAAATCAGTTTTTTTTTTTTTTTTTTTTGCAAATAATTGCAGGAAATTTTTTGAAAATAGAAAAAACCTGTACACGATATTTAAATACGAATACCAAAAATCCTAATAAAAGTGCGTTTCATATTACAAAATTAATACGATCTTAACGTTTCAAAATGTAATACAAAACGAAAGTTAATATGAAAACGCGCTTTTGAAATAATAACCGAAAATTTCTAATGAAAAGCACGTTTTCATATTACAAAACTAATACGATTTTAACGTTTCAAAATGTAATACAAACCGAAAGTTAATATGAAAACGAGCTTTTGTAATATGAAAAACGTGTTTTCAAATTACAAAATGAACACGATCTTTACTTTTTTCTTGAACTATTCATCATTTCTTTCATCTTTTTTTGCCATACTGCATTTGCGACTCGCTCCCGTTCACGCTCGGCCCGTTCTTGTTCCCGCTCTTGATCCCATTGTGCAAAACGAGCTTCCATATTTTTTCGGGCCTCTCTTTCTTTTTCCAACTCTGCTTGAACCTTTTTAAGCTAAAATTCATCAAAGTGGACATTATTAATACATATTAACAAAAAAAAAAAACAAATTGTAACATTAAACACATATCTAGGGGCATTATCATGTGCAAGGGCATTATTACAATAACCATAAAACAGGTAAACTGTTTAGTAAACACAGCATCGGCAAAAAATCGGTTAACGACGTGTACGTTGTCAGTTAACGACATGTACGTTGCTTATAAGGTTTTTTGAGCAAAAAATCGGCAAAAAACTGAAGGTTTAATTCAGCGAAAAAAAAGGCCAAAAACAGCAGGGTTTTATCATCAAAAAAAGTAATAAAAGTCCAGGTTATTTTCGCAAAAAAGGCCTAAAAACTGCAGGTTTTTCAGCAAAAAATCCCCCAAAAATGCAGGTTTTTATCATAAAAAATAGAAGGGTCGTTCAGCAAAAAAAGCCCAAAAATCTGCAGGTTTTTTCAGCAAAAAAACCCTGAAAAAACCAAAAAAATAATGAAAGTTTTTATCATCAAAAAATATCAAAAAAGTCAAGTTCTTTTGGCAAAAAAAAGAGACCTCAAAACTGCATGTTCATTCAGCAAAAAAACGCCAAAAAATGTAGATTTTCAGCAAAAAACATCAAAAAGGATTAGACCATATATAACTATTTCATCAACATACTATTTCATCAAAAAGGACTTTACTCTAAAAATAACTACAATTAATTCCACTATACCTAGTTATTCACGTTTTAGTTGATGAAATGCAGTTTGGCAGTCAAGTCTAATTTTTATAATCCTACTATTCATTCCAAAGCACATAAATGGGTAGCTCTTCAATACAAATTAAACTAAAAATGAAAGTCAGTTCTATTTTATTCCACCATAACACTCGATAAACAAATTTATATTAAGAATACACATAAATAATAAAAGTCCATCAGTCTGTCAAATATACAAATCTACAAATATCCATATTCAATTGGTATTGGGAAAAGAGTTTGGGTGCCTATCAAAAGAATCCATAGGTGCATGCTTGTTTATGGACTATATTTAAAACAAACTAGTGGATTTCTTCCAATGCAAAAGTTCCTAAATATACCGGCGTTAACCCATGCCATAACCCAATGTCCGTGTAAGCCTAAAAAAGGTTTAACAAGTTTCTAACACATTGTACTCTTTTAGCATTCTACTACCATATGAAAGCAACAAGCCAACAAATATCATAAACCTAAAACTTTAAATAATTATAGTTCTATATGTGAAGGCTAACGGGTCAATCTAAAAGAACCACAATAATGATGATGCCTCTTGTGACTGCCTGGCATCATCATGATGCATAAGTTGTGGAAGATGGTGTGCCGGTCACCACAAAATGAGGATCAGAAGTTCCTACCCTGAACAAGTTACCACCCTTACGCTTCGGATTCAAACTCTCCCAAATAGCCAAATCATCACATTCTGTTTCTTCCGGGTACATTTTTTTAAGTTGTTGCGTGTACGCGACCTAAAATTTACGAAATGAAAACTTTGAACACTAAGACTTGAATCAATAACTATAAACAAATAATGAATGATAACTAACATATGAATTCTTTGCACGCTTAGTGACAAATTCTAAATTTTCAAAGTCATTTTCATCGATCTCCCCATCTTGTACCCTCTTTTTGCACTCCTTTGTAGCGTGGGTCTGGAAGAATACTTTCATGTATCCAACTTTTTACCCTCTTTCTTTTCCTACATCAAACAGAGTAATGTAAATTATATGTACTAAATGTAGAATAGTTACTAAAATTTATAATTATGACTAGTTTACCATGTTGGCGCGGTGCTCATCAAATCCTATTGACCCTCCCGTATGAACGCATAAGTCATTTTTGCGGTTGCTTTTCCAGGCTTCAGACTTTTTTTGCCATTCTTTAGTGTTCCAGAAGTGTAAGGGAAAAAATGTATACACAGAATATATACATAGAAATAGAAATTTAAAAAAATATACAGTAATTTATTAAATTCCTTACACTACACATTCGTTCCCACTTCTCAAGAGGTATCCCATCTGATGAAAATCTACGTTGGACATTAAAATTGTATTTACCAGCAGGTATTTTATGCCCCTTATCAGAGCCTTTTTTTTAGATTTTTGTCTCAGATTTCTCATTATGTCTCTAAATCTTCTTTTGAGCACGTTGATAAATGTATCATATATTAGCTGGTCATCTCCCCGATTCCATCTATATTTGGTCTGTAAAATTAAAAACAAAAGTCAAAATGCCATGATTAAAAGAAATAATAAAAAACATATACAAATAACTAATTGATAAGCTACCCGAAAGCGGTTGAACAAGCGCATCCTAACATTACGTGGGACCTTTTTGAATGTGACCCAATCCCCATCATAACATTGCTCAAATATATCCTTTGCGCATCTATTTACCTTATTCTTTGTAAACTTACAATTTTGAAATAATCATATAACTGTATTCTATAACATGAAATACATTTTTTTAAATATAAAATAAAACTTTAAAATTGGAGTCATACTTCTTTCCGTTGCTTTTTATAAATTCCTTCTCACTACCGTCACCATGACCACCGTCGCCATCACCACCGTCGTTGCCACCATCGTCGCCATCACTAAATACGAGACAACTTATGTGTCTAAATACTCCACAATAGAATGGGGTTTCTGAACGTAAGAATCGCCGTCTAACTGAACTGGCTGGAAGTATGATACACGATAAAACCCTACCTGGAAAATTTTGGGTTGAATCAATGAAGACAGCTAGTTATGTAATCTAACTGAACTGGCTGGAAGTAAGAAGACCGATTGGGTAGCAACGATGAAAGACGAAATCTTGGCATTAAAGAAGAACCAGACCTGGGAGTTGGTACCGAAGCAACCAGACCTCCCAACTCTGCTTATTCAGTGGATCAACAGTCTCGTAAACCTACCAGAACCGTGTCATCTCTTAAGCTAGTCGGTCAAAAAAATCGGTTAAGGTCAAAATCGGTCAAAGTCAGTGAAAATCGGACTAATCGGCCCATTGTTTTACAGCCCATTAAACCCAAATTTTGACCTATTAAACCCAAATTTTGAAACTGGCCCATTGTTTTGCAGCCCAAATTTAAATTATAACCTGTTTTATCTTCACAATTTCAGCCGACACATATGCTTTGACCACCAGTTCCTAAAATCCACTAATCGAGCTCATTGTACTACCTCCGCACACTACCCGGCAGCTCCGACTTCATCCAAAGCACCACCGCACACAACCAGGCAGCTCCGACTTCATCCTAAACTTTTAAAATTACATATAAAAAGTATAAAATTAACTACATATTTATAATGTGGAACCGGATGCTGGTGATATTGAATCTGAGGGTGATAGTGATGAGGAATTGCAGCTCACAGTTGATTGCTAGTTAGTTGTTGAGTGACAAAGATATAGAAATACAATAATCCATATAAAATTTCTATATGAAGGATAAAATTTCTAATTATCAACAACAGTGGATTGAAAGTTAAAAAACAAAGATATAGAATACAATAATCCATATAAACTAAACTGGTTTTTACATTGAAATTAAAAGAAGTTTGGTACCTGTAGTAAACGGGCGCCACTAGAAACCACCACTTTGAGCCTCACGATGGCAGGAAACCACCAACTTCGAGCGATTTAAACTGATGAAATCAAATCTTAGAGAGGGTTAAGAGTAATAGCACGATTTAAAGACAAAATTACTTACCAATTGTGGAGCTTCCCCTAAGACCACCAGTAGTGGCCCTCTGAGTTTTGGTTGGGATGATTAGGTCTGGAACTTTGGTGGGGGAATTGGGAATTAGGGCTAGAACTTTGGTGGGAGAATTGGGAGGGAAATAGCAGCGCCAAAAGTTAAGCGGGACAAAATAAATATTTAACCTTTTCATTTTGGAGTTCCCTCTTTCATTTATACAACATATTTTATATAGCTTTTATTTAATATATTAACTATATATTTATATGATAATAATTATTTATATATAAATTAACTATTTTATTTTTAATTTTAGTTAAGTGAAGAATTTTATTTTTAATTAAGTATATATAGATATGTTATGTTATAAACAGATTTATCAAAATGTTTTATGCCCTGGGTCCCTATAACCAATTTTCTTAACCATTTGAGTCCAAATTTCTAAGGGTGGAGGGTATGGTTAATCACTCTAGGGTGATTGAGTGAAATCCTACCCAATAATATTATGCGATGTCAACTCCCCATTCCACTCCCCATTTTGTACTTAATCAGGGGGTATGGTTAATCACTCTAGGGTGTTTGAGTGATTCTCACTTTTAATTGGTTGTTCTCTCCTCTCTCTCTCCTCCATCACTCTTCAATCACATTCGGTGACTACACACCGTTTTTGTTAACCTCTCTCCTACTCACCGAAAAACATCAACACCAGGGTATGGTCACCACGCGGTGACTCCCCCTCCCCGCATAACTCACCGAAGATTATACCCCCCACCCTAACACTGTTAGAATTTTTTGGTTAAGTATTGTTAAATGATCCAAATACCCTTATAATTAAAAAGTAAATAACCTTATCTCCTTTACTCTTATCTCCACTTCAAACAACCAACCACCACCACAAACTCTCTCAGGCGATATCACCCACTGTTTCATCCATCAACGTCTGTAAACTCCACCCCAAACCCCACCACCTCCGCCACCGCAAACCCTCCCTTCATCTCCACCACCACCCCATCTCTATCGCCGACTAAAGATTTGGTGTGACTCTACATGTCTCTCTCTCCCTCTCTCATATATGCTCATGAACAAGGGGGTTTCTGATTTTGTTAATTGTTGTGCTGAAACAAGTGTTGCTGTGTCTCAGATCTACTCGAATCCTCTGTTTTAGGGATTTCAAAGTTGTTTGGCCAAATAACAATGTTGTTATGGGGTGTTGTATACAAGCGACACTTGAAATCTCTCCCACCACGGACACTGATTACATCGATTCATGGAACTGATGTTTCAGGTTTACGGAATGCTCTTGTCTAGTTTAAGATCAAAGTATTTTAAGACCAATATAGCCCATTTAAAGAATTAAACTCATTCAATCTTAGGCATAACTAGTTGCAGGTTGGTTGGTTTTAAATGGTTGCGGGTTGTGCATAAATGATTTCAGGTTGGTTGTTGGCATCGGATTGGGCATATATGGTTGCAGGCGGTGGCGGTTTGAAGAAAGGGGCGCCGGGTGGTGGTTGCAGGTTGGTTTTAACAGTGGTGGTGGACAAGTGGATGTATTAAAGACTTTATATATATTATATATTAAATTAAAACTTTATGCATTAAAGACTTGTTCCTTGTACTCATGTGCATATAAGACTTGTACTTTGTGTGTAAATAACTAAATTACCCTTGTAGTTAACAGACTTGGTGGATGGTGTTGGAAATTTGGACTCGAATGGTTACGAAAAGTGGCTATAGGGACTCAGGGCGTTAAAGATTTTGATTTTGAACTCAAGCGGTTAAAACCCCTAAAACATATGGACTCAAAAAGTAATTTACTCTAATGTAAATTAAAAAAAAAAATAGATGAGCCAAGCCTAATTCGAGCTCAAGCTTGGAAAATAAATAATTATGTTATATACACGTACACAGATACATACGCTGATATGCATATATCAAAACACACACACGTACATACATACATATAGAAACGGGTGCATTTGACAAGGTGTTAGGGGGTCTGATGTAGAAACGGGTTGCAAGGAGTTAAGGTCAGGTTCGGGTGGGGTAGGTATGGTATGGTATGGTATTGTATTGTATGGTATGGCATGATATTGTATGGTATAGTATGGTATATGTAGTATAGTGTAGTATATTATAGGATCATATCGTATAACGTAGTATAGGATCGTATTTTACAAGTAGTGTACTGTAGTATGCTATATCATATGGTATGGTATGGTATGGAATGGATGGGTAGTATGGTATGATATGGTATAGGCATGGCGTGGCATGGTATAGTATATTGTATCGTATTGTATCATGTCGTAAAAGATATGTACTATAGTGTTGTATTTTTGTTTTTTTTTACTTTAGTAAAACTAGTATATAATAATAACTTTTTTTTTGTGAAAAAATTGTAGCAAACTGGCTCAATTTGCTACAAATTTCATACAAATTTAACATTTTATTTTTTAAAATTATTTACTTAATTAAAAATAAGAAATAAAACAAATTTTTTGTAGGAAATTTGTAGCAAATTGAGCCAGGTTGCTACAAATTTCCTACCAATTTAACATTTTATTTTTTTAAATTATTCACTTAATTAAAATTAAAAATAAAATAATTTTGTTGTCGGAAACCTGTAGCAACCCAACTCAATATGCTACAAATTTTCGACAAAATTAACATTTTATTTTTTAAATTATAGTATTAATTAAAATTAAGAAATAAAAAATAAAGTAATTTTTGTTTTGTCGGAAAACTGTAGCAACCTAACTCAGTTTGCTACAAATTTTCGACAAATATAACATTTTATTTTTTTAAATTATAGTATTTATTAAAATTAAGAAATATAAAATAAAGTAATTTTTTTTTCAGAAAACTGTAGCAACCTAACTCAATTCGCTATAAAATTTCAACAAAATAGGTATTTTATTTATTAAAATTGTTTAATTTACTAAAATTAAATAACCAACTTCATTTTTGTGGGAAAACCGTAGGAAACTGGCTCAAGTTGCTACAAATTTCCTACAAATATAACATTTTATTTTTTTAAATTATAGTATTTATTAAAATTAAGAAATATAAAATAAAGTAATTTTTTTTGTCGGAAAATTGTAGCAACCTAACTCAATTCGCTACAAAATTTCGACAAAATAAGTATTTTATTTATTATAATTGTTTAATTTACTAAAACTAAATAACCAACTTCATTTTTGTGGGAAAACCGTAGGAAACTGGCTCAAGTTGCTACAAATTTCCTACAAATTCATGTTGTGTGGCGATTTTGTCTGAAAATTGTGGAAAAGTTTTAGGTTTTTTTTTGTTTCTTTTTTTTGTCGCAAAAACTGTAGGAAAGTTGTAGTAAAAATTTAGTTGTAGAAAATTTGTGGAAAACTTTTGTAGTAAAAAATGAAGTTTTCTAGTAGTGGGTGCTAGGCAAACATGTTTCAGGTCAGGCTGTGTACAAATACAGCCTGCTGACAAACTCATGGTCAGAGGGGCCAACAATGAACAAACCAAGATGCTTATTTGGGTCTGCAAGCCTTGGAACAATCGCAATATTCGCAGGAGGCGTTAACGCAAACGGGAAGATCATGGACACAGTTGAGAGTTACAACTGTTAAATGGAAAGGATTGTCACAAGCAGATTCTGGTCATCATTCCTCAATCAAAGATTTTGCCAGCCATTCTCCAGCCTACACTCCAGCCTGTTTTCCAGCACAAACTAATAAATGTGTTTCCGTGTATAGATCTTTGTTTCTAGTATAAACAGGCCTCTTGTTTACTTTGTAGAATGCAACAATCAATACATTTTTCTCTCCAATAAAGTTAAGATGGTATCAGAGCAGTGTTTCTGATTCTTGAAAAACACTTTGCTCATCATCTACAATCCATCCCATCCCATCCCATCAAATCCAACCTCAAACCAAAAAAACCCAAAAACCAAAATCAAACTTCCAAAAAAAAAATCAAACATGTTCAACAGTCTCAGAAAAATTCCGACATATAACCTTGTCGGAGTCACCATCAATCCGACCGACCGAAGTTGTTAATCGAAATACAAGTCACGAATCTGCAAATCTCGACCTCATCATTTTTACTCTTAACCCGTCACTGCTGAACCAGCTTCGAGAAATTAACCTACAGATTCGGGTAAACATCACTCACCTTTGAAATATTCCCATTAATTTCCTGACGATTCTTGTTCACTTGTTGAATCAATAATCGGTTCTTATTGTCGCAACCCCCGATCCCAGGTTCCCCGGGAACGGGCGGCCGCGAGCCAGTTTCGGTGGTATCTCGTATTGTCTAATTTGGCAGCGGAATTTTTCATCAGGACCGTAGTTAGGAAATGTTTATCAGAGTAAAATACCACATTTTCATAACATTAAACAAATGGGTTAAAACCCAAGTTCATAGTACATGTTTTCTTATAGGAATAAATCCTATTTATTTAATAAAAACATCTATTTTATTTTCAGGTAATTTTATTGCCACTTTTCCAAGCCTTTAGTGCTGTCCAGCTGGCTTCTATTTGGCTTTCACATTTTGTTACCTGAAACGCGTTTTAAAAACATTTGTCAGTGGAATGGAAATACTGGTAAGTAAATCCCAGTTTAATCAAGTTTAAATAAAAAGTCCCATTGTACAGTATTGAGGGCGATCCCGCAATTATATTTGTTTCCAAGACATATCAATTAACATCCATGGTACTCTCCACCCGACTTGTGGACATGTTACTCCTTGACCTGGTGGTAACAAATTTTGTATACAAAACCCCAACATACTCATCATAATTGTATTCTTAGAAATACTCAATAACTGTTATTCACATGGAAAAGTATTTAAGGTTTTGTAAAAACATTTGAGAAAAGATTTACAAAAAGTGGATCAACTCACATTGCTGTCTTAGATTTTCCGTAAGGGTTTCCCGGTGATAATCTAAAATTTACACAAATGTACACGCATTAGTATTAATAACCCATTTTAACATTAGCAATACCCTCCCCGAGACGGCATTCCAATGACTACGTCGGGCAGAACCACGACAGCCATTACGGAACCCTAGATCAATCGGGCAGCGTATCTAATACGTATCCAGGGGTTATAATACTTACAACGGAGCAGAACTTCGCTAACTAGGGGGTATAATACCCGCGTATTATGCCTAATATTCAGAAATTGTGATTGAGAAATGATTTTTGAACGAATTCTGGTTGAACCTGTAACATACCCATTTTTATCATATAAGAATTTTAGATTTGTTTAAATTTATTAACCACTAGTAACTAGTTTTATTTTTAATATAATTATTTGACCCAAATAATTTTAAAAACTATTTTATATATAGTTGGTTGGAATGTTACACTAATTAATTGGCTTGTATATGGGTGACCTTTCTATTAAAATAAAAGTGTACAAAAAAAAAAAACTTATATTATTAGACAGGTAGATTACGGGTAAGTTGACCGTTAAAAATATGAAGTACCTAGACGGGCCTAGGAACCGTTTAATAATTAAATTATAAAAATACGTTACATTTGAACCTACTCCGTTTTTAATGAAACTTGGGTCAAAATGTAGATAAGATTATTCTCGTCCTAATGACATATTTATTGTTTTACAAAACGTCATATTTTAGAAGTTATAAGCGCCAAATAAGTGAAGCAGTTGAATTAATTATAATAATAAAATAATAATAATAATAATATTTTAACTAAAACAATTTGAAAGTACATACGTGTAACATTTAATTGGTACGTGTATATGACTGTTGTCAAAAGGAACCGGCCAAAACTTCTTCATTAAGAAACTTGGAAATTTAATATAAATAGAACACACATTTGTTCATTCTTCGCTGCTCACAACCTTGCTTTCTACCATTCCCCTTTCTTTCTATTCATATATATATTTGTTTTTTTTTCTTTAGTAACTATAATAAAGCCTCGCCCCGTTTTAAGTGTTTTAACACCCGATCACCGCTACCCTTTCTGATTGATCTGGAGCCCTATAACGCATGTCAAGGCTCTGCCCGACTAAGTTCGTTTGGGTTCGGTCTCGTGACATAGGGACAAGGTAGAATTAGGGGTACTATACTTAACATGAGTGTATATATATATATATATATTTAAAATAGCTCAGAAGTTATACCCAAGATTCTACCAGGAGGCTTTCTAGTTGAACCCTAAAGTTACAAAGTGAGTCCATTCTCTTTTCTCACCGTTTTAACACCTTTTTTGTGATATAATTATATTTAAAAAATGCTTTCCAAAATCCTAAATGTTTATCAGTTATACTTACAGTGATTAAGTTTTTGTATTATGCAATAGTTGCCACTATGTAGGGTTTTATACATTACTTGACCCTCATTACTATTGGCCAAAAAGTTAGCCAATAGTAACATGACCACAATCACAGGGGGAATTGTGCCCTGGTAATGTGGCCTAACTTTATTTAGTACATCAGTATATTGGACCAATATATTAAATAGTGGTATAAGTTGATCGTGGTAGGTATGGTGATGTGGTAGGTATGTTGTATATTTATTAACCTGCTAGATAAACAAAAGTACGTACGCTCAATTCACATACACTAGTATACTGTACCAATATAACTTTTCCATGTTATATTAAATAGGTGATACTTGGAGTATCACTTTATCTATCTTTTAACTAACGAGAATAACATGGTATATAGTTATTAAATATCACATATATTAATATTATCTTAAACATTAAATCATTAATAGATTTAATATATGATTGAAATAAATCTAAATGGGGTGTATATACAATAGAGCTTTATTAATCGTTATTAAAATATATATTAAAGAAAATATATTTAATAAACCTAAATTACTATTTATATTATAAAATAATGTTTAGTCCATATATGTATACCATAATAAAATAGTCAAATATAATATATTCTACTATACTAAGATTATATTTTTAATCTTAGTCACGTTAATAATATTACAATTATTTAATTCATATATTATATTTGATAAGTTATAGTAGTTTGACAGAAAAAGATATCTTTCATTTTTTGGGCTAAGTAATTTTGTGTCATAGAAAATATATTTGACAAAGTAATGTCACGGGACACTACTAAGTCCAGATTCACTAGTTGAGAGAATGATCAACAGTGATATGACTAGAGTCACTAGGTGAGAGAATGATCAACAGTGACATGACCAAAGGCACTAGTTGAGAGAATGATCAACAGTGTTATGACCAGAATCACTAGTTGAAAGAATGATCAACAGTGATATGACCACAATTACTAGTTGAGAGAATGATCAACAGTAATATGACCCGAATCACTAGTTGAGAGAATGATCAACAGTGATTTGACCACCGTCACAGGAATCGCCTAGTGACCAATATAATAGTAAGATATACTAAATATCTATTACTTGATAAATTCACTATTGGACGAAAGTTAGCCAATGAGTGATTTGACCACCGTCACAGGAATCGCCTAGTGACCAATATAATAGTAAGATATACTAAATATCTATTACTTGATAAATTCACTATTGGATGAAAGTTAGCCAATGAGTGATTTGACCACCGTCACAGGAATCGCCTAGTGACCAATATAATAGTAAGATATACTAAATTCACTATTGGATGAAAGTTAGCCAATGAGTGATATGACCACCGTCACCTCGGAATTGTCACCATGTGACAAATACTGATTGAGTTTTTAGGTAAATATAAACAAATATAAAAACCTTGTTGCTGTAAAGTATAACAATATATTTTATAAAAATGGAATGAACTCACCAGTATTTATTACTGATAAAATGTTTTCAAAACACGTTTCAGGTAACTTGATGTAAGGATAGTAGAAGCCAGCTATGGAGCACGGAAGGCTTAAATAAAGTGGCTATAATAAAAGAAGAAAATTATGTTGTATTTATTTGGGTTTATCCCTATAAAAATAATTGAATGAAATGCGGGTTTTAGCCCATTTGTTTTATATTAAAAGTTCGGTGTTTTAAAACTCTGAAATCATTTCCTAACTACGATCCTGATGAAAAAAAATTTCGCTGCGTAATTAATAAACACCGGTACCACTTGACTAGTTCACGGCTCTCGCTCCCAGGGTGGGGTCGGGGGCTGTGACAGAAGGTGGTATCAGAGCCACTTGTTTAAGCTAATTAGGTGTTCTTTTAATACCTAATCTGAAACAATTAAGTTAGGAAATTAATACAAAGAAACATATGTGTTATTTTTTTTTTGATTTAAATATATGAATATATATATGTTGATATGCATATATGATTCCTGGAAGTATTGTTTTGTTTTAATTATTCTGTGATATTAATATTTGAAAATGTTTGCAATTCAGATGTCAAATGAAGTATCACATAATCCAGAAGTTTAGGCTAATAATGAAAATCCTTTGGATAAAAATGCTATAGAAAATATGATAGCCCAAGGAATAGCTAATGCTTTACTTTTAATAATTAAAGCTGTTAAAAACCCCGTAGAACCCACCAAAGTTGTGAGTAGCAAGCATACACGTGACGACAGTTTTAGCCATAGTGTCAATGGAGGCAATGATAATATTATCATAACCCCATTTCCCAAGAAAATGAAGGCGATGACTATCGGGTGTACCTACAAAGAATTTCTAGCCTGTAAACCAACTGAGTTCGCAGGCAGTGAAGGCGCCACGGCTGCTCTACGATGGTTGGAAAAGACGGAAGCTGTTCTTAAAATCAGCAAATGTGCCAAAGAAGATAAGGTGATGTATGCTTCCAACCTCTTCAAGGAAGAAGCCTTAGAATGGTGAAATACAATTCTTCAAGCAAAAGGAAGTGACATGGTTTATGCCATGAACTGGGAAAAATTCAAGGAAATGGCAGAAAGGAAATTTTGTCCCCCTTATGAAAAGGAACGAATGGCTAACGAATTCCTAAATCATAAAATGATAGATGTGAATTGTCGTGAATATACGACAACGTTCTTCGAATATGCAAGAATGGTACCAACTCTGGCTTCGCCAGAACCCGTACTAATTTCTCGTTATATTTGGGGATTAGTGAGCGAAATCCGAGACATAGTCAAGGCCGCTAGGCCACAGACTATTGAAGAAGCAGTTGAACTAGCTAACATGCTGATAGATGGACTAATCCGCACAAGAGAAGAAAACAAGAAGAAAGAGTTAGCCCAGAAGATTTCCCAAGAATTCTACAAGAAGAAAGGAGCTGAACCGTCATTGGAGCAACCTATCTGCAGAAACTGTAACAAAAAGCATTCAGGAAGATGCCGTTTTAGGAGAACACTCTACTGTAACTTCTGCAAGATGACCGGACATATAGAGGAAGAATGTAAAAGGAAAACTAATATTTGTTACAATTGCGGAGAGACGGGACACATCTAACCATATTGTCCGAAACTGACTAAAGCACCTGACAACAAGGCCAAGACAACAGACGAAGCTAAGAAGAACGTGCGAGCATTCGTACTTACTACGCAAGAAGCAGAAATGATTCCAGACGTAATCGCTGATATGTAATATCTAAGTTAAGTTATTATTTGACCTTAGTATAAATAAAAGTTTATAAATAAATGCATTATGTCAAGTACTTCATCTATTCAAAACCATAACAGACTTGTTTGGTCTTCACTTTCATTGAATCCTGTTTTTGGTTACGACACCTTGTGGTGGCGTTTTCTTTAATTTGAAACTTGAGCTAATTTCATTTTCACACCTGATGTACGGATTTATTTATTTAATTTCTATTGATTCACTATCTTAAACAGCCTTAATACAATTATGTGTTAAGATAAGAGTACACAAATTCGTATTATATTCCGGTGTACCTCTAACATTTCTTTCATCATTGATCGAAAATTCTATGATATTCATTTGGTCTTTCATCATCAATTGAAAATCCTAAGATATTTATTTGAAATAAATATCCAAATTTTCTTCATTAAAACTTTTAGTTGATTACGAAAACGGTGAATTTGTTCGGTAACCGTAATTATTGAGCTATTTCAATCATTACGACACCTTGCGACGTCGATATAAACTTGTAGCTTGGGCTAATCATAATCATACGAATCATTCGAAACCACGTATGTCTTTCGTTTGACTCATCATTGAAAATAGTCTTAATACAATTATGTATTAAGACATTGATACACTAAACTCTGTTGTATTTCGGTGTATCCTTGCAACTCACTGTCAACACCCTGATTTTTTATCTTATAGTTCGATAGTTGACAAATTATTTTCGTGCTTCTATTTCATTTTGAGCTTATTGATTCTGAGTCTTCCTCAGTTGACAATCAAAGTAAGTTTTCCTTTGACAATAAATTCTCTTGTTTCTAAAAGTCATTTACAACTTATAAACAGTCAATTTAGACATTTATTGATCATATATCTCTTTTGTCTTGAACCTAGTTACCTTGGAAATCATATCATTTCATCTTGTTCGTTTGACCTCGATTTCTTGAATTAATTCAGTTTAACCATTGAGTCATATTTATTGTACAACTCATATTCACAAAATTTGATATTTTGATTCTGTATCATTTACCTTAATACTGTTCTTATTGACTAAGACGTGACATAACCCTAAAGAAGACATCGTAGCCCAAATCTCGAGAACGAGATTTAAAACAAGGTGGGGAGGATGTAACATACCCATTTTTATCATATAAGAATTTTAGGTTTGTTTAAATTTATTAACCACTAGTAACTAGTTTTATTTTTAATATAATTATTTGACCCAAATAGTTTTAAAAACTATTTTATATATAGTTGGTTGGAATGTTACACTAATTAATTGGCTTGTATATGGGTGACCTTTCTATTAAAATAAAAGTGTACAAAAAAACTTATATTATTAGACAGGTAGATTACGGATAAGTTGACCGTTAAAAATATGAAGTACCTAGACGGGCCTATGAACCGTTTAATAATTAAATTATAAAAATACGTTACATTTGAACCTACTCGGTTTTTAATGAAACTTGGGTCAAAATGTAGATAAGATTATTCTCGTCCTAATGACATATTCATTGTTTTATAAAACGTCATATTTTAGAAGTTATAAGCGCCAAATAAGTGAAGCAGTTGAATTAATTATAATAATAAAATAATAATAATATTTTAACTAAAACAATTTGAAAGTACATACGTGTAACATTTAATTGGTACGTGTATATGACTGTTGTCAAAAGGAACCGGCCAAAACTTCTTCATTAAGAAACTTGGAAATTTAATATAAATAGAATACACATTTGTTCATTCTTTGCTGCTCACAACCTTGCTTTCTACCATTCCCCTTTCTTTTTATTCATATATATATTTGTGTTTTTTTTCTTTAGTAACTATAATAAAGCCTCGCCCCGTTTTAAGTGTTTTAACTCCCGATCACCGCTACCCTTTCCGATTGATCTGGAGCCCCATAACGCATGTCAAGTCTCTGCCCGACTAAGTTCGTTTGGGTTCGGTCTCGTGACAAAGGGACAAGGTTGAATTAGGGGTACTATACTTAACACGAGTGTATATATATATATATATATATATTTAAAATAGCTCAGAAGTTATACCCAAGATTCTACCAGGAGTCTTTCTAGTTGAACCCTAAAGTTACAAAGTGAGTCCATTCTCTTTATTTAGTACATCAGTATATTGGACCAATATATTAAATAGTGGTATAAGTTGATCGTGGTAGGTATGGTGACGTGGTAGGTATGATGTATATTTATTAACTACTAAATAAACAAAAGTACATACATTCAATTCACATACACTAGTATACTGTACCAATATAACTTTTCCATGTTATATTAAATAGGTGATACTTGGAGTATCACTATATCTATCTTTTAACTAACGAGAATAACATGGTATATAATTATTAAATATCACATATATTAATATTATTTTAAACATTAAATCATTAATAAATTTAATATATCATTGAAATAAATCTAAATGGGGTGTATATACAATAGAGCTTTATTAATCATTATTAAAAAATATTTTAAAGAAAATATATTTAATAAACCTAAATTACTATTTATATTATAAAATAATGTTTAGTCCATATATGTATACCATAATAAAATAGTCAAATATAATATATTCTACTATACTAAGATTATATTTTTAATCTTAGTCACGTTAATAATATTACAATTATTTAATTCATATATTATATTTGATAAGTTATAGTAGTTTGACAGAAAATGATATCTTTCATTTTTTGGGCTAAGTAATTTTGTGCCATAGAAAATATATTTGACAAAGTAATGTCACGGGACACTACTAAGTCCAGATTCACTAGTTGAGAGAATGATCAACAGTGATATGACTAGAGTCACTAGGTGAGAGAATGATCAACAGTGACATGACCAAAGGCACTAGTTGAGAGAATGATCAACAGTGTTATGACCAGAATCACTAGTTGAAAGAATGATTAACAGTGATATGACCACAATTACTAGTTGAGAGAATGATCAACAGTAATATGACCCGAATCACTAGTTGAGAGAATGATCAACAGTGATTTGACCACCGTCACAGGAATCGCCTAGTGACCAATATAATAGTAAGATATACTAAATATCTATTACTTGATAAATTCACTATTGGACGAAAGTTAGCCAATGAGTGATTTGACCACCGTCACAGGAATCGCCTAGTGACCAATATAATAGTAAGATATACTAAATATCTATTACTTGATAAATTCACTATTGGACGAAAGTTAGCCAATGAGTGATTTGACCACCGTCACAGGAATCGCCTAGTGACCAATATAATAGTAAGATATACTAAATTCACTATTGGATGAAAGTTAGCCAATGAGTGATATGACCACCGTCACCTCGGAATTGTCACCATGTGACAAATACTGATTGAGTTTTTAGGTAAATATAAACAAACATAAAAACCTTGTTGCTGTAAAGTATAACAATATATTTTATAAAAATGGAATGAACTCACCAGTATTTATTGCTGATAAAATGTTTTCAAAACACGTTTCAGGTAACTTGATGTAAGGATAGTAGAAGCCAGCTATGGAGCACTGAAGGCTTAAATAAAGTGGCTATAATAAAAGAAGAAAATTATGTTGTATTTATTTGGGTTTATCCCTATAAAAACAATTGAATGAAATATGGGTTTTAAGCCATTTGTTTTATATTAAAAGTTCGGTGTTTTAAAACTCTGAAATCATTTCCTAACTACAATCCTGATGAAAAAAAATTTCGCTGCGTAATTAATAAACACCGGTACCACTTGACTAGTTCACGGCTCTCGCTCCCAGGGTGGGATCGGGGGCTGTGACAGAACCCGATGGCTCCTTTATATAGTTGCCGATCTTGACTCTCTCGCGGCCCGCGTAAGAGTAGGCAAGGGCCTACGCGGCCCGCGTCAAACCTCGGTCAAAGCGTAGCTCATCCGGATCACCAACTAGACTTGACACGATGATGACACGTGTCATCACCGGGCTGCGCCACTATCTTGATCTCACGCGGCCCGCGTTAACTAAACGGGGTCTTACGCGGCCCGCCTGAACTTAAGAAATCAAACGAAATCAGGTCTTGACCTTTATACCGCCCGCGTAAGGTTGGGGTGGGGTCCTACGCGGTCCGCCTCGACTTATATTTCAGATTTTTAATTATTTTTAATATTATTTAATATATTTGAAGCCCGTATTCGCGTATGGGGTGTATTTTGGGACATTTTGGGATATTTTAAAATATATTAGGGTGTCAGAAAAATTATGAGGGTGTCGGTTTTATTGAGGATTGTTACATCATCCCCACCTTGTTTTAGAGCTCGTCCTGGAGATCTACTGGAACAAGTGTGGATATTTCCTTTGCATTTCAGATTCAAGCTCCCATGTATACTCAGGTCCTCTTTTGGAGTCCCACTTCACTTTGACCAGAACTAATCTTTTATGCTTGAGATTCTTGACTTTCCTATCTTCGATCTGTAGAGGCCTTTCTACAAACTTAAGTTGTTCATTTACCTCTATGTCCTTAAGAGGTACCATTAGCGATTCATCAGCTAAGCATTTCTTGAGATTAGATACATGAAACACATCATGTATTCCTGCCATTTCCTCTGGCAGTTGTAGCTGATAGGCTACAGGTCCTATTTTTCTAATAATCTCAAAAGGTCCAATATACATGGGACTTAGCTTTCCTCTTTTGATTAACCTTACTACTCCTTTCCAAGGAGAGACCTTCAACAACACTTTATCTCCTACTTGAAATTCTAATGGCTTGCGTCAGTTATCAGCATAGCTCTTCTGTCGATCACGTGCTGCTTTCAGTCGTTCCTTGACTTGAATGATCTTGTCGGTTGTTTCTTGTACTATCTCAGGTCCAGATAGTTTCTTTTCCCCAATTTCTACCCAACAGACTGGGGTTCGGCACTTTCGTCCATAAAGTGCTTCGAATGGTGCAGCATTTATACTTGTGTGATAACTGTTATTATAAGAAAATTCTATTAAAGGTAAGTGATCATCCCAATTACCTCCGGAATCAATTACACAAGCTCTAAGCATGTCATCCGTTGTCTGAATCGTCCTTTCACTTTGTCCATCCGTTTGAGGATGATAAGCTGTGCTTAAATTTAACTTGGTTCCCATGGCTTTTTGGAAACTAGACCAAAAATGAGAGGTAAAGTGGCTATCTCTATCAGAAACAATTGATAAAGGAATTCCATGTAATGAAACAATTTCATTTACATACAATTTAGCTAGCTGTTCCATGCTGAAAGTTTCCTTCATTGGTAAGAAATGAGCTGACTTGGTTAGCCTATCTACAATCACCCAGATTGTATCATTACCTTTCCTTGTTTTGGGTAATTTAGTAACAAATCCATTGTTATTAATTCCCATTTCCACACTGGCATTTCTAGTTATTGTAACAAACCTGAAGGTTTCTGGTGTTCAGCTTTAACTTGTGAACAAGTTAAACATTTAGAAACATAGGCTGCTATGTCCTTTTTCATTCCTATCCACCAGAAATTCTTTCTTAAATCTTGATACATCTTATCATTTCCTGGATGCATCGTATATTTAGACTTATGGACTTCTTCTAATATACGATGAGGTAGGTTTCCTAATTTAGGTATCCACATTCTCTTTTTATGAAATCTCCAAATTCCATCTGTTCCTTGTTCTAATTCTTTTAGCATACCTTTTAATTTTTCAGTATCTTCCTTGATTACTGATTCTTGTGCTTCTCTTATCTGATCATTTAAATCTACTTGTAGATTTAATTTAAGAGAACGTACCCTTTTTGGCTTTTCATGATACTTTCGACTTAAAGCATTTGCCACTACATTTGTTTTTCCTTCACGATACTGGATAGCACAATCATAGTCACTAAGCATCTCCATCCAGCGTCTTTGTCTCATATTCAACTCTTTTTGCCCGAAAACATACCTTAAACTCTTATGATAAGTGAATATGGTAAACTTACTACCATAAAGTTAATGTCTCCAAATCTTAAGGGCAAAAATTATAGCTCCTAATTCTAGATCATGGGTTGAATAATTCTCTTCATGATTCTTAAGTTGTCTAGATGCGTAAGCTATAACCTTTTGACGTTGCATTAATACACATCCATAACCTAACTTAGAAGCGTCACAATAGACTACAAAGTCTTCAGTTCCTTCTGGTAACGCTAATATGGGTGTATTAGTTAATCTTTGCTTAAGAATTCTAAATGCTTCTTCTTGTTTTGGTCCCCATTCAAACTTAATGGATTTACAGGTTAACTTAGTTAAAGGAATAGCTATTCTAGAAAAATCTCGAACAAACCTTCTATAATAACCGACCAATCCTAAGAAACTTCTAACCTCGGTTGGTGACTCAGGGGTTTTCCATTTAGTAATTGCCTCGATCTTTGTGGGATCCACATGAATTCCTTCATGATTGACTAAATGTCCAAGAAATTGTACATGTTCTAAACAAAATTCACACTTTGAGAATTTAGCATAAAGCTTTTCCTTTCTTAATAAACTTAAAAGTGCGTGCAAATGCTTTGCATGATCCTCTTTATTCTTAGAGTAAATTAGAATATCATCTATGAAGACAATTATGAATTTATCCAAATATGACTTACATATTCGGTTCATCATGTCCATAAATGCGGCTGGGGCATTGGTTAAACCAAATGGCATAACAGTAAATTCATAATGGCCATACCTTGTTCTGAATGCGGTTGTTAAGATCGGAGGCTCTCATGATTATGTTTGTTTGTTTAATTTGAACAATGAATGCATATGATATAATGTGAAGTGCAGCGGAAATGGAAACAAACTTTATAAACACAATAAAAAGGGAGAATAGTTTTGATAAACACATGCTTTTCATTAGGTCGAAAGATTACAAATCAAATCAAAAGATTACAATGCATGCTTACAACAAAAATCCCCCTCAGCCTAATGCTCCCCTGGTTGATTGCACAAGATGAAAGGATTGGACTAGAGGAGAAGAACTCACTCAGTCAATCAAATGTAACAGTATGGGGTACTATTCCATTTATAGGCAAATCAAACCACGGAAGCATCTAAGTTGACGTCACCATGAAAGTGACATGTAACAACCTAACAACCTATAACCACTGTTCTTATACAAACACTGCTAATCTTAACCACTGACTTTATACAAAACAAGTGACACACTAAACTACTGCTTTCTCCTTTCTGTAGGATCGTTGTTGGACCCGAACGAGTCAATCAGAAGAGTCTTTTCTCTGTATCAAAGGCGGAATCAAAGATACAGATGCTCAAACTAATTATAATGCTTCTTTGATTGATTTAACAACGTTTACAACCTGAAAGCAATCTGGCAGCACTTCGTTACAATTTCCGGAACCCTTTCCAAATGAACAACAAGTGCCCTATTTATAGTAGAAGTGATTCCACTTATATGGACATGCCATATAAGCGAAATCAGAAGCTTATGATTTCGCTTTTATGACCAAGTGTCCATATAAGCGAAATCACACACTTAACTTCTAAACTTCAATTCTCGAACCTCGTGCACTGGTTATTCTAACCTATACTATAACATAACATGATACAAGACGAAGTCAATAGACGTAATGCACTAACAGACTCCCCCTCGGATATTGATGAAGTCTTCAGTGACTAATCTTCATCATGACACCTTCTTCAGTCTTGATCATTCTGCATCTTCACTCAGATTGTAACATTGTAAGCATTCATCACTTCTCTTTATCAGCTTCACACTTTGACTCTTACACCAGGATCTCATCACTGGTTCTATCATCAACAGCTTTATCATCAGCAGGCTCCCCCTTTCATCAAGCTTCCGTGCTTTTAGGGATCGACACCTAGCTTTCCAGCTACAAGCTCCTCCTAACTTTCAGCTTGTCTTCAGACTCCCCCTTAGACTCAGCTCTCGGGATCGTAGTCTGGACTTTTCCTGCAATCACTCATACAACTATAAGTAACAACATTTTAATCTTCCAGATATCGTAATCTAACAATTCAATCTCCTCAAAATCACTTCTCATAAATTTGTAGTTTCATCAAATCGTATCGGAAACTAGCTCTATAACAATATAAGCATCCAAATCCCCCACAGTTAATCATCCAAGTCCAAATTAATGACCTTGGAGATATCACAAACTGTTTTTGAATTTTTGATTTTAAAACTTCAAGTTTCAAATTAATGAACTTGTTTTATTTTCAGAAACATAATCAGCTTACTTAGATTTTGAAACTCAACATCTCAAAAATCAGTTGTCGAAAATAAAGCAGAAATCAAAATCTTTTTGTATTTTCTGAAAATATTAAGCAGTAAAGAAATATGTACAAACATATTTACAGACAATATTTTTGTTTGAGTTTGCATCAGAGGATCATATCAGTTTCTGACAAGTCACAAGTACCGTTGAGCTTATTTACGCATTAAGAATTAAACAATTCACTTAGATTGTCGATATACTGATCCACTTAAATTTTCACACAAATTTCAACTGATTCAGGATACGAATTAGATGTATTAAGAACTTAAACTCGTTCATGTGTCCCACCTCTTGAATATACTCCCGTATCCAGATCCCAATATTCAGTCTTACAGGCAATTATAACACAAATGATATCTGTAAAGGGTTAATAAATTATGAAGAATCATGAGAGCTCAGGTCAGAACTACCGTTCAGCAGAGAGATCATGACTCAACTTTTGGGTGTGTCCCCTTTAGAGGATCTTTTTTTACAACAGCATTGCTAAGCAATTTTATTGTCTTATCATTGATGCTGAGGGTGGTGCTATATTTCAAGCAATGCAGAAAGTATTCTCCGGGGACTAGGCCATTGCTTCCGCAAAATCAGAAGTCCCGGGATAATACCCCAGATATCACTAAGCATAAAGACCTAGTATCTCAGAAAGAGGGGTCCTTCAAACGAGATTTCAGGGGTTACCTATATATCCAAGTAGTGTTCCCCACGAAATAAGCAAGTTTGAATTTATGTTTATATCCCGAAAAAGTTTACTAAATGTATAAAAATCTACCGACACATCCACGGTGAGATCGTTTAACACATTTAAACTTTCCATTTCTTTAGCATACTGTAACTGTCTACTGATGTACTATCATTTCCTCTTTTTACGCAAAACTCAATTTTTTAAATTTTATCATGTTTTTGGCTTTTTCAAAATTTTCAAATGTTTTTGGATTTTCTAACAATATTTCTCCCCCTAAAATGCAAAACCATTTAAAGAAAATTTGACAACCAATACTGATAGCTTTGTCTCGCCATCCATTTTCTGCTTCTCATGCACTGAATTGCAGAAAATATAACATACCCCCATGATTTACAACACATTGATCTTAACAGTTTGAAAACCGTTTTTCAATCTGATGAAAATAATCATGTTTGTTCAGCCGTGAGGGTTTCGGCGTATTCAATCAACATACATTCAAACAAAATTAAAAACAAACATATTTTTGGTTTTTCAAATTTCAACAAACTAAAAACATATTTTTGGTTTTTAATTTTTCAATTTTTTAGGGTTTTGAAAATATTGTTTATTTATATACAGAAAACAATCAAACTAAACTCCCTGTTCAACCAAACCAGGGTCCTGCAACCTCTTCCTGTGTCAGGCTGCTCTAACTTCCCTTTTCACAATCTTCAACTTCGTTGAGCACCTGCACATTCAAACTTTATCAATCATTTGTACAATTTAGCCCAGGTCTATTGGACCTTAGGCATTTCAACACAATAATTTTCATTCAATTTTGGAAACTCTTTGTCACTTAAAACTTTTTCAACTTTGACTTCAACTTTCTCATCTTTTACCGACGTCACTTGTTTCTTAGCACTCCACATTTGACCTTCCGGAGTACCTCTTTTGTAAAAATTTGTCTCTTTTTGAACCTTTTGATTTTGAATAACATTTTTAGGTTTCCAAAACTCTTGAGGTTTTGTCATATCAACAGATGTTCTCCAACTCTGTGTTGTTCTGAATCTGGGTGTGTGAGAATTCCAGGTCTGTCTTGAATCGAACTTGTTCGGTTTTGATTTCCAATTTTGATTTGAAGCAAACTTGTTTGTATTGTACCTCCAAGTTTGTTTCGAATCAAATCTGGTTGACCTCAATTTCTCATCCTCAGATTTCTGTTTATCAACATCAACAGGCTTTGGATTAGGACACTTTCATGCAACATGTCCAATCTGATCACATTTAAAACACACTTTCTTTGAAACATCCTTGGCCTGTTGTTGTTTCTTTTTCATAGCATCAAACTCTGCATTAGACTGTTGTCCAAATTTGAGTTTTTCCTCTTCTTTCAAGCTTTTCCCTTGAACAAAACTCATCTTTTGTTGCAAATTTGGTTTTTTACTTTGATTCCAATTCTGTTTCTTTTTATAACCCAAACCAGCCTTCATGTTTTTCTTCTTAAAACCAGGTTTGTTATAAAAAGATTTATGACCTTTACCAGCAAACTTTGGAATCTCAGACTTCTCAATCTCAACCATTTTAAAAACTTTATCGACCTTCTCTGAAATCACATTCTGAATCGGGAATACAACATCTAAGAATAGTTTGTCCGATCTAATCATGATATAGACCAATCCCTTTGAATCATCATCCAAATTTTTCTCGGATTTTGTGTTTTTCAGATAACCATCATGAAAATTTCCTTCATCTTCATCCTGTGATTCAGACTTACCTTTTGTAGACTCATCTTTCAAAACGCTTTCAACAACCTTACTTACCACCTCTGAATCATTAGCATCATCAGATTTGGAGTAAGTCACATCGATACTTTCAGGTAACTGGTCAGCTATGTTCAAACCCTTTGCCACCTTTTCCTCATCATAAAAAGTATAATTGTTTCTCAATGGTGGTGGTACCTGATGAAATTCTGAACCAATACCCTTTTTGCAATTTTCAGTATCTTTGTCATCTGGTGTGTTGTTGAAAATGCGTTCGAGAATGCACGAAGAGTTATGATAACTTTGAAGTTTTGTAACAATCTTTTCTTTTTCAGCCAAGACTTGTTTAAGATTTGCAATTTCATCAACACATTTGTTTAATTCAATTTGCTTTTCTTTAAACTTTCTTTCATACATTTCTTTAGTAACTAAAGTTTCTGACAATCTTTGATCAAAACTTTTGACTTGGCTCTTCAAAGTATCATAAGCTTCTTGTACTCTCTGAATCGTCCACTTTAAAGAATCATACTGTTTTTGTAAATCTTGAAATTTAGATTCTTTTTCAACACAATCAACACATTTTGCTGAACACATTTGTTTATACACATCATTTTCGTTTTCAAGATCTTGACATTTCTGTGTCAGCTTTTCAACTTTTAGTTTCAAAATTTCTTCTTTTTCAATCATTTCTTTACATTTTGTTTTGAAAATATTTTCAAGTTTGCTTGTTTCAATATCTTTTGTTTTGATTGTTTCATCTTTTCGGTACAGGCTTTGCACATTTCTATGCAATTCCTACACTTATTTTCATTTTTATCATCAGACTGTTCAATGCTTTTGTCTTTGTCAAACAATTCAGAAGATTCAGTTTGAATTTTTTCGGTTATCACACCTCCTTTTTCTGTCTTTTTCTGATCTTCATCTTTCATCTGTTCTTCTTCATCAGTTTCCTCTGCCGTTTTCTTTACTTCCTCTATCAGCTTTTCCAGTTCTTGATCTTTCCACTTTTTCATTTCTACCACCTTTGGTAGACTTGCTTCAAAATCTTCTTTTAACTTGTTCATCAAATTTGGCAAATAGCTTTTATCAGAAAGCCTTCTTGTGTTGAAAGTGCCCTCACTTGGAAACACATTGGTTACAGCATCAAAATCCACTTTTGATGGATCAACTACTGGATTACCCTGTGGATCCATGTAACACTCTAGTTCTTCATTCCATCTCTTGGCTCTTTGTGCTTCCTTAAATGGTTCATACAATTTGCCAATCTCCCATCTCGCACTGTCTCTTCTCCACCATCTATCATGAGCACTTTCTCCGGACATTTTAAATCTTCTTCTTGATATTCGCCCCTTGTAAATCTTTAATCACCTGAAAGCAAACAAACAAACTCAATCAGTTTAAACAATATCAAGTAATCTGAAATACACTGACACTCGATTGTCGTGAAATGATTTTGACGCGAGAATGTTCACTTTCGAGCGAAATATGACACTTGGGCGAAATCAGTCTTTAACCAAAATATGTTCCTATAAGCGAAATAAGCAATGTCCGAATAAGTGGAACTATCAGTGTACGAATGAGTGGAATCACAATGTACGAAGAGTGGAATCACAATGTACAAATAAGTGGAATCACAATGTACGAATAAGTAGAATCACAATGTACGAATAAGTGGAATCACAATGTACGAATAAGCGGAATCATATGGTTCGTATGAGCGAAACTATACTGACACATAAGCGAAATCACTCATGTTCTTGTCCATTGGAGCGAAATTAGATTGACAAATAAGCGAAATCACACATTTTCTTGTCCATTGGAGCGAAATTAGATTGACTAATAAGCGAAATCACACATTGTCCAAATAAGCGAAATCACTTTGGAAGATGGTTTGGTCCATTTTTAGTCCGAATTTTGTCCTGTAACTTTCAAGGCTTTGTTAATATCCAATAATACACATTCTGTGAAAAATTTGGCCGATTTTAACCGTGGAAACTTGTTCAGATCAAAAAAGAAGGTGTAGAAGACAGAAATCTAATGCAATTGAGCTAAACTCTTCCTCCTGTGCTCTGATACCACTTGTAGGATCGTTGTTGGACCCGAACGAGTCAATCAGAAGAGTCTTTTCTCTGTATCAAAGGCGGAATCAAAGATACAGATGCTCAAACTAATTATAATGCCTATTTTTGATTGATTTAAGAACGTTTACAACCTGAAAACAATCTGGCAGCACTTCGTTACAATTTCCGGAACCCTTTCCAAATGAACAACAAGTGCCCTATTTATAGTAGAAGTGATTCCACTTATATGGACATGCCATATAAGCGAAATCAGAAGCTTATGATTTCGCTTTTATGACCAAGTGTCCATATAAGCGAAATCACACACTTAACTTCTAAACTTCAATTCTCGAACCTCGTGCACTGGTTATTCTAACCTATACTATAACATAACATGATACAAGATGAAGTCAATAGACGTAATGCACTAACACTTTCATCAGTGCTTTCCTCAAGGTTGATCAATCCTTGAGTGGGCAGTCCTTTGGCATCAGTAGATTGTACCAGCAGTGTTTACTCCTTATCAGTCTTTAGGGCTTCATCAGCAGTTTGAAGGACAGCAGCTGTTGTATACGGACAGTGGATAGAGGACATGAGATGTTAAAAACACTTTCAAGGGGAAAGCCTGGTGTAAACTACTTCTTATGATGTATCCACTGTTGTGAACCAGTTTTGGCTTTCATTATCTGTTCCTCTGATAGGGTTCAATCCCAACAATCTCCCCCTGGAACAGATAATGCCAAAACTCTTCATTATTTTGAATCTTTATTGTCTCATCAGAAGTTCCCTGACTTGACCTTTAAATTGCAATTCAAAATCCATAGAACTTGTATCTTCCTCATCCCTACAAAGTATAAGCTCAAGGAGATCTTGTAGATCTTCAACACTCAGGCCCAGAGCTTGTTCCCTTGATATGTGCTTTACTTCTCCATTGGATCTGAACAGTGTCAATACATGGGTCTTTTGATCAGACATCCGTTTTAGTATTTTTGAACCCAATGGGTTTCTTGGGAGAGGTTTATTTAATGATGAGGAGTTTGGTGATGCTGGCCTTGTGAAAATTTGTTGAGCAGTACCCTGAGCTTTTGCTAGTTCAGAGGAGTTTAAGCTAATAACTAAGTAAAACTCATTTAAGGAAGGTCAAGGATACTTACCAAGGTCTAATGCACGACTAGGGATGACTTGGGTCTGCTTTTGAACTCCAGAAGTCTTCAAAAATGCAGATGGAATGAATGCAAGAATGTTGCAAACATTGTGGGACTTATATAGTGCTTTAGGTTGCTTATGATCATGCCACACAAGTCTAGCAGTGTTCCCAGATCATTTACAAGTGCCCCTAAGTCTAAAAACAAGCTTAGGCAGCCCTTGGTGTTGAGAAAAGGCATTATAAGTCGGTTACAATGGACATAGCAGACATCAGCCATGTTTTTCAGCATCAGAAGACCCCTCGCATCACGAGTAGGTCCCCTAGGGGTCCTTCGCGTCGCGCGACGCCCCCTCTGATCCAAATCAAACTTTCAGATTTTTATGTTTTGCTCCTTGGTCCATAAAAAGTTGTTTCGACTTTATTTCTTGCATTATGAGCCCTCCAAATTGACTTATAAGGGCTTCAAGACTTATACCCACTTTGTTAAGTCCTTGGTTAACTTTGTTATCACCCGAAAAGTCATAAACTTCATCGTTGACGCTTTTAACCCCTCGTATACGAATCTTATCATAACTTTCTCATACGATAACGAAACTTGGTGAAATTTTTATCATGTATTCTAGTGAGAATAATTAATCATTTCAAAGCTTTGGGTTTGCTAAAAGGTCACTCAGAGATACACTTTAAACATGTTGACACATTTAACCCCTGTAGTTTGAAATCTCTCACTTTCTTTCACAATTAGCTTCGTATGATCCATGAATCATTCGTTTAAGGGTATAAACATCATGTATGGTTATTGTAAAGTATATTTATCCATTGTTGACATTTTGAACTCTTATATTCACATACTTTTCTTGTTTGTCAACTTTAGTCCCTCTTAAGTAATCCTTTACACGTTCTAAGCTTATGACACGTGTAAACACATTATAGGACGTGAATTTTCGAGGTGTTACATCCTCACCCCCTTAAAAGAAATCTCGACCTAGAGATTTGTTAAAATGCTGGAAGTACTTTTTGTCGCATAATGGACTTAACTTCTATAACATATCTGGAGTCTTTCCAAGCTCCCAAAGTGACCCCTATATTAGGTACATGTATCCTTTTGGATCTTCTTAACCTGTCGATCCTCAATCGATACCGGATGCTCCTCACATCATACTTCTGCATATCATTATGTGATAGTGCTTCTTGACTTATTAGCGCAACACATCCTTCAGTCACTAGTGTGCAATGTATTGCGAGCTCCGCCAAGCTCCTTAAATAGGTTTTAGCTTATAAGCTACTTGATCTTGATACATTCGATTTCCTTCGAATGATTCTATATATTCAGAGCTTAACTAGCCTGATAATTTAACAAATTTGGCACACCCTTCCTGGGTGATACCTTTTGTTGAACCTTATTCCTTAACAAGAATTTAGGAGGGTTGCTACTTTCATTAATTCTTGATTTTCTGCCGAATACTGGCAACTTACAGATGATTAGGGATTTGTATGATCTTATTCGTTGTTTCCGATGCAACTTTCAGATCCTGATAAGTGGACTTCCCAAAGTCTCGTCCATCCAACGGATATTTTTATATTTCATCTATACAAGGTCTCCAAAGGAGCCACCTTGATGGTTATATAACAACTATTATAGAAAGGGTTATCTTAAGGTGAGATGGTTATTCCAACCATTGCTCAAAACTAATCTTAAGGAGTAGCTAATCCTTACAGTTAGTCGAACAAATCGACGATCCTGGGCAGCTGATGGCGATTCTTAATCGTTGCCTAATTAGGGTTGTGGTAAACAATGCATAAGCAAAATGAACCGTCTTTCATAATTAACAATACTGAATTCTCAGAATATTGAGTTAGGCTTTATGAATCTATATCTTAAAACTTACTTAATCAGGGTTTTCGATTCTTCCAATGATGGTACTAGCTGTCTTGGAGATTTCATAATGATGCAGCCCTAAATGGGATATCAATCTTAACTCTACCTGCCTCTCAGGGGTAAATAGAGGAATCTTTGGAGAAGATAATCAAGATATAAGGAGGGTATAGAGATTTTCCATATCTTAGGCTCCAGTTCATCCGTCATTGCTTGTGTCAAGTAAGTGACACATTTATGTTACAAGTCCACGAATTCCTTAATCGGGAACATTTACTTAGATAATTCCATTCTGGATATCTCTTTTGAATACCATTAGTTGACTTTAGTACCATATGACCTTCTCGGAATATCTTTGTGGTCCCATGCATTAAACCTCCATACTGATCAGGCATGGAAGCAATCTATGGAACTTATTAAGATACACCAATCCTCATATAACGCTTTTATCATACCATCTGGTATTCGGAATCGATAGAGATTAAAGAGATATCAACTATATATGCCGACGCACTTCCTCTAGAGAGAGGACATTTCGAAAATTCTACGTCTGAAGGTTTCTGATAGGAATAAAAGAAATGGTTCTTACGATTTCGTCTGTAAATTTTACCTTACACTTATTATCTGGGGTTCTTATGGGAAAATTTCTAGAAGTTTGCTAAGCTTATGGTTTTATGAAAGACTTAGCAGCATCTGAAACCCAACGTAACTCCTAGCAATAAAATCACAAAAAGAGAGTTTCCTGGTGTCATTATTAATGTGAACTACCCCTAATTATTCATCAGGAGGGTTAAACGCCTCCATTCTTAATCCCTTTTTAAACTTAGCTGAAAAATCCTTGACAAATTTTAGGGCAGTCTCAGCTTTGAATAGTTATTTCTTAACCTGTATAACGTGAGTAGCTGAGGTAGATCCATAATGGATTTATAATGAGCAGGCTTTGAAACCCTAAAGTGCCCTTTTTATAGCCGATGCTAAATCATCACTATATATAGTGCATTATGCTTAAATTCTAGGTTAACCGAATAAGAGCACTATTTCAACCAATGAACCAAGGTTTGCAACATACTGCGGTTAGTTTATAGCTCTTATGGGGGAGTCGGAAAAATTCTTATTCCATCTTTTTCCATTTCGCGACGCGGATAATAGATTTTCTAATAAGGCCCTTAAAACTTGGACCACCCCATAATGTAAAGAGGATCTTTCTTGTGGACTCCATTAATGTCCTCACTAATCAAGGGTATTGTCATCGAACGACTGTGGCGCACACCTCATCGTGTGCTTTCCAGTATAACCGCTGATATACGTAATGGGTTCTATTTCATCCAACAATTTCCCGTAATCGATGGCCCCTTTTTACTATTGAAGTCTCTTGACTTCCAAGAAACGGAGTACTTTTAAGTACATCGTAAAAGAAATGGGCTCCTTGCCATATATGTTTTTGCTGGGTTTATTCTTCGCATTTGAAGTATGAATTTAGCTATCCTCATGAGCAGCGACATGTGTTTTTAAACAAACAACATTCAGCTCCTTGAACCTTTTCATAACTTTTCTCATAGGCTTTCTAACAGCTGTGTGAATTATAGTTTTGGAGATTAACTCCTTCAACATTGAGGTTCACATTTGATGCACCATTGACATTTGTCGTATCTCTAGCATCGAGACTGTTGTTTGTCTCTTCTGAGTTTTCCATACTCAAATCTTTAGTATTAAATACCATACTCAACAAGTTCTTAGGCAATCCATACTCAGTGTCTCCTTGAATTGTCAAAGGCTCACCATAAGGAGTCTTGATAACTTTTGCTTCTTATCACGTAAAGTATGGGCTTGGTTACAGGATAACCAACCCATTTCTATTATTATCTCGAGTCCCTTTATTTTAACGGAGACAAGGACAGCAGAAAAGAATGGTTCCTAATGGATATAAAACATCCATCTAATGTTGCTGAAGCAGTCTCTAAGGTATCATCGGCTAATTCTACTTTATACTTAACGCTTAGAGTTTTAACAGGCAGGTTTAATGATTTACAAAATCTATTGTCTACGAAAGACTTATCTGAACCTGAATCAAATAATACTCTAGCATGAGCGTTAATGATAAAGAAAGTACCTGTTGTGACATTTTCATCCTGAATAGCCTCTTGAGCGTCCATTTGAGAGCTTCCAGCTTTGGTCTTCTTAGCCTCCCTAGGCTTCTTGGTTTTATTTGGGAAATTTGTCTTGATGTGCCCTATTTCATTGCAACCATAGCAGGTTGCGTCCTTTATGTCTTGGCACTCCAAGGTCTTGTGCCCTTCCATATTACAAATCCCACAAGGCCTAGCTTGTGACTCCAAAGTGCATTTTTCTTTAGTTGTCTTCTTTGGGCAACGGGTCTTTATGTGCCCTTTCTCGCCGCAACCATTGCATGTGACGTCCTTCAAGTCCTTGCATTCAAGGGTCTTGTGATCCATTTGCTTACAAATGCCACATCCCCCGGTCTGTTCATAGAAGCATTTTCCAAAGTGCTTCTTGCAGGTTTTACATTTGGGTTTTGCCTCATTTGGCTTGGAGGGGTTATAGTTTGAATTGGTCTTACCCTTTTTGTAACCCTTAATTGAGGTATTATCGCACTTTCGCTTATGATCCTTTAATACACGGTCCATGGCATTGTCTATGGCTGTATTTATCATAGCCTGTAGCTCGGTGCCCGTTAAGTTCAGTCTTGCATCATTATTCTGATCAACTGGATGATTGTGAGCTTCAGAGGAGTCAGCCATGGTGAAGCTTTGTAGGCTACAAATCACGTAGTAATAATTGGTTTAATTATATATCGGATTGTCAAATTTGATGATTAAATAGCCATGGTACAAATAAACCATATAGGCCAATAGATAGTATTTAATTTATTTGATAATGTTTTGACTAGGTTTTTAAATAAACCATCTTTGGTGTTTAAACGGAATATAATCCTTCATATTTATTAGACAGGGGACATAAGTCACGACTGTTAATGTCGTACTGACATTTTATATAAATATAGCACAAGGGCTTGTTCCAAAGGACTTTTGATGGCATATATGCCTTGTCACTAGGGAAATCTTTAAAACATAATCGATGATTCCTTTGGATCGGAAAATTTCATAGTTCATTGTCTTGACAAGAAGTTATGAAATGAAACTATCTTTTTAATGCATTCATCTTTGCCCGTAGGTATACATCCCAAAATGGATGTTTTGATGTGTACATCATGTTCGACGTTTGTTAGCCATGATTCCTATTCATCGCTTATGCTAAAAAGGGGTTTGGAAGTTCCTAACATAAAGATGACAAGTGTGATTTTATTGCATCACCTTTGTCAGGAGTGTTAACATGTTTTCAGATGTTAACAAAGATCTGAATCTCTTTTAAACAGGTTTTACCATCGTAGCCAGGTCTTTAATGACATTCAAGCTAGGTTATACCTTTTAAGATTTTCTTTTAACATGCATACTGGCAGGAAAGGAATGATACTTATATTATTCAGGATTTCATTATAATTATCCCAAATTTAAATTAAATGTAACTATGGCAAAAAGGCCAAGTCACTAAGGCAACTTTAAATTATAGACCATGATTTTGTAGAATCAAGGTATTTAGGCTTTGAACGTTGTTCGTTGCCTTTTCTTGATAGGGAGTTGTAGGCTACGACTGTCTTTTGTCTCATATGACAATGGATATGGCCCGTAAGCTTTATATCCATAATGGATGTTTAAATCACAAAATAAGAAAGGATTTCGGGAGAATCCAGTATGAGGATGATTTATGCGATTTTATCGAACCACGTCTGCCAGGAATGTTAACATGTTACAGATGTTAACAAGGATTTGAATCTTTTGAATAGGTTCAATCATCTTGGCCTTGTCATACAGGCTAGGTTTACCTTTAAGATTCTTTTAATATTTAACGCAGAACAATCCTAATTTGAGATGTTAATAAAGATCTGAATCTAATTGAGGAACTGCCATCTTGCCCCTGTCTTAAAATGACACATGGGCTAGGTCTTGTCCTTTTTAGAATTTTCCATTTTATTATAATGGTAGATCTTATAAAAGGAATGTTACTATTCATATATTTTTTTTCATATATAATGATGTAAATATCCTTTAGATAAAACGTTCCAAGGATTTCTAAAAGAGGTACAGAATTGCCCTGGACGGGACTTGAAAGGATGATGTTGTCCATGAAGGGCTGAAAGATAAGTATGCCCTTATAAGGACTTACTAAGGAAACGAACTTCAGCAAAAGGAGTTTCTTCTTCATTTTATTTCTAAAAGTTTTCTCCTCGGTTGCACGTTATCCTAATCGCAGTACAAGGCTCTGCATTCCTCGGCTTCGGATGGGGAGGATTTCCCTTACGGCTCCTTTGTTTGGCGATATATTAAAAGTATATAAAATTGAAAGCAATAGTTCTCCGAATAGAGACGAGAGCATTCCTATGTTAAGTCTAGACTCAGAAGGTCAAGGAATGTGCTACTGTGTCATTGAGATTAAACACAAAAGGATAGTGTTTAATTCACTCAATGTTGGCTCTGATACCAACCTGTCACACCCCGATATTTCCACATTTCGCCGATGGGCCCGGTAGGGGAGTATCGTGACGTAGTTGATATCATCATGGTCAACTAACACAATATTTAAATGCACCGCGGAAGCAAAAGATAGATATATTTCAACTTTAATAAATTGTAATATCAAGTATCACAAATAGTTGAAAGTAATCCACAGGTGGATCAAAATAAAAAGGAAACATAGTTCATCAGATTTAAATGCATCCAAGCTTGTGAGACTCTTATTGATGCTAAGGAGAGGCCAGCCTATTACGAGTAGTACCTGCACTTAACCTTTTTGGGAAAATACGTCAGTTTACACTGGTAAATACAATTAACTGACTCATTTTGAAAAGGTTTAATAAAATTGATTTGAATGCACGTGGCACAAATATCTTTTATAACTTGGGATAATTATTTGAATATAATACTTGTAAAAGAATTACATGTTCCTTATGCGTTCAGTAGCCCGATCCGCAGACCGGGTTAAAGAATTAATAGACACGCCACATGATATAGTCCCGCGGTGGGTTATTCCCGAAGGCGGCGATTATACCATATTATTTATTTATGCACTGACTGGTGTACGCCTACACTCCGTGCTCAGGTCGTGGCCATTTCGTAAAATGATGCCAAGGATATCCGGGACATGGTCATTTACCCCCAAAGGCTTTAAGCAAACAAAACAATTTAAACGGGACACTTCAATGATTTAACCTTCATACGATTAAAGATTCAATGCCCGACCAAGCGGTATTTGTATATACCGTACCCCAAACCCGTATAAGGGAAAATAAGTTAAAAGTATTTACCTGAGCTAAATATAAATTCAAATCCCAGCCGTATCAAATCAGCAAGTACAGATAGCTTTTACTGCGCTCCTAGATCTGGAACGAAGGTTTTTAATAACCTATTAGATTCCTAACGGGTCTTTAATTAAGCCTATGCTTAGACCGGTTAGTTTTAAAATAAGGATACGGTTCGTACGCGCGATTAAGTGAAGACCGGAATAGAATGTGATTTAGACCCGACAAGTTTGAAGGCTTGTATAATATGGGTAATCTAAACACATTCTGGATTTTGAGATAAAAACGATAAGGTTTGACCCGTTTCGGCTAATTTATGCAAACTAATTACATAAACCGAGCCGAATGCGCAAGAAGCGTAACGGGTAACCATATAGGTCATATACATGTTTCCTAAGTTAATATGCCTTAAATATGTTGTGATATCAGCAGGATACCTTCCATTATGCCCAAAACGAGTTTAATCTCAATATAAGCCCCGTAAGGGTAATTTGGTCATTTAAAAGATTATAAAAGAGATTAATTTTAATTCTTAGACTCGGGTATGAAATAATCAGTAAAACAACTTAATTCAATAGGTTATATCAGTTGGTGATAAGTCTTATATGCCAAAATGCTTTTAAACCCATACTAGGTGTTTAAATACGCGTAAAAAGCCGTTTTAAGCGATTTCCGGGTTATACAGGAAATCTGAGTTTTCTGATCAGGTTATAAAGTTCAAAATACTTCATTTAGTATATAAAATCAGTAGCAATTGGATTGGTGTCAAAATACTATGTAAAACTCATTTTATACACAAAAAGGGTATAATCGGTATTTACCGAATCAAGGCCATAACCTTAGGTTATGATCAGGTTAAAAATAATTAAAAATCTTTAAAAATCTTTAAAAATCTCAAAATATTATATTACATCAGTGGGTAAAAGTTTTGGTGTCAAAAATTGGGTTTAGATAGGCTTTACGCTAATTATGCCTTTTAATTAACAAAAAGCTTTCAGTTTTCGCTATTGAGCAAAACTCCTAATCTAGACCTCCAACTGATGTGAAATTTTTGGGGAATGTTTATAAATCAGTAATAAAGATTATTGTCCTTTCACATTTCCAAAATTCTTGTTTTATGGTCAAAAGGGCATTATGGTCAACATTAAGCAATTAACGGAACGTGTAAACGAATCGGGCAATCAACGATCCAACCACAGAGGTTTATACTATCATGTAACCTGGTCTTAAGGAAGCTCTAAGGCATTTCCAAACCCATCTAAATCGGGTCAGAACTGAAGTCAAAGCAAAAGTCAAAGCAAAAGTCAAAGTTTTGTGACTTTCGGTTCCGAACCGAGCCTAAACAGAAAAATTGTCGGATCAAACAAGCTTAGATCAGTTCTTATACTTATTACCAAGTTATATGAGTGATAAAATAGGTTACACGCCTTCTACATTGCTAATTATGTGTTAATTCAAAAATTATGCTTCTGATGACTTTTTATAAACAACTTTGACCCGACAAAAGTCCTAGTTAGAGTGGGAATCAGAGGGTGCCCTTTTAAGGGTTTATTGCCCACATAATTACCAACTTATAACTACCTTCAATTCGACTAATCACTGGACCATTAATGATTAATCGCTAAGTCAAACGTTAATTACGACGGTTTGACTTTTAAACTAATAACTAAGTAAAACTCAATTAAGGAAGGTCAAGGATACTTACCAAGGTCTAATGCACGACTAGGGATGACTTGGGTCTGCTTTTGAACTCCAGAAGTCTTCAAAAATGCAGATGGAATGAATGCAAGAATGTTGCAAACATTGTGGGACTTATATAGTGCTTTAGGTTGCTCATGATCATGCCACACAAGTCTAGCAGTGTTCCCAGATCATTTACAAGTGCCCCTAAGTCTAAAAACAAGCTTAGGCAGCCCTTGGTGTTGAGAAAAGGCATTATAAGTCGGTTACAATGGACATAGCAGACATCAGCCATGTTTTTCGGCATCAGAGAACCCCTCACGTCACGCGTAGGTCCCCTAGGGGTCCTTCGCGTCGCGCGACGCCCCCTCTGATCCAAATCAAACTTTCAGATTTTTATGTTTTGGTCCTTGGTCCATAAAAAGTTGTTTTGACTTTATTTCTTGCATTATGAGCCCTCCAAATTGACTTATAAGGGCTTCAAGACTTATACCCACTTTGTTAAGTCCTTGGTTAACTTTGTTATCACCCGAAAAGTCATAAACTTCATCGTTGACGCTTTTAACCCCTCGTATACGAATCTTATCATAACTTTCTCATACGATAACGAAACTTGGTGAAATTTTTATCATGTATTCTAGTGAGCATAATTAATCGTTTCAAAGCTTCAGGTTTGCTGAAAGATCACTCAGAGGTACACTTTAAACATGTTGACACATTTAACCCCTGTAGTTTGAAATCTCTCACTTTCTTTCACAATTAGCTTCGTATGATCCATGAATCATTCGTTTAAGGGTATAAACATCATGTATGGTTATTGTAAAGTATATTTATCCATTTTTGACATTTTGAACCCTTATATTCACATACTTTTCTTGTTTGTCAACTTTAGTCCCTCTTAAGTAATCCTTTACACGTTCCAAGCTTATAACACGTGTAAACACATTATAGGACGTGAATTTTCGAGGTGTTACAAGAAAACTTTCATTTTCCTTTCCAAATTTTTGTTTAAAATAGTAGCTTAAGAACCTTGGAAAAATTAGAAATGATTTGCTATCAACATTTTTTACCAAATCATCAAAGATCTCCTGGGAATAGTTAAAATTCTCATTGTGTAAAATAGCATATCCCAGGTTTTGGATCTTTAATGGTATTTCGTTAAAAGCAGTTGTTTTGTTTGAAGCACACATCAAAAGGGTATGAAATAAAAACCTTGGTGCAGAAGGGAAGAAACCTTTTTGTAAGGTGTCCCTTTTTATTTCCGCACCATACTCTATTTCAAGGAAATCAGTTTTTAAGTCATTTTTAGGAAAAGAAGTTTTACCTTCTTGATCATCGAGTGCAAAGACTTCCGAAATGGATTGTGGAGTGATTTGAATCTTTTTGCCCTTTATGGAAGAATTAATGGCTGTAACTTTTTCACCTTGATACACAAGTGTGGCATTTTTCCAGAATTCTCTCTGGGTTTGTTCATAAATAGGAGCATCAGCAGTCAACAAAGTTTTGTACTTTGAAGCTGCAAGAGTGTCAATGATGGAATCGAAGGTTTTGTTGGTGGTGGGTTTTGTGAGTAGACCCAAGTAGTTATCTGGTGCTTTGTATGGTATTTCAATGGGTTCAGCGGCCTTTTGAGCGACCTTTTTGGAAGATGAGGATGATTTTGATTTTGTCATTTTGATGATGAAGAATAACGAAGAATGATTTGAGACGGAAGATTGGAAACTGCTTTGAGAGAAGAATTTTGGGATTCAATCCGACAGTGTAAAACCCTGTTTGGGGGTTTTGATCAGGGTTTTATTTAGGGAAAAAGTGAATGCTGATGTGGCAGCGATTACAAAGATCTGATGGCTAAGAACTGACCACGTGCCAACCTCTGATCAAAAGATGAATAATGGAGGACAGTTGTTTAGGGAACCACTGATTAAGCAAATATCAGTGGTTGCAACGGTTAAAGTGAAGACAGTGGATGATTTTAACCATCAGTGGATAGCTTCATCAGTGGATAAAACACTGATTTTAAACAACAGTGATTACCATGAAAATGAAAGAACAGGGGTTGACTTTCAGCAGTGGACAGTAGATAGGAAACAGATGTTTGAACAAAATAGTGGTTAGGGGTAAGGCAATGGTAAGGATTTGAAAGGCTAGTATATCAGCAACTTGTTAGTGCACCAGTGGATAAGCTTTTGACAAATATTTTGAGCATCTGCTGTTCTGATGAAAGAAATGATTTTATCTTGTGAAATCACAATATCATGTCTAACATCTGTTGATGGTGATTCTGAAATATTTGCAAGATTGCTATCCTCAACAAAATACATTTTAGATGCAAATTGTCAAGTTCAATATGTCAGTAGTTTTTACAGAAATTTTCATTCAAGGTTTTGCCACATGTTAGTTACAGGTTTTGAAGCTTTTATAGATTCCTGACAGTGGTTTAGTACCCCAGATGATGGAGACCCTTTTTACTAAGGTTACTCATTTTGTGTAATAATATTTGAATTAGAACATGAGTACCCAAGTATTTTAAGGTCTGTTAGCAATCAATCTTTTGGTCAGTGTTAAAACAAACTTGAGCTTGACATGACCTTGACCCTTGCACCATTTCCTTTTGACTTATTTTCAAGGATAATATCACCAAAAAATGATGGTTCTTCATCCTGACAGTAGTTTGAAACTTTTGCTATCAAAAACAAGTAAAAGTACAAAATATATCACTCTTAAGGAAAAATAAAGAATAATATATCCTGCTTTATTTGAGAAAAACCTTTTCAAGAAAAATAATTAAAGGTTTTTTCTAAAAACATCATCAATAGGATCTGGTATATTTTCAAATATGACTTGTTATAATATCATGATCACATCAATCTCAAATTTAGGAATATGATAAGTAGTTGTAAATGCATTTTGACCACTGTTTGGAACCATTTCCTTGTCAGTTGATTGCAAAAATGAGGGGACATGTTCACATACGTTTATTACCATGTGATGATTCTGCAAAACATGTCTAGTTCTCTTGTAAGTATAAACACTGGTGATACTATTGTTACCTGAACTTCTCTGAACCACTGAATGCACACAGTTGCTTGATAACCATTGTTAACCCAATTTTGGACTCCCAAGTGTTTTATATTTATACTCTTTTCTTTTAACTTTTTTTTTTTAATTTTGAGATAAACACACTTTTGAGTATTTGTAATTTTTCTTTTTCCCTTTTTACCCTTCCCATTCATAAGTAATGAAATATTCACTGGGAGTTTTTTATTGAAGGAATACTTAATCCAAAATCATTTTGTAGTAATGTTTTGAGAGATCTGACCTCTTTTGTACATGCTTATATCAAATCTCACATTACATATGGTTAGGAGTATTTTAACACCTGATTTTCTTAATGTGTTTTTAACAAGGTTGATTTGGTCCTTTTAAGGATTCTCAACCTGTTTTTCAACACACAAGATCTAATAACTAAAGTTTTAATGTCCCTCTTTTTATGTTAACAAAAACACTAATGTTATTTAATCAAACATTGGTTTATGTTGACCTGAGGTACACACCTTAGCAGCAAACATGATGGAAACAGCACAAACTTCATAACACCAATTGAAATCAATTTTGTAAATAAAATAATTATACCATAAGTATCAGAAACATTTTCAGATCTGACAGCTATAGGTGGTTTATACATGACATCACTTGTTATGTGAAGTTTGTGTGTCTTTTGACATCTTAGTTGTTTTATAGAGTTTTTGAATAACTACTTTGAATGTAATTACTCGTTACTCTGTTTTTCAACTAAACACGATCAACCTTAGCACCAATGAATTTTGAGCTGAATTGTTATGTCAAATTGATTGTTAAATCGAATTTGACTGTCCGGGCTCTGATACCAATTGTTAAGATCGGAGGCTCTCATGATTGTGTTTGTTTGTTTAATTTGAACAATGAATGCATATGATATAATGTGAAGTGCAGCGGAAATGGAAACAAACTTTATAAACACAATAAAAAGGGAGAATAGTTCTGATAAACACATGCTTTTCATTAGGTCGAAAGATTACAAATCAAATCAAAAGATTACAATGCATGCTTACAACAAAACTCCCCCTCAGCCTGATGCTCCCCTGGTTGATTGCACAAGATGAAAGGATTGGACTAGAGGAGAAGAACTCACTCAGTCAATCAAATGTAACAGTACAGGGTACTGTTCCATTTATAGGCAAATCAAACCACTGAAGCATCTAAGCTAACGTCACCATGAAAGTGACATCTAACAACCTAACAACCTATAACCACTGTTCTTATACAAACACTGCTAATCTTAACCACTGACTATATACAAAACAAGTGACACACTAAACTACTGCTTTCTCCTTTCATCAGTGCTTTCCTCTAGGTTGATCAATCCTTGAGTGGGCAGTCCTTTTGCATCAGTAGATTGAATCAGCAGTGTTTACTCCTTATCAGTCTTCAGGGCTTCATCAGCAGTTTGAAGGACAGTAGCTGTTGTATACGGACAGTGGATAGAGGACATCAGATGTTAAAAACACTTTCAAGGGGAAAGCCTGGTGTAAACTACTGCTTATGATGTATCCACCGTTGTGAACCAGTTTTGGCTTTTATTATCTGTTTCTCTGATAGGGTTCAATCCCAACAGCGGTCTTAGGAATGTCCTCTTCCTGTACCTTTAATTGATGATATCCTGACCTTAAATCGATTTTAGAGAAAAATCGAGCTCCTTGCAGTTGATCGAACAGATCATCAATTCTCGGTAATGGGTACCGATTCTTAATCGTGACTTTGTTCAATTCACGGTAGTCAATGCACATACGCATTGATCTGTCCTTCTTTTTAACAAACAATATCGGCGCTCCCCATGGTGATGAACTTGGCTATATGAAATTTTTTTCCAGCAATTCATCTAATTGTTTCTTTAGTTCCTGTATTTCGGCGGGTGCCAAACGGTAAGGTGCTTTGGCAATTGGTGCTGTTCCTAGTAACAGGTGAATTCTGAATTCAACTTCTCTATCCGGTGGTAGTCTTGGTAATTCTTCTGGAAAGACATCTGAAAACTGAGACACTACTGGAATGTCTTTTAGTTCTTTTATTTTAGTGTTAGTGATTATGGAAATCAAATACACTATAGAACCTTTTCTTATATAATTCGCAGTTTTCATCACAGAAATGAATTTCGTGGGTCTAGATGGTTTATCTCCTTTAATTGTGATCGTTTTACCTTTTGGTGAATTTACTTGGATTGACTTTTGATCACATAAAATACTGGCTTTATTGGCTATTAACCAATCCATTCCTAATACAACATCAAATCCCGTTAAATTCATGGGATAAAGGTTTGCCATAAACTTTTGATTTAAAATTTCTATTCTTGCTCCCTGCAAGATTTCAGAAATCCTAACAGTTTCTCCATTAGCTGTCTCTACGAGATATTCTTGTGGTAGTTTAGTTAATGACTGATTTAGCATTTTGCAAAATGATGTATTAATAAAACTTTGGTTTGCACCAGAGTCAAATAATACTTTAGCAAAAACATCATTAACTAAAAACGTACCAGCTATCACGTCTGGAATCATCTTGGCTTCATCTGCAGTTAGAACGAATGCTCTAGCATTTTTAGTGTTCCTGTTGTTCACAGCTGGAGCCAATTTCGGACAGTTTGTCTTAATATGTCCTTTTTCTCCACAATTGTAGCATAATCCATTACTGGATTTTCTCCTGCAATCTTCTTCCTTGTGTCCTGGCATCTTGCAGAAATTGCAAAGAGTAGAGCATTTTCCCGAATGCTTTTTCTTGCAGACCTTGCAGAAAGGTGCAGAGGTAGAACCCATATTTCTACGATTGTAATTCCCAGAACGGAATTCTTGAGTAAGCCTTTGGGTTAGGTTTCTCCTCTGTTCTTCTTCTCTAGTACGGATTAATTCATCTGTCAAGGTATTTGCTAGTTCTACAGCTTCTTCTATAGTTTGAGGTCTAGCTGCCTTGACTACATGTCTAATCTCTCCAATTAATCCCCAGAAGTAACGGGAGATTAATACTGGTTCAGGTGATGCAAGGGTTGGCACTATTCTAGCATATTCAAAGAATGTAGTAGTATAACCCTTACTATCTACCCCGGTCATTCTTAAGTTTAGGAACTTATTAGCTATTTGTTCCTTTTCATTTGGAGGGCATAATTTCCTTTCTACCATATTCTTAAATTCCTCCTATTCCATGTTGTATACCCTATCACTTCCTCTTGATTGGAGGATTGTGTTCCACCATTCTAAGGTTGGGTTCTTAAACAAATTAGAAGCAAACATTATTTTTTCTTCTTCAGCACACTTACTTATTTTTAAAACAGCCTCAGTTTTCTCTATCCAGCGTAGAGCTGCAATGGGTCCTTCATTGCCCGAGAATTCTATTGGTTTGCAGGACCAGAATTCTTTGTAAGAACAACCGTAAGACACGGTTCTTCTTCTTTTGGGAATGGGCACTTGAAGTACGGGTCCATTGTTCACGCTGTGTTTTGGTTCAATTGGTCGCTTACTGCTATGTTTACTTTTATTATTCGCTTCTTGAATCGTTTGAATAATTAATGGCATTGCATCTATGATTCCTTGTGCCACTATGTGTTGAATGACACTATTATCCATTTGGTTTCCATTGTTATTGATGCTCGGATTCTCATTAACCACATTAATGTTACTCTGGTTATCATTATTCAGATTTCCTTGATTTCCTTCGTCGGCCATCTGAATTTTAAACATTTACCCCATATTAATATCACAAAATAATATTTAATATAGTCAATCACATGACACGCATTTTTGCCAAAAACATCGATCATTGCGACTTTTACTCTATTCATCTATTATGCATCTATTACACACTAGTACTGAAATAAAAATTACAATACCAACTGAAATAGAATTACACTAATAGTAATAGGTATCCGTACACACATATTTTATTTTATTTTTATTTTATTATCATTATTACTATTACCATCTCACCATCACATCTACGGATATGGATTCATCCAAAAATCCATATTGCGCTCATCGTATTTCCATACGAGTCGCTCTCCCACCTGTCGCATTCTCTCATTGCTTTCTAAAATTTCCTCCCCAAAAGTCCTAAGTTCTTGTACGTTTTCTGCACTCATTGGGGGTGCAGGTTCTAGGACTGGGTTCGAAATCCGGGGTGCGGGTTCCTGGTATGGGGGTGAAAGTGCCTGAAATCGGTAAGGATCTTCTAAGATCTCCCAAATGTATTCATCATGGTAATAGGGATCTAAAGGGTCCATACCTAGGTAGGCTCTTATGTTCTGCATGGGTGTATCTTCATGTATCGGGTAGCGTTGCACATAGTCCCTAACGTCATCCCACCAGGGATCGTAATTTGGGTCTAGGGGGTTTGGTGCAAGTACCCTAGGTATTTCTTCCGGATTGAAGTCATGCATTTCTACTTGGTTTTCAGGGTTTTCTATCTCCATGGGTTGGTCAGGGATTGGTGGCTGTGGTTGGGGTGCTATTATTTGCTCCAGATTTGGGTCAGCTGCAGTGGTTGCTAGTATGTGGATATTGGCTATACCCCTATTTATTATATCCTGGGCATAGGCATCTGTCTCTCTCTTGGCTGCGGCTAATACCCTCTGATCTTGTAACTTTTTCATACGCTTCCTACGCTCGTGTGCCCCTCGACTGAACCATCCCCTCTTTTTCTGAGGAAATGGCTCCTCTGACTGAGCCTTAAACACAAAGATTCCTTCTTCCGTATCAGCAGAGTACCCTGAGAGGGCAGGCTGAGAAGAGGATGTGCCTTTGCTTCTAGGCGAACCAGACAATTGACGGTACGCGTCAGATGGTCCTTGGTCGCTCATACTGTAAACTAACAGATAGTCAAATAACACATAACAAATAAATACAGTTATGCACGTATTTCCGTAATTTATTTCCTAACATTTTGAATTTTGATGTCAGCAGAACACCTCTGTGGCTGAATCAGTGGCTTAGCTCTGATACCACCTCCTGTCGCAACCCCTGATCCCAGGTTCCCCGGAAACGGGCGGCCGCGAGCCAGTTTCGGTGGTATCTCGTATTGTCTAATTTGGCAGCGGAATTTTTCATCAGGACCGTAGTTAGGAAATGTTTATCAGAGTAAAATACCACATTTTCATAACATTAAACAAATGGGTTAAAACCCAAGTTCATAGTACATGCTTTCTTATAGGATTAAATCCTATTTATTTAATAAAAACATCTATTTTATTTTCAGGTAATTTTATTGCCACTTTTCCAAGCCTTCAGTGCTGTCCAGCTGGCTTCTATTTGGCTTTCACATTTTGTTACCTGAAACGCGTTTTAAAAACATTTATCAGTGGAAATACTGGTGAGTGAATCCCAGTTTAAATAAAAAGTCTCATTGTACAGTATTGAGGGCGATCCCGCGATTATATTTGTTTCCAAGACATATCAATTAACATCCATGGTACTGTCGAACCCAACTTGTGGACATGTTACTCCTTGACCAGGTGGTAACAAATTTTGTATACAAAACCCCAACATACTCATCATAATTGTATTCTTACAAATACTCAATAACTGTTATTCGCATGGAAAAGTATTTAAGGTTTTGTAAAAACATTTAACAAAAGATTTAAAAAAAGTGGATCAACTCACTTTGCTGTCTTAGATTTTCCGTAAGGGTTTCCCGGTGATAATCTATAATTTACACAAATGTACACGCGTTAGTATTAATAACCCATTTTAACATTAGCAATACCCTCCCCGAGACGGCATTCCAATGACTACGTCAGGCAGAACCATGACAGCCATTACGGAACCCTAGATCAATCGGGCAGCGTATCTAATACGTATCCAGGGGTTATAATACTTATAACGGAGTAGAACTTCGCTAATTAGGGGGTATAATACCCACGTATTATGCCTAATATTCAGAAATTGTGATTGAGAAATGATTTTTGAACGAATTCTGGTTGAACCCGATGGCTCCTTTATATAGTTGCTGATCTTGACTCTCTTGCGGCCAACGTAAGAGTAGGCAAGGGCCTACGCGGCCCGCGTCAAACCTCGGTCAAAGCATAGCTCAACCGGATCACCAACTAGACTTGACATGATGATGACATGTGTCATCACCGGGCTGCGCCACTATCTTGATCTCATGCGGCCCGCGTTAACTAAACGGGATCTTACACGGGCCGCCTGAACTTAAAAAAATCAAACGAAATCAGGTCTTGACCTTTATACCGCCCGCGTAAAGTTGGGGTGGGGTCCTACGCGGCCCGCCTCGGCTTATATTTCAGATTTTTAATTATTTTTAATATTATTTAATATATTTGAGGCCCGTATTCGCGTATGGGGTGTATTTTGAGACATTTTGAGATATTTTAAAATATATTAGGGTGTCAGAAAAATTATGAGGGTGTCGGTTTTATTGAGGATTGTTACACTGATCTAACTCCGTTTGCGCTTCCTTCCTTGAAACCCCTGCTCAACATCGATTGAAGAAATCCTCTTCACCACCGATTCACCGATTCGACCGAAACCCTTGAAACCCTTGTTTCCTTTATCCACCGATCGAAACCCTTGAAACTCTTGCACAACATCGATTGAAACCCTTGTTTCCGTTACCCACCGATTTCGACTCGTAATTTGTTTCCTCAATAGAGGAATTCATTGAGTTGTTTGGGGTTCTTTTTTTACTCTACTTGTGCTTGAGTAGAAAGAGAGATCTTGTTTTAGGAAAGAAGGAAGATAGAGAAATGAAAAGGTAGGGAGCACGTATAGGAACAGAGAAAAGCAAAAAGAAAATGGGAAAGGCAAATGCGGTACAGAATTGTCATAAAAAAATAAATCTTGAATTTCGATTGTGGGGCAACAGACACCATGACATACGAAATTTCTGATTTGGTGTCAACATCCAAACCGCGGAAAACTCATCTTCAAACTGCGAACGGAGAGGTTATGCGTGCAGAAGGGGGAGGAACAATTGAAATCTCCCCAACATTAAAACTCTCAAATTGCCTTTATGTTCCATCATTGTCACATAAATTACTATCAATCAGTCACGTGACAAAAGAACTGAATTGCGTAGTGCTAATGCATCCCACTTTTTGTATCCTACAGGACATCAGGACGGGGACGATTAGTGGACGTGGCACTGAGCATCAGGGGTTGTACTATGTGGATGAGGTGGCTCAACAAGGTATTGTGATGCTGGCTCATGGAACTACAAACCGGGAAGCATGGTTATGGCATAGGCGTCTCGGACGTCCATCTGCTGGTTATTTAGATCTTTTATTCCCTAAACTTTTTTCTTCTCGTGATAAAATAAATTGTGAAACTTGTTTACTTGCTAAAAGCCATCGACAACCTTTCAAACCAAATAATACAAGAGTTAATGTGCCTTTCTCATTAATTCATTCTGATGTATGGGGTTCGTCCCCTATTACGGGGGGACAAGGCTTTCGTTATTTCTTGTTATTCATAGATGATTGTACCCGTATAACGTGTGTTTATTTCTTGAAACACAAGTCTAAAGTTTTTGAAAAATTTACCATATTCCATGCTATGGTTCACACTCAATTTCAAAAAGAAATTCAAATTCTTCGGTCCGACAATGGGGGGAATTCGTTAATACATCCATAAAACATTTTTGCCAAACCAAGGGGATAATTCACCAAACCACCTGTCCACATACTCCTGAACAAAATGGAGTCGCCGAACGCAAAAATCGTATAATTCTTGAGATGACTCGGGCCTTCCTAATCGAATCCAAAGTCCCTAATTTTTTTTGGCCCGAAGCAGTTGCTTCGTCTGTATACCTCATAAATCAACTTCCTACAAAAATTCTTGAACTAAAAACCCCCATACAAACCCTAGAAAAATTTGCCAAGATCCCTCCCCCTCTTACTCTTGAACCACGAATTTTTGGCTGCTCAGCCTTTGTTCACATACCCAAAACCAATTGAACAAAACTTGACCCGTGTGCCGAGAAATGTGTGTTTGTGGGCTATGGAGTTAATCAGAAAGGTTATCGTTGTTATAACCCAAAAACACGTCACACGCACACTACTATGAACCTTGACTTTCTTGAAACAGAATACTTCTATAACACCCAACCCATTGGTCAGGGGGAGAAAGAACACATAGACACACTGAGTTGGCTAACTCGATTCTCATCGTCTGGGGAAGTCATAACCAGAGAAGATCACAGTACCAAAGGAGAATCACCGCCTGACACAAACACACAACCAACTGAGCACAGTCTTACTGAAGAAAATCTCTCCAATCTGATGCCCTAAGTAATCATGAGATTCCTGAAATCTCTGATGTTTTTCCTAATCAGTATGAATTTGAGCACATTGAACAGGAGGAGCACGCTGAACAAAGTTCTCCTGCTTCCCTTAATCATAGTGATGGTGAGCACACAGAACCGGTGACAACAGCAGAGCATATTGCACCAAGGGAGACACCAGAACGATATGTGTTTCCACCAAGGGCAAATAGGGGAGTTCCTCCCAAACGATATTCCCCAGAAAAAGAATCTCGAAACTCAAATTATCCGATAGCCAACATAGCCAGGGGGAGCATGTCTCATGAACCTAAGGCATTTGTTTCCTCACTATATTCTGAACATACGCCAACCAATGTAAAACAAGCCTTATAATCTAAGAGTTGGAAAAAAGCAATAGAAACAGAGATGGAGGCCCTGATAAAGAATGATACATGGGAAAAGTGTACTCTTCCACCAGGAAAGAAACCCATGGGGTGTCGTTGAGTGTTTTCAGTAAAGCACAAGTCAGATGGAACCATTGAGAGGTACAAAGCCCGACTGGTTGCTAAAGGATATACTCAAACATACGGGATCGACTACTTGGAAACCTTCTCACCAGTGGCCAAAATTGACACTATCAGAGTTCTTTTCTCAATAGCTGCAAACGAAAATTGGCCACTTCATCAATTTGACGTAAAGAACGCTTTTCTACATGGGGAATTAACAGAAGAAGTTTACATGGAAGCACCCCCTGGTTTTACAACAGATTTCAAGATAGGTGAAGTATGTCGGTTGAAAAATCTCTTTATGGTCTAAAGCAATCCCCTCGAGCTTGGTTTGGCAGATTCACACTCGCAATGAAAGGATGTGGATTCAAACAGAGTAACTCGGACCGCACTTTGTTCATCAAACAAAGGGGAAGACTTGTAACATGTCTAATTGTATATATTGATGATATGATCATTACAGGAAATGACAAGGAAGAGATGACAAAATTAAAGGAGAATCTGTTCCAAGAATTCGAAATGAAAGACTTGGGAAGACTTAAGTATTTTTTTGGAATTGAAGTACTAAGGTCCAAACAAGGAATCTTTATCTGCCAGAAAAATACATCCTAGACATGTTAGCCGAAACGGGAATGATCGGTTGCAAACCAGCAGACACACCAATGATGGTGAATCATAAACTTCAAATGGAGAAAGGGGCAAAACTAGTCGAAAAAGAGAGGTATCAACGGCTAGTAGGGAAGTTGATATATTTGTCACACACACGTCCTAACATAGCCTATGCAGTAAGTGTTGTTAGCCAGTTTATGCACCAGCCTCAAATAGCACACATGGAAGCCGTATGTAGAATCATGAGATATCTCAAAGGAACAATTGGCCATGGAGTTCTCTTCAGATCAAATGGACATCTAAAAATCCAAGGGTACACTGATGCAGACTGGGCTGGAAATAGAGGAGATCGGAGATCAACATCAGGGTACTTCACTCTAGTTGGGGGAAATCTAGTTACTTGGAGAAGCAAGAAGCAAAAGGTGGTTGCTCTATCCAGTGCAGAAGCCGAGTTTCGAGGAATAGCACGGGGTCTGACAGAAATACTATGGATACGGAAGCTTCTAACTGAAGTTGGTTTTCCTCCGACAGAACCTACTAAAATCATGTGTGATAACAAGGCAGCTATTCAGATCTCAGAAAATCCGGTGCAACATGATCGTACAAAGCATGTAGAAGTAGATAGACATTTCATTAAAGAAAAGCTAGAATCAAGGATTCTTGAACTACCATTTGTACGGTCTGAAGATCAATTAGCAGATATTCTAACGAAGGCAGTTAATGAAAGAATATTCAGCAAATGTTTAAACAAGTTGAGTATCGGAGATCCCATTACTCAACTTGAGGGGGAGTGTTAAATGGAAAGGATTGTCACAAGCGGATTCTGGTCATCATTCCTCAATCAAAGATTTTGCCAGCCATTCTCCAGCCTGTTTTCCAGCACCAACTAATAAATGTGTTTCCATGTATAGATCTTTGTTTCTAGTATAAATAGGCATCTTGTTTACTTTGTAGAATGCAACAATCAATACATTTTTCTCTCCAATAAAGTTAAGAACAACAGCGAGTCTGGAGCATGGGAGACGCTTCCCAGCCTGCTGAAGCCGAGAAAAATGAGTTCGGGTGTGTTTATGGACGATAAGTTGTTGGTTTAGTGTTGACTAACTCTGCTGAAAATAAACGTTGCAAAAAGACCGAGTTCGCACGTTGAAAAGTTAACGTTGGAATCACAAAATAAAGGAACTGATTGGACCGAATAATATGCTGAAGTTTGTTGCATTTTTTATTATTTAAGTCAGTTTTAGTGTTCAGTTTTTTTTATCACTTTCAATTCAAAATCAGTCGAAATTACTGTAATCATTCCATAAGCTTAAGCATTCTATTAGACATTATAAACATAATTCGTATATTATATGTATTAAACTTAGGATATATTATTTATGTTTTATGTGTGTATGTAACGACATGATCGAATGGGTGTGTCGGTTGGTTGACTTCGATTCAAATGGCGGTTATTCCCGCCAGTTTCAACCACCACATAACCGTTCTCTGCTATGTATAAATGGTCGTTGCCGGGAACCTTTTTCCGGCACCAAGACAATTTCATTAACTGTCAAATTGTCCATATTCCGATTACTGCACATTGATCAATCAAAGATCGAATAATGAATTCGTTAAGTCATGATTCTTCCGCTGTGAATCATTCTGATGATCAAGACATTCAGCAATAAAGATTGCATTCGACTGCATTTCTTCTCTGTTTTTCTTTGATTATTTCAATATTTGCCTGATCCAAATCTAACATAAGTTTTATGTGATCGGTGGGTGTGGTGGGGAGGGTATGAAGCTGTTGTCATGTGGCGAAGAGTATGATCCGGTGGCAAATACGTGGAGAGTGCTTCCCGACATGTGGACGGGTGGAGGTGGTGGTTCAATGGCGCCACCGCCGCTAGCGGTGGTTGATAATGAGTTGTATGCTGCTGATTGTGAGGTGATGGAGGTGAAGAAGTATGACAAGAATGTTAAGGTGTAGGAGAGTATAGGCAGGTTGCCTGAAAGTGCAGATAATATGTGTGGGTGGGGGATTGTGTTTAGAGGGTGTGGGGATCGGATGATTATTGTTGGTGGTCGTTGGGCACATGGGGAATATGCTCATGTTGAAATATATTCATGGGTCCCGAAAGAAGGACCACCACAGTGGACCAAGATTGGTCGGAAACAGTCTGACAACTTTGTTTACAATTGTGCTATCATGGGTTGTTGAACTCAAGATTTGACACATGATCTCGAGTAGTTTTCTATTTTAGCGTTTGAGGTCGAAAATAAGATGTGTGACTGGTAAAGTAGGATTGTTTTGAGTTACGTCAATGTTTTACTTGTCTAATTAATAAAATATGCTTTATTTTGCAAGAGAAATCACTAAATATAAATTTACCTGAGAAACTAAATAAGTTATCAAAAATTATCAGAAAACCTTCAAACAGTAATGTAATGTGATAGTCCGATATTTATTCCTATTCGAATCGTGAATTTATGCTTCATTTGGATAGACGAGACGGGTAATTGTGAATATGATAACAAATAAATGATGGAAAAGTTCATGAGACAAGAAGTTTTTTAATGACTTATTATACTATTGACATAAATAATAAAATTAATGAATGTTTGACGGAATCAGATATATATCTGAAGAACATACAGCAGGGTGCTAAGAAGTGCAAACACTTATTTTTTAGAATGGTTAACTCACATATCCACTAATCCTTCTCATTAATCTATATCTTTTGTTCATCGTGGGACTTGAATCCTCAACCTCACAATAGGAAGGGACAATTTTCATTACACCTTGGTAATAACTAAGCTACAAGCCCTTTGGTGCACTTATAGCACACATATTTTTTTAATCATTAAGGCAATATCAAAATATAGAGAGGAATGAAGGGGGTTTTTTGTGTGTTTTTGTAGGGATAGTTTTTTTCTTTTTCATGGATTTTGGATTTTTTTTAAACCCTTTTGGATTTTGGGTAATCCTAGATTTATTATTGTGAAATACTGAAACAAACCATTTATGGTTTTGCTGCATAATGCTAGTTATTTTGATAGATTATTAGTTGTTCATACTTCATAAATCATTCGGCCAGCTGGCTGCCATTTATATGCTTAAGAATGCTACATTCCATTCTTAATTTCTTATGCTGAGGTAGTTCTTTTAGATCTGCATCCAGCCTAAAATGAAGGAAAAAAGAATACTTTATAATTTTGTCTATTTGAAGCCTCATATTTGCTGTGAAATCAAATAATTACACGGGCGTTTGGTTCGTAGGAATTCTATGGAATTTAAAGGAATTGGAATCTGAATTCCATATCTTAAGATGCTTGGTTTACAGAATTTGATGGAATTGGAATCTAAATTCCAATCTTCATGTGCATTTCCAGTGTCAACCAAACATATGAAGATTGAAATTTAGATTCTAATTCTATCAAATTATGTGAAGCAAGCATCTTAAGTTATGGAATTCAGATTACAATTCCTTTAAATTCCATTGAATTCCGGCGAACCAAACGCAGAGTATCATGATGACAAGATCTGTTACCTATAGGTTCGTGGGGCTTAACTTCATATATGAGGTGTTCGTGGTCTTGGATTCTAGCCTTCTAGGTAGGCAAAACACTCAACACGCAAACGCCACGCCGGTCACCTAGGCACAAGGCTAAAAAGCGCACGCAAAAACTTAAAAGAAGTAACATTTAGAATCATCGACCTGATAACAAAAGCTCAAACATAAAAGAATTACCTATATATTACCTATATATTAAAAAGACAACCGAATGAAATGAATAGTAGTAAATATTTACCTATATATTAAAAAGACAACAGAATGAACAGTAGTAAATAAATAAATATTAAAAAGAGAAATGAATTAACAATAATAAAAATAGAAATGAATGAACAGTATCGGGTACCGATACCGGTATCAAATTTACCAAACTGAGTGTATTTTCGGTATCCGTTCTGCACCAGTATTCATCGGGTTTTACCCTCAAATACCGGTGTCGTACCAGTACCGACCGTATCACGTCGTACTGTACCAGGTATATTCGGTACCGGTACCCACTTTATTAAAAAGAGAAATGAATGAACAATAATAAAAATAGAAATGAATGAACAGCATTGGGTACCGGTATCAAATTTACCAAACTGAGTGTATTTTCGGTATCCGTTCGGCACCAGTATTCATCGGGTTTTACCCTCAAATACCAGTGCCGTACTAGTACCGACCGTATCACGTCGTACTGTACCAGGTATATTCGGTACCGGTACCCACTTTTGGGGATTTCGGTAACGTTATTTTCGGTACCGGTAGGTACCAAGCTTATCAAATCCTGTAGCAACGTAGCAATGTAAGTAATTGCACAGTTTAGATTACTTTTTATACACACAATAAGTAAACTGGATTTCGTTTGAATGATGTTTTATATACACAACAACTTATTTTGCTTTATTTTTTGTCTTTTTACGTAATGAATGAATTGTAGCATGTAAAATTAACTTGGATATTTAGATTATTGATTAGCAAATCGTATCAAATCCTGTAATCAAACCGGTATCGTATCGGTACCAAATTTACTATACCAAATCATTTTTGGTACCAATTTGGTATCCACCTTTTGGCGTTTTCAGAATCGTTACTTTCGGTTTGACACCGGTCTAGCACCATACCTATATTTATTGATTTTTACCTTCAAATACCATACCGTATTGTACCGGGCTTCGGTGCCGGTACCTAATTTTGATGATTTTCCGGATCGGTGCCGTTACCGGTACCGAGCTCATCCATATTTTAACGTGTTAGCACCGTAATAACTGAACTGAAAACAACCGAATTTCCAACGTGTAGGACGTGTGAGTCCTATTATTATATATTAGGTTATTTAAAATCTCTTTTTTAGGACGGATTGACTATCCTTTTCCCGACATTTTTATTTATGGTTTGATATTCGGTGATCTGCTTGCCGTTACTGACACGCGTTTTGCAATCATTGGGTCCCCGCCGCAACGCGCGGGCGGAAATTTAACTAGTTTACAGAAAAGATACAAAGTTCATTGTTAATCATAGTTAAGATAATTTGAAAATAATAAGAAAAATTGAATCTTGCTTGGTTTGTGCCTTTGAAAGCTCCTCGTCATGTGTCTACCAGTAGTTTGCCTTATGTGGTTTTGACAGCTATGTTTGTATTTTACGCCAAACATTGTGGTTTTTTTTTCTCTAAAAAAAAAAAAATCATGTCTTATTCAGGAAAAGAAGCTAGAAATAAGAAACCCTCAAAACAAGTCGGTCAATAAGTGGTAATTAATAGAGGCCGGTTAACGTACAATATGGCTTAACATACATCACGTACGACAGATAATTACGGACGTTCATTTGAAAATCACGCACGTTATAAACTAAAAAACCCAAATCACGCATTTTGGAAAACATTAATCACGCATGATGAAAACATTAATCACGCATGTTATACACATAATCACGCACGTTGTCGTACGTGATGTACGTTAAGCCGTATTGTATTTTACAATTTTCCTATATATAACCCCATTGGTATTTCACAACAGCACAAAGTTGCAAGTTGGAAAATTAACAGCAACTAGAAAAAAAATATATTGACTTCTTTTGTAAGGCATTCTTTCTTTTTGTTTTGTTTTGTTTTTTGAATTTGGTAGGTTCTGCTACATTATAGATTGGTGAAGAAGATTGTCGAAAATAAATGAAGCATTCACCACATCTCTTGCTATTTCTTTAGTCTCGAATGTGTCTTTGAATGAAGCTTTTGGCTCCTTTTACATGTTTCATGCATACTTGAACTTCATCCTGCTGTGGTGTAATTGTTTTGTTCGGGCTGCAACTTTTAATATCTATTTCAAGGACGCTTATTAATCTAAACATCTTTTTTATATAAGCTCACTAGTGATCATAGAATCCACCCCTCCACATCGTTAAAATAGGATGATAATGTCTCAATACTCAAAACATTTAATCAATTTCCTTTTTGTTTGAACCATAGTCACATGATTCGCGGTACGCTCCGGCACGGGAACGTGGTACGGGATCGCAATTCGCTAGGTCCCTAAAATCCGGTACGAAGGGGGTAGGCTCATTTCGGATCGTTTCGGTACGATGTACCATATCATGCGGTACGATGTACCAATTAAACTAAGTGCTATTATTTTGGATCATATTTCATAAGTAACTTCAAATTTCAAAACAGTTAAACTTCCAGTACCCGGTAGCCTCATTTCGGATCATTCCAGTACGATGTACCATATAATATGGTACAATGTACCAGTTAAACTTCGTGCTATTTTTTTACATCACTTTTTTAGACTTTGTGCTATTTTTTACATTTTTCAGACTTTGAACAGTTTAATAACTATTGGGTTAAGTTAAAGGCTGCTAAAAATAAGAAATGTACAAAGACATAATGGATCGCAGAAGATGACACAATGTCAAACAAAATATAACACAATGCCGAAAAATATAACATAATATTGAGGAAAAAAGACACAGTGAGTCGCAAAAAGACACAATGACACAAATATAGAAAAGCCACAATGAGTCCAAAAGTGAAAACATAAAATCTCAAATCGTAGAGTTCGCTAAGACGATTCCAATGCCACTGAAATGAGGTCAATCGGAGCCCGTTTGATATCCTTTGTACGACTTCTTATTTTTAGGAGACTTTGTATCTGATTATAAACCAATAACAATTATATTTGTATTAAACTTTGGGTTAAGTTGATATAGATTCTTTATCACACACGCCTTCCCTCCTTGCAACAAAAATTCCGTTACTTTCAAAACTTCGGGACCATATAATTTATTAAAACTAGATTTTGCCCCGCCCGCGTTGCGGGGCACTAAGCCGAATATTTCTCACTCATAACATGTACGTCTATGTTTCGGTTACTTGTACATACTACTTATAACACGATCTAAAAAAAAAAATTATTGAGTCAACCAATTAAATTAAAACACTATCATACTTTTGCTTAAGAAAAACAAACACGATAGAAAAACAATAATTTTAAACCGAGGGTAAAATTGTAATTTTTTAGAATAAATGAGAGTGTGCCATGCAGCCGCCTAGCAGGAATAAAAATTACACCAAGTCAAACAATTAAAACAAAGCACTACTATAGTTTTGTCAAAAAAAAAAACTAAAACGATGGCATTATAGTAATTTTACACTGGGGCAAAATCGTAATTTGACTGAGAAAGTAAAAGAAAACGATGGAAAAATGTAAATTTAAATTGAGGGCAAAATCGTAATTTGGCTGGGTGGGGAAAAAACAAAACTAAGGGCAAAACTGTAATATAAACGGGTCAAAATCGTAATTTGACTGGGAAAGTAAAGGAAAACGATGGCAAAAATGTAAATTTAAATTGAGGACAAAATCGTAATTTGGCTAGGTGGGGGAAAAACAAAACTAATGGCAAAACTGTAAGTTAAATGGGTCAAAATCATAATTTTGAACCGAGGGCAATATGGTAATTTTTAGTTGGGGGCAAAAACATAATTTTATTTTGAACTGGGGTAAAAACGTAACTTTGAACTAATGGCAAAATCGTAATTTTAAAGCCGGGATAAAATCGTAAATTGGTTGGGCCAATGGGGGAGTGTCAGACAGCTTACTGGCACTATTCCCCCATGTTGTGTCTGTAGTTATAAACTGGGGGCAAAATCGTAATTTTACTGGGAAAGCAAACAAAAACGATGGCAAAAATGTAAATTTAAATTGAGGGAAAAATCGTAATTTAGCTGGGAGGAACAAAACAAAACTAATGGCGAAAGTGTAAATTTAAACAGGGCAAAATCGTAATTTCGAACAGAGGGCAAAATTGTAATTTTTAACTGAAGACAAAAGCATAATTTTAGAGTAAATTTCAAAGTTCGTCCTTTATGTATGTCTAATATATCAAAGTATGTCATTTATCTTTAATAACCTCAGAAAACATCCTTAATGTTTGAAAAATCAATCAGGTTATGTCCTTTACCCTAAACCTTGTTTGTTTTCCCAGTTAAATCAGGTCATGTGAGAAGCACATGAGGGTATATTGGTCTTTACCTTAATACTAGAAAAATAAAATTATAAAAAATTCAAATCTTCTTTCTCTTAACTATAAGCTTCATAATCTGCACATTATATCTTCAAAACTTCAAACAAAACCCAGATCTTCAAAACACAAAGAAAAAAATATTCAAAACTTCAAAACCCGGATATTCAAAACCCAGATTATCATCAACATTATCATCAATAACCCATGAACAAAAAACCCCCAATTTCTTACAACTCACCAAAATTAGGGCAACAAAGTGGTTTATTGAGATCTAACAATCCTACCATGGCCACAACCTACCTGCCGCCACCACCGCCACCACGACCCACCTGTCGCCGCCATCACCGCCACCACGACCCACCTGTTGCCAGTTTTCCTTACAATCCGCCATGAAAACCGATCCTGAAGCTTTCATCTTCAACCCTAAACACAACTCACAACAAGTTCTCCAAATCCTCAAAGCTCTCAAACAAGCTTCACACCAACTCCACCAAAACCCCAACACAACATTCTCCAACTCACCGGCCATTAAAGCTCTTCTGGAGCTCGAGGAATGTTCGAGAAGCTGCAGCGTTTGCGAATTGCTCGAGGTTTTGATCGAGATCTACAGGATTCGATCCTTAGATCGAAGGTGTTCAACGAACTTGAATCGATTTTGTGCGATTCAACAAGTAAAGGTAAAGGTAAGTACTCGAACCACTCGAAGAATGTTCGAGAAGCTGCAGCGTTTGCGATAACAGAATTGATTAGATTCAACAAGGATGTGTTCGTAGGTCAAGTTTTAATCGGAGAAACTGGAACCACCGCCGCCGTAGACGACGGCACCGGCTCCGCCGGTTCTCTCTCTCTTTCCTGCCTCCTCTTCTGCTCGATCTCTCTCTCTCTCTCTCACTCTCTCTTGAATATGCCAGGTTGTGGTGGTGGTAGGATTGTTAGATAGAGAGAAGAAGGGGGTATGTTGATGTGCAGGTGATTGAAAGATGGAGAAGATGATGGTGGAGTTTAGGGTTTTTATTAAGGTAAAGACCAATATACCCTCATGTGCTTCTCACATGACCTGATTTAACTGGAAAACAAACAAGGTTTAGGGTAAAGGACATAACCTGATTGGTTTTTCAAACATTAAGGATGTTTTATGAGGTTATTAAAGATAAAGGACATACTTTGATATATTAGACATACATAAAGGACGAACTTTGAAGTTTACTCCATAATTTTATTTTGAACCGGAGATAAAAACGTAATTTTAAACTGATGACAAAATCATAATTTTAAAGCGGGGACAAAATTGTGAATTGATTTTCCCAAAGCATGTGAACTGTTTTTCACCAAATTTCATAAATGTTATAGACTTAATTAATGTGTTAGGAATGACACCGTTGGCACCAAGCTAAGAGAGGATGTGAACTACTTTGTACTCATTGTGGTAACATGAGGTGCTATAGATATAAATTCTAAACCTTATTGTGAGTTTGTGTTAAAGAGAGGATGATAGATATAGGGAAAATTACCAAAATGTCATTTGACCAACCAGCATTACTAAAATGTCACCCTCATGCGTCCTTGGACAGATTCCTGCAACATGGCTCTTTCTCTAAGACTGTGGTTAAGAAGTTTCGTCGCCTTACTCAGAATTAGATGCGGCGTAACGACTCTTTTTGCTTGTGGTGTTCATTATTTTCAACCAATTAAATTTTTTGCATTTTTTTTATTTTGTTTAATAGGAGGCTTTAAACCATATCATGCAAGTTAACGTAAAGCTCTCGCTTACATGGTGCATACGTAGCTCTGACGTGATACTATAAAGCCCATAGGGGCTTTAAATCACTATAAAGCCCCTGTATGGTGTGTTTAAACCCTTTGAATTCATATGTATAATATAATAACATCAATAATAATAATAACTTGACAATATTTATGTTACTGTTCGAAAATAATTATTGCTTTCTTCAATGATGGTAGTATAAAAAATTAATATTTCTGTTACTGTTCATCAACCCTTTCAATTAATATGTATAATAATAATAACTAGTTGATGCCCCGTCCGCGTTGCGGGGCAATGGCCGAATAATTTTCAATCAATTAAAAAAAGACTACTATAATTTTGCTATGAAAAAAAAAACAAAAACGATGATAAGACCATAATTTTGGGCTCAGGGCAAAACAGTAAATTTTCAGGACTAATGAGCCAGTGTTAGGCATCTCCTTGACACGAAAAAAAATTAAATCGAGTAAACCAATTAAAAAAAACCTTTATAGTTTTGCTAAAAAAAAACTAAAAAGATGGGAAAAACGTAATTTTTAACTGAGGGCGAAATCATAATTTTAATTCGGGGATAAATCGTAAATTAAATGGACCAACGGGGGAGTGCCAGGAAGCTGTCGGCACGACTGTAATTTTACACTGGGGTAAAATTGTAATTTCACCAGGAAAACAAAGAAAAACGATGGTCAAAATGTAAATTTAAGTTGAGGGCAAAATCGTAAATTAGCTGTGAGAAAAAAACCTAAAGGCAAAATTATAAATTTATACAGGGCAAAATCGTAATTTTGAACTGAGGGCAAAATTGGAATTTTTAGCTGGGAGCAAAAGCGTAAATTTATTTTTAAGTGGGGTAAAAACATAATTTTGAACTGATAGGAAAATCGTAATTTTAAGAGAAAAAAAGTAATGGCAAAACTGTAAATTGAAACGGGGCAAAATCGTAATTTTTAACCGAGGGCAAAATTGAAATATTTAGCTAGGAGCGAAAGGGTAAATTTATTTTTAAGTGGGGGCAAGAACATAATTTTAAACTAATGGCAAAATCGTAATTTTAAAACGGGATAAAATCGTAAATTTATTAGGCCAATAGAGGAGTGACAGACAAAAAAAAAAGAATTGCCGCCCATTTAGCCCAATAAAGGGCCACAACTATTGCTGTGTGGGCGCCGACACTCGTTTTTGTAGTTGTTGAGAATGAGAATAAGATGAACATGCTTTGGGACCCATAGCACTCTTACCCCACTCCCCCTGTCGATACCACCGGTCACTAAAACCAAAAAAATCAAACTAAATGATGAATAAATAACATATTATTATAAAAAATTAAAAAGAAAACATAAAAGATTCTAATGACTGTCCATCACCAAATCAAAATAATTGCTAGACTACAGGTACGATACGATGCATGCATTCGGTATAACAATCAACATGTATTTTACATCGATTGAAACTATAAAAACGAACACCGGTACCGATGTTCGGATGATATTGATTCGGTTCATCATGGCATTGGTATAGATATCGGTTTTATTATCGCAGATGATGTTTTGTAATAATTATCAAAACTGATACCATAAAAAAAGAGTTCGATTTTAATGTCTGTAGAACAACTAAATATTTACAAACCATATTACGTTAATTATTTTAAAAATATTGTATTCATTGAATTATGATGAATTTATCTTTTTGCGTTCAAAAGATTAAATATATATAAAAAAAGTTGACAATCTGGTATTAGCCCAATCTATTATGCTATAATGGTTTATTATTAAATTAGAATTAGAAATATTGTTTATAGAGACTTCAAATGGCAATAAGCATAATGGCTTATTATTAAATTAAAAGTAGAAATACTGTTCATCGATATCGGTTTTATTATCGCAGATGATGTTTTATAATAATTATCAAAACCGATACCATAAAAAATGAGTTCGATTTTAATGTCTGTAGAAAAACTAAATGTTACAAACCATATTACATTAATTATTTTAAAAGTATTGTATTCATTGAATTAATGAATTTATCTTTTTACGTTTGAAAGATTAAATATATATAAAAAAGTTGACCATCTATTATTAGCTTGCTATAATGGTTTATTATTAAAGTAGAACTAGAAATATTGTTTATAGAGAATAGCGAAGCTTGAGATTTCTGACTAAGGGGTCGAAGACGTCTATACCAAAAATTTTCTTTAAAATGGGGGGTCAAAAACGTATATACCAAAAAATTTCTATACAAAAACTACATACTCTCAACTATTGAACGAAAAATTCGGGGGGTCGGCCGCCCCCTCCCGCCCCCACTATGCTACGCCCATGTTTATATGGCAATAAACATAGTGGCTTATTATTAAATTCAAAGTTTACTGTTCATCAAGAATTCAAAATAATATGTATAATAGTAAATTTTGTTGAATATTATATAAAAATTGTTATTAAAAATACAATTGTTACATATTTAAGTATTAGAGTAAACATAATAAAAAATATATACACAAATTGTTTCTTTTTATCAATAGTTCTTTTTTGAATATCTTGGGTTGTTATATACGTGGAACCCATCAAACTAATTTGTTCACGTTTTTTAATTTAACCTTTTATATACACATATATAGGAAATGTGTAAATAATATAATATATCATGACTTACACATGTGTAGGTTCTCTAGCTAATATTTGTTCATATTTCCACTAAAAACTTGAAAATCACTATCAACTAATTAATTCTTTATTTTTTTTTTCATTTCTTTATCTAAAATACTAGTATCGTAAAAAAATGTTATATGTGCCTCGCGACGTTACATATCAGTGTCTCAAACGAGGTATATATATATATATATATATATATATATAGGGTAGGGATATGGTAAAAAGTGTTTAAAATGTGAGAATGGTAAGAAGTGTTTTAAACCATTGGATATTTGATCTAATTGTTGAGATCAATAGGGTATAAAAATGTAAATTGTGTTTTAATTAGAAGGACCGTATGTAAAATTGAAGGGCAATAGTGTCTTTTCAAATGTTTCAAATATGGTAACCGTATCCTACACAACCAAAACCCCCATCATTCTCCTAAAAACCAGCGACTTTCCTTCAAAAGTTGATTATCCGATTTCCTTGACTATTAACCCTTGATAAAACACTATATGAAGATATGAGTGGTTATCCTACGGAAAGTGTGTTTTTCCTAAAAAAGTGTAAAAAGTCATAAAACACAATAATTTCAGGCATAAAACACACCTAAAACTCACAAATAATAGAATGAATATTACTAAAACACCATATTTAAACTCTAATAGTCCATAAAACTTCAAACACACCATCGTAGAACTATGAATATAAAACACACAATGCTAAACAACATAAAACACAATAATATTTGTCATTCCACAATCAGAGCCTTAACATCTAAAACACAACACAAAACCCACATACATGATGTTTTAGTAATCTTCATCATATTATTTGTGGGTTTTTTGTGTGTTTTATGGTTGACATTATGGTGTTTTATGACTTTTTACACTTTTTAGGAAATTTGGACTTTCTGGCCAACTCCTATCCATGAAGATATAACACTATCTGTTTATTGTAAGACACTATACAGTTTAATTAACAATAATCTGTTGATTTAAATCACTTAATAATCATAAAACACTATGAATTAGAAAATTAAGATGTATGTACAGAATATAACACTATTGATTGGGGATAAAACACTATGAACCAGAAAATTAAGATGTCTGTACAGAATATAACACTATTGATTGGGGATAAAACACTATACATCTAAATATCAAAAAAAAAAAAAAAAACTCTGTTCATGATAAAACACTAAAACAACAACTTACCCTAAACAATTCAATGTATAAAACACTACATAAACACAAAATCAAAGCATACGAACACCAGAATCGCAGAAGGTTAACAACTGTATTGTCTTTGCTGATTTCATAATACCTCATATATTTATAATTGATGAAGAATGATGCGTACATGAAAATCTTATTGGATCTTGCAAAAAATTACAAAATTCGAAACAATACCTAAAATATCTCATTACCAGTTTTTTTTGCAGTTATCAATTAATTGATAAGAATGGAAAATTACTAATACACCCTTTTGAATTAATTAAGATAAAGGACACTTGTCATTCCCAAATTATTTATCACCCTTCTCACAAAAGTTGATTAATGTACAGGATCCTAAACCTATATATATATATATATATATCGCAAACTACATATAATGTTTTTTTTTTGTTGACAAAGTTCAATAACATTAAAAATAATTGAAAAATAAAACAAAGAAATTCTAGGTTAATAGTGGTTTTCTTAAGTTTTCAGATATTTTGTAGACTTTCTTTATTTCTTGTGATCCCTTCTCCCTCTCTCTCACTCTCTTTTTCTCTATATAACATCCGCTTAAAAGTTGTTGTAATGCTTTATATCAAAAGATTCATTACCCCTTGTAAAACTTTAAATTTAGTTACAAAAAGACTATAAAATTGTAACGTATAGTTAAAACATAAAACGTAATCATTAAGTATTTCTTTTTCTCTCAATAACACCCGCTTAAAAGTTGTTGTAATGCTTTATATCAAGAGATTCATTACCCCTTGTAAAACTTTAAATTTAGTTACAAAATGACTATAAAATTGTAACGTATAGTTAGAACATAAAACATAATCATTAAGTATTGGTTGTTAGAAAGCAAATCTAAATATATGTACTTTGTACAAAAGGTGGGGTGGGGGTTGAAATGTAGAAACTCATGACATAAAAACAAAGCGAAACTTAATACAGCGTAAAAACCGGCTTTTAAAAGCAGAAGCACATAGATATTATAGACACGGTTTTTCGCACACAGATATACTGCGTATAAATATACAACAATAGACGTGGCAATGGACGATTGGCCTATTGCCAATCACCTTTTCAAGACAAGTGGTGTATTTCGTGTAAGGGGGCCAGGTCAGTATCACGCCTCGCATGCCCCCTCTAAAGATACCCACATCGCTCTTTCTTTCTTTGTAGCTTTTTCTGTGTATATAAGTAGTAACTAGTTGAAACGAAGTTATCCAAAAGAAGAGTTTGATAGTAAAATATTACAGCTCAAATCCTCATCATTGTTCTTTTATAATGCTCCATTCTCACCGACTAATACTCAAAATTCCCATCTGATGTGTAACTTTCAGGAAGAAAACGCAAAGAAGAGAAGTTGCAAAGGGTAACAGCATACTTTGGGTAAAATTTTATATTTTGTCTATCGAATTGGTAAGTTGCATTTTCCAAATTCCTAAAATATTAAATCGAATAGGGGTGTGTCACTGTGTCCTACTATTTGATTGATCTTGCATTTAGGATATCTGATTGTGTAACGTATAGTTAGAACATAAAACAATATTGGTTGCTAGAAAGCCAATCCAAATATATGTACTCTGTACAAAAGGTGGGGTGGGGGTTGAAATGTAAGAAACTCATGACTTAGAGTCACAAAGTGAAACTTAATAAAGCGTAAAAACCAGCTTTTAAATACAGAAGTACATAGATATTGTTGACACGGTTTTTCGCAAACAGATATACTGCGTATAAATATACAACAATAGTCGTGGCAATGTACAATTGGCCTATCGCGAATCACCTTGTCAAGACAAGTGGTGTATCTCGTGTAAGTGGGCCAGGTCAGTATCACGCCTCTCATGCCCCCTCTAAAGATACTCACACCGCACTTTCTTTCTTTTTAGCTTTTTTGTGTATATAAGTCGTAACTAGTTGATGAATAATCGAAGTTATCCATAAGAGGAGTTTTATTGTAAAAGATTACAACTCAAATCCTCATCATTGTTCTTTTATAAATGCTCTCTCCTCACCGACTAATAGATTAAATTTCCATCCGATGTGCAACTTACCGAAAGAAAACGCAAAAAAGAGAAGTTGCAAAGGGCAATAGCATACTTTGGGTAAAATTTTATATTTTGTACTGTCGAATTGGTAAATTGCATTTTCCAAGTTCCTAAAATATTCAATTATAAATCGTATAGGTGTGTGTCCAACTTGTTGATTGATCTTGCATTTAGGATGTGATTGTGTAATTCTATTTATAGATATATTTGTGTTACATCAACTATCATAACTTTTTTGATGTTGTTAGTTTATTGTGTACTTATGTAATTATATTCTTTCATTTTATGTCTTTTCTTGCAAATATTTTTGTAAATTGGTGTTACCGGACCTTGCTTCAATTAAAAAAAAAATTATAATAGGAAAAGAGCAGTAAAAATAAAATCAAATTTGCTGATAGATTCTTAATTATTATGCTTTCTTTATAGAGTAAATTACAAAAATAATTCTTTATTTATGTATGTCACTTATTGCAAACTGTGTTCTTTGTCTTCAGTAATTAAAGAGAACGTACTCGATGTTTGCAAACCCTTGCAAGTTATGTCCTTTAGTCCCAACTCAATTAATTTTGTGTGGTTAAATCTGACCAAATGGACCCCAGATGAGGGTATTTTGGTCATTTTACTCTCATGTGGGGTCTATTTGGTCAGATTTAACTACAAAAATACCCTCATGTGAGGTCCATTTGGTCAGATTTAACCACAAAAATTAACTCATTTAGGGATAAAGGACATTACTTGCAAGGGTTTGCAAACATCGAGTACATTTTCTGTAATTATTGAAGAAAAATGACACAATTTGCAATAAGTGACATACATAAAGGACTATTTTTGTAATTTACTCTTCTTCATATGATAACTAATTAATTAAAACATTACTAGTTACCTTTGTTTTCTAGTGATTATTATAATATATATGTTAACTAGCTTTCAGTTGTAATCTTGTAGGTGATCAAAGAAACAACAAGATTTTGTGCCATAAAAATCAAGAAAACATGTCGGAGAAACATAGCCAAGAATCAAGCAGTTTTCATCATATAAGCGATGAAGAGATAGAGACACTAGCGTTGCAACTAGAAAAGATGCCAATGGAAGATGATACTGATGATGATCTTGAACTCACATTAGCGTATATCGACGATATGGACCTTTGCTTGATCTCACATGAGCCATCGAAGAAGAACTCGCTGATCCAAGCCATTGGTAGGGAGAATTCGATCAAGATTCTGACCCGTTGCCCACGATACAGCTACGCTTCCGTTGCATCACTGAACAAAAGCTTTCATGATCTCATCAGGAGTGGTGAGATCTACAAAGAAAGAAGCAAGAATAAAGTCGTAGAACATTGGGTTTATTTTTCTTGCCACATGTTGAAATGGGAGGCTTTTGATCCAGTTGGCAAGAAATGGATGCATCTACCGATGATCAATGGCGATACATGCTTCGCGTATTCGGATAAAGAGTCCATGGGGGTTGGGACAGACCTTTTGGTTCTAGGCAAACATGTTTCAGGTCAGGCTGTGTACAAATACAGCCTGCTAACAAACTCATGGTCAGAGGGGCCAACAATGAACAAACCAAGATGCTTATTTGGGTCTGCAAGCCTTGGAACAATTGTGATATTTGCAGGAGGCGTTAATGCAAATGGAAAGATCGTGGACACAGTTGAGAGTTACGACAGTGAGTCTGGAGCATGGGAAACACTTCCCAGCCTGCTGAAGCCGAGAAAAATGAGTTCAGGCGTGTTTATGGACGATAAGTTTTATGTGATTGGCGGGTGTGGTGGGGAGGATATGAAGCCGTTGTCATGTGGCGAAGAGTATGATCCGGTGGCTAAGACGTGGAGAGCGATTCCCGACATGTGGACGGGTAGAGGTGGTGGTTCGATGGCGCCACCGCTGCTAGCGGTGGTTGATAATGAGTTGTATGCTGCTGATTGTGAGGTGTTGGAGGTGAAGAAGTATGACAAGAATGTTAAGGTGTGGGAGAGTATAGGCAGGTTGCCAGAAAGTGCTGATAATATGTGTGGGTGGGGGATTGCGTTTAGAGGGTGTGGGGATCGGGTGATAATAGTTGGTGGTCGTTGGGCACATGGGGAGTATGCTCATGTTGAGATATATTCATGGGTCCCGCAAGAAGGGCCGCCACAATGGACCATCATTGGTCGGAAAAAGTTAGATAACTTTGTTTACAATTGTGCTATTATGGGTTGTTGAACTTGAGATTATGATCTTGAGTAGTTTACTATTATAGTGTTTGAGATCCAAAATAAGATGTGTAGTAGCTAGTTAAGTGGTATTGTTTAGAGTTATGTCAGTAGTTTACTTTTCTAATCTAAATCTAAATAATAATATATGTTTTCTTTTGAAAGTGTGTATAGTTCTCAAATGCAAATTTTAAGATATAAATCATTTAGAAATACTAAATAAGTTATCAAAAATTGTTGAAAACAAAAATGAATGTTTTCTGTTTTACGAAAATGACATCAGAAAACATTCAAACAATAATGGTGAATTCATGCTTCATTTGCATAGGTGTGACACGTGATTGAATTCATGTTTTCAATCACTAATTCTTATATTATTGAGATAGCGAATGTGGTGTTAACGCTGCCTGTCCTCTATGTGGCGTATGAAATTTAAATAAGTCAACACCACATCCGCTTTCTCATATAGCGGATCACCATTTTTTTACGGATCTCACTGCAACCTGCCAAATTACCACCACATCCGCTATCTCGATCACCCAAATGCCAAAGGGTTTCAAAAATCATCCAAGCGATGCAAATAACTCCATCCCTGCCAAAAGCCAAAAAAAAAAACAACAGGTGTGACCACAGATCTACACATTAAAACACGTCACTGGAAATACTCAACCCCTAAACATTTCCGCTCTGTCACATTGTTTTCACGTGTTTACTTAAATACCTAAAATTCATTATGCATAATAGTATGCACCAATCATGATAATGAATAACAAATTCATTTGAACATTCAGTTACTCCTTTATAGAGCCTTTTTATTTAATAAAGCAAACACAAATGCTCACTTTTATGAGTATTCTAAATTTTGCTTATGAGATTAGCAAAAAATTGGCTTTCTTTTTTTATTGGCTTTTTCTCTAGACCCGACTTTATGTCCAAGAGATGCCTCGTAAATTCAACTTAATGACCTCAATGTCATAGGATTGTAAGGCTGGAGGGTGTGGGGGCGCCACCCTCACCAGCTGGACACCTATAGCGCCCCCCCTCCGCCATCGTCCACACCCCCGGCGCTATGCCGGGGCGCCATTAAAGCTCCGCCACTGTGGTAACGAGCTCGAAGGGGCTCTATAGGTGGGACCCACTTGTTTTGCACCAATGAAATCTTTTTTTTTTTAATTTTCTTTAATATGGGGCTCCATCCACACCATGCAAATTAAAGGGAGCTCCATGGCTGAGTTGGATCCTAGGTGGTGCTGACGTGGATCCTAGTTGGCATGATAAAGCCCAAGGGGGCTCCAACCACACCCCATAGCCTAAGGATTAGAGTAGGGATGAGCAAATCGTTCCCGGTACCGGTACCGAATTTACCAAACCGGGTACTTTTTTGGTACCGACTTTTAGCATTTTCTGTACCGGTTCGATACGGTACCGGTTTGGTACCGGTATTTATCGATTTTTACCCTCAAATACTGGTACCGGTACCGAACCGGGTATATTCGGTACCGGTACCCACTTTTGGGGATTTTCGGTACCGGTTCGTTCGGTACCGGTTCGGTACCGGACGATACCGAGCTCATCCCTAGATTAGAGAATAAAACTTAATCACTAAGCCTTCGGTTAATGCACTAAAATCAATCTTGACTGTATGTCTAAAAAAAATTTACTGATTAAGGATGGACTATGAAGGGGATTGAAATGTAAAAGGTCATAACTTCAGAACAAAAGGGTAAAGGAAAGAAAGAAAACAAAAGGTGACAGAAGGAAACATTGCCTAATGTTAAAACCATTTTATTATTCTTTTATTTCTACTCTCGTCAACTATCACTCTAAAATCCTTAGACTATGGGGTATGGGGCAGGGATTGGGTACAAACGCCCAAGTCACTACCCTGGGTGGGCGTGGGTTTCGGCGTGGCCCGTTTGGCGTGTGATTCAGCCCGGGCATTGGGCGGGGCTACCCACATGACATGGCGGAACCTCATTGGCCAAGAGCACTAGCCATGGCGGAACCTCATTATGATGTGGCTTGGCCACGTCACCCCAGCCACGCCCCACCATACCCCTTTAAAATTGGTTTTTGGTCTTGGGTGCCCCATACTCTACGTGCCGCACCATGCCCCCAACCCATGCCCCACCATACCCCACATTCTTAGCGAATTCTATATATCAGATAGAAAACTTAAAGAAGAGAACTTGCTTACATGTATATATACACATTTGTACAAGAAATACATAAGGAGTAAAAGTAGACTATTGGTAAAGTTTTCTCTTTTGTTCTTATCAGATTAAAAAAATGGTATTTTTTTCTCATACATACTTTTTTAGGCTTTTCTGATACATACTTATCTTGTGTTTAGGATATTTAAAGGTCATAACTTAAGAACAAAAGGGAAAAAGAAAGAAAGAAAACAAAAGGTGACATGATTAACGAGTATTTTATTCTCTTTAATTTGAGTATAATATTGCTATATTTATTAACTAGGTTAGTAACCCGTGTATTACACGAATTGAACAACAAAAATGATAAAATTAATAAAATTGTAACGCAAGTTGAATAGTCATAGCAATAACAAACATAAATTCAAAAGGATCGTACCAATAACAAACATACACTAAAAGTATTAAATTTTGGGAATGTAAAACAAAATTATGAGATTAGATACAACTCAAAAATGGCATAAATAAAAACTTCTATTAAAAAACCAATAAGATAAAAAAGTAAAGGTAACACCTATAATTTACAAATCTCGAAAGACTTCTTTGTATACAACATTTGTTGTCTTGTTGGTAACTTTACCATCTTTATCTCGAATGATTCTCACCTTGAGTTTGTAGCTTTCGAGTAACACATCAAGGTCACTGATGAGAGTAACTTTATTTAAAGCCATTAAATTGTGGATGTTAAAAAAAGTAAATTAATGAAGCATGTTGGACAATAAAATGATAAAATTCATAAAAGTGTATCCGGGTTGAATAATCATACCAATAAGAAACACAAATTCAAAATGATTGTACCAATAACAAATGACTTCTAACGAAAAAAGACCTTTTGATGATATCCTATCTAGTAGCTAAGCTTCTTTCAGAATAAAAATATATAATTCAGAAGTTCCCCAAAGCAAAACATAATCGTTGTAGAGACCAGTTATATTTTTAGTAATACCGTTAAAAACTTAAAATATCTTGTTATTTAGAACTTCAAAAAGTCAATTGACGGATAACAAAATCAAAAACCATATCCATGCATAGATCTCTCAGAAAGTAATACATCAGTAGATCACACATTCATAGCTCACTTTACACAAATCCTTTAACTGTTTAAACTATTTCAATGCTCTATCTACATTCTAACCCTAGAACAAAGTTAAACCACAAAATATCCTACATTCTCACAACCGTAATCCTCCAAAATCAAAATACATTCATAAAAAACAAACCACAAAACCCTACCTAACCTTCTTCCATAATCAACATACTTCAAAAGTCCCCAAAACAGTCATATCAATATATCATCTTAACATCCATAACTTCAAAAAATCAAATCAACCGACAACTAAACTAAAAACTCACACATTAACCTCATTTCACACCGTCCGATCTTCATCTTTTACAAATCTTCCAGAAACTCACAGATCACAAATTCACGTCATATTAACAAATAGAGAATATTATCAAACAGTTGGTGAACAAAATTATCATACACACTTGTAACACAGTTCGAATGAAAATAAAAGAAGATAAAATAAAATAGAAAACTAACCTGAAATTTAAGCTAATACTCGCAATTGAGAGAAGCCGTATGCAGTGGAGAATTAGATAGTAACACCGATCACATATATATAGCTCCATTAGCGGGATAAAAAGCTAAACAATGTGGATTTGAATTTGAAATCTGAAATCTATCTGTAACCAAAATCAATGAAAAATAGGAACACTAATCCGAAGATATTGCTCTAAATAATAGAAAAGGTAAAAAAAAAACAAAAAAGAGGAATATGCTTTATGATGAGGAGTTCACCAAAACCAAACATATACGTATTTAAGTCTTTAATAAGCTTGAGCTATAATGGGCCAATGTAGCTACAAATTATAAATATGCAATCGTTTTGGGCCATAGGTTTTTTTGGATTTATTCTATCAAGGAAAGCCACATATTTAAGTCTTGTTCATAAGATACTAACTACTTAAATTAAAATATAATAGAACTAAATATAGAACTCCTAATATGACGTAAAGAATAAATATGATTATTGTAGATTTGTTTTTCTCCATATATCCCTTTTACATAATAATAGCTGTCAACAATATACCTTACTTTTAGGAACTAATTTAGTCAAGATAATAATTAGATTATTAAATAAAAAATGTGAAAATTCTATAAAAATTTCCCTCCAAATTTGTGGATTGTCAAGGGTGCCAGGTGGCAACCCAAGATCTTTATTTATTATAATAGGATAGATTAAAAAATTAATATGTTACATGATTAACAATGTCTAAAGGTGAGTAATAACTGGATCCTTAACCTAAACCAAACTGAAAATAGACGAAACTGTACCGAAATCAGCCAAAAGAATTAACTGAAACTGGAAACCGAATTAACCAAAAACAGATTATCATTTTTTTGTACTCTCCTTTAACCAAAATTAGCTGAATCGAACCGAACGTCTCATATTTTAATATATTTCTAGCTTTTATACCTCTAGTTCATATATTTCATATTTTATATCTCCATTTCATATATTTATACTTTCATTTCATTATTTATACCTCAATTTCATATATTTGTAAGCAAAGGTTTTAGCCCAAATTTGGTTTTTTTTTCTATTAACTAAAACTAAATGAACCAAACCAAAAAACCGTCAATCAAACCAAATAAACCGAAGTGGTTAACCAAAAACCGATTGGTTAACAAAATAGACTAACTGATGGCTTTGGTTTCGGCTTCGGTTGAGGATAATAACCGAACCGATCGAATCATGCACAACACAATGAAATGGATTACCCGATTACTTCGTTTTTGATGTATATATATCCCAATGATGCTACAACAAATATTATATGAATAAGAAAACTACCAGAAACGAGTATCACAATATGATGTGTCGCTCTCGCCGCATAGTGCGGGCATTCTGCTAGTATGTGTATATATATATATATATGTAAGATTAAATATATTTATTTTATATTTAATCTAGTAGCCATTATAATCATTTACATTAAATGGATCAAAATATATAACAATCCTATTAAATAATTAGTTGGTAATTGTTGATGGGCCTAATTACCCTTATTAACTAATTAGGGTTTCCTCCTGGGTGCTTATATAAGGAGACTAATGTAGAGGTTTCAAGGTTAGACACATAACCTAATTACTCTCATAACATCAATCGACCTCCTCTCCATAACCGATTCCCTTGTCGGTTTCTCATCATCACCATCATTAGATTGCACCCTAAGGAGGAACCAGATCAAGTTGACAATCATGTCAAACACTATTGCTGCGTCTCCATCTGGATTCTCTGCTGGCCTGTACTGATGCAATCAAAGGTATGTTATTTATATGTTTTCCATTATGTATAAACAGAACTGATCAACATGTGGTATCAGAGCATATGTTGATTAGTCGGTTCTGTTTTGTATCCATAAATCTGGAATAAAACTGGAAAACAGTTTTGAAAACCTTTATAAAATCCCGTTTTGCCATCCGAAATCATCATTATGGATCATTACGGATGATTACGGATCTGGGTTTTGTCATCTCGAATGAATCTCGGATCATTACGGATCATTACGGATCTGGGGTTTCATTATTACGGATGAAATTTCATTAAATTTTTACTGTTCCGAAATCGATATGCTTAAAATGTGTTATAAAATTTCCAGATTTCGGATAAATGTTTGAATGTTTATTTTTAGGGTTCATCACTTGTTCATCAGAAAATTCGAAAATTCCCTTAGTTTTGGAATGAATTCGGATTATTGGGTGTTTTTGTTCCTGTTTGATCCATTTTATCTACTTAAATTTTTCGAAATCTGTTATTATTATTAATGGATGTAATTTTCGAAATAAACAGATAAATATAATTAATATCTAAACAGAAACTTAATCCCATAATCCCTAAGATTTCGGATTTAAATGTTATCAGTTAATAACTGCTTAAATTAAGGATTTTTTGTGGCTTGAAGAACACATCTCGGATGAATCCGAAATCATCAAGGACTGATCATTACGGATGAACTTATGCTCGTCCATCACGGATCAATAACTGCTTAAACATTTCGGACTTAGCATCACGGATCATTTCGGACTAAGCATCACCATTTCGGATGAATCTCGGACTAAGCATCATCATCCGAAATCATCCGAAACGTATCCGAAATCATCCGAAATGACTTGACTTAGGCGTCTTGGACACATCCGAGATCATTCGAAATGGTCCATTTCGGATAGTCCGAAATGATTCGAAATCATCATCTCGGACGAATCCAAGACATTCATGATTCATCCGAAATCATGAGTGTTCATAAAATTTCAAGACTTATTCGAAATCCTGTTACTTTATTGAGCAGTTAATGTGAACTAAATAATTGGTTTTGTAATTACTTAGTTAATTAATAAGGATCAAATAATGTTTTACAAAACCAAAATGGCTTTACTTGAATGAGCTTCTGATGTATCATTTCTGGCCAAAGCTGACTTGATACATCTACTTATCATCCAAGTATTACGAAAGCTATGTTAAGTGTGCATCATAAACATGAATGTCTTAATATCTGGCCAAAGCTGGTTTAATTCCTTCATAGATGGCATACTTAACAAGTGCATAACTAAAGTGATTGTCTCAATTTCTGGCCAAAGCTGATTTGTTACAACCACTTTGCACACATGCTTAAATGATTACACTTCTGGCCAAAGCTGATATGTCTTCGTTTAAGTAGAACTTTAAATAGTCTATTATTTTGATGTTAGTAATAGACATGTCACAAACTCTTCACACAATGATCCTTATATTAATGATCCTTAATTAATTTTTTTTATGATCATTTCGTCTGCCTTATTCTTAGTACCCATAATTTTACTCACTATAATTTTCTTCTATAAATCTATATCTCATCCACTCTAATTCCTAAATCTAATATGTTTTGCTTAAAGTTTCTATAAGAATTAGCTCTTAAATTAAATCATTGATTATCTCTTAAGACACGATAATCCTATTGCTCTCTTCTGATATAAGTACTACAGAAGAAAATTAGAGCATGATGAATAGGATAAATCGAACACGATGTCTCTTATGATAATCAAGAACTCTCTAACATAAATGCTATCTCCAAAAGGTCATTCCAGATTAAGTTTTTCCTAAGACTAATCTATTATTGTGGAATAATCACAAGAACTCCTAAAGATGCATGCCTTCATTTAAAATTCTAAACTATAAAGCTAACTGGTATATGTGAATACATAATAATGTACAATACCATGACCCATAAAGTTAAGGGCTTACGCATGGAAATAAGTACATTTTCCAATACATTACATACTAAGATTTTCACTTGTACAATTTGATGCCTTATAAATCAACTATAACACTCAAAAGTAACAAAGTACAATGAGTGTGTTGATAAGCAACATATGTACATAGAAATATATGTTTGAAACTGGAAAATAAGATGTTATTCACCTTACAACCACTAATACTTTAAAAGAGGATTGTTCTAAGGTCCATAGACAAATTGCAAGTGCTAATTCCAACTTTAAGGTTCTTCAAGGGAAAAACTCACTGCATAATTATGTCATTAGACTAGACATAAGCAACAAGACTATCCATTATTCTAAAGAACAGTTGGATAAATTAATTAGATAGTCACTTATTAAAGATATTTAAGTCTACTAATTATAATATTCCTATTAACACATGATTAGTTAACTCTAGTTTTAAACGTTTCCTTACCAGAAGTCAACAAATAACTAACATGAGAGTTAGTGACAAAATTAAATGTTAAGACTATAAGAACCATAATAAGCAGTCTTCTAACAACGCTTTTCGATACCTTATATATTCTGAAGATTAATCAGAATATAGTATCATAATTAAGCAATATTATGAAGGTTGTGAGGTTTGTATAGTCAACATAAAGTCACACACTTATCTTAAACTCTCATCTTATTTGTTCTAAATATCTGGATTGAAACATTACTAAGATAAAACTGGATGATACCTTACACTTTCACAACTTTTGTCATCATGTAAATGAGAATTTGTCAAAAGGAAAATGAGACTCACAAATTTCATCCATTATAACCAAAATTCATGAGAAATCATGACATGGTTAATGAGGATGATTTTTTTATCTAATCTCATTCTAAGTGATTTTAAATCATGACGTTATAGCCCTAAATATTACTTGGCTTAAGGAATAAGTATGGGTCCATCATAAGTCATTCATTGACATTCGTGGAACTTATTCCAAATGGAATATTCAGACATAATTTCATTTATTATTTAAAAGACTATCGACTTGTATCTAAATTTTGTCGCATATGGCACACGGTCTTAGAAGAAATCTATTCATATATATACTTAATAAGATTTCTATTAAATATGTCCCTAAAGTTTCTTATGATATCTGGACATTAAAGAAATCAAATAAAGTCTAACGTATATGTGATAGGTTCCCACGTCACGTAGCTCATTGAAACTTCTCTTGTAGCATTCTAGAGATTAAAGATCAGTGGGAGCATTAAGTGCCTTAATAATAACTTGCAATAGTTGCAAGAAGTGGGGAGTGAAAATTTTACATTACCTAAATTTACACCTCTTGTACAAGACACTGCTCCATCTTGACACCGTTCTATTATAACTTGTCTTCTTAAAATCTAATGCTACTCTTACAAAAGTTTCATTGTTGCTTAATTGTGGGCACACTTAGATTTCTTACCTAAACTAACATAATCCTTAACAAGAGAAATCACAACGACTAACGTCATTAACTTGTTTCTCTATTAGAATTTTGTTGGACATTAAATATTGACCCTAAGCATGCTGAGTTCCTAAAGATTTCTAAGGTCAGTGGGAGCAGTCAAAGTCCTTATCATGACTTGCAAGGAATAAAAGAGGCAGGGGGGAAGAGTGTCATTAAATTTCACTCCAAATTTAACTCCGATTACACCTCTTGTACACCATACTGCACCAACTCTTACAAACTTAGAATCCTGAAAATGATAGCAACCTAACCAAGAGCTAATCCATAAAACTGAAACTTCTAACAAACCCAATAATCAACTCAGGAGGTCATCTAGGTTTAAAAACCTACTAACTTTAATGATTACATAACCTCCCTAACTGAAGTTGAAATGGATTTTGGAAATGTTTACTGATCCTATCTCTTCAAAATTAAGCCATTAGTGTCAATTAATCCTCTGAATGGAATAAAACAATTTTCTAGTAAAACTGATTTTATGTGTTCGTATAACGTTTGGGATTTGATTGAATTACCTAAGAGTGTTCATAACTAAACCAAATCCTTATATATAAGCGTTAAGACACGAAGAAGCATGATTGATTGTCAAAGGTTGTACTTAGGAAGAGATATATTATCAAAGATTTCTTTGAGTATCATCAGTGTTCTAGTAGCTTATAACAATTTAAAGCTACATTAGATGAACATTAAAAACAATTTTCCCTAATAAATGGCTGACATATTTACATGTTCATTAGATAACAATCTAAAGTTCTATACTGAAGGTTAAAGAACAGTTTGTCTATAAGTTAATAAAATCCATGTATGGGTTAATGCAAACATCATAATGTGATGAAATCTTAACGTAATTATTTTCATCAACAACCAAGTGGATTAATGTACCTACCTCAAAATGAGTGGGAGCAACTAAGATAAACCTGTCTATATAGATGATATTCTTTTGACAGGTATATGTTACATAAGTCAAAGTATTGTTAACACAAACTTTGATATAATAGATCTCAGAGATATCTCTTACGTAATAGATATCATAACAAGCCAAGATAGATCCAATGGGACATTAGTTCCGTTCCATAAGTTTAACATTAAATGGGTCCTTACATATGTAACAAACTATACTGCTCTTCCTTTAGAGGATAATAGGATAAATGAGATTATTTCCTTACGCTTCATTAATTAGAAGCCTTATGTAAGTTCAAGTCTATACTCGTTTAGATATTACTCACATTGCAACACACTAGATATGTCTAGATTAATGTGAAGCATCTAATGGAGTATTACAATATCTTTAAAAGAAACGAGAGACTACAATTTAAAGAAGAAGTGAGAATTAAAACCGGTTTATTTACTCTAACTTTGTGATATTCAAAGATGACAACATGTAATTTCGGGTATATCCTTATGTCAGCAGACAAAACCTATCTCATGGAGGAGTCATAATGCACTGATATCAACAACCTAAGTTATAACGACATAATATAGTCACTAAATGTTGTTGGAAATATATCAGCGGACTCATAAGTTTATTAACTCCATATAATTAATGTTTTGAAGACTTAGTGTGATAAAGTCAGCTACCATGACTCCTTGAACAGTAACAGTTCAAGAGGTGCTGCATTAAATTTCGATACGCAATTAATTATTCGTTTATGAACGAATTGAGGAAACTAAGTTTTGTATCGAATACATTCATGATATGCTTAAGGATCCTATAACTGAAGGGCTATTACCCATAAGTCTTATTAAGAGAGCTCATAGACGGGTATTAATTAATGGTCGTGCACAATTGCATATCGTACTATGAATGACTAAGTATTAGTTAATTTTCCTCATCAGTTTGATTTTGTATGTCTCTAAGAATATGTCAAGTCGACATAATGGCATATAGACAAATAAAGTTACAAATCAAACAAAGGGCTTATGTGTATTTTGATCATAACGATTAGGTTTTAAATTAAGGCTATAGTATGATTAATGGGGGTCCTGAGTCGCATAATGATTCAACGGCTGTATTTCTCTGCTATAGTACTTGTTTAAGGCTAAAATGAGTGTTAACTCCTGATCAGGCTTACCTAATACTCATAGTAAATGATTACTCGGCTAAGTGGGAGAATGTAAGATTAAATATATTTATTTTATATTTAATCTAGTAGCCATTATAATCATTTACATTATATGGATCAAAATATATAACAATCCTATTAAATAATTAGTTGGTAATTGTTGACGGGCCTAATTACCCTTATTAACTAATTAGGGTTTCCTCCTGGGTGCTTATATAAGGAGACTAATGTAGAGGTTTCAAGGTTAGACACATAACCTAATTACTCTCATAACATCAATCGACCTCCTCTCCATAACCGATTCCCTTGTCGGTTTCTCATCATCACCATCATTAGATTGCACCCTAAGGAGGAACCAGATCAAGTTGACAATCATGTCAAACACTGTTGCTGCGTCTCCATCTGGATTCTCTGCTGGCCTGTACTGATGCAATCAAAGGTATGTTATTTATATGTTTTCCATTATGTATAAACAGAACTGATCAACAATATATATATAGGGTAAGGTTATTGTAAAAAAGGTTAAAAGTGTGAGAAATGTGAGAAATATTGTGGAGATGACATGTGTCCTAAATTTAAATTAATTCAAATGGGTAAACAAGTAATTTTATCATTAATTCAATTAATTAAAAACTTCCCATAACCGCCACCTTAATTATAGAAACTGGATTTTTTTTAAAAGATCTCTATAAACACCATTCAGCAAGTATATAACACCATTCAGCAAGTATATAACACCATTCAGTAAGTATATAACGCCATTCAGCAAGTATATAACACAATTCAGTAAGTATATAACACTATTCAGCAAGTATATAACACCATTCAGCAAGTATATAACACCATTCAGTAAGTATATAACACCATTCAGCAAGTATATAACACCATTCAGCAAGTATATAACACCATTCAGCAAGTATATAACATCATTCAGCAATTATATAACACCATTCAGCAAGTATATAACACCATATAACATCATTCAGCAATTATATAACACCATTCAGCAAGTATATAACACCATTCAGCAAGTATATAACACCATTCAGTAAGTATATAACACCATTCAGCAAGTATATAACACCATTCAGCAAGTATATAATATCATTCAGTAAGTATATAACACCATTCAGTAATTATATAACACTATTCAGTAACACCATTCAGCAAGTATATAACACCATTCAGTAAGTATATAACACCATTCAGTAAGTATATAACACTATTCATGGACTAAACATCTGATCGAAACATATTTTTTTCTCTATATAAGTATAGCAATATGGTACTCATATTAAAGATAAAAAACGCTCGTTATTATGGTGTAATTTTTTTTTTTAAAAAGTTACGTATAAAAAGTTATTGACGTTTAAAAAGGACGGAGGGAGGTTACATGTGCATTAATGTTAGTTTCTTAATTTAAAAATGGAAAAATTACAAGTTTTGTCCTTTATCTTTATACCACTTTTCAGGCGGTGTCCTTTTTAACGAATGTTGACAGGCGGTGTCCTTTACTAGGTATTTTGTTGCAAGTTTAGTCCTTTACACCCAACCCAGTTAAAAAACCCCGTTAATTGTTAGGTGTAAAGGATTAAACTTGCAACAAAATACATAGGTAAAAGAGTAAACTTGCAACAAAATACCTAGTAAAGGACACCGCCTATCAACAATTAACAGGGTTTTTTAACTGGGTTGGGTGTAAAGGACTAAACTTGCAACAAAATACCAAGTAAAGGACACTGCCTGTCAACATTCGTTAAAAAGGACACCACCTGAAAAGTGGTATAAAGATAAAGGACAAAACTTGTAATTTTTCCTTTAAAAATGTTAAATTTACATATATACCTTTAATCTAGAAAATTAATATGTTTAATAGTAAACATTATTTACAATTTTGCCATTATGATCTTAACCATTAGATCAAAGATCTAATGGTGTAGTTTCTTTCTTACCTTTCTCACAAAAAAACATTTTTTTACAGGAACCTCTACCTATATATATATATATGTGTGTGTGTGTGTGTGTGTGTAAACACACATATACCCATATATATGGTAAATTGGATTTAATAATCCGAACTGACTCTTTTTGGCCAATAAAAATCCTAACTCAGTTAATTACCCACAATAATCTGAACTCTTCCTTGTAAAATAGTCCGCCATTAAAAAAACATAACAGAGTTAAGTATTTTTCCAAATTACAAACCGAAGTTTTCCGGCTTTTGATCAGAATGAGGATACGAGTCTATTGATGTAAAACTTACCTTGAAACAGTGCTCTAAACGACAAAAACGGTGCTTCAATTCGGGTGTTTTTGAACTTCTAATTAACAAAAATCAAGTCATTTAGAGCACTATTTCGAGGTAAGTTTTACATTAATCGACTCGTATCCTCGTTCTGATCAAAATCCCGAAAACATCAGTTTGTAATTTGGAAAAAAACTTAACTCCGTTTTGTATTTTTAACGGCAATCTATTTTACAAACAAAATGGAAGAGTTCGAATTATTGTGGGTAATTAACTAAGTTGGGATTATTATCGGCCAAAAAGAGCCAGTTCGGATTATTAAAATCCAATTTGCCTGTGTATATAATGTGTGCTTAAAGGTGTTGTAATGTTCTATGTCAAGATATTCAGAACTTAACTACATAAAGACTATAACTAAAAATACAACGTAATGATTAAGTATTGGTTGTTATAAAGCCAATCTGAATATATGTACATAGTTTTATGGTGGGGTGGGGTTTGAAATGTAGAAGCTCGTGAATTAGAAACACAAATTGAAACTTAATAAAGCGTAAAAAGCGGCTTTGAAATAAAGACACACGGAGATATTGTAGACATGGTGTTACGCACACTGACATATTGCGTATAGAGATATATTATGTACACAAATATATTGCGTACCCATACATATATTGCGTATATAAATATATTATGTACACACATTCTTTGTTTATAAATACACAAGAATAGGTGTGGCAACGTACAGTTGGCCTATTGCCAATGTCCATATCAAGACAAGTGTCATATCTTGTGTAAATGGGCCACATCAGTATCACGCCTTTTGTGTCCCCCTTTAACAATATCCATGCCACTATTTCTCTCTTTATAGTTTTTTTTTTTGTGTGTGTAAGTGGTAGCTTTTTTTTAATCCTCACTTACTATTACTCTAAATTCCCATGTGATGTGTAACTTTCACAAAGAAAATGCAAAGAAGAGAGGTTGCAAAGGGTAATAGCATAGTTTGGGTAAAATTTTAATTTTGTTCTATAGAATTGGTAAGTTAAAGCATTCACAATGGATCTTCTATATGTATGTGAGTGTAACTTTTAGTTTGGGTAAAAAATTTAATTCTGTCCTATCGAATTGGTAAGTTAAAGTATTCACAATGGATCTTCTAAAGCAGCACGAGATTGTCAAAAGAGTTATGCAGATAATAGGCAGAAACCATTGGAATTTCAAGTTGGAGATAAGGTATTATTAAAAGTTTCTCCATGGAAAGTAGTAGTCAGATTCGTTAAAAGAGGAAAGCTAAGCCTTAGGTATGTTTGACCTTTTGAGATTATCAAAAGAATAGGACCAGTAGCTTATCAGCTACAACTGCCAGAGGAAATGGAAGGAATACATGATGTATTTCATGTATGTAACCTTAAAAAGTGCTTAGCAGACGAATCATTAGTGGTATCTCTTCAGGACATAGAGGTAAATGAGAAACTTAAGTTTGTAGAGAAACCACTACAGATTGAATATAGAAAGATCAAGAATCTTAAACACAAGAGATTAGTTCTGGTCAAAGTGAAATGGAATTCTAAGGGAGGACCAAAATATACTTGGGAGCTCGAGTCAGAAATGCAACAGAAATATCCACACCTGTTCCAGTAGACCTCGAGGATGAGATCTAAAACAAGGTGGGGAGGATATAACAACCCTCCTAAAACACCCTAAACGCTCCTAATATACCCTGATTACTCATAAACGACCCTAAATAACATTAAATATCATTAGAAAACAAATAAAACAAATATTTAAAGCCTCTCGCGGGCCGCGATCATGTTGGCTGTATACTTCGCAGGGCGCGACCGAGGGTCAGGTGGCGGAACCCAATGTTGCCACGTATCCTCATGCGTGTTAAGTCTAGACCAATGATTCGCCAAAGCTACAGCCCTAGCCTAGTCCCTCGCGGGCCGCAAAGGACTGACCCTAGTGGGTCGCGGGGCGCGAGCCGCATTTGGTCAGGCCTATAAAAGGAGGCCGAAGCCTCAGTTGTCCGTCGCTCATTTCTTTTCTTTCCTTTATCCCTATAATTGCAAAGTGTTGCTCGTTATAATACCCCTAAAACGTGAAGCTCTACCTCGTTTTAAGTATTATAAATTTATAACCCCCGATCACGTATTTGTTACCCTACCCGATTGATCTAGGGCTCCGTAACTCATGTCAAGGCTCTGCCCGACTCAGTTCGTTGGAGTTCTGTCTCGGTAGTATGGCTAATGTGATTTGGGTTATGTTACTAACGTGTGTGCATTGTTTAAGTTTAATAGATAATAATTAGGAACACCACCAGGAAGCTGTAGAAACACCTAAGTCAACAATGTGAGTCATTCTCTTTTTCTACCAAACTGTTTTTACAAAACCTCAAATGTTTTAAATTATACTTAACAATGATTGAGTCTTTGTGTTCTACAATTGTTGCGGGTATGTGGGGTTTTCTATATATTACTTGTAATCCGTTACTATTGGACGACGAGTTAGCCAATGAGTAACATGACCACAGTCATGGAACTGTGGAACAGTTGAATATGACAAATACTAAATGAGTATATTGGTACAAATAAACATTGTAATCGCTGACGCTCTCAATACTGTAAAGTTATAAAAGCTTGTTTTGATTAAACTGGAATGCACTCGCCAGTATTTCTTGCTGATACAATCTTTTTAAAACGTGTTTCAGGTAACTTAATGTGAAACTAATAGAAGCCAATTGGAGAGCATTAAAGGCTTAAAGAAGTGACTATAAAAAGTGACCTAAATAAAGATAGTTTGTGTTTTCAATAATTAGGGTTTATCCCTAAAATTGTATTGTCAATGAAACTTGGGTTTTATCCCATTTATTTATTATAAAAAGTTTGGTGTTTGAAACTCTGATAAATATTTCCTAACTACGGTCCTGATGTTTAAATTCTGCTGCCAAATTAATAAACACCGATAACATCTGACTGGCTCGCGGCTTCCGCTTCCGGGCTAGGGGTCGGGGGCTACGACAGAAGGTGGTATCAGAGCCAAAGCCACTGGTTTTAGCCATTTAGGTGTTCTGCTAATTCCTAAATTTTAACCAATTGTGTTAGGAAATAACTTATGTGATTTTGTGTAAATATGGATATTATTATTTTGTATTATTTGACAATTTGTTGGTTTACAGTATGAGTAAGCAAGGTACATCCGATGCTTACCGTCAATTGGCTAATTCCCCAAAGAATGAAGGAACCTCATCCTAGCCAACCTCAGAATACTCTGCTAATTCTGAGGAATGAATCTTTATCTTTAAGGCACAATCTGAGGAACTATTTCCCCCCTAAAAAAGAGGATGGTTTAGTAGGGAAGTGCATGAGAGGAGAAAAAGAATGAAGAAATTACAACAACAGAGAGCAATAGCGAAAGCGAATAGAGAGATGAATGCACAAACCCAGGAAGCAGTTAATAGACCATTGTGGGAAGAGGAACTTGATAGGAAGTTAGCAGATTTCCACATGTTAGTAACTACAGCAGCCGATTCTAATCTGAACCAAATAGCGGAACCAGAACCTCTACCCGTATTCCCTAACCAACCAATGGAGCTAGAACCAAACCCGGAGAACCAATTCCCAATCCCAGCATTTTACCCCAATGAGATACCTAGAATCCCAGCACCAGTCCTTTTAGAGTATGATCCATGGGGGGATGACAATAGGTCATATCAGGAATTATATCCTCATGAAGAACCAGTACCCGCACCAAATCCCATAGCGCAGTATACCGACCTGAATCCTTTAGACCCGTTCTGGAACGACGACATGTATATTCAGAGTGTGTTAAACAATCCATACCCTTACGGAGAACTCGTACCACGTTACCCGGACCTAGTACCAGCACCATTACCACCCATGAGCGAAGAAAATGTGAAGGAACTTCGCTCATATGGCAAAGAATTAGTCGAAGATGGAAATAGGATGCGGCAGATAGGAGAGAAACTCGTCTGGATGTATGACGAGCGTGAGATGCAATATTAGCCAAGCCAGCACTTAGTATAATATATACGTGTGTAATTTTGTACTCTGAATATATATATATATATAATCAACTAGAATAGATAGACTAAAATACCTAGTGTGTTTAATTTTTAGTTATAATTTGTGTATATATATATATATATATATAAGAGTAAGTCGCAATGCTCGACGCTTTTGATCAATTTGTTTGATCGTTTGTATTAAATCTTATTTTGTGATATTAATACCCAATAAATATTTACAATTCAGATAGAGAACGAGGTAAATCAAGAAAACCAGAATAATGATAATAACTGGAACCAAGTGAATAACAGTGCTATTGAACACATAGTTGCCCAAGGAAATATGGATGCTATGCCATAAATTATCAAGACTGTTAAAGAAGTAGAAAAAATAATAAAACTGTAATTGGAAGTAAGTGTGCACCTGCTGAACCAAGTCATAGCATGAACGAAAATCAAGGACCTCTTATCCAAGAACCTATTCGAAAAAGAAGAAGGACCATCTCATATGGTTGTTCTTACAAAGAATTCTGGTCTTGCAAACCAATAGAATTCTCAGGCAATGAAGGAGCCATTGCAGCCTTACGTTGGATAGAAAAGACAGAAGCAGTCCTAAAAATAAGTAAATGTGTAGAGGAAGATAAGATTATGTTTGCTTCTAATCTTTTTAAGAATGCAGCCCTAAAGTGGTGGAATACCACTCTCCAGTCTAGAGGAAGTCACAAAGTCTATAATATGGAATGGTATGACTTTAAGGAGATAGTCGAAAGAAAATTCTATCCTCCTCATGAAAAAGAACAGATTGCCAATAAGTTCTTAAATCTTAAAATGACTGGAATAGACTGCAAGGGTTATACCACCATATTCTTCGAATATGCTAGAATATTACCAACCTTAGCCTCACCAGAGCCAGTGTTAATCTCCCGTTATATCTGGGGATTAATTAGTGAAATCAGACACGTAGTCAACACAGCTAGAGGCACAAACCATAGAAGAAGCAGTAGAACTAGCCAACACCCTGACTGATGAATTGGTACGTACACAAGAGGAAAACCAGAGAAAGAACCTAGCTCAAAAGCTTACCCAAGAATTTCGCTATGGTAATTCCAACCGTGGGAAAGGTATAGGTTCTTCCTCTTCACCCAACTGCAAGCATTGCAAAAGGAAGCACTCAGGAAGGTTGTCACACCCCGATATTTCCACATAATGGTGGGCCCGGTGGGGAGTATCGTGACGTAGTTGATATCATCATAGTCAAATAATCACAGTTTATAGCACAGCGGAAGGCTTGGTAGATTAAATATTATTACAACCCATAAAGTTCAAAGTTCAAACAAAGAATATACAAACAGATTGTAAAACGGATCCACAAGCGGACCATTAGAACAAATACACAAATAGAGTTTGACAGACTTTAAGCACTAGGGACTTGCAAGATCCACTATATTTATGCCAAGTAGCTCCAGCCTATTTACGCAAGGTACCTGTCACTCAGTCTTTTAAAAATACGTCAGTTTTCACTGGTAAATACAATTAACTGACTCATTTGAAAACATTTATAAAATTGGTTTAGATGCACAAGGCACAAAGATTCTTTTATAACTTGGGACAATTTTATTTAAAATCTTGTATACAGTTTTACATGCTTGTCATACATTTGGGGCCGGTTTGGAAGCCGGTCGTGATTAACTGACTCACCACTTATAAAACCCACAAAGGAGTTATCCCCAACTTGTGGGTTAGTTAATATTTAGCATTTTGCATCTTGCATCTGTCGGGTGTATGCCTACACCCCGTGCATAGGTCGTGGCCATTCATAATTTAAATGAGCCGAGGATATCCAGAACATGGTCGTTAACCCCTAAAGTTTATGTTATCAAACAAAACAGATTAAAACGGGTTATACAGATTTATTATATCACAAACCGATTAAATGATCTCATACCTGACCAAGCGGTAATAATTTACCGTATCCCAAGCCCGTATAAGGGAAAATAAGTTAAAAATATTTACCTGAGCTAATTATGCAAGTAATGTCACTCAGCCGTATATTCTTAGGACTTGATGCAAATATCTTCTACCGAGGCTACTTAATCTGTATGGAAGATTTTATTAACCAATTAGGATACTAACGGGTCTTATTTAAGTCTTATTTAAGTCTAATAGCGATCTGTCACTCCTTGCTTAATTACTATTTTGACTTCTTTGACTGTAATCGAACCTTTGTTTTATTTGCTTTAGTTGTATTATGTGGAGTACTTGCTAATAATCGAGGTCTAATCGCATATTAATCGTTAGTCGACTTATCGCACCGCAATCGCAACTCGAATTACGCATTCTGGATGTTGTTTTACGTGTGTGTGCCTATTATGTGTTATTTTTGCATGTTATGTTTATGTTGAGGTGGTTAATCGCAAACCGAAAACGCAACTCTATCGCATCGCAATAGAATCGCAAACGCTAAACGCAAGTTATTTATATGTTAGATATAGTAGTTAGGATTAATGGGTAATACTATCGCATCGCTCACTCGAATCGCATCGCAACGCACTACACGCGAATCGAAACGAAAAAACTCGCTGTATTGAAGGTTTCTCTAAAATCGCTGTACCGCTTACCTCTCTTACGCACAAGGACAAACTTTTGTTTGGGGAACTAAACAAGAGGAGTCTTTCCAAACGCTCAAGGCTATGCTTTGCAATGCCCCCATGCCTTCCCAATGGAAACGATGATCTCGTAATCTACAGCAATGCCTCTAACCTCGGTCTTGGTTGTGTCCTCATGCAACGAGACAAGGTTATCGCGTACGCCTCTCGACAGCTCAAGATCCACGAGAAGAACTACACCACACACGACCTCGAGCTTGGCGCAGTTGTTTTTGCGTTAAAGATTTGGCGACACTACCTTTACGGTACTAAGTGTACGATCTTCACCAATCATAGGAGCCTACAACACATCTTTGACCAGAAAAAACTGAATATGCGTCAACGCCGGTGGGTAGAACTCCTCAACGATTACGACTGTGAGATCTGTTACCATCCAGGCAAAGCAAACGTCGTTGCCAATGCTCTCTGTCAGCGAAGCTATCTGCATAGCGCTCATAACGTCCAAGCCCAACACAACCTCGAAACTCTGATACGCGAAGCCCAACATGCTTGTTTCACCAAACGAACTTTGAAGAAGGAAAGAATTCTAAACGATGGCGCTCAACTGGAGAATAAATCGAATGGTATCTTCTATTTCTTAGACCGAATTTGGATTCCCAAGCGTACCGATTTGGGACAACTTCTGATGGACGAAGCCCACAAGTCTCGATATTCCATTCATCCCGGTGCCGACAAGATGTACCAGGACATGCGCTACAAGTACTGGTGGCCGGGCATGAAGAAGGATATCGCTATCTATGTTTCGAAGTGCCTGACTTGTTCCAAAGTCAAGGCCGAACATCAACGACCCTCTGGCTTGCTCGTCCAACCCGAGATCCCTGTGTGGAAATGGGAGAGCATAGATATGGACTTCATTACGAAACTCCCGCGCATGCCATTAGGTCACGACAGCATTTGGGTTGTCGTTGAACATTTGACCAAATCCGCTCACTTTTTACCGATACGGGAAGACTACAAGGTAGAACGATTAGCCCGAATCTACACCAACTAGGTTATTTGCTGACATGGGACGCCTCGTGACATCATCTCTGACCGCGATGGTTGATTTACCTCGCGTCTTTGGGAAACGTTCCAATCTTCTCTTGGTACTACTCTGAATCTAAGTACCGTTTTCCATCCCCATACCGACGGTCAGACTGAGCGCACGATTCGCACCCTTGAAGACATGCTTCGTTCGTGTATCATAGATTTCGGCGGTAATTGGGACATGCACTTACCTTTAGTTGAATTCTCGTACAATAACAGTTATCACTCTAGCATTCAAATGGCACCATTTGAGGCATTATACGGAAGAAAATGTCGATCACCTATTGTATGGCATGATATCGGAGACGCGTAAATTACCGGTCCCGAACTGTTGCAAGAAACGACTGATAAAATCCTCCAAATTTGAGACAATCTACTAAAAGCTCTGAGCCGACAGAAAAGTTACGCCGATAGACGATGCAAGCCCCTTGAATTTGACGTTGGCAATCACGTACTCCTAAAGGTTGCACCTTGGAAGGGGGTGATCAGATTCGGCAAGAAAGGAAAGCTCGTGCCTCGATATGTTGGACCCTTTAAGATTCTAGAAAGGATTAGCAAAGTGGCCTACAGACTCGAACTACCAGAGGAACTGAGTAATGTCCACCCGACTTTCCACGTTTCGAACCTCAGAAAGTGTCTAGCCGACCAGGAATTACATGTCCCTCTCAAGGATTTACAAGTGGACGAAACATTACACTTCGTGGAAAATCCTGTCGAGATCACGGGACGAGAAACCAAGGTACTCAGACGCTCACGCATTCCCATTGTGAAGGTTCGCTGGGAAGGCAAACGTGGCGCCGAGTTTACCTCGGAACTCGAAAGTGACATGAAGGCGAAGTACCCGCAACTGTTCGTTACACCTACTTCTTAAATTTTGGGACGAAAATTTCTAAAGTAGGGGAGGCTGTAACAACCCGCTTTTCGGGAAGTCAAAGTCGAAGTCAAGATTGAAGTCAAAGGAAGAAAGGATTGCTAATAGCGATCTGTCAATCCTTGCTTAATTACTATTTTAACTTCTTTGACTGTAATCGAACCTTTGTTTTATTTGCTTTAGTTGTATTATGTGGAGTACTTGCTAATAATCGAGGTCTAATCGCATATTAATCGTTAGTCAACTTATCGCACCGCAATCGCAACTCGAATTACGCATTCTGGATATTGTTTTACGTGTGTGTGCCTATTATGTGTTATTTGTGCATGTTATGTATATGTTGATGTGGTTACTCGCAAACCGAAAAAGCAACTTTATCGCATCACAATCGAAACGCAAACGCTAAACGCAAGTTATTTATAGTGATTGTATGTTAGATATAGTAGTTAGGATTAATGGGTAATACTATCGCGTCGCTCACTCGAATTGCATCGCAATGCAATACACGCGAATCGAAACGACAAAACTCAGCGCGCCGGACACTTGGATCGAGTGGTCATCCGATCGGATTGCCATCCGATCGGACAGCCATCCGATCGGTGACCTCACTCGACACTTGTGCCTTTCCTTTTTGGGAAACCCTATAAATACCTCCCTGTCACATCATTTGTGATGTGACAACTCCTCACTCGAACCAGCCAAACTCAAGCCCCTTTTCTCTCAATTTCTCACGATTCTTGTAAGTTTCCAACCTAAATCTTGTACTTCTATGATCCACACACATTTCTTCATCATTTTTACCTTTGAATCTTAACTTTTAACTGTGAAATCACCAGATTTGAAGAGTTCGAGGGTGATGTCATCATGGAGTTCTTATGAACTTCAAGGTTTGGCTTCATTCCACCATGAACAACTCAGATCTGAAGGATTTCCACAATATTAAACAATGTTTTCGCATAGATCTACACATATTCATGATAAAAAGGATTGAAAGATGGTTTTCCAACTTTCTTTCAACTCTTTTACACTCAATGCACTCAAAACCGATAGAATCGGAGCTCGTTCTGATCTTCTACTCTTTCTTAGTGATGTGTTAGTTCAAGATCGGAATTCTATCAAAGAGACAACTGACTTCGGGTTAAGCACGAACCACCGTCTCGAACAGTTAACTGATCGGGCTTGGGTGATTCCTGTTCGATCAGATTACTTGGGTCAAGATGGGGTTCCTGTTGTTTAGCACGTTGTCAAATCATCTCGAACAAACCAAAAACAATCAAAATAACCAAGTTCAAAGCGATCAGATGTGTCGGGATGGATTGCCATCCGATCGACCGGCCATCCGATCGGGTTGCATTGGTTCCACACTTGAACTTTTCATTCCAAACTTTCAAGGATCTGGACGTTGAATGGAATGCCGTCCGATCGGATTGCCATCCGATCGACCGGCCACCCGATCATGTGACATTTGGATATTTGGTACTTAAACAATTTTCAACATGTTCATGCCACAGACTGCCATCCGATCGGATTGCTATCCGATCGAGTGACCGTCCTGCTGTGAACTTGTTCTCAACTGAGAAGCCTCTCCAATTGGATCGTCGTCCGATCGAACCGCCGTTCGAGCGGCCGACCTGAAGGGTAGAGATACTTCTCTATTTTTAAAATGCTACAACGAAAACTTCAAAGGTCAAACCATCATACACAAACACATCCTCACCAAACGATGTCAATCCAATCGAGTGGCCATCCGATCGGATGACCATCCGAACGGATTGACATCCGATCGAGTGGCCATCCGATTGGGTCATTGTTCGATACTTGGTCACTTCATCGTTTTACGCACCGCACTTCGCTTATGCTATCGTTAACCGTTCAGGCTGATCAATCTAGCGCACCCTTCAATCCATTAATTCCATCGCTGTGAGTATACTCGATCCTTTTTTGCTTTAATCACTTTTGGGTGTTACGTACGTTACTTATTCTAAATCACAATCGACACACAATGCAAACACTATTTATACGCTGACCTCTATTGCATGTTATACGTGACTCGATGAAGGCCTGTTTGTTATGTTTACACATTGATTGTTGTCTACCTGCCTTAGCAACGATAGTACTATAGTTTGGACTCAGCACCTGTTTACTCAGGGGTTGTTAAGAACAATTACTTCACGTGTTCGCAGTGGTGAACATGTGATGCGCACTTGCTACTCGCAGTCATTGGTATTGATAGGATCTATGTCGATAACTTACATGCTTCACATTATACGTTGTACATGCTGGTTATGCGTAAATTATTTCGAACTCTACTATACTATCAAACTTGTATGCTCACCTTTACACTGTGTGTATTGACCTCTATTTTAACGTATGTGACAGGTGTTTAGGATGTTGTGCTTGCTTGCTTTATGGAACCAAGTAGGAGAGAGTCTAGAAACAAACAAACAATCTATTTTATTTGAATCTGAGTTGTCGGAACATGTTACTTGTTTTTGAGATATCGCTGACTGTAATAACTTAATTTGATTGATGTGTTATGGTATGGGACGTAATGTTAACTATCTGGTAATGTAGTTGTTATGGAATTTCTGTTAAACAATCTGTTTCGCTCAGTGCCGCGCCCCGATGATTCCGCCATCGGTTGGGGTGTGACATTAACACCTACTTAATTACGATCACGTAGCCACATTCGTCTCGAACAATGGCTGGACCATTAAGGTTTAAACTAAAAGTCAAAGCCGTTTTGCGTTAACTTTGACTTTCGGGTATAAAAGCCTAAAACTTAAGAGCAGAGGCTAAGAACACTTACACAAGGTCCTAGCTCAAAACTTGAACTGAGGAGGGCTTCCTTCTTGACCAGGACTCCCAAAGAAATGAGCTTAGAGAGAGAAGTTTGAGATTTTTGAATTATGCAAGTTGAAAGTGAAGCAAATGGGGCTATTTATAGTGTAAGATGAGTTCAAGTGTTGCCACCAGGTGTTATGAGAGCTCAACAAGTGTCCCTTATCGTGTCCAAATACAGACAACAGCCCATGGTTTTGAATTAAAGATGTAGAAGGTGACAAACCTGCAGCTGTCCATTTTTCTGCCCAAATACAGTCTTTACGGACCGTAAGCCTGAGCCCTTACGGTCCGTAACAGCTTTTAATTTTCATCGGCCAGTTACAGTCCTTACGGACCGTAAGCGGGGCCTTTTACAGTCCGTAAGCTTTGGTCAGAGGACAAAGTTTTGAAACCTTTATATATATGATCATAAAACTTTTATATCTTTTATCAGTTATTCCCGAGAGCATGTTATCAATTACTTTAAAGTCCCGACTTTGATAAATGGTCACTCAGAGGCAAGTGGTTGCATGTTGACACTTTCATTCTTTCAAAATAAATTTATTACCCCTTTATGGTTCATGACACGTGTCATCATTTTATTGGGTATGATTTTGCGAGGTGTTACAAAGGTTCTCAATATACTGCAACTTCTGTAAGATGTCTGGACATAAGGAAGAGGACTGCAGGAAGAAAGCTAGCAATAGGCTATGCTTCAATTATGGAGAAGCTGGTCATATCAAACCAAAATGTCCGAAACTAGCTTTAGCAAAAACCAGCAAAGCTACGGAAACTGAAGGACCCAAGAAGAATGTCAGAGCATTCGTTCTAACAGCCGGAGAAGCCAAGATGATTCTGGATGTGATTGCCAGTACGTTTTTAGTTAATGATATTTTTGCCAAAGTATTATTTGACTCTGGTGCAAACCATAGTTTTATCAATACTTCTTTCTGCAAACTTCTCAATCAACCGTTAACTAAACTTCAACAAGACTGTCTGGTGGAGACAGCAAATGGAGATTCCATTAAGATATGTGAAATCCTGCAGGGAGCAAGGATAGAAATTTTAAACCATAATTTCACTTCTAACCTTTACCTAATGAATCTAGCCGGATTTGAAGTCGTATTAGGAATGGATTGGTTGATAACCAATCAAGCCAATATTTTATGTGATCAAAAGTCTGTGTAGGTAAGTACACCAAAGGGTGAAAAGATCACAATTAAAGGAGACAAGCCAACCAGGTTAACAAAATCCATCTCTATGATGAAAGCTGCAAGCTATGCGAGGAAAGGAGGAATGGTGTATATGATTTCAGTAATCATTAACACTAAAGGAAAAGAATTAAAAGATATTCCCGTAGTATCTAAATTCTCAGATGTTTTTTTCCAGAAGAGTTACCTGGATTACCGCCAGATCGAGAGGTTGAATTTAGAATTCACATAATACAAGGAACGGCACCGATTGACAAAGCGCCATAACGATTAGCACCGACGGAGATGTAGGAACTGAAGAAACAGTTGGATGAACTACTTGAAAAAGGTTTTATACAACCTAGTTCATCACCATGGGGAGCACCGGTACTGTTTGTCAAAAAGAACGACGGATCGATGCGTATATGCATTGACCACCGAGAATTGAACAAGGTTATGATTAAAAATTAGTACCCACTACCGAGAATCGATGATCTGTTCGATCAACTTCAAAGGGCTCGTTTCTTTTATAAGATCGACTTACGCTCAGGATATCATCAATTGAAAGTGCAGGAAGAGGACATTCCTAAAACTGCTTTCAGAACAAGGTACGGCCATTATGAATTTACAGTCATGCCATTTGGTTTAACCAATGCCCCAGCTGCATTTATGGACATGATGAACAGGATATGTAAACCATACCTAGATAAATTCATAATCGTCTTTATAGATGATATTCTAATTTACTCTAAGAGTAAAGAGGATCATGCAAAGCACTTGCTTATACTCCTGACATTGTTGAGAAAAGAAAAACTTTATGCTAAATTTTCAAAATGCGAATTCTGGTTACAAGAAATGCAATTCCTTGGACATCTGGTTAATCATGAAGGAATTCATGTACATCCCACAAAAATCAAAGCGATTACCAAATGAAAAGTCCCTAAGTCACCAACGGAAGTAAGAAGTGTTATTGGACTGACAGGATATTATAAACGTTTTATTCAAGATTTCTCTAGAATAGCTATTCCATTAACCAAACTGACCTCCAAATCAGTTAAGTTTGAATGGGGACCAAAACAGGAAGAAGCCTTTAGGATTCTAAAGCAAAGGTTAACCAACACACTCATACTCGCACTACCAGAAGGAACTGAATACTTTGTAGTCTAGTGTAACGCGTCTAAGTTAGGTCATGGATGTGTGTTGATGCAACGTCAAAAAGTTATAGCATATGCCTCTAGACAATTTAAGAAACATGAAGATAATTATACAACCCATGATCTAGAATTAGGAGCCATAGTTTTTGCCCTTAAGATTTGGAGACACTATCTTTATGGTAGTAAGTTTGTTGTCTTCACATATCATAAGAGTTTAAGATATATTTTGGGGCAAAAAGAATTAAATATGAGACAGAGACGTTGGATGGAGATTCTTAGCGATTATGACTGTGATGTCCAATATCATGTAGGAAAAGCTAATGTAGTGGTTGATGCTTTAAGTCAAAAGTATCATGAAAAGCCAAAACGAGTACGCTCTCTCAGATTAAATCTGCAGATAGATTTAAATGAACAATTAGAGAGATACAAGAAACATCAATCAAGGATGATGCTGAAGGATTAAAAGGTATGATTAAGGAATTAGAACAAGGAATAGATGGAATTTGGAGATTCCATAAGAAAAGGATTTGGATACCTAAACAAAGAAACCTATGCCACATAATTTTAGAAGAAGCCCATAAATCTAAGTATACAATACATCCCGGTAGTGATAAGATGTATCAAGATTTAAGAAAGAATTTCTGGTGGATATGAATGTAAAAAGGATATAGCAAACTATGTTGCTAAATGTCTAACCTATTCGCAGGTTAAAGCTGAGCATCAGAAACCCTCAGGATTATTGCAGCAATTAGAAATGCCAATATGGAAATAGGAATTGATAACAATGGACTTTGTTACTAAATTACCCAAGACACGAAATGGTAATGATACAATCTGGGTGATTGTTGACAGATTAACCAAATTTGCTCATTTCTTACCAATGAAGGACACTTTCAGTATGGAACAATTAGCCAAGTTATATGTAAATGAAATAGTTTCATTACATGGAATTCCTTTATCTATTGTTTCTGATAGAGATAGCCTTTTTACATCTCATTTTTGGACAAGTTTCCAAAAATCAATGGGAACCAGATTGAATCTAAGCACAGCTTATCATCCTCAAATGGACGGACAAAGCGAAAGGACAATTCAGACAATGGAAGATATGCTTAGAGTCTGTGTAATTGATTTTGGAGGAAATTGGGATGATCATTTACCATTAATAGAATTTTCCTACAATAATAGTTATCATACAAGTATCAATGCTACACCATTTGAAGCACTTTATGGACAAAAGTGCCGAACCCCAGTCTGTTGGGCAGAAATTGAAGAAAAACAACTATCTGGACCAGAGATAGTGCAAGAAACAACAGACAAGAATATTTAAGTCAAGGAAAGACTAAAAGCAGCACGAGATTGTCAAAAGAGTTATGCAGATAACAGGCGGAAACTATTGGAATTTCAAGTTGGAGATAAGGTATTATTAAAAGTTTCTCCATGGAAAGGAGTAGTCAGATTTATTAAAAGAGGAAAGCTAAGCCCCAGGTATGTTGGACCTTTTGAGATTATCAAAAGAATAGGACCAGTAGCTTATCAGCTACAACTGCCAGAGGAAATGGCAGGAACACATGATGTATTTCATGTATGTAACCTCAAAAGGTGCTTAGCAGACGAATCATTTGTGGTGCCTCTTCAGGACATAGAGGTAAATGAGAAACTTAAGTTTGTAGAGAAACCACTATAGATTGAAGATAGAAAGATCAAGAATCTTAAACACAAGAGATTAGTTATGGTCAAAGTGAAATGGAATTCTAAGTGAGGACCAGAATATACTTGGGAGCTCGAGTCAGAAATGCAACGGAAATATCCACACCTGTTCCAGTAGACCTCAAGGACGAGTTCTAAAACAAGGTGGGGAGGATATAACAATCCTCCGAAAACACCCTAAATGCTACTAATATACCCCGATTACTCATAAACGACCCTAAATAACATTAACTTCATTAGAAAACAAATAAAACAAATATTTAGAGCCTCTCGTGGGCCGCGACCATGTTGGTCGTATACTTCGCGAGGCGCGACCGAGGGTCAGGTGGCGGAACCCCATGCTGCCACGTGTCCTCATGCGTGTTAAGTCTAGACCAATGATTACCAAAGCTACAACCCTAGCCTAGTCCCTCGCGGGCAGCGAAAGACTGACCTTAGTGGGTCGCGAGGAGCGAGCCGCCTTTGGTCAGGCCTATAAAAGGAGGCCGAAGCCTCAGTTGTCCGTCGCTCATTTCTTTTCTTTCCTCTGTCCCTATAATAACAAAGTGTTGCTCGATATAATACCCCTGAAATGTAACACCTCGAAAAATTCACGTCCTATAATGTGGAGACACGTGTCAAATGTTTAAACGTGTGAAAGAAATATTATAGAAGGACTAAAGTTGATAAACATGGAAAGTATGTGAAATTACGTATTCTAAGTGTCAACCGTGAATAAATATAATGTACATTAACCCTACACGATGCTCATACCTTCAAACGAATAAATCATGGATCATACGAAGCTAAAAGTGAGAGATTACAAACTACAGGGGTTAAATGTGTCAACATGTTTAAAGATATACCTCTGAGTGACCTTTTGACAAACCCGAAGCTTTGTAAATGTTAATTATGCTCACTAGAATGCACGGTTCAAATTTCGTAAAGTTTCGTTAACGTATGAGAAAGTTATGATCAAATTCGTGTGCGAAGGGTTAAAGCGTAAACGTTGGAAGTTAGGACTTTTCGGGTAACAATAAAGTTAACCGGGGACTTAACAAAGTGGGTATATGTTTTAAAGCCCTTGTAGATAAATTATGAGGGTTCATATTGCAATAAACAAGTGCCTATTCGAAGTTTGAAGAGCAAAGGACTGAAACTGTAATTAAAGGAAATTTGTTTGGCTGAGTTACATGGGCTCGCGTAGCGCGAGCCTGAAGGGTCATGCCGTCACGCTACGCGACGGCCATAGCTGGGCAGATTATGTTTTTCTTGGATAGGGGCCTGCTAGGTGCTCTTGTAATCGACTTTAAACAAGTTTTCACATCCCCCTTGGCCCCTAAATGACCCCTAAACATCTAGGACACTTGTTGGAAGGGTATGGAGAGTTGTATACACCAAGTGTCAAAGATTTGTGGTGGAATTTTCACTATAAAAGGCCACCTTGTGCAACACAACTCCTCACACCTTCATCTGCATAATTTGATCATTCCTGGAGCTCTCAAGCAGGTCCAACTGATCTTAAGTCGTGCATAGGACTCTTGTAAGTCTACTAGTCCTTCTTTATTTGAGTTTAGCTTGGTTAATTAGCTAAAAGTCAAACCGTCGTAATTACGGTTTGACTTCGAGATTAGTCAATAATGGCTCAGTCATATCTCGAATTAAAAGTAGTTATAGATTGGTATTTATGTGGGTAATAAAACCTCAAAAGGGTTTCCCCTGATCACCACTCTAACCAGGTCAAAAGTCGGGTCAAACATATTCTTAAAAAGTCAACAGGAAGCCTAAAATGCTATTTATGCATAATTAGCTATCTAGAACATATATAACCTGTTTGATCATTGTTATAACTTAGTAATAAGTGTAAGAACATGTCCGAACATGTTCAACCCGACTATTTCCTGTTTAGACCCGGTTCGGAACCGAAAGTCACATAGTTTGACTTTCACTTTGACTTTCAGTTCTGACCCGTTTAGGTATGTTTTTGAAATGCCTCAGAGCTTAAATTGGATTAGGATACATGTTAGAACAACCCTCTGTGATTATACACCTTGGTTCATTAGTTATCCAATTAATATGCACGTTTCCGTTAATTGCTCATATGTTGACCATTATGCCCTTATTACCTTAAAACGTGATTTATGAAAATGTAAAAGTGTAGAAACCTTAAATACTGATATATAAACTTGTATGCCAAGTTTGACATCAGTTTGACTTATAGATTAAGAGTTATGCTCATTATCGCAAAATTAATGCTTTATGTTAATAAAACGGCGTAATTAGCATATAGCCTAGTTAAGCCTACTTTTTGGTATCAAAATTAATACCCACTGATGTAATATATTATTTTGGGATTTTTAAAGATTTTTAATTGATTTTAGGCTGAGCATAACTAGTAGTCGTAGGCTTAATCCGGTAATTGTCGGTTTTGCCCTTACGGGCCATAAAATGAGTTTTACTTATCGAAACGACTCCAAACCTTTTGCTACTGATCACATATGATAAATAATTTATTTTAAGCCTTCTGGAAATATAAAAATATCAGATTTAAGTATCAAACCCGGAAATGGCCTTTAATCGCCTTATTTAGCGTTTTTAACGCGTAGTATGTTTTAAAATCATATTGAACATACCCGGGTTGATACCTACTGATATATGAGGCAAATTATGATATTTTAACAGTAAGAAAAGGTTGAATAACTCAGACTTCGTTTTTGAGCTTTTCGGCTTATGTGAAATTACCAAAATACCCCTACGGGGCATAGTTTGGTTAAAAATGATAAATTTCACATATATGCTTTAGACTACTGTTATAACTCATCAAATTGAGTATGTTTGCTGTTTACATCAGACCTGTAACTCAGTTAAACATCTAAACGCTTTTACAAACTTTAAAATGACCAAACTACCCCTACGGGGCATAGTTTGTGTTTAAATTAGTTCGGGGCATAATGAAAGACATCCTACTGATGTTACAACATATTTGAAGCATATTAACTTAGGAAACCTGTATATGGCTCTTGCGGATACCCGTTACGCATTTTACGCGTTCGGTTCGGTTTATGTAACAAGTTTACATAAATTAACCGACACGGGTCAAACCTTATCGGTTTCATCTCAAAATCCAGAATGTGAATAATAAACCCATATTAAACAAGTCTCTGAACTTGTCGGGGCTAAATCACATTCTATCCGGTCTTCGCTTAATCGTGCGTACGAACCGTATCTTTGAAACTAGCCGGTCTAAGCTTAAGCTTAATAAAAGACCCGTTAGTATTCTAATAGGTTATATTAAACCTTCGTTCCAGATTAGGAGAACCAGTAAAAGCTACGTGCATTTTGCTTATTGTGATTTATACTTTGCATCAGCTAAATACTTTTAACTTATTTTCCCTATACGGGCTTGGGTTACGGTATATAGCATACCGCTTGATCGGGCATCAAATCTCCACATTAAGTGGGTAGTTGAATAATTTGATCGGCTCGTTTAAACAGTCTTGTTTACTTTACAGCCTTTGGGGGGTTAATGACCATGTCCCGGATATCCTTGGCATCATCTTACGAGATTGGCCACGACCTGAGCACGGGGTGTAGGCGTACACCTGTCAGTGTATAACTCAATAACGTGGTGTGTCTATTGATCTTTAACCCGGACTAGATCCGGGCTACTGAACGCATAAGTAACATGTAATTCGTTCACAAGATTATAATATTAAATAATTCTCCCAAGTTAATAAAAAGATTAATCTTGCCTCTGTGCAGTTTAATCAAATTATAAAACATTTATGCCATGTGCATCCAAACCAATTTTTAAATCATTTTCCAAAATGAGGCAGTTGATTGTATTTACCAGTGTAAACTGACGTATTTTCCCAAAAAGACTAAATGCAAGTACTAAACGTAATTGGCTGGATTGTCTCCTTAGCATCAATAAAGAGTCTCGCAAGCTTAAGATGCCTGAAGTCTGTTGAACTATTGTTTCCATTTTATGTTCGATCCTTCTGTGGATAAACTTCCGAATATTGTGACAGTTGATATTACAATAATAAATTCGGTTGTATTATATTTTCAATTGCTTCCGCTGTGCATATTAATATTGTGTTGTTTGACTATTATGTTACCAACCATGACGTCACGATACTCCCCACCGGGCCCACCGGTGACACGTGGAAATTCGGGGTGTGACATGAAACGCGAAGCTCTGCCTCGTTGTAAGTATTATAACCCTCGATCACGTATTTGTTACCCTACCCGATTGATCTAGGGCTCCGTAACGCATGTCAAGGCTCTGCCTGACTCAGTTCGTTGGAGTTCTGTCTCGGTAGTATAGCTAATGTGATTTGGGTTATCTTACTAACGCGTGTGCATTGTTTAATTTTAATAGATAATAATCAGGAACACCACCAGGAAGCTGTAGAAACACCTAAGTCAACAATGTGAGTCATTCTCTTTTTCTACCAAACTGTTTTTACAAAACCTCAAATGTTTTAAATTATACTTAACAATGATTGAGTCTATGTGTTCAACAATTGCTGCTGGTATGTGGAGTTTTGTATACATTACTTGTTATCTGTTACTATTAGACGACAAGTTAGCCAATGAGAAACAAGAACACAGTCATGGAACTGTGGAACAGTGAATATGACAAATACACAATGAGTATATTGGTAGATATAAACATTGTAATCGTTGATGCTCTCAATACTGTAAAGTTATAAAAGCTTGTTTTGATTAAACTGGAATGCACTCGCCAGTATTTCTTGCTGATAAAATCCTTTTAAAACGCGTTTCAGGTAACTTAATGTGAAGCTAATAGAAGCCAGCTGGAGAGAACTGAAGGCTTAAAGAAGTGACTATAAAGAGTTACCTAAATAAAAGGAGTTTATGTTTTCAATAATTAGGATTTATCCCTAAAAATGTATTGTCAATGAAACTTCGGTTTTATCCCATTTATTTATTATAAAAAGTTTGGTGTTTGAAACTCTGATAAATATTTCCTAACTACGGTCCTGATGTTTAAATTTCACCACCAAATTAATAAAAACCGATACCATCGGACTGGCTCGCGGCTTCCGCTCCCAGGGTAGGGGCTGCGACACCACGCCCACTCCTTGCAGTCTTAAAACAAGTCGGTCATGCTTTCTGGTAAGTGATAATCAATATAACCCCATTGGTTTCTTGACAAAACAAAGTTGCAAGTTGGATACCTAACTGCAACTAGAAAAACGATCGACTTCTTTTGTAAGGCATTCTTTCTTTTTGTTGTGTTTTTTTAGTTTGGTAGGTTCTGCTACGTTATGGACTGGTGAAGAAGAATAGAATATTGTCGAAAATAAATGAAGCATTCACCTCGTCTCTTGCTATTTCTTTAGTCTCGAATGTGCACTTGAATGAAGCTTTTGACTCCTTTTACATGTTTCATGCATACTTGAACTTCATCATGTTGTGTATTGTTCTGTTTTTTGTCTGCAACTTTTAATATCTGTTTCAAGGAATCCAAACATTTTTATATAAGCTCACTAGTGATCATAGAATCCAACCCCTCCACATCGTTAAAATAGGTTTGATAATGTCACAATACTCAAAACGTTTAATCAATTTCATTTTTGTTTGAACCGGTTAATAAATAGGGTTATTGGATTTTATCACCCCCAACTATCGGCCTTTGGCCATTGCCACCCGCAACTAACACTTTGACACCCGGCACGCCCAACTTGACTTTTTGTTTGCACTGGCACCACCCAGTTAAATCTGCTCTAACTTGGTTAGATTTTTGTCTGACGTAGCATAATTTTGTTGATGTGTACATGATTACGTGGCGCTGATGTATTATATCCCTTCTCTCCTTCTTTATAACACAGAAATCCCACAAAAAACCCTAATCTCTTCCCTCACAGTCATCCATCTGGTTCTCTTCGATTCATCCCACAAAAACCCTAATCGACTCATGTCCAAATGAAGCATAAGTTCTAATTAAGATTAGTTCCTCTTCCAATTCTTCATGGAGTGTGAACCGAACCCCTAAATTATTCAAGGTTGATTTGGATGGAAACTTGTATTGTCATCATGAAATTGTTGATGTTCTTCGCATGGCTGGTCCAAAAAGTGTTCGACATCGTAATCAATTTTATGGTTGCCCTCAATGGCCTGTAAGTTGTTTAATTATGGCTTGAACTTAATTTCTTGTTGAAACTGAAGTGGGAATATTGTTTTTAGTTATCCGATTGCAAGTTCTTTATGTGGAAACAAGATTTCGACAAATTTTTTGAAGCTCATTCAAACTGTAGTTCAAGTCCAGTAAGTTACGAAGAATTGAAGAATGAGAATTTGCAATTGCAAAACAAGTTGCTACTCGAAGAGAACAGGATGCTGAAAAGACAAATTCGTGGCAAAAGTCTATGTGGAAGCAACCATTTGTGTTTACTATGTTTTTTTTTCATTGCCATATAGATGTACATTTTGAATAAGTGATTTAATTTGGTTGTACAATATTGAACTTATGAATGAAAACCAGTTGACAGTTGTTTAGTATGTTTATTTGCAATTGACGGTTGTTTAGTATGTTTATTTGCAATTGACAGTTGTTTTTGCATCGTACAGTCTTGACCCATTTGCATCATTTGGTAATCACCAAAACCAAAGTGCAGCAACTTGTGGTCTGTTTTGACCCGTTTACATCATTTGGTAATGACCAACACCAAACTACAGCAACGTATGGTTGGTTTTGACCCATTTGCTGTAACACCCGTCAAAAACGGATCCTCGAAACCCAACTTGGAAACCGGATCCTAAGAAAATAAATAAATTTATCTTTCTTTTATTATTTTGTGGAATATATAAACACAAAACTCTTAGGTTCTGTTTGTTTTTGCTTATATTGTCTGTAAAGAGCTTATGTCTGCGGGCGGGCAGACATAAGCCCTTGAAGACTGTTTGTTTAAAAAAAAGAAGATCTTAAAATAGCTTTTAATAGCTTAAAAAAAGCTATGAATTATAGCTTCAAGATCAGATCAGATCTTCACACACCACACACCCTTCTTCTTCTTCCTCTTCTCCCCTGCCACCACCACCTCCGCCACCACCACCGCACCACCTTCGCCACCACCTCCACCACCACCATCGTCAAAACCCACCACCACCAAACCCATCAATTTAGGGAGACCGTAGAGAGAGAGAGATCTATGAGAGAGAGAGATCGGTGAAAGAGAGAGAGAGAGACCTGTGAGAGAGAGAGACCTGTGAGAGAGAGAGATCTGTGAGAGAGAGACCTGTGAGAGAGAGAGACCTGTGAGAGAGAGAGACCTGTGAGAGACCTGTGTGATGGCGGAGTTGGTGCGGTGGTGGTGGTGGAGGTGGTGCGGTGGTGGTGGTGGTTGTAGAGAGAGAGAGTGTTCTATGAGAGAGAGCGACCGTAGAAAGAGAGAGAGAGGCGGCGGTGTGATGGCGGTGGTGTGATGGCGGAGGTGGTGCGGTGGTGGTGGCAGAGGTGGTGCGGTGGTGGTGGTGGTTGTAGAGAGAGAGAGAGTTTGTAGAGAGAGAGAGCAGAGAGAGAGAGCTTGTGTGTGTGTTTTGTGTGTGAAGTTGTTTTTGAAGGAAAAAAAACAAACCCTCTTCTCCTTGCAGACTGCAGACATTTGGGCCACATCTTCTCTTGCAGATGCCTGCAGATGTGGTTCGCAGACTACAGACATTTTACATCTGAAAAAACAAACAGCACCTTAGTCTTGGAGTTTACTTTTTATAAAAAAAAAACACCAAATAATTGGCCCAACAATCCTGAATTTAGGAACACTATAAATACCGACACCCTCACCACTCTCGACACCCTCACACACACTCGCAAAACATTTCGATATCCTAACACCTCGCCGGAGACCGAGAAGACGACCGGAGAGAACCACAGCCTTGCAGGGGATCGGGGACGCACATCGGAAAGCGTCGGAGTTACGTTGGAACCAATGTTTTAAATACCGGTATGAACCGGCCGGTTATACCGGTAAAACCGGATATCGGACACGAGTCCGGTACGATAAAGGCCGGTAAAACCAGAATACGATATGTCTTATGTACCGGCGGTAAATCCGGTTCTACCGGTTCAAACCGTTGTACCGGATTGCATTATCTTAAGATTTGATTTCTTAATTTTAATAAAATACAATATTAAGATAATATTGATCTTCCATATTTTCGGTAATTAACCTAGTGTCTTCTATTCCAATATTTCATTGTTGTTGAAATTGTTACTCACCTCGTAACATGCAAAAAGTAGTTGTTTATAACTAATAAATATTTTCTTAAAATGCTTAATAGTTTACAATAAAAAATAGTTGTTTTTAGATAAAACTATGATAAGTTACATAAATCCTAGTTAAGATTGGATTGTTTTTTTAGATGAATTTATATTTTATGAACTTATAGGGTTAACTAGCAATCCGGTTCAACCGCCCAATAAAACCCGGTTCAACCGGTTGAACCATTTTAGAGCCCAACCCGGTATGACTTAAAAACCGGTTTTTAAAACATTGGCTGGAACCAATGTTTTAAATACCGGTATGAACCGGCCGATTATACCGGTAAAACCGGATATCGGACACGAGTCCGGTACGATAAAGGCCGGTAAAACCAGAATACGATATGTCTTATGTACCGGCGGTAAATCCGGTTCTACCGGTTCAAACCGTTGTACCGGATTGCATTATCTTAAGATTTGATTTCTTAATTTTAATAAAATACAATATTAAGATAATATTGATATTCCATATTTCCGGAAATTAACCTAGTGTCTTCTATTCCAATATTTCATTGTTGTTGAAATTGTTACTCACCTCGTAACATGCAAAAAGTAGTTGTTTATAACTAATAAATATTTTCTTAAAATGCTAAATAGTTTACAATAAAAAATAGTTGTTTTTAGATAAAACTATGATAAGTTACATAAATCCTAGTTAAGATTGGATTGTTTTTTTAGATGAATTTATATTTTATGAACTTATAGGGTTAACTAGCAATCCGGTTCAACCGCCCGATACAACCCGGTTCAACCGGTTGAACCATTTTAGAGCCCAACCCGGTATGACTTAAAAACCGGTTTTTAAAACATTGGTTGGAACTTCACTCCGTTTCGTTCGGTACACCGTTATTACTTCCTTGTTCTCTCGCTCAATTCCTCTGTTAAACATAGTATATAGTTAGGATGTTATAATCATTCAACTGAACTAAAAACCCATAATTTACTATTGAATCATATTTTTTTATATAACATCAGCATCAAGTTTTTGACCCTTTCCTGGCAAAATTGATCATAAAACCATATATATACAGTGTACACCTTAAAAAGGATGGTTGATTGTTACTTTTGGAGCTAAATATTGGAAAGAATACAATAACAGTAGGATACATTTGTCATTACTGTTTTATCGTTGGGTTTATTTATTTGGAGAAGAAGACTAGTATTTTAATATTTGACTAAATTAATGAATCATTCTTAGGGTGTCCGGGGCACTCCCCTAAGAGGGGAGTCCCCTCTCTTACGCACACCCAATCCTCGTGTGCCACGTCAACTCCCCTCTTAAACTCCCCTCACACCCCAATTTGATGGCGCCACTCCCCTCTTAGGTGAATTGCTTTTTTTATTCAAAAAGAAAAAAAAAAAAAAAAAAAAAAACAAAGTTTCATTGGTTGAAATAGCGGCTGGCCCCACCACCATCTCTCCCCCTCTTCGGTGACTCCCCACTCCTCACCCTCCCCGATTCGGGTTCCCGCTTGGATGGCGGCGGTGTTCCCGATCGGTGGATAGGGTCACCGCATGTGCCCCGGACACCCTTAACCTTTCACAAACTTCACGGCACTTTAATGGTTTTGTTGATTTTATTTAATAACCTATTTATGACTTATTAAATTTAATTAAATCAAAACCTTTAAGTTTAACTAATTTATATTTTAAACATCATACGTGTATTTAAAAAAAAAACCAAATTAAATAATTTCGTTAATTCTTTAGTTTATAATTATACAAACTTACAATTTAAACCGATTGCGTTCGTTACATTGCGTTTATGAATATTCTCAAATGGTAGACAGTCAGGACAACTTCTAACCTTCTAAGAGGTGATGATCTTTAATCTCACCCGGATCCCCAAATTTAGGAAACTGTGATGACCCAAGTCATACCCTACGTGTAGATACAATTAATTTTATTATCCACTTTTCCATTTTTATTTAGTACTTTTCCAATTCTTGTTTTAGGATACCCTCATTGTTCCAAGTTCCCAATTTCTTCTCGTGCGTTATTTTTCAAAGAATTCTTACGCACAACCAATGTGAGTATACTCGATCCCATTTTCATTTTAAACACTTTTGGGTGCAACTTGTATTCATATTCAAATTCACAAACACGTTAAACTTGTTAGATGCACACTCTATCCATTTTTAAACATGAAATAATTTGATGCTTGTTATTCTCGTATGTTATGTAAACATTTCGTGTCTATATGCTCATTAACCTGGCTAAACTTATTAAACTTCTGAGACTTGTTAAACTTCTGAGACTTATTAAACTTCTTATACTTATTAAACTCCTAGGCTACAGGAGTACGCATCGCCCTTGACTCTTGGGGTATTTGCGTTGGAAACTTGGGTTTGACATATAGTGACACTGTTTCAGCATATTAGTAACTTGTATTATGTTGTTCATGTTGGATATGAGTACTTAAACTTTTTTTTATTCTACTTTATGCTATGTATCAAACTTGTATTCTCGCCAACATTTTTGTTGATGTTATTTTAATACATGTTGCAGGTTGATAGACGAAATGATCAAGAAAACAAGCTAGGATGAACCTAGAAACCCATCTAGAATAAACAATATTTGGAACTATTTTTGATACAATGTTTGAATCTTGTATGACATTTTAGCATTTATGAAATTTGATTTAATCTATATTGTCACAATTAGTGTTACGATGCTTTTGAGCAATTTGTTCGTCTCATCCCGATGTTTCCGTCATCGGTTGGGGTGTGACATTTGCATCATTTGGTAATGACCTTTCCAAATTGCAGCAACTTGTGGTCTATTTTGACCCATTTGCATCATCTGGTAATGACCTAAACCAAATTGCAGCAACTTGTTGTAACACCTTTGTTATTATTTTAAAGATTTTCGTATAAATAACAAAAATAAACATGTAATTACAATTAAGTATCCTTAGAAAATACGAGTAATCTAAAACTTTTACAACTTAAAAGTTTTCAACATAATATAAACAAGTTCGTCGTTTAAAAGTTATGACGTAACGCCGTGCGGAAGCTTTAATCTCGAGTGTTTAATTTTATCGTGTTCGGTTCCTCATCGAGCTTGATCTTCATCCGGGCACTCTTGGCGATCACCTATAATCAAAACCAACTTAAAAGTTAGTTTTGATAGTTAAATAAATAGTTTAAACAAGTTACATGAGTCAAACAACAACAAAACAAAGTTTTTTCTGGAACAGGGGGGCGTCGCGTGACACCTAGGGCCGTCGCGTGACGCCTAGCCCCTGTTTTCACAGACTGTTGCTTAACAGTTGCTGTACATTCTCAGCACGACCTGATTTCACGGAAACGGCCATAACTTCTTCGTTATTGGTCCGTTTTACCCGATTCTTTTTCGTACGCGTCCGTAATTAAATTCTCCATCTTATGGAGTTAAAATACAACATTTAACTCCACAAAATTTTAGACTTCAAGCTCTCGGCTTGAAGTTCAATTACGACACTTTTTGACCCGTTCGCGGTTTCATCTAACAAACTTGTTTGTGGCCCTTGTTTCTTTTGTAAACATATTATTATGATTTTTTTTTTCTATTGTACAAGGTTCAATTCATGAGTTATTACACATTTTTAACCCGTTTCGCTATTACTTCTATTTTGACCCGTTAAGGGTATTTATGCACTAAGGTCCCATATCATCCCTTTTATACTTATCTTAAGGATTTAATCTATCAAAACACTTATTTCCAACAACCTTTAAAGGTCGTTTGCCCGATTTACCCATCAACGGCATTTTAGTCAACTTTAGCCCCTCATTTACGACGAATGGCATTTGCTACTAATTTGACCAAAAAAATGTATGTTTAACCGCAATCTTATTTATAAGTACCTGGCTCGAGTCAACCTAGTGACCCGTTTCGACACCTTGCTTTTATTACCGATATTCTTATGGCGACGCAATTACCCAAACTACTATTCGCCCCTGTAAACACATGAGTTGACAACCACATTAGTTGATTTTGTCAAATGGCGTTATTCCCACCATTTGGCCCGTTCGACCTACATAACCCAACATTTTCATATGTAACAAAACATGGGTTTTAATTACCAATCACACCTCCGACCCATTTCGGATTTTCTCGCTAGATCCCTTTTTTTTAAAGTCAATTTCTTATATTTTTAACCCATTCGGCTTACGCTATGGGTGTCCTTTGAAACTTACTTTACTTTAGTCGATACTTGGCTAAATTTCCATTTTTACCCATTTTCCCATTACTAGTTACGCTATAAGGTAACTTTAAGAAAAACTCACTAATTCTTAACCAATTCGTGACTAATTTACCATTTTGCCTCTTTCACCATTAATCATGGTTTAAAACATTTTTATTGGTCATTTCGTTTCGTGTCGGAACCCATGATTCGAACCTAATCCTTTATTGTATTCATCGATTATAAAATAAACACATATACTACAAGTGGGTGTAAGTTTTACTTACCTCGCATCCGAAGTACGCTTTTCCTTCTTATTTGCTTCGTTTGACCCGCTTCCTTTCCAAGCCTCCACCTAGCTTGTCAAGCGTCAAACTATCATCATAATTCGTAAGACGGTTAGTTTAGTCATTATCTCATACGACTATTCCATCTTACGAACTCTATGTCGGAACTACTATTCGACTTCAACGTTGGTTTATTTGACTTTCGATAGTCAACTAACTCCAATCATATTGTACGCACAATAAGTTCAATCAACATCACGTTTAGAACCTATATTATTCCGTATTACACGTAGTTAGTCAAGTTAGCCAATTACGCGTTTCTTTCATAATTTCATTATGTCAACATTCATTCGGGCATTTTAACAAACACCTAATGTGCATAATTTTACATATTTACTAACTAGTTCATAACTAGTTATCTTGACCAAGATTTACATCAACACATTCAAACCTCTAAGTCTAGTGTTCATGAACTACATCAAGAACTTATATCATAACCTCAATATTCATCAATCTTACATTCTAATCTGAGTGTTCATCATATTAACATAAAACCCACTTAGTACATAATAGGGTAATTACCAAATCCCTAGTTTTGACAACAATTCATCAAATTTTCTACTAGGGTTTGTTTCTAAACCAAGATATAATCACAATAACACTCATAGATTCAACATTCATTCTAGAATTTCGATTATGATTGTTCATCATAATCTCAAAGTATCACCAAATAGCAAAATTTAACATACCTTGTGATCCCCATGACTAGGTGATCATTTTTATGTATTCATGCAGTGATTTGAGTCTTGATTCGAGCTTCGATTTAGTCATTTAGTGTGAACTAGGGTTTTGCTCCTTGGAGCACCCTCCTGGTCGATCAGAACACGCACACAATGTGTGTGTGTGTGTATTTTTTTTTTAATAAAACAAGTTTCCTACTTGACCATATTAGTCCCTCCTGTTTTATTTTGATCAAATGAAGTTATATCTCACCATTAGTTACTTAATCACATGCTACTAACTAGGTTAATTACTCCTAGTTACTTTAACGGGTTCGGGAAGTTATAACCCGTTATGTTTTAAGTCCCGTTAATTTGGCCTTTTCATATACTTTGTTTTCTCAAAGTATTTATTCCCCTTTTTAATTAATATTAGATTTATTTATTTGAGTCCTAATATTTACCGAGTTAATTTTTACCACTAACGGTATTTTACCCGTCTTTACTATTAACGTGGTTTGATTACCAAACCCGTTTTTGGGATGTTACACTTGTGGTCTGTTTTGACCCATTTGCAGCAGTTGACAATGAACAAAAGAAAAACATAGTGTAGTATGGTCTATTTTGACCCATTTGCATCATTTGGTAATGTACAACACCAAACTGCAGCAACTTGTGGTCTGTTTTGACCCATTTGCAGCAGTTGACAATGAACAAAAGCAAAAGCATAGTGTAGTGTGGTCTGTTTTGACCCATTTGCATCATTTGGTAATGAATAACACCAAACTGCAGCAACTTGTGGTCTATTTTGACCCACTTGCAGCAGTTAACAATGAACAAAAGCAAAAGCAAAGTGTAGTGTGGTCTGTTTTGACCCATTTGCATCAGTTGGTTTCTAATGACAAAAACCAAACTGCAAAGTATAGTGTATATGCAGCAGTTGGTCTGTTTTGACCTATTTGCATCAGTTGGTTTTGACCCATTTGCAGCAGTTGGTGTATATGCAGCACTCTGTATAATGACCAAATTACCGCTGCAGTTGGCAAAACTTATATATAGCACTGGTGTATATACAGGAGCACACTGTATAATGACCAAATTACCCCTGCAGCAGCCAAAACTTACATAAACCACTGCTATATAATGACCAAATTACCCCTGCAGCAGCCTAAATTTACATAAACCACTGCTGTATATACACCACTGCTGTATAATGACCAAATTACCCCTGCAGCATTTAAAACTTATATAAGCCACTTTTGTATATATACCACTGTTGTATAATGACCAAATTACCCCTGCATCATTAACATTAATTTACCAAAACACTACATAAAACATTAAGTCATTACATAACATAGATTCACTACTTAACATTAAGCCTAAATGATTCTTGTCCAAAACAGGCAATACAAAACATCAAATTGTCCAAACATAAGTCAAACTTTGACCAACTAAGTACATCCTTCTCTGTTGCCCTTCCCTCTTAGATTTCCTCTTTTAGCTGACAGTTTACTCCCTCTTTGACTGTTGAGTTGACTGGTCTACTTAGTTGACTGTTGGGTTGACTTTTGAGTTGACTTTTTCTTCTTTATGTTCCCCTTCTGTCTTTTTTATCCAAGTTCAGCTGTGACCAATAAAAACACGCTAGTTAGCATAATTTGACATCTATAACAAATGAAATAAAACACTAAACCTCATAAATGTCCACATGTATTCATGTTCCCTTTTTCAGTACATTTTCTCTTGTTATGACCTCTTGTTCCACAAATACCACATGTCATTATAACCCCATGCTTAGTTAGTTTGTATGGCCTTTTTGGATCCTCATGAGGGTCTCTCTTTCTGTTTTTCTTAGGCCTACCAGGAGCAACTTTTATTGGAGGTGGATCCATTAGATAATCAATCTTAGGTCAATACTTTTCACTAGGCAATGGAGGGATTGTGAAGTCATAAATCTTCATGTTTGTATCTTTGACTGGTCCACATACTCTTCTGCATTCTTATGTAAAAACCCAGCCACAGCACACACATGCTTACATGGATATCCCCTAAGTTCCCACTTTCTACATGTGCAGGTATTATTATCCAAGTCAACAGATACATCATCAAAGCCTCTTACTTGGAAAACCTGATTCTTTGTTTATATCCACTGAAACCCTACCAGTTGACCTAGCAGACTTTTTAGATTGGGCTTTTTGTTTATTGGGCTGGGGAGCTGGGTTAGTGGGCCTGGAACAGGAGTGGGCTTCATCTACCAGTATTGGACCTTGTTGGATAAGTATCTCAATAAATGGTTCAGTCCACGTCAAAACCTTAGCAGCCAAGTGCAAAACATCTTTATCATTCTCAAAGTGATGAAGTCCCCCATCATCAGCATCCAACCCACACATATACATGTCCCTACAACTGTAAAAACCTGATTTCATTGCATACTCTAACAAGCCTTAATAAATTTAAATACTATCTATTGGCCTATATGGTTTATTTGCACCATGGCTATTTAATCATCAAACTCGACGATTCCCTATAATTAAGCAAATAATCGCTTCATGATTTGTAGCCTTCAAAGCTTCACCATGGATAGCTCCTCTGAAGCTCACAATCATCCAGTTGATCAGAATGATGATGCAAGACTGAACTTACCAAGCACCGAGTTACAGGCTATGATAAATACAGTCGTAAGCAACGCTGTGGACCATGTGTGGAAGGATCATAAGCGAAAGTGCGATAATACCCCAAATAAAGGTTGTAAAAAGGGTAAGACCGGTTTAAGCTATAACCAGTCCAAACCAAATGAGGCAAAACCCGAATGTAAAACCTGCAAAAGTAGACACTGGGGACAGTGTCGATCAAACCAAAAGATAAAGCAATGTGGAATCTGTAAAAGAACTGGCCACCAGTCCCACGAATGTAGGGACATAAAGAATGCAAATTGTTTCAGCTGCGGCAAAAAGGGCCACATCAGTACTAATTGCCCTAAGACTGCCAAGGAAGGAGCAACTAAGTCTGGGAAGGAGTTGAAGAACAACCAACAGTCAGGTGAAAAGACCAGATGCAAAACCTGTAGGAAATACCACCTCGGGAAATGCAGATTTGAATCTCAGCCTCTACCCTGTGGGATCTGCAAGTCCAAGGAGCATAAGACCTTGGATTGCAAGAGATTGGGAGACGCAACCTGCTATGGTTGCAATGAAATGGGGCACATCAAAACTAATTGCCCTAATAAAACCAAGAAGTCTGACAAGGCTAAGAAGACTGAAGTTGGGGACTCTCCAATGAATGCTCAAGAGGCCGTTCAGGATGGAGATGTCACAACAGGTACTTTCCTTATCAATGACGTTTATACTAGAGTATTATTTGATTCAGGTTCAGATAAGTCTTTCGTAGACAATAGATTTTGTAAATCATTAAATCTGCCTGTTAAAACTCTAAGCGTTAAGTATAAAGTAAAATTGGCCGATAGTACCTCAGAGACTGCTTCAGCAATATTAGATGGATGTTTTATATCCATTAGGAATCAATCTTTTCCACTATCCTCGTTTCCATCAAATAGAGGGACTCGATATAATAATAGGAAACGGTTTGGTCATCCTGTAACCAAACCCATACTTCATGTGATAAGAAGTAAGGAGTTATCAAGACTCCTTGTGGTGAGCCTTTGATAATTCAAGGAGACACTGGGTATGGATTTCCTAAGCAATTGTTGAATATGGTAATTAGTACCAAAGATTCGAGTATGGAAAACTCAGAAGAGGCAAACAACAGTCTCGATGCTAGAGATACGACAAATGTCAATGGTGCATCAAATGTGAACCACAATGTTGAAGGAGTTAATCTCCAAAACTATAATTAACACAGCTGTTAGAAAGGCTATGAGAAAAGTCATGAAAAGGCTTGAGAAGCCGAATGACGTTCGCTTTAAAACACATGTCACTGCTCATAAGAAGAGCTATATTCATACTTCAAATGCGGAGAATAACCCAAACAAAATCATATGTGGCAAGAAGCCCCTTTCCTCATAGGATGTACTTAAAAGTACTTCGTCTCTTAGAAGTCAAGAGACTTCAATAGTAAAAAGGGGCCATCGATTTCAGGAAATTGTTGGATGTGGTAGAAACCATTAGGTATATCAGTGGTTATGCTGGAAAGGACATGGTAAGGTATACATCACACCATTCGATAACAATACTCTTAATTAGTGAGGGCATTATTGAAGCCCACAAGAAAGATCCCCTTATGCAATATGGGATGGTCCAAGTTTTTAAGGACCTTATTAGAAAAACCTATTATCCACATCACAAAATGGAAAAAAAAAAGATGAAATAAGAATTTTCTGACTCTCGCCATAAAAGTTCTAGATTGTCGACAGTATGTCGCAATTTTTAATTCATTGGCTGAGATAGTACCCTATTCAGTTTACCCAAAAATCTAAGCTTAAAGCAAATAATTATTAGTGGTTAGCATCGGCAATAAGAGGGCACATTAAGGCTTCAAAACCTGCTCATTATAAATCCATTATGGATCTACCTCAGCTACTCACGTTATATCGATTTAGATCCATTAGGGCAGTCAAAGCTGAGACTGCCCTAAATTGTCATAGATTTTGCAGCTAAGTTTGAAAGGATTAAGAATGGAGGCGCTTAACCCTCCTGATGTATGATTAGAGGCAATTCACGTTAATGATGACATCAGATAAACCCCTTATTGTGATTTATTCGCTAAGAGTTACGTTTGGGTTCAGGCGCTGCTAAGTCTCTCATAAGACCATAAGCTTAGCAAACTTTTAGAAATTTTCCCCTAAGAAACCCAGATATTAAGTATAAGGTAAAACCCACAGGAAAATCATAAGAACCAATTCTTCTGTTCCTGTCAGAACCTTCAGTCGTAGAATTTTAGAAGTATCCTCTCTCTAGGTGTAATGCGTCAGCATTTAGAGTTGATATCTCTTTGATCTCTAACGATTACGAATACCAAACGGTATGATAAAAAGCGCCATATGAGGATTGGTATATCTTAATATGTTCCACAGATTGCTTCCATGCCTGATCAGTATGGAGGTTTAATGCATGGAACCATAAAGATATTCCAATGGTCATGCAGTATTAAAGTCAGCTAATGGTATTCAAAGAATATATCTAAAAATAAAATTGTCCAAATAAATGTTCCCTGGTAAAGGAATCTGTGGACTCATATCATAAATGTGTCACTCATTTGACACAAGCAAGGAAGGATGAACTGGAGCCTGAAATATGGAAATCTCTGTAACCTCCTTGTATCTTGTTTATCTTCTCCTAAGATTACCCTGTTTACCCCTGAGAGGCAGGTAGAGTTAAGGTTTATATCCCATTTAAAGCTGTATTATTATGAAATCTCCAAGACGGCTAGTACCATCATTGGAAGAATCGAAACCCTGATTAACTAAGTTTTAAAATAGAGGGTTCATATAGCCAAACTCAATATCCTGAGAATTCGGTATAGTTATTTATGAAAGACGGTTCATTTTGCTTATGCATTGTTACCGCAACCCTAATTAGGCAACGATTAAGAATTGCCATCAGCTGCCCAGGATCGTCGATTTCTTCGACTAACGACAAGGATTAGCTATTCCTTAAAATTAGTTAAGCAGTGGTTGGAATAACCATCTCACATTAAGATAAGTTTTTCTATAATATTTGATATATAAGTATCAAGGTGGCTTTCCTTTGGAGACCCTGTATAGATGAAATATCAAAACATCCGTATGATGGACGAGATTTTGGGAAGTCCACTTATCAGGATCTGAAAGTTGCATTGGAAGCAACGAATAAGATCATACAAATCCCAAATCATCAGTAAGTTGCCAGTATTCGGCAGAAAATCAAGAATTAATGAAAGTAGCAACCCTCCTAAATTCTTGTTAAGGAATAAAGTTCAACAAAAGATATCACCCAGGAGGGGTGTGCCAAATTTGTTAAATTATCAGGCTAGTTAAGCTCTGAATATATAGAATCATTCGAAGGAAATCGAATGTATCAAGATCAAGTAGCTTATAAGCTAAAACCTATTTAAGGAGCTTGGCGGAGCTCGCAATACATTGCACACTAGTGACTGAAGGATGCGTTTCGCCAATAAGTCAAGAAGCACTGTCACATAATGATATGCAGAGTTATGATGTGATGAGCATCCTGTATCGATTGAGGATCGACAAGTTAAGAAGCTCCAAAAAGGATACATGTACCTATTATAGAGGTCAACTTGGGAGCTTGAAAAGGCTCCAGATATGCTAAAGGAGTTAAGTCCATTATACGACAAAAAGTACTTCCATCATTTTACCAAATCTCGAGGTCGAGATTTCTTTTAAGGGGGTGAGGATGTAACACCTCGAAAATTCATGTCCAATAATGTTTTGACACGTGTCATAAGCTTTGAACGTGTGAAAGAATACTCTAGAGGGACTAAAGTTGACAAATAAAGAAACTATGTGAATATAAGGGTTCAAAATGTCAACAATGGATAAATATACTTCACAATAGCCCCACATGATATTCATAACCTCAAACGGATAAATCACGGATCGTACGAAGCCAATTGTGAAAGAAAGTGAGGAATTACAAACTACAGGGGTTAAATGTGTCAACATGTTTAAAGTATACCTCTGAGTGACCTTTTAGCGAACCCGAAGCTTTGTAATGATAAATTATACTCACGATAATGTGTGATAAAAATTTCATCGAGTTTCGTTATCGTATGAGAAAGTTATGATAGAATTCGTATACGAGGGGTTAAAAGCGTCAACGTTAAAATTTAAGACTTTTCGATGATCATATGAATAACCGGGGACTAAACAAAGTTGGTTTACGACTTGGGGTCCTTAAAAGTCAAGTTTGGGGGTTACAAGTGCAAGAAACCATGTTAAAAATCAAGTTTGGAAGTCCGGGGGCCAAATTGTCAACTTTTGAAAAATTACATGTGCTGGCTGATCCTTACGGACCGTAAGCTGGGACTCTTACGGTCCGTAAGAGATGCCCAGATGCAGAAATTCGATCAGTTGGCTGTTTTGAGCATGTAACCGACTTATGGAGATATTTTTCACTTCCATGCGCGTCCCCTACTAATTTTAGGGCTTAGGGACATGTGTTAATGATCAGGGATCACTCCTAGAGTTGGTTGTCATCATCATAATGGATCAAGAACACTATAAATAGCCCCATTGTTGCAAGACTTGATCACTCATTCATTCCTTCATCTTCTGATCATTTCTGGAGCTCAAGACCTCCTTCTAAGCTTCCCTAATCGTGCATAGGACCTTGGTAAGTCTACTTAACCTTCCCTAACCATGTTTTGCTTAGTTATTAGCTTAAAAGTCAAACCGTCGTAATTAACGGTTGACTTATCGATTAATCAATAATGGCCCAGTGATTAGCCGAATTGAAGGTAGTTATAAGTTGGTAATTATGTGGGCATTAAACCCTTAAAAGGGCACCCTCTGATTCCCACTCTAACTAGGTCAAATGTCGGGTCAAACGTAATCCGAAAAAGTCAACAGAAACATAATCTTTGAATTAACGCATAATTTGCAATGTAAGAGGCGTGTAATCTGTTTTGTCATTAATATAACTTAGTAATCAATGTAAGAACATGTCTAAGCATGTCCGACCCGACAATTTTCAGTTTAGGATCGATTCGGAACCGAAAGGCGCATAGTTTGACTTTTGCTTTGACTTCAGTTCTGACCCAATTTAGATAATTTTGGATATGCCTTAGAGCTTCCTTAGGACCAGGTTACATGATGGTATAACCCTCTGTGATTGGTTCGTTGTTTGTCCAATTCGTTTACATGTTTCCGTTAAATGCTTAATGTTGACCATAATGCCCTTTTGACCATAAAACGAGAATTCTAGAAATGTGAAAGGACAATAATCTTTACTACTGATTTATAAACATGTCCCTAAAATTTCACATCAGTTGGAGGTCTAGATTAGGAGTTATGCTCATTAGCGTAATTATAACGCCTTTTAGTAATTAAACGGCGCGATTAGCATAAAGCCTATCTAAACCCAATTTTTGACACCAAACCTTTTACCCACTGATGTAATATAATATTTTGAGATTTTTAATTATTTTTAACCTGCCCATAACCGAAGGTTATGGCCTTGATTCGGTAAATACCGATTATACCCTTTTTGTGTATAAAATGAGTTTTACATAATATTTTGACACCAATCCAATTGCTACTGATTTTATATAATAAATAAAGTATTTCGAACTTTATAAACCGATCAAAAACTCAAATTTCCTATTCAAACCCGAAAGTCGCTTAAAACCGACTTTTACGTGTTTTAAGCGCATAGTATGGGTTAAAACTATTTTTGGCATAGGAAACTTAATACCTACTGATGTCTTAAGTAAATTTATATATTTTAACAGTAAAGAAAAGTCTTAAACTCAGATTTCCAAATTTGACCTTTAAACCTTATGTGAAATTACCAAAATGCCCCTTCGGTGCATAGTTTGGTTATAAATGATAAAATTCACATATGTGTAATACTATACTGTTATAACTTATTAAATTAAGTATATTTACTGATTAAATCAGACCTGTAACTCAGAATATTATTCAATCTCTTTTATAATCTTTAAAATGACCAAAATACCCCTACGGGGCTTAAATTGAGATTAAACTCGTTTTGGGCATAATGGAAGGTATCCTACTGATATCACAACATATTTAAGGCATATTAACTTAGGAAACCTGTATATGATTCATTTGGTTACTCGTTACGCACTTTTCGCGTTCGGATCGGCTTATGTAACTAGTTTGCATATATTAGCCGAAACGGGTCAAACCATATCATTTTTATCTCAAAATCCAGAATGTG